>CM048655.1:58532683-61224350 GCA_026413185.1 Pueraria montana var. lobata | reverse complement strand
CGAAGACCAAGCAGGCAATTGCACGGGCTTTTCGTCCTGGACAGCAAAAAATGGTTTATGTTTATCAGCTCTTGGCAACAGGAACATTAGAGGAAGATAAGTACAAAAGAACCACTTGGAAAGAGTGGGTTTCTAGCATGATTTTTAGTGAGGCTTTTGAGGAGAACCCTTCACATTGGCAAGCAGAGAAGATTGAAGATGATATACTAAGGGAAATGGTTGAGGAGGACAAGTCTAAATCAATTCATATGATACTAAAGAATGAAAAGGCTTCAACAAACTGAAGAGAGGTAATTACGCTTTTTTTTTCATATGAAAACATGCGCGTAATTTATATTTCTACATCCTAATCCTACATTCTCCCTGTTAGTGTAGTTTACAGTGTTTGCACTAGATCACTAGAATGCTTGTCTGGCGTATACCTTAGTGTTGTTCAAAATTTCCACATATGCATGCCATTTTAGAATTTCGATTGAAAAAAAAAATCCAAATCCCACATAGAATTAGGCATGGCCGCTGGACGTGTTGGAGACAGATTTGACTCTCCTCATCTTGGTTCCTGCAAAATGCAGGGGTGTTCAAGTTTTTAGTAAAAATTATATATATATATATATATATATATATAAAGAGAGAGAAGAGGGATCAAATTACACTGGTGTAACTTGAACAACTATTACACCATTCAATAACTTAATATAGAATGTGATTTTTATCGATCCAACCATTGAATTATATTTACGTATTGCCAAGATTGTCTATGTCAAATTTTGTCAAAATTGAACAACAATAAGAAGGAAATCAAACAATCCATATTTTAGTATATTTTAAAAAAATTATATTACATCGATTTTAATCTATATGAATGAAGTAACAAATAATTTTGGATTAATATAAAATTTTGTATATATGATTTATATGAAAGAAACTTTCAATCCAACAATAGGTTTTAAGAAAACATTATCTAATTAAAAGTTATTGAATGGTGTAATAGTTGATCAAAGTTATACTAGTGTAATTTGATTTCTTTTATATATATATATATATATATTCTACTAGCACAATTTAAACAATATTTATTAAAATTAATTTTTAAACATAAATCATTTTGCTCAAACTCACTTTTAACTAAAATTAATTCTTACAAAAGTAAATTTATCCAAAATTAAAATTGAAAACTCTAATACAAATGCACATTTTGGAGCCATTCATGTCATCTCTTGGTCTGAGTCTTATCATTCTGTGGATTGAATTCATGGTTTCTCTTATCTTATGACATTGTTGCCAAGTAATACTACTAGAAATTCAGATTTGGGCTTCAGATAACCGTGGTCATTAATACTATATATATAATACCTTACAGGACCTTGCGCGAAACTTGAAACAGGAGCATGGACAGCGAAAAATAAAGGAGCCTTTGCTTATGGAAAACCCAATCTGTCTAATTATTTTAGATACACAAATCATTAAGATAAAAATATGTTAAGACTAATTTGAATAGTCTTATGCTTCACAATCGTGAGAAGATTTCATGGTAGTTAATTCCTTCATCTGCAAAAAACTGTCATAAGCCTTACTTTATACCATACTAATTTAACTCTTCGAATCCTTTCTTTCTTCTTAAACACCTGTTTGCATTTAATTGGTTTCACATCGATTCTTAGAACAAATATCCATTGGTGAACATTCAAGAATCCAAACTCACCTTGCTCTCACACCAAAAGCGAACGTAGAAGAGAGAAAACAAAAAAGTGGTGAAAAAATGAAGAAGCCCCGAAATCTTTTCTCATAATTTTAAATTTTATTTGAATTAAAAGTATTGTACGATGTACTTAACAATTTTCTTTTATAATCCCCCGGTAGAAGCTTCTATGAACCACACGCGCATGTCAAGTTGGCGAATTGGATTAGCTATCCAACTTGATACAAGCATACAATACAGCGTCCCAGCACCTAAAATGAAATAATAAGAAGAAGAAAAACTTGATTCAGGCTCCAACTCCTGTGATCAGATATATGGATAGATTTTCTTCCTGATATAAATAACTATATCTAAAACAACTATGTTTCAGTGATGTGTATCAACTTGGCGGCTATTTAAAATTTTCTGATTAATTATATGTTTTATATTACTCATATCGGTATATAATAAGTGATTATTACCATTATATTATTTTTTTTCTAGTTCATACAGTACTATACCGTGTATCTGGTATTGCTTCAATGTTTATAGTCGTATATCTTGTATTGTTATTATATCATTATTTTGCGCCGAGAAATTAATTAACTTAGCCGGAGAATATTTATATATTATTATAAATCAGTATATATTATTATAAATGAGATTCCTCGAATTTGATCAAAGCTTGATTAGTCTTATGTCGGTATAAATATTTCAAGAAAGCAAATATCAAGACAGGACAAAATCGTAAAATAACAATATTATCACTCTTTTCGGATTAATATTTTTTTAAATAATTGAACAAAAAAAATTCAAAGCAAAACATTTCGTTCCTTTTAAATTATGAAATCTTTGGATAATAAAAGATTTTAAAATAGAATTTTCACTCCATATAATAAATCACTCATTTTATTACTAGCTAGCTAGCTACGTCAAACAAACACATAATTAAATTAAATTTTTTATAAACTTATATTTTTTTAATAACTTTTATATGTAATAATTTGAATATTTAAATATGTATTAAGTTAATAATGTAAGTCAAAATTATTTTTACACCTTTAAATAACTTTTTACTAAACAATTATTTTATAAAAAATATTAGATTGAAAATTCTTATTATACAGATGATGTTTATAAAATTTTATATCACTAGAAACATGTATGTGCATGTTGGATATACATACACATGTACTGTAACATCTAGTTGGAATAGAACGGCACCATACATACGAATATTTGCTGATCAATAGAACATAGAAGCTGACTAAAGATAAGATGAGGTGCTCGTCAAAACTTCTACAAAAGAATTGGTCAAAATATTTTGAGTCAGTGAATGCTAGTCAGAACCCTCTTAATTTGATTTATAAATGAAAACCTCTTGCGATCCGGTCGTGCATTGAATGAGTATAAAATACTACAGTAGTTAGCAGCAGTCTCAACTCTTAAAAACTTGAATCAAGTGGTATTAATTTAAAAATATATAGTATATTCTATAACTGAAAATATCAATTGGCACTAATTAAGCAGCCGCTCTCACAGTCATTTACTTGACAGGTACTATCTTCATCCTCTATATTTGAATTTGAATTCTTTTAGAAAAATTGTTTTTCTTTTCTATAAGACCTCTTCAAATTATTTCTTACATTAATTTTCTTATCAAAATATCTTTAATTATTTTACAAATTTTATTCAATAAATAATAAATATTATAAATTAATAAAATAAATTCTTTTTTTTTCTTTTATAAGGATTGGAAAAGATGACTAGTATAAACTAATAAGACAAACTACATGATTATTATTCTTTCTTCACACATTAATTAATGAAGTGAAAAATAATTAAATGAAAAGAATAACATGTTGAGTCTCAATAATTTTAAAGGTAATTTGGGAAAAACAATGCAAATTGTTAATAAATTTAATGTTATTAATTAAATTAATTAATTTTTTAATTCTTGTTGATTAGTTAAAAGAATTTTGTGTATAAAGGTGAAAGTAGTAGGTGTTATCATCCGAGGTTATTTTATTATTTTTTCCCCTTGTGCTTTATTTTAATTTTCAAAGGGTAGAAGGACAATGCGGGATCGATGAAGGTTAATTATTGAGTTAAAAAGAAAAAGAAAATCAAGTTGGTGGAAGTTGGTGAGCATTGGGGGGGAAAGTTACGAAAAAGAAAGTTCATGAGAAGGAATCATTACAAAAGTTGCAAGAGTAAAATAAACGGTAAAACTAAAACCAATAGCGAAGGAGATAAAAATCCATATAGAGGTAATAATATATGCCTTGTTGATAGATGAAATTAGAGAGAAATCCACAGGTTAGAAATGGGTCAGATGACTTGTTAGTGGTTTACATGTTTGACTAGCATTAAATTTAATAATATCTAAATTTACACTAAATAAGCTAAGTTAAAATTATTTTAAAGCTGATTATTTAATTATTATACAAAGGTTTTAAATCATTTAAGAATTCTTTGAATACGAAAAATTAGCTTTTATATATATATATATATATATATATATATATATATATATGCACAGGGACGGACCTACAGTGTAGGTTGGGGGCCTTGGCCCCCCTTGATTTTTTTTTATTTAATTTCTTTAATATATATATATATATATTAATTAATATTAAGATAATTATTTTATTTTAAATTAAATAATGATATTTAAGTTTTATTTTATTCTTATTTTTATAAAATCTTTCATTCTCCTTTTATAGTCTTTATTACGAAGATAATAATGTTTTATCTTTTTAGATAAATATTTTATTTTTTTTATAGTTTTTTTGGAGATAATTATATTATTTTCTCTTTTTAGTAAAAAATATTTGAATATTATTTATTTTCCTTTTGTCATCAGATTTTATTAGTCTCCTTCTGTATTGATTTGATTATAAATTATTTGAGAATTAAAAGTTGTTTGTTAACATTTATCAATGGAATAAGCTTAATTACAAACACTATATGTATGGGTTTGACAATTTAAACTTTAAAGTTTGAGATACACTAAATAATATTTTCTTTCTCCAATTAATTCTTTGTACATGTTTTTTTTCCTCCTCTTATCTTTATATTTTTTAGGGCTTAAATATGTTTTTAATTCCTTAAATTCAAGTGTCTGCATTTTTTAGTTCTCCAAATTAATTTTCTTTTTGTCCCTCAAATTCACGATATGTTTTTTTTTTGTTCCTTCTGACTGATTTGTGGCAATTTTTGATAGCAGAAAATCCCTAAAAAAGATAGACCCCCTAAATTTGAGGAATTAAAAATATATTTAAACTTGTTTTTTAGTATTATTTTTTAGACTCCAATTCTAGCCTTAAGTGTATTGGCCCCCCCTAGCATCCATGTCTGGGTCCGCCCCTATATATGCACAAACTCACCTGTGATTTTTTTTGTTAATAAACAAAATCTTATAATAGCATTTTTTTCTCAACCTTTCAGATCAGGTAAATTTAAAAATGATATATGATCAAATATACATTATTTTTAAAATAAACAAACTTTTTTTTTATTAATGATTACAAAATGTCTAAAGTTATGATTATACATTTATTATTTGTATATGTTCTTGTCTGAGGGTAACATGGTAATCTTCTGCTGATATTTTCGATCTGAGATCTCCTGCTAGTATCTGAATCCTTCTATGCAACGAGGGGTGAGTACCTGCAAAAGACACTCCAACGCTCAAGTCAGCTTTCGACTCAGAGCATTTAATAAGAGATAATAAATGAAGATCAAAAGTTATCGTACTTCAAGGATCGTACTCATTTTTATACCTATCTTACTGGGCCTTGGACTTTTATGGGCCCTAATTATCTCTTGATGATTTATCAGTGTTAATTAAGGTTGCTTAATTACCTTCGAATCTCTGATTGTCTTAGTAATATCCTTTTAGTAGGATTCATCTTGTCCGAGTACTTTCCATAGTACCCAATTATCGTGATGCCGAATACTTGGTTGTGGCTATTCGGCAATTTTGCTTATTATTTGTCTCATGCGTTTATCTTCAATGACGAATATCCCTCTAGTATGAAAGTTGTTCGGCTATTCCACAAGCTTATTACTTGTCTAGCCTGAAAAGTGTTCGACTAATTTCTTGCCGAATACTTATCCGCTGTGAAGGGTATTCGGCTAATTATATAGCCGAATACCCTTCCGGTATAGTATATTTTTTTTTAATAGCATTATTTGTATACTTTTATTGATTGTGTTTTATGTTTTTCTGTGTGTTAAGCTTTAGTGTATATAATTAAAAAAATATTATCTTTTATCAATATGTTTTACTGTGTCGAGTCTGTCGACCTTTTTTCAGGGGGGAGGGGGGGACCAGTAGGAGAATTAGTATGGAGGAAAAGAAGGGAGAGACAAGTTGACTTATCCTTTAATTAGTTTAGAGAAAATTAGATGAGAAGGAAGAAAAAATTAGGTGAAACTCACTTTTTCTTTCGATCTTTAGCAAGAATATTGATGAAAAAGTGGGGAGCAGACTTTCAGTTTCTATTTTCATATTTATCCTTCTCCACTTTTTGTTTTCTATTAATATTTTTTTTATAAAATTGATGTTTTTTAGGGCATAATTAACTGTTTAATTTTTTTTTTCATTTCTATTCAATCAAATAAATAGAAAAAAGAATTTTACTTTTCTTTCTCTTCACTTTTTTCATATTTCTCTAATAACATACAACTTATTAATTTACTTGTTTTTTTCACCACTTTTTGTCTATCCAAATTCTATCTTTGAATTTTCTTTCTTTTCATTTTATTTCTCAAACCAAATAAGGAAGAGGTTGGATAAATCCTAAATTTATACCCATAATAGAATAAAATTAAATGATCAAAGGACATAAAATTAATTAATTAACTTTTGGCATAATTTTAAATTAATTTATACATCTCAATTTTTTTTCCAAAACTCATATAACTTTTTTTTATAAACACATATAAACTTAATAAAACTTGATATTTTTTATATATAAAAGTCTTAACATTGGAATTTTATAATTAAAAAACTCTATAAGTGAAAAGCTAAAAAAAGAGTTGGGCCTAGGAAAGCATTTAGATAACAATTTAACTAATAATTCATTCTTCAAAAAAAAAAATCAGGGAGCTTAAGTTATATATAGGTGATTTTAATAAGTTTATTTTGATAGATTAAGGTAATAAAAATGACTTTTGACTCTCATATAATTTATTTAGTTTATTTCAATATCTTTTATATAAAATTTATCAGAATAAATTGCATAGAATTTTTAAAATGAAATAAGTCCAAATAAATTTTCTTAAAAGCTTTTACAGACATCAATCCCCAAGTATGTGTTTAGCTTTACATTTGAAAAATTCCAAACTATGATTTTGTTTTTTGTACGTTTTTTTTTTTTTGATCAGCAATAGCAAAATATATAAAAAAGCGCACAAGAAGTGCATGAAAAGTAATCCAGATTACAAAGACAGAGCACCAATAAGGGTCACTCACAGCAACCCCTATTTGCCTAAAAAAAAGGTGAGCAGTTTGAAATATGCGTATACATATGACCCTACAAATCCTGCAACTAGCTAAGGTTAAAGCCCAGCACCCTGCATAAACCAAATGAAGACCAATAGATTCCGAATCTTGACGTATACAAGACTAGATGCATACCAAAAGATACAGAACTAAAGGTGTACACAGAATAGATAAGGCAATGTATATACCCGCTCAAACCTTACATACCATCAGACTTCATAAAGATGCTCACCCATAATTTGGCCATGTCTTTCCCCTGCGAAAAGAGAGTCCATTCAGGGACCACCACGATAGTCTAAGATACATGTATATGGGTCGGCATACCATTGATTAAAAGAAACTCCAAAGTCCTTTTGGTAACTTTTCAACCATGACCATGATAAGAAAAGAACTTTTTGTATCGTCACTTCCTTATTCCATGATTTTCCTTGAAAAATACACATGTTCCTCTGCTGCCAGATAGTCCATACCATTGCACTCCAAATCACTTGCCACCAAGACTTAGAGTTCATACATGCCATACCCTGGGAGTGCTGCCAAAAGTGGGCAGAAGCGGTTTGGGGAAGCACTGTGAGTACACCCAGCCACTTATAGCACTGATTCCAAACATGATGTGCCTCAATGCACATGAACAGGAGATGATCTAAAGATTCTTCCGTCTGAAGACAGAGCGGGCATAAGAAGTTGTCATCCAGTGGAATTTGTCTCTTTCTAAGATTATCTTTAGAGGGTAATCTATTCAAGAAAACCCTCCATAGGAAAAAAGCAACCTTTGGGGGAATACTTAACTTCCACAAAGCTGTGAAGATAGGTTCCTCATGACTTCCAACTCTTGAACTATGAAGAGCTAAATATGATGAGCTCACTGTGTATGTCGTCGTGTTACTTTCTTTCCATTCCCACCAATCATTCAATCCTTGTCTATGAACGGCCCCACCGCCCACAACTTGAAGGAAATTCTCCACCACCCCTTTTTCCCATTCAAACCACTCTCTCCTCCATTTAAACTCCCACTCCCAAGTGCCATCTAACCACTTTCCCATATGAACTATGAGATCCCGTTGTTGTTCCGAATTCAAGAATAATCTAGGGAATCTATTTGCCAAGCTTTCTCCATCCAACCACTTATCTAACCAAAATCTAGTTTGAGCACCTTCCCCAATTTTCCAATCAATCAAGTTATCAAACCAATTGTCTTGGACATTCCCCCCACACACCCCTCTCAAGTCTCTCCACCAAATGGAAAAGTTTGGATTGTCCATTTCACATTCCAAACCATGCCATCCATCATATTTTGATTCCAACACAAGACCCCATAAGGAACCATTATGGTGAAAAAGGTTCCACTTCCACTTGGCTAGGAGGGCCTCATTAAAGAGCAAGATATCCTTGATACCTACTCCTCCATGCTCCTTAGGTCTACATATTTTCTCCCATCCCACCCATGATATTTTCTCACTTCCATCCTCACAACCCCACAAAAATCTTCTTTGAAGTCTAGATAAAGTGCAAGCAACCACTTTAGGAATTTTATAAAAGGACATAAAGAACAAGGGTAAGGAGGATAATACCGAATTTATCAAGCAAATTTTTCCAGCAAAAGACATATGTTTGTGCTTCCACATGGCTAGCTTCTTGTTGAATTTATCAATGATGGGCTTCCATGTCTCCTTCCTTCTAGGGTTGGCACCAATATAGGAATCCCCAAATACACAAACGGAAATGTCAAAATCTTGCAATTCAAGACATTTGCATATCTCTCCACATTTGTCGCCTCCCCCCCAATTGCACCAAATTTTTTGTACGTAATGTTTGTTTAAATAATGATTTGGAGATTACAATGAAACACTAAGCATATTATAATTTGATAAATTATTAGGTGACGTAAGCAGAGTTAGATTTCAGTTCTGTATGCTCCTCACGTGCCTCTCATATCTCAATTGCTTCTTATAGTATATATACAATTATACATGTTATAAGAGGCTGACACACAAGATTTTCAGATCAGTCATCAACTAATTGAACTCTAAATATATTGCTCGTTATCATACATGTAAAATTTTCTCTTGCCTATATGCTTGTTAATTGTACTCTCGAACATGAATTTAGAAACTTAATTAGTTCATAAGATAACAATGCATATCAACCCGAATCGTTCACACACATCGGAGCAATGTTGGCACTTCAATGAGAATAGAAATTCTTTAAAATCATCCACTAGCATTGAATACAACTAAATGATAATATAGTTGTGACACCATGTTTGATTTTTAGCCCAATCTTAATTTGTCGGCGTTGCTTTCAAAATTCTTAAAAAGAACAGTAAGATGATACATGGTGGTACTGAGATAAGTAAAATAAATCTTTCTGAGAATTGATTTTGTCTTTTCAAAGGTTTAGAATTTTATTATGGGGCGATTTTTAATTAGCATTTTTGACTGTCTCTTTTGCGTTAGACAAGTAAGCTATTACGTAATAGGTATATCCATTTTATTCAATCGTTATTATATACATAATATATATTATTATGCATACATCAATGGAATATTTTAGGAGACATTCAATGGTCAATTTATGTATTTCTTGTTTCAATTTAAATATGGTGTTTATTTTTTCCCTTCTGATTTCTTTTTTATTTTTAGTTTCCCTCGTGTTTTTTAGCTTTCCTCCCTTGCTAAACATCTTTGAAAAATTCAATAGATATATTTAATTAAATTGATTAAAAGCTACATATTTTAATTATTATTATGTAGGATTTATCACTTTTCTAACCAAAAGGTTTAATTTATGGTTTCTGCAATAAAACATATATATTTTGGTACCTTTCAGTCCATCATATTCTATAATGAGTTTCGCCATCACACGTGAACTGGATTCTTACTTCAGAATTTTGATAATTTTGTTTTATAATATTAAGCATTCAATGACTCCAATGTTTTTGCAATATTTTGAAAACTAAAAGAAATATAAGGTATATATATCTAACACACTCGAGCAATATAGCTAACAATTATAACTGGCATATTTACTCAATTACTCTTCTATTCAGTCTTCACAATACGGAGTACATATTAAGATACCCGAGGCATGCATATGTATGTCTTTCTGTTTAATTAAGAATATAAAGAAAGCGAAGGATGAAAAAAAAAATTAAAAGAAGGGGTTTTGGAATTTGTTTTGCATGAAGGAAAGTGAAGAGAAACCAAAAAAACTACCGAAACTAAAAATAAAAAATAAAAGAAGAAGAAGAAGAAGAAGAAAGTGGGGGTAAAATAATACAGACCTTTGTTTTTTAGATTATAAAAAACAACTAGCGATGTCTTCCATGTATCATGCGTGTGTTAAAAGATGGTAACGTAAGAAAATACACGATATCAAAAGAAAGAAAATAGACATTTTTAAAAATTTATTATTTTTGTTATTTCACAAATAAATTTTTAATAAATTAAAAAAATAAAAGTCTGACGGTAAGGAATTGAAAGAATGAAAAATATTTGATATGCTTAATCATAACAGTTTAAATGAATCCAAAGGGTTGGCGCAGTGGTGTAAGGGCCGTTTGGAACGATCTATTTAACGGGAAAATCAGTGTTCGATTCTCTCCATATGCAAAATTTCTTTGGACCAGCAGCAGTCACGCACCGCGAGCATCTGACCCAATGGATTGGGAGACACTCATGATCTCTGACTAGGACCAAAAAATAACAGTAAAAAGAATTAAGGGATGAGATTTTTATTAAAAAAATGATAATGGAGAAGTTGTTTAAATAAATTATATATTATTTGAGTTAGATATTAAAAATTCGTAGAAAATGGGTGTCTAATGGAGATGAAATTAAAGAGTAGGCTAAAATAAAATTTTAGTTCTCCTATTTTACTCTATTTGCAATTTTAGTTTCCTTATAAGAAAAAATAAACACATTTGGTCTCCTATTTTTCAAAATCAAGGATTTTGGTTTAACTATCAATTTTTCAAAGGGTTTTTCAAAAGGTTGATCATTAATAAGAAAATGTTAACGGCTAAATAGTTGATGTGACACTATAAAGTTAGGTTTTTTTAATTAAATTCTGAGGTGATTTAAAGAAGTTTTTTTAATAATTAATAGTTTTAAATTAAATTATTATTAAATCAAATGTTCTACTAATCAAATTAATAATTAAAAAAAATCAAATATCATAGTATCACATCAGCAATTTAGTGGTTAATATTTTTCTTATTAACAGTGTCATGAAATTGAAGATTTGAATCAAAATCCTTGGTTTTGATAAATAGAAAAATCAAATATCTCTATATTTTATAAGATGACAAAAATTGCGAATTGAATAAAATAGGGAGACAAATTAAAATTGTATTTTACCTTAAAGAGTTATCTACCAAATCATTATTTTCCCTGAAAATATCAATATCGATCCTTTTCGGGAATCTTATGATTGAGAAGTATGATAATAAAAAAAGTTAACATATGAACAAATGATATATTTTTAATTTTAAACTTTAAAATTCAAATCATTATTTATCTTATACTATTTCATTTTTTATTCTTTAAATATATTTTAATAATAATTATATATAAAAATATAAATTGAAAATATAATTTTATTGTAACAACAAAGTTAATTGTTTTGACAGAAACAATGAAGTTAATTAAAATATATATTTATATATTTACATAAAATGTCTCCATAATATATATATATATATATATATATATATATATATATATGTGAAAATAATTATTGTGTTTAAAAGGTATATACACTTATAAGAAGAAAAAGTGATAAGAAGAAAGAAAGGATAAAAATAAAAATAATAAAATAGAATATGGAAAGTTGGTAAAAGAAAAATGGGTGTGAAAAAAAATAAAAACTGGTTGTGCTAGTTTAGAAATAAAGAATAAAATAATAGAGAATAGAGAAGGATGGAGAGGCAAAGTTGCAGTTTGAAATAAAGAAAAAGGTATAATTGATAAAAACCAAGTCCAAGAAATACAATAGAGTTGCAAGTTGAGGATCCACTTGCATGCCCTGCCTGCGTAAGCCAGCTCCTTTGCAAGAGATCAATAACATCAACCACCTTCTTTCTAACCTCTCATTTCTCTCTCTACTCATTCACTTCCAATCTCATCTCCAAAAGCAACAAGAGAAAATTACAAACAACAAAACTAATGCAACTTGTACTACAAAAATATTAACACTAACCCTTATGCCTTCCGTCTCCAACACCCTCTCATATATATGCTTTTGCTTATTCAACATCAACAAATCACACACACACACACACAAACTGATATCGCCGGAGAGAAGAGATATTTTTAGTTATTATTATTATTTTTATTATAAATTTAAAATTAACAATAATATTAATAATAATGCCTTCTTCTCTTCAGTTGGATAGGTTCAATCCTATCGCCGTCGCCGTCGCCATCGCCAACGGCGTTAACTGCCCCAAGCAGCCTCAAGCCCCGCCGTCCACGGGGGCGCGTCGACTCGTGGTGCCCTCTCTCTCTTCCGGCACGGTGGCGCTCCACCACGCTCACGTGGTGGGGCCCAACCAGTGCTGCTCCGTGGTGACCCAGGCCATCAACGCCCCCGTCGCCGCCGTGTGGGCGGTGGTGCGGCAGTTCGACCACCCGCAGGGGTACAAGAACTTCGTGAAGAGCTGCCACGTCATCACCGGCGAGGGCATTCGCGTCGGCGCCGTCCGCGAGGTCCGGGTAGTGTCGGGGCTCCCCGCCGAGACGAGCACGGAGCGGCTGGAGATCCTGGACGACGAGCGCCACGTCATCAGTTTCAGCGTGGTTGGCGGCGACCACCGCCTCAGGAACTACCGGTCGGTGACGACGCTCCACGCCAACGGGAACGGGACACTTGTCATCGAATCATACGTCGTTGACATACCGCAGGGTAACACTAAGGAGGAAACATGCGTCTTCGTCGACACAATCGTACGTTGTAATTTGCAGTCGCTGGCTCAGATCGCTGAGAATACAACCAAAAACTGTGAAAGTGAAAACACTTGTTAACCATATCATTCATTTCCTCTCTATTTTATTTTTTTTTATAATTTAAAATGGGTTGTGTCTTCCGGTTTTTTTGTTTCAAATTCGGGTTCGGATCTTGTGTCATGATTTAGATTCAAGCCCGTATTTGGAATTGAAATGCATGGATGGGTAGATCAGTAGGGTTTTTCGGACAGCAATGTGATATGTATATGCGTATATGATATATGTTAATGTTCATATTAATGATCAAATGATGTAGTTCCGTTTCATTTTTTCATTCTACCTAGTTCTCTGATTATCGTGGATTGCTGGTGTTCTATTTGCGCTGAACTTCGCATCTGAGGTGGACTTTGATTCATGTTGTTTTGCGTATATTCTCTTTCATTTGTAACACGGTAAATAATTAGTATGAATTCACCAATTAGTTGTTAATTTTAAACCTTTTATTTAGCTAGCTAGCTAGCTAGTTTGTTTTCGTGTTTGGTACGTATTTTCTCGAGATATGGAAAATTGATGAGCTGACAGGTTAGATAAATATTTTATTATTTTTTATTTTAATCATATTTGAAGAGGGAGCCAGAGCCTCGTAGACACACACACTTGAGCACCCCACAGCAATGGTAGATGTTACAATCCAAATATGAACTCGTATGAACAATACATGAAAAGAAAACTATAGCTAATGTGGACCCTCGAGCATCTATTTGTAGAAATAAAAGAGTGATAAGAATAAAATAACTGTCTTCAATGTAAATATTGTCACCTAAATCACCCCGGCCTAGTGATCACCAAAATATAAAAGAGTATATACTAGTACGTACGAACGTTTCTATCAAAAAAAAGAAAAAGTACGTACGAACGTTATAATATGAAGGATATATTAGTAATTAACATAATTTTTTAATACACTATTTATTATTGGATAACTTTTACGTAAGTTTTAGTAGATATTCTGCAGAGTATATATACTTTACATTTGGGATGTACTATATAAATCACCTAATAATAAAAAATATTAAAAAGACTATTGAAAAGAATATATTGTTAAAATTTATCATATAATAAAACATCTAAACAAAACTAATTTTTAAAGGGGAGTACTATATCCAAAGTCTAAGATCGTCCTTCCAACATTTAGATTTGATTAAAATAAATGATAAAGTTTATAAAATATTCCTTACCTCTTCATATCATCCCATCAACAGCTGAAGAGTCTGAGCATTACTAAGTAAATTAAGAAAGCTAGCGTTATAAAGAAAAAATTATTAGATAATCTAGGACTATTAAGTATCCATGATTTCAACTAATTTTTACATGACATATATTTAAGTTTTTTAATTTTAAAAAAAATTGATAATACTTAATTACATATCATGTGATGATTAATTAGGAATCATGTGATTCAAGACTACCTAATATTTTTTCATGGGTTAATTAACCAACCATTGTGTTAATTAAAAAAAAGAAAAATGTAATTAATTTAAATGTTACCACATTGATTTGGTGTCCATTTTGGTTTTAAAATGAATAAGAGTTTTAATTAGAAATTATAACTTTTTTTTTTTACTGCAATTTGAAATTATAACTATGACTTCTAAATAATTATTTTTTAAAGTCAACAATCTTATTACACAAAAGTGTTAGGACAATCTAATTAAATTCAAATAATAATGTAATTTGTTTCTTTTTTTTTTTATTGAAAAGGGACTTAAAAGAACATAAATACATTATTATTACCGAGACAAGAAGTCCAAGGAGGCAATTGAACACACACACGTACATATACATATTACATAACAATTCTATTGGCAAATTGATGATACTTTTAATATTATTCTCCATTTGGCGTGATTGATCATCACCATCATCTTCTAAGGCATTTTTTATTGTTGTAAACCAAACCAATCGCCATTCGTCACAATGCATATAATACCCTCCGGATAAGCCGCTGCAAAGTTAGAATAGTAACTGCCAAAGAAGACTTATACTTAAGTCACTGAAAAGTTTGCGCGAATATAGTTCACCAACTACTGATCAGGTAAAGTGTAATGTTAGTAATAATTCTCATCAATTTTATTGAGCATGCCGAAAAGAAAACTCCATTATTGATCAGTCTTTGAAATAATTTCTATCGGGATCAACGTTTATCACAATGTTTAGAGCACAACACAACCCCAAGTTGCTACTTCATGTGTTTTCAAAAGCTGTCTCATATGCTTCAATGTTTGTGGGTCTCTAAACTCTAAAGTGATCAAAGTTCTGCCTCAAAGCTTAAATTTCTTTATTTTGAAATGGCGACCATGGAGATTATTTTGAATTTGGCTAAATTTAATCATTTTCATAATAAAACTCACATGTAAATTAAATTTATCACTCATATCATCACATTTATTATTAGTTTTCTCTTTTATTTTTTCTCTCTTGCTATAAACACACACCGAACATTTTCCTAAATTATATTGAGTAATTAACTACGTACCGGCCGAAAGTTTAACCGAAACAGATCGAATCATATTATATAATATCTGTCATCTTTTAAAAGTAAATTGTAATTAGCCATTTGATCTTTTCTGAGCGTGGAAATCGGTGAAACGGTGGGCACTTGCTTTTACAAGTTGCTCCTTTTTGTTATAGAAATTTACAAGTTGCTCTGAAGCTTCTTCTAATTTTGTCGGCCCTAAATTGTACTGCTTCTGTACGTATTAGCGAAAGGATAGCTTAAACCCTGATACTGGAAAAGCATATTTTAAAAAAATAATTAATGAGATTTCTCATTGATATATAGCCATGCACGTAATATGGAGCGTATAATATTAACAAATTATATATAGATGATCGTGTTAATTTGTATTTACGGATTACGACGTCATAATAACTATTTAATTTCTAGAATGAACCTCTGAACTGCAACTTGCCATGGAGCAACTCAACTTGTTCGGCAGACAATGCCAACTTGTTATTCGTTGCCGAAGCTAATATTCTCTCTCTTTTTGCGTTCATTGTTTGTTATTTATATATTTCATTATACAAATGCGAGTTGTAGGTTGGAAGGGATGGACGGAATAGCAACTTGGCTTGCAAGTGGGCGTCAAAAGCATTCTTTAATGTTTCATGAACCTTGCCTTGTTTTCTTGTATATACATACATTATTACTGTTAGAAGAATAGTGTAGTGTCCCATGATGAGTCATTTACTCATTTTACTTCACAAGACTTGGTCAAATTACCAATTAATTTCCCATCTATTAACCGTGTACGCATGCACTATTTCACTTACTGATGAAAAGATTCCCCTTTCGGCTTTCACCGTTCAATATCTCTCTTTTTGACTATATATGATATTCGAGAGAGAGAGAGATGAAAGATATTATTAGATTAAACGTGTATTCTTAGGTCAAAAGTTACAGTTTTTATTCATGGTGTTTACTTCAACCATACTTGAGCCTTATCAAGACTACATGCTTACTCACAATTAACAATTTCGATACCAACATCTTCCACTGATTGTTCATACCTTTTTAGGAATCTTAGTGCAATTCACCTAACTTTGCCAAGGTAAAATGTTGGCTTACAACTAACATCTTGAGTGAAGATCCTCTCAATTAATATGTTAACTAAGTTTTTAGTTCCAAAACTTTTTAAAAAATTGATTTTTAGTTCCTAAATTTTTTAAAAATTTGATTTTTAGTTCTTGAAATCTCATTAATTCAGGGACTAAAAATTAAATTTTTAAAAAATTTAGGGATTAAAAATCAAATTTTTAAAAAGTGTAAGGACTTTGACCGGTCAAAGTTTTGTTCAAATATTAAAAATCGAATTTTTAAAAAATTTAGGGACCTTAACCAGTCAAACTAAAATTTAGGGATTAAAAATCGAATTTTGAAAAAGTTTAGGAACTAAAAACTTAATTAACCCTTAATATAATAGGTCATGTATGAATTTTGTATTTAAATGTCTTTTCATTGACTTTTATAGGTTCTCACTTATTTAATATTTATCAAGAGAAGTAGACATAAAACTTATATACAACCGAATTATGTGAAATTTTAACTTAATTAAGAGTATTCACTCTCTCTTAATTTGATACTGGAACAAATTTAATTTCTTCTTCTAATAAGGTAACTCTCTTTTCCTTTTTGTTTCATATTTCTGTTATTATAAATTTTTACTCGAATTATATTTATTCATGTTTAATCAAGCTATCACTATCTCTTTGTTCACACCAAAGCCCATTTAATTTCTAGTGGTTTCTAGATTTGATCCTATAGAAAATGAGTATTAGAGTGTACAAGGTAGTGATGTTAGCTTTATCAACGATTAATAATGAATATAATTCAACCGATAGATTATAAGAATAGAAATGTGAAACAAAAAAGAGGTGAAGGGAGCTGCCTTATAAGAAGGAATCAAATTTCTATTAAATCAAATGAAAATAAAAAGAAAACTATGTACATATTCTTAGTTATTTGTAGCCGTCAAATTTGTTGCATTTGGTTAATGTACCAGGAGAGAAGGAAGGTTCATGATCTCTTTCTTACTTCTCAGATTATTTTTTAATTAGAGTACAGTAGCAGTTTATATAAATGACATACAAAATAAATTTATTTAAAGATATTATAGCAATTTAATATTTATCTTTTAAATGACATACAAAATATGTTTTATAAGTAAGAAAGAAAGATTTAAATATGAAAATATAAGTTGGATTAATTTTGATCCATTAAGTATTTATTAGAAAATCCGTTGGATTTTGAAAAATAATAGATGTATTATTAACCATCTATGAAATTAAATGGATGGATTGGATCCAATCCATTTTTTTTTTCTTTTTGTAATGGATGGATTGAATGGATGATGGATAAACGGATTGATTTGCCACTCCTACCAGCGAGTCTTGGGTGAAATTAAACAGTAGGACCCTTGATACATGTCATGAAGAAATTTTGCTAAAGGGAGGAATGTAGCAGGTTGATGCATGCTTGCCATTAAGAAATTTTCCTTCTAGGCTTAATTATTGGATGGATGGAACGTGTATGAATTTAAGGTTAAGTGTTTTTGTGTGATATTCTCGAGTGGAGGGATGGCATGTCGCTGCTTGTTAAAAGCTGTGTCATCGTGATCTTTGATTATTGGATGCTTTGGTTCATGCATGCATATATATATACTTGGAAATTATAGTAATACAATTGGTTTAGGCAATTAAGCGCGTGGAGATCTTGATTGTAAGCTGGCTGTCCATGGTCCTTTCTTGAAGTTGCTGTGATCTTCCATTTCTGAGGGGAAGATGAAACAAAGCCATTTAGATTAGCACATGCAATTCTTGGAGCATAAAATATCTGGACCATGGAAGTAATTCAACCTTGAGCTAGGAATCAGGTGTTGCCAACGTACTCTATGATTTCGGTGACTTGGGACTGAGTCCAGGTTCATATTACTGGTTAAATTTGCAGACTGAAGAAATTCGGACTCGTGATTCCCATCTATATCTTGTAATTTTATGAGGTTGTTTATATTCAAAGAAAAGTTATTAAAACTTTTTTGTGTATAGATATTTATAGACTACGAATCCGATGATGGGTTAAACAAAATTAATGGACAAGAGATGCAAAAGAAAGGAACCTTGAAGGGTTGGGGATCACTTCAACTATTTTGAGATTCGAGATTGAAAAGGTTCTCTTCTCAAGCTCAGCATTAACTATATATCAGTATGGAAAGAGAAACAAGTTTTTTTAGATATGTAAATTGTGGTACCAAATTTCTCTCTTCTATTTAATTTCATATATAAGTACTAAGGTTGAAACAAATTTTCTATAGAAATTCAATTCATCATCAATATATATGTTAGCACCATGCTAGTGTACATAATGAACTAGCAAAATTTGGAATTTGACAATCCAATTACAAGAAAAAAATAATTAACTCAATTTTATATATACAATCTCCTCCTTCATCAATGTTGAACACAATTCCTCTCTTTTTCGTTCATTCTTTCTCTTCTACCATCGAAGTTACTACTTTCTAACAAGCTCGTAGGTTGTAGCCTCCCATTTACAAAATTTCATGCCACACAAGGAACATAGCGAACAAGGATCTCTTATTTTGATACACTTTCAAGGATAAAATAACTTGGCAAACAAAAGCTCATTCCAAGTATCTGGTAGTCCAGGCAAACACCAATGCACACAATCAGCATAGCTAGCAGGGTTAGCTAATTGCTTTGGAGTCAATGGGTTCCATTGCTTCTTGTAAATTGATGTGTGTGCATCTTTACGATAGTTGGATAGTTGGGTAATGTTGAGAAAAGTTATAGGTACTTTGGATTTTCTAAACACTTCCCCAATTACTTGCATTATGCTTTCTTTAGAATCAGAACCCCAATATGCAGGATCATCAATTGGTGTTGTTTCATTGTAGCAGTTCCCTCCTGGTTCACCTCCCCACTCTATGCTTCTGCCATATATATACATAAATGATGAGTCCCCACAATTTTATACTTCTATATATAACAAATTCTTAAATAAACAATACTCTCTTGAAAATAAAATAATGAGAAGTACATATATATATCGATCTCACTCTGTCTAAAGGTTAGGAACATTAGAATATAGCTATGCCACTCTATTTAGCACAAAAAAATTGTTATTGGTATATTATATATATGTGTGTGAACTATACTCACTTTGCATGAGATGGTGACATGCTGGTAAAGAAAACTCTTGTCTTGTTGGAGTCCATGTTCAGCCTCACCCATCTAAGCATACTTTTCATAGCCATACGATAAGCATCCTCTGTTGACATCTCAATAATCTCCTTTACTTCATCGTTAAAAGATCCAAGCCTAAAAATTTGAGAAAACTATAAGTAATGTTTTGCAATGGCATTGGCAAAAAAATGAGAGACAGCAAATTAAGTAAATAATTGCTTGGATAAAGTAAAGCAGAGAAACATACAAGATCTTCATCTTAGAGCCAGTTATCCACCAAAGGTAAGTGTTAAATACAACAATATCAGCGCCTTTCCAATGACGACCATGCGTATTGATTGAACCTTTTCTCACAATCCTATCAGTTACCCTATGGATGACAGCGTTATCGGAGTTTGATTCAAGAAGAAAAGGTGCCCAATAGAACTCAATTGTGGCATTGTATTCCTAATTAAATACAACACAATGAACAAAGAGGGGGGGAAAAAAAAAAAGACCAACATGATAATGTTGCTAACACTGTGAAGTTATGTATTCGACTACATAAGCAAATAGTAAGAGGTACGTATACCTACCTTAGCTGTAAAGACAGTGAGTGAATCAAAGGTTTCCATAGATTTGGCATGTTCAGGAATGAGTTGATGGAGAAGGCATACCAAAGAGACATATTGACCTCGGTTGAGAGAGTCTCCAATAAACATCATCCTCTTCCCACGAAGCTTTTCCAACATTAAACTGGCATTGAATCTGTATGTTGGTAAAAATGTGTTATGTTTAGCTTAAATTAATGAATCTATGATTCCTTGAAGCATTCAATGGATTGAGTTCTTTAAGGTGTAAAGTGTAAAATCATAATTATGGAAAATGATTAATTTTATTTTCTCACAAGTAGTGTACTCCAATTAAGAAATTCAAAATATTGTTAATTTGTTCATGTTTATTCAGAATTGCGACATATTCAACAGAACTATGGTATGATAAAACTAACAAAATTACTTTTAGTAGTTTTTTTACTTAGAACTTATAGGAAAAGCAAAAACTAAATTTGACACTATAAGATAATACTCTCTCCTTTCCGATTTATATTACGTTGAAAATTTTGGCACATGTATTAAAAAATGCAATTGATATTTTAAATTTCATAAAATATATTATGTAACTTCCTAACATATCATTTATCTCTTTAATTACTTACTAACAACTACTCCCACTAAGGGTATTCCATAGAAAAAATATATATATTTAATGTTTCATTGATTTTGTAAAACGACTTTGAAACATTTTTTTTTACTAAAATGTCATAGTGGGAACGGAGAGAGTATTCAAGTTTTTTGGAGCTTTTCTTATCATTAAAAAGAGAAGCTGGATCAAACACATTTTCTAAAAAGTTCTTAAAAATTTAAGTTTAAGAACCTTAATTTTTTATAAAAGAAAAAGAAAAAATAACTTAAAAAAAAAGTGGATGAAGAAGTTTTTAGAAAAAGTTAGGTTGTATATATTGTGAACTCTATCTTAGGCCATCCTTGTTGAGTGGGTTCTCTCTCCGTACTCTCTTTTTGTTCTCTTTAAACTTTTTTTTTCCATAGCAATTGATCTCAAGTACCTAGGGTCTTGCAATAATATCTGAATTAGATCCTTTGGTTTGTTCTATCTAAACTAGATCGTTTGTTTTAAATTAAAAAAAAAAAAGAAATTATCAAATAACTTCTATTTTACTTTTAAAATCTATTTTTAAAGTAACTTTAAAATTAAAAAAACTGGCCAAACATATCTTAAGAAGTTATTTGCATACTAAATTTTAATGTAACCTTCATATCAATTTAATCTCATTAAGAGAATTGATTCATTTCTTGCATCAAGGACCAATATTAATTTGATCTCTATATTTTCTCAATAGAAACGGGTGAACCGTCACTATGGTCCCTGAATGTGTAATCTACTGTCACTTAGGTTCCTAAAAGTATCAAAATGTCAGGTCCCTAAAAATGTAATTTTTCCGTCACTTTAGTCCTACCCTTAAAAAAAATTCATTAAAGTTAACATTTGTGTCCACGTGACATGTTATTTGCCTACGTGATAGTTGACGATGCACATGTAGATAACAAGTAATAATTCAGTACACACGTATTTTACATTTTAACGAAGGTTTTTTTACCGGTAAGACTAAAGTGACAGAAAAATTATACTTTCAATAACTTATATGACATTTTTTTATTTTTAGAGACTAAACTCACTAAAGTGTCAGTGGAGTATATTTTTTGGGACTAAAGTGGTACTTTACCCCATTGGAAACTCTTACCGTCCTTCCATTTGACGGCCTTAACGGCATACAACAGAAGTTAACTTTCTTGTCGGTCCATTTTCCCTTCTTACTTTAAACAGGAAAAAGTAGGTATGTCTGATTACACGTATTTGGTTGTTTAGTAAGATCCATCCATTGAGATTAAATAATTAATTATATAGCCCTCTCCCTCATCTCATCTGGCATCCACTCGTTTGTGGTAAATTAAGACGTTGCTTGTGGATTAGATTCTTAAACGTACACTAAACTCAAAGACCCTACCAATTAAATCAATCTAACCAACGCCTACAACTCCTTAAGATTCAATCAAAAAAGCAAGTAGTCATTCCACAACTTTAGATTTCTAATTTTCTGTTTCAAACTTGCAATAATAATCAACCCGAAACCAAGTCCAAAAAAAGGGGCTTAAAGACTCAACTTCTTCTACATAAATTAAAATAGAAAATATCACAAAACATCAAATTACTAGTATTGAAATCCAAGTTGTCTCACTGGGGCATCCACAATTACTGCATTAATTCCGTGCTACAATACAAGGTCCCACCAATGGAAAACACACATAACGTCCTACAAAACAGAGCTACAACTACAAGTGTCCGATTCGATTTCCACTATCATTGCATGGCTTAATTGGTACAAAATTGTTGGTGGCAATCATTCAATAAATGGCGAGTTATGACTACAATATTCATAATAGTGTTCAACCACCACACCTTGTCACACGTGGCTGCTATGAAACGGGTTCAACAAACCCACTCCGACCCACCGACAACTTGGACCCGTAAAAAAACCACACACACGACACATTTTTTAACATTCTCCTTTTGAGGTATTTCCAAATTATATTGTGTTGGGGAATATTTCGGTAGAACTGTTGAACAAAGAAAAAAAAAAAGCACTTACTTGGGAAGATCGC
The DNA here is from genome assembly GCA_026413185.1 of Pueraria montana var. lobata. Lineage (NCBI taxonomy): Eukaryota > Viridiplantae > Streptophyta > Magnoliopsida > Fabales > Fabaceae > Pueraria > Pueraria montana. Next base: position 61,201,238 of record CM048655.1, on the reverse strand, counting down.
AACCGTGAGGCTGCCATCGCCACCGTTGATACTCCTTTTCGGGCCGACCGTGTTCTTGACATGTTAATTGTGGCTGTATGTACGGACACTCCGATTCCTCGTACAGTGGCCGAGTCAACGCGTCGCGTACCCACCTTCCGTTGAACACGTCACACTCTTCTTCTTCCTCCCTTTCCGATTTTGTCACCGTTTTGTTTTCTTTTGTTGTTGTTGAAGATCTTACATCGACTAATAATATAATCAAAATAGTATATATAAGTGGCCATAATAACATATAAGGAACACCGAATTCTGGTGACAACCCAAGAAAAAAAGAAAAATTAAAGGAGTTTGACTTGGTGTGGGGGTGAGTCAACTAACTCACCGGGAGTGGAGAAAAGTGTTTGTGTTGTGTCATCGTTGGAGTGGATTTGTTGTTGGAGGTGTGGGCGAAAGATGAAGAGGAAGTCATGGCCATAGAGGATGGCAGCGAAGAAAATGAAAGCTAAGAGGGTGAAGAGGTAAGAAGAGAGGCGAGGCTTCACTCTGAGAAGAGAGGGGAAGGAGGAAGAGGAAGGTGTCTTCATCATTTTGGTTGCATGCATGGACCCCAACCTTATTAGTTGGGGTTGTTTGGTTTTGCTCACAAGTATTTCATTCTTGTAGCAACCTACAATTCTTTCTGATTTTAAATTAAAAGTGAAACCTAAGGTGAGTTGAAGCCATCATTCTGGATATGTATTTTGTAAGAGAAGAAAAGTTTATACCAATAATGATCCACCGTGATTTCCGTCATATATCAATTTTTAACTTATTGTTAGTCAATAATAACGAGCCACGTTTCATTCGTACTTTTTCGTGCAGAGGTTTACGTACTAAATTAATTAGCAAAATTGGTTTGTCAAAGCCTAGGGATGACAAAAAAATCCACGTCCGCGGATATTTGCGGATAAAATCCGTCACGGATAGAAGATGGATAGTATAAACGGATGCCCGCGGATAACGGGTACGGGTTTTTTATTTACCCGCTCATTAACGGGCGGGTACGGGTATCATACTATCTGTGCCCGCGGATACCCGCTACCCGTAAAATTACTAAATTACCCTCATATATATATATATATATATATATAATTTAAAATCACTAGTTTTTACTCTTGATACTAGTAAATATTATGTCTAGAGATTCAAAATCACATTATAAGATTCTTATTTCTTTGATTTTTTTAATTAAAGACATGTAATTTTCACATAAAAATTCAATTAACTACACATTTGATTCTTTATTTTTCTTGTAGTAAATAATATGATTTTATTTCCAAATTTTATTGCACATAAATGATCTATTTCTTAGTATTTCTTATAAAAAAATCACCTTGTTTTTAAAAAAAAAAAAAAAAATTTTAATATGAAATATCCATGGGTATCCACGGATACCCGCGGATATAAGAAAAACCCGCAGATTTTTATCAAACGGATATCCGGCGGGTAACAGGACGGGTAATGGGACAGATTTTCTCCGACGGGTCGGGTAGCGAATAACCACTATCCGTGCCCGACCCGACCCGTTGTCATCCCTATCAAAGCCAGAGACAGACATGCATCTGTCCAATTATTATACTTAAATACTGCTCCACAGTTAAACTTTGTATAGCCATATAGGTATAGCCTAATTAACCGAATGACTGAGGTAGAAGAAAAAAAAAATGAAAATAATATTTTTCTTTGCAATTTTATTATTATTATTATTAAGAATTATATTTCCAAGGTTGAAATGTTTGACGGTCTGTCATGTGGGAAGTTGAAATGTTGCTTGGCTTCACATCTAAGCGAGTGAGGAAGATTGCGAATAATAATCACTTCCCCTTTTCAAAAACAAAAAGGTGTCGACAAATATATGTGGCTATTTTTCTCTGGGTTATGAATAAGGGTTTGGACATTATTAGGCAGAGGGTGATTAGGTGTTAGGTAACGTTGCATTTGGAATTTACCTGCTTTGTTGTTCTTAATTCTCACTGAAACACAAGAATATTTGGACCCTGCAGGGTATTATATATTAGTATATTTATATCATTAGACCATGTCCAATGGTGTTATTGTGTCTGATTCTTGTATCGTACCGGTTCTTACCATTGGAGCGAGTTGACGTGGCTGTCTGGGTGTAAGAACGGTTCTTTTGCAAGAACTCCTAAGAACTCGTTCCAAGTATTAAAAAAATAATAATTATGACCAAAACAAGAGGAATACCTGAAAAATAGACGCTATATGCACACAAGACAAATTCATCAACAACTTCAAACAGACTTGTTGGAGCATATTTGGAAACGTTTCGGTCACGAGAATAATGAAATTTAATTTTTCTTTCTTAATCTCAATGTTATGCATTTTTTTTAATCATCAATGTTATGTATTTCTCATCAATTTAATATTTAGTCACAAATAAAAATTTTAAATTATTAATATTTTTTATATTACTTTTTAATTTTTGTTTCATAGTTAAAATTTATATAAATAATTATTCAAATTTAAATTTAAAAATATTTTTAAATAAAACTATTAAGAATGTGGGGTCCAATATGGGACCTACAAAAAGCAAGTTAAGAATCCAAAGTAAGTTCTACCATTGGAACAAAAAATGATATGAGTTCTTGTATTCTATGTGGCATTGTGGGACCCACAAAAAATAATTTAAGAACCCAAAATGAGTTCTACCACTAAAGATGCTCTTAGTATTATGCTGCTGTAGCTGTGCTAGCTGGACACAAAAAATTAAATCATGGGCCAACTAAAAACAAGTAAACTAACCATAGTAATGATTATTATAATGAGTTGCAATAATCTTCCTAAAAAAATAAATGAGTTGTAATAATCCCTTGTTCTATTGCAAATTGTACGCATTTGATGGTTGATTCCAGTTTGCATATACAATGCACACATTACTTTTATTATTATTATTATTATTATTATTATATTCGCTAGAAAACACTGACATTATGGATGGGCTGACTTCCATACTTTTGCATTCACATGGTTTTAATTTAATAGGGACACTCGTTTTTTTTTATCAAAATAAAGAAGGACCCTGTTGTTGGATACAGTTTTTGTTCAAGATGGCAGATGAACACACTGTTGTTGGATACAGTTTTTGTTCAAGGTCGATCAAGATCAATTTTATTTTATTTTTTATATATAGAAATCGAACTCATACAGAAAGTTTACAACACACTGCTTAACTGATTTAGACCCTTTGGTGATCAATCAAGTATATGATTTTTTTGTACATAGATCAATTATATGATTAAACATTATGGGTATCGAACTTATTATTTCATTTATTGAACTAAGTTTATCAAGCATTCAATTCGATATATAATCACTCTTATTACTGTAATATAAACATAAATATCCAACAGTGGCTCATGCAATCTAGCTCTTATCTAAGAACTTTTTTAAGTGTTCACATTGTTTGAATATTTTTATAATAAAATAAAAGTAATTCCACCCCTTATTTACAAATTAAAAAGAAAGAAAGAAAAGGTGGAGTATTACATGAAATAAATAGCATTACATAAGTTATATTTCATTCTATTATATTTTAAAAATTAAATAATAAAATATAGTAAGAGAATTATCAAATTTCATTCATACTAACACTAATTAAAAAATAAATACAAATTCAAGAATTCAATTAAGAAAACTCAAAAACTTAATTAAAAATTATCAAATAATTTAAAAATCTGTAGATTAATTTAACCTTTTATTTTTTTTTCTCATCTCTCTCTACCTCTTAACAATTAGATTACCCTTCCTCTAATTTACTCTCTTTATTGGGGGGTCTAGGGCTTTTATAAATCTTTTCTGCACATACCAAAATTACTTAAAATGAAAACAATAAGTGACAGTACTAGCAAGACACTCTCTAACACACTATTGGATAAAATTTTATTGAAAACTATAAAAGTATGAGTAAAACTTATTAAGAAGTGAAACTCACAAAATCTTTTGATTTCCAATCAATTTCAATTAATAATGTGTTCAAAAGAGAGTGTTAAAAAGTGTATTATTAGTATTTCTTGAGAAGAGGCAAACATAAAGTAGTGGGACAAAACTTAGTTTACATAAGCCAGCGAGGAGTAAATAGGATGGGATTTGGCTCAAGAGATTGAAGCTGGCCATTGAAGTTGACATTTACTCTGGATATACTCGGGCTTCATTGGCAGAAAGCCAACAGCATAACGATACACCCTATCCTTATAAAATTAACTAGAAATGCAAGAATGATTACAAAATGAGAAACAAGAATGAATTAACGGTCAAAGTAACAAAAGACAAGTTACAATTTCATTCAATTATCTGATTATCAATCAAAAGATGTCTACCAAAATGATTGGATTAGCTCCATTATAATTCCTCTTTTCTTTAAGAATTATGCTAGACTTTCTTTTTTTGTTTTATCTTTTTTTTCTTCCTCCTCCTCTTTCTCCTTTTCTTTCAGAGAGAGACAAAAGAATGTTAAATGATAAATTCATGGAGGGAGAATCAGAACAAGAATTACAGATTTCTGTGGAATGTTCCGTATCAAGGAAGCTCAGAGCTTGACCAATAGGGTATCTGAAAAGGGATTTTTCTGCATTTGTCTGCAGAATGTTGGCCTCACATCTGAGATTATCCGTAATGAATTCACCAGATAAATCCAGAATCGAAAATATAATCTCAGAAGTTCACAGGAGAATAAGAGCTCCGGTAACCTTCGGACGGTCCCTTAAACCTCCTCACCAATGATGCACACAGACTCTGCAAAGACAAAATAGACTACAATGCTTACACGAAGAATGCAACTCCCAACCTTCTTGTACATATCATTGAGCTAAAGTTTTAAAAATTCATTTTATCTTTTCCTACTGCCAGATTGGAAAAAACTGAAATTGAAGCATTCATGTAGAAGAATACCTGTGTTCTCCTAGGCAAGCTGATCCAGAAGTCCAGGTTAGGGATAATCTGAAAAATAGAGTCAATGAAAAAATATTCAATCCCAATTGCAGTGAAGTCCCACAAAAGGTGGCTTTAATGCTCTAAAAAAGCGCTGTGAATGATTGACAAGGAATTAACATTTTAAAACATCATAAACCATTTAAGAAACAAAATTACTAACAGAATGACTGGGTGTGTAATTAACAAGCAATTTCCCACCATTAGAAAAGAAGGGACAGTAATGAATCTGAGTTTTTCAGTGTGAGATGCAGCAAATTTAGCCATGTTATTTAAGTTACCCATACATAAATGGCAACAAGAAAAGTCCACTATGAACTGCTGACAGAAGGTTTACATTATGCAATGTTGATTCAAATTACCTCAAAGATAATAATTAAATCAATGGAAAAAAGGCCACGAATAACTAACTGAAAAAGGTTTTCTTTTTCTCTTTTCACTTTATAATCAGAGCAGAGCAAGTATAAGGAAACAATTTCGGAGTAGTCAATTCACACAAGGTTTATATTAAATATATTTTTGGTCCCTGAAAATGACATTTTTTAAAAATCAATTCCTGTTTAAATTTGTTTTAAAATTTACAAAAAACTGTGTGCTTTTGGTCCTTAATTACAGACTATAAACACACTACTTTAGTTAAATTTAGAGACTAAAAACAAATAAAATTTAAATAAGAACTTAAAAAAATCATATTTTTAGAAATCAAAAACATATTTAAGCCTAAATAAAATGAAAATAGACATACATACCCTACCAGGAAAGAGAGTACAAGACAAGTAAACAACAAAAGGACGGGAGAACATACATCTATACCACGAATCCCGAGGAAGAAAAATCGGTAAACTATACCAGCCAAGAGATATGCAGCAAAAAGGCACAAAACACTGGAATGAGATAAGATGAAACAACTATTAGTAATTTAGCCAAATCACAGCCCCTTGTGATAATTAAAAGTCCCAGGCACGACAGTAAAACCCTTACATGATCAATAAGGTGCCAAACCACCCCAACCCTCCTCCATGAACATTTACAATGATGGCACAGCCAGATGGGTGCTTTAGCTCTGTAACCTGCTTGAGAATATGGACAACAATATCATTTGATAATATTATGAAGTTTCTACAAGATAGATGAAAAGGAAAAGCCAACAAATTCAATCACATTCTGTGCTGTTTTAAGAGTCCACATTCAACATTTCCTAGATTTCCAACAATTGTCAGTGATTTTCAATTTCAAAGTTAACAAATTAAAAAATACGTATTGCACAAGGACATAAAAGAACTATGATCAGATGTTGGAAACCTACATCATAGTATCATATAATAACAAACAATATGCAAGGAAGCACTAATTATAAAAGATATCCCAAAATAAAGTACTCACATAATCACAGGCCCCTAATCTCTCCAGAGCTTGCGGTCCCTGTAAGCAGAAGATTGATAATGAAACTTTCCAATCAGTATCAGGTTAATAATTTCTGGTTTAATCAATTAAAAACTTGAAAAAAAAATAGAATAAAAACCCTACTTGCACTCCATTTAAATTGCAAAGAACAGACACAGCTAGCGAACAGTTGTACTTAGGGCCACTGTTTGACATTTTAACAATGACACCAGTGTGAGGATTTTTCTTATCTGCCATTGGAATAGCATTAGAATCATATATTTTACTTATGTTCATATTTAGAAGCATTATTCAAAATCACTTAAATCAAATAGTGCATAACATATGTTAAGATTAAAGGATAGAACTGAAAATTTGTGTATTTCTCATTCATTGACTCAAAGAGTGTATGAATATATATAGATACAAGATAAGATAATAAAAAGGAAAAGATTAATCAAATTTAATCTAAATCTTAGAGATATAATCCTACGAGATAATGAAAGATAAAAAGTTTCCTACTTTCCTAGAAATAGGCTATCATATCTCCTAAATATCTATTATATCATATCTTATGATATCTCCTAAATCTCTATCATATTATATCTTAACACTCCCCCTCAAGCTGGAGCATACAACTTAATGCTCCAAGCTTGGAACATAACTGAAGCATAAAAAAAAATGAAAACAACTCCAAGGTAGAGGACTATCCAATGCGTAGAGTATGACACCAAAAACTAAATATTCTTCTTCAAACTCAGATGCTGCGAGGGAGTAGACTGAAACCCAAGACAAGTAATGCAAGGACATCAAAGACTCAGATATCAACTCAATAGGACTTGAAACAAGCAGAGGAAGAGCCGACGAGTCATAACTTCCAACACTCCCCCTCAAGCTAAAGCGTTCTATGCTTTTACCTTGTTACAGTACATTATCCTTCAAATTATCCTTCAAACTGATTAGACGGTTGGGATAAACTGATATCCATGGCAACAATGGATGAGACAGGTAAGTAGTTGCTGAAAAAAATGGTTATTGACTAGATCGAACCCCAAGGACAACAATTGAGTAATGATTGAGACAATGCTAGTGCAACTGGGACAAAGACAAGGCCAATTACAGGGACAAATATGCGGCCAATGTAACTGAGACAAAGACAGGACCAGTGTAATTGGGACAAAGATGGAGCCAGTGCAACTAGGACAAAGACGAACCAATGCATCTTCAACAAGGACGAGGCCAATGCAACTGGGACAAAGATGGGGCCAGTGCATTTGGGACAAGGACAACTTAACCATCAAGAGCATAAGCTAAACAATGCTTAACCACTCATGACAGAAGCAAATCATCTCAAAGCTTAACCATCTTGTAAGACAGAAGCTAAACAACTAAACACTACTGAAAAAATGGTTCTTGACCAGATCGAACCCCAAGGGCAACAATAGAACTAGGAGAGGCTGACAATCTTAATGATGGTGGCACGTTGGAGAGTATGACGGTGGCTAGCGACGACGATCGGCAGCGGCGAGTAGAAAAGTCATTGGAAAAACTGAAAAAGATTGCCTTAAAAAGTGCGGCGAGTAAAAGGGTCCACCGGGGACAGTGGGTCCCCGATGAAGCACGATTTTCGTGATACCTCAGCCTGACTCTAATACCATGTTAAGATTAAAGGACAGAACTGAAAATTTGTGTATTTCTCATTCATTGACTCAAAGAGTGTATGAATATATATAGATACAAGATAAGATAATAAAAAGGAAAAGATTAATCAAATCTAATCTAAATCTTAGAGATATAATCCTACGAGATAATGAAAGATAAAAAGTTTCCTACTTTCCTAGAAATAGGCTATCATATCTCCTAAATATCTATTATATCATATCTTATGATATCTCCTAAATCTCTATCATATTATATCTTAACACATACAAAACAGGCGGATTATAAATGAAGCACCAAAAATCAGCAAAAAAAACCATGGATTAAAGCACATAAGAAAAAACAGAAACAGATGGGAAAATTGGGCTTACCAATGATATCAACATCTATTTTTGGGTCACGTCCTATGGCTGTGCATACATGATAACCTGCATTTATCACTCTGTTAGAGGATGAAGATTCCATCCTACTTAAAATTTCACTCTACGATATACACAATAATTGGCTTCGAATGGATATAGTTCATGCATCAAAAGCTTTAAATGGTTGAACAAGGTAGAGACATAACTCCAAAATTAATTTTCTTGACCTACAGATGATGAAGAGGACATGTTATTTAGAACCTAAAATAATCTCTACTAGAGAACATAGCCGCTCTACTAATAATTGCATTGTACAGAAGCTGAAACAATGTTAATAATGAAAAAACCTCTGTAGTTCATGTATGGACACATTTTTTTTCAGATTTTTCAATGAGAAAGTGAAAGAGTGCACATATGAACACATAGAAGCAAATGAATTAGTAATTAAATCAGCAACACACTAGAATATAGGTTCTTTGTATACCAAAAGCAGTGTACAAAAAATGAGAAACAAATGAAAACAAGACAAAATACAAAAAATACTGTTAGCAATAAAACTTGCAGAAATCAAAAGGTCTGATAATTTTTTTCTTTTTCTGCAAGTGCAATTAGCTACTATGAACAAGTTCAGTCATGCTATCACTCAATATAAAAAGCTTTTAAAGTAAATTGAAACACTTCCAGGTAACCTAAGGTCCTGTTTGGGGTTGTCGTAAGTTTCCAGTTTATTATTTTAAAACTAAAATTTTAAAACAAAATATGTTTGGATAAAAGAGGGGTGAAATGGTTTTTAAATCAATTTTAACTCACTTTTGGAAACAGGAAAAAAAAAATCTAATTCTAGTTTTAAGTTCTTAAAAATTGTCACGTTTCTTTCAATACTTTCCTCCACCTTTCTGTGTCCTTCTCCACCTCATTCAGTCTTCACCTCCACTCACTCAGTCTCCACCGCCAACTGCCACACTCCCACCAGTGAGCTTCCCTCCCCCAGCCTCTCCACCACCTACATCCCCTCCCCTGGCACCTCCATCCCACCTACAACTCTCCCTCCCACAACTCCTCCGTTTGCAGTTCCTCCACCCGCACTGACCCCAACACCCCTGTCATCTCCGCCAACCATGATCCCAATGCCTTTGTCAGCTCCCCCCTGCTTCACCCCATGTTTCTAACTTTCCATTGAATGAAATCAATCAGGTACCATTTTGGATGCAGACGGAATATTCTTTTCTGCTATGCTTCACTTGAGATCTTCTCATCACAGCCTCACTTGAACAATCTGATCTCGCATCTTTTAAGTTAACATTTTAAAGGAAAATTATAATAAGATTGAACACAACTTTTTAAAACTGAAAAAAAAAAAAAAAAACTAAAAACTGGTTTTAGTTTTTAAAATTTATAAACTTAAAAACTAAAAACCACCCCAAATGGGGCCTAAATTGTGTGATGTGGTGGTAGAATCTATATTTTTCAGTGAGAGAGAAATAGCAACAGAGTCAGAGACTAGAAGCAAAAATGACCTGAATTGCATTTTTACTTAATGATAATCTCAAAAAAATGCTTCTGAAGAAGCAATTCTGCAATTGGACAAATTCATACCAAACACGCACTTATCATATAATTCCATTCATAATGAGAAACTGCCTATGTTACAAGGTACAAAAACTAAACAAAGCAGCAGAACTGTTCAGTTTTGTCACCATTACCACAGGCATAAAGCAGTAGACACTAGATGCAATTTATGTACAGAAACAAGTAAATTGGAGAAAATAGACGTGTCAGGAATTCTACCTCCAACGTTGTTTGCCACAAGTGCATTGCACTCCGTCCCACAACGTTCTGGCCCTCCACAATCCTAACACAAACAATAAGACAATCAAATAAGCAGAAAACTTTGTAAAATTATGGGACAATAAATTATTAAATATATTAGTTACATTATTTCAAGATATTCCATGAAATAATTTACTTGATGCAAATTGCAGCGGGACCTTTGAACAGCCTTAAAATCCTACCCAATGTCTATCCCTGCTGCTATTTATCATTGATATGATCTACCTTTTCATCTCAACCTTTTGAAGTAGCATCACTTTTATGTTAACAGTGGCCACTAGGCACTAGGCTAGACTGACTGATTGGTAATTATTTTAAACTAAATATAGTTTCCAATTAGCTTCATCTTTTGGAACATTTATAATACATTATTAGATTGTGATGCCAGCCAAATCATGCTTGATTGTAAGGTAACTAATCTAATAACATATTCTTCCTTATTAAAAAATGTACAGCTTCACTGTTATCTGTTGTTGAGCTTCTTGGTTTAAGTGTATATACATGTGAGAGGAAGTATGGATGCATTGAAGCTCCATATTTAAGTTTCTGTTTATTTATACAGGCTCAGATCTCTTAAATGATTTTTACTATACAATTTTCTAAGAAAGCTTAAAAAGGATGGATAAATACAAAGGAAAATGACTTGATGAAAAAAATCTTGTACTGAAAAGAAAATAGGAAACAGTATATTTAAGATATATTACAAGACAAGCAACAAATATATCTACAACTCCTGTGATTTCATCAACTATTCCTTTATAAAACTACAAATTTTATCCAAAAGCATAATTAATTATAGAGTATGATCATAATTCATAAATCACATGTAATCATGATTCATTATTACTATATGTCACTCAATCAACAGAGAAAAAATAGCTTCACAGAAAAGAGACTAATTTACCCAGCAGTCAGCACATATTGGAGGATCATGATTAAAAATCATTCCATCGCAAAGCTGCGCAAACAACCAATGCACAAAATTCAATTATAGATCAACATAGCACAAACTTTAAGCTACGTTAAGACTATTGTTTCCTACAAACATATATGCTGTGTTTTGAAAGTCCATCTGTTCATAGCCAGTTCAACTAAAGTGATTGACCTTGCATAGTTACATATATAACAAGCACTAATTCAGTCATTGAAGGACCAGAATAAGCAAGTTTCTTTACGAGTAAATCCCCAAATTAATCCTCGAAATTATATGGGTTTCACACTTTAGTCCTTAAGATTTCAAAAACCATTTGTTGGTCCCTGATTTTGCAAAAAGTCATTCATCTTATCCTTTTCTGCAATAATTTCCACTGTCGTTTTACACCAAAAAGACTAAAGTGAATGATGTTTTGTAAAGTCAGGGAATAATGAAGGGTTTTAAAATTTTCAGGGACTAAAATGGTAGACACATACAATCTCAATGACTATTTTGGAAATTTACTCGTTTCTTCACAGAGCTAGAGTGCCAAAGCCCAAAAAAAAAAAATACAGATTATATTCTGTATTTACGAATTAAGTCAATGACCATAGACAGCTAAAAGATATTAGTATTACTAATGGATGGAAACACTACTAGCCAGAAACCAAAGAAATAAGTGTGACCTGATGAAGCCAACCTGAAACCAAAGCGTGGTATCGTTTACTGCCACTTTGTAAAATCTACAAGCACCGAAATAAATATATATAAAAAAAAAAATAGTCAGAACTGTATTACTGCCATGTCCTTACAAACTAACCAAATTTAAAACTAGTAAATTCCGTTTTCCAAATAGTGATATAAGAACCAGTGATACCGCCAAGGTCAGCCTAGTGGCGGGGTTTGAATAGTTTAAATGAGGTATTTGGTTCAAACCTTATTGTCGTCATTGTAGAACAATGATACCGCCATTGCCGGATTACAATAAATCAGAGAATCCAGATACTAATTGTTAAAATACTAACTTCAAAAACTAAATCCTCCGAACAACTAAATTCCAAAACTCTAGCAAGCACCTAATAACATTATTTAAATCCGGGAAATTATTCTAAACATGAATCAAGGAAGAATGAAATATGATGATTCAATTAATCAAAAAATAAAAAGTATATATATCCTAAAGGACAAACAAGAAGAAAAGACGGAACAGCGTTAAATCAACGGCAACGCAGACACACAGAGAGAGAAGGTTAAGGGCAGATCAGGAGAAGAGAGAGAGAGAGAGAGAGGGTGCACCCGTCCTCGCTGAGGATGCCGTGAGGGAAGTTGCGAATGGGAGAAGAGAGGGTGTAATTGTAGAGTTTGTTTCCGTCGAGAAAAGAGAATCGGCAAGGTGCAGTGGCGGAGGCGGAGGTAAGGTGGAGAAGAAGCGTGAAGAGAGTGACGATGATGATGCGTTGAGCCACCATTGTCGTCATTGCTGGAAGGGTGAAAACGCCTATTTATTTGATTTCATGCTGCTGATGCTGAGAGTGAAGATTGGAGGAGAAGACAAGTGGTGGAAGCTTGAGATGTGGGATGAATGAAGAGGGAACAAATGGGGAAGCGTCTTGTTGGGGACCACTACAACCCACCACTCTTGCTAATGCACCTCGCTAATTTAGTACAAATTCTTCATTTACCTTACATAAATTTAACTAGCCAATTTGCCCAAAATCACTATGTAAATTCTTCATTCAAACCTTTTTTTTTTTTTCATTCATCTTATTTCTTTTCACTCTACCAAACGAACGAACCCTAAGGACTAAAGTTATGTTTGAAAAACCGTTGTCAAGCCCTTCGACGTATGTTAAATCTAAAAGATACCAAAGATTTTCTTTCGCAAACGTCTATTCAAGGTGCAACGAATGACACACCAAACATGCATTAAGGGAGATGGATAAGAAGAAAATGGGTGAAAATATGTCAAGCAACCTATTAGGCCAAATCTTCAAAGAAACCTTAAAATTCGACATGTAATATGCAAATAGTTCAAGCTTAATCTTTGTAATTATGAACTAGGTTAGGTTCAACCTTACTAAAGCCCAACACAACCTATTTTCACCCCTAAATACCTATTACATATTAATATTTTTTATATGGGTATTTTTCATATTTAAGCATGTATTTACTCTATCATTTATGAAGAAATAGTATGAGGCATTTACTTAAAAAAAAAAACTCTCATATCTTATATCCATCAAACAATTTCTAAGCCAATTTAAAACTCTACGAGGCCTAGTGGACTAACTTATTATTATTATTATTATTATTATTGTTGTTGTTTTTATCGTTTCTAAAGGAATAATATTTATATTAATAAATAGGCTCATTGGTCTTACATGACGATCTATTATAAGTTAAGAGACTTTTTGACTTGTTTACGTGGTTAGAAAAATTACTTAATGCACCTTATTTTTTGCTTGGTGCACCCTCAAAACTTTTAATATTCCCTTCTTACCCTTCTCCCATCTCCCCTGGCTCACCCTATTCTTCTCTCCATCATCCTCTTCACGACATTGCACCGGGAGCTTGGCGGAAGTCTAGCAAGCGACGAAAAGAGAAAAGGCAGCGAAAGGGAGACGCATGACAGTAAAGGAGTCGAGGAGCGTGAAATAAAAACAAAGATCGAATTTGGAATCATAATTACAGATTGAGAAATCTGTAATACAAATGTATTACGAATTTTTTAATTCGTAATACATTTGTATGTGTTATGGATTGTTCAATCCGTAACACATTTGTATGTATTACGGATTGAGCAATCCGTAATACATACAAATAATGTAATACGTATTTGATCAGTTTCTTTAAACTAAAAAAAAAAAAAAACATTTTGTGTTATTATTTATTTTAAATATTTTCATTAGCCCATGAAATCACCCTAGACAAGGTAGAGGTACAACAAAAAGAAGGAAATTGCACAAAGGTAACGAACAAACACACTAGACGGCGCAGACAGTGAGGAGGAGCCAAGCCATGGATTCCGACTTCCCCAACAAAGCGTTAACGAGCACGCGTTTTTCCGACCTGAATCCGCCACTCTCCGAACCGGTTCTCCAAGCCCTATCACAGTCTGGCTTCGATTTCTGCACGCCGGTCCAAGCCGCCACCATTCCTTTGCTCTGCAGCTTCAAGGACGTCGCCGTCGACGCCGCCACCGGTTCAGGCAAAACCCTAGCTTTTCTCGTTCCTCTCGTCGAGATTCTGCGCCGCTCCTCTTCTCATCCCAAGCCTCACCAGGTTCCTCCATACTCTTATTTCGTTGAACAGTGCAAGCAGTGTGCTATTGGAATTTAAGAATACGTGCATCTCTGAATGCGGGTGTTATTGATTTTGATAGAGATAGAAAAAATCATTATGGAAAATGTTGAATAGGGTACTGGATTTTAGTCATTGGTGTTTTAGCTAGTTCCAATTTATTTTGTTGAGCTTGACTATAATTAGGTTAATAGCAATAAATAATTAAATAAATAATTGGGATAATCATTACTATGTGTACATTTGTTGTAGGTGCTAGGAATAATTATATCCCCTACAAGGGAGCTATCAACTCAAATATATAATGTTGCACAACCTTTCATTTCGACATTGGTGAATGTTAAGTCCATGCTCCTCGTTGGTGGAGTAGAAGTAAAAGCAGACATAAAGAAAATAGAGGAGGAAGGAGCAAACATATTGATTGGCACACCTGGGCGGCTATATGACATAATGAATCGGATGGATGTCTTGGATCTTAAAAACCTTGAGGTATGTGTTTCATTCTTAATTTTCATGTATGGTTTGATATTGTTTATATGCATAAAATTTTCGCTGAATAGAATATTTGATTTGATGCCCCCCCAACACTATTTTAGCCAGTTGACATTATTATGATTATTCTTACAGATTTTGATTTTGGATGAGGCTGATAGACTGTTAGATATGGGATTCCAGAAGCAGATAACTTCTATTATATCTCTCTTGCCTAAGCTTCGTAGAACTGGTCTGTTTTCTGCTACTCAAACTGAGGCTATTGAAGAGCTTTCCAAGGCAGGATTGAGGAACCCTGTGAGAGTTGAAGTTCGAGCAGAAACAAAATCAGAAAATGGTCCTGCATCATCAAAACAACTAGAATCTTCCAAAACACCTTCAGGACTTCACATTGAGGTAAAACTTATGAGGCATGCTAGTATGCTGCAGATTAGATGTAACTTTGCTATCCAATGATTTCACTTTCTTACCTTAGGGGGCGTTTGTTTCAAGGTATCCAGTAAGATTCTCGGGAATGTGGACTTGAGAATATCATATTCCCAGGTTTGGTACAAGTTTTGTAAAAACATTCCCATAAATAATTGATTCCCAGGAATGTAAAATACTCACAATTGTATTACTTCTGATTCCCATGGAGAAGGGTGGGTATATTGGATTTTCATGGGAATAGAAGTTATTTTTTACAATAACTACCTATCCCCACTTCATTCTCCCACATTTCTTTTTTTACTTTTTATTTTTTAATTAAATAAATTTTATTTTTTCTGAAATTACTATTCTCAAACAAACATGTTCATGAGAATAACATTCCCAGGCATAACATTCCTGGGAATGTGATTCCCGGGAATGAAATTTCATACCTTGAAACAAACACCCCCTTAGTAGTTGAACCACTTCAATATTGTTTGGTAATTTAGCAGTGCTTCTCTGTCTTACTGTCTTACATTCTTACTAATCCATATAATAAGTTTCATGTACTGCTAACTAATAGATGCGTAAAGCATAATACAGTTTATGTTTATCCTTTGCTTGTATCCATCCTCTTATCCGTTTGAGTTTGCAGTACTTGGAATGCGAGGCAGATAAGAAGACATCACAGCTAGTAGATATCCTTGTTAAGAATCGCTCGAGAAAAATTATAATGTGAGATACATGTTGATAATCAATGATGTGATTTGTGCAGTAGAAGAGTATTTTATCTTACTCAAAACATCATTTTGACTCTAATGCAGATATTTCATGACTTGTGCTTGTGTTGATTATTGGGGAGCTGTCCTTCCTTGTCTTTCTGTTTTAAAAGGCTTCTCCTTGATTCCCCTACATGGAAAAATGAAGCAGGTATAGATTTGGATGTTAGCATTTTTCAAATTGAAGCATAATATTCTATAAAATTAGCATTTTTTTTCTTATTATTTTGTCAATGTTTATATACTTGATTATTTATTTATTTTGCCATATAGTCTGCCAGGGAGAAAGCACTAGCTTCATTTACATCCCTTTCGAATGGAATTCTTCTGTGTACGGATGTTGCAGCACGTGGACTTGACATACCAGGTGTAGATTGTATAGTGCAGGTAGCTCTGTCACCTTGTATATGATACTGTCTATTGACTATTGCATTTTCATTTGGTTCTTTGGTTCTCTCTCTCTCTCTTGGTTTCTAAAGTAAAATATACACTGTGGTTCAAATGTTTTCTTGTGTAGTATGATCCTCCTCAAGATCCAAATGTTTTCATACATAGAGTAGGTCGAACTGCTCGGCTGGGTAAACAAGGTCATGCTGTTGTCTTCTTATTACCAAAGGTTTGGTCACAAGTATATTCTTGTTGTAATGCTTTTGATAATCCATGCAGGATTATTTAAAATTGTCCATTTTATTGTAATGTAATTTGTATAAATCTGTAGGAGGAATCTTATGTAGAATTCCTGCGTATAAGAAGAGTTCCTCTTCAAGAGAGATTATGTTCTGATGATGCATCTGATGTTGTTCCTCAGGTTTGCTCCAGGCCTTTATAATTTTAATTGTTTTGTTTTGTCATAATATTTGTATTAACACAATAGAAAGATCCTTTGCTGTGCTGGTTAATGGTTAGTGATACTCATTAGATTTATGAGCTAATTACTCATTTCTTCTAACGTCTAATAGAATCAACAAAATAATTAGTGGAAGTAAATTCCCTGATACAACATACCAAAGCCCTGATTGCTACTTAGGCTCATTCTGATTTTGCTCATTTACTCTTAAAAAAGTTTTTTTTTTTTTTTTTATTGATTGTTTGGGTAAACATGCTTACCAGTCCTATCTTTATCAAACTGCTTGCATATGAAAATTTAACATTTTCCAATTTTCCGATAACAACACTATTAATCAAACTTGCTTCAGATTCGTTCTGCTGCAAAAAAAGATCGTGATGTCATGGAAAAGGGAATCAAGGCTTTTGTCTCTTACATCCGTGCTTATAAAGAGCATCACTGCTCCTATATTTTTAGGTGAGTAATGTATATGTATAATGTTGCTTTCACCGTATAATGAAACATCATCATTATCAAACTAATTATTCTCACTCTTACAGGTGGAAAGAACTTGAAATTGGCAAATTGGCCATGGGATATGGCTTATTACAACTTCCTGCAATGCCAGAGGTAAAACACCACTCACTTTCCACTGATGGATTTGAACCAGTTGAAGATATCAATTTGGAGGACATTAAGTACAGGTAAAAAACATTTTCATTGCATAACTTTTCTAGTTCTAGGGTAAAAACATTGTCAAGAACCATTTCTCCCCAAAGCTTAAGCTGTTAGGTGAAAGCTTATGAATGATATAATTATAACAGCATAATTTAGGCTTCAAGCAAAGGGCCAGGACACCTGAACTTGTGCTGAAATTTATCTTTTTTACTTTGAAGAATGGAGATAGCATGTATCAAACTCTCTGTCCTGACCACTTGGTCAATAGTCCCTAATACTATGTCAAGAACCTTCATTCCCAAAAAGTCAAGCTGATAGGTTAAAACTCGTGAATGTTTTACATCCAATAAAGCATCAATTGTACCTATGTTATTGCAGGGAATGAAAACCATAATAGCATTCTTTTGTCTTACTTAATTGTAATACTTTTATGGGGTGGCAATTGAATGAGTACCTTAATGTGGTTTGTTTGATTTGAAGCTCACTAATGTTGAGGACTCAAGTTGAAAGTTGGAACAATATAAAAGCTCAATAGTTTTGGCTTGAGCTAGATTAATTTTATATGATATTTATTTATTATAATTTTTAAAATTATAATTATAATATAATAGTTGTATATTTATAGTTTAATATTTTAAATTATAATTCAAATTGAGCCTGAGCTTGAATTTGAGAATTAAAATTGAGTTGGAGCTTTAGCTTTGTTTTTCTTCAAGCTTCTTCCTAATTTTCATCTGAATTATGAGTGGAAACTGAAAACTTATATTTTAAGCTACTCTTGAAGAGGAGAGGTATTTGGAAGCCATTATTTTGTTTACTTGGTTCTATGTTGATCTGGATTAAGGGATTATCCAATTCCCCTTTTACGATGATAGAATGATAGAAATTAATTGTCTTGTAAGATTTACAATTGACTTTAATATGAATGTTCTGGATTCATATTGTCTTTCTATGATCCTTCTAAATTTACTTTTCCTTTCTCTCTTGGAAACCCATGCTGATGGCTTAACTTCAATAATATAGGGATAAATCACGGGAGAAACAAAGGAAGAAGAACCTGCAAGCAAAGAAAGAAGCCAAAGAGAAAGAGCCAAAACCTCAAAAACCGAACAAAACCCCAAATGCACCCACTGTCATGCGGAAGAAAACAGCTCGACAGAGACGTGCTCAGCAGACAATGGAAGATGAGGAAGAGTTGATGCAAGAATACCGCTTGTTGAAGAAATTGAAGAAAGGGACCATAGATGAGAATGAATATGCCAAGTTGACAGGCACTGAGGAATTACTTTGAAAGCAAAGTATGCATGCCTGATTATGCTGTTCCGGATATCATGGTTGCTGTTGTAAAGGTATTCAGTAATGAATGGCAGTTCCAAACACCACAGTTTTGGCTAGTAAATTACAACATCCTTTCCTAGCCATGTGGTTCTGTTGGCATTCTTTGAAAAATCTAAAGATAAATACATCTTTCACTATTAATGGAGTTTGAAGAGTTCAGAGGATCGAATTCCATTTGGTTGCTGCTACAGCCCTTAAAGCCTTCAACAATGAACTGAATTACATATAAAGATTGTTATGCTTGGAAAGTGGTGACAGTGCAGAGATTTGTGGAAAGGTACAATTTCTTGGATGAGAGAAAGCCTTTATCTGAATCAAGGTTATGAACAGCACGAAGATTAATATTGTCCCAAATAGTTTGCCCCAATTAGTCTTTACATACATTGATCATGGGATTTTGATTAGCCTGATAGTTTTGCAGGAGCATCAAAGTAGAATTATGTTTTAGGTGTTTGTAAGATTAGTAAACAAAGTCATATTAAAGAATCTTGCCGTGTACTCATTACTGAATGTTATTGTATTAAAGTACATCGCCTAGTTGGTGTGGAATGTCTTTTTTTTTAAGCCTTGAGGTAGTTCTGTCCATGAAAGCGTTGAATTAAACTTAGATTAGGATGTTTTCTTTAATGGGAAGATCTTTTTCTACCTTTGAAGCAAGATTACAAAGCATTAAGGAGGCTAATCCGGCAGAGCTGAGAGGCAAGTTTTAAACTGCAAGGTTGAAAGCAACTGAATGAAAAAGTGACCAACCGATTCATTCTCAAACTTCGAAGTAACAGAATAAATATCTCTCTACACTCCACTAAAAAATATAGCACAGCATTATTTCCTATGGAACTTTTGTTCTGTCTAAATCACTTGGATGGGAATCAAAGTGAAGTACCACGGACGAGGCCCCACAAAGAGTATACTATA
This sequence comes from Pueraria montana var. lobata, assembly GCA_026413185.1. Lineage (NCBI taxonomy): Eukaryota > Viridiplantae > Streptophyta > Magnoliopsida > Fabales > Fabaceae > Pueraria > Pueraria montana. The sequence continues at coordinate 61,181,387 of CM048655.1, read as the reverse complement.
TATAGCACCATCGTCTTCCGTAACATGAAATTACTTGGAAGGTGGGACTAGGCAATTAGTATCTAGGATTGTCCATTGAAGATTGAAGATCTTTAATAAAATAAACCTCTGAATTGAATTACACTTAATCTTCTCCGCTAACGTGCGTAAAGTGAATGATATCGATCTTAGTTTTGCGTTACACTTTTGATATTAGATTTCGGAATTCAAAAGACACTTTTTTCATCTAGAAAAGAAATTACGAAAGAGAATAATCAAATAAATTGAAAAGGTTGACATTGCAATGTATGAAAACATAGTTTGAAAACTAACTGCATGAATTTAAAATGACTGAAAATGTAAATTGAAAGTAAATAAATTGCATGAAATTAAAATTACTGAAAACGTAAATTGAAAGTGAGTAAATCGCATTGAATGTAAAATGAAAGCAAATAAATGAAATGTAAATAATGATGCACGAATGTAAATGTAAATGAATTTAAATACATGAATGTAAAAGCATGAATGCTAGATCAGACAAAGATTTAAAATGCGGAGAAGTAAAGAACTTTAAAAGTAAAATGTTAGAAAATTAAAGTGCTGGAAAGTAAAGAACTTTAAAAGTAAAATGCTTGGAATAATGTAATCAAGAACTTGCTTGATGCCCGTTTAATCCTTTGATGAGTAGTGGATATGTAATAATTTTTACAAGTCTGAATAACTGAGTTTCAACCCTTATTATATGGTACAAGCTAGTATTTATAGACAACAATTTCTGACTACCAATCACTTCTACAAAATTCTCCTGTTAACTCCTAGCAATAATCACTATTTATGATTTTTATCTTCAATCTCCATCATTAATGACTTCTAGAGTTTTGATTTTTCATATCTTCAAATTTTTCATCATCGCTTGTTAAAGTGAAATTGGTCAAAAGATCATATTTTGATAGTCAAATAATGTACTGAAATACCATTTTTTTTAGCACTTGATTGAAATGTTCTCGAAGGACCATTTTTTGATATTCAATAAAAAAAATGGTTACATTAACAAAGCTTAGTTCAACTTTATTATAAACAAATAATTTTTTAAACTTAATCATAAATTTAAAAAAAAATATTTTAAAATAAATCATTTAAAAAACTTTATATTTGAGAATAAATTATTTTAAAGAATTATTTTACATAAAAAATTTGGTTAAAAATATTTTACTTAAAAAATCTTTTAACCCACTCTACCAAGTAAAAAACTTTTAATCTAATGAGCTAATTCGCAGAGTAACTTTAACCCAAACTACATGTAAAATTTTTTATATCGTCAATCGATTAAAATTTATCTTTAATATAATTTTTAAAATAATTATTATAAAGGTTAACCAGCTTATTATACATAATAATATGTAATCGTATAAAATACAGTTATTGCATATATTATTCATATTACAATTGACAATTTTATTTTATTTTTCATTATTTCTTGACATTATGTAGAAATAATTAACACTAATATAATACTTTTTCCTTTGTCCAATTAAACAGATAAACGTAAAGTGAATGAATGCTTAAGCTTAAAAGCATTTTCCTAAAACAAGTGAATGTCGGTCAATGTTTAAGCTTTAACCAGAGTTGGTGTGGAATTTGGAATGATTCCTCGGGTTCTCGGAGCCTATATAAATCGCCAATTCCTAGTCAATGTTCGAAACATCCTACGTTTCTTTGTTGCAGCAATTCAGACACTGTACCTATTCGTAACCATGTCCAATCCCAAATCCGATTCAGTGTCTGATTCGGAAACTCCACCAACGCAACCATCAGTGCCCATTTCATATCCAATCAAAACTCTTGCGGAGTTGGAGTCTCGCTCGTATTTCGAGTCCTTTCACTACCCTTTCAACAAAGCTTCGGTTCCCATTATTCTCAATGGTGATTCTTCTTCTTCGTTGCCCAACAGGCGCAGATTGCTTGTGTGCCATGACATGGCTGGGGGCTACTTGGATGACAAGTGGATTCAAGGTGGCACCAATCCCGATGCTTATGCCATTTGGCATTGGCATTTGATCGATGTCTTTGTCTACTTTTCACACTCTCTCGTTACTCTTCCTCCTCCTTCATGGACTAACATCGCCCATCGCCATGGTGTTAAGGTACTTTCTTCAACAGAATGAATTTTGACTTTGCTTGAACAAAAATGTTAACCTTTTAACTTTCAGTTTGTGCTGGCCAAAGGGCTGGACACATATAGATTTTAAAATTTTGACAAATTGTTTCCTCTTTTTGCTTTCTAGCTATCAGTTTTAAAGGTCATTTAATTGCTTATACAGTTGGTTTAGTTTAAATGTTCAACTGATCTGAGATCATTTAATTAAAACAAATAGATTATTCTTTAGTTGTACCTGTTCCTTTAACATTTCAGGTGTTGGGGACTTTCATCACTGAATGGGATGAGGGAAAGGCTGCCTGTGATACACTGCTTTCGACAAAGGAAACTGCACATATGTATGCAGAACGTCTGGCAGAGCTTGCTGCTGATTTAGGCTTTGATGGGTGGCTAGTAAATAATCCGTTATCTCTGTGTGCTTATTAGTTTTTTATTCATACTCCATTTGAATTTTATATTATACAATTGAATTGATATTTGTTTTCCATTCACTTCCTTTTACGAGTGATAAGTGAACTGTTAGCCTGCACTACCAGTGCATAAGATGCTCCTAATGCGCATATAGTGCCAAATTTAATAGATTAAAATCATTCGAGTTTGGGCTCTTATGTTGAAGGTGCATGGTGTTTCATCTAAATACTGCCCAGATTGATATATAAATAAATATCTAAAAAAACAATGGGGAATAATAATATTGTAGAGATTTTACTAGAACAATAACTAGGATATGCTTTTTTAACTGAAGTTAGTAAAATCTACAGTTTTAGAAGAGAAGTGTATCATTGGAAATATTATGAGTAGCCTCACAACCAATGTGTATTTAGAAATTTGCCAAATATTCTCAGTGAAATGACATTATGAAGTAAATATATTAGATGTTTTATGCATATTTATACCAAAAATCAAAACCAATACGTAACTATTTTTCTCATACTTTACAGCCTTGCATTTTTGGTTTTCTTGTCAATTATTCAAACTAGTAACATTTAATTGCAGATAAATATGGAAGTAAATTTGGATCAGGGTCAAATTTCTAATTTGAAAGAGTTTGTAGACCATTTATCATTAACAACGCATTCTTCTGTGCCTGGATCATTAGTGATATGGTGAGTATTAGATGATAAGTCAGCAATTTTTTTATTGCTGTGGATTGTGCCAAAAGTTGACTTTGATGTGTTTTCTTGGTCATGTAGGTATGACAGTGTTACAGTTGATGGTAAATTGAATTGGCAAGATCAACTAAATGAACATAATAAGCCGTTCTTTGATATATGTGATGGAATATTTGTGAACTACACATGGAAGGTATTGCTTATCTTCCCCTGGCATGCTTGTGCGACACAAATGTTTAATCGATTGTCATTTTCCTTAGTTAATTTTAATGTGTACCATGTAGGAAGACTATCCAAGGCTCTCTGCTGCTGTTGCCAATGATCGGAAGTTCGATGTGTACATGGGAATCGATGTATTTGGAAGGAACACATATGGTGGTGGACAGTGGAATGTATGTGGCTATGAAATACCTCGTGTTCTTCACATTCAATTTCATTAATAGGATTAACTGTTATGATTGAAATTATTAAATATGGTTTTGCACAGTATTCTAGACATTTCAATCATCAGAACATTGGTTTCATTCTGGTTATTGCAGCAGAATATATAGCAGATGCACTTTAATGTTATAACTGCCTTCAGAGAAATTTCTTACTACATGTAGAACCCCTTCCCTTGGTGAAGCAGCCAACTTGCCTGTAACTAGATATCCTTTTACTAAAAAGATAATTATCACTTATTCTTGTTTTCTTACTGCATTATATTTGAAATCTATTCGTGAAAACACTTTCTGTTGGAGTTTTTGGGGCATAGTCTTGTGAAATTTGAGCTGCCAAATAATTTTGGACAAATGTAGTATGTGACTGATAAAGTTAATAGGATATCTGTGTTATTTTCCCTTTTCTTGGTAATTATCTCAATGTTGTTTATGGTGCTTTCTTTATTCTCATGGATGTCTCAGGTAAATGTTGCTCTTGATGTACTAAGAAAGAATGATGTCTCTGCTGCAATATTTGCTCCTAGCTGGGTCTATGAGACAAAGCAAGCACCAGATTTTGAGACTGCCCAGAATAGGTAATTTAGGTACCTGTTTTGCAATACTCGAAAAATTATTGCAAATTTTCTATCACAAGGTTAACTGAGTTTATGCATATTAATATATTGAGAAAGAAAAAAAAAAAGAATTATTGCAAATTACATGGTCAAACTTTCTTTTTATATTAATGATGGAGATCAAACCTTAAATTTCTTACTCATGGATACAGCATTATTGCCATGCATTGATATTGCAGTTGGTGGGGTCTTGTGGAAAAGTCATGGGGAATACTGCAAGAATTTCCTGGAGTACTACCATTCTACACTAATTTTGATCAGGTTAGCAACTGCAATTCTTGTCCCCTTTTATAGTTTTTCTTCCGTTGTCTACCCAAGTATTTTTATTTTTTTCATTGTACATTTGGCATCTGCTTTTTCTGTACATTCTGAATAAGTGCATGTTTGGATTGCCGGTGCGGCAACCCAAACTTACATTTCAAGAAGCAAGAGAACCCATACTTCTGCGGTAAACTAGCCTCGGGCTTTGTGCTGCCGCAAGTCTACCGGCAAAGCAAACAGGCACTAAAACTTTGAAGATAATTATTTCACGTTGTATTCAATAGGATTTATTTTTAATTTATTTTCAGTGAAAGTGATTCTAACAATAATTTGTGAATTGCAAGAGGCAGATCATGGGTGGACTGAAAAATTTTATATCCATAAATACAAACTTTAGATTATTGCACATCAAACTGGCAAGGAAGAGGTGAACAACAAAAAATCTAGCACTGAACCTCCATCAAAGAAATAATTTCTGCAGGATATCTTAAAAGGCTAAACAAGAACTTGACAATCTTCTTCAAAAAATAAATAAATAACCTTAACAATTTCCCTTCTGAGCAATCTCACTTTAGATCAAATACTTGTGTAACCTATAATTCAAATGTTGCCATTATATCTTTCAAATATATCATATATCTTTTATTACTTTCAGGGACGTGGTTATCATATTTCAGTTGATGGTGATAATGTATCTGATGCTACTTGGTGCAACATTTCTTGCCAAGGCTTTCAGGTATTTGTAATGCGCCTGATAATCATTCTTTGTTATTGTTGGCTCAACTAATTACCATATAGATTGTTGGATAGATAACCTAGAAAAGATTATATGCCCTTGTTTTGGAATTCTTAGTTTGCCATTTCTAAGATTAGGGGGTAATTTTAAATAACATTGCTATAATAACTGGAAAACCAAGTTCAGTTTAAAATTGTGAATTTATGATACCGGTTTAAGAGCTTTATTGTAATCTAACTCAAATATTTGTGTGCAGCCACTCCTTGAGTCTGCTGATCCTACAAATTCTATTCAAGTTTCTGCAGAGTAAGTGATGGTACATATCTAATATTTTAAAATGTTCCTGTAACTGGAAAGTGCAACAGAATGTGCATATCACATATTGCGTCTGTTCATAGTAAATATTGTAAAACAGCATATGGCTAAATTGAACAATTCATGTCTGAAATGTGAATGTGTGTGTGAAGAAAATTTAGCACGGAGTCTTTTTACTTATTGAGTTAAGAAGATTTATCTTTGTTAGAATTATTATTTATTATTAATCTTCAATTATTTTCCCATCCCCTGGAACTTCTTTATCATTACTGGGTGAAAACCTAAAGTTGCTTTGTATGTTTAGTTACTTTTCTATAATTCTAAAACCTTACATAATATTGAATGTCTCCTTTCTTTTCTATTCTTCCATTTTAATGAGATATTGAATTACTACATTTCATATCTAGTTCTGACATGATCTGAAGTATTTATTGACTTGCTTTCAAATTGCAGCTTGAAGGAAGCATCATATAGTGGAGGGGGAAACATTACATTCAAAGGATCCCTTGAAGAGCAAACTTACTTTGAGAGCAAAATCTTTCAAGGAGAGTTTCTTCTGAGCGATTTGCCTATCCACTTTATTTATTCTGTAAGCTATATCTTCTTTATCATTATTGCTGAAAAAAACTGCACATCAATGTTATCCTTGGTTTTAAGAATGCCATCATACTCATATAACCTGGAATAACTGCCAATGCAGCAGTTAAATTAGATTCTTAGTGCAAATCAGTCTGTCCCCCTTGGGAACTGAACTTGGTTATGTAATTGAGGTAAAGTAAGGGGAATTAGGATGTGTTATCTTGATCAATGGAATAATATACATTCAGTCAAATTCACTGAAATGATTATGCAGGTGAAATCTGATGGCAATTCTTCATTGGGACTTAAGCTCGAGTTCACTTCCACTGGCGACCAAAGAGCATCTGTACTTCTCACATCCCGGAAAGTGGATCGTTTCTCAAGCAAATTCAGCAATGTAATCATGACACATGAACATAAGGGATTATCCTCTGGATGGGTTATAAATGAAGGTGTAGTAGGTGCAATGAATGGATACACTTTAACAGAAATCCATGCAGTGTGCTATAGATCAAAATCAAATGGCAATGATGAAACTGTGGCTTCCCCATCAGATTATTTTGCACTTCTTGGTCATATCACAATCAAGACTTCTGACTACAAGTCAGATTTTCCTGTGTCTTCTTCCTGGATAGTTGATGGCAGCTGCATAAAATGGACATCAGATCCTCTGGGTTCAAAGACCCTTGATGTCAAAATTTCTTGGAAACTAAAAAATGGACAGAATTTTCTATTTCTAAAGTACAACGTGTACCTGGTAAAATTATTAAAACAAGCAGATGGTAATCCAGGCACAACAATAGAGGATGTGGAGGAGTACCTTGGAGTAGCACAAGTAAACTGTTTTTATGTTTCTGACCTCAAAGTTCCTTCAGACACTACTACTAGTCTCAAATTTATAATACAAGTCTGCGGTGTAGATGGGACCATTCAAGAATTGGATGAGTCCCCATATTATCAATTGGAGGTTGGAGGTCCCTAAATTGTCATTAAAATGTAACACTACTGCAATAAAGGTTCCCAAATTATCATTAGAATGTAACATTATTTCTCCAATAAAGGAAAATCCCTAAATTGTCATTAGAATGTTACAGTGGAATTGGACAGTTCACTTTATGTTGCACAAGTAATAAAACTTCTCTTAAGAGATTATACCTAACAAACCCTTGCTTCCTAATTTCATGCTCAATATACAACTAACAGGACCGAAATAGTAGCTTAACTTACATGAATGAAACTATTTCGAGTTACTTTTGGACATCCTATGGTGATGTAAAACCAAGTGTTTTTTTTTTTAATAATAAAAAAAAAGGTTTAAATATCTTTTTAATCCTTGCAATTTAGTGTTTTTTTGCTTTTCGTCCTTGCAAATTTTTTTTTTGGTTTCAGTCATTGCAAATTATGTTTGTTTTGCTTTTTGTCCTTATAGTGGTTTAGATGACGCTTTTTTCACTGTTTAAAGCGCTATCTAAACCACTATAAGGACGAAAAACAAAACAAACATAATTTGCAAGGACTAAAACAAAAAAATAAATTTGTAAGGACGAAAAGCAAAATAACACTAAATTGCAAGGACCAAAAAGATATTTAAACCAAAAAAAAATTATCTTCTCATTATAGATTTTGTCATAAGTCGTAGCAAAGTTGCAATTTTTAATTTCAAATTTACTGCCCTACAACTTATTCTGATATAAGGCTCTCTTTTTTTAAGAAAAAAAAAAGGTGTTTTTAAATTAAAAAATTGTTTATAAAATTTTATATTAATTAGACAAGTTTTTAAAGAATATTGTATTAAAAAATTATTGTTTTTTCACAAGTTAATATTAGTTTCTGAAAAATAATATATACACACACACACACTTATTTTAAAAAGTTTGAACGTAGGCTCTATGAAACATGTATCAACACCAAGGCTATTTTCCAATGTTTTTAAAATCGGACCGGTCATTGAACCGGTCAAGGCACTGGTTCAAGGTTCAATGGTTCAACCGTGGTTGAACCGGTTGAACAGGTATTAATAAAATAATAATAATAAAATAATTTATAAAATAATATTAAATAAATATAATATCACATAACTTTATAACATTAAAAACTATAATAAAACTTAAAACATCACTAAAAGTTTAATTAAATATATCATAATACTTAAGTTCAAATTTTAATAAAATAAAATAATGTCCATTAACAATAACAAATTTACATTTAGAATAAAGAAAGAAAATGACAAATTAATATAATATAAAATTATCAAAAATCAAGATATAAAAAAATATAAATTAATATAAATGAGCAAATTATATGTTTTACAAGAAAATAGTAATAATAATTGATAAAATAATTTATATCTATTTGAGATATTTATTAAATATGTGTTTTTATTTATTTTTAAAATATTTTATATTAAATTTAAAATTTTAAATGAAAAATTAAAAATTAAAAAATATATATATATACCGGTTCAAACCGATTTTGGCTACCGGTTCTTGACCGGTTTTGGCCCGGTTTGACCGGTTCTGAGTTCCTCTGATTTTATAGAGTATCCGGACCGGTCATCAGACCGGTTGGTCTGTCCGATTTTGAAAACTATGCTATTTTCTCGCTAATAATTAGATTTTTTTTTATTCGAGGTGTAAAAAATGAACTTTATGTTTTATGATTTTTATCAACATGTTTAAAGTACTTAATTATTATAAAAGTATTGAATGAATTATCAGTGGTTATTCTACGAAATGACTCTGCATATGCGTAGCCAATAATTGAACACTGCAACATTATCCTTCTAAGTAACGTAAAAATGTTTGAGTTTTTTACTCAAAACAGCTTTGTTCGCGTTCACATTGTGATATGGAAAATTTAGTATCGATAATTGCATTCAAGTTCATGGAACTATCATTGTTTTCCTCTCCCTCTATTGCATGGATACGGGTATGGTACCGGTACCCGGTATGGACGGGATACGGAAATTTCCAAAAATCTAGGATACGGGTATGTTAATACAAATTTTAAAAAATATGTATATATAAACAATAATATTTAATATAAACATGACTACATTTTATAAATGATAAAAAAACACAAATAAGAATAATTTATAATAAAAAAAAAGAGATTAAATTCTTCAACATGACAAGAAAAATATCTCATAATAAAAAACTGTAATAAGTAAATGTTGAATAAAATATATTATGACTGCTAAACATAATTATGATATCACACTTTAACAGTTTCAATCTCATCATTTCCTTGTTCATCATCAATAAAAAGAATTGCTTCCAAATCTGGTTCATCAAGAAAAATAGTAACAACTTCAAGAATTTCAACCCGTTCAAGTGGATCTCATTCATCTCCAAATACGATTAATGAAAAACCTTATTTTTTAATTCTTTTATTAAATGATAATATTTTTAGTTATCAGACTTGGGTACAACCCAATACGTATATAAAAAGTATCCATAAGTACCCAAATTAAGTATCCAATTTTTTTTTTAAATATTTTTGGTACGTACCCGTACCCATCAAATATCAGGTACGGGTACGTACACGGTACGTGTACGGCATGATTTTAGAAGTATCCATACTTTAGAGTCTCCCTTTAGGATACAGCACACAGTGTGAGTTAAAAAGTTAAAAGGTTAGAATTTTTGACAAAGCAGTTTTGTTTCATGTACACACGGTGATGTGGAAATTTTAAAATGGATATTTACATTGCCTCAAATTCAACACGGTGCAAATTTTATTTTCTTCTTATATCATATGTTTATTGGTTTTGCATTGAAGCATCTGAATTCCGAAACAACCTTTGGTTTGGAAGTATTATCCTATTCCTCGAGCCCTCAAAAGGAAAACCGGGTTCCCACAATCACTTTCTTTGTCTACACAAAAATACAGCAATTTCAGATTGATAAACAAGAGAGACAGGGACCAGCCTTTGTCTTGTTATGTATTTTAACTTATTATTAATGTTCTACTAATTAATTTTCATCTTTTGACTCACTACAACGTTCTCTGTCCCACTGAAGTTTCAAGAACAACAAGAGGAGACACACTGGCACTTGTGTATTTGCAAAATGGTAATACATTGACTGGCATTTATGGTGTTAATTGCGGTTATAGCTTTGTTTTTTAACGGAAAATTGAGTAAAATATCATGCAGATCTTACTGGCTGAAGCCTAGTGAAATCCTTGCAAGAAAAAGATACAATTGAAGGACCAGACATTTCTTTGCAACTCCCATTCCTCCTTATTATACCTGCTGCTGTCAATAGGGCAAAATATCACAAATATAATGGAGTTATATACTGAACAAAGATTTACCCTTACCTCCAAGCATGTGGATGAATTGATATAAAATTGTTTTATCTTAATCAATCATGTTGAGTTCAAGTATTAGAAATGTAGTTGTCTTAAATACTTGAAGAGAAAATTTTGCTGTCATAATAGTCCCACCATACTCAAACAATGATTGTCTAACATTAAAGATATCTTATGGATACATGATCTATCGGACTCTCTCAACAAAAAGCATGTTAAATTAAAGTTTAATTATACTAGTTTTATTAAATTACAATAGTTAAATATTGCGTTTACTAAACTAATTACAAATGGATCATAAATTAGTTGATTTTAAAACATTCTCAGATGAATCATGATTTATTTTTTGTAAAACACAAAATCACATTAATTGCAACCTTATAAATTATTGAAATGTTGCAAGAATACTACCTTGATTCGAGCTGCTAATATTGAAAAGGATGAAATAAATAAAAGATAATATTTTATGAACATCAAATGGGACAACATTTTACTATTACTTTTTTATTTTAATATGTGTGTATGTGTGTATACGAAAAAAATTAAAAATTAAAATTCAAGATAAAGATAATTGTTTACGGATATAGCATGTGAAATCATTTTTTAATGTTCAACCTAACAGGGCTGTAACATAAATTTATAAACCATTACTTCAATCTTCAATCTTTCCTTTCCTAACTGAAACAACTTCTGACACAAACATTGCAAAGTGCAAACAGTTACAAAAAGGGTCCCTTGTACTTCCTCCATAACAAAAACTTCTTCTCTTTATTGGTTAAATAAAATAAAATAAAACAACTATAAAAGGGATTTTTTATTTTATTTTGGTATAGACTATAAAAAGGAAGGTTTACTATTAATCTTGTAATTAAGCAAGGGAAATGATATTACCCTATACATTTTTTGTACAAGTTCATTTATAAGAGAACATTTTTATTTTTATTTATTTATAAATTTAAATTTTGAAAATAACATTAATCACTATTTTTCAATTATCGTCTTATATCTATTTAATTCATACATATTTTGTACAATTATTATGAATGAAAAAGAAATATTAATGAAGATCGTATTAATTGAGAAGTTAAAAGTAATTTTAATATAAATAAAATATTAATTATATTTCTTAATTTATGTGTTATCTTTTAAATGGGACAAATAAAAAAAAAAGTGTCTTTAATTTCACAAATTAGAAGATTTATTTTTTAAAAACTAAGGTTCCATTTTTTACCCGTGTAAATAATAACATGATTTCCAATATGAGTATAATCTTTTTTTGCTTACGGATTAGATTCGAACACTGAACCACTTGGTTAAGGGACATAAGTCACTATCACTTGTGTCAATCAATGTTGGTACCAATACAAGTATAATCGTTGTAATATGGATGTTGCTTAATTCACAAGATGCATTCAGGGCAGTGTGGATTTTTCTTCTCTTGACAAAACCTTTTGTTTCAACACCAACCACTTAAGCTCTAATTAATGTCTCTTTCAAATAATGTATCCATGATTCGGGCCCTTTTTAAATTTTGAAAATGAAAATCTTTTTAAATATAATCTTTTATTTTTTCCAGAAATTATTCTGTTTATCTTTTGAGAAAATTATTAAAAAAAAATTAAGTTTTTGCTTTTAATTTTTTTTTAACTATTATTATTTTAACATATTTTTAATTAAAAAATATTTCTGCCATTGGTCTGATTTTCTACACTACTTAACACAACAATTAATTTGCTCAAACAAGTACAATTACATAGCAACAAAATCTGATATAGTAATTAATAAATAAGTGTGTCTTTGACCTTGGGCCAACAGCAGCCACGCACTACGAGAGAGATTAGTCTCTCATCCAGTGAGTTAGGAAACATTCGTGATCTCTGACCTAGAACAAAAAAAAGTACGTCTTTTCATCTTATTTACATATTACGATTATTTGAATTCATTAGTTTCAGTGGGGAGAAATGGTCTTGAGGTATTATCTATAATCCACTTATCACCAAGTATGTGCTTAATTAAAAATACATTAGTTTGATGAAATAACTTAATTTACCTCAAAATAAGTTATTAATTTAAAGCATTTCTAAGGTAACTTGCGTGATGGACCATGGTTGTTGTAACAAACTCTTCAAATTAACTTTGATTATGAAAAAAATAAAATAATTAAAGTTCAATAGGTCAATTAGAATCAGACGAAATTTGGAGGGACCGGACCTAATCCTAAAGAAGGTTCGCCAGTGATTAGTTTAGAATGGTAGGATAGGATCACTAGTATACAGCTAGATGAAGACAAGAACCGGGCTAAGACAAGGTGGATTCGGTAGAGATAAATTAAATGAATGAATGAAAACTCATGTTCTAGAAAATGTTTCACATTAATTAAACAAAGCTGACGAGGAATCTTTCAAGTTTAAGTCAGTTGTTACACCATTTTTTTTCTCTGAATTTATTAATTATAGAACAGTCAGTTGTCGCCCACTATTACGCTTTTCTGGTTTTGTCTTGAGCATTTAAGATAATGCTTTGATTTGGACATAAAGTTGTTTGGAGAGATGGATTTAGAAACCCTAGCTACGTATAATATGTTGGGCACATCCCATAAACCGAGCACTTTCTTGCACAGCCCCCCCACGTGAACCAGCTAGAAGAAGCTGATTCAAATGAAGAAACCTATTAACTTATTTTAACGTTTTTCTACTATGATTAGAAGATTGTGGTATGCCAGAAATGGACAGCTGAGATATGGAAGTGAAAGCGAAAAGCAAAGAGTATTTTATAACTTTTGGACAAGAAAGGATAGATTAATGGCTGAAAGTAACACGGCTAGTGTATTGAAGAGAGACACAAAGGAAACTTTGTGAAGAATATAAGTACGAAAATATTAAAATATCCTAAGAAGGAAGAAGTTAAGGGTCATATAGAACATCTCTTATTTTCTTTTTTCTTTTTTTTTTAGTTTTTAATCCTAGTAATTGTCTTAAGATTTCATTTTAGACGTAAATTTTCTATTTCTCCCTGATTTTGGTCCCACCAAAAATCCTAGACTGAATAAAGATCGAGATTAATGACAATTTATAAACATTCGCTTCTATTAACTTATTAATTATGAAGTAAAGACACCTCTCTTATCTAAAGTGTTACACTGTTAGAAATATTTTTGAAATTACACTTATCCGGACACTTATTTGATACATATCAAAGACTTTTCAAAAAGTGTTTAATTAAAAAAAATGATTTTTTTTGTCAACTTAAACACTTGAACTGACATCTCTGTCCAGCTAGCTCAAACACTTAAGCCAACACTTCCATATGAATGGACAATATATTGATATTATTAAAAAAAAATAATCTTTAGAAAAGTTAGTTTAAAATATAATATGAATATTCTCGCACTATAATTTGAAGAATATATATAATTCTCTGTGGAGAGGGAGGATAGAGTAAAGAAGGAAAAGTTTTGGTAGAGATGATGTATAATAAGATCATGATGCACCTTAAATTAATCCAATGACTATTATTAATGGTGCATGGTGAACCACCAATATTAGTGGTCCACCTTAAAAAATCCATCATAATTTAAATATTAAAAAAAATGTCTTTCATCATTCTTTGAGAGAATCGTTATCATAGAAAAAACTTTGAAAATTAGATAAAGAAATAATTTCTTATTTTGGGATTTTGGGTTTAAATATAACTTCATTTATTTATTTGTGAATTTTTTTTGTAAATAAACCATAAATAATGTCTTTCAATATTCTTTATGAGGCTAATTATTAGAAGGAAAGTGTGAATATACAAGAATATGCAAATATTAATTTTGTTTCCTCCTCTGGAACCACGTTTCCTAACAAATATAATAGGTAATATAATGTGGTACAAAGAGAAAAATAAAAATTAATAAGTGTTCATAAAGTGTTTGTGATATTAAAATGTCTATATATAATTAGAGTAAATAGTTCATATATTAACAACGTAAAAAGGTTTTTAAGTTGTCATTTAATTATAAATTATTATATATAATAAATTTATTGACTTTTATAATAATTATTTTAATTTATTAATTTATTAATTTTTATAATAACTATTTTAAAAATGATATTAATAATGAATTTTTAATTGATTAATCATGTAAAAAAAATTATTCTAACAATATATAAAAAAATTAAACTCGTATAATTATCATGCGGAGTAATACGATTTCACGCCAGATATGTTGATGTTTTTTTTTTTTTTTGGTATTAACCAGATATGTTGATTTAGTTTAGAAAGTTTCGTGCTATCCAAGATTTTCTAAAAATAAAATAATTAAGCCCCGGTTTAGTAATAGAATGGGTTTTTAGGCTGGGATACATTAATTAGACAACGTGGAGGCACATGTACTCATTCAATTTTATTGTATTTTATTTTATGAAAAGGCTCTAGTTTATTTGGTTGAACAGCATTCATGACTGTTATAAATCTTTGGTACTGTCTTTGATTTTTACATATAATTTTTTTTTAATACTGTTTTAGTATTAGGGATGAACTTACGTTAAATAATTAATTAAAATGGAGACAAGAATTCCCATTTAATTTTATTTTTTTTAATATTATTATAATTTTAAGTTGTTATCTAAGTTTCATTATTTTTAAATATATGCATAATTTTTTAAGATGTAGCCATTTTTTAAAAAAAATATATATATTTCATATAAATTTAAATCAAATTCATAAAGCATTTTGCTTATGTGATGATTCTTAATTAAGTGAAACGAGGAAACAAAATAGAATAACTATTCTTACCTTTTATTTTATTTTTCAAACAAATGTAGTTTTTTTTTTTTTGTATAGACTACATGTATCTCCATAAAAGGTAATCATGCTTGAGCTGATAAGATTATTGTAGATAGTAAAATTCTTCTTCTAACTATTTAACACAATTGTATATTAAAAGCTTGAACTCAAAACTTCTTCTTAAACTGAAAGAATTCCACCGTAATTGATATATGCGCTAAGTGATAAATGTAGAAAATTTTATTCTATAGATTGATCAACGGGGCCTGAAACATAAGTCTCTACTGACCGTTGTATCATTATCATGACCTTGGCATAACGCTAAAACTAGTTTTTAATTACTTGAAATTAAAAAAAAAAAAGAAAAAAGAAAAAAAAAAAAAGGGGGTAGCTATAGTTAGTGGTATCGCAATACAAGGGGAGTGAAATGAAATGCATGTGGCAATTGTCTTTTTTGGATGAACTCAGATAGAGGAGAAAACGAACGATGGTTATGACCTGTACGTGATACTGACGATGGGGATTGTAAAAACTAAAAACATCACGCTGTATTTATTTGGTTGAGGAGAGAAAAAAATAGAAAAGAAATAATATAAAATTTAAATAGATTTTACATCTTTTACATTTTATTTTAATTTAAATATTTTTTTTATTTTTATTATTTATATTTTTATCCTCTAAATCAAACATAGCATAACAGTTGCTACGATGATAACTCATAATCTACCGTTTCCTACACGTAACCATGCCTCGTCACGTGCTGGTGCCTGCTGCAACTGTTGCTGAAGCATCTGTGCAGTAATTCTTTAGTGGGCCTCTTCCAATAGTTCTAACATATCATTGCACTCTACCCAGCACTTTTAAGGTCTCTTCTCGCCCTATTACTTTTATTTTATGTACCAAAAACAATTATATACAAACTAGCAAGTTAAAGTTATGATTACAACATTATTTAATACTATACCTTATTATAAACTAGGTTCTTAAATAGATTTTTGGGTCAGATCAAACTTTAAAAAAATTCAGGGTAGATTTTTAAAAGGGTTTATATCAAATAAATAGACTTTTAATTTAGAAAAGGAATCAAATTAACTCGAGTGTTATAAAGTCTTGCTTAATTCAATCTATTTTTTTTCAGATTTAATTATTCTAAAATAAGATGCTTATAGTAAGAAAATGAGAGTTAGCCAATGTTAATTTAAAGTAAATTATATTTATAAAATATTCTAATTCAAATTATTGATAAATGAATTCTCATTTTCTCACTTAATCACTTTACTCATCTCTTTATTTTACAGAAATTGAAAATCCTACTAACAACTTTTCTCTTCAGAAAGGTTAACACTTTTTTACCCCTAATCATCAAAAGATTTTCACAAGATTTCCGATATAAATTTAATCTTTAAATAATTAAAAATACCATACCTGCCTAATAAAAAAATAACATTAATTTAATCCATAAAAATATAATAGTTTTTATGGTTATCCTAAAAGAGTAGTTAAAACTAATATAAAAATATTAAAAAATAATACTATTTAGGGTAAAATATGTTTTTGGTCCTTCATTTTATCTAAATTTCTATTTTTAGTCCCTCATAATTTTTTTTCTGTGTTTTTAGTCCCTCAAAAATTATTTTCTTTTGTTTTTAGTCCCTGACATTAATTTTAACTGTTAAATGATGTCGTGAAGAGCATAATTTGTGCTTGAAATTTTTCTGTTTAAGTTTCTAGCGGTTTTTAACTACTGCAAATTTTCTGGCAAACAAAAACTGTCAGAAATGTTAAAAAAATAATAAAAAAAATAAAAATCTCGAACACCAGATTTTCTGAAATTACAAGAAATGTTATAAAAATAAACATTTCTGACTGTCAAAAAATTTGTAGCGGTTAAAAGTCACTAGAAACTTAATTAGGAAATTTTCACACACACAGTTTATGTCTACCATGTCACCACTTAACAGTTAAAATTAATGTCAGGGACTAAAAACAGAACAAAACAATTTATGAGGGACTAAAAACAGTAAAAAAATTTATGAGGGACTAAAAATAAAAATCAAGATAAAATGAGGGACAAAAACACATTTTACCCTACTATTTATTATCATTAATATATTTCTAATATTATTTTTTATTTTTAAATTATTTTTCATTATCCTTATAACAGTCGAAAATATAAAATGTTCTCAAACGGAGAATAGCACGGCTTTTCAGGGTGTTGAAGGAAATCTAAGTAGAGGTCCACAAAAGAGTTTCAACACTTATTCCTACTTACAAACAACAAAAATAATTCTAGTGGAAAAACAAAATGATTTTATGTTTGCCAGACTTGTGAGTTGTCTTTCAATTACATGAGATGGTAAATTTATAATTAATCATCAGAATGTTTGCCATTTTAAAAAAGACCACCGACCCTCGTTTGAATGCATTAATGTTCAAGCATCTTAATTATTAGTTTAATGGGTTAATTACTATTACTACTAATTAAGAACACTCTGAGTGACTTCACCGGTACTTAATCGCGTGCTAGAGTTGACTCTAAAACTGCATTCCTCTGTCTTAACTTCAAAAAATAGTATACAAGTTAAGAGAACTATCAACCTGCTCAAAAAAAAAAGAGAACTTTCAACTCTTCACATATGCATATGGAAGAGTAGTGCCAGCATGACACTCTTTTAACATTCTTTTTTCTTATACATTTTTTATTATTTGTTAAAATATTTCAAAAATTATAAAATTTATTAAATAAAAAGTAAGATTTGAAAAAAAAAATACATTATAATTTTCAATAAATTTAATTATAACTAAAGTGCATGTTAAAAAAATATGTTGTTAGCATCAGGATTGGTCTAACAATAAGTGAGATCTTAAACAAATTTTGAGATACTTGTTTTTTTTTTTTTTACTTAAAATAAGATAGTTATATGTGGCATGTTTTATCTTAAAAATTAATAGCAAATAATTTTTATTAATAGCAAATAATTTTTATGTTGGTGAATCTAAAACTTAAACTTTAATTGTTTTGCCCTTGTATCACCCTATCTAGCATTTCGTGTATGAAAAAGATTCTTTCTAAATGATTAAAAAAAGGGACTAAGAACTCAAAAGCATTTGCATTCAAGAAACCATGTCATGTCCAAAAATGCTCTCTCTTGAGAGAGAATCATAAATTACATTGCTAGAAGAGGCATAGTTGAGGTATTGAGGGAGTTCATTTTGGAGAAGGAAAGATTTCTGATCTAGGTCTTCCATTTCTGGGTTTGGTATCACTGGCTCCTGTTGCATCTGGATGCAGAGTATCTCTGCTTGGGCCACTGCAAGCTGCATTTGAAGCTCAGAAACCTGGTTTTGCAGATAGGATATGGCTCCAACACAACCATACACCGGGTCCCGAACTCTTGCATGTGCTTCATACACCAAACTACTCACAGCATCAGCTCTCTGGTGAACTGAAAGTTCCTGAAGCAATAATATATATCTTAGAATTTGGGTTTAAATCTAACTCAACTTTGAAAATTAGTGCATGAAGTTAGAGTTGTGTCATACTTATATATAGTTATATACTATTTTAACCATCACAAAAGAAGTAAAAAACCATTTTGAACACCAAAAAGTTATCATGCCCAAGAAGCTGAAAACAAATCTAAATATCCCCCTTTTCATAGTAAAAAACAAGCTAAGGAGGCATAGGTAGTGTATGAGATACCTGAAGCATTTTGCTAACATTGCTAGCACCAAAAACCTTGTGAACTAAGGCGAACTTTTGAGGATCATTGGAAGGGAAATAAGGAGCAAAGATGCAGTCCTTGGTACACCTGCGTCTCAGCAGCTTGCATGAAGCACATGGAGAATTCCCAGCCATTTGATTATAGGAAAAAAAGGGAACTACAAAAATTCTTTGTTTGGAGTAGAAGCTTAAAAGTATAAAGCAGGAAAACAGAAAGTTAGGAACACAAGGCAACTGAGCTTGACAAAATGAGAGACAAGGAGTGTGTATTTATAATGGCCAACACCGTGTGAGGCTAGCCGCTAGCTTTTTGTGCAATAGTGTGAGTATCACTTTCATGTATCAATCAGACTCAACTTCTAAAGATTTTTTATTTTTTTATCAAATAAATTAATGGCTTGGCTTATTTAATTTCTTATGGCAAGGTCATATGTAATTTTAACATGAAAGAATTCATTACTCATTCTTTCTGAATTTTATTATCTATTGCACTTATATTTGTGATGTGCTTTGCGGATATTTTTTCAGAAAGGACCAAGTGTTACAAGTGGGCAATTGGGGGCACGTATTCAATGCTGATTGGTCATTACACACTATCTCAAGTTGGTTATTCATTACTGCAAGAGGGTCCAAAAAGGCCATGGGTGTCCAGATCGTTCGAGAACAAACCTGATGCATCACATACGCTTAAACTGTAGTCTTACCATATATATTTTTAAAAAAATTAAGGATAAAATATGTTTTTGGTCCATGTACTTTTAAGAAAAACTTGATTTTAGTCCCTGTACTTTCGAATCAACCATTTTAGTCACTGTACTTTTAGAAAAACTTGATTTCAGTCTCTCTCTTTTAATGGTGTTAATACTGTTAACGGAAATACAGTTTCCGATAGCTGTAAACTGCCACAAAATACACATTTCTCATGTATTTAATAATCTGTAGCGATTTTTAGCCGCCAATGATGTTAAGTTTAAATACATGAGGAACGCATATTTTGTGACAGTTTATAGCCACTGAAAACTATATTTCCTTTGACAGTATTAACACCATTAGAGGAGAGAGACTAAAATCAAGTTTTTCTGAAAGTATAGAGACTAAGGCTATGTTTGGATTACCATTTGGGTGTCTCAAACTTACGTTTGAAGCTCCAAACTCAGTTTGGCATCATGTTTGGGAGTTCCGAAAATTAATTCTGCAACTTACGTTTGGGTCAAACCTAGGTCTGGATCAGAAGTAACAATTTTGATGCTTTTAAAGTAAAAATACTTTTGATTTGTATATTTACAATATAAACATGAAGTAAAAGTACTTTTCATTGGTATTATCCAAACAAGTTTCATTTTATCAACATACTTTTGAACAAAAAATATCCAAACATAAATCATATTATAATAAACTCATTTTTATCAAACTTAAGTTTGCAACATGCTTTTAATTCAAACTTACATTTGCAAACTTTAATCCAAACATGCACTAAAATGGTTGATTCAAAAGTACAGGGATTAAAACCAAGTTTTTCTGAAAGTATAGAAACTAAAAACATATTTTACCCAAAAATTTAGAGCTACTTTTAGACTAGAAAAAAAAATAATCACATAAAAAGACTAGAAAAAAAATTCTTATTTTCTTATTCCCCGTCCTTTTACTTGATTTAAATATTGTTGTCTTTTACATATGTTATACATTTCTTTTTTTTTTAAAGTAAAATTCAAGGTGCCCCTCATTATAGTATATATATTGGCTTGGCTTTGCACACAACATATTTTTAAGGGTAACATATGTTTTTTGTCGCTCATTTTATCTTGATTTCTGTTTTTAGTCCCTCATAATTTTTTTTACTGTTTTTAGCCCCTCATAAATTGTTCTGTTCTGTTTTTAGTCCCTCATAAATTGTTCTGTTCTGTTTTTAGTCCCTGACGTTGATTTCAACTGTTAAGTGATGACATGACAGATATAAATTGTGTGTGCGAAAATTTCCTAATGAAGTCTCTAGTGACTTTTAACCACTACAAATTTCTTGGCGGTCAAAAATGTTTACTTTTGTAACATTTCTTGTGATTTCAAAAAATCTAGTGTTCGAGGTTTTATTTTTTTATTTTTTTAACATTTCTGACAGTTTTAGTTTGCCAGAAAATTTGCAGTAGTTAAAAATCGCGAGAAACTTAAACAGAAAATTTTCAAGCAAAAATTATGCTTATCACGACATCACTTAACAGTTAAAATTAATGTCATGGACTAAAAATAAAAGAAAACAATTTTTTAGGGACTAAAAACACAGAAAAAAAATTATGATGGACTAAAAACAAAAATTTAGATAAAATGAGGGACCAAAAACATATTTTACCCCATTTTTAATAAATTTTGAGCTTAATTACACTTTTTGTCACCAATTTTTTTACATTTTTACGAATTTTGCTATCTAACTAAGAAATTTGCACATTTTGTCACTCAACTTTCAAAATTTTGTGCATTTTGTCCCTTTATATAATAATTAAGGATTTTTATTTTGAAAATTAGGTGACAAAATGTACTAAATTTTGAAAGTTAGGTGGCAAAATGTGGAAAATTTTGAAAGTTAAGTGGCAAAATATGCAAATTTTAAAGTTTGGTGACAAAATTTGCAAAAACAAGAAATATTGGTGATAAAATATGCAATTAAGTCTAAATTTTTATTATTATAGGTATTATATGCTACATATTTGACGTAACATATTATGCTTCTTTTCAATTTTTCAAAATCAAGTTAATTTTTAAAGTAGACAATACACTAATTTACGATCTATGATTGTGTATTATGCTTCTTTTCAATCATGGTTGAACCATAGTTAAATCATTGTATACATGTATTGTGAACTAGTATGAGATACCGTGTCTTCTCCAATCGAATTATGAGATTATTTTTATGTAATTCTTTCCTTTGAGACAATGAAGGCTAGTGGTGAATGGCTGAAACACCTCCAAAAGTATTTAAATGTACAAGTCAAAAAGAATTTTGATAGAATGTCAATAATTGTCAAAAAAACAATCTAATACTATTGAGTGTATCTTATTTATAAAAATATTATGATGTGGGATGATGTGGATTTGTAGAGCCAAGACGCCTTTTGGACAATATTCACCAATTCAAGATCATCGCATTATGTGATTACTCCTAACTAAGGTGTTATTTCTTGTGTCATGTGTAGTTAATTCACCTTGGGTCCTCTACTATGAATTTTAGCTAATTTACTCCACATGGATGTTTGAGCCTATGATATGTTTTTTACTAAAGTGAATCGGGCTATCTACATTCAATATATGAGTGGAGATTAAGTTACTCAAAGAATAACTCATGCTAGAGTTACTCCCCTAAATGACTCTTTATTTATTATATATATGAGGAGAGATCCACTTACTCCAAGAGTAAGTATAAGAGACTTACTCTTCATCATCACCATTCATTTTCTTGAAATCTAATGGTTGTAATAAGTAATTAATCTTAACCATTAGATTTTAAGAAAATGAATGGTGAGGATTAAGAGTAAGTTTCTTATACTTACTCTTGGAATAAGTGGATCCCTTTCTCTCTCTCTATATATATATATAGATATATAGATATATTAAATTTCAACAATCAAGCCATTAAATTAGATTCAACAAAAGTTTTTATTGGTAATACTTGTAATTAGTGCCACAATTCAAAGTAGATTTTTATAAATTAAAAAAGAAAAATTCTATTTGAAGTCAACAACGTTACAAGATAAAATTGAAAAGATTATCAGAGTAAAATATTAAAATTACTTAATTATAAAAAAACTATATATAATTTTACAATTTTTTTTTTGTTACCATGTTATTAGTACGAAGTATCCACCGACTTTGTCGATGACTAATCTCTGTCGGGGAACCTGATTGGCCACCTTTAGTGGGATTCTCCCCTTCCAACCACTTTTTTCCATCCACAATGCTTGAATCCGAAACCTTGCTTAAGGGGACTGAACCCAACACCACTCGGACCAACGACTTGCTGGTATATATAATTTTACAATTTAAAAAGTTAAAAGAATAAACAAAGATAGATGAATTCTATTCAATTAGAATTTAATCATAAAAATTTATCTCAAACCCTAAAATTTTGAGACACTGTCTAATTATTGTTAAACTTAGAACTCCAAGAACTAGAAGAGAAAACAAAATTATCTTATGACATACTATAATAAGCGGATTCGGGTCCTCATGGGAAGATAAACGGGGAATAAAACCAAAGGTTATCGTCGGCGCCGCCAAAGGTTGTAAATTGAAATAGTGGGGGTTAGCTAATGTGGCACGTTGTTTGACTCTTAAACGAGTGTTATAGTTGTAATTAGTTAAGAGTATAGTATAGGACTAGGGTTTGTAAGAACCAAGTCAATACGAACAAATGAAGCTCAACGTGGATGTTTGTTAGACATACAATGATACAAACATTCACGTGAATACACACGTTAACATTACTTTCTCTTTCTGTAGTTGTGCGCATAGTTTGACTCAATTCATTAATCTTATATAAATCAAAGGGAAATAAATGCCTTGTGCACACAACAACATAGTATAAGGATACTCTAAATTAAGTGCTATACTGTACATATAACTTTGCCACGAGTTAAGCTACGCATGACCAACCAATACAATATACGTCCGGTCAATTAATTATACGTGTCTCATGATGTACGTATGTGACACATATACATAAGAATCATTTACTCTGTGATTGGTTTAGATGATAGAAATAGAATAGATGAAAATAGAAGAGAGATAATTTGAAAAAGAAGAAATAGAGTAGAAATAAAATTGTATGTTGTTTGTTTGTTTTAAGAGAAATTGGTGAGAAATAGAATAGAGATAATATTGTAAAGTTATTTGGTATAGATGAAATAGAGAAGAAAAAATTAAATAGACACACAAAAATCGATTACAATACACAAATAATTGATTAAAATGCGCAAATAATCAATTATAATACACAAGTAATCGATTAAATTGATGTTGAAATCTTTAAAATCGATTATGATGTACAAATAATCGATTAAATTGGTCAAAAAATTGATTATTTAAGTGAAATAATCGATTTTTACTGTTTGAAATGATTTTTGAGAAGATAAAGATTTGTAACTTAACTCTCTTCAAACTCTTTGGTACCAAACGCTCACATCGCATTTCCATCTGCGATCTTTTATTTCGATCTGTTCAACCGAACAGAGCGTTAGTGAATTTCTGAGAGCTCGTGAAAACCTAACTTACTGTTAGTTCTCTAATTAACTAAAACTTAATTAGTGTTCCCGTAATAAGAAAATTCTAGACAAATGACTTAAGATTAAAGTATTTTGAAGTGAGTTCGACCGTTTTTCAAATCTGATGGAATTTTAAACTCGAGCTTGTTTGCAATTTTTCAAAAAATGGAGATCTTAAATTTTATCTTCTTAACCGTCAAATCTTTAAATAACAGCTAGTATACTTGCTTAAGGGCCGAGAGCTCAAAAAACATTTAAAAAATTAGGCCCGTGAGTCTAAAGTACATATATATAACTCAGTTTAAAACTTGAAAGATACACAACTCTTAAGGCCTCAAGTCAAAGAAGCAAATGAGATTTAAAAAGATTAAAAAGAAAAGAAAAAAGACATAGTAATTGACATATATCTCGTCTACGCAGATATGATTGTTTTAATTTGAAGTGATTTATCAACAAATTAGTTTGCTTCTTAATTACCCAGAAACTCTAGTTCATTCAATTCATCTAGCTAGGCCAGTCTTCGGCTCTTCGCCCATAGTTTAGCATGTTTAGTGAACGGTTTTGGTTTTCTTCGTTTTCTTGGGTCAAGGGCAATTTTGAATAGGATGATATAATTAGATATTTCATATCAAGGAAAATTCTACCCAATAAGAAACAGATACATCAGAACCTCGTCATATAATAGATTTTATTTTTCACAAGTTGAAACGTAGAGAGGACTAATCTCGTGAACTATGATTTTATCATCATCAACTTAGGCCCGTTTGTTTTGTTTTTTTTAAGAGATCATTTTTAATTAAGAGATACATTCAAATATTCGTATGCATATATAATAATTAGATCATAGTTAAAAATTAAAACATAAGTAATTCAATGTTTTTATTGGAAGTTAGAAAAAATAGTTTATAATAGAATTCTAAAAACTCACAAAAAGCTTTTTTATTTAAGTTTTAATGAAGCACTTTAAAAAAAAAAAAAAAACTAAGACCCACCTTAGGCCTCGTGACATAGATAGGTTTTCTGATGAGACTTTTAATAGAGAACGAGAAAAATGAGGGATAAAAGAAGAGAAATTAAGATGCAGAGCATTGGTAGGAAGTATATCTGCCCCTCACGGAATGTTTTCATCTCTTACTAATTGATAAATTTTTATTTATGCACTCAGATTTGGATTTCATTACTGCATTAAATATAATTAATTATTTAATTAATAATTAATTGCTTGCTTGCATGCATGCATTTGTATTAATTAGGGCTAGCCAGCTTAGGCGGCCTCTACTATCATATGTAATTAAACTTCACACCCTACGTACTCTGTCTTGTTTAGAAGACTATTGATGTGTATCGTATTGTCACTTCTTTTTTAATTTCTCCCCAAATAGACATGTAAGATGATGGGACAAATTGTAGCCACTCCATTATTTTATTCTCTTCTAAGCAACCACACGAGATGAGTTTCATTTCTCAATTTTTGACCTTCCCATGTATCAATATAAGTTACTCTTGGTAAGTTGTTCATATATAGATCTACTTTGATTACTTAAGCTAGGGAGTTGATATAGCATTTTTATGGAAACCGCTCATATAGTTAGTTATCAAATTAATTAATGTTTATTAGATACTAATTAATTCATTAATAAATATTTAGCAATTTACCATAGATAAATTGGTACTTATGGATCGGATAATCCCTATCAAACTATCTTTTTTCTATATGTTAACTTAATCATATTAGAATTTATATACCATAAGATAGAGTTGGGTTATGTGTCATTATGTAATTAATGAGTAATTATTTTATAAATATCTTCGCACAATACTTTTTATAATAAAGAAAAAGATAGGAAGAAATAAAAGTGAGATAAATAAGTTAGGAAATTATATAACTTGGGTGTATTTTAAGATAATTGTAATTATAACTTGTTAACATACTCTAACTAAAAAATAAGCATGTGTATGTTAACTAAAAAACAAGTGTATGTTTTTTTAGTGATAATACGTTATCAAGTTATAATTAGAGATTATTTTAAAATACATCGACAGTAAAACTTGCTAACATATTTCAACTAAAAAATAAGTATGTGTACAATTAACTTGTTTGCTAATGAGTGTCGGAAAAAAAAGTTAAAATCAATTTGTATTTTTTTAACAACTTAAATTATTTTAAAATTTAATAATATGCTTTTCAATTTTAATATATTAAACTTTCTATTTTTATTTTAATAATTTATTTTAAATATTCAACTAATTAATGTCTAAAGACTGTATATGTGTGTGTCCATATTATTATTATTATTATTATTGTTTATACAAATAAGTTTTATATTACTATCTCGAATCTTATGTGGACTTTACAAGAATTAAGAAATGGGTTTGTTTGCTTTCTATTTTTAAAAAGAAAAAAAAAACAAAATACTTGTTTGACAATAATAAGTTTTTGAAAGTTATTTTAAAAATCATCTTTTTCATTTTTTTAAAATTAAAAATCAAAATATTTGTAAGTTGTTTTAATTCTTTATTTTCATATTTTTATTACCTATATTCTTCTTTGCACTGTTCATTTTTTAAAATCTTATTTTACTCTCTAAAAAATCAGTTTTTGAAAATTAATTTATAAAATAACTTTTAAAAATTAAACAACAAGAATACAATAAAAAAAATTAATTAATTTAGTTAGTAATACTCGCTTTGCTTCTATATCAAAAAATAGAAAATTCAGGATACTTTGACGCATAACTAGGTTTAATTAGTGTTTGGCGCCCTTTTATCTGAAGTGGAGTCCCTTTGTGCCACTGGGGTTGACCTTGCAAAGGTTGTATTCACGTTAAACATGTTTTTTTCATATTCTCCAAACACTCTACAAGTAGAATTAGTTTTGGTTGTGTTTCATGAAAGTTGTAGATGAATTTATCCTTCAAAAGATGGCATTGATCTCATTGCACCAATATTAGGCTAGCAATATAACATGTTAATTTCAACTTCAAACCCAATTTCCTTATGATCAACTATGTATCTAATTAGACTCTCTTCATAAAAATTGTGGATCTATGTTTAAGCTTTTCATAGAAACCAAGGTCACTTCAGTCGTGCTCGTAAAGTTCAAGTTATGACTTAAACCAAGGAAGAATGGTCAAAGTCCGAGTGTGATAGTTGAAGTTTTTCACTTTAGTGTATTCATGCATTTTCTTTTTTTCATTTAAACTATTCAAAACATGAATCACAAGAAAATTTATACATATTGGTTATTTCCTTGCAATATTGACCAAGTTAATGCATTAAAACATGTTAAAAAGCTCAATAAACCTATAAATGTTGTAGATTTATCAAGTTTCAATAATTTTAAAAGTACTTTAAAAAAAAATTATCAATAAATTTAATGCTACTAATCATATTAACAAAAAAATTTAACTTTTATGAATTAGTTAAAATTGTCTAATATATAAGAGTGAAGGTAGTATTAAATTGGTCAATAATTTTTTAAAATTATACTTAAAATTAATTTTTTTAATTGCTGAAAAAATAGAGAAAACATAGGTACCTCCACCAAGACATTAATGAGATTCCTGACATGCAATTAAGTTGTAGGGATTATTATAAATGAAGCTCATTTCGATGGAGATTACTATTGAAACTTGTACGAGTTGTAGCTAGTGTGATTGAAAACCTAAGCTTTCCTTGCATTAATTGCCTCACATGATTCAAAGTTTCTGTTTTCATGCATTTCAAAATAGGGTCTTGCTAACCAGTGCCTTAAGGATACTGGTTAAGGAGATAAAAGGAGAAAGTATTTAGTGTGGAATTCATAGGAGAACCAAAAAAAAATAATGGACAGCGCAATTTTCCGTCTCCTAATAAAAACTTTCTCCTTTTAATTCCTTAACCAGTGCCCTTAGGACGACACTGGTTAGCATTTGCCTTCAAAATAAATAAATCTCTCCTTTCATGGCGGTCTCGCATGCACACACCTTTTTGTTTTCAAAATGTCCAGTAAGTTATTCTTCAGCCGGAAAAATAAATGTTTACTAAGTTATCATATATGATGATTTGTGTAATAACATTGTAAAACTATTTTACACTATAATGATATAAGGCTAGCTGTTTATGAAATTGTATGGATAATTTCAAGTTAAGCAATTTTTTCATAGACAAATGTTAGTAGTTAGTATGTTATGTTAGTGAAAGATTCAAATCATCACATCCTTATCACTCCAACCCTTATGCTTCTCCCTCAATCACCAAACTATCTTATGACTTCCTAAGTTAAGCAAAATTTAAGCGTTGTTTTTTAAGTAGTTGTGGTACTATTAAAAAAAATAGAAATTTTATCTGAGTAGATCTTTAATGTCAATTTTTAATGAACGAGTTATCAAAGCAGATAATATCTCCAATGTGGTAAACTTAACAATGCAATAGACTTGAGGTCCAAAAAATATTTTTTTAAAATGACAAATAATGTAAAATAAATTAAAACTTTTAAAATAGTAGTAATTATTTTAAAATGAGAGTGTTAAATCAGATTGGGCTAGGAATAGAACTTCAACCCCTCGGAAGGTGAGAACATACATGGAAGCTGAGACAGAAACTTGTCGTTTGGTTACTCTGAAATTACAAATCTTGAAGACAATAAAATATGGGCGAAGAAACAGACATCTCACCACGTTAGAAGCAAAAAGACATGAGACCTCCAACGCGGACATTAAATGAGCATCGTGGTTATGAAGATTCATTTTCGAGATGCATGTTGTTTTCTTCCAATGATATGGTGAATGGTTTCTAACTAATTATTAACAAATGTTTTGAGATTGCTTATTAAAAATTTGATACTAGTACTAGTAGTCTACTGTTAGCTTTCGAATTAAAGAAATAGAAGGTAAAAATATTTATTATACAAATACAAAAATATTAGTTTAAACTTTGTCCCTCAACGTTGATAATGTCCCAAATAACTACATTAGTAAATTCTTAAGGACGAAATTGAATTCCTCGCAGTCCATTTTGAATTGCATGAGATGCAGTTGTGAAATTCAACATTTTGGTCATATATTTTACTTCTATTCTATATACAATTGTTTTCCTGAGCACTGGGCCATATTATTTTTTTGGGTCGGTTGGGTGTTGACAGAGAGAGTTGCAAAACCCATTGAGCATCTTCGAAAGACATGCCCAACTGTAGCATTAGGCTCACGAAGCCCAAATTGTGGCCAACACAAAACATGGCTACAAGTACAAATCCAAATCCAAAGTAGAACACGCTTGATGAGTTGATGGGCCGATATCCATCTTTTTAGTTTTACATCCTTTCTCTGCTGGGAGAGATTGATCAGAGTCAGAGCACTCACAGCAAACAGGCCAGGGATGATGACCTTTCTTTTGTTGTTTGAACGTTAAATCATAGGTAAAATTCTAGAATTAATTATTTAAAACTAATGCTTATTTCTGTTAAGTATTGGACAGTAAAAGTAAGTGGTCATATTCTAAATGAAATCACAAATGATGGAAGTATTTGTACAAATTTGAAACTGCAAAAACCCTGACCAATAAAAGCAATGCACCTAGACACTTATATCCCTTAAAATATGTTAATTAAAGTTTAATTTAACATCATATTTATATATAAAAGATTTTATTAATAGAGATAAGTTTCACTTCAATAATCAATAAATAACCTAAACAGCAAGTTTTAAAAGTCATAAAGAATTCAACTTTTTTGGGAGGTAGAATTCAACAGTGCTCGACCGAAAGGAGCAGCAAAACAAGGACCAAGAAGTAGGACAACTTCACTTGAAAATTGATAAAATCCAACGTATAGATAGATTAGTTACTTTATTTTGTTAACTTCAATATAATGAAAACAACTCGTACCAATAAAAATAAGAATAAATTACACGGACCCTCTCTGAGTTTTACATATATTACACCGACACTCTCTGCCTTTTTAAATCATACAAAAAAACTCTCTATTTGTTGGTTCTAAATTACACGGATCCTCTCTGAGTTTTATTTATATTAAAAGGACATTTTCTGAGTTTTACTTATATTACAACACTCCTGTTTTTCTGAATTACAGGGAGTCAAAAGTAATATTTAAAAAGATAAAAAATGTCGGTGTAATATAAGTAAAACTCATAAAAATCGTGTAATTTACTCTAAAAACAAAGGTGAGAGAATTCATTGAAATATATAGACCCCAGAAAAATAAAGAGGAAGAAAAACCGTAGCCATGAAAATGATGAAAGAAACAAGGAGCACTATAATTGGAGGGAAAAAGAAGAAGAGTTTAGATATTTCAAGGAATCCTGAGCCTGAGGTAGAGCACGAGCATGCGACGCGCCCACAGCAACGCACGCATCTCTATCGTCACATATTCACCACACAACACAAGCAACTTCAATTACTCAACTAAGTCCAACCAACGCTTCATTCGTTCATTCATTTCCCGTGTTGTCTGCAAGTTGCAACCATGCTTCTCAGAACTGCTTCCTCTTTCTCTCTCCTCAACGCCGAACACTTGCCCCCTCTGCTCAACTCATCTTCTTCTTCTAGTATTCGCTACTCTCAGTCTCAGGGAAAAAACTTCGTTCCATGCGCTACCAAGGACTCCAATAACCGTCCCTTAACCGGCGTCGTTTTTGAACCCTTTGAAGAGGTCAAGAAGGAGCTCGACCTTGTTCCCACCGTCCCACAAGCTTCCCTCGCTCGCCAAAAGTACACCGATGAGTGTGAGGCTGTTATCAATGAACAGATCAAGTCGGTTCCCCACCCCCTGCTTCTTACTAAAATAAACACACACACAAATTAAGTCTCTTTTTAGTTATATTATTATTATTATTATTGATAAATGATAACCCGTTATAATTTGACATGATTAGAAGTTGAATATTATCTGGGTCTATATGTTGTTTGATGTTGCAGTGTGGAGTACAATGTTTCGTACGTTTATCATGCGATGTTTGCCTACTTCGACAGGGACAATGTTGCGCTCAAGGGTCTTGCCAAGTACTGATTTGGTCATTTATATGTTCTGTCGTATAGTATTTTGATTTTCCTTGTGAGGAGCACTTCATTAATGATTGCGATGACTGACGATTACAGGTTTTTCAAGGAGTCAAGCGAGGAGGAAAGGGAGCATGCTGAGAAATTGATGGAATATCAGGTAAATATTACACCTACACCTTTCAATCTGTGTCCATTCAAGATGCAAATTTTTCAATCCTGTCTTCTAGAAAGTGATACTGAGATGTGCGTCTCTGTTTTAATGTAATTTTCAGAACAAACGTGGTGGAAAAGTGAAGTTGCAATCTATAGTGATGCCTCTTTCTGAGTTTGACCATGAGGAAAAGGGAGATGCGCTATATGGTTAGTTACTGTGTCTGGCATCCCTTGTTCTGTTTATTTCTTTCATGTGTTTTATAATTTATAATGAAACTTTTCTCTTTTGCGGCATTGTTGTGCATTTACTTTAATCAGATATGTGTGTTTTAGTTTGTCGAGGCTTATGTTTTTAGAATTTGAAAACATATATAGCAAAGCTGAAATGAATAGGATTCGTAGCATCCTCAATCGTATGAATTCCAATTGCTTGTTTTTTAGTACCATATTCCTTGGATGTTCCCTAATGTGGAGCTCAACCGTCCACTTGAAATATTCTATAAAATGAAATGAATTCTGATTGCACATTTCTTTTTTCTTGTTTATATGCACGTGTTGATTTAATTCTGTTAGGAAGTACATTATTTCTTAATTCTTAGCATACAAATACACATGATGTAATGTAGGCCAACTTGTTCAAAGTGTTTTGCTCTGTCTGATGAACTTCCCCTGTGAAATTTGTATGTTTGGCACTAAATGTATTTTGTGTTTGTTTCTTGTTGCAGCAATGGAACTTGCTCTGTCCTTGGAGAAGCTAACGAATGAAAAGCTGCTTAACTTGCACAGTGTAAGATAAGTTTGTTTGGTCCTAGTTTTGGATTTACGTCATTTGTCTCATTTATGTTCACTTCGATGTTGTTAAAGTGGAAATTCATATCTTTGAACATGTTGCATGTTGTTTTACTTTTACAGGTTGCCTCAAAGAACAATGATGTGCAATTGGCAGATTTTATTGAAAGCGAGTTTTTGGGTGAACAGGTAATGTGGCGTTGCAATTTAATGATTTACATGCAAAACACTGCAAGGAAGCTTTTGTAGATCTAAAACTCAGCACTTGTTTTTTTATTTGAGTAGGTGGAAGCCATTAAAAAAATCTCTGAGTACGTTGCTCAACTCAGAAGAGTTGGCAAAGGACATGGTAAGAAATTCTAATTCAGCTACACACAACTTGGTTGAATTTTTATTAGCCAAAAAAAAAAAAGGTAATCTAAATGCTTTGTTTTCTTTAATGGCATCGACTTTCAGGTGTGTGGCACTTTGATCAGATGCTGCTCCATGAGGAGGGAGTTGCTGCTTGATTAACATTTTTTTTCACCCTCTCGTTAGTGCATCTAGTTATTCGGATTAGTATTTTCAGGTCTTAATGCTAGAGATGAAAAAAGTGGATGTGGAGTAATATTGGTCATTAATATCGTGTCTTTTTTTAGTAATATTGGAGTAATATGGAATTGGCGTATTGGAGTAATATGGAATTGAAACTCAAATTACAATTATATTTTTATTCTTTAATTACTTGCATAACTTAAACATAAAAATTATAATTTTAAATTAATTTCAACTTCATGTATCAAACGACTTTAAAAGTGAAAACTGTAACTTCTAAGCAAGTGTTATTTACGAAACAATAGTTATTAGTTTTTTTTTTTTTTTAATTTCTCACGAGTATTTTTTCCTTGGAGTGAATTTGGTTCCTGAAATTGCAGGGATCAAGCACATTGATCCTTGACATTTATAAAATAGCAAAATACTCCTTGAATTGGAAAAACCCAAGGACCAATGACCGAAAAATTCCTCCGATTTTCACTTTCTCACATTTTCATTTTATTGCAAAAAGCGTTCTCCTTAATATACTGCGTCTTCTTCCTTCTTCTGGGTACTCGGTTACCTAAACAAAGTTTTGTTGAGCTACTCCAAGTGGAAATCCTTCTACGTAACCCCTCTAGCAACTAGCACAACTATCAACATGGCAGAAAACTCAGCTTCTTCCCAGACATGTGCTTTATTTAAAACTACTGTTCACACTCACTACTAACATCCAATTTTTTGTTTTAATTCTTTTTCTAAAAAAAATTGTCTCTTGAATTTGTTTTATTGTTGTTAGTCTTTGCTGTAAAAAAAACCATTAACGTTGCTAACGATTGCTAGCGTTAAAAAGTTTCACATCAACAAATAATGTCATGGCATGAGTGCAACATCATCACAGTTGACGGGACTAAAAATAAAGACTTAACTAAAAATTTCTCAATGATGACGTGAAAATTGACTTAACTAAAAATAAAAAGACTTGACTAATATTTTTTTTTTTTGGAATAAAATAGACTAAAAAATGCTTAAATATGAAAAAAAAACTGAATAAAAAAAGACTTAACTAAAAAATTTATTATGAAATAAGTATTTAAAAGTAGAAACATGTTATGTTTGGTCAACTCAAAGTCGAGTCTGGCATGCATGGTTCATAATTACAAAATTAGAGTGTAATTTTTTGGTAACGAGAGTCTAATTTGTCGACAAGTAATAGGCTAATTTTTAAGAAAGTTTAACTTTTGTGATTTTAAAACAAAATAGACTCAAACCTATCGAAGCCTAACTTATTTTCAACTCTAAATGCTTATTTCATATTAAAATTTTTAGATAAATCTATTATGAATTTAATTTAATATTTGTTATTATTTTACTCTTAGTCCTTGTAAATTATGTGTTCTTAGTTGCTATTGTTGAAAATCAAAATATAATATTTTAGTTTATTAATAATAGTAATTTATAGGCGCATAATATTTGATTTAAAAGAAATAAAGTATCCTCTAATTATGTATAATTAATGTAATTAATCTATATAATTAATGTAATTATCATTCTGTTTCTCCTATTTCATTCATTTTTTTTTAATTTGTAGTCCCTGTTCACATGATATTTTTTTATGATTCTAAATTTTATGATATCATTTCTTACTAACACTTGTTCACATTAATAATTATTAACATTTTTTAATGACAAGAATTAATGATAAAAAAATCCAGGAACGTTTTAATTTTGTTTACAATAACCAAAAAATTGGCTAAAAAAAACTAAAAATTGGCTAAAAAAAACTAAAAATTGAATAAATTATAGAGAGAAAAATATATTAAAAAATAAATAAAATTATTGTAGGACAGTTGCTCTCATGGGCATAAGTTTGTCCACGGACACATATTTATTATCTATCTATCTATCTCTGTATTATCAGTATATCTATCTATCTAATTGCATTATTAGTATAAATGAAAGACAAACACATTGTTGATAACATATAAAAAAAAATCAAATTGAGTTTATATTTATTATTAAAACTAGCAGTAATAAGATGAAAATATACAATTTATAAATAACTTAAAAATATGATATTTTACTAGTATATATTTTAAAAATGGATAGAATTAATTTTGGTAAAATTAATTTTAAATCATTAAACATAATTAAGGCATATATTAAAATTGATTTAATGATTTTAATTACAAATCTCCTTATCTATCTATCTATCTATACTATATACAAAGTAATCCCATGTTAGAGTTTTCATTTACCACATGTCATCATATTAGAGCATTTTTGCCACATGTCATCATATTAAAGCATTTTTGCCACATGTCATCATCATATTTAATTGCACTATGTCCATTAAATTATTAATTATAATCAGTCCAACAATTAAGCAATCTTTAATTTAAAATTATTGATCAAATGAAAAAAAAAGACGATTATGTACAGAAATAATTTAAGAATACAATCATTTTTAAAAATATTTTAATATGAAATATATTTTAAGAAATAATCATCATCTATCTATAATCTATAATAATAAATTTATGAATTACAATTATCAGACCAAAATTTAATAGACTATTCATTTAAAATGATTGAATAATTTAAATTATACGATTGTTTACAATAATACTTTAGTATGACATTTAATTTCATAAATAATTAAATATAAAATATGAAAAATATTTTGAGAAATATTTTAATTTAAAATAAAAATAATCATAGTGCAATTAAATATAGAATTAAAATAATTTAAATTATTAATTGCCATTAGTCTATAATTTAAATGATTATTAATTTAATATATACAATTAAATATAAATTAAAAATTGACTATTGTGTATAAAAATCAATTTAAATATAAAATGGGAGAGTTATTTTCGGAAATAACTAACAATAACAAGTTTTTTTTTTTTGGAAAAATCAATTTAACTTGGAAATAATTATAATTGATTTTTTTATTTTTATTTTTTATTTTTCTTCCAAGAATGTTAATTTATTTAAATTAATAATGTACACATTTACAATTAAACAATTATAAAATCAACAAAACTTTATATTGTCTTATTATATTAAATTTTATATTCAAATTTTAATATACATTGTTTATAATTGTTGATTGACATCTTAATGACAGTTCTCTTAATTTGTATAGTCTTCTCCTTATTGTTTGCTTCTCCTTTAAATTTATTGATTTTTGCATCTCCATTAAATTATTGATTGGCATCAGTCTAAGATTTAATTGATGATTAATTTAAAATGGATGATTATTTATAAAAATAAGAAATTTATTTACGAAAATAATTTATTACTATTTTGGTAGAACAAAATTTAAAATGCACGATTATTTACGAACATAATTTAATATTACGCTTATTTACCGAAATAAACCAATATTAAAATTAAAATTATTATTATTATTATTATTATTATTATTATTATTTGTTTTGGTTATGGTTTATAATTACACAATTTCTTCATTAATAATATAATAAATAATAAATTAAATATGCAATCAACATCATTTATTTATGGAAATACTTCTTATGACATTTATTTACGAAAATTATTTAATGCTAGAGTTATTTTTGGAACTAATTCAATCTAAAATGAAATTGACTATAATAGAATTAAAAATGAAATTCATTTAGGAAAATAATTTAATAACAAATGATATTGATATGGAAAAAACGTTAGATTCGGCAAAATATTATTAAATTATTTGTTTGATATTATTATTTTTAAATTGGTGTAATAATTTTTTAATATATGATATTAAATCAATTATCCTTTATATTACTTGAATTCACAATTATATAATACTTCAAATATTTATAAATATACCCATTTATATTTATTCACAAAGGATTCTTAATTTTTTTTTAAATATTCCTTTTTTATTGCTTCTCTATATATTATGAAATTGAAAGTTAGGGGTGTTCACGGTCAGGTTGGCCCGGGTTTGGCTAAACCCGTTACCCGACCCGATCAAATTTTTACGGGTTGGATTGGGTTGGGTTTGTGCAATTTTATTGTAAAATCCGATCCGATCCAACCCGTTCAAAAATGGATTGGGTCGGATTGGGTTGATCGGGTCAGAACATTTAAAAAATATTTTTTATTTTGTAAAAATTAGAATTTTTTAGAACAATAATTTATTTTTGCCTAGAGCTTTACAAATATATAATTTCTACATGTCCTCCAAAAAGACCAAATTGTGACAATATTTGATTAATAAAATGAATGTTTTCAATGCTAATACAAATATTTAAATAGATATTAGCACGAGAAAACATAAACAAAATCAAGACAAAAAATAGAAACAATTAAAAAAGAGAAATATAATTCATGTGTGGTTAAAAATTAGCAAAAAAATATGGTGTTTTGTATTTCTTAATTTAATAATATATATATATATATATAAATTAATTTTATGGTACGGGTATGGGTCGGATCACGGGTTCAAAATGTAAAACTCGTTACCTGACCCGTACACTAACGGGTTGGCTTCGGGTTTGACCCGAACTCTCAAAAAATCCGATCCGAACTAATCGGATCGGGTTGGGTTCACGGGTTACCCGTACCCGTGAACACCCCTGTTGAAAGTTGTATTGCAGTTAATTCTTTCTTTCCCAAAGCCTTTTTCTTCTGATTTGTAAAGCTTTTGTATTTGTATTTTCCAATACCTTCTACATCTTTTTATATCTTGCTTCTAAAGTAGCATGGCATTTTCTACCACAACAAGTTTTAACAATTGGTTTAGAAGTGTAAGTACAATTTTTTTTCCACAAAAGGTCCAATACAAAAATTTGTGTCTTTTAAATATATGTATTATATTTTTATGTGAATATTTACTAATATATATTGTTTTTTAATTGTAGAAGATCCCTACAGTAGTTGTTAACTATTTATCCTATGAGTCAAAGGAAATATGGAGCATCACGGAGGACAAATGTATGGGTACAATGTCAAGGACGGTGCATGAAGATTTAATGAGTGATATTGTGATTGATATGTGTTTGTAAGGGATGGATACAAATTTGACCTCAATGTTCTTCAATTTTTTTTATTTATGAATGTAGCGTCCTTTTTGTAAGGACTAATTTGACAATATTGTTGGCTTTTGTATATAGTTAGGATTATCATTGTTTCTTTGGTTTTCCAATACTGCACAATATAAACATATATACGTTTTGTTATGCATATTCAACGAATCTTGAATTTGAAATTTCTTTTTTTTTTTTTACTTTTTTCTAAAGGTGTCTTTTATAGTTTTTCATGAAGTGTGATAATGATTGGTTATCACAATTATAATTGTTAAATATAACAAAAACTATAATTGATAAATATAATGACATTATTATTCTGAAGGTAATAAATTTTTTTAGAATCACATTTTCATTATATTTAGTTCTTCATTGTCCTTTTTGACAAATAGGCCAAATTCAATTCTTAAAACATAATGTGGTAATTTTATACCAAGCTTAAATCACAAAAATTTTATTCTTCAAATAAATTAGTCATGTCAAAATTTTAAAAAGATAACACAAACCTATTTCAAATTAATAAAATAATAAAATAATATTAAAATTTAAATATAAAAAATAAGATAAACGCACAAGTCTCATCATAAAAAAAATTATTTATTTATACTACATTTTTCAAGTCATGTTAATTTTCATTATATCACTTTAACAATTTTATTTGAAAAATATTTTTTTTTAATTTCAAAAAGAATATTTGTCAAAAAGGACAATCAAGAACTAAAATTACAAATATAATATAATGAAAATATGATTCTAATTTTTTTTATTACCTTTCAAACATTTAATATCCAAAATGTTTAAATATTTTTTCAAACATTTAATTTTTTAATATATTTTAAAATTAAACGGTGTTACAATTAAAGAGTAGTGCCAAATTAATTCTTACAAAGATTAACCTATCCTAACCCTTTAGTAAAAAAAAAGCCCTTTCTTAACCTTTTTTTAATCCCTATATATCAAGATAAATTAATTTAAATACATTTGTGTATAGCATTTTTAATTGTTTACCCTTACAATGAATTATTATTTTTTATTAAATAAATAAAAAAATTAGGATTATTTGATGCATGTTGACTATAAATATGATTTTAGGAGATATGTCATGTTATTAAAAAATGCTAATACATTTTCTAACATATATTTTATCATTAGTTATAATTGATTGAAATATATAAAATCATAAATAGAATTTATTAAAAAAGAAGAACATACTCATTCTTTTTGGTACAGAAAAAAAAAAACCTAAAGTCACTAGCCCCACCCTCACATCTAGAGGTGGGGGCACTGGGAGTGGCAACAAGAATGCCGACAGTTCAAGTAAGTGAAGGCACAACAATGATGATGGCCACGGACACATATACTCATTATAATATTAAAGGTATATTTAATCATAAAATTTTTAAAATAAATTTTAATTCTTTAATGTTATTTTTCTTACAGATAAAGTTATTGTTTTTATTAACTATACTAATTAAAAACTTAATGATGATAACTCAAATAGGAATTAATAATTTAACAATCTAAAATAGGAATTAATAATTTAACAATTGTTATACTTTGTGATACATGATTCATATCTAGCACAAAATTCTTATTATTTTTAGTTCAAAATTCCTAATTCAATTTCTTACAAATTTTTAAATGTTAAAAATTTAACATATTTTATAGCATTGTCCACAAATCAACATATATTTTGTGCATGGTATGCATAGCTTGAATTTAGATTTTAATTTAAAAATATATAGTTAAAAATGTCATTTCATAATAATATTATGTTTTCATTTTTTATATTAATTAGGAACTTTTACTTATGATTGCTTGAAATATTATTTTATAATAATTATTTAAATTACTACCTTACATAACACATAATTAATTTTTATTTCTCTAATTTATTTTATTTTAAATATCATAGTCTACTAGATATATAATTAACTATATATAATGGATAAGAATAATTAATAATTAAAAATATTATACTTTAATTGTAAATAATTCTTAATTCTTAATACAAATTTAAGAAAATATTTATATTTTTAAAATACTTTATAAAAATATTCATAAAAAATGTTTAACCCGTGCATGGCACGAGTCACACACTCTAGTATATATAAATGACTAAGAGATTCTCTCATCTTCTTGCTTCACTCCCCCCACTCTCTCTCACTTTCACTCTTATTTAAATATTCTCATATCATGGAGTAGTATAGTCGATTCTCCTAACATGCATCTGATTCTTCTACTTTTCCTAAAATTTCTCTTATCAATTTTTGTAATTACCCCACATTCACAATATTTCTATAACTACATTCATTCACTTCTTTATCTAATGCTATATTTTTTAAAATATTTTTTATCAATTTTTTTAACTCTATTTTTTAATTCTGAGGATTTCTCTCTTTCATAAATAATTTCAAATCCTTAATTCAATTTACTTTTAAATTTTTAAAGTTAATTTAAAAATTTAAAGTTACATCATTACATTTTTCCTTATCTTTTTTTTTTCTTTAAAAAAATATAGTTTCTAATTTCTTTTATAATTATCTTTTTTTCAAAATTTCTTTTGAAGTGCTATATAATTCTTTTTTTTCAAATTTTATACTCTCTAATCTTTTGGGCTTTTTTTTAATATTTCTTTTATCTATTTTCTAACTCTATTTTTTAATTCTGAAGATTTTCCTCTTTTATCAATAATTATAAATCTTTGATTCAATTTACTTTTCAAATTTAATATTAAAAAAATTAAAGTTACATCATTACATATTCCCTTATTTTTTTTCTTTTAAAAAAATTATAGTTTCTAATTTCTTTTATAATTATCTCTTTTTCAAAAAAAAAATCGATGTACTATATAATTTTTTTTTCAAATTTTATACTCTCTAATCTATTATTTTTTTTAATATTTCTTTTATCAGATTTTCTAACTCTATTTTTTAATTTTGAAGAATTTTCTTTTTAATCAATAATTCTAAATCCTTAATTCAATTTATTTTTCAATTTTCAAAGTTAACATTAAAAAAATTAAAGTTACATTGTTACATCTTCCCTTATTTTTTTTTTAATTTTATAGTTTCTAATTTCTTTTATAATTATCTCTTTTTTAAAATTTCTTTCAATGTGTTATATAATTTTTTTTAAAATTTTTTTTCTATTAATTATATAAATAAGGTAGTGAAAATTTTAATAAGGGCTAAAACACTAGTTTAAATTAAAATGCGTGTCCAATAAAAATAATTAAGGTTAATGCTAAAACCGGGTCGTAGTCGGGTGAGGCTGGTGTGCATCGCCATTGGCGAAATGACGTCACCAGAGACACCAATAACTTTTCTTTTTCGGTTTCCGGTTGGTTAAGAAACCGGAGCACAATAATAACATCAAATCAAAGACAGTATATAAATGTATAATTGCAATCGGTGATTCCAATTCGGAAGTGCAACCACAGAGAGAACAATGAACAACTCTATGGCCTTTGTTCTGCTAATATTACTTTCGGTTTTACTCTATTCAAACGCCGAAGAAGCTTTCGATGTTCGCAAACATCTCTCCACTGTCTCCAGGTCTCTCTGATTTTTATTTCATCGCTGATTCAACAAATTAAATGTTCTTTTGCCACATTTTTAGTTTGCATGTTCTCAAACATTCTACCATTTTTTTTGTCTTTTTTCTTTCCGTGTAATTTTGATGAGAATTTTGTATGCATGCATGTTTGCTGAGATTAATTAACTTGTCTGTCTTAATTTCTTCGCAGATATGGTGCTGTGAAAGACATTGCTGACAATAGCTTCGTGCCTTCTAAAATCCCGGAGGGATGTGTTCCGATCCATTTGAATCTTGTGGTAATTTTCTCGACAGTTTGAGGATAATAGCTTTCATTAATTGTGAAGGATGTTTTCCCATTCATTTCAATTGTAACTTTCACAAGTATCACAATAATTGCTGTGCTATTTGCACGAGAAATGTAGAATGGTGTTGAATGAAGTGTTAATATTTTCTAAAACGTTTAGGTTGTTATGATTGAAATTCGATAGTTTTGAACTGTCTGGTTGACTGGTAATACTTAACCTAATGAAAGAGAATGATGATACTACTTTACTTATGCAGGCGAGGCATGGAACTCGATCTCCTACAAAGAAAAGGATAAAGGAGTTAGATAATTTGTCAGAGCATCTGGAAGTTCTTTTGAAGGATGCAAAAGACCGAAATTTGCCTTTGGAGAGAGTTCCTTCCTGGCTAAATGGATGGAAATCTCCTTGGCAGGGAAGGCGTAAGGGTGGTGAATTAATTAGCAAAGGAGAGGAAGAATTGTATGATCTTGGAATCAGGATTAGAGAAAAGTTTCCAAATTTGTTTGATGAGGAATACCATCCGGACATATATCCTATTAGGGCATCTCAGGTGAGTTTATCTTTGATTTTTTTTCTCTGTCTAGGTAGATTTTGATGTTTTAATTTATTTTTTGTTACCTCAATGTACACCACTAATACTTTTGGGGTTAGTAAGGAAACAGTGGTTGACCCAAAGCAAAAAAAGTATGTTATTTTGAGTTGATGAGTGAATGCTAAGACTTGATGCCGATTAGTTGTAGTGCTACTAACTGCAATATAAGATATGGGATTTTCTTTTTTACATTTGGAGGCTACAAATATATTTAACCCCACACATCTCTCTTGTGTGGAAAATAGGTTCCCCGAGCATCTGCGAGTGCTGTGGCATTCGGAATGGGGCTTTTCAGTGGCAATGGAAGTCTTGGACCTGGGCATCAGCGAGCCTTTGCTGTTACAAGTGAAAGCCGTGCTAGCGACATCGTGCTGAGATTTCATGATTGCTGTCATAATTATAAGGTATGTTGTAGTCATCATTGATTTCTAAGGACTTTTAATGCAACACTTGCAAGTGTGTCCTAACAAAATTTCATGTAATCATAGAAATTATAGTTAGCCAATTTTGTATGTTTTAATGTCTATTTGAAAATATGCTTGTTATACATTATATAAAATCACCAAGCTGAATGTGTCACCCTTTTTTACCATGTAATTATTGATTATTGATGACAATGACCATGCTTCTGTGTCTGCTCCTTTCATTGATGAATTTGTTTCCCTACTGCTGGAAGGTACTTGTTGTTTACAGTTTTTCCTTGCTGTGCCATTCTGATGGAACTTAACATATTTTAAATGAATTGAAATTTCCATATTTGCCTCATGTAAAGGTCACCATTGGTTGAATATGAAAGTTGTTTTGTGTTTTCAAGAGGCTATCTGAGGTAATTGATAGGCAGCATATATAATTACTTTTTGCTAAATATTTGAGCATGGCTTTATGGTTAATTGGACAATTTGCGATCTTCAGTGGTAGTGTTTGTGCTTTACTTTCTGTACCTTTTTTTGTCTGGTTATATAATTTCTTGAGTTATGGGAGCAGGCTTATCGGAAAAGCCAGGAACCTGCAGTTAGTAAACTTAAGGAACCTATCTTGGATGAGATTACATCTGCATTGATTGGGCGCCATGGGCTGAATTTTACGAGGCAGCATACATCTTCTCTGTGGTTTTTGTGTAAACAGGTTATTGCAATTTTTTATTCCCAGTTCCTTGTTCTTTTGTGACTTCATTTAACTGAGGTTGTGGAGATTGATAATTTTCTTTTCTTTCTTTTGAATTGCCCAATTTGTGGTTGTTTTGACAGGAAGCATCCTTGTTGGATATAACTAATCAAGCGTGTAGTCTGTTCAGCCCTCCTGAGGTACTTATGTAGTCATGATGTGATGCAATCTGTGATCTAATTATTCTAATCTTAACATTTTCCTCTTTGCTTGTCTGTAAATATTTATATAAAGAATAAAAATTATAAAGATGTCAAGAAATATTTAATTTGACCTTATGACATATGTAAGGCACATTTTGAGTCTTTGATGTGATGTTTCTACAATATATTATTGATCTTGTAATAAAACTGAAAATTCCATTCAAATGGTGTTGCTGTTAATTGGCTGCAAAGAAGCAGAAGTCAAAACAGGGATATCTTTTGATAAGTTGATGCTCATGCTATGCCAATTATGTGACTATTGTTGAGTGGACAGAAAAAAATTGTTTTAGCTTTTCTACTTGTGATCAAAATCCATGTTAACTTATGGCTGCATTTTGTTATGCTAATGTATGCTGCATGTTTATTGAGATGGTAATTTCTGTGTGCATAGATTGAATTGCTGGAGTGGACAGATGATTTGGAGGTGTTTATTCTGAAAGGTTATGGTAAATCACTAAACTATAGAATGGGAGTCCCGTTACTTAAAGATGTTGTTCAATCCATGGAACAGGCTATCAAGGCTGAAGAAGGTACTTTAGTTTTGTACTTTTCAAGTGTGTAATATTTATCTTTGTCTTACATGCCATATCCTGTTAATGAAACTTGTAATATTTTATGTATAGATTAGACTTTTCAGGTAAATCATTAAAGTTGCATTGCCCACAAATACCTTAGGCATGGGCTGCATATGGCAAGCTCTATCTATCATTATGTGTTTGTCCTCATCTGTTGACCGTTGACATTTTACCCTGTGTTTTCTAGTAGTTTGATCAAACAATTATCTTTTGAGCCAAGAAACTTATTGGAACATATTTAGCTAAGAAAGTCATTATTTGTTAGTT
Organism: Pueraria montana var. lobata; assembly: GCA_026413185.1. Taxonomy (NCBI): domain Eukaryota; kingdom Viridiplantae; phylum Streptophyta; class Magnoliopsida; order Fabales; family Fabaceae; genus Pueraria; species Pueraria montana. Next base: position 61,136,997 of record CM048655.1, on the reverse strand, counting down.
GTAACTTGTATGTACAGTGAAAAGATGCCTCTCATTCTAGAACAATTTTAAAATGTTTGCTGCTTTATAAGAAAATAGACCATATTAATTTTACACTTGTCTTTGTGTGGACATTCACCATGTAATTTACATTAATAAATAGTATGTAATTTGCATCTCATTGTTTCAATTTATTTCCATTGCTCGAGTATTAATAAACTGGGTCAAACTCTTATCCCACACTGATTATATATACGTTTTAGTATGTGTGCATGCGCATGTGCTCACTCAATGCCTGTAGGTTGTAATTATAGGTAATGCAAAATTAGCAAGGGGAATTATTTTTACTTTACAAATGATTGTTTCTCCTTCTGAAGTGTGTCTATGTTAACATTTGAATCATTTCCACTTTCTTGATTGCTTCTGTAGAAAGACATGCTCCTGGCAGCTTTGAAAAAGCAAGCCTTCGGTTTGCGCATGCTGAAACTGTAGTTCCATTTTCATGTCTGCTTGGTTTATTTCTTGAAGGATCTGGTGAGGATTTTATACTCTTTGCTTGAATAAATGTGTACAGAATTACATTTCTTTTGTTTTGTTTTTACTACTAATAACAAGTAGTGAGTGTGCTTATAGATGTTCTCTTTTGACAATGTACAGAGTTGAAAAAAATTCAGAAGGAGCAACCTTTGCAGCACCCTCCAAAGCCTCCACAGAAAAGAAAATGGCGGGGTAGCACTGTGGCCCCTTTTGCTGGTAACAACATGCTGGTCCTGTATAGTTGTCCTGCTCCAGACAAATCTACAAGCAAGCACTTTGTGCAAGTGTTACACAATGAACACCCCGTTCCATTGCCAGTAAGCTTTTGTTATCTTAATTTTACCAATGGGTGTGATCTGGGGGGTTATAGGGTTTCAATTCTTATTGTTTAAAATCATATTGTGGTGTTGTCCATCAATAAACTCAGTTTTTGTGTCATCGTGTACAGGGTTGTGATGGCTTTGATTTCTGTCCATTTGAAGTATTCAAGGTACTTGTATAATCCCACTATAATGCTCAATATAATCAATGTGTAATATTAATTATGAAATGTTGTTTTATATTCTACTATTCTTAATTCTGTGAGTTTTCTCCACAGGAAAAAATAGTTGCACCTCATCAGAAGCATGACTACCATACGGTCTGTAATGCAAAGCTAGAGCAGGAACCCTCGGGCAGCAAGGTTTTTCAAATATTTCAGTGGCTTTCCTCACTAGGGAAAGGTGATAAGTACCCTAAAGATGAATTTTAGTTTGTTTCCTAGGAAAGGAGCCTCAAATCTTACGTTCTTTTCCCTTGGTGATACCACCTCTTCACGAATTTTCAGACATGAGCGCCTATTCCTTCTAGCAGAGAATCAGTTTTACTTAGATTGTGCCGCCAGTACAGGAATGCCTTTGTTATCTTAAGCTTGGTGCCTGAGCCCTCCTCGTTTGTAGCTTCTAACACCAAGAGAATTTGGAGGTGGAAAGTTTAGTTCTAAATGTCTTTTTTCTTTTTTCCTTAGTGGCGTTATTCTCAGTACTCGACTGATACCACAGATAATGTAGCTTGATGTGTCATACTTCGCACACTCTTAGTTTCATTAGCTCTCTCTTGAACTCCACTTTTGTTCTTTTTGAATAGTAGATAATGGACCAGCTAACCTCTGACTTCTGCTAATGTTCGCGTTTTTGTGTTTCTTGTTGCTGCTCTCGATAAATGGTACGATACGATTTAACGAGACAAATAAGCCTAGTCATGCATGAATCGCTTCCAACAATGTTTCGCGAGTCGTAATGTTTAACAGTACGTTTCTGAACCGGACAACTTTATTAGTGACAACACACTCCTCCATTGATTTGTTTACTGAGGCGTAAGACCTCAAACTTCAAATGGTGCTAGGCTTCATGTCAGTTTGACAAATTATAAGAATCAATTTCTCTTACGGTAACATGTGCTTTAACATAAAATTTAGGCTAATTGTATATTTTTAATTTTACCACTCAACTATTATCATTTTGTGAATTTTACTATCTAAGTTTTTAATTTTCATGTATTTTACCATTCAAGTTTTTTTTTGTGCATTTTACCATTTTGTTGGTAACAAAATGTTGTCGTTTTGTAAAATTTGGTAATAAAATGATATCGTTCTTAGTGATACGTTAACATTGGTTAAAATGTGCCAAAATTAAAAATTTGAGTGGTAAATGATAGTAGTTGGGTGCAAAAGAAAGAAAAAAATGGGGTGGGTTTTGGGCTGAGATTTACACTATAAGAGCCCAAGAAGGTGGAATCTATTTATCTGTTGGGACTGGTTATGCGCTTTTCCTTTGGAACGCCAATCGTGACTCCCAGAACAAAAGCAAAACCCTGAGTGAGCGCTTTGAGAGAGAAGAGAGGCGCGTCAAGTAAAGTCAGGTTTAGCGTGAGTGAGAGAAAGGAGTTTGGCTGGAAGAATCATGGCTCCGAACCTGGAATGTCGTATGTACGAGGCGAAGTACCCGGAGGTGGACATGGCGGTGATGATACAGGTGAAGAACATAGCGGACATGGGCGCGTACGTGTCGCTGCTGGAGTACAACAACATCGAGGGCATGATCTTGTTCTCGGAGCTCTCTCGCCGTCGGATTCGGAGTGTGAGCAGTCTCATCAAGGTGGGCCGCATCGAGCCCGTGATGGTCCTCCGTGTGGACAAGGAAAAGGGATACATCGATCTCAGCAAGCGCAGGGTCTCCGAAGAGGACATCCAGGCCTGCGAGGAGAGGTACAACAAGAGCAAGCTCGTCCACTCCATCATGCGCCACGTCGCCGAAACCCTCAACATCGATTTGGAGGTACCACTAAACCCCCTCGCTTTGTTTTAAACTGATGAATGGATTCTAATGCCTTTTTTTTTATTGATTCAATCGTGAATTATAGTAAGATTGAAATTAAAATGATTATTGTCTAAGTAGATTTTGCTATAGTCTATTGTGGACAATTATTTGTGTGTGTTTGGGAGGAGGCAAAGGGGCGTTGGGTTGAGTTTCTTTAAAATTAGGTTAAACACATAATTTACTCTCTATACCCTTCGTGGATTCTCATAGAAACTTATTAAATTGGTCCCGAAGGGAGCAAACATTAACCATTAAGGAAGTTTGTTAGTTGTATTTCTCAGCACTTTGTCCAATAACTTGTATCACCTGTATAATTAAATATTTTCCTTTTCCTGGTCCTACTATTGTGCAGGAGCTCTATATTCACATTGGATGGCCTTTGTATCGCAAATATGGTCATGCTTTCGAGGTAAGGATTTTTTTTTTTTTTTAATTCTTTGATGGTTCTCTGACTGTTTTAGTTACTGAATAAACTTCTTTCCATGCAGGCTTTCAAAATAATCGTGACCGATCCTGATTCTGTTTTGAATACTCTCACTCGTGAAGTCAAGGAAGTTGGCCCTGATGGGCAAGAGGTAAATGTTTTTATCAATGTAAAACTGACTACATCTCACAAGTTCTTGTTGATGACTAAATATATTTCTTATTGTTGCCCGTAGGTGACTAGGGTGGTGCCAGCTGTATCAGAAGAAGTGAAGGATTCTCTTGTGAAGAATATTAGAAGACGAATGACCCCCCAACCCTTGAAAATTAGGGCAGATATTGAAATGAAATGTTTTCAATTTGATGGAGTTCTTCACATTAAGGTCTTAATTATTTCTGTTCCTCCTGTTTTTTATTTTTGATAGAAAGTTGACCCTTTTCTTTTAAGCATCTAATTTGTTATATGAAGTGTTATTGCCTATAGCTTATATTCCAAAGTATTCTCAGGTTTTATAATGATTTGATTATGCAGGAGGCAATGCGTAAGGCTGAAGCTGCTGGAAACGATGACTGCCCCGTCAAAATTAAACTTGTTGCTCCCCCACTTTATGTTCTTACCACCCAGACACTGGACAAGGTTAGTGCAACCTTCACATGTTGATATGATAATTGGCTTTTGACCCTGAATTATGTGCATATTCTACCTTTGAAGATTTGGCTTCAATGTATATAATTTTAGGATGTATGAATTTGCCACTGCTGTTGTATTGTAGATAATATTTCGGGGCATTTGAGTTTTAGAACTAGTTTAGCGATTGTTTAACCTATTATGATTGCCATGTAAGCCATGCATTTGGCAACAGCCAAAAAGGATTCACCCCTGAACATTCTTTCATAACTCCATATCTTCAAAATCAATGCAGTGTTGTAAAATTATATTTCTCTGTTTTGGGTTGGTAATGTTGGTTTTTAAAGGGTGTCCAAGTAAAAAATAAAAAACTCAAGGGAGTATTTGTTTCAATCATATTTTTAGGAGTGTGTGTCGGAAGTCACTTGAAATTTTTTTGCTTTTTGTACCAAATTTCCCCACGTACCTTCTCACCATATCTCTTGCAGCTACTGAATATTATATGTATTGTGTTTGGTCTGGTATCTCCTGTTACCTAATGAGAATAGATATCTTTTATACAGGAAATTCTTTTAACCTAATGCCAAATGTTAATAAATCTAAAAGCTGTGATTTCTCAAGAAACCATTACTTTTGCTGTTATAAGCAATTCGTACTTAAGTCATGTCTTGTCTATGGGTACTGTATTGATACCTTGCAGTGATTTTAATTCCAATTGTGTTAAAGGAAGACATCTGGAAAGGTCAATAAACTGATCTTATTAATATCACAACTGTTAGACACCACAACATGTATATGGTATTTGAAGGTAATTTGTGTATTTTGTTACGGTCTGAACAGGAGCAAGGAATATTGGTTCTCAACAATGCCATTGCTTCTTGCACTGAAGCAATAGAACAACACAAGGGTAAACTTGTGGTTAAGGAGGCAGCTAGAGCAGTGAGTTTCAACTTCCTCTATATATATATATTTTTTATTATCAATATATTCTGTCCATGTACAAAATTTTGTCCATCGGCCTTTGGGTTCCTCTTTTCTATCTTTTGATGTCAGTATAGGGAGAGTAGAATTCTAGTACTTTGTTATTTTGGGAGGTTTGACACTGCATCGTGATTCAGGTGAGTGAACGTGACGATAAATTGCTTGCTGAGCACATGGCTAAGCTACGCCAAGATAATGAGGAGGTCAGTGGTGATGAAGACAGTGAGGAGGAAGAAGATACAGGAATGGGCGAGGTTGATGTGGATAATGGTGCCGGGATAACTGAGTGACAAAAAACTTGTGGGTATAGTAAGGCATAGATAGCAGAGTCCGGCTTTACTAATTTGTCTTTTTTTATTATTCTTTACAAATTGTCTTTAAATGCGGTTTGTATAATACAAACTTGAATTACTTTATGTTGAGATGTCTTGTAACTTGCGAAGCGATTTTGGAGTTTCTTGATGAGGGTGTTCAACCCAAACTAAGGAGGTTTACAGTTACTTCAAATTTACCATCGCCTCTCTTTCTCTTCCCCTGTTCTCTACGTGGTTTGATATGGATTAAAAGATATTTGTTGAACGCAATTTTTTAACGCAATTACTACTTGCAATTTCTATTTTCTAAAATACTTGGTTTACTGTTCAAAGTTCTGTTAATTTTTGCTCGATTACTCATCCATAATAATATCTTTATTAAGTGCATTTATGAATAAGGGGCACTAACCATCATTAGCCCTTTAGTTCTTCCTGTGTTATGTTTCAACTTGGCTAGCTAGCATCTTTTATTTCACTCAGAAAATGTATAGAAGGTTTCTTGATATGTCTCGTATAAAAACTTAGGAAGAATATCTTCCATACAACAGTATATACTATCAGTTAAATCTAATTAAGGTAAACCATTTGAAAAGCTAAATATTATTTGGCATGTGATTGTAACAAAAAAATACCAACATGTGGTGATAGTGTAAAATTTCATAACGGGGAATATAAATTATCTGGAGGACTGTCTATTTTTGATTCAAGCCATTACTTCCTGCACTCCTGTTTTTACTTCCTGCACCTCCAAATAATAATAAATGACCCAAAATACCCTTGTGATATCCCAACACCCCTAACCCTAACCCACCCCTTCCCCCTTTCCCTTTGTTTCCTCAGCGCCGCACCCCCTTCCCTGCCTCCCTTTCCTCACCACGCCAACGCACCCCCTCCATTCCCTTTCCTCATGCGGTGCAAGTTGTTCCCCCTTCCCTTTCCTCACACAGCGCAGGTCCTCTCCTTTCCTCACGCCGGCACACCCCCCTTGGAGGTAAGGTTCCTTTGTTCTCTCTTTCCTCCCTTCTCCCTTTTAATGTTACTGTTGTCGTGATTTTAATGGGGACTTGGGGTTGATTTCAGGTTGGGCGAGGGGTGTTGGGCTGCATTGGGTTTTCGGAACAGCCATTCCGGAATATGCCGGAATGCAAATGCTCATTCCGGAATGGTCATTCCGGAATGCAAATGCTCTTTCTGGAATGATCATTCAGGAATGGCTTTCTAGAACCAACTCATCATTCCGGAATGGATGTTCCAGAATGAGCATTTGCATTATGGAATGACCATTCCGGAATGATGGGCTGGTTCCAGAAAGCCATTCCGGAATGCAAATGGTCATTCCGAAAAGAGCATTTGCATTCCGGAATGGCTTTTCGGAACGAGTCCATCATTCCGGAATGGCTATTCCGGAATGCAAATGCTCATTCTGGAACAGCCATTCCGAAATGATGAGTTGGTTCCGAAAAGTCATTCCGGAATGGTCATTCCAGAAAGAGCATTTGCATTCCGGAATGGCTTTTCGGAACAGGCCATCATTCCGGAATAGGTATTCTGTATTGCAAATGGTTATTCCGGAAAGGCTTTCTGGAATCAATATTTCATTCCAGAATGATATGTTGAATATTTCTTGGCTTTACCATGCTCTTTGTAATATCAACAAGCATTGTCTTCTCTTTACTACTTAGTCGGCCAGCATATGGATGACCAACCAATGATTTAGCAACATCATGATTATAAGAACCACAAAGTACCTTCAATGTCCATCCTTCACCGATGTTCCTCTCAACCTGAAGGGACAATCACATTTTCTGGTCCCAATTGTCGTCCCAACTAAATTCTTTTTGTATTGCCTATATTTGCCACCCCTTTCACAACCCAACAGAACAAATGTCTTCCTTCCTGCTTGGCCATTAGCTGTGTCAGACCTCAAAATGACAATGACAAAACCCAACTCAAATGCAACAGCCCGTGCCCATTTCAATAATTCATCGCGAGTACCAAATACCTACATAAACAATATACAAACTAAGATGCTCATTTTCACCTTTTCAGGTATTACATAAATTACATAAAAATAACTTGTCATAATTACCTCCGTATTGGTAAATACATCGCTACAGTCCACATTTTTTTTACTGACTAACCCAGATTGCATTCTTGTCTCTTCATCAATTGTCACATCAATGCTCATGTTCTCATACATATCAACTTCAACTGACATCTTGCTTAGATACCCGTCGTCCATACAAACTAATTCACATTTCAAACCAACCAAGAACATTCATTCATTAACATAAATAAAACAATGTCAAATATGTATGCTTCATTGTTGTCACACAAACTAACTTGAACGATTAGAAACTTAATCTACTAACACTTATTCAGGCTAAAGGAATCCGCAATTAATTATCTAAAATTTAAATTAAAAATAAATTCATTTCGAAACAATAAAAAAACATTCTGGAAACACTTTTCCAGAACACATTTTTTTTGGCCCATGCTTCCCAGAAAGGTCAATCCGGAAGCTAATTAACACTATTCTGGAAAGGATTGTCCGGAATGCAATTCTTTCCGGAAAAAGGAATCCGGAACAGTTAAAATATATTTCGGATAGACTATTCCGGAATACATTTTTTTTCTAAACATGTTTCTGGAAAGGTCACTCCGGAATCATTGTAAGACTATTCCGGAAAGGGCTATCCGGAATGATTGTTAAATTCCGAATTAACCTTTCCGGAATGGTGACATTTATCTTTCGGATTGGCTTCTCCGGAAACAAACATTCTTTATTCCGGAAAGGGTGTTCCGGTAACAATAACCTATTCCAGAACGGGCATTCCGGAGTACCAAAAAATTCACCTCATTCCGGAGTACTTGTTCCGGAATGTTATCCCAAAATGCTTCTCGCGAAAAAAAAAGTCACCAGAAACTAACTTGTTGCGGGAACTTCCTCCTTGAAGCGGAACAGGAACTTCCTCCTCGAAGCGAGATCACCAAAACTACCTAGAACAAGGAGGCACACAACACCGAACCTAATTTGTTCACCTTCTACCACCGACGTTGTTGTGGCGACACTCTCCGACGAGCTCAACCGGAGGCAACATAAATGAAATGGATGCAAGGGGTGGAAGCAGCGAGACTCAGGTAGGGTACATGGGGTGTGGGGAATTAGGATTTAGGAGAAACAAGGAGGTTATAATAATATAAGGGTATTTTTGGGATATTCAAAAATTGGGGTTGCAGGAAGTAAGAAGTAATGGCCTTTGCAACATTGCAACATTTTTGGGCTGTATAGAAAATCGTGTTAAGCATTATATAGTATTTGTATTTGAATTTTATACAACTACTTTGCGTAAAGAAGAGAAAGTCTATGATGATTGATGAAGAGAAATAAAAACAAAAAAACCAGTGAATAAGAAAATGATTCTTGAATATTTTTTCGGTGTCTACCTAGATAGAGATAGAGAGAAAAAAGATGCTAGTAAATAATTGATATAATTGGTACATTATTAAACAAAAAAAAAGTAGTTTTGTAGGCTTGAATGTACAAACATCCGTACCCCGGTGAATATAAATTGGAAGATGAACGATGTTAGTTAGTGTTACGTAGGTGTATTATATGGCGACAGAGTGGGAGAATAGTTGAGTGGAAGGTGTCAAATGTGATGTGTCATTCTGATTTGCGTATCCTTTGGGTTTGGGAAGTCAGGAAACAGGAATCATGGGATCTTGGGTCTTCTGCCTTTGACTGACACAACATAACATATTACCTACCTTTCTACCTCTCACTCCACTTTTACCAACAAGCCACACACCATCACTGCATCTCCATCCCATGATTTCAGTTCATGAATCATCAACACATTGCACATATGCAAACACAATCTATTCAAAGACAATCATTGATCTACATGCTAACTAGTTCCTCCTCTTTACTGCATCTCTCTATCTGTTTTGGTTGGTAATATATATATATTATCATCAAGAATGGCAATTTCGGTTGAAAGCTTATTGAAAGAGAGAAAGTATCCTTTCATCTTCACCTTCTTGGTCTTGGTCATTTGCGTCACCATCCTCACATTCACCAACACCAACACCACCACCACCTCCACCTTCGACCCAATTGGCTTCTACCCCGATGTCAAACCGCAACCACTCGCACATTTTTCTTCCACGACTCCCAAACGCCAAAGATTGCCACTCAAGGGAGAGCCTTTCTTGGTTGATGCAAACATTGATTGGAAGCTTTGTAAGGGTCCATTAGCCGTGGATTATATACCCTGTTTGGATAACTTTAAGGCCATTAAGGCTCTCAAGACAAGGAGGCACATGGAGCACAGGGAAAGGCACTGTCCTCATTCTAGTCCTCACTGTTTGGTGCCCCTCCCCAAAGGGTACAAAGTCCCCCTTCCTTGGCCTAAGAGCAGGGACATGGTGAGATTGATAGTTTGGTAAGATTTTTTCTGGTTTTTAATCAATCAATGCTTGCTTGCATATGTTTGATGCATACATCTTCAAGGTTGTTTCAATCTCTTCACATTGGAAAAATTATTAGACAGACCTAGACTATCATCTGTTCACGGTGCCGACCAATCTTTATGTGACATGTATATAATTTTTTCAATTTGTGGAAAAAAATTAATAACACTCGATTACATGTCATTTAAATATTTGTTGGAATCGTGATGGTCTGGACCACCTAATAATTTTTCTTGACATTGGCCAAAGAAAGTATAGTGTTTTATAAAATGATCTGGTATTGGATGGAAGAAACTTGCTAGATGTTTAAGTGATGTACTACTTCTGGTTTTCAGATTTGGTACGATAATGTCCCTCATACAAAACTTGTTGAATACAAGAAGGAGCAAAACTGGGTGGTGAAGTCTGACGATTATCTTGTCTTTCCCGGAGGTGGTACTCAATTCAAAGAAGGAGTTCACCATTATACTAAATTCATAGAGAAGGTATATCGTTACTTGGCATCTCATGATTTGCCTAAACTATGATATATGTCATGTGCATTATTTCCCGTCCATGTTGGGCTGTTATAGAAGTGGAGAAACTGTGGAAATTAGTACAACAATAACAAAAGCTTTTTTGTATTAGGTGAGGTCGGCTATATGAACTAAACAATGTCATTCAGCTAGGTTAAAGAACCAAATTTAGATGCAGTTTCTTAGGTGCTTTTGGTGTTTTTCTCCAATTAAAATTGAAGTTTCACTTTGATAATCCACGTGATAAAAGTTCGCATTAAAGGTCAGTATAGGTTACCAAGCTGAAATTTCAATTTTGATTGGAAAACAATGCCAAAAACGGGGAACTGCATTTAAGTTTGCTAAACTCTTTGAAAGTACAAGAGAGAGAGTTTGGGAGCAGAGGGATAAGGCCCAAGGTGGATTCTTTTCTTCTATTCTATATACCTTCAGACAACTCCTTTTGAGAGTGAACCTCTTACTATAACGGTTTTAGTCTAAGAACTAAGATATTTGAATCTATGGCACAACTAAATTTGAACAAATTTATCCTGCTTTTCCTACAGATTGATATTTTGTCAACCAGTGATGAAATTCTAGCCTTAGAATTGGCCTTACGAGGAAGGAGCTATATAAATTGACTTAATTAGTATCTTACACATGTTCAGCTGAAATAACTAGATTTGGATGTAGTTCTTGAATGCTTAATATGCCTTGTAGTTTTCTGAATGTCTTTTATATGCCAGACACTACCAGCAATCCAATGGGGAAAGAATATCAGGGTTGTTCTTGATGCTGGTTGTGGAGTTGCTAGCTTTGGCGGCTATCTTCTGGACAAAAATGTTATTACTATGTCATTTGCACCAAAGGATGAGCACGAAGCTCAGATACAGTTTGCTTTGGAACGAGGAATTCCTGCAACTCTTTCTGTCATTGGAACCCAAAAGTTGACATTTGCTGACAATGGATTTGATTTGATCCATTGTGCAAGATGCAGGGTGCATTGGGATGCAGATGGTACTTCTTGTCTTCTGAGTTGTGACTTATGTCCATATTAGGATATCTTTCTTCTATAATCGACTTCCAAGTTCTATTTGTATTATCTTTATGACAAGAGTGTTTGTTCACAAATCTGTAGGTGGGAAACCGTTGTTTGAACTCAATAGGATTCTTAGACCTGGTGGTTTCTTTGCATGGTCCGCGACACCAGTTTATCGCGATGATGAAAGAGATCGGAAAGTATGGAATGGTTTGTCCCTCACTTCCCATGCATATGCCTGTTTTGTCATTTGAAAAAGAGTAAATTACTCACGTCCCTGAGGGTGTTTTGTTGTAGGGTTATAAAACGAAGGGGTATCAGGTTTAATAAGTAAAAACCCCAGGGGTGCGAGGGGGGGTTAATTTCTTACAAAATATGCAATTTTTTCTAATGATGGATGTTGTTATCCTTGTTTTTTGCAGCCATGGTGACCGTAACGAAAGCAATGTGCTGGACTGTTGTGGCTAAGACTCTTGATTCATCTGGAATTGGGCTTGTTATATACCAGAAGCCTACCTCATCTTCCTGTTATCAGGAACGCAAAGAGCACACTCCTCCTTTATGTGAAAATAGCGATAGAAAAAGTATCTCGTCATGGTATATATGCTAAAGTTTTTGGTTGTATTTCTTTGACATTTATGTTTCCACCAAATTTTATTTCTCTGCAATGCCAACATGTATTGAGTAAAATTTTTGCTGCTGTTTGTATGATGCCTTGGCTTTTTGATATGTGTGTACACAGTATGAAATGGCCTGACATTTTGCATCAATTTCTAGCATATGTTGTTCAAAAGGAGACCATAGAAAATGTTCATGGACCATAGCACTGTTAGTCTGTTAGTGTTGGTTTAACTTCTATCTCCGGTAATTTTCTTTGCATGATTGTGGTTAGGTATGCCAAACTCAGTAGCTGCCTTATACCTCTTCCAGTTGATGGTGAGGGTAACCTGCAGAGCTGGCCAATGCCTTGGCCCCAGAGGCTTACCAGTATACCTCCAAGCTTATCGAGTGAATCAGATGCCAGCGAGATGTTCTTGAAGGACACCAAACACTGGTCAGAATTGGTTTCAGACGTTTATAGGGATGGTCTTCCTATAAACTGGTCAAGTGTTCGAAATATAATGGACATGAATGCCGGTTATGCAGGGTAAATTATACATTACTTTTATGATGCCACTCTTTGAAATTTACGTCATTACATCAACTCAAATTTGCTTATTGCCTTTTGAATTGACACCATGCACGTTTTTTTTTCCCTCAGATTTGCTACAGCACTCATTGATCTACCAGTTTGGGTTATGAATGTAGTACCCATTGACATGCCAGATACTCTTACTACTATATTTGACAGAGGGCTAATAGGAATGTACCATGATTGGTGCGAGTCCTTAAATACATACCCTCGTACTTATGATCTTGTTCATGCTAGCTTTCTCTTCAAACATCTTATGCAAAGGTATGCATATCGAGGAAATTAATGCCTAGAACTTATGTTATTTGTCTAGTGCTTTTCTCTTTTTATTATTTATGTAGCATAAATATGTGTCATCTCACAGTTTTTTTGCATTAATGTTTTTGTCAGATGTGACATTGTAGATGTGGTTGTGGAGATAGATCGCATAATGAGACCAGATGGGTATCTCCTGGTTCAGGACTCTATGGAAATCTTTAACAAGCTCGGTCCGGTACTGCGTTCACTTCATTGGTCTGTAACGTTGTATCAAAATCAGTTTCTTATTGGTAGGAAGAGTTTCTGGCGTCCAAGGCCGTAGAAGCTGAAGCTCATCATTTTATTTTGCTCTAATACAGATACAAAATCAAAAAATTGTAGATCAAGTTTGACAGGCAAACCGTTAGTGGGAATTCTGTAGATGAGACATTTTTTTATTATTTATTTTTCATAGATAAATATAAACAAGATTGTTATTTCTTATAATATAAATTAACTCGTAATTACTAGATATCTCTCTATATATAATATCTATATTGGAGACCTATAGCTTCCAGTCTGTATGGTACAACTTTTGTGGTACGATATTGTTATTATTATTACTACTGTTATTATTCTCATCCTCCTCTGCATTATCATTAGCATTTGTGGGCCAAAGATTATAAGTTTGAAAATTACAATCATATGTTGATAATATTGTACTTGGATTCAGTACATGTTTGAATCCTTACATAAAAGTAAGTTAAATGTGGTTTTGTTGAAGTTTGGAGAGTCTTTATTGTAAAGAATACTTGGATTGTTTATTTAAAGAGACAAGTGCAAATACTATTTGGAATTAAGTCACGGATGGTTTAAGAAAAAATACTTGTTATAAGTTATAGTGTAACATGGTGGTTCATCAAGAACTGAACGTAGTTTCAATAGGAAAGATGAATTAGTATAAAACTCTTTGTGTTATTTATTTGGCTTTTTTTTATTTGCCTAATTAAACTTGTGTTTTAAATATGTTGTTTATCTCGTGTTTACAAAAGGTCTTTAAAATAAAAGCTTTATAACCAAGTTTGTTTTAAAACGTTGACCAGATGAAACAACTTGTCTTTGAAAAGGATTTGCGAAAAATGTTTGAAACATAATTCAACCTCCTTTCCCGTGCTTACAAAAATATATTTCTCCACCAAAAGAGCCAATTCCATACTTCATTTTTTGTGAACAAGAAACGACTAAAAAAAATCACCATTTATAGCTCATCTTTTTCTTCTTAAAAACTACTCTTTAAAGTTAAATCTTAAAATAAGAATTTTAAAAATAAATTAGAAATTATTTTCTATTTTTTATTTTTTATTCTAAAGCTCCTTTTAAGTTAAAAGTTATTCTATAAAAAAAATTATTTAAAATTGGTTGTCTCACTCGATAAAAAAAAATATTATGTAAAATTAATTTTTGGTTACAATTATGTACAGTTAATTTAATTAACATAAATTTATTTTAATGATAACAAAAACACATAAAGTATTAAAATATAGGCATTTAAAGTTTATGAATTTTAAAAATGTAAAAAATAATTAATAAAAATTATTTTAAATTTATGAAAAAGTTAAAACTTTAACTACTTTCCAAAACAATTTTAAGTACCATATTTTAAAAAGTCAGAACTTTAGTCAAACACTAAAGATTTTTGTGCAGATTGATGAGTTTCATAGCCACAACTGTAATTTTTCTTAAGCCAGAAGGTAATAATACAATAAGGAAGAATTATCCTATAATAGTAGAAATAATTACAATTTTGATATATTATTTTTTTTTTAAAATTCTTATAATTTTTTTTATTTTATGAAGAAAATATTAAATGAAAAGATATTTGATGTTTTATAAATTTAAAAGCGTTTAATATTTTCTTTATTTACTAAGTAGAAGGATTTCGTGAAACTTTTATTTTGTATATTATTAAAAAAAAAATCTTTGATTGTAATAACGGCTATATATTAAATGAATACAGATTATTATTTATACATCTGCAAAGCCAGGGGCGGATCCATGTAGAGGGGTGTGGGGGCAATTGCCCCCACAAAGTAATTTTTTTTAGTTACTCATATATATAATAAATTTTTTTTGCCCCCATAAAAAAATAAATGCTGCCCCCATAAGATAATTTTTTTTAAATGAAAGCAAAAAGTTATCAGAAATAAAAGAAAGAATAAATTGGTTCTAATTTTTACCACTTGATCCTTTTATTATTTTTTTTACCATTCTCATTTTAAATATCTAAAAAATGAAATGAGCAACTGAATGAGATGAATGGAGAATGATTGTTTGATTACATACATAGAGAGAAACATCTTTTGTAATATCAACAATGATAATATCATACAACATTTTCAAAATATGAAAATACGTAGAATGTATGTGAAATTTGTAAAAGTTTAAGTATTTAAATTTTTTTTTTGTCGTCTTTGTAAAAACTTATAATATTTTTCTTCTATAAAAATATTATAAACTATTTTTTGCCCCCACTGAAAAAAATTTCTGGATCCGCCACTGTGCAAAGCGTTCATTCGCATCCACCCAACACCCAACATGCGTGGTTAATCATATTTATAAATATAATTAATTTTATTTTATAAGTGATTAATTATTATTAAATATTTCAATAATATCATAATACAATTAATCATTTGTGAGATAAAGTTAACCATATTGGGAGAGAAATAGCCACGGTCAACAAAAAAAATAAAGTTAATCATTATTGCATGTTTCAACAACCACACAAGATAAAGTCGTTAACTATATTTACATATATAGTTAATCATGTGTGACGGTCAATATTCTCATAACGCTATTAACCATTTGTAAGACAAAATTAACTATATTTATCCATGTAGTTAACTACGTGTGATGATTAAGAACCCCATAACACTATTAATCACTTGTAAAACAAAATTAATCAAAATTAGACATTCCAATAATCTCGTGACGTTGTTACCTATATATCAATAATTGTATACAATTATGTTCATTTTATCTTTATCTTTAATCACTTGTGATACAAAGTTAATTATATTTAAATATGTAGTTAAAGAGGTGTCATTATTAACCATTTGTGAAACAAAATTAACCACTATTAGATATTTCAATAATCTCATATCATTATTAATCATGTATTAATAAATGAATATATAGTTGTATTTATTTACTTTTAACCATTTATAAAATAAAATTAATCATATTTATATATATAGTTAATCACGTTTTTCACATATGCAGAAAAAATAAGATATATGATGATATTTATTATATTAAATGCTAATATTTTTAGTAATGGAATGATGTATAACAGGAGTATATATAATAGAATGCAATTTATATAATAGTTAAATTTCTTAATTTATTTTCTTTTAAAGAGTGATAATATATATTACATTTAACTTTAATAAAATTTCAAATTTAATCTCCTTTCATTAATTAATACATATTTGATTTATAATTTTAAATAATTTTACTTATATTTCTTAAATTCTATTTAAACCAATTATACCTATTTTGTATATATTTTTTAATACTAGTGTAATAATCCATGTCATACACGGGTGTTAATTTATAAATATAAAAATAAATAAATTTTATATTATTATAATTTTAATGTATTTTTTAATTTTATAAATATATATGTGTGAAATAATTGTGAATATTTCTAAAAAAAAGGGAAATAATTATGAATATTAAATATATTGATTGATTTTATTTCATTTATATAAACTTCTTTTTTAAAGAAAATTTTATCTTTATAAATATATTTATATTTGTATTGTATTAGATGTATTAATAGATATTTATGTTCGGAAAATGTTGTTTTGTATGAAAAGTAAATTTATGAAAGTTTATGAATCATTCTAGTTGGTGTTTTTATTTTTACAAAATTTTGTGTAGATCAACCCGATTTGTTGAAAATAAAAAAGTTTATTAATATGCATATTTTCTCACACATATATGTATTTTTAAATACTTGTAAATATATAATTTTTTACTGATATATATTATTAAACATCGTTTATCCATATCGATACTCAAAATAATTAATTATAAAATTACATATCAAAATTAGCACTCAATGGCAATTCAATTACAAATTAGTTAATTTTGTTTAATTAAACTGATTAGTTGCACTTAATTGCTAAAAAGTTAAATAATCCCATTATCCTTAATTTAGGTCCAAAAACTTTGATTGATTATCCAAATATAAGATAATAATTATTTAATCAATTAAATTTATTTTTTTAAACTTCACAAATTAAAAGTTTTGAATGGATGCATATTTTATATATTAATTTATATTTTCATTATCAATAAACTAAAATTTTAAATACCCTTAAATGTATATTTTTTAATATTTTATATGTATGTGTAAATACTTGTAAATATAAAAAAAAATTAATAATATATATTATTAGACATTGTTTATTCATTTCTGTACTTAGAATAATTAATTTAAAAATTACACATTTCATAATGAACAATCAATGGCCATTCAATTACTTAGAAAAACTAATTGCTTTTACTTAAAATAACTTTTTTATCCCGTGCATGGATAAATTATGCATGAGAGAGATATTTTCTATTATTTTGAAAGACAACTTATGTGTAAAATAAAGTTCCAAAAAATAACAAATTAATATTTAATTATAATTGAGTTATAAACTATTGAAAAACTAACACTTTTTAAATTCTCATCAACCCTATAAAATTAGTCATCTTTTTTCATTTTTAATCTAAAAATATTTATAATTAATAAAATTTAATAATATAAGTAGCAATAATGATGATATCATTATTGCGATGTATGGGAAGTTTATCACCATAATAATATAAATTATTTAACTAATTATTTAAATGAGAAAATAAAAAATAAAAAATAAATAATGATTTGTTTTAAAATTATTAAGATTTTAAATTTAAAATTTGCATCAAAACACGATTAGTTTTTTTTTTTACAGAAATGAAAACACAATTAGTAGATTTACATAGAATTGTCCCATGCCAAATTTTATTTTAATTTTTAATTTAGTATATTTACTAAAGAAAATATTGTGGATCAATTAGACATTAATTTTCAAAAAATAATGTCATTGATTAGCATTTAATTACTTGAGAAATGGTAAAATTAACACATGACTATTTAAAATTCAAACTTTCTTTACAAAAGAAAAAAAAATCGTGCCATGCACGGTTAAATATTTTTTATGAATATTTTTATAAAATATTTTAAATATATAAATATTTTTTAAAATTTGTATTAAGAAATATTTATTATTAAGGTATAATATTTTAATTATTAATTATTGTTGTCCATATTCGCACTTAAAAAAATTAGGTTTAAATACATTTTTAGTCCTTGCAGTTTAGCACTATTTTGCTTTTTGTCCTTGCAATTTTTTTTTATTTTAATCCTTGCAAATTATGTTTGTTTCATTTTTTATCCATAAAGCGGTTTAGATAGCGCCTTGAACAGCGGAAAAAACGTTATCTAAATCTCTTTAAGGATGAAAAACAAAACAAACATAATTTGTAAGGATTAAAATAAAAAAAAATTGCAAGGATGAAAGCTAAAAAGTGTTAAATTGTAAGGACTAAAATGTATTTAAGCCAAAAAATTATCATACTTGGACCCATACCCATGTGGATAGAACTTTAATACGCATGTCATTTCTAGTTGGATACCTAAATGTCCATATCCGTATCCGTTACCCGTACTTTAATTAATAAGAAAATTGATAAATAAACAATATTAATTAAAAATACAATAGTTATTAAATTAAAATCTCATTCAAAGGTTTTTTTAGAAAATATAATCATAATCATAAAACATCCCAAAAGTTAAAATCTTATTTAAAGATCTTTTACAAAGCACATTTCTTTTCGAATTATTGTTTAGTTGTCAATATTTTAGTGTATAAACATCAAATTGATTCTTAATATTAAAAATTGATTTAATTAATAATTCTTTGATATGGTGATATGACAGTAATTTTGAGCACTGGAATGAACATACATATCGAACATTTCACTAAAGTAAGAAAATCATATATATGAAATGGTAAATATGTAGTAAAATTATTCAGTAATAAGAAATTCAACGGTTATTATTTATCTTTTACATGGTAAATATTTGTCTTTTACATGCATAGAAATTACAATAAAATACTAATTTGTATTATTTTAAATTAAAGTAGCTCATATGTTAAATAAGTTTTATAGCATGATTAATATTGAATAATTATTATTACTTTTAAATATTCTTTTGAGCAAGAAAAACTTATAAAAGATTGGCTTAATCATAGGATCGAATAGCATCAACTTCACTAAACAAAAATAGCATTTAAAAGTGTAACAAACTAACAATAAACTCAAGCAAAGAAATCTAAAAATCTTTTAAATTATATTTATAAAGTGAGATTTTATATATTCTTCATGACATTTGATATTAAAACAATGTTAGACTTGTTGTTTTTTTTTACTGAATAATGTTAGGCCTAATTTAAATTTAAATGAGATTTTTACTCAGTAATTAATTTAAATTTTATTTTAAAAATAAATCCTGAAAAATGTTAGACCTAATTTAAATTAATATTTAATATATTAATTAAAATATATTTGTCATATTGTCTTAATTAATTCAATTCAGAATATATATTAGTCCTAAAGGTTTTTTTTTTTAATTAAAGCTTCATTACATAAAATATCAAGCAAAAATACAAACTATTTTCCTAGCTATAATTTAACTTTTTCTTTAACTCGTTGATTCTCCTAATAAATAAATAAAAATTACAAAATTTTGTAATACTCAAAGCATAGTCATTTTTTTTCTTTTACGCAATGTTGAATAATTCATATTTTTGAATTGTCGTCAAATATGCGTTTTGTGATTAGACATGAATATTGTATGATTATACTACAAATTTATGGTACGTAAAACTTTTAAAAATGATCTCTGTTGTTATTAGTATGATTTTTGTGATACTCAAATGAGTCTTCTCTTATAAATTTCATTTATGCTTGCAAATAAAGAGAAGATGAATAAACACAAAGTAATGTATTAATCAAACTAATAAAAAAGAATCCAGTAATGAAAATATAATGATTCAAGTATGAACATAAATTGAATATTGGAATTTAACAACCAATTTTACCACAATATGTATGCCTTTACACTAACCCATCATTCCCCTAACATATATGCATCACTATATATCACCAGATACATTAATAATAGAAAATAAACAGGAAGCCAGAATACCCGTGGATCAAGAACAAATAAAAAACATTTGTGCCCGACACAAATCCGTTGTCTTTCATCCAACTACCCATCATTCTTTCTTCTTCTACTACTTATTCTTCTTCTTCTACTACTTGTTTTTTTTTAATGCAGAAAGGCAAAAGAAAAAAAAAAGACTACAAATGCATAATAAAAATTGTTCCTATGACATCTGCAAGCCAAGTACTAAAGAGAGACTGGGAGCAAGCATTTAACCCATCATTTAACCCATCATCTTTAAATTTTGCAAAGCTGTTTTTGGATTTGTAAATTTTATATATATTGATTTTTCAAAATTTTAAATTATATAAACACCTTCCCTCCTTCAATTTCTTGTAATCTTTGTTCTCGATTTCTTTCCTTTACCCTTTTTTTTCCCTTATTTTGTAGATTGTTTCTTCTGCTTTTTCCTTCTTTCATTTTCTCGTAATCTTTTTTCTCGATACCTTACCTTTATTCTTTTGTTCTTATTTTGTAGTATGCTTGTGTTTTTTATTACTTAATTTTCTTTACTAATTTAATAGATTCATACCAGACATTTTTTCGTATCATAAATTTTTAAAGTCTAATAAATAAATAAATAAAATTAAAAGATAGCTCAATTAGATTTTTTAGGATTAGACAATAAAAATTATTCTTCCAAATATTTAACACAAAATTCAATTTCAAAATCACTAGTTTAGTTAGAATAATCTTGTATTAGTTGATTTATACGTTCGATAATTTATATAAGTATTTTAATGTAACGAAAAAAATATAAGTATTTTTAAATATAAAATTAAAATAAATAAATTATGAGTCGGAGAAAAAGAAACAAAAATATACAAGGTTTAGAAGGGAGGTTTGTTTGTTTGTGTCTAAACAAAACATGCTAATCATTAATGACGATGACCCTTGCCTTAATTTACCTAATATCCGTATCCGTACATACATGAATCCAACCTCAACGCACACTGCTTTTATCTCTTCTACTTGTTTTCATTGTAGTGACTCATCACTCTACACACTAACACTACTCTCTTAAAACCACACCACAAATTACAAAACAAAACACACAGACAGAGAGAACACAAAACCTCTCTGTTTTGTTTCAATGTGGCTTCCATGGCGTGTCCGAACCACAGCTTCGCGTCCAAACCGATCCCGATCCTCTTGCACCATCTCCTGCTCTTCCTTCAAAGACATCCAAACCATCCTCCAATCCGAACCCGAACCTCCCTCTCCCAAATCTCCCTCTCTCTTCCGCCGCCTCTCCGTCTCCCCCTCCCTCATCCGCTCCTTTAGCAGCCCCCGTGCCGCCACCCCTGCCGTCGAGCCCCCGCCGGACTCCGACCGCGCCGCCGTCGTCGTCTACTACACCAGCCTCCGCGTCGTCCGCCGCACCTTCGACGACTGCCGCGCCGTCCGATCCATCCTCCGCGGCTTCGCCGTCGCGATCGACGAGCGCGACGTCAGCGTCGACGAGCGCTTCCGCGAGGAGCTGCAGCGGATCCTCGGCCGCCGGAGCGTGCCGCTGCCGAGCCTGTTCGTCGCGGGCGTCTACATCGGCGGCGCCGACAAGGTCAGGAAGCTTTACGACAGCGGCGAATTGCACGAGTTGATCGGACGGTTACCGAAGTCGCAGAGGAACATGTGCGATTTGTGCGGAGGGCTGAGATTCGTTGTGTGCGACGAGTGCGATGGAAGCCACAAAGTGTTCGGAGAGAAGAGTGGCGGATTCAGGAGCTGTTCGTCTTGCAATTCCAACGGTTTGATCAGGTGTCCTGCATGTTTCGCGGTGCTGCCGCGACACAGCAATTAATTAATAATTCATTCATTCCCTGTAGTATAGTATATGAATATGAATATCCCCCCTTTTCTTCTTCATGTTGAACTTAGATTCCTTTAATTTCAATGTTGATGATATCTCTGTGAATTGTTCAATTTAGATTCCTTAAAATTTTCAATTGAACCTTATGCAAGTTAGGTTCCATTAGAATTCTAGAGCAACAGGTTCAGTATAGTTGTTTGGTTGGTAAATAGTTGAATTTTTTAAACATGTTCTCACGAGTTTCATGTCTGGTTATGTGTATGGAGAATATTTTACTGGAAGAGACAAAAAATCATTTTGATGATCTCTATATTTTAAAAGGAATTAATCTTCAATTAATCCAGGGATATCCGTAAAGACAAAAAAAAAAAAAGTTTTACTTGGTTGTCATTGTCATTGAAAGATTGTGAAAAATTTGCGTATCTCTCAATTTTTTTGAGTTGCAAAAGTTTCGGTGAATTGGTTCAGTTCAGCAATGGGATACAAACTGACATCTTCCTCAATACGAGGCTTGTCTTTACCAACCCACTTAGAGATATATCTAATAAATTATAATTATATGAAATGATATTATTATACAGTTTTTATGTTTAGATTATTTTTATTTTTAAGTAATTTCTTTGGTGGGATTCAAGTTTGTTGAATAGATTCAAACTCTTACTTGTCTCTATAGAGTAAAGTAAATGTACAAGTTTCATTAGATAATTTTTTTTTTATAAATACTTATAAGAAAAATAATAATAAGAAAAAATTGAAATAAGTTAAAATTAGTTTATATATAAGTTAGAAATAAGTTTTTGAAAAAATTAATATGAGAGAAATTTTAGCTTATGAAAAACTTTTTTTTTCTCTTATAAGTATTTACAAAGAAATTTATCTACCTGAATTATTTTGAAAGTACTGTTTAAGAGGTGTATTGTGTACCATCTCCTTTCTTAAATTTTTATTAAAAAAAAAACTGTTATTTTGGGTCAGATTCAGACAGTTCAGCCCAAATGAATAGTTTTTTTTGTTTGGTCTAGCTCAATAGATCTTGAAACCCGAATGGAGCTAGCCTCAAATGGATTCTGGTAGTCTGTTTCGTCACTCTAGAGTCAAGTTTGAACTTCATTTTTGTTTTTTACAAGTCAAATTTATAAGTATTCAACTTGTCTCCATTAGCTTACGTTCTTATAGGTTGCACATGAAATAAGAAAATATAAAAGATAAGAAACACAAATGGGAAAATTAAAATTTTATTAATGAAATTTAAAATTTATTTTAATGTTGGAAGGCTTTGATTTCGGAAAATTCATGTGTATATATATTTGAAAATGAGAAGGAAATGGCTTATATCGATGTGGATTGCATCAATTCATACACTGTTTAATAATTTTGGATGACAGAGGGATAAAATGATTGATTATTTTGGATAGGCAGGGAATGTAAGGTTAAATGTTTTCACATGGTAATGGTGAAATCATATGCTAAACCGACAGAACAGAATACATGTTTTTGTACGAGGTTCCACAACTTTAAACTGTCGGCAAATGTTTTCATATTAATGAGTATACCTGATTTCTACAACTGAGTGCAGTAACAGGTCACAACGGGCATGAGTTATATTCATAGGCTTCTTAACTTTTGGTATAGGGATTTTATGATGTAAGAGGGGATGGTGAATGATGAATGAGTAAGGAACACCGGTTGTGGTTGTGGGGTTCACGGGACACAGGACTTAACCTTCTGCTTTGTTACCACACTGTTATTTTATACTGCATTTCTGGTGTATTTACTTTAGCTTGGCCGTGTCACCTCTTGTGACATTCCCAAGCTTCTTTAAGGCTTTGTTTGGTTGAGAGGAGAGAAATAGAGTAGATGGAAATAAAAAAAGAGAGTAGAAATAGGTGAGAAATAAAATGATAAGTAAATTTGTTTTGTTGAAAAGAAATAAAGAAAAAAATGAGAAGAGAGATGAGTGAAAATAAGTAAGAAATAGTACATTGAGTCCCACCAATTTTAAAATTATTTCTCTTCATTCTCTCACCTAACAAACATCTTTATCTTATTTCTATTTTACCTATATTATTTCTATCTGCTGTTCCAAACACAGCGTAATATTATTTTCCTTTGGCTTTTAAAAAAAAAATTACCAATCTTATTATCAACAGACCACTACAAACGGCCTAGTAGTGGAGGGTTAAAGTAGTATACACGAGGTCATATGTTTAAGTGCGATCACTGTACACACAAAAATAATCTTATTATCAACTGATTAATATCTATTGTTGTTCATGGCGTGAAAAATCACAATCAAAAAAGTCTGAGACGTGTGTTAGACACACTGTCCTCAAGGATTTATCCGCGTAAAGCGCAAATCCCCCAGGATTTAACAGACTCTTCCCAATAATAGATTGGGGCAGCAGAACTAGCAAACTCTCTCATAAAAATAACCCAGGATTTTTAGTGAAACAGTAGAGAGAAAAGATGTGAGACAGAACTCTATAAAACCATCTGAAGCATAAGTATTTATAAAGAAAAGATAGGGTTTCTCAAACCACCAAAGACCAAGTCAAAGATAAGGTGAGATCTAGTTTGTTTCTAAAACCACCCAAAATCAAGTTAAAGATAAGGTGAGACCTAGTTTAATTGACCAAGTCAATAAGACCAAGTCAAACAAAAGAAACTGTTTTTAATAAACAATAAAATAATTTTAAAAAGATTTTTTATGTATAAAATAAATAAAGGAGTTAACCTTTTGAAATATCCCAAAAATTACAACAATCCCCCACATATTTCAAAAGGTTAAATAAAAAGTTTTCAGAAAATATAAGAAATTCCTGGGTTCTCTTTCTCTAGGATGTAATGCATCGGACCTGGTGTAGCAAGCTATATGAACCAGACCTAGACTGATAAACTTAACACACAATGTAATTGGTGTAGTAAGCTATATGAACCAAAGACACTTGGTGTATGCTAGAGGTCTACCAATCACACTACACCCCCACAATCCTTGCCGTTATCGCTGTTGTGCGCTAATAGGCCATGCGCGTGCCCGATATTCATGAGTGCTCTAGAGATCTCGCCAAGATCTCATACAAGCGGCCCCACTTGACACTCATATAGGTGATTTCATCAAGTGCATGCTGCAAATCATACACCACCCATAAGGGATATGAAAATCATTAAAAACTTTATAAGTTGTTAAACTTTCTCACAACCACATAAAGCTTAACTATAAAGTTTAACCTCTCAATAATGCAGTATCTAGCACTTTCTCACACCATAGGAAGGGACTAAAAAATTAAAAATTGATTAAAATCAATTTTAGTGCTAGCAGAACTGACAAGTGACTTGTTCTTACCCATATGAACCTTCTTCATGGGATCTCCAATCACAAAGGTTGGGTTACCATCACTTGTTTGTTTTCAAATGGCTTAATAAAGTCCCATTCCCCTCGATGTTTCATATAACATTTTCCTCCCCAGGGGTTTTTGTCAAAGGATCGGCCAAATCCATTTTTCACTTCACATAATCAAAGATTTTATCTCTCAAGCAATTGCTTTATCACATAATTTCTCAATTTATATTCCAAAGGCATATTTGCTTATGTGATTTTTCAACCACTAAGCCACATAATCAACCATTTCCAGAGTAATGAACTCTAACTCAATTCTTATTTATTTGGTTGATCTCTAAGTAAGGCACCACAACCAAGTGTAGTGACACAACCTCTAGTGGATTTTGTCTCATTTGGATCAAAGATCCATTTCACATCAATGTATTTTCTAATACAATGGAAAATCCACTATGTTCAATACCATAACTTGTGGTACCTCTCAAGTGTCTCATATTATGCAAATAGTATAGAGAACTCACACTTGACACTACATCCAAGCAAAATTAATTACACAGTTCCTGCTAACTTATGTCACAAATGACAATTGCTTTTAAAAAGCTAAACTCAGAGAACTCATATC
The DNA here is from genome assembly GCA_026413185.1 of Pueraria montana var. lobata. Classification (NCBI taxonomy): domain Eukaryota; kingdom Viridiplantae; phylum Streptophyta; class Magnoliopsida; order Fabales; family Fabaceae; genus Pueraria; species Pueraria montana. The sequence continues at coordinate 61,111,244 of CM048655.1, read as the reverse complement.
ACAAATATTCCACAGAGGTACTGTCTCATAATAAACATCAGAATTTACTCTCCCGAGAGGCCGACAAAAGCATACTAATTATAAACACTTCTATCATTTTTTTTTATTTTTTTATTTTTTTATTTTTTTTTATAAAAAGAAACAATCAAGTTTAGTCACAGAAGAGTCAAAGAAATATCACTTTTAAAACTCCATAAAACCCAAAATAATTGTTGGCATACCCCCACATTAATCAATCCTAAATCATTTCAATAGATTCTCAAAATAAATAAATAAATAAATAAATCACAAAATCAAATTCACAAATAATCCAATAAATATGTACCTATCAGTGCTATACATTCCTTAAAAAAAAAAAAAAAAGCACCTCAAAAAAAAATTCAAACTACTAACTCAAGTAATAGTGACAAAACAATGTAGAGAGTTTGGAACCAATATCTCCAACACATAAAGCAAACATGCACAATACCTCATAAAATGATACATACTAAGATCATATTATAAAACCATATATTGGTCCAAAGGTGATCCTCATCTTATTCACGGGAACTTGTGATCTCAACATTATAATAATTATTAATTCTCTATAAAGGCTTTTAACTCATCACATATAAAAAGCCTCTCAAGACAAATGAAGCCTCTGTTGCAAATTTTCAATAATATACACATTAAGTCAAAATAAATAAATAAATAAATCGAAATTCAAAAGTGCAACTGTGCATGATAAATAGATGTAGGAATACTGTATAGCCTTGTTTGGTCTCTTCGTCAACAAAGGAATTTATATATACTGCCTTCTCCATTGATAGGCACTTCCACAATTATCAACATTTCACTACACATTTGGTAAAATAGACAACCACAAAATCAAAATAAAACTGCAATTTCAACTCCATAACCACTTATATATATTAACTACCAAATCACTACTTTATATGTTTACTCTTCCTTAAGACTAAATAACTCCAATACAAAGGGAAAACCAAAATTGGTTGCGGTTGTAAATAAATTCAATTCAACTTCATAATCTTATATTATATCCATTATTCAATCATATGCTATGTTACCACAATATAACACATTTCATATGACAAGCAATAATTCGTTTCAAATATCATCACACCACTATGTTGACTACCTCATTCTCCATTCTGTCAACGTTGTACCAAATAAAATCAAAATTCTGATTTTTGTTCCAAATTTAAAACGTAACACACTGACTGAGAACACAACGCTACTCACATAAACACAGAAGGAAACAGAAAACTTACATTTCCGGCAACATAGAGAGAGAGAGAGAGAGCACCGATCCGTTCTCCAAAACGTTCTTCCATCGCAGCTTCTCTCGTTGCTTCACTCTCTCTACGAATCTCTGCAAGATCTACTTTCTCCGTATTCGTATTTCGAGATTCCGGAGTTCAACGGCTACTGCGGCGTCGACCTCAACGACCTCTACCGCCACGCGCACCTCTACCTCAAAGCCGCGAGCCACGCCCCCGCCGCCGCGTGCCGCCGCCTAACTCTCTCCCGCTCGCCGTCGTCGAACCGCATCTCCTTCGCCGTCGCGCCGAACCACACCGTCCACGACGCCTTCCGCGGCCACCGCGTCACGTGGACGCACCATGTCGAGACCGTGCAGGACTCGCTGGAGGAGAAGCGTAGCTTCACGCTCCGCCTCCTGAAGTGCCACCGCCACGCGCTCCTCTCCCCCAACCTCGCGCACGTGACCTCACGCACCGAGGAGTTCGAGCGCGTCTCGCGCGAGCGAAGGCTCTTCACAAACAACACAACTGGGTCGGGTTCATTCGAATCCTGAACGGAAAGACCTAATTCCGTGATGCTCTGATTTCTTTGGGAACGAGCACCGGTGCAGGGAACGGTTCGCGATGAGTCGAGCGGTGCTTCCGACTATGGCGGCGGTGTAGGATGAGAGCTGCGACAAGCGGTTCATGACAGAGAAGAAGGCTCGAGTTGAAACTAGGTGCTGTTTGGTTGCTGAGAAAGTGGAGGAAAATGCATTGTGGAATGGAATCGATTACTGGGTGGGAGAGTGAAGTGAAGTGGCTTGCCGAATAGTAGCGGTTTCGTGAATTGGAAGTTGGGACTTGTGAGAGTGAAAAACGAAGCACGACGAAAGGGAAGGGGTGGTTTTGAAAAATAGGTATTGCCATGACAAATTAAATCCTTGAGATTGTTGTTCATGGCGTGAAAAATCACAATCAAAAAAGTCTGAGACGTGTGTTAGACACACTGTCCTCAAGGATTTATCCGCGTAAAGCGCAAATCCCCCAGGATTTAACAGACTCTTCCCAATAATAGATTGGGGCAGCAGAACTAGCAAGCTCTCTCATAAAAATAACCCAGGATTTTTAGTGAAACAGTAGAGAGAAAAGATGTGAGACAGAACTCTATAAAACCATCTGAAGCATAAGTATTTATAAAGAAAAGATAGGGTTTCTCAAACCACCAAAGACCAAGTCAAAGATAAGGTGAGATCTAGTTTGTTTCTAAAACCACCCAAAATCAAGTTAAAGATAAGGTGAGACCTAGTTTAATTGACCAAGTCAATAAGACCAAGTCAAACAAAAGAAACTGTTTTTAATAAACAATAAAATAATTTTAAAAAGATTTTTTATGTATAAAATAAATAAAGGAGTTAACCTTTTGAAATATCTCAAAAATTACAACATCTATCACATGTTACTTTTGGCATGTTAAAAGAAAAACAATTACGAAAAAATTATAATAAGATTCGGGAATATTTATATAAGTTTTCTTAATTTTTGTTCCTGTCTGGGAATAAGGGGAGACCTTCCGTCGTCTCTTTGTGTTCTGATATCTTTGTAACTTGTCCGAAAGGTGGGGTATCTGCAATAAACACTCCAACGTTCAAGTTAGGGTTCGGCGCAGAGCATTTAATGTGTGTAATAAATGCGAATTCAGAGAGTTTACCTTGGGGAGTGGATCCCCTTTTTATAGATATTCTTATTGGACTTGGGCCTTCATGGGCCTTTGGCCCTGAAGGGCCTTAGTTCTTTTCTTAATCACAAACGTGGTAATTAAGAGTATTTAATTACTTAATGGTGTATATATTTCTACCAGTGTTCGGCCTATTTGCGCCGAATACTATCATTTAGGTCCGAGGTGAGGGAGTTTTAGGGGTCCTCGGATTTATAGATGCCGAATACTCTGTCTGCCGAACGGATCATACAGCGTTGGGGGGTTCGACTATGCTTTGGGTACCGAACACTTGATTCTATTGTGGGGGGGTATTCGGTTTGTATGTGTTGCCGAATACCCCAACTAGTACAATTTTATTTGAGGAATGCTATTTGTTACGAAGGATTCCCTGCACGAATTGCATGAAACAATACGTGTCTAATTTTCAAATTACACAGTTGTCTTTAATAGAATATAAGAGAAGGTAAATTTCAAAATTAACCAATCAGTTTTCTTCGTATGTTTTCTACGAAAACAATTTCGTACCAAATAGCATTTTTCATTTTATTTTTATATTCTTTCACTGATTTTATTTTATTATTTCATCCATTTTAAATTACTTTAAGAATTTTGGTTTGCTTTAATACAGTTATTACTTTAAAAAATTAATAAAACAGTAATTTTTTCAATAAATATCATCTTATTTATTATAATATGTCACCTAAATATTTAATTATTTCACAACTATAATCTATCTCTTTTAATAAAAACGCTATTTTATTATGATAATTAATGCAATTAATATTTTTTTTAAGATATGTGCAACCTTTTTTTTCATCGGATACATGCATTACTTAGGTAATGACAAATAATTTAAAATGGAAAAAAAGCTTATTAACATAATAGGGTTTTTGTTGTTGTTAAATTTATCATAATAGAATCTAAATTAATTAGGAATGATTTTGTAAAGTAATTGAGTCTTTTTTTGGGTACATTTTGATAAATGTACCAAAAACAGACTCTATTATGTTAATAAGTTTTTTTTCATTTTAAATTATTTGTTATTACCTTAAGTAATGCATGTATCTGTTGACCAAAAAGGGTGCACATATCTTAAAAAAAAATTAATTGCATTAATTATCATAATATATATATATATATATATATATATATATATATATATGGTTGGGAGGAAAGATATCACTAAAGATTACAAGTCAAATTCTTTGATAAAGATTAAGTATCAGTAAAATTGAAAAATATTTTGCATCTATAATATAGTAAAAAGAAAAATCGTAAGATAACTAATTTTTAAGCTCCTACAATACACTTGATTAAATTCCATCTATGTATTTTTTTATTATTATTAATACATCAGTAAAGAACAAGGGCCAAAGCCCAAGACACGAAAACCACCCGAAGATACGATATACCAAAAAGGGTGCACATATCTTAAAAAAATATTAATTGCATTAATTATCATAATATATATATGGTTGGAAGGAAAGATATCACTGAAGATTACAAGTCAAGTTTTTTGATAAAGATTAATTATCAGTAAAATTAATAAATATTTTACATCTATAATATAGTAAAAAGAAAAATCATAAGATAACTAATTTTTAAGCTCCTACAATACACTTGATTAAATTCCATCTATGTATTCTTTTTTTTTATTATTATTAATACATCAGTAAAGAACAATGGCCAAAGCCCAAGACACGAAAACCACCCGAAGATACGATATGCAGTACAAATGATTACAAACGAAAAAATAATATAAAAAATATATTTTTATTCTTTATATTTTTCGTCAAACGTTTTTTATAATTTAGGATTTTTTTTTATTTTTATATCAATAAATTTAGTTCTATTTTAAAAATTATATAAATTTAATCTCTAATTTATTATTTATGAAAATAAAAACTAAATTCACATATTTTTTAAAATTTAAAAACCAAATCTATTAGTATAAAAATATAAAGACCTCAAGCACATTTTTATCAAAACACAATTTTCCAAATAAACAAGTACTCATGCCTATCGAATCACGCCCATTTTGTGAATCAAAAGTGTTCCTACCAGATTTAGTAGAACCTCTGGTTGCGGTGGTTCCTTCGGTAGCTCCTTCGTCAATGGTGGTGGGGTGTACCTGCAAAGACACTATGACGCTCAAGTTAGAGGCGCAGAGGTAGGAGACAAGTATCACAATGGTGTAGAATTTCGTAGCTTGATAGGGGTGAATTGCTTTGTATTTATAGAAGGTAAATAGATAGAGTTGATAGGGTTATTTTCCTATCAAATATTATCAAATCTTGTTAATTGTGATAGATATAGATTTATCTTCTATCATTATATTTTATCTTAATCTTTGTGTATCTTATCTTTTAATAAGATATACTTTCTATTATAACTGTCTTAGTTTGAGTCTATCTTCGTTTACTCGGCTGGTCCTTTGACTCAGTGCCGGGCCGAGTTTGAGTAGTACATATGTCCCCCAAGCTCTGAAGTAGGCTATAAGAGCTTATAAGATGTTTTTACATAGCCGAGCTTCATTATGGCCTGACAACTGATCATTCTAGTCGAGTTGCAAGTACTTTGAGCTCGTGGTTGATCTGAGGATGCTTAAGGTGTCTGGTCGAACTCAAGATGCTCTAAGCATGAGGCTGAGCTGAAAATGCTCTATAGGCTCAAGGCGTAAGGCTGAGCTAAAGAGTCTCAGGTGGCGAGGACTATCTGAAGATGCTCTAGGCTCATGACCCAAGGTTGAGCTAATGATACCCAAGATGGCATGGCCGAGCTGAACATGCTCAAGTCTCGAGATGCAGATAAAGACTCATAAAGTACGAGGCCGAGTTGAGTATTAGATAATTGAGGCTCGATTCGTTGAGATGAAGATACTCTAAGTGGAACTGGCAGAGTGTAAGGTACTCAAGGCCGAGTCGAAGTCATTCGGGGAGGAATTGGCCAATGGCATTAGAAATGCTCGAGGCAATTTAAGACACTTAAGGCTTTTTTGAATGATTTCCAGCTAGTCATAGTGTATTTTCGTTGTTGACCATTGGAGGTGATTTTGTCTGTGTTTGGATTTGATAATTCAAATGTCAGTGTCCCACTTCCCTCTTTCGCGTATTGTAAGGTTGGGTAGTATTCAACTCTGGGTCCCTTGAACTGTGTGCCATTCGGTAGGTCCCAATCATTAATCGGTCAAGTGCATTCTTGAGGGGCCTTGCCAAGACTAAGTAATGCCCATGCCTCCAAAGCTTCGAGTCATGGCAAGAAAGCTCATAAGAGTAGAACTACCTTGCCTTGGGTTCTTTGAACCGAGTGTTGGTCATTTAATTCATGTTGGGATGTTTAACGGTCAATCGTAATGCCCTTAGGGTCAATCCAGGATGTCGAGTGAAGGTCAGACTCGGCTTGTCGTTAGATCAAGCTGGAATGCCTAGTCGTCATCTTAGTTATTTTAGATCAGGTTGGATGAATGGTCAAACCGAAAGCCGGGTAGGTCTAGGTGGAATGCCGAATTGTCAACTTTGCCTTTTTTAGATCAAGTTGGATGAATAGTCAAACCAAAAGCCAAGTAGGTCTAGTCGAAATATCGAAAGGTTAAACCGAAATGTCAAGATGGGTCGTCTCTCAGCCTGTCATTGGATCAAGCTGGAACGCCTAAGTGATCAACCCAAGGGAAAAACCAAGAGGTTAAACTAAAGTGATGTGTGATTCTCAACTTGTCTTCGTATCAAGTTGGAAACTAAAGGGTCAGACCGAAATGTCGAGAGGTTAAATCGAGATGCCAAGTAGATCAAACCAGAATGCCAAATACAGGTCAAACCGAGAAGTTGAGGGGTCAAGTCGAAATGAGTTGGCTCACTCCTCAGCTTGTCGTTGTATCAAGTTGGAACGCTAAAGTGGTCAAACCGAAATGCCGATAGGTCAAACTGGAATGCCAAAAGGTCAAACCAGAATGCCAAGATCAATTTGAAATGTCTAAATGTCATACTGGAATGCCAAGAGGTCAGACCAGAATGCCCGAGAGGTCAGACCAGAATGCCGAGAGGTCAGTCTGGAATGCCGCGTTAGCTCGCTTCTCAGCTTGTCGTTGGATCAAGCTAGAATGCTTAAGTAGTCAAACTGAAATGCCGAGACATTAATTCGGAATGCCGCGTTGGCTCGCTTCTCGGCTTATCGTTAGATCAAGCTGGAACTCCTAACTTCCTAATTGATCAAACCGGAGTGCCGAGAGGTCAAATCGGAGTGCCGAAGGGTCAAACAGGAATGTTGCGTGGAGGTCAGACTTAACTTGTATTTTGTATCCCGTAAGGGTCTACTCGGTTAATATAGTTAACTCGTCTTTTGTATCCCGTGAGGGTCTACTCGGTTATTGTACTTAACTTGTCTTTTGTATCTCGTGAGGATCTACTCCGTTATTGTACTTAACTCAACTTTTGTATCTTGTGAGGGTCTACTCGATTATTGTACTTAACTCGTCTTTTGTATCCCGTGAGGGTCTACTCGATTAATGTACTTAACTCGTTTTTGTATCCCATGAGGGTCTACTCGGTTAATGTACTTAACTCATTTTTGTATCCCGTGAGGGTCTACTCGGTTAATGTACTTAAGCCGTTTTTGTATCCCGTGAGGGTCTACTTGGTTCTCAAATGTGATTTTGAACTTGCGTCCATCTCATTCTTAATCCTCGGATGCTTTTTAACGTCGGAGTGGTGGCAGATGAACTAGGCCATCTCGGTTCTCGGGTGCTATTTTAGCGCCGAATCGGTGGCTAATGAAATCAGCAGACGACTTGGCACTACCTGTCCTGCCAAAGAACTAAGACTTTGTTATAAACAAAGTGTAAAATGGATGCAAGTCAGCAATACCAGGAGCCATTCCTGCTTGGGATGAGTTGTGCAGGGTTACGACTTCCGAGAGTTAAGAAAACACATCTTTTAATCCTGACATGACGAGTTGGTGCACGTCGTTTTACGCGAGTTAATGGTGTGAGAATCCTTGCATATTTGTGTCCTTGTTGAGCATATTGTTAATATGATGATGCATAACTTGTATACATGTGGCGCGATGGCCTTATCTCATTTTCACTCGACTTCTAGCATTTGAATCTCCATCAATGCTGATTTTATATCGAGCACTAGAAACATCAGTTGTGCGCCATCGCGCATATATCTAATATAAGTTTTATGATCAACAAATCAAGTAATAATAACACTGAATTTTCATGTCATATGCTTAAAATCTCGTCACTATTAGCGAGAATTTTGAATGACTCTGACATAATGAGCATTTTATCCTACCTACCAATCTTATTAATCTCCCTCCGTTGCTCACCACTGGAGGTGATTCTATTTTAAATTTGATAATTCAAATGTCATAAAAATAAAGCATTTAAAGTCATGATAATTGATGCATCATGCACATAACTTGATGGCATGATGGAGATCTAATAGCATATATTGTAGTGCCATTATACAATTAACTTAATGTCATATTGTAGATAGCAAAAACATATAGTAATAACAATTTGATTTTGGCAATCCAAATATCACGTAATTAGCTTTGTCCTCAGAATAATCCATGAAAAGATACAGGGATCTTGAAATTGGACAATTCAATTAAAATTGTTCGATATGCCATATCTGGAGATTAACTTAGTCCCATATCATATCTCGCCAATTCACGCTACATATTTACTGTACCATAATAATACTATTTGAAATGTCAAATTCAATTACCGTGTAATTGATCTTATTATGGGATCATATTATCCACTCCTATACGAGGGATCAGATATTGATAGGCATAATTCATGATATTTGTAAAAATTAATGCTAAGATGATTCATGATATCCGAAGAAATTGACGAGTGTATGATAATAATAATAATAATCTAATATTAAGATTATTATAACACTGTGTGAGATATAAGAATTATACACTAATTCTTTCTCAAATTTCTTCGTGATAAGAATATATAGGAATATGTTATAACTGATTGCAGTTTAATAACAGTAAAGGTGAATTAAGCAATATAGTAAATGGAAGTAGGAGAGATAGAACCGTAAAGTGGATGCAAGATTTCCACATAATTAATGCTGGCAACCTCTTTATGATGGTCTCTTCCCCTGAATGTTTCTTTCACAGATAATTTCCACATAATGCAGGCAACCTCTTTATGATGGTCTCTTTGGGGTCGTCATGTATGATAGCCTTGCTCGAAAGCCATGTAATTTGAAGTTTGCCTGGGGTGCTGTGACGGTGTGACTAGTGCCCGTGCCATTTGCTCCAGGCCTTTCTTTTATTAAAAGATTAATATACTAAAGGTTATCGCACCACTTTGGTTTGTGGTTTGCAGACCAAGGGTCAATAGTTTCAAGCACTGAGATATTATCTTGGGCTTGTCCACACGGCCAAGGGATGACATGTTCACATTGTCATCTTTAATTTTGATCTCCCTCATCGTCATTCTAGATACCACATCACCAAATGTACCTTTTTCTTTCTCGGTTCACGTGTTGCAAATAGATGTGGGGACTAGGGATTTTCCTTCTTTGGTTGCTCTTATATAGTCTTTTTAAGAAATTACATCACCGTGGATTGATAATAATCATCGCGTCCTTTGTTTACCACCATCGAAGGTGATTATAGCCAAAATTGGATCTGATGATTCAAAAGTTATTCAATCCCATGTGTAGCCATCTTCGCGTACCTGATGTGGTGAGCTTAATTAACACGGCCCCAAAGGATGAGGTTCGAATGATAATTTGATTGCACCTTGTTGTGAGCTTTGATTACTCGGACAATCACTAGCATTCAAGTTAAAATGACACAATATATGCATTCTCCAAACAATATCATCAAACGTGTGAGATGTCATATCATATAGTGTTTTGATTAGAGAGTAACAAAAAGAAGGCACATTATGTAGCACAACTATTAATTCATCCCGCAATATTAGTTATAAAGTCATGATATTCTAGATGCATGGCACCGATTTTCAATCATGGGATAAAGAACACACTAAATAATAATGCATCAGATGCTAATGCTAATGATGTCAAGATATTGGGGTAGTTTATCATGAGATAATTACATGATATTAGGATGTTGACCACATTCACATGATCGCTGCCGCAATTTGGAATTGGTGTCAAAGTCATGTAGTAATGTACAATATCAATATTTTGTGAATAAAATATTTTGAAGTTGACCGCAATATCAAAAGTTGTGGTGCCTAATGCTTTAATTGGAGATATTGCTGCTATTATTGGTATAAGTATATTAATAGGATTAGTATATTCCAGAATACTAGTGCTCCAAGATGCTGATAGTTTTCGGAACAAAAAAAAATGACAGTACAGGCGATGATTCATCTACAAAAATAAGACAAATTATCTCGCCACATTATATCTTGCCATATCAATTGGTGGCACATTGTGACCACTCGGCGACAATTCATGTGCAAACATAAGGCAAATTATGTTGCCATATTATATCAAGTTGAATATGATGATATTATTAACATCTATTCTAATTGTTTTCTCGCAATGATGAAAAGAAATTGATGCCATGCTCTCGGTGGCTATCATATGCATATAGGTAATATCTAGTATGCCAAATCAATTTTAGATGCACCTTCGTTAACAGTGCTCGTAAATTAGGCAAATTAACGGGGAGAGTAGAAAAGATAAAACCTTGTTAATGCATATTGGTTGGACGACGATCATAGAAGAGCAAAAATTCTTGATTTGTGTGGCTGGGAAAAGTTTTACCAGGCCTACGATGGGCGCCAAATGTTCCTACCAGATTTAGTAGAACCTCCGGTTGCAAAGACACTCCGACGCGCTCAAGTTAGAGGCGTAGAGGTAGGAGACAGGTATCACAATGGTGTAGAATTTCGTACCTTGATAAGGGTGAATTGCTTTGTATTTATAGAAGGTAAATAGATAGATTTGATAGGGTTATTTTTCTATCAAATCTTATTAAATCTCGTTAATTGTGATAGAGATAGGTTTATCTTCTATCATTATATTTTATCTTAATCTTTGCGTATCTTATCTTTTAATAAGATATATTTTTCGTTATAACTGCCTTAGTTTGAGTATATCTTCGTTTACTCGGCTGGTCCCGTGACTCAGTGCCGGGCCGAGTCTGAGTAGTACAAAAAGGTAGTAGGCATGAGCAACTAGTCATCAAGTTTAGTTCTACTTCTAATTTTTTTTTTTTATGGTAGTTCTACTTCTACTTAATACTTAAAATTTTAAAAACATAAAATAAAAATGAAAGAGATAGGATTAAATTCGGGCATTACTTTTTTTTTTTCTTTATGGTCTCAGAAGCTTTGCTTTTACTAATTCTATGTTCTTAGGCTTGTGTCCAAACAAAAAGCACATAAGGTAGTTGTGCTACATGAGTTATAGATAATCTCAGAGCCGCCCACTGTTTTAATCTGGCTAATAAAACAGAGGCTTTTTGGTTTTTCTATGATGTTATCATGTATGCCACTAATTATTTGACACAGCAATTTAACTTTATGAATGTATGCAAATTGGACCCGCTGGTTCATACTGTCCTTCTTGTTGAATGATTATATTTGTTTATATATACAACCCAGAAGCTACCAATCGCAGAAACTAGTTTCCCTCGCATTTCCAATGGGAAATAATGAAAGCTAATACATTTAGCCACAGTAATATATGTTTAAATAGATCTCTAATGTTTTTTTTTTCTCATTTCTCCTATTTTCATTTTACCAAACACATGTAATTTAAAAAAAAATGAAAAGAATAAAATTAACAGGGTAGAAGATAGATATTTACATCAGCCTCACATAAAATACCTTGTACCATTTGGCAAGGTTACGGTTGCAGTTAGTATTATTATCTACAATTTCAAGTCCCGCATTGCAGTTTCAAATTATAGGTGGAGAAAATAAGTCGTCAATTTTCTTATTAGATGAAAATGGTCCTATCAAGAAAAAATAGACATGTCATTTTAGGGGGTGGACATGCCACGAGATATGCTGAAGCATCATCCTAAGTAATAAATAATATGTCCAGTTTAAATGTGGTTGGTGCTCTAATCACCAACCGCAGAAAAAGCGTTTCTTCTTAACATTGAGAGTGTGATTGGTTTTATGGTGGGAATAATGAGAATTGATTTTGTCTTTAGTTAAATTTGATTTTTTAAAAGTATAAATATTTAATTATTAGTAGGTAAATTGATTTTGCCTAAAACTTTAATTTGATTAAAAGTGATCAAAAAAAGTAGTTTTTGCATTATATTGAAAATTTTACATTAAATTTTATAACAAATTTGTTTTCAGGGTAAATGCATCCAAATAAATCACTTTATTTCAAAATCAATTTTAACTAAAAATTATTTTTTAGGTTAAAAGCATATGCGTTTGTGATTTTTTAAGGTTAGTCTTGACTTTTTAAAAAGTTTGATATAATTTAAAACCCTATTAATTAAAAGCATATTGTATAATAAGACTTTTTAAATAAGTTAAAAGACTCTCAAATAAGCTTTTTGGTACATAATATCAAATAAGCTAAATATGCCTAAATGTATATGTAAATTAATGAATTTAAGTCTTTAAATAGAATAGGTATATAATTTCAAAATATTACCTAAAAAAATTTAATATTATAATAATAATACTATCACTATCACCATTACTACCAACATTAATATAAACTCATACACTACTACTACTACTAATAATAATAATAATAATAATAATAATAATAATATTATTATTATTATTATTATTATTATTATTATTATTATTATTATTATTATTATTATTATTATTATTCATTTGAATAAGTTGATCTGTTACGAGTTTTAAATCATCTGAGTTATGACTTTATTGATTATATTGGTTTTTAAAAGAATATTTGACCAGACCTATTTAGTAAATAAATCTAGAATAATAACCTATCCTTAATCATAGGTAGGTTAGAGTGTTAGACTATAGATTTTTTTTATAAGTAATTTGACCTATGTGTTTCCATCCCTAATTAATAATAACACAACAAAGTCATTTGAAATAAATCACTATCATATATTAATGCCATATAAACTCCCAAGATGTATTATTATTATTATTATTATTATTATTATTATTATTATTATTATTATTATTATTATTATTATTATTATTATTACTACTACTACTACTTAGTACACATATTTAAAAATATTTTTATTATTAAATAAATTATACGTGAGACTTGATTAGGACTAAAATTAAATAAGAGCCTTTCACACACACGCACAACTTAAGTTAATTACGTAATTGACTAAGATCCCCAAAGTGGAGCACTAGGGTATCGGCTCCAAAATTAAAAAAAATTAATTTGGTTTTATTGGTACAATATAAAATTGTAACAGATTTATCAGAGTACAGAAGTATCAACAGCAAAAGCAGATAAAAGGGAAAGGGAAGGAGTGCAAGAAAGAAGTGCAAAAATATAAACTGCAGAAAGATACTTGTAAAAGAAATAAGAGGGCGGAAGCATAAACAGGTAAGGAAAAAAAAACCAGTAAATGGATAAAGTACTCCTCAGAATGCACTGTGAGTCATGTTAAATAACATAATATATGATAAAATGAACAACGTGGATCTGGTATACAAAACCGTTTAGATTTTTATACCCTTAAAACAGAACATCTTTAATTAAGAAGTTTATGCATATTAAGGCGATACTGACATTACCTTCATAGGTAGAATAAGTGACCAAATATCTCCAAGGTATAGGATCAATACAAATCCATTGATAACAGCGTTATCATCAAACGGAATCCAGTTTTTACCACCAGAAACTTTTGATTCCACCATAAATCAAAATTCTTTATGGCAAACACATCTTACATCTGGACCATCCAGACCAGCAGTAACTGTTCCAAATTCTGCCATAATTACACATAGAAGAAATAGCCTGTCTGTCAGATTTACAGACTATGCAAATGTTCTGACTCCCACTGAGGAAGAACCACAAGAAGAAGTCCAACCTATTAGGAATTCTATAAGTTTTATGAATAAATGTGAGTCTGAATATGACTCTGATGATGAAGATGATTTCATCTTCGAAACAAAATTGTTTTCGTCTTTAAATAAAGATGAACAAAACAATGACCAAATAATAAATGATAAAAATCTAGACATTAGTTCAATAAATCTAGAAGAAAGGTCAGAAGTTGAAAACGACCAAATGGTAGTTTTAGAAAAAGAAATCCCTGATAACGTTTCAGAGACTTCATACAGAGGTTTCGTGGGAAAAGAAAGTTCAGGATCTTTCAATCCCCAATATGATTACGAAACAGAAAATTATGATTTAGGTTTCATACCTAGACAACAAATCATAAGTCCTATGGATCATACCTTAGGTGATAAAATTAAATCAAAAGGGAAAAGATTGCCCATTGAACCAGTTTTCAATATGCCTTCCCTTCTCTTAAACATAGGAAGTGTTGATCCTCAACTACTTTCTAATTACATAGAACAATGGACCTCCGCAGTAATTAGAGATTACCGGACAAACCATGAAAACCATGTCTCAACAGGACAAGAAATGATGGCTAGAGCCGAGACATATCTGGGAGATATTGCTCGTGCATGCTGGGAATCATTCAAGAAAGAACACCCAGAAGCCATGAAAACAAACATAATTGACCCTGGCCCAAACATCTATAATTTCTGTAGTGCCATACAAAGATTGTTTACGGCCCAGTCAGTAAATGACGGAAATACCATTCGTCAAAAAATTTACTTAGGTAATTTAGAGAGACTCTCTATAAGTTACTTTGGTAAAATAAAAGAATTTACCCAAGATTATCTTATGTATGCTTCTATAGCAGGAGGCTTCATGGATAAAAACTTAGGAGAAAAACTTTTCCTTAAGTTACCCGGTAAATTAGGACAAAAGATAAGAGATAGTTGGGACGATAACCAAATCGATCCCCCTATGAATAATCTTGCAGTAAGAATCCAACACATTATGAAAGTAATGGAGGATACTTGCACAAACATAGCCATAAACAAACAAATCAAAATGGCTGATGCAGACATCTGCAAACAAATTTACACACCCCAGCAGTACCATAAAGAGGTTAGAAAGAAAAGGCCTCAGCCTCAATACAAACCTAGAAACAAAAAGGTACAAACGAAGAGATACTCTGTTAGAGCCTCTACCTCTAAGAAACCTACCCTAAACAAAGACAAACATGTCAGAAAAATTAGGGATAGTAAAACCTATACAAAACAGTTAGAATGTTTTGCCTGTCATCAACAAGGGCATTATTCTAGAGACTGTCCAAACAAAGCAAACCTTTTCACCAGAGAAGCTGAGCTTATAAAAAACTGTAGAATGAATCTCATTTCTATAGACGAGACTGTTAGTACAGACTCAGAAATTTATTCCATAGTTAGTTGGTCTGACTATACTTCGGAAGAAGAAGAAATTCATAAAGATTATTCTGTAATCAATGAATTTACTAAAAATGAGTATAATAATTTATACGCAGAAAATAAATACAACTCATATGGTCAAATTATTGATGAAATGGGTTATAATTTGATGAATAAAAATGAAGGTTTTAACTGCGAAATTCATGAGATTCAGTTTTTCGTAGGACCAGAACACATAGAGTGTATGTTTTGCAAAAGATACCCTCATAAATCTTTAAGAGCACATTGCTCTGTTTGTTATAAAATTTTTTGCAAAGTATGTTTAGAACAAGTTTTAAACATTTCTTTTCCAAAAGATAAAGGATCAAACAAATTTGATAATAAATTGAACAATAGTAGAATTTCTATTTTAGAAACTCGACTAAATAAAATGGAAGAATCTCTAAATAATCTTTTAGAGGATTTTCAGAAACTCAAAGAAACTGAAAGCCAATCAAATAAAATTCCCGAAATCAGCGGTAATTTAATGGCTTTACAAAATAAAGATTGCATTCCTATCATTTGCAACCAGAAAAAGAATAAATGTTTACATATTTTGGTTAAATTAATTTTTCCAAAAGTAGACAATTACAACAAAACAGAAGTAGTTTTACAGGCCCTAGTTGACACTGGGTGCACGTTTACTTCTATCTGCAAAAGCGTTGTACCAAAACAAAACCAGTTTAAACCTGCTGTTATCACTCAAAATAGGTCTATAACTGGCGAATTAATGATAAATGATTTAGAAACAAGAAATTTTCAAATTCAAGTTTCTACAAATTGTAATCTTTTTGGAAAAAAGATTTTTGTACAAAAAGCAGACGTAATAGACTTACAACCTGCTAAAGAACAAATGATAATAGGACTTGATTTTATTATTGGTGATAATAAAACAATGACTATTACAAAAGATTATCTGATCATCTCGACAGATACACAAATCGCTCCTATAATAGATGAACTTACATCAGAAGTAATAAATTCATCAGAAGTGCGAGCAGACCGTGGTGGGTACCCCCTGCCTAAGTCAACTGAAAATTGTACTTGTAAAAATCCAGACGAGTGCAAAAATAAAAATTGTAATTTCATACATAAATATAATGATTTCAGTAATTTGATAAATCTTGATGAAATTACTAAAGAAGATGGTAAATATCACTATTCTCATTCTCTAACATTTTTAGAACATGATAGTGATTATGCTTTCATAAAAATAAGCAAAACAATTACGTTTGATAATATTCAGCATATTATTGATCGTTTAAATAAATCCAGTATCATAGGAGAAGATCCAACTCGATATTGGGATAAAGATCCAGTTATTTGCAAACTAGATATCATTTTTCCTGATCTTATTATTAAGACAAAAGATATCCAGTATAGCAATGAGGAACAAGAAGAATGCCGAGTGCATATAAAATCTCTATTAGCATTAAAAGTAATAGAGCCGAGTACAAGTCCACATAGAAGTCCTGCTTTTATTGTGAATAAACACTCAGAACAAAAAAGAGGTAAATCCAGAATGGTTTACAACTATAAAAGACTCAATGATAACACTCACATTGATGCTTATAACATCCCTTCAAAAGATGTTTTGATAAATAGAATTCAGAAAGCAAAATGGTTTTCCAAATTCGATTTAAAATCAGGTTTTCATCAAGTTAAGATGGACCCCGAATCTATAAAATGGACAGCATTTTCCTGTTCAGAAGGACTTTTCGAATGGAAGGTTATGCCTTTCGGTTTGAAAAACGCTCCTCAAATCTTTCAAAGAAAAATGGACAATATTTTTGGTTCATACAAAGAATTTACTTGTACGTACATCGACGATGTATTAGTATTTTCAAAAACAAAAGAGGAACACTATCTGCATTTAAAACAGGTGCTTCACCTCTTTGAAACATTTGGTCTTATTATTTCAAAATCAAAAATTGAAATTTGTAAGACACATATATCATTCCTAGGAACTGAAACAGGAAATGGTGAAATAAAATTGCAGCCCCACATAGCTAGCAAAATATTACAATTCCCTGATAAAATGGAAGACATTAAAACGCTTAGAGCATTTTTAGGTCTCCTTAATTATGCTAGGAATTTTATAAAAGACTTGGGAAAATTTACAGCTCCCTTGTATAATAAAACTTCTCTTACTGGCCAAAGAAATTTCAATTCTGAAGATATAAATTTGGTTAGAAAAATAAAAGAAATGGTAAAACATTTGCCCCATTTAGCTTTACCCCTAGATACAGACTATCTAGTAATAGAAAGCGATGGATGCGAACAAGGTTGGGGAGCAGTCCTCAAGAAAAAGAAAAATAAATATGAGAATATTTCTCAGGAGTTGGTATGTAGATACGCATCAGGAAAGTATCATACAAAACCCGACATATATAAAACTTCCACAGACTACGAAGTCAATGCTGTTATAAATGCCCTAGAGTCATTTAAACTATTCTTAGTCAACAAAAAGGAAATTACTATTAGAACAGATTGCGAAGCAATAGTAGCTTATAGTAATTTGATACCACTAGGGTATCGGCTCCAAAATTAAAAAAAATTAATTTGGTTTTATTGGTACAATATAAAATTGTAACAGATTTATCAGAGTACAGAAGTATCAACAGCAAAAGCAGATAAAAGGGAAAGGGAAGGAGTGCAAGAAAGAAGTGCAAAAATATAAACTGCAGAAAGATACTTGTAAAAGAAATAAGAGGGCGGAAGCATAAACAGGTAAGGAAAAAAAAAAAACCAGTAAATGGATAAAGTACTCCTCAGAATGCACTGTGAGTCATGTTAAATAACATAATATATGATAAAATGAACAACGTGGATCTGGTATACAAAACCGTTTAGATTTTTATACCCTTAAAACAGAACATCTTTAATTAAGAAGTTTATGCATATTAAGGCGATACTTAGAGGACTTATGGCAGCCTACACCTTAGGTCTTACAGTGCCTCAACTCATCAAGCCAGCATCCTACTTCTCTAATTAAACTTTGTTCTCAATTGAAAGCAGATATCAAGGGCACACCTACAAAGTAGGCTTACAAATCCCAGGTTTTAGAAAGAGATCCAGAGTTCTAAATTTTATCAGCATATGTTAAATTAACATGGCTTCGGCAAACTGAGGACTACTCAAGCTTAGCCAGCCATAAGAAAAACTTACGGATTTGGTTGAGAAGAAGAGGGAGGGGGAATGCCTGAAGAACTTCGGAGATTTTATTAATCTTTCTCTCTCTACAATCTCTCTCTATATTGTCTATGTCTATCTGTGTCCTTAAATGAAGACGGACACTTCCTTATATAGAAAAATGAAAAACACTATTTGCTACAGCTATAGTACAGAATAGTTTAAGTGCACAGTATAAGTGCATAGTAAATACTATTTACTACAGTGTACAGTGTTCTGCCGACAGTGCTACAGTGCCGACAATTTTTGTTGGAGGGGTCCATCGTTTGTCTTAAGAATCTTCGAGGAGATTTCCGGGAAGTTTCTTGATCTTATCTTCTGGAAAGAATAGTTTCCTCTTTGTCAGATAGTTCATTATCTGCTTGTTCTTGATTTGTTCTCATGATTTCTGAAGAGTCTTCGTCTTCTGACATCAGTGAGTTTTGTGGAGTTTGTTGACCGAATCCAGCAACAGCTTCATAAATTTCTTTATTCTGCTTTTCTTTTTGGAAATGCTGGACTAGCTTATTATTATGATCAACTGAAAAGGGAATGAACCACTTTCCATTGAAATTAGGGATATAAAGTTTCGTATCCCAGGTTTCTTTTATCAAGTTGAAATTTAATTCATCTTGTTCTGTAAAATACCAATTATATCCTTGGATTTGGGCTCTCCAGAGGTTGTATTGGTATTGAGTGTTACCTTGAACATCCCATTCATTATAACTTCCATTAGGAGGGAGCATTGAAAAGTCTTTATTATCTTCACAGGCTAATTTTAGCACATGAGTTGGATGACTTTCTGATGAAAACTTCATGGGGCAGGTCATAATGTTTATAGACAGGAAACACATTATCGATGCTTGGATATGGTTTACTGCTTCATTTATTGGAGGACTGAAACACCCAAATTTTTCTGATGGAGGAATTACCACCAATTCTAAGCACCCGAAGGAAAAGAGGGAGCTTGGGTTTATCAGGAAATCTTCAAATTTTAGAGGTTCAAAGATTTCTATATCTATTCGAGCTCTTCTGAATAAGTATTTTATTTTGCAAGGGCAATTTATGAGTTTCATACCTTTGCATAATGGGGAACTACTCAGACAGGCAAGATTTTTATTGAAGTAGGACTGGGTCCCTACTGAGAGTCCTGGTAAGGATTCATCGGTTGAATGGATCTTAAACAGGAACTTTTGTATGATCAGGAATTTTTTCATGGAGAGGTCTTCGGATCTGTTTAGATCTGTACCTAACACACTTTTAAAATCCTTTTTTGTTTTTCGGAGTTGGTCCGATTTTATTACAAATACATCTGGTTCAGATTCTTTTTCAAGGGCTTCCCTGATAGTTTCTAAATCAGTTGTATCTAGCTCAAGGGCTTTATCAGCTTCGGCTTTGGAATAGAACCCTTTATACCTTGGGTCTCTTATGCCTTCTTTTGCAATGCGGACGTCTTTGAAGTTATCATAGACACCTTTGTATGGTCCTGATAAAAGGACAAAATACGTGTATCCTTTCCCAGAGGGAGAGGCTTTATCAAGGATTGGAATTCCTTTATTATCTGCATAGCAGTAATTATAGAGGGCACATAAAATCCCCCTTTTTATAGTACATACAAACATTTCGTTTGTATTATTTATTTTTGGAATATTCCAAATATTGTCTGCGATACAGCAGAATTTATCATTTGTATTTTCTCTTCCAGGGAAAAGAAATTCATTTGTAAGGATGGGAAGCTCCTGGTTCCCAAACTTCATTTTCTGCTTGACATTTGGATAATTTATCTTCACGGGCTTCATTTCCTGAAAATCGCGAAAGAATATCAGCAGCAATATTTTTTATTCCTTTTATATGTTCAAAGTTTACCTTTATACCGTTGTGGTAAATGTGTTCTTTGAATAAAAGCCACCTCTTGTGAGGTTTTTTGTCAGAATTTATTTGAGAATTACTATAAGCTACTATTGCTTCGCAATCTGTTCTAATAGTAATTTCCTTTTTGTTGACTAAGAATAGTTTAAATGACTCTAGGGCATTTATAACAGCATTGACTTCGTAGTCTGTGGAAGTTTTATATATGTCGGGTTTTGTATGATACTTTCCTGATGCGTATCTACATACCA
This sequence comes from Pueraria montana var. lobata, assembly GCA_026413185.1. Classification (NCBI taxonomy): domain Eukaryota; kingdom Viridiplantae; phylum Streptophyta; class Magnoliopsida; order Fabales; family Fabaceae; genus Pueraria; species Pueraria montana. The sequence goes on along the minus strand of CM048655.1, from coordinate 61,090,544 downwards.
ACTCCTGAGAAATATTCTCATATTTATTTTTCTTTTTCTTGAGGACTGCTCCCCAACCTTGTTCGCATCCATCGCTTTCTATTACTAGATAGTCTGTATCTAGGGATAAAGCTAAATGGGGCAAATGTTTTACCATTTCTTTTATTTTTCTAACCAAATTTATATCTTCAGAATTGAAATTTCTTTGGCCAGTAAGAGAAGTTTTATTATACAAGGGAGCTGTAAATTTTCCCAAGTCTTTTATAAAATTCCTAGCATAATTAAGGAGACCTAAAAATGCTCTAAGCGTTTTAATGTCTTCCATTTTATCAGGGAATTGTAATATTTTGCTAGCTATGTGGGGCTGCAATTTTATTTCACCATTTCCTATTTCAGTTCCTAGGAATGATATATGTGTCTTACAAATTTCAATTTTTGATTTTGAAATAATAAGACCAAATGTTTCAAAGAGGTGAAGCACCTGTTTTAAATGCAGATAGTGTTCCTCTTTTGTTTTTGAAAATACTAATACATCGTCGATGTACGTACAAGTAAATTCTTTGTATGAACCAAAAATATTGTCCATTTTTCTTTGAAAGATTTGAGGAGCGTTTTTCAAACCGAAAGGCATAACCTTCCATTCGAAAAGTCCTTCTGAACAGGAAAATGCTGTCCATTTTATAGATTCGGGGTCCATCTTAACTTGATGAAAACCTGATTTTAAATCGAATTTGGAAAACCATTTTGCTTTCTGAATTCTATTTATCAAAACATCTTTTGAAGGGATGTTATAAGCATCAATGTGAGTGTTATCATTGAGTCTTTTATAGTTGTAAACCATTCTGGATTTACCTCTTTTTTGTTCTGAGTGTTTATTCACAATAAAAGCAGGACTTCTATGTGGACTTGTACTCGGCTCTATTACTTTTAATGCTAATAGAGATTTTATATGCACTCGGCATTCTTCTTGTTCCTCATTGCTATACTGGATATCTTTTGTCTTAATAATAAGATCAGGAAAAATGATATCTAGTTTGCAAATAACTGGATCTTTATCCCAATATCGAGTTGGATCTTCTCCTATGATACTGGATTTATTTAAACGATCAATAATATGCTGAATATTATCAAACGTAATTGTTTTGCTTATTTTTATGAAAGCATAATCACTATCATGTTCTAAAAATGTTAGAGAATGAGAATAGTGATATTTACCATCTTCTTTAGTAATTTCATCAAGATTTATCAAATTACTGAAATCATTATATTTATGTATGAAATTACAATTTTTATTTTTGCACTCGTCTGGATTTTTACAAGTACAATTTTCAGTTGACTTAGGCAGGGGGTACCCACCACGGTCTGCTCGCACTTCTGATGAATTTATTACTTCTGATGTAAGTTCATCTATTATAGGAGCGATTTGTGTATCTGTCGAGATGATCAGATAATCTTTTGTAATAGTCATTGTTTTATTATCACCAATAATAAAATCAAGTCCTATTATCATTTGTTCTTTAGCAGGTTGTAAGTCTATTACGTCTGCTTTTTGTACAAAAATCTTTTTTCCAAAAAGATTACAATTTGTAGAAACTTGAATTTGAAAATTTCTTGTTTCTAAATCATTTATCATTAATTCGCCAGTTATAGACCTATTTTGAGTGATAACAGCAGGTTTAAACTGGTTTTGTTTTGGTACAACGCTTTTGCAGATAGAAGTAAACGTGCACCCAGTGTCAACTAGGGCCTGTAAAACTACTTCTGTTTTGTTGTAATTGTCTACTTTTGGAAAAATTAATTTAACCAAAATATGTAAACATTTATTCTTTTTCTGGTTGCAAATGATAGGAATGCAATCTTTATTTTGTAAAGCCATTAAATTACCGCTGATTTCGGGAATTTTATTTGATTGGCTTTCAGTTTCTTTGAGTTTCTGAAAATCCTCTAAAAGATTATTTAGAGATTCTTCCATTTTATTTAGTCGAGTTTCTAAAATAGAAATTCTACTATTGTTCAATTTATTATCAAATTTGTTTGATCCTTTATCTTTTGGAAAAGAAATGTTTAAAACTTGTTCTAAACATACTTTGCAAAAATTTTTATAACAAACAGAGCAATGTGCTCTTAAAGATTTATGAGGGTATCTTTTGCAAAACATACACTCTATGTGTTCTGGTCCTACGAAAAACTGAATCTCATGAATTTCGCAGTTAAAACCTTCATTTTTATTCATCAAATTATAACCCATTTCATCAATAATTTGACCATATGAGTTGTATTTATTTTCTGCGTATAAATTATTATACTCATTTTTAGTAAATTCATTGATTACAGAATAATCTTTATGAATTTCTTCTTCTTCCGAAGTATAGTCAGACCAACTAACTATGGAATAAATTTCTGAGTCTGTACTAACAGTCTCGTCTATAGAAATGAGATTCATTCTACAGTTTTTTATAAGCTCAGCTTCTCTGGTGAAAAGGTTTGCTTTGTTTGGACAGTCTCTAGAATAATGCCCTTGTTGATGACAGGCAAAACATTCTAACTGTTTTGTATAGGTTTTACTATCCCTAATTTTTCTGACATGTTTGTCTTTGTTTAGGGTAGGTTTCTTAGAGGTAGAGGCTCTAACAGAGTATCTCTTCGTTTGTACCTTTTTGTTTCTAGGTTTGTATTGAGGCTGAGGCCTTTTCTTTCTAACCTCTTTATGGTACTGCTGGGGTGTGTAAATTTGTTTGCAGATGTCTGCATCAGCCATTTTGATTTGTTTGTTTATGGCTATGTTTGTGCAAGTATCCTCCATTACTTTCATAATGTGTTGGATTCTTACTGCAAGATTATTCATAGGGGGATCGATTTGGTTATCGTCCCAACTATCTCTTATCTTTTGTCCTAATTTACCGGGTAACTTAAGGAAAAGTTTTTCTCCTAAGTTTTTATCCATGAAGCCTCCTGCTATAGAAGCATACATAAGATAATCTTGGGTAAATTCTTTTATTTTACCAAAGTAACTTATAGAGAGTCTCTCTAAATTACCTAAGTAAATTTTTTGACGAATGGTATTTCCGTCATTTACTGACTGGGCCGTAAACAATCTTTGTATGGCACTACAGAAATTATAGATGTTTGGGCCAGGGTCAATTATGTTTGTTTTCATGGCTTCTGGGTGTTCTTTCTTGAATGATTCCCAGCATGCACGAGCAATATCTCCCAGATATGTCTCGGCTCTAGCCATCATTTCTTGTCCTGTTGAGACATGGTTTTCATGGTTTGTCCGGTAATCTCTAATTACTGCGGAGGTCCATTGTTCTATGTAATTAGAAAGTAGTTGAGGATCAACACTTCCTATGTTTAAGAGAAGGGAAGGCATATTGAAAACTGGTTCAATGGGCAATCTTTTCCCTTTTGATTTAATTTTATCACCTAAGGTATGATCCATAGGACTTATGATTTGTTGTCTAGGTATGAAACCTAAATCATAATTTTCTGTTTCGTAATCATATTGGGGATTGAAAGATCCTGAACTTTCTTTTCCCACGAAACCTCTGTATGAAGTCTCTGAAACGTTATCAGGGATTTCTTTTTCTAAAACTACCATTTGGTCGTTTTCAACTTCTGACCTTTCTTCTAGATTTATTGAACTAATGTCTAGATTTTTATCATTTATTATTTGGTCATTGTTTTGTTCATCTTTATTTAAAGACGAAAACAATTTTGTTTCGAAGATGAAATCATCTTCATCATCAGAGTCATATTCAGACTCACATTTATTCATAAAACTTATAGAATTCCTAATAGGTTGGACTTCTTCTTGTGGTTCTTCCTCAGTGGGAGTCAGAACATTTGCATAGTCTGTAAATCTGACAGACAGGCTATTTCTTCTATGTGTAATTATGGCAGAATTTGGAACAGTTACTGCTGGTCTGGATGGTCCAGATGTAAGATGTGTTTGCCATAAAGAATTTTGATTTATGGTGGAATCAAAAGTTTCTGGTGGTAAAAACTGGATTCCGTTTGATGATAACGCTGTTATCAATGGATTTGTATTGATCCTATACCTTGGAGATATTTGGTCACTTATTCTACCTATGAAGGTAATGTCTAGATGGAGGTTGTTTCCATCAAAGTTTTGTCCAAAACCTGTAGTTTGCACTTCTAGGTTTATGTTTTGTACAAAGTCTACCAAATTCATGGTATAATTGGGAGCAATATAAATTAAGGAGACAGTTTGGTTGAGGTCAACCTCTATCATTCCTATGATTGCTTGTGAATTATTATCCCTAAATCTCTGATCATAGAGAACTAGGAAGGCTTTGCCGCCTACAAAGGATCTTGTTAAGGTTCTAACACCTATCGTGATTAGACCTAAGTGTATATACCTACGTTGGGTATTTATTAGTTGTCTACCAGTTTGTTCAGAGATAAGTCGTATTATCTCATGTTGTCCGTCAGGTAGATGGAAGTCATCTATCCTTCTGTATCTGTATAAACTGGTTCGTTCGCTACTAAGCCAGTTTAGACTGTATAGTTGTCTAGGATTCAAGGAGTCTATCCTAGAATTGGATCCTATTTCAACGTTTGTATTTATGTCAACTATTTGTTCTAGTTGTCTGGTGTTGGTATTTGTTCTCCCAAGGATTCTATCAAGAATGCCAGGGTGATGGTTTATTGTTTCATTAACTGGGGTATGGCCAGCTATGGTTTGTGAAGGTCCAGTAAAAGGGACTGTATTTGTTCTTGTATTAGACATTATTTTCTTGATTTTGCTAAAACAAATTTATTAAAATTTTGTTTATCAAGAAGTCTAGGTTCTTTATTTCCGATAGAAATATTTTGCAATTGATTAGAAAGCTTATCTAAATCGGAATTTATTTGAAAACGTTTTTCTTGTATATCAATCAGTTGATTGACCTTTTTATCAAGATCTAAAACCTTTTGTAATAAAAGATTTTGAGTTTTATAAATACTATCGATGGCTACAGACAAGTCTTCGAAAGTTTTTATTATATCTTTATTTCTGTTTTTATCCAGATTTGTTTAAGCTCTGATACCATACCACTAGGGTATCGGCTCCAAAATTAAAAAAAATTAATTTGGTTTTATTGGTACAATATAAAATTGTAACAGATTTATCAGAGTACAGAAGTATCAACAGCAAAAGCAGATAAAAGGGAAAGGGAAGGAGTGCAAGAAAGAAGTGCAAAAATATAAACTGCAGAAAGATACTTGTAAAAGAAATAAGAGGGCGGAAGCATAAACAGGTAAGGAAAAAAAAAACCAGTAAATGGATAAAGTACTCCTCAGAATGCACTGTGAGTCATGTTAAATAACATAATATATGATAAAATGAACAACGTGGATCTGGTATACAAAACCGTTTAGATTTTTATACCCTTAAAACAGAACATCTTTAATTAAGAAGTTTATGCATATTAAGGCGATACTTAGAGGACTTATGGCAGCCTACACCTTAGGTCTTACAGTGCCTCAACTCATCAAGCCAGCATCCTACTTCTCTAATTAAACTTTGTTCTCAATTGAAAGCAGATATCAAGGGCACACCTACAAAGTAGGCTTACAAATCCCAGGTTTTAGAAAGAGATCCAGAGTTCTAAATTTTATCAGCATATGTTAAATTAACATGGCTTCGGCAAACTGAGGACTACTCAAGCTTAGCCAGCCATAAGAAAAACTTACGGATTTGGTTGAGAAGAAGAGGGAGGGGGAATGCCTGAAGAACTTCGGAGATTTTATTAATCTTTCTCTCTCTACAATCTCTCTCTATATTGTCTATGTCTATCTGTGTCCTTTAAATGAAGACGGACACTTCCTTATATAGAAAAATGAAAAACACTATTTGCTACAGCTATAGTACAGAATAGTTTAAGTGCACAGTATAAGTGCATAGTAAATACTATTTACTACAGTGTACAGTGTTCTGCCGACAGTGCTACAGTGCCGACAATTTTTGTTGGAGGGGTCCATCGTTTGTCTTAAGAATCTTCGAGGAGATTTCCGGGAAGTTTCTTGATCTTATCTTCTGGAAAGAATAGTTTCCTCTTTGTCAGATAGTTCATTATCTGCTTATTCTTGATTTGTTCTCATGATTTCTGAAGAGTCTTCGTCTTCTGACATCAGTGAGTTTTGTGGAGTTTGTTGACCGAATCCAGCAACAGCTTCATAAATTTCTTTATTCTGCTTTTCTTTTTGGAAATGCTGGACTAGCTTATTATTATGATCAACTGAAAAGGGAATGAACCACTTTCCATTGAAATTAGGGATATAAAGTTTCGTATCCCAGGTTTCTTTTATCAAGTTGAAATTTAATTCATCTTGTTCTGTAAAATACCAATTATATCCTTGGATTTGGGCTCTCCAGAGGTTGTATTGGTATTGAGTGTTACCTTGAACATCCCATTCATTATAACTTCCATTAGGAGGGAGCATTGAAAAGTCTTTATTATCTTCACAGGCTAATTTTAGCACATGAGTTGGATGACTTTCTGATGAAAACTTCATGGGGCAGGTCATAATGTTTATAGACAGGAAACACATTATCGATGCTTGGATATGGTTTACTGCTTCATTTATTGGAGGACTGAAACACCCAAATTTTTCTGATGGAGGAATTACCACCAATTCTAAGCACCCGAAGGAAAAGAGGGAGCTTGGGTTTATCAGGAAATCTTCAAATTTTAGAGGTTCAAAGATTTCTATATCTATTCGAGCTCTTCTGAATAAGTATTTTATTTTGCAAGGGCAATTTATGAGTTTCATACCTTTGCATAATGGGGAACTACTCAGACAGGCAAGATTTTTATTGAAGTAGGACTGGGTCCCTACTGAGAGTCCTGGTAAGGATTCATCGGTTGAATGGATCTTAAACAGGAACTTTTGTATGATCAGGAATTTTTTCATGGAGAGGTCTTCGGATCTGTTTAGATCTGTACCTAACACACTTTTAAAATCCTTTTTTGTTTTTCGGAGTTGGTCCGATTTTATTACAAATACATCTGGTTCAGATTCTTTTTCAAGGGCTTCCCTGATAGTTTCTAAATCAGTTGTATCTAGCTCAAGGGCTTTATCAGCTTCGGCTTTGGAATAGAACCCTTTATACCTTGGGTCTCTTATGCCTTCTTTTGCAATGCGGACGTCTTTGAAGTTATCATAGACACCTTTGTATGGTCCTGATAAAAGGACAAAATACGTGTATCCTTTCCCAGAGGGAGAGGCTTTATCAAGGATTGGAATTCCTTTATTATCTGCATAGCAGTAATTATAGAGGGCACATAAAATCCCCCTTTTTATAGTACATACAAACATTTCGTTTGTATTATTTATTTTTGGAATATTCCAAATATTGTCTGCGATACAGCAGAATTTATCATTTGTATTTTCTCTTCCAGGGAAAAGAAATTCATTTGTAAGGATGGGAAGCTCCTGGTTCCCAAACTTCATTTTCTGCTTGACATTTGGATAATTTATCTTCACGGGCTTCATTTCCTGAAAATCGCGAAAGAATATCAGCAGCAATATTTTTTATTCCTTTTATATGTTCAAAGTTTACCTTTATACCGTTGTGGTAAATGTGTTCTTTGAATAAAAGCCACCTCTTGTGAGGTTTTTTGTCAGAATTTATTTGAGAATTACTATAAGCTACTATTGCTTCGCAATCTGTTCTAATAGTAATTTCCTTTTTGTTGACTAAGAATAGTTTAAATGACTCTAGGGCATTTATAACAGCATTGACTTCGTAGTCTGTGGAAGTTTTATATATGTCGGGTTTTGTATGATACTTTCCTGATGCGTATCTACATACCAACTCCTGAGAAATATTCTCATATTTATTTTTCTTTTTCTTGAGGACTGCTCCCCAACCTTGTTCGCATCCATCGCTTTCTATTACTAGATAGTCTGTATCTAGGGGTAAAGCTAAATGGGGCAAATGTTTTACCATTTCTTTTATTTTTCTAACCAAATTTATATCTTCAGAATTGAAATTTCTTTGGCCAGTAAGAGAAGTTTTATTATACAAGGGAGCTGTAAATTTTCCCAAGTCTTTTATAAAATTCCTAGCATAATTAAGGAGACCTAAAAATGCTCTAAGCGTTTTAATGTCTTCCATTTTATCAGGGAATTGTAATATTTTGCTAGCTATGTGGGGCTGCAATTTTATTTCACCATTTCCTATTTCAGTTCCTAGGAATGATATATGTGTCTTACAAATTTCAATTTTTGATTTTGAAATAATAAGACCAAATGTTTCAAAGAGGTGAAGCACCTGTTTTAAATGCAGATAGTGTTCCTCTTTTGTTTTTGAAAATACTAATACATCGTCGATGTACGTACAAGTAAATTCTTTGTATGAACCAAAAATATTGTCCATTTTTCTTTGAAAGATTTGAGGAGCGTTTTTCAAACCGAAAGGCATAACCTTCCATTCGAAAAGTCCTTCTGAACAGGAAAATGCTGTCCATTTTATAGATTCGGGGTCCATCTTAACTTGATGAAAACCTGATTTTAAATCGAATTTGGAAAACCATTTTGCTTTCTGAATTCTATTTATCAAAACATCTTTTGAAGGGATGTTATAAGCATCAATGTGAGTGTTATCATTGAGTCTTTTATAGTTGTAAACCATTCTGGATTTACCTCTTTTTTGTTCTGAGTGTTTATTCACAATAAAAGCAGGACTTCTATGTGGACTTGTACTCGGCTCTATTACTTTTAATGCTAATAGAGATTTTATATGCACTCGGCATTCTTCTTGTTCCTCATTGCTATACTGGATATCTTTTGTCTTAATAATAAGATCAGGAAAAATGATATCTAGTTTGCAAATAACTGGATCTTTATCCCAATATCGAGTTGGATCTTCTCCTATGATACTGGATTTATTTAAACGATCAATAATATGCTGAATATTATCAAACGTAATTGTTTTGCTTATTTTTATGAAAGCATAATCACTATCATGTTCTAAAAATGTTAGAGAATGAGAATAGTGATATTTACCATCTTCTTTAGTAATTTCATCAAGATTTATCAAATTACTGAAATCATTATATTTATGTATGAAATTACAATTTTTATTTTTGCACTCGTCTGGATTTTTACAAGTACAATTTTCAGTTGACTTAGGCAGGGGGTACCCACCACGGTCTGCTCGCACTTCTGATGAATTTATTACTTCTGATGTAAGTTCATCTATTATAGGAGCGATTTGTGTATCTGTCGAGATGATCAGATAATCTTTTGTAATAGTCATTGTTTTATTATCACCAATAATAAAATCAAGTCCTATTATCATTTGTTCTTTAGCAGGTTGTAAGTCTATTACGTCTGCTTTTTGTACAAAAATCTTTTTTCCAAAAAGATTACAATTTGTAGAAACTTGAATTTGAAAATTTCTTGTTTCTAAATCATTTATCATTAATTCGCCAGTTATAGACCTATTTTGAGTGATAACAGCAGGTTTAAACTGGTTTTGTTTTGGTACAACGCTTTTGCAGATAGAAGTAAACGTGCACCCAGTGTCAACTAGGGCCTGTAAAACTACTTCTGTTTTGTTGTAATTGTCTACTTTTGGAAAAATTAATTTAACCAAAATATGTAAACATTTATTCTTTTTCTGGTTGCAAATGATAGGAATGCAATCTTTATTTTGTAAAGCCATTAAATTACCGCTGATTTCGGGAATTTTATTTGATTGGCTTTCAGTTTCTTTGAGTTTCTGAAAATCCTCTAAAAGATTATTTAGAGATTCTTCCATTTTATTTAGTCGAGTTTCTAAAATAGAAATTCTACTATTGTTCAATTTATTATCAAATTTGTTTGATCCTTTATCTTTTGGAAAAGAAATGTTTAAAACTTGTTCTAAACATACTTTGCAAAAATTTTTATAACAAACAGAGCAATGTGCTCTTAAAGATTTATGAGGGTATCTTTTGCAAAACATACACTCTATGTGTTCTGGTCCTACGAAAAACTGAATCTCATGAATTTCGCAGTTAAAACCTTCATTTTTATTCATCAAATTATAACCCATTTCATCAATAATTTGACCATATGAGTTGTATTTATTTTCTGCGTATAAATTATTATACTCATTTTTAGTAAATTCATTGATTACAGAATAATCTTTATGAATTTCTTCTTCTTCCGAAGTATAGTCAGACCAACTAACTATGGAATAAATTTCTGAGTCTGTACTAACAGTCTCGTCTATAGAAATGAGATTCATTCTACAGTTTTTTATAAGCTCAGCTTCTCTGGTGAAAAGGTTTGCTTTGTTTGGACAGTCTCTAGAATAATGCCCTTGTTGATGACAGGCAAAACATTCTAACTGTTTTGTATAGGTTTTACTATCCCTAATTTTTCTGACATGTTTGTCTTTGTTTAGGGTAGGTTTCTTAGAGGTAGAGGCTCTAACAGGGTATCTCTTCGTTTGTACCTTTTTGTTTCTAGGTCTGTATTGAGGCTGAGGCCTTTTCTTTCTAACCTCTTTATGGTACTGCTGGGGTGTGTAAATTTGTTTGCAGATGTCTGCATCAGCCATTTTGATTTGTTTGTTTATGGCTATGTTTGTGCAAGTATCCTCCATTACTTTCATAATGTGTTGGATTCTTACTGCAAGATTATTCATAGGGGGATCGATTTGGTTATCGTCCCAACTATCTCTTATCTTTTGTCCTAATTTACCGGGTAACTTAAGGAAAAGTTTTTCTCCTAAGTTTTTATCCATGAAGCCTCCTGCTATAGAAGCATACATAAGATAATCTTGGGTAAATTCTTTTATTTTACCAAAGTAACTTATAGAGAGTCTCTCTAAATTACCTAAGTAAATTTTTTGACGAATGGTATTTCCGTCATTTACTGACTGGGCCGTAAACAATCTTTGTATGGCACTACAGAAATTATAGATGTTTGGGCCAGGGTCAATTATGTTTGTTTTCATGGCTTCTGGGTGTTCTTTCTTGAATGATTCCCAGCATGCACGAGCAATATCTCCCAGATATGTCTCGGCTCTAGCCATCATTTCTTGTCCTGTTGAGACATGGTTTTCATGGTTTGTCCGGTAATCTCTAATTACTGCGGAGGTCCATTGTTCTATGTAATTAGAAAGTAGTTGAGGATCAACACTTCCTATGTTTAAGAGAAGGGAAGGCATATTGAAAACTGGTTCAATGGGCAATCTTTTCCCTTTTGATTTAATTTTATCACCTAAGGTATGATCCATAGGACTTATGATTTGTTGTCTAGGTATGAAACCTAAATCATAATTTTCTGTTTCGTAATCATATTGGGGATTGAAAGATCCTGAACTTTCTTTTCCCACGAAACCTCTGTATGAAGTCTCTGAAACGTTATCAGGGATTTCTTTTTCTAAAACTACCATTTGGTCGTTTTCAACTTCTGACCTTTCTTCTAGATTTATTGAACTAATGTCTAGATTTTTATCATTTATTATTTGGTCATTGTTTTGTTCATCTTTATTTAAAGACGAAAACAATTTTGTTTCGAAGATGAAATCATCTTCATCATCAGAGTCATATTCAGACTCACATTTATTCATAAAACTTATAGAATTCCTAATAGGTTGGACTTCTTCTTGTGGTTCTTCCTCAGTGGGAGTCAGAACATTTGCATAGTCTGTAAATCTGACAGACAGGCTATTTCTTCTATGTGTAATTATGGCAGAATTTGGAACAGTTACTGCTGGTCTGGATGGTCCAGATGTAAGATGTGTTTGCCATAAAGAATTTTGATTTATGGTGGAATCAAAAGTTTCTGGTGGTAAAAACTGGATTCCGTTTGATGATAACGCTGTTATCAATGGATTTGTATTGATCCTATACCTTGGAGATATTTGGTCACTTATTCTACCTATGAAGGTAATGTCTAGATGGAGGTTGTTTCCATCAAAGTTTTGTCCAAAACCTGTAGTTTGCACTTCTAGGTTTATGTTTTGTACAAAGTCTACCAAATTCATGGTATAATTGGGAGCAATATAAATTAAGGAGACAGTTTGGTTGAGGTCAACCTCTATCATTCCTATGATTGCTTGTGAATTATTATCCCTAAATCTCTGATCATAGAGAACTAGGAAGGCTTTGCCGCCTACAAAGGATCTTGTTAAGGTTCTAACACCTATCGTGATTAGACCTAAGTGTATATACCTACGTTGGGTATTTATTAGTTGTCTACCAGTTTGTTCAGAGATAAGTCGTATTATCTCATGTTGTCCGTCAGGTAGATGGAAGTCATCTATCCTTCTGTATCTGTATAAACTGGTTCGTTCGCTACTAAGCCAGTTTAGACTGTATAGTTGTCTAGGATTCAAGGAGTCTATCCTAGAATTGGATCCTATTTCAACGTTTGTATTTATGTCAACTATTTGTTCTAGTTGTCTGGTGTTGGTATTTGTTCTCCCAAGGATTCTATCAAGAATGCCAGGGTGATGGTTTATTGTTTCATTAACTGGGGTATGGCCAGCTATGGTTTGTGAAGGTCCAGTAAAAGGGACTGTATTTGTTCTTGTATTAGACATTATTTTCTTGATTTTGCTAAAACAAATTTATTAAAATTTTGTTTATCAAGAAGTCTAGGTTCTTTATTTCCGATAGAAATATTTTGCAATTGATTAGAAAGCTTATCTAAATCGGAATTTATTTGAAAACGTTTTTCTTGTATATCAATCAGTTGATTGACCTTTTTATCAAGATCTAAAACCTTTTGTAATAAAAGATTTTGAGTTTTATAAATACTATCGATGGCTACAGACAAGTCTTCGAAAGTTTTTATTATATCTTTATTTCTGTTTTTATCCAGATTTGTTTAAGCTCTGATACCACTACCACTAGGGTATCGGCTCCAAAATTAAAAAAAATTAATTTGGTTTTATTGGTACAATATAAAATTGTAACAGATTTATCAGAGTACAGAAGTATCAACAGCAAAAGCAGATAAAAGGGAAAGGGAAGGAGTGCAAGAAAGAAGTGCAAAAATATAAACTGCAGAAAGATACTTGTAAAAGAAATAAGAGGGCGGAAGCATAAACAGGTAAGGAAAAAAAAACCAGTAAATGGATAAAGTACTCCTCAGAATGCACTGTGAGTCATGTTAAATAACATAATATATGATAAAATGAACAACGTGGATCTGGTATACAAAACCGTTTAGATTTTTATACCCTTAAAACAGAACATCTTTAATTAAGAAGTTTATGCATATTAAGGCGATACTTAGAGGACTTATGGCAGCCTACACCTTAGGTCTTACAGTGCCTCAACTCATCAAGCCAGCATCCTACTTCTCTAATTAAACTTTGTTCTCAATTGAAAGCAGATATCAAGGGCACACCTACAAAGTAGGCTTACAAATCCCAGGTTTTAGAAAGAGATCCAGAGTTCTAAATTTTATCAGCATATGTTAAATTAACATGGCTTCGGCAAACTGAGGACTACTCAAGCTTAGCCAGCCATAAGAAAAACTTACGGATTTGGTTGAGAAGAAGAGGGAGGGGGAATGCCTGAAGAACTTCGGAGATTTTATTAATCTTTCTCTCTCTACAATCTCTCTCTATATTGTCTATGTCTATCTGTGTCCTTAAATGAAGACGGACACTTCCTTATATAGAAAAATGAAAAACACTATTTGCTACAGCTATAGTACAGAATAGTTTAAGTGCACAGTATAAGTGCATAGTAAATACTATTTACTACAGTGTACAGTGTTCTGCCGACAGTGCTACAGTGCCGACAATTTTTGTTGGAGGGGTCCATCGTTTGTCTTAAGAATCTTCGAGGAGATTTCCGGGAAGTTTCTTGATCTTATCTTCTGGAAAGAATAGTTTCCTCTTTGTCAGATAGTTCATTATCTGCTTGTTCTTGATTTGTTCTCATGATTTCTGAAGAGTCTTCGTCTTCTGACATCAGTGAGTTTTGTGGAGTTTGTTGACCGAATCCAGCAACAGCTTCATAAATTTCTTTATTCTGCTTTTCTTTTTGGAAATGCTGGACTAGCTTATTATTATGATCAACTGAAAAGGGAATGAACCACTTTCCATTGAAATTAGGGATATAAAGTTTCGTATCCCAGGTTTCTTTTATCAAGTTGAAATTTAATTCATCTTGTTCTGTAAAATACCAATTATATCCTTGGATTTGGGCTCTCCAGAGGTTGTATTGGTATTGAGTGTTACCTTGAACATCCCATTCATTATAACTTCCATTAGGAGGGAGCATTGAAAAGTCTTTATTATCTTCACAGGCTAATTTTAGCACATGAGTTGGATGACTTTCTGATGAAAACTTCATGGGGCAGGTCATAATGTTTATAGACAGGAAACACATTATCGATGCTTGGATATGGTTTACTGCTTCATTTATTGGAGGACTGAAACACCCAAATTTTTCTGATGGAGGAATTACCACCAATTCTAAGCACCCGAAGGAAAAGAGGGAGCTTGGGTTTATCAGGAAATCTTCAAATTTTAGAGGTTCAAAGATTTCTATATCTATTCGAGCTCTTCTGAATAAGTATTTTATTTTGCAAGGGCAATTTATGAGTTTCATACCTTTGCATAATGGGGAACTACTCAGACAGGCAAGATTTTTATTGAAGTAGGACTGGGTCCCTACTGAGAGTCCTGGTAAGGATTCATCGGTTGAATGGATCTTAAACAGGAACTTTTGTGTGATCAGGAATTTTTTCATGGAGAGGTCTTCGGATCTGTTTAGATCTGTACCTAACACACTTTTAAAATCCTTTTTTGTTTTTCGGAGTTGGTCCGATTTTATTACAAATACATCTGGTTCAGATTCTTTTTCAAGGGCTTCCCTGATAGTTTCTAAATCAGTTGTATCTAGCTCAAGGGCTTTATCAGCTTCGGCTTTGGAATAGAACCCTTTATACCTTGGGTCTCTTATGCCTTCTTTTGCAATGCGGACGTCTTTGAAGTTATCATAGACACCTTTGTATGGTCCTGATAAAAGGACAAAATACGTGTATCCTTTCCCAGAGGGAGAGGCTTTATCAAGGATTGGAATTCCTTTATTATCTGCATAGCAGTAATTATAGAGGGCACATAAAATCCCCCTTTTTATAGTACATACAAACATTTCGTTTGTATTATTTATTTTTGGAATATTCCAAATATTGTCTGCGATACAGCAGAATTTATCATTTGTATTTTCTCTTCCAGGGAAAAGAAATTCATTTGTAAGGATGGGAAGCTCCTGGTTCCCAAACTTCATTTTCTGCTTGACATTTGGATAATTTATCTTCACGGGCTTCATTTCCTGAAAATCGCGAAAGAATATCAGCAGCAATATTTTTTATTCCTTTTATATGTTCAAAGTTTACCTTTATACCGTTGTGGTAAATGTGTTCTTTGAATAAAAGCCACCTCTTGTGAGGTTTTTTGTCAGAATTTATTTGAGAATTACTATAAGCTACTATTGCTTCGCAATCTGTTCTAATAGTAATTTCCTTTTTGTTGACTAAGAATAGTTTAAATGACTCTAGGGCATTTATAACAGCATTGACTTCGTAGTCTGTGGAAGTTTTATATATGTCGGGTTTTGTATGATACTTTCCTGATGCGTATCTACATACCAACTCCTGAGAAATATTCTCATATTTATTTTTCTTTTTCTTGAGGACTGCTCCCCAACCTTGTTCGCATCCATCGCTTTCTATTACTAGATAGTCTGTATCTAGGGGTAAAGCTAAATGGGGCAAATGTTTTACCATTTCTTTTATTTTTCTAACCAAATTTATATCTTCAGAATTGAAATTTCTTTGGCCAGTAAGAGAAGTTTTATTATACAAGGGAGCTGTAAATTTTCCCAAGTCTTTTATAAAATTCCTAGCATAATTAAGGAGACCTAAAAATGCTCTAAGCGTTTTAATGTCTTCCATTTTATCAGGGAATTGTAATATTTTGCTAGCTATGTGGGGCTGCAATTTTATTTCACCATTTCCTATTTCAGTTCCTAGGAATGATATATGTGTCTTACAAATTTCAATTTTTGATTTTGAAATAATAAGACCAAATGTTTCAAAGAGGTGAAGCACCTGTTTTAAATGCAGATAGTGTTCCTCTTTTGTTTTTGAAAATACTAATACATCGTCGATGTACGTACAAGTAAATTCTTTGTATGAACCAAAAATATTGTCCATTTTTCTTTGAAAGATTTGAGGAGCGTTTTTCAAACCGAAAGGCATAACCTTCCATTCGAAAAGTCCTTCTGAACAGGAAAATGCTGTCCATTTTATAGATTCGGGGTCCATCTTAACTTGATGAAAACCTGATTTTAAATCGAATTTGGAAAACCATTTTGCTTTCTGAATTCTATTTATCAAAACATCTTTTGAAGGGATGTTATAAGCATCAATGTGAGTGTTATCATTGAGTCTTTTATAGTTGTAAACCATTCTGGATTTACCTCTTTTTTGTTCTGAGTGTTTATTCACAATAAAAGCAGGACTTCTATGTGGACTTGTACTCGGCTCTATTACTTTTAATGCTAATAGAGATTTTATATGCACTCGGCATTCTTCTTGTTCCTCATTGCTATACTGGATATCTTTTGTCTTAATAATAAGATCAGGAAAAATGATATCTAGTTTGCAAATAACTGGATCTTTATCCCAATATCGAGTTGGATCTTCTCCTATGATACTGGATTTATTTAAACGATCAATAATATGCTGAATATTATCAAACGTAATTGTTTTGCTTATTTTTATGAAAGCATAATCACTATCATGTTCTAAAAATGTTAGAGAATGAGAATAGTGATATTTACCATCTTCTTTAGTAATTTCATCAAGATTTATCAAATTACTGAAATCATTATATTTATGTATGAAATTACAATTTTTATTTTTGCACTCGTCTGGATTTTTACAAGTACAATTTTCAGTTGACTTAGGCAGGGGGTACCCACCACGGTCTGCTCGCACTTCTGATGAATTTATTACTTCTGATGTAAGTTCATCTATTATAGGAGCGATTTGTGTATCTGTCGAGATGATCAGATAATCTTTTGTAATAGTCATTGTTTTATTATCACCAATAATAAAATCAAGTCCTATTATCATTTGTTCTTTAGCAGGTTGTAAGTCTATTACGTCTGCTTTTTGTACAAAAATCTTTTTTCCAAAAAGATTACAATTTGTAGAAACTTGAATTTGAAAATTTCTTGTTTCTAAATCATTTATCATTAATTCGCCAGTTATAGACCTATTTTGAGTGATAACAGCAGGTTTAAACTGGTTTTGTTTTGGTACAACGCTTTTGCAGATAGAAGTAAACGTGCACCCAGTGTCAACTAGGGCCTGTAAAACTACTTCTGTTTTGTTGTAATTGTCTACTTTTGGAAAAATTAATTTAACCAAAATATGTAAACATTTATTCTTTTTCTGGTTGCAAATGATAGGAATGCAATCTTTATTTTGTAAAGCCATTAAATTACCGCTGATTTCGGGAATTTTATTTGATTGGCTTTCAGTTTCTTTGAGTTTCTGAAAATCCTCTAAAAGATTATTTAGAGATTCTTCCATTTTATTTAGTCGAGTTTCTAAAATAGAAATTCTACTATTGTTCAATTTATTATCAAATTTGTTTGATCCTTTATCTTTTGGAAAAGAAATGTTTAAAACTTGTTCTAAACATACTTTGCAAAAATTTTTATAACAAACAGAGCAATGTGCTCTTAAAGATTTATGAGGGTATCTTTTGCAAAACATACACTCTATGTGTTCTGGTCCTACGAAAAACTGAATCTCATGAATTTCGCAGTTAAAACCTTCATTTTTATTCATCAAATTATAACCCATTTCATCAATAATTTGACCATATGAGTTGTATTTATTTTCTGCGTATAAATTATTATACTCATTTTTAGTAAATTCATTGATTACAGAATAATCTTTATGAATTTCTTCTTCTTCCGAAGTATAGTCAGACCAACTAACTATGGAATAAATTTCTGAGTCTGTACTAACAGTCTCGTCTATAGAAATGAGATTCATTCTACAGTTTTTTATAAGCTCAGCTTCTCTGGTGAAAAGGTTTGCTTTGTTTGGACAGTCTCTAGAATAATGCCCTTGTTGATGACAGGCAAAACATTCTAACTGTTTTGTATAGGTTTTACTATCCCTAATTTTTCTGACATGTTTGTCTTTGTTTAGGGTAGGTTTCTTAGAGGTAGAGGCTCTAACAGAGTATCTCTTCGTTTGTACCTTTTTGTTTCTAGGTTTGTATTGAGGCTGAGGCCTTTTCTTTCTAACCTCTTTATGGTACTGCTGGGGTGTGTAAATTTGTTTGCAGATGTCTGCATCAGCCATTTTGATTTGTTTGTTTATGGCTATGTTTGTGCAAGTATCCTCCATTACTTTCATAATGTGTTGGATTCTTACTGCAAGATTATTCATAGGGGGATCGATTTGGTTATCGTCCCAACTATCTCTTATCTTTTGTCCTAATTTACCGGGTAACTTAAGGAAAAGTTTTTCTCCTAAGTTTTTATCCATGAAGCCTCCTGCTATAGAAGCATACATAAGATAATCTTGGGTAAATTCTTTTATTTTACCAAAGTAACTTATAGAGAGTCTCTCTAAATTACCTAAGTAAATTTTTTGACGAATGGTATTTCCGTCATTTACTGACTGGGCCGTAAACAATCTTTGTATGGCACTACAGAAATTATAGATGTTTGGGCCAGGGTCAATTATGTTTGTTTTCATGGCTTCTGGGTGTTCTTTCTTGAATGATTCCCAGCATGCACGAGCAATATCTCCCAGATATGTCTCGGCTCTAGCCATCATTTCTTGTCCTGTTGAGACATGGTTTTCATGGTTTGTCCGGTAATCTCTAATTACTGCGGAGGTCCATTGTTCTATGTAATTAGAAAGTAGTTGAGGATCAACACTTCCTATGTTTAAGAGAAGGGAAGGCATATTGAAAACTGGTTCAATGGGCAATCTTTTCCCTTTTGATTTAATTTTATCACCTAAGGTATGATCCATAGGACTTATGATTTGTTGTCTAGGTATGAAACCTAAATCATAATTTTCTGTTTCGTAATCATATTGGGGATTGAAAGATCCTGAACTTTCTTTTCCCACGAAACCTCTGTATGAAGTCTCTGAAACGTTATCAGGGATTTCTTTTTCTAAAACTACCATTTGGTCGTTTTCAACTTCTGACCTTTCTTCTAGATTTATTGAACTAATGTCTAGATTTTTATCATTTATTATTTGGTCATTGTTTTGTTCATCTTTATTTAAAGACGAAAACAATTTTGTTTCGAAGATGAAATCATCTTCATCATCAGAGTCATATTCAGACTCACATTTATTCATAAAACTTATAGAATTCCTAATAGGTTGGACTTCTTCTTGTGGTTCTTCCTCAGTGGGAGTCAGAACATTTGCATAGTCTGTAAATCTGACAGACAGGCTATTTCTTCTATGTGTAATTATGGCAGAATTTGGAACAGTTACTGCTGGTCTGGATGGTCCAGATGTAAGATGTGTTTGCCATAAAGAATTTTGATTTATGGTGGAATCAAAAGTTTCTGGTGGTAAAAACTGGATTCCGTTTGATGATAACGCTGTTATCAATGGATTTGTATTGATCCTATACCTTGGAGATATTTGGTCACTTATTCTACCTATGAAGGTAATGTCTAGATGGAGGTTGTTTCCATCAAAGTTTTGTCCAAAACCTGTAGTTTGCACTTCTAGGTTTATGTTTTGTACAAAGTCTACCAAATTCATGGTATAATTGGGAGCAATATAAATTAAGGAGACAGTTTGGTTGAGGTCAACCTCTATCATTCCTATGATTGCTTGTGAATTATTATCCCTAAATCTCTGATCATAGAGAACTAGGAAGGCTTTGCCGCCTACAAAGGATCTTGTTAAGGTTCTAACACCTATCGTGATTAGACCTAAGTGTATATACCTACGTTGGGTATTTATTAGTTGTCTACCAGTTTGTTCAGAGATAAGTCGTATTATCTCATGTTGTCCGTCAGGTAGATGGAAGTCATCTATCCTTCTGTATCTGTATAAACTGGTTCGTTCGCTACTAAGCCAGTTTAGACTGTATAGTTGTCTAGGATTCAAGGAGTCTATCCTAGAATTGGATCCTATTTCAACGTTTGTATTTATGTCAACTATTTGTTCTAGTTGTCTGGTGTTGGTATTTGTTCTCCCAAGGATTCTATCAAGAATGCCAGGGTGATGGTTTATTGTTTCATTAACTGGGGTATGGCCAGCTATGGTTTGTGAAGGTCCAGTAAAAGGGACTGTATTTGTTCTTGTATTAGACATTATTTTCTTGATTTTGCTAAAACAAATTTATTAAAATTTTGTTTATCAAGAAGTCTAGGTTCTTTATTTCCGATAGAAATATTTTGCAATTGATTAGAAAGCTTATCTAAATCGGAATTTATTTGAAAACGTTTTTCTTGTATATCAATCAGTTGATTGACCTTTTTATCAAGATCTAAAACCTTTTGTAATAAAAGATTTTGAGTTTTATAAATACTATCGATGGCTACAGACAAGTCTTCGAAAGTTTTTATTATATCTTTATTTCTGTTTTTATCCAGATTTGTTTAAGCTCTGATACCACTAGTGGTATCAGAGCTTAAACAAATCTGGATAAAAACAGAAATAAAGATATAATAAAAACTTTCGAAGACTTGTCTGTAGCCATCGATAGTATTTATAAAACTCAAAATCTTTTATTACAAAAGGTTTTAGATCTTGATAAAAAGGTCAATCAACTGATTGATATACAAGAAAAACGTTTTCAAATAAATTCCGATTTAGATAAGCTTTCTAATCAATTGCAAAATATTTCTATCGGAAATAAAGAACCTAGACTTCTTGATAAACAAAATTTTAATAAATTTGTTTTAGCAAAATCAAGAAAATAATGTCTAATACAAGAACAAATACAGTCCCTTTTACTGGACCTTCACAAACCATAGCTGGCCATACCCCAGTTAATGAAACAATAAACCATCACCCTGGCATTCTTGATAGAATCCTTGGGAGAACAAATACCAACACCAGACAACTAGAACAAATAGTTGACATAAATACAAACGTTGAAATAGGATCCAATTCTAGGATAGACTCCTTGAATCCTAGACAACTATACAGTCTAAACTGGCTTAGTAGCGAACGAACCAGTTTATACAGATACAGAAGGATAGATGACTTCCATCTACCTGACGGACAACATGAGATAATACGACTTATCTCTGAACAAACTGGTAGACAACTAATAAATACCCAACGTAGGTATATACACTTAGGTCTAATCACGATAGGTGTTAGAACCTTAACAAGATCCTTTGTAGGCGGCAAAGCCTTCCTAGTTCTCTATGATCAGAGATTTAGGGATAATAATTCACAAGCAATCATAGGAATGATAGAGGTTGACCTCAACCAAACTGTCTCCTTAATTTATATTGCTCCCAATTATACCATGAATTTGGTAGACTTTGTACAAAACATAAACCTAGAAGTGCAAACTACAGGTTTTGGACAAAACTTTGATGGAAACAACCTCCATCTAGACATTACCTTCATAGGTAGAATAAGTGACCAAATATCTCCAAGGTATAGGATCAATACAAATCCATTGATAACAGCGTTATCATCAAACGGAATCCAGTTTTTACCACCAGAAACTTTTGATTCCACCATAAATCAAAATTCTTTATGGCAAACACATCTTACATCTGGACCATCCAGACCAGCAGTAACTGTTCCAAATTCTGCCATAATTACACATAGAAGAAATAGCCTGTCTGTCAGATTTACAGACTATGCAAATGTTCTGACTCCCACTGAGGAAGAACCACAAGAAGAAGTCCAACCTATTAGGAATTCTATAAGTTTTATGAATAAATGTGAGTCTGAATATGACTCTGATGATGAAGATGATTTCATCTTCGAAACAAAATTGTTTTCGTCTTTAAATAAAGATGAACAAAACAATGACCAAATAATAAATGATAAAAATCTAGACATTAGTTCAATAAATCTAGAAGAAAGGTCAGAAGTTGAAAACGACCAAATGGTAGTTTTAGAAAAAGAAATCCCTGATAACGTTTCAGAGACTTCATACAGAGGTTTCGTGGGAAAAGAAAGTTCAGGATCTTTCAATCCCCAATATGATTACGAAACAGAAAATTATGATTTAGGTTTCATACCTAGACAACAAATCATAAGTCCTATGGATCATACCTTAGGTGATAAAATTAAATCAAAAGGGAAAAGATTGCCCATTGAACCAGTTTTCAATATGCCTTCCCTTCTCTTAAACATAGGAAGTGTTGATCCTCAACTACTTTCTAATTACATAGAACAATGGACCTCCACAGTAATTAGAGATTACCGGACAAACCATGAAAACCATGTCTCAACAGGACAAGAAATGATGGCTAGAGCCGAGACATATCTGGGAGATATTGCTCGTGCATGCTGGGAATCATTCAAGAAAGAACACCCAGAAGCCATGAAAACAAACATAATTGACCCTGGCCCAAACATCTATAATTTCTGTAGTGCCATACAAAGATTGTTTACGGCCCAGTCAGTAAATGACGGAAATACCATTCGTCAAAAAATTTACTTAGGTAATTTAGAGAGACTCTCTATAAGTTACTTTGGTAAAATAAAAGAATTTACCCAAGATTATCTTATGTATGCTTCTATAGCAGGAGGCTTCATGGATAAAAACTTAGGAGAAAAACTTTTCCTTAAGTTACCCGGTAAATTAGGACAAAAGATAAGAGATAGTTGGGACGATAACCAAATCGATCCCCCTATGAATAATCTTGCAGTAAGAATCCAACACATTATGAAAGTAATGGAGGATACTTGCACAAACATAGCCATAAACAAACAAATCAAAATGGCTGATGCAGACATCTGCAAACAAATTTACACACCCCAGCAGTACCATAAAGAGGTTAGAAAGAAAAGGCCTCAGCCTCAATACAAACCTAGAAACAAAAAGGTACAAACGAAGAGATACTCTGTTAGAGCCTCTACCTCTAAGAAACCTACCCTAAACAAAGACAAACATGTCAGAAAAATTAGGGATAGTAAAACCTATACAAAACAGTTAGAATGTTTTGCCTGTCATCAACAAGGGCATTATTCTAGAGACTGTCCAAACAAAGCAAACCTTTTCACCAGAGAAGCTGAGCTTATAAAAAACTGTAGAATGAATCTCATTTCTATAGACGAGACTGTTAGTACAGACTCAGAAATTTATTCCATAGTTAGTTGGTCTGACTATACTTCGGAAGAAGAAGAAATTCATAAAGATTATTCTGTAATCAATGAATTTACTAAAAATGAGTATAATAATTTATACGCAGAAAATAAATACAACTCATATGGTCAAATTATTGATGAAATGGGTTATAATTTGATGAATAAAAATGAAGGTTTTAACTGCGAAATTCATGAGATTCAGTTTTTCGTAGGACCAGAACACATAGAGTGTATGTTTTGCAAAAGATACCCTCATAAATCTTTAAGAGCACATTGCTCTGTTTGTTATAAAAATTTTTGCAAAGTATGTTTAGAACAAGTTTTAAACATTTCTTTTCCAAAAGATAAAGGATCAAACAAATTTGATAATAAATTGAACAATAGTAGAATTTCTATTTTAGAAACTCGACTAAATAAAATGGAAGAATCTCTAAATAATCTTTTAGAGGATTTTCAGAAACTCAAAGAAACTGAAAGCCAATCAAATAAAATTCCCGAAATCAGCGGTAATTTAATGGCTTTACAAAATAAAGATTGCATTCCTATCATTTGCAACCAGAAAAAGAATAAATGTTTACATATTTTGGTTAAATTAATTTTTCCAAAAGTAGACAATTACAACAAAACAGAAGTAGTTTTACAGGCCCTAGTTGACACTGGGTGCACGTTTACTTCTATCTGCAAAAGCGTTGTACCAAAACAAAACCAGTTTAAACCTGCTGTTATCACTCAAAATAGGTCTATAACTGGCGAATTAATGATAAATGATTTAGAAACAAGAAATTTTCAAATTCAAGTTTCTACAAATTGTAATCTTTTTGGAAAAAAGATTTTTGTACAAAAAGCAGACGTAATAGACTTACAACCTGCTAAAGAACAAATGATAATAGGACTTGATTTTATTATTGGTGATAATAAAACAATGACTATTACAAAAGATTATCTGATCATCTCGACAGATACACAAATCGCTCCTATAATAGATGAACTTACATCAGAAGTAATAAATTCATCAGAAGTGCGAGCAGACCGTGGTGGGTACCCCCTGCCTAAGTCAACTGAAAATTGTACTTGTAAAAATCCAGACGAGTGCAAAAATAAAAATTGTAATTTCATACATAAATATAATGATTTCAGTAATTTGATAAATCTTGATGAAATTACTAAAGAAGATGGTAAATATCACTATTCTCATTCTCTAACATTTTTAGAACATGATAGTGATTATGCTTTCATAAAAATAAGCAAAACAATTACGTTTGATAATATTCAGCATATTATTGATCGTTTAAATAAATCCAGTATCATAGGAGAAGATCCAACTCGATATTGGGATAAAGATCCAGTTATTTGCAAACTAGATATCATTTTTCCTGATCTTATTATTAAGACAAAAGATATCCAGTATAGCAATGAGGAACAAGAAGAATGCCGAGTGCATATAAAATCTCTATTAGCATTAAAAGTAATAGAGCCGAGTACAAGTCCACATAGAAGTCCTGCTTTTATTGTGAATAAACACTCAGAACAAAAAAGAGGTAAATCCAGAATGGTTTACAACTATAAAAGACTCAATGATAACACTCACATTGATGCTTATAACATCCCTTCAAAAGATGTTTTGATAAATAGAATTCAGAAAGCAAAATGGTTTTCCAAATTCGATTTAAAATCAGGTTTTCATCAAGTTAAGATGGACCCCGAATCTATAAAATGGACAGCATTTTCCTGTTCAGAAGGACTTTTCGAATGGAAGGTTATGCCTTTCGGTTTGAAAAACGCTCCTCAAATCTTTCAAAGAAAAATGGACAATATTTTTGGTTCATACAAAGAATTTACTTGTACGTACATCGACGATGTATTAGTATTTTCAAAAACAAAAGAGGAACACTATCTGCATTTAAAACAGGTGCTTCACCTCTTTGAAACATTTGGTCTTATTATTTCAAAATCAAAAATTGAAATTTGTAAGACACATATATCATTCCTAGGAACTGAAATAGGAAATGGTGAAATAAAATTGCAGCCCCACATAGCTAGCAAAATATTACAATTCCCTGATAAAATGGAAGACATTAAAACGCTTAGAGCATTTTTAGGTCTCCTTAATTATGCTAGGAATTTTATAAAAGACTTGGGAAAATTTACAGCTCCCTTGTATAATAAAACTTCTCTTACTGGCCAAAGAAATTTCAATTCTGAAGATATAAATTTGGTTAGAAAAATAAAAGAAATGGTAAAACATTTGCCCCATTTAGCTTTACCCCTAGATACAGACTATCTAGTAATAGAAAGCGATGGATGCGAACAAGGTTGGGGAGCAGTCCTCAAGAAAAAGAAAAATAAATATGAGAATATTTCTCAGGAGTTGGTATGTAGATACGCATCAGGAAAGTATCATACAAAACCCGACATATATAAAACTTCCACAGACTACGAAGTCAATGCTGTTATAAATGCCCTAGAGTCATTTAAACTATTCTTAGTCAACAAAAAGGAAATTACTATTAGAACAGATTGCGAAGCAATAGTAGCTTATAGTAATTCTCAAATAAATTCTGACAAAAAACCTCACAAGAGGTGGCTTTTATTCAAAGAACACATTTACCACAACGGTATAAAGGTAAACTTTGAACATATAAAAGGAATAAAAAATATTGCTGCTGATATTCTTTCGCGATTTTCAGGAAATGAAGCCCGTGAAGATAAATTATCCAAATGTCAAGCAGAAAATGAAGTTTGGGAACCAGGAGCTTCCCATCCTTACAAATGAATTTCTTTTCCCTGGAAGAGAAAATACAAATGATAAATTCTGCTGTATCGCAGACAATATTTGGAATATTCCAAAAATAAATAATACAAACGAAATGTTTGTATGTACTATAAAAAGGGGGATTTTATGTGCCCTCTATAATTACTGCTATGCAGATAATAAAGGAATTCCAATCCTTGATAAAGCCTCTCCCTCTGGGAAAGGATACACGTATTTTGTCCTTTTATCAGGACCATACAAAGGTGTCTATGATAACTTCAAAGACGTCCGCATTGCAAAAGAAGGCATAAGAGACCCAAGGTATAAAGGGTTCTATTCCAAAGCCGAAGCTGATAAAGCCCTTGAGCTAGATACAACTGATTTAGAAACTATCAGGGAAGCCCTTGAAAAAGAATCTGAACCAGATGTATTTGTAATAAAATCGGACCAACTCCGAAAAACAAAAAAGGATTTTAAAAGTGTGTTAGGTACAGATCTAAACAGATCCGAAGACCTCTCCATGAAAAAATTCCTGATCATACAAAAGTTCCTGTTTAAGATCCATTCAACCGATGAATCCTTACCAGGACTCTCAGTAGGGACCCAGTCCTACTTCAATAAAAATCTTGCCTGTCTGAGTAGTTCCCCATTATGCAAAGGTATGAAACTCATAAATTGCCCTTGCAAAATAAAATACTTATTCAGAAGAGCTCGAATAGATATAGAAATCTTTGAACCTCTAAAATTTGAAGATTTCCTGATAAACCCAAGCTCCCTCTTTTCCTTCGGGTGCTTAGAATTGGTGGTAATTCCTCCATCAGAAAAATTTGGGTGTTTCAGTCCTCCAATAAATGAAGCAGTAAACCATATCCAAGCATCGATAATGTGTTTCCTGTCTATAAACATTATGACCTGCCCCATGAAGTTTTCATCAGAAAGTCATCCAACTCATGTGCTAAAATTAGCCTGTGAAGATAATAAAGACTTTTCAATGCTCCCTCCTAATGGAAGTTATAATGAATGGGATGTTCAAGGTAACACTCAATACCAATACAACCTCTGGAGAGCCCAAATCCAAGGATATAATTGGTATTTTACAGAACAAGATGAATTAAATTTCAACTTGATAAAAGAAACCTGGGATACGAAACTTTATATCCCTAATTTCAATGGAAAGTGGTTCATTCCCTTTTCAGTTGATCATAATAATAAGCTAGTCCAGCATTTCCAAAAAGAAAAGCAGAATAAAGAAATTTATGAAGCTGTTGCTGGATTCGGTCAACAAACTCCACAAAACTCACTGATGTCAGAAGACGAAGACTCTTCAGAAATCATGAGAACAAATCAAGAACAAGCAGATAATGAACTATCTGACAAAGAGGAAACTATTCTTTCCAGAAGATAAGATCAAGAAACTTCCCGGAAATCTCCTCGAAGATTCTTAAGACAAACGATGGACCCCTCCAACAAAAATTGTCGGCACTGTAGCACTGTCGGCAGAACACTGTACACTGTAGTAAATAGTATTTACTATGCACTTATACTGTGCACTTAAACTATTCTGTACTATAGCTGTAGCAAATAGTGTTTTTCATTTTTCTATATAAGGAAGTGTCCGTCTTCATTTAAGGACACAGATAGACATAGACAATATAGAGAGAGATTGTAGAGAGAGAAAGATTAATAAAATCTCCGAAGTTCTTCAGGCATTCCCCCTCCCTCTTCTTCTCAACCAAATCCGTAAGTTTTTCTTATGGCTGGCTAAGCTTGAGTAGTCCTCAGTTTGCCGAAGCCATGTTAATTTAACATATGCTGATAAAATTTAGAACTCTGGATCTCTTTCTAAAACCTGGGATTTGTAAGCCTACTTTGTAGGTGTGCCCTTGATATCTGCTTTCAATTGAGAACAAAGTTTAATTAGAGAAGTAGGATGCTGGCTTGATGAGTTGAGGCACTGTAAGACCTAAGGTGTAGGCTGCCATAAGTCCTCTAAGTATCGCCTTAATATGCATAAACTTCTTAATTAAAGATGTTCTGTTTTAAGGGTATAAAAATCTAAACGGTTTTGTATACCAGATCCACGTTGTTCATTTTATCATATATTATGTTATTTAACATGACTCACAGTGCATTCTGAGGAGTACTTTATCCATTTACTGGTTTTTTTTTCCTTACCTGTTTATGCTTCCGCCCTCTTATTTCTTTTACAAGTATCTTTCTGCAGTTTATATTTTTGCACTTCTTTCTTGCACTCCTTCCCTTTCCCTTTTATCTGCTTTTGCTGTTGATACTTCTGTACTCTGATAAATCTGTTACAATTTTATATTGTACCAATAAAACCAAATTAATTTTTTTAATTTTGGAGCCGATACCCTAGTGGTATCAAAGTGGTTTTTTTTTTTTAAACAAATTATTCTTCCGTTTAGACACACTTTTATACAGAGCTTATATTTTAAATGGAATACATTTTCATAAAAGGTCATATTTTAATTAAAATATATACACATTAGTCATGTCTCAAATAAAATACTTTCACAATAAAATACTTTAAAAAAAAATACTTTCACAAATCACAATAAGTCATATTCTTGAATTTATTATGCGTGTCATTAACTACGCATAACTTCGGTCTCACAATTATAGAGCTTTATAAGCTATCACCATTAACTTTCCACATTGGTTTGGTTTGATTTAGGGCTCAAAACTTAAGTTGACATGTCATTTCGTTTTGTGGGTTATAACAAACCTTTTGTTCGATTATTATTTGGATTCTCTTTTGTTGGTCCATCGTTATATATGATGTTCTCTTGTTGCATAATTGTCTACGAAACGTACGACTTCTGTTTCAAAACATATGACTTTTGTTAATCACTGTGATTAACTGATTATGTTCTCCTTTGTTCGTAACCAAGTTAAAGGTGAAATGGGATGGGTATACCTAATTAATACCTTGTTAATTAATAATTTTTTATTTTAATCTCCAAAATCTAAAAGTCTCAAACATACCTTTAACGAATTAATGCATACCAGCTTTTGGTTCATCCCTATGCTGTCATCATCATCAACAAGACTCGTGCTCTACTTGGCAAGTTTATATCCAGCACATCTTATATGCTGATTGGTTTGCAAAACAAGGATCTTCATTTCAACGGTTTCTTATGTCTTAGTTTAGCTTTATTAGCAGACGCTGTGCTGTGGGCACAGTTTCTGTTAGGTTTTAGTCTGTTTGTTTTTGTTCTGACGAATAAAAAAAAATGCACGGATTTGCTTCCTTTGCAGACTCATTTAATTTCGTTCAATTTATATATAAAAAAAAATTACACATATTTACTTGTACAAAAGTTCCTTGGCAACAGACAATCTATTGGGGTCAGTTTAACGGTGGGAAGTTTGAATAATTTGTATAAAATCCTATGTTTAAATTTACTTGTCGTGATTGGAAAAAAAAAAAAAAAAACTTTTTAGGAAACATAGGAAAAAAATTAACAAAAATACCATTTATAGCAATATAATAATGATTAGTCCAACTATTTGAATAATTTGTAAAATGAGGAACTACGTCTAAACTATACAATTTTCAGTCTATATATCAAAATAAAAAACTTCTAGATAAGTTAGTAATTAACTTCTTGATGTTTATATCATCACCTGTATTTACTTTCATACAATCACTTTCGACTTATATTGTACCCAATACGTCATCGTAAGACTACGTGAACTGAACTTATATCGAAGCTATGATTTTCCACGAGAAACTAACGTAATGATTTTCAAATAAATTATAATGTAATTATTTTAAACCTCTTTCATTATTCTGGATGAATTGCCCATTCAATTTCCGTACAATATTTTATTTGGCGTGAAAAGAAAAGGAAAAGAAAGAATGGAAGAAATTTAACACTGACTCATGGATTTTGACGACATATTTCAGAAACAAGAGGGATGAAATGGCCCTTATGTTGAAGAGTAAAAATAAAAGGTTGATGATGACTATGGTGATAGATTTTATATGCAAATCAATTTTGATCATACGAATTTGATTTCTTATAATGTATTTTTTTTCCTTTTTATTTTCTTATCTAATCTCTCTTTTCCTTTGTACACGTAAGACTAAGACTTAACACGAATCTTTCTTTAAAAATCAAAAGTGTAATGATCACAAGAGCAAAAGGCCAACAACTACGTACATGGTAGTTCGTATGTCAAAGGCCATATAAGTCTATACCTTCTTTATCGTTAACAAATTATGGTATCATCATTCTTCCCTAATTTCTACTATTATATTGATCATATCCATCGTATGCAGCAGCGATTCTTCAAACTATATTGCCTGCGAGACATATGTGATCCTCCATCGGAGGGGTAAGCTTTAATCATTTAAAATCAAATTCAAATGTTAATTAAAAATATATCACTAAAATATGCAGTAACCAGGAATCGAACATTGATCCCTTTAGTTATATCAAATTAGTGTTAGCACTAAACCAAACTACGGCTAAAAGACAAAATCAGGCAAAAAAAAAAAAAAATTACCAAAAAAGTGTGGAAAAAAAACAATTTACCTGCAGGGATTATTTTTGACATGTTGCACAGGGAGGCGCCAACTCAGTTGGCGCCTCCTGAATTTTTTTTTGTCTCCATGCAGGAGGCGCCATTTCAAACTGCTCTTCCCGTGCCTACTGCCTAGCTGCGCGCGGTGTCAGGCGGTACATGTCAGGTGACGCCAATTGAAATGGCTCCTCCCATGGGTGGCGCCAACTGGGAGTGCTCCTCCCGTGCAATCACATGCAATGATGTAAATATGGGCTAAATGGCAAGAGCAAAACCTGGGCCAGCTGATCTCCCAAATTTTTAGGCATAGTTGTTGTCCCAAACTTACAAGAATTCAGTATTTTTCTTCTTCAATTTAACTTCTTATTTTTCTATATTTTAAATAAGTCTTTTAAAAAATATTTGTCGTTGATTTATATTTTTATTTGATCTTTTTTAATATCTGAAGTTTTCCATTTCATGTTCATGTTAAATGGACCAAATAAAAGAATCACAATAGTTAAAGAATTCAAATGAAAAATAAATAAAGTATTAAATAGATCGTTTAAAGAAAAAGAAAATATTTTATAAGAATTTTATTTTAAAAATTAAAATTAAAAATCATAAATTTTCCAGAAGCCACAAAAATTATATGACACTTTGCATATGTATGTCCTTGTTATTATATTTGAAGGGGCATAATAACAGATAAGAATGGAAAAGGTTAGCTTGTTAATAACCCCATAAAAAAGATAAAGTGTCAGGAATGGAAGACAATAAATAACGGTGGAAGCTCCCAGATCATTAACTTTCAAATTCAATTCGTCATTCTTCCGCTGAGCACATATATTCTTTAAAAAGATCAATAACGGTGGAAGCTCCTACATTGTATATATTTTTTTAAAAAAGATCTTCCCAAAGATGCCAATTGCCATTATCCCCAGCACATATATTCGAACAATCATACGATTCATTACTTCAAACTGTGTTTTCTAATTATTTATACACTATATATTTTTTTTAATCTCAGAATTATTATTTATTTATATTATTATGAAAATAAAATGAAGATGAGAGAAGATGTCCCATGGAGCAGAATCACACCAACTGATGGCAGTACAGCCTCTCAATCTTTCTTCATCAGTAATAGTCATGACAGGCAGATACCTGGCCCCCCCTTCCCATGTGCGTTTCTCCTCCTTCTCCGTTCCCCCGTTCCATTTCCTTCTCCTAAAAGCCAACGGTTTCTTTTGTACGGGAGGAGCACTCCCAGTTGGCGCCACCCACGGGAGGAGCCATTTCAGTTGGCGACACCTGACCTGTACCGTTTGACACCGTGCGCAACTAGGGGTAGGCACGGGAAGAGTAGTTTGAAATGGCGCCTCCTGCATAGAGACAAAAAAAATTCAAGAGACGCCAACTCAGTTGGTGCCTTCCTGTGCAACGTGTCAAAAACAACCCCTGCAGGTAAATTGTTTTTTTTTTTCACACTTTTTTGGTAATTACTTTTTTTTTTTGCCTGGTTTTGTCTTTTAGCCCCAAACTACTTGTTTAGAACAAAAGTGACAAATATAATATATATTACACATTAACAAAGATTTCTTAATAATTTAATAATAATATCCAACAAAATATTTTATCATAATAAATGATTATATAAATTGTAGTTTGTTCAATTTTTTTCATCTTTCCTTTACTTTATCATGACAATGATTTTAAATTTAGAGTATGGATTAATCAAATTTTGTTAGCTTATATATATATATATATATATATATATATATATATATATAATTTTTTAATATATACCAGGTTAAAACAGGTCAATTAGTGACCCACAGGTTTTGGCACTGACCCATTGACCCAGTGCCTTGACCGGGTCGATGACCGGTCCGATTTTCACAACACTGCCTTCGACTGACTGGCTGCATGGCACACGATCTCAACATAACCACCTAGGGAGTGCATCTGATATCCCTGGAATGGCGCTTGGATATGGAGGAAACCATCCCTCGAAGATCAGGGCCGGATCCAGCTTGATAGGGCAAATATATATATCATATCTCTCAGTAGAAGGGGGGAAGTTACATATACACACTTGAATGCTTCTGGACTAGGTCTTCTGCTTTCCTAAGTACGATCTAGTTACAAGAACAATACCATACCCCCATTTTGTTCGATTATTTAATTTATTGTCACTTCTGGACTAAATCATTATTAAAATTTAGGATAATACTCATTATATATTCATTTTTTCCATCTAATTTCTATCCCATTTTTTTCTTATTTCTTATTTCTTTTTTATCACATTTTATTTATCATTTTTTATCACTTTCTCTCTCTAACTTTTTTTCTTTTCTCTCTATGTTTTTTCCTGTTTCCATTTCAATTCACCCAAAAATGGGATGGAGGAATATCATTATTGTTTTTTTTACTAGGAATATCAATACTTAAAATATACACTTCATTATTGAACTTAAAATATATTTTTTTACATCGATTTGGACTTCATCACATTTAATTTCATTATGAAATGGTCAAGATATTTTTAGGACAAATAAGATTGTTGTTAATAAGAAATATTATTTTCATTTAAAATAGATTATACAAATTTTGTCATATAAAAACCTTTTTACAATTAAGAATAAAAAAAAGAGAAGGAGAGATCGTGCAAGCAAACATTAGTCACGTGCCAAGTAATCGGCAAATCATGCAAAAACTCAAATAGAGAAACGATTTAGTTTTTTTGTGTTTTGGAATCACAACATTTTATTACAGGACAAGAAGTACATTATAAATTATTAGAAGTGCTACTTCTTGGCAACCTCTATTCAAATCGGCCATGGAGTTTTTACTAAGTCTTAAGAGAAAGAGAGATACTATATTATATTATCATCATTTACTTAGTAAAGCCACCGGCGCATCTCCAAAATTCACTATTTCATCTCATCTCATCTCATACAAAAACATTGTTAATCCAAAAGATACAACAGCGATATATTCTTTCTTTTATTTTTACCATATGGGAAAGAAAATTCTCTTACACTTTTATGCTTGATTTTATTTTTTTCATTCAGCTCTATTTTTTTATTCAGCTTTTATGCTTGATTTGAATTAAGAGTGAAATAGTAAAAAAGAAAATAATAAAAGGAAAATGTATTAGAAAATATGTATTGTTTAGATTGATAGAAATAAGCAATAAAAAAAATAGAGAAAGTTCTCTCAATTTGTTTGGATAAGTTAAGAATAAAATAGAAATAAATAAATAAATTGTATGCAAAGTATTTTCATACTAATTATAAAATCAATTTTCAGTCTATTATTTTTTCCAATAGAAAATTATTTATTTATTTATTCTTAAATTTTATGTTACAAAAAATATTTAATTCTCTTATTTAATATTTTTTCTAGTATATGAATTCAACAAATTCAACCATTCAATTATTATGCATTATCATATTGACAATTATGCACACAAAATTTTAAATAAATTAAACCTCTTAAATATGTAATCTTTTAATCCATATCCCATAAGCATAAAATTAGTTTATGAATAAGTTAATTTATAGAATTTTTCTCATATTAACTTCTTTAAAAGCTTATTTCTAACTTATGCATGAGTTATTTTTGTAGTGTATATGTGTTTTTTTTTTTTTTAAAAATGCTAAATCTTCTCTAAAACATCACAGCATTTTTTATAAAATATGAAATTAACAACAATTTTTTAAAGATATGGAATTAACAATGTTCACATCTTTTAGGCGTAAGATTAATCTTTATTTAAAATACATTTTTACTCAATCATAATTTGATAGTCTTTTTAATTATTTTTAAAATGAAGAGAAAACATAAAAAAAGTCCTCTAAAATTATTATTTACATTTTTTTTGTTACATGGTTTATTTACATTTAATATAGTTTAATATTCCAATGTTTTTTTTAGAAGCTTTAATATTCCAATGTTGATTGCTTAAATCATTTAATACTAGTCATGCATCTAATAATTCTCAATAATATTTCATTATTTCATTATTGTTAGACACGCAATCACAATAATAATTTAAAAAAGGAAATTTCCTTACAGCCATGCATCTAATAATTCTGATACAAGGACAGCCAATTTATTTGCATGATCGACGTCTAATTCACTGCTTCTGAGATATACCTTCATAGTCACTAGTCAGCACCGTTAAAAACTACAGTTGGAGGCAGCTCGGAGATTGGACCCATTCCATGCTGTGCAATCTTTATTCTTTAATGTTGTAGGGTGCTATTTACAATTTTTGATTTGGCTTCTTTAACTATTATATGGACGAGAATGTTTAAAAATTAAACCATAAAATATGTTT
Organism: Pueraria montana var. lobata; assembly: GCA_026413185.1. NCBI lineage: Eukaryota > Viridiplantae > Streptophyta > Magnoliopsida > Fabales > Fabaceae > Pueraria > Pueraria montana. Next base: position 61,055,616 of record CM048655.1, on the reverse strand, counting down.
TTAGTCCCTCATTTTATCTTAATTTCTATTTTTAGTCCCTGACGTTAATGATGACATGACAGACATAAACTGTGTGCGTGAAAATTTCCTAATTAAGTTTCTAGTGACTTTTAACCGTTACAAATTTTTTGGCGGTCAGAAATATTTATTTTTGTAACATTTCTTGTGATTTCAGAAAATCTGGTGTTCAAGGTTTTGATTTTTTTAACATTTCTGACAGTTTTAGTTTGTTAAAAAATTTGCAATAGTTAAAAACTACTAGAAACTTAAACAGAAATTTTTTAAGCACAAATTATTCTTGTCACGACATCACTTAACAATTAACATTAATATCAGAGACTAAAAATAAAAGAAAATAATTTTTGAAGGACTAAAAACATAGAAAAAATTTATGAGGACTAAAAATAGAAATTTAGATAAAATGAGGGACTAAAATAATATTTTATCCAAAATTAAATACATAAAAATAATTTATTAAAAATATTTAATAGTATTCATATAATGAGTTTAGCTTTAAACAAATATCCATCCATAGTTTGATTTACAGAAAAGGCTTTTTACACTATCATCTAATTATAAATTAGTATATGGTAAGTTGATTGATTTTTACAATAATTATTTTAAAAATTATAAAATTTAGGCTAAATTATAATTTTGGTCCCCTTATAATTTTTAATTCGTGATTTTGATCCTCCTGTTTTTTTTCTCTCGTGATTTTGGTCTCTTTGTTTTAAAAAAATTGTAATTTTGATCAAATCCTCAATTTTGCATATATTTTTTTCCTTTTATTTTGGTTCAAGTGAATCCTAAACCTAACATATTCACTTAAGAAATTATAAAAAAATAATTTATTTAATTAAAATATAAAAATATAAAAGAAATAAATGTATGCAAAATTGAAAATTGAACCAAAATTGTGAATTTTTTAAAACAGAAGGATCAAAATCGGGAGAAAAAGAACAGAAGACCAAAATCGTGAATTAAGAATTATAGGGGATCAAAACTGCAATTTAGTCTAAAATTTAAAAAGCAGTATATATGAGTACTTATTATAATTTTTCATTAATTGATGTTGTAAAACGTTTTACACTAATTTTTATTATAAGATAGAATAAATAATAGTTTATGTACTAATAATATAATATAAAGACTTAATTTTCTCATTATCATTCAATAAAAAAATAATAGATATGATAAGTTGATTGATTTTTATAATAATTATTTTTAAATTATACTTTTCATGATTTGTTATTAGTTAATATATTAAAATTCTTTACACTAATAATTTAATAAATATTTTCTTTAGAATTACAATTTTATTACACGGCAACTAACGTGTCTGTGTTGGTAACATAGTTTTTTTTTTTTTTTTGGAGGATGGGCGTTGAAGTTACGTTTAGATTTGGAAATATTTTTAATAATATATTAATAATAATTAAAAAAGAAATTCTATTGTGAGGGAACGCGTTTTCAAACATTTTTTTATTGTATGGGTCCAAACTGGAGGTTTCCCTAGTCTAAGAACATGGTTTGGAGATTCATCCCTTTGGTCTATTTGACAATGTTTTAGCAATTTCCCATTTTTCGATACTTTTGAAGACTGATTCATTGGGATTCAACTCATTTCAATTTCGTTTCTTTGAAGAAAAACTCAATCTGGGTCGTGCTTTTTTTCCGGAGTTGACGTTTGCAGGCAACAAGAATGAGCAAAAACTGGAAATCTAGCTGCTTCAGGGATCCTGGGGGACTTCTGTCCCTTCTTGTGTTGTGTTTGTTGTTTCAGAACTTTAGTTTGTGCTGCTCTTTGAATGAAGAAGGTATTGGATTTTTGGTTTGTGGAATTTTGTATTCTCATGAGCTTAATTGTGTGTATCTGAGGGGAATTAAAGCTGAGAAGTGAGTTCAATGTGCAGGTAAAGCTCTTTTGAAGTTCAAGCAGGGAATAGTACGCGACCCTTTTGGTGCTTTGTCCAATTGGGTTAACGATGAAGTAGCAGTTAACCCTTGTAATTGGTTTGGAGTTGAGTGCTCTGATGGAAGAGTAGTGGTCTTGTAAGTTCTGATTTTGTGATCTGTTTTTCAGAGATTGAATATATATGTAATTTTCTGTTTTGCTTATTTTTCAAGAAGATGATTAGTTTTTTTTTTAAACTTTTTTTTTATTCGGGTCATCATATGAGAGAGATCCAAGTTTCAAATTTATACTTTATTTCTCTGTTATTAGCGAAACTGTTTGATCCGTGATATCTTGAGACTGTGCTACAGAAACATATGATGGTGTTTTATTGTATTATAATATCTCCTCAATTGAAATGTGCTTTGGTCTTGAATCAACTGATCAATTCCATAGACGCTTGATATTATCATTACAAGTTTTGAAGACCAGTCTCCTGTTAAATCAAATGACTATTGTTCATATTGTTGGTTAGATAGTATTAGTAGCATGCTGATCATGAGAATATATTTTGTTTGGCAGGAATTTGAAAGACCTTTGTCTCAAAGGAAATCTGGTACCTGAGCTCGCAAACCTTGTTCACATAAAGTCCATGTAAGCAATTGCTTGTTACCAATTTGCGTTGTTTATTGCAGCTACTTCCTTAATAATTTCAGTTTTCAAATATTTTCAATTGTCTAATAGTATTGTGATGAATATGTTGCAGAATTTTGCGGAACAATTCTTTTTATGGAATCATCCCCCAAGGAATTGCACACTTGAATGAATTGGAGGTTTTGGATTTGGGCTACAACAACTTCAGTGGACTGCTGCCTACAGATCTTGGGAATAATATTTCGCTGACAATCCTGTAGGATAATACTCTTTGAACAGTTCAAATTTCATTTTTCAAACTTATTTTCCTACCGTGTACTCAGTTTCTTCATATTGCAGTTTGCTGGACAACAATGATCATCTTTGTGGTTTCTCTCCTGAAATTAATGAATTGAAGATGCTTTCTGAATACCAAGTAGATGAAAACCAACTAATAAGTGCAGAAAAAGTGCCAGCTTGTAGAAGATCCATCAATCAGTATGTCCTTAAGCTTCCAAAAGGGCACATCTCTAGTTTGTAGTTATGAGCCATGAGAGTCTTTCATGTATTTCTGCTTCATAATCTTAACTCTTCTATCATTCTTTTTGTGAAGGCATGTTGGCCAAAATAAAAATGGTGTTCGGAGGCTACTGCAAACTCGTACTCGTGAAGGTGGAAGTCCTTTTAATCGTGCAGTTACTTTTCCTGATAGTCCTGCCCCATCTCCTTCAGCTCCCTCACCTGCCCCAGCAATGCCACCACAGGTTCAGGGGCCAGCTTCCGCTGACCGAAATGATTCTGCTTCTCCTTCTCCCCTGCCCGAACCACGCTCTTCACCAGCATCTAAAAGTAGCTCATCAAATAACCATCTAGTTGTTATTTTGGCTGGAGTTATAGGTGGTGCTGTATTTCTTCTCATTTCAATCATTGGCCTATATCTCTGTAAAACAAACAAGGTAGCTACTGTAAAACCTTGGGCCACAGGATTAAGCGGACAGCTTCAGAAGGCATTTGTGACAGGTAAATCTTAGCAGTTTAAAGTAGTTAAGTAGAGCAATGACTGAAAACAGTAGTTAACTTGCTCACAACTACTGCTTCAGGATTCTTCAAATGTGACAGAGAAAGAAAACTTGACTTATTTTCATTAGGTCCTTGGTCATCTAATTGATCTGGCTTGAGTGATTGCAATATTGCACTCCCTTGACTGAGCTATGTTACTTATGTATTGCATATAAGATTTCTGCCTCTGTACGTGCATGACAGAATTTTACATTTTCAGGTGTGCCAAAGCTAAAGAGATCAGAACTTGAAGCAGCATGTGAAGATTTTAGTAATGTAATTGGCACTTCATCCATTGGTACAGTGTACAAAGGGACTTTATCTAGTGGTGTTGAAATAGCTGTGGCATCTGTTGCAGTGACATCATCCAAAGATTGGTCAAAGACTTCAGAAGCCCAATTTAGGAACAAGGTACTGCCACCTAAAAAAATAAACAAAATTATTTGTAGATTTTCAAATAAACTGCTATAGTAACTAACATTTTAAGCAATTATGGTTTCAGATAGATACATTATCAAAAGTGAACCACAAAAATTTTGTAAATCTTCTTGGACATTGTGAAGAAGATGAGCCTTTCACCAGAATGGTGGTTTTTGAGTATGCCCCAAATGGAACACTCTTTGAGCATTTACACAGTGAGTACCTATCATTTTGGTGTTATTATTACATAGAAAATAAATCAATGATTGAGTATCCCTATTTATGATCATCAACTTTTAATTTGTCAAGTTTTCCATCTATTGATACTTCATACATTCAATTCATTGGAGCTTGTGCTATTTCTCTAATATTACCATGTAGTTAGATTAGGACTAATTTGCTATCAGTCTGCGTTTTGCTATAACATCAATTCTGATTATTTGGCCACCCAGTAAGGCATTTTCTTTGACTCATTGTACATATTATAAAATAAAGATGCTTTGGTCTATCAACCATTCTACCTATTTAGCGTTTTTGCTATAACTTGTCAGCACAGTTTATAACTAAAGGATATTTAGGAGAGCCCAAAAAATTGCAGATGTCAACTTTATAATGCTCATCACATCCCCAACCTCCTGTTTTATAGGAGTGATCAGAACACTGTTGGTGCAAAGTAACCAAGATAGCTTGCTAGATTAATAGCTCTGCAATTAGGCTGTGAATTATATTTATGTGAGAAATTAAGTGTTCTCCCTCTCTAGTCTCTACTCCCCATGTTTCCTTTTCTCTTTCAAAGCAAGAATAGTTGCTTTTAAGGGCTTTTTTTGGCATTCTTTTGGTGTTTAAGTTGGAAACTGGCTGATGTATTTGACCTTGTTGTGAATTCCAGTAAAAGAATCTGAGCACTTGGATTGGGGAACAAGACTTAGAGTTGCCATGGGCATGGCTTACTGCCTGCAACATATGCACCAGTTGGAGCCTCCTTTGGTCCTTAGCAACCTGAATTCTTCAGCTGTCCAACTCACTGATGATTATGCTGCCAAAATCTCTGATTTGAGTTTCTTAAATGAAATAGCTTCAGCTGTGATAAAATCTCCTGCTAGAAAATACACTGACATGACACCAGCAAGTAACATTTACAGCTTTGGTGTTGTATTATTTGAAATGGTAACTGGCAGGCTTCCTTATTCAGTTGACAATGATGGCTCACTTGATGACTGGGCTTCACACTATTTACAAGGGGATCAGCCCCTCAAAGAAATGGTGGATCCAACTCTAGCATCCTTCCAAGAAGAACAGCTGGAACAAGTTGCTGCTTTGATTAAATCTTGTGTCTATCCTGATCAAAAGCAAAGACCAACAATGAAAGAAGTTTGTGTGAGATTAAGAGAGATAACAAAAATAACACCTGATGCAGCTGTTCCAAAGCTTTCTCCACTTTGGTGGGCAGAGCTTGAGATTGCTTCTGTAGATGCAAGCTGAAATCAGTAAATCGGGTTGTAAGTATGGAGTTCTTACCATCCTCATCCTTTTTCCATCGGTGAAGGCACAAAAATGTATTCACCTGTAGATTAATACATCTTGTGTTTATTATAGAAGAGTGGCAAATCACATGTACATAAGGGAGATAAATGAATGTGATTTTTTTTTTAATCTTTTCTTGGGGTGCTTCGTTTGGTTATGGTTTATGAAATTACACTGAAAAAAAAAAAGTTTCACATATCAGTTAATTTCATTTGCTCAGTCAGTTTATTTGGTGAATTAATTTTTTTTTTAATTATGTTTCTTATCAATTACCACCACTACCCATTTCTCTCCCCACTTCCAAATTTTCTATTTTCATAAACAATACAATTTGTTCTGAGCAACAAACAGTTCAGTTACAAATATAGTATGATATGATTGACAGATAACCTTATTTTTTAAGCACATGATCAGAGGCTTAATCCTCAAGTCCGTATGTATGGAGAAAATGTCAATTTCTTAAATAGATTTTAGTATATCTGGGAATTAAAAAATCAATAATCATAGTTCTACCCATGTGTGTTGATTAAAACTACTAGTTGCACTTGTTGAAAGTTACATGTGAAGAATAAGAGGATTAAGGTTGCGGGTGTGATATTTGATGTTTTAATAATATACATGGACAAGGTCAAAGTCTTATGGGGGGCCTTGTTAATTTTCTATGATGAAGTATGAACAAAGTTTGTTAGCAAATGACACCTACAAAGCACAAACTTCCAAGCTGTAGCCTGCCAAATAAAATAATGGGCGGCAGAAAATTTCAATGGTAGCTGCATGACTGACTGGGTGAACATGACTTGGAGGCACTTGTTGCAAACGACGATTGCTTTTGCTATACAACAGTTGTCAATTGAAGATAACAGCGTACTTGACTTTAACCTATTCATTGCTTATCATGCTAGAAAAATCAACCACTAAAAAAACCGTATGCATATACACAAAAATTGATGGTGTCAATATCATTGCTAACTTCAATTAACAAAAACAGTATATTTTTTTTCTGACCCAAGAGAATTTTGTACACGGAAGGAATCGAACACAGTTCTTCCACTTTCCACATGTGATCATAGCGGAACCTTACACCACTACTCCAATCCTTTGGATTAACGAAAAAAGTATGGCAAATGCTAACCAGTGTCCTAAGGACACTGGTTAAAGAACTAAAATAAGAAAGATTTTTATTGGGATGTGAAAAATTGCGCTACCCATTATTTTTTTTGCGCTCTCCAATGAATTCTACACTAAATGCTTTCTCTTTTTCATTCTTTAACCAATGCCTTTGGGCACTGGTTAGCAAGACCCAAAAAGTATATAGGTACACCAAATTTTGAACTTTCTTTTATTAATTGGCATCATGATTTTTGAAATCTTCTTATTTAGTCCTTAAACTATGATTATTTCATCCACTGGCCATTTTGTCTTATTAGTTATTATACTATTATCCAGTTATGAATAATCTATTTGTGGCTGTCCATATCTTTTTGTATTATTTTTTATGATCTTTTCTTATTTCTATTTATCTTTTGTAACTTCACAGTTATCTCTTGTATCTATAAATAGGCTATTTCTCTTGGAAAGAATACACACAATTATTATTCTCTCTAAACTCTAGTCTCTTCTTCTTCTCTACTTTTCTCTCTACTTTTCCTGCTCTGAGTTATATTTTATTTAACACGTTATCAACACGATTGTCTTTCTTCCATGGGTCATCCACAATTGGTATTGCAACCAGCAAGAAAAGGGCTTGTAAATAATTTGATTGGAGAAAGTTGTTCTTTCAAATTCATATTTTAAGGTCAGATTTTCTCTTTCTCCAATTTCATTATTCATACTATGTGTTTGATAAAATTTGTGTTCTATTTACAAATTAATTATTTGAGAGTCCCGAAGACTCTCAACTGGTTATATTTCTCTATAAAAATAATTTCTTTTACTTTAATTTCTCTCACCATAAGTGAGAAAATAATGCAAAAGTGAAAATAATTTCTCTCACCAGAAGTGAGAAAAAAATGTAAAAGTGAGAATAATTTTTCTCACCAGAAGTGAGAAGGTAGTGTGAATAATTTTTTTTCTTGATTTTCTTGATTATTTGTCCCTTGATGTTGCACCTCCTGAAGTTTAGGTGTACTGCTTGACATTTGATCAAGATATTTTGAAACTAATTTATCTATCTATTTTATCTTTTACTTAAAAATTAATCTATTTATTATTATTGTTGATATCAGCACCTCTTTAAAATTTCGTATATGTATACGCAGTAAGTTTTACAACCATTATAAATAATGGATTCAGCTTCGTACATTCCTTTAATAAATAATGGATTAAAATTTTGATCTGTTATATACGTTGCATTTATCTAAAGAATTCAGCCACTGAATTTTTCTTTTTGTCTTTTATATTATTTTAAGAAGCAAAATGTGTGCTACAATGTTTATAAGTGCATTTGGTGGTTTATAATTGATTTTCAGGTTTATATGAAAACACTGCTTTATAAACACATATATGTTATGCGGTGATTTAAAGAGGATCGTGAATCTATATACAATGCTTTATATGTTATGAACAGTACGGTCAGATCAATATCGAGGATATATATTATATTATTTTATATTAATTTAAAGAAATTACTGGTATTGATTAGATGTTTATTCTGGAAAATTGCAAGCTACTATATGTTTATTTTAATTTTCATGATAGTCTTTAAGCATGCCAAACCTTGTAAAACTTGAATTTGTGGCTCTTGATATTACGGGAAATAATTATTTATCTTGGATATTAGATGCAGAAGCATTTAGCTGCAATGGGTCTTGAAAACTTTACTAAAAAAAATTGAAATAAAACATCTAATCAAAACTCTATTAGATGCAAAAATACATTTAATTGCAATGGGTCTTGAATATGTTTTTAATACATAAATTACATATTATGTGTGAAAGTTTTATTTGTTGTTTTTGTAAGTTCCAATAAAGAAAGCAGACAAAAGTTTTTTCCATATACTGTACGTGAGACTTTCATTTGAGAGATTTTTCGATATGGTCATGGTTTATATATTTTGTTTAGAATATAATTGAAAAAAAATCTATTGTTAATGAAGTGAACCTTTACCCTTTAGCAATGTGCTCCCCTTCTCGACAAATATATATATATATATATATATATATATATATTTAATTTCTTGCCTCCTTGCGACTAAGCAAAACAATGAGTTTTCAATGAAAAATCATGAGGCCCACCTAATCGGTTCTACTCTATTCCCAGAAATGAATGTAGTAATATCTTATTATTATGCTTATGGACAATTTTGTGGTCAGGGTCGTATCGTGATCATGGTCATGAAAGAAGTTAATGATAGTACTATGATAGTTTCTATCAAGAATAATAAATTTTTCTCTTATTTAGTAATGCGAGAAGTTAATGATAGTACTATTTCTGGTACTACAAATATAATTGAAAGCTCCAGAAGAGCTAATGTATTGTTACCTGGAGGAACAAGGTTGCACATTAAGTTTCAAGGATATCCGTCTAAATGGATACCATATTAAAACAAATAATGAAGGAAATGTGAAATATCTTTATATCATGAAACTTAATTGTGTATTGAAAAAATTACATGCCTTTTCTTATAGTTTGTACTACGCGAATATTAGTACAATGGAAAAGCATAATGTTGTAAACCAGAAGTTTACAAATCAAAATAAATTTGTTGTTTGGAATGACCGGTTGAGCCATCCCGGGTCTATTATGATGCGAAAATATTGTAAAATTCATGTGGACACCTATTGAAGAGCTAGAAGATTCTTCAATGATTTATTATATACTACATGTTTCCAAGGGAAGTTGATAATTAGACCATCACTAGGAAAATTGGGAATGAATCCATTTCATTTTTTAGAAGGGATACATGGTGATATTTGTGGACCAATACACCCACCATGTGGACCATTTAGATATTTTATGGTTTTAATTGATGCATCAACTAGATGGTCACATGTTTGTTTGTTGTCAACTCGTAACCAGGTGTTTGCGAGATTGTTAGCTCAATTAATTCGACTAAGAGCTCATTTTCCTGATTATCCAATTAAGAAAATTCGTCTTGATAATGCTGGTGAGTTTACATCTCATGTTTTTACTGAGTATTGTATGTCTATTGGAATTGATATTGAACATTCTGTAGCACATGTTCATACACAAGATGGACTTGCAGAATCACTTAGTAAACATCTAAAGTTGACTGCAAGACCATTATTCATGTGATCAAAACTTCCAATGGTTTATTGGGGACATGCAATCTTGCATGTTGTAGTATTGATTCGCATCATGTCAACAAGTTATAATTAGCTCTCCCCATTGAAATTAATTGAGCAACCTATTAATATTTCCCATTTGAAAATTTGTGGATGTGATGTATATTCCAATTGTTATACCACAACACACTAAGATGAGTCCTAAAAGAAGGTTGGAAATATATGTTGGGTATGAATCTCCATATGTAATAAAATATGTTGAATCATTAACAATAGATGACTTGATGATTCGATTGTTATTTTGAATTAATTTTCCCAACATGAGGGGGAGATAATAAACAGTTGGAAAAAGGAGATTAGTTTGAATGAATTATCATTATCATGATCCTCGTACAAAAACATTTTGAACCAGAAGTTCAAAAGATAATTCATTTACAAAGTTTAGCCAAAAGAGTGACTTAATCATCATATGTATCAACTGCTAATGCTCCAATAAAATTTGATGTCTCTGTTGGACAATATAATATTGCAAAATGAGTCTTAGACACGCATGAAGCGTGGTAGACCCATTGGTTCTAAAGATGAAAAATCCTCAAGAAAAGGAGCTAAAAAGTAAGATGGCTAAATTGAGGTTATGAAAACTTTAAAAGATTTCTTTGACATAATTAATATTTTAGTTCCAGAAGAACTCAGGTACCTGAAATTAGTGAAAATAAAGAGATATCAAATTATGTCATGAATGGTACGATGGAACCAAAATGAAGTCAACGTTGATGAAGTGTTTGCATATAATATAACGCTAAATGAAATAAATGATATTGAGGATCAAGTACCAAAGTTCATTAGTGATTGTCGACAAAGAAATGATTAGCCAAAATGGAAAGATGCTATTGAAGCTGAATTAGACTCGCTTGCTAAGCGAATCATTTTTGGACCTGTAGTCCATACACCTTGAAGGTGTAAAACTAATTGGATACAAATGAGTTTTCGTGCAAAAGCAAAATGAGAATGGTGAAATTGTGAGATACAAAGCATGACTAGTTGCTTAAGGATTTTCACAAAGACCCAATATTGAATTTAAAGAGACATATTCACCTGTAGTGGATGTAAGTATTTTTATTTAATGGTTGCTCATGAAGGACTCAATTTACATCTAATGGATGTTGTTATAGCCAATTTGTACGGCTCTCTGGAAAATGACATTTATATGAAACTCCTCGAAGGATTTAATTTGCCCAGCAATGCAAGTTTTAGAGAAGATTACTCAATCAAATTGAACAAGTCTCTTTATGGATTAAAGCAATCAGGACGCATGTGGTAATCGTCTTAGTGAGTATTTGCTTAAGGAATGATATAAAAATGATCCTATTTGTCCATGTATTTTCATGAAAAAAATATGAAAATGGATTTATCATAATTGCTGTTTATGTAGATGAGATAAATATCATTGGAATTCCTATAGAGCTTCCAAAAGCCATATATTGCTTAAAGATAGAGTTTGAAATGAAGGACCTGGGAAAGACAAAATTCTTCTTAGGATTACAAATTGAATATTCAAAAGGCGGAATTTTTGTGCATCAAGAAACTTATATAACAAAGGTGCTTAAAATATTCTATATGGACAAATCACATTCATTGTGTACTCCAATGGTTATAAGGTCTTTAGATGTGAACAATGACCCTTTTAGATCTAAAGAAAAGGATGAAGAGCTACTTGGTCTTGAAGTACCATATCTTAGTGCTATAGGAACATTAGTGTATCTTGCTAATTATACACGACCCGATATATCATTTGCAGTTGATTTATTGGCAAGATATAGTTCTTCACCTACACGAAGACATTGAAATGGAGTGAAGCACATATTTCGTTACCTTATAGACACTATGGACATGGGTTTGTTTTATTCAAATGTTTCAAAGTCGGATCTAATTGGTTATGTAGATGCAAGTTATTTATCAGATCCTCATAATGGTAGATCACAAATAGGATATTTGTTTACATGTGGTGGTACAAATATTTCATGGTGGTATGTGAAACAAACCATAATAGCAACATCATCTAATCATGCATAAATTTTAACATTACACGAGACAAGTCATGAATGTGTTAAGTTGAGATATGTAATTCAACATGTGCGAGAAACTTGTGGTTTATCCTCAGGAAAAATGACATCGATGATCATATGTGAAAAAAATGCTACATGTATCACTCAATTGAAATAAGGATACATTAAAGGAGATAGAACAAAGCATATTCTACCAAAATTCTTTTTCACTCATGATCTCCAAAAGAATGGTGACATAAATGTTCAACAAGTTCTTTCGTGTGAGAATCTAGCAGATCTCTTTACAAAGTCATTGCCAAGGAAGACTTTTGAGCAATTGGCTCACAAGATTGGACTTCGTCGTCTTAAAGATGATTGTCTGCATGAGGGGGAGAAATAAATACGTTCTGCACTCTTTTTTCCTTCGCCATGGTTTTGTCCCATTGGGTTTTCCTGGCAAGGTTTTTTAACGAGGCAGGTGATAACGTATTAAAGGATGATGTACTCTTTTTCCTTCACTAGGTTTTTATCCCATAGGATTTTTCCTAGTAAGGTTTTAACGAGACACATTCTTAAATAATCTATTTGTGACTGTCCATATCTTTTTGTATTATCTTTTATGATCTTTTCTTATTTCTATTTATCTTTTGTAAATTCACAGTTATCTCTTGTATCTATAAATAGGCTACTCCTCAAAACTCTAGTCTCTTCTTCTTCTCTACTTTTCTCTCTACTTTTCCTGTTCCGAGTTATATTTTATTTAACAGAAATGAATTTATTATGCGGCACAATCTAAATTTTTTATTTATATGACATCTGTGTCGTTCCTTAAATTGTTCATTAAAATGTTTATTTTATTTATTTATATTTATATTTTATTTTTTAATAATTAAATAGAGAATGATCTTCAGTATAGTTTTCTAAGTTATGCGTGTCACTACATAAATCTTCTAAAAATTTTAATCATATCATATTCGTCACTCAAGAATTTAAAACATCATCGTAATATTCAACCAAGGATTTTGTCGCTATTTGTCTTTCAAGGATTTAATTTATTATTAAACTAGTCTCTCCACAATTTAAAATATAGGACTAAAGTAATGATAAAAAAAAAATCTTTGACAGACTAATTTTATGACAAATTAAATCTTTGAGAGATTAATTTAGTGACCAAATTTTTGGAGGACCAAAGTGTTGACAAAAAGATCTTTGAGATTAATTTGGTGGCCAAATTTTTAGAATACTTATGCAGTAACACGTGTAATTTTAGAGGACTAAATTGAAGGTTTCATCAAAAAAAAAATTTCACAGATGAAGATTTAATCAAATAAATAAATTTGGAAATAATTATATATAATATAAGATTATGATAATGACATATATAATAATATAAATAATTAAATTTTGATATATTTTTAAATTTTATTTCAGTATTAAATATATGTATATAAATAAATAAATAAGATTATATCTCAAAAATCATAATTATTAAAATTAATGTTGAAATAAAATAATTCAAACAAAGATTCATTTGATATTTTAATTAATTAAATTATTATGTATTTTATTATTATATTATATCATGTATAAAATTATTTTCAAATTTTAGTTATGTATTTACTTGTTTTTTTTTTCTAAGGATTAACATGGTGGATTGTAATTAGATGATGGTATAAAATTATTTTACACTGTTAATACATAATCTATTTCCTGATATAATTATATTAAAACTAATCATTTATAAATTTAGTTTACTGTTTCTACTGTGTTAAATATTTGAGTTGTTAAAAATATTTAAACTAGACAAATGTTTGGTTCGTTAGGCATTGAAAAAAAAAATAAACAATATAGATTTGATTAGAGAATAATACTAAAAATATTTAAACAATTATATATATATATATATTTTATTTTATTAGAATTAGTGTTAGTAGAAAGACATCTTTGTTTTTTTGAGAAGAGTAGAAAGACATCTATTATACATTTGTATTACTATCACGAGAAGTTCATATATTATACCTTACTGTGAAAGTATTTTCTTTATCCTATTTAACTTTGTATAAAGATTAATTATTTTTATTTTTGATTTTATATATATTGAATTGCTTAATTTTTTGAATATTGAATGCTGGAAATGGTTTTTTTTTTTTTTTTTTTTTGCATTCCTTTTATAAAAAAAGTTTTATTTCAACAGTTCAACTTATAAAGTGTAATTATTATACTAATACTAATCAATATTAACTTTTAACAGCTGTTTTAATGAAATTTACTAATAAAATTGGAAATATGTATAGGTCAGTATTATTTCATAACTTTACATATGTCCCGTGTCACGCACTAGTTATTTATAATGTTATACAGATTTTTTTTTTGAAAAGAATGTTATACACATATACACCTAAATATAACATGAAAATATGTACATGGCAAAAGATGGCCTTCACGTATAGATATTAAGTATGAGATTTATTGGCAGTAGTGGATGGCACGTTGATCTTCTTCATTATCAATTAAACCCAAGTCCCCGCATTACCAATGAGCTATCAGCTATATATATCAATCTACCGAATGTCTAATTGGCAAGCCTTGATTTCTGAACTCTTCCTAGTCCCTTCAGTTCACCCTTCAAGGAAATGGCTGGCAGGCACTTCAGTATCCTTTCTCTACTGCTTCTTCTGGTGGCCTTCTCTTACACAGAAGCCAGTGCAGACGTTCCAAAAGCAACAGAGAAGAAAATAGAGGTGGTGGTGGAAGCCACGGTCTACTGTCAGAGCTGTGACCACTTTGGAACGTGGTCTTTGATTGGAGCCAAGCCCATTCCTTCAGCCAAAGTAAGTGTTACCTGCAAAAGCCACAATGGCCATGTGAGCTACTATAAGGTCTTTGAGACAGACAAAAATGGTTACCTTTATGCACCACTTGAAGGGTTCAAGATGCAGCATTATATACTTGATCATCCCCTCCACTCTTGCTACGTCAACCCTGTTTGGTCTCCTCTTGAAAGTTGCAGCCTTCTCTCCAATGTCAATTATGGCCTGAATGGGGCTCCACTTCGTTATGAGAACAAGAAATTGCATGGAAGCAAGTATGAGGCTGTCATATATGCTGCTGGTCCCTTGGCTTTCCGTCCCTCTGAATGCTCGCAGACTCACTACTAATGTCTCAAACAATTACCCTTGACCATGCATTAAGATTCACTTCATCCTGATTTTATTATTGCCTATTATTTGTGTCCACATAGTATTCAATCTGAAAATGTTTCCTTTTTTTTTTTTGGTGTATTCCTTTTTGGTATTTTTCTGTATTAAACTAAATTGCAATGTTACTGTGGTTATTTAATCTCTTTTTATTCCTTAAAAAAAGAAATGGTTTTCTACTGTCCCAGCTTTGAGTTCCATAAGCACAGAAAGTATGTAAAAGTTAGAAAAATCAGTAGAAAATGGACAACTGAAACCTTTCATTCGAATACCTCAAACAAAATCAAATTCTGCTTACATATCAGAAATCAGAATAGGCACTCAGCAATCACGTTATTCCTAAAAATCCAGAGGCATGTTAAACATCTTGTTTATATCGTCCAAGGCTTCCTTTGTGAGGATAGTTGGCTCAAACAAATCAGATTCCTTGGACTTTCCTTGCAATTTTGGTGGTGGTGGAACTTCGTGTTCCAAGTGCTCATCATCAGCAAGGATTGAAAACCCACCAAAGTCATTTCCCCTATTGCTCTGGGGGGCTTTCTCCTGCTTGGTGGTGGTTCTTCTTCTCCTAACAAAGTCTATTGGCTTCCCAAACATGTTATTTATGTCATCCATAGCTTCCTTCAAGTTGATGGTGGGGTCTACTAAACCGTGGTGGCAAACATTTTCCACCTCTGGTTCATCCAAAATGGCGGAACCAACAAATCTGCAAACGACTGTATCCTCTCTGAACTTTGAATTACGAGAGCTTTCAGCATCCATATCACTAGATTTTTCAGAAGGAATATCCTTGGGGCGGAGAAAAACAAAGCCATTTGGTTGTGAAGCCGATGAAGTACAACCACCTTCAGACAAATTCACATTCACATCACTGGTCTCGGAATGCTCCTCATCATCGATGAATATCTGGAGCGGTTCTTGGCGAGGTTGGCTAGCTTCAGTCCTGTTCTGAAGTGACAAGGAACCGGGTGGTTTGATTCCATTATCCAAGTTTTCATCAACAAAAACCTCAAACTCGTTCTTTGTACTACGATCATCTTTTGAAGGGTTTTTATGCGATTTCCTGCCTAACGGAACAGTCTCTAACGGCTCCCGGAACATGCTGTTAATGGCATTCATGGCCTCCTTCATGTTTATTGTAGGATCCACTAATCCATGATGGCATGCATCTTCTGCTTCAGATTTTCCAACCATGGCAGTGTCAACAAACTTGACTACAACTGTATCGTCACCACGAAGTCTCTTGCACTCATCCTTCTTAGTCTTTATGTGTTTATCATCAGCTACACCTTTAGCTGCATAATTATCAATTCGGGGTTCCTTTTGCACACCCTGAACACAGCATGCTCCATTGCTTTTGCTTCCCTCAGTCTTGTTGTCAAGAGAAGGGAAGCTTTTTGAAGGCAGAGGCCTCCTGGCAGCTTCCTGATGCTGCAGGAGATCCTTCTAAGTTAGCTAACTGAATACCACTAACAACAACAACGAGATGCCTAAAACAACACAGATGTGAGCACATGAAGAGAAAAGCAAGTCACTACCTGGATTCTCTTATTATTTTTTCGCTCCATGCGTTGAAGAAATTGTTCATATGATTTCTGCAATTTATCTAGAGGCTCCGCAAGGCTGTCAGAAAATGGCAAGGTAAAAAATGACTTCTGAAATTTCTGGGATAGAGAGGCATCTCATACAAATTAAAGTACTAGGTTTTGCTAAGCTAAATTGAAATTATGAGAGTAAAATTCATCGAAAATGATGCATGCACCAAGTTTCAAGCATAAACTAACAGCAACTTCATGTGAATTTTCTGTCCCAGTTTCACCGAAGCATCAAACACTAGAATAAATTGAATGGGAGACCTGATCCAGTCAAAGGTGAGAGTGTTTAAGCTAAATGGTTAAACATAGTTAGTGTTGCATCTTAGTCATATCATATCTGTGAAGGAAAGACTAGAATAAAAGAGGGATGCTTGTCATGACACTATGCAAGTATCAAAGAACCATGTTAATGATAACTTTCGTTTGTACGAAGTTCATTGCTAAGTTCCATCACCACTCATGTACTCAACACAAAAGTCAAAACAAGATGCTGATTACAGAATACAACTTACTTCTTCACTCCCAGATGGTACATTTTCTCTGCCTCATCGTACTTCTTGCTCTTCTCGTAGTAAAGAGCATACGCTTGGTAGAATTCACAACGTTTTGTCCCAATGTGATTAACCTCCATGGTTCGCAAAAGTGCTTTTGGATCATCCACAAGATCCATCTACCAATCAGAGGGAGAAAAATCATTAACCCTTTGTAAAATTCGCTAAATCCAACAATAAAAAAGAAAAGTTTAGGCTTTTTCATTTCCGCAAATCAGTAAAAAAAGAGGGGAAAGGTGGTGATTGGGTTACCAGATGGAGCCAAACCCGAAGATAGCGCATGTCGTTTCTGTAACGTCGATCGAGCTCGAAGGTATGTGCGCATTTCTGCAAGAACGCGGGTAGTTTTTCCTTTAAGGTTTTGGGAGGAAGAGTGTCCTTCATCTTTCGGATCGCGCTGCAAGTAAAGTTGGGAATAATGAGTGAGTAAAAAGAAAAAGTGAAGTGGAAAACAGAGAAAGAGAGTGTGAGAATTGAAGGGTACCGAAGCCAGGGAAGAAGAGGGTCTTTGCCGGTGTAGGCGTGGATGTCTGAGATTAAGGAAGATAACAGTTCATTCACGTTCGCCATTTCGGAATCGAATCTGCGGTTGCGCTAACCGTGGTGGTCCTGATTTGAATTTCAGTCTGGGCGGCTACAAGATGCTCATTATATCATCGAGATTCATTTTTTTTTTTGGTTGGGTGGGTGATGGGCCAGCCCACTTTATTTCCAAAACGGTTGGGCCCAAGTCCAACTACCACAGAAAACATTCCGAATAGCCTGATTTCTGCATAATGAAATGAAATAACTAAAATAATAATACAATACTTAGATAATTTTATTCTTAAGATTATTAGATGCAATTCAAGCTCTTCTTATAGTATGGGAACTATAAATAGTGAATTAGTGATAGTGAAATTTCTTTTACATTAATAATTACTTGAAGTTGAATTCATTCTATAGGAAAGAAAATTGGATAGTTTAAATTTTAGAATGTAAGTGTCAAGTTATCAAATGTAGTAGAGTTGAATAATTCAAATGTAATTTGATTATGTTTTTTTTTTTGTAAACTAATTTGATTATGTTTAATATAATGTTTGGTTTACCAACTGAGGTTGGCGTGAGTGGTTAAGGCCTCTCATCCCTTAACCAAGGTCTCGGGTTCGAGCCTTAGGTATGGAAAAAATCTCAGCTGGGAGGGATGTCACTCATCGAGGTGCCGAACAAACTCCCGCGGGAGACTAGTCCCCGTCTCGTGCAGGCGGTGGGAAACTCCTCGTTGTAGGACAAAAAAAATATATATAATGTTTGGTTTATTTGAAAATTAGTTTATTGTCTTTTAGGTTAGTATTTTGTTTAGGTTTATGAAACTAGTATAAAATAAAACTATAATAGTAAATAATTAATTCTTAAAATATAAACTCGAGTGTTATTATTAAAATTAATGTAATTTTTGTATTTTTTTTTTTCCATTTTGCTACACTCATCTTATAAATTTTTATATCAAATTAATATATTTGAGGATAGATCAAATTACACCGGTGTAACTTAAACAACTATTATACCATTCAATAACTTTCAACTGGATGATGTTTTCTTAAAATCCACCGTTGGATTGAAAGTTCCTTTCACATAGATCATGTATACAAAATTTCAAATTAATCCAAAATTATTTGTTATCTCATTCATATAGATTAAAATCGACGTAATATAAAATTTTCAAAATATATTAAAATATGGATCATTTGATTTCCTTCTTATTGTTGTTTAATTTTGACAAAATTTGATACAAATAATCTTGATAATATGTACATATAATACAAAATTTGATAAAAATTTATTTATATATCAAGTTATTAAAATAGTGTAACTCAAAAGAGTTACACTGGTGTAATTTGATCCTCTTCAATATATTTTATTTAATAAAAGAAATTTCTCATTTTCTTATTATTAAGATTATGAATTGCTCGATAATAAATTTTAATCTAATTCAAATTTAAAATTTTCATTTTTCAACATGAGAGAAACATAGTTCTATCATAATTTTCAATTTCAGAAATACAGGCACTGGTTGTTGAAAAAAAAAAAAAAGGAAGAAGCAAAAACCTGGTGCGTTGCTTTTAGTTTACTCACACTCTTCCTTCTTCTCCGTCCCACCAAGCAAACTGCCTCCGAATCCGATCAATGGAAAACTCAGACGAACGAAACGAACAACTTCCCTTCTCTCCACCAAACCCTAACAATGCCGAAGATGAAGACGACGACATCGACGAACAAGAAGACGAAGACGAAGAAGAGGAAGAAGACGACGACAACGACGTCGTTTCGCAGGACCAATCCCCATTGTCGCGGCTGCGCGAGCAGCGGACGAAGCTGGAAACCCTGTCCCGGCGACTGGCCTCGGAGCTGGTCCCTATCCGCGTCCACGACGTGCTTATTCGCGGCAACACGAATACGAAGGATTGGGTGATCGAGGCGGAGCTCAAGCTCCTCGAGGACGCCGCCACCGTGCAGGAGCTCATTCGCGCCTCCGAAATCGCCCTCGCCAGGCTCCGCGGCCTCGATATTTTCGACTCCGCCGAGCTCTCGCTCCAGGCCGGGCCGCCGGAGCTTCCTCACACCGCCAATGTCGTCATTGACGTCGTCGAGACCGCCAACAAAATCTCCGGCGAATTCGGCGTTTACACCAAACCCGCGGTACAGTCTCGCTCTCTATTATTGTCGTGTGTGATGTTGAGATTGCTCTAGATTGAATTCATTCGAAGTGAGGGACTGAGAGATGTTTGTTATTTGAGGTGTTGTAAATAATTTGTAGTGTTGCTGGCGTTTTAATTAATGATAGTTTATGATAATGCTTTTCCTTGTAGTTTTTCATTTCAGATGCTGTAGTGCTAACACCAAAGAGCAAATCTGTAATTATTAAAAAATTGAGGAAGAGGGCTTCTCTTTTGGATAGTTAAGTAGAAGTTAGGACAATGATCATAATTTAGGTGACTATAACTTGTCTGCATTTTGAGAGAACGGCACTGTTGCTGGTTATCATAGACTGGGTTTGGCTTTACTGGCTTTGCAGGTTGCAGTTAAAGTGTCACTTCCTGTTAATTATGTGGATAATAAATCATGATTGTAGTCTCGCTTGGAGTTGGGGTGGCTAGTACTAGTAGCTGATGATGATATTTCCCTGCCCCCCCGCGATCTCCACCTGTTTCTTCCATAAACTCTTGGTTTGGTTTAATTGTTTACGAAGCACACTCTTCCTGCTGTTGGGAGGTTAATGTCATCTTCTAGTATGATCTTTGACTATTCTCAATGGAGGCATCAGACATATATTGACCTGCTTGTGCCCGGATTATAGAATCAATGGTTTAAGGGAAGCAGACTTTCCTGCTTATTGCTTCCTTAATATAAAGCATTTGTACAATTACAGTGAAACAAACTATGTACCATTGCTTTACTTCTTGGCTATTGGTATTATGCTTAGGGATGAGCAGGAGTTAGTTTGAATGTTACTTGTTTTTTTTTCCTATTATTGACTATTTGGTTAGAGATAAGTATTTGAAAGGGTATACTTAGTGGTTGAAATTGGGAAGAAACTCCAAATTCTTGGAGCTCCAATTTGAATTTTCTTTTCATGAGTGGAGTTTGTTGTGGCTTTAGGTCCTTTAGAATGATTGTCTCAATTTCTAATGACTTCCTTCTGCTACTTTTGCCAATAAGACAATCAAGATACAATGTATGTATCATTATATAATGTTAATTTGTTGGGATTTTTTTAAGCATTATGAGGTTGCAAAGATATGATTTCTTGCCTATTGATAAAATATAAAGGTTTGGTCATGACTATGAATTTTCAGCTATAAAAAATTTTCCTTGTGGTGGAGTAGAACATTTCTGTTTCAGCCTTGTTTTATTGGAAGCTGTATTATTGATTTGCTGAGTATTTATTGGTCTTAATCCGCTAATATCTTCTTCTTTTTTTTCCATTTTGGAAATGTTGCAATGCTCTTTCAGACTAGTTCTTGGACTGCTGAAGGTGGTCTTAAGTACAAAAACTTGTTTGGTTATGGTGATCTATGGGATGCCTCTTTGGCCTATGGTGCCAACCAAGCAACAGAGGTGAGTGTAGGAGTGTATGCCCCTCGACTGAAAGGATTGCTAACCCCTCTTGTAGCACGACTATCCATGCTTTCCCAAGATTGGCAAGAGTTTTCTTCATACAAAGAGCAGTTGTTAGGCTTGTCCCTTGGCTTAATCTCAACAAGGAACCATGACTTAGTCTACACTCTTGGATGGCGTACCTTGACTGATCAATCACAAATGTCATCCAGGTCTATAAGGAGGCAACTTGGGCATGGTTTACTATCATCTTTGAAGTATACATTTAAAATTGACAGGAGAAACTCACCAATTAGGCCTACAAATGGATATGCTTTTCTTTCTACCACTCACTTTGGTGGCCTTACACCAGATCATCGGAGCTTGCGATTTCTGCGCCAGGTGCAATTAGATCATTTTCTTGCCCTTTAATTAATCTGCTGAAATGCAATTGTATGTCATGAATAAAACATTATAATCTCTGTTAAGTGATAGATAGCAGTGTAGTAATTACAACAACAAAGCCTTATCCCACTAAGTGATGAATAGCAATGTAGTGATTTTTAAAATGATTTTAGGGTGCTATACTTTCCAAATTTGGAACAACAGAAAATAATTTCTGATTCTTTATCCTTTCAACCTTCCAACTGAATTAGATTTAAATTAAGGATTTGGAAACCAGGGTTAAAACATCCGATTCTTTTGGGTATGGGCAGAGTACATCTTCTTGGACATTTGAAAAATTCAGAACCCGGTATCTATAATAAAATTCTTCTTTTCCTATACATGTTGACATCATTTAGTTTTAATTTTGCCTGTTGTAGACAGCGTATGAGGAGCTTGTTTGACTAGAGTATGGCCTTTCCACCTAATGAAAGAATGCCCTTGCTTTGCCCGAGTAGGATGCTCATACGTGTTGAACAAAAGCCTATTTGGTTATTCCCTCTATTTGAAAAATCTTGGCACTAGTGCATGATTGGTTGCATATGGCTTATGCTTCTATAATAGGTGCTATATATCTTGTGTAATTCAGAAATCATATTTTATGAACTTGATTGTATATATAATGCAATTTTGTCACCACCTGCTTGAAAATGCTTTGGATTGTGGTAAATAATATATAATATATATTGGGGAATGGAAAACTATCTACGTATTCTTTAAAAAAATGTTGGGAATGGGTCAATCCTGCCTTCAAGGCATGTTCAGTAAGTTGCTGTGGTAATAACCCTCATCTGTCTAAATATCTGTTGTATTTTCTTTGCTCGTTTTAGATATTTTTTTTTTCTTGACTAACTTGTTTGACTCTTCTAATGCAGGAATTTGATGTTCGCTGTGCCATCCCCTTTGGGTTTTATAATACGGCACTTAATCTTGGGATTTCTGCTGGTGCTGTTTTTCCGTGGGGGCATGGCTTCATGAACAAGCCATCTCCGCTTCCTGAAAGGTTTTATTTGGGTGGTGATTTCTCTCCAGTTTGCACCCTAGGAGGGCCGATAACATTGTGGGGATTTAAAACAAGGGGATTAGGTCCTACTGAACCACGAAGGCGAAGTAGAGATGGAATTATTGATGACAATGATGATTCCTCTAGATGGGACTTCATTGGAGGAGATCTTGCTGTTACTGCATTTGCAGACCTGTCTTTCGATCTTCCAATTAGGTGGTTGAGAGATCATGGAATTCATGGTCATGTTTTTGCTGGTGCTGGGAATACTGCTAAATTAACTCAGAATGAATATAAGCACTTCTCACCTCGGAAGTTCTTAGATTCCTTTCGAACTTCTGTGGGATGTGGATTTGTTGTTCCTACTAGACTTTTTCGCCTAGAGGTTAGTTTATGTTTCAGTTTCTTTATATTAATTGAGCAGGGAGTCAAAGTAACCAATTTTTTTTTGGGAGGAAGGGGGTGGGGGCAGCGGGAATAATTGAACTGAAAATGATGGAGGGATACATAGAAGACTTTGGGATAGTTAGTCTTATTTGTTATATTTGGACTTTGGGCTAGTTGTGTAATTTTTCTTTTTATTTTCCTTCAAATTTGGTTCTGAACTTAGCACTTAATATTTTGCTTATAAATTATCCGCACCAAAATTTGATCAAAGTTTTGATATTGTTGCAAATCACCTGAATATAATTTATTTATTTATTTTACTCTTTAAACTATGTACTAATAATAATATAATTTAGAGAAACCAGATATATATGAACATTTCTATGATTTCTTCATTGACACACTTCTAATTGTTTCAGGGCAATTTCTATTACATACTCAAGCAGAATGAACAAGATCGTGGGAAAAGTGGATTTAGGTTCAGCTTCTCAGCTCCTTCTTAGAGGCTGAGTTCACAACTGAGATTCTTTTTCTTTTATTCTCAAGCATTAAACATTTTTTATGTTGGTCAATGGATGGCTAGTACTTTTCTTTTCCTTGTCGTCTAAAATCCAGACTGAAAATCGAGAAAGGGCACTGTTTCAGCGCTGGGAATTTATAGGATCAGGTTTTGGAGTAGACATTACCCCTTGAGGGTCATAGCATATAAGCCGATGCTCATTGCATGGCGATGGTGTATGAAATTCCAAATTATTCACTCGTGTATTGCTACTTTGTTTGTTCAACTTAAATTGAATAAATCGCTAACATTGGTTGGGCTGATGGACCATTTTTGGTATTTTTACTAACTAAATAAATACCAATATGGGTTTTACTGGTATAGGGATCTTTTGATCATTGACTGAGTCATAATTGCTTTACTTGTCAACGAGTTTATGAGAATTTGACATGTAAGATGTTCTCCTTAAATTTGTTACTTTTAGCAGCAAGTTTACGAAAACTTGACACGTGGCATCTTGAACTTGCCACTCCTAGTAGCAAGTTTATGAGAATTTGATATGTGGTGTGTTCTCCTTAAACTTGTTACTAGGAGTAGTAAGTTTATGAGAACATGACATGTGGCATGTTCCATATTTATTTTTTGAGAAAAAAAAAGGCTATGTATTGATATCCAATTATAAATCATCATGTATAGTAAGTTTGTTAACTTTTATAATAATTACTTTAAAAGTTATATTAACGGTGATTTGTGATTGAATGATTGTGTAAAATAGTTTTTCATTGTTAGTGCATAATTGTTAAACTCTTATTTTTCTGGCATAATACTCACTAAAAAATAATTATGCACTAATCGATATAATTAATATAAGAGAAAAAAGGCTATAATTAGTAGTGTAAAATAGTTTTACACTTTCATTTAATCCTAAATCATTATGTAGGATAAGTTTGTTGACTTTTGCTATAATTACCTCTTAAAAGTCATATCAATTAAACTATTTAGTGTGTAAACTTTCATTTAATCCTAAATCATTATGTAAGATAAGTTTGTTGACTTTTGCTATAATTACCTCTTAAAAGTCATATCAATTAAACTATTTAGTGTGTAAAACTATTTTACATTTGGTAAAATTACCATACATTATATGAAATAAATATTATTATATTTTAAACGAACTTAAATAATTAACAACCGAAAATGATCATACATCCATACTAGTAGTAACTTATGACAATTCGTATATTATAAGTTAAATTAATATGCAAATTCTTGAATTATTTAATAATTTTTGTTGGAGTACAAGTGTGAAGGTGAAGTCCCACATTGGGTAGAAATGGGCGAGTTAAGCAACATATAAGTGAGGAAGACCCACAAACCTAATGCCTTAAGGTTTTGGGTTAAAGGTGGTGTCAGGTTCACTTATGTGGTGTGCTCAAGTCCCATTGGTGTAAATCTCCCCAGTGTCTTAGCCCCCTTGGTGCACAACAATTGGTATCAGAGCAGAAAAGTTTAGGTTCAAGCTGTGGAAGACTGAGGTGGAGAACCAGACAGGCAGAAAAGACAGACTCATGGTTTCATAAATTTTGTGAGGAACATGGCATTCAGAGACACTTCTTAGTGTGGAAAACACCACAACATAATGGTGTTGCAGAGATGATGAATAGGTCCCTTACTGAAAGTGCAAGGTGTCTGAGGTTGAATGCTGGCCTTTCCAAAGGCTTTTGGGCATAGGTGATGAACATGGCGTGTTATCTGCTCAACCGATCACCACGAGCTTCATTGGATGGGAAAGTTGCAGAGGAAGTCTGGATAGGTAACTCGATTGATTTTAATAATTTAAGAATATTTGGGTGTCCTGCTTTTGTGCATATATCCAGTGATGAAAGATCTAAACTTGATCCAAAGTCGAAAAAGTGTGTTTTCGTAGGTTATTCCAAAGGCGTGAAGGGGTTCAAGTTTTGGGATCCAACTTACAAGAAGATGGTGATCAATAGGGATGCAGTGTTTGATGAGCAGTCCATGATGCCACAAACAATTGAGACACATGAGCCAGTGCCAGGTGGAGCTTCCCTTAGCTCCGTGGAGGTTCAGGTGGACTTTGAGCATCTGCCGGTGATTCCTGAGAGGGTAGAATCATGCAGTCCAAGACCTGAGGTCACACCTGCACTTGAGCCTAGACCAGATAGTCCAGCAGGGCCGCATGAGTGCACTCTTGTCAGAGATAGAGAACGTCGCACTATTAAACCCGTTGTCCGATATGGGTTTGAAGAGTTGGCTTCTTTTGCACTTCTCACCAGTTCAGGAGACTCGTCTACCTTTCAAGAGGCTATGAACAGCCAGGAGATAGACAGATGGATGGGTGCTATGGTGGAGGAGATGGAGTCTTTGAGAAAGAATTAGACATGGGAGCTAGTTGAGCTTCCTCTAGGAAAGAGAGCCATAGGGTGCAAATGGGTGTACAAGAGGAAACCTCCAGTATCAGAAAAAGAAGGGGAAAAGTTCAAGGCTCGCCTAGTAGCAAAAGGATATTCACAACAGAAGGGGATTGACTATGATGAGGTTTTCTCCCCAGTCATGAGGCATACTTCTGTCAGGGCAGTGTTAGCCTTGGTAGCCAGTCGAGATATGCACTTGGAGCAGATGGATGTGAAGACAGCTTTTCTTCACGGTGATCTAGAGGAGCAGATTTACATGGAGCAGCCAAAGGGGTTCAGTAAAAATGGACCGGGCCAGCTAGTTTGTAAGTTAAAGAGGTCTCTATATGGATTGAAGCAGTCTCCAAGGTAGTAGTACAAGCGTTTTGATTCTTATATGCTTCGGATTGGCTATATGCGATGTGAGTATGACTGTTGTGTTTATGTGAGGAGCCTTGATGATGGCTCTTTTATTTTTCTGCTACTTTATGTGGATGATATGTTGATTGCTGGTAACCATTTGTGTGATGTGAATGAGTTGAAATCCATGCTGGGCAAGGAGTTTGACATGAAGGACTTGGGTCCTGCCAAGAAGATTCTTGGGATGGTGTAACACCCCGAAAATTACAACCCAGTAAGTAAGAACATGAGAAATTAATTAGAAATTGATGGGGATTCAATTGTTTGTTTTAAATAAGAAAAGAATATACTTGGAGTAATTAAAATATAGTTAGTAATTAATTAAGCGATTAAGAAAAATAAAGGAAAATAAATAATATAGTAATTTCTTTATAAGGATCAAATAGGAAAAATATTTATAAGAACAAAAACGTAAAAAGTTCTCTGTGAGTAACTTCCTGTAATTAATTCTCTATAATTAATTCTTGGTGGTTACTTTCTGTATAATTTGTCTGTAGATCTATTTATAAAATTTTGTGTAAGTGAGCTAGTATAATTTATTTTATTTAAAATAGTAATGTGCATGGTGATAAGTATTTAAATATGAGAAAAAGATTCATGCACTGACAGTATAAAACTATTTTACACCGTCATCCAATCACAATCCACCATTTATTGTAAGTTTATTGACTTTTACAAAATTATCTTAAAAGTCATTTAAACGGTGATTTGTGATTGGATAACAGTGTAAAACTATTTTACACTGTCAGTGAACCACCATTAAACTCTTTAAATATTTAAATAATTATTTTTATCTGTGGATTGAATGTTTGAGGTATTTGAAAATGAAATTCATCTATGGTAACTGTTAAAAATAAATAATAAAGATATATGGAAATAAATTACTTTGTCTGTGATTAATTGTTAGTAATAAATAATAAAAATAATTGTTTTTGTGTATTAATTATTTATTTGACTGAAAGTTTGTTTTAACCGTTTTTGAATTCTGAAACTTACACGTCAAGTTACCTTTCGTAAAATTCATCTGTGAGCAATTACTCTATAGATAAAATTTTATGAAAGTTATTAAAAAGTTTTTATTTCATAAGATTTATAAAAATTATTTGAAATTAAGTTCTAAAATTTTAGATCACATTTCATTACGATTACACAGTGTAAAATTACACTGTGTAAATTAAACTCAGTACCTAAAACTACCAAATCACACCGTTTAACCAATTGAAATTCATGCAAAACCCTCATTTCCCACTTGAGTCCCACGGACACAACACATCAAACTTGGCAAGCAATTTAGGAAGATCTTCTCACACAAGCCAACCCAAAAACTTAGTCACTAAGTCAACTAGCAAAAAGCTCTCTCCTTTCTTACGGATCCCCCACCCCAAAACCCTCACTCTCTCATTCTCACAAAACACAAAACTTAATCACTAAGTTAGAAAACAAAACCTCTCTTCTCTCTCTTCTTTTTGCTGCTGGCTGAGACACCCAAAAAGGGAAGGAGGAAGCCATTTTTGTGAAGCTAGTGGGCTGCATGCAAGCTAGGAGGTCATCTCTTCATCACCAACATCATGCCTTCTCTTCACCTTCATCTTCTCTCCCTCTTGGCTGAACAAAAAACAAAGGTGAGGGAAACTTCTTTGTGGATTCTATTTTAGTTTAAGTGTGGTTGAGAGTTAGGGGACTCAACCACATCTTGCATGCATGCCCCTCTCTTGGCTGTTGTGTGTGTTTTGTTTGAATGCTTGAATGTGAAAAGTTGATGAAATGGATTGAAACCCTTGGCAGTGGTTGTGTGTGTGATGTCCTGGCCTTAGTGTTGTTTTTGTTTTTCTTTTAAACTGAGTGGGAAGGCACCTGGAACCAGGGAAGCCATGCCCAATTTTTTGGAAATTAAATGGGTGAAGGTTGCATGTGGAAATCAAACCTCAAAATGAAGTGGCAGTGGCTGTTAGGTTCTAGTACCCCTGGACAGCCTCCATGGTTTTGTAAATTTTGGAAGATCTAACCGTTGGTTTTTCATGAAATTTGTTTTGAATGAGAATAGACACAAAATTGAGAAACTTTCATTTTGACACTTTGGCGAGATTACGTCGTTTCGAGGTTTATCCGTGACCCACAAAGTGGTTGTTCTGTTTTCGAGTTCCACTAGGAACATGTCTCGGTTTTTTCCAATTTTACACTTGTATACTTATCTTTTATTTTTTGTGTTTATACCATTAAAAACTAGACAAAACAAGTTTTTTAACCATATAAATTACAAAAATTATCATGTCCAATTTCTAAATTAACTTTTTAAAAAGAAACAGGGCAAGGGTTTTTGAGCTCTGTTTTGAGTCTGAAACTTAGGCTGTTAGAAATAAATTTACTGGGAATAGTAAGGAAAGAATTTGGGGGCAAGGGTTAACTTTTTAGAAATATAAAAATTGTTACCTTTCTACTGTAAAAAGTTCAGCTCAAAACAAGTTTGGAAAGTGAGAGAAATTTACATTTCTTTGAGCTATGTTCAGTGAACACTCAAAATCCAGGGCTGCTGAATTAGAAAATTTTATAAAAAAAATTCTAGATGTTTATTTTATAAGTGGGATACATTTCTGTAAACTAGATTTCAAGAGCTTCGATTTGATATAAAAAAATTTAAATTCTGAGGTCATTTGCTTGTTTCAGTGAGAGTTCACATTCAGTACTGCCAATGAAAATTTGACTAAATAGTCAAATGTGATTGTTAACACTTGTATTTTTTCCATTTTACATTCAATTAATATTTTGATTCTGTGAGATAATAGATAGAATACAATCACTATTATGATTGATTCATTCAAGTCTGACGGAGGAAAATCTTGAGTATTTGATATTTGAAAGTGTAATTTTGTCTATTTTGGTGATACGGTCTGTTGACTGTAGTTTGAATCTTGTGGTGAAATTGTTTGTTGGTGTGATGTGTTTACAAGACTCGGGCGTGAGTGCTTGTGAAGACTAGAACTTTGTTCTAGTTTTATGGCAAGTTTGCCATTTAAAGATAAATACAACCTTAACAGAGAGCAAAATTAATTTTGCTACAAGATGTAATTGTTATTTTATTATATAGGAATTAATTTAATTAACTCTTTATTTTTATGCGTTGGACATAGAAATAATCTTAGGACCTTTGCGTGGAGGAATAAATGGTAAGTTAACACTTTATAAAATCGTAAAGTTTTGAGAGAGCAAGGAAATACATAAAACATAATAAAATTTTCTACGCATGGTGAATATGTTAAGTTAAGAGTCGTACAAGGAAGATACGAGTGTACGACATATTGCTGAAATTGCAATATGGCGAGAAGGTCGCATGGGATATTTCAGCTGCGAGTTATCTGTGAACCAAGATCGGATTGCGAATGACGCATCACTTGAGGTGATGAGATCGTTACGATGTAGCGATAAAAGGCAAAGCCCTTATTTATATATGCATATGTGAGCGTAGAGGTGGTACCTTTAGCTCGACGTCAATTCGTCCGCACCTGTACCATGTGCAGCGGGAAATCCACAAGCGACAAAGAAAGAAAATAAACTCTGTGAGAAGAGTGTTGAGGAGTCAGTCCTCAGAGTAATGGATGACCACAGTTGGTACCTGGGAGATGATCGTAAGGCAGGTTGTTCTTGGAAGGTAAGACACTGAGTTGCGACGATAGATCACATAGCTGACTTGGCCACCCTGACAAAAATACGAGACATCATCAGTTGGTGAGAGCCCACCATTGTACCATGGTGAAGGGTGTACTCCCAACAGTCATCCAACTCAAAAATTGTGTAAGACCACTGAGTTCTGAGAGTTCCAGTGACAGTTGGCCAGTGTGAAACAATTTACAGAAATAGTTGTGGAAACGAATAGGTTTCGAGTGTGATCGTTAGAGAACCACATCGTGGTGGTTAGCAAGATTGTGTTTGTGACTATCAAGTCGTTCTGTGTGTACTGCTTGATGAAGCAAGAAGTTTACCCTCTGTTTATTTTTCTTTTAGGAATCAGTGGCAGTACTTGTAGAGATCGCAAAGATGCTATCGTCGTTGTCTCTCTCTTTCGGAGAGTCTTCGAGGGGTCATCTGTACCTGTTACTGTTTCCGATGCCACACCATCAGAGGAGTTCACGTTTGGTCCGACGCTTCCCACCTTTCGCCGAACCCCGTTATGTTAAGAATTAGAGGCGTAATTGGGTGAGTGCCCGTCAGGGGATCCGCTGCTAGTCGTGAACTTAGGGAACAATGAGTCAAGATTTTTTAAGTAGGGTTTGGAGAACTTTGAGGAAGATTCCGTGAAGGATCCTAAGGATGACGACCACTAGATTTCTTTCCAGGAATCTTGTCAAAGATCCTTCGCTATCCTATTTCTTGGGATTAGTCTAACATGCAAGATTGGGTTTAGAGATGACTGCTCTGAGACTAGATTTTTCTCTTTTTATGTATTTGGATATGGGCAGACCTAGGTTTCAAATTTTTGGTATGTACATTCAACTTTCGTACTCTATTACCTTATGTATTTGGTATGCACTTTGGGAATGTACATATTACTATTACTCAGGAAAATATTTGGGTTATGAAAATCTCTATTTCATGTATATATGTATATTTTATAGCCAGAGCTATTTACTTTATTTATTCTATTTTACTCACTTTTAAATGTATATTTACAATTTGAGGCGGCGATACGCAACTTTCGAAATTAATTAATCAAAAGTTTTAAAAACTTAGTAAAATTTCGATCTATGTTTTATTAACTTCACAATTTTTGGAAAAATAAAAATTTGTTAACACTTTTTCCAAATAATTTAAGGATCTTTTCCTTACCTTTTCCTAAGATCGAATAAAGTAACACACCTATTGAATTAAAATAAGTTTAAAATGAGAATATATGTAAACCCAGATTTAGGGTGTTACAGCTAGAGATTCACAGGGACAAGAGGTCCAGAAGACTATGGCTCTCACAATAGGGCTATGTTGAGAAGGTGCTGGACAAGTTTAGCATGAGTAATGCTAAGTCAGTGAGTACTCCACTTGCAAACCACTTCAAGCTTTCTGTAGATCAGTGCCTGAAGACAGATGAAGAGGTGGAATACATGTCAAAGGTTCCCTATGCCAATGCAGTTGGTTGCCTGATGTATGCTATGGTTTGCACTAGACCATATTTGGCACATGCTGTAAGCCAAGTCTGTAAGTTTATGTCGAAGCCAGGGAAGTGACATTGGGAAGCAATGAAGTGGATCTTCAGGTACCTAAAGGGTACAACAGGGCATGGTATTATGTTTGGCAGTCAACAGGGTGATCCTTCAGTTGCAGGTTATGTGGATTCTGACTATGCTGGTGATTTGGATGATAGGAGGTCTACAACATGGTATGTTTTTACTCTTGCAGGTGGGCCTATTTGTTGGAAGTCCATTGTCCAGTCTATTGTGGCAATGTCAACAACTGAAGCAGAATACATGGTAGTAGCAGAGGCTAGTAAAGAAGTTGTGTGGCTCACAGGGCTAGCAAAGGAGCTGGGCATTGAGCAAGGTGGAGTTGATGGCATCTGGTCAGATTTTGCTTAGGAAGGTTCACACTTCAGAGACTGCAGCTGATATGTTAACCAAGGCGGTCACAGCTGACAAGTTCAAGCATTGCTTGGACTTGTTGAATGTTGCTTGGTGCTAGATGTGACTAGACTCCCCAACCCAGGAGACATATGAGGATATGAGATGGACTTGCTGTTATCTTCCACGGGGCCGAATATTCGCCAAGGTGGAGATTGTTGTGCATGACTCATATTCTATAAGTGAGCAGCTTAGGCTTGGGCCACTGGTTGGATTACGAAATAAGTGGATTGAGGTGCGGGGGTTTAGCCTCGCGGTACGGTACAGGGATAATATTGTACGCAGTACGTTACATGGGTGATATTGTAAGTCTGTATTGTGGTTTATTCTATATAAACTGATGTAACCCTATTGGCCTGCAAAGTACCAAGTGAGATCAGATTCTTCCTCAACTCAGGGATATGTCGGACATCACACAACGTTCTCACTCCACCATCATCTATAGCAATCTGCACTTGTCTCATTCCAACAATAGCACAAGCTTTGTCGTCACCCGAATAGACACTGCCAAAATTGCCTGACCTGTATGTAGTGAATCATTCCCTATTGGAAGTCATATGGTAAGAACATCTGGAATCAAGAATCCACGCATCAGTAAGCTGACTGCATGAAATCGAGAGAACATCTCCCTCACTGTAGTAGTCTGAGTTGTTAGTCTCTGCGAGGCAGAGCAGGATGCCCCTTCACCAGACTGCTTCAACTTTGGACAATTCTTTCTGAAATGCCCTTGCTTCCCACATTGGGTAGAAATGGGCGAGTTGAGCAACATATATGTGAGGAAGATCCACAAACCTAATGCCTTAAGGTTTTGGGTTGAAGGTGGTGTCAAATTCACTTTTGTACTGTGCTCATGACCCATTGATGAAGATTTCTCCTGCTTTTAAACCCTCTCCAATGCACAACAATTTTTAATTAGATTTATTAATTATTTTATTTTTTAATTAGGTTTTTGAATTTATATTTGTTTTTTAATTAGATTGCAGGATCTAATTAAAAATAAATACGAATTTAAAAACTCAATTAATTTTAAAAAAAATAATTAAAAATGATAAAATAATTTATGAAACTCCGGATTAATTTAACGTATATGTATATTATATGAAAAGAGTAAAGTACATATATGTGGACAGTAGGGTGTGTAGGAGAAATCGAAGAAAGTGAAATACTGGCAGCCAATCCGAAAAGGAAGAAGAGGATAGAGCTGCACACAAGGACACCACATGCAATGCAACAAATATCATGGACGGTTAAGAAACTATTTCATTTCCCTCCTTATTATGTTATGAAGACTAGAGTATATGCTTCTAGCATCTTCCTCTGATCCCTCACTACTACTTCAAACTCATAAATCCCCTTATTTTTTTCTTTATCCATTGTTGCATATTCTTCTAACTCACAACAACTATGCTTCACTCCACTTCTCTCCTTCCTCATAATAACCGCTTGGTCTTCTCCTTCCGCTCCAAACCTTCTTATTTCCATTCTCATTCTCATTCCCACTCCCTCTCTTTCTCCAAGTTTCTCTCTCTTCCGTCTTCTTCACAATCGTCATGTTGCCACGTGGCTCGAATCTCCACCGAGACCTTGGAAGTCTCGCCGCCGCCGCCGCCCGGCTTCAACTTCCGCCGCGAAATCGCCCGCCTCTCCGACCTCCGCGACAGGCTCGCCGCGTGCACTACTTTAAACGAGAAGCTCCGAGTAATCGACGCCGATTCCAGAGTAAAGCGCTTCTTCGGTTCCCGCCGCGGCCTCGCTAGGGTTTTGGCATCGCTGCAATTGAACTCCGACCAATTGTTCTTGCTCAAGTGCGTGGTTGCCGCGGGGCAGGAGCACGTGCTGTGTTTGGACGAAACGGAATCGCTGGAATCTGCAGCCGCCACGAGTGCCGTGAAGAGCGCGCTTTACGCTCTCGCGGAGATGATTGAGAATATGGATTCCTTTAACGGCAATGGCGGTGCGGGTTTGGGGATGGCGTTGGAGGATCACGAGATTTCGGAGTTGAACAAGTTGTTAGAGACTTTGGCGGAAATTGAGCGATTCTATGACTGTATTGGAGGGATTATTGGGTCAGTGCTTCATTTTTCTACTTTTACCATTCGCTTAGAAATGGAATAAAATTAACTTGCCTTGCTTTTGCTTGCTTCTTCGGTATATTAATAAGCCATCATAAAGCAATTATATTAATATTACCTTGTGTGAGTTACGTAGTGAAGCTGCAGAACGAAACTGTTATGCTTCTTAATTAGATTAACATTTTTAGTTCTCCAGTTTTGTGGGAACAATAATTGGGTTTACGCGGGAGACAGGGTGGCAACAATAATTGGGTTTAGGCTCCTTTAGTTTTTTTATTTCCCCCCTTATATTTTTATAAACTCCTAAGAAAACGAACTGGTTCGCCTTGCCCTCATTACTTGTCATCCCAACCAAGGTTTTAAATATGTGTGATCTATCGAGGTCGCAGCTTCATCGCATTCCTTGATATTGTGGGAAATTGCAGACAAATGTGGCCGATGTAGCCACAATTGCGGTTGTGGACACCCAGAAAAATTTTACACTGCAGCTGAAATCGCAGTTGCGGACCTTTCTAAACCCTTGATCCCAACAGAATCAAGTCGTTTTTTGCTTTTGCTTGGCATAAACTTAGTTTAATAGGAGAGAATGTTGTTTGGGAATAAGTCAATGTGCATCTGCTTGTTTGTTTGCTAACATTAATACACTGCAGATATCAGGTAACAGTACTGGAACTTCTTGTACAAAAATCGTTTGAGATGCAGAATATAAGCTGGGCCCACCACAGGCATGACATGAAAGAATGCCAAATTTTGGGAATTAATGCACCTAATGGGCTTAACCTTTCTGAAGACACAGAGTATGCATCTCAAGCAGCTCTATGGGGTATAGAGGTTAGTTTAATTACATTACCTGGTTTGTAATTTGCATTTAGATTGAGTTGATTCATAGCTACATGGAATAATAAGATCTTGTCCTTCTAGGGTTTGCCAGACCTAGGTGAAATTTATCCTTTGGGAGGTTCTGCCGACAGGCTTGGTTTGGTTGATCCTAACACAGGCGAATGCCTGCCTGCTGCAATGCTACCATATTGTGGAAGGACTTTGTTGGAAGGTCTTATAAGAGATCTTCAGGTATATTAGATCTCCAACTATCAAACACAATCTTCTTATGCCTACTTTTTGATAATAAAATAAAGACAAGATTAATCATTTATGCTGGGCGCTAAAATATCTAATTCTGCTGTTTCACATTTGAAGGCCAGAGAATTCTTGTACTTCAAGTTATATGGGAAACAATGCATCACACCTGTTGCAATAATGACAAGTTCTGCAAAGAACAACCACAAACATGTCACTTCTCTTTGTGAAAGACTTTCATGGTTTGGAAGAGGTCGATCAACTTTCCAACTTTTTGAGCAGGTTTTATAGAAATCTATACCATGGCTTCTCAGAAGGGGTAATCTTATTTTAACAATCTCTAAATATCTAATTTGTAAATTGGCAGCCTCTTGTTCCAGTTGTTGGTGCAGAAGAAGGCCAGTGGCTGGTCACCAAACCATTCAGTCCCTTGAGCAAGCCTGGTGGTCATGGTGTCATATGGAAACTTGCTCATGACAAAGGCATCTTCAAATGGTTTTATTGTCAAGGAAGAAAAGGTGCAACTGTGCGCCAAGTCAGGTCTGTTGTTATGATTGATATTTCTAGGGTTTGCTTTTGTTAGTTTTCTTGTAGAGAAACTTGCTTTTACAAGGTGACTGATACTGGTGACCTTGCAGTAACGTGGTGGCAGCTACAGATTTAACCCTCCTAGCCTTAGCAGGGATTGGTTTACGTCAAGGAAAGGTAGGTGTAGGTTGTTTTAATTGATAATGTCATTCTTTTCTAGGACTGTGTATATTGACAAAGATAAGAACATGTTATAATAAATGGGTAAATAATGTCTTATCATGTGTAGTTCCTTACCTTCTGTCTTGTAAAATTTCTTACGTATAAAGATTTGGGTAAATCAACAAATGACAGATATTTGCAACTTTGGTGAATAATATACTGTGGGAGAAAAAAAAAACAAAAACTAGATACCAGTACCACAGTCAATCTGTTTATCCTTTAAATGCACTGTTTTCAACTTTGCATGCATCATTATCCCCATTTAATAGTTTATCTTGCCTGAAGATCTTTAAGAAAAAAAGAAAGATACTATTTTCTATAATATTTATTGAGCTAAACAGTCTCAAATCACAAATTGAATATTGATTGCACTTTCTTAACTGTGTATGTTTAACAGAAACTGGGATTTGCATCTTGTAAGCGGATCTCGGGTGCCACAGAAGGAGTTAATGTGCTGATGGAGAAGAAAAGTCTTGATGGGAACTGGGAATATGGTGTGTCTTGTATTGAATACACTGAGTTTGACAAGTTTGGAATTACTACTGGACCTCTTGCTCCAAAAGGGTACATGTTTTTCCTGAACTAGATTTATTTCAATACTTCACCTATCTCATAAAATGTGATTTGACCTTTCATAATCTAAACTGACTTAATATGTTCAAATTTGGTTTCCAGATTCTGTGCTATATTGTGCAGCTTTCAATTATTTGCAATGCTTAAGCAATGGTATCCTTCTAGTGAGACACAATATTACAAACGAATAGCTTTGATGATTAAGGACACATTATCCCCAAACTTGTGCCAATATTGAGAACAACATGCATCTTATAAACCTGCATCCACAGGAGAACCATGCATTTCATTTTAAAATGAATGCATTTGATATCATAGATTTCTTTTCTTCTGGAGATTATCATAACAGTTAAATAGTCATATATGTAGTCAAGATAATCAACAATTGGATTAGAAAAACCTAATCCTACCTCTCAAGAAACATGGATTCCTAGTTGGAGCCTTATTTTGTGTTCTTCTAATCTTGTTGGAAACAGAGACTCGTTTTTGTTTGCTCAAAATTGTGTCTCACTTGATTTGATGGTGTTGGTTTCAATTTATTCTAT
This sequence comes from Pueraria montana var. lobata, assembly GCA_026413185.1. Lineage (NCBI taxonomy): Eukaryota > Viridiplantae > Streptophyta > Magnoliopsida > Fabales > Fabaceae > Pueraria > Pueraria montana. The sequence goes on along the minus strand of CM048655.1, from coordinate 61,018,590 downwards.
TAGAAATCTTTATTCTGTTTGTATTTTAGGCTTTCTAATTTGGAATGCATAACCCAAATATCAACTTTATTTTGTATAATCAAGTTTGCAGGCAGAGTTCCCGGCCAATACAAACATCTTATATATTGATTTGCCTTCTGCGGAGCTAGTTGGATCAAGTAAGAGTGAAACTAGTTTACCTGGAATGGTGCTAAATACTAGAAAGACAATAGTTTACACAGATCAGTATGGAAGACGTCATAGGTATGTAATTTCCCTATGAACTTTATCGATGCAGTTTTATTACTTATCTTTGTTTTATAGATTAAATTGAATGTGAACCTTAGCACAACGGTAAGGTTGCTTGCTGTCTTATGTCCTAAATAAAGGTCACAGGTTCAGATCTTGGAAAAAAATTCTCTGTTTGCAGGGGGAAGGCTGTGTATATCTACTTTCCCCAAACCCTAGTTAGTGGGAGCCTCATGCATTGGGTTGCCATTTTTTCTTATTGATTAAACTGGTATTATTAACTGTAAGATTTATATTTTCTCCACAATAACTTTTTTCAAAGTTTCAAAATGGATATATATGTTTAATCACAGCAGTAGCTAACTAGCTACTGAAGCATTTCATAATCTATATTCTTTATCTGACACTAGTTTATATTCATGTATCTAGAAACAGAAAATTTTGATTTTGAATAAATGACAACCACAAATTGAAATTGAAGGGTTTCCTTTCCTGGCTTAAAAATAAAATTCATCCTTTCTTTCTACTGTGATTTTCTGCTTTCTTATTCACTACTTATTGGTGTTGGTAAGAGTAGATTTACAGTTTCTATTTACAGTTTCTTCAAATTTTCTATATTGATCTTAACTTCTCTAAGTTGCTTTTTGGTTAAATTGCTCAGTTTGTCCCTAAAATATTTGGGAATTTTCAAGTATGTCCCTAAACTAAAAAAAATTAATTAGGCCCCTAAACTAAAAAAGTAGTGACCTGGGGTTAGTTTTTGGCGGCTGGAAATCGTCAGAAAATTGGTGGTTTTTAAAACCCTAGGGACTCAATTGAAAAAGTTTACATGATCTAGGACCTTTTTTTTTTTGGTTTAGAGACCTACTTGAAAATTCCCAAATTGTTTATGGACCCACTGAGTAATTTAACCTTAATTTTTCTTGTGATGAAATGTTATCACTCTGTCTATATCGCTGATTCTTTTGTTGCATGTACAACTTACTCATCCCTTTTTTTCATTGTGATTCGCTAGTGTCTCTGGTGGTAGACTTGAGTGCACAATGCAAAATATAGCTGACAATTATTCCAACTCATATTCATCTAGATGTTATAATGATGTGGAAGGTATGTCATACATGTATTTGTTTGATCTGACAAACTATATACTCCCTTTCCCATTTAGTTGAGCTTAACAAAACCCTTGCATAATTGTGAGCAGATAAGCTAGATACTTTTATTGTATATAATGAAAGAAGAAGGGTTACTTCCTCTGCTAAGAAAAAAAGAAGACATGGTGACAAGTCTTTACACCAGGTTTGATTTACTGCATGTGTAGAGTATCAATTTTGTGTCTAGATTGGGATGACTAAACACAGCACATGTGATATTCCTTTGTGTTGATTCAATTTCAAGCTCCATACTGTCCTTGTACTCTTATATCTTGTCCTTGTAGCTTCTTATTATGAGGTTTGTTCCTAATATTTCCTTAGATACTTGGATAGTGCTCTCTTCACATAGCAGTTGGTATCATCTGAATATCTTACTAACGGGTTGAACAATAGTGAAAGTTGAAGAACCAAATTAGACGTTATTTGAAGTATTAGGAGATGTCTTGGAGTTGTAATGATGGTTGCTCTTAAATATCTAATATGTTTTGCATTTATATGCAGACACCTGATGGGGCTCTGTTGGATATCTTACGAAATGCTCATGATCTTCTTTCACAATGTGATATAAGACTTCCTCAGGTATATATGTATTCTAATGTGTGTTTTATGAATATTGATTCATTTTCATTTGGTTGGGTTGGGTACGATTTCATATTATACTAGTATGCTACTGCATAACATTTTTTTTTTAATTGTAAGTTCATTTGGTAATACATGTAATTTGTAAAGGGTGGATAACTTTTCTAGGTACTTTCAATTATTTTATGTTACGTTTTATCTCTCCTGCAGATTGAAGCCAATGAGAACTATGTTGATTCGGGACCACCATTTCTCATCATTTTGCATCCGGCTCTTGGTCCTCTTTGGGAAGTCACTAAGCAAAAAGTAACACTATTTATCATGTTATTTTTCAATAATCATTCATCAATAGTTGTCATTTTTGCATTTGTTTGTATATATTTAAAATTATGGAAGTTTAATTGAATTCTATCAGTAAATGGTTGAGTGTTCTAAACATGTTGGTTTCAAGTGTTACCTTAAATGGTGAAATAAAGTATCCACGGTCTATTTATTAAATGAGCATTCTAACATATTTTTCTTGTTAGTGAAATTGTGTTAGACATGATTAATTAAATAGGTCATTTTTGTCTGTGTCCAGTCTCCACTCCACCCATAGTGTTCTAAGACACATGACAAGACGTGAATATAATCTTTTTACACAAAATTTTCTTCCTATTGTTTGATCGTAATCCCTTCTTCAATGCAATTTGCTTGAAACATGACAGTTCTACAGCTTTACAAGGGTGAATTGTGTTGATCATCCTTTATAGAAAAAAGGTTTCAATTATTTTGTCATTCTTTCTTGTGATCAGTTTTATGGTGGTTCCATATCAGAAGGCTCTGAGTTACAAATAGAGGTTGCAGAGTTTTTTTGGAGGAATGTTCAGGTACTACCTACTCAAATAGACTTTGTTAACTTATATGGAATGGAGTTGCTAAGATATTGGGCTGATATTTGTGGTTTGCCCCTTTATTCCAGCTCAATGGAAGCCTGATCATAATAGCTGAGAATGTTATGGGCTCAATGAAGATTAATGAGAGCGGTGAATCCATACTACATTATGGCCAAAGGTACTGGGCTGTCTGTATTAATAAGAACTATTGTGATCCTTTATCAATCTGATCCTACGTCCAAATCCCAAGACCTCAGGCATAAAATTGTTTTAGATTGCAAACATAAAAAATGTTTATGCACATTTATCTGGTTATCATGCCAGGTGTGGAAGATGTAAATTGCAAAATGTCAAGGTATTGAACAAGGGAATTGATTGGACTTGTGGTGAAAACATATACTGGAAACATGATGTGCAGCGATCTGAGGTGCTGCAGATCATACTGCATGGAAATGCTGAATTTGAGGCTACTGATGTTGTCTTACAGGTTAAAGTTTAAATTCAGATTTTATTCTACCTCTGAAAAATTAGTTGCAAATCTCGCTTACAATTAGGGATGGCAATGGGTAGGGTCCTATAGTACCCATCCCCATAACCGCGTTTAAAAAAAATACCCGTACCCGGCCCCATACCCGCGCGGGTAGCAACTTTAATCCCCATCCCCGTACCCGATGGATACCTATATACCCATACCCGCACCCGCTACTTGCACTTTACTTATGTATGAAGTTAATCAATCAATAAAAAATAGGTTTAAATGTAATTTTGGTCCTCCTATTTTGCACAATCCGCAATTTTAGTCATCCTATTTTAAAATAGAGACATTTAGTCCTCCTATTTTGCACAATCAGCAATCTTGGTCCCTCTATAGAGACATTTAGTGCCTTAATTTTGTAAAATCCATAATTTTGGTCATTTCATCAAATTGAAAGCATTGACAGTTAATTAATGTTAACCTTGACGTGACCCAAATATAGTGATGTGACACGAGATTATTTATTTATTTTTTAATTATTTTAAATACTGAGTAATAATTATTTGTTTATCTATGTCACTAAAGCACATGTCATGTCGATTTTAATGGTTGGGATAGTCGTGAGTCCTAAAATAGAAATCACAAGTCTTAATCATTTATTTTAAACTAGTTCTATATTGTTGAAGTACATAGCAAGTCGTAGTCAAATAAATGATATTACTTTTTTTTAAAATATATTTTTCATCAATTATTCTACTCAGTATTTAAAATAATTAAAAACTAAATAAATAATCTTGTGTCACGTCACTATATTTGGACCACGTTAAGGTTAACGTTAATCTCTTAACAGTCAACGCTTTCAATTTGATGGAAGGACCAAAATTACATATTTTACAAAATTGGGAGACTAAACGTCTCTATTTTAAAATAGGGGGACCAAAATTGCGGATTGTGCAAAATAGATAAATCAAAATTGCATTCAAACTATAAAACTATTAATTAAAAAAATTATTACAAATAAATTGAGAATTAACGCTTAAATAATTCAAACTTAACATTAAAAGCATCCACACTAAAAATATAAAATATAAAATTATTGTAAGTTATAACATAAATCTTTTACTATTAGTGTTAGTTTATGGAAAATATAAAATTATTATTTTTACATAAAAGTATATATATAACACATAATTATTTATTTAAGTTATTTTAATTATATATATATATGGTAGGTGCGGGGCGGGTACTAGGTACTATAGTACCCGTACCCATACCCGCACCTGTAAAAAATTGCGGATAAATACCTGGTCCCGGCTCCAATAAGCGGGTATTTATCCGATCCGTTTACGGATATTTTTGTGGGTACCCGTAAGATCCGGATACACTTTGCCACCCCTACTTACAATACTGCCAACTCATTGGATTTGAACCAAAGATTTCTTATACTATGTAAGAGTTGTCATTGGATCCAAACCAATTGGCTAGTTGATATGAATGTGGATGTGCATGGTAAGATGGCACAACGGCCTGGTATTGCTTGACAAAGTAGGATTTATTTCCTTCATGTATACCCAAACCACATTGTTCCAAACAATATTATAGTCATGGGACACTTTCTTTTCTAAGCACTGACATAAAGGATTCCTTTCGAGTTTAGAACTTATTAGGTAGCTGTTTTTTAACTATCAAACTGACCCTGTAGTCATTTGTATATGAATGTTGAAAAGAACCAGAGTCTCGTAACAAAGCCACCAATTACTGTTATTTATACAGCCTAAAAAATAAGTAAAATAAAATTACTCTTCTCATTAATTCTAGTGGTTATTTGATACCTATAAACTAATAACTGACAAGCTTATTTTTGCTGTTATTTAACTGATATAGGGAAATCATGTGTTCGAAGTTCCAGATGGCTACAAACTGAAAATCACTCCAGGAAGCCCAGGTCTCTTCAACTTTAGAAATATCTTTGGCTTGGTTGATTATGCTTTAGTTGCTTTTCCTAAATTAATATGTGCTGTTATCATGAATGATTATTTTGAGAAAGTTACTGTTGTAATCCTTAGTCAAATTGTATTTGTTCTGTTTAGTCATAGAATGTTACTGATTTAAGTTCACAATTGCGTTCCAGGTTTAGCAATCCAGTTGGATCCAATTGATCAAGATATGATGGAGAGTGGAAGCTGGCACTGGAATTACAAGATAGAAGGTTCTCACATTCAGCTAGAATTAGTAGAAGAATCATAAACCACTAACCACCTTAAGATGTCTGCTTCGTGAATCATGGTTCACAGCTGGCATTGGAGTTCACCTTAATAATTTCGATTACCAAGTGACAGGTTGAACAGAAGTTAAGCCTTTGTCATTTTTGGTTGTTCTAGACTTCGTTGTAATATGTTGATAGGTTTGTAAAATCCGTGTCACTTCCCTCATTTTTCCATTCTTTGTTCCCCTTTATTTATTGGGATGATCTCCATGTAACCAACATTGTCAAACTGAGATGAATTCAATCAATGAATATGGATCTATTTAATTAATTGCAGACCTCTTTTACATTGTAAACGTACGCAGTCACTTTTTCTGGTTTCAACTAAAAAATAGTTTTAGTTGTTAATTAGCTTTTTAATCTTTAGCTTATCAACTACTTTTACTAAATATAGCTTTCAAATAACGTTGAGACAAGTCCATTACCAAATTCATGTATTTTTGTCAAACAAGTTTTATAAGCTAGTAAAATATGTTATAAACTATCTAAAATGGTTTGCCAACTAATATTTAGTAGTATTTTTATCTTTAATTGAGTTTTCAATAAATAAAAAAAATAAAGTCTCTATATTTTATAATAGTAATAGCTATTATTATTTTCATAAAATAATGATAAATTAATTTTTAATAAAAAAATATTCCACAATAAATATTTTATTTGTACCTTAAAATATTTTACCATTGGGTACATTAATAATCCGAACAGTTTTTTTATTATAACATAAAAGTGAGAATATTATTAAATTACTAAATACTGAAAACAAATTAATACATAATATTGGGAAATAATATGTTTTATTATAATTTAATGTATTAATAAAATAATATTACTTATAGAGACCCGAAGAAAGGATATCTCAATTATATAATACTACAAATAAAAAAAATCAATTTCAATAAAAAAAAATAAAAAATAAAAAATAAACAAGAATTTGTAATTAGTTTAAGCTATAGCTCTGTTATCCATCACCATGCCAATTTGAATGAACTATCCCAATGTAAAAGTTTGACACTACATGAGTTATCAAATGAACTTGCTAATTCAAATGTCAAGACAGTGTGCAGCCTCTGGAATTTTTTAATTTATATGTATCAATTTGCTGTGCCTGTGTGACAAGTCACATGGTTGTGTCCATATTGCTAATGAAACTCTCCTGTTATGGAGGATTCGTAATCGTCCTCCCAGTTGTATCTCCTTTCCTCACTCTTCTATTAACATTTAATATGTTTTAATAAAAGTGTGCCGAGGAATTAGGAAAAACTAGTGCTTCTTTATCGTGAACTGCGTGTTGGGTTGTCATAAGAATAATACACCAAACAAGATACATCTGTATATTGTAGGCAAAACCAACTCGTAACAACCAATTTTCAGCTCTCTCTTCTCTTGCAGTATTGGAATTATGACTATGCCTATACATACACACTTGAGGGATCCATGGCAAAACAGGTCGAGACAAGTTAACTTATGAGTATATAATGAGTTGAAAAATGCAGTCTGTCCCGTTAATCCTAGCTACTTTAGTTTAGGTGTTTACATATATTTCATTCTGTCAATTCCTACATATAATTTTTTACATTATTATTCAACTTTTTAATCAAATTATCTCATTTACATTTCAATATTTTTTTTGCACTATATTATCTATGATAAGAAGTGACCAAATGAAAAAAATATATATTTTTTACACTCTTATTTAATAGTAATTTATATATTTCGTCGTCAACCCACCTAAAAATAATCTAAATTCTAATTATGCCACCGTTGAACAAAAACTTAGATCTTTTATAAGCAGGCAGCGTGGATGTTAGTAAGAAAGGTCACATTAAATCTAATCAGATGGTCTAGTCAAATTATATAATTGTTTAATAATTTGGTACCACTTAAGCTAATAGTTTTTTTTTTGCATTGTGATTAAATAGTTGTTGGATTTCGGTTCAAGACAAATTGCAGGAAGACAAGCATTATTTGATTGATCATCCTGCTGCTACACCTATAACTACTGTCCATGCAAAGTCACTTCTAAGTTCTAAGTGACACGTTTTGTTGTTGTTCAGTTGGAGGAATAGAATTATTTTGTCCCATTTTGGAATACACCTAAATCCCACAAAATCTTGGGCAGGGAAGAAGGTAGTACTGATAGAAAATTATGCATCATCCTCCAGGCCCAGCAAAGCAAGGTTCATCTGAGAGTGAATATTACTTTAAATTTGTAAAAATCAAATAAAGTTGTAGACAATGTTGTGCTTTGATCTCTTTTTTCAGTCACAACCCAATAAGAGACAAAGCCTCCTTCCATTCCAATACTAACGTGCTTGGACTCCCATTGTCCATTGATGTACAAAATGTACACTCTATCTCTATAGTATCATCATTAACAACAGGACCCTCTCATACACCCCACACCTATATTGCCTTACAATACATTGCACTCCCAACAAGGTCATTCATTGTACTGCTAATTGTGCCACAAGAGACAAAGCACTGTCCACCACATTGCACGTATACGTACCATTCCAACACCTTTCTTTCATTTCAACACACTCAGAATTACACATTCATCTATAAATTGCAGCCTTGTCTTTTGGGTTTCTTACATAGATAAAGATCAGGGAGTAGTTGCACTGTAGTCTTGTCTTCCAGTTTGGATCTACAATAAAATCATTAAGAGAGAGACCGTACGTAGGCTGTGGTTCTATCTCCATAGCAAAAATGTAAAATGGACTAATTTGCAATGAGATAGGACTTAAACACAAATTTTATAACCTTAGACACTTTATTACAAATATGAGGAAAATACTAAAACCTATTAATAACGGTGGATTAATTAAATGGGAACAATTTGACTTTGACTACCTACTTTGCATAGAACATGCTAGTTTAACGAGTTAACCCGATCAATAGTCAAAACAATTTCATGACAGTAATGTAATATGTTTTAAAATCCCATTCTAAAAAAATCCAAAGTACTAGCTCACCGATGTCATTGGCGGTGGTGATGACATGTTCCTTTCTATGTTGCTTGTCCTTCTTGTGTAATGGGTGATGATACTTGCAAAAACACTTCGACCTTTAAGTTAGGGGGTCTAAGGTTTGTTTAGTAGGAATGAGAATTAGGTTTATTTGTGCAGCGTACCCTTCTTTTTTCTTTTTTTCTAAGAGAGATATGGTTGTTATGAGTTTCATCAACATTTGTTAATGGTCCCTGGTTTTTGGCCTAATAGACATGACAGTTACTTTGCTAATAACTTAATTGTGTTGATTGTGTCGCATCAAGAGATATGCTTAGCTCGTTCGAGTATAATCTTGATTAACAATGTACTTATGTGCACTTATATATCTAAGTGTGATTTATCTTTTGATCGACGTTCTATCATGAGTGACTGAGCTACTATAGAATTCGAGTTCAGATACCCTAATTAATTACTAACTTGGCTAGTACAACACCTACTTCAAAATTCTCCATATTAAAATTTGGGATTTGGCCCCTCTAAAGTAAGGAGTACACTTTAAAGAATAAAATGCAATAATAACCATTAATTAGAAATAGAAAATCAACGATTGAGATTATAATTAATTTTAGAATTTGTTAAATATGTATTTAATTTTATCATGATTTTTAATCATTAATTTTTCAATCAATAATTATAAGTGTATTTTATCTTATAAAATATATTCTCTTACTTTAAAGGAGTCAAATCCTAAAATTCATCATTGTTGGTTTTATTTTATCGGTAGACATTTAATTTTGCTTCATATTATTTTACTTGAAGAATCCTTCCAATCTTATCTTGAAGCACCTAAAGGATCTTTTAGTGTAACATGAAATGGAATTAAAGAAAAGTATTAACAAAAAAAAATAGAAGAGAGGGAGAGGATAATTATAGAAACATTTCATGTATTCTTTCCGTACCCATTTGGCCGTTATATTTATTGTAATAATCATATATTATTGTCATTGCAGTTATTCAGTCAATTATACTAGACATGATTACATACAAAGTCAAATGTTTTATGCAAATTATAAAGTGAAATCAAATGTCGCTGCACATGAAATGTACAATAATTAATCACGCCACCAGTACTCTTTGTCTGCATACCACGCTCATCTATGGGCGAAAGTTGATGGATGCATCAAGTTCTTTAAAAAGATGGCGAATATGCTTTTAAAATATTTAGAAATTCTATACCATACGTCATGCATATCTTGTTTAAAAGCCAAACGGACACAATCCACTTTTTATGGAAAATTTTATAAATAAACAACTTTTCACGTTTATGATATGAGTTATAAATAAAAAACCAATTTTTTGACAGACATCATCATCATACCAACAGGTCTCCGATTAAAATAAAACATTTGTTAATAGAAAATGCAACAATACCAAAATGATAGCTTCATACAAAGGACCCGACCATTTTCCTCTACTTATTTCAAAATAACTTACTATATAAAACAACTAATCATATCCTCAAAAACAACAACTAATCAATCGATCATACATGCATCTTTTTGTAATATTAATTAGAAGATGTATCCATGGGTGTACAAAAGTTTTTAATACTATTTATTATTTATTTAATTAAATAATAATGTTACCGAATTGTCAAAGTTTTGAAGACCACTTAGAAACTTGTTTAATATATAAAAAAAAAGTAAAAATAATAGTAATGAGTAAGATTTTGATGAGATATTAGAAAAATTGTCTTGGTATCTCTATTTAAGAGAAAAGTTCACACCTGTGCTCCTACTTATTATATTTCCAATGTGAGAGTGCACGTATATATATATATATATATATATATATATATATATATATATATATATATATATATATATACTCACACTTATTCTTATATTTAGTTAAATGATTTATTTTACTGTTTCTTTTTTGATAAGCTAGTAAACTAAAAATATTGTTTTAATATTAAATTATGAGAAATCAATGAAATAAAAAAAAAAAATACTCCATACTTAAAAGGACTGTTATTTTAGAATGGAGGGAGTATTAATTAAGAGTATAACATCCAACTCACTTCAAAACTAATGTTTCTAATGCGTGTCTACATACACATCTTTAAAATATCAAATATTCCATACTAAATGTTTCTAGTTACCTAACAAATTTCTTCAAAAAAAAAAGTTACCTAACAAATAAACATTAAATCATTTTTATGTAATCAATGTTTTTCTTTTTACAAACATTTAGTCTTTTACTTCTTATCATGTGTCCGTAAAAATCTATTAATAGTGGATAATTCTCGTGGATATCCATTGAAGTTGTATTCAATATTGCAATCCTTAATTTGTTTTACATATCACGCCTTATACACATGTTAAAAATAATAATTTTTTTTTTTGCCCCTCTATTATAGTCAATGAGAGATTTTGTTCATTTGATAATTATTTATTTAAATTTAGTCTCTCAAATTTTTTAATTATTACAATTGTCCTTCAATTTTTTCAATTCTTATGCTTAAGTCACTCAATCAGTTATTTTAATATAAAATTATCCAATTCTCATTTTTTTTTCTCAAAAAAATTATAAATTCAACCCATTAAAACCATTGTAAATCATCTTCTACTCAAAAACATATTAATTAAAATATCATATTTCACTCAAAATTATATATTATAATTTCATATATAATTTCACTCAAAATTTCATATTAATTAAAAACATATTAATTAAATTATATATATGTTAAAATATCATATATAAAAAAGAGGGATCCACTTATTCTAAGAGTAAATATAAGAGACTTACTCTCCATCTTTACCATTCATTTTCTTGATATCTAATGGTTAGGATCCCTTCTCATTTATATATATATACAAAATCCTTAATTTTATTTAAATTTTGATTTCTAAATCATTTAAATAATTTTTCTTTGAAACTCATTTTAAAATTTTAATTATTTAAGTAAAAAGTAATGATTTGGAAATTTCATATAAATAAAACGTGATGAAATGACTTGATTATAATAATTTAAAACTCGAGAGACTAAATTTAACACACACAAAAAAAAGATGAGAAATTAAAATAGCGCTATTTTAACATGAATCATGACAAAACATAAAATGTAATCCATTCAATATATAAGAAAAGGCTAATGAATATTTAGTGGGGAAATTCCGCCTTCTATTTATAGAAATATAGATAAACTTGAATCCATCCACTTGTTAATCCACTGTGTTTGTCTTTTACACAGGTGTCAAGGTGTGTTCAAATTCATATAAAGGGAGCAAGATTTTTAATTAGGTGCTTAGATGATTAGATGATGAAACAGTCATACCAGGATATATAACAAAAGTTAAGGGATCAGTGTGAGAAAGGGTGAGCAAGTGGGAATGGCATAAAATAAATTTCAATTCCAAAACCATAAATAGTAATAGTATACCAATATTTGATTGATTGATTGATTAGATCAGGAACCAATCATATTTATATTCATTCCCGATTATTCCTTAATCTTATTATATAATTAATCAATTTATTATTTATCATATATAATAGACTTTTTTTAATTTAATCACTTTTTTTTTTTTTACGTATTTACAGGACTCGAGCTTGAGCTAAAAAAAAAAAAAATTCAAAGGTAGTTCCATAATATAGTTCATTCATTTTAATCAAACATGGAAATTGTTTGTTTTTATTTTTGTAAAAGAAGGAAAGGAAGTTGGAATAATTACAGAGGTCAACGTAACCTAGGAGGTTGTGGTTGGGTCATGAATTGGATTCCCGGAGGAAACGGTGAAAATTGTCAACGGCGGTGGTGGGGACAGCCACCATGACCTTCACACTGGCACTGGCCCCGGGCCCTTCACCGGTCACCGGAAGGAACAAACAGTACCTATCACAGCATATGGGCCCCACATGCACAGGCTTCCCCATTCCCAGTTCAACCCTCTCAAGACCCAGCCTCGACCACTGCGACAGTATCAGCACCCCCACCGAGTCAGGACTCGCCCTTGACTCCGACACCAACTCAACCACCCTCCGCACGTGCTCGCTGTCCACCCTCTCCTTCGCACGCTTCACCAGACCCGACCCGTACCCCACCCCTCTCTCCCCCAGCTCCCACGCGCTGCTTTGCGCGCACCCCAGCACAAACGCGTTCCCATAATACCCCTCCGGCACCCCCGGCTTCACGCGCTTCCTCACGTTCACGCTGAACAATAGCTTCAGCGTCTGGTTTTTCGGAAACCCCAACGCCCTCGCCCAACTCCTCCACACGTGCGCAGCCAGAACCTCGAACGACGTGTACGACATTCCGCACGCGCTCTTCAGCGCGTTGATCCACCTCTCGTCGAACACAATGCACGTTGGTTTCAGCCCGCTCGTCACACAGTTCATGAACCCACATAGATCCGGGACTCGGGCGAACTCAGTGTGCAACGCTGGATTCGCCCGAGTCATATTATTCGGGTTCATGAGGTGCCGATCCCATACCGGTTTCGGTATTGGTTTCAGATCGGCACAAAAACTCTTCCCGGAAGCTAATTCGGAGAAATAATTCAGAAACTCGGCGCTGCCGATGCCGTCGCAGAGGCAGTGGTTGATTCCGACGCCGACGGCGGCGGCGCCGTCGGAGAGCCACGTCAGCTGAACGACGAGAATCGGAGAGCCTTTGAGAACGTCGGTGACGTAGAGGGATAAGAGCTTTCTCCATTGGGCCACTGTTTTGGGGGCCTTTTGGAAATCGTTGACAGTGTAACGTTCGGAGGAGGCTTCGATGAAGACCGCACCCTGGGCCCGACACACGACCTCGAGGCCTGCCCCATCGGGCCTGGACCGAACCCTTCCGGCGAATGGATAATAAGGAACAAGCGCTTTGGCTAATGCAGCTTTTAAACGAGCCGGGGTGGAACTTGGGTCCAGGCCCGGGCCGGGCCTGTAAATAAGAAGATACTCGATGGTGAAGCGCAAGAAGAGTTGTGAGTCAAGTGCTGAGAGTGGGAGGACATTATTCGGTGTGGGCTCGGAAGGGGTCACAACCAGAGCTTCTTTGACACGCACCATTGTGAAGTTGAAGTTGGAGTTTTTTAACTTTTAAGCATAAGTTTGTGTCGGGTGAGAGTGGTAGTGAGTGCATGTGAGAGAGGGTGGTATTTATTTGTAAGGAGGATGGTGTGGCTGTGGTGTATTTTATTTTTTGGGTGTGTAACTGTGAAAGATTTGTGGCAAGATTCTCCGGGCATCGCTTTATGGAAGAAAAATGAATATGAAAAACAAAAATAGTAAAACAGCTTTGCTGGCTTTGCTTTCTGTCTGTTGGGTGAAGTGATGACCAGTCATTTCCGTTTCCACCACCTGTTCGAAATCAATCCCCAAATTCCTCCCAAAATCTTTTTTGTTGTTTTTTTCTTTATGGTTTTGTGACAAGCTCGTCGACGTGGGTGGTCGCTTCATTTCAGATACCTGTCTCTCCAATTCATGTCCCTATACCTAGTAGAATTATCGTGAAACAAAGCAACAAAAATATATCATTTAATAACAAAAGTTGAAATGCCTATGTCTTGCACGGATCCACATGATTGGGAGCAACTTGGGCCTCAGGCATAAAAATAAGATAAATACTAACCGTGTCTTTAAAATATTAGTTTGGGTAAGAAACTAAAAAAGAAAAAAAAAATTATTGAGAGGAAGAAAATTATGTTGTATATGATTTTTTTTTTTTTTAATGAATTTCACACTAAATATTTTTTTCTTTTATTTCTTTAATCAGTATCCTTAAAAATTAGTTAGCAAGATCCTAAAAGAAAAGAAAGAATAATCCGTTAATTACTAAATTCTTCTTATTATTATATTATAAGAGTACCTACCTATGTCCAATCAGTAACGCATTAATCAATTAATACGAAATTATGTCAATTTAATCGTTAGTATTAAGTTTGAATAATAAATATGTTAAATATTTTAAAAGTAAAATTTATTGTTCATTAATTCTACTCGATTGAATTGAAATTGTCTTCTATAAAAAGATACCCCTAGTCTCTATAAAAAGAAATACCTGCGTATATCTACCTTCTTCCCCGGACCCCACTTGGTGGAACCTCAGTGCACTGCGTCGCCATCGAATAAACTGTTATTAACAGAAACTTTTATATTTTGTTCTCCAAAATAACTGTTTTCAAAATTTCAAAATAGGAATTCATGTTTAACCACAACAGTAGTTACAGAAGCCCTTCATAATCTATATATACTGTGGTCTTTATGCATGTGACACTAACTTATATTCATGTATCTATCTGTTTCAACAGAAATAGAAATTTCTGATTTTGGATAAATAACAACCACAAGTTGAAATTGATGGATTTCCTTTCCTGGCTTAAAAATAAAATTCATCATTACTTACTTCAGTGATTACCTGCTATCCTATTTATTTTTACTTGCTGGTAAGGGTTGATTTACAGTACAGTTTCTTCATTTTTCTGCAAAGGTCATGATTCTCTAAGTTAACTTTTCCTTTGATGATTTAGATTGGGACCAATAAACACTAATGCATTGTGTTAATTCAATTTCAAGCTCCACAGTACAGTCCTTTTACTATTATTTCTCGTCCTTTTAGATTCTTATATACTTGGGTAGTGCTGATCACTTCACTTAGCATGCAGTCGATCTGTACCGTCTGAGTATCTTTCTAATCTGTTCTGAACAACACTATAAGTTTTTTCAAGTATTAGGGTTATTTTTATTTATTAAGTTCCTCGATCAAACATTCACCAAGACAAAATATACAATTTATGGAGTTGTTCTTAAATATCTAATATATACGCAGCAGAGATAATGGCTCTCTGTTGAATATCTTACGAAATGCTGTTGATCTTCTTTTACAGTGTGATATAAGATTTCCTGAGGCATATTTTACGTATATACTAACGTGTGTTTTGTGCATAAATTGATTCATCTTCATATGGTTGGTTTGGGTACAATTTCATATTGTAGTGCTAGTACGAAACTTTTTTTATTGCAAGTTCATTTGGTAAAGCATATAAATTTGTCAACGGCAGATAACTTTCTTTTCTACCGACTTTGAATAATTTTATGTTATGCTTTTTCGGCTGAAGATTGAAGCTAATGAGAACTCTATGTTGATTCGGGATTCTCATCCTTCTGCATCCTGCTCTTGGTCTTTGGGAAGTCACTAAGCAAAACGTAACACTGCCTATTGTGTTATTTTTTAATAGTCATTCATCAATAATTTTATCATTTTTGCATTATATTAATTATTTGTATAAATTTTAAATTATGGAAGTGTAATTGAATTCTATCAATAAATGGTCATGTGTGCTCTAAACATGTTGGTTTCAAGTATTATCCTAATTAATGAAATAGAGTATCCTAAGATTCGAACTTGAAACCACGGGTTAAGTGAGAACGATCTCACGCCACATACCTGGTGGTAAAATTTTGGTGACCTGCAAGATATTTATTTACAATTATATGTGGCAACAAAGAAATATATAAACTTGTGACTTATGCATGTAGTTACAACTTTTTTTAACTCAATTTTTTTTTGTCTCTAATCCTTTTTGCATTTTAAAGGTTAATGACATAAAACTTAATCTAAAGGTTTTGTTTTCTTTTTTGGATTCTTGTCCTTATTTACATAATCTTTTACTAAATATTTCTATTTTGAATTACCTAGAAGTATGAGAAAGTTATTGTTATAGTTTTTAGACTATATCTAACATCATGGAGCAATTATTATTCGGGAAACTTATTGGAAATGATGGTAATGAAAAATGTACAAATTCACCAAAGATAATGGAAATGATGATAAATGAATGATTTTTTTTTCTAACAATGTGACTGATTTGGGCAGATCATAACTAAGTAATGTAATATTATTTCTCATTCTAAACAATATGTGAGCCATGGCTGTAGACAAGGCATTTCTTCAAGCCTGATCCCAATAAAGAATGAGAGTTTAGTAACTGATTTGAGCCATGGCTGTAGACATACGCTTTCCTTTAAGATTATTACAAGCTCAGATCAAATCCAATTAATCTCTTTTTCTGCTTTCTGCTGAGAGTACCTTTAATTAGCAAAGTTCATGGCCTTGAATTTCGTTATTGTAAATGGTGGTCATTCACTTGGTATTCGTAATAAACGGGTATTGGTCCTTCTTGATTCTTTTGTACCTCAAAACGTGCCAGCAAAAAAGTTCATAATATTTACCAAAGACTAATGAACACTATTTAAAGGAAAAAGTAGCTAATCAAAATAATATTTGACCTTCATAGCTTCTTTTTTTTTTATCACACTCACACTTTTTCCAGGATTTACTTTAATTTTTCCCGTTAAATTCCGTTTTTTTTTTTTTTTGAAAAGCATTCCGTATTTCTCTTTTAGATTTCAGCACAATTTTTTTTTTACCCTTTCCCTTTTTAAGTTTTATAAGTGAAACTGATGTTTTAAAACTTGGAGTCCATTTTGATTTGCGAATTAATTAATTCAATCTGTAAATTCTCTCTCTCTCAAAGGTGAAAGCGGAATGAAAAGTGAAAAAAGGGGAGTTTCGTTTATGAAAAAACAAAGCATGTTGAATTCTTTAAGCACTCGCGTGCTCTTTAATCCATTAACGGCTCTGTCACGTACACGGTACACCACAAAAGTTGTAAAGGCAATATAGAGATAGATAGAGGTAGCTGGAAAATGGAAATGGAGTTTTAAATAAAAGCTGCAATTAACCCAAGTTCATATGCAGCTTTCCTTTGGATGTCAGAATAGCCAGTTGCCAATTTTCCAACTATAAATTCTGCTGTCTTTTTCACAGCATCTGCAGATTCTTTGTTTGCAGGAATATGATCAACATCATTGTCATTCAAGTACTGTTTCCCTCTTAAAATGAATAAATAGGATGTTATTACATAAGCACTGAGGGAAAAAGTTCAACTCAAGAGACTAATAGTTATCAAATTAAATTTTTTATTCTATTTAATGTGGGACTCATCACATTGTCACTTTCTTTAAGAACATCTACAGTAGTTTTCACTTTATATACTAGCATATGGTATACATTGACAACCTCACTAACCTATCAATATTTGGTACATTGCACCTTAACCAATGATAACAAGTCATTGATAGTACTTTCCCAATTAGAGAAGGGAATAGTCTCCGTAGAAAGAAAAAGAATTTTTAGAAACAATTTTCAGCTAGCCTCCCCGTTCATTGATAGTGTTTGGTATTAAAACCAACTGGACAGTAACAACTTCCCTACTAATTTGAATCTAAGGACATTTGTCCTCATCTCATCTTTTTGACTTAT
Organism: Pueraria montana var. lobata; assembly: GCA_026413185.1. Classification (NCBI taxonomy): domain Eukaryota; kingdom Viridiplantae; phylum Streptophyta; class Magnoliopsida; order Fabales; family Fabaceae; genus Pueraria; species Pueraria montana. Next base: position 61,000,740 of record CM048655.1, on the reverse strand, counting down.
TAAAATTGTAAAGTACTACTATTAACTACTGCTAACATTCTCATCAAGGCATCTAGCTTAGTTAGTTGAGCAGAGTGGATGAGTTATTCTAAAGTCTGTGTACCTGTCTTCGGATAAAAAAAAACTGCTAACATTCTTAAATTCCTTGCAGGTACCACGTTTTTTCCCTGGTCACACAAAATCCTTATATGGGGCTGGTCATTTGTGGTCTCTTTTGGGCTTGTTATTGGCCCATATCTTTCGGTGCTGCTGTGCTGGGTTAGACACAGCTACACAAGCCCCGTATCATAGGATCATTAACTGGAGTCTGGGAGTCTGGGACCTTGTTTCCATATCACTATCACCATTGCTGGACAAGACTGTTCAATGCATAGTTGAGTATTAGAGTGGTGTGAATTAAAACAAAATAAACTATCTTTCAAGACAAGCTTTCAAATTAAACGCACGAGCACTTGACCCTTTCTATTTGTGAAGTTGAAACCAAGGAAGTATATTCAGAACGGAAGATTTGTTAGTTACTGACATTTGATCTTTACAGCAGTAAAAAAAAAAAAAAGGTATATTTCTTTACGTGGACATTGTTATTTCCACATTTTGAATATTATTTTCAGCGCAACTTGGTAGCATTTGAGTAATTGAGTTAGCATACAAGTTTTAAGTGGAACATTTCAATTCCACAATGTGTATCATAATCATTCTCCAAAAGCCACGGAATGGTCTTTAACAACACAAGGTTGGACACTGATATAACAAATCAGCAGTCCCTCTAAGAATTTAATTAATATTCGGGGCTAATGGAAATACAGCTTCTTATTAAGCTAATAACAGCCATGCTCCATGGAAGATTCGTACGAGTACGATCCAGCTGCTATTAAACCAAATTAAAGATTTATTATAGACATCTTACTTAAGAGTCTAAGACTATTATGGACCACAATTTTTTTTTTTTTTATATCAAAATATGTAATACAACTGCATAATATAGAACTCAAACTTGAAACCAACTTATTAAACTAGAATAATTCATGCCAATTGATCTACACATTGGGTGATCTTTTCTTTTGTCATAAATGACAAATAAATAATAACCGAAAGAGAAGGGAAAACTTATTTAGTTCCCAGTTCCCGGAACTCTTTGGATCGATCTCTTAAAGCCCATTTGGTAATCCGAAGTCCACTTTCATAAATGGAATTGAAAATTGCTGTCATGCTCACTAACCACTTGGACAGTTGGGCTAGGCAGCCAGCCATGAAAAATAATGACATAAAAGGTGTGTTTACATATTTAGGATTCGAATTCAAAATTACTGGTTAAAATAAAACAATCTCATAGCAAGTGATTTATGCCCTCAATAGTCCAAAATTACTAATTAAATATTCTTTTTTGAAAAATATTCCAATAATCATTTATAATATCATAATATATTTTTAGTCATATCAAGTTAATAACTACTTTTATTAACAAGGGCACAAATCATTTGATATAAAGTTGTTACAGCTTAATCAATAGTGTTGAGTTCAAGTATTAAGTATGTAGCTAATTGTTTATTTTCTTGCTTCCTCACTTTGCTCTTCACTATGTAGAGGCTATCAAGAAAAGAATTTCTTTTTTAACTATAGTCACTTGTTTTGAATAATAATAATATTTTAAAGATAATAATAAAATTTAATTTAATTTACATTTGAAGTTAACATTATACATATAATAATAGTTAATACAAATTAATTTAAATTCAAATAATAAATAGTAAAAAATATTATATTATTTTATATTTTAATATTATAAGGAAAAAAAATAACTCTTCTATATAAAAATAATAATTTTCTAAATATATAATTTACTCAAAAGTTAATTGTTACACTTCATTATTTAATCAAGAGTATTGATATCATTATATTTATATTTATTTTCTTTTCTTTTTACTTTCTACATAACTAAACAAGAAAAAAAATATTTAATTTTCTTTCTTTTCATTTTCCTTAAAAAAAATCATATTTTTTTTTATCTAAACCAAACAAACTAAAAGAATCCCTGTCCTCGTCCCTATTCCCTCCCCCTTCCTCCTTTCGGCATTTCCCCCACAGTTTGTTTTAGTGGGAAAAAAATAAAATAAAATAAAACGAACGAGGTAGGTGAATTAAATAAGTGGACTCTTTCCACAGTGGAGTTGGAGGCTGCATTATCTTCTTCTATACCCTTTTCAATCTTCCACCATGCGTTTGAAGTGACATTTACTCATTTGTTCCCCCTTTTTATAATGACTATTCTCAATCCAAATACAATTTTAAAAGTTAGCTTCATTGTCTTCTTTTCTCCAGGTACGAGAAAAAAAAATAAAGAAAAAAGACATAAAATGATGTATTTTTTTGTTTAATTAAAAGAATGAAATAAAAAAAATAGAATTTTAAAAATAAAATTCAAAATTTTCTTTTCTATCATTTTATCTTTAATTCAATTTTCAAAATTCTCTCACTCGCTTGTTTTGTTTTTTCTGTATCCAACAAAGGGTTAGATTGCGTGCCTGATAAAATTAAAAATCCAGGAATTTTTTTATCCTTTTAGTTTTCACCCGAAAAAGCACATTTGCACTGTAAAAAGTAACAATAATTTATTCACCAAAAAAAAAAGTAACAATAATTTATTATAAATTTTTAATTGATGTACCGTCACTTTTGCACATTATTCATATAAATTCTTCAATCACACGTGTTTATGTTTCCAACCAACGGTGGTTTGCAATAGAGGGTCATTTTATTTTTATTCTTAAAATAGTATCATGTCCTCTTCATCTAGTGGTGAATACTTTACTGATTAATGTTTCCATTCTTCACATTTCAAGCAAATATTTTGGTGAGAGGTAACCGGCAAAAGATAAAATGTCAATTTGTAGTATATCATCATTGTTTGGCATATTAAAAGAATATTTTTAATTTTCACTTTTAAACACATAAACCTTCGAGTGTATAAATTATTTAATCTTGATTTAAGGTCAGGTTTGTCTGGTTTACGAAAAATGGAAATTGTGAGCACCTGACTTTGCTATCATATGCTAAAAACAATTGTTCCAAAGCCTAAAATGATAGATGGGAAGTTTTAAAATGAATCTTTTTATATTTAATGTCCACGATCCAAGTGTATTAATATTTAATAATGATAATGTCACTTTTTACACACATTTCATACAAACAAAATCCTCACCATTTTTTTTTTCATTTTACACAATATCTCACTTTTTTTAGGAGGGGATAAGGTTCTATCACTTTATTTATGTATACTTGAAAAGTTTATGTAAGTAACTTTTTTGCATTAATAATTGATTATTATTAAGACAACCCAAATATAACTTTTTCATTTTTGAGGGAACATCAAAGTTGGAGTACGGAAATGGATTATAATGGGTCATTTGAAACATTTATCTTTAACAACAAAAATAGAAAGGTTTAACAAACGGAAGTGCTCCCGTGATAATGAGTTGAATTGACACTTACAAAGGCTGTGTTTGGTAGAAATAAGAAAAATAAAATAGATGGGAATAAAAATGGAAGAGTAGAAATATGTAAAAAATATAGTGATAAATAAAATTGTTTGGTTGAAGAGACGAGGAGAGAGATAAAGAGATGAGTGAAAATAGTTAAGAAATAATACAAGCAAGTCCCACTATTTTTAAACTTATTTCCTCCTTAATTCTTCTCCATTAAACATAAAAAAATTATTTTCGTCCTCCTTATATTATTTTCATCTTCTAAAACAAACACAGCAAAAGAAAAAAAAAAAAGAGTTCATTAGAGTTAAGGAAACAAAGATAATAATCAACATATCAGAAAATAGATAACTGCCAGACCCACACCCTATATATTTTTCTTCTTTGATAAATGAAAAGGGGTGACTCATCTTATCTTAATACTTTACACGCCTCGCAGATGTTTTGGTGTGGTTAAATTTGGCAAGCACTGATTTTGTTTCCATATGTTTCACCTTAAATTTCTAATTCATGTGTTAGAGATCAAGTAGAAAATGGAAAGAAATAACAACTGAAAAAACTAAACATGTTATGATAGAGAGCACAAAACAATACACACAAACTACTTGATTTAATGATTTTTGGCTCCACTCATGCTATGCTGCCAAACTACATTTCAAAAGTACTAATTTTGATCCCATCAGTTTCCTTGTGACCATACCTCTTTAGTTTACCTCTCTCTGCCAAAGGATAATTTTTAATATTTTTATTTTATCGAAATAGAATATTTCTTTCCCTCAATCAATCAAAATATCCCGTCTTTATTCATGAACTATCATGTCTGACTTGAAAACTACCAACACATCGCACCCATTGTCCGAATGAATCAATTATTTGGACCTACTTTTGCACTCCCAGTTTGAATGAATGATATATATAAGAAAATTCAATATCAATACTGCCCAGAAAAACCAAAATTGCAAATGAAATTTTTGTAAAAAGCAAATAGAAAATGAAGTGAGAAGACAGCACTGGCCCATGCAGGTCCCAAACCTGCTGCTACCTTCTTGTTACTGGCACGATGATCAATCCAGCTGAGCTAATAGGTGATGACACGTAATTGCTCACAAAATAGACCATTGGGAAAGAGATATTAATGCTGTTTTGTTTATATATATATATTTTTAAACAAAATAACACTTTTTAAAATAAAAATTCTAATAGAGGAAATAGAGAAATAGGCACATAAAGGACCACATATTTATGAGCGCAAAGGATAGAGGATAGACTATAGAGAGGAAAGTGGATGTAAGTGAGAGCCATGAAGGGTTATGAGCCCCGTTCAAGCTCTTCATGTGCAGCTTGCAAGTTATTGAAGAGAAGATGCATACCGAATTGTATTTTTGCACCTTACTTTAGGTCTGATGAGTGCAAAAAGTTTGCCAAAGTGCACAAGGTGTTTGGAGCCAGCAATGTGAGCAAGATCCTGATTGAAGTGCCAGAAGAGCAGAGAGAGGACACAGTGAATTCTCTGGCATATGAGGCTGAGGCAAGGCTGAGAGACCCGGTTTATGGATGCATTGGTGCCATAGCTCTGTTGCAAAGGAAGATGGTGGAGCTTCAACATGATCTGGCCATTGCTAAGGATCGTCTTGCACGTTGTCACGCTGCTGCTACTGCTGCTGCTACTACTACTATCCCTTCTCCAGCTGATATCTTGCATGCCCATGTTAGCTTGCCCCCATTCCCTGACTTTTGCACTTCTTCAACTGATTTCAATGATATCTTCTGCCACAGTTCTTCATCTCAATTATTGAGCCGACATGAAACCGTGGATGATTTCAATCAAATCCCATATATATTTTAATGTTATGATGTATCAATGTAATTGTTATGAGTCTTCTCATCAATCAAGCTGTCGTATGTGCTAATGAATAATAAGAACTCCAGGAGAATTTAAAACTCTCTCTCTCAACAAGAAATGTATTATTGTTTTGTGTTGTTGATTGTTGAATTTCACGGTTCCTACGCTAGCTAGGAAACTGGTGGAAAATGATGGGTATCTTGGCCTTTTTTTAGTTTCACTTTTGTAATAGCAAAATTAGCAATAGGATTATTTCGTTGTTGCTGCTTTCTCTTGCCTGCCTAACTTTGCAAAGTGAAGTGACCATAAATTTTAGCTCCGAAAATCATGTTCTGATCAATGATCAATCTCTTTTCTACGAATTTCCAGTTATCTCATCAGACAACTTTTGTTTGGTTTGGTTATATAGTAAAGACACGATTATCCAGGCTTTGAGAGAAAAATTAAGATCAGGTTGTTCTAGTCTTGAAGGGATTGGGATTGGTGATAGAGACCAGTGCAGCCAGAGCATTCATTGCCATTACCTACAGGAACGAGAAACACTACCAGATGATTCTTGCTTATCTTTGAACGATTGCTGCCCAATACAGTGGGTCCAATCGTACTGTTTTAATGCAACATGGAGCACCCATTATGATTTTCCCCCAGGTAACCAACCCCACAAGTGGCCCTTGAGCTTTATCATAATGGGAATCCAAAGAGTAACGCCAAGACCGAAAGTTTTTAGTTTCTTTGGGGGATGTACATTTCTGATAGTAACAGGATATGACCCTAAAGAAAATGCCTACCATTCAAACTACACTTACACCCCCATCAGTTGCGCCATATACTTCCAAACGCACCGCAAACCCAAGTTTCCACTGCCCTCATTAATTCATATCACATCACTCAGGCCCCAACCCAACTTATGTTTCGTTAACAATTTCTGAATACATATCTCATAATGCCCCCAACACATGAACACATACCATGCTACTAATATCAACTCTCGTGACTTACAAAGACCATAACATGTGCCCTTGTTGTTTTTCATGTGAATTCTCAAAAACTTGTTTCTTGTGAATATACAATCAAGGAATCTAAGCCACACATTCTTTTTTTATTATTAAGTGAAATTTATGCAACTGTCACTAAATGATGTGACTGTCAATTTCCATTTAGTAGCTTCCACTCTCTATTTAGTAACTAGGTTTCACAATTTCACCTAATGATAATTTAATTAAAGAGTGCCAACATTTCTGCAAGAACAAAAGAAAGATATGGATATATATATTGTACAGGCACAATAGTTCCAAGATCCTGCGAATTTGAAACAAATCTATCTATGATCAAACTGTTTGGGAAGATATTCATTTTAGAGTATGTCCTTCACAATTAGTAAAGATGCCCAAACCACATCGTGCTTCTGCCACTGGTATATAAAGTTCATCCATCAGATCTCAGATTATGACTTTTTCTCTATTTCAAGAAAAGCACAAATCTATGAGAAAAAAAAAATTGAACAGTAAATCAATTTTTTAGCAATTTATTACAAGAGGAATGATGTTAGATCTGAATCATTATGCAGACCAATTGAAACTGGAACATATATTACACAAACTCGTGGTTGAACTCAAAGCTTGGCATATAACAGTTGGTTCGTACACGATTATAAATGTTGAGGGACAAGGTACACGAGTCAATGCCAATCTGATGCATCATTAACTTGAGCTGTGATATGACATAATATGATAATAAGGTCCAGTCCAAAGTGGAGAACACAGTCAAAAATTGATAAAAGAGAACGTTCAACAAAAAAAGATCAAACTCTCAAACAGTGATTTTCCCTTCAAACGAAGGGACACCAAATCCCAAAAAGAAAAAGAATAAAGGCAGAAAATCATGCAGGACCCTGACATCATGGATACCACCATTATATACTGGCTTGCTCAGCAAAAACACACAACTAATGTACTGCGCCGTTATATTGTACATGGGTCTGTAGTAAAAATAGTGTTGACATGACATTGCACAGTAAATATAATGCTGCATCAATATGCAGTAGCATTCCAAAGGCAACCAACATAAGATCTGCACATTGCCACCAAATAATTAAATACAGAACATATGAGGCTCTCTGGCTCTGGCATATTGATATTCTATCTCAGGTATCATGTCATTACTAAACAAAACAGCTAAACACATAAAAAAAAATATAGGAGCATGATCACCGATCACCAACTTCCCCCTTTCTCTTTGGCATGAAAAACTATAGCATGTTTGGATTAGATCAAGTGCATGTTTGGTTGAAATTGTTTTTTTTTAGAAATAATTGCTTATTTTGCAACAAAAAAAACCCTAGGAAGCTAGAAAAAATAATTGAATCAAATAGGTTAATGGTATGTTTGAAAGAAAAGAAAGAAAATAAAATATAAATAACAATATATTTTTTGTTTAATTAAAAAAAGTAAAAAATAAAGTGAGAAAAAAGTTGACTTTGAAAAATAAAAATCCAAAATTTTTCTTTCCTTTTCTATATTCTTCTATTCAATTCAATTTAGTAACTTTTCTCTCTTCTCTCACTTTCTTTTCATCTAACCAAACATAATAATCAAAATCATTTTTTTTTTTTCAAAAACTCTCTTGATAAGCTTTTAATTATAAGTTGTATTAAAAAACAGAAAATAAAAAAACTAACCTAAACACGCACTACAACCGGATTCACTTACCAAGACAACTTCCTCTGAATACCCAGAATGAGTATAAAGCCCAACAAGTACAGAAAAGATCCGAACAGTAACAGGTCAATACCCAGAATCCCAGATTAACGTGGCAAGTTCCATCACTTCTCAACTTCATAAACAAAATAAAACTGTGGCACACCTTTATCAGAGACCATACAGATGTGTGGAAGATAATTCCTACCACCACCCAATTCAAATATTCAACGCAAATAATTGGTCATAAAAAATTGCAAATCTCTTCTCAAGAAGTTAAAGGTAACTCTACAAATTGCAAGAGCACAGCATTTGAGTAATGCTTAGAAGAATAAAAGCCCTTCCACAGACTAGAACGTATGAAATAAAATATCGTCAAAATTTTCATATCTGGCAATGTTCTCAACTATTTTAAATTTCACTTAAAAAAAAAAACTTTACATGTTTATTAACTGGAAGTGTTTCGGCGGAAACGACTCTACAATCGATGTCGTTTATGCTGGGGCACGTGAATGAAACACGCGCCAAGAAAGTGGGCCGTTTTGTGGCTCTGCGAAAAGGGTAACACTGTAATTGTAGCACTGGTTTTTTCTACTAACTTGTTATTTTTGGACAGATTAAGGAGGAAAAGCCAGAATAATGTGGGTGTATCATCCACCACCCAATTAATTGGGTGTACACGTAAACTAGGCTTAGGCTCTTTGTGGAAACTAAAATGGGCTCACGTTCAATAGACATTTTGTTTGAACCCAAATAAAGAAGTCCTTCGGATTCTCAGTCTGTGTATGCACTGATAACTTTTTATTTGGTAAAAAGAAACTGTGGATAACTTTAGTATTAGTATTAGTATATGCATTTTCAACTATTAAGTAAATAAAAACTACCTTAATAACCCGTACCTCGCATGGATGTTGAATTTATAATTTATAATTTTTAATGTATTTTTTAATTTTTATTTTTTTTATATATGTATGTGTTAGTATGTATATGTAAAAGGTATATAAAAATAATAATGAATATTGACATATATTTAAATAATTTTATATTTACACATGCTTTATATCATTTTAATTTATATAAACATTTGTTTTAGAACACTACTATCTTTATAAAGATATTTGTATTTATATATAATTTAAATATATACATAATTTTAATAAAAAAATATTAATGATAACAAAATTTATAATATATTTTGTAATTATTAATTTTTCTTTAAAAAATATATTTTCATAAAAAAGAAGATAAATGTCTAATGTTAATTATAAAAATAAAAATAAAAAGATTTATGGACAATTGAACTTATAGATCAGTAGATTACAATAAAAAATATTAATGATCAATACAAAAATAAGATAATACATATAATGATATTTTAATCATATTTTATTTAGGCTAATATTTGGGTGACTATATAATTTTCTTTAGCAATTTCAAGTAGGCGTGACAAAGAGCCTCGAACCCGTGGGTACCGACCTAAATCCGACTCAACTTTGACAGGAATACCCACTTTGACTAGGTATAGATACCGGTACATGTATTATTCAATTTTTTTTAATGGAGATGAGATTGGATATCTAACTATTCTCGTACCCGTACCCGCTACCGTTATATATTTCTTTTACAATTTTTTTTGTCACAACATATATATACATTTAACTGTAATTTTATTGTTATAATTTTATTTTTATAATAATAATTAAATAACAAATTTAAAATTATACATTTAACTAAAAATATAATTTAACAAATTTTATTATGATATTGTAACAAAATAATGATAAATATTGATCTACAAAAATAAATCTCCCAATATTTGTAAATTTAAATTTACTTTAAATTTGAAACAAAATATATAATAGTGTTATTAATTAATTTGAACCAAAATATATATTTGCATTACAAAATTATGAAATAAAAATAATCTAATTGCAAGATTTGAATAAGAATATAATTATGTTATCAATTTTAATTTTAAATTATAAAAATTATATTGATTAGAATTACCTTAATTAATATAATTATGTATTTTTTATGAATTAAAAATGAAAAAAAAAACTATTGTATTTCAAGTAGAAATTTTTTTCAAGATGCATTTGCCTAAAATGAATCTCGTGAGATTTTTAAATCTAATTTAAAATTGAATTAATATATATTAGTGATATTAATTAATTTGAATTAGAATATATAATTGTATTATCAATTAGAATGTTTAAATTGTGAATGATTAATCATCCTAATTACTATAATTGATGTATTTTTATCAATTAAAAATATAAAAAAAATTGTATTTCATAATTAAATAATCATCTTAATTACCATAAATATATATTCATGAATGAAAAATAAAATAAATTATTTAATGGCATTTTGGAGAGGAAAAATGAATGTGGTGTTGTCATGTAGCATTTACTTACGTGATAAAATATTCTTTTATGATATATAATTTATAGTTGATGTAATAATAATAATAATAATAATAATACATAAATTATTATTATTATTATTTACGGTAAATCATAAAATCAAGATAATAAAAAATATTTCATAATTATAAAATAAAATTCATAAAACTTAATAATTAATTACCAAATTATATAAAATCAAAATCTATTTAAGATTTAATAATTTAATTGATTAGTTTAATCAGAATATCAAATTATACATATACTCATTGTAATGATTTTAATTACTATATTTGATATAATTAAGTGAATATATGAATTAAAAAAATAGAAAAAAAATATACTTCATCAATTATCTTGTAGGTGGATATATTTAAAATGTCATCTATCAATGAATATGCTTGCTCTTTAAGCTGCAAATTGGAATTGAATGGTTTAGACGCGTGTGCTTAATATTTATAATAATAGTTTATATTTTAAAATAGAAATTTGAATTTAAATTAGTACTATCAATTAATATTAATTAAATAATTTAAAATTTTAAATCATAAATATATTAAAATATTGATCACGTTCAAATTGAATATGAATATGAATTTAAGTTAATGTTATCAACATATGAATTAAACAATTTAAAATTTCAAATCATAAATATCTTAGAATATTGATAATGTTCAAGTTTTGTTATCATCCACACATGTATATATAGATATTATTTAAATTATCAATTATATATTTGCATTATAAAATTATGAGATAAAAAGATCTGATTGCATGATTTCTTTATCTTAATTTGTTATAATTTTGAATTTGAATATGAATTTGAATTTAAATCAGTCTTATCAATTAATAAAAATTAAACAATTTCAAATTTCAAATCATAAATATCTTAAAATATTGATCACATTCAAATTTGAATATGAATATGAATTTAAATTAGTCTTATCAATTAATATGAATTAAACAATTTAAAATTTAAAATTACCATAAAAATAAAATCGTCTTCATTTTGATGAAAAAATAATCAATATGGTGTTGCCACATGGCATCAATCTACGTGACAAAATCTTTTATATAATATAATTGATTGATATCTAATTCTTATTAATATAACTAGAAACAACTATATATATGAATTTATTTTTCATGCACTTTTAGTGTGAAGATTTTTATATTGTTAATTAATTACAAATCATCCTGAACAATAGTGAAACTAACTTAATTTTTGTAAGAAAAAAAATTATATAAAATTCTATAGGTGTTGTATGTGTTGTCCTCTAATTAGAATTAGAGTTTCTCTTCAATAATATACACAATCCTTTAATGCAAAGCTTTTTTTGCATATTACTGAACTCTAATTCTAATTAAAAAAACAACACATATAATACCTATTGAACTATATGTAAATTTTTTTGTTACAAAGATTAAATTTTTTTTGTTTTCTTTTTATAAAGGGAGCAAATGGATAGAGTAAACAAAATATTTTTTCAAAATTGATATATTAACATAACCAATAAGAAAATGATTCTAGGTGATTTTCACTTATACAAAATGTAAATTTTAAAGAGAAAGAAAAATTTACAATAGTCATTTAAAAAAGTTAAGTTCAATGATGCTTTAAGGAGTCAACTTTGTTAATAATTGACTTTGTACTAAAAAGATTAGCAATGTCTTTTTTAATATAAAAATAAAAAACTAAGTTAATTGTAAGAAATTCATCGTTCATTTCGTTTTGGAGTTTTTGTCTGGACAATTTTTATTGGTGTAAAGGCTTTCTTTTTAGTTGTTGTAAATATTAGAAGTGTCAAAACAAGATGAATCAATTTATCAATCAAATGATAATTTTTTAACTTTCTTGATCCTACTAATTTGTGACACAACTTAGAGAGTGATGTTATATTTTGAAAAGTTTGATGGTTTTTTTTATAGGCATTTTTTTTTTTGGATAGGCATGGAAAGTTTGATGGTAAGATATATTAAATATGTACTATATATCTTAATTATAATATCAAATGAAGTCTTTTTTTCTCATTGAATGAGATAGAATGATGCATGGTCATGTTGTGGGACTAATGTGAGAAAACTACAAGTATATTAATGAAGTGCAACTTCAATTATGATGAGAGCAACACCAACAACATTTAGGTTTTGTTTAATAAATTACATCAATCTAATAATTTTTTAGGATTGTGCTTATCAATTTTCAACTATATATCATAATTAATCATCCAATATATAATTATAAATCATGTATTTATAAAATATATATATATATATATATATATATATATTAGTAAATATTTTAATGAGTAACTTATTTATTGTGTTATTCTTAATTTATACGGAAAAAAAATTATATATGTCATTTTAAAATAGATGTGAAAATGAGAAGCAGTGTTGTGAACTTGTGATTAAAAGTAGAAAATCCAGAGAGTGGATGAATGATTCGAAATTCCCAGTGCACAACAATCCCTTAGTTACTCTCTCCACCATTGAGGTGAGAGAGTAATCAACACACCAACACTGAAGGAGGTAGGTAGCCTGTGCCAGTGATCTGACCTGATCTCCATATACTCCCTTTTAAACCCTCACTCACCTCCCAAATGCAAAGGCAAATTAGGAGGCCCCGACAACAACAAGTTCAGATACCGTGGTGTCAGACAACGTACGAAGCTGGGGCAAGAACAACACGTCTCGTCCTCATCATCAACATCATGTTGTGGAGAATGGTAATCCAAAGTCGACTTTTGGGGTTGGGTCAACCCGACAAGTTTGTGGGGTTATAACGATCCTTTCTTCTTTGATTTTTAACATATAATGAGCTTGCCTTCGAGCAATGAATGAATATCTAGGGTTTCCGTCACTGATGGATACTCAATTGTGAAAGCCAGGACTTGAACAAAATTAAGGTTGGCCGAAAAATAAATTCATATATGTTTCTGTTCCGTTCTGTTAATTAGAAAATGTTCTTCTAAAACTTTCATGCCAGGTCTCCAATTTGACAACTTCATAGTTGGGAATATATTTGATATTTCCTATTTTCGAATATTCCCGTCATAAGATTTTGTTTAGCCTTATATACATGCATGTTGGATTATTTAATTTGAAATGAGTAATATAGTTTTTTTTTTAAGGTTGATTTATTTGAACAAGAAATTAGGCTAAAAGACAAAACAGGGCAAAAAAAATAACTTATTACCAAATAAGTGTGAAAAAAAAATAATTTACCTGCAGGGGTTGTTTTTGACACGTTGCACCGGGAGGCGCCAATTGAGTTGGCGCCTCCCGAATTTCTTTTTATTTCGTAGCGGGAGGCGCCATTTCAAGGTGCACTTCCAGTGCCTACCCCCCTAGCTGCGCGGTGTTAGAGGTGTGCAGGGCGGAGGCGCCAACTGAAGGTGCAACTCCCTTCAGGTGGCGCCAAATGAAATTGCTTCTCCCATGGGTGGCGCCAACTGGAGATGCACTTCGTGTGCTATTCCTACAACTTAACTATTACACGTTAAAGCACAGATTTGACAAGGCATTGCACACCAGTTTTCATTGTGATGTTGTGTGACAATTGCATGAAATTTTTTTTGCAACGTGCAGAGGGAAGGGTTCAGTGTATGGTTATTCATAAAACTGTTGAGGTTTTACTCCCTATGCATATCCGTGAATGCAAAACTTATTAGGCTGCAATGTTTTATATTAAATAAAAAAATTTGGCTACAAATAGACTTCGATGAACATTGCAAATGCACACTTTCATTTCAGGTAGCTATCAACTTGAGCATTTTAGCTTCTTCTCTTCTGTTTGAAGCGTGAAGTGGTGCATTTGAAGTTTTGTGATTTTGTTAAATTAGTGAGTAATTTTTATGTTATTGGGATATATTTAATTTTTTATTTTAGATATATAGATAATTTTGTTATTATTCGTCTTTTATTATGAGTAAGTAGAAAAAGATAAATTTCTTTAATAAACTTAGTGTGACATTTTATTTTATTATTTGAGATATGTAGAAAATGCTTTATTTTTAGCAAAATTAGTGACTTAGAAATAATGATACGTAGAAATAATGTTAAATGTATAAAGTTAGTGTGATATTTTTTTGATTATTATTGTGACATATTTTTTAGAAATAGAAATAATGATGTAGCTACTCTTGTTTGTGTTAGTTTATAATACATCGAGCATTATGTTTTTTTTTTAAAAAAAGTGTTTGTGATATTTTTTGTATTATTATTTGAGATATGTAGATTATTTTTTATATTATTTGTCAGTAAAAAATTTCAGGTTTGAATTAAGACGTCAATATGGAGCAAGGCCAAATTGTGCATGGCGGTCCACGTGACCCTTCACTGTTACATCTGCAACATTTGCATGTTTCCGAACATGTGTGGAACGGTCACAAAAACCGTGTTTTATGAGTTAGACGAGCTCAATGTCAACAACAACGTTTGAGAGGGGCTCCGAGACTGATAAGAGATATGGCACACGTTTCACATGCCAGTTGGGGAATGTACCATAACATTAGAAGATGTTGGTATTTTGTTAGGTTTACCCATTGACGGTGAACCTCTGACTGGCATTGCAAAGCGTAAATGGCGCGAAGAAGTGTTAGAGCAGTTGGGAGTAATGCCTGTGGGTGACAATGTAGTTGGAGGAAGAATTAAAATGAAATGGCTTGATGAGCATTTTGGTGATATCTCAGTGCATCAACACAGCCAGTTGCAGTTGCAACGGTTTACTCGAGCCTATATTTTACGTATGCTTGGAGGGTTTGTATTTGTTGATCATTCAGGCATATACGCACCACTGAAATTTCTTCCAATGCTTCACGACCTACGTCAATCTGGCATATATTCCTGGGGATCAGCTGTGCTAAGTTATTTGTACTGGGAATTATGCAAGGCCACTAACTACAGTGAACGTGAAATGGGTGGAGCAGTTGCGCTAATACAACTATGGGCATGGCAAAGGTTTCCATTCATTGTACCTATTGATTCGCCCATTCCAATTGATGATGTTCCACTTGGTGTTAGGTGCGCGTGATTTATGCAAATAAATTTTTCTCTGTTTTTTTTTTTTTGTATTTTTTAATGGTTAAAAGTTGATGTTTGAATTAATAGGTGGATTGGTGGATATGAGACCAATTTCACGTCTCGGAGATGGGATATCAGTAGATATCGAGAGAAGTTCGATAAGATGAAAAAAACTGACATAAGTTGTTTGAAACTATACAATTATTTAAACATGTGATGAAAATTGTAACACAGTGTGTTGTTGTGCAGATTGATTGGGATCCGTACACAGCCCACTATGAGGGGTTACCAATATACTATTTTCAAGGGAGTCAAATTTGGCGTTCGGTAGTGCCATTAATTTGTTTCCATACTATTGAGTGGCATCAACCGGACCGCGTCCTTCGACAATTCCGGATGCAAAAACATATTCCCGGAAATCCACTTCAAGATGACAAACTTCATGATCTCACCTTGAAGGGTAAAGAAAGCACGAAATGGATGATAACTCATGTTGTGTACGTGAATGCATGGAATGAAAGATACCAAAGAGTGTACGTCGGTGCAAATTTCGATAACCCTTATTTGTCCAAAAGCTCATACTACATTTTATGGTATCGGGCACGCACTCGACTATACATATCCTAGGTAGCAGCAAGATAAGCTTTTATGGTAAGTAATATATATAACATTGTTTGTGGTGTGTTTAGTAATAATGTTCACTATTGATCCATTTATTTATATAATTTTTTTAAAAAAATCTACATGTTCAGGTTGATACAATGGAGCGACTATATCACACAACAACAACCCAACATCGGGATAGTTGCTCCAATGAAGTAGTCAGAACTGGTATTACAAGTTGCTTGCAGGCGTGGGATGGCGTTGATGCTATAACACAGCTCACTCAAGAGGCCCCTCCTCCACCACAAGAGTTGCCCAACCCACCAGATAATGTCAATATTGGAGCTGGGCGTAAGGAAGGACATGGACTTCAGCGACGTAGGAGGCGCGTTCAACACCAACCAATTCAGTTGCCACCTCTTCCAGATGAACCTAGTCATGGGACATATTATGTCACTCCTACCCAACCTTTTGCAGAGTACACACCATATATGTATCAAACCCAACATCATCCGTCACCTACACCTGCAAATGCATCTTCTGCACATGCAAATGAAGATTACTATGTTCCTCAACCAGCTGATCAATTCATGGATTTTACTCCACCTCCGTATCAACCCACCATGATTGTGCCAGGAGCCCCCAATCAATATTTGCATCCATGGGAAGTAGCTCCAATTTTCTCTCCAGCTTCAGGGGGTGCAATGTTTCGAGATGGTAGTTCATCACAACAGCCTACAATGGGATTTAATTTGAACGAATCATTTATGGATGATGGTCGTAGGCAAACAGAGGGTGGTGATGATTTCGGTTGAATTTATGTGTTTTTGTTAGTTTTTGTCTTTCAATCCCTATACTTATGTGTAGTGCTTAATTAATTGTAGCTATATGACGTCACTGTTAATCATTAGCAACAATTAACCAAACTGACTACCATTTTTAACTTACTAAATGAATACAAACACTTACAACTTGCACAATAAAAACGCTAATAAATAATATCTCCATCCTAATATTGTTTCGTGATGATGTAATATCAGCTTGAGCTATGTAATTTCATGACGATAACTTTGAAAGCTGTACCACAACTAGAGGCTTTCTCAAGCCCACAAATATTGAAGATATTAAGTGAACTTCATAACCTGAAATAATACACTTGAATATATTTTTAACCTGAAATAATACACTTGAATATATTTTTAACCTGAAATAATACACTTGAGTAAGTGAGTATAACAATGAAATCATGTATAACCAAAGCAATCTG
This sequence comes from Pueraria montana var. lobata, assembly GCA_026413185.1. Classification (NCBI taxonomy): domain Eukaryota; kingdom Viridiplantae; phylum Streptophyta; class Magnoliopsida; order Fabales; family Fabaceae; genus Pueraria; species Pueraria montana. The sequence goes on along the minus strand of CM048655.1, from coordinate 60,983,419 downwards.
GAAAGAAAATGAACAGAGGAATTCCTTCATAATAACAACTTCTTGCAGAGTATATCTGTTGGTTTTGTGAATGCATCATTTTAAATCATCTGATACATCTTGAATACGCGCATGGGTGAATAAATAGAGGCTGGGGATATGGGTGGCGCCATGTCAATTGGAGCTTCCAATTGTATTTTCCGTTAGGTGGCGCCAACTCAATTGGTGCCACCAATTTTCCAATATTTTCCACCAATTTTTCAATATTTTAACTAATCTCGTGGAGCTCGTGTGCTGGGTGGCGCCAACTCAAATGTTGCCTCCAGTTTTTCATGAATATTTTAATATGCAACGTGGTCCTCGTGTTGTTGGGTGGCGCCAACTTAAGTTGTGCCACCAAATTTTTTTTATTATTTCGACTTGCTCGTGGCTCGCAAGCTACATTGGATGGGATAGGATTTCGGAATCCCTGCCACCAATTTACTGTGCACCCAATATGACATATGGGGGTAAGGAATCCCTGAGCATGAAATGAAACGAAATGACTATACGGGTCAGGAATCCCTGCATGCAACAAATAATGAAGGTCACGATTTTAAAATATTCATTCAGATTGAGGGGAAGTGAAAATACCATACATCATAATTTACTGAAGCATAACTTCAATAAGTGGATGGTTTTGAATCTCACGGGAACGACAAAATGCAAGTGAACACTATATATTTCAACCATTGTTAATTTCATTCGTGTATCTGTTGTTCTTATAACCTTGTTTTAAAATGAGTATTTAGTGTTCTTTATTTTTTTATCACTTCTTAACTTTGTTTTGCAATGAGTTCAATTGTGGCTTTTATTTACTACTATGGTAGAATATTTGTAGGTCCGGAAGGACTTACATTTGAAAGTTCTAAAAGAAGCATTCAATTCAATCCAAAAATTACTTTTGAAAATTTTAAAAAAAGAATTCACGAAAAATTAAGGTTTTCTAATGACCAAATCATCAGTAAGTTGACATGTAGATTTTTGGTCAATTCTAATCCACCCTCTTATTCTGGCCTAGACATATGTGATGATGAAGATGTTTAATGTATGATTAATGGTTTTCAAAAACATTTGTTTGCAACAATAATTGAGCTTTACGTGCACGTAGATCATGCAGGTACTTCATCATTACCAGTTAATGACAACTATGGGCAGGGTTGTACATCATTACCAGTTCCGCAAACTTATGAAGCTGGTTGTTCGCCATCTCCAGTGGACGCAACTGGACGTCGTGCTTTACATGAACAATTAAGCAACGAAGAATTCGTCACACACTTGAGTGATGATGAATTAGGTCCTCGTGGTGCCAACGAAGCCCTTAACGATGATGGGGACGACAACGGAGGTGAAGATCAAGGAATTCCAGACGCAAATTCATCTGACACAGATGATGAAGGTCATCTCAATGTTGCTCATGAACAACACGTTCAAGTTCCAAGTAACCAACATTATTTATTTCCATAATCTATAAAACGCGTCTACATGCAACTTCATTTTAATTAATTTTATTTAATTTTATAGGACAACCTCAACGGCAACAGTTGATTTCCTCGACGCATTATTCCTATATTAATTGGGATCATCCTAACCAAGAAATGGATTTTACTGGTTTGGATTTACATGATGGTTGGGAAGTCGGAGATGAGTTATACGAAGGTTTATGTTTTGATACCAAAGACGATGTTAAGACGGCTGTTGCGCATTATTCCATGAAGGTGCACCATTCATACGACACAATTGAAACAAAACCAACAGTATTGGACTTACGATGTCCAAATACTCAAGTAGGATGCCCTTGGAGGATGAGAGCAATATTGTCTCGCAAAACTAACAGGTGGACGATTCGAAAATGGGGAGGTCGACATGAATGTATCATCACAAACATATCCCAAGATCATGTGAAGCTGACATAGGAAATTATCAGCAACCACATTCTAGGTATAAGCCATTTACCTATCTTTTAATTAATTTATACCGTAATTTACTGAATATTCTGTATATGTAGGCATGATTCGAAACGACCCATCGGTGGCTATTTCCATGATTCAAGAACGAATTTCCAGCGACCTATTTATAATGTTTCATATCGCAAGGCGTGGGTTGCCAAACAAAAAGCTTTAGCAAAGGTGTTTGGTGATTGGGAATAATCTTTTGATATAATGCCTCGCTAGTTGACATGGATGGTCGATAAATGCCCAGGGTCCGCCTATGAACTGGACGATACAGAAGTGTTTGTTGGAAATCTTGTAGACACCCGATTTCGTCAGTTTAAACGCGTGTTTTGGACGTTTAAACCTGTTGTTGACGCATTTAACTCATGCAAGCCAATAATACAAATTGATGGGACTTTTTTGTATGGCAAATATCGCGGCACCCTGTTGATTGCGACCTCACAAGATGGAAACAGTTGTGTTTTGCCCATAGCCTTTGCAATTGTTGAAGGCGAAACGCTAAACGATTGGTCGTGGTTCTTGTCAAAGATACGACAACATGTGACCCAAAAATAGGGAATATGTCTGATATCAGATCGACATAAGAGCATAAAATCTGCTGTGGCGAGATCAACCCAATGGCAACTGCCCAATGCTTATCATGTTTATTGCATTCGTCACATAGCAAGCAACTTCAACCATAAATTCAAAAATGCAAAGTTAAAGCAAGAGTTGATAACAATGGGTAAATACAAATATTGCATTATATTTTAAAAAATATTTTGCTGACCTAAAAAAGTTTATGTTTTTCTAATAACCATTGATGCAGGTTACACAACATGTTTACACCGATTTGAGCGAAGGCTTGAAAGATTTCGTGAGACTAGCCTCGAAGTTCAACGTTGGATTAATGCCATACCAAAAGAAAAATGGACCTTGGCACATGACGATCAAGGGCGGAGATATGGGCATATGACAACAAACTTGTCAGAAGTTATTAATAAAATTTTAAAAGGTACACGAAATATGCCCATAACCGCTTTGGTTAAGTGCATGCACGACAGATTAGTAGAGTATTTTGTAAAAAGAGGTGTGGCAGCCACGACTGACTTTGCGGCCGACCGACGTTACTGTAGAAAGTTGTTGGATGCACTGGAAAACAATCACGTCGATGCCTGTACTCATGTTGTGAAAAGATACGACATTCGACGAACAAAATTTGACGTCGAAGAGCCCTTCAATCATCTTACACAAAGGGGAGGGAAAACATGGGCAGTTAACTTGAATAAACGTTATTGTCAGTGTGGAGCTTTTCAAGCATACAAATACCCTTGCTCTCATGTCATTGCTGTGTGTGCTAATTTTAACATCAACCAGTACCAATACATAGATCGAGCGTACTCAATCCAAAGCATTATTGAAGCATATTCTGGCCAGTGGAATCCCCTTGGCAACAATGAGACAATCTCTCCAAGGAGTGGCCCTGTCATTGTTCCAGATGAGTCCATGATTCGTCGGAAAGGTCGCCCAAAATCTACCCGAATAAGAAATGAAATGGACTGGACAGAGTCACAGCGGACACAGACTTGTAGCCATTGCAGACGTGAAGGGCATAACAGGAGTAACTGTCCACGTTTTCTAGTAGAGTACAGTATCATTGACGATGAAAATCAAAACATTCCATGATTGTAATTTCAACACAATAATGTGTTGGATAAGTTTCCAAATGTGTTACTTTTCATATCTTATGTTTTGGTTACGAAAAAACCAGTGTTATGTTTCAATTAAGTGGGATATTCATGTTGATTTCTATATTTATTCGTTTTCCAATTTTTGTGTCTTCATTTGAACAAAAACCACAGTTCACATGCTTTATAAAATTATATATTACATCATCAAATAAAAACATGAAACAAAAAACATCACTACAAAATAAAATAAAAACATTCAATTATCACATTTTCTTCCAACATTAAATTTACAAACTTAACAAATATAAACACAAATCAAATCCAATGACTAGGAGACAAATTTAACTTATCCCATTCTGAAGATGTTGGACTTCCATACAATCCATTATACCATGGACGACTTTCCTCCAATTCTGTTTTCCCTTCCAGTAAGTCCCTCATCACCTGTGCATTTGGATCTGCTTCTTGTACAATGTCTTCTACATTTGCAAATACCTCAGCACAAGTCAGCTTTGGGTCTTTTGCAATGTTAGAAAACATTTGACCCACATCGGCATCGTCTTCAAGATCCATTGCCATGTATTTTATAGGATCTTCACCCACTTCAGATATAGGTGCACGAAAATGAAGTTGGGTCACCCTTGTTGCAGATGAAGCTGTAATTTCCATCTTCACACATTCCTTCAGTTCATCAAGTTTTATGTCATCCTTAACTGCAAAATACTCTGTGTCATTACTAACAAATTTGACACATTCATCTACAGTAGAGATGATTTCTCCATTATAATAAACTAAAACATAAATTGTTGAAGAATTCATGATTATCAACAAAATAAAAAATAAGAAAGTAACGCAGCAGAAGAAGGAAGGGGAAAGCATAACTACAAACCGCATTCAACTGCTATTTATACAAAATATTTTGCACATTTTCTCTTCTCACGAGTAAACAGTTTTAATTTGTACAAAATGAAGTAAGCAAGGCACCAGATCAAATGGCACCTCCCAACAGGAGGCATTAAACAAGTTGGCGCCTCCTGTTGGGAGCTACCGGAGAAGCAGATCCATTTGGCGCCACCTGAAGGGACCGCCTCTGACACCGTGCAGCTAGGGGGGTAGGCACTGGAAGTGCACCTTGAATTGGCGCCTCCCGCTACGAAACAAAAAAAAATTCGGGAGGCGCCAATTCAATTGGCGCCTCTCGGTGCAACATGTCAAAAATAACCCCTGCAGGTAAATTGTTTTTTTTCCACACTTATTTGGTAATAGTTTTTTTTTTTTAAGGTTGATTTATTTGAACAAGAAATTAAGTAATGTACCGGAAAGAAATTAAAAAAAAAAACACTTAGCGGTTTTTTCTAAAGTTTTATGCATGGTGAGATTTTTACAGTATTAAGTCTTGTTTATATATAATTCAATATGGAATAAAACTTGCACAGTGTTGTTTTGTAGTAGCATTTTAGATTCAGTGAAACAGAAATAGTCTTTTTTTTTTTTTTTCTTCTTCTTTGCCACATCTTATACCTTCAAAAGAATGCCTTACACTAAAAAGAAGGAGGGAGTGTTACCATTTCTGAAATCAAATTCTATACATGGTTTGAATTTTGAAACTTGTCAAGAATATGGAAGAACAGAAGTTAGGTGGATCGTGATTAATTGCAGTGTATTGAAGTTCGTTGGATTATCATTTTTTTTTTTGTGTTCTTATTTTAAGCTTTTATAGATTATTATTATTATTTAAAGGAAAATGATTGGTTTGACGTCCCTTTGTATATATGACACTGCATGTATTGACAGAAGCTAGAAGGAGAATTTTAGAAAAAAGAAAAAAGGAATTAAAAAAAAATAAAATATAAGAAAATTAAATATATAAATTTATTATTAAATATTTAAATAAAATAAATTAATTTTTCACATCTTATTTGTTATATTTATTTCTTACCTCGTTGTATTTTTTTTTTTTTCATAACATTATATATTATGTTTATTATTATTTTTCTTTCTTTCCTTATCTCCCTTCTCTCCAATGAATGTGTACACGGTACACGCACATGCATGTGTTTTGAAGGAAATACGGGTGTGGGGATATGAGCTTTTTAAAATCTAGATAGGGATATATTAATATAAATATTTTAAAAAGATACATGTAAAGAAAATAGAATTTTATATAATATGACTAAATTGTAAAAATGTAAAAAAAAAACACAAATAAACATAATTATAAAATTAATTCTATATAAAAAGAGATTAAAATTCTTCAAAATGATAAACAAATGTCTCACAATAAAAACTATAATAATATATAAATGCTCTAAGACTATGATATCATCCTTTAATAGCTTCAATCTCATCACTTCATTGAAAGGAATCACCTCTAAATGTGATTTATTAAAAGAAAAAGTTGCAACCTCAAGAATATCATCCCCTTTCAATATATCCCACATTTTGTGTTCACTGACTACGTTATAACTCTTCCTCCTTTTTTTTTTTTAGATTGAGACTATTTTAGTTATCAAGGTCATGTCATGTGTATTCAAATAGTACTCATATGTATATCTAAATTAATTTTTAAAAAAAATGTTTTCATACATATTTAAATTCCATATAGAAATAGAGTATAGAGTGACAACATCTTAACCAAAACTCCTCGTTCCAACCATGAGCACAAATTTAAGAAAAATCCCCAAGTATCGATAAGAAGTATTAGATGCCACAATGGTTTAATTTTCAATGGTTTTCTGCCATGTGTGGAATGCATGATTTGTTGGAATCTCAGTGAAGAAGAGAGCGAAGTAGGTTACAGTTTGCTTGCTTATGTTCACTGTTCTCTTTGCCCCCGACACGTGAACCTGTTGCTTTATCGATTGTTTAGAAAATGGTGAGTAACGCTGGATAAATCATTGTTTGAGAGTAAGGAAATTACTCGACTGTAATCTACGATAGCATTTTCTTGGAAAATCTTTAAAGTTATTTTAAGAAATAACAAATAACAACCATAACTAACCGCTGTTAAAAATTGTCTCCGTAATTGCTCAAAAAAAAAAATGAAGCATAAATGATTCGAGAAATTTCAGATGGTCACAAGAGTCAAGCCTAATTGGTTCTCTTGTTAGATCACTCTCTAAATAAAAGAAAAAGGTGATAAGTGAAATTATGACTCATGAGAGAAGGAACAGTGCCAGAACCGATAGTGGATATTGTGGGCCGTACCATGTTTTGGTATAATTTTTGTTTTTGGGTCACTGGTTTAGTTGTTTTTCGAGTCATTGCCATATGTGCCACTAATAGCAACGTCTCTCCCAAATCAACTGCATGACCCCTTTTTATTTTCCGCGTCGTTATCATTTTTTGGGGGATAGGTAAGTTAGCCTAAATTTCATTGAAATTGGGCTTCCAATGGGCCCGTATCCGTGTTGGAAAGTTAGACTCACAGTCATAGCCAACCTTGACATTCTCATAAAAAAACTAACCAAAAAAAGAAGAAAAAGAAAGAGTCCTTGAAGTTATTCCTTTCTTATTGACCAAAAAGAAAACAACGAAAAAATAATTATTAGAAAATAAAAGAGGAAAATCATAGTTGCCTTGTCCGCGTCCAACTCAGGCAGGAAGCTTCATGCCACCAATACCCCAAAATATCAGACCCACACTCTAATCACGCTTTGATATTTGTTTCATATTCATATGTTTGCATCCACGCATTAACACTTTGAAAATGATTCTGATTTATATTACGAGACAGAAACACAAGACAATAAATTAATATGTCGTTTTGCAGCGGTTATTATTCGTATGCAGGTTCAGTATAAGTCACCTTTTTTTTTTGTTTCTTTCCAATGAAAGGCTCATAAAATGGCCTTACAAGCGGATCCGGAAAAGAAATAATTAGTGAACGAGAAAATATAGAGAGCAGTACAAAAGATTGAACTAAAACATTTATAATTCACTTTATAAAAAAAAACATTTATAATTCATGTCTCACGCGTCTTATTTAATTAACAGTGTATTTGAATAATGCACAATAATCAATTTTACCACATAAAATCATAGTAATAATATAAAAAAGTATAAATAACTATTTGTTGCTTTATTTTCACCATAAAAAAATAATTGAATATTTTTTTACCATAAAACTAATACAAACACACTATAAATCAGTTCAAAAGGATTTACAAAATTCCTTTTAATCCACCACAGGCTAGACCCTAGAAAAAAATGGAATTCTAAATTTACACAAATTGTTACACCGTTCGGTTCTGTTGTCATGTATAATTCCAAGTTGATGTTGATTAAATTATTGTGCCTAAATAAAAAATATTCATATTAATTATATGATGTTGATTATTTAGGAAAATTTGATCTATTTTGATCGGTGAGTTTTGAGGAGAATAATATTTAAAATAATTTAATCGACTTAATTATGTAGACAATCGATAAAAATGAGAAGTTTAAATAAAATAAAATTGAAGGAGAAAAATCAAATTTACTTATTTTCACAAATAAAAGGAATAAATTAACTTGAAAAAAATTGAACGATTAAAATTGTACCTAGAGACATAAAATAGACTATAAGGATAAAAGGTAAAAATAAACCTATTTTGAATTTTGAATTTTAAATATTCTTCAATATATTCTAAAATGAATCTTAACATTTGTCTCACATCCACGTCTATCTAATAAAAACACAAGATATGAGAGAAGAGTTTATATTCATAAATATTTAACAAATTAATGGTAAAGATTGACCTACTTAAATTTAATTTAAATTATTCATTTCAATGACATGATTATAATATTGTAACAAAATAATGGTAAAGATTGATCTACTAAAACAAATCTGCAATACTTTTAAATTTAAATTTACTTTAAATTTCAAACAAAACATATAATAATGTTATTTATTAATTTGAACCAAAATATATATTTGCATTACAAAATTATGAAATAAAAATAAATCTAATTGCAAGATTTGAATAAGAATATAATTGTTTTATCAATTTTAATTTTTAAATTATAAAAATTATATTGATTAGAATTACCTTAATTAATATAATTATGTATTTTTTATGAATTAAAAATTAAAAAAATAACTGTTGGAATTTCAAGTAGAAAATTTTTTCGATATGCCTAAAACGAATCTTGCGAGATTTTTAAATTGAAATTGAAATTTTATTTAAATTTGAATCAAAATATATATTATTGATATTAATTAATTTGAATTAGAATATATAATTGTATTATTAATTAGAATGTTTAAATTGTGAATGATTAATTAATTAATCACCTTACTTACTATAATTGATGTATTTTTATGAATTAAAAATAGAAAAAAATAGACTGTGTGCTTAATATTTATAATAATAGTTTATATTTTAAAATGAAAATTTGAATTTAATTAGTATTATTGATTAATATGAATTAAAAAATTTAAAATTTTAAATCATGAATATCTTAAAATATTGATTACGTTCAAATTTGAATATGAATATGAATTTAAATTAGTGTTATCAATTAATATGAATTAAACATTTTCAAATTTCAAATTATAAATATCTTAAAATATTGATAATGTTCAAATTTTATTATCATCCACATATGTATATATAGATATTGTTTAAATTATCAATTATATATTTGCATTATAAAATTATGAGATAAAAAATCTAATTGCATGATTTCTTTATTTTAATTTGTTATAATTTTGAATTTGAGTATGAATTTGAATTTAAATTAGTGTTATCAATTAATATGAATTAAATAATTTTAAATTTTAAATCATATATCTTAAAATATTGATCACGTTCAAATTTAAATATGAATATGAATTTAAATTATTGTTATCAATTAATATGAATTAAATAATTTAAAATTTAAAATTATCATAAAAAGAAAATCGTCTTTATTTTAACGAAAAAAAAATCAATATGATGTTGACATGTGACATCAATTTACGTGGCAAAATCTTCTTTTATATAATATAATTGATTGATTGATAAGATTCAACTCGCGCAAGGGCTTCGAATTATGTATACTTTCATTAAGATCAAATCATAATCCAACAACGATATTGCTTTGTCTGGCCGTAATTTTCGAATTATTTATCTGACGCAAAACGTGTTAATAAATTTTCATAAAGAACCTTTTTTTCTTTTGAAGAAACCTTACCCTATTTGTTTCTCTTCCCCGCATACAGAGTATCTCTGTTTCTGTCTTTTTTTTTTTTTTAAAAAAAAAAGAAAAATACATGCGTGTTTCTGTAAATACTTATACATGATAAATATGTATTTTATTATAATTATTTTTTGACTGGGTATTTTAGTATAATTTAAATTCATAATAAATAAATATTTTAATATAAGAGTAAATATATTCTATTAATTTGTAATACTTAATTTTTAGGAAATTTGAATATTTAAATTGTTATTTTCAGTCTGGGAGATTAAAGTCAAAGAATATATGTAAGGATGTCTTAATAAAAACAACATAAAAAAGTTAGATCTGGCAATCAGATTCAGATCTTCAAAGTAATATTTTTTAATCTGACACTTTAATTTCTTATCCAACAATAACTATTTCTATTTACACAAACTCCTCCAACTTAAATACATTACCCATTTGGACCGAAAAACAAAACATAATACTTTGCATTAATCTTCAACATAAAATTTTATGATACACGTCATAATCAAAAAGTTTAATTTTTTTTTAAATCAAATCACAGAACCATGATAATAAATTAAAAAAAAAATTCTACGGTACTTATACACACACTAGCCAAATATATATCACAATGTATGGATCAATTGACTCTTATTATTTCAATTTAACTAGTAATTTTAGATTCAAATCCTAAATATATAGCTACATTAAATATTTGGATGAAGAGTTTATTGTCCATAATAATTCCAGTAAAATATACCTTTGGTCTATAAGAAAAAAAAAACACTACTCAAATATATAAAAATGCAAATAACAAAATACTTTTGAGGTGTTTTTGTAAACATGTTCAAATTTCAGAGAATAAATACATTTTCTCTTTTATGTTTTGTGTATTGGAACGTGTGCAATAAGTACTTTGATAAATAAAGTAATAAACACACACTTAATTATTGAAAATTAGATTTTTAACAAATGGATCAAGAATAGAAAAGCATTATTGTTCCAATTAACCCTGAACTCTAGGTATGAAGTGGGTCCTAAAACTCAACAATGTATGATCCAAAAAAAAAATTGTATATTGCTTTTTCTCTCATTATAAGTCTATATATAAATGAATGTCACTAAATTAGCGAGTTATATATTAAGAGTCAATCAACGAGAATTTCAGCCGCATGTTCCACATTTTATCTCATAATCTTGGTCTAATAGTTGTGTTAAGTAGTAGTACTCAGAAAAAAATTGTGTTAAGTGGTTGTGAACTCGACTCATAGTAACTGGGGATTCAAATTAAATAGTACTTAACTTAGAATCCCTTAGTATACACTGGACACATTATCGTATCCAATATACCCATGATGTCTCCAAGGAAAAAGGACGTGTCGGCGAACCCGCTACACTGCTCCATATTCAACTATATGATATGATAACGTTGATGTCTACTGCTCCTAATCCAACACTTAAACTCTTCTTCTTCCTCCTTCTTCTTCTTCTTTTTTTTTTTTTTTCTTTTTCTTTTCCTCTTTTTTAAAAATTAAAAATTCAAAACAAATCTTAATTAGAAAGCGAAAAAGAAAAGCAAACAAACAATTGTTGTCCACGCGCCCAGTTTGCGAGTACACCTAATCACCTAACTTAACTATAAATAACGTTAGCCACTCGTGTCAGTTCTCACTTCACATTTGCCAGTGCCCACTAATAGCAGCAGCAACCAAACAGTGTCTCATGATACTGTTTGTTCTGATGCCCCACCATCGCAGTCCTCCTCCGTCATTCGCTCCCTTCTCACACCGTGGAATCAGATCACGATGTCCAACCCAGATTCTCGATCATTCAGTTGGCACTACACAGAACTCGATGACAGAGACCTCGAGATCCGAGGAAGGACTTTGTTCTTTGTCATCGTACTCTTCTCCATTATCCTTCTCGTGACCGTTCTCTTCATCTACACGCGCTGGGTTTGCCGCCACCAGGGACGCCTCCCCACCACCGCGTTCTCCGCCGCTGCAGTCCACGCGCCGCCTCTCGCGCCGCCTCAGGGACTGGACCCCGCTTCCATCAAGAAACTGCCCATAATCCTCCACCACGCGCCGTCGGACCGCGACGAAAGCGCGTGGGACGAGAGTGAGTGCTGTATCTGCCTGGGCGAGTTCAAAGACGGAGAGAAAGTGAAGGTTTTGCCGGCATGTGACCACTATTTCCATTGTGATTGCGTTGATAAGTGGCTCATTCACCACTCTAGTTGCCCACTTTGCAGAGCTTCTCTCAAGGTTGAATCTTCCTTCCCTAAGATTTTGATTCAGGAACCACCCCTTAGAATTGACTTCCAGTTCTAGCTTTTTTTACAAGAGAAAATCTTATTCAAATCGGGTAAGATTATTATTAATGGAAAAACTCTTGTATTTAATGCAAATGAATTGGAATTTGAGATTAAAACAAAGTTGGTTTCCTTTTATTTTGGTCTTAATCTTATTTTCCAATATTAATTGATAAAAGAATCATAACATTTGCTGTTTGTTTTGCGTTTTGTAAATCGTTGTAAAAAGAACTGTGTGCCAGATGTCTGCTAATCATATATGGATATACAATTTTGAATTCTCCTACCACATTTTGTTATGGGTTGAGTTGTTGTGGAGAATATTTTTAGACAGTAGCACATGGCAAAGGGGGGGAGAATGTGGAGTTTGTCTGTGATATTGTTAAATTATGATATGTTCCCACGTTGGATGATAGACGACCGGGGGTTCGGAAAGGTTATATAATTTTCCTCAACGCCACCTGTTGGATAAAAGTCCTCAAAGACGTTGCTCTTCGGAGTCAGTCTGCTAATTGGATATGTGGTCCTGCTTCTTAGGTTCTATAATTGGATTTCAGAAGATTTTTTAATTCAGATTGAGACCCCATTAATCCAAAAAGATTAATCAAGATCAAGATGGGTGCTCTTAAGGAGCTGCTTGCTCGTTGCTTTGCCTTAGGTACTGCCCAATCAGCTTCTTTAATATTTTTGTTTAATATATAAAATAAGAATATGGAGTTCCATGTTAGGATTAAAGTGTATAATTTTTTATTTTGAAATTCTGTGCATCTATTTTCTAATCAGTTGAGCAATGTCGACTGCTAAAAATTAAAATTAATTAAATCCGGCGACACCTCATCTCTTTATCCCTCCTTATCTGCTAAGTTTGACGTTGGTTTCGTGTACCTATTTTCTGTTGGAAAGCAATAGAACCTAGCTATATGGACAATAATGTCCTGCAAGAAAATTAATCTGCCAACTTACCTGCTATTCCTTAGATAAACCAGCAGCATGAATTGTGCATACGGATGTTCACGGATTGGATTGCATCGATTTTGAAAAGAAAAATTATTCGATCCAATCATTTCAATTTTTTTAATTAATTATTCAATCGGTTTGATAAAAAATTTAAATTCGATTCAATTTAAATCGATTTGGATTGGATCAGTTTTTTATTTTAGTCTTGTTTATATTTTTCTTTGAAGAAAGTATTAAATAAATGGTAATATATATAATAAACATAATAAAAGATACTTTAAAATATTAAATATCTTCTTTATAAGTCAATAAACAACTAATAATAATATAATTTTTCAAATTTATACTATTAAAAGTAAATTTATATAACTTAATAATTATGCTTATGTATCTTTAATCAAATAGTTACTAAAAAAATATCTTCAATTAAATAGATGTTTCACAAATAAATATAAATTATGTGATAATTTTATAAATATATAAAAAAATAAAAATATAAACATAAGTAGTATGATAAATTTATGAATAAAAATATATATGTATATATAACTTCGGTTTGGATTGGATTTCAAAATCAAATCCGAAATTCGATCCAATCCAATAAAAAATTTTGATTTTTTCAATTTTCGATCCATTCGATTTTTGATTTATTCGATTTTCGATTTTTTGAATCGATTTTTCCAATTTTGATTGAATTAGATCGGTTCATGAACACCCTACTTGTGGAAACACTTTTATATGTCAACTTTTTTTTATATATATATAAACACTTTTATATATTATGTAAACCAATCCATAAACATCTGTTATTTTTCTCCATTATTCTTTTATCGTATCACATTATAAATTTATTATATTTCTTTTTCTTTAAAGTGTTAATCAGGATTGGTGAGGTGAGCATCTTTTTATTTATTTATTTATTTATTTATAGAAAAACGGAACTGCACATGCAAACTGAATGATTGACTAGTGACATGACTACTGACTACCTAAATGTAAGTTATGGGCTCGTGCATCATGTGATAGTTCCGTGAAGCAACTCGATTGTTCACCTGATCAGCTTGGTGTATATATATATATATATATATATATATATATATATATCAAAAGAATGTGGGAAAATTATGGTTTTAGTTTTTATAATATAATAAGTTCGTTAATACGTGATTAAAATTTGTGTATTTTCTTATTGATAAATTTAGTCCTCAAATTTTAAAAAAATATATAAATTTAGTTTCTTTTAATCTTAAAAAACATAATAAATTTTTGAAAATAAAATATTAAATTTATATATTTTTTTAAAATTTGAAGACAATTTATCTATATAAAAGAATAAAGACATTAATAACATTTGACCGAAAGTATATAAATTAAAAATATATTTTTCTAAAAAATATATAATAAATTACATTCACACTCTGAAATTTTTTATATTGCACATAGCTTCCTGTTTTTGAACTATTAGTCTATTACACTGTATAGTATTTTTCAAATAATTAAGAAATATTAGTATAATATTTTTCAAATAATTGAAAATTGTTATAAAGATAGCAAAAGGAAAGTTATTAAAAGAAGTTTGACAAAATCTTAAAAGACATATTTGACTTGGGCTGTGTAGGGTGTACATTGACTGTAAACCGAAAGTAAGGCATTATCCAATTGAATCAAGAAAAAAGCAACTGCTTTAATTTTGTAGAAAAAGTTTCCTTTTTTCTTTTTTTGATAACAACCATTTAGGGCGATCGAACTGTTCGTGTTAATTTTTGAAAATATTTAGTGAATTAAATATCACATTGAAATTTTAATTAAATTAATAATAAATATATATTTATTTTCTAATTTGAAAATAAATTTGTCCAAACAATTTTTCTTTTGTATATAAGGATATTGAGTTGTTAACAATAATATATAGCGGTACGAGGATTACAATTAGCTAGAAACCCATGAAAATGACATTCTTTTTATCAGAGTTTATTGACAATTATCTACCTTGTTTTGAAGGAGGAAAGAGGAGGATTTCATGACAATTGTCTTTTTGTGAATTTGGTAAAAATTAACGGAGAGAATTTAATTACTCTCTCTGTCTCTGTAACATTTTTGTAGATGATTTTTTTGAACGTATCTCCATTTAAGGTAAAGAATTTTTTTAAGTTAATATTTATAATTTTTATGCTCTTCAAAAAAAAATATTGATAATTTTTATAGTGTGTTTGTTTGGCACATTATATTTTTCTTACTCTAATTGTGCAAGTGGAGGCTTAAACATGTGACTTGTTATATGAGATCTTATTTTAGTCTACTCGATTAATTCCTTAGAGGTTATCCGTTATCTCTTGTTAATAATGGCTGTGAAACGATCGCCATATATATCACAAGGATATTTGAGTTCCCAAATTATGTGATGCAAAGGATAGAAGTCCCCGCATGTCTTCAAGCTACGAAAAATTCATGTTTATGATGTCGTAGGAATAGAATACAGTGTTAGCCTAAAAAAATGGACCTTTCAGTTTCAGTTAACCACAAAAAATATAACAGAAAATAATAGACGTGCGAGCGTGCGTTTCATGCAGTTAGTCAACCGAACATAGTGGGTCAATTGCAAACAAGTGCAATTATATTGACTAAAGGGTGTTTAGATTTCCAGGGAATGGGATCGAAGTATGTTAAGTTTGATTCAATAAATTTGAAAACTTTAATCCAAATATAGGCTAACTTTCATATGGATAAAAATATTTTAATATGGCAACAAATGTTAGTCCACTACTCCACTTAGCAAGTATCAGGCCTATATCTTACAAGATGTGTTCAAATTTCCATTATTGATGTGAATAGAAAAATATTGAAGTATTACATTATATTTTACGTTATCTTAATATTTTAGTAATAGTATAAAATATAATAAGTTGTCATTAGTACTATAAAATAACATTAGAAAATACACAATAATAGAAATAAAATAGAGAATAAATTGAAAAATTGAACAAGTACTAGAATTTAAAAAAAAAAAACAATTTACATAGAATATTAACCTTGAAATATACATTAACTACACATATATCATTAGAATTATTATTTACAATTTTATCAATAATAAAAAATAAATAATAAAAAAATTGAGCCAATGAACTAGTCCAACTCATCAGGTCGATTGGCTCAGCCCAATAAAAGATGTGGACTAGACTCAATTAAGACAAAATAAGTTTGGATTAACTAAGTTTTTATTCCCTAAACTTTTTTAAAATTCAGTTTTTAGTTCTTAAACTTTAATTTGACTGGTTAAGGTTTTTAAACTTTTAAAATTTTAATTTTTAGTCCCTAAACTTTAGTTTGACCGATCAAGGTCCTTAAACTTTTTAAATATTTGGTTTTTATTCCCTAAACTTTTAAAAAATTCAGTTTTTAGTCCATGAAATCTTATTAATTCAGGGACTAAAAACTGAATTTTTAAAAAGTTTAGGGTCTTAAAAACCGAATTTTTAAAAAATTTAAGAACTTTAACCGATCAAAATTTTGTTCAAGGACTAAAATCAAATTTTTTTAAAAGTTTAGAGATATTGACCAGTTAAATTAAAGTTTAGGGACTAAAAACCAAATTTTGAAAAAGTTTAGGGACAAAAAACTTAGTTAACCCAGTAAGTTTTGACTTGATTTTTTACAAACTCAATTTAATCCATACAACAAGTTAATTGGATTAGTCCATAAAACTTGTCCCTTTAACACCCCTAGTCACAATACATGTCATATCATATTCGTATATAGTAAGACCCTAATAGATACTTCCTTGCAAATTTACATAATTTGGCACGATTGTTCTAAATAATTTAAAATCTTCTTATAGATGTAACATTTTCATCTTTGGTCTTCCTAACATTTTAAAAAGAAACTGTAAAGGATTATATAATTGTATCCTATTAAGATATAAATATGTTCTTCTTGATTCAATTGGGATTTGAGTTTTTCCTACTTAAAAACAATACACAACTTATTATCGAGAGAAAAAAAATATGAATTAATTATGTTTAGTACTCTCACAGATAGGTCTATACACAAATAAGTTCTTGCACCGAAAAATCTATAATGTTTCTCTGATAATATATTTCTCGAGAGAGAAAATTAAACTACATTAAAAATACCAAGAATTATGCCTTATATAAAACACAATGGGCCGGGTTATGCTGATTTGTTTGAATTTGAAATGTTGGAAGCCCACGGGCCATGGGTTACGATTAAAGCCCAATACTTGTCATTTGCTAGGGTTTCTTGTTTGCTATAAATTCCTGAAACGTAGGTCGTCACTGCTCCCAATCTTCGTTAAGAAAACGCAGCCAAGTCTCTGTACTGTACGCTAGGGTTTGGTTTCTGAGCATCGTTTCGGTTTTTGATCAACATGAGAGCTAAGGTAAGGTCCTTTTATCTTGTTTTGTTCTATTGTTATTGTGTTGTTATTATGCGGATTTTGTTCTGATTGAGCGTGGGGATTTGTACAGTGGAAGAAGAAGCGTATGAGAAGGTTGAAGAGGAAGCGCCGAAAGATGAGGCAGAGATCGAAGTAGTGTGCGTTTTACCCCAGTAACTATTGCTCCTAGTTTTGTTTCATTTCCGTTATGTTTTTGTTTTCAAATCAAATGTTATGATACATTTTAAATTGCTTTCTCTCGCATTTGTCTTAGCTCAAAAGATGCTCTTACCGCGAATTAACTAGTTTTAATATTTGAATCTCTTGTTCTCTCGTGCTTGGATTTTGGTTTCACCTGGAAATTTCGCGCAATGCACTGTACATACGGTGTCGTTTTTGTTAAGTATTAATTACGTGCAATTGTTTGGTCCCTGTTTTCGATTGCGTTAGAATTCAGGTTGAATAAAACAACAGTTTCCTCATAGAATTGTGTATTCTTGACGAAAGGAAATCTTAGAAGTTAACGCGTCTAGGTTAATGTCTGGAAGTTTGGTCCTTGGGGATTACATGTGAAAGTCGGTTATGGTTTCTGATTAAGAATCGAGAAGGAAAATTTCAAATCGCGTCTACATCTTCATCGTGAGAAATAGGTGATTCTGCACCATTGTTAATTTCATGCATTTGATTTTAATACATGTTTTTGTTATTGTGATTGATGTTATTACTGCACATGTTTGAGGGCACAGTGTTGCTGTGAAGTTGTGATGACCTTTTACGTTCCCGTAGTAGAAAGCATAGTAACCAGTGTATAGCGCGTTTGAAAACTGGTTCAGGATGCAGGAATGATGTGGAAGCTTCTGAAACCAAATACGCTAGTAATACCTATCTATTTCAACCTACGCAATTGTTGCATTTAGATTCGATATGTACACATTGATTTTGGTATAAGTTCATGGCCCCAAGCGGGGGAGTATCGCTGTATTTTGTGTTGAGTGGGATCCTTTTGACTTTAGAATGTTCGATGAAGGTGATGATCTGAATAAAACCAATATTTGTATATACACCATGACAGTAAAACTTGTGCAGTCTCGTGTTGTTGAAGTGATCGCTGGTTGTTGGCTAGTTCTGTCGTTAATACCGAGTCTGTTCAGTGTGAGGCATCACAAATTTTGTCTTTGAGAATGTGAGCATCTAAGGGAATTTCATATTGGGATTGTTCTTTTGCAGTTTCTGAATCACCCACAGAAGGTGCCAGAGCCTGTGAGAGTTCAGAGTTCATTATTAGGAGGGTGATGCGTACTAAATTCTTAGAGGGTGTTTTAAGTCTTCATTACTAGTAGTATGGTTAGGCTTGGAGGACGAAACTCCTGTTTCATCATCTCTTGATTTTATGGTTTCTAGACGATCGGTGCTGATGGAAACCACCTGTTTCTTGATTTTATGGTCTAAAGATTTGAAAGGGTAGCGTTGGTTTCATTATCGATGAACAATTTTAGCTAATATGCCACACTTCACGAACGGTGCAATTTAACATTGCACTCGTGAAGAGGGTAATTTTTAACTCGTGACGGGTGCCCCTCTTTTTTGCTCCCATTGTGGGGTGCGTGCTAGTCCACCAACTGGGTGAGAGTTGCGAACCCCAGGATCCCCGTCACCCGACTACTGGCCTGCTGTAGTTCTTGCTGATCATAGCGTGCACCTAGAGAAACGTTTGTGTGATCTGTGGTCTTAGTTCATTTGTTATTGGGAATGAAAATTAACGGTCATGGAATGGGAGAGTTCTTGGCATGAGCTAACCACTTTTTTTTTTTTTAAAAAAAAAAAATCTGTCCAAGCTTTTGCGGGGCAAGTAAGGAAGGAGTGTTGTCTAGTACGTAAATAATCTCTCTGACTTTCTTTGATCTTATTTGTTGCTACAAATATCGAGGTGTTGCATAATGCATATATATTGTCATAATCTTGATGTGGCCGGGCAAGCTAGCTAGTTGATGCAGGCCGAAATGCACATGACATACGAGCTCTAAGAGATGCTTTGTCATAATCTGTTACATAGGTGTATGGTGATATATATTTTGTGTGAGTATAATATGGATGGAGCAACTCAGCAAAGAGATGCTTTGTAACTGCAAATTCAGGAGGAATGCTAGCGATATCATTTCTAACTTATTTTATGTTATTAGTTAAAATTAGGAAAGAGGTTTAATAAATAAGATGTGAGACATATAAAACTTTGTATTTTTTAATAAATTTTAACTAATAAAAATGTGTTAAAAAAAAAAATATTCAATAATATGTTTCTAATATTTCTTGTTGCAGTTTGACATGTAGATCAGTAGATGGCACATACCAGAGAGATAATAAAATGGATATGTTATAGTTCCGCGTCGACCATAGTTACCGTAAATTGATTATAGGATTCGGTTTTTTTACATAAGAGGGACAATTTTTTTTAAAAAAATTACAAAAGAGAGGCATGTTTTAAAAATTTTACAAAAATAAGTAAGTCATGTTTCAAAACACGACTTTGCATTGAAAAGTCGTGTTTCAAAACACTACTTGTTATATATATATTTTATTATAATTTAAATTAAAATAAAAAGTTTCTTTTTTTAAAAAAAATCACAACAGTGCTGTCAAAAAAAATCACAACAGTGCTGTAAAAAAATAACCACAACAGAAGTCATGATTGAACTCACGACTTTATAAAGAAAAAAAAAATTCACTCATGATTTAAATAACAACTTTAATAAAAAATATTATTTAGAAAAACAAAA
This sequence comes from Pueraria montana var. lobata, assembly GCA_026413185.1. Lineage (NCBI taxonomy): Eukaryota > Viridiplantae > Streptophyta > Magnoliopsida > Fabales > Fabaceae > Pueraria > Pueraria montana. The sequence continues at coordinate 60,963,182 of CM048655.1, read as the reverse complement.
AGTTGCTGTAAAAAAAAAAAAAGTTGTGTTTAAAAATACGATTTCAGTAAACAAGTCATATTTCAAAATACGTATTATCCATTTTTTAAAATTTACCTATTTTTATAAATTTTTTAATAAATAACCTCTCTCTGATGTAAAAAAAAAAGCCTCGGTTGGGTTTTTTGCATCAGCTATTACACAATAGAAATAAAACAATATTTGCCATTTTACCTTGCATCGTCGATACTATTATTGAATAAATTTGTCCAACACTTGTCCATGCTTCATTTGGTGGTAAAAGCAATTCCCGTCTTTCTCTCCCCCAGACCTACTCTGCTGTGTATCTTTTTTTTTTTTTTTTTTAATATTTTCTTACTTTACGGCTGTTAACGTGGGCTGGGGGCTGTGTTTGCTACTTTGCTGTTAAGTTACCCATTTTTCACTGTGTGAAATATGATTGCTCTTTGAAACAGGCTGATTTTTCTTTACTTTTCCTCGTGCTTCTACACTGGGGCCCTGGACTGGTCCACAAATCTAGTTTTTTTCTTATGCTCTTGTTACACTCATGTAAAATGTCAAATCATTTGACAAAAATGGAGGAAAAATTGTGTAAAGAGATTCCTTTTCAATGAACGGAGTATAAAAGAAATCATGTGAGAAAATCAAAATTAATAAAAATATACACAAATATTTTTTCTAGTGATTTGTAGGATAGTGGAAGCAAAATTTGCTTATTAATTAAAAGAATACTGGTTCTTAATTCTTAAATGTTACAAAAAGGGTGGTTAAGTATACCAAGTAAACTCAGGTCAACAATTATTATCTTATCTATATGTTCCAGTAATTATGAAACATGCACATTACCCTAAATTATTTTTAGAGCAATTTGTCCTACAAAAATATTATTTTAGATTAGTTTATAATTTGAGATATACCATCTAAATGCAATATGCCTTAAACATAGGAAATACTAAAATTAAGTGTGTATATATATATATATATGTGTGTGTGTGTGTGTGTGTATATATATTCTTTTCTTTCTTTTTTTTACTCTAGATGTCAATTAGCACCTAAGACTAACTTTAACGCAGCGCTTGGGTGGCACAATGCTAAGCAAGCAACGTTGCTTTCTTGACTTTTTCCATTGCAGGAAGTTGCCAATAAGCACCGGTTGCTTCACCTTCAGTTTTTAAAAATTAAAAAAAAAATTAATATTTCTGTTACTTTTAGTAGTTGTTAAGAAAAAATTTGTAGCCATTGCAATGAATTTTTTTTACCGTTGCAGGTTTTAAAACGTTAAAATTTTGGGCAGTTGTAATTTTTTTTTACCATGTATATAAATAGGGGTACTTCATCTTTTTTTTTACACAACTAAACCTCTCAAATTTCTCTTATTCTTACTCTCATAAAATTCTCAACTACCTCTTTGATTTGTTTTGTGTAATGCTAGATATTTTCATCATTTTAAATAAAATATAATTTAATTATGTTTTTATTTTATTTTTATCTTATTAAAAAATATTTTAATTAATAATAGTCTAAAAAAATTCTTAATTTTAAAAATTTAATTGATTTATAAATAAGATCATTATAACATAATAAATAATTATTAATAAAATGTAATTATGTAAGCTTTTTGGTGAGATCTATTGGAAGCACCCAAGAAGAGTTGTTTCATTAGAGAGAATAAATGCTTAGAGGTGCTTATATTGGAAATAGTAAAAATGAATGGTGTATATAAGTAGGTCCCATTGAAAGCACTTAAGGAGAGTTGTTCCATTAAAGATGCTCTAAGTGTCAATGAATTAATTTTCTTTTGATCCCCTAATGATTTGTATTGACGACTTTTCTTTAAGTTGCTTTCGTTTTAATAGTAATAATCAGAACCTGGATTTGGTCCTTATGTATAATGAATACCACTGGCTGCTTTATTTTATTTCAATGATCCAAGCAGTTTTGATTTATTGAAAGAATCTTGTTTACAAGTATCTTAAAACTAGTTAAGAAATATTTAACAAAACATATAAGGTATTTTTAATTATTTTAAATAAAAAATTTAGTATTGGCCTCATTAATTAACAAAATATTAAATCTTTTTATATAACAAATACTAATTTATTTCAGTATTCGCCTCATTAATTAATAAAGGAAATATCTGGTGTTGTCATACAGGAGATGAAAACAACTTGAGTGGACGTGCCAATATTTGCTGAATTCATTGATCACTTGTAATTCTTAAAGTCAAACGTGATGTGATTTAACCCTAACATCTGTCTGCTAAGAATTAACGAGCAACGCAATGATCAATTGCTTTTCCACTGTTCTCTCCCTTTCTCTTTCTCTTGCTACATTTTTCACTTTTTTACTCACCCAGCGATCCTATCGATTGGATGATAGGTAAATTAATTTGCCACTTTTTCTATATTTGAAGCAGCAAGAGCAAGAGGTCATACACATGATTTCTTTACTTAACCCTTTACACATACTTTGCTTTGCTTCCTTTCCTCTCAATTAATGTCCCACTCTTTAACTTTGCCTTAATTGGTGGCAAAACACTAATATTTCATGATTTCATCTGCCTAATGGAGAAACTATATATCTTATAGGTATATAAATATTGAAAAATAAAGCAAATAATTGCCCCCACTGAAATGACCCTCCTAAGAAAAATAGGAGGAAAAGAAGATATTTTGCAATAAATAAATTACTGTAGGCAGTGAGAAGGCAAGAAGAATCTCTGCCTCTTACTTCTAGTGGGACAACTAGATGCCATGGATGATGAAGCAATTTTGGTGACAGCAGATTTGAGGGACTGTTTGAGAGTGGTAAGGCAAACACCCTCTTCACTATCCTTAGAACAAAGGACCAATATGCTTTTGATTCTGCCACCAACACTGGCTATGTCAGCTTTAACTGCTGTGAGTCTCAAGCCTTTGAGGACTTGGATGAGTTCAGGGAACAGTTCTGGTCGATCATCGCAGCAAACAGAAGCTTTGATCACAATATTGTCCTTCAATTTGTTCACTTTAGTACAGCTTTCACCTTGAACATGGTCATAGTCAATTGATACTTCATCAATTTCAGTTGGAACTGTGAAGGCTCTGCTAACATCCATGGCTTTTCTCTTTAGATCTTTTACTTGGTCTATCACACTCCCTAGTAAAGCTGCCTTATCCATCTGCAAGTACACAAATGTTAATATTTCCCACTATAAGTAAGATTTGCCCTATATTCTCTCTTTGAGATGAGGAAGTGGAATTGAAATCCTTTTATAACTTTGCTAAGAATACCATGTCACATCACTTTCATATCATATTCCATTCATTATCTAGTGTGATGCCAGGAACAAAATCCAAGTTATTCCCATATTGTTCATAAATAATAGTACTACTAAGTATGCCACTCATGAAAACTAAAAAGAGACACATGAATTAAAATTGGTTTACCTTATCAGACTTGGGAATAAGTTTTCTAAGAGTTGCAAGCTGTGCATTGATCCTGTCTCTGCGCCTTTTCTCAGCTTGACTGTGACTCTTGGAAGCACTTATTGCTCTCTCTTCTGCAGCCCCTTCAATGGGAAGTGGCCATGAGTGGAACTCACCAAATTGAAGAGAGGCAGAGTCAGTGACATGAGGGAGTATTTGTGTAGGTACTGCAAAGGAAGAAGAATGATCACTGCATTGAGCCCAGCTGGTGCCCATGTGCCAGTCAGAATCATAGTAATTTTCCATAGTCACAATGGAAACCATTCTAAAGTTTCTTCCATGATTTCTGAGCCTTTTATCTCCCATCCCCAGTTACTGTTTGCTGCACTAATAATGGTCGATCTTCTTCTTATCTTGATGGTGACTGGTTGATAAGCAATACCCTTTCATTGGTCAAAATGAAAATCGATTTTAGTTGTACCTGTCAGTCACTTCAAGAAAATTTTTCCCTCCACTAAATCTAACGAACTTGGACTTTATAAAGAGGGAGAAAAAATGAAGAGTAAAAGAATAAAGATTGAGGTGACCTGACTTAATAAGCTAATATTATTTAGCATCCGTGCTGAGTAAGAATTTGATTGAGAAATAAAATGGTATGTATGAGTAGTATCTGGCAAATAGACTTGGGAAACACTGTTGTAACTTTAGCATGTAGTTGATGTAGTGGATGGTGATTAGTGACTCATTGTCTTATTTTTATTAGACAACAAAGTGTTTTATCTGATCTGGTGATAATCATAGCTATTTGGTCTCTCTTGATGCATAGCATAGATCCTATCTAATAAGAACTCATGTCGTTTTACTTATCTTGAACTTTTGTGTCATAGGTTACAACCTTAGATTAATTCTTTTTCATATAAAATAGCAGTGGATATGTACTTAAACAATAGAAGCATTTGTATTTTCATAACATTTACCTACATGTTACCTGAAATAAAGTCAGTCACCATTGTACTAAAGAAAAAGTCATATATCAACCTTCATCAGTTCGTTTAAATATTTTTTTATTGGTTAATCGTATGATAAAGTAAAAAGTAGACACTGAAGCTTACACGAAAGTGCTAGCTAGCCTTGTTGTGGTGGATCCCATTCATCCAAGATACTTGAAGATCTTCCACATTGAATTATCGATTTGGTGAAATTAAGCTTTCATGCTTTCACCCATGTCCCTGTACAATTATTCCAACCAAAGTTTTAGTCCCTGTCATGATAGCTAGGATGAAAAAGGTTACCTAAAGAAAATAAACACACACATAGGATCACAGAGTAAAAAAAGCCCAAGATTTGCTCAATCATCAATTGGACAAACCCATGATGTATCCCCATTAGTAAACGACTTGCCCTTTAAGTTGAAGACATTAGGTGGGCCCATTTTACCAATTTCAGCGTAAGCTATGGAAGTAACCGGACTAGTCCAGCTGTGTATCCATCCTAAGACAAGATTTGGTTTCCTTCATGTATCTTGATTGAAGTTGCAAGTTCAAAGCATAGGACTCAGTAAAAGAAGGCTATTTTTATACATTTTTTTTTTGTCACCATATTATTAGTTCAAAATATTCACTATTTGTCCATTATTCATCTTTATTAGAAAACCTAACTAGCCGGCCACCTTAATAAAATTTTTCCTTTCAATCACGTTTTTTTTATTACTACAAAACTAGAATCTAAAACTTTTATTTAAGGAATCTAAGTCCAATTCTGATCATATCAATAAGATGTTAGTATACACTTTGATGCCACTCTGATTGGAAAGGTAGCTTAGTGTGTCTGCAGCAGAAGCTAGCAAACAAAGAAGGCTCAATTACAATGAGGGCCGGGTCACTACTACGTAGGGCCCAATACACACTCACAATTGCAACTCATAATAAAGAGTGACACGACTTCTGATCAACCACTCACTTTGTTAGCCTCCATCTATTATCTCTCACAACACAACTTGTGTGTGTGGTTTCTTATGGTTCCGTATTTTCTTCTTTCACTTCTTTTACATCATTTTTTTTCCCTTCTATCTGTCTCATCAAAGCCTTTTTGGGTCCCATAATCTCAGAACATATCTGCAGTATATCTTACATTAATCACACTCACACACACCGTCGGCAAGTGAAGGGTCACGATAAAAATATGGCAAACCAAAATGATCAAAGTGAACATAGACAACACGTCTCTTGAAATTGTAATATGTCAAGAAATGAAGCATATAGTATTTAAGTAGCCAATTTTGGAAGCCAATGTGCCTGCCCTATTGTCTCTTTGGGTAGAGAAGACTGAAAACTTGAAATTAATGAGAAGAAGATAATGTAGGATCGGATCCAATGTGCATCTCCTTGTTTGTTGCTTATCCACTAAGGATAGTAACGAATATTCAATTTCAAATCAATGAAGCTTAGTAATTAATAGACGGCAAGAATGAAGGGAGAGCATTGAATGAAATGTAGAAAGAAAAAAAGATTGTAGAACCAATCGTTTGTTCGTAACCATGAATCGAGGCCACTTTGTTTTGTGCTTCACAACGTACCCTTGCTCTAATATTGGATGAACTATGCAACTGATAAAAGTGAAAATAATTACATGATTGAACTGAACGAAAATTATTACTCCTTAATTTTCTTTAAAAATATTTTTTTTGGGTAAATCACTTCAAGAGAATTTTCTTTTTGCAAACCACTTAAATAATTGAAAGTAGAAGAATAGCCGTCATTTGTATTTTACTCGATCAAAATTTCCGTTGTTATATAGTAAACATGGGAAGAAAATGAAAAGAAGATATAACCCAAAGTTTATATTATTTATATTGAAATTACTTCAGACTCTTTTTATAAGTTTTTAAAGTTTTTTTAACCAAGTTTTTAAAGTTATACAATACTCCTATATGTTAAGAAATATAATTAATATCTTATATTAAAATTATTTTTTAATTTTCTCTCATGTCTTTTATTTCTCTTATTAATTAAATTTTGACTTTAATTTTAATAAATTGTCGGTTTAAATTTTTTTACACTATCAACTATTAGAAATTACACTAGATACGATTTTAAAAATATTTATTACAAAAATTAATAATCTTACTCTATGGTAATGTATCATTGAGTTACAGTATAGATTTTTTTATTTTGTGAATATATTCTAATTAAATTTATAAATTTTAAAATTTGGCGGTGGTGTTGTTGTTATTATCTCATTAGAATAAACATGTAAAATATTTAACAATTAAATAAAGATAATAATAATAGAATTGAGGATACAATAATTAATGTCTTTCTTAAAAAATTTTAAAAAAATGATCGAAAAAATTCTTCTAAAAAGACAAATAAAAAAAATGAAAGCAACATCTAATAAAAAGTATTGATAATATATTTTTTCCAACACATTTTTTATATTAGCAAAAAAATATAAAAAGTCACGAAATAATTTAAATCTCAGTACTTTGTCCTACTTATAATTTTATAAGTTTTAGTGAATAATAAAAAATATATTAGAATAGTATTATTCTCTATCAAATAAACATTTTCATCGTGCTGCACTGTTTCTACCGTACCCACCATCGTTACACATCACAAACAACCCAATTCAGCAAACAGTAGTTCTTTGATGCACGGGTCATCACTTAAAACTTGACCCATTCAGGTTACAATGTATCGGTACACCGACATCTTATAGTGATAAATGCTAAATTTCTGTGCTCAACTTCATATATAGTTCATACACTTTAGTTGCTAAAAAAAAAAAAAAACTTCATACACTTTAGAAAAGAAGTAATAATGCATGTTATATAAGTAAGGGACTTATTAACGAGTAAATTAAAGAATTATGGTTATTAATCAAAATTTAATAATTACGAAAATGTATAAATTTTTTATTATTTTTTAGATATATTTTGAAAAGTATTTTTTTTGTTAAAATTATTAAAATATACATTTTATTTTAAAAGGTAATTATAATTATCATTTTTTAAAAAGTTATTCAAATTAACTTCTCAACATAATAAGAAGTTTTATTTTATTTTTCAGAAACTTAAACGCATTAAAAAAATTTATTTTATTTTTTAAAAATAAAAGCATTTTTTCATGAAAAAAATAACACAAACAGACTTTTAAACAGTTATATAATAAAAGGAAAAATCTAAAATTCTATCGGTTGGTGAAGTGGTATCATACAATTATCCACTCACCATAATAAAGTTGTATAAAACATAATGTGTGATGAATTTTAGTGTATGTGCCGTGTGCGTGTAAGTAATGAATTTTAGTGTGTGTACACGAGTACTTGTACGTGCGCAAATAATGAATGTGTTTATAAGTACCTAACAAATATGAGCATTGATATGAATAGTTCTTTGAAATGTGAATACGAAGTCAGATACTGTATGTCCTTAAAACCATCCTTATATAATAGGTGAGGAGAGTGTGCTTTCCACCCACACCTCCAAATGTGCTAAGGGCCACTTTTGTCTCTCAAAAACAGTTTTCTGAACTCAAGGTTCCCCAAAATCTCGAATAATGGAAAAAAATTATCTTTATCTTGAATTGTGTATATAGACTTAAAAAAAATGCATCTGAATATTATTTAAAAACTAAATTAAGAACAGAAATTAAACATTTGTCTCTTATTAGGTTTTGGGCTCTATTCCTTTGTTGAGAAAAGTCCAAATGTGTAAGTCCATTTTGTCTCAAAAGTATAAGTGGAAAGGGGTTAGATTAGAGTATGAAAGACTCAAATTTTTGAGTGAGAATAACAAAAAATAGAGAGAAGAGAAGAGGAAAAAAGCTCACTCGCATCATAAAATTATAACTACAGATGCTGGATTGTGCTTAAATTTGTTAGTAGGTTCAGCACATGTAATTCTTGATTTTCAACTATTGGATTAGTGATTAGAGGTATGGTGTGCAAATTAACTTGCTCACAGCAACAACCCTATTTTGGGTGGTTTACATCTTGTTTCCATTTGTAAGCATTAGTGTTTGGTTATTTTGGCTTATTTAAAACCCTTATTTTTTATTTTTTTTATCGGCAAAAGAAAAACAATTATATTAACAAGCACAAGATGTGCAAAAGCAGTACATAAGACAGAATGAAAATCCCTGTAAACTAAAGAAGGGAAGTGAAGCTTAGTATATATATTAGCTGCATTCATAGACCAAGATTCACTCCTATCGAAAGTTACAAAAAACACAAACCATCACATATTCTACATACAACCACATCCTCCCTAATATAAATATAAAAAACAATCTCTGCATACATCATAAAATCCCTGCAGCATCAACACTTCTATCTTTGTTGTCCAAATCCGAATTACCTTCCCAAGTCCTCTGAAACGTGACGTGTTGGCCTAGTTTGATGCTGTAATGCAGATATGCATTACAGCATCAAACTATTTTAGTCTGAATGTCCCGTTATTTCTATTCTTGCATTAAGAGATTTTCCACGATGTCTCTTGCGTATTGTGTTATTCTATTTTTTGTTTCCATATATTTGTTGTTACTCCTTATTAATTTTTGTAAGTTGGAGGAATTTATTTCCGTTTCATGTTGTTATGCTGTTGTGTTTTTGTTGTCATGTTGATGTTCTCGCAAGGGATAATTCATCTAGTCACATAAGTCCATTTAATTTAATGATTCGAATAGCTTTTATAAAGTATAAAAGCTCTAATGTACTGCCCATATATCTTGCAAGTACTATCAATTAAGTGTTAAACAGCCTCGAGTTCCTAGAAAGAAAATAGAAATTGGAATACCGAGGAAGTATTGTGATAATATGGATAATTGTATTCTTTCAGGAAAATTTTAAAGAAAAAGAATCCTAACTTTCATGCTCGATGCTCCTGTAGTCAAACGGGGAGTAGTCTCACCCGTAGTTCATATGACAATAACTATTTTGTGCAACACGACCTTATATATATTGCATAAATTAATTATTGAAATAATATTTTTTAAGGAAACCAAAAAGAAAAAAACACTGACCACTAATGAACTACACGAAGAGAAATTATTAAGTGATATTGGACTACCACCTAATCTGTAGTCAGTCTTGACCAATCTCTACATGACACGTAATCAACTGTGTGTACATGAGATTCCACATTAATTCTTTCATCTTTCTATGCAATAGTAATATATAAAAAGGACAGGTATAATGTTGAGCATTATATATTGTATTCTACATCCACCCTGAATTAAATATCTCTCCTAGCTTATAAAATAATAATAAAAATAACAATAGTTAACTTGACAAAAAAAGGATCTCAACACCTAAAATGTGAAAAACTGATCATCAACATCATCAGTTCATGAAGTTTGAAGCAGCTGAAGCTTGTCTAAATATATAAACCAACTATCTATTTTTATGGTGAATTCTTAACACCACCTCTCAGTACTCATTGAAATGGATTGCACCAACTTTCCACACAATGTAAGTTGTTGCAAACATCACTGTGCTGATAAAAACAAATGAGAAGACAATGAAAAACAGATCAGAACCTCCAGGAAATTGGAAAGTGAAACCTGTTGACAACCCTCGTTTGCTATCATCAAACAAATTAGTAGGGGCTTCTGGAAGTCCAGATTTTTTCTTCCCTTTGTCACTTTGTTTTGAAGCCTCCAACACCCTGCTGCTCATGTCTGGTTTAGATGCTTTTGATTGCGCGAATCGGCCGAGGGATCGAGCTGCCTTTAACCTCTCTCTTGCTGTGAGGGAAGGTTGTTTGGTTGCAGATTGTGACTTAGGAGATGCTTCTGACCCTTGCTTTTGGTTAATTGAACCATTGGAAGCCTCTAATGTTGGAGATCCTGACTCAGCATTAACTTCAGTTTGCAATTGGAAATTTTCATCTGGGGGATTCATGGATGCTAACTGATCATTGGTTGGTGAATTTTCAGCATTGTCAAAATCGTTACTACTACTGTTGTCTGCTGCAAGCTGATCACTGTTTGCCACTGAAAAACAATGACCAAATCTTCTTTCCTTGACAAGCTTTCTTGATCTAGACACTACCAAGAAGGGTGTAAACTGAGTGGCCTTTGGTAAAGAAGCTCCAACAGAATATCTTGATGCATCCTGATACTTTGTTTCCAACTTCTAATGGAGAATGAAAGACTTGTGTAAGTGATCAGAAAAATGACAGTCAACAATAACATAATTGAATCATACTAAAGCAATCAATGATAAACACAATTATCGTTAATAATTCATCACATGCAAGTCCGGCCTTTTTCTTCTCAAGAAATAATCTCCCAAAGTAAACACATCATTTTTATGTGATTCTTCACATAAAGGATTTTGATCAATAGCTAAACCATCATTTTTATCACCGCACAGCTCTCAACCAAAATATATCTTAAGAACGAATTATAACATAACTGCAGAGCTACAATAAATAAATCTGCCTTCACTCTGACCAAACAGGTACTTACAATAGCTCCAACAGTAAAAAAAAATTTGACAGTGTATATACTTCAGTATCATAAAGCAATATACTGGAATAATAGCTATCTTAAGTTCACCTAACGAATATTTTTTGTTATACAGAACAAATTACTATTACTACTACCATTATTATTATTATTGAGTAAATTACTATTTTAGTTTCTAAAAGTGTATAGCACTGTCACATTAGACCCTGAAACTAAAGAAATTCCAATAAGCCCCTAAAAGTGCAATCCACCTATCACATTAGTCCAAAATTAAAAAAAAAAAAGTGATTTAAGTGATAATATTAACATATATTTAAGAACCAAAATGACAGTAAGTAGTTAGGGACCTAGATGAAACAACTAGAAATTTCAGGAACTTATTTGAAATTTCCTTAATTTCAGGGACTAATGTTTCAAGAACCAAAATGGCGGTTTAGTCTGTTATTATTATTTAACTCCATAAAAGGCCCCCAATCAAATAATTTCTACCATGTAAAGTTCTGTATGCATTCCCTCGAATCTCTTACAATCCAATACTTCAATTCGAGATTTTTTATGAACCTCTAACTCTAACAGACATCTTCACCAATCAATCTCCATTCCTTACACACCAATTCTTACCATAGCTAAAATCCATAAACTTTTCTCAAGGCTGCTTAACTGGGTGCTGGCAACTACAATTCTTTGAATTGCACATACTATATTCAAAATTAAAAATTTCCCCAATTAATATTTTTTTCTTGGTTTACCAGTTTTTAACAAAAATCCAGGACACCACTACACTTTATATATTCATGTAATCCCATCAGCGCCAACAATTGTTTAACTCCAAAGTCCAAATGAATAAAATCTCATTAATCTCTGAGTTCTCCCACTAAAGTTGAACGCATATCTTGAAACCGTGGTCACAAATAAATTTCAAAGAAGCCCAGAAAGGGTATACAAATAATCCTCGGATAATTCGAAACAAAAAGCAGACATCCATGAATGATCGAATGAAACTAGAAAAGCTCCTAAGTAAGAGTGAATGGTGAAGTAGGAGAACAGGAAGCACGTACCGTTGAGCTGAAGCTCACGATGGGGTTTAAAGATATGGCCATCTTCTTTCAAAGCCCAACCATGGATAGCCACAAAGAGTGGTCTTCCTCTTACCACTAGATTGTTTATTCAGGACTGAAAAATTGCTGTTGACACACGCCACATAGCGCGTGACTACACGTTTTTTTTAAATATTTAATAAAATTTCACTCGATTTCTTTATTTTTCTTATTCTACACAATCATCTTTTAATTTACATACACAAACTTTTCCCGAGTTAACTGAGTTTTTAAAAAAGAAAAATAAAGGATAAAAATGAATAATTTATTATTCTATTTGGGTTAAATTAATCTGTAAATCTTCATAATTTATTAATTTTTAAATACGTCTTTATAATTTTAAAGATTTTAATAAGATTCTTATACATCTATAGGTCACAATATTTTATGATTTTTTAAAGAGTCATATAGTTTAATAAAAGTTAATGGTCATTACTCATTAGTGATAAAGACATTTAAAAATTGAAAAATACTAACGAGTGTCTTAAACTATTCATTTAGAAAATAAATAAATTATTTAATAAAAAGGAAAATAACCAATATATTAAAAATGCAAATTAAAACACCATATAATAATTTATAAATGCATGGTGATAAACTTGTTTCTACTTGATAATTTTGTTTGTTTACAGGAGTCAACCTACCCTATAGCGATAGTGTGCAAGTGCACCTCCCTCATTTTAAAATAATCATAAGTAAAAAAAATGACAAGATTATAAATAAAATATTATATTCGTATTTTATTCTCTCTCTTTCAACATATATATATATATATATATATATTATGAGAGGAAGACATCTTATAGGAGAGTGAGAGGGTTAAATTTGAACTATATAAACTATACATAGAGGGTCAAGATTTAATATTATGTGACTACTTAAAAAAGTCATATGACTTTTTAAAAAAACTCACATGACTTAGTGTGTTTTAATCTTGACCATTCAAATAAGATCTAGTGATCAATATTTATTTCTCTCACTTTCATATAAGATAAGCCCTCTTCATATCTCTCTTCATCCCTTTTTTTATTTCTCTTCTACCAAAATATCTTTAATTTTTACTTCTCACATGTTTTCACTTGTCCTTTTTATTTCTATTTACTAATTTTTCTCCTCTCTATCAAACAGGCCATAGATTGTAATCTATCCTTGATGTACTTGTTCAAGAGTGCATATGACTTTGCTACGTCATTCAGTTGAGATTGTGCTATAGACTTTAGGTGATTTTGGAGAACAAAATTTAGGCTTTACCGAAAAGGGAGCGTACGTTAATAATGTTTGAATTAATTATATAAATAAATATAATAGCAATTGTAATTGTAATTTGTGACACATAACGGACAGAATAAATATAGTTAGTTTAACCCAAATACTTATGAAAGTCGAAAGCTGCCAAATTAATATTAGTTATGATTTGGTAATATGCTGAAGACTGCACCCGCTACACTGCGTCCCCGACAAAGTAAATAAAAAATAATGCACACAAGAATACTAGATTTCCTGACGCCATCCCCATATAGCGTAAACTAAGTACTATAAATGGAAGACTTGCAATCATAAACATTATGGCCAAAAAAATTGTCGGGTGCAAGAGATCGAGCAGTAATATACCATGAACCAAGATCAAACCTGAAAGTCAGGTGGCAATAAACCACGTATTTAAAAGATGCACATGACAAACAAAACAGCATGCCAACAAGCTTTAATCAGGTAGTTTCCATCACAAGTGGAATAAATCTAGGCCATGACAAACATGGGCTAGGAGTCAAAGTGGGTCTATTTCGTATTATACTTTGGACCATCATTTAATACAAGAAAAATGGTTACATACAGAAAATCCTCGGCTAGCTCGTGCAAGCAGCCCAAAAAAATGCCTCAACTATAAAAAATATTACAAAATTATGACACAAACCCCCCAACTGAAACTCGAAATTATTTTGACTTGAACCTCCTCCTCCATTAGAAGCAAGGAAAGAATACTGCGCAGAAGAAAATGTTTGAAAACTCCCAAGTTGCTACGCTGCTCTCCGCATACACTTGAGTTCATTGCCGAACTTATCATGGTTGCTTTCTTGTCAATAGCTGCCCATGGGTGGCATACCAAAAGGAGGCATTGGAGGCATCCCCAATCCACCCATTGGTGGGGGAGGGGCAAAGCCTCCTACCATTCCGGGCATTGGTGGTGCGGGCAAAGCAAGAGGCAACAACTGAGCATACATATTCTGCAACAGGAAAACATTATATTCAATCAGTATTCAGTATTATTAAAAGTTCAATCCGTTAAGAATATTTGATAAGGAGATAGAAATTACCAACTAAGTTATTAGAGCAGGTAACAAAATGGCCAAACTAATTACCTGTTGAGCAATTACTTCCTTCTCTTCTTGCTCTTTAGCCTTCACTTGGATCTGCGCTTCAATTTTGTCCTTCACCAGTTCATCAACTTTGCCAGTGTACTCACGGATAAACTACAACAGCAAAAAGAAGACAGTTAAAGAATGCACTAGATAACATGATGAAAATGACATACATGTCAATGTATGTCTAAGTAATAAAACATGTATGTCTAAGTAATAAAAGTAAACAACAGCACAGAAGGAATACAAACCTGCAAGATATATGGGAAGGCAAAGTCAATCATATTGTTCATCCAGGCCAATTCAAGAGCAATGTCTGCCCGGATCAAATCATAGCAAACAAATAGACACGAGGCAAAGCATTCTTTCTTTCCCTGCATAAGCATGTGGAAAAAAATACAACCCTTCAGTTAGAATATATTGACCTTACTCAATTGTATGCACAGTAAAAAGTTAGGACAGTAAGATAAGAAAATTAAAATACAACCCTTCAGTGAGTGTTGGCAGTAAAACTGAACATGAAACTGGCAGAATAAATAGTCACTTTAAGCTTGAAAAATAAAACAGTAACAATGCTTGTTGCCAATAATTTCTAACTTAGAACTGCATATGCCATGATGAGTACTATAAGTGTCAATATTCAATAAACAAACCATGATAGCTTAGTATCTTTAGTCTTTAAATAAAACATGTTAAACGAGAATGAGTCAACCCAAATCATACATGCTGGGCAATGTTGCTAAACAATGAATTACATGCAGTTGAAATTGCATTTGGTACCTGATCAATGAAATAAACAAGCAACTCCTCAGCTAGTTCACGGTCACCAGATTGTGAGGCTGTCTCCATGGCATCTTTGTAAAGGTTATCCTTCTTTGACAAGGCAATGGACTGCTTCCATCTACCTGCCTTCTTGTAAATATATGCAGCAACACGTCTCATCTCAAGAAGCTCATGCTTTTCAATCTGCATTCCAGATAATAATAATAATCTATCCGGTTCCTATAATTGAATTGAAAAAAAGTCAATATGAAGAATAAATGCAGCTAACCTTCTGTGCAAGTCCTATTTGGTCAAAGTTATCATGCAAATCAATTGACTCGCGCAATCTATCATAGTCTTCCTCCTCAACATATATTTCATTCAGGGCTTCATTAACAGCAGACACGTTGTTACTCTGAACTGCAACCATGTATGGCTTGACAAGACGGAGATGACCAGCCTATAATACATCAAAGGGAAAATATTCATGAGTGAAATAGAAAACAAGTTATAAAGTAAAAACTAAGATCTAATGATATTGTTGACAGTATTAATGCTACCTTTCGCATGATGTCAACAACACGTGCATGATCAACACGAAGTGCAAGGACATTCAGAACATCATTGATAAGATCCGGATGCTCTTGTAAATAGAAGTGAACAGCCTTGTAATACAACTCTACATTAGCAACTTTGACAACAACATCTTTGAATTGCATGTGATCCCATGCTTCAGGTGAATGGTTCATGATGGTTGTTGCAGCATTATCGAACTCATCATATTGGATGTACAAATAGGTCAGCTCCATCCAATGTTGTTGTTCATCACAAGCTCTTATGAGTTTTGGAATATTGAGTCGGGTCGCAAATAGTTTGATATGCTCCATAAGCTTCTCAGGACGATATCTAGCATACAGAACTCCTAACTCGGTGAAGATACCCATATGTGCCCGTTCTAATCCTAAACCACTCTCCATGAGGGATATTAGCTCATTGAAGCAACCTCTATTTTGGTAATATTCACTGACCTCTTCCAAGTCATCCACCTACCAAATTCACAACGAACTTTGACATAATAAAGCATTGGAAAGACTATAAGCTCACAAACTGCAGACTCAAGTAATGCTCACAAAACCTTCCAATCATCACAAGTTCACAGCATATTTATATTTTCTTAGAATGTGAGTTATGGGCCTAACTAAACCCTACAAAATCGGCTTGTAAGGTGAGGGTTGCCCCCCACTTATATACTCTATCTTGGCACTATATCTAGTCGATGTTGGACTTGGGTTTTATCCCAATATATTTATATGTATATTATTTCTCCATTACATTTTGAAAGAACAAATTATTCAAACTCTCTAATTTGAAATCAGATGACAGCTGAATAAAGAAAAAAAAATCCAGTTCATTTCAAAATTTAGTTAATTAAAGACGTGGTAAAAACAACATATTACCTGAATAATAATGTTAAGCCCA
This sequence comes from Pueraria montana var. lobata, assembly GCA_026413185.1. Lineage (NCBI taxonomy): Eukaryota > Viridiplantae > Streptophyta > Magnoliopsida > Fabales > Fabaceae > Pueraria > Pueraria montana. The sequence continues at coordinate 60,946,611 of CM048655.1, read as the reverse complement.
CATATCTGGGCCAAACGGAACTCCTCTGCGTCAACACACGCAAAGCAAACTTCCTTCCATGTTTTTGCACTGTTAGCTTTCCTTGCTGCATCAACTGCACCCTGGAACTGTTTCAACTTCACAAGTGTAACTGCTAACTTGGCCCAGTTAGATATAAAGGCAAATATGATTTTTGCAGCCTCATATAGTTCTTCATCATACAATCGGTCACCAACATTTTGAAGATTGGCTACATTTGGCATAAGAATGAATTCCTCAATGTCACTGAGCCTATCAATCTTTGCATACGCATAAATGAGCTCACTGTCCACCTTGGGTTCTTTTGTCTTCTGCCTTACCATCAGCAAGTATCTAACCAAGTCATGGTAAACATTGGAATCTTCAGCAGCACGGATAACATCCAAAAATTGTGTGGCATCATCTGCTCGTATGAAGGACTCAATGGCATCACTTACTAGCCCTTCCCTTAGTTGAGCCTTGGCCACCTGACTCCAAACAGCATCTTCTTCAACTCGGAAAGCAAACTCCACAGCTCTATCAATGCTATGAATATTATCTAGCAAGACATTGACTGCTTGGACATTTAAGTTGAACTTCTTGAAAATTGCAAATGCTTCCTCATATAATTGAGCCTCAACAGCCATTTCTCCAACTGCAGGTCCATCAAAATTATCAAGTCTATTAATATAATCCATAACTCTGGATGGATCAGCCTTTATCGCCGTTAAAATAAGCAGATTCTGCAGATTAAAGTTCCCACTGAATGCAGAATTCTGAAGCACAATCTTCTCAAGAAGCTCAATCAATTCGTGAGGTAGATCAGCAGTCATGAAAGCCTTAACAGCTGCAGATACTTGTTCAGGGCTCTTGCTTTCAGGCAGAGCTGTAGATACAACCTGATCAATAAGTTGCCTTCTGTAGGCATTATCAGGGATAAGAACTTTCTCCCAAAGATCACCATCCATCCTCTCAACAACGTATCTGTAATCCCAATATAAGCATGTAAGCATTGAATCCAAGGATAATTATTTAGAGAGAAAAAATATAAATATACACCACAAACCTTGCTTGTAGTTTGAACAAAGAATTTTTGTTTGTCACATTAATAAGTTCGTCATCACATTGCCCTCGCCTATAAGCTACAACTGCCAAGGTGGGATCACGTTTCTCACAATATTTGCCCACAACTCGAGAATCATAGTATGGGTTGGTAGTGAGAAAATGTTCCGGATTGTTGTTGCTGTCAATGATGATTTTACCCAGTGCATTGTGAACATGTACATCCTGGCTTCCCTCACTTACAAGATGTTCCAAAAACTGTGTGAGCAAACGAAGCCGATTCCTGCATGCCAAAAAAAGTACCAGAGAAAAATCAGAAATGTGAGCACAAAAAGAAATGTAGGATTAGAGAACAGACACTACCTCTTCTCACACTCCTCCACAAGGGGCTCCACTGGCAGTAAGGAACGAACAGAGAGAATCAAGCCTTTGATAAAATCTTCTGGACACTCATCATCTAAAAGCTGCCCAACAACTAAAGGAGCATTCCCTGGGTTCACCTATAAAGCAAGGCACAAAGTTATGAGTGGGGCAGAGAAAGTAGTTAGTATTCATGTAATAAGCAAGGCTACTGCATTATTAATGCAAACTATAATACCTTCTGAACATAACCTTCAATGTAACGAAGCATGTTGTTTGTGTATAGATAGTGTGTTAGATCCGGAACAAATCCAAATCGGTCACAAACATTAATCAGAGGTCGTGCATCTGGAAGCTTAACTTCCATTAGGAAGTTCTTCGTTTTCTCAGGATCATAGAAACTTGATTCTCTAGTCACACGCTCAACCTCTTTGATTTGTCCAGTCTTTGCTGCTGCCTCAATGTACTTAAAGTGAATGTCAGGATCCTCACTGTCCCATATTCAGGGGAAAAAATATTAGCTGATATCAGACAATATCCCCTATACAAATGGCATCACTTGTCCACCAGCCAAAACAGTTCTATAAAAATGAAAGAATTACCTGGAGCTCAAATATGATCCCAGGAAAAAATACAGCCCTTCGTATGACCTGAACTGCTCAAAAAGCTTTATGCAAGCATCAACGCCCAATTGTTCACAATATTCTTTAGCAACCTATACAGATGTTGGTAAGCTTTTAGTTATCAATCAAATATTAATAATTTCATGTTATAGAAGACAACAATAGTTTCATACCTGCACAATAATCTGTAGGTTGCCTCTAAGATTGACCAGCAATAGGTCTTTCATGCACTCTAATGCCCATTCTCGTGACAGAGTACCAAAAAATTCAACAAGTGACTGCAAGAACCGAACAATGACTAAGTATTTTAAACTAGCACGATGTAACAATAGATAAATTATAAAAGCAATGGAGCACGCAAACCTGTGGCTCAATTGCATGTGTATTTACAATAACACGTTTTATATCTGGCAACTCTGTGTAATGCTGCACCAAAAATAGTGTAATCAGCAAAAGGGAAGGTTTTGGGTTAAATAAGAAAAACAGTAAGAATAAAACACATTTGTTGAGTCATTACTTGCAAAGCTCGCACATAAAGACCAGCTTTTTCACAAAGTTGGGCAATACGAGGACGATCATAATGGCTGAACATGCCATTAGCCAAAATTGCATCAGCAACATTTGGGAAAGTAACCAGATTTATCTCCAACACCTTTGTTTGAAGGTACCCATGTTCTGGTAGATTTGGTTTCAGAACATCTAGGAGAAAGGCTGTTGCCTCACGGATCAGATTTCTCTGAACAGAACAAAAAAAAAGGTTAATAAATGAACTGTCTAGCAATAATAGTTACAGTAAAAATAAAGAGGAAAGAACTGGGCAGGTGCTTTTATGTATAATCAAGATAATGCCACATAAAGAAACATTTCATACAACATCAATGATCATGAAGCAGGAATATTATATTACTAATCACCATAATGGCTTAATCACAGTAGATAAACAACCTGAAGAAACAGATCAGTTATGGTGTTGTAATCAACTGGGCAACCTCCCTCCATTTGCGACATCATTAATGCAAAATTAACAGCACCCTACAAACCAAAATGAAAAAAGAAAGTTGTTCAATTAGTTTGTACAACTATTAATTTCTGCAAATTGAGATGAAAAAATATATAATTTCTATGTCAGAAATATATAATTTGATAATCAGTTATCCAACAGAGTAGCAGACAATGGGAGAAATACAAAGAAATAGTTTAACTTAAGGGAGTGTCTAGTAGGGGAGAAGTATTTTCATGCTCGGGAATTTCCTGGGAATGAATAAAATCTGTTTGGTTTGGCATAAATATTATTGGGAATATTTATACAAGTTACCTGGGAATCAAAGAGTTATAATGTATTTTTACAAGTTACTTTAATTATTTACTGTATTAAATAATCTAATAAAGAGTAATGTGATATTTTTACTGCCGTAAAAAAAATTTAACTCGGGAAAGTTAGATTCCCACCTCCCTCCATGGAAAAGTTTTTGTGGGAAACCTAACTAAAAACATTCCTGGAAAACATTCTTTCCCAAGAATGTTATTTTTTAAAATTGATACCAAACGTGGGAAACTAAGATTCCCAATCTAAGATTCCCAGGAAACCAAAAACTTCTCCCCTAACAAACGCCTCCTAAATAGTTAATAAACTACAGAGAGTTCTCTCGTACCTGAGGATCTGTCCGGAGAATTGTTTGCAAAAGGAAGAGATAGTCAGGTGTGTACCCAACCTGTAGCAAAAAAAGTAATGAAAATGATCAGGCACAATTCATTCCAGTAAAATGCAAAGGCAAAATAAGCAATGTTAATAATACAGGCCAATTAAAAAACTCTATAGAGTATAGGCCATAACAATATAAAAGAATTTAACAAGAGAAGCACAGATGAATCTGATGAAAAAAAAAATCAGTATTATTTGATACATAAACAAGCCTTTACCTGCTTAGAGTATATCAGAATCTTGTCAAACTCCCTTCTCTCAGCAAAAGCAGCAACAACTTTTGGAGTAGCTCTGGCTTTGATGTATATTTTTAAAGCAAGATCATTGTCCACAGTCTACAATGGAACATATTAATCAAAATTAACACAAATATACCATTTCATAATAAACAAATTCAAACAAGCAGTAATATACTATTAGGTAAACAATTAGAAAGAAACAAAAGCAAAAAATAAAAAACAGATCAGTTTGAAGTTTTTCAAAATTTCAAATGCAACCCAACCTTTACAAGATCTCCTAGCTCTTCACTGCATTCAAGCTTGTCCTCTGCCAACCAATTCTCCAAAAGATTTTTCTTGTTCTGGTTCACAACCAGCCGTGACAATTCTAACGACTCAAAGGCATTCAGCTTTCCTCTTGTTAGAAGTGTTCCAAAATACTGCAATAGTGGAGGAGTTTGCCCAGCTTGCACAGGAACACTCTGCCACATAGAACAGATTGTGACACTTTAACCATGACAGCCTAATTGACCAAGAAAAGGAACAAACCTAAAAACAGTTCAAATTCCCTTTATCCTTTATCCCTCAAAACAAGCAAAGATTGTCTAGGTTAAATTTGTTGAGGAAAGAGCACAAACAAAATATTTGATGGCTATATCTTATCACAAAACCTGGAATTTGGCAACTGTATCAGGTGTACGAAGGATTCCTTGTGGAGACTCAGCAGCAAGCTCAGCTGCTTCTTTATACTTTGTTTGGGCAAACAGTTCATGGAAACGTTCTACCACCTGTAATGTCAACAAGGAGGCAGGTTAATAAAGCAATAAAAAAAAAATAAAGCAATAAAAAAAAATAAACCATTTTAAAAAGAGGCTATTACACACTCCAATCAAACAATCAATACCAAAAAAAAATTCAAAATATTAAAAAAAAATATTGAAAAAATAATTGAAACATGCAGATTTCATTAATAGAAAAAAAAAATGACAAAAGAAGAAACATTTGTGGCCATCAGAATTCAATTCACATGTCCTCCTTTGGCCCACGCATCTATCTTTTACATGCATAAAAAAATTCTACATAAAAAGGTTGACGGTGTTAAACAGATACAGCAAATATCAGCAAGAGGAAAGGATATTTCTGTTGAACAGATATGTAAAAACCTAAATAAGTGAATGCTGAAGAGAAAGATTAGCAAGAATTCATTAAAGGAGAATGGTAACAAATGTCCTTAGGGAACTGGCTAAGGAATCAAAAGTGGAAAATTTTCATGGGAAATTGTTATCAATGCACTCCATCATGATTTCCAATGCAACCCCACCTTGATTTCCAATGAAAACTTTTTATTTATTGATTCCTTAACCAATACCTTTAGGACACTCATTAGCAAGACCCTTTATTAAAACATTGCACATTGTACAGCAACCATGCCAAATACTACACAAGGTAGCATTTAGCAATTATATAAAACCCCACCAAATTGATAACATTTAACATCCAATTTCTTGGGACCATCCTAAGTCCTGACAACACTCTAATGAAGAAATATCAAGTTCAATATGAAAATTGACATACCAGTTTCTCAGCACCAGGAAGATTTCCTCGCTTGGCGAGACTAACTGCTAGCTCCAAATTGTTTAGCTGTGATAATAAACAAAAAATTTGTTGAAATGTCACTTTGTTTCCCATTTTACATTATGAAAGTGATAAGAAGATCAGAAACATACTTGACCACTGACAAAATTCACAATTGTTTGCTCATTAACAGTAGCCAATAACACCTGGCCTCTCCTGTTAATGGCATAAAAGCCTCCAACTGATGTAGCTTCTGATGTCAAAAATATAGGATCTGGACTAATTCTGTTCCTATATACAGCTGTAGCAGTCTCCAAATCGTAGACAAATAGGAGACCAAGTTTCGTAATCACATAAATCAAACTGTATTTGTGGGATATCTGCCAAAAGAGAAAATTATGAATCAAATATCTGCACATTTTTATAAAATGAACAATTCTAGCAACTTCTGTACCTGCATGGCAACTGGAAAATCATCAGCAAAATCTGGGGGAAAGAAAAGATCTGCTTGTTTCTTTGTAAACGATGGCTTCCCTGCAAAGAAATTTGGAAAGTTAAATTCCAGAAGGATGATCAACCAAATCAAAGATGATAAAATTATACAAATGATTTAGTTATAATACAATATATCTATCCATTTTCAAATGCCCTCACTAATTTAAATATGCTGCTCCCTTTATTTGTGAAATTAATTATTACAGCAGCTTCACTGGGTTATCACTAAATTGAAAACCCAACAGAAGTCTGTCATGATCACATTATTCAAAATTTCCTATCATTCTAACTTAAAGTAATCCCTGGAGCATGGCCAATTGCCTAACAAAAAGCAGTATATTTCATTATTATTAACTGAATCTATTACCAATATGAGTAACCTCCTCCGTACTGCTAGTCCGATACAGTATCACTTTAATTCATCCATCCACAATTTGAAGTTTATGAAATAGTTATTCTGAGTTGAAGAATTTAGAATTGCAAGACAAAGGTGCCACTCTAGGCATATCTTTAGGAAAGGTCATTCTTCCCCCACACCTCTATTTAATACAGTTTATGACCAATTTAAAATTCTGATTTAACAGGAAAAAAAAGGTTGGAAACTCAGTATGGGACAACTAAATTGTCATTTTGAGACAGATTTATCTAACAGCAATATTGTCCATAGATTAATTAATACAAAAAAGAGGTAAATGTGATAAAGAAAAAATATATATAGACCTGGCTGTGCACCCAGCTCAATAACATGCAACTTGGATATAATTTGACCAGCATTAAGTGTCTTGGTGGCAAAAGAAATCAAAGTAGAAGGATTTTCATTCCCAGGAACCTGTCCAAAAAACACTTCAATTTTTCTAGCACATACATAGTATGATAGTAACATGATATAGTAGTATTTATTCAGGTAAATATTAAATTAACAAAGGAAAGTAAACACAGAATCATAAAGAGACACACTTTAAATTGAGCAAATGATGCAGCATGCGCTTCAAGAGCCTGGCTCCGCTGTTGATCCACAGAGAATAGTTGCATGTTTCCTTTAACCAATTGTGGCCTCTATAAACAACACAACATAAAAAAAAAAAACTAGATCAGGCTCATACAAGTTATAGTAAAAAAGACCATGATTGTTTTCAAGGACCAACTATCCTAATGGCATAAGCAAGATAAATCTTTTGAGCTTGAAGTGTGAACAACACACAAGCTCGTCATTCCTTTGTGCTTGAAATTCAACTTTTCTTAGAAGAACAAGGGTGGCAAGGATCAAACTCCAGATCACTTGATCAAGGAGGCTCTAATAACATGCCAAGGACAAATTGTCCAATAGCTAACGTCTCAAGGTTTTCAGTTTTAATATCTTAACAATTGTAAACCTAAATAACTGAAACAAGAAATATGATAACCTATCTAGTATCTATAACAGGCACCAGAGATATACCTCAGGGGAACCTGGAGCAATACCTATCAAGACCAACCATTTTTCAGAAGGATCGCATCGATAATTAATTATTTGATTGTTTGCCAAATTCGCTGTTCTCTCAAACATCTTTACAGGTTCAGAGTCACCTACAAGTTACATATATCACAGACAAATATACCAGTAAACAATTTGCAGATGAGCAACAATCACACTGAACAGAAACAGGAAAACATAGCACAAAACCATGTAGTTAAGCAGAATTGCAGTTTATTGTCTTACCTTCAATTGACCAATGGTATACAGAGGTCTGTGTCACAAGACCCAACAACTTGGGGGTAATCCACTTCCAAAAGACCACCTGCACATGAAATGAGAGCGTTCCACAAGGATTAATAAAGTTTTCCTTATCAACCATCACTTAATAGTGCTTGTATACTTGTACATAACAGTTACCTGCTCGGGCATCTGATAAGATTTCATCTTTGCTTTCATTTCAATGTTAAAAATTTGTAGGTGATCTTGAGTTGTTCCTTGGAGTTGAGCTTCAAGAGAAGGATGTAACTTAGAAGGGAATATAATCCAAAAGTAAATACTAATTCAGGTGCAACACAAACAGAAGCTTGTGACATAATCAAATAAAACCTTGATTTTCTCCCAAGTCCCAATGGTTGGAAAGGCTATGAACAATGGGCAATTTTAACACTGACTATTTTCTTTTTGCTAGGGGCATTTTTTTTTTTAAAATCTAACCACTTTCATGGTTGTCAAATGATGGTAACGTGAATAATATATATCACCACAATGTTTAATTGGCCTTATGTGAATTGTGAATGGTAGATATATTATCTGAACAATAAAGCATCGGAAAAAAAAAGTTCTTATCAGGTTCATAGTATTACAAGCAATGAAGTCCATCTTCAAGAAACCTCACAAGAATAAAGTCATAGCCCATTGGTGACTTCCCCTAATAGTCCTACTATTACCTTAGCATGTGAAAACGAAAAAAAGAAGTACAATAGTTTTCTTCTCTCAATATAATTAAGGACATGATCTTTTGATTTCGAGTATTAAATTGACAAATAAGAATCAAACAAAGACCTCTGTTTCAGAATTATGTACCCCCAATGATCAGGATGCTTGAAGACACACACACTTGACAATCTAGTTAGTAGAACTAATGTTTCAGAAGCAACTATTGACCACAAAACCAAAATTAGCTCAGGCTGTAGTCTTGTTCAACTAAGTCATAATACCATGCACGAAGTGGATATGTTATTCCACTCCTATTCAAACTAGTTGAAACTAAGCCATTCGCTTCATACAATACAATGATGATAATGATTGCTTCAATGGCAAAAACATAAGGAACGTAAGCTTCATCTCTCCAAAAAAAGTAAATATCTAAAGAATTTAAGCTTCCAATAAATCTCGATATATATAGTGACGTAAAAAATTGAAATCAATACCAAAATGCCGGTAATTAAATTATCCACAATTCCACATCATTACTGGCCACAAACACAAGTCACAAGTTCATCAGAAGAATACAACGGAATAGTAGCCAACCTTTCAAAGCAAGGATTCTGGAATTCGGATTCATAAGAGCGGAATCTGCCGTAATAGGCCTCCTCAAAGGCTGATTCGGCATGTTCATATCAATGATAACCACACTATTCTGCGGAGCCGTTTCTCGAACGCATATATACTTATCGGACTCCATCGTCACATGCGTGAACGTGATGAACTGCGGATTTATGCCAATGCTCGGCAACTGCAATCACAAATCACGCAACACGAATCACATCACTCTCAATTCACAACACACACTAACTCTACAGTTTAGGAAAAACACAAGAAACATCTAGATCTATGCAAACTCAAAAGTAAGAAAGTAAAGTAGCGCAGTGAATGAACTTCGTAACGGCACCGATCGAATCTATCGCGGAATACTCGATTCGGAAAAACAGAATCTAGTAAAGCATGAGAGTAACTTGCAAAACTTCGATAGTTATTATTATTACTTATCATAAGATGGCAGGTTTTGTTGTAGTTAAGTAGCGAGGTGGAGTTGCGAATTGAGCTAAGGAAATAGAGAGAGTGCGGAGAACTCACAGTGAGAGCTTCTTTCATGGCGATCGGAGCGTTGGCGGCCGCCATGACGGCTTGGACCGGAGAGTGAGATCTGCGGCGGCAATTGAATTGGAAGAAGAAGAAGAGGAGTCAAAAGAGTGATCCAAATCGGTGCGAGATCTGGAAGCAAGTTGGACCCTCTAAAGCGAAAAGAGAGAGAGATCTACGGGGGAGAAATAAAAAAGGAGGTTCTGACACTAATAAAGCGGGGTGAGTGAGAACAGAAAGAAAGAGAATTGAATTCCTAAGAAAAATAAAAAATAAACGACAGAGAAACAGAAGTCTCTCGTCTTATGAGCTAATAAAGCACAATTAGCAAATTTACGAAATAAATTTAAAAACAATTAGATTTACAGGCTAGCAATAAGCATGGCACAGATCCTAGTAATTTGATTTGTTAATGAATTTGTTTATAACTGTCTTAAAAATAAATATTAAGAAATTAATAAATATTTCAGCAAAAAAAAGAAATTAATAAATAAAAATATTAAAAATTATAATATATCAATAACATTAAATATTAATTTTTTAATAAAAATTCACTTCTATTTTTAATTATTATTTTTAAGACAATGATTAACATAACTGAATTCATAATAGCTTTGATTTTACGGACAGCGGAATCGGGTAAGGATCCAACTAATTCTTTTTCTGTCCTTTTCTTCTTTTGTTAATTTATGTTCCCTCCTTCAATGCAATGGGAGTAAGTTTTCATTAGACCTTAGCCTTGTTCTTGTATCTTTCCTACTAATAAAAAAAAATATTGTTCCTTCAATTCAACACATAACATATGGGTTTACTTTAATATTCCTTATTGATTATTGATAATTGATTGACGTTTGATTCGTCAGTAAACAATATGTCATGTTTAACGTAATATCCTTTTTTGTAAGAAAAGTTCATAGTAAATGTTTTAAAAATTAGTACAGAAGGCATCGCCAGAGAAATATTGTTAATTGATTGATGTTTTACACAAACATTATTTTGATTGTATGTAAAATAATGTTAAATACTTATTATATCATTTCACATATATACAATTTTTATTACTTTGTTGTATTTTGATGCACTACAATTCTTTTATTAGGGGTGGCAAAACGGGTCGACCCGCCCCGACCCGCCCCGACCCGCCTTGACCCGCCGAAAACGGGCCAACCCGCCCCGCCCCGTATTTGAAATATGGGTTCAAAGTATCAGCCCGCCCCGTTTTTGTTCGGGTTGGCGGGTTGGCGGGTTGGCCCGCCAAACCCAAAATTATTAGAAATGGGTCGCGGGTTGGCGGGTCAACCCGTTTTTTTTTTTTTTAAAAAAAGCTTTTTACATGTAAACTAATATATTCCATGATTTCTATCTCAGTTGCTGTAATTAAAAATATGACTATCTAATACACAAGCTGTGATATGATATCTAACAATAATTATGATTAAAAAGCCAAAGGAAAAAAAAATTCAAGCAACAAAACATCAATATGACAGTAAATAAGCCAAGTGTCTAATAGTCTCATACAAATCAAAGGTCCAAAGTTGCAAACATAAACAAAAAACACAGGACAACATTACCTAACCCATAAGTGCCTAAACAAAAAAAAAAAAAAAAAAATTAAACGGGTTCGCGGGCCAACCCGCCCCGGCCCGCCTTCAGCCCGTTTTTTGGCGGGCCAAGTCGGGGCGGGTTACGTCGGGTATGCGGGTTCAAATCATTGGCCCGCCCCGCCAAAAATACGGGTCAAAACGGGTCGACCCGTCGGGTTGGACCCGTTTTGCCACCCCTATCTTTTATACTTCAATTCTATTTCCATCACCAAGGCTTGTTTTGTTTTAATTTTTTAAGAAAACATTTTTCAATTAAAAAACCTATAATAATAAAAAAAAACATAAACCATAAAAATTTAATTTTAATAGTTTACAAAAAATTAGAAATATATCTTTTAAAAAATATAAACTATTATAAAAATATTTAAAAAAATTATCTAAATCCACTCTTTTTTTTAAAAAAAAATCTTAGTTTTATTCTTAAGTAATATTAATATTTGAACTTCTTCTTCTTTTGAAAAACAAGTTCTTCTAATTAATTATTACAAAAAAAATATTTTATTAAGAACTTTTATATAATTATACTTGGCTCAACTTTTTTTAGGAGTAATACCCCATACATGCCAAAGTTTTAAATTTTGTAAACGAATGTTTCAAAAAATTTTGTAAACGAGTTGGAAAAAGGTCATTAAATTAAATGTTTTTAATTTCAAAAGATTTATTGTTACTTATGCTCATTCATTTCATTGAATATAAATGCCAAAACACAAAAATAAATTAACAATATTTTTTTTATCAATGGAAATCGAAATACCAAAAAGATTTACAATGATGTCTTAATTTTTATATTTATATTCATATTTCTAAATTAATGGGCCAAGTGGTAATTATGCAAAAATAACAATATCTTATTTTCTTTTAAAAGTCACCTTTTAAATAATTTATAATATAATAACTTTAAATCAATTAGTTCAGTCTGTTTTGAGATCTAGCCTGGTGATATGCACAATTAACTATTTTTATTTTTTAAAATCACCTTTCAAATAATTTTTCTACAACATAATTTTAAATCAAATGCTACGTTCAGGCTGTTCATCTAAAGTTTGAAGCCAAGCATAAAAAAAAAATCTAAGTTTGAAGCCAAAATAGAAGACGCATTTTTTAGCAGCATCGGGCGAGGAGTTATAGCAATTAGCACGTAAATAGGAAAGCAGCACCAAAAATAATGCATATCATTATCAAATGTTTGAACATGAACACGAAACACTAACAATAAAAGTGCATCCCACAAAACTGTAACAAGATGAAAATTTGTATCTAGCTATTAAGATAATCAACGTAATAAGCGCGATCACAAATTAACCGAACTAAAAAAAGAAATCCCTCAAAAGACACGGTAAGATTTCCCCATTGTACTCTTCAGATACAAGCACCTGACCTGAAATTAACAAAAAATTATATTAGATGATTGTCTGTCTCAACCAGATTGAATATTCCAAGGATAGGAAAGAAAGAATGAAAAAAAAAAAAAAAACCCACATTTAGGACTATTGTAGGATTGAGCCTATAAAAATAGAATGAAAAATTGCAAATCAGACACTGCCATATATGTTGCCAAAGTCATCTAAGGCAACAAATTCAACAAAGATGCTAACTCCAACAGCATTAAAACTACCATTCACTGATTTGAAATCACTTTTAAGAGCATATTGGATGGGCATATTGTAGAAAGCAGAAAGAAGAGACATGAACAAGAGAATCATGTCATCATCTACATAACAATAAAACCAGAAGACAAAACCTATGTGATAAGCATGGAATCAATCCATGCACATCTGATATTGAAGACTATTCTTATAGTAGCTGAGCTTTTTAATTACACCAATAACTATTCATGAATCATACGAGATAAGCAGAAAACTGCAACAAGAACATATAACTTTAAGAAAAGCACAATAAAAAAGAAGGTACCAGAGGCAATGAGTTTACTAAATACTATGAGAGTGGACTACTACTCACATTTTGCCAGTTCTTTTTCAACAAAGAGACAAGGAAGTTGACACTCAGTTGAACATTTTGGAAGATTTGCTTTTCCTCCATACTAACATTGCCCACAGCTACTCCCATGCAGAGCACCTTCTTAAGTTGAAATTTGACCATGGCCTTAGACTCATTAACCTTTGACTCAAGAGTTTCCTGGTGAGTAACAAGTGTAGGGAACTTTCCTGCAAAGTTACACAACATATCAAAATCAACTAAGTTGTTAGAAGGAAACACAATATAAAAATTCTTTCAAACAAAGCAATCCACTATATGCAGGGGGAAGAGATTGAATAGAGCATGAACAAGAGGAAACAGGAAGTCATTTCATATAACATAATGCAGATCATATTTACAAACAAATATAAATATACACACACATATCACGGAAGTGCCAGGGGATTAATAAAAGACTGCAATGCCCTCAAGTAAAAAAGATAAAATAACAAAAGCAAATAACCAAAAAATCTCGTGTCTCCAAAAAGTTCAAAATCCTAAACCGGAAAAAAATAAAAGAAGGCAATACATGCCTGCTTTGTTGAGACCAGGACCCAAAAGACGAGGAATCTGCTTAATGACTGCTTCAGAAGCTAAAAAGGCATGGTATTTCTTAGCTAGTTTCTTCACCAACTTCTTATTTTTGTTTAGCTTCTTCAAGGCTTCCACATCCATCCAGTCCAGTCCTATCTTCTCTGCCTACAGATAAGAGTAAAAACATCAACACAACAAACTTGGCAACAACTGAATGATAATTATTCAAACAAACTCTTTAGCTCACAACATAAAAACCACAAGCATTGAACCCGCATGGCTGACATTCCTCTCATGGATTGCAATTACACAATTACAGAAACATTGTCATTTCAACTTTCAAGAAAATGAAGCCATTACTAACAAACAGTAATTAAAAGAAAACAAATAGCACGCAACTAACTGGGAAGGAAACAAAACAATCAAGCAATACATAGCTTTACAGTCAAAATTAACATATAATCCAGGAGATAATTATCATAAAATAGTTAAAAAAAGATAATAATGAAGCTGATGTTTGAAACTTGGGGTTCACTACAGCACCTAAATTAAATACCAACAGAACAGTTTGATGAATGGGGCAAATAGATACCTCTTCAACATGTTGAGCATCACCAAGCATGCAAATTTTCATCTTGGGGCGAGGGATGTGGGGCAACTTGACAGAGCCACTGAAACGCTTGTCCTTCTGTGGATCGTAGTTTTTCAACCCAATTTGGAGTTCAATGGTCTCCACAAATTTACGATTCTTCTCCTTGGAATCGGCCATGATTCCGGAGATGGCTTCACGCAAAGCATCACTCTGAAGCTTACTACACAACCAGCACCCAAAAACAAATCAGAAACACCACACATAGTATTGTACACAAAACGAAACGCATAAACGAGCCTAAAAACTGTGAACAGAGGCAAGTAGAAGAAGAGAGTATAAGCACCTCATCTTTTCCAATCGGCGACTGAAGATCTCGCAGAGCTGTGAACAAAAAAAAATCACACAAAACAGAAATTGTTATCGGCGGCAGTGCAGAACAAAGGTGGGAGAAAACCCAACAGCAAATGTTGAGGGTAGGAAAATACCTCAAGCAAAAACCCTAGCTAGGTAATGTGGCTGAAAGAATCAGTATATACCATGGACTGGAGGAAATGGGATGGGCCGGGCCTGGTTTTCAAATAATTGAAATGGGCTTTGCATAATTTTCAAAGAGCTTTTTTTTTCCTGAAAAAAAAGTTAAAAGAGACAAACTACTTAAATCTTCGGTACTCAGGTCTGAACTAACGGATGAAGCCTTAGACTATTTGAGTTTTTTTTAAACAAAAAAAAAACCTACAAAATTGATAAGAATAACAAACACTTAATTTTTGGGTACACGAAAAATGAAAAAATAAAATAAAATAAAATAAAATAAAGGAAAACAATAAAAATCATATCAACACATAAATCTCTTTATCTTTACTTGGACTTAATTTAACAAAAAAATTCAAAAATATGATTTTATTATATTTTGTTTATAGCTCAATTTTAATATATATATATATATATATATATATATATATATATATATATATATATATTATCTTTTGTAAACTCATTTAAAAATATCTCACAACTATGTCCAACTTTGAACTTTTTCACTTTTTATTGGGCTTGGGCCAGATGCTCCCTTAACCCATCTAGTTTCTCAGTAAACATTTGTCATTTTTTCTCTTGGGTGAGAACTTCACCCTTTATATTTACCTTAGTTGATTTGATTACTTTATACTTACTATTTACTTTTTTTATACTTATAACTTCCTTATAAGTATCATAGGGAGGTTATAAAGTTTATGTTTAGTTGCCCTTGTGAGACTTACAACTCTTTCTTTGGGATTGGTCCTCTTGCTTACTCAAAGGCTAGCATATTCTCAACTACACCCTCACTAAGCACATAGGTTTCCTAAATTTGGTTTAACCTAACTTAACTCAACTTCCCCATCTAGCAAGCCTACATATTATCATGTACCCAACAGGGTCATCACACATGTCTCACATAGACATTCACATCATATGTTTGCTTTCTATTTGGCTTGTATTAAATTTGCTAATATATTTCGCCTAACTTTCATCATCAAAAGTATCTTTCTTGCTTGACCTCATATTCATATCTTCCTTTGGTCCGAGCGGTTGGATTTTGACATAGTCGAACTTGAAGAGGTTCTTCCCCATCATTTCTAAGGTGGTATTTTATCTTTGAAAGCAAATCCCTTTTATGAAAACATTTCCTTTGAAAACCTTTCATATAAACCTTTCCATAAACTATAGGGAAGCTTCCCACCTTTTGCTAAGGAGACACATCCTTTAGTCTTAAGTAGCTTTTTATGTAGGGTTTATAGTTTTCATACATATTCACAAGCAGATGCAACGGTTACATGAATGCAATTACACACAATGCTAATGTCATCCATTATAACCAACATTGGGGGATTTGGAGGGGATGGGAGGAGATTTAAAACATTTCAAGTGTATTGACTAAAATAACCCTACTTATGTTTTGAATTCCAAAATTATAACGGTATAAAAGTAAATTATTTTTTAAAATTCCTCCTTTCCCCTTGTGAACCAAGCAAGAAAAAGATTATTTCCCCAACTCTCCCTTCCTTTTAACCAAACAGGATATCTAATCAAAATTTTTCTCCTTCCCCTTCCCTTCCTTCCGTTCAAATCCCCCCTTCCTTTCCCTCTTTTGAACCAAAATGTTCATTAATTAAACTAACTTACAAGCTAGTGAAAATAGTTTATAAGCTATTAGAATGACTTATTAAACACACTCTTAGCGGATGAGAATAAGAAGCTGCAGCCATGATCCGAATCAACATTAAATTTAGAATGATACAATTTATTCCTCAAAAGATGATGACAGATATTATTTAAGTGGTTTTGCTTGATTCCAATTTTTATTTTCGTGTAATACCATAATATGTAAATATTTTTAATTGAATCATAAAATAAATGAAACATGTATATAAAAAACATTGATGTACCAGAGTCCAATCACATACAATGTATAGTTGCTTTATTTTCTCTTCAAGTATTCATTGTACAATTCATTTGTTTGTGGTGCTTCCGACCTCAGCCAAATTGGCTTAACAAAGAAACACGAAGAGGAAATAAAAGGGGGGTAAAACTGAAAAACAAGGCCCAAGTCCTAGATCTCAATCTACAAGAATAGAAAGCTAAAAAGAAATGTCTCAAGAAAATTTACAACTTACAAGAGCATAGAGACAAAACTAACAAAAGCTGAGGCAATGAAGCGAAAAGAAGAAATGTTTTGAAGTAAAAAGAGAAAAATGTATAACAATTATGTAAAAAGAAAAATCAGGAAGTAAAAAAAAAAGATTTGTGAAGATATTTATACTTTGTTGTTGGTCAAGATTGAGAGATGATACGTGAGTAAAGAAATTCGTTCCATGTATCAGGTAACCCAGGTAGACACCAATGGATACAATCTGCATAAGTAGCAGGGTCAGCTTGTTGCTCTGGAGTTAATATCTTGCCTTGACGTATGGTGTAAACAGAAGTGTGTGCATCTTTTCTGAACTCTGACAAGGTTGTGATGTTAAGGAAGTTCACTGGCACCATCTTCATTGATTGTGTCACATTGTTGGCAACCACAAAAAGCCGACGATCCGTGCCAACTTGTAATGTAGAGGACATATTCAGAATTGGGGTGGTCTCCTTAGCACATTTTATACCATCTGGATTGTTCCAAGCATCACTCCTACAATGTTAAAATTCGTTATCATAAGTTGGACACAATAAACAACCATAAAATTAAACCATAGTATTAGTAGTGGGTCACCAACCTAACTACCTAAGATCTAACGTGTAAACACCAACCATGTTATTTAATTAGATCATAGAGAGGATGGCTTCACCTAATGGCACAACAAATATAATATTGTAGTACTAGGATTGCATGAGGATTTGTTATAGCAGTTCAGCTATTTATAAATGAGACAAATTTGATAACCCAGTAGCAGAGCCAAAAAAGTGACCATGCGCAACTTAGGTTGGGGACAATAAAGTGAAATAATTCACGAAAGGTGATGAAAAAGCAAGTAAGTGCTAATTAAAATTAGACACTTATTGGTATTACAAAAAGCAATTCTAGTTTTTGACCACGGAATCACTTTTTTTCTTTAAAAATTAAAAAATAAATGAAAAGGAAGAAATTAATTAAGGTTTGAGGAGCATTACTTAATATGAAGAGGGGACATGCTGGAGAAGAAAACTTTGGTTCGATTTGGATCAATGTTGTCTTCCACCCATTTAGACCACGTGTTGAGGACTCTTCCATATGCTATGGGACGAGGGACTTCGTCGTACTCCGTGGATCCTTCATCAAACGACCCTCGTCTTTTTGCATATACATCATCACCCCACAAACACAAACACTAATAAGTTTCATACATTTTTTTTGCTCCAAAAATAAAATACTATGGCCTTTTTTACTACGCTTATCTAGAAATATTTCTATGAGAAAAAAATAAGAATAAAAACATGAAATGAGTTTATCTATAAGCTAAAATTAGAAGATGTGAGACTTTTTATAAATTAAGTTATAGAAATTCTCTCATATAACTTTTGTAAAAGATGTGAGATATTTTACAAATTAGCTTATGTAAAAGCTAATTTTAACTTATGGAGAAACTCATTTCATTTTTTTTTTCTTCTTGTAAAAGTGTTTTTGGATAAGCTAACCCAAACAGCCTTATATAAACTAATAAAGAATTGGACTAGAGTGAATATATGTCATGCTTACAAGACTTTCATAGTGCCAGTATTCATCCACCATATGTAGGTGTTAAAGATCAGATAGTCCACATTCTTCCAATTCACAGCATGCTTTTCGATTGATTCAGGCATGATAATACGGTTCAATATGCTGTGCATCTTTGGATCATCTGAATTTGACTCTACAAGGAACGGTGCCCAGTAGAACTCCACTGTAGCATTGTAATCCTGCACACACACATACAATCAGCTAACTAATCAATCAACTCGATCGAGTGGATCCTAAGCTATAATATGCATATAAGGTCCACCTTATCCCACGACACAACATATATCTACTTCCTTAACTACCGGGGTGATTGGCACAATATTCCAAAGCCAGAGCTTGCAGACAAAAGCCAAAATAATAAATAGGTGATTTAATTGGTATTTAAATTGGTCAAATAATTAATTCAGTGGTCCACTATTGAGGCACATCATGATCCTGATTGCAGTTTAGTCAATAAGAGTCATAATTAATGAAGTGGAGCACTTTAGTAGCCTGGTATTGTGCCCGTGATTAATGATTAATGTCAAATTATGCCGACAAAAATGGCCAGCCATATCTCCCCTACTTTTTTCCGTATCCTTTTCAATAGAAAATTAAGTAACGTGGACACTTTCTCAGCAGGGATTCAAACTGGTGGAAAAAAAAGAAGGAAAAACACGAACCTCAATTGTGAAGATAGAAAGAGAACCATTCTTGCTCAAGCTCTTTTTGCCTTGAGGAACAACGGATTGGACCAGACAAATCATTGATTCCCATTGGTTCCTATTCAATGAGTCTCCAACAAACATAAGCCTCTTCCCTCTAAGCTTCTCAAGCAAAAGTCTTGGTTTGAACCTTGATAAGTTCATACAAATTTAATCAATTAATTAATAACAACACATTAGTAAAGCAAAAGGAGAATTAAGAAAAGAAAAGAGAAAGGGAAAGAACTAAAGTGTGTACTTACTTGGGCAAAGAGCAATCTCTGGGCTGCCATCTCCAATTCTGATAGAGAGAATCGCGTCTTCCATTCCTCATGCAGGTGACTTGTGCAGTGAGGAATTCGCATTGGTCTTCTTTATACAAAGGGTGTGTCACGTTATCAAGAACCCACTCCCCTGTAAACAAGTCACACTCTTCTGGAGGCAACACAACCTCTTCTTTATCTTCCTCATACTCCTCCACTATCTTCTCTTCTTTCTCTTCTGCCACAACGGCTTTCAAATCAATCGGTTCTTGAGTTTCCTCGGAGTCCTCGACCTGGTTTTTCTCTAGTTGAGTTCTTGAGTTGTTGGAAACCGTCTCTTCTTGTTTTTCCGGTTTCCCTTCTTGGATTTCTTGAGCCTTAGGCCTCAAGAATGTGAACTCGGCCATTGACTTAACGTCCTCGTTGTACATGAAGGCCCCAATGAGGAATATGGAGAGCACCACCACGACAATGGAGATGCTAATGCTACTGTTCCTTTTGCCTTTCATTGTTGTGGCTTCTGAGTTGGGAAGATTGTTCTTGCGGCGAAGAGGGTGCATGGAAGAGAGAAAGAGTGAATCACAAAAGGCTTTAGTCTGAGGCTGTGCAAGGAGGGGGAAGAAAGGGAAGAAAATATAGAGAAAGAAATGAACAACATTGAGATAGAGAAATTTTTGGAATAATTTACTAATTTAGTATTTGGTTGTGTTTGTTTAATTGGGGTTGGTGAAAGGGTGTTGTCTTTGAAGGAACTGGGACAGAAAAGGGTGTTGTATTGGTGAAGTGAAGGAGGGTTGTCTTTCTCACGTTATCAAGTTCTTTGTTTCTGAATTTTTTAATTCCTAAAATCCATTTGCAACCGCTTTGAACGTTTCTCCCTCGTTTTCAGACAACACGTGAGAGAGAGAGATGGGTGGAGAGGAGTGATCTCAAAGCCTTCAGAGTTGGTCCTAGTCTGAATCAGTTGAAAGGGTGCAATGTGTTGTGTGGTGAAGTTCAGGTGCTTTGGTAGACACAATGTTACTGTCTTTCAGTTTCAGATAAATTGCAAGGCTGTGTTTTGATCATTGATGGTCAGAGACTGGTTTTTCTTTTTATTTTTTCTTGGTAGAGTGTTGTGCTATGTGTAGCCCCCACCAGAGTCTAGAATCTGTTAAGTAAATGGTTATATAATTGAATACAGAGTTAAATAAATTTGTAGTCCGACTAATATTTATTTTTAATTAGTCTTTAAAAAATAAATTGTTTTTTCCCCTTGTTTATGAAAATGTATCAAATTTGGTCTTTATTCTTTATAAAAAAAATGTCTCATACTGATCCTTCCTTTATGGAAATAAGAATCATATATGAGACATTTTTATAAATGAAGATAAAAGAAAAATATTTTTTTAGAAATTAAAACCGAACCATACGCAAAACTAAAAATATATTTAACCTTTAAATATAAGGTTGAAAGTTACTGGAAATGTTATTTTCACAACAATTTTTAGCATTTAAAAGAAAAATAAAAGAGAGAAGAATGAAAAAGAAAAGTATCATGATAGAAATAGGAACAAAAAAAGTAAATTGTAAAAACTGTTACATTAAGGTACAAGATCAAGTAACTCAGCACGGAAAATAGGTTTATTATTATAAAGTCAAAATCCCCCTCTCCCGCTCTTAACACTGTAATTATGTATTTTTCCTATCAAGGGAAAGGTCTTGATGTTGATGTATATGCTTCTACAAATTGATAATATTGCATTTTCAAGAGCCGTGTAATTTATTGCAATTCTTATGGTAATCTAAGTTCTAGTATTCATCCAATTATTTTATAGAAATTTTTTAGTAATAAAACTTCGGTATAATAGATTAAAACTGAAGTAATGTTTGGAATTCATCCTCATTCTTATGGTATTCTAAGTTCTAGTTTTCATCCAATTATTTTATACAAGCTTTTTTAGTAATAAAACTTAGGTATAATAGATTAAAACTGAAGGTTTGTTTGGAATTCACCCTCATTCACAATTTCCAACTCCTAAAAAGAGTTGTTTCAATAGCTAGTAGAATCCTAAAAAGAGTTGTTTCGACCTATTAAATAACTCAGTTTTGCTGCTTTGCCTCCTATTTCCACCTTTTTTAGGAAACAATTGTTTTTATTATTAGGTCTACCTCTATTTGGGCAGGTCCCATGCAGAAACCATTTGGATCGATTTGCTCAAACTCACCCCTCTTATCATGATCTTGGATATTTCATCCTTCTAGTTGGTGCAACTGCATAAGCCTCTTCTTTTCAGTTAACGGTTGGAGATAAAACTTCTTTCTAGACTACTGGACTATCACTGTTTAGTCATTCAACTAGTTGTGTTTTACATAACATGAACCTTACCTAAATCACAATCGTTAAAGCTAATTAATCTGTAATACTTTTTTAAAAACAATTATTCAAATTATTACTATCTTTATGTTGGAGAAAAGTAAAAGCTAAGGAATCCTTTGTGATTTTTATATGAGTATTGAGTACACCAGCCACTTGTTTATTGTTATCTACTTGCCAACTTCACTTCCATTGGTTGTTGGTTTAATGGTGGGGACATGGCTTTTTTTCCAAGTTAAGGCAATATGCAATGCAAGAAAAGCTATAAAAGTGGTAAGCTTCAAGAAAACACATACATATATGTGAGTGTTCGTTTAAGTCTCAAAGGCAAACCGCTCAAAACATCAAAGTCAGGTTCTCCTTAGTTCTCCCCAAATCTCCATTCTCATCTTCATCATCACTCTTCCAATCTCTTTTCACCACCTGATAAACTTTTAGATGTGTACATCATGGCAGCTAAGTGGCAACTTCACTGTGTAAAAGCACAAACACGGTTGATCCAAAAAGTAAAAGGATTAACTACCCCCTATAAATATATCGAAAATGATCACCCAATCTTATCTAACAGAAACATAAACAAGGATATAGGGACGGAAAAGGAGCCCTTATATTAATAGTGCCCAACAGTGAAAGGTTGTGGATCAGATACTGCCATAGGATGAGCAACAACTCGTGTCACATGTCCACTGGTTGTTGTTTTCAAATGCAGCTATTTTGCTTTAAGTTTGAAGTAGGTCTATCTTTTCGGTACAAAAGGTAAAAAAACAAGAAAAACCAAATTAGGTCCTACTTTTCACGCCAGGTTCCAGCCATATTGGCATCAATAATATGTATGCCCAACTCACATCGTCTGCAGTTTGATGTAGTTCAACTACTCATGACTCATGAGTCAATCATTGCTGGGAGATATTTCAATAGCTTCCAAAATAACCTTGTATGTACCAACTATGAATCAACAATTTGTAGTTTTTCCTTTACTTCCAGAGAACCCAAATTCTTGTCGCATAGATTTTTAAGATAGTGTTATGTTATTTTATTTGCAAACCAAATTTCATTAAATGGGCATTACTTCGATATAGATTGTAAATAACTCACTCCGGAGTAGGTTGATAATTCATCCATTATTTTATTGATATGTGGCTCATTTGCCATGTCATATAATAAACTTCAAATCTAATCAAATATTATCTAATCAATTTTGAATTAATTTAAATAAATCTAATAAGATATTATCTAATCAGTTTTGAATTAATCATATTTAAAAAGATGTTATCTAATTGATTTTGTATTAATCTAATCAAATTTAATAAAATATTATCTAATAAGTTTTGAATTAATTTAATAAAATATTATGAGCTAATTATATTTAATGAGTAATTAAATTGCTTGCATTAATATATTAATTTTATAATTTCAAAAATAAAAATTAAGCTTACAATATATATTACAAACTCAGGTTCATGCATAGTCGTTGATTTGACTTAATCAAATTTAACATACCTACTTACATTTAGTGAGGAATTTAATTACTCACATATTTATTATATAATTTAAAAAATATTCCTAATACAAATTTGAGAAAATATTTATATATTTAAAATATTTTATGAAAATATTCATAAATAATATTTAAAACCTAAACATGATTAAAAAATTTATGAATGTTATTAAATAAAATTAATTATTCCTAAATTTAATAAATTTAACTATATAAAAAAATCCTTTATCTTTATATGTAGAGAAAAAAGGTTGTTAGATCAATTTTTTCGCCTAAACTAAGGATACATAAGTCATTTCTAATTTTTGTATTTAGTAGAGTTATATTATTCTTTCAAACCTTGTATTAAATTAAAATTATAAAAAAACTTTTTGTCAATGTTTATTAATGATTACAAATGAATTGTTATGTAAAAAATAATTAATTATTTTTATAAAATAAAATTGTATGATAATTATATTTAACAAAGAATTAAATTGCTATATTAATGTTATTTATTATTCAATTTTGATATATATTAATTTTGTGTAGTTATTAAGAGTTAATTTTAATACTTCCTTCGTCCCTTTTTATAAGACTATTTTCAAAAAATTGTTTACCCTTTTTTATAAGACTTTTTCTAATTGTCTTTTGCATTAATATTATTTTTTCTAAAGTACCCTTAATTTATTAGCAAATTTTTTAGCCAAAAATAATAAATGTTGGAAGTTAATGAGATAAACTCTTTCTTTCTCTTATTGGAGAAGATGAGTAACAATTAGGTGAAAAGCAATCGAGTGGAAAGAGAGATGGTTAATTTTAAAAACAAAAATTAAGGGTAATTTTGGAAGAACATTATGAGTTATTGACAAATTTAAGGTTACTAGCTAAATTACTATCTAATTTTTTAAAGGTTGTGAATTAGTTGGAATGATTTTATAAAAAGAGACAGGTAAGAAGAAAAAATAAGTCTAAAAATACATGTCGTCCTAGGTGTTTTTACCCAAACCAAGAAAAAATAATAAATAGATGAAAGAGAGTAATAATTTTATAAAACTAACATTATTATTAATATTACATTGAAAAACTAAAGTGATACTTATTAGGTGTGTTAATAAAAAAGTAATTAATATTATATTGAATAACTAAAATGACATTTATTTTCAGACTTATTTTTTCTTCTAACATGACACTTATAATGGGACGGATGGAGTATAATATTCTCTCCATCTCTTTTATGAGATCATTTCAACTAATTCACACCCTTTTAAGAAAAATAGCTTATTTAGTTAGTAACTTTAAATTTGTCAATAATTTGTACTATTTTTTCCAAAATTACCCTTATTTTTTTGAAATTAATCATATATCTGTTTCCACTTAATTGTTCAAACCTAATTGTTATTCATCTTCTCCAATCTTAATAAGAGAGAGAAAGAGTTTACCTCCTTTATTTCAACATTTATTATTTTTTGGCAAAAAAATTGTTAATAAATTAAGGGTACTTTAGGGAAAAAAATAATTAATACAACAAATAATTAGAAAAGGGTTTTATAAAAATTAATATACTACATATGAGTCTTTTTTATTTTTTTTAATTTGGTTACTTTATAATATGCTTTGTATTAAATAATAATTAAAAAAGGATTTTTTTATATAGTTAGTTAAATTTATTAAATTTAGGAATAATTAATTTTATTTAATAACGTTCATAATTTTTTTTTAATCATGTTTAGGTTTTAAATATTGTTTATGAACATTTTTAATAAAATATTTTTTCAAATTTGTATTAGTAATATTTTTTCAATTGTATAATAAATATGCGAGTAATTAAATTCCTCATTAAATGTAAGTAGGTATGTTAAATTTGAAGTCTAATCAACAACTATGCATGAACCTCATTTTGTAATATATATTATAAGCTTAACTTTATTTTTGAAATTATAAAATTAATATATTAATGCAAGTAATTTAATTATTCATTAAATATAATTAGCTCGTAATATTTTATTAAATTAATTCAAAACTTATTAGATAATATCGTATTAAATTTGATTAGATTAATACAAAACAAATTAGATAACATCTTTTTAAATTTGATTAATTCAAAACTGATTAGATAATATCTTATTAGATTTGTTTAAATTAATTCAAAATTAATTAGATAATATTTGATTAGATTTGAAGTTCATTATCTAACATGACAAAGGATCCACATGTCAAAAAATAAATAGATGAATTACCAACCTATTTCGGAGTGGATTATTTACAACCTATACCGAAGTAATGCCCTCATTAAATACCTTCTCACTTTTCTTGTCTGAAAAAATAAAACTATGCACGTGTTTTCAATAATATATCTAATGATGAAGTAATTTAAGAATCATAAATAAAATTTATTTGCAAATAACATTATTATTTTAGGTTTAAGATGTCAGAGCATGTAAATTCCAATATTTGGCATTTTAAATGCCTAGTATGAGTTTGTTTAGTTGCACTTGAGAGTCTTCATAGTGTTCAACTCTAAAAAACAAAAACAAACCATTTAAGCACTGCACTGAATTAGAACGTTACCTTAAACCAAGAAGATTAGAATTGCAAGGAGGTTGTATGTAACAATAAGCAGGAAAAATATGACAAGATGCAAAACCATTTTCTTAAGGAAAAAGTAGAGATAATAAAGGAAAGGCAACTTCTTTTATTGGAATTTGTATTAATTAAATAAAGATTATGCCCATGTATTCTCACCCACATTACAATATTCCCATGCCTAGAAAACAGCTCCCAAGGAAGAACTTAAGGGATACAATTGTATTTGAAAATAAATTTGTAACAAGACATCATGGGGATATTTCCAAATCACAACATTTCTTTTCTTGAGACTCATAATAATTTAAGGTAAATCAATACTGAAAAGAATGCACTGCACTCATGAAGGAAGCTATTCTTGTTTGATCCTTACGGATGCCATCTGATGCACAAATGCCACTGCTGACATCCACCCCTTCAGGCTTGAGAGTAGATAGAGCCTCAGAAACATTCTCAGGATGGATCCCTCCTGCTAAGAGCCAACCATTCTTGCTTTTAATTTTAGGCAGTTTCAACTGGGCCCAATTGAATGCTTTACCACTGCAAAGATGTCTTATGAGTTCTATGATATTAACATGCAGGGGGAAAAGAAGATTATCTAACAAGCAGATGGACATTAAGCTATACAAGATGTATGCCTTTACCTGCCACCCTTTGCACTATCTACAAGGACCCAATCAACTAGAGAACACTCTTCATCAGAAATTGTGTTTAAAAGGTTTCCATCCTCATTTGCATGGAGAACATATATTACACGATTTTCCTGAATTAAAGACGGAAAAGCTAACCGAGAACCATGTCCATGAAGCTGCATTGTCCAAATATTATGAAATTAAGCATTTAGTTGTCATGGTCGTACATTAACCTTAGGCCAAAAACTACCTGAACAAATTCAAGGTTTGCTGCATCAGAAGCTCTTAGAATTGTTTCTGAATCATCATCCACAAATACACCCACAGGCTCTGCTCCATAATCTCTTGCAACTTTCGATATCTCCATTGCAACAGAAAGCGAAACAGAACGTTTTGAGTTAGGCCACATGATCATTCCAATAAAATTTGCACCAGCTTCAGCTGCCTTTGCAGCATCTTTAGCTGATGTAATGCCACACATCTTAACTAAAGGTTGACACTTTCCAAGCTCCTTTGGTGAGCTTGAATCATTTCCCACGTCAGTAAGTTTGCAGGAAACTTTATGCTTAAGACAGAACCTTACACTCGAAAATAGCAACTTCTCTCCTCTTAAACCTACAGAAATCATGTTAAAACATTTGAATATTGACTCATTTATGAATTGTGACCTAGTCACCATGCATGGTCAATGCAAGCAAAGACATGAAATTAAGTTCGCACGAGGAATCGAGGATAAATGCTACTTTGGTTTCCACAAATCTTGAGACATATACCAGAAGGACAAAGAATTGGACTACCAGATATTGATCTTTTATGGAAATTTGCAGGTCTAAGTTGCAAGTAACTCCCAGTGATTGAACCTGTACAAAAAGAACAGCAAATCTTGCAAGTTCAGCAGATTTTTTTTTTTTTTTTTTAAATGCAGGGTTTGACTTACATGGAAAATTCTTTGTCACTGATGACAACTTGAAAATGCAAAATAGATATATGCTTCAAGACAAATTTGAAATATATGTAGAAAACATAACACAGCCTTATCATAATTGTCAAGAAACTGAGCATTTATAAAGAACAAAGTTTGTGTCTATAAAACTCCTTTTTATGACTGTAATAGTGACAACAACTAAGGGTTTGTTTGGAAAAATGTTGGGTTGAATGTAACCCATGTTTTTTCCAATCCACCAATATACTTCCTTCTCCGTTTGCAGCTTTGGAACATGTGAATGGACGTTTAGAGCCTTGCAAACGGCAAACCAAACACGCACTAAGCAATTTCCCACTAGATAAGGTCGGTTATATGAATCAAACCATGTCATAATATTCTATTATGAATCATGCCTATGGGCAAACCATTGATAGTTTCAGTTTTAGTTTTCCTTGGTCTTCCTCCACTTACGTCTAATCTACCCTCCTTATTAGAACTTCTATATGACTTCTACTACAGATCTACAGGGGATACACTCTTTTTTATGACTGTAATATAAAAAATCATATGAAGATGAGTTGGTGACAGGCACTATGATATTTAAGGATAACTATGTCTCTATGAACAGCAATTACCTCTGATAAAACCGAATATAAGAAAATTGGGGATTTGCAATCCCTAAAAATTCACGTAACTGTGAATGGAGGCAGGAAGGGTCAACGAATCAGAGCAATAAATCTTTTGTTACAATCCAGAGAAACTAGTCAAACAGTCTATAGCAACACAACCTTATGCAATGTATGCAGTACATAACCTACTGTATAAACGAGTTGTTAAAATAAGTCTCCACAAATTTACAAGCGCAATAAACTACTGATTGATTATCACAAAGGAATAGTGAATTATCACAAAACCAATTCAGGTACGAAATTCATCAAACATGTGGGATGCAAGTGTACCGGGTAACAAACACTGAACTGAGAGAGTAACATGAAATGGGTAAAACGAGAAACCTGAAAGCATTTTAACACTTTGGAACGGCGATAAATCCGTCGCTGTGGAAATCAAAGAAGCCGAGGCAGTAGAAACAAACCATTCATCGAGTCTGTGTGAAAAGTACCAAGGGGGAGGGTGAAGACTGAAGGTGAAGATGGGGGTAGTTTGGGTATTTCAACGTGAAGAGTAAAAATGATGTGTAAATAGTAATGGACCAAATGCACCAAGCCTGAAATGATATGCCGGGCCTGGGCTTTTCTGAACACATTGATCATTGGGTCGTCACAAGAATCCTGAAAAGAAATAATTTCTTTTTAAATAAGCTTATATAATTTAATATATGCACAAGTTATTATAAAAAAAAAAGTGAAAATAAATTGGAAAGAAAATAAATGTTTAATGGTCGTTTAGTATAAAAAAATTTATATCGTCTACCAATCAGAAATCATACTGATAAAAGAAAATCAATCAGAAATCACAATTAATATGACTTTTAAAACAATCATTATAAAAATCAACAAATTTATTATACATGATAATCTATGATTAAATGATAGTATAAAATTGCTTCATAATATCAGTCATAGCCCATTTTCTCGTAAAAAAAATACGTAATTGTTCAGAACTTCAACTAAAAAGATACAATTATGGTGATTGAAAATTAAAGACAATGCAACACTATCCAAATAAAACATGTCTAGTGTGCGATTGAAAGGAAAATCATGAAATGAATGAAACGCTCAAAACTCAAATAATGCTTGAGACGTATCCAACATTGAGGTAAGTTGATACCCCACTAGTCTCACAGGGTGCGTCATTAGCGGACAAGGGGACATTGGCAGAAAAAGTCTATTAGCATGGCAACGACGCATGTTATTGTTATGTAGTATGTACACAACATATCAGTTGGGGTTAACTATTGACTATTGTGGACTATATAATGTGAGCAAATCTCTAAAAGCAAAAGAATTTACCTACTCTTTAATAGATAGGATCACGTATTATCCTTATTTACCTATTATCACATTCTAACTCTTCTTTCTTTCTCACACCTACAGACCATTTACTGACATAAGCCATAAAAAGTATTTTTGAAAGTACGTCCCATTAACGTTACTATTAACGGAATAAGACCATTGAAAAACTATTAACGAATAAGACTATTGAGAGAGAGAAAACAAAATCTAAGTTTGAGTCTTTGAGACCTAATATAAGACCTAAGTCCTAGCTAAATCAATATCCACGTAATAACAAACATCAACAATTATTAGTTTTTTATTCCTTAAAAGAGTTATCTCGCTTTTCTGTTAACATATTGCTTCTTTTTTTTTTTTTTTTATGTCATATTGTATTTATTGAAAGTTTAATAGGCATATATGTACATTTAGTGTAAAGTTTTTATTATATGATATAACTTTTTTTTTTAATATGATATACCTTTTAAAATAGTTATTATTAAAGTTAATAAATTTATCATAGATAATATTTTATGATTAGATAACAGTCTAAAAAAAATTAACAATGTCAATATGTACACTATTTTCTCTTATTTTGATGGTGTAAGAGTTTGATAAAAGATTTAGTTGCATGCAATATAATGGATTAATGCCTAAATGGGCATGCAGACAGAAAGTAGATAGAGAGAAGAAATCACATGTTTAAGTGAAACCAGAAATAAAACACTAGATTTCTACCTAATCTCAAATTCTAATGAATGGTCGATAATTCAACCCTTGCACAAACTTCGTATGTTATATATATACATATATATATATATATATATCTTATGAGAGGAAGGTATCTTATATGATAGTGAGAGGGTTAAATATGAGAGGAAGGTATCTTATATGAGAGTGAGAGGGTTAAATCTGGACCGTATAACCATACATGGAGGGTCAAGATTTAATGTTATGTGACTACTTAAAAAAATCATGTGACTTTTTAAAAAACTCACATAACCTAATGTATTTTAATCTTGACCATTCAAACAAGATCTAATGGTCAATATTTGTTCCTCTCACTCTCATATAAGATAAACCCTCTCACTAGATATATTTCCTATATATATATATTAGTGTACTATCCATTTTCATTTCTTCTACAGTTGTAACTACTTCTATCTAAATTAATGTAAGGGTGAAGTGTTCTAAAATGACTAAGCCTTTAAAAAAATATAAGTAATTTAAAGGGTATATTTATTATTAATTTAAATTTAAATACACATGTATTTAACTCACTCTAATTAAAAACAAATATATTCATTTTTTTTTATTGTTTTAGAAGGCTTTCTTGCTTTAGAGATTTTTTATGAGCTGGCGCAACCATACTTTCCTCATGCATTTATCATGACAATGTGACTTGTCTTGTTAAGGGATGCAACAGAATTGGTTTGTAATCCCACCTTTAGCTCTCATGCAAAACTGTTGAACAAATCACGTATTTATCAATTTTAAAATCTTAACAATTAACTGCCTAATTAAAAAGGCTTGGATGGAAAAAAAATGAACATTAAATAAAACAATCGAGAAACTCATTAGAAATTTAGAATCAATCTAATAGTGAGGGCCGGAGTTTAAGTGGTTTGCACAATATTTTTAATTTTCATTTTGTTAAGCCAATGTACACCAATTAAACTCAACAAGAGAAAAAGGACTATACACTGAC
The DNA here is from genome assembly GCA_026413185.1 of Pueraria montana var. lobata. NCBI lineage: Eukaryota > Viridiplantae > Streptophyta > Magnoliopsida > Fabales > Fabaceae > Pueraria > Pueraria montana. The sequence continues at coordinate 60,915,524 of CM048655.1, read as the reverse complement.
AGTGTAAAATAGTTTTACACTATCATCTAATCACAACCTATCATGTATGATAAGTTTGTTGACTTTTACAAAATTATCTTAAAAGTCTTATAAACAGTGATTTATGATTGAATGATAATGTAAATACACTGTCAGTGCATCACCATTAAACTCTTAAAACAATTGAGAAAATGATATTTTATGCACCTAATTAATATAGATATAGATCCATAGCTCACTAACATTCTCTCCCACCGAATACTTTGGCACAACTCAAATCCTAGCCTGAAAATTGCTATACTGAGAAATCAAGATGACAACTCATGGTGCCTACCTTTTTTTCTTAAAAAAAAAAAAAAAAAAAAAAGCAAAGACTATTATTACTCTAAAAATTTTCTGGCATAGAATTATAGACGGTTCTTCTTTTTTTGTTCAATATATAATGTATCAAAACGAAGTAAAATAATAAAATATAAAATATTGTGAAGGCTCCATAGGTCCTTTCAACCTTCTCGAACACCATCATAATCCACGAGTTCTTTACGGACGATTTCAAAGGGTACATGTGTAAGAATCTAAATGCATGTATATTTTAAGAACTTTTGAGTAAATAATAATTATGATAAAAACAATAATAATTGATTCTTTAATTTTTATTCATAGTAGTATAATGGAATTAGAAGGTGATGTCATGGATGATAGGGGCGGGCTGACGAGCTCCCAAGTTGGTGAGGCGTCGTCCTAACTCCTAACCAAAATCATATGCTGTTACTGTGAGTGTGAGCTCCCAATTTGGTGATGCATCGTCCTAACTCCTACAAATCATATGCAGTTAGTTTACAGTGCCGGATCACGATCCTCTGTATTTATTTTTTTTATTTTAATTTTAATAATAAATATTTGCTATTAGACTTTTGACGTACATGATTTGCGATGAATTAGACTGCTCACTTAGAAAGTTAGTTAGTATTCAACACGGTATTTATACTCTCATATAACTTTATTATTATAAAAGTTGTTATCTCATTAGATAATTTATTTTGCATAACTATAGGGAAATCATAGTAGTTATTAGACAGGGAACAATTTTTTTCTTATTCGTTATTTCTTTAAGTCATTATATCAAGATCGTGAAAGTGAATTCAAACTTTTCTTTAGATATACACATTCTAACATATTTCTTAATTAAATTATGTGATGAGAATATATATGTTCTATCATATATATTATGTAACAAGACCCAAAATTTATTTTCTAAAATTTAGTATTTAACTCACTACCAAATATACTCCAAAAGGAAAACAAATATGTTTTAATTTCATCCTCTTAAAATGGTAAAGTTCTGAAATCGAATCATGTCAAGAAATAAAATAAGGCAACTGGAAATAATTTATCCCTCTAATCGTGTTCATCCTAACCGAACTTGAATAAGTTAAAAACCAAACTAATAATCAAACACCTATAATTAAAAAAAACTGCCCATTATGTAACTGATTTGAAGATTAAACTAAGATAAGAGAAGGATTAGTAACATATTCTTCGCAATACATCCTTTCTTATTAATTAAACTTTATTAAAAATTAAAAAATTATAAATAAAGATTTATTGAATAAAATTTTATAATTTTTAATAAATTTCAACTTATAGTATAATAAATAAATAGCGTGTTAAAAAATGTTGAGAATTTTATCATGCTGCCAATTCACATGCTTGACACAGTCTATGGACCACTTACGCACGACAATATAATAAGATAATAACAGTGTCGTGGTCGTGAGGTGGTTATTGAAATTATTTTAAACAAAATAATTGTTTGATGATAGTAATATTTAAGAAATCTTGAACATATGCGTTATTTCTTTCTTTGCTGCGTCAACGTTATAAAACCGACTCCGCCCCCATACCCACACCTTTGCAAAATATAAACCCCACCGAATTGTCTCGTGTCTTGGAATTAACTTGCACAGTTGCACAGCATTCACACCTTTTAAAATCCACAAGCTCCACGTTTTATATACGTCCATTTCACTTTCCATGCCAGCACGGTCCCACCTCCTTTTCCTCCGTTTAACTTCCACCATATCTCATCCCCACACTCTTCCACTTCTTTCCTTTGCCTCAAATTAAAATCCAACTCCTCTCCCAACTGTTTTAATTGCTTCCATTTCATACTTCACTATATATATATATATATATATAACACACACACACACACACGAAGCGTATCTAGCTAGTATATATCTTACCCTTAGACACAAAACAATATCATCATCTAGCAATGTTAAAAAACCAACCACAACCCCAACCAGATTGGCCTGAGCCCATTGTCCGGGTTCAGTCCTTATCCGAAAACTGCATAGATTCAATCCCCGAAAGGTACATCAAGCCCTCTACTGATAGACCATCCATAAGCTCTAATTTTGATGATGCCAATATTCCAATCATCGACCTTGGAGGTCTATTTGGTGCTGACCAACATGTCTCAGCCTCAATCCTTAGGCAAATCTCAGACGCTTGCAAAGAGTGGGGCTTCTTCCAAGTCACAAACCATGGTGTCAGCCCCGATTTGATGGACAAGGCTAGGGAAACTTGGCGTCAATTCTTTCACTTGCCCATGGAGGTGAAGCAGCAATATGCAAACTCGCCTAAAACTTATGAAGGCTACGGAAGCAGACTTGGAATTGAGAAAGGTGCTATTCTTGATTGGAGTGACTACTACTTTCTTCACTATCTTCCCTTGTCACTCAAGGATTATGACAAATGGCCCGCCTTGCCTCCCTCTTGCAGGTAATTAACTGCCCATACAATAAAAAAAATAGGACAAAACTGAGATACAATTCATGTTTTCAGCTTTGTTTTCTTCAATTATAATAAGAATTTCATCTCAGTATAATATGTGTAATACTGAGATGAAACTCTAATTCTGATAGAATTTTTCAATCAGAATAAGAGTTTTTTTTTAGTAGTCTTGTAATAAATAGTAAGTTATTGAGATAAAATTTCAATTTTAATTAAAAAATAATAATAATAATATCTAAAAAATTGTATCTAGGTTTTATCTTAAAAAATAAAGGAATGAACTTTGTTTATATATATATATTTAGTAACATATTGCTTTATGCAGGGAAGTGTTTGATGAATATGGGAGAGAGTTAGTGAAGCTATGTGGAAGGTTGATGAAGGCTTTGTCCATAAACCTTGGATTAGACGAAAAAATTCTTCAAAATGGTTTTGGGGGAGAAGATATAGGGGCATGTCTAAGAGTGAATTTTTACCCTAAGTGTCCACGGCCAGAGTTGACGCTGGGTCTATCATCTCACTCAGACCCTGGAGGTATGACTATGTTGCTTCCAGATGATCAAGTTCCTGGTCTTCAAGTTCGAAAATGCGATAATTGGATTACCGTTAAGCCTGCTCGCCATGCTTTCATCGTCAATATTGGTGACCAAATTCAGGTGAATAATCTTCCTCTCATTGTTATCCCTATTTAGAAAATGTTTGGCCACGATTAATTCATTATCATATACACAAACATGTCCACGTGGTTGGGACACGTGTGAAGTTGAACCTTTAGTTTATTAGTTTCTCCTCAAACTATTGACAAGTCGAAATGTGTCCTTTACAGTTTTTTTGAGTAGTTAAGATATTTTTTTCACGGAAAATACTATTTGGTACGAAAATAATTTTCGTACTTCCGCACGACCAAAAACTCGGTTTTTATGTTTTTAAAATTTGTTAACAAATATTTATTTAAAAAAAACTCATTGGTTCACTTGCTATCCGTGCATTTCGTGCCATATATTTTTTGTACTTAATAGCATCGCTCTTTTTTTCGTATATGTATTTTTCTCATTTTTAAATTCGTACCACTTACATCAGAATGACGAAATTTAAAGTGAGAAGGTTAACAATACACTCTCCCTTTTAGTAGTTGAAATTTATTAGAGATTATGAGAATTTTTTTGAATAAAAGGTGAGACTCATAATTTTTTTTAATTTTTAATAAATTTTAATGAATAAAATAGTGTGTATTTAAAAGTGTGTTGTTAACATTTCTCATTTAAAATTAGTTAAGATTATTAATTATTTTAATTAAAATTAATAACAACATACTTACCTTTGATTTTAATTTTCATGCTCAGGGCAAAGATTTTACAGTATTAATCAGTTAAAATTTGTTTTACATATTACTTTTGAAATAGTTATTATAAACATCAATAATCAATAATGTTCCATAAATGTTAGTTTATGATTTTTGGTATAGAATGTTAGTTTATGATTAGATGATATATACTTTTATTGGATTCGAATTAAAATTTTATTTTATTACTTTACATATTTAATTATTTTAGATGAATCGAATTCCTCGCAATAATTATTTTAGATGATTATTTTTCTTTCAAGTTTAGGACATCTATAATATAAAAGGTATTCTTTCTAAAAATTATGTCCACTTACAAAAAGTGGATAAAAAGTTGACCAAAAAGATTTAAGGATAAAGTCATAGGTTTGATGTGAAAAGGATTCCTTCACACTCTCGCAGAATATATCAATATAACCCATCGAGATAAAGCTAAGGAGTATGTATATTGTCATATTGATTAGTTAGAGTTAGAGTAAAAGAAAAGAAATATGACAAATAAAATAATAAAAAGATATAAAATTAGTACAAAGCTAAGGATTTGCAAAAATTAAAGTTATTTTTGACATGATATATATTGTTAAATAAATCATCTTATACTAGGTAGGCATAAGCTCAGTTGGTACTCTTGTCAAAAAGAAAAAAGAAAAAGCTCAGCTGTGCTTTTATTTATCTTTCTGAAGTGTGAAAATTCCCACTGTAACTAATAAAGTGACCAATTATAACCTCACCATATGAAAGCAGAATATCCGCTGCCAATCATGTGCAATATCACTAGCGTTTATTTATGTATTTGACTGTTCAAGACCCAATAGGCCAATATGTTCCTTATGAACTATTATTTCCACTCTGACTACAACGGTGGAATATTTCAATTTGTAAGAATATGAAACGCACAATGATAATGCACTCCGTCTCACTTCCTCACCTAAATAATAAAAAAAAAAAAAGTCATGACGTACACTAATCAACAGTCTGAAATGATTCTCAAATAAAGTGCATATTGCTTGACAATTATACTTCTCATTGAAATTCAAGATTTATTTGTATAATATATTTAGCTGCTTAGTTATCAAGTCACAAAACTGTATTGGTTAGCTAATTTGTTTGTTTTGTGTTTGATTAGGTTCTAAGCAATGCAATTTACAAGAGTGTGGAGCACAGAGTGATAGTAAATTCAGATAAAGAGAGAGTTTCTCTGGCCTTTTTCTACAACCCCAAAAGTGATATACCCATAGAGCCAATAAAAGAACTGGTCACACCGGACAGACCCTCACTCTACCCAGCAATGACCTTCGATGAATACAGACTCTTCATTAGAATGAGAGGACCTCGAGGCAAAGCTCAAGTTGAATCTTTAAAGTCTCCCAGATGATCTCTATTCTCTCATAGTGTTAACTAGTTACGTTCCAAGTCCATTTCAAATAGTAAGTCACTGTTCTTCCATGTCCCTATGACGTGTTTGATTTCACATCTTAGATGTGAGTTTTTTTACATCTCAGATGTAATTTTTTTTTAACTACTGTAATTTTAATAAGTTAATAGTTATAATTTCCCTGTCTCAAACATAAGTTTAAAAGCACGCTATACCTTATTGATTATAATTAATTGTAAATCTTGTAATCAGATCGGGATTTGTTTGCACATTGAGCCGCAGAGTAAGGATATATATGCAATAGAGATTGGATATTTAGATATGATATTGTTTGGAAAAGCTGTTTTCTACTTTGCTATGTAATGATGGCTAAATTTTGATGGACCACCAAGATTCTTCCTAAGTCCGTAAATAAAACTGGGTTTTGTCCCCACTTCCCAATCAATGATTGTGGTGATAATTAAGCACACCATAATTCTAAAACAGAATATATAATCATATCTAGATTATTAAATACAGACCCTGCTGTGTGCTTGATAAAGGCATATTATTTCAAATTCATAGTATACTACACCTTCGGGTCCTTTTCTTTGCCAATTGTTTATTGCTATTCATAAAAAAAATATTTTTTTTCCTTTTTTATTATATTTCTTGCAAATTGCAATAGTATATCAGTATATGTGGAACACTACTTATATTTGGTTAAATTACACGTAGATTTTATATTAAATTTGAAAAATTTTAATTAGATCAAACATATTTTAGAAGTTTGGAATTGGGTCTTAAGGTTTTCCAAACATTAATTAGATGCATGCATATGTTAAAATATTAATTTTTATCAATTGTTAAAATTGTTAAATAAAATATAACTCGGAGCAGGGAAAGTAGAGAGAAAAGTAGAGAAGAAGAGGAAACCTTACTATTATTCATAACACTCCCCCTTGGATGTCCATTATTTAAGAATGTGTCTCGTTAAAACCTTACTAAGAAAAATCCTGTGGGATAAAAACCTAGTGAAGGAAAAAAGAGTACATCATCCTTCAATACGTTATCACCTGCCTCATTAAAAACCTTACCAGGAAAACCCAATGGGACAAAACCATGGCAAAGGGAAAAAGAGTGCAGAAGGTATTTATTTCTCCCCCTCATGCAGACAATCATCTTTAAGACGACGAAGTCCAATCTTGTGGGCTAGTTGCTCAAAAGTCTTTCTTGGCAATGACTTTGTAAAGAGATCTGCTAGATTCTCACACGAACGAGCTTGTTGAACATTTATGTCACCATTCTTTTGGAGATCATAAGTGAAAAAGAATTTTGGTAGAATATGCTTTGTTCTATCTCCTTTAATGTATCATTCTTTCAACTGAGCGATACATGCAACATTGTCTTCACATATGATCATCGATGCCATTTTTCTTGAGGATAAACTGCAAGTTTCTTGCACATGTTGAATTACAGATCTCATCCAAACACATTTATGACTTGTCTCGTGTAATGCTAAAATTTCTGCATGATTAGATGATGTTGTTGCTATGGTTTGTTTCATAGACCGCCATGAAATGGATGTACCACCACATGTAAACAAATATTCTGTCTGTGATCTACCATTGTGAGGATTTGATAAATAACCTGCATCTACATAACCAATTAGATCTGACTTTGAAACATTTGAATAAAACAAGCCTATGTCCATAGTGCCTTAAAGATAATGAAGTATGTGCTTCACTCCATTCGAATGTCTTTGTGTAGGTGAAGAACTATATCTTGCTAATAAATTAACTGTAAACGATATATCGGGTCGTGTACAATGAGCAAGATACATTAATGCTCCTATAGCACTAAGAGATGGTACTTCAAGACCAATTAGTTCTTCATATTTTTCTTTAGGTCAGAATGGATCATTGATCACATCTAAAGACCTTACAACCATTGGAGTGCACAGTGAATGTGATTTTTCCATATAGAACCTTTTAAGCACCTTTGTTATATAAGTTTCTCGATGCACAAAAATTCTGCTTTTTGAATATTCAATTTGTAATCCCAAGGAGAATTTTGTCCTTCCTAGGTCCTTCATTTCAAACTCTTTCTTTAAGCAATATATGGCTTTTGGAAGCTCTTCAGGAATTCCAATGATATTTATGTCATCTACATAAACAACAATTGTGGCAAATCTATTTTTAGATTTTTTCATGAAAATACATGGACAAATAGGATCATTTTTATATCCTTCCTTAAGCAAATACTCACTAAGACGATTGTACCACATGCGTCTTGATTGCTTTAATCCATAAAGAGACTTATTCAATTTGATTGAGTAATCTTCTCTAAAACTTGCACTGCTGGACAAATTAAATCCTTCGTGGAGTTTCATATAAATGTCATTTTCCCGAGAGCCATACAAATTGGCTGTAACAACATCCATTAGATGTAAATTGAGTCCTTCATGAGCAACGATTAAATAAAAATACTTACATCCACTACAGGTGAATATGTCTCTTTAAATTCAATATTGGATTTTTGTGAAAATCCTTAAGCAACTAGCTAGTCGTGCTTTGTATCTCACAATTTCACCATTCTCATTTTGCTTTTGCACAAAAACCCACTTATATTCAATTAGTTTTACACCTTCAAGGTGTATGGACTACAGGTCCAAAAATGATTCGCTTAGCAAGCGAGTCTAATTTAGCTTCAATAGCATCTTTCCATTTTGGCTAATCATTTCTTTGTCGACAATCACTAATGAACTTTGGTACCTGATCCTCAATATCATTTATTTCATTTAGCGCCATATTATATTCAAACACTTCGTCAACGTTGACTTCACTTTGGTTCCATCGTACCATTCATGACATAATTTGATATCTCTTTATTTTCACTAATTTTAGGTACCTGAGTTCTTCTGGAACTAAAATATTAATTATGTCAAAGAAATCTTTTAAAGTTTTCATAACCTCAATTTAGCCATCTTACATTTTAGCTCCTTTTCTTGAGGATTTTTCATCTTTGGAACCAATGGGTCTACCACGCTTCATGCGTGTCTGAGACTCATTTTGCAATATTATATTGTCCAACAGGGACATCAAATTTTATTGGAGCATTAGCCGTTGTTACATATGATTAAGCCACTCTTTTGGCTAAACTTTGTAAATAAATTATCTTTTGAACTTCTGATTCAAAATGTTTTTGTACGAGGATCAAGATAATGATAATTCATTCAAACTAATCTTCCTTTTGCAACTGCTTATTATCTCCCCCTCATGTTGGGAAAACTAATTCAAAATAACAATCGACGCATCAAGTCATCTATTGTTGATGATTCAACATATTTTATTACATATGGAGATTCATACCCAACATATATTTTCAACATTCTTTTAGGACTCATCTTAGTGTGTTGTGGTATAACAATTGGAATATACATCACATCCACAAATTTTCAAATGGGAAATATTAATAGGTTGCTCAATAAATTTCAATGGAGAGAGCTAATTATAACTTGTTGGCGTGATGCGAATCAATATTATAACATGCAAGATTGCATGTCCCCAAGAAACCATTGGAAGTTTTGATCACATGAATAATGGTCTTGCAGTCAACTTTAGATGTTTACTAAGTGATTCTGCAAGTCCATCTTGTGTATGAACATGTGTTACAGGATGTTCAATATCAATTCCAATAGACAAACAATACTCATTAAAAACATGAGATGTAAACTCACTAGCATTATTAAGACAAATTTTCTTAATTGGATAATCCGAAAAATGAGCTATTAGTCAAATTAATTGAGCTAACAATCTCGCAAACGCCTGGTTGCGAGTTGACAACAAAGAAATATGTGACCATCTAGTTGATGCATCAATTAAAACCATAAAATATCTAAATGGTCCACATGGTGGGTGTATTGGTCCACAAATATCACCCTGTATCCCTTAAAAAATGAAATGGATTCATTTCCAATTTTCCTGGTGATGGTCTAATTATCAACTTCCCTTGGGAACATGTAGTATATAATAAATCATTGAAGAATCTTCTGGCTCTTCAATGGGTGTCCACATGAATTTTACAATATTTTCGCATCATAATAGACCCGGGATGGCTCAACTGATCATGCCAAACGACAAATTTATTTTGATTTGTAAACTTCTGGTTTACAACATTATGTTTTTCCATTGTACTAAGATTCGCGTAGTACAAACTATAAGAAAAGACATGTAATTTTTTTTTTCAATACACAATTAAGTTTCATGATATAAAGATATTTCACATTTCCTTCATTATTTGTTTTAATATGGTATCCATTTAGATGGATATCCTTGAAACTTAATGTGCAACCTTGTTCCTCTAGGTAACAATACATTAGCTCTTCTGGAGCCTTCAATTATACTTGTAGTACCAAAAATAGTATTATCATTAACTTCTCGCATTACTAATTAAACAAGAGAAAAAAATTTATTATTCTTGATAGAAACTACCATAGTACTATCATTAACTTCTTTTATGACCATGATCACGATACGGCCCTGACCACAAGATTATCCATAAGCATAATAATAAGATATTACTGCATTCACTTATGGGAATAGAGTAGAATCGATCAGGCGGGCCTAATGATTTTTCATTGAAAACTCATTGTTTTGCTTAGTCACAATGAGTCAAGAAATTAAAAGAAAATGCCGAGAAGGGGAGCGCATGGCTAAAGTGTAAAGGTCCACTTCATTAACAATAAATTCTTTCAATCATATTCTAAACAAAATATATAAACCATGACCATATCAAAAAATCCCTCAAATGAAAGTTTCACGTATAGTTTATGGAAAAAAACTTTTGTATGCTTTCTTTATTGGAACTTACAAAAATAACAAATAAAACTTTCACACATAATATGTAATTTATGTATTCAAGACCCATTGTAGTTAAATATATTTTCGCATCTAATAGAGTTTTGATTAAATGCTTTATTTCCATATTTAATAAAGTCTTCAAGACCCATTACAGCTAAATTCTTCTGCATCTAATATTCAAGATAAATAATTCTTTCCCGTAATATCAAGAACCACAAATTCAAGTTTTACAAGGTTTGACTTGTTTAAAGACTATCATAAAAATAAAAATAGTTAGAATAAACATACAGTAGCTTGCAATTTTCCAGAATAAACATCAAATTAATACCAGTAATTTCTTTAAATTAATATAAAATAATGAAATATATATCCCCGACATTGATCTGACTGTATTGTTCATAACATATAAAACACTGTATATAGATTCACGATCCTATTTAAATCACTGCATAGCATATATGTGTTTATAAAACAATGTTTTTATATAAACCTGAAAATCAGTTATAAACCACCGAATGCACTTATAAACATTGTAGCACACATTTTGCTTCTTAAAATAATATAAAAGACAAAAAAAAAATCAGTGGTTGAATTCTTTAGATAAATGCAACGTATATAACATATCAAAATTTTAATTCATTATTTATTAAAGGAATGTACGAAGCTGAATCCATTATTTATAATGGTTGTAAAACGTACTGCGTATACATATACGAAATTTTAAAGAGGTGCTGATATCAACAATAATAATAAATAGATTAACTTTTAAAGTAAAAGATAAAACATATAGATAAATTAGTTTCAAAATATCTGACCAAATGTCAAGCAGTACACCTAAACTTCAGGAGGTGCAACATCAAGGGACAAATAATCAAGAAAATCAAGAAGAAGAATTATTTGCACTACCTTCTCACTTCTGGTGAGAGAAATTATTTTCACTTTTGCATTATTTTCTCACTTCTGGTGAGAGAAATTATTTTCACTTTTGTATTATTTTCTCACTTCTAGTGAGAAATTATTTTTATAGAGAAATATAACCAGTTCAGAGTCTTCAGGACTCTTAAATAATTTTCTTCTTTGATAGAGTCTTCAGGACTCTCAAATAATTTCATTCTTTGATAAAGTCTTCAGGACTCTCAAATAATTTTCTTCTTTGTTAGAGTCTTCAGGACTCTAAAATAATTTACCTTCTTTGATAGAGTTTTTAGAACTTTCAAATGATCAATTTCACAGTTACGTAAATAGAACACAAATATTCTACCAAACACATAGTATGGATAATGAAATTAGAGAAAGAGAAAATCTAACCTTGAAATATGAATTTGAAAGAACAATTTTCTCCAATCAAATTATTTACAAGACTTTTTCTTGCTTTGCAATACCAATTGTGGATGACCCGTGGAAGAAAGACAATCGTGCTGATAACGTGTTAAATAAAATATAACTCGGAGCAGGAAAAATAGAGAGAAAAGTAGAGAAGAAGAGGAGACTAGAGTTTAGAGAGAATGATAATTATGTGTATTCTTTTCAGGAGGAGTAACCTATTTATAGATACAAGAGATATCTGGAAAGTTACAAAAGATAAATAGAAATAAGGAAATATCATAAAAGATAATACAAAAAGATATGGACAGTCACAAATAGATTATTCATAACAAAAATATTATTAAAAATTATAAAATGTTAAAATAGTATTAAAAATTCAGGAAACACTTTCAATTCAATAAACTAACTTATAAACTTCCAGCTTTTTCAGTTTTTGGCTTCTAACTTATAAGTTTTTAAGCTTGCTTATGAACTAATTTTTTACACAATCTATAAGTATTATATTACAATTTTTTAATCTTGTTTTTTTTTGGAAGGCAAACAAGAATTTTAATTAAAAGAAGTCCTGGATATAAATCACAAGATATGAGATATACCAGCACATAAGAATAACAACAGACAACCCTGATACAATAACAAGCATAACTATGATCCCTCCCACACCTATTAACCTTAACAAGTCATTACAGCCCCTGCATATTATCGTCCTCCCAAACCAGTACAATAGAACACCCGAGACCAGACATAATTATACAGATGCTTTCAAGCACAGCAAAGGCTGCATATGCCATTCATAAAAAGAGAAATTTGCCTTCATAACTTTCGCCTTGATCCAGCTCCAAGATCTGAACATGACCATCTCCACCACTTTTTGAAAACAAGGTTGTTCCCCTTTGAAAATTATGTCATTCCTATGCAACCACAAAGACCAAATAGCTGCAAGCCATACAATCAACCAAATTTTCTGAATATTTGACCCCTTCACACTACCCAGATGCTGCCAAAAGTGGACATTTGTCCCAGCAGGTAGAGCCTGTTGAGTTCCCAACCAGGGATAGCAATTTTGCCACATATTATAAGAGAAGCTACAGCTGAACAGGATATGGACAGAGTTTTCTGGTACCTGATTGCAGAAAGGGCAGTTTACTGTATCATTATCCAAAAAAATATGATAATTAAATTAGCTTTAAAAATTATAAATATCCAAAAAAAATGGTTTTAAAAACAAATGAACAAAAGTTTGATTTTTACCTACTATCAATTTAAATTTTTTTACACTATAAATTAATTATTGCTCTAAATATGACTTTTAAAGTAGCTAATTATTTCGAAAGCCAATAACCAAAATCAATAATTAGATGAGACGCTGTTTTGCACTGTATATGTATTTAAATCAAATTCCATTATAAATAAAATTCTAAAATAATGTATCATAACACGTTTTTTTTTTTTTTTCTAAGTTTATCTAAATACATCTTTAACCTACCCTTACAAACTTATAATTAGGCGCCGAAGGTAAAGGTGCACCTTGACTTCCCTCTTAAAAAAAACTTTAGAATTTATATGTATAAAATTTTCTTTTTATATAAAAATATATAATTTTATAATTGATTAATTTAATTATTAATTTATATATATTAAATTTGAGTACTTACTATTCGCTCTTGGGAATAAAGCCTTCAAATATACTCTCTTTTCTTTTTCAAAATGTGTACAATTCTTCAAAATGCTTCAGTACACTCTCGAAATCTCTAGAAAAATCGATCTGTACGATTTTTTCGTTTTAACTTTTTGTTGGCTTTTTTACTTTTCATTTTATTTACTAATCTAATGTATAATGATGTTCCAAGATTTTTTTTTTTTTTACGAGAGGTGATGTTCCTGTCATTTGCTTATCTGATTATATAATTTCCTTTTCCTTTGCATACAGATATTTCGTTTTTGCCCCTAGCTGATTGTATGCAAAGTCTCGTGTCCATCAAAATCAGTCTCATCTTTTTACAAAGAAAAGTTAGACAATTAATTGTGTTATTAGGGGCCTACTCAAACTGCCGCAAAAGCAAAAGCGATAAGTTCTGAATTCAAACTTGGCTGATTCTAGGGTGGGAAAATTCATCAAATCTCCCACCATAGAAAATAAATATGGTGCGTTAGATATGTGGATATATGAAAACTATCATGGAATGCATACACTGGAATATCTAAAAAAAAAAAAAAACACTCCTCCCTTTCACTGACCCCTATCGGCAACTAATTATCCCTTTCCAACCCCAACCAATTCTATGTCGGAAACAAACAAAGGTATAAAGACAAATAATTTTAATTTAAAATAAAAATAACAAGAAATTAGTCTACATCATTTGGCGAATAGAACCATTTGGATGAAGCTCTAAAATCTCGTTGCTCTCCATCTCGGAACAGTGCAAGTGCGACGGCAAGGCAAGGCAACCCTAAAAGCACTACACTCGCGGCGCCGACGGTGATGCACTACATGGTGCGGATGCGGACGCCGGTGCGGCTATGAAGTTGGTGTTCTTGCCGTTGCAGAACCAAAGGGGCAAGCGAGGAAGCACTTTGAGGGCGATGCGGACTAAGGAGGAGGGAGGGAGGGTTTGGCAGAGAGACGGTTGTGCTGGACACAAAACCACACCAAAGATTACCATCAATTTCGACGGGCACGAAGGCGGCAATGGAGGAGGACATGGAGGACGTCGACGGGGAGGGGTGGTTCTTGGGTGGCGGGTGGTGGTCGGAGAAAGGGATGGTGAGTTGGGGCTTGGAAGGGAAGGGTTGGGAACGGTAAAGGGGAAGACAGAATAGTGAATTTTATTTTTATTTTTATTTTTTTAAAAAAATCCAGTGCATTTATCTCCATGGTAGGTTTCACTTATCTTCGCTGTTGATGATAAAAGATTCATATCTATCGCACCATATTTGTTTCTCATGGTGGGAGATTTGATGAGCTTTCCCACGATAGAATCAGCCTTCAAACTTATATATGATACATTTGTAATTCTGGAGCATTGTCCTGATAGGATTGTTAGCTGATGTCTTGGGAGTCTTGTTCCTGAGACATTAGTTGTTTTTTCCTTTTTTTTTTTTTTTGGTTCTGTCTTTTCTTTTCCAACAGCATAAAAAAAAACTTATATGATACTATTGTATCGTAAGAAGAAAATTAACTCATGCATAATTTAAAATTAATTTTTGGAGAACTTAACATTAATTCTTTTTATAAATTAATTTATGTATAAGTTAATTTTAATTTATAGAAAAAAAATTATTTTAAGTTTTTTATAAACATTTATCAAGAAATTTATCTTAAAAAAAACTCTAAATAAACTATCTCCATTATAACCTGAAAATTTAAAATATAAACTATCCCATCAAAGCATGCACAATCAGAGAAGAATTATCAGCATGATTTGAAGTGTCGCGATTTTCTTTTTCTAAATGTATGTTATTCTATCTTAATAATAATAGTAAGAGATAAACCAACAATCATTATCAAGCAGTGTACTTTGACTTAATATTGTTTTATGTTTGATCTTTGATAAACAAATGAATGCTGACATATTCATGTCGCCACTGAGCTTTATCTCGCATTAAAACAAACGGTTCCACAGTTGAATTTTCTAAAACGCCGATAACGTCCAAAGTTTTTTTTTTTTTTTGATGAAAAACTCCAAAGTTAGTATTGTCAAGCGTCAACTATTCATTAAAAGTATACCTGGTCATTCTTAAATAATTAGCCCCGTAAGTTATATATATGGTTTAAAAAAATTATCAAATACTCTTAATTATCACGTGCTTAATTGAAACTGTGCATAAACTAATAAAGAATGCTTTATTTTGATAAATGTCTCATGTTACGTACATGATAGGGCAGTTTTCTTGGTGTGAAATTTGAATTTGTCGGACTCCGATTGGCTGTTAGCATCGCATTATAAAATATTCCCTAATGGTGGAAGCAGTTGTTGATGTGGTTAACCTTTCATTGTCTTTTTATTTTTTATTTTTGATAAAATAATTTAATTATCTTTCATTTTCTTTAAAATAATGTGGTAGAACACCGTCTGGTTCGGGTTCCTTTTGGTAATATTATTAATGTTACATTAATAATTTCATATTTTTATTTAAAATTTTATAACTTGTTAAATAACTTTATAATATTTGTCTGAAAAATTACAAGCTATCAAAATTTTCAAACTTGTCAATACTAATTATAAACTTATAGATAGAAATTACAAATATATAAAAAAAGTACAAACATATTAAAATAATGTAGTATATATCATTTTAATTTTAGGAGAAGAACACCCTACGGTTTTTCTTTAGTTTTCTTCCCAGTTTGTCCCACCGGTGTCTTATATGAACATTCGTCGGATAATAAAGTTTGAACCAATCTGATAATATCCATGTCGGATGAAGTGATACATAATGCAAAGAGAAAAAAAAAACTATACACTAAAAGTGTAAAATTTTTTTACACTAGCATTCAATCACAATCTATCATGTATACTGTGTAGTAAATTTTATTTTATTTTTTTAAGGCAAAAGAGCGATTGCTAAAACAGAATAGGAAGTGAGATTCCAACTAGGTTGGCACGCCACCAAGCCCCTATTATGAGAAGCAATCCCTGAAATATATTAATGAGAGAAAAAAAAAGTTACAAAAGCACCAACTTGGGGGGACATGAACCAAACTCAAGATAGCAGTTAGCAAAAAGAATAGACTACCTAAACCTATAGTTAGGGAGGTGTTGTCTATCATTTACAAAAAAAACAAGCAATGATGTTAGGGAGGGTGTCCCACCAGCAAAAATCCTGTAACAAAGTATCATGAGAGGCGAGTTTAACAGCACAAGTATTCCCCTCTCGGAAGATGTGCCCAATTAAGAAATTCATGTTTTTAACTATATGCAAGCAATTTTGCCATCCGTTTCTAATCTGCCAAGGAACCATATTATGATCATAAATTGCTTGAATAACTAGCTTAGAGTCACTTTCAATCAACAAATTGGTCCACCCCTTCTTGTCAGCGATTTCAATAGCTTTGATACCTGCCATAATTTCTGCAAAGAAGGCAGTTTGACAGCCAATATTGAAAGCAAAACAACCAAGAAAATCAGCTTTGTGATTCCTGAAAATGCCGCCACATCCAGCTATACCAAGAGCACCTTTTGCAGCCTCATCAGTGTTACACTTCACCCAATCACGAATAGGGGGATGCCAATCAACCTGCTGAATTTTTGGAGCTTTTCTCGGATGACCATAAACAGCAAAGGACTTCAGGAGAACAAATTCGTCTATCGAAGGGAACATCGTGCTTGCCGTAACATCACCCGCAAGCTTAACATTGGCTGAAATAGAACAAACAACCTGGTGGAAGGGGATATTCAAGTTCTGGAATTTTTTCTTGTTGCGAAAATCCCATATGCTATAAATAGCATAAGTAATAGCGGCCATCCTCACGTCATTTAATTGGGCAGAGCATTTGGAGGAAAAAGAATTCAATATACTATTAATAGAGGATTTATCAATAGCCATATGAAGTTTACCTTGCAACCAATCCCAAAGCTTACCAGAGAAGGGGCATTGAAAGAACAAATGTTCAGCTGTTTCAATTGCACTATGACATAGCTCACATCTAGAAACAGTACAAAATCCTCTTTTGGAAAGGTTATCCTCAGTGGCTAGTTTATTTTGAATCAGCTGCCATAAAACAAGAGCCTTAGCCGGGGAATACAAGCTCACCAAATCTGCTTTGCCCAAGGCAGAACGTTGTTCCTACTAGACAGGAATTTAAAAGTCTCCTTGAAGATCAGAGAACTAGATTGGGTGAAATTCCAAACTAGTTGATCTTCAGCATCAAAGTTAGGAATGACCATGTTTGGAATTTCCAACGCCAATAGGGGGTTCTTAAGGATCAACCACGGAGGAAGATGCCATTGGTAGTTATAGATGAAGTCTGCAACATTGGCCTCAAGACAAGAATGATAGCAATCTGGAATATCAAGATAATCAACAATAGGTTGAGAGATCCATTTCTACCGCCAAAAATTAATATTTTTTCCATCTCCCAACATCCTAGAACTGTTTTGTCTAACTGTGTTCCACCAATTCTTCATTCCAGACTAGATTGAAGATTTTATGTAACCTCGAGCTTCAAAACCTTTGTTAAAAACTCTCGCTCTGGTAAGCTTGGCCCACGGATCATCAGAAGTCATGAGAGACCAAGTGAGGCTCAAAATGGAAGCTTCATTGATGATTTTGATGGATAGAAAACCAAGACCTCCCTCCTCAAAAGGAGCACAAATTTTCTTCCAAGCTACTGTTATGATATGTCTGGAATCGCTATCTCCTGTCCAAATAAAATTCCGAATGAATCTTTCCACACTGTTAATTAAGCTCCGAGGCCATTCATATATCCAAAAAGAATACATAAGAGACCCTTCAATGACAGATCTAACCAATTGAACTCTACCCATCAGAAAAAGAAGTTTCCCTTTCCAATCTGCTAATTTATGCTTGATTTTATCCACCAGATGCTGTAAGTGAATATTTCTTGGCTTTCCTTTGAAAATAGGCACTCCCAAATAATCAAAAGGGATTCTGCCAGCGTTAAAGCCTAAAAGGGAGGATATAGTAGCCACTCGACTATTACGAATACCACCATGGAAGAAGAGGGATTTCTCTTTATGATAACTATATTAAAAATCATATCAATGATGATTTATGTTTGGATCTCACTGTAATGAATTTAATGACAGTATAAAATTATTTTACACTTGTATGGTCATTAAACTCTAATACAAAATGAGTTTAATGACTATGTATTATCACTATAAATTTTTTTACACAATTATTGTTAATATGACTTTTAAGATAATTATTGTAAAAGTCAACTAATTTATTACATATAGTAATTTGTAATTAGATAATAGTATAAAATTATTTTACATTATTAGTATATAATCTATTTTCTCATACAAAATTTTTTTTTTTAAAAAAAGTTTATGATGGATCTTTAAATAAGAAATTAATTACTTTATCCTAAACTTTTTTTTGTTAACATATTATTGGTGCGGAATATTCATTAACAAAGTTAATAGATATTTCACACAAAAAAACATGGTGGAAAAAAAAGTTTAGAATAAAGTATGACATTTCTTATTTAAAGATTAAATTGATTATTAATTGTATGAAAAATTTATAACAAAATTAGTATTTTGAGTTGTGCAATACACGTCCGATATTATTAACGTTGATTGTATTTATAAGAATTTGAAATAGGCTAAAACTTTTGAAGTATAACTCACTTTATGAGTTGATGAACATTTTTTTATATTTTTTTTTCATGTATAATAGTTGCAGTGAAGTTAGAACTTATAATCTTATATATATTATTCAAACAATGTGTATGAAAAGTGAGGAGCAAAAATTTGGTATGACTTGCTCACCCTATTAAATTACATGCTATTGTAAATTTTCTCATTCTGGTTTTTTGCGGTATCTGTTAATTATCTCATACAATGTGGAAGGATACTTCGTAAAGTTGAAGACTGAACCGATGCACACGCAATGACCAAGCATAAAATATTTGTTAAGTCAAGAAAGAGGAATAGGTGCACATGTCCCAAATCCAACAACTTACGGATAAACATCATATTCTAAACCAATTTTAAACACAAAATCAAATCATTCACCACCATCAAAATAAAAAATCATTTGTCTCTGTTGCTCTTCTGTGGCGTGATGCAGCAGAGGTCACCGGCCTTTTTTTTTCCCTTTAGTTATTATTATTATTTTTTTACATTTATATTCAGTTTTATTTTAGTTCACTAAAATCTGGTGTGGGGCCAAGCCCCTTTGCTCCTTATGTAGCTGGCCCAATTGTCCATGGCCATATGCAAGTCTGAATTGGGCTCTGTCCCTGGAGCTAAATTAAAATTAATGATTATACTATAGTATTGGATACATACGTTGCTAGCATAGGACTTTTGATGGTATGTTAATGTTAAATAATTGCTCATCTATGGGGAACTAAATTACTAGGACCATTTTTGAAAACAAGAAACCTTTACAAAACAATGGGCTTAAAAGTAGTTACATATATTCCTGACGTAATGATTCATTAAAAATAAAAATTTAAATAATGGAAGTGGTTAGATGTCTTTAATTAGAATATTGTCCATACAGAATTCCAAGAAAAGAATTATAATTAAATCTCATGCATATTGTGTGCAGTTAACCGTTTATTGTTAGAAAAAAACTTATTTATTAGTCTAGTTAAATTAGATTTTAATAATCTCGTGTATATTGTCCTAGCTAGCTGGTGCCTCTGTTTCAATTTTACTTTTCATGAGTGACACGAGTTTCCTATGGAGGCTGCGGAAATCCTGGTTCAGGATTCTTTATCTATCAGTTAATTTTCCTGTTTTATTTATTTCATTATGTACCAAAAAACAAATTCAATAATCGGATGTTAAATGATTGGTAACTGTTAGCACCAAATGACTTGACTTGATGTTTATTTTATTATTTATTTGTTTGTTTTTAATTATTGACTAATTTGCGTGATAGTAGAAACTTTCAGTACATAATTTAGAGAAATTTCCAGAACCAACCCAACATAATTTAGATTAAAGTTTTTTCCCCTTTAGGGAGATTTTTTTTTAAGGTCAAACTCTATTTTTACATGTATCTTTTAATAAAAATAATTAATTTCTATACATTATCAGTATAATTTTTATATTAACCAATCAAAATAATTGTAATTAACTTTTAGAATAATTATTATGAAAATAAATAAATTTTTAATACATGAGAATTTATAATTAAATTATAATATAAAAAACTTTTATAATATCAATGCATTCTGACTAATTTCTTAATAAAATATATCTTAAAACAAATTAATCTAAATAAATTGCCATGCATTAATTTCCATTCCAAACCCTATTACTTTTGCTAAATTAACGTGCATCTTTTTCTTTCAATTCTACCAAACGAATGAGAAAAGAAGCTGTCGTGCTTCCATTTATTTTCTTCTTTTCTTTTAAAAACGAGCAATCATGTTTATGGTTATGGGTTCCGATCATCCCCACCACATATCTTTCAGCTATAAACCATTTCATTCCAACTGTTAGATTTGTTTCCTATTATTGATATTAATATAATTTCATATTTTTTTTATTAGGTTTATCTAACTGCTTTGTACATGTGTCAAAAATTGCTTGTTCTTAATGTATTGTTAGTTGATTAATTGACCAATGTACCTATTGCAATTATAAGATAAATTAGGTTTGGAGATTCTGGAGCTTTTTTTTTTTTTAAAAAAAAAAAAGTTTGGAGATTCTGGAGAATCAATTATAATTCCTACACATTCAATCGATTATTGATTTAACAAATTTATTAGGCTAGTTGTGTTTTTCTTGTTGTCAAACATGATCATTGGGTGTTAGTAAATTTAAAACTGGTAGTTGACAATTAAGAAGAGACACGATTGTGAAGGAATTAAGTTACATGTAAAACGAGATGCGAAGCTGAATTGTTAGAAGGAGGAGAGGTTGGCATGTTCCAAGGTCACGCTGTCAAGACAAGTTATAAGCCACATTAAAAATGACGTATCAAGGAAGGATTATTAGCAGAAATTGAACATAAGATCTTTCTGTTGACACAGTTCGATCTAATGAACTGAGCCAATCCTTATTATCTAAGAGAAAAGGTTGAGAAAGAACGAGGGACAATGATATAAACAACAGAAGTATCAAAAATATGTTAGAATTGGAAGTTTAGTCTTCATGATGGGATTTGGGATTGTTCAAAATTTGGCTCGATATACTAGAATGTTTTACTTTTGAGTCACATACTAAAATGAATGATCATACACGGGAGTCTTAGGTTATGCTTGGATAAAATTTGTGAACATACTTTTAAGAATTTCAATGTACATTCTTGAATTCTAAAACATAAAATGAAGATGAAAGAATTTGTTGTTTTGAGAATAAAAGTATTTTTTAATTCTCTAAACTGACATCTAAATATACACTTATTAGTTGACAAAGCAGTGTCAACAAAATCTGTGTGTGAAATTGATCCCCTGCTCCGGTTCTGGAAGTTCCAGTGGAACATCCTTAGCTGGTAGAACAACCTTCCACAGCTCATCGGGGTGCCCATATGGCCATATATAAGCACATGTTCTCTTTTTCTGCAGAAAAGGTTTGGTCTATTTTATTTTATTTTTTTGAAAAAAACTATTTTGGTCTATTTTTTTATCCATTAATTTGGTCTAATTTAAAAAATTATTTAAAGGTTTATTTTCTAATAACATTCATAAATAACTCAATAAGTTCACTTTTAAATAAGCTAAATAAATCAAGCCTTTATGTAAACTAACGACATATGGATAAACAATCCTAAGCCATGGAGTGGACCAATGAGAAATGTCATGATTTTCACTCAACAAGTTCTAAATTTAGTTCCTTTATGCTCCCCAAGCTTTGGGGTTACTCTGTTGGATGAGAAATCGAAGCTTTTCTTTTCTCCTTCCTATTTATATTAAAAATAAAGAGCTCCATTAAAATATAGAGATGTAATTTAAAACAAGGTATACTAACAATAAAAAAATCAATGATTGAAACTATGATAAAATACACAACCATAAATAATAAATTATAGTTAAAATGTTAACTGTTAATTCTCGTATTAATAATTATAACCACACTTTATTATCCAAGAATGCATCATCCCTTATTTTAGAATAGATAATTTTATTTTTTTAAGAAAAGAAATCTTGGTGACAATGACATCTCATGCTTATAATCATAAAACACAAACCTCTTATTTTTGGGTCTATACGGATTCATTAGTATATGTATTAATCAATTACATCTAGTAACAGCTTAGAAAAAAGAAACAAAGAAGGCATTTGATTTAAATATGCAAAGGATAATCACACAAAGCACTAGCTGCAGATTACATATTATACACAATTAAAACCTAGACAAACAAACCCAACAAAATAATAGGATTGAAGGCTAAATTAGTTGCACTATATGCTACAGCTAAATTATACATCCATACAGAAAAGACAACATTTGCTGGTTGGAATTCAGTCTAAAATTATCCTTGGGGGAAGGTGTACACCAGGAGCTTGCTCAGGACACGTAGCAAGTTTTACAATAGAACTAGCAGTGAGGTTGTACCTTCTCTGTATTTCTGTAAATCCTTCGCATAGAACTTCCTCCACCCAGTTCTCCACCTCCGTATCCCTGTCTGAGACATATTGAGCTGCAAGAAATTGGTCTATGACTTCTGTCTGGATCTGCAATGCACACTCGGATCCAAGAATTTTGTTGAAGTTACTTCTGATCACTTTCAACACTCTATCCGCAAGTGCATCAAAATCATAAGGTTTAAAAACAACTGTTTCATCAACCAGATCACACAAATCTTGCAACCAAAGGTTTTGGTTCTCTGTTGAGACATGTTCAGAGTTTGCATCATTTGTTTGTTTCTGTTCATTCTCTTCGGCTGGGAGATTCAAATCTAACAGCCAATTTGATGTTGTATGTGCCCTTTTAGCTGTATCAGAGAGTAAATGTTGATCATGAAATTCATTGTCACCAATCAACTTTCGTTTGTTTAGGAAATTTAGATTAGGAATAGCATCTATTGAATTGTTAGTTACACTGATGCTTTGGCTTCTGATGTCTCCAATCACATGTTCAACTTTTATCTTGATACCTCCCCCGTTTGCCCTCAGTATTTTTTCCTCAGAATAGTTGGAAGGTTCCCTTGTTGGCATCGAACTACTTTGGTAATCTGAGAAAGAAAAAACAAACATTGTATTGTTTACACTAACTTCTCGTCCATGTGAGTCTGTAATTTTTCCTGTCTTGATGGCTCGAGACAAACTATTTTGAGCTAGAATATCTGCATTGTCTACATTTTCAAGGAAAACCACAGACAAGGGTTTCTTGCAACACTCCCCTACAATAAAATCAAGGGTAGTCTTCCCTCTGAATTTCACATTGCATCCTTTCATTTCTTCAGAACTTAGATCCACAAAAATAAAGCTTTCCCGGCTCCCATACAATAACTCAGCTAGAGAAACAGCAACTTTCTTTTTACCAAGTCTATCAGGTCCAACAAAATTCATCCAGATGTCTCCAGGCTGATTTGCTCCACGGTGTGTAACCCTTTTTGTTGGGCTGCAAACTATTGTTTTGACGATAGCCCGTAAAGCTTCATCTTGCCAGCTTACCTCCTTGGAAAGAGCTTCAAAAAGAATTTTGGGATTTTTTGCATCAACTTGTCCACAATAGTCAAAACTTAAGCAGGATGAAGACTGGGATGGATGCTTCAAGATATTCCCATCAGCCAAATTAAAGTTTGGAGAAAATCGACTTGGGATTTCCTTTGGAGGCTCCATTGTATATTGAACAGCAGGTTTCTTCAATTTGTTGCTGGTAGGAGAAGAGCATATTCCTAACCCAAGATCTGTGGTTACAGAAGTTACAGATGTGGGAGACATTTGACTACTACCATCACACACACTTGAATTGGACATGTTGCATGATCTTCGGTCACCTGACTCATGATCTTCCACTTTCTGGAACATCTCAGCAAGTTTTGAAGTATATTTCTCCTGCTTTGCCTTGAAAACTGCAGGAAAAGGACTACTTGATTGTGATGTAGGCATCATTTGCACGCCAACAGGTACATGGGAGTTGAGATTGATGTATTCACTAGGTGATTTGCTGCTGCAATTGTCAGCATCTTCTTTTTTCTTGTCAGCACCACAATGAAACCCCACAACAGTTGGAAAAGTATTTGCATCTCGCTGGTGCAGATGCTGGCATATCTTGTCTAAGTTCTTATGCAGTGGTCCGGATTCACTACTATCGAGCAAAACACCATTATCTTTGGTCTGCACTGAATGAAAGAAAAGTGGTTTTTACACAAACAAAACAAAGAGGACTTCATTGATATATAAAATATAAATCAACTGAAGATGATTTACAATACAATCAACAGAACTAAAGTTAAATTCGCAAATGATCTGCAACGATGTCTTGTAGGAGATGACTTCATTGATTAAATATAAATCAACTGCAGATGATTTACAATACAATCAACAGAACTAAAGTTACATTAAAAAATGATCTGCAAGGATGTCTTGTAGGAGATGAAGGTTGGTTTTTGATGTGCTAACTTATCAACTACCAATACAAAACGACCAAATAGAAAAGATTATAATGCAATAAGGTTACAGTTGCTAATGTGAGCCATTTGATTTTACAGCCAGTCAGTCAGTAAACATACAGCAACTTGTTTAGTCTCATTTCCAGTTCCTGTGAAAAAAATACCAATTCCCTAAAAATAGAAAGAAAATAAAAAGGCATGGATCTATCAAGTGGCAACCCATTTCAAACATTTCATCAGTGAAATATAAAAAAATTATTCATCACTACAGTAGACCAAAAAATGTTATTGTTTATCGTATAACCTATCATATTGCATCCTTGAAACAAAAAACAACAGTTCAAATTTTATTGATCAGCTGTTTGAAACATTAAATTTAGGCGCACATTGCTAGACTGACCGGTTATTTTGGACAAAGAAAAGCTTGTTATTTCAAGAATTGCACACGCTTAGTCTTTACTACAGTTGTGCACAAGCATATTTTGGTGGGAAAAACGGGAAAAAAAAAGTATTTTGAAAATCAAGAATCACAGTACAAATAGGTCCATTTCCCCAATCAAGCTTGCCCTAACCTTTTTCCCCTGGCCATAGCTTGACCTTAAATCTAGTTTGTTTTAATTTTCTCCTTTTTCAGGTTGGTAAATAACCACACTCAACTGAAAAAATAAAAAAACTACCCAATCTTAACAGTTTGCACAAACAAATTTACAATGAATAGGATTGATGAATCTGAATGCTACACACCTTAACATTCAACCCTTTTGCCGTGCCAAATTCTGCAATCCGCAGCCATGGAGGCAAGTTAGATTGATGCGGATCAGCAGCTGAAGAAGCAGAAAACCTTTCCTTCGAAGCAGCATGGACTTCATGTTCACACCTTTCCCCACACTGGTGACAGTGGGGAACACAATAAAACGAGCCATTCGGTGGAGCTTTCAAATCAGACTGTGACGAAAAAAAGCCACCAAACGGTACAAATGAATCCATTAAGCTGTAAAACAAAAAAATTACAGTTTAGAAAAAACTACGTGAAAGATCCAGAGTCCACTTCCTCATTCAAAATAACAATAAAATCATAACCATAACACCCCTTACTTTTAGTACACAACAACCCAAACCCAACTATGTGCTTTAAAATGTCAGCAATAGCATGTTAAAAACACTTTTTTTTTATTGTTACGCGTATGATTAAAAGGAATATAGATTAAATTCCTTTGGAGGACATGAAGGTACTCAAATGTGAGTTGCTCCTGTCCAATTAGGTTGTCTCCATACACGAGTCAAGATTCAAACTCCTGATCACTTACTTATGAAACCCAAACTCATCACTACTCAGACTAATCACTTGTGAGTGCATGTTAAGAAAACTCAATTAAAATTAACAAAGCTTGTCCTATGAAAAACACAAAAAAAATAATAATAATAATAAAAAAACAAACTTAACACACGGAGACATTAACATACCCCTTGAGCTTCAAACTTCGGTATATATTAAAAATTAAAAAAGTAATTAACATATGCTCATATACGACACCAAAGTTAAAGAAATGGAATTATTATAATATTTAAAAGCATGGTTTACCTGGACCTGGGGCGATGATAGGATTCAGAAGGCTTAACAGAGGTAATAGGCAGAAGCTGCAAATCCCAGTCTTTCTCTATAGAAGGAAACTTGCCGACGAATTTCAAGTAACTCTCGTAGCTAGCCGCAGCACCCATCAACCAAAACTTATCAAAATGAAGCTGCAACAACTTTGCCAATTCCCCAACCACACTCCTCAGACCCTCACCACCTTCGTCATCGCTCACAAAACCCTTCAAGTCCCCGAAGCTCACCACAACACCGGGCCCCACACACTGCTCCGCCAAATTCCCAATCTCCCTCACGCGCTTACTCACCACCTCCGCATCCCCACTCGCCACCTCCTCCGCAATGCAAACCACGCGCAGCCCACCCAGCTCCACCGGCAGAACCCCCTCCCTCCGCTTCTCCACCGCCTCCGAGAAGCTCCGGAGGGCGTCGTTCGCGCACGCGCCCAGTAGCAGCGGGTTCCGCCCCCGGCTCCGGACCAGAACCTCCCCGATTCGCCGGAAATTCTCGCCGCCGTCCTCGTCGCCACCACCACCACCGCCGAAGAAGAAGGGGAACCTCCGCGGCGGTTCGGACAAATTGCAGAGGAAAATCGGGGGGCCGCGGGGGCGGAGAGGGCGGAGGATGGCGAGCTTAATATCGGAGCTCCGGAAGCCGGCCTCGGCGAAAACGCGACTGACCACCGGGTCGTCTAGGATTGACAAGATCAAATGCTGAAGCTCTACTTTGACAGAGGAAACAGAGAACGGTTGCTGCTGCTGCTGCTGTTGCTGTTGTGTCTGGTGGTGGTAGAAGTGGAAATTGTCGGGGTGGCGGCGCTGGTTGGCCTGGGAGCGTTTGATGGCGGCCATGAGGGAGTTGGAGACGGGAGGGTCGTGGTCGGCGGAGGAGTGGTTGTGGGAGGATGGAGCGCGGTCGAGGGAGACGGAGAGGCAGAGGTCCAGGGCCTTGAACTGGAGCCGAGGGGAGTAGGCGCAGTTGCGGGCGCGGGAGCAGGCGTCGCGGAGGAGGGAGGAGGACGGCAGGGAGAGGAGGGCGGAGACGGCGTGGAGGGAGGTCGTCTGGGCGTGGCCGCGTCGCCGCGCCACCGAGACTGCCTCGTCGAGGGCGCGGGCGGCGTCGGGGGTTAGGCATTGGCGCGCGGCTGCCACGGGCGTCGGCATGCTTTGAATTTGGTTTGTTGGCTGTGGGTTTAGTTTCCTTATTGAGAAAAAACATTAACGGCTGGTTTTCTTTGCTTTTTATTGGACAACAAGTAGAAAATAGAAAGAAAGAAAAAAAAAAAGGGGTTTTGTGTTGGGGAGTGTAGACTAGAGTGGGGACTCGTAATTTTGCGTTTTGCTTCCAGGGTATCTATAAATATAAATATTTGTGTAACAACGCTGGAGTAGGAATATGGAGTGCAGGAGTAACACAGTGCAAAATGCTAATTGTGGGGCTGCTTCCCTGCATCTACTATAAATGACTAGATAAAACTTTCTCAGTTATCTTTAACATTACTAATTTTTTTATCCATAAGAATTAAAGATAGAATTCACATATTTTGTTCAATCAACTAAACTAAACTAAACCTCTTAATCATTTTAGCTTAATTTGAGTTCACGGATTATTTAATTCACTTAACTCAAGCTTAACCAATTAACGAGTTGCTGTTAAAACACTAGTTAATGAGTTAATTTTAGCATTTATTTTATATACTCTTCATGTTAATTAATGTGACAAAGTTTAAACTAATTTCAAGTTGATTTAATTTATATTTTGTTCTAACCATACTTAATTAACTAAAGAGTTAATTAGTTGTTGATTATCAAACAACTAGTTTTTTTTTCTTCAATAAATACTCTACTCTAAAAACAGTTAGTATATTTCAAATATCATCGGGTTCTGAATATGAATACATCTTCCAAAACAGCAATTTGATTTACAAATTAATGATTAATATTTTTTTTATTACCCCAATATCCTAGATTGAGCCATATAAGATAAGCGGGAAAATACTCCGCATAAATTTCTAACAAACTAGTACTCCCTCCATTCCAAAATGAGTGTCCCATTTAGAAAAAAAAAATTGTCCAAAAATAAGTGTCGTATTTAGTTTTTCAATGCAATATTAATTACTTTTTTTCACTAATACCCCTAATAATGTTACTTTAGTTTTTCAATGCAATGCTAATAATAAGGTTAGTTTTGTAAAATTATTTCTCTCTTTCTTCTATTTAATAGTTTTTCTTGATTTGTGTAAAAAAACCTAGGACGACATTCATTTTGGAACGAAGGGAGTATAACTTTTCTCTTAAAAACAACTATAACTTAAAATCTCTAATAAAGTTTGAATAATCACTTATTAATCACAATTTGTGTGCTCAATGATGACCTGTGATTAACCGTTTAGTTGGGTTAGGTTGGATTGCATGTGGAGAGAAAAATATTTTTTTTGATAAATATGACATGAATTGAATTGAATAATTTACATTAATACATAAATGAAAAATTTCTTTTTATCAACCATTTTATTTTTATCTTTCAAAATTATTACATCATATACTACCTTCGTCCTTAAATATAAGACTATTTTCTAAAAAAAATTGTCCCTTTTTATAAGACTATTTTCAAGTTATCTCTTACATTAATTATTTTTTGACCAAAATACCCTTAATCACTTTACAATGAATGTTATAAATTAATAAAATAAGTACATTCTCTCTCTTATGAGGATTAGAGAGGATGACTAGCACTCATTAATTAATTAGGTAAAAAGTAATTAAGTGGAAATAGATAGATGATAGTCCCAATAATTGTAAGGATATTTTTGGAAAAATAATACAAATTGTTAACAAATTTAATGTTATTAACTAAATTAATCAACTTTCTTAAAGGGTGTAATTAGTTAAAAGAGTCTTATATTTAGGGACGGAAGTAGTATTATATAGTATTCTTGATACTATTATACCACTACTATTATATACTCCCTCAGGTCCTTTTTATAAGAAACAAAAAAGTGTTATTTTTTTGTCATGATTATAAGAAACATAAACCCACTTTAAGCTGTATTAAATACTAGTTTTCTTTTTTACCCTTCATCCCTTAAAATTCATTAATGAGACACCTACTCATTTTTCATGCATTTATTGGTCTATTAACCGTACAAGTTAAACTTATTGGTGGAGGTACAGTGTCGTAACCACTACTTAAACCAATCGATTTAAGGGGTACTTTGGGAATAAAATTAAAATTTATGACATTATTAATTATAACTAACTAACTTAACTATTTTTTATTGGTCTTAACGATTTAGTTATTTGTTTCTTATATAAAGGACCGGATGCAGTATTATACTACAATTGTATAATATAATGTACTCCCTCTGTTGCAAAATAATAGTCTTTTAAGGTTGTGACACATTGATTAAGAAACATTCAATTGATACAAGTTTAGACAAAAACACCCTTACTTTTTCAACTACCATTGTCATAAATTATCCCACTATCAACCAATAACAAATACATCATGCTATCCACTAACTTATTTTTATGACAGATGTCTTTTTCCAATACAAGTATTAATTGATTTTTCTTAATTATGTCTAGGGACATTGTTGAAAAGAATAACTTAAAAATGCTAAAAGGACTATTATTTTGGAACAAAAACAAAAAACTAAAAATACTATTATTTTAAAATGGTGGGAGTAATAAAATAATATATTAGAATAATATTAAATAGTATAATATTTTATAATTCATTTTTTTGCCTATTGAATGAATTTTTTCCACTCACTTTCGTCGTGTTTCATGCTTATTTGAATAGTTATTTTATTCATTTGAATTATTTTTCCCAACCATTTTTTACTTGTTTTTTTGGCCGATTATTTTGTCTATTTGCATAGTTTTTTCTTATTCATCATGATTGGACTTTATGAAATGAATTCTTTTAGCTTAATTATATATATTTTTTAGTTTATTTCATCTATCTATCTATATATTATAATAATTAAAAATTATATTAATAGACTAAGTTTGGATAAAAAGTCATTAGAAGACGTAAATTGCATATTAATTATTATAAAAATATCAAAAATATATTTAAGTCGTTATTTTTCATTTTTATTTAAACCAGAACGTGGAATTCATAATCATGTTAAAACATAGCTTAATTATAGTGAGCGTTTATTATTTAAAATTGCGTTTTGAGAAAAAAAAAATGTATTAAATAATACGCTGCATATTATACTCCCCCGTTTCAAATTATATGACGTTTTAGAGAAAAAAAAATTGTTCCAAAATAGATGTCATTTTATAAAATCAATGATGCATCAAATATCTTTTTCCAAAACTATTAATCAATATTTAGTTGGAGTAGTGTACCGTGAGTAATTAATTAGAGAGATAAATGATAGTATATTAGGAAATTACTTAATATTTTTTAAAAAATTCAACAAATCAATTAAATTTCTTAATATCTATGAAAAATCTTAAACGTCATATAAAGTAAAACGGAAGGAGTAACTTCTATGTGTCATCGCAGATTAAGATGAGATCCTCATGCAGTTCCAATTTCCAAACATTGATAATGCTGGTAAACATATATATTATTCGTAGATATATATAACTCAGTTTATACCTTAAAAAAAAAGATTTTTGGGGTATAAATTGCACAGTAAAAATGCACTAACTGGATCGTTTACTGTTGGATATCGGCGAAATATAAAAATATGATGCATATGGCGGGACCTAAAGAAGATTGTGCGAGTGTTGAGCTAGCAATGCGCACAGGCACATATATTATATATTCTCTCTATTTCAATTCAATTCTTTGTACACTGACACTGTATGTATGAATTATGATGTATGGTATAGACCGATGAGATTTTTATTTGGGGCACATAGTTGAGTTGAGTGAGATTTTTTTTCAAGGTGTTTGTTTTGGTGTTTTTGGAATTGGGGGAGGGTGGAGTTGAATATCAAAGTGTCTGCGTCGTCGTCGTCTTCATCATCATGTTTATGGTTGCTTTTCTTTTCTGAGAGAAAAAAGAGAGAGATGCTGCGTCCACTTACTTTCAGTGGGCCAATTACCACAGTCATCCTCATTATCTCATTACGTCGTCTAACTCTTCATTTTTTTTTTATTCCTTCAAGGCTTCAAGTATAATTTCATTAAAATTTAGTCTTTTAAAAAAGTTATTAGTTTTATTTTTAAAAAAATTATAAAGTAGTATTTACCACTGCTCAATAATAACGTGAAATTCATTATTGCTGAGTAGTGGTAACTGGTAAATAATGAGGCATGCTCTGGCGAGTCTCCAACTTACCTATTTTTTTAATAAAAAAATGTGATGTACATATATTTAGCATATCATATCATATACTATCTCAAAATAATTAATGTACATAATTAGGTCTATATTAATAATTAAGTTGTTAAATAAGGATAAGAATTGTTTCAAAAAACTTTAAAATTATAAAATTCAAAATTAATAAAAATTAAAATACTAAAACTAAATAATTTTTTTTATAAAAGTTTAAAATATATTTAATTTTTTTCTTCTAGTCTTCAGCAGTGAATTACGATTGTTAAAATGAAAATTTGGTCCGGTATATACTATATGCAGCTGAAGTTGGTTTTCATTTTACCAGTTTATTTAATAATTAAAATTTTTAATTTGGTTATAATATTAGCCTACTAGCCAACTCACATAAAATGGATTATATTTGCTTGCATCAATGTTTTTAAAATTAAATCGATAGTTAAATTTGTAAAAATACTGATCTATAATTCATTTATTTTAATCATTATTAAATTGAAATTAAATCAATAATAATAAAAAATAGGGTTTAATATATTTTTGATTCCTAAACTTTTTTGAACTTTTGCTTTTAGTCCCTAAATATTTTTTTTAACATTTTTGGTCCTAAAAAAAATTCTGTATGTATATTCCTAAAAAAAAAACGTTATATACATATTTCACTTGCCGGGAAAACGAGTTCTTAGAATAGTAAACATGTAAAACTTGTTTAGGACTAGTCATAATCCTAATGAGTGCATCTAACTATCTAAGCATTCCTAACACTTAAGAGTGGTGAACAAATCCATCATTTAAGTATTGAGATGCTTTTTTTACTGCTTCCCCACTGACTTACCATTTGCGTTTACTTAAGAGATAATGGCGTTTTTTTTATGTGGAAGTGCATAATTGATTCAACCAACGGTCCAAAGGATTTTTATTTTTTTTAATCCAGCAGTTGAGTTTATTATTACCCACTAATCCAATAACGAAAGTCAAATCAACACTTTCATAAAAAAATGTTTAAAGTAAGATAAGGCTTTTTTTTTTAAATTAAGACAAATTATTATTGTCCACTAATTGATTCAACTAGTATGCATGTTTAATTTTTTAAAATAAGATTTTAAATTTAAAATTATGTATGAAAATTTTTTGACAAAAAAATTAATCTTATCATATTATAAATATTTTTTTACTTAAATATATTTTATATCTATAAAAAATACTTATCATCTCTGATAAAAATTATTATGTCAAATTATCAATTTTAGTATAATGATTTATTATGAGATTCTGTATCGCTTATTAATTAGGAAACCTTACATTAAAATTTAAAGTTTGCAAACTTGACTATAAATCAATGTTCTCATAACTGGACCGGACCAACTGATTCGACCGGGAATCGGTCTGATGACCTATCCGGATACTCTATAAAATCGGAGGAACTCGGAACCGGTGGAAATCGGTCAAGAACCGGTCAAACCGGGCCAAAATCGGCCAAAACCGGTCAAGAACCGATACCCAAAATCGGTTTGAACCGGTATTTTTTTTTTAATTTTTATTTTTTTTTCATTTAAAATTTTAAATTTAATATAAAATATTTTAAAGATAAATAAAAACACATATTTAATAAATATCTCAAATTTTTATAAATTATTTTATCAATTATTATTATTATTTTCTTGTAAAACATATAATTTGCTCATTTATATTAATTTATAATTTTTTTATATCTTAATTTTTGATAATTTTATATTATATTAATTTGTCATTTTCTTTCTTTATTCTAAATGTAAATTTGTTATTGTTAATGGATATTATTTTATTTTATTAAAATTTAAATTTAAGTATAATGATATATATAATAAAACTTTTATATATTTTTTGAATGTTAAAATCTTGTAAAGTGATGTTTTAAGTTTTATTATAATTTTTAATGTTATAAAGTTATGTAATATTATATTTATTTAATATTATTTTATAAATTATTTTATTATTTATTTTATTAATATCGGTTCAACTATAATTAAACTATTGAATCTTGAATAAGTATATTGACCGGTTCAATTACCGGTAAAAACATTACTATAAACGCATAGCAATCCGTCCGAGAATGTCCCAAATTATAAGATAATGGGCTCATCAAGTCAAATGTTAGCTAGCGTTCACACCGGTCATAGGTCCAAGTCAATGTGTAACTTTTGAGAGTGGAGAGTAAAGTAAATATCTAGAAACAACTTTATTTTTGTTTGTTTTCTGTGTAAATATCTAAAACCAAGAAATAGATTTATTTTGGTTGAGACTAAGTATATTTTATAAGAGAAAATTCAGTTTGAACTAAATAGATATGTTATGAACGACAAAGTTATCCTTTTATATATTTAACATAATTAAATATTTAAAATTTAAATTTAAAATCACTAATTAAATTAAAATGACTTTACATCAATTGATCTATGTTCCGTTGTAAACAAGAAATAAGTTAAAAATAAAATGAGAGGTTGACCGTCTTATAAATTAAAAATGAAAAGTAAGCAGGTAATATGGTCTTCATATAATTTTTATAGATTTTTATTCTGTAAAACTCATTTGTGTTATTTTTCGTAGACATTGAATTAATGTATAAATAATTTTAGAATTGAAAAATATGAAAAAATTCCTTGAAAAGAAAAAAAAAAATAAGGATCAAAATCCCTTAAAAATGGGAAAGGGTTGAGGGAAACAACCTACAATACAACTACAACCAGCACCGCACATATATCATTCATCAGCGCAATATTGGCAGGGTATGAAACCACTGCTTTTCAACGTGGCCTGAAGAAGCATCCCCTATCAGCGTCACCTTGCTTTCCCACTTTCTCTCTCTTACCCCACCCCAACCAGAGAGAGAAAGCTAAAAAAGCTATGGATTTGACGTCCAATTTTGTTGTTACCTTCTGTGTTCGCTTTTGCCAACGTTTTCATTTGCTTTTCCTTTTTTTTTTTTTTTTTTATCACTCCAAAATACCAAACAGCCTCTCCAATTTTGGGACCTCCTCCATGATACAATTATAGATATGAACTCATGCTATATATTCTTCCATTCCTCACTCCTTCTTATCACAGTCCAATCTGGGTTTAATTCAAACTATTTAATGACAAAAGTAGCATGACATCAAACTGTGTTGCCTTTTTTCTTGTTATTAATTATTTCGTTTTAATTAATCTTGCTATGGTTGTAATTGAATTTGAGTAGATGTAAGTATAAATAATTTTTATACTATTATCTAATCAAAATTGTGATATAAGGTAATTTTGTTAATTTTATCATAATTATCTTAAAAATGCTTAGTTTTGAGTATACCTTGACATGTTAAGTTTAGTGTTGAAAAATTTATTATAGATCCAAGATTGATTTTGACTTGGAACAATTTTTTTAAATAAAAAAAATTATATTAAAATTTACTTTTAACTTGCTTCTAAAGTAAAAAAAAAAATACAAATATAAATCACACTAGCTATTTCAAAATCAATTTTGTAAAATTAATTTTGTTAATACTCGTTCAAACACACACTAATAATAAGATTTTTTTTTTAGTGATAATGTAAAATCTTTTATATTTACAATGCTTTGAAATTAAACTCACTGAATTTTATGGCAATTGATTTATTTAAAACTAAAAAAACAAAAGGAAAAATGAAATATTATCTTATTAGGTATTAAGGTTGAGTTTAGTTAGTTAAAGTGTATGTAAGTTTGATGGGATCAATTAAACACATGCAACAAATATCTATCCTGTTGAATGTCGTTTGTCTTTACTTTTCTTCTTTTTTGCACATGTCCACTAGAGATTAATTCAGCTGGAGGTGCATGCATGTTTAGAGAATTGCAAAATAAAATGGGAACATACAGCTAATAATGTTCAATCAGATGAGATGAGGGAAACCGCGATGGGATTGACACCAATCAGATAAAATGTTGAGCGTGAGAGAGAAAGAAGAGCAGCAGCATAGGATTCGTAGGACAGTGTTTGATAACGAGAGGGAGATTGATTTCAGAAAGAACAACATATGTATGAAGACAAACCAAAACATCCAAGTGTCATGCCACAAAATAAGAAGTTGAGGGGGCAGAATCGCATCAATGGTTTACCAAGAGATCATACAATTTTCTTCTAAACTTTTTTTTTCCAACCAATAACATTTCAAACATCAAATAAGTGATAAGCAATGTTTTTAAAGTTGGACCGGTCATTGAACCGGTCAAGGCACTGGTTCAAGTATTCAATCGTGATTGAACCATAGTTGAACCGGTATTAATAAAATAATAATAATAGAATAATTTATAAAATAATATTAAATAAATATAATATCACATAATTTTATAACATTAAAAACTATAATATAACTTAAAACATCACTTTACAAGGTTTTAACATTCAAAAAATATATAAAAGTTTTATTATATATATCATAATACTTAAGTTCAAATTTTAATAAAATAAAATAATGTCCATTAACAATAACAAATTTACATTTAGAATAAAGAAAGAAAATGACAAATTAATATAATATAAAATTATCAAAAATCAAGATATAAAAAAATTATAAATTAATATAAATGAACAAATTATATGTTTTACAAGAAAATAATAATAATTGATAAAATAATTTATAACAATTTGAGATATTTATTAAATATGTGTTTTTATTTATTTTTAAAATATTTTATATTAAATTTAAAATTTTAAATGAAAAAAAAAATACTGATTTAAACCGATTTTGGGTATCGGTTCTTGACCGGTTTTGGTCCGGTTTGACCGGTTTCCACCGGTTCCGAATTCCTCCGATTTTATAGAGTATCCGAACCGGTCACCAGACCGATTTCCGGTCGAACCGGCCAGTCCGGTCCGGTTATGAGAACATTGGTGATAAGTGTTAGTGTGTGATTAATTTAATTAGAGACTATGTCTCACAAAAAAGTTATAAATAAATTGTGATTACAGATAACGCACCAAGTCAAAACGTTGTAGTGTGTAGTTGTGGATTGCTTTAGGCTAAGTTGTTGGTAAAGGGTCTGTAAAGGTCTATGCAAATAATTGTATGGTAGTAACATGAATAGTCATTTTCACATATGACATCAATATTGATATTTAATTTTGTTGGCAGCCATGTACCCACATAAAATTTGGAGCTATTAGGTTATTGATAAAGAATTTCGTTATTTGAACAAAAATTATATTATATGTAATAATGTATATAAATATTTTTATTTCCCACTTTTTTTTCGTACACATGCATATTAAAAATACAATTAAACTAAAGGAGACATTTTTTATTGTCCCGTTTTAATGTTCACAAAATATTTTTTTTCTTAATAAAACATTCTTTTGCTATTTTGAGTCAAATTATTGAAAAATAAAAATAGCAAAAGCTACATACAAGTGGTGTCATAATGATATATGAATTGTCGTTTTCATAAAAGTTATCAATATTGATATATCAATTTTATCATTTTCATAATTACATCTTTTTAATACTCCCATGAAATAGGGCAATATGGAAATGAGATACATATTTTTAGGTAAAAAATGTTTGATCTCTATATGTAGCTTCTTCTTTTTTTGTGTGTGTGTGGGAAAAAAATATAATATTTCGTTCCTAATGAAAAAGGAGTTAAAATCTCAAAAGTTGGCTTTCACTCTACAGCACGGTCAGCAACTAATTTCCTTGTCAACTGAAATCTGCCCAAAGAATTAGTTACTTTTTTTTTATAATAAAAATAATGATGATACGTCTACCTACACCATGGGTCACCAACTGTCCCAACTCCCAACTTGTTTTGAGTGAAAATCTATCCAAATTAATCTTCTTTTAATAAAAATATATAGGTGTGAGAATTATTAGATATTTGCTAGTTGCTACTCAAGTCTATATTGACATTGACTACACTTCAAAGTAAAAGTAAATATTGGTGCCCTGACGAGAAGCACCCACTAAATTCTTTTAATAAAGCAATAACCCAAAATACTCTTTCTCTCCTGTTAATTTTTCCTTACTAAATAGCAAGCCCGTATTTGAATTTTGGATTTTTGTGTATCAGTAAGTATATTGTATGTCCATGGCCAAATTGATTAGCACGTACAATACTACTTTTTTTCTTTTTTTGTGAAACAGTACAAACACACACAAACACACATGTAGTGTTGAGTCCTTTAATCATACCATACCACTATACTCCAAAATGTTTCATATCCTTGTTTTTTTTTCTTTTTCTTTTTAATTTCAAGCGAAAAGGTTCCCTTTTTAAATGTTAATAAAAGAATATATAGAACCCAATACTTCTACTTTGTTTAATTTTTTTTTTCTTATTAGCGAGACAATTAGAAATTACTATAACTTAGAGGCTATTGATCCTTAGAGCTCATCCCTTTCCACTTCGCTTGTAAATTCAATACTCAATAATGAGATTAAATAGGCTATCCACTTCGAAGAATATTTCTTTAATTCAATAGCCTCTTAATGCTTAGTGAAGTTAATTTCTAGTGCTTAATATTCTAAGTATTTTTGAGTTTGACTATTTGTTAATTGATAATTTGATACGGTGACGACATGTATCGAATTCCAATATTCTTTGCGTTCAAAGTAAAAAATTACCATGATCGATGGTTATTATTAGATTATTATCATGACGAGATTTTCATATCCTTGCTATCTATATCACAATCAATATTGTCCACTAACAGGGCACTATATTTTTGTGCCCAGGATAAATAAAAGGTCAGAAGCTACGTGTAGCAATTTGCTTCCACAAATACTTTTGCTCTGTTTAATGATACATACACACATGGAAAAACAAGCTATATTATAGAGTTTCGTACAAGCTTCTTGGCACTGTCATTTTCGTGGCATCTGAGGGGACCAAAAAGACATACATTCTTTGTCCCACCGAATATAACTGGCTAAGATTTTCTGGGGAAACAAGCGATCTGCATAATTTTCTGATGAAGAAAGTTAAAAGGAAGAGAATCTGCAGTTGGAAGATCTCTCAGCTCACGAATCTCTAATGTTGATGGCTTGCTTTTCACACTAAAATTAAAGTTCGTGTGTGTTTGTGATCAATTCTCAGTTCTAATCAATTTATATATTTATGACAGCAGCACTAAACTTTAAGAAAATATATACCACTGAATTATATAATCAATCAGCATGACAGCATCTGTATATGATGCAAATCAATGCTATTCGCATTAATATTGGAAAAGATACAAATTTATATTATTAATAATGTTCAATGAAACATGGAGGTAATTTTAAGAATAAATAATATATGTCCTGATAGTGTATTTTTTTTTTATTAAAGATGATTTTTAATTAGTTGATATTGTAAAAAAACTTTTATACTAATGTATTTTTATATATTAAACTCTTTTAATAATTTGTCTCTTAAAGTTTCAAAAAACATACCAAGGGGGTCTAGCTCAGTTGGTTGAGCAGGATGCGTGAATGTTGTAAACTCTCTGGTACTGTCTTCGATTCCTACAGATAAAAAAAAAGTTTCAAAAAACATTCTTGACCACTTAGTTTAAATGATTATTTTTAGTAAATAAACTGAGTATTTTAACTATGTTACTACTACATTAGTTTATAAAGATGTTTAATTATAGCATAGGTAGAATATTTGTTGGATATTTTGAGAGTGTTTTAAAAGTTCTTTTGGATATTTTGAATTTCATTATTATTTTAATTTATTAATTAATTAATTTTAATATTTTTAACTTGGTCAAGTCTTCTAACCTAATTCTATCTTATTGTCCTATTTTAATGTCCATTAACCAAGTTTTTATCTATTATATCTCAACTCTCTATATTATTTTTCTTTTTGATCTTTCAGCATATGCTCACTTTTTTTTACTCTCCCCCCCTCCCCCTATATATTTTTATGGTTTTGAGATTTTTCTTATATTTACGTGAGGATGTTCAACTACCAAACGCATGAATTAACTAAAATGAAATTATTTCAACTAACCAATAATTTTAAGCTTGAGCCTCAGGTATGAAATTGCATTACATAATTATCCCACCTCGAAAGGTAAAAAGAATAGAGTGCTTGCTACCCTATATATTGTCTACCTTTTCAACTTAATCATATTATAGTAGCTAGTTCTAGTTGTGCAGTTTATTCTTTACTGTAGTCTACCTTTTATTATAAAGATTTCTACATTGAAATTTTTGTAGTGAGTGATACAAATATAATGAATATGATAAAACTAAAAAAGGCTTGAGATTTATTGAAGGACAAAACATAGCTGCAGTTTCACAAATATTTTTAGTGTTGTTTTTAATCAGAATTGAAGTATTATTTTGATAATATGAATAATAAAGGTTTAAGTTTCTATTAAATGTCAACTTGCATTATTGAGGTGAAATTTTAATTCTAAATTGAAAAACAATACTAAAAATACATATAAAATGATATTTAAGTTTTGTCCTTTTTCTTGAACTGAATCAGGAAACACAGTGCAATTTATATTTTTATCTTCATTTCTGTCTTCTTCTAAGTTCTAAGCCCAATTTCAAAGAGGAGAATCTGCAACTGAACCAAATGATTAAACTCAAAAACGAAAAAAAGGAAAGTAAAGAAAAAAAGAGAGAGAGATTGTTTTACAAGTCCCCTACTTTGTAGTTGAAACCAGTCTGCAGATCCATTCCTAAGTTACTTTTCATATAAAGATGTGATAATATTTGACTTTCACCTTCTTGATGGCCCATGGACCATCTCTTATTAGTGGCTAGTGCGCATGAATTGTATTCTTTAGTCCTTTGTCCCCTTCTTCTATATGCCTTTTCCCAACTGCACTTTCTGCTTTATTTTTAATCAATTCCATCCCTTTTCGTAAGTTTTCTTTCTGCTGACTTTTATTCTTCCATATGAAAGTTGTTTGAATCCTTAATGATGTGTATCCATTTTTAAATTTTTTTTGGGTATTCTCTCTTTTATATTAAATTGAAAAATTCTTTATTCACCAAAAGGGGAGGGGGGATGCATAGGTGTATACTGTATACAGATGTTGGATGTTTACTAGGGTTAATATTAGATACTCATGGCTGTTCATCTTCAAAAAGGAAATCCAAAGTCAGAGTTCTAACCCACTTGTCAATTGTCATAACCCAAAATTCTTCCTTCCCAACTGTAATATTCGACTATACTTTTCTAAAAGCTATAATCATAACGCATTTTAGCCTTTACTCTAATTCTACTTTGTTACTTCCACATTGTTAATGGCAATCAGTTGAACCTATATATATAAACCACCACTAAAGAAGTGCTTCTTTTTTTTTCCTAATTTTATTTTAACTAGAATGGGTGACCCGTGCCATGCACGGAATAAATATTATTTATAAATATTTTTATAAAATATTTCAAAAATATAAATATTTTCTTAAATTTATATTAAGAATTATTTATAATTAAAATATAATAATTTTAATTATTAATTATTAGTGTACATTATAGATATATAGTTGAAATATATCTGGTAAACTATGATTTTAAAATACAATAAATAAGAGAAATCAAAATTAGTTAAGTGTTAGGTACGTAACATAGTAATTTAAATAATTATTATGAAATGATATTTCAATCAATATGAAACAAGAGTTTGTAGTTATAATAAAAATGATTTTTTTTTATGAAATGACATTTTTAACTATATATTTCTATGTTTTAAAAAAAACTATATATTTTAAATTAAAACCTAAATTCAAGAAATGCGTGTCATGCACGACAACATATATGCTGATAAGGATGACAATAGGTAGGGTTTGAGTAGGGTACTATAGTACATGTTTCCATACCCGTCCTTTTAAAACTTCCCATATCCAGACCCACACCCGTTACTTAAGTAGTAACTTTAATACCTGTGTCGTTTTTTCATTGGTACTTAAATGCACATATCTGTATCATTTGAATTACACTGTCCTTATTTTCTCGGGACTTGATATACTCAAGTATAAGTTTGTTCTATGTTTTTAAGAGTGCTTGTACTTTTATAAGCTTTTTTTATCAATTACTTTTATAAGTTATGTTGTAGTGTTATCTGATGAAGAATAATAATCACATTTATATTAAAAAAATACACAACATCAACGATTTGGTTTCAAGATATTAATCTGCAAAAGATTCTTTCAAGGAATAACATAATTAATCTAATTTAATATTGAATAAATAGCAAATCATTGAAGAATATAATTTATATTCATATATTTATGATAACAAAAAATTTATTTCATTTAGATGCTAATTAATTGTATATGTAAATTTTAATTGATTATCTAAACAAAATAATTTAATTTGCTATAAACTATCAATAAAAACGCAAAATAATACATTAAGATCCATTATTTTAATTGACTTTCAAATCAAAGATCCATTATTTTTTAAAATTATATTAATTAATTAAGGGGTTTGCTAACTTACACCCACTTGCTTTTTTAGAAGGAGTAAGTTAGCAAGTTACACCTTAGGTGTATTTTTAAAATTTTGTAGTTATAATTTGCTAACTTACTCTTTCTAAAAAATAAGTGGGTGTAAGTTAGCAAATCTTATACGCATTTGCTAACATACACCCACTTAGTTGATAAAAAGTTAAATCACCCATTACTCTTAATTTTGCCAGATCATTTGCTGCAAAATATCTTTATCTTATTTTTACTATTTTTAAGTGATTAATTATCCAAATAAAGGATAATAATGTATTGCATATTACTTGTTACAAAATAATATTTTAATTAGTTTTTTTTAATTATAATTGTCAAAGAAATAGTTGGTGTTAAATTAAGTTATATGTATCAATTTGTTACCAAAGAAATTATATTTTTTAATTACTATATAAATATCAAAACTTAAAATAATGCTTTATATTTTAATCCAAACTGATATATTTTGGACATAATTATCTTAATTAATTAAATTTATAATATATATTGGTCATAATGTAATATAATTATAATATATATTTTTATAAATAAAAGAATTAAAAAATTACCTACATTTGAGTACCAAAGAATATTTGACGTATACTCTAAAGGGAAAAAAATCACATTGAAATTTATAAAACAATTAATTAGTAAAAGGTACAACAATTAAATTTTTTATAATAGATCTTTTTTATAGACTATATTCCCTACAATAGACATAGAAAACATATATCCCTTTGTTTTATCCTTTTCTTTCATTTGATGAAGTTTCTGGTTGAGACTCTAACTCCATCTTGTAGCTTCATGATATTTTGAATTATAAATTCTTCAACAATAATGGTTGCTTTGTTCTAACAGGATTCATAGTCCATTCCACAGACAACTTACTTGAAATTTAAAATAATAGGTGATAAAAAATAGTTTCTTAGACTACAATACAATAACATGATATATGCACATAATGGAAAGTAAATTAACAAAAGATCAAAAGGATAGAGACATGTTTCACTCATCAAGAAGTTGTTATCTAATAAACAAATATTGGTCTCCTTCTCAAACCCAAATTAGTACCAATTTTCAATGGAAGAAAGAAAAAATAAAGTAGTGCAAATAAATAAGTCATTTTTCAACAGAAGAAAGGTAGAAGAAAGACAATAATTAAATTTTACTGATTTTTGGAAAAAGAATAGGAAACATGGTCTATACACAATGTTTATAGCTTCTAATGTTTCATGATGCTTTTCTTTCTTTTAGAAAGAAAGTGTAGAATGAAGTTGAAGGAAAAAAAAAACTCCACATAGAGCGAAGCAGGAATTTAGTGCAATACAACTTTCAAATCAATAATTTATAGAGAAGTAAAAAAAAAAAGTATACATAATTACAATTTTGCAATTACATAACAATGCTTGTTGTGCAATTCAAAATTAATTATTGATTACCCAATTACGCAATTACACGTCTTAAACATCTATTTTAATTAAAAAATGTTGAACGTAATCAAAATACATAAATGGAAATTGCCAAATTAATTATTGATAAATGATTGATTTGGAAGAATTTCTTCTTAATGCTGAGTGATAATTTTCTCATGTTATTAATGCCGACTGATTTTTTATTTATTATACAAAAAATAAATCTGGTATATAACCGGACCAAATATTTACAAAGCATATTTTGTAAATCTATAATATTAATGATTTCATTTTTAATTTCGAAAATTAAATATCAATTGAAATTGATATCATTTTTGTTCCTAAAATTAATGAGACTTAAATGTATTTGAATTTGAATTTGAATTTGGTTTGTAACCGAACCAAAGAATTTTGAAGCATGAAATGATGACACGTGTCATCCAATGCTTGAGAAACAACCTTATTTCGTCACATGTT
The DNA here is from genome assembly GCA_026413185.1 of Pueraria montana var. lobata. Taxonomy (NCBI): domain Eukaryota; kingdom Viridiplantae; phylum Streptophyta; class Magnoliopsida; order Fabales; family Fabaceae; genus Pueraria; species Pueraria montana. Next base: position 60,871,437 of record CM048655.1, on the reverse strand, counting down.
TTCCGAAGCTGTTTTTGGATTCGTAAATTATATATATATATTGATGTACTTATGAAAGCTATCTATCCGAATTATGCCTTTAAAAAGTGAAAAAAAAATCCAATATAAGATTTTGTATATTATTTATAATATTTATAATATTTATACATATAACTTTTTTATGGCCACTTGAATGCTTACATAAAAAGTAAATAAAACATTTAAATAGACGTTTTTCTTTTTTATTATGATTAATTAATTTGTATAATGATTATTTTGACCTTTTTCAAGGAAATTTGATTATAATGATCAAGTGATCAACAAATTTCTTTTTGTGTCCATATCAGTTGCGTGGAGCGAATATTTTTCTGCTAAAAAATGAGTAGCTGCATTCCAAAAGAATAATACGTCAGTGAATGATATGCAGATTTAATAGAATCAAATGATATAAATAATTGACTATACATATGCTTTATAAAAGAAATGAAAGTTGTATAGTGATTCTACTATGGGTTCCTTATTTCTGTATATTGAATCAAAACATTGTATACATGTGACAAATTATAGATTATTATTATTTTAAATAGACAGAATTAAAATTTTAAAGAATTGTAAGACTACTTTTATTTATAAATAAATGGAAATTTCAAAATATATAAAATTATACAAGTATCTAAATACACTTACCTTACCCGCACATTTTTTTTTCTTCGTTAAGTTTAAATTCAGTTTACGTAGTTTACTCAACTGATGTAAACTAGTTTACTCAACTGATGTAAACTAGTTTATGAAAGATGTTATTTTGATTGGATGAAAAACTAAAAAATAAATGATATATATACATAAAATATAATATAATAAAATTATTAAGCAACGACAAAGACAGACTTTGACGTTTCGGCCGCACTAAGGATTTTCTATATATTTTGAACGTGATGTGCTATAGGTTTACCTTTTCGTGGCAATACATTCACCAGAAAGTGGGGTAGGCCACAGATGCCACTGCCTTTTGTGATGTGGTTGCAAATGGAAGCGACTGTTAGTGGTTCAATTCAACAATCCTAACTGAACAGAAAGCAGCTTATTATAATTAGACTTATTAACGTATAGTTAATATTAATATTCCATACATAAAAATCACTGTAGTAGCCTTTTGATTTTTTCCCTTTAATTTTATATATACATATATATTGTGTGTGAGTGTGGAAATTTAACTGGTAACAAATATGATCTCAATTTCAATAATGGCGTGTTTGATTATTTAAATAAGCCCTAATTAAATTGAATTAAGTATGCAATATTTATAGTCAATATTCTACAACACTCATGCGTGTCCCCTCACAAAGAAATTAAACTCAAATCTAATCGTCATACAGAATCGGAAATCTTATCAATGGAACCAATTCGTACCTAGAAAACATTAATGTTACAAAAAGTGAAGATTGGTCTATTCTAAGGCCAACAACCATAGAAAATGAGATCAAATTGGTAATGCTAAATGAATCGCCGCTGATTGTAATTGCGAGGGTGGAGTTAAAGTGACCACGAATATATTCAAAATGACTCTCAGTTGAGGGATTGAATAATCTCACTCACTCCTTGAGCACCATTGCAGAACATGCTTGTCGCATAAAGGGTGAGTGAGATAGGACTACACTCTTTCTCTATCAAAATATTAATTTGCTTTTCCTGAAAACATGTCGTGATATGCTTGAAGCATATCTTGAAATGAGATCATTACTTTCTTAGGTATTAACAGTAATTCATAATGAACAAGGCATGCAAGTCCAATATTTAGTTTTAATTTTTTTTGCCAAAAGTGGATCCCCTACTGGTGACATGACCCTGAAATGAGCACCAAAAGAAGGTGAAGAGAGCAAGACATGACACCAATACTAATAATTTGAGAAGGGCACCAGACAGGGCACCCCCACTTGAGCAGAAGCAGAACACAATCCACCATTATTAAGCCTTACAGAAGGGGGCCGCCAATACTTGCATAATTGTTCTGCACAACACAACCTACTTAATTACTTACTTACTAGCTAGCTAATAGTATCTTCCATCCTTCTTTTGCTTATGTAGGATCCAAGTGTTTATAGTGCTTTTTGTCCCCACACTCATCACCACTTTATAATATAATCACTAAAGTTGAGCAACATCAATTATTTTTTAGTAGAAGAGAGAGAATGTGGTTGCGTTGCCTCGTCCCTTCTCTTTGTGAGGATTCCTATTCTTTGGTATGCGTGGGATCATGTCCCAGCATAGGGATGTGATCCATGAACTGTGGAAAAAGTTTTTCTTTATCAAGAAGTAAAGAAGAAAAATATTAATGGGGATAAAAGGAGAACGCCAAAAATATAAATTAAAACCACTCTTGCTTTTCCTTCATGGCTAAAATATTTTTTTACTATAATACGTTTCTTGTGTGTGTGTGGGTCAAAAGTTTATTCCTTTTTCCTTTATTATATTAATTGAATTTGTTCTCCGTGTCTTTATTATTTGTATGCAAAATCGTGTTACAAATATAAATTAGGATTTATAAATTTTCATTTAAGAGCTTAGTTTTAAGATAGTTTTTTTTTTTATGCTTTGTTTTAGGATAGATTTTTTAGGGAAGTTTTAAGATAGTTAAAGCTTGACAAATATGAGTTTTTTAATGAGTAATCGGGACTTCGATCATCCTCAAATTATTTTTTCACTAGATTTAGATTTGCACACACAAAAAAAGGAGAGAATTTATTCTTTGTCTAATTTCAACGCTAATCTTTTTTATTTTTCCACAAGAAGTTTGCTAAAGATAAGGGGAATGTAAAATGCTGTTTTTTTTTTTAATTATTAATCTTCTTTATAATTTGCATCTAAATTCTGGAGAAAAGACAAACACAGTGGCTAAAAAATAACCTAGTTATCATTCTTGTGAGAGACCCGCACCAAATAGTATATTAATCTAATTCTTATAGTTTCGTTCTTTATGTAGTTTAATTTTTAGTTCACCGGCCTGTAGGAGTTAGATATTTATAAAAGGGTTTGTTTCTTAAAAAATGGTAAATTAGCATTTTGCAAGGAGAAGTAAATGTGGTAAACCACTCCAAAGGAAAAAATGGGACAAGGATAGATTGACCAATTTTTTTTTTAAAATGGATTAGAAAACCTAATCCATCCTTAAAGGATAAACTCATTTAAATTATTAAAACTAATAAAATGAAAAAGAAAAAAAATATAATTATTAGAAAATGGTCAATACTCAATAGAATGAGATATAGAGCCTCTCTGTTTCATTTTTTTGAAAACTGTCTTCTGTTTTTTTATTTAAAAAAAAAACTTATTTGATAAGAATACTTTTTGAAAACTGTTTTCAAAATAAATATCTCTTTTCTAATTTTTAAAATAAAAAAACTAGTATATTCCTTAATTGTTTTGGTTTTTTATTTTCAAAATTCTTTTATTTATATTCTTCTTTATACTTTTGCATCTTCTTTCACTTCTACTCTTTAAGAAACAGTTTTTAAAAATCATTTTATAAAATATTTTTTAAAAACTTAAAAATGAAAACATAATCATATGCACATGTTTGTATTTAGAATTTTGAAGGACTTTGAATTTAAGAAAAAAGAAAAGAAAAGAGAAATTGTCTCGACAACTCAATTCGCCCTACCATGCTCCCCACCTATCACAACTTGTGGGTTATGTGAGACGGGATATGTGGATGAGTTGCTATATGTAACTCAACTTCCAAGATGAAGATTTTGTTACATAGGTTGATGCTACGTGACAATATCATGTTGATTCTTTTCCCGCCGAAATGAAGACGATTTTATTTTTATGGTAATTTTATATTTTAAATTGTTTAATTTATATTAATTGATAATACTAATTTAAATTCATATTCATATTCAAATTTGAACGTGATCAATATTTTAAGATATTTATGATTTGAAATTTAAATTGTTTAATTCATATTAATTGATAATACTAATTTAAATTCAAATTCATATTCAAATTCAAAATTCAAAATTATAACAAATTAAAATATAAAAAATTGTGCAATTAGATTTTTTATCTCATAATTTTATAATGCAAATATATAATTGATAATTTAAACAATATCTATATATACATATGTGGATGATAATAAAATTTGAACAATATCAATATTTTAAGATATTTATGATTTGATATTTTAAATTGTTTAATTCATATTAATTGATAACACTAATTTAAATTCATATTCATATTCAAATTTGAACGTGCTCAATATTTTAATATATTTATGATTTGAAATTTTAAATTGTTTAACTCATATTAATTGATAACACTAATTTAAATTCAAATTTATATTCAAATTCAAAATTATAACAAATTAAAATAAAGAAATCGTGCAATTATATTTTTTTATCTCATAATTTTATAATACAAATATATAATTGATAATTTATCGATTTTTCTTTTCTTTTTTAATTCATATATGCACATAATTATATTAAATATAGTAATTAAGATCATTATAATGGGAACATATTCTGATTTAATTAATCAATTAAATCATTAAATCTTAAATAGATTTTAATTTTATATAATACGGTAATCAATTATTAAATTTTATGAAATAGTTTTTTATAATTATGGAATATTTTTTATAATTATGATAACCTTTTCTTAATTATCAAAAATTTAAAATCAATTATCATTATTAATTAATTATTTAATTATTCAATCATATAGATTTTGATTTAATATAATACGCTAACACAGATATATATATTTTGATTTAAATTAATCGATAATACAAATATATATTTTTTAATTTTAATTTAAAGCATAATCAAATTAAAACTAAAAAAATCTCGCATAATTTCAATTTTATTAAAAAAAAAACTATTGATCAAATCACCTATAAAGATCTACTTATACTTTGTTGTTTTTTATTTCACCGTTTCTTTCTATATATTATTGGTGACATTTTTTTTTTTTATCATCGTTTCTTTCTAAGTAGTATTGCTGATATTTTTTATTTATTTCTTTCATTAAGCATTAATGGAGGGATAAAAACAAACAAGAAAGACAAATTCATAGATCTTTTTGTTGTTTCTCCAAGGTAATGTTCTATTCTTCTCAATTCTATTTGAATGTTTTTTACATTTTTTTCCCTAATATTTGGTGTTAAAAAGTTTGTTCACTCATATTATTTTAGCATTTATTCACTCTCAACTATTGAAATAACACAAAGTATGATAAGTTCTATTATATTATTAAAACAAGATTTAGTCTTTCTTATATTTCTCTTTTTATAATTTTCACTTATATACCTTTCTTTTTTTTTCTTTTTTCACCAGGGGTATTTCTTTTTATTTTTCTTCCAACAAAGTGGGAGCCCTCTTGAAAGTCAACAACTATTTTATAAATAACTCGCTCTACATGAGAGGTTTTGACTCTATTAGAAATAAAATTCATGAATTTAAAATGCATATTAAAGAATACAAGTATCATAAAGAAATATCAAATAAAAATAAGTAAATGTGAATTTAAGTGAATTTATTTATTTTAATTTAATTTCATTTGTGAAAAAATTGTACTGAATCTCAATCACTTAAATCCAAATATATTCAACAGATATAATTTACATAATATAACTTATCTTTAGATAGTTAAAAAGGACAAAATAAGTAAATAAATAAAATTAATTATTTGAAATAAATTTATATTTTAAATTGAAATATAATTCAATTTAAGACAAAAAAAAAATGTATTTTACTTAATAAGTTTCGTATTATATACTTAAATATTATCTTATATTATTATAGATTAAAAAATTTAAAAAGTGAAAAGTAATATCATTATAATAAATTTATTTAGATAAATGAATTCGATTTAATTTACATTTAAAACCAAATTAATTAGGCTTGATAATATGAAAATATCTTAAATTAAAAATCATTTTAAAAAAATAGAAACAATATCATGGAAACAAATATTACTATAAATAAAATGAGTAATATATACATAAAATAATGTCAAATGTAAATAAATTAAATCCTGTAAATAAATATCTTTCAGGTTCGCCTAAAAAAAATATATCTTTTAGGATAAAGCTTTTACTAATTGGCTAATATCAGGTGATAAAAATTTATTTATGTTCCTAAATTATTTTTTATTTTCTAACAACTTTAATTTATGTATTTCAATTAATATATCAAATCAAATATCAACTTGAATCAATTTTTAACTTAATATTTATGTTATTAACAATTATATATGTCAAATAAAAATTATATGTTTTTGGTGTGGTTATTTTTTTTGTTTTTTATAAATCATGTCAAAATCGAAGGCGACTTAGTTCCACTCTCGATATGAAAAAGATATATTTTCATTGTTGATTCTTCAAAATCTCTATTCTTGCCCTTACAAAGTTAATTTTAAGATTTATTTTCTTTAAATTTTATCTTTGAATAATCAATCAACAATTAAAAAAATAGATCTTAATCATAAAAAATAGTATTTTTAAGTCAATATGATTAAGTGAATTTTATTTAGGCATATGTTTAAAATATATTCATCAAGGTACGGGTACCAACCCAACTTAACACGTATTGAAAAAATTTCCCTTTTTTTCACCGTGTTTATATTATTAATTATGTGTTATTTCATTATTGGTGGTATCCAATAACGGTAAATTGAGTATGTGTCTAGAAAGTTTTGATTTTAATGCATATAATTAGAAATTAAATCTTAACTAACATGATTAGAGGACTTAATTATTTTCCATAAGATAAATAATATTATTATATATGCATTATTTTATCTCCATATTCATAACTTTTTTTAAATTTTTTATTTATTATTGCTTCAAAAAAACTTTTTTATTATAATTTTTAAGTTCAAATATCCGCAAATATCTTTTTTATAATTAATATTAGTCATTTCATTCTTTTATGGTAGAAAATATATTTTAAAAAACTAATAATTAAAAAGTGTACTATAAAATATTCATTATTAATATTTCTTATTAAAATTATATTTATATATTATATACAAATGAAAATATATTGATAAGTATAATATTTTTAAAACATTTATATAAATTAAAATTATACCAGATGTGAATATAAAGTTATTTAAATATATATATATATATATATATATATATATATATATTAGTAAATATATAAATTTACATATCTACTAATATATACTTATATAAAATTTAAAAATAATTAAAAAATTATAAATTATAAACTTAACACCCGTGCAAGGCACGGGTTATTAAGCTAGTAATATGTGTATTAGACTGGTTAGTTGAGTTAATTCCTTTTGTCATCTCTAGAAATTAGAGAAAAGTAATTGCATATATAATATTCAACTATGTTTCAAATAATTTGTCTTCTAAAAAGAATAATTGCAAGAGAAAAAAAACTAGTTCAAAATCAGCTATATTTTTATAATCTTAAAATAATGCAAACTAATACTTGTTGGTTAAATTTGTCCCTTAACTAAAATCATAGGAACTAATTACAAATTATTTTGCAGGATCCAAATATTATAAAAAAATAGTTTGTATTATTTAAAAATATAGGATAATTTTTCCTAACAATTTTAAATCATAAGATTCGAATTGAATTTGAAGAAAAATTGTAATGATTAAATGAATAATGTAAATGTGTAAATTTTAGATATATAAAAGTTAAATATAAATCTAAATTAAATACACTCTCAATGTATTTTTTTTTTATAGTCATCTACTAATAAATTGTGATATATTTGAGAATTATTAATTTTTGTAATAATTATTTTAAAAATCATATTTAGGATTATTTCTATTTGAGAGTGTGAAAATCTTCACAATAACAATGAATTAAAATTAAACTCTTCGTTGAAGTACAAGTGTGAAGGTAAAGTCCCACATTGGATAAAAATGAGCGAGTTGAACAACATATAAGTGAGGAAAACCCACAAACCTAATGATTTACATTTACATAGTTAAAAACCTAATGAGTTGACCAACACTTTTTTTAAATTATATTAGATGAATTCAATCAAAATTTACATTTACATAGTTAAAAATCTTAATTCAAATGATTTGAAGTCATGTTTTAGGTCATTTATTTTCAATATCAAATCTCGACTAAGTGATTAAGTGCATGTTTAGATTAATTGCTTATTTTGGTCCTAAAAATATTTTTTAAAGTTCTTAAAAAAAATAACAACAATAAATATTCTTTTTAATAAATAACAGGTCGTGGTCATATATATACTTCCTATGCAACAAACAAATAAAATAATTTATCGAATCCAAGATGTACTTGTACTTTTGATATAAATAACAGGTCATGGTCACATATATACTTCATATGCAGCAAACAAATATGATGTTTATAATTTGATGTGTATAAATAAATATAAAGTTGTAACATGTATTTGGCAATGTTGTGTAACTAACATACAATAAATACACAACAAATGAAATAATTAATAGGGTTGTTTGACGGACAGAGAAAAGATGAAACAGTGAAATGAGCAGTGAAATGGGGTCGTAATGTGGCCTACTTGCTTAGTCTTGGTGGTGCCTCAGCCTCTTCCTATGTCTTACCATAAATAGGAAGTTTCCGTTTGTTGTGAAATATCTTTCTGGAGGACCCTGTTCCCTCTTTTCATTTCTTTGAGTGACATATTGAAAATGAAGGGCTTTTGTTAACTACTATACTACTAGTATCATTTTTAGGACCTCAGGAGAAAAAGGTTAAGAAATTAAAAATTAAAAATATTAAAAATGTAACTTTCAATATTAACAATATATTCTTACTTTATTTTTTAGTGAAAAATTATTTATTAATTCTTTAATTATTATTGGCAATTAATTACAAGCAGACTGATTCATAAAATTATATATATCACTTAAATTAATTTTGCCATAATAAAAAAAGAAAATACAGTCTCTAAATTAATATTAAAAGTTAATTTAATTCCTAACATTACAAAGTTAGGCAATTTATTAATCTATAAATTAATAGGCTTAAACCCTGATACCAAATTAGAAATTAAATTGACTAATATACATAAGTTATGTATTAAATTGATTGATACACACTAAAGTTAGGGATCAAAATAATTGATAATTATTAAAATCATCAATCAATTTCTCAAATCCTTAATATTAAGGGTTAAAATGACCAGTAGTTACTAAGTTTAAAGATAAATACATCTAAAAATTTAAAGATTAAAATAATTGAAATTATAATTTTAAAGGCTAATTTAATAATTCGTATTCTATTAAAAACATTTTACCAAATTTTGATTTTTTTTCAAATATTTTAAGACAAAAAAAATGAATTAACATGCAATATTGGTCCTAACCTTGCAAACTACTTATAAATTTAAAGTAGTCTTTAGTTTTTATATAAATTTAAATTATATAAATAGTGTATATATTTTTTTCTATATGTATTAAGTATATTCTATAGTTTTTTTAATAATTTAATTTAAATATTTGATTATAAATTCTTACTTATTTTTCTTTATTTTTAATTAATTTTTTTAACATGTAATAATTATAATTAAATAATTTATTTCTTAGAACAACTAAGAATTTTTATTTAATAAGCTTTTTCTGTATATATTATTTTTACCTAAACAATAGAATAATTTGAAACTCATTATAATATTTTACGATATCATCAATTATGTCACATTTATCATTTTCATTTTGCAGTTTTACTTTTAATCCTTTACGAGGTTTTACTATAAATTTAAGTTTCTTCATCAATTCCAATTTCATTTTTCTTTTTCCCTATGATTCTAAAGAGAAAGTGTTGCATCCGTGCTTCTGCAACGCTACTGTAGTCACTATTATCATCAAAACTTTGTTTGACTTTTTCATTATAGCAGTATATAATTATATAGAGTAAATTACAGCAACACCCCCTGAGGTTTCGTGTAATTACACATGCACCCCCTGCTTTTTTAACCATTACTTTGGCACCCCTGTAGGGGGTGTTAGTGTAAGGTTTGAGGGGGTGCCACTGTAATGTTTACAAATATATAAGGGGGTGTTAGTGTAATGTTTTCAAACTTAAAGGGGTGCTAGTGTAAGAAAATAAAAAAGAGTGAGGTTATGTGTAATTACATGAAACCTCAGGGGGTGCTGCTGTAATTTACTCAATTATATATGCAATTGTCTCTCTTCCTTGTTTTTGTTCTCTTATCGTTTTCGATAGAGAAATTATATTTTATATAAATTTTACATAAAAATATATAAAAGAGTGAGATAAAAAGAGAAGAGATAAATATGTGATAAGATAATTGATGTAACGAAGAAAAATTAAAAATTAAAACGATATTTTTCTTATATAAATAATACAACTCTTTTCTATATATGTGAAAATTATTCTATGAAAAAAAGTAAAAAAAAATGTTATATTATATTTGTACAGAAATAATAAACTGCAACGGCGTCAATGTAGACATGTGAACATACTTCAATTTTTTTTTTGTAGAAATAATTTTTGTAAATTTAATTTTAATATACCATTAACCTGTTATGTTAATTGAACTTCATTAATTTTATTAAAATTTAGTATCGTTTTTTATATTTTTACACTTTATTTAATTTTAATACTGTTAACATATTTTTTTTTTGAAAGACAAAAGAAATTATTATTATTATTATTATTATTATTATTATTTTATCAGTCAAAACAAATTATTATAAACTTGGATTGAGGAGAATAACTTGCATAGACCCAACCCCAAATGTGAGGTGGTAGACACATCCAATAAAAAGGTGACACCTCATAAAAATTATAATAAAATAATATTAAATTAAAATTAAAAAAAAAAAAAAAAGTACTTTCACTCACTGATCATCATCTCCCTTACCCATTTCATCTTCTCCACCCTCCAGCGTGAAAATAAATGAATCTGGGAAGCCATTAAAGCCCTTGCGATCAACCGCCTCGCTGCCCTCTCCCGGTGCCTCTGTACCCTAGCTGCCGCCGATTAGCCTGGCGACCGCGTCCTCTCCCATCTTTGCAATGACTATTTTTTTAATTAATCCTCATATTTCAACAATTTTTTTTACTCTTCCAGTTGCTGTAGATTGTATAAATTAAACATGAGTTTCTCAATTTCTGTGGGTTGAAAGATGGTTGGACCTTTTGCTTATGAATTCTGAAATATTAAATTAGAATGAATGTCTTCCAGTTGCTGTAATGTGTTCAATCTTTTTTTTTTTATTTCTTGTTTTATCCTATACTTAACATATTTCACATGATCCTTGTATGAAATGTAACAACAAATTGGTGCAAAAAATCTTGGTAGAGATGGGGCATGGTTGAGATTTGGGGGGATTTCAATGTTCCCTTCTATTTCTTGGAGTTCATTGAATTGGGGACAATGTTTAGGTTTACAACCTTCTTTGCTCAGAGCACTTTTGTGTTTCAAATTGGGTTTTGGAAAGCAAAACTAAGGTTGAATTGGGAATAGAAGGTAGAAAGAAGAATGGTGGAAGGTATGGAGTATGAAAGAGGGGAGGGAGATGAGTCAGATGACAGTCGGTGAAACCGTGGGAGGAAATGTGCCTTTTCACTTTTGTTAATTTTTATTTTAATTTTTATGAGGTGTCACTTTTTTATTGGATGTGTCTACCACCTCACATTTGGGGTTGGGTCTATGCAAGTTATTCTCTGGATTGAGATGTCTGCGATGTTTAAAAATCTGTGAGATATTTTAAATTTCAAATTGTCAAAATTGATTGACTTATAACAGAATACAATTTTAAGCATAATTTAGAAAATATAAATTATTGGATAGTAATTGAATATTTTCGAAGTTATTTCTCAATTATAACGAATCATGGTTCCTATAAATTTAATCAACCTACGTTTTTGTTTATAAAATAATCCATAATTTAACTTAATAATAATTTCTGACGTTTTTTGTTTGATTCATATGAACACTGCTATTTACTACAAGAAATTGTTACGAAGTAGTAGTTGTGACTTGTGTCTGACAGGTTTTTTAATGACCACACACGGTGGAGAAACATCAAAATATCAATGCGAGTACCAATCATTCATACTTCATTCTTGTGAAAAATAATTTGTATCATTAAACGTTATTCCTCAATTTTTTATTGTTAGAACAAACTGAAACATTTAAAATGAGCCTTATAAGGGATTTCTTATTGTCATGAACTTGCAATTACCATGTTTTTAATATTGGTTTGATACTTTAATTTTATTGCAGTGTTTTTTAAGCACAATATTGTATAACTCAAATGAACTTGTTGATTTTTCTGCTCGTATAAATAGACTGCCAAAGATAAATCGTAAATAAGGTGAATAAAAGAATAAGAGTTTAATAAGAAATTATCTTTAGTATAACTTTAAGTAATTATTGTAAAAATTAACAAATGTATAATATATAACGATTTATGATTGAATGATAATGTAAAATTCTTTATATTGTTAGTGTATATACTATTTATCAAACATTAATAAATGTCAGTTTGAAATCACTCTAAAATACTTTTCCATTTGGGGGGATTATCTCATGCTATCCACGAATTGGGCAGTATTTTTCCTTCCACAAATTCCCCACAATGTGCTAAGTGATGGGTGCCAAGCCCAACCCCCGATATTGAAAGACTTCATCCTTTTTTGAAATGAAAGATTTAGGGCTTTGCTATTCTCACCCCCTAACATTGTAAAATTACTCTACTGTCCCTCCTCCATTTCTTACACCCCACCCCACTCCCTTCTCCTCACAGTCTCCACCCCCACTCCCAACCTCGTGTCACTCTCCTTCTCCTCCTTCTTCAGGTTCCTAAACTTATTCACACTCGTAAGTTGTGTAGATCAACGGAATCATGGTTCTGCTGTGTTGAATGCACAGTAGAATCATGATTCCGTTATTTTTTTTGTTTTTACAGTACACAACGGAATCGTGATTCCATTGTGTATGAAAAATACATGCACAATGGAATCACGATTCCGTTGTGTATGAAAAATGACATGCACAACGGAATCGTGATTCTGTTGTGTACATCATTTTTCGAACACAACGGAATCATGATTCCATTGTGTTTGAAAAAACATGCACAAGGAATCATGATTCCGTTGTGTATGCAAAAAAAATGCACAACAGAATCGTGATTCCGTTGTGCATGTAGACAGTATTTGATTTTTTTTTACTGTTATTCATTTAGTGAATTTTGAATTATTTTTTTTTCTTTTCAGTAGTAGCAATGGATTGGAATACTTTTATTTCTGATGAAGTTACGATGCCAAGTAGTTGGGGAAATATGATTGATGCAAGTGAAAATGCTTTTTGTAACCCCCTTTCTAATTAAACATTTAATTTAATTTAATTTAATTTGTATTATATATATCTAAAAGTTATAATACATTGTATTAAAATCCAAAATATATTCAATATTAACATAACTAAAATTTAAAGAAAACACAGCTACAGAATTTTCTAAATATTACAAACATTATCTACCCAAAATACTCTCATCCTATAGTTCTGGAATTTTTGCATCTTCATCTTTTAACTATATCTCCAGACACCTGCATTTCAAACTTCCCTAGAATCTAGGGACAAAATTTTCAGGATCAGGCATTTAATTTCTCATACCATTAAAACAATTTCAATCAAGGTAATAATTCATACATTTACTTGATAAATCACATAATATAAATGCAGTATGATTTATGCAAATGCAGTTTTGACTCAAAATCATTTTGACCCTGCTCCATGGAGACTTCCCCTTTGAGTGTTTAGTAAGTAACTGGCCTACCATTAGGTACTGTAATTCAGCTATCAGCCCCTACTAAACGCCAATAAACTAAACAGAATTAGGGGATCAGGATATCCAGGAAGGCCACCACGATCGCATCTCTGTCCAGATTACAGCCACATATGGAATTGCCAATATCCTTCTTCCCACAGACTATATAATCACTGATTATACAGCCCTGTCTAACTTATTCTGCTCATCCAAAAAATTCATTTCTCATCTGTCAAATCATTTCTCATGACTACCATAGTTCTGGTTAGTCAACATAATTCATTTCTCATTTTGAGATTTTTGAAACTTCCCCAAAAAGAATCATGAACATGCAATATGTTAATGAACATAAGTAATTAGATAATTTTAAACAATCACCTAAAGAAATAAAAATCCACAAAATAACATTATACCATTTATATTTTACTAAATTACCAATTAAATCATTAATATGTAAAATTACTAAAATACCCTTAATCTTTTCTAAAATTTCATTTGTCCTAAATTTTGAAATTCCCAATTTACCCTTACTCTTTTTATAAAATTCCACTTTTATCCCTAAAATTTCTAGAATATGTGCAATTACCATTTTGCCCTTAAAATTTTCTATTATTTCTGAAATTGCCCTTAATCTTTTTACAAAATTCCCAATGTGTCCCTACATGTTAAATGACTATTTTACCCTTGGTTTTTGAAAAATGTTCACATAGTATCCCTTGCTTCTAGCCATGGCCGAATGGTTATCATTCACTTCCAACAATAATTCAACAATTTCCAACATCAACAAAGCAAATTCAATTCAAAACAATTCACTTAAGCCATTTCAATCCAATAACAAACCAACCAATCAATTTCAATCAAGAACAAATCAATCCAAGGTTCAATCAATCACAACACATCATGAAATCAACCAAAACATTCATTCAACCACCAAATTTAAACTTATTTTATCAAAGATATAAAAGCCCTAATTTAATTTCATCTTTTAATGTTTCTTGATCAAATCTTGAATTTAAACCTAAGAACATGTTTCTTCTACCTCCAATTTGTCTAATTTGAAATTAAATGCCAAGATCCTTACCTTAAATCCTAAGTTTGATGAAGAAATCCTTGAATCCTTTTCTCCCTTCCTCCCTTGGTTTTCTTGAAATTTTTAGGGTTTTTCTCCAATTTCTCCCTTTTTGGCCGAATATCTATTGAGGTGGGTGAGTTTTGGATTGGTTTCTTTCTTAATTTTAGAAGAAAAGATGAAGCTAAGATGAAGTGAAAATGGAGGGGCTGCAGCAGCACACACTCACGATTTTGGGGTTTTAGAAGCTAAGGTTTAATGCTTTTTATTTTATGTTGATTTCTTATGTCTTTAATAAAGAATTTTCTCCACTAAATTGAACTTCACTCACATGTCCAGCTGCAGTCCTTGGGACAGCCAATTGGCCAAGCTTCTCATCCCACTTGAACGGTCACAACAAATTGCTTACTTAGGTGAGTGATTCAATGCTTTTGTTGACTAAGTTTTAATGAAATTTTCTCCACCCAATTTGATAATACTACACGTCCAGCTGCAGGACTTCAAGGCAGTCCATTTAGTCAAAAATCACAGCCACTTGGACGTCCAAAGTGAGTCCCCTACGTTGCTTGCTAATTGCTTGTTCAATTAGTCAAATAATGTGGACTTTAATAGACTAATCTAGAAAGTTTTAGAGCTATTTAATTATCTTACAAACTTATTAGAATTTGAAGAAACTAACACCACCATTGAATTCCTCACTATCAAAAATCTTGGGATAGTGTCTTGATTATCTTTTAATCAAGTAATTAGCTTAATTTAATCACATTAAAAATTTTGAGTTGTCAAATTTTGATTGGCTAATACTTGTAATTTTTATTTTTCTTAGTTAAACAATTTTAATAATTATTCTAAGTATGTTATAATTAATAGATAATTCCTTAGATGTCATACAAATTTTATCTTAATTTTTCTACCTTAGAATTTTATCGTAATAATTTTTCAGAGTTCTAACTCTCAAAAAATTGTAACAATTCGAAATTAGTATTTTAATTTCTCAACTGTATATTTTCTTAATCTACATTCAATTATCTTCTTATCATGATACAGTCTAGTCCAAAATACTACATTGGAATAATTGTCCTGGACAGCTGCTGGACACAACTGTTCAGTCAACATACAATTCAAACAAAAACAAGGATATCAAAAGATTCAAAAAAATTTTCTGAATAGAATAGATTACAGTCTAGTCCAAAATGTTACACCGAAAATTTTATCCTAGACAGCTGTCTGACACAATTATCTAGTCAATAAGCAATTCAAACAGAAACAAAGATATCAAAAGATTTAGAAAAATTTTCTGAATAGCACTGTATAAATTTTATTATGAAAATATGTACAGAAAGTTTATATAAAATACAGTACATAATCTCTTATAATATTTATAGAAAAATACGTACAAACATTAAAATAAAATAGGGATGTTACACTTTTGACCAACCCGTTGAACAAAATGAAATGCAAGCAGATGATTATGTGATGGATATTGAACCTCAGCACAATTATCCTGACTTCTTCAATAATTTCATGACTGACGAGGTTGATTGATTAATTATTCTTTTTATCTATATGATATTTTTTGTATGTATGTTTTGTTAGTGAAGGAATGCATTTTGTTTTTAGGCTTTTGAAGAGTGAGATGACTTGTTGACGTGGGTTCGATCTGTCGCAAAGGAGCTTGGATTTGCTGTTGTCATAGAAACGTCAGAAGCTGGCAAGAAAACTTTTGTCCTACTGGCTTGTGAAAAAGGAGGAAAGTACAAACAATATAAATATAAGTTAGTCCGTAAGACTACTGAAAGCAAAAAATGTCAGTGCCCGTTTAAATTAAAAGGGAAGCTAGTGAAAGGCATTGGTTGGAAACTTAATGTGGTTTGCGGTTTTCATAACCATGAAGTTAGCGAAACATTGGTGGGTCATGCATATGCTGGTTGTTTAAGCAGTGAAGAAAAAAGTCTGCTAAATCAAATGACCAAAAATATGGTGAAGCCTGGGCAAATTCTGTTGACATTCAAAGATAAAGATGATGCAAATGTCACCATCATCAAAACCATATACAATGAGCGACAAAAATATCGACGACACCAAAGGGGTCCAAGAACTGAAATACAACATCTGATGAAGTTGATAGAACGTGATCAATATGTTTATTGGTATAGAAGGGTCGACACTAAAGATGTTGTAAGAGATATCTTGTGGTCACATCCAGATTCTATCAAGCTTCTAAATTCATTTCCAACAGTGTTGATACGTGATACTACTTACAAGATGAACAAATATCGTCTTCCGTTATTGAAGATTGTTGGGGTGACTTCAACAGATATGACTTTCTCAGTTGCCTTTGCTTATTTACAATCTGAGATGACAGACAATTTTGAAAGGGCATTAAATAGGGTGAAAGAAATGTTTGTCAAAGATGATGTATTGCCTCAGGTTATTGTCACTAATAGAGATATTGCATTCATGAATGCGTTAGAAAATCTCTTTCCTTCTTCAACCAACTTGTTATGTTAATTCCACATTTATAAGAATGTCACAACAAAATGCAAGATGCATGTGGCCAACACGGAAGAATGGGACAAACTGTTCGACGCTTGGGAAGGGTTAATGCAATATGCTAATGAACAATTGTATGAGGTTAACTTGAAAAACTTCACAAACCTATGCTCACATTATCCACTTTTCCTTGAGTATGTCCATTGTACATGGTTGATACCTCACAAGGAGAAGTTTGTACAAGCATGGACGAATCGAGTTATGCATCTTGTAAACACAACAACTAATAGGTATTTTTCCATATAATTATATTCGTTGATTTTAATTATATACTTTGCTTGACATTACTTTTGGTTGCATGATAGGGTTGAAGGCGCACACGCACGATTGAAGAGGTTGCTTCGAGATAGTATGGGAGACTTGTGCAGTTGTTGGGATGCCATGAATAACATGCTTATATTGCAACATACTGAGATTTTGGCTTCATTCCAAAAAAAGCATCAATGTTGTGGGTCACAGGTTTAATAACGTGTTTTACAAGAAGATATGGGGCTTTGTAGCAAACCAAGCACAAGACCTGATATACAACGAGTACAAACGGGTTGATAACGTTGGTATTGACAGTTATGCTTGTGGATGCACACTTAGAACTACTCATGGTCTACTGTGTGTGTGTGAACTTGCTAGATTCAGCAATATGTTTGGCTCAATACCCTTGAGGTCAATTCATGTGCATTGGAAGATGTTATCCATCCATCAAGATGACACCGGTGATTCTTGGGGGGACTTGACTTTGACACACGAGGTTGATGCATTGTTAAAGAGGTTTTCCCAACTTGATGTCTTCGGGAAAATGACAATGAAGACTAAAGTCCGTGAACTTGCATTTCCAGATACCACCTCAATGTGTCCACCTCCAGACAAGGTGAAAACAAAGGGTGCCCCAAAGTCTGTGAAATCTACTAAGCGTGCACCTTCAATGTGGGAGCAAGTCGATGCAATGCACACAATGGTAGGTAGTTCAGGAACTCCTACTGTGCCTCCCAAAGTTGTCAGCGAAAATAAGCGGAGCAAAATGATGCCTTATGTTAATGAGTTTCCCGATGAATTGAAACCATTCATCCAAAAAATCATTGATGTCAAAGCAGATGGAAATTGCGGTTATAGAGCAATTACAACTTTGTTAGGTATAGGTGAGGAATCCTGGGCTCTCATTCGTCAAGACTTGATTCGGAAACTTCAAACATGGCACTTTCTTTATCTTGAGCTCTTTGGCACGGAAGAAAGATTGGTTGAACTAATCAGCTCGTTGTATCTCGAAGGTGGACCAACAACCATTGACAAGTGGATGACCATTCCCGACATAGGGTATGTGATTACTAGTCGGTATAATGTGGTGTTGGTTTACTTATCTTTGCTTCAAAGTTGGACTTTCTTTCTGCTTAGGAGCCGGCTTCCATCTGCTGCACAACAACGTCTTATAGCTATTGGATTTGTTAACGGAAATCACTTTGTACAGGTACACATAATATACTAAACTATTAACTATGCAAATTTGCTTACTAAGTTAACCTTACCAATTTAATTTTTATTCTTTAGCTATTTTTAAAAGATGATTGTCCCCTGCCTCCTATTGAACCTCAATAGAGAACATACTGCACTGTTGAAGCTCAATCATGGCAAAAATCGTACATGCAACGCATGCAAGAATTCAACGCAATACCATTTCATTCAACTAGAGGATCTCAATATCTAGTAAACATTACTAGGGATTCATTTTAGTTAATTAATCTCCTATTAATAATTGTTATTAGAGGACTTTATTTGTGTAATGTTTTGGTTGTTGAATATTTTTTACAAAACTGTGTTGTATTATGACTGATTAATGGTATTTTAAAGATATATTAGGTACTGATACAAAATTTAACCAGGATTGCACCCTTATACAACAGAATCGTGATTCCATTGTACAAGGGGTGAAACAAATTTGTACAACGGAATCACCATTCCGTTGTACAAATTTGTTTCACCCCTTGTACAACGGAATCACGATTCTGTTGTACACTTTTCAACGGAATCGTGATTCCGTTGTGCACTTGTACAACAGAATCACGATTCCGTTGAAAAGTGTACAACGGAATCGTGATTCTGTTGTACAAGGGTATTTTGGGAAATCATAAAAAAATCACCCATATGGGTGGTGAGAATAGCAAATTGTGGAGTGAGAATAGCAATTCCCAAAGACTTATTCCTAAAATTAGGACACAGTGACTGGGCTAGGGAAAGTAGGACCGAGCATGTCCATAAATATTGATTGTTAAGGTTTCCTTTGGACTATCTCAGATATTTTAGGTTACCTTCTTTCGGTTTGGTCTATATTGTTCGGCCTTTTATGTTGAGTTTTTATAGGTTACCTCTTGAGTTGAGTTTCACATCGTTAAGGCCCAAAATTGTTTCAGGACTAAAAGCACAAAAAAACAATGAAACAAAACGTAGAGATAGCTTGAATAAAACGACAAAAGAAGTTTATTTGGGAATCCAAGTCCAATAATGAATAATCAACAGTTAACTTGCCGCAAAAAATTGAAACCATCTTCTATTACTGTACGTCAACATTCACATTTGTTTTTTTTTTTTAATGCATTTTATAAGTTCTAATTTTATCACTCGCGATAATTTTGTTATTTGATAATGGTATGAATGGGGGAATTTACAAAGACATTCCGAACTTAAGACATTTGTTTCTTTTTCTTTGTTGTTTATGTGGGTAATATTCCATGGTGAAAATGTTATGGGTTGGAAGAAACCTATATATGTTGCACGAGTATAGGTACAAGTATTGAGTAAGATACGATATGAAAATAAAGAATTTGTATCCTGAAAGCCTGAAAGCATCTAGAAAATGCATGTTGTAGGGAACACCGTTGAATAAAAGTAGCAGCTCCTTCTGGTTTGGCGTTGTTGCTGCTACAAACTACATACTACGTAGTGCACTGAACATGTTAGTGAGTGAACCAGGGAGCATTTCCTTGGGTAAAGATCACTGAAATGACTAATTAAGGTGTTTTTCTGGAGTATCTTAAAATATTAGGAGAGCATTTCCTTGGGATAATCGGTTAATAACCCCGAGGATGCCCTTTAGGATAACTTTAAAATGAGATAAATTAGTTTTCAGTTTGTATTCAAGTGGCATGGAATCATTCCTGGATATGTCCTTAGAAACTTCTTGGTTGGTTTATGAAATTTAGATTATGGCCTTTGCAATGATTAACATGAAACTTATGCATCCTATACAAAATGTTAGGTACTACTATTCTCTTGGGACCCTCATCTCTTTTTGTATTGCTAAAAAAAAAAAAAAAACTCTTTGTAATGCACTTTATTATTGATTAAAATTTATAGAAAAGTAGAAACTATAAAATCATGAGACTGACTAAATGAAAAGTGTAATTCATAAAAAAAAAATTTCAATAAATTTTAACTAATAATGAAGAATATATATTCAAAAAAATATATTGTTAACATTTTTCTTCTTTCATTTTCCAGTAGTCTAGGAAAAAAAAAATTCTCAAAAATGAGGGTCCAAGAAAGATTGTAATACCTCACATTTTCTATAGGATGAAGATGAGTAAGTCTCAAGTTCATCATTGCAATCCGAATTTTTTTTTTTAAAAAAAAAATGAAGAAAGGTGGAGGGAACGGGACAAAGGGTAGAGGTCTAAGAAGCCGCCATTTTATTGCTTTTTCTGGCATGAACTTGTAATTAAACAGCTACCCTCTTTCCCAACGTGGCTCGAGTTCTCTTGTGAAATGTGATTTAATAATTTCATATTTTTTTTTATCACATCATATTATTTATTATATTTATATTTTTCTCTTCTTTTTATATAGGGCCAAATAAATGTTAAGAGTATCGAGAGGATCTAACTCAGTTGGTTGAGCAGAGAGTGCGTGAGTTGTTGTAAACCTTTCGGTACCGTGTTCGATTCCTATAGATAAAAAAAAACAAAATGTTATGGGTGTGCAAGAATATTTTTTATATTGACAAAATGTAACAATAAAATATTAGATTTTATTAATCTAAGAATTAATTTGGAATACCTAACTTTTAGATTATATAGTCAAGATACTATTTAACGATTTAGATTTGGGATACCTAAATTCTAAACATTTACTTGTTGGTAGTATTTGTTTGTCATAATGCCTTTAACGATTTGATCGGTGGCTACTGGCAGTGCAATTTAAGCTGTACGGCAATACTTTTTTTTATATCTCGGGTTAGAGATCATGGGCGTTTTTTAACTTACTGGATCAGAAATTAATTTTACTCGTAATGTGTGACTGTCGCTGGTCTAAAAGAATTTTACACACGAAAAAAATCGAACACGAATTCTTCCGCTAGTACGGCCATATATATATATATATATGCCTTAAGCTGTCAAAGAATCAACCATTTAATTAATGATCGGTTAGCTACCAAACATCATGTTAGGTGTTTATGGCTTTTTTTCTTTTCAAAAGGAAGCTACGATTTCCAGCTTCGCCTGTCTCTACAGCTCTATCCAAAATCCCTTAATCCCTTAACAAAAAGGGGTTAGGATTACATGAATCCCTTTGTTTTCTCTAGGTGTGGCTTGCTCTTGTTATATATACCTTTTATTTATTCTGACAAATTCATTTGCGTTGTCAGAACGTCTCTTTTTGACTTCAAAGTCTGCTTTCAATTGTTAATTATCCTACACGTAAGGCTGGTATATCATATTAATTGATTTAATTTTTGCTCTTTAGTCTGTAGGTTATAATTATTGAAATGTAGTACTTCAGATTCAAACACTAGTACCCACTAAAATGACAGGAACATAAGTCATATTAAGAAAACCATCGAGCCCGCGTGGTTTGTGCATCGATTGCAGACATGATTTGCCCACAAGATTAAACAAATGCACATTTACATAATAATTATGACATACATTGATTACACAGTGAAGTTTTGATACTAAAGTATGTTAAGGATGTTTGTCTTCCTGTAGTATTTTAACAATTTATTTGGCAGCTCTTTCACAATTGTCAATAACATATGGTTTATATTTCATTTGTATTGCCATTGCACTAAACTTTTGCAGCAGCTATGATTATACTCGCAACATAATGTCCTGTAGCTTTCTGCTTGCTGTTTTTTTACCTCTTGTCCCATTATTTTAAATCACATTGAATACAATTATCTTTATTTCTTATATATATATATATATATATATATATATATATATATATATATATATATATATATATATATACATCTCATAAAATACACCTCAAAATCAAGAGGACAACTTTTCTGTTGTCACAATTTTGTGTTTAGATATAGAACATTTCCATTTTCTTTACCTCTTTTGTTCCGAGTTCTCACTATTTTTTTTTTGGTATAAATATCTTTTTAGTCCTTACAATTTAGTATTTTTTTGCTTTTCGTCCTTGCAAAATTTTTTTTTTGGTTTCAGTCATTGCAAATTATGTTTGTTTTGCTTTTCGTCCTTATAGTGGTTTAGATAGCGTTTTTTTCACTGTTCAAAGCGCTATCTAAACCACTAAAGGACGAAAAACAAAACAAACATAATTTGCAAGGACTGAAACCAAATTTTTTTTTTTGCAAGGATGAAAAACAAAAAAACACTAAATTACAAGGACCAAAAAGATATTTAAACCTTTTTTTTTTCATTTCCATACAAAGCTATTTGCCCACTTTCTTTGTTTCCTTTTCCTTTTCAAACCTTATTTAAGTTATTATCTCTGCACATTATAGTGTGTGTTTGGTTAACCGTTTGAATTCACGTTCAACAAAAAAATACGTGTTCCAAGGCATAAAAGTAAAAGTAATGTGAGAGTAGCTTATTTTTGAACGGTCGTTACGTTGAATGCAATTGGTTCCCAAACACACCCATAGTTCTTGGTTCTCTTTTTTTCTTATTGAATTTTTTTTCTTTCCCTCCTTTTCGTTGGCAAAAGATAATAATTATTTGAAATTTAAATAGCATATTGGAAAAGACAATCTTAGCCAAGTTTATCATTGTTGGAGTACAAGTGTGAAGGTGAAGTCCCACATTGGATAGGAATGAGAAAGTTGAGCAACGTATAAGTGAGGAAGACCCACAAACCTAATGTCTTAAGGTTTTGGGTTGAAGGTGGTGTCAGGTCCGCTTATGTGGTGTGCTTATGGCACATTGGTGTAAATCTCCCCGATGTTTAACCCCCCTCGGTGTACAACAATTGGAATCAGAGCCAGGTTCAACTTGGTGACCGACTCGGACGAGCCATCATTGGATACTCGTGGTGAAAATGACTTCCGCTTGAGGGGGAGGCTACCATGTGGAAGAGACTCACACTTGAGGGGGAGATTGTTGGAGTACAAGTGTGAAGGTGAAGTTCCACATTGGGTAGGAATGAGAAAGTTGAGCAACATATAAGTGAGGAAGACTCACAAACCTAATGCTTTAAGGTTTTGGATTGAAGGTGGTGTCAGGTCCGCTTATGTGATGTGCTCATGGCACATTGGTGTAAATCTCTCCTATGTTTAACCCCCCTCCGTGTACAACAATCACGTTAAGTGACTAGCTAGAAAAGCTAAAATACAGCTTCTGTTAAAACGTGAAAAATCACGTCAAATATGACTACTCTAGATGAATAACCGATCACGCACGAAGTATTTTTACATATTGAGAATTAATGAATTCCGTAAAAAAAAAAAATTAATGAATTCTTTCGTGTATGGTCATGTGAAGATAGATTCGAAGACTTTAAATAAGGTTCCATAAATTTTGATAAGGTGTGCCACTCGTTTAATGTTTTGCGTTTATTTAATCCTATTACGAGAAAAAAATCGTATGAAAAGATTTAATTCCCCACAAATTTGACCCATTTTAAACTACTTTTATGAGATTAATTATGCAGTACTACGTACGTCTCCAAAGTCATCATGAATCCGTTTCTCTTCTTTACTGTTTGTCAAAAAGTAACCTACATATAGTTGTCTGTTTCTGCAATTTGTATTTCCTGGTTTGAAAAAAATGGCACTAGCATTTTGTTTGTACATGCTTTAGCCAGTAGAATATTTTCTCCTGAAAATTATAGCTAGGCACGTTTCTGCCGAGAACTAGATGAAAATTAGGAAGCTTTTTGTCTTGCAGCTTCACATATGTTATTGCATTTTGCACATTGCAAAAATAATTAATGAAAAATTATATTTGTACAACAAATTGATACAATTTTTTGTGCTGATAAAAAAAAAATGATACAATTTTTTGTGCAACAAAAAGAAAAATAAGATAAAAAAAAAAGGCTTATCAGAAGGCTTCTGGTCTGATTAACCTGCACAAATTTGAACTTTCCTTCATCCAAAATGTATCCATACATCATGGATAGACAAATCTTGATCTAAAGCTGAATGAATGTTAAAATAAACCATGCTAAAATAAATTGTGCTATCACTCCTTTAGCATTCTTTCACCCATAGATGCTGCTATCTTACAGGCATTTTATTTCACGACATTGTGGTCTTCTTCTTCTTCTTCTTCTTTATTTATTTATTTATTTATTAAGTTGAAAACTTAAATTCCAGTGGTAAGTGCTTGTATTATGATCTACAGTGCAAATCTTCTGCACGAGTTTCCAACAGTTTAAGAAATGTCATGTATAATATTGTTTTAGATTTCCCAAAATGCATGTACCCAAAATCCATATGGGCAATGTTATTGTTCAGACCATGTAGGTTGTGTAAGAAATTCATTTTGTTCAAAAATGAATATGAATATGCATAATATGGCTTTTCTAATTAAGCGCCTCCCATTACCTATACCTAGTAGACTTTGTTTCATCAATAAAATCTCCTTTTTTTTTTTTTTTGGTAAAAAGGTTACACTATTATGTAGGTCAAAACATTTATGGAAGTTAAAAATAAGTAACTTGGCTATGCAAATCTATAACTTACGAAAATAGTTAGAAACACCTAATTCCATTAATTGCATGCAAAAAATATATTTAAATTTGCAACAGATCTATCGGCTGTCTACACATCGTTTGTTTATAACTCGAATACCATATATATTTACATATTCAACCACAGCGCGCTATTGGAAAAATTACTGCATATTATTTCCAAATTCGAAAGTGTTTATTAAAATTATTGAAATTATTCGTCTTGTTTAAAAATTCATCCACACGGAGCATGCATAATATAAACCCAAATTACCATTATTTTAAAGAGGAATCAGACGAATCCAGTTGAATACAGTATACTGACAAAAAATAGTCTAAGAGGCGTAATGAAAACATGCAACGCAAAAAATTATTTTATGCATTCCTTTTCTTTTAAAAAAAATGGAAATGATAAGCGTCATGTTCTCTGTTTTCACTGTAATAAGCTTTAGCACTTAATTTTGAGCCCTTAATTGTACTTATTTGACTCATCCTCATCAAGATCTGGTCTTCAACTCAAGTTTCAAGTAGCCAACTGAGAAACTAACCACCTCTCATTTTCTGTCTCTTTCTCTCGCTTTCTTGGCTTTTTCTTAACAACCAAACACCGGAAAATATTAGTCGTTTAGTTTGACCATCTCATTCTGAGTCTGGGTCTCACATTTGATTTTCAAAGATAACAAAATCATTGCCATCGGTTTAGAAGATTCAGCTACTTGGATGCGGTAAACAATAGTAAAATATTAATAGCTTAAAACAGGAAATTCATTAAATAATTTAGTTCAGGTACCAAATTTGAAAATTTATATGGTAGACCATGGTTTGGCCTTGAATGATCCAAATTACAACAAAAGATTTAAAAATTAAATTAAAAAGAACATTCGCAGCCTTTTCACGTTTTATGATTACGGTCAAACTATGATAATTAAACCCATTTCTTACGTATGGTTACGCTGCTTCTACCAATGTGGTACACGTGGATGTGGCGGTGGCGAATACTTTGTAGTTTGTTACTCTCTTCTGTAGAACTGACGACATTACTATTCCCTTCCTCGAAAGTCCTTTTGTCTATTCATTGTTTGTCCAAAAGGCCCTGTTTGGTTTAAGGATTATCCAACAAACAAAATTTAGTTTCATTCACTGATGATTAAAGAAAAAACTTGTTTTCGATTATTATGATTCATAATTATTAAAACATTTGTATGTAATTAACCATTAACAGTTCATTTTTTTTTGTCTTTTTGAAATTTAAGGAAACATCAATTCATCTACCTACATTTTTATTTTTTTGATATAAATAAAATGTTTATAAGTGAAACAAATTTAAAAAAAAAAAATTAAGAGTACCCAAAACTAAATTTTGAGTTACCAATAAACGAACTATTACATGTTTTAACAGCTCAATTTGCTTTTCCTTTTACAAATTATTCACTCGTACGTGTTATTTATTTATTTGCTTACACAAACTGGTGTTAGTGGCTAACACCGCAACTTAATGTAAGATAACCTTGTTGACGATGGACAAGCTTCTTTAATACGGTTCCTGTGTAATTTAATTTGCACGTGTAATAATGATCCCTAAATAGCTAAAACTAATTAAAAGAAGAGTTTAGTAAAAGTATGTTATCCGTGTACTTTCAACCAATCAATTTTTTATATAACTTTTAAAATAGTTATTATAAAAATTAATAAATTTATAACATATATCAATTTACAATAAATTTATATTTTAAAAATTAAAATCAGAAATAAAAAGCTTATTCGACGAATAAACAACTTAAAGACATCACACAAAAATAACGATGACATATTGTGATTGACATTTGACACATATGAACTAAGATAATTATTTAATGGTTTAATTAATTATTTTTGTTACTATATCATCATCAACTTTTTGTTTTAATCTCTGTATTTAAAAATTTTACATTCTAATTTTTGTATGAATAATTTTTCATATTTTAATTCTTATGTTTTTTTTAGCAGTTTTACAAAGTCACAGAAATTAAAACAGGAATTAAAACATGAAATAATTGCTTAACAACTAAAACGTAGAGTTTTTAATGTAGATATAAAGACCAACAGATTAATAAAACCTTACTTCCTCCGTTTTAAAATAATGATCTTTTAAAATTGTGATACACTCATTAAGAAATATTCAATTGATATAAGTTTAGATAAAAATATCCTTATTTTTTTAACTGCTTTTGTTATTAATTATACCACTATCCACCAATAACAAAAATATCATGTTATCCACTAACTTATTTTTATGATAGATGTCTTTTTTCAATGCAAGTATTAATTGATCTTCTTAATTATGTTTAAGAATATTATTAAAAAAAATAGCTTAAAAAACTAAAAAAAATTATTATTTTGAAATAAAAATATCATTATTTTGAAACGGAGGGTGTAATTAATTTGTAAAGGAGAACCAAACAGGACCCGATGACCAAAACGAAAAAGGATTTCAGAGGTTAAACAGAGAAAGAAAGAAATGTCTTTGCATTGCAGTTTCAAGAGTCCACAACTACTCCCTGAAAGTTCCCACCATATACCTTCTTCACTCTTCTCCACGTAAACCAACTCTGCCAATGAAGCAGAAAAAAACACAGCAACATTTTCCATTTTTTTAAATGAAAACATCACCTTCCTCCTCCGTCAACAGCCTCTGTCTCGCCGTCGCCGTCGCCGCCGTACTCATACTCTCTCTGGCACCCTCATCCCATGGCCTGGGCTCCGGCGCTACCCTGGCCCTCTCCGACGCCTCCGCCACCGTGTGCGCCGTCGTAGCACGCGAGTCCATGCGCCGCATTGAGTGTTACCGACAGGGGCAGGTGGTTCCCATCGCTCCCAACGTTAGCTTTTCGTCGATTTCCGGTGGGAGGAACTACTTCTGCGGCATAAGGTCCAGTAACTCCAATTTGCTTTGCTGGAACACAAGCTCTTCCTTCGAAAGGAGAAGGCTTTACAACGATAGTTCTGTTCCATTGGAGAATCTCGCCGTCGGGGATACCCACGTTTGCGCCACCGAGGTGGGTAATGGCACGGTGCAGTGCTGGAGAACCGGTGACACGTTTCAAAATCTATCTGGGGCTGATCAATTCGCTTCAATTTCATCTGGGTCTGGCTTCTCTTGCGGAATTTTGAAGAATGGTTCTCGGGTTCGGTGCTGGGGAGACACCAACGTTGCGCAACAGATTGAGAATGCGTTTGGGAACATGTCCATGTTGAGTCTTATCGCAGGTGGTTCGCATGTTTGTGGGTTGAACTCAACTGGGTTTTTAGTGTGTGGAAATAGTTCTGGGCAACTAGATTCTCGAGGTGCGGTTTTTGAGTATGGTGGGTTGGCACTTGGAGCTGAGCATGGTTGTGCGATTAGAGGGTTGAATGGTTCGGTTGTTTGTTGGACTTGGAGTGGCAATGGGCAATTCTCGGTGAATAATGTTACAGAAGGAATTTCCTTTGAGGTAATTGTTTCTGGTTCTAACTTTGTTTGTGGATTGACAACGAACAATTTGACAGTGGTGTGTTGGGGTCCTGGTTGGTCTAATAGTTCAAGGTTTGAGCTTCCTTTTCCAAGTGTTCTTCCAGGGCCTTGTGTTCAATCTTCTTGTGGAGAGTGTGGTTCATATCTTGCTTCTCAATCTCTATGCTCTGGCTCTGGTAACATTTGTAAGCCAATGACTTGTAGGCCTCAAACAACAGTTCCACCGCCGCCCTCACCTTCACCACCGCCACCATCAATATCACCGCCACCACCATCACCACTGTCACCACCGCCGCCTTCGTCATCTCGATCAAAGACCTTGACAAGGGGGTTATTGGCATTTGCTATTATTGGTTCAGTGGGAGCTTTTGCTGGAATATGCACTATAGTTTACTGCTTATGGAGTGGAGTTTGTTTTGGGAAGAAGAAAGTCCACAATTCTGTGCAGCCTACAATCACAAGAGGTAGCAGTGGTTCAAATGGTGGGGGTGCTTCCAATAATAGCAATTCTTCGATATCATCTATGATTATTCGTCAGACTTCAATAATAATGAGGCGCCAGAGGAGTGGAACCTCATCAACAAAGCATCCAGACAAGGCTGAGGAGTTCACTCTAGCTGAGCTTGTGGCTGCCACCAACAATTTCTCACTTGAAAACAAGATTGGTGCTGGAAGCTTTGGTGTTGTGTATAAAGGCAAACTCGCGGATGGTCGCGAGGTGGCAATCAAGAGGGGTGAAACCGGGTCCAAGATGAAGAAGTTCCAAGAGAAAGAGAGTGCATTCGAGTCTGAATTGGCCTTCTTGTCACGTCTGCACCACAAGCACTTGGTTGGGCTAGTTGGGTTCTGTGAAGAGAATGATGAGAGGCTCTTGGTGTATGAGTACATGAAGAATGGGGCGTTGTATGATCATTTACATGACAAGAACAATGTGGAGAAGGCTAGCAGTGTGTTGAATTATTGGAAAATGAGGATCAAAATTGCTTTGGATGCTTCCCGGGGAATAGAATATCTTCATAATTATGCAGTTCCATCTATTATTCACAGAGATATCAAGTCTTCCAACATTCTTATTGATGCCACTTGGACGGCAAGAGTATCTGATTTTGGATTGTCGTTGATGAGTCCAGAACCTGACCGTGATCACCGACCAATGAAGGCAGCGGGAACTGTTGGATACATTGATCCTGAGTACTATGGTCTAAATGTGTTGACAGCAAAGAGTGATGTGTATGGGCTTGGAGTTGTACTGCTTGAACTTCTAACGGGAAAGAGAGCTATATTCAAGTATGGAGAAGATGGAGGCACCCCATTAAGTGTGGTGGACTTTGCAGTGCCTGCTATTATGGCTGGAGAATTAGTGAAAATTTTGGATCCGAGAGTTGGACCACCGGATGTGAATGAAGCTGAGGCAGTGGAGTTAGTGGCCTATACAGCTATGCATTGTGTGAATTTGGAAGGGAAAGATAGACCAACCATGGCTGACATTGTGGCCAATTTGGAAAGGGCATTGGCTATTTGTGATAGTAGCCATGATAGCATTTCCAGCGGTACTATCTCTGTTGTTTCAGAATGATATAGTCCAACCCCGGGAAAGGGGACAAAATATTGAAAATTTTGTGAATTCTTATTGATTCTTTCTCAATTTCATAACTTTATTGATTCTTTCTGATATATTATATGGGTAGGAGAAAACTTAGATACAATATTTAAGGTACTGTATCTAATTTTTCTCCATATGGGTATACTCAGCCTGTAAAGATTAGGGTAATCATCTAACTTTTTGCAGTAGTATTGCAGATTGTAGAATTTCGCGAAATATGATCCATTTACGACTATATGTAAATCATCTAACATTTACACTATATTTTGGCAATTCAAATTTACACAAGGTGTTTGCAGTTGCACATGGCATGACAGATTAGAATTTTTGTCAAATTTTTACTTTGTCCCTTTAAATTTGGGGTATTCGTCTTAACATTTATTGCACTTGTTATTATCGCCTTTTAATTAGTGCACCTTAGGATTCAATCAGGAAGGAATTAAGTAATTAAGTATTACAGCATTGATGATTGTTATGTAAAAATATTTATGTTTATACATGCATACAGTGGAGGGAGAAGGTAGTTTGACAAACTTGCACTTATTTGGTCCCATTCAGACTAGGAAGCTACTAAGAGTTTACAATGTGAACCCATTGGGTGGGCATATGGGGAACTTTGCTGAAGAAAGTGAACAAGAAGTTTGGATTTTAGAGCATGAAAAACACTTAAGTTGCGGTCTCATTTGAGAAAGTTGAGGATGCAGGCACTATAACTAATCCCTTAATTTCGCCATTCTAAGCATGGTCCCCCAGCAGGCACAAATAGACTTCTTCTACTTTTGTCTCTCTTTTAAAGGTCGTTGCTGACTTCCACGTTGACGTTGGGCACAAGTTTGACGGAACACCAAATTAAACAGCGGGTTGATTAATGCATATTAATTGCTTCTTGATTACACGGCAGGGACTGTGCAATGACTCACCCACGAGCTTTGAATTGACCAGTCTGTGCTTTTCTAATGTATATCTAGAAGACTCGGTCTTACAATTTGCTCTTGTTTATGAAACAAAGAATTCAAGTATGATTTTGTCTCTTGCACAGTACTGGCAAATCAGCATATGCTCAAGTTAAATGCCATTGGCTGATGGGTCTTAGAGTCTAATGGGTTATAAATTATAGTGATTCAAGTTACTTATTTTGAGACAATTTTTTTAAAATGTTTAACACAATTTTTAAAAGTATAAAAATTATTTCCCAAGAAGGAAAAAAAGAAATTCCCAAACATGCTGTTAAATGTTAGTAATCACCTCTTTTTTCCACCTTTCCGGATTAAGAGATTAAATTATTTTTTAAATATATACAAATAGAATTTTTTTTATCAGTATATACAAATGGAATATTATTCACCATGTAATAGAACTTTGATAAATTATGTATTAAAATGCATTAAATGAATTAGTCATGTTATTTGTTTTTTTTTTTTATGGAATTATTTGTTAAACAATAAAGAAAAAGAAAATATAAAGAGTTTTGTTTTTTTTTAATAAAATTGATCTTGAACAGCTTTTTCACAACTTATGTGAAACACTTGGAACCTTCATTCACGCTAATATTCTGAATTCTTTGATAAAAATGCACCAATGCTGGTTCTAGCTAGTTTCCTGGAATTGTTGCAGCAATTGGTTAGTAAACAAACAGTAAACACATATATGCTTTGGGTCTCTGTATATATCCGTGTCGTAAGGAAGCAATAACTCTCCACTCCACACCTCTGCCAAAGCACATACATACTTAATACTTTGACTTGGCAAATAAAATGAATAGTGAAATTGCTGAGATCATTGGCACGAACTATATCACAGTTGATGCAAGAAGTTTTAGCTGGGCAGTGGACAGCGCGATAAGGAGTAGGAATGCGTCAAATTTGGGAGTATCCCCTGTCCATAGTTTTGCTTCGATAGTGGACAGTGCCATAAGGAGTAGGACTCAGTCAAATTTGGGAACATCCTCTGTCCGTAGTTTTGCTTCGGCAGTGGACTATGCGACAGAACATGTTGCTGCACGATTGTTCACCCGAGCTGAGCTTAAAGCAGCCACCAACAATTTCTCACTTGTCAACATGATTGGTGCTGGAAGCCTTGCTGTTGTGTACAGAGGCAAACTCGTTGATGGTCGTGAGGTGGCTATCAAGAGGGGTGGAACCGGTTTCAACATTAAAGGGGTTGTAGTTGGGCATTTATTGTCCTCCTTGACCCATCTACACCACAAGCACTTGGTTCGGCTAGTCGGGTTCTGTGAAGAGAAAGGTGAAAGGCTCTTGGTGTATGAGTACATGAAGAATGGGGGCTTTGTATGATCATTTGCATGGCAAGAAGGGTAGCAGTGTGTTGAATTCCTGGAAAATGAGAATCAAATTTGCTTTGGATGCTTCCCGAGGAATACAATATCTTCATAACTATGCAGATCCGTCTACTATTCACAGAGATATCAAGTCTTCCAACATTCTTCTTGATGCCACTTGGACAGCAAGAGTATCTGATTTTGTATTGCCGTTTATGAAGAACACAGTAGGAACCGTTGGATACCTTGATCCACAGTACTATCGTCTAAATGTGTTGACAACAAAGAGTGATGTGTATGGGCTTGGAGTTGTACTGCTTGAACTTTTAACGGGAAATAGACCTATATTCAAGTCTGGGGAAGATGGAGGCATCCCATTAAGTGTAGTGGACTTTGCCGTGCCTGCTATTTTGGCTGGAGAATTGGTGAAAATTTTGGATCCAAGAGTTGGACCACCTAATGTGAATGAAGCAGAGGCAGTGAAATTGGTGGCTTATACCGCTATCCATTGTGTGAGTTGGGAAGGGAAAGATAGACCAACCATGGCTGACATTGTGATTAATTTGGAGAGGGCTTTTGGCTATTTGTGATAGTAGCCCATGTCATAGCATTTCCAGCTGTACTATCTCTGTTGTTTAGGAATGATATAGTCCAACCTCGGGAATGAGGGGACAAAATATTGAAAATTTTGTCAACTCTTATTGATTCTTTCTGAATTTTTATTCTTAACTTTATTGGTTCTTTCTGATATATTATATGGGTAGACTCTTGGCTGTAAAGATTAGGAGAATCAACTAAGATTACGCTGTAATATTTTAGATTGTAGAATTTCGCGAAATTACGAACTGCCAAGCAGAAAAATGGATCATTTACACTCTATTTTGGAAATTTAATTTTACACAATGTATTTACACATGGCACGACAGATTAAAGTATTACCAATGCTTGATGCATGTGCATGAGCGTTTAAAGCGTACTAATATTTTTGTCAATCTTTTTTTTTTATCTGTCAAAATTTGGGGTACTGGTCTGAGCATTGCACCGGTTATTATTGCCTTTAAATTAGTGCACCTTAGGGTTCAATCAGGAAGGATTTAAGTATTTAACTGTTAGAGCTCTATTGATTGTTATGTAAAAATATTTATGTACATACATACAGTGGGAGAAGGTACTTTAACAAACTTCCACTTATTTAGTCCCATTCAGACTAGGAAGTAGGAAGCTACTAAGAGTGTACAATGTGAACCCATTGAATGGGCATGTGGGGAACGATGCTGAAGCAAGTGATAAAAAGTTTGGCTTTTAGAGCATGAAAATACTGTGAAGTAGTGATCTCATTTGAGAATTTGAGCCTGCAGGCACAGGCACTATAACTAATCCCTTACATCATTGTAACCATGGCCCCCCAGCACAAGTAGACTTGTCTGCTTTTGTCTCTCTTTGAAAGGTCATTGCTGACTTCCACAGTTCCATGTTGACGTTGGGCACAAGTTTAACGGAAGGCAACGAACCACCAAATTAAGCAGCGGCTTGGCTAATGCATATTAATGCTTCTTGATTACAATTGTGTAATGACTCACCCACGAGCTTTGAATTGACAAGTCTGTGATTTTTCAATATATATTTGTCAAGGACTCAGTCTCTCAATTTGCTCTTGTTTATGAAACAAAATTCAAGTATGAATTTTGATTCTTGCAACAGCACTGGCAAATTAACACCTGCTGAAGTTAATTGTCTAATGATGGTCACGGAATAATTTAATTTTAAGAAAAAGTTATTTAACTTAATGATAAAAATCTGTGTAAATTTTCCGCACTTTCATGACTTAGGTAAAACACTTTGAACCTTCATACACGCAACCAATGCACCAATTCTAGTCGGTCGTTACTCACTAGTTTGAATGCAGCAATGCTGGTCGTAGCTAGTTTCCTGGAAATGTCGCAGCAATTGGTTAGTAAACAGTAAACACATGCTTTGATATCCAAATACGCGTCGGGTCTCTGTATATATGTGTCGTAAGGAAGCAGTAGATCTCCACGCCTCCACAAAAGCACATGCATATCCATATTCCATATTGAGAGAGAAATTTCAAGCATGGCAAATTCGGGAACATCAAATAGAGTGCGATAAGGAGTAGTACTGCGCCAAATTTGGGAACATCCCCTGTCCATAGTTTTGCTACTGCAGTGGACAATGCGATGAGGAGTAGTAGTGGAGCAGATCTAGGAACATCCTCTGTGCATGGTTT
Organism: Pueraria montana var. lobata; assembly: GCA_026413185.1. Classification (NCBI taxonomy): domain Eukaryota; kingdom Viridiplantae; phylum Streptophyta; class Magnoliopsida; order Fabales; family Fabaceae; genus Pueraria; species Pueraria montana. Next base: position 60,836,523 of record CM048655.1, on the reverse strand, counting down.
TGCTTCTGCAGTGGACAATGCCATGAGGAGTAGTAGTGGAGCAGATCCAGGAACATCCCCTCTGCATGATTTTGCTTCGGGAGTGGATAATGCGACGAGAAGTTGCTGTGGAACAGATTTAGGAACATTCCCTGTGCATGGTTTTGCTTCGAGAGTGCATAATGCGATGAGGAGTAGTAGTGAAGCGGATTGAGGAACATTCCCTGTGCATGGTTTTGCTTCGGCAGGGGACAATGTGATGAAGAGTAGGAGAACTGCGTCAAATTTGGGAGCATCCCGTGTCCATAGATTTGCTTCGGCGGTGGACAATGTCATGAGGACTATTGTGGCACGATTATCGCAAGTGGTGTCGAATGCGACAGGACATGTTGAAGGTTTTCGAAAATTTACCTTGGCTGAGCTTGTAGCAGCCACCAACAATTTCTCACTCGACAACAAGATTGGTGCTGGAAGCTTTGGTGTTGTGTACAGAGGCAAACTCGCAGATGGTCGTGAGTTGGCAATCAAGAGGGGTGAAACTGGTACCAAGATGAAGAAATTTCAAGAGAAAGAGAGTGCTTTTGAGTCTGAATTGGCCTTCTTGTTGCGTCTGCACCATAAGCACCTGGTTGGGCTAGTTGGGTTCTGTGAAGAGAAATATGAGGGGCTCTTGGTGTATGAGTACATGAAGAATGGGTCGTTGTATGATCATTTGCATGACAAGAACAATGTGGACAAGGTTAGCAGTGTATTGAATTATTGGAAAATGAGGATCAAGATTGCTTTGGATGATTCCCGGGGAATACAATATCTTCATAATTATGCAGTTCCATCTATTATTCACAGAGATATCAAGTCTTCCAACATTCTTATTGATACCACTTGGACGGCAAGAGTATCTGATTTTGGATTGTCGTTGATGAGTCCAGAACCTGACCGTGATCACCGACCAATGAAGGCAGCGGGAACTGTTGGATACATTGATCCTGAGTACTATGGTCTAAATGTGTTGACAGCAAAGAGTGATGTGTATGGGCTTGGAGTTGTACTGCTTGAACTTCTAACGGGAAAGAGAGCTATATTCAAGTATGGAGAAGATGGAGGCACCCCATTAATTGTGGTGGACTTTGCAGTGCCTGCTATTATGGCTGGAGAATTAGTGAAAATTTTGGATCCTAGAGTTGGACCACCGGATGTGAATGAAGCTGAGGCAGTGGAGTTAGTGGCCTATACAGCTATGCATTGTGTGAATTTGGAAGGGAAAGATAGACCAACTATGACTGACATTGTGGTCAATTTGGAGAGGGCTTTGGGATAGTAGCCATGATAGCATTTGCAGCGGTACTATCTCTGTTGTTTAGGAATGATATAGTCCAACCCGGAAAAGTGGGGAGAAAATATTGATATGGCTAAAATATCTTTTTCATCCTCATAAAATTGAAAATGTACGTTTTTTGTCCATGTAATAGTACGTTTTTCGTCCTTACAAAATTGAAATGTATCAAAATTTGGCTCGGAGTTTGGTTCGAATATATCTGAAACTACATTATACATTTTGTGGCAGTTTTTTTAATTTTGTGGCGGTTGGATTTTTTGTGGGTTAAAAACCGTCACAAATTGCAAAAAAAGCCGCCACAGATTGAAAAAATTGTTACAAATTGCATAAAAATGGTCACAAATTGCATAAGAAACGACCACAAATTGCATTTTTTTTTTTGTAATTTGTAACGATTTTTAACCGTAAAAAATCCTCATGTAGGTCCGAACTAGCTCCGGGCCAAAATTTGACACATTTCAATTTTGCAGGGACGAAAAACGTACTAAAAATTTTACAGGGACAAAAAGTGTACATTTCAAATTTTGTGAGGACGAAAAACATATTTTAGCCTATTAATATTTTAGTGAATTCTTATTCATTCTTAACTTCATTGATTCTTTCTGATATATTTTATGGGTAAACTCTTGACCTGTAAAGATTAGGAGAATCATTTAACATTACACTGTAGCATTGCAAATTGTACAATTTCGCGAAATTACTAACTGCCAAGTAGAAAAATAGATCATTACACTCTATTTTTGGTAATTTAATTTTACACAATGTATTTATACATTGCATGATAGATTAAAGTATCATTACTGTACCCAAAAAAAATAAATTAAAGTATCATTAATGACTGAAGCATGTGTATGTAGTATGCGTGTATATGCATAGTAAGATTGTCTTTAAATTACTGCATCTTAGGGTTCAATCAGGAAGGAATTAAGTAGTTAGCTATTAGAGCATTGTTACGTAAAAAAAAAAAAAGGAAAAAAATAGTTAAAGTTTGTTTTTTGTCTCTAAAAAATTTTGTCACCTTTTTTTCCAATCAAAATTCAAAACATGTTTTGTCCAAATGTTTAACGCCATTAGCATACTGCTCATGTGCCACGTCAACTTAACACGTGGACATTTTGAATGATTTGATATCCACATGATTGTCATGTGACAATTCAAGTTAATTTATTTTTATCTCTAAAAAAAATTAAAAAATTGACTTTAGTCCTTATAAAATTTAAAAATTTGATTTTAGTCTATATAAAACTTAAAGTTTGATTTCAATCCTCATAAAATTCAAAAATTTGATTTTAATCCTCATAAAATTAAAATTTTAATTCTTGGTCCTCAAAATATTATATTTTCATTTTTAATATAATATATTAAGCAATATTAAAAAAAAACATAATATTCATAACTTAATAATATTATTGGTAGGAGTGAGTTTGGAAAGGGTTGTGACAAATTTATTTTTGTATCTATGCAACCCAAAATTTTGTCAGGGTTATTTATTTGTTGTCACCCTTTGTTGTGACAAAGTGCATAACTTTTTTTTTCTTTTTTATAAGAAAATATGTCATATACTGATAGTGTAAAACAGTATTATACAGTCATCCAATCTCAACCTATCATATAGGATAAGTTTGTTGACTTTTAGAATAATAACTTTAAAAATCATACTAATAAATTTTTTGATTGGTTAACAATGTAAAACTATTTTATATTATCAGTGCATGACCATTAAACTTTTTTTTATAATTGTCAAAACTTTCATTTTTTTTCTATGTTTTTCAGTTTTTGTTTCATTTTGAAAATTCCATTCAATGTTTGTATCTATGAAAATGCATATATAGACAAGATAATTGTATCAACGGACATATCTTTATATATATATAAAAGTAAGAGTCGGGGATAATTTAGTAAATTCAATTTTTTTGCTCATTTTAAGGGTAAGTTTGTAATTATGCAGCCTAATGTTTTTTGAAGTATTAATAATATTTTGAGGTATTAAATACAAATTATTTTGAGGTATTAATGATATTTCTAGAGCAATTATTTTTTCGTCCAAATTTTAGGTATCTATTAATGGTATTTCATTGCAACACATTTATTATGCGTAATATTATTTAATCTATTTTATTTTTGAAGCATATATTAATTGCCCTGATATAAATTTTTATATTTATATTTCCTAACTTTATTATGAATCTTTGTGTTAACTGTTAACTCTTATAACAAATCAATTAAAATTAAAAATATATTTTGTTTAACCAAATTAAATTAATTTTTTATATTTAGATTTCCGAATTCCTTCATTAATATCTTTATCAATTGTTAGTCTCCTTTTTCTATATAAAGATTTAGTTTGGTTATTATTATTATTGTTGTTGTTGTTGTTGTTGTATACATTTTAAAGCATTCGAATTAATTATTTCCAGAATACCTTCAATCATCTTCTTTTATTTTGAATTCACGTGAATAAACTTTTTTACTAAAGATTTTTGTCCAATCAAAATTAAATTTCTTTTACATAATTAATATATATTAAATACATAACAAAAATCAAATTAACTCAACATAAATTACTATTATAAAACACACGGGATCAGTAAAAAAAAAACACGGGATCAATATTTTTGATAAAAGTGTGAAGATAAATTTAAACTTAACTTATCATATATAACACATGAGATGAACATTTTTTTATAAAAACAAGTAATAAAATTAACACTAAATTCATAGAATAAACTTTTTTATTAGATTTTTTTATTCTAAATTAATATTTTTTGCATGAATAATATATATTTAAATTCATAACAAAAATAAAATTAAATTAACATAATCACTATTATTTTCTCCACACAAAATTAGTGTCTAAAATTAATTTTTAAGCAAATAATTATTCATTTTTTATTTATTATCTTCTCACTTCAATAAATTATTCATGATTTTGTTCTACTTGCACAAATTTTAAATTTCTTTTATACATTGATTTGTATATCTCAATATTTTAAAATAAAAAAAATATAAAATATAACAGATAGGGATGAATATTTTTTCTTATAAAACAAGTAGACATTTCTACTTAATTTACAGGATGAACAATTTACTTGAAGTCACCTTAGTATTTAAATTATTATGGTGAAATTATATTTTTTATTATAATAATTTTAGTTTCAATTGATTTTTTTATGGTTGTCTCTTTTTTTTTTTTTTACCAAAGAAGGTTGTCTCTTTCCTGATTTAAATAGTTTTTTGAATGTTTTATTTTACGAACATAGAAAGTATGAAAAAAATATAACAAATGAAGATGAATATTTTTCATGAAAGTATCAAGATAAATTTAGCCTTAACTTAACATATAAAATATAACACACGAGATGAACATCTTTTTTATGAGAACAAGTAGAAAAATTTGCATTGAGTTTACAGGGATAAATTTTTTTACTATCAATTTTTGTCTAATCAAAATTAAAATTTCTTTTACATAATCAATATATAATTAATTACATAACAAAAGCCAAATTAAAATCAACACACGAGATAAATATTTTTTATAAAAGTATGAAGATAAATTTAAACTAAATTGATCATATATAACACACATGATGAATATTTTTTATAAGAACAAGTAAGAAAATTAACACTAAATTCACAGATTAAACTTTTTTATTAAACTTTTTTATTCAAAATTAAAGTTTTTTACATGAATAATATATTTAAGTGCATAACAAAAATAAAATCAAATCAACATAATCACTATTATTTTTTCCACACAAAATTAATGTCTAAAATTAATTTTTAAGCAAATAATTATTCATTTTTTATTTATTATCTTCTCACTTAAATAAATTATTTATGATTTTATTCAACATAGACAAATTTTAAATTCCTTTTATACATTGATTTGTATATGTCAATATTTTAAAATAAAAATTTAATATAAAATATAATAGATAGGGATGAAAATTTTTTCTTATAAAAACAAGTAGAAATTTCTACTTAATTCACAGGATGAAAAATTTACCCGAAGTTATCTTAGTATTTAAATTATTATGGTGAAATTATATTTTTTATTACAATAATTTTAGTTTTAATTGATTTTTTTATGGTTGTCTCTTTCCTTTTTTTTTTTTTACCAAAGAAGGTTGTCTCTTTCCTAATTAAATAGTTTATGAATGTTTTATTTTATGAATATAGAAAGTATGAAAAAATATAACAAATGAAGATTAATATTTTTCATGAAAGTATCAAGATAAATTTAGTATTAACGTAACAAATAAAATATATAAAATATAACACACGGGATGAACATTTTCTTTATAAAAACAAGTAGAAAATTTTGCACTGAGTTCATGGGAATAAACCTTTTTTACTAAGGATTTTTGTCTAATCAAAAGTAAAATTCTTTTACATAATCAATATATAATTAATTATATAACAAAAACTAACATATTAACAACTAACATTTGGCCGATAAAAATAATAATTACATAACAAAAACCAAATTAGAATCATGATCACAATTGTAACACCCTAAGTTCTATAATGATGAATATGTAATATTTGATTCAATTAATTATTTTGTAAAATGCCTTAATCAATTTATTTAAGAAAACACGTGAAAGGTGAAACTAACATAATCGGAATTTAGTGAAATTTATAAAAACTTTTTAATTCAATTTTAATTGCGAAAGTTATAATTTCCTTTAGCGGTTATAACGCGTTATTTAATTCAACAAAAGGTTAAGCGTAGTTTAAATCGTAAAGGATCCAATTAAAATTTTTTGTATATACGGAAACAAAAAGCAATGGAAAATACGTATGACTAGAAATGTAAACCTGTATATACATATATATATATATATATATATATATATATATATATATATATATATATATATATATATATATATATAGCCAAAAAGGCATAACGTACTCCCAGAGCATAAGTACAGAAAGAGACTACATGGTCCACATGATGACTGAATATGTACAACAAAATATTTGAGATGCTTAGATCTACCAAACCAAAAACATGATAAAGCAAAATAATATCCTAGCTCCCAGAGCAGTCATCGTCTACACCTCCCTTGTGAAAGACTCAACCCAGAAGCCTAGGTGGGTCGCTAGTCGATGTGGTCCTAACAGTGAGACTCGCGAGAGGAAACCTCAAATGAATCCCCAAGAGACTCTCTCTCTGAGTCCTCCTCGGGATCCTCCTCTGTGTCAGACTCCACCAACCAACCTACTCCACCGGCTGGAGCCTCCACAACCAACTCTGCCGCCGTTGCGGCTGCTACTGGCATCACCTGATTCCCCTCAGTGGGTATCTCATCCGTGTCTGCTTGTACTTCCACCTCTGCCTGAGCCATCTCTCAACGCTCAGGGTCACTGTGCCCCCCTAACTGTAACTTCAACTGCGAGGAATGGGGCTCAGTGGGGGTGTGCTCTGAGTCAGTCGGATGCGGTCCTGGCCTTCTAGATGACGTAGCAGTTGAAGAGACATAGATGATCTCCATAGGTTCGGCTGGCTGGTAATAGGGTGGCGTAGGTTGTGTCCACCACGCTAAATACTCATATATGATAGGATAAACTCTGGGTTCGTACTCTGGCGTATGAATCAAGCGAATATAACCCGTAAAATGATCTACATGTCTGACCAAATCGGGCTCCACCTCCCGTAGAGGCACTCAACTTCCCAGAAATGCTGCGGGTCCGGGACTGCCATTTGATCCTAAAAAAAAAAAAACAAAACAACAAGAGGGTAACTCTCCGCTTCGTCAAGCAGTACACACAAAATGACTTTAGAAGTCACAAACATCTACAATCAACCACTTCAACATGGTTATCTACCGATCACACTCGATACCTAATCGTTTTCATTACTAGAACAATTGACTTATCTTTCACTGGCTAGTTGCCACTGGAACTCCCAGAACTCAGTGGTCTTACACAAATTTAAGCTAGATGACATATTGGGAGTACACCTATTCTCCACGGTACAATGGCAGGGCTCTCACCAATCGTTGATGACTCATAATTTCCGTTGGGATTGCCAAGTCAGCTATGTGACTAGCGTCACAACTCGGCGCCATATATCTCCCAAGGACTGCCTCCTTACGATCATCTTCCAGGTACCAACTGTGGTCATCCAATGCTCTGAGGAATGACTCCTCAACACTCTCCTCACACTTTATTTCTTTCTTCGTCGCCTGTGGGTTTCCCGTTGCACATGGTACAGGTGCAGACGAATTGACGTTGAGCTAAAGGTACCACCTCTATGCTCATATATGCATATATAAGTAAGGACTTTGCCTTTATCGTTACATCGTAACGATCTCATCACCCCAGGTGATGCGTCATTCGCAATCCGACCTTGGTTCATAGATAACTCGCAGCCGAAATATCCCACACGACTTTATTACATTCTTGAAGTTCCAGAGATCTGCTGTACTCTCGTATCTTCATAGTACGACTCTCAACTCACATAAGTCACAACGTGTCATATATTTTATTACGTTTTATATATTCCTTACCCTCTCAAGTGTCTTATGATTTTTAAAAAAAAAATATTTATACTCACCATTATTCCTCCACGCAAAGGTCCTAAATCCTTTTCTATGTCCAATGCATAAAAGAAAGAGTTCATTTATTAATTTATATTTAATAAACTAAATGAAAATAAAATAAATAATAAAAAAAATCTCTTAGATCATTTAAATGTGCTCACTATACAAGTTATATTTATCTTTGAATAGCAATTTTGCTATTGAAACTAGAAATCAATTCTAGTTACTATAAGTACTCGCATCGAGTTTTGTAGACACATCACACCGACAAACAATTTTACCACCAGATTCAAACTACAGTCGAGAGACCGTATCACCAAAATAGAGAAAACCACACTTTCAATATCAAATGCTCAAGGTTTTCCTCCCTGACACTTAAATGACTCAATCAAAATAATGGTTATATTATATCCATTATCTCACAGAATCAAAATATTAGTTAAAGGTAAAATGACAAAAGTACACGTATTAATAATCACATTTGACTATTGAGTCAAATTTTCATTGGCAGTATTGAATGTGAGCTCTCACTGAAACAAGCAAATGACTTCGGAATTTAAAGATTTTTGTATCTAATCGAAGCTCTTGAAATCTAGTTTATATAAAGGTGTCTCACTTATAAAATTAACTTCTAAAAAATTTTATAAAAATTTTCTAAGTCAGCAACTCTAGATTTTTAGTGCCCACTGAACACAGCTCAAAGAAATGTAAATTTCTCCCACTTCCCAAAACTAAATTAACTGAAAATTTTTACAGTTTAAATCTAACCCCTTGATATTTCCAAAAAGGTATTTCTTGCTTCCAAATTCATTTTCTATTGTTCCCAGTAAAAATATTACTAACAGCTTACAATTTTGACATCAAAACTGGGTCCTAAACCATTGGTTTGTTTCTTTTGAAAAAAATTAATTAATAAATTATCCTTGGAAATTTTTGTAATATACATGGTTAAAAATCTTATTTTGTCTAGTTTTTTAAAGGTTTAATTAACTTTCAAAAACATTAAGTACACAGGGAGAATTTTAACAAAAACCGAGCCTTGTTCCAGTGAAACCCCAAAACAGGACAGTCCACTTTCGAGCCATGGATGAACCCCAAGATGAAATCATTTTTCAAAGATGTCAACATAAAAGTGGTTGAATTTTATGTCTATTTTCATTCAAAACAAATTTAACAAGAAACCAACGGTTAGATCTTTCAAAAATGGCAAAACAGTGAGGGTTGTTCTATGCTAAACGAAAGGACAGCCACTGCCAAAGAATTTTTAGTTAACAATTTTCAAAGAAAACTTGATCAAAACCATTTTTGAGAAAAAGGTACATGATATCACTTGTTTCCAGATCCATTTTCATTCCAATTACAAGATGAAAATGAGCTTACTCCTTACATGCAAAGGCTCACAACTACTGCCAAAGAGAATTCAACACCACCCATCCACTTTCAACTCAACAAACAATTCAAACACATCTCAATTCTCAGCAATGGAGGCATGCATGTATGCTATGGTTAAGGCCCCCAGCCCTTAACCATATTCTCAACAAGAAAAGAAAACGAAAGAGTCCACAAGAGAGTACCCTCACCTTGGTTCTTGGTTCCAGCCGAGAGAAAGGAAGAAGAGATGAAGGGGAGACTAGGTAGAGAGGATGAGGGCTGTCAATGGCTTACATGCAAAGCTTCAAGCTCCCAAAAACGGCTTCCCCTTCTCTTGTTGGTGTCTTGGCCAAGGAAGGAAAAGAGGTGAGAGAAGAGAGAATTTTGTGTGTGTAAATTTTGCTTGTTAGGAGGATTAGTGAGTGAGTGTGTGAGCTTAGGGGTGTGGCCGTGGGTTTTGGGGTGGTTAGGTGTTGAGTTTAGGCTAGGTGTCAAGCCCTTGTGGCTTGCATGTAGGTTAGTTGTCATGCAATTGAGGTTAGAGAGTTTAGTTACTCAGTTTAGTTTACACAGTGTAATTTTACACTATGTAATCATAAAGAGATGGCTTTTTAAAATTTTAAAACTTAATTCCTAACATCTAATTAATTTTATAAAACTTCTAGTAATAAAACTTTTCTAGAAGCTCAAATAAAATTTCCTCTGTAAATAAGTTATTTACAGATAAATTTTATAAGAGTTAACTTGGTGTGCAAGTTACTATAATTTAACATAATTAAAATACTTAAAACCAATTTGCAACTGATAAATTAATTAGTACATAACACTAGATATTTTAAATGTCTTACTACTAATAATTAATCTCAGTTCAATTAATTACTAGAAGGCATAATGGATAAGCATACACAGACAATATGCGTACTTGATCATTAAGTACATATTACACTGCACAAGTAAATAAATAAATAAATAACATAGACACTTCAATCACACAGAATTTTATAGCAGCTTATAATAAAAAATACAGGAAAATAACTACAGAAAATTAATTGTAGAAAATTTATTCTAGATAGTTACTTACAAAGAAATATATATATATATATATATATATATATATATATATATATATATATATATATATATATAACTGAGTTGAAATTTTCAGAGTGTTACAACAATCACTATTATTTTCTCTATGCAAAATTAGTGTCAAAAATTAATTTTTGAACAAATAATTATTCATTTATTTATTTATTTATTATCTTCTCAATTAAATAAACCATTCAAGGTTTTCTTCTAACTGGATAAATTTTTATTTTCTTTTATACATTGATATGTATATGCCAAAATATTAAAATAAAAGTTATATATAAAATTTAACACAAAGGGATTAATTTGTTATTTTTTTTTATAAAAGCAAGTAGAAAATTTACACTTAATTCACGGGGATGAACAATTTATCAGAAATCACATTAATATCTAAATTATTATGGTGAAATTATATTATTTTATTGTAATAAATTTAATTTAAATATATTTTTTATGGTTGTCTCTTTCCTTATTTAAGTAATTTATTGAATGTATTATTTTACGAACATAAAAAGCATGAAAAAACAAATAGGAATGAATATTTTTTCATGAAAATATGAAGAAAAATTTAGACTTAAATTATCATATAAAATATGTCAAATATAACATACGGGATGAACATTCTTTATAAAAACAAGTAGAAAAATTTAAACTGAATTCATGTGATTAACTTTTTTACTAAAGATTTTGTTTTCAATCAAAATTAGAATTTCTTTTACATAATTAATATATATTTAATTACATATAAAAAATCAAATTAAATAAACATAATCACTATTATTGTCTCCACACAAAATTAGTGTCTAAAATTAATCTTTACGCAAATAATTATTCATTTTTTATTTATTATATTCTCACTTGAATAAATTACTCATGTTTTTCTTCTACTTGGACAAATTTTAATTTTCTTTTATACATTGATTTGTATATGTCATATATTAAAATAAAAATTATATATAAAATATAACACATATGGATGAATATTTTTGTTCTTATAAAAGTAAGTAGAAATTTTCATTTAATAAACGGAGATAAACAATTTACCTAAAGTCACCTTAATATTTAAATTATTAAGGTAAAATTATAATTTTTATTATAATAATTTTAATTTTAAAGTATTTTTTTATGGCTGTTTCTTTACTTATTTAAATAATTTTTTAATGTTTTATTTTATGAACATGGAAAATATGAAAAAAAATATAACAAAGGGGATGTATATGTTTCATGAAAATATCAAAAGAAATTTAGATTTAACTTACCATATAAAATATAACACACGGGAGTGAACATTTTTTTTTTATAAAAACAAGTAGAAAAATTTACACTGAATTCACGGGAATTAATTTTTTTTACTAAAGATTTTTGTTCAATCAAAGTTAAATTTCCTTTTCATAATTAATATATATTTAATTACATAAAAAAAATTAAATTAAATCAACATAATCACTATTATTTTCTCCACACAAAGCAGTATCTAAATTAATTTTTAAGCAAATAATTATTCATTTATTTATTATCTTCTCACTTAAATAAATTATTCATGATTTTCTTCTACTTGGACAAATTTTAATTTTTTTTAGACATGGATATGTATGTGCCATTATATTAAAATAAAATTATATATAAAATATATCACATAGTGATTATTTTTTTTTTATAAAATCAAGTAGAGATTTCTACTTAATTTACAAGATGAACAATTTACATGAAGTCACATTAATATCTAAATTATTATGGTAAAATTATATTTTTTGTTATAATAATTTTAATTTGAATGCATTTTTTTATGACTGTCTCTTTCCTAGTTTAAATAATTATTGAATATTTTATTTTATGAACATGAAAAGTATCAAAAAAAATATAATAAATGGAGATGAATATTTTTTTTAATTAAAGTATGAAGGGAAAAAAATATAATATTATATTACATATAATATAAAATCTAAATAAAAACTATTAATCATCCTCAAAATCTAGTTATACTTAATTAGTGAAGAAGAAGAAAATTAATTCCTAGATGTAACTAGTCCATGCCCAACCGATTGGGTTAAAAGCGCAATCAATCAGCATCAAATCGAACAAATATCGTCCAGCTATATTATATTTATCTGTGGGCTGACAATAATATTTTAAATTATTTGGGGTAAAAATATAAATATATAAAACTGATAGTAACTTACTATGGTATGTATTTTGCTGTCTTCATCCAAGGAGAAATTTAACCGTTCTTCATCATAAAACTAACCATCCATAATTTTATATTAAAATTAAAAGTGTTCAAAGTTGGATACTTGATTATGTCAAATTTTCCCCGTCCTGCACACTTTCTCTTTTTACATTCTACATTTTTATATTTATTGAAATTGAGTTGCTATTTCCCTGCTTGACTGACCGTGCAAAGTACGGTTGAATTGTTCTTACTATATCTCAAATGATAAAGATGCTGTCGACTTTCGTCAAAAATAATAAATAAAAAATAGGACACTGATAACCATCTAGTATTCGTATGTAGAGAATAAACATTAGGAACACGCTAACAACAAGAATAAAAAAAATATAGAATCAGAAATTTAAAAAATAAAGTAACAACTAACAATTGTCGTAATAAGAAAGAGTTATAAGATTGACTTTTACATACAACGTCAAATTTAATTCAAATACACACAAATCATTACATATATGTTAAGTTGATTTATTTTAAAATTAAATATTTCTAATTGGTTGACATACATCCACCTATATGAAGTAGTAAACGATAACCATCTAGTATGTAGAGAATAAACATTAGGAACACGCCAACAATAAGAATAAAAAAAATCAGAATAAAAAAAAACAAGTAACAACTAACAATTGTCATAATAACGACATTTGTATACAACATCAAATTTAATTCAAATACACACAAATCATTACATATATGTTAAGTTAATTTAGGAGATATAAGGGTAACTTAATAGTTGAGAAGAAGAGATTAAGGATGAAGAGAGAAGAAAGGAAATAAAGGTCAACAAACTAACATTTGTGGATAAGAAAAATAAAAAAAATGTTAAATTGATTTATTTTAATTAAAATTAAATATTTTTGATTGGTTGACATACACCCACCGTATATGACGTAAACTCTGAACATTTAGTATTAAAAGCCAGTTAAGTAATGTCATTGACTAAGGCTAACCTTGTCTTTGCCTGGCACCTTCTCAACTAATACTCCTCGCCTTCTCTGGTCTCTGTATATTAGTATATATAAGTGTATTAAGGGAGCAGAAGATCTCCACGCCTGCGCCAAAGCACAGACAAATCCATACCTACTTTCAGTTGGCAAATGGGTAGTGAAATTGGGAGCATTGACATGAGCGATATCACACTTGATGCAATAAGTTTTAGTTGGGCAGTAGACAGTGCGATAAGGAGTGATAGTGAGACTGCATCAAATTTGGGAGCATCCCCTGCCCACAGTTTTGCTTCGGTAGTGGACCGTGCGATAGGGAGTAGGACTGTGTCAAATTTGGGAACATCCCCTGTCCATAGTTTGGCTTCGGCAGAGGACAATGCGATGATAAGTGATAGTGCTAGTGGAGCAGATTTCGGAACATCCTTTGTGCATGGTTTTGCTTCGCCAGTGGACACGAGGACTATTGCAGTGTCGAATGTCACGGGATATCTTGTTGAAGGTTTACAATTATTCAGCCTGGCTGAGCTTGTAGCAGCCACCAACAATTTCTCACTTCACAACAAGATTCGTGCTGGAAGCTTTGGAGTTGTGTACAGAGGCAAACTTGTGGATGGTCGTGAGGTCGCAACCAAAGGGAAACAGTGCATTTAAGTCTAAATTGGCCTTCTTGTCCGGTTTACACCACAAGAACTTGGTTGGGCTGGTTGGATTTTGTGAGAAGAAATATGAAAGGCTATTGGTGTATGAGTACATGAAGAATGGGTCCTTGTATGATGGTTTGCATGGCAAGAACAATGTGGACAAGGATAGCAGTGTGTTGAATTCGTGGAAAATGAGGATCAAGATTGCTTTGGATGCTTCCCGAGGAATACAATATCTTCATAACTATGCAATTTCATCAACTATCCACGGAGATATCAAGTCTTCCAACATTCTTCTTGATGCCACTTGGACTGCAAGAGTGTCTGATTTTGGATTGTCTTTGTTGAGTCCAGAACCTGACCGTGATTGCCAACCAATGAAGGCAGCAGGAACCGTTGGATACATTGATCCTGAGTACAACGGTCTAAATGTGTTGACGGCAAAGAGTGATGTGTACGGTCTTGGAGTTGTACTGCTAGAGCTTTTAACGGGAAAGAGAGCTATATTCCTGTACGGGGAAGATGGAGGCACCCTAGTAAGTGTGCACCGTCTGGTAGACTTTGCAGTGCCTGCTATTTTGGCTGGAGAATTGGTGAAAATTTTGGATTCAAGGGTTGGAACACCGTATGCAAATGAAGCAGAGGCACTGGAGTTAGTGGCCGATACAGCTATCCATTGTATGAATTTGAAAGGGGAAGATAGACCAACCATGGCTGACATTGTGGTCAATTTGGAGAGGGCTTTGGCTATTTGTTATAGTAGCCCGTATGATAACATTTACAGCGGTAATATCTATGATGTTTCTGTAAGAAAAGCTGTTCTGCAATACTGCATAGCTGTGTTATACAGCTGCAATTAAGTTGTAAATTTTAATGCACAATTGTTCCACCGTTTCCGGTCAATGTCATCCAAAGTTTACTTTGATGGATTCTCCATATTTATGTAATAGTAGTAGTTCATTAGGAGACTTTCCTATAAAAAAAGCATATTCTGTACGTTGTTTGTGTGAAAATTGAATTGAAATCAATTCTAAGATTCTTTCTTCCTTGTTGTATGAGTGCGTGATAGACGCAAATATATTAGCTCCTTCTTGTTTTACTTTCATCATGATATATTCCAACACCGGGAAAGGGGGTGAAAAATATTGAAAATTTTGTAAATTTTTATTAATTCTTTCTGAATTTCATATACTTTGATTATTTCTGAATTTCGTGCTTTGATTTTTCTAATATATTATTTGGATATAATCATCTAACATTACGCAGTAGTCTTGTAGATTGTAAAATTTCACGAAATTACCAATTGCCAAGCAGAAAAATGGATCATTTACACTATATTTTGGTTTGCATGATATATTCCAGATGCGTGTGCCCAAGAAGTTTGGCTTTTAGAGCATGAAAACACTGCAATTTTTGCTGTCTTGGTGTTGTGTACCCAGCCTTTGAATAATATTCCTAATTCCCACAATTTCTACTTCACAGTTTTTACACATAGGTCAAAAGATTCATGGGAATTCAAGGTATCGTATTGGTTGGAATTTTAATTTTGGAACCTTTGATTATTTTTATGTATGTATATATGTTCATATGTATGTATATTTTGTCGAAGTATAAAATGAGTCTAACTTTCTCACAATGCATATGTATAATATTTATAGGTGTTGCAAATTTGTTTCATCAAAATAAGTTTAACTATGCGAGAAAAATCCAAAGAATTTCAATCTTTCACTATCTTTTTCTTTGTTTCCCTCTTAATGGAGTAAGCAGTTGCTATCCTATTTGTAATTCGATATATGAATAATCAGAGCATCCAAAAATATACTCTACGTTTTGCCAGGCATCAATCATTCTCCTTTCATTTTCTTGCTTTCGTAAAGCAAACAAAGGTATTAAAGTATGTTTGACCAAACTTATTTTTTACATGTCTTCTCTTTAAAAAGAGAAATTGGGATAAATAATTTATTTTGTAAGAAGATAAATATTTAATATTAAAAAAGTTATTTTAAACAGTTTTTTCATGACCGGTGTAGAACACTTGGAAGCTTCATTAATTCACGCAACCCGATGCACCGGTGCTGGTCTGTCGTTACTCGCTAGTTTCCTGGAATTGTAGCAGCAATTGGTTAGTAAACAGTAAACACATGCCTCTCTATATGTATGTGTTGCGAGGGAGCAGTTGATCTCCACGCCTCCTCCAAAGCACATAGATATCCATACACACTTATCAAATTTGTTGGGAGGAGGATTGACATGAGCGATATCAGAGTTGATGCAATGAGTTTTAGTTGGGCAGTGGACAGTGCCATAAGGAGTGATAGTGAGACTGGGTCAAACTTGGGAGCATCCCCTGTCCGTAGTTTTGCTTCGGTGGTGGACAGTGCGATAAGGAGCAGTGATTCTAGTGAAGCAGATTATGAGGCACACGGTTCAACAAGCACAAATTTCCCTTCTCTAGTTAACACTGAGCTTTCTCTGGGAAGGACTTTCAGTGGTGGAGGAGGAGGAGCACCACCATTTCCATCATTCTTCCCCACCATTATAAACAACCCTAGGAGCATGAGAGCACCGAGAATGCGGTGGACAAGCACACTCCACGCTCGATTTGTTCGTGCGGTTGAGCTTCTCGGTGGCCATGAAAGTAAAGATAAATTATTAATTTACCTTTTTTCCACTGTTTCTTCTTTCAAATTTCAGTCCCTTCTTTTTAAAATATCTTAATTTTTCTGGTAATGAAAGAATGTGCATTAGACTGTTAGGTAGGTTTCTCTTGCTCTTCTTCTTTTCCTCTTTTAGGCTAATGTATTTAGATGATGAATTTTAGGAGCTACACCAAAGTCAGTTCTTGAGCTCATGGATGTGAAGGATCTCACATTAGCTCATGTCAAAAGCCATTTACAGGTATGTTTGGTTTCTCTCTCTCTTTCTCATGTTTGTGGGGCGGTTTGTTTTGGTCTCTTCAAGAGGCACATTAGCCGATGAAGAAAGCAGTGAATGTGGGAGTGGATGAATTTAAAGACTGTAGTGAGCTAAGTAGGAGCCTCTATCGTCTGAAACAACCAGACACACTGCTTATAGAGAGAGAACAGACAAAAGTCATCATTTACCAATAATACGCCTCTCATGACCACCTTATCAAACATCAACCTCGTGATTAATGAGGAAACCCAGACAATCCAAAGGCTATAAGTGGATCGATGGGGATCTAAATGGAAATCACCAGCTATATATATATATACTTGTTATAATTCTCTTTATTTTAGTTAAAATAACTTATAAACTACTATAATAATTTCCCAAACATTCTGTGATTTCTTGTCAGATGTATCAAACCGTTATGACCAATGTTAAGCCTGCTGCGCTTCTTCGGGTAATTCATATTGCTCAACCTTCAACATTTTTTTCTTTTTTGAGCAGTCTTATCTTCTTCTTTTTACACAAATGTTTATTTCGTTTTATGTGAAAATATATAAATGAAAATGCCACTTACCTTGTTCTTTTCAGTCATTTTTTTACCGCAAGTATTCCCTTTGTTTCTATTATCTCTTACCTTCACACTGTATGCAAACCTTTTAACTTTCAAGGCTTAATTTTCACTAAGATATATATTAGGTATCCAATAAGACTCCACATTTTTACTCAAAACAAATTATATAAAAAGGCTAAATTATTATTTTAATCCTCTAATTTATTTTTGAAGTTCAATTTCATCATCTAATTTTTAAACGATTCAATTTGATCATCTAAATTTTAAAATTAGTTCAATTAAATCTGTCTGTCCAAATGAATGTTAATTGAATCGATTTTAAAAATTATACGCCATTTAAAAGTTAGATGACTAAATCAAATTTTAAAAATAAATTAAAGAATCAAAATAGTAATTTAGTCATATAAAAATTATGAAGATACGTACATGCATGCATATTGATATATCATTTTTGAGCCATTGTTTTTGCTGCAGGCCTTTCAGATGGATCGGGAGAAGATGACATGTCTCTAATGGGAAGCAGCGGTGGTATGCGTCATTTTAATAACCAAAGAGGCCTTTCGATTGGATCAGCCAGTGCAACAAGATATGGACTATTCTTCGGCCAACACATTATCAATTCCTCTTTCTCTTTTTAGAGTCTATAAATTGTTTCATATGTTTTGTCTGCTTATATAGACGTACGTAAATATTGATTTTGGGGGACACCGCGTTGCTTGATTTGCTTTTGCTTTTGTATGGTAACTTTCAGTATATGTTTGTATTAAAATTTGTAAATATAAGTTTAAATTAAGTATGTTATAAATTTAAATTTGATAAAAATGAGTTTTCTGTAGCATGATCTATGTTTAGATATTTTTTGTTCAAAAATATATTGATAAAATAAAATTTGTTTGGATAATATTAATCAAAAATATTTTTATTTTATGTTTCTATTATAAATATACAAATCAAAAATACTTTTACTTTAAAAGCATCATACTTATTACTTTTTATCCAAATTCGGGTTTAGCCCAAACGTAGATTACAGAATTATTTTTCAGAGCACTCAAACATTGACGTTGTCTAAGGTGGGAAACCAAGGTAGGTCTCCCACCATGAAAAACAAATTTTAACCCTCAGATATAATAATTTTTAAACTAGATGGCTGATATTTTTTTTAGTTTTTTCTTTTTCTTTTCTCTTTTTCATTTCCCTCTTTCCCAATTTGTCCCCAATTATTCCTTCTCTGTCACTCCGAATAACTCAACGCTCACAGATTCGAAAAAATCTACCAATGGCGAAGCCATCGTTTTGATCTATGCATGTGGCTTCGCCTTCCGAGACACCGTCTCCCACCTCGCCGGTATGACCGCCCATGCCGTCGACACCTTTCTTCACGTCCTTTAATGCCGCCGTCAAGGTCTAGGCCCTCTCCTGAAACTTCTATTCCGTTATGGTTTGTGGAACCGTATGGTGTTGAAGGGTTTATGCTCCCTTTACCCACATTTAAGTTTAGGATCCAATTTCTTGTTACTGTGAGGCATGCTTAGATGCTAATAAATTGATGGATTTGTTGGAGAAACCCGGGGTTAATCCTCATGAGGGCACCGTTAATTTTGTGAAGGTCGGAGTTGGTGAGGGGTGGAACAACAACAGTACAGTGCAGCAACGGAGGAGAGAGAAGAAGAGGGAAGGAAAAAAAAGGGTAAAGTGGGAAAAGAGGAAGAAAAAAGAGAAAAGAAAAAAAAAAAAATCTAAACCTTTGATCTAAAATTGAACGACATCCAACGATTTATATTTGTTTCCCATGGTGGGAGACCTATGTTGGTTTCCCACCTTAACACCGTCCTCTAACATGATGTCAAATTAAAATTGGAGTTCCAAAAGTATGTTTGAGGTACCCAAACGGATATCCAAACACACCCTTGGAAATCAATGCAAACCCATGTCCAACCACACTCTTTTCTACTACCTATTTAAGAATTCTTTAGGTTAAAAAAAATACAATACTAACTCTTCTTCATTTTGTGACATGTGTCTTTTTTTTTTTTTTTGGTTTTTGTGTATTTTATTTACTTTTTTGTCTTCTATTTACTCTCTCACTTTCTTTTTGTCTTTCTTTTCAATTTTTCTCTTACTTCTTTTTCTTTCTTCTTTTTCAGTTTTTTTTCTTTAAATATATATTTCTTCTTTTTTCCTTTCTTTTTGTATTTTATGTTTTTTCTTTCCTTTTGCTTTTCATTTATTTTTTCTTTTTACGTTATTTTTTTCTTCTTTTTAGTTTTTTTTCTTTTTATGCTTCTTTCTTTTCTTTATTTTTATATTAAATGATATATAAAATTATTTATTTATAATATTATAAATATAAATCATTTACGGGAGACACTTTTACTTGAGTCAAGTAGAACCATTATGGACGAAAAATATATTTCTTCAAGTATTTAACACAACTTCATACATAAGACTTAACATTTTTTTTTTACTTTTAAATCCTATAAAATCATTTTTTATAATATATTTTTAAATAATTTCATAAATAAATATTTTGTTCAATAATATTTATTTTATTAGGTTAAAATTTTTGTACTAAAAACAATTAAATCTAATAAGTTAATATATTTATTACAAAATAATATTTTGACTCTATGTTTAAAACTTCATATACAAAAATTTTGTTGATTCATATCTATATAATAATGTTAAATATATATATATATATATATATATATATATATATGTTAAATATATTTTTATTACAAAAAATTGTTTTGAATTACTTAATCACTAATATCATAAATTAAATATTTTTTAGTTTTTTATGTTAGAGTCCACATTTATCATTCACGGGAGACAATCCTGCTTGAATCAGGTAAGATCATTATGGATGAAAAATTTATTTATTTGGATATTTAACACAATTGCATACTCCAGAGTCAACAATTTTTTTTTTACTCTTCAATCCTATAAAATAATTTTTACTTAGAAATCATTTTAAATAATTTCATAAATAAATATTTTGTTGAATAATATTTATTTTATGAGGTTAAACTATTTATGCTAAAAAATAATCTAAATCTAATTAGTTAATATATTTACTACAAAATAATATTTTGACTATATGTTTAATAACTTCAGATACAAAAATTTTCTTGATTAATATTTTTATAATAATGTTAACTTTTTTTCATAAATATATAATAAATATATTATAATAAATTTATTAAATATATTTTAATTACAAATTAGTTTTAAATTACTTCATTAATAATATCATAAATTAAATTAGTTTTAATTTTCTAATGATATAAACCACAAGTATAATTCACAAGAGACAATCTTCGTATAATTCATGAGACAATCCTGCCCAAGTTAGCTGGAACAATTATAGGTGGCAAATCAAGTTCTCTGACTATTTAACACATCTTCATACCTAAGACTCAACAATATATATATATATATATATATATATATATATATATATATATATATTTTACTTTTAAATCCTATAAAATCATTTTTACCTAGAAATAATATAAAATAATTTTATAAATAAATATCTTTTTAAATAATATTTGTTTTATGAGGTTGAAAATTTTATACTAAAAAATAATTTAAATCTAATTATTTAATGTATTTATTACAAAATAATATTTTGACTCTATGTTTACTAACTTCGTATATGAAAATTTTGTTGATTTATATGTATATAATAATGTTAAATTTATTTATATATATAATAAATATATTGAAATTAATTTATTAAA
The DNA here is from genome assembly GCA_026413185.1 of Pueraria montana var. lobata. Classification (NCBI taxonomy): domain Eukaryota; kingdom Viridiplantae; phylum Streptophyta; class Magnoliopsida; order Fabales; family Fabaceae; genus Pueraria; species Pueraria montana. Next base: position 60,815,155 of record CM048655.1, on the reverse strand, counting down.
TATATTTTCAATACAAAATAATTTTAAATTACTTCATTAATAATATCATAAATTGGATTAGTTTTAATTTTTTACTGCTAGAGACTACAAGTATCATTCACGGGAGACAATCTTGCCCGATCTGGTAGAAACCATTATGAGCAACAAACCTATTTCTTCAAGTATTTAACACAACTTCATACCTAAGACTCAACATTTTTTTTTACTTTTAAATACTTTAAAATCATTTTTATTTAGTAATTATATAATATAATTTTAAATAATTTTATAAATAAATATTTTGTTGAATAGTATTTATTTTATTAGGTTGGAATTTTTTCACTAAAAAATAATTAAATCTAATTCGTTAATATATTTATTACGAAATAATATTTTGACTCCATCTTTAAGAATCTCATATACGAAAATTTTGTTGATTCATATTTATATAATAATGTTAAATTCATATATGTGTGTGTGTGTGTGTGTGTATTAACTTATTAAATATATTTTTATTACAAAAAAATTATTTTAAATTATTTCATCAATGATATCATAAATTAAATATTTTTTATTTTTTTATGTTATAATCCACATGTATCATTCATAGGAGACAATCATGGTCGATTACGGTAAGACCATTATGGGTGACAAATTTATTTCTTTAAGTATTTAATACAATTGCATACTCAAGTCTCAATAATTTTTTTTTACTCTCCAATCTTATAAACTCATTTTTACTTAGAAATTGTATAAATAATTTTAAATTATTTCATAAATAAATATTTTATTAAATAATATTTATTTTTTGAGGTTAAATTGTTTATACTAAAAATTAATTTAAATATAATTAGTTAATATATTTATTACAAAATAATATTTGACTCTATGTTTAATAACTTTAGATACAAAGATATTATTGATTAATATTTTTATAATAATGTTTACTTTTTTACATAAATATCTAATAAATATATTATAATGAATTTTTTAAATATATTCTCATTACAAATTAGTTTTAAATTACTTCATTAATTATATCATAAATTAAATTAGTTTTAATTTTCTAATGATAGAGATCACAAGTATCATTCATAAGAGACATTCCTGCCCGAGTCAGGTAGGGCAATTATAGGCAACAAATCAATTTCTCTGAGTATTCAATATAACTTCGTACCTAGGACTCAATAATATATATATATATATAACTTCATACCTAAGACTCAATAATATATATATATATATATATATATATATATATATATATATATATTACTTTTAAATCCTATAAAACATTTTTACTTAGAAATCATATAAAATAATTTTATAAATAAATATTTTTTTTGAATAACATTTGTTTTTATGAGGTTTAAATTTTTATACTAAGAAAAATTTAAATCTAATTAGTTAATGTATTTGTTACAAAATAATATTTTGACTCTATGTTTAATAACTTTGTATATGAAAATTTTGTTGATTCATATGTAAATAATAATGTTAAATTTATTTATTTTGTTGACCCGTGCAAATGAATGAAATTTTGTGCTATTTTTGCTGGTGTTTTTTCTTATTAACACTTTCAGAGACATTTGTTATTATGAAACTAATTTTTTTAATATATTTCAAGTTACTAATTTAATACAATTTATACAACATTAACTAGGTCAACTATTCTTGCTTTATCATTCTTATTAAACATTCATGTTTTGGTTTCTTATTACTGTTGAGCAATAATGTATATCTAATTATTTTTATGTAATATAAAAAAATATTTTTAAGCAAGTTATGATATACGTAAATCATCTAAAAAAATACGTAGAAATCAAGACAACCCATGCTAATGTATGAATAACTAACTAGTTTATGAAGAATAAAAAGGGTTCTACCTAGCGCGCGGCAGCTTTGCTTTACTTGTGTTAGATTTTTTTGTTTCTTTGGTTTCCTTTATATATCTTTAATTTGTACATTAGTTAAATTTTTCGCCTTAGATATGTAGCCAATGTCAAAAGAAATCTACAAGACATAATCCAACGTTAATTTGGATATAAAAGGAAAGCAACCCGCAAGTCCTCATTCGCTTTTCTTTTCGCCCCCCGTCTTTTCTCCCTTTAGAAGTGTGTGTGTGTCCTATTAACTACTCACAATGCATATTTGATGTTAATTATAGAAAATTGTAAAAATTGTGCCCTACACCGGCTAGGAGGTTGATCAAAAGGAAACAAACCCAGAGGCATCGAGTGACCCCAATCAGCCATGCAGTCTGCAACAGAATTAGCCTCTCGATCGGTGGGCATGAGAGAGCTTGACACTCCAATGTCTTGAAATGTGCGTATTCTACCTAACTTTTTTCCGGCTTGAAATTGAGTTTCTTTGCTTTTATCTTGAAGATGCATGTTGCCACGAATTATATTAGAATAACTGAGTGATTAACATAACAATGGAAACATGCATACACATAAATACGTGTACATATTTTAAGTTTATATCTTCGGACTGTGAGGGGAGCTTTCCAAAAAAATTAGAAGTGCTATGCACTTCAAGACATATATAGAAGTCTGGCGACCTAATTTTTGGGATAAACTAATATTGTACTCACTTTCATATCCCTTTTTAGATCTTTCAAGACATATCCCTTTTTAGATCTTTGCTTGCACCCGGGATCAGACTTCTGTTTTGGTTCTACAATTTTTATGGTTACTTCACCGATCTTAATCTAATTTATTTATTTATTATTTTCAATTTTTCATGCATTTTCCTGTTATTATGTATGTTCTTATTCTTCTCATCTTATATATAGCTGAAGTTGGTTTTTTTAATTTTTTTTTTTATCAAAATGGGGTAATTTTTTAAATAATTATCAAAATGGATAGTTTTTTAAAAAATTACGAAAATGGATGAGTCGTGTTTTAAAATACGACTACTTCATATATATAGAAGTCGTGTTTTAAAACACGATTTTGTTTTTGACTTTTTTTTATTTTCATTTTTACAGAAGTCGTGTTTTCAACATCGACTTTCATATTTTTTTTTTTTAATTTTTTTTACTGAGGTCTTATACTTGAATGAGACTTTAGGATTTTTTTATATTTTTAAATACCAAAGTTGTACTATGAATCACGACTTCAGTTTTTTTAAAAAAACTTAAAATCTCATTCTAATGTGAGACTTCAACTAAAAAATATATATAGAAAATCGCTCTTGAAAACATGACTTTAGTAAAATGAAAAAAAAAAACTGAAAGTAAAATCGTGTTTTAAAACACGACTTCTATATATGAAGTCGTGTTTTAAAACATGACTTACCCATTTTCGTAATTTTTTTAAAAACTATCGATTTTGGTAATTATTTCAAAAAAATTATCCCATTTTGACAAAAAAAAAGTCCTGAAGTTGGCATGCAAAATAATCAAAATTGGTTTTACCTTTGGCAAGTGTTTTTCGCCGATCCAAATGAGTGGTGTGATCAAAGAAAGTACAAGTTAAATGCAAAAGTCTCATTTTGAGCTCAAAGATACTGGTGAAGTTCTGTGGATGAGTAAATATGATTCTCCATTGACAGCCCCGATTGATTGACTCAAAAATTGCAGGAGGAGGTTACGTGGGTCATTATTCTCATGTCACCACTTGGGTTTATGATGAGAAGCTGAAAACGATAAAAGAACACAGTTTTTATCGGCTAGATTAACCAGATGGGCCGAGGATCCAAACCAAACTAATTTAATTAGTTCAAAATTTTCAACTCAATCGGGTTCAACTCTAATCAAACCAAATTAACCCAATAGTAATTGGTTGGAATTAGGGGTGGGTACGCGGACCGGTCCGGCCTGTTTAAGGCACGGTCTGCGAATCCCACTTTTTATACGGGCCGGATAAGCGCGGTCCATGAATTAAACGGTCTGATTTTTTAAGTTTGTATCTGCTCGGCGAAGCCTGCGGATAAACGGGCTGGTCCGTGAGCCTAAAAAAAATCCAAAAAAAAAAATTAAAAACAAAAAAATTGTTAAATTAAAAGAAATTTCTTTTTTCTTTTTCTTGAAAACGTGAGAAAGAAAACACATACATAAAAAAATATGAATATAAACATTCAATTAAATATTTAACATTTAAATCTAATTTGTAATTATGAAACTTGTCTTAACAACATTTGTAACTAAAATATACTAACATATTTAAAAGATTAAAGTCTTCACATATGTAACTAAAAAATACCAACATTTGTAACAACATTAAAGGTTATAAATTAAATATCAAAGTCTTAACATTAACATATTAATACTAAATAATGTCTTAACAATTTAAAAGTCTAAATACACCAACCAAATATCAAACAGTTGATGTCCTTTCCAAATGAAACGCACAACATCATGTTAAGCGGGCTAGCCTGCGGGTTTGCGGATTAAGCCTACAAAGTCCGCGGGCTTCGCAAACCGAGCTAGAAAATCGTTTATGGTCATACAGTTTTAAAAAAATCGGATCCGTTATTCGCACGGTCTGCAGGTTTCACGGGCTGGTCTGCGGACCTTGGCCCATATACCCACCGCTAGTTGGAATATCAGGTTTGGTTTTTGCAAAACTATTTAAACCTGAACCCAACCAAACACGTCTTTTATTATTATTATTATTAAAATAGGTTAAAATTAATTTTGAAGTGACATGATTAATTTTTAGATATTTTTATCATAAAAACAATTATGGATCCAGAATCAATTTTGAATTTTTCTCCAACGTAAAATCAAATATATAAAAATTTATTTAAATTCAATTCTAAACTCAAGTGAAAATAAACCCGACGTATAAAACCGCGTCATTTAGAAAGAATATCGCAGAAGTCGCTGCTAGGCGCTTTGAGAGTGACGTGCGTCCTCCACTCGCGCAAAGAAACAAAAGTGGACAAGTCTACTTGTGCTGGGGTGGGGAGCATGGTTAGAATGGTGTAAAGGATTAGTAATTTTGGTGCTCTCTTGCTCTAAAAGCCAAATTCTTGCTCACTTATCGCTGCACCCTTCCCCAATTGGGTTCACGTTGTAAACTCTTCGTAGCTTCCTAACGGGACCAAATAAGTGGAAGTTTGTCCAATTACCTTCTCCCACAGTTGTATATACATAAATATTTTTACATAACAGTCAACAATCAACAATGTTCTAATAGTTAATTACTTAATTCCTTCCTGATTGGGTCCTAAGGTGCACTAATTTAAAGACAATAATAACAAGTACAATGCTCAGACGAGCACCCCAAATTTTGACAGACTGTAAATGATCCATTTTTCTGCTTGGCACTCGGAAAATTTGCGAAATTCCATAATCTACAATATTACACAGCTACAGCGTAATGGTAGATGATTCTCCTAATCTTTACAGGCCAAGAGTCTACCGATATAATATATCAGAAATAATCAATAAAGTTGAGTATGAAATTCAGAAAGAATGAATAATTAGAATTTACATAATTTTCAATATTTTGTCCACTCTTTCCGGGGGTTGGACTATATTATTCTGAAACATCAGAGAGATAGTGCTGCTGGAAATGCTATCACGTGGACTACTATCACAAATATCCAAAGTCCTCTCCAAATTGGCCACAATGTCAGCCATGGTTGGTCTATCTTTCCCTTCCAAATTCACACAATGGATAGCTGTATAGGCCACTAACTCCGCTGCCTCTGCTTCATTCAGATCCGGTGGTCCAACTCTTGGATCCAAAATTTTGACCAAATCTCCATCCAAAATAGCAGGCACTGCAAAGTCCACCACACTTAATGGGGTGCCTCCATCTTCCCCATAGTTGAATATAGTTCTCTTTCCTGTTAGAATTTCTAACAATACAACTCCAAGCCCATACACATCACTCTTTGATGTCAACACATTTAGACCATAGTTCTCAGGATCAATGTATCCAACAGTTCCTGCTGCCTGCATCAAAGACGACAATCCAAAATCAGATACTCTTGCTGTCCAAGTAGCATCAATAAGAATGTTGGAAGACTTGATATCTTTGGAAATATTTGTACCTGCATAGTAATGAAGATATTCTATTCCTCGGGACGCATCCAAAGCAATCTTGATCCTCATTTTCCACGAATTCAACACACTGCTACCCTTGTCATGCAAATGATCATACAGCGACCCATTCTTCATGTACTCATACACCAATAGCCTTTCATCTTTTTCTTCACAGAACCCAACTAGCCGAACCAAGTGCTTGTGGTGTAGACGGCGCAAGAAGGTCAATAAATACCCAAATACAATCTCTTGAAACTCCTTCATCTTGGAACTGATTTCATTCCTCTTGATAGCCACCTCACTACCATCAGCGAGTTTGCCTCCGTACACAACACCAAAGCTTCCAACACCAATCTTGTTGTCAAGTGAGAAATTGTTGGTGGCTGCTTCAAGCTCAGCCAGGCTGAATAATCGTGCAGCAACAGTCCTCGTGTCCATTGACGAAGCAAAACCATGCATTGGGGATGTTTCTAAATATGTTCCCCCACTACTACTCCTCATGATACTGTCCACTCCGGAAGCAAAACTATGGACACGGGATGCTCCCAAATTTGACTGTGTCCTACTCCTTATTGCACTGTCCACTGCCGAAGCAAAACCGTGGACAGGAGGAGATGTTTCCCAACTTGACGAAGTCCTACTCCTTATGTCTATGTCCACTCCCGAAGCAAAACCGTGGACAGGAGGAGACGTTTCCCAACTTGACGGAGTCCTACTCCTTATGGCAATGTCCACTCCCGAAGCAAAACTATGGACACCGGATGCTCCCAAATTTGACACAGTCCTACTCCTTATCGCACTGTCCACAGCCCAAGTATAACTTATTGCATCAACTGTGATATCGCTCATGTCAATTCTGCTAACAATTTCTCTAACCATTTTATTTGCCAAGTGAAAGTATCTATGTGCTTTTGCGGGAGGCGTGGAGATCTACTGCTCCCTCACGTCACATATATATAGAGAGACTCAACGCGTCTTAGTTGAGATGAGAAGGTGCGAGGCAAGCCAAGAGAATTTCACCTTAGCGATTGGAAAATGATTAATTCTTGAACACCATATAGCTGTATACACTTGAGAGAGATAGGAAAAGAAGAGAGATAAGTTCACTGTTGCCTTTTTGCGAGTGGAAAAAAGAAAAACATATTTAGAGTGAAATTTCAAGCATATATGGCGAATTCTGGAGCTTCCCCTGTCCATAGTTTTGCTTCGGATATTTTTAATAAATTAGTTTTTCTAATAAATTATTTGGGTATAATCATCTAACATTACACGGTAGTATTGTAGATTGTAAAATTTTGTGAAATTACCAATTGTCCAGCAGAAAAATGGATCATTTACACTATATATATTGGTTTACATAATATATTTACACAATACACATGGCATGACAGGTTAGAGTATTCCTAATGCCTATGAAGTTTGGCTTTAAGAGCATGAAAACACTGCTCTCATTTGAGAACTTGAGCCTGCAGGTATACGTAGTACTCTAACTAATCTTTTTTACCATTCTAATAACCATGGTCCCAGCTGCACAAGTAGACTTGTCTACTTTTGTTTCTTTCTGGGTGTTCGAATACGCCGAGCTGAGCGCATGATGCACGTCAATCTTAAAGCGTCTAGTAGTTTGTTTCTGAGTTCACGCGGTTTATATATTTTTTTTATAAAGTTCACGCGGTTTATATATTTACACGTTATTTCCTATCTGCCTTTTTTTTAATTGATAAATTCCCTATCTGCGTTTTATATATTAGTATGAAGGAGTTCCGAAATTTTACGAACAAGAATACAAGATGATGAGCAAATTAACCATTCCCATCATATCATTTATTTGAATTAATTAAATATATTTTCTATAATTTTAAATATTTTTAATTTATATTATTTTAAATTTATATTAATTTAAAAATATCCATTTAATACACTAAATAATTGCTAGTTTAGTATAATAATCCCACAACCGTCTCTATCAATTTTCTTGTTCATAATGAGGCATTTTATTACCTATAATAAATTTGAGGTGCCTCAAGTGTCAGATTAATCTTCACATAAGTATCAATTTAGTCTTTAACTACAAGGTACTTCATGTGGATGTTAAAGGCTTAAAGCATTGCAGACAAGTTTGTCCAAATAAAACTTAGTTTGCCAACATAGTCACATGTGGATGTTGGGGGTTTTATAATTGTAAGGTTTAATTATTTATTTGATTTTTACACTTGCAATTTTTTTTTCTTTTAGTTCCTATACTTAAAAACATTTCATTTTAATTCATGCACATACAAATTTTAATCATTTTTAGTTGTTTTATTAATTAAAAATTTGGGTCGGGTATATATTTTTTTGGGTTCGTTGATAGGACTTGAAAGAATGGGACGTAATTAATGAATGTGAATAAGATTAGAGTGGGAAAATGAAGAGAGGTGTGAACGCTAGAGATGGTTGAGGGTAGCTCACAGCCACACATTTATGATCTAGATCCAATCGGTAAGGTGGACCTTGTCTTGCACTCTTGCCTCGCACCTTCTCTTCAGTCTTCTCATGAACTAATATAATATGCGCCTGGCCGGGTCCTAAGCGAGCAGTAAAGCACATAACAAACATACATATACTTAATGCAATAAGGAGTGATGGGAGGGGGTGGAATCTGAGGAAGGAGGAGAAGCGGAGACGGGACACCACGGGGATCAGGTCACTGAGCTTACATATTTGGATATGACGGATAAGCTCAACTCAACAAATGAGGTTGGCAGCATTGCAGCTCTCTACTCACCACACCACTAGCATTGAAGAACTAAGTTTATATCAAGTGGCAATTAAAACTTAAAAGTAACTTTACATTATAATTTAAATTATTCAATTATAAATCCACAATATAACTTTTAAATCCCTGACCACATACTTAAGAGTTAAAACAATGTTTAACTACCTTATCTTAACTTCTCTTCTTAAAAAGGACAAATGGGATAGTCGGATGAAGAAATTTTTAGAACAATTTTTTTTACCTCTCTTATCTCTCGCTTTACATTTTCTATCTTTTTTTGCCCCTTTTTCTTTCCCTAAAAGAAATAAAAATCGTAAAATAACCTCAACTTTATTTTTAAAATTCTTATTTTAAGGAAATTTTTGAGAAAAAGAAGAAGTTGAGCTAAACAATAAACACTCAAAATCAAATAATTAATCGAAAGAAAATGCAAGTTAGGGATATAACTTTATAAAAATCAAGTCTAACATTATATAAGTTTATTGAGGATTGCTAGGGATGGTTAGGTAGTTGACACACACATATGATGCAGTCCAATATTGCGACTTTTTTACGGAACTAGAACAAAATGAAAAAAAAAAATTACCCAAGTAACCCATGTTCCATTTTATTTACCTAGATAACCCAAATCACTATTTTAGTTGAGAAATCGGTTGGCCACAAACCAATTTCTCTCACCATATATATATATTTTTTCAAAACATTTGCCTGTGAGAAATCGGTTGCCCCAAAACCGATTTCTCAACAGGTTTTTTTTTTTTTTTTTTTTAATTTTGATTTTCTATTTTTTCTTTAATTTTTTGTAAATAAATTTTAAACAGCTACTATAATGAATAATAATTAATTTTTTCCTTTTTTAAAAAAAATAAAATTTAATGGTTAAATTGGAGTGAAATATAATTTTGAAAATGTTTAAAGTTTTTCATTATGGTAAGTTTTTATGATTTATTATTATTATATATATGAGATTTTTTTTGGTTTGAACAATAGTGTATTACTATACTTTTCATGTAGATTAATACAATGATACAACTTTAGTGACTTGAATCGGTTAAAAAAAGGTTGAAAACCGTAGCCGAAAACTTAAAAAAATCATTTTTTTATTTTATCAGTTTTTTGAGAGTCACTTTAACATCTTAATAAAAAATAATCAATAAACTATTCTATTTTAATCAATATTTTATCAAAAAATTTCAATAAATAAATTGTTTGAAAGAAATTAAGGAAAAACCAAAATAAAAAAAAAAGAAAAATCCCGATGAGAAATGGGCTTGTAGCTAACCGATTTCTCAACCCAAATAGTGATTTGGGTTATCCAGGTACATAGGTTACTAGGGTAATTTTCTTTCCTTTTTGGTCTAGTTCCGTAAAAAAGTCGTCCAATTGCTGAGTTCTCTTCTCAACTAATATGTATGATGTATCTTAAGGGAGCAGTAGATCTCTTCGCCTCCACGAAAGCACATACTTTCACAGTTGATGTGAGTGTCCATGATCGAGTGGAAAAACATATTGAGAATGAAATTTCAATATACTGCGAATTCGGGAACATCCAATAGAGATGTCTCTGCAGGTTTTGCTTCAGCAGTGGACAACGCAATAAGGAGTGGTAGTGGAGGAGGAGCTTTGCAACCATTCCCTGAGCATGGTTTTGCTTCGATAGTGGACAATGCAATAAGGAGTGGCAGTGGAAGAGGAGCTTTGCGACCATTCCCAGAGCATGATTTTGCTTCAACAGTGGACAATGCAATAAGGAGTGGTAGTGGAAGAGGAAATTTGCCACCATTCCCTGAGCATGGTTTTGCTTCGACAGTGGACAATGCAATAAAGAGTGATAGTGGAGGAGGAGATTTGCGACCATTCCCTGTGCAAGATTTTGCTTCAGGAGTGGATAATGTGAAGGGAGATGTTGAAGATTTTCAATTATTCACCGTGGTTGAGCTTGTAGTAGACACCAACAATTTCTCACTTGACAACAAGATGATGGGTGGTGTAATCCCTTTTACATACAGAGGCAAACTCGTTGATGGTCGTGAGGTGGCAATCAAGAGGGATTACTTTCTTATTTACTTCTCTTCTCTTTAAAAAGGAGAATTTGGACTAAATAATTTTTAAAATAACTTTAAAAAAATTAATAACTTATTAGTTAGAAGAAAAATAAAAAAATAAAAAGTTTTAAAAAAAGTTACTCTCTCATGTCTTAAATAGAAGGAAAAAAAATTGTATTTTAGTCTTAAATATAAGTAAATTTTATCTACTTTTAACTTATTAAATAGCATTGAATGTCCATGCATCTTTATCCTTCCAGGAATTATTGCAGTAATTGGTTAGTAAACAGTAAACACATGCTTTGCAATCCAATTACACTATGCATCTCTGTTAATAACATGGAGTTGTCTAACTTATTTCAAATAAAAATAGAGTTAAATAGTCACAAAACATGATTAGTGCAATTATTGTTTAACCCTATTTTATTCTTGAGTAAACTTAAAAACCCCATTAATTAATGTCAATGTCTAAGGTGAATCTTCTCTTGCCTTGGCTCACCTTCTCTTCTCAACTAATATGCGCCAGGTCTCTATATAATAGGAGTACATGTGTCCAAAGCGAACACTCTTCCACGCCTCCACTAAAGTACCTACAAATCCATACATACACATACTTTCATTTCAACTGGCAAATGGATAGTGAAATTGTTGGGATCATTGACAAACATAGTGAGAGTGAAATTTCAAGCATGGCGAATTCGGGAAAATCCAACAGAGATGTCCCTGCACCTTTTACTTCGGTAGTGGACAGTGCGATAAAAACTGGTACTGCAGAAAATTTGGATAGTTTCCGGAGTTTTGTTTCGGCAGTGGACAATGCGATAAGAAGTAGTAGTGGAGCATATTTGGGAACACCCCGCCATTTCCCTGTGCATGGTTTTGCTTCAGGAGTGGATAGTGTGATTTCGAGTGCGACGGGAGAAGTTGAAGATCTTCAATTATTCACCCTAGCTCAGCTTGTGGCAGCCACCAACGATTTCTCACGTAAAAACCAGGTCGGTGCTGGAAGCTTTGGTGTTGTGTACAAAGGCAAACTCGCTGATGGTCGCAAGGTCGCAATCAAGAGGGGTGAAACCGGCTCCAAGATGAAGGAGCTTCAAGAGATTGTATTTGGATTTCCATTGGCCTTCATGCATGGTCTACGCCACAAGCACTTGGTTGGGCTAGTTGGGTTCTGTAAAGAGAAAGATGAAAAGCTCTTGGTGTATGAATACATGAAGAATGGGGCGTTGAATGTTCATTTGCATCATGACACGGGTAGCAGCAGTGTGTTGAATTCCTGGAAAATGAGAATCAAAATTGCTTTGGATGCTTCCCGAGGAATACAATATTTTCATAATTATGCCGATCCATCAATAATTCATGAAGATATCAAGTCTTCCAACATTCTTTTTGATGCAACTTGGACGGCAAAAGTATCTGATTTTGGATGGACGTTTATGAATGACACAGTAGGAACCGTTGGATACATTGATCCTGAGTACTACGATCTAAATGAGTTGACTACAAAGAGTGATGTGTATGGGCTTGGAGTTGTACTGCTAGAGCTTTTAACGGGAAAGACACCTATATTCAAGAATGAGGAAGATGGAGGCACCCCATTAAGTGTGGTGGACTTTGCAGTGCCTGCTATTATGGCTGGAGATTTGGTCAAAATTTTGGATCCAAGGGTTGGACCACCCGATGTGAATGAAGCAGAGGCACTGGAGTTACTGGCCCATACAGCTATCCATTGTGTGAATTCGAAAGGGAAAGATAGACCAACCATGGCTGACATTGTGGTCAATTTGGTGAGGGCATTGGATATTTGTAATAGTAGCACATATGATCACATTTCCAGTGACACTGTCCTTGTTTCAACTATTTATGGTAGCCATGATAGCATATCCAGCCGTACCATCCCTGTTTCGGCTATTTTAAATATTTTTAATTTATATTATTTTAAATTTATATTAATTTAAAAATATCCATTTAATACACTAAATAATTGCTAGTTTAGTATAATAATTCCACAACCGTCTCTATCAATTTTCTTGTTCATAAATTTGAGGTGCCTCAAGTGTCAGATTAATCTTCATCTAAGTATCAATTTAGTCTTTAACTACAAGGTACTTCATGTGGATGTTAAAGGCTTAAAGCATTGCAGACAAGTTTGTCCAAATAAAACTTAGTTTGTCAACATAGTCACATGTGGATGTTGGGGGTTTTATAATTGTAAGGTTTAATTATTTATTTGGTTTTTATAGTTACAATTTTTTTTTCTTTTAGTTCCTATACTTAAAAACATTTCATTTTAATTCATGCACATACAAATTTTAATTTTTTTTAGTCTTTATACATATCATTTTAATTCTTTTTAGTCCCTACAATGAAATCTATAAAGGTCTATGTCTTGTTTAAAGATAATATTTATCCGGTGTATCACAGGTAGCAACTAGCAACCACCATGTCTTGTTTTATTAATTGAAAATTTGGGTCGGGTATATTTTTGTTCAGGTTCGTTGATAGGACTTCAAAGAATGGGACGTGAATAAGATTAGAGTGGGAAAATGAAGAGAGGTGTGAACGCTAGAGATGGTTGAGGGTAGCTCACAGCCACAGATTTATGATTTGGATCCAATCGGTAAGGTGGACCTTGTCTTGCACTCTTGCCTCGCACCTTCTCTTCAGTCTTCTCATGAACTAATATAATATGTGCCTGGCCGGGTCCTAAACCAGCAGTAAAGCACATAACAAATATACATACTTAATGCAATAAGGAGTGATGGGAGGGGGTGGAATCCGAGGAAGGAGGAGAAGCGAAAACGGGACACCACAGGGATCAGGTCCCTGAGCTTACATATTTGGATATGACGGATAAGCTCAACTCAACAAATGAGGTTGGCCGCATTGCAGCTCTCTACTCACCACACCACTAGCATTGAAGAAGTAAGTTTATATCAAGTGACAGTTAAAACTTAAAAGTAACTTTACATTGTAATTTAAATTATTCATTATGAATTCACAATATTGTTGGCACAAGAAGAATTTTGGAAATAAGAAACATAAAATATTCTCATTCATACAACAGCTGCATAATGCTGTTTCTGATACATATATTTGCTTACAAAAGAGCAGAACAGTAGCTCTCTGTTACCTAACAGCTTAATGAACCAACTACTCATCTTAATTTCATAGCTTAACGCTTGTACTTAGTCTTAAAGACACTTTGACTACTGCAAAAAGCATAAATAAATACGCATCAGAAATTTCAGCAAGAGTACATCAGAAATTTCATAACATTAACACTCCTCCTTGAAATTTTTGATGGACACTCCGAGCAAATCTCTAAGTCTTTTAAATCTTGCTCTAGGTAGAGTTTTAGTCAGAATATCAACAACTTGAACATTAGAACAACAATGAATTAGCTTGATCTCACAATTCTTAACAGCCTCACGAACAACATGAAACTTCACTTGAATGTGCTTGGTCTTTCCATGCTGAACTGGATTTTCTGCAATGGCAATTGCTGATTTGCTATCACAGTAAATTTGATTAGCTTCTAGGTGCTCTACTCCCAAATCAAATAGAATTTTCTTCAACCAAATAGTTTGGTTTGCTGTTGCAGCTGCTACAACATATTTAGCTTCAACAGTGGACTGAGCTACAATGTCTTGCTTCTTTGAGTTCCAAGAAAACATGCTAGAGCCTAAAGAAAAAGCATAACTAGTAGTGCTCTTCATGTCATCAAGGTTTCCAGCCCAATCACTGTCAACATAGCCAAATAAATTTCCATTTTCACTTGGCTTATACCAGATTCCAAGTTGAGTAGTGCCTTTCAAGTACCTAAGCACTCTCTTTGCTGCTGCAAAATGAATCGCACTTGGACTCTGCATAAATCTTGAGAGTAAGCTAGCTGCATACATGAGATCGGGTCTAGATGAAGTGAGATAAAGCAAACTTCCAATTAAACTTCTATAAAGAGAAGCATCCATTTTTTCAGCTCCATCATCCTTGGGCAGTTTCAAATTCTGCACCAGAGGAGTTGGGACAGATTTGCAACTTTCCATTTTTAACTTCTTCAAAACTTCATGAGCATACTTCTCTCGATTCAGAAAAATTCCATCTTCAGTTTGATGCACTTCCAAGCCTAGAAAATAATTCATTTCTCCTAAGCTAGACATCTGAAACTGATTCTGCATCTCCTCCATAAGTTAATGCACTTCTTGTTGATTATTGCTAGTCACTAGCAAATCATCAACATACAAAGAAACAATTAAAGAGCCACCATCCAACAACCTTTTCACATAAAGAGTTACATCATTTTCACTCCTCCTGAAACCTTGACTGCAAAAATAGCCATCAATTCTGTTGTACCAAGCTCTAGGAGCTTGTTTCAACCCATACAAAGCTTTATGAAGCTTCTACACCTTGTCTTCACTTCCTTTCACAACAAAAACTTCAGGTTGAGCTACATAAATTTCTTCAGTCAAGTTCCCATTTAAGAATGCATATTTGACATCTAAATGCCAAAATTTCCATTTCATTTGAGCTGCCAAAGCTACAAGAATGCGAATAGTATCCATTCTTGCAACCGGAGCAAATGTTTATGCATAATCAATTCCTGGCTGTTGAGCATAGCCTTTAACAACAAGTATGGCCTTGTATTTGTTAATGAATCCATTAGGATTCAAATTTACCTTGTAGACCCATTTAACTCCAATAGCATTTTTGTCCTTTGGTTTGTCAACTAGCTGCCATGTCTTGTTGTCTTCAATGGTGGTGATCTCTTCCTTCATTGCTTGGTTCCATTCTTCAACCTTACTAGCTTCTTCAAAGCTACTAGGTTCAACTACAGCAACATTACATCTATGATAAACTTCTGAAAGAGGTCTAGTGCCTTTCACAGCAAAATCATCATCAACCTCTTCTTCTTGATCTTCATCGGTGCTCTCCAAAGAAGGCAAAACTGCATGCCTTTCCATTTGACAAGTCTCCCAATTCCAAAAAGAATCTTCATCCACCTTCACATCTCCACTGACAAAAACTTTGCCTGAATCAATTCCATAGACTTTATAGCCCTTAGACTTTGAGCTATTGCCTATTAAAATTCCTTTTTTAGCTTTCTCATCCAATTTGCTTCTTTTCACATCTAGTACATGACAGCAACAAGGTGAACCAAACACTTTTAGATGTCTAATGGATGGTTTAATTCCTCCCCAGGCTTCAATGGGTGTCTTCCCTTCTACTGCTCTTGTAGGAAGTCTATTTTGGAGGTAGACAGCTATGTTTACAACTTCTGCCCAAAAAGACTTTGGCATTTTCTTCTCAAAAATCATGCATCTAGCCATCTCAAGGACTGATCTATTTTTCCTCTCTGCCACTCCATTTTGTTGGGGTGAATAACTCACTGTAAGTTGGCGCTCAACTCCCAAATCTTCACAAAATGCATTAAATTTAGCAGAGGTATACTCCTTTCCATTGTCGGTTATGAGTTTCTTCAAAAAAATAACCATTTTCAGCTTCAACAAGGGCTTTAAACTTCTTGAAAATAGAAAAACTTCATATTTCTATTTAAGAAAGTAAACTCAAGTTATTCTTGTAAAATCATCTATGAAGAGAATAAAATACTTATTGCCATTGAGTGAAGTAGTTTTCATAGGTCCACAAACATCAGAGTGCACTAACTCAAGCTTTTCACTTGCTCTCCATGTAGATGAACTTGGAAAAGGCAATCTATGTTGCTTACCAAGTTGACAGCCTTCACATACTTCGGAAGAAACTTGAATATTTGGCAAATCTTCGACTAACTCAAGCTTTTGAGCAAACTGAATGGATCTCAAATTAAAGTAACCAAACCTCGTATGCCATAGCTTAGAATCAAGTTCAGTCTTGCTAATATTGCACTCATGTTCATAAATTAAATTCCAATTAACAGGAAAACTTCTTTTTTTCATCTCTACTTCAAATAATTCATGACTATCAACATCAGTAATTACACAACTTTTTTCTTTAAACAACACGCAATAACCACTTTGCATCATTTGACCCACACTCAATAGGTTTTGATCAAGTTCAGGCACTAAAAGAACATCAGAAATATGCTTAATACCTGTTGCAGTATGAATTCCCACAACTCCTTTACCAGTGATGGCAAGTTTGTCTCCATTTCCAATCTTTACCGATCCTCCAGCGGGTTTCAGCTCAGAAAAGAATTATGGTCTGCTTGTCATGTGCTGAGTGTAGCCACTGTCAATAAACCATGTATTTTCATCCTCCAAACTCCTTGTAGTCTTGGCCATGAACAATAGATCTTCATCATTTTCAGCTTCAATGACATTTACCTTTTGAGTGGTTTGATTTTGCTGCTGCTGTTTCAGCCTACAAAACCTCTCTATATGGCCATTTTGTTTACAGTATCTGCATTGAATAGGTGGTGGTGTCTTCCCTTTGTACCAGCAATCACTCTCCTTATGGCTGGTTCTCCTGCAAATCCCACACTTTGGTAATTTTTCTCTTCTCTTGGAATCATTTCTATAGTGCTATCCAACATATTTCTTCTCTCCTTTTGCTGCTACAGCCTTCCCTTTGTGTTTGACTTGTAGAGCACTTTCTGGTGCCTCCTCCTGTCTGAGAAGCCTTCACTGTTCTTGAGCTTGAAGAGCATTTATCAGCTCTGTCAAGCTTATCTTGGAGAGATCCTTTGACTCTTCAAGTGAAGAAATCTTGGATTCAAACCTTTCGGGTAAGACAACCAAGACTTTCTCAACTATTCTGCTGTCTGGAAATTTCTCCCCCAACAATCTGATCTGGTTCACAACCTTCATCATTTTGGTCATGAAATCTTTTATGTTTTCAGCCTCATTCATCTTCAAGGCTTCAAAATCTCTTTTGAGCTTGAGAACTTGCATTTGCTTAGTCCTCTTATTTCCAAAAAACTCCTCTTCAAGCTTCTCCCAAACTTCCTTTGCTGTATCCAAGTTTGAGATTCTCATAAAAACATCATCATCCACAACTGAATGCAAGATGGTAAGAGCCTTTGCTCTTTTGGAAACTTGCTCATTGTGAACTCTCATCTGAGCAACAGTGGGATTTTCTTCCAAAGCTGGTGGTTCAACTGTCTCCACTGCTTCCCAAAGATCATAAGCTTTCAACTGAGCTCTCATCTTCACATCCCAAATTTCGTAGTTCTTTCCTGTGAATACAGGAGGTGCTAGTAGTGAGACATTGTTGGAAGCCATGTAGAAGGTTGGGTATTCTGAAAATAGATTGGGTTTTTGATTTTCTCTCCTTTCTATTTTCTGGTTTTCTGTTTCTGGTTTTCTGTTTCTGGTTTTCTCTCTTCTCTCAGGTTCTCTCACAGTCCCTCAAGATCAAAATAGCTATAGATACCAATTGTTGGCACAAGAAGAATTTTGGAAATCAGAAACATAAAATATTCTCATTCATACAGCAGCTGCATAATGTTGTTTCTGATACATATATTTGCTTACAAAAGAGCAGAACAGTAGCTCTGTTACCTAACAGCTTAATGAACCAACTACTCATCTTAATTTCATAGCTTAACACTTGTACTTAGTCTTAAAGACACTTTGACTACTGCAAAAAGCATAAATATATACACATAAGAAATTTCAGAACATTAACACAATATAACTTTTAAATCCCTGAGCTTGACCACACTTAAGAGCTAAAACAATGTTTAAACTAGCTTATCTTAACTTCTCTTCTCCTTAAAAAGGACAAATGGGATAGTTGGATGAAGAAATTTTTAGTACAATTTATTTTTACCTTTCTTATCTCTCGCTTTCCATTTTCTATCTTTCTCTGCCCCCTTTTTCTTTCCCTAGAAGAAAAAAAATCGTAAAATAACCTCAACTTTATTTTTAAAATTCTTATTTTAAATTTTAATTTTAAGGAAATTTTTGAGAAAAAAAAAAAGTTGAGCTAAACAATAAACACTCAAAATCAAATAATTAATCGAAAGAAAATGCAAGTTAGGGATATAACTTTATAAAAATCAAGTCCAACATTATATAAGTTTATCGAGGATTGCTAGGGATGGTTAGGTAGTTGACACACACATATGATGCAGTCCAATTGCTGAGTTCTCTTCTCAACTAATATGTATGATGTATCTTAAAGGAGCAGTAGATCTCCACGCCTCCGCCAAAGCACATACTTTCACAGTTGATGTGAGTGTCCATGGTCGAGTGGAAAAACATGCTGAGAATGAAATTTCAAGCATATACTGCGAATTCGGGAACATCCAATAGAGATGTCTCTGCAGGTTTTGCTTCAGCAGTGGACAACGCAATAAGGAGTGGTAGTGGAGGAGGAGCTTTGCGACCATTCCCTGAGCATGGTTTTGCTTCGATAGTGGACAATGCGATAAGGAGTGGCAGTGGAAGAGGAGCTTTGCGACCATTTCCAGAGCATGATTTTGCTTCAACAGTGGACAATGCAATAAGGAGTGGTAGTGGAAGAGGAAATTTGCCACCATTCCCTGAGCATGGTTTTGCTTCGACAGTGGACAATGCAATAAAGAGTGGTAGTGGAGGAGGAGATTTGCGACCATTCCCTGTGCAGGATTTTGCTTCAGGAGTGGATAATGTGAAGGGAGATGTTGAAGATTTTCAATTATTCACCGTGGCTGAGCTTGTAGCAGCCACCAACAATTTCTCACTTGACAACAAGATGATGGGTGGTGTAATCCCTTTTACGTACAGAGGCAAACTCGTTGATGGTCGTGAGGTGGCAATCAAGAGGGATTTATTCTTGTGGAGGAGAACGTCTGACTTGGCCTTCTTGTCCCGTTTACATCACAAGAACTTGATTGGGCTGGTTGGGTTCTGTGAAGAGAAACATAGAATGCTCTTGGTGTATGAGTATATGAAGAATGGGTCGTTGTATGATCATTTGCACGACAAGGGTAGCAGTGTGTTGAAATCGTGGAAAATGAGGATCAAAATTGCTTTGGATGCTTCCCGCGGAATAGAATATCTTCATAACTATGCAGTTCCGTCTATTATTCACAGAAATATCAAGTCTTCCAACATACTTCTTGATGCCACTTGGACGGCAAGAGTATCTGATTTTGAATTGTTGTTCATGCATGATTTCCAAAAATTGGAGGTAGTGGGAACCCCTGAATACATTGCTCCTGAGTACCTTCGTCTAAATGTGGTAACAGCAAAGAATGATGTGTATTGGTTTGGAGTTGTGCTGCTTGAAATTTTAACGGGAAAGGAACCTACAATATATGGTAGTCATAGCGGTATGGTAGAATTTGCAGTGCCTGCTATTTTGGCTGGAGATTTGGCAAAAATTTTGGATCCAAGGGTTGGACCACCCGATGTGAATGAAGCAGAGGCACCGGAGTTACTGGCCCATACCGCTATTCATTGTGTGAAAACAAAAGGGAAAGATAGACTAACCATGACTGAAACTGTGGTCAATTTGGAGAGAGCTTTGGCTATTTGTAATAGTAGCCCACGTGATAGCATTTCCACCGCTACTATCTCTGATGTTTCAGAATGATATGTTAAGAAAACCATTAATAATTATATCTTACTTTGATGGGTTCTCCATTTTATGTATGTAATAGTAATTTATTAGGAGACTTTCATATAAAAAAGTATATGATAGTACGTTATTTGGTGTGTATGTCAATTGAATTGAAATTAATTTAAAACTCTTTTACTTCCTCGTTGTATGAGTGTGTAATAGAGAGAAATATATTAACTCCTTGTTTTACTTTCAACATGGTATAGTCCAACCTGGGAAAGGGGGGTGAAAAACATTGAAAATTTTGTAAATTCTCTCATTGATTCTTTCTAATTTTCATACTTTCATTTTTCTAATATACTAGCTTAATAACCCATGCCCTACACGGGTGTTAAATATATAATCTACATTTTTTATATTATTGTATTTTTATGTATTTCTTAATTATTTTTTAAATTTATATAAATATATGTTAGCAAATATGTATTTAATATATAAAAAATATATAAAATAATTATGAATATTGATATATATTAAAATAAATTTTTATTTATATATGTCTTATATCATTTTAATATATATATATATATATATAAATGTTTGTTTTAAAAAAATATTATCTCTATAAATGTCATAGTTAGGGATGACAATGGAGAAGGTCTGGCTAGGGTACTATAGTATTCATCCCCATACCGTATTTTAAAAAAAATTCCCATATCTAGACCCACACCCGCTGGATAGTAACTTTAATACCCGTGTCTTTTCACCTTGGTGTAGGATCGAGGCAGCAGATCTAGAAGGGATGGTGAATAGATCTTTCAACTTACCAAAATCTCTTTCCTTTTTCGAAATCTTCTATTTCACCTTCCTTCTTTATAAAGAATCCAAATATTCAAAAGAAAGATTTTAGAAACGATTTGAATAGAGATTTTGAATTCAGATCAGATTAAGAATTCAGAGTTTATTCCAATTAAAAGATGTTGATTAGGAAAACTTAAGCGAGTAACCTTGATATCTTGAATAGGCAAGAATGTAAAGATTAAAGAAATAATGCTCAAGAGTTTTATACTGGTTCAGTCATAAAGACTTATCCAACACCCTGTTAGATCTTTCACTATTTCAAATTTCAAGTTACATGGACACCACACACAAGAAATCTAAAATTCATGCTTTCTAGACTTGAACCCTACAGTACAGAAAGAAACACCTAATAGAACACTTGTAACGCCCTTCGTTACAATAACAACCCATAGTAAAGTATTCTTTAAAACATAAATAATATAAACTTTTTGAAAATACAATGGTCTGAAATACCTCAAATATTATAAAATAAGATTGAATAAATAAATCCTTACATATATAAAAACATTATTCTCGAATATGGGCATCTAAAATGAGTAATAAAAGAGTAGTGTAATTAGCCACAACCGACCCTTAATTCTAAGGTACTAACCAAGGTAAAATATAACTAAAAAGAACTAAGTCTTCAAGTCTCCGTCGTCTCTACAGTTTCTTCCTCGTGCTCTGAAAACAACACTTTTGATGAGATAATAATCCCAATAAATAAAACAAGTTCTAAAAAGGTTCGCAAATAGTGTTGTTCTCAGCCGGCACGATAATCCGGAAAAACTCAACCACGATACCCGCAAAGAATTTTAAATAAAATATTGTATAAATATACTCCAATAGAAGTCAAATTAAAACAACCACAATTTACTCTCATAACATTCTCATTAAGGTAAATATTTCAATAAATAAAATTAACACCTCAATACATTCAAATAGATATCACAAACACAACTTAGTAATTCTCAGAATCACTAGACTAGACTCTTTGGTTTCCGGAACCAGTATGGATCTCAGATTCATAAAAGGTCTATGAGCTCATATCCATGCAATGGCATCCCACTGCCTTCTCCATCTTAGATGAAGGTATCCCGAATCTCTTCCCCATCCCAGATGGAGATATCTACTATGTATCTCATCCCCATCCCAGATGGAGGTATCTCATATTCAATTCTCAGAATAAAATATACACCATCACCACTTCCCAGAAGATGATGACCAACTCATAAATAATTACAAAATATCATCCCAAATAATTATCAAATAATTTCCTTAGTTCCATGCACTCAATAAAATTCATAAGATCATACCACAGTATAGCATCATAAAAAGTAATTAATAACAAGAAATAGTGCAATACAATATATCTATATATATGTAAATGCATATATTCATATATCTATATAATATACATAAATATATAGAACAACCAATGTAAGGCACAAATATGAATTCCAAGTGATATGCGTTACATATATATACAATATTCCATGAAAGCCATTTGACCGCAGCCACGTTCCATATTTTCTTTTCCATCTATTTAATACACATCTACTTACACATGAAACCAATAACACCATATCACTTCCCGTTCTAGTTTAATTATTTCGTGTGCATGGGACTCCAGGAATTTCAAACAGAAAATATTGCCACCGAAAATTATAATCCAGCAGGAGTTATAAGGTTGGTTTGTTGGTGAAGAAAGAAGGGAGGGAGGGATAGGTTGTGGGTTCGAATCCCTCTGCTAACAAAACTAACATATTGACAATTAACATTTGGCCGATAAAAAAAAACAATTATAATCCAGTAATCATGAATGTTCAACGTAACCCTACTACGATAACTAAAAATGTCATTAATCCAGTTCTTTTTATTAAGTGCTTCAAGGAAACTCTTCGTTCAAGAAAATATACCATGGAGGATTTAAGAAAAGATGTTTTACTCACCTCTCTTGAAATAATTTGCGCTCTTTGTTTATTCTTCCTCTTCTCTGTCTATTGCGTCAACAAGATCCACTATATTTCTTCCTTCTCCTCACTTCAAACGATCTAAATAATTTTCTATTTCTCAAGAGACTAACTATGTAATTCTAGGAAGGAAACTGCCTATCCTTATGTAGGTAGAGGAGTATGTGATTTAAGATTAGGTCACATCAGACAAATTTGGCTTGCCAAATCTTTCTTTATCTTTTTCTACTTTATTATCTAGATTTATCTCATTATTAACATTATCTATTATTTTCTTTTCTTTCAAGATTTATTAAGGTAAAACATGATAAGATTTAATTCGTTCTCGAGGACCAATTTGAACTATATATAACAAATATTTTATCTAAACTAGATATATAATATTATATTATTACTATATTAATTATCTTTTGTATTCTTTTGTAGTTGTTAGATAATCTTAACAGTTCTTATGTTAATCACCTAATCTTTTTATTGATAAGATAATTATTTAACTCAATAATATTTAATATATAGTAACTAAATAGTAATATTTTAATTCAATTATTTTAATTCAAATAAATTCTTACACTAATATTTTTTATACTAAATCTCAAAAAAATTAATCTTTTAAATAACAATAATCATATTAAATTTTAGGATGTTACATTTCTCCCCTCCTTTAAGAATTTTTTCCTCGAAATTAACCCTAAACTAACATCCAAGTAATTCACGTTAACCACATTTAGGGTAGGTGTTTCTCAATTAGCAAGATCTAAGTACTAGCACATAACATCCTTCTCTAACTCCCGAGTAGTCTTCTTCAAAGTCAATCTTTTTCTATTACTAGCCACCTATACATTTTCTTTAAATCCTAATACATCTTGGTTATCCCAGAATGTATGGTGAACTTCTGTTTATATGCCTCACTCCACTCCTTTTTCTCTAAGACTCCCCTCCTTAATTAGGAACAATTATCCTATTTTTAATTAACTCTAGACTATCAACAATAGCACATAACTTTCTTTTACCCAAATTATACCATTTTTTTAAAAACCTTTCACACTTAATCTCTCCACTAAGGTCACTACAAATTTTCAACCTATTTAGTTTCAAATTTAAGTATTCAATGACACACTCAACTTTAAGTCTCTAGGCTTCTCTATCAAGTTTATCTCCCTCACCATCAAGCTAGACATGTGCAAAGATTCACTACTAAGAACATTAGCCACTACATTGACTTTTCACGATGGTACTTCAACTCAAACTCATCATTAATCCTTAAGGAACTCCACATCTAGTCACAGGGTTTGGGCTATCCTCAATGTTTAAAATATATAAAATCTTACTTCCTAGAGAAAAATTCTTCCCCTTAGATCTTATTATTCAATTCTTGTACTCCACTTACAGGATAACAACCTACGCCTAGTCTATACTCTGATCACCTTATTTACCTTTGAGTTTTACTAAAGTAATTTAAGAAAGCAACTTTCCAATATAAGCACGATCATAATATAGGAAACATATCACTCATAGCAAACAACAATTTCTATTGCCTGAACAATAATTATTAAGACAAATGGATATGCATCGCTCAATCATTAATATATGCTATTTATTAATTTATTTATCTATTGATTTATTTATTTATCTAGAAACTGTCCATAAATAATATGTAAGTATACTGTACATCCGGCATACCAATAGGCACGAAAATTATGGTTGATCACTTAAAACAATTAACTATCAAAAGCATGTATACCAGACATCTCAGACACAAGTTTACAATAAATTTCTTAGAGGATGAACTACCATTTAGTATATACGTTCAAGTAATTAAAATATGGAAACACTAAATATAGGTAAGTATAATTACATCAATACACAAAAGAATCATTGATTATTATTCCTAATATAAGGGTTTGAGATTTAAAACATGGAAGAAAAAAAATATCAGACTTCTTCCAAACCAACAATCCATTCATCTCGAAATGATTACTAGAGTCATAACCTTGTATAAAAAAAATTTCACAAGTTCAAAAGGCTACTTGCAATTACAAAATAAATTGAATTGTTAAGAATAGATCTATTATTCACAATTATACCTTTATAAATAAGTATATGTATAGTATCTTAATTATTAAAGTAAACTAACAATCACGAAGAAAATCTCCAAGACTTAATTATTATTTTTTTATAGGAATTTATCATTAGTATCCTTTTTTTTAAAGCCTATCACACATTTTACTTAAAATAAAATATCAGTAAGATGACTTAAAGTACGCAGTCAATGAAATTTCAACGTGTTCATTACTATAAGCTCAATAAAAGAGTAAGACATATGTCATCATGCCTAATTATTAATATTATTATTAATTTTACTTTTCTTATTATTGAAATTAAAATTTTTAGAATTAAAAAAAGGTTTCACCCTCCCTTGGTCAAAGTTCAACTCGAAGAGCTAGACTGTCATAACTCTATCACGAATATTATATATATATATATATATATATATATATATATATATATATATTCATGAACTAACATATATGAACACACACATAGCTTACACTTCATTCAGCCAAATTTTATATCAAGCATGCCTAACTAATTCTTCTATCATACATTCCTACAACTTAGTTTGCTCATAAACTCCCTCAAATAGAATTCAACGCCATTTATTATGATCAGCCCAACATATCTCTAAATTCCAATACTTATTCGAAATGAACAATTAACAAGCAATCCAATCAATCCATGCATCATTTTGAGTCACAAAAAAAATAGGTGTAGTGGGAAAGTGGATGTCGATACCTTTTTAGAGGTGGAACTCAACTTATATCCCCCGGATGTTTGATCACTAAGGCTAATGGGGTGTATCACTAAGCAAGGTTCAGTTTTCAAGTAACCATTCTATAATGTTTATTAGTTTTAACGGCACTCTCAGTACAGTGTTAGTCGCAACTATACTAACTATGGGCTTTATTCGTGAAGACTATTTCTTATTCTTAAAATCCGCTTGATATTTACACTACCACAATCTAATTTTTTTGTTAGTTATACTCGTTCTAACCAAGCCATTATTTTCATTGTTGTGTTATGCTCCAAAGAACTCTTAATCTCGCATGAAACAAGTTGATGCATGCGATACTAGAATCATTGGTGAGTGGCAATGCCAAAATCAAACATGCAGTGGCAGTACGTAATAATTGGGGAAAGGTTAGCTATGGGTGTTAAGATAAATTGCATTAATCAAGAGTCAGATAGCAAGAATTTTCAAAATGTTTCTAGGTGGCTTCATCAACTAAGTACTTAAGGTTTGACACGAAGGAATTCAACAAATATGGTTGAGATGCAACAGCAATAGTTTTATCAGAATAATCTATGACTACATAAGTAGATGGCAACCAATCTATGCCATGAATGACGTCTAATCCAAACATAGGCAAACATATAAGATCAACAGAATAAGACACATCTCAATACACCACAAGACATCTCAACAAGTAATAGAAGTAACAAACTTATCCTATCACTCAAAACACGTGGTAATTAAGAAAACAAGAAAGATTAGATTTTTCACACAATCGTAATTGAAATTTTCTTTAGTATCTAAAGTCATTCCTCTACTTCAATCAAATGTGAGTAGTCGCAAAAAATTGGCGGATTGTTCCTACAAAATTTAGATAACCCCACGTACTAAGGATTTGAAGGCGTTATCGCTCCAGCAACAACTCCGCCCCCATTTCCCATATGACGGATGATCTCTGTCAGCTCTTGCATAACTTTGACCACCCGATCCAAAGCTATATATAGCAAGTGGCTCACTCGTGTTTGCCCCTCGCCTATTAGCTTCAATGAAATTGCACACCACCAATCAAATATTGGGTTGACCAGGTCCAATATCTAAAAGATTAGCATGCAACATTCATAGTTCTAACAAGCAGTCCTATGTGCCCATTTTTTTTTTTTTTAAAAACAAACCCATTACCACAGTCAGATTTAGGATCAAACTGCTCTGATACCATAAATGTAAAACCCTTCGTTACAATAAAATCCATAGTAAAGTATTCTTTAAAACATAAATAATATAAACTTTTTGAAAATACAATGGTCTGAAATACCTCAAATATTATAAAATAAGATTGAATAAATAAATCCTTACATATATAAAAACATTATTCTCAAATATGGGCATCTAAAATGAGTAATAAAAGAGTAGCGTAATTAGCCACAACCAACCCTTAATTCTAAGGTACTAACCAAGGTAAAATATAACTAAAAAGAACTAAGTCTTCAAGTCTCCGTCGTCTCTACAGTTTCTTCCTCGTGCTCTGAAAACAACACTTTTGATGAGATAATAATCCCACTGAATAAAACAAGTTCTAAAAAGGTTCGCAAATAGTGTTGTTCTCAGCCGGCACAATAATCAGGAAAAACTCAACCACGATACCCTCAAAGAATTTTAAATAAAATATTGTATAAATATACTCCAATAGAAGTCAAATTAAAACAACCAAAATTTACTCTCGTAACATTCTCATTAAGGTAAATATTTAAATAAATAAAATTAACACCTCAATACATTCAAATAGATATCACAAACACAACTTAGTAATTCTCAGAATCACTAGACTAGATTCTTTGGTTTCCGGAACCAGTGTGGATCTCAGATTCGTAAAAGGTCTATGAGCTCATATCCATGCAATGGTCCCACTGCCTTCCCCATCTTCCCAGATGGAGGTATCTACTATGTATCTCATCCCCATCCCAGATGGAGGTATCTCATATTCAATTCTCAGAATAATAAAATATACACTGTCACCACTTCCCAGAAGATGATGACTAACTCATAAATAATTACAAAATATCATCCCAATTAATTATCAAATAATTTCCTTAGTTCCATGCACTCAATAAAATTCATAAGATCATACCACAATATAGCATCATAAAAAGTAATCAATAACAAGAAATAGTGCAATACAATATATCTATATATATATATATGTAAATACATATATTCATATATCTATATAATATACATAAATATATAGAACAACCGACGTAAGGCACAAATATGAATTCCACGTGATATGTGTTACATATATATACAATATTCCATGAAAGCCATTTGACTGCAGCCACGTTCCATATTTTCTTTTCCATCTATTTAATACACATCTACATACACATGAAACCAATAACACCATATCACTTCCCGTTCCGATTTAATTATTTCATGTGCACGGGACTCCAGGAATTTCAAACAAAATATTGCCACCGAAAATTATATTAAACAGGATAACTCAACTATTCAACAATTGTAATCCAGCAATCATGAACGATCAACCTAACCCTACTACGATAACTAAAAATGTCATTAATCCAGGTCTTTTTATCAAGTGCTTCAAGGAAACCCATCGTTCAAGAAAATATACCATGGAGGATTTAAGAAAAGATGTTTTACTCACCTCTCTTGAAGTAATTCATGCTCTTTGCTTATTCTTCCTCTTCTCTGTCTATTGTGTCAACAAGATCACTATATTTCTTCCTTCTCCTCACTTCAAACAATCTACTAATTTTCTATTTCTTAAGAGACTAACTATGTAATTCTAGGAAGGAAACTGCCTATCCTTATGTAGGTGGAGGAGTATGTGATTTAAGATTGGGTCACATCAGACAAATTTGGCTTGCCAAATCTTTCTTTATCTTTTTCTACTTTATTATCTAGATTTATCTCATTATTAGCATTATCTATTATTTTCTTTTTTTTCAAGATTTATTAAGATAAAACATATAAGATTTAATTCGTTCTCGAGGACCAATTTGAACTATATATAACAAATGTTTTATCTAAACTAGATATATAATATTATATTATTACTATATTAATTTTCTTTTGTAGTTGTTAGATAATCTCAACAATTCTTATATTAATCACCTAATCTTTTTATTGATAAGATAATTATTTAACTCAATAATATTTAATATATAGTAACTAAATAGTAATATTTTAATTCAATTATTTTAATTCAAATAAATTCTTACACTAATATTTTTTATACTAAATCTCAAAACAATTTAATCTTTCAAATAACAATAAGTATATTAAATTTCAGGATGTTACAACACTACTATTAGATTCTGAAAATCATATTTTAGATAATTCGATCTTTCAAAAAAGATAAAGGTTATGGAACGATTTCACCTTTAGTGAATGATAGAATGTTTCAGCTCTTCAAATTCCAATCATCTCTTCAAGCAAATTGATCTTCCTTTTTTATTCTTCCATTTTGAAAATGAATGAGATCAAATAGCTTTAGAACCTTCTTGATGCTCTTATCTCAAAGTATGTTTAAAACTGATTTTCGAAAAGCATATATTAGAGAGAGAGGATTTAATCTATTACATAGACAATGTAATCTATTAAATCGTTCTTCAGCACACCTGAGTTCTATTCAAGAATTATTTTAACCTGTTACATCAAAGCGTAACCTATTAAATTGCTCTTGATGACCTTTTTAAGTGATCTGGGTTCGTTTTAATCTGTTACATGTCCATGTAATTGATTAAAAAGATTTTTCTTCCTTCTGAAATAACTTTTTGGATCTATAGTAATCGATTAAACCATGTTGTAATCAATTAAAATATAAACAATGTAAATTCTTTCAGAAACAAGACTCAAAGTCTAAAATGCCTTGTGTAATCGATTATCCTGAGGTGTAATCGATTACACTTTGTATTTTAGCTCTTCCCAGATAAAAAGAAAACATGGTAATTTGTTACATATATGATGTAATCGATTACTACAGTGAAATTATCTACAAGATCAATCAATTTACTTTCTTAGATTTTTTGTTAAACTGTAGGCAAAGACTACTACTAAAAATCAATCACGCAGATGCCTAAGACTATAACAAATAATACAATATCACATCTTTATATGTTTGACATATTTAAAAATTAAAACCAAAACTTTAAGAGAGGACTAAACAGATCTAGTCATTATGTCAGTAGTTGGGTATGTAAATGCCTGTACCTTATCCGTACCCGTTACCCGCACTTTAATTAATTATGAAAACTTGATTAATAAAATATTGATTAAAAATAAAATATTAATTAAACTAAAATCTCATTTAAAGATTTTTATAAACTAGAAAAGAAAAAAAGAGAGAAAAGAAGCAAATAAGGAAGGTAGTTTTTTTTTTTTTAATTAAGAAACATGATCTATCTCTAAGTAAATAAAGATCATCATGATTTATCTCTATAAAAAACAACATTATTATTTTTTATAATTAAAGAACATGATCTATCTCGTAGCAAATAAAGAACATATTATTAAATACTAATATAATCAGTAATAGAATAAAATATTATTATAAACTTAAATGAATAATATAATGATTATTTTTTATTTATTAACACATAAAAATCAATTAGTATTAATTACTATTTACAATAAGTTGTTTTTAAATCATGATAACAAATAAAAAGTTAAATTATAAAAATATCCATAAAATTTATAATCAAATAATAGAATGCAAATTCATTTAAGATTTAATAATAATAATAATAATAATAATAATAATAATAATAATAATAATAATAATAATAATAATAATAATAATAATAAATGATCAATTGATTGATAATTGATCATTTGTATTTCAGGTAGAAAAATTCTTAAGATATATTTGCCTAAAATAAATCTCACAAAATTCCTAAATTTAAATTTAAATTTGCTATAAATTTGAATCAAAATATATATATTAGTGTTATTAATTAATTTGAATAACTGTATATAATTATATTATTAAATAATTAGAATGTTTTAATCATGATTCATTACCATAATTAACTATTTCATAAATAAATAATCACCTTAATTATCATAAATGTATATTTTTCATGAATTAAAAAATAAAATAATATATAGTTGATGTATTTTTATGAATTAAAAATAATTATATTATTAAATAATTAAAATATTCTAGTCATGATTGATTACCGTAATTAAGTATTTTATAAATAAATAATCATGTTAATTACCATAAATATATTTTTGTGAATTAAAAATAAAATAGAATTATTTAATGACATTATGGAGGGAAAAGAATGAATATGGTGTTGCCACGTGGCATTTGTCTACGTGGCAAAATCTTCTTTTATATAATATAAAATAAAATTGAATTGAATGAATTGACAATTTATTATTATTATTATTATTATTTAGGCTTAGTTGCGATTTTTATCCCCAACTTTTTAATTTTTTACGGATTTTTCCCCCAACAAATTAATTTTGCGTATTTTACCCCCAACTTTTTAAAAAGTTATAAATTTTACCCTCCACAGTTTTGATGACGTGGCATGCTAAAATAGTTGCATTTTTTACCCCTCAACTTTTTACTTTTTGGCAAATTTTACCCCTAACTTTTTACTTTTGGTGAATTTTACCCCCATTTTTTATGTTTATGTTAGCATGCCACGTCATCAAAACTATGGAGGGTAAAATTTGCAATTTTTTTAAAAAAAGTTGGGGGTAAAATGCGCCAAATTAATTTGTTGAGGGAAAAATCCACCAAAAATTGAAAAGTTGAGGGTAAAAATTGCAATTAAGCCTATTATTTACAATAAATCATTAAATTAGTAATATCAATTAATATGAATTAAACAATGTAAATTTTCAAATCATAAATATCTTAAAATATTGATGATGTTCAAATTTGAATATGAATATGAATATAAATTAGTGTTATCAATTAATATGAAATAAACAATTTCAAATTTCAAATCATAAATATCTTAAAATATTAATAATGTTCAAATTTTATTATCATCCAAACATGTATATATAGATATTGTTTAAATTATCAATTATATATTTGCATTATAAAATTATGAGATAAAAAAAATATAATTGCATGATTTTTTTATTTTAATTTGTTATAATTTTGACTTTAAATTAGTGTTATTAATTAATATGAATTAAACAATTTCAACTTTCAAATTATAAATATCTTAAAATATTGATTACGTTCATATTTGAATATGAATATGAATTTAAATTAGTGTTATCAATAAATATGAATTAAACAATTTAAAATTTAAAATTACTGTAAAAATAAAATGGTCTTCATTTAAACGGGAAAAAAATCAATATGGGGTTGTCAAGTGGTATCAACCTACATGGCAAAACCTTCTTTTATATAATATAACTAGCTTAATAACTCGTGCCTTGCACAGGTGTTGAGTTTATAATTTTTAATATATTTTTTAATTTTTAATTTTTTTATATATGTATGTGTTAGTATGTATATGTAAAAGATATATAAAATTAATTATGAATATTGATATATGCTTAAATAATTTTATATTTACACATGTCTTATGTTATTTTAATTTATATAAACATTTGTTTTACAACACTATTATCTTTATAAAGATATTTGCATTTATAAATAATTTAAATATATACATAATTTTAATAAAAATATTAATGAGAAAAAAATTTAGAATGCATGCCAAAGAGCCCCGAACCTATGGGTATCGACATGAATCCGACCCGACTTTGATGAGAATACCCACTTTGATCGGGTATAGATATGGGTATTATCCGAATTTTTTTAATGGAGATGAGGTGGATATCTAACTATTTAATTTAATTTAAATTATTCATTTTAATGATATGATTATAATATTGTAACAAAATAATGGTAAAGATTGATCTACTAAAATAAATTTGGCAATATTTTTAAATTTAAATTTACTTTAAATTTGAAACAAAATATGTAATAGTGTTATTTATTAATTTGAACCAAAATATAGATTTGCATTACAAAATTATGAAATAAAAATAAATCTAATTGCAAGATTTGAATAAGAATATAATTGTGTTATCAATTTTAATTTTTAAATGGGAAAAGAGCATTCAACCCCCCTAAACTTTACTCCTTTTACAAATAGACACCCTAAACTTTAATTTTGTTCAAATTGATCCTTAAACTTTATTTCTTTTACAAATAAACACCATAAACTTTAATTTTGTTTCAATCAATCCTTAAACTTTACCTCTTTTACATATAGACACCTAAATTTCAATTTCATCTCAATTAATTCTTAAAATTTACTGACTTCATAAATAATTTTTTATATTAAATTAGAGTTAAATTACTAATAAAAAAAATCTCAACTGATTATTTGTTTAATCTTAACTATTTATTAGTTTTATTTTTTTAAATCACTTTTTCAAACATTTGTTTTATAAGCTAAATAATTCATTAATATAAGATTGTTTGTTATGAGCACCAAAATAAGACTCATTACAAGAGCAAGTTACTGCATAAAAAACATACAGTAAACTGAAGCTAACATTTACGTATTACAATACAATTTCACTCCTAAATTTCTATACTCATTGTATAGCTATTAAATCCTCACCAAACCGCAAACGTGTGTCTCGGACCTTTCTTTGATTACTTTTCCAAACATTAAAACATAATAAAATTAAAAATTAAAAATCAAATAAAAATTTTTTTGATTAATGTTATTATTTCTCCTTTTTATATATCTTGTAAATTCATATTCTTTATTATATTTTAAATATTAAAAAATTAGTTGTAATAAAAAAATTAATAAATGATTAACATTTAAGATAAATAACTTGAAAAAAACTATTTGTAAAAAAGATAAATGTTAAAGATAAATTAAAATGCAATTAAAGTTTAAGGTGTCTATTTACAAAAAAGTTAAAATTAAAGTATCAATCATAATAAATTTAAAGTTCATGGTGTCTATTTGCAAAAGAGATGAAGTTTAAGGATTAATTGAGACAAAATTAAAGTTTAGGATGTCTATTTGTAAAAGAAGTAAAGTTTAAGGGGGCTTAATGCTCTTTTCCCTTTTTAAATTATAAAAATTATATTGATTAGAATTACCTAACTTAATATAATTATGTATTTTTTTATGAATTAAGAATGAAAAAAAACTATTTGTATTTCAAATAGAATTTTTTTTTTTGAAATGTATCTACCTAAAATGAATCTTGCGAGATTTTTAAATTTAAATCTAAATTTTAATCAAAATATATATTAGTGATATTAATTAATTTGAATTAGAATATATAATTGTATTATCAATTAGAATGTTTAAATTGTGAATGATTAATTAAATAATCACCTTAATTACTAAATTTGATGTATTTTTATGAATTAAATATAGAAAAAAATAGACGTGTGTGCTTAATATTTATAATAATAGTTTATAGTTTATATTTTAAAATGAAATTTTGAATTTAAATTAGTGTTATCAATTAATATGAATTAAACAATTTCAAATTTCAAATCATAAATATCTTAAAATAATGATCACGCTAAAATTTGAATATGAATATGAATTTAAATTAGTGTTATCAATTAATATGAATTAAACAATTTTAAATTTTAAATCATAAATATCTTAAAATATTGATAATGTTCAAATTTTATTATCATCTACACATGTATATATAGATATTGTTTAAATTATCAATTATATATTTGCATTATAAAAAGATGAGATAAAAATCTAATTGCATGATTTCTTTATTTTAACTTGTTATAATTTTGAATTTTAATATGAATTTGAATTTAAATTAGTGTTATCAATTAATATGAATTAAAAAATTTAAAATTTCAAATCATAAATATCTTAAATTATTGTTATCAATTAAATATGAACTAAACAATTTAAAATTTAAATTTACCATAAAAATAAAATCGTTTTCATTTCGACGGGAAGAGAATCAATATGTGTTGATCAGTGGCATCAACCTCCATGGCAAAATCTAATTGCAAGATTTTTTTTATTTTAATTTGTTATAATTTTGAATTTAAATTAGTGTGTTGTCAATTAATATGAATTAAACAATTTCAAATTTCAAATCATGAATATTTTAAAATATTGATCACGTTCAAATTTGAATATGAATATGAATTTAAATCATTGTTATCAATTAAATATGAATCCAACAATTTAAAATTTAAAATTACCATAAAAGTAAAATCGTCTGCATTTCGGCGGGAAAATAATCAATATGGTGTTGCCACATGGCATCCACCTACGTGGCAAAACCTTCCTTTATATAATATATTGATTGATTATATGGTATCAGAAAATGAAGAAGAAGAGATGCAAGTTACTCCAAATTGATGTGGTCACACATTTGATGCGTAAAATTTGTACCGCTTAAGGGCAAGCGTACCCTACGCAGTAGTAACAATGTACCTAAGTTCAGATATCGTACCCTAGAGACTGATTGTGGTTCCCAAATAACAAATTTGTAAAAGACAAGGAACGAAAGTTGTTTGAATTGCAATTGTGTACGATAAAATATTAATAAGTGTGAGTAAATGAAGTTGATAAGGGTTCTGCAGATTAAAAGGCCTAGGGTCGTGATTTCAGACTGTCCCGTGTTCCCCTTAATTCCCTATTTCAATTAAAGCATCACTTATTCATGCAATTACCAATCATACCTCTTAAAGTAATAAACAGAATTGGGTCATGTTCTGAAAATCCTCTCCTTCCTAAATCAATCCCTTTTGTTCATTAAAGACTAATTTAGAAAGAAGGTTTAGCACATAGAGATTAATTAACAAAAGTTAATCGAATTGGAAATTCCGGGAAGAGTTGTTTCATGCAAATCCCTAGAATTCAATCTCTACGCAAGTCAATTAATTAACAGTTTGATCATAACAATTAATCAATTTAGGGTTTAGGATGATCAGTCCTGATTAGAAAGATGAACATCGTAGCAATTTAATTGATAAAACAAATGAGAACTTTTATTGAAAATAGAAGAATCAGGGTTCACAGATAGGTCCTACATCACAATCCTAGCTTAAGGATTTAGCTAGCCATGGGCATAGGAAAGCATAAAACCAAACAAGACAACAAAAGAGATATTAGAGGAAAAGAATCGTTATAAGAATTAATCCCCGTAGTGCACTTCCGTCCTTCCTATTTTGTAGTTCCCTCAGAAACCCCAAAAGTACTCTCCTAGAAAGTATAAAAATGAAGGTAGAAAAAAAGGTGTCTAAAACAAAAAGACCTAGTCTATTTAAAAGCTGCAGCTGTCGCAGGGTATGCACGGCCCCGTGCTTAGGGTCATGCACGGGGTCGTGCATAAGTTACAGAGCGTGAGCTGTTCAGCACGCCCCGTGCATAGGGTCGTGCACAAGTTACGGAGCGCGAGCTGTTCAGCATGCCCCATGCATGGGATCGTGCACAACTTACGGAGCGCGAGCTGTTTAACACGCCCTGTGCATGGGGGCGTGCTTACTTGTCAGAGATGCAGATTTCCTCTTTTCCAACCCCTTTTTCTTCTCTTCCCGAGTTAAGGCTCACCCTGCACCAAAGCACCATATATCAGCTAAGATCAATCAAAGATGATGCAAATTAAAGATCAAATGGTGCGAGAAACCCCATAAAATAAGGGTCAGAATGGGGTTTATCAACATCATAAAGCTCAAAGAAAAGGAGTGGAGTACCAACAAAATAGCTCATCATGTTTGATTAAGAAAAATGATAAAAGATACAATAATAGTCCCTAAGTACTCTATTTATAGAGTTTATTCCTAAAAAACTAAGACTCTTAACATATGGGTATAATCATCTAACATTAAGCAGTATAGTATTCTAGATTGTAAATTAAATTTCGCGAAATTACCAACTGCCAAGCAGAAAAATGGATCATTTACACTATATTTTGGTTTACATAATATCTTTGCACATAGCATGACGGGTTAAAGTTTCATTAATTTCTGATACGTAAGTATGTGTGAATAAGCATACTAATATTTTTGTCTTTTCTTTTTGTCGTTCGAAATTTGGGGTGTTCGTCTGAGAATGGCACTTGTCATCATTATCTTTAAGTTAGTGCACCTTAGGATTCAATCATGGAAGGAATTAAGTAACTAACTAACGGTGGAGGCTAGTGTGAAGTACCAAACAAAGTGTTGCACCTGAGATATTAAAATATTACCGTTTATAATAGGTAACAGCCAGTTTATCTCAAAAAATTAAATTTGCAAACATGGGTCTCCTCCCTCTGACTTCTTTCCCTTCTCCGACAACATTCTCACTCTCATTTCTTCTTCTATATCTCCGGCAACATCCCCCACATGTCATTTGTTCATAAATTCATAAAGGAAAGGAAAACTCATATCAAAAAATTTGCTAATA
The DNA here is from genome assembly GCA_026413185.1 of Pueraria montana var. lobata. NCBI lineage: Eukaryota > Viridiplantae > Streptophyta > Magnoliopsida > Fabales > Fabaceae > Pueraria > Pueraria montana. Next base: position 60,777,874 of record CM048655.1, on the reverse strand, counting down.
ACAATATCACTGAAGCATGTGTGATAGAGGAACGATCCTATAAAAAAACCCAAATTGAAACACTCCAAATCCAACAAAACAGAAAAATGCAAATGCAATAATAAGAAAAATCATATTTCATTTATGGCACAACCATCGTGGTTCATCCCTTCTCTCCATCCTCCAACCATTGCACAACTAAATCAAAATCAAACTATGGAACCCTTTCGCTTCAAAGGCAAGAGCCAAGATCTTTATCTGTTCTTCAGATAAGCTTAAACAAAAAGTTACAACAGCCCCACAAATCTTTACAATGATTCGACAACAAAACCAAAATAAAATGAAAAATAAAGAAAAAACAAATAAAATGCTCTGCAGACTCAACATCATAGATCAAACCCCCATCGTCATCGCTGTCACCGTGTTCTTCTTCGTGCACTTTCATCACACGCCCGTCATCGCCGCCCCGCTCTCCGCCCAAGCTATGAGGGCCTCTTCGGTGCAACGGATGCTGCAGAAAACCCAGATCTGGGAGGTACAGAAAGTGGTTGCTTGTGTTAGGGTGGAAAAGCCAGATCTGGCATGCTCGCTGTTGCGATTGAAACCCAGATCTGGCGTGCTTGCTGTTGCTGTTGGAAAGGAAGCAGTTGTTGGGTTTTTTACAACAAAACCCAGAATTAAGAAAATAAAACCAAGATTTGACGGTGAAGAGAGCAAGGAAAGAGGAGAAGAGGGGAGAGGGAGGATGACGATGATGATGGCGCTGTCGCATGTGGCCGCTACGGAGGGTCGGAGGAGCCAATTTCATGCCTCCCAAATTCAACGAGACCACAACCCATGGAGACCCTATAATTAATCTCATACGTTCATTAAAATATTAATATATCTAACAGTAAAAAATGTTGGTGCATAGATGCAGCACCTACAAGGTACTTCACGCTAGTCTCCGGCGAGCATTATTATGTAAAATATTTATGTGGGGAAGGAGAAGGTACTTAGACAAACTTCAACTTATTTGGTCCCATTGGATGGGCATGTGGGGAAGGGTGCATAAGTAGGTGGAGTCTAATATGAAGTCCTAAACATCCTTCCTCACCGGTGAGGGAGTAAATTAACTTGTAATAACAGATTTGTTACCGGAAGAAAAAATAAGAAAAATAAAAAAAAATGCTTATACTTAAAAAATTAAATATAAATAAATTAATTAATTAAAAAAGGAAAAAAATATTCATGTTTTGTCACCAGTAAGATTCATGTCTGTGTTTCTTTTTTTGAAATTTTAATTTTTTTAAAATCTTTCTTTTCGTCACTGTGTATATTCATGTGTATGAGTTTCTTTCCACTGAGTCTTATAATTTGTATTGGCATCCATGATTCAAACATTTCTATTCTCTCTAATTAAAAAGACAATTTGTTTTTTAAAGTCCTTTCGTGTTCTTCCTATTGTAACTTGAAACCCTTTCAACTTTCTCCAATGCCTCACCGCCGTTATTCCCGATGCCAACACTCCACCGTTCATCACATGGGAAGCCTCAACAACATAATAGAGACTGTGAATGCCGCCGTCACAGTCATCGTCGCCGCCAAATCTAGATCCCAATAGATCTCCGCGTGCCGCCACTTTGGTTTCATGTGCAGGAGTTTCTAGATCTGAGATTACTTGAACGTTCGCGATTTGACTTTTCTTTTTGTGTTTTTTTGAGTGTGCATTGTGTTTGGGGTTATCTATTAGTGTTTATGTTGCTGTTTCTGTTGTTGGTGAAGAAAGGGGATGGCGGTGGCGGTGGTGCGAGAGAGGAAATGGGAAAGAAAGGCCACCGCTGGAAAACGCCACAGCAGAAGGCATGGTTAGCGGTGGGGGAAGGGAGGTCGAGGGCGTTGTGGCTGCTGTAAGAGTTACCGTTGATAGGAGAGCGTGACTGGAGGCATCGCCGGTGTAGATATGGAAAAAACATCCAGATCTGGAAAAACATCCAAGAAGAAACGAAATAAAAAAATAAAAATAAAAATATCAGAAAAAAAACTAAATATGTTAGAAGGTAAACAAAATTGGGGATAAATAATTGAAGAATGAACGTAGATGGGTGAGAGGGGGAACAACCTAAATTCGTGGTGTTGGATGAACGGTTTCAGTTGGAGTTGGAGGATTTGCTATGATAATATCACATCATTTTTTTTTAGGAATCATATCATATATTCTAAATAACCATTAATTAGTTAATTAATATTATCTAATTAAGAAATTGTAACTGTTGCAAATTATAAACAAATTAAATTCTTAAATGGAAGCATAATTATTAACCGGTTCCAGGTAATAAATCTGATTCGTTGATTTTTTTAATATTATATCCTATGGTGAATTTTGATGCTTCACCGGTGAGGGACGAAAATTAGTACTTCATATTAGACTCCACCGCAGAAGTAAGTGAAAAGTAAGTTTGGCTTTATGAAAAGGCAAATGCTAACCAGTGTCCTTAGGACACTGGTTAAGGAACTAAAAGGAGAAATATTTTTATTGGGAGGCAGAAAATTGCGCTGCCCATGATTTTTTTTGCGCTCTCCTATGAATTTCACACTAAATACTTTCTTCTTTTATTTTCTTAAGGGCACTGGTTAACAAGACCCTTATGAAAACACTCGGCAGTTGCGGTCTCATTTAAGAACTTGAGCCTGCAGGTATTATAACTAATCCCTTTCACGCTGAATTTAAAATAAATAAAAAAAACTAATCCATTTCGCCATTCAACCGCGGTCCCAGCATATGTAAACTTGTCTCTGATTGACAGGTCGTTTCTGACTTCAACGTTGACGTTGGGCACAAGTTTGACAGGCAATGAACACGAGTTCTAGGTGCCGTAGAAAAGTAATAATAATCATTAGATATATTATTTTTTAAATTAAAGGTTAAGATTTTTTCTTCTTTTTTTTTCTTTTTATTTTTTTCCTTCTTTTCCCAATTTGTCCCTCTGCCCCCATCTCCCCTCTGACCCTTCCACTCCCAATTTCTCCTTCTCCTTCTAAACCCTAATCCTTCCCCTCACCGCCATGGTTATTTCTTGAGTTGTCAATTACTCAATTGGCATAAACTGTCATTGGTTGCTAAGAATCATCAATTCAAATCGTTAACAGGACCCTTGGATTGAATTATCAACCAAAAGCTTGAATTGAATATTCCAATTCTCTGTTCAACAAATGCCCAAAATTTGAAAATTTTTAAATCTAGAGTTCCCAAACACTGTCGAATCAATTCGAAAAGCATATCATTGATTGAAAACATCTTTTAAATTAAACTAAAATTTGGAATAAAATTCAAGTTCATCGAAGTAGAACAAACTGAAAAGCATTCAAACTACGAAATAACCTCCCCTGCAACCCTTGGATTCAGCTTCATCGGAAGTCGGAGGGGTTGTCTGATCCCGCCGGTGGGCTTCAACGCCGATTCTAGAGTGAAACGCTTCTTTGTTTCCCGTCGTGGCTTCGCTAGGATTTTAGCCTCGTGCGTGGTTGCTGTAGAGAAAGAGCATTGTTGTGTTTGGGTGAAACCAAATCGTTGGAATCTGCTGTCGCCGCCGCGAGTGCCATGAGAACCTCTTTACACTCTGCAGAGATGACTGAGAATTTGGACTCCTAAAACGGCAATGCTGGTGCGGGTTTAGGGATGGCATTAGAGGATCACCAGATTCAAGAGTTAAACAAGTTGTTGTGGCATCGGTAATGGAAGTTAAGGTGGTGGTGTTGTCGGCTTCAGTGTTGCGACGACAGCAGCAACTGTAGTCTTCAGTGTCCCGGCAGATATCCAATCTGGGTGAGAGAGAAGAGGTAAGGGACAAAGAGGGAAATACAAAGAAAAGAAAAAAAAAGAAAAAAAATCCTAACCGTACATTTAAAAAGTAATATATCTAACGATTATAATTATTTTCTCATGATAGAAGACCTACGAAGGTTTCCTACCCTATAAACCGTCGGCAATGAAACACCAAATTAAGTGCCTGTTTGGAATAGTTATAGACGTGGATCTTATTCTCCCTCTCTCCATTTGATCGAATTACACAGAAGTCTTGATATTTATACAAGTAGAGTCTAGAAGCAGACGTGTTGATCGATTGCACGGCAAGGATTGCGTAATTTACGCGGTGGATGAAAGGCAAGTTTGTCATTTAAATTTCTTGTAATAGGCTCGTATTTCTCATATGATTTCTTTCTGGAGAAATAAGTAGAGATAGCTTCTTAAAAAAAATAAAAAATAAATGTTTTTTTTTCCGATTCTTTAAAAAAAAGTATTTTTTTTATACAAAGATTTTTTTTTGAGAAATAAATTTAAGCAAATACACTCATTATTATCTTAAAGATTTTTATATTATTAATTAATTAGAGATAATGCTAAATATCAAGGTCTGTCCAATGATAAGTGAAGCCTAAAGTAAACTTTAAGAGATATTTTTTTACTTTAAATGAAAGAAATATATGTTGGGTCTTTTTATTTTAACATATGTAACCTTTTTTGCTTTATTAAAATTAATTGTAAATAATTTTTTATTGATGAGCCTAAAACTTGAACTTTAATAGTCTTACCCTTAGGTCGGTCCTTCTAAATATGATTTTTAAATTAATTATTATAAAGTAAATAATTTTTAATTATATAACAATACGTAATAAAAAAAATAAGCATAAAACTCTTTACAATGATCATATATTCTAATTAAATTCAAAGTAAAATATCAGCTAATAATTGGGTTTAATTTACCGTGGGGTGATCAAGTAAGATGTTTTATAAATATTACTTTTGTTTGAATAATCTTTTCCATAAACATTTATAAGAGAATAAAATAAGGTAAAATAATTTTTTCTTATAAACTAAAATTAATTTATACACTTCAACTTTTATATATTTCTATCTATTAACTTCTCTGAAAACTCATTTTAATTTATTCACAAGTTAATTTTAACTTATGAAAAAAACTTAATTTATTTTGCTTAATTTGTTATTTTCTTATTTGTAAGTATTTATTAAAAAGTTTAACCAAATAATGATAATCATTATCAAAGCTTTGCCTAATTAAATTTATAATTTATAATTAATAATAATATTCATGTAACTGATCACTAATTAGAACTATGCATTTTAAAATGAAATTTGTTTGGCGGGATGATCCTAAACAATAAAATTAATATTATAATTTTAATTAATTTACTCAGAAGTTTTATTAGTTTTAATTAATTTACTCAGTATATATATATTCCAGACACGGAGAGAGACATGGTCATGGAATATTTTAGGGCATTGAGAGACAATTGTCTAATTTCCTTAATTATTTAAGGTTCTCAAAAACATTATTATTATTGTCGAAATAGGTAGATTGGTCGACACCGTGCATCCCAATTCAACTCAAACATTTAGTATATTAGCATCCAATTCCAATTAATGAAGCTTCGCTTGCCTTGCCTCGCACCTTCCCAACCAATATGTATATGTGCTTTGGTCTCTGTATATATATATATATATATATATATATATAATATGTGTGTGTGTGTGTGGAAAGGGAGCAGTAGATTGCCAAAGCACACACATATCCATATTCCATACATACTTTCACAGTTGATGCAATATGTGTCTACCGGTTCCTTCTGCGACTAAAAAACAAAAACATATTGAGACTGAAATTTCAAGCATGGCGAAGAATCCGGGAACATCCAATACAAACAAAGTCCCGGCAGGTTTTACTCCAGAAGTGACTTTGCGATAAGGAGTAATAGGACTGGAGCAGATTCGAGAACTGCTTCCTCTGTGAATGGTTTTTCTTCAACAGTGGATGATGCGATCATGAGCAATACTGGTTCCCCCAGGTCGGATGCTATGCGACATGTTGAAGATAACCCTGTTGTTTTACACACCAAAGAAAAAAAGAAAAAATTCTCTTGTTTCTGTTGTTGTTTCTGAATGATATATATATATATATCATGGCAGGACAGATTTATCATTAATGCCTGATGCATATCATACTAATATTTTTGTCAATTTTTCCTTTAATTTGTCCTCAAATTTTGGGGTACGTACTCGTCTCAGCAATGCACTTTTTATTATAGCCTTTAAATTAGTGCACCATAGCCTTCAATCAGGAAGGAATTAAGTAATTAACTATTAGAGTATTGTTATGTAAAAAAAATTATGTATATAAAGTCGTTTCAAAATATTCCAACTTATTTGATTGGTTTAATTACCAAATTCGTCTTCAAATTATTTAAACTCGCTCATGGTCGCAAGGTCGCAATCAAGAGGGTCGAAACCGGCTCCAAGATGAAGGAGCTTCAAGAGATTGTATTTGGATTTTCATTGGCCTTCATGCATGGTCTACGCCACAAGCACTTGGTTGGGCTAGTTGGGTTCTGTAAAGAGAAAGATGAAAAGCTCTTGGTGTATGAGTACATGAAGAATGGGGCGTTGAATGTTCATTTGCATCATGACACGGGTAGCAGCAGTGTGTTGAATTCCTGGAAAATGAGAATCAAAATTGCTTTGGATGCGTCCCGAGGAATACAATATCTTCATAATTATGCCGATCCATCAATTATTCACGGAGATATCAAGTCTTCCAACATTCTTCTTGATGCAACTTGGACGGCAAAAGTATCTGATTTTGGATGGACGTTTATGAATGACACAGTAGGAACCGTTGGATACATTGATCCTGAGTACTACGATCTAAATGAGTTGACTACAAAGAGTGATGTGTATGGGCTTGGAGTTGTACTGCTAGAGCTTTTAACGGGAAAGACACCTATATTCAAGAATGAGGAAGATGGAGGCACCCCATTAAGTGTGGTGGACTTTGCAGTGCCTGCTATTATGGCTGGAGATTTGGTCAAAATTTTGGATCCAAGGGTTGGACCACCCGATGTGAATGAAGCAGAGGCACTGGAGTTACTGGCCCATACAGCTATCCATTGTGTGAATTCGAAAGGGAAAGATAGACCAACCATGGCTGACATTGTGGTCAATTTGGTGAGGGCATTGGATATTTGTGATAGTAGCACATATGATCACATTTCCAGTGACACTGTCCTTGTTTCAACTATTTATGGTAGCCATGATAGCATCTCCAGCGGTACCATCCCTGTTTCGGCTATTTATGATAGTAGCCAAGATAGCGATACCATCCCTGGTGTATTACTCACCAAAAAGAAGAAGAAATTTTTCTGTTGTTTCAAAATGATATAGTCCAACCCTGGGAAAGAAGGGAGAAAATATTGAGTCATTCTGATGTGCCTGTATAAGCATACTAATATTTTTGTCAAATTTCTTTTTCGTCTGTCAAAATTTGGGGGTGCTGGTCTGAGCATTGCACTTGGTATTATCGCCTTTAAAATAGTGCCCCTTAGGGTTGAATGAGGAAGAAATTAAGTAATTAATTAACTATTAGAGCATTGTTGATTATTATGTAAAAATATTTATGTTTATACATGCATACAGTGGAGGGAGAAGGTACATTGACAAACTTGCACTTATTTGGTCCCATTCAGACTAGGAAGCTACCAAGAGTTTACAATGTGGATGGGCATGTGGGGAAGGGTGGGGAAGTAAGTGAACAAGAAGTTCGGGTTTTAGAGGATGAAAATACTGTGCAGTTGCGGTCTCATTTGAGAACTTGAGCCTGCAGCACTATAACTCATCCTTTTGACCATTCTAACCATGGTCCCCAGCACATGGAGACTTGTCCCCAGCTCTAGTAGCTCTTTGCGCGTGTTTGAGAATATGACGCACAGGTCTTAAAGCGCCTAGTAGCTGCTTCTGCGATTTTTTCTCAAAGTCACGCGGTTTTATATATTTACGCGTTATTCTCTATAACTTCCTTTTATATATTACGAAGGACTTCCGAAATTTTAACAAGATTGTGAGATTTGAAGTAAGGTTTTCAGAAGTCAATCTTCCCTTGCAAGAGACGATGAACAAACTATTTCCATAGCCATGGTTTTCTAATTTCTCAGCCTACCATGCCAATATGGTCGTCATATCATTTATTTGAATTAGTTAAATATATATTTTTTATAATTTTAAATATTTTTAGTTTAGAGTCTTCTAAATTTTATATTAATTGAAAAACATCCATGAAATTTTTTATTAATGAATTTTTATATGCATAAATTTTTTAAGAATTAATTATGTTTACTTGTCTCTCATTTGTATTTTTAATCTTTATTATTAAATTGGATCGTTAAGTAATCATGTGATATCCATATTAATATACACATGACTGTCAAATCACGTGGCAAAATTTTATATTTTTTTAAAAAAATTAGTCTATAAATATATAAAAAGTAAGATAATTATGTTCTGTGTATGAAAAAGGTTGCAGAAGTGAATAAGAAGTTTGGCTTTTAGAGCATGAAAACACTGTGCAACTGTAGTCTCATTTGAGAAGTTGAGTCTGCAGGCTTCCCTTTCATCATTCAAACCCTGGTCCCAGCACAAGTAGACTTGCCTCTGTTTAAAAGGTCGTTGCTGACTTCCACGTTGACTCTGGGCACATGTTTGACGGAAGGTGAAGCTTCTCTTGCCTTGCCTCGCACCTTCTCTTCTCAGCTAATACGCGTTGGGTCTCTGTAGATATATGTGTCCACGCCATCGCCGAAGCTCGCTCGTACAAATCCATATATACATACATACATACTTTGACTTGGCAAATCAAATGGATAGTGAAACTGTTGGAAGCATTGATGCAATAAGTTTTGGTTGGGCAGTGGACAGTGCGATAACGACTGAGAGTGAGAATGCGTCAAATTTGAGAGCATCTCGTGTCCATAGTTACGCTGATATGAACAAGTAGCAACTGCCATAATAATGACATTTGTATAAAACATTGAATTTAATTTTAGTTTTTTGAAGTCAACATTGAATTTAATTAAAATCCACACAAATTGTTATACATGTTAAGTACTTTAAAAATAGTCGTAACAACTGATTGGTCGCCATACACCATAGTCATATCGACTGATTAGTATGCGCTGGGAATATTAAGTTGACACGCACATGATCCAATCGCTGAGGTGAACCTTCTCTTGCCTCGCCTCGCACCTTCTCTCTTCAGGGTCTGATCTGTATATATGTGTGTGTGTGTGTCCAAAGCGAGCAGTATGTAGCTCTCTTCCAAATCTATATACATACGTTCATTTCAGCTGGCAATTATGGATAGTGAAATTGTTGGGAGCATTGACAAACATAGTGAGAGTGGAATTTCAAGCATGGCAGGAACATCCAATAGAAATGACGTCCCTGCAGGTTTTACTTTGGCAGTGGACAATGCGATGAATAATTATGCAGGAGATTTGGGAACGTCTCCTGTGCATGATTTTGCTTCGGCAGTCGACACTGCGATGACTAGTTATAGAGCATCCCATTCTCCTGTGCATGGTTTTGCTTCGTCAGTGGACAATGCCATGAATAGTTATGGAGGAGGAGATTTGGGAACATACCATTCCCCTGTGCATGGTTTTCAATTATTCAGCCTGGCTGAGCTTGTAGCAGCCACCAACAATTTCTCACTTCACAACATGATTGGGGCTGGAGGAATCGGTGGTGTTGTGTTCAGAGGTAAACTCATTGATGGTCGCGAGGTGGCTATCAGGAGGGTTGAAGCCGGTTCCAAGATGAAGGAGTTTCAAAAGTTTGCTTTCTTGCGCCGTGCACAACACAAGAACTTGGTTGGGTTAGTCAGGTTCTGTGCGAGGAAAGATAAAAGGCTCTTCATGTATGAGTACATGAAGAATGGGGCCTTGTACCATCATTTGCATGACAAGGGTAGCAGTGTGTTGAATTCGTGGAAAATAAGGACCAAAACTGCTTTGGATGCTTCCCGAGAAATACTAATAAAATTTGGCAGCGGAAAAGTGTTTTCTGTATTTTATTGATAACCGGAGTCAAAATATATACATACTGAGAAACCTATTTACAGTAACAGTACAACAGTATCAACAAAATCTCCTAAATTGGCTCTATCTCAATTATCTTTATTTGCTCTAATTGATATTGTTTCCAGCCAATATTATATCCACAATTTACTCACATGTATATCTCATTACCCCCCTCAAGTTGGTGAATGAAGATTGTGAATTCCCAACTTGTTTAGTAGAGAAAGAAACTGGAACGACCAAGAGCTTTAGTGAGCATATCAGCTAATTGCACATGAGTGGATACATAGGAGGGTTTGATATATCCAGCAAGTATTGCATCTCGAACAAAGTGGCAGTCCACTTCGATATGCTTTGTGCGTTCATGGAAGACAGGATTCTTAGCAATGTGTAGCGTGGCTTGGCTATCACAATAAAGTTGCATTGCTTGCGGATGAGAAATGCCTAGACAACTCAATATGCTCTTCAACCATTTTAGTTCACAAGTTGTGGCAGCCATGGAACGATACTCAGCTTCTACAGAGGAGCGAGAGACAGTATGTTTGTTTCTTGGTTTTCCAGGAAATGGGTGAGTTTCCTAGAAAAACAAACCAACCCGTGAGAGTTCGCCTGGTCAAAGGGCAGCTAGCCCAATCTGAATCACACCACCCGTATAAAGTCAAGTCATTGTCCCTGCTCAACAAGATTCCTTGTCCTGGGTTCCCTTTTAGATACCGAATTACTCGCAAAGCTGCATCCCAATGTTCTTGCTTCGGTTGGTGCATGAACTGGGACAGCGTATGCACACAACAAGACAACTCGGGTCTAGTAAAGCACAAATAGATCAATCGCCCAACTAGACGCCGATACTTTTCTAGATAAGGAAGGGGAGAGCCATTAGCAAGAGCCAAATGATGATTTTGTTCCAAGGGTGTGAAAGTTGGTTTAGCCCAAAGTAATCCAGTTTCAGCAATGATATCCAAAGCATATTTTCTTTGGCATAGAAAAATACCTGTAGGAGACCATGCTACCTCCATTCCAAAAAAATATTTAAGTTTACTCAAGTCTTTCATATGGAAGCATGCATGTAAATATTTCTTGAACTGTTCAATAGCCACGGGTTGATTTCCAGCCACAATAAGATCATCCACATATACTAGAACAACAATTTGAACTCCTTGCTTTTGCAATACAAACAAAGAGTAGTCGGACAAAGATTGTCTAAACCCATAAGTCTTAAGTGCATGCGACAGCTTTGCAAACCAGCATCTAGGTGTTTGTTTTAGACCATAAAGGGATTTCCTAAGTTTACATACCATCCCAGGCTGGGAAATATGAAAACCAAGAGGTAGCTTCATAAATACTTCTTCCTCCAAGTCCCCGTGTAAGAAGGAATTGTGAACGTCCATCTGATGCAACTCCCAATCCCTTGCTGCAGCCACTGCTAGGACTACGCGGTCACCATTTTTGCAACGGGAGCAAAGATCTTGGTACAATCAATTCCTTCCACCTGATGGTTTCCGAGAATGACTAATCGTGCTTTGAACCTCTCCATTGTGCCATCTGACTTCCGTTTGACTTTGTAGACCCATTTACATCCAAGGGCCTTTTTCTCGGAGGGCAGAGGCATTGTAGTCCATGTTTGATTATTTTCAAGGGCACGAATCTCACTTTGCATGGGCTCGCGCCATCTGTGATCTTTCACTGCTTCAATGTAGCTCACTGGCTCCTTTTCCTATTCAAGAGCTGCAAAAAACACACGTTGTGCCAAAGAAAAATTATCACAATTCACATAATGTGTAAGAGGATAGAGAGCACCTGAGGATGGAGATGGGGAAGGTGAACGATTAGACGGGCTCAAAGTTTGAATGGTGTTTGTGACAAAATCACGCAGTCGAGAGGACGATTTCTTGGTTCTACATCCTCGTCCCATTTGTTCTTGTTGAACACGGGATTCTTCTTTCATGACAATTGGTGAGCTCTCTATGTCTGAATGATGTTCTACATGCACTTCAATTGCTTCGTCTGTACCCCCCTGTCGTCAATACTGGATGAATCTAAATCAAGACAAACATCATCATCCACATAATCAGGGACATTTACCTCTCTTCTGTGATCACTTGATGAGATTTCATCATGCAAACTATTGGTCACCTGATTAAAAGGGTACTTATTTTCAACAAAAACCACGTCTCAGGAGACAAAATACACTTTTTTATCTACATCAAATAACTTCCATCCCTTTTTCCCATAAGGATAGCCAACAAAAACACACCTTCTACTTTTGTTAGCAAATTTATCCCCTTTCCTTCCTTGATTGTGTGCATAACATAGACATCCAAATGTTTTGAGATGTTTGAGCGAAGGAGGCTACCCATAAAGCATTTCATAAGGTGTTTTCCCATCCAGTATCACAGAGGGAGTTCTATTGATCAAATATCCTGATGTCAACACACATTCTCCCCAAAACTCAATGGAAAGATTTCTTTGAAATCTTAGAGCTCGTGCAACATTAAGAATATGTCAATGTTTTCGTTCAACTCTTCCGTTTTGTTATGGTGTTCCAACACAAGAGGTTTGAAAAATTATACCTTGCTCAAGAAAATAATTTTTCATGCAAAGGAATTATGTGCCATTATCACTTCTGAAAATTTTCACATGTTTATCAAATTGTCTTTTGATCAAAGCAAAAAAATTCCTAAGCATTTGAGCCACCTCTTTCTTATCAGCAAGCAAGTATATCCATACACCACGAGAATAATCATCAACTATTGTCATGAAATAGAAAGCACCACAAGAAGAAGGACTTTTATATGGACCCCACAAATCACAATGAATTAACTCAAAAATATCATTTGCTTTATGTTTACTAACAGAAAATTTTTCCCTTGGTTGTTTTGCTCTAAGACAAATATCACATTCTTTATTCAACCATCCTTCACACTTATTCTTACTAACATTAGGTATAGACTGTGTGACATGGAAAGATGGATGTCCCAAAGGCTTGTGCCATAACTCCACTTCATTTACTCCATCTGTTTTACAGGCCGTCACCACTCGGATTCCATGAAAATAATAGAGCTCATCTTTACATTCACCCACTCCAATCAACATCCTCGAAGTGCGGTCCTGCATAACACATAATTTATTAGTGAACTGTACAATGCAATTTGAATCATCCAACAACTGTGATATAGAGATCAAACTACAAGTCAATTTTGGAACATATAGAACATTTATAAGCTTTAGTCCTCCTTCCAACAGAATGGTCCCTTCCTTTGTAGCATTTTTTTGTTTTCCGTCTGGCAAGCCAACTGGACATGCTACAATATCTTGCACTTCACGCATCTCCTTTAGGTTCCCTGTCATGTGATTAGATGCACTAGTGTCAATGATCAATGATGCATATGGGAATTTACCTGTCATCTTCTCCTCAATATCTGGTTTTTTCAACATATCTAGGAGCCTTTGCCATTGATCAGCAGTCAAACCAGTAAGTCCAGAGCCTTGTCGACATCTGTTATAGACGTGGATGCACCTCCATTCACCCCTACTTGCGCTGCATTGGCTCGTGCACCTGTTCCTTTCCCTCGTCCTGTACCGCCCCGTGGTTGCGACATGCCTTTCCCACCAAGTTGTCCTTCTCCTCTAGGTCTGTCCCCCCCACCAGTCAGGGTACCCAATCAATTGGAAACAGCCTCCCGCATCATGTCCCGCTCTATTGCAGTGGGAACAAATTTTGTCTCTAACATCCCCATGTCCTCTTCCTCTTATCTGTGTTGCAAGTCCCATAACTTCACTTCTCTCCTCCTTAGTTCTAGTGATTATTTTTACACATTCCTCCTGCACTACAGTTGAGTACACCTTGTTCAAGGAAGGCAACGATCACTTGCAAGCAAATTGGAACACATAGTTCCGTAAGTGGCACCATCCAAACCCATAAGAAACTGGTGCACCTTCTCTTCTTCTCTCCGCCTTTCTAATTTGGAAGCTATATTGCATGTGTAGCATTCACACTTACAAACAGGTATTTGTTCATAATCAGCCAATTCATCCCACAGTGTTTTCAGCTTGCCATAGTACGTGACCACCGCCAATCCTCCTTGCTTGCAATCTGCTAGTTCCGACTTCAATTGGTGGATTCTTGGGCCGTTGCTGATTGAAAATCTCTCCTTGAAGTCTTCCCATAAGTCTTTCGCACTTTCCATATACGCGATCGTAGACCGCAGGCTCGGTTCTATCGTGTTCAAGATCCACGACACCAACATCGATTGGACTGTCCACCAGTCCTTCATTTCAGTCGTTCCTTTCTTTGGTTGTTCAATGGTGCCTTCGACAAAGCCCCAATTTCGTCTCGCACAAAGGGAGGTCTGCATGGCTCTAGCCCATTCCTCATAATTCTCTTCGGCGCTGCGAAGCTGAACTTGAGTAATGATGTTTCCGAGGTTTTCATTGGAATTAAGATCATAAGGAGAAAAAACACGTATTCCCTTATCACTGGTTTTATTGCCAATCCCTTCACGTTTTCCTTCCATCGTTTCTTCCCTCTTTACCCAATTTAGGTACTAAGGGTTCCAAAGATCTTGCTCTGATGCCATAATAAAATTTGGCAGCGGCAAAGTGTTTTCTGTATTTTATTGATAACCAGGAGTCAAAATATATACATGTTGAGAAACCTATTTACAGTAACAATTCGACAGTATCAACAAAATCTCCTAAATTGGCTCTATCTCAATTATCTTTATTTGCTCTAATTGATATTGTTTCTAGCCAATATTATATCCACAATTTACTCACACACATATCTCATTAAATACAATATCTTCATAATTATGAATATATGATTCACGGAGACATCACGTCTTCCAACATTCTTCTTGATGCAACTTGGACGGCAAAAGCATCTAATTTTGGATGGACGTTTATGAATAACACAGCAGGAACTGTTGGATACATTGATCCTAAGTACTATGATCTAAATGAGTTGACAGCAAAGAGTGATGTGTATGGGCTTGGACTTGTACTGCTTGAACTTTTAACGAGAAAGAACGCTATGTTGTATGGTGAAGATGGAGTCACCCCATTAAGTGTTGTAGACTTTGCAGTACCTGTTATTTTGTCTGGAGAATGGGTGAAATTTTTAGATCCAAGGATTGGACCACCTGATGTGAACGAAGCAAAGGCACTGGAGTTACTGGCCTGTACAGCTATCCTTTGTGTGAAAAGGGAAGGGAAAGATAGACCAATCGTGACCAAAATTGTGGTCAATTTGGAGAGCGCTTTGGCTATTTGTCATCATAGTAGCCATGACAGCGGTACTATCCCTGTTTTTTCCCCACCAAAAAGTAAAAGAAAAATTTTTGTTGTTTCATAATGATATTGTAAATTTTGTGAATACTTAATATTGATTCTTTCTGAATTTCACACTTTACTTCATTGATTCTTTCTGATATATTTCATGGGTAAACTCTTGGCCTGTAAAGATTAGGGGAATCATCTAACATTACGTTGTAGTATCGTAGATTGATGAATTTCGCCAAATTACCAACTGCAAAGCAGAAGCTTAGTTCATTTACACACAATTTGGCAATTTAATTTTACACATTGCATGACAGATTAAAGTATCATTAATAATGCCTGATGCATATCATACTAACATTTTTGTCAAATTTTCCTTTAATATTTGTCTGTCAAAATTTGGGGTACTCGTATGAGCATTGCACTTGTTATTATAGGCTTTAAATTAGTGCAATCGGGAAGGAATTAAGAAATTAACTATTAGAGCATTGTTATTGTTATGTAAAAGAAATTATGTATATATAGTGGGAGAAGGTACTTTCACAATAGTCCACTTTTTGGTTCCCTTCGGACTAGGAAGTTATTAAGAGTTTACAATGTGAACCCATTGGATGACCATGTGCGTGGCGACGGGTGCAGAAATAAGTGAACAAGAAGTTTGGCTTTTGAGAGCACGAAAACACTGTGCAGTTGCGGTCTCATTTGAAAGAAAAGTTGAGCTTGCAGGCACTGTAACTATAACTAATCCTTTTCACCATTCTAACCATGGTCCCCAGCACAAGTAGACTAGTTAACTTATTTTCTTTGCGCGTGTTTGATACGGGTTTTGGAATGGATGACGCACGACACTCTTAAAGTGCCTCTGCTTCTACGATATTATTCTTTTTTTTTTACGTTGAAAACTGGATATAATAGAAAGGTGAAAGGTTATGTACATCAGCTGAAGCGAGGAGAGCAACCTGATGCGGTACTTCCTCCATCCAGTAATTCTCCAAAAACTGATAAGCAAGTTTTGCTATGGAGTCTGCAACTAAGTTGCCAGACCTCTTTACAAAAGAGATATTAGAAGCAATAAACAAACTACTAAGATCTCTACACTCGGCCATGACATCATCAAAATAGGAAAGAGCATGCTTCTTGCTTTTAGTCCAAGCTTGAACCACTATTAAGCAATATGTTTCAACAATAACTTTCGAGAACGAGAGATCACGTGCAAGCTGTAAAGCCCATCTCAAACATAAAGCCTCTGCCATCTTAGCCTGGTAGCATTGTGTCATGTGCCTAGTAGCCACTGCCAAAATATCACCATTATAGTCCCAGGCCACAAACCCCCAACCTGTACCCCCTGGGTCTTTCACTGATGCATCTATATTAATTTTTATCCTCTCATTTACTTTTGGTGGTCTCCAACGGGATGGATGTTTAGTCACCTCAGCTGCAACCTTGGATTCTTGTGGACATATAACCCAGTTAGCTCTATCCACAACAAGTTGAAACATAGTCCACTTGTTTTCAAAAACCCAATCATTTCTTCTCCTCTATATGGCCCATAAAATGGCAAAAATTCTCTCCATAAACTCTTTGTCTCTGACTGCAAAACACGATGCTAGCCATTGGGGAAAGATAGCTTGAGAGTATTCATCCATTCTCCCTCCCAAATTACTAGCAAACCAAATTAGCCTGACTTGGCTACAGAACAGGAATGTATTTTCAACAGATTCTTCTTTTTCTCACAACAGGGACAAATGGGGTCTATCTCTTTCATTCTTTTTTTGAGATTCAATTTAACAAGAACAATATTTTTGCATATTCTCCAAACCAGATTCCTACATTTTGGTGCCACCTCCACCTTCCATATATCTTTCCATATGGAATCTATGTTACCACTTGTAGAAGCTTCATACTCAGCCTTTCTAGCCATAAGAAACTTGTACCCCGCTTTGACAGTATACACACCATCATCTGTATCTTTCCATACCACAACATCCTCTCCTGGATTTGTTGTTCTCGGGATGGATAAAATAGCTTCTGCCACTTGTCTTGAGAAGAGCATGGTATTTTTCTGTTCATCCTAAGCCCCACTATCCTGATTGAGAATTTCTTGGACTCGCATATCAGCTTCTGCTTCAGTAGGTGGTAGCTCTCTGATCCTATTACCCTGAACAACAGGTAACCATCTGTCCTGCCAAACTTTGATATTGAGACCATTTCCCACCTTCCAAATACTCCCTTCTTGTATCATATCTTTTACCCCAAAGATGCTACTCCATGTGAAACTCGGTCAAGGACCTTTGTGTGCCTTTATAGGATTTTTGTGTGGGAAATACCGTGCCTTAAGAACTGAAGCCATTAGAGATGTTGGGTAAGTCAATATCCTCCACCACTGTTTGCAAAGAAGTGCTTTGTTAAAAGCCTCTGTCATCCTGAACCCCATCCCTCCATGTTGTTTGGGCTTGGAAAGTCTCTCCCAGCTGAGCCAATGAATTTTCCTTTCCTGAACATTGCCACTCCAGAAAAATTTGGCAGTAAGGCTTTCAATTTGGGCACAAATAGATTTGGGCAGTCTGAAGCATCCCATGACATAGGTTGGTATAGCTTGAACCACTGCTTTGATAAGCACTTCCCTCCCCATCTGAGAAAGATGTTTCTGCTTCCATCCCTTCAGTTTTTTCCAAATTCGCTCTCTCACAAAGTTGAAAATTTGGGTTTTGGACCTACCAATGATGATGGGTAACCCAAGATAAGTCATAGAACTTCCCATAGCCTTTACACCAAGGAGCCTTTGGAGCTCAATCTGTCTGGGAGTCGGCACATTTCGATTGCAAGCAAGTTCTGATTTGTGGAGATTGATTTGTTGTCCTGAAGCTTCTTCATATCTTCTCAAAACGGTGACTATGTGGGAGGCTTCTTTAATTATTGCTCTAGCAAACAAGATACTGTCATCTGCAAAAAAAATGTGATATTAACGGGGCTCCATGACATATTCTGACACCATGTAAAGACTTCCTTTCAATGGACTTGTTGATTAAGCTTGATAGAGTTTCAGCACAAATAATGAAAAGGTAAGGAGATAGAGGGTCTCCTTGTCTCAACCCTCTATGTGGCTTAAACTCCTTGTGGGGGCATCCATTAAGCTTGACTGAAAAGGAGACCGTGGTCACACATTTCATGATGAGACTGATAGTACATTCAGGGAAACCCATGTGTTTGAGGACACATTAAAGGAATCCCCACTCAAGTCTATCATAAGCTTTAGCCATATCTACTTTCAAAGCCATACACCCTTTTTTCCCCCTTGTTTTCTTTTTCATGTAATGGAAAATCTCAAAGGCTATCAAAGCATTATCAGTGATTTGCCTATTGTGTACAAAGGCACTTTGAGTTTCTTCAATGATCTCTGGCAGCACATTCTTGAGTCTATTTGCAATGATCTTAGTAATGACCTTAAAGATCACATTACATAGACTGATGGGGCGGTACTCACTTGCATGTGTGGGGTTCTTGCATTTGGGGATCATCACAATAAAAGTCTTGTTTATTTCTGTTGGATCAACATCTCCATTTAGAATAGCCAAGGCTAGCTGCAAAACATCATCACCCACAATCTCCCAAAAAGTTTGGAAAAAAATAGCAGGTTTGCCATCCAACCCAGGGGCCTTAGTTGGATGCATTTGGAATAAAGCTTCTTTGACTTCTTCTGTAGTGAATTCCTTGGAAAGGAAGTTCCTTGCATCCAAATTTAGTCTACCTGCAACCAAACTTGCCACATCATCCATATTGGTGGGATTAGAGGATTTAAAAAGGTTAGAGAAATAATCTGTAATTATGTCACCTATTTCCTCTTCATCTGTGAAGAGTTTCCCTGTGTCATCTTTTATTTGTCTGATGGAATTTGTCTTCTGCCTCTGGTTAGCTTTCTGGTGGAAGAAACTGGTGTTTCTGTCACCCTCCATAAGCCATGTTGCCCTAGATCTCTATGCCCAGAAGATTTCCTCATTTTCAAGAAGGGAATCTAAGCATTTCTCAACTTCTCTGGTATTGTCTAAAACCTCTGTTGTTTGCTCCTGTGAATTGAGTTGCTGGAGTTTTTCTCTTTTCTGTTTGATCTCCTTTTTCATAGCTCCAAAATTTGATGAGCCCCACCTTTCCAAGTTCCCACTTGTACGCTGAATATTGTGTAGGACATTCCCACCTTTGATCCATAAGTGCCTGACAATCTCCTCACAGTCTTCATCTTGTAGCCATATTTTTTCAAAGTGATAATTTTTTGGTTTTCTCTTCTTTCTGTTATTTCTGCTCTTCCCCCAGCTAATCAAAATTGGGTTGTAATCTGATTGATGTCTTGGCAAGGGTTGTACCAAAGCATGATCCCAAGTGTTCATCCATGAAACATTTGCAAAGCCCCTGTCCAGTTGTTCTTCCACATGATCTGGAGGTGTTCTCTTGTTGGACCAAGTATACTTTGAGCCAGAAAAATTAATCTCAACAAGGCCACAAACCTGGATAGTGTCGTTAAAATCTACCAGCATCTGCCAATCAGGTTGGCACCCTCATTTCTTATCTTGAGGGCTCAAGATCTGGTTGAAATCACCAAAAACAAGCCATGGTTATTCTTCAGAAGGAGCTAAGTCTTTAATCAGAACATTTGCCAAATGTTTTTTATCAGCTTGTGGGTAGCCATACACTGTTGAGCAAATAAACCATTTTCCATTGATGATATCCTTCATTCTCATTTGAATGTGGTTAGTAGACCAACTCAGAATGTCAATCTCCACATTGGTCCCCCAAAGCAAAGCCAAACCACCCGCCTTGTTCCTTCCTGTCCCTGAACAGTCAACTACAAACATATTATTTAAACCTCCCAAGTTTCTGACACAATTCATCTCTGCTGAATATTTTTTTGTCTCCATGAGGAAGACAACATTGGGATCTTCTAATTGGATGAGCTTTCTCAAAGCCCTTACTGCTCGTGGGTTCCCAAGCGCATGGCAGTTCCAACTTATGAGATTCATGGTGACCGGCAGGGCTGCTGAACAGCCTCTGCTGCTGGTGATAATAAGCTTTTCTTATTGGGTGAGGGATAGTATGGCTCAGCTTCCATGTCTGTTGCGTCTTCTCTGTCTCTTCTTTTCCCCGCTTGGTGTTCCTCTTTTTCCTTGTTCCCTCCATTCACCCGTGCACACCTTTTCCATGTTTTGACATTTCTGTTTATAGCTTCCCCTGGTGCTGCCTCCACTTTCTTAGTTTCTCCTAAAGGTTCCTGTTGTGATGGTTCTTGTTGGATCTCCAGGATATTTTTTAAAGAATCAGCCCTATCTTCTTTTTCTCCTTCTGTTGTAGCAGTTGGGGCCGTTACTATATCTCCATGTGTTGGCTTTTCCTCCCGTGGGCCATCATCAACCTTGGGGGGCTTGTGTGTGATCCCTGTAATTCATTGTTTATGAGGGTTATCTGACAATCAATCAAAGCTTTTGTCATGTCATCAATATCCCCTTTCTCTGGTCCACTATAAACTTTATCTTAGGAATGTCCCCCTTGAATATTCAAATGGTTTTTAATCCCACCTACTACAATCTCCTTCCTAACACCTGTCATGACATAATTTCTCAGTGGGGGGGCCCTCAGCCATGGCCCATACATCAGATTATTATCTTCATCCTTTGTTCCTTCCTCTCCATATGTATCACATTCCTTCAGTGTGTGTCCCAAAGCTCCACATGCATAGCAGAAATTAGCCAATCTTTCGTATTTAAAGAAGATCCTTGTTGAGGCAGTATTTCCCATTCTAATCACCATACCTCTTTTAAGGGGTTTTCTCACATCCACCAAGACTCTAATGCGCATTGCCTTCCCAAATTTGCTTTCATCCCTTTTGTCCCATGTGATGAACTCTCCAATCGTGTTCCCCACCAATGTTGCAATCATCTTAGTAAGTCTACTCAATGGAAAATCGTAGATCTAGACCCAGAATAGGCAGAAGTCAGTATTTGTTTCCTCTGGGGTTTTGTCCTGCAATAGTTCCGCTAACACCAGCAGTCTCCTATCAAAATTCCACGGGCTAGCAGCTAGCACTCTTTCCAAATCCTGCTTATCAAAGAATCTATATGTGAATAGATTCCTAGATACATCTCGAATTTCGACTCCTTTTTTTACGTTCCAGGCTTGTGCCATAGTGGCTTTGAAGGCCCTAGAATTTACTATTCCATTCATGAGGATTTTCCCAACCAGCCAAGCTTCCTTGTTCTCCTCGGTTCCATCGTGTGGTTCCTTTGGTAAGTCTAGGACCACCTCCTCTTCTCCCGTAAAGTCCATATTTTTCCAGCGTTCCATGACAGCCAAGGATTGTTACTCAGTCTCCAGCGAACTCGCAAAGAAAAGTCAGGGGCACAGGTAAAAACCTGGGGTAGCGAAAGAGAAAGGCTCTTAGGGTGTAAACCCTTACGCCGCTACTGCCAAAACCCTAGCAGAGCGTGATGGGGGCAAAATATAATTCTTTTATTTATTTGTAAATATCTTTGTGATATTATTCTCTTAGTACGCGGTTTTATATATTTACGTGTTATTTCCTAACTGCATGTTATATACTAGTATTTTTGTCCAGTGCCCCTTTTTTTCCTTTACTTTTTAAAATATGAAAAATAAAATAAAATTTGAAAAAATATATATTTTTTATATATTTTTTTTAAAACATTAATTTGTATACAATATTTCTAATAGTTAAAATTCTTCAATTTTCTTCATCACAAATTAAAACCTTTATATTTGATTTGCTCTTCAATCATCAAACTATAACATAAACAAACTCATTTTAATTGTTTAGCTTACTTATTTTTATGTTAGAAAAATTACACCATTCTCTATTTAAATTGGAATCTACTTAGCTATCAATCTATCATGGTAATTAACACAAACAAATACTACTTAGTGGGGGATAAGTTTATTTTTGGTGGAATTTTTTTTTTTAAGTTAGATTATCTAAAAAGAAAGAAAAAATATGCATCTTTAAATTTTGATGAATTTATATTACTATGTATCTTTTAAATTAAATTAAAGGTGAATTGTTTTTGTACTTTCCAAATAAACTCAATTTAAAATAATTTTATATCTGAATTATAGGTTAAGAGTTTGAATTGATAAATAATAAATGAGGTTCCATGAATAATAAAAAATAATCCTTCAATTACCGTATTATAGATAGATAGATTGGCTTTTTGGTGAATAATTATTTGGGGTTTACCACTTTGGGGGGGGGGGGGGGGGGGGGGGGGGGCTGATGATATAAGGATTTTCTGCTCACTGTGTCACGTTTGTTCACCATGTTTGGCAATGTTTCTGCAGTTGTACTCTGCATTTGCCTATTCAATAAATTTGTTCTTTTCCTAAAAAAAAAAAAAAATAATGTAAGGTTGAATAGACAAGAGGTGGTAAAATATTTTAGACACATTTATGATCATTATTTACTTTGATTCGATAGTACTATGTATAAGAAGATTCTGAACTATAAACGGTGAATTTCCTAACTGCATGTTATATGCATCTTATTTATCTTACAAAAGCATACTTTTTTTTATTCCTTTTACCTCCTATCTTGATAAATTTTCTTTATATGAATATGCATCTCATTTATGTTACATAATTTTGTTTTGTGTAAGAATACATATATGATTTGGAAAAGAGGATTCCTTAATTGATGAAGGAATTTGAGTAATCATTCTTATCTATGAAATTAAGTAATCATTCTTATCTTTTATTTAATCTCATTTATACTATTCTTTATTTTTAAGTAATAATTATATACACAATTAGTTTAGAACATGTATAAAGATGAACGTGACTAGTGTGAATGCACATGTAAAAGAATTAAAACATTAACATTATTAAACAGCTTTTATTTAAATTTTAAAAGTAAAATAACTTGTAGTTTAAAAAAAAAACCTAGCAAAACGTAACCAATTAATAAATGTGAATAAGATTAGACTAGGAGAATGAAGAGAGGCGTTCACACTAGGAATAGTTGAGGTAGGGTAGCTCACAGCCTCACGCACACAGGATCTGGATCCAATTGCTAAGGTGAAGCTTCTCTTGGCTTGCCTCGCACCTTCTCATCCCAACTAATACGCGTAGGGTTGGGTTGGGTCTCTGTATATATAAGTGCCGTAAGGGAATCCGCCAAAGCACATACATACTTGGGCAGTGGACAATGCGATAAGGAGTAGGAGTCCGTCAAATTTGGGAGCATCCCCTGTCCATAGTTTTCGTTCGGTAGTGGACAGTGCCATAAAGAGTAGGACTCCCTCAAATTTGGGAACATCCCCTTCCCCTCTCCATCGTTTTGCTTCGGCACCACTAGTGGAAGGGGTGTCCAATGCCCCAAGATATGTTGCTCCACAATTATTCACCCTGGCTCAGCTTCAAAAAGCCACCAACAAATTTTCACTTCACAACAAGATTCGTGATGATGACTACAGAGGCAAACTCGTTGATGGTCGTGAGGTCACAATCCGGAGGGAAAAAATCGCGAGATACTCGTTTGATTTTGGTAAGCGTGAATTTGTCATCTCGTCCCGTTTACACCACAAGAACTTGGGTAGGCTGGTTGGGTACTGTGAAAAGAAAGATGAAAGGCTCTGGGTGTATGAGTATATGAAGAATGGGAGGTTGTATGATCATTTGCGAGGAAAGGGTAGCAGTGTGTTGAATTCGTGGAAAATGAGGATAAAAATTGCTTTGGATGCTTCCCGTGGAATAGAATATCTTCATAATTTGGAAGTTCCACCTATTATTCACGGAGATATCAGGTCCTCCAACATTCTTCTTGATGCCAGTTGGACGGCAAAAGTATCTGACGGTGAAAACGATAAGGAGGTAACGGGAACCTATGATGAGTGCTATGGTCTAGGAACGTCGATAGCAAAGAGTGACGTATATGGGCTTGGAGTTGTACTGCTTGAACTTTTAACGGGAATGGATGCTAGAAAAGTGGATTATGATATAGATGGACTACGCCCCCCATTAAATCTGGTGCAGTATGCAGTGCCTGATATTATGAATGGAGATTTGGTCAGTATTTTGGATCTAAGGGTTGGACCACCCGATGTGAATGAAGCAAAGGCACTGGAGGTAGTGGCTCAAACCGCTATCCGTTGTGTGGAAGGGAAAGATAGACCAACCATGGCTGAAATTGTGGTCAATTTGGAGAGGGCTTTGGCTATTTGTGATAGTAGCCCACATGATAGCATTTCCAGCGATACTATCTCTCATGTTTCAGAACGATATATTAAGACAATCTATAATTAGAATCACTTGTTCAGCAACAATACATAGCTGTATTATACCGCTGCAATTAAGTTGCAAAATTTGACCCATCTGTTTCCAGCCGTTGTCATCCAAAGTTCACTTTGATGGATTTTCTACATTTATGTAATAGTTGACTTTACTTATAAAAAGCATATATTGTATGTTATTTTATTTTAGTGTTAATTGAATTGAACTCAATTCTAAATATCTCTTTCTTGTTGAATGAGTGTGTGATAGAGGAAAAAATATATTTGCACCTTATTTTACTTTCAACAATTTAGTGTCAAGAACTAGATTGTCTTGGACCGTAGTCCGGGACGATTAGAAGGTATTTAGGACAGATTAAATTTGTCTTTTAACTATTTTTTCATAAATAAATAAATAAAAAACTTTCAAAAATAATCATTATGTTTGAGACATTAGCTAATTTTTTTTCAAAAAAAATATGCTATAAAAGTTTATGATTTTTTTTCTAACAGTTTTTTTTCTCTTCAAACACGTTATCCCCAAATTATCCATAAAGTATTTGAAGAGAAAAAACTGTTGGAAAAAAAATCTCTAGCTCCACAAATTTTCCTTTCAACTTGAGGCATACCATAATGCTCAATCTCCTCTGCCTTCTAGGATGAACTAGTTAAATAATTTGTTAAATTAAAATTATGCCTTATTCCTTGAAACGTCTCTAGCCCTCCAATTATTCGTACGTAGATCCCAATTATTTTTTTTAGTTACAATAAGGGGCTGAAAGGCTCAACCCAAGAATGCTTTTTAAGTAGATCCAAAATCACACACGAGGCATAACTGCAAAGTTCTCAACAATTTTGTGCAATTTAAAAGCCAATTTATTCAGATAAAAACAATCGTACTATTCAGCCAAAAATTTATTTGACCATAATTTCCCAAAGTTGAAACTTTGGGAAACTCTCAACATGTCAAAATGTCTATCAAATGATAATTTCCTAGTCTACAAAAAAATAATG
Source organism: Pueraria montana var. lobata (assembly GCA_026413185.1). Taxonomy (NCBI): domain Eukaryota; kingdom Viridiplantae; phylum Streptophyta; class Magnoliopsida; order Fabales; family Fabaceae; genus Pueraria; species Pueraria montana. The sequence continues at coordinate 60,752,438 of CM048655.1, read as the reverse complement.
TATGAAACCATCCAAAGCATATTGATTTAATGCACTATATATTCTCATTGATAGGGAAGAAAAATAATGTAATCAGACTGAAAAAAAAAATGGTGAATAAAGGGGGTAATCAAACTGATAAATAATCATTTGATTCGAGAATATCTTTGTCTTCGTTCATCCACTTCATTCATCCAATCAGAGAGCCATAAAAGTCCCTTGTACCCATAATATGTAGCAGCAAGAAGTATGACCAAAATAAAGACAAATAGAAGAAGCCGCTTCATTCTGGAAATAATTTTCTGTTCAATGATTACATTCATAAGTGGTCAGCGAAGAAAAAGGCAATTGGAACTTGGATATCGCTCTTTTATTAAAGAAAACTAACATTACCTGTAGTGTTGTTGTTTCCTTGGATTCTAGAACCCGTTCCCGCCTTTTTCGTCGCTTCCGAACTGATTTTTCTGTATCTGACTCTTGTACCTTCAATAATTACTAGAGTATTAGACACTACCACTGCAGATCTCACTAATAAAAGTATGCCTCCCCAATTTAATGAAAACATTGAAAAACAATATAATTTAAAAGTTAGAGTAAATAGTTTAAGCACTAACAGTGTAAAGCATCATTCAATCACAAATTTACATATATAGTACATTTGTTTACTTTTATAATAATTACTTTAAAAGTCATACCTACCAAGGTTTACAATTAGTTGACAGTATACAAAACTTAACACTGACAATGCATAGAAAGTAAACACTAGAAGTTATAGCCATTCCATATTGGGAATAAGGTAATTAATAAAAACTAAGTAGAATTACACATGCGCACAACACAGAACTTATAATATCATGTAGTCCAACAATTTTGGCCACACGATGAAACCATTAGCTGTTTCTTGAGTTGAGACACAATTGAGGTTCATGGGGAATGGAGTCAAAGCATCAGACATGGGATCACCTTGGTCTTATTTAGAATAAATGGAGTAAATAAAAATGGTTTTTTTTCTTAATTGGTAACATATGCATCCACTCAATTTTTAACCAGTGATCCCCATGTCCTCATTATTCCAAGTTATTGTGGCTATCTGGAGTTTGAAGTGCTGCGTGGAGCATGCCCAGATAAAGGAACTTCTTTCTGTTAGTGGTAGAAATTCACTGATTCTGTTAGTTCAAATCGATCTACAATGGCCATGGACAATGTCAGTGGGGGTTTTTAGGCCTCAAGCCCTCACATTTTTCACTTGACCTAGCAAATTGTTTCAACAAAATAAATGTAAATATGGTAGAAAAACCCAAAGAATTTCACTCTTTCACTATCCTTTTTCCCCCCTCTTAAAGGAGTAAGTTGTTGCTATCATATTTGTAATTGGAGTTATGAAACAACAGAGCATCCAAAAAAAAAAATACACTCTACATTTTGCCAGGCATCAATATCTATATGTATTTGTGATTAGGTATACAACTCTAACTTGATTCTGAAATTTATCATTACCTTAAATGACAGTACAAACACAAAGATGCCTTTACAAGAGCTAAATTTCCACAAGTACAACCCAACTTTATAGAAATGATGAAAATAAAGAAAGCAGCAAAAAGATTATTTGTGCTCCGTTTGGTAGGGTGGAGAGAAATAGAGTGGATAGAAATAATAAGGATGAGTAGAAATAGGTGAGAAATTAAAGGTGTTTAGTTGAAGAGATAGAGAGATGAATGAAAATAGGTGAGAAATAGTACAGTGGATCCCATCACTTTTAAATTTATTTCTTCCCTAACTCTTCTCTACCAAACAACCCAACTCATTTCCATCTCTCCCCCTCCTCCCAATTTACCCTCCACCAAACAGACTGTTAGAGTGTATGTGGAAAGTTCTGACGGAAACATGATTACCTCTGTAACTCTAGATTTACGTAATTGTAGATCTGACTCAACAACCTGCACTTTACTCTTACAATCAGAATCACAAGGAATGAGTCCAATTCCAAATTGATTTTTTGGTATATCCCTTGGATGGCAACCAGCAAGATGATATGCTGCTTGAACATCTTGACAAACCCACTCCTTTTTCAATGTTTGGCATTTGCATCGAACAGTGACCTGTGAAGAATGATTTCATATTTTATAAGTCAAATTGGATCAATAATAGGTGTCATATTCAAATTCAAGGCATGAAGTTATAGCTATTGAATCGTGTAGTACCTTTTTACAGCATTTCTCAGCATTTGCGCATTGACCAGGATGACATGTCTCTGGGCATAGATGTGTACAATTTGGCAACTTTCTGCAAACGAATGTGACTAGGGCCGTCATCTAAGTTTACTAATCAATTAATAGAACAAGGAACAAGGAACAAGGAAGAGGGAGGAACAAAAACCTAACAGATTTTTAACTTGAAGTTGGTTTCAAATGCTAAACCAGATTAAAAACAATGTTAAATTTGCTACTCTCTAAATTACCTGTGACATGGCCCACCACATGAACGGACAGTCTCTTGACCCTTTGCAGACAAGCTGTTGTAATATAAGCACTCAAACACATGGACCATTGCGCCACAGTGACATGACCGTTTAATGAGCACCTTGCATGGAGGACAGTCTCCAGGATGGCATGACTGAGGGCAGTGATGTGGACATGCAGGCTCTCTTTCCTGATCAATGCAGTTTACACGTCAAGCAACTTATTATCAGTTCTGATTTAAGAAAGTATACAGGAGAGTTTCTCAACTTTACACGGGAAGACAAATGAGAAACTTCATTGACTCAGCTTAAATCCAGCGATAAAACATAATACATCACAGACCATGAATGACAAAGACACCAGTGCAAAATAAAGAATAAAATAAGGATTAATGGAATTAAAGAAGATTTAACACCTTTTGGCAAGGAAGATAACAATCTTCACAAGGTTCGCTTCCTTGTAACTGGTTCTCCAAGGCATGGCAGGTTTTTGTACAATAATGATTACCACACGCTAGAGGATTACCACATAAGTTTTCACAGTAGAACAGTGATTTATCAGAGCAGACCATCTGATAGGAGGGTGGAAAAGAAAACAGTAACTACATTAGCAGCATAAAAGTAGTTAAAGCAAATTGCTTTTGGGCAAAATCATCAAAAAGAATCTTGCATATCAAAGTTCATATAGAGCTTTGAAGATAAGCAAAACAAACTGTTGAGAATCAAATCAAATATTCAGCAATCATTGTATTTAATTATAGTTTATAGGCATATTATCTCCATTTAGAGGAAACTAAATATCCTCTCTATTGATGTGTATTTAATGCAATAAGCCTATATAAACAATGATCCGTGGTGTATTATGGACACACGGTTTCAGTCAAACATGTCTCTGTTTCTCCTCTTTTAACATGGTATCTAGAGCCTGATAGAGATACCTCAAGAAGAACCGTGCCTTGCCCGATGGACCCACTGTCCCCGGAGATCAATTTTTTTTGCGAACCGTGTATACTATCCGGTTTGCCCCTCTGAGCGCCGACATCACTCCGGCGACCTGTTCCTTTTTCTTTCCAGCGACTTTTCCGGCCACCGTCGCAGCCGCCGCCATTGCTCCGACGACTTTTCCGGCGAGCTTTCTGGCCGAAACCACCACGGTTGGCCTTGCCCAACGCCAATCTACACTGTCCCGGAAGTCGCTTCCCCAGACGAAGCTCCACGTGCCCCATCTTTGACGCACCAAACAGCGCCCTTCGCCGGCGCGTGAGGAGGTTTCTCCGGCCGCGATTCCGGGGATAAGGTCGTCCACCCCACGCAACCCTATCCCTCAAGTCTCACCTTCATCTGACCTCATTTGGGTGAAAACCCTTTTTGCCCCCACATTTGGTTCTGTTTTGTACTTTACAGGTACTGTTTGCACGTACGGCTGATACTGGAAACCCTACACCTACATCTGCTAGGGCGGACCCTCCAATTTTCTCAAACATCCCTCTATCTATTGAGAAATTGGACGGCTCGAACTATTCTACTTGGGCATCTGATGTCACTTTGTGGATTACTGGACTGGGCTACAAATCCCATCTCACTACCTCCGTTGATTCCATACCCGATGCTGATCGTGCACAATGGGCAAAGATTGATGCCCAACTATGCAGTGTTATTAAGTCTACTCTCCATCCTTCCCTCAAACCGATTTTTCGACCCCACGACACTTGTGAGTCGGTTTGGAGTGAAGCTCGTTCTCTATACACCAATGATACTCAACGCCTATATGGAGTGTGCAAAGACTTGATGACGCTTCTTGCCCCTCAACGCTTTGACGGTCCTATGTCTACTTATCTTGGGCGAGTCCATGCAGCCCTACATGATTACAATGAGCTCCTTCCCCCTGCTGCCTCCATTCCTGCTGAAGCGAAGAAGGAATTGGAGAACCGTAGCACTCTGTTTATGACTCTGGCTTTATATGCTCTTCCTCCGGAGTATTCTGCTACACGGGATCAGATTCTTGGATCACCTGTGGCACCAACGATGACATCTGCTTCTTCTGCCCTACTGCGGATTCCACCGAAGCATATTGCTGAAGTTCATGCTTCTTCGATGGGAGATACCACTGCCCTTGCTTCCCAAAGCAGTAACTCTGGACGTTCTCGCACGGGCCAATCTAGCTCCAAGGGTCGTCACAAGTGCGAGCATTGTCATCGTCCCGACCACACCATTGATCGTTGCTGGAAGTTACATGGTAAGCCGCCTCGTCCTGCCAATATAGCTCAGACAACACCTACTGCTACAGCTCAGGTCCCTGAACAGCCTCGAGCTACCCCTGCTACATATGAGGATTTTCTCCAGTGGTTCGAGAGTCGCCAGACCCCTGCTGCTACTGCTTCGGTTGCGCACACTGGTAAATCTACTGCTTGCTTATCTCAATCTCCTTCTCTGGGTCCTTGGGTGCTTGACTCTGGTGCTTCTAACCATATTTCTGGTAATCGTTCTCTTTTTTTTTCCTTTTCCACACCTACATATTTGCCTGCCATCACTTCTGCCAATGGCACTCAAACTCAATCCCAAGGCATTGGCACCACACATCCCCTTCCATCCCTAACTGTTGAGTCTGTTTTATATGTTCCTGATTGTCCCTTTAACCTGCTTTCAGTGTACCGTCTTACCCAGTCTCATGACCTTATAATTACATTTACTAAAGATTCTGTTATCCGGCAAGACCGGACATCGAGACGGACGATTGGCGTCAGACGTGAGTCGCATGGCCTATACTATCTCTCTCCGCCGTCATAAGTGTGCTCGTCCACAGTCTCTCCGTTATGATTCATGCTCAGTTGAGACATCCTGGTTTGCCAAAGCTTCAGAAGTTGATACCGAGTCTTTCCAAATTGTCTACTTTACATTGTGAGTCATGTCAGCTAGGGAAACACACTCGTAGTTCGTTTCCTGATCGTGTCAATAAAAGGGCTAAGTCCCCATTTGCCTTAGTTCACTCAGATGTTTGGGGTCCATCTCGTGTTGTTACTCATTCTGGTTTTAAATATTTTGTTACCTTTATTGATGATTACTCACGTTGTACGTGGGTGTGTCTGATGAAAAACAGGTCCGAGTTGTTTTCTATATTTGAGAATTTTTACAATGAAATAAAAACACAATTTGGCATCCCTATCCGCTCTCTTCGTAGTGATAATGCTCGTGAGTATTTATCTCATCAGTTTCAGCAATTTATGGCATCAAAGGGAATTCTCCATCAGACATCTTGTGCCCATACTCCTCAACAAAATGGGGTGGCTGAGCGCAAGAACAGACATCTCATCGAGACAACTCGAACCCTCCTCCTTCATGGTCATGTTCCCCCACGATTCTGGGGAGACGCTGTTCTCACGGCTTGCTATCTTATTAACCGCATGCCATCTTCAATACTAAATGATAAGGTACCTCACTCGATACTCTTTCCCCATTCATCTCTTCATACACTTCCTCCTCGGGTCTTCGGTTCCACCTACTTTGTTCACAACCTTACTCCGGGCCTTGACAAACTATCTGCAAGGTCCTTCAAATGTGTCTTCCTAGGATATCCTCGATCACAGAAAGGTTATCGCTGCTTCTCTCCTACACTTCAGCGGTATTTCATCTCTGCTGATGTTTCCTTCTTTGAGTCTGTCCCTTACTTTGAGTCTGCTCACTCTACTTCTGACATGTGGTTTTCTGTCCTTCCTAGTCCACCTGCCATTATTCCTCTTCCACCTCCTTCCCAAATTGACCCTATGGTACACCAGGATGTTCCACCTACAGCACCACCACGGGTGCAACCGCTTCAGATATACCATCGACGACAGAGACCTGCCGACATACCTCCACCAGCCCTTGTGACGGTTCGTCAAGATATAGTAGAGGCCATGCCTGACTCTTCCCCAGCATCGTCTCCTTTACCGGATCCGGCACCTACACCTGACCTAGATTGGCCAATTGATCTGCGAAAAGGTATTCGTTCTACGCGTAACCCATCTCCTCACTATGTTAACCTTAGTTATCACCGTCTTTCTGTCTTGCACTATACTTGCCTTTCTTCTTTGTCTTCTGTGTCTATCCCTAACTCTCCAGGTGAAGCATTGTCGCACCCAGAGTGGAGGCAAGCAATGATAGACGAGATGTGTGCACTCCAGAGCCGTGGTACTTGGGATTTGGTCTCTCTTCCCCCCTGGAAAATCCGCAGTAGGATGTCGTTGGCTTTACACCCTTAAGGTTGGCCCTGATGGTACCATAGACCGATTCAAGGCTCGTCTGGTGGCGAAAGGTTACACACAGGTGTATGGGCAGGACTATACTGACACTTTCTCTCCTGTGGCTAAAATGGCCTCTGTCAAATTACTATTCTCCATGGCTGCTATCCGTCACTGGCCTCTCTTCCAGCTCGACATTAAGAATGCTTTCCTGCATGGCGATCTAGATGAAGAAGTGTATATGGAGCAACCACCAGGTTTTGTTGCTCAGGGGGAGTCCTCTACTATGGTTTGTCGGCTTCGCAGGTCCCTATATGGACTTAAACAGTCCCCTCGAGCATGGTTTGGTCGATTTCGGACTGTTGTGCAGCAGTTTGGCATGATTCGCAGTGAAGCCGACCACTCTGTCTTCTATCGCCATTCACAACAGGGATGCATCTATCTTATTGTCTATGTAGACGACATTGTCATTACAGGCAGTGATCAACATGGCATTACTAACTTGAAACAATACCTCTCACGCCAGTTTCAGACTAAAGACCTTGGTAAACTTCGGTATTTCCTAGGTATCGAAGTTGCTCAATCCAAGGATGGTTTAGTCATCTCCCAGAGGAAGTATGCTCTTGACATCCTAGAAGAGACTGGCCTACTCAATGCTAAGCCAGTGGACACACCTATGGATCCTAGTGTCAAATTGCTACCTGATCAGGGGGAGCCCTTATCGGATCCTGGGAGATATAGGAGGTTAGTTGGAAAGTTGAACTACCTCACAGTCACTCGTCCAGACATTGCCTTTGCAGTGAGCGTGGTAAGCCAATTTCTAAACTCTCCCTGCCAGGATCACTGGGATGCAGCTATTCGGATCCAAGTATATTAAGAGAGCTCCAGGCAAAGGCCTCATTTATGAAGATAGGGGACATGCACGAGTGATTGGATACTCAGATGCTGACTGGGCTGGCTCACCCAGTGATAGGCGATCCACATCTGGGTATTGCGTGCTGATTGGAGGAAACTTGGTATCTTGGAAAAGTAAGAAGCAAACTGTTGTAGCTAGATCAAGTGCTGAAGCAGAATACAGGGCCATGGCATTAGTGACTTGTGAACTCAAATGGCTAAAACAGCTTCTCCGGGAGCTCAAGTTTGAAGATACTACACAGATGACTCTTATATGTGATAATCAAGCAGCCTTACACATTGCCTCCAATCCAGTCTACCATGAGAGGACCAAGCATATTGAAGTTGATTGCCATTTCATCCGAGAGAAGATTGAGTCAGGGGATATTACCACAAGTTTTGTTAACTCTAGTGACCAGCTGGCAGATATCTTCACTAAGTCCTTGAGGGGTCCTAGAATTAGTTTTATTTGTAACAAGCTGGGTGCATTTGACTTATATGCTCTAGCTTGAGGGGGAGTGTTGAGAATCAAATCAAATATTCTGCAATCATTGTATTTAATTATAGTTTATAGGCATATTATCTCCATTTAGAGGAAACTAAATATCCTCCCTATTGATGTGTATTTAATGCAATAAGCCTATATAAACAATGATCCGTGGTGTATTATGGACACACGGTTTCAGTCAAACATGTCTCTGTTTCTCCTCTTTTAACACAAACCATTCTCTCAGCTCCAATGTGTTGCCCAACACATGATCTCCACACAAGTTCTGGGCAAGGAGGGCATGGAGTGCCAGCAACACCTTCACTTTGTTGTATAATCTTCTTTTTCTTTGGTTTAAGAGTAAACTCTGGATTAGGAGGAGGCTTAGCACCATGACACCTTCACAAAGACAAAAGAGTTGAGGAAAGAAATCAGCTAAAAGTTAAATGTACGAACTGGTCATTTAGTCATGTGATACTAGATTCTGATGAAACTCATGCATTATTTTGTCAAGACTCAAGACATGGGTAGAGACAAATGAATCTGTGTTTTTGGACTTTCCATTCACGCTAAATGCTCAAAAAATCCAAAGTCCTAACATGCAAGCATTAATTTTATCGTACATAAAGAGAAAATTTTATCAAACCTTAATTTGCATGTATGGCCACATTGGTACTCTTCGGCACAAGGTAGCCGACAAGGATGGCAGGCTCCATAATGGCATTTATGTGGCTAGACAAAAATAATATTTTGTTAATAACATGAAAAAAGAAAAAAGATGCACATCAACAATTAAGCATATGCTTATTAATGAATATATAAGTATAATAATCATATCTATGGATAGTTTCTAATCATTCAGATTTAGAGAAATGCAAAAATAGAAACTCGGCAATATATACTACGAATATTTATTTTATAAAGAAAATAATTGCATAATGAAATGTTATCATCCATTTTCAAATTTAATTGTACCCAGCATTGAAGGAAGTCAACTTTAGCATTTTAATGGAAATTTTCAACCACAAACCCACAAAAACAACATTATTTTATGGATAGGACGTACCAAAAACAATTACAAATAGAATTGGAAGCTCTATATATTGAGCATTCAATTAAAAAGCATAGTGAGGGGGGGGAGGTAATGATCCGATGTTCTTATGTCGATCATATATTAACTATGTTAATATCTTATTTCATTTCAGCCCGTTACATACATTTTCCATTATGGAATTTGTGAAGCAATCCAAGAACAAGATGATCCTCAAGAAAGTATATTTTATTGTATAGACTTACTAATGCATTTTCAAAAAATTAAAAATTTAATTTTAGTAATATACACAGCTAAGTTTTATAATAAATAGATCTGTAAAATTTATTTAAAAACAAGAAAATAAATACTTGAAGCTACAACTGAGATCTAGCTTGAAGAAATCTTAAAAGACCTAAAGCTACAAATTCATAAATTTCTTAATAGCAGTTAAAAAGCATAAGTCAAAAATTATAATAAGAGAAAATAGCAGTGATTAAATAGGGATAGCAACAGGTAGCACATCATATAAATGGTTATAGCCAAACCAAATGAAAGGACCGTATAGGGATGGCAACGGGTCGGGTCGGGTCGGGCACGGATAGTGGTTACCCGCTACCCGCCGGATATCCGTTTGATAAAAATCCATGGGTTTTTCTTATATCCGCGGGTATCCGTGGATACCCATGGATATTTCATATTAAAAAAAAAAAAAAGGTGATTTTTTTAGAAGAAATACTAAGAAATAGATCCTTTATGTGCAATAAAATTTAGAAATAAAATCATATTATTTACTACAAGAAAAATAAAGAATCAAATGTGTAGTTAATTGAATTTTTATGTGAAAATTACATGTCTTTAATTAAAAAAAATCAAAGAAATAAGAGTCTTATAATGTGATTTTGAATCTCTAGACATAATATTTACTAGTATCAAGAGCAAAAACTAGTGATTTTAAATTATATATATATATATGAGGGTAATTTAGTAATTTTACGGGTAGCGGGTATCCGCGGGCACGGATAGTATGATACCCGTACCTGCCCGTTAATGAGCGGGTAAATAAAAAACCCGTACCCGTTACCCGCGGGTATCCGTTTATACTATCCATCTTCTATCCGTGACGGATTTTATCCGCGGATATCCGCGGGCGTGGATTTTTTTGCCATCCCTAGGACCGTATGACCCAAACCTTCTCCAAACTCATTCAAAATATTCTACAATATTATAAACATGTCTTGGTAGAAAATAATCATACAGTAAAATGAAAAGAGTGGATAATATTTCAAGTTAAAACCAATTTAATTAGCGTTCATATAAAGGATACAAAGACATAAACTTATACTTCCTATAATTAGCTTCTCAAATACTAAGGGCCTTCATCTGAATATTTGAAATCAGCTACAACATGGAGAAATCAGACACTCATGAATGATGATTGTGATGAAATAAGCTTTTTACATAAAATTTTAAAAGTCGCATGCACATTTTTATCTTACACAGTACACACTACTTTAAAATTTAGACCTCAAGGAGAATCAAATCTTATTGTATTCTCTTTACTTTCACTTATATTCCAATACATTTATTCATTATATCAAGGGCATAACCATGTATCAAGGAACCAAGGATCAAATCCCAAACCCTAATGGGAAATTTAAATTATTTGATTTCAAATCTCTTAATGGTTTGATAAAAAAATTACCAGAGTAGAATGGGGATAGATACCCTATTAAAGACATGACATTACCATTTGTAGAAAAAAGAGACATAAATTAATTTTTTTTCTAAATTATTTTCCTCTACCATAGCTTCAGCTAACTACAAATCCAGAATATCTCTGCTTGCAAATGTAAATAAATAAATGCCTGCGTCAAAACAAGTCAGTATCAAATGGTACCTTGCAATTTGATGCATGCCGACATAAAGGAGTGATAGGACATGGTTTAGGACATCTAGGTGGCTTTTGGTCCATTTCGGTACCACAAGGAACCTGGTACAAAATCCACAACTCAACACAAATAGTTCAGACAAGTGCTAGCAAAATTTGAAGAAATCCAAGTACATAGCATCAACATCCAGAATATTATATAAGATAACAGTGCCATATTGACAACGAAGAAAAAATAGACCACCATAAACACACACAAAGAGCCCTCCCCACAATCAACTCAAACCTGCTAATGAATATTATGAGCTCTGATATTCTTTTAAAAAAAATGGTAAGTCTGCTAGTCACAGCCTTGAAATGAAATCATGTTTTCACTTTTGGTGCTTGAAAATGAGTGACACATGTAAAAGCAAAGTCTTCTTCAACAAATGTTCCTGCCAAAAGTTATCAAACTTACTAACAGATAATGAGCCAAACTTCATCTGGCCATCAACTTCCATGAATTAATCAGTTAATACTTAATAGTGTTATTTTATAGAGGTGTGTTCACAATTTACAAATAATTTACATTCAAGAATGTCAAGTTTTGGGAATACAATTATAAAATGGGCTTCACAATAATCACAAACATGCACATTTGAAGAATTATATTTCATGTAACAGGATAAGATCCTGCAACTATTTAGATGTACTCTCATGAATAAAATCCTAATGTCCACATTCATACCTCAAAACGTGTCTCTCCACATGCACAGGAAATTGTCACCATTATTGGGCAAGGAGCACAAGGACCTCTGCAAGAACAAAGTTAAGTATCACCATGATGTGTTCTGCCTCTGTCTTATCTTCATGCTTCACAAGTTAGAGATTAAAATACGGTTTTGTACATATAATATGCATAAGAGATCAATGTGGTCCCTATATTCTTTTCTTTTTTTTTTGGGTTTGCCCATATTCTTAAATAAACTGATCAATGACTAATTCGACTTTTTTAAATAATAATAAGTTAATAATATGTTCCTTCTCTATCTAGTCCATTGTGATCACATTGTTAGTAAATGATGATGACACATTAATTAACATTCATGTCCCAAAAAGACCTTGGTAGTTGCATTTGGATAAGAACTTATTCTTAGAATGTGGGTTTGGGCCTAATTCAACCCTAAAAGCTAGCTCACGGGATGAGGGTTGCCCCCCCACTTATATATTGTATTTTGGCCTTATCTCTAGTCGATGTGGGACTTGGATTTTTCCCAATACTTATTAGAAGAGATAATTATTGGGGCAGCCAGATATCAGCATTCAGCCCTAAGGCAGTTGGGATGGCTTGATCTCAGTCTAAAAGCAATCTGGCCGGCGTGGTTTTCAGCCTAAAAAGTCAACAGGCTGACCTGATTTCAGCTCAGATCTAAGATCATAAAAGGTTTCAGTTCAGGGGATCATGAAACTAATCTTTTAACATTAAAGAAAGCAGTATTTCAGCTATTCACCTTGTTGCCTATAGGAATACAGACCAAGCTTTAGGTAACAAAGACAGAGGACATACCTATGACATGGAGAAGGGCATTTATGGTTCTTACATAGAAGCCTCCTGCCACATATCTAGCAATTTTCAAAAACAAAAGAAAATCAATCAATGCCATCGCCATCACAACTCATAAGTCTCTTGCCGAAACAAAGTAACAGCTACAAAACAGGCACACACCTCAGAGCAGGGAGGGCAATCCCCATCGCAGCAGCGACGCTTGCAAGCATGCCGACCGCAGTCACGCATCCTCTGACACTTCCTTTCACACGCCAAACCTTGATAGCAAGGAACCTACTCTAAGTTCAATCAACCATGCCTACCACAACAACCAAGACACATCCAAATTAAAAAAAAACAGAAAGCACTTACATCTTTCTTGAGGCTCCCACATCGACATGACTTCTTCACAACAACTCTACAAGTCTCCACGCAGTGTCCACGGTGGCACCGCTCGGGGCACCTGTGGTAGCCACAGGGTAGCATCTTATCACAGGTAGCCCCACAAAGCTGCACAGGAGCATCACAAGGCATTCCTTCATAAACCCTTTTCCCACAAGGACACGTTCTCTTCCCCTTAAGAGGACACTCACCACACTCACCAGAATGACACCCTCTCTCACAAACATGCTTCCCACAGCTAAGCCTCTTCTCACACGGATTCCCACACTGAAAAACACGATCACAACACTCCTTCTCCTCCTTGACCTTCCCACACTGGCACGAACACACGCCACGTGTCCGGCAAGGAGGGCAAGTGCCAGGGTGGCAAACCTCACTGCAACGGTGAACCCCGCATTCCAAAACCTTGGAACAAGGTTTATTGCATGAAAATTCCTTGAAGCCACATCGTCGAACATCTTCAAGGCACCCACAAAAGCATCGAACTTTAACGAGTTTGGGGCAAGAGGGGCACGGGCCGGGATGGCAGAGTAGCAAACAATGGTGCCCGCAATTGTGCTTCAACGGTCTTCCACAAACCTCGCCGCAAGAGTGAGGCAAAATCCACGGATCATTGGGAGGGTTCTCAAGCTTGCCGCAGAAGCAGAGATAGGTTTTGGGAATGTGCGATTTGGGGTACTCCGATCTGCATTTGGGGCAGTTCCAGAGGGCGGTGTCGGAGGCGTTGGCGGGGGAGATGGGGAGACGAGTGGCGGCGCGTGCGGCGGCGAGGTCGGAGGCCTGGCGGGCCCAGCTCTGGATGCAGATGAGGTGGAAGACGGCGAAGCAGAGGGAGGAGCAGGACCACGTAGGGTCGGAGGGTTTGATTCGTTCGAGGCAGATCAGGCACGAGAGGGCGCCGGCGGAGGATGACGTCAGGAACGATTGGATCTTCGAGAGGTCGGCGCCGGAGTGGCCGGAGAGTTCGAGGTAGGGCTTGAAGATGGAGTCGGAGAGGTCCGAGTGCCGGAGGGGGGCGGCGGAGGAGGAATCGCCGCCGCCGTCGGAGTCGGAGTCGGAGAGTGGCGGTGGCGGGGAAGGGTGAGAGTGGTGAATCTTACTCCACGGTGATGTCATGTTGTTGGCAATGCTGCGATCCACCCACCTGTGTGATGGGACTCTGGTTGTTTTATGTTGTTTATGTCATGTTTTTGTTTCGATATTTTACACATGCAATGGTTTTTACTTTTTATTTTAATTTTTATTTGGTTACATAAAAGCAAAATATCTTACTCTAGTGCTACTAGTAACCAGTAATATCCTTCAGCAAAAAGAAACTAGTAACCAGTAATATATATGGATTGTTTGATTATTTTTTAATTATTGTTCAATTTTGATAAAATTTGATAAAAATAATTTTGATAATAGGTGTATATAATTCAATGGTTGGATCAATAAAATTATTTAATGACTCTCTTGTCTGATTTTGTAATTTTTAATAAATTTCAACAAATGATAGGGTGTGTGTTAGAAAGAGTGTCTTGCTAGCATTACTCTATATATATTTTAAATACTTTTTTTAAGAATAATATGTACTACATTTTTTTAATATTTATTACTGCATTTTTAACGAATTTTACGTAAATTTTATCAAATAATGCGAGTTGTATTCTTTGTGTAATAAAATTTATTTATTACCTAATACAATTTGTATAATTCTATTTAATAAAAAATAATGTATTAGAATTATATAGTAATAATGTATTTTTAAGTAATAGTATTACGAAATATCTATTATTACTCATTTTATAATTTTTTGTATCTTATTTTATAAATTTGATAACTTTAAAAATGTGTTTTAACTTTATTAATTTGAATAAATTTATTTACTCTACTAATTTTGATCTTTTTTTTTTAAAGGTTTTTTATCTTATTTTAGAAGCTATTTTAACTAACTTTTACTTTATAAGTTATTAGTTTTCTTTTCTCAATTTTTAATTTTTACACCGGTTAATTTACATTAAATTTCTTTTTATCTTTTCTTTTTTTACTTTAAAAACTCTTTTATCTATCTGTCACTTTGATATCATTTTTTGTCTTTCACGTCTTCCACTATCACACACACAGCGACAGAGTACTTTTCTATTACACCTATCAGTGTTTTAAGAACTGGTCGAAGTACTGGGTTAATGGGTCATTGGTCAAACCGGTGGATCATTGGTCGGATCGGTTTGACTCGATATATATTAAAAAATTAAAAAAATATAATATAGCTAACATAATTTAATCATTTAACACTTCAAATTTTAAATTATTGTCATTATAAAGTACCTAATATTCCAAATAAGAAATAACAACCAATAATCATGACAATACAAGTCCATAAATAAGTTTCATACACAAAAAAAATAAAAAATAAATTGAAACACATCATTTCAGCACTTTTTTTTCAAAAAAAAAAAATCATATCACAACCCGGTTCAACCCGAGTCACCGGTTTTTTGCAAAAACTGGCCGGTTCAACCCGGGTCGTACCAGGTCAGATACATATCCGATCCTATCGTCGAACCGAACCGATTATACCACCGGGTTCCGATCGGACCGGTCGGACCGGCCGGTCCGGTCCGGTTTTTAAAACACTGACACCTATGATCAAATCGTCCAAAAATAGCATTTGACATCTAATGAGATGAAGAAAAAGTAGAGGAAAAAATATAAGCATAATAAGTACCATGATGTGATAAGAAGAAGAAAAAAATGACATGTGTTGATAAGATGTTTGTAATTAAAACATGTTCATATATCATTATTGTTAATTGTCATCAATGAATCACGAGTAACACGGGTATTTATTTTTAAAAATTCCTCAAACACTAATATGTAGAAATCATTTACAAAGTTTCTACAAAATCGTAGTGTTATCTTCTTTTTTTAAGAACTGGTGACATATTTGTATAAGCCTAGTCTGTGTTTGTCATGTCATATCCGAATAGATATTAAAATCTAAGTAGTAAAGACATCGGCAATGGAATAAAATGAAAAGCATCAAGCTGCATCAAAACAGGTAAAAAAATGCATAGTATGAAACAATAATGAATTGAAGTACTAGCCAGCCTTTCAAACCACAGGCCTCTGGTTTATGTTACATAAAATGAATATGGACAATCCTTACAAGTTACAACACAAATGACAGCACCTTCACTTCTCCTCAAGAAAACAAAACCACATCTTATTTCTTCACAGCATTATTCAAAATCCGTGGAAACTCACTCCTTGTGACAGACAGCATCGATATCCCCCAAATACAACAGTCTCACTCCAAATAAGCAACATTTACAATATTACACAGCTACATACACACTCTTGCTATAACATTAACATATTGTAATGACTGTACAAAACATGGAGCAGAAGGATGCACAAAATCAAATGAATTCAAAGCGCATGAGAACCTTCACATTGTCATACTTATCTCCTTTACGGGAATACAGTGGAACTGCTCGAATTCCACTTCTTAGTTCCCATACAGGTAAGCACGTTTGGCCACCAAAGTCATCCTTCTCAGACATGTCATACTCATGAACTTCTATGCGAAGCAGAGCCAGTTCTGGAACAGCAAGTGGAAACTCAAATACTTTACTCCATGAAGGTGACCAATTGTCCTCTACACTCTCAGTTTTTTTCATAACAGTATCATAAGGGACTCCAGCAATCCCCACCTGCATAATACCTCACATTTAATGAAGCAAATATGAAGAGAAAATGTGAATGTTAAATATCAATGGAGTATAATGTTCTAGTAGATTATCTTAACATACTCTTGCGTAGAAGTCCGGGGGTGAGAATTTATCAAAGTGTGTATGTTTGAAATCATGAAACCATCCTTCCCCTATATATATAGTCACCTAAATAAGAGTAAGAGAAGTATGAGCTTTGTTAGGATCTAGATTCTAGACTACAGACACTTGGAAAGGAACATGATTCAAATCTCCGGCCAGTAAAGCCTTTTTACCTTCAAGGTTGTCTTCACAGGCAAATGAGCTTTAGGATCAAATACCTCATTATTTGGACCAACCTTCAATAGAAAATCTGGTTTTTTAACATAACCACATCCGCCATTGGCTTTGAACATTCCCTGCATCAACCAAAGAGATCTACCATACCCCTGTCATGGAATGGAACCACGCAGAATTAGTGGACATCTTTCATGATCTCAATATCATTAGTCAATCAATAATAGACTCCATGATGTTAGATGTGTGTATAGCTGAAGTCATTGTCAAGAACATATCCTTAAAATTTTGAGTACGACAAGTTTCTCTCACCCCTCAAGAAATCAAATACAAAAATGAAATAGAACAAGAGGGGGAGGAAGAAGTAGAAACCTGCATGTTAAATGCAACCATCTGAGCTCCATGCATCCACCCGATCAATGGGTTATAATTTGTCGAGGTAATGCGAGTACCTTTTGGATACACTCTCAGTATATTTCGCTGAGTAAACCTGCCAACAATCAAGAAATAAATACTTCTCTTTTCATTTGAAAATAAACAAACATCCTGTTATGGGTTTGCTTCAAAGCTAAATAGAATACAGGGGCTTTGGATTTGTTTCAATTTACAAAGAATGAGAAAACCATTTATGCCGCCTAACACACAATGCACTCTGAAGTATCTAATATAACCTCTAAGATGGAACAATCATGGTAGAGTCGCTTAACTCATTTTTGGTACACCCTACAATGCCACATGGGATTTAAGAACTTCAACAAGTTTTCTCTTCAATAAGTATAATCCTTTACAATAGTATAATCCTTAAGAACTTAAAATGAATCCCACAATTGTTTCACAATTCTTAAGAACATTAAGAAAATTACTTATATAAGCAAGGTTCTTATATAAGAACTGTCACGTACTCATATCAATTACTCCAATGGTGAAACTATATAAGAACTGGTTCTTAAGTTTAAGAACCCCATAAGAACCTCACGTTGAACTTGAAGATGCTCTAACTATATCAGATAGGTATCATTAGAATAAGTATCAAGTAGTCAGACACTAAAGCTGTAAGTAAATCATAATCAAGGACTATCTTGTATTGCATCTGTCTCATATTTCTTATTGAGGGAAGACATAACAAAAACCCATATAACGGTGCCAATCATATCATACTGAGGGAAGACAAGCACATGCAAATGAGACAATGAGTTATCTCTCAAGGACTAACT
This sequence comes from Pueraria montana var. lobata, assembly GCA_026413185.1. Lineage (NCBI taxonomy): Eukaryota > Viridiplantae > Streptophyta > Magnoliopsida > Fabales > Fabaceae > Pueraria > Pueraria montana. The sequence goes on along the minus strand of CM048655.1, from coordinate 60,734,349 downwards.
GGAAACATTTGGCACAATACCTGACAATTTCTTTCCCATGAGTTTCAGCAGCCTTTTCAAGCTGTAATTCACTTAAACTTAGACGACTCACTTTATCAGGATCCACTTTGAGACATTCCGTTAACCCACCTTTAGGCTTCCCAGCATGAATGGCAATTAAACGTCTGTATCCGTCTGCTGCATTTTGACGTGACTTTTTTGCTTCATCAATATCTTCCTCATCATCAAGAACATCATCATCCTCAACGTTCTGCAAAAGATGGTAAGCCAGAAAAAATAATCAACCAATCCCTCCCTAACAAAATTAAATGTAGTGGCAATTAGTGTACAACATTGACTTAGTCTCAGACCTTGTAATCAGAGATAGTGCCACCTCTCAAACTAGGGACTTCCTTCCCCCATGCTTCTTCATCATTTGCAGGCTTTTCCTTTTGTGGTTCCTCCTCCTTTTCCTGTACTTCTTTTGCCTCAAGGTACTCCTTTGGTGGTTTGGTTGATATAATAATCCTCCTTTTAAGTGATTCAGGAGAAGGAAATTCCTTCAAGCTTTCTGAGCTAGGAGCAAATAGTGTGTCTCCAAATGTTTGAGAAATCATCTAAAAATTTGAACAGGACTGTCAAGTGTCAACCATAAGAAAATAAACATTTTGATTTTTGAATTCCTAGAGAACTTCAACTAACTAACCTCAGCCACTTTGGCCTGAAGGTCGGGAGTAAGATGGTCTTCTAAGGTTATTACAACTGGATATTCTGAGGCAACAAAGGCATGCTGCTTAATAGACCTCAAACATTTGATGAGTGCCACAGGAGATGTCAAAGTCCTGTATTACAAAAACACAGATATGTAAAGAACTACATTTCAAAATATTTAGGAAAAATAAATGTAAGTTCAAATTGCCATTACATTAATAATAATATATTGGAATAATATCATTTTCCTGCTATGCCAGATTGAATCATTTTGTTTGAAAGTAGTAAATAGATGAATAAGTCTTCATCACATTGTTGGAGATATTATTTCAATTGCAAATTTTCCTTCTCTAGGCAATGAACGCTTATAATCACTAGATCACATCAGAGCAGAAACAGATAAATGAGTAATAACTTGTGAAACAGATGAACTGATTTGCATGAAAAAAAAATGAGGGGGAAAAGAAGAAAGGTAAACAAGGGAGATGACTCAAATTCATGTTTAACAGTCAGCAAGATTGAACCAGTAAACTACTAAAATTACCTTCCATGAAGAACATCCACGTTATCCTTTGATTCATTAGGCCATATATCTAATTCAATCACCCTTACACCCTTCTGCAGTGCATTGATGATGGGGAAGTCACTGCAGTCACTGCTAAGTTGGTTCCCAGTTAGATAGGAATTATGACCAGTATAAATGAAGTAATGAGACAACGGTGAAGACATATCTTGGTGCACCTGCAAATGGAATAGTAGAAATAATATTAATTACACAAACTCTATAATCAGAACAACAGAGTCCACATAATCTCATACATACACGATATAACATCAATCATTTCAATACCTATGGCAAGCTAATGATTACTTAGATGGAAGGTATAGACTTATCACCAAAAAGAAACTGAATTACTATAATGAGTAAGAAGTCCAACAACGTGTGTTTAGATACTAGCATACAAAACTATATATACAAGGTTAGAACATAAAAGCTATAAGAAAAGCATTCACATGGAAGCATATATATAAATGAATATGAATCCAAAAAAGGGTTAGGCTTACCCCAAGAGAAGGTGAGAGAGGTGGGTTATTATGGTGACTAAAGAGATAGTTGAAGAAACTCTCGAGATTGAGACCTCTTCGGTGAAAGATACTGAGATGCTTGTGGCCATCGATGATGGCTTGTGCTTCCTCCTCAGTGACATTGTGTTGCCTCTGCACCTCAACGAGAAAACTGCGGAGGTGAGTGGCTGTCATGACGCCATTCTCATCGGAGTAACGGTGGAAAAGGGTCCTTATCTCCGGCGGGGCCTCCGAGACGGGGAGCCTGAAGCGGCGGCGGAAGCAAAAGCAAACGTTGTAAGTCTGTTTGGTGGTGGGCATGTCTTAATGTCCTGTTTTCCACTCTGTCTCCCAACCGAACCAACCCCCTTGGCCTTGAAGAAGAAGAAGAAGAAAAGTAACGCGTACGGGGCGTGTATGATATAGGTGTTGACGTTGTTGAGGATAAAGTTTTGGTCGGAGAATGGATACGTTTCTTGTGTTTGATGCCAACGAAGAGAAAGAGATACGTTTGGGTGTTTCCAGACTCGGAATGCATGGGATTGGGGGGGGGGGGGGGGGGGGACCCACTTGTAGCCTCCAACGGATTAGATGTTAGGCATTTGGCACTCTTTCTTCAATGTGGGCTCCTCTTTCCAACTTTATCACTCTCTTTCAATTCAATTGTTCAGATCGCCCAAAGTAGGCTTCCCGGAATAAAATCTTCATATTTTTCTTTTTTTTCATTGTACTGTTAGAAAAATACCAAGATATTGATTGAAAAACAAGGAAACACAAAGAATATTCAAATATTATATTCATGGAATAAAATTATATATGCAATGATTTATATTGTAAAGTAATTTTTTTTATTGATAGCATAAAATAATTTTATACTATTATTTAATCATATATGATAAATTTTATAATATTTATCTTAAAAGTGATGTCAACGTTAATTTTTTATTGGTTGAAAATGTAAAAGATTTTATTCTCACAATGCAAAACCGTTAAACTATGTTTTATTTTCCTATTATATTGTGTGTTTTATGTCTTTTTTCATTTTTTTTATTTCTCTTTTATTTGTATTAGTATTTTAATCTATGTATTATATAAGATAATTTATTTTTATATGATTAAAACTTCTAATAAATAAATAATTTAAATTATTATATAAGGTTATTTTTAACTGTTGATATTTTTAAAAATAATATTATAATTTAATTTAGAAATAAAAATAATAATAAATTAAAATGGATAGGCTGTTAAGAATATCATGTATTATCTGTTCCAGACTAAAATTCAAAAAGATATTTAAATATTTTAACCACAAAAAATTACTTATTTTTAAAGGAAAGATCACGTATTATCTTTACTTTTTTACTTAAAGAATATTTTTCTTAATTATAAAAGATTCTAATTTTCTTTTTTTTAATGATTTTTCACATGTATTATCTAATTTTCTAATGTTCTCTATAAAGAGGATAACCCTAATATAGGATTAACATGCTCTCCTTTTCTCTTTTTCTTACATTTGCTAGTTGTATTTCCTTTACTAACTTAGGTAATGGAGTTTTTTTTTTATATATATATATAGGGGATATCTTTTCACGTATCCCTAACTTCATTGCTCTCATGAATAGGATTACCAAGAGGGATCAAGATTTGAATGCAAGACTCGTATCAAGATTTACATAAAAATAAATACTTTTAATAACTTTTATTAAAAACAACTTTTGTTAATTTAATTATTAAATTTAAAGTTCATTATAAATTCAAGACATGTGAAATAAAAAGTTAAAAAAAGAATTAATATTGAATATTCAGGGTTTATACTTTATACTTTATATATGTTTTTTATCTTTACATAACTAAATTTAGTTTTAATCTTTCGAAAATTTGTTGAATTTGATCCTCATAAATCATGATTGTTATTTTTTTTAAATGATTGCTATTATTATTTAGTATTAACATAATATACATATAGATATATCATGTTAGCAACTACTTTAAGGTGATTAAGTATTCTCAAATTTATAAAAATTAAAATCGATGATTTTTTTGAAGAAATGAAATGAAATTCATATTTTTTTTTTAAAAGGAAATGAAATTCATATTATGTTTATGAAAACTAAAAATATGGATACGAATGTGGATAAATACGGTAGCAACGTGGTCCGCCAAAGAATGGCCGTACTTTATTAAATGAGCCGTTAATATGATTGGTGATCTAATTCCACATGGATTGGTGACACCAATCGATAGAACGAATGAAAGCTGCGCACGTGTGAGCCACGTTATCATACAGAAAATGACATTAATATACTTTTATTATATTTTTATATTAATTTCATAATGAGTCAAATTTATTTTATTAATTAATAGAATCAGTTTGAAATTTATATACTACTTCGTAATAAAAAAAATTGAAATAAAAAAAAATGTTATACTAAAATCAATCGTATCGGCACTCATCAAAAAAATCAATCGAGTCGGCAGATAACATCACCCAAAACTTTTGAAAGGAATACCAAAATACCATTCGTGTATTAATACCTGCATCTGTAGCTATAGACTTTGGAATATTATTAATAACTAAAAGAAAAGTATTCAATTTAGTTTTTTAAATCTAATTATATATATAAGCATTATATATATATTTTTTTTAGTTTTGGTTAGTGAATTAATCTCTTAGATGACACGACTGCACATGTTTATGATCCGACCAATTTTTACATGATACATATTCAGGTTTTATATTTTACAAAAATAAAAATTAATAATACTTAATTTTATTTCATGCAACAATAAGTGAAGATCATAATGGTCCAGAACATCTAATAATTTCTCCAATTCTATGACTTGTGTCCGCTCTAAACTTTTATCATGAGAATCTATGACAAAAATTAACAAAAGATTGGCACAACGTTGGAAATTATTTTGTGCCCATCATACTGGTACTAGACCAATCTTTAGGATCACTACAGTAATCACAGTAAAGGTTGAAAAGAGCAAATCAGTAGTGCATCGACACTCAAATTATTTAATTGTACTATGGTTAGTTTCACTCTCGAGGAAAACAAATTATCCAAGCAAAAAGGTGGTATATGCCATCTTGTGTGGCTAGCCAGGATGATAGACCCTTTCATCCTAGATTCATGGATGGGTCAGTTTTTAGAGTGTATGGCATTACATTCGGACCTATATTATGGCTTTTTGGTTTCAGCCAATGTTTCAAATTGTGATTATAGTTTCATTGTGATCCTTGGTATTACAGAGAATCATGGATAAATGTGATCGCAATTGCGGTGCAATCGTGGTTGCGGACCACAATTTAACACGGTCTCAGGTCTTGCATCAATATATACCTTAAAACTTACCTGCTATTAGTGTAATCTAAAAGGCCTTGTGACAACATTGGAAGTTCTTAATACTGTTTTATATTGATGTTGATGGTGCAGAAAATATAACATAGCAAAGCCAAAAATACGATTGCAAGCAGCTAAAGATAAAGATAACTATCATTACAATGACCTCATATCCATTATCTAAGATTATTATATGGCTAATCCTATAATTCATCTAAACTGAAACCGCATTAAAAGCTTCACAGATTTTAATTTGTCACCCTTTTCATCATACAGAGGGACTGATCGGAATCCAGGTTTTAGCTCTGAGACTGGCAAACACGTCTGTCCACCAAAGTCATCCTTTTGACTCTTATCATCATCTCGAACTTCTATGCGGAGCAAAGCCAGCTCTGGAACAGTCAAAGTGAAATCTAACTCTTCGTCCCAGACGGGAAACCAGTTATTTGAAATTACACTTGTTTTCTTCTTGGCCATATCAGCAGGAACTCCAACAATACAAACCTGTTATATATGAATTAATCAAATGATTAGTTAGGATAAGTATAATAAACTTGTGTGTCTCTCTTTTATCAGAATTCTAGCCATGACCAACCAAATTTTTTTACAATGTAGCCTAATCAGAAGTATCTAAAACCTCTTAAATAGTGTGAAATGCAGTTGGAGGGGAGGTTAAAAACGGTTAAAGGATTTTTAACCAATATTGAAGCATATAAACTAAGACTATCTTCAAATCTAAATGCAAAATGTCTCCTTACATCAACAAATGTTCAACTATGTCCATTGGGATATTGGTGCTTCCTAATGTGCAATACTAGCATAATTATTAATTACCCAACTCACCTTAACATAGAAGTCTGGTGGCGAGTAAGTATCAAAGTCTGTTTGGCTGAAATCTAAGCTCCAACCGGTCCCCATATAGACTTTTACCTATACAGGCAGAGGGAGACGTTCAGAAGATGTCAAAAACTAACTGATTTCCTTTTCAATATAATATCTATATCACCTTTAATGTTTTCTTCACTGGCGATGTTCTTTTAGGATCAAAAACCTCATTATGTGGACCCTTTTCAATTAGAAAGTCAGGCTTTTTCACATAACCGCACCCTCCATTTGCTCTAAACATTCCTTGCATGTATCGAAGTGATTTGCCATACCCCTAATAAAGGAAACCGCACATTGAAGATTAAGCATAGAAATAATGTAGATGGACGGCATATAAGATTGCTTCACAATAAAGAAATTAGTCCAAAGATCTAATATCGATTCACTAGTCTCAAACCTGCATGTTAAACGCAACCATTTGAGCTCCGTATGTCCACCCTATGTGTGGCTTGTAATTTGAGGAATTGAGACGTGTTCCCTTTGGATATACTCTGAGAATATTCTTCTGCGTAAACCTGGAAAGGGGTATAAAAACTATGTCTTAATTTGGAAGTTTTAAACTACTAAAGTATATAAATCTTTGCATTTGCCATTATCAAGTTCCACTGTTAGAAAACTACCTAACAATATCAGCTCCATAAGATTCAGAAGCCTTTTCAAGTGCTTGTTCACTCAAGCTTAAGCGCCTAACTTCGCCAGCAGCTTTTAATGCATCCTGTATGTCACCCTTCGGTTTCCCAGCATGGATTGTAATCAAGCGTTTGTACTCAGGAGCACTCTGCTAGTGTGATTTTTCATCATATCATATGCATTCAAATCTTCCTCAGTTAGGAGGGAAAGGATGACAAACATGCAGAGCATATAAAATTAAATAAATCAAATGCCACTTGAGCATAACATAGCTCAAATAGTTGGGAACTAAAGATTTTGGTAGAAGGTCATATGTTCAAGTCACAATTCTACGGATTTAGGGGAAAAAATGTAAATCAATTTTCATCAATATACTCACCTTATCATCAGTTTCCGGTTCATTAGTTTGGTCTGGCAATGATGAAACCTTGTCAGTTGATTCCTTTTCATTGTCCTTGTCATCACATTCTTTGGATTCAAGAAATTCTTTTGGTGGTTTGGTTGATATAAGAATTCGACCTTTCAATGATTCTGGTGTGGGGAATTCCATCAGAGAATCTGTCTGAGGATAATAAAGCAATTCTCCAAATACTTGAGTTACCATCTACATTTAAGATGGAAATTCACATTCAACGCCTAATAAATAGGGATGTGAAGTAGATGCTTGAGGGAGGAAATAAAAAGGAGATCTACCTCTGCAACTTTAGCTTGAAGATCTGGAGTAAGGTGATCTTCTAAAGTTATAATGAGTGGGTAGTGAGATTTAACAAAAGCATACTTTTTGATGGACTTCAAACATTGGATGAGTGAGACAGGAGTGGTAAGAGTCCTGCAAGAATTCAGAAAAATGTCCATAAGTAGTTTTATAAAGTTGCACGATAAATATCTAACAAAACTACTAGATCAAAAGTTATAAGAAGGAAAATCATCCAATTTTACGAGATTGAACTGAGGATCAGCTAGCACCTTCCATGAACTACATCGATATCATCTTTGTCTGAATTTGGCCATAAATCTAGTTCAATTACTCGCACACCTCGTTGCAAAGCCTTTATGATTGGCTCATCACTGCAGTCACTGCTCAGTTGATTCCCAGTCAGATAGGAATTGTGCCCAGTATATATGAAATAATGTGACAATGGAGCATTCATATCATGATGTACCTGGAATAAGATATCATTCGTATTAAGAGACCCGAATCATTGTTCGTTTGCATGCAGACATTTCGAAAATATGCATCAAAATCCAAAAATACTCCCCCATTAAAATGGGGAGACAACATCTACATACTATATGCAAAAGAATAACACTACTAAATTCACCAAAATAAATAAATACATAATACACCACTAATCTTGAACTTGATTTTATTGAATGAATTCCTTTCTTATATATTTTTCTGTTCCTGTTGGCTCTGACGCTGCAAATGGGTTTTAACAAAGATAAAGATATTGTAGATTTAATTTTAAACACTAGTGCAAGTGAATGGCTATTGATTGTTCATATATATATCATTGTCACATTAACAAATGAAATATTACAATTCCAAATGTATGATCCAATTGAGGAGAGATTCTTGCATTAGATGACTATATAATGTTGATTGGGTTAGTGCATAGTATATACAAGAAAACTCAACGTGTGCTTACTTATTTTCGTAAATGAAATCATCACCTTTTCTGCTTTCTATTGATTTCTCCATCTATTCCTTATTCAAATTCCCGTTCTGCTTTTTAGTTGGGATTTATTATGGCATCATATTATAAAATTGTCCCCTACACGATATACACACAAAAGACAAAACAAAACCCTATGTGATTCAGTATGACCTCGTGCTGTGAAATTTCACCATTGAAAAAATATATATACACGAGTTAAAGTACATGTTAAATATTACTCCAGTTACCAACATTGATTGGCACGACTTGTGTCCCTTAACCAAATGGTTCAAGATTTAAATTCTGGTGATGTCACTTTGAGTATGGAATAAACTATGTTAAGAGGGAAATACCCACCTTAATGTGCGCTCACGGTCCCCGACAGAATTTAATTATTGCTTTCGACAATAAATAATCCATAATGAATAATCCGTACCAATACCATGATCAACAAATATTACTCCAGTTAATTTATCAGGATTTATTATCTGACAATTGCAATGAATGATATAGACTGGCCACTGCCCTATATTCAATGTTTGTAAGATTTTTCTATACTTGCAAGCTGCAATGTCAATTTTGCCACTCATGATGGAGTCAGCTAATAAAGAAACTGTCCCCAAAGTAAAGACCGGAAAGGTAAAGTCAATTTCATAATTTCGTTCCTTTAAATTTTGTTAGAATGAATTATAAAAATTAATATTAAAAGAATTTGAAAACAATATTTTAAAGTATAAATATACATATATATTTATAAAAAAATTATGAGTCTCACATCAAAATTAATTCTACTCCTGTGTTATAAATTAGAACATACAATTATTCACACACTCTCGATTAAACATAACATTCTCTTTTTTTTTTCTCTTTTGAAGATACATTTCAGACACTACTCCCTCAACTAGAAAAAAATTTATTTCTCTTAGGATTTGTTTGGTACGAAGGAAAGAAATAGATGAGAAATGGGATTGATGGAAATAAAATAAATAAAAATAGGTAAAAAAAGATAAAATAAAAATAGAGATGTATCTGTATACATAATTTCTTAATTGTCTATCTATTTTAATATAAAAAAGTCTTATATCCCAATTTACATAATTTATTATAAATTTAAAATATAATTTATATATTAAAAATATTTCTTTATTATAAATTTTAATATAATTTATATATTTAGAACTATTTACTTATCATGATTTTAATTATATAAAATTAAATATTTTTTTGAGCTCATATAAAATTAAATATTTGTTTCATATAATACACAAGATAAAATATTAGTTTGTTTGAAAAGTAAAAAGCTTTTACTTATATCAAAATAAATTCTACTACTAGTAATGAATTAATTTTGAGAAAATTAATTTTTTTGTCTTGCCACGGGTATCCTAGCCCATTGGACTAGAGATTAATCTCACTCACAATACTGCGACTGCCATTGGTCCGAAAGGTTTTCGCTATGGGTGGGTACGTGGACCGGTCCTGCCAGTTTAAGGCCCGGTCCGCAAAGCCCGCATTTTATACGGACCGGATAAGCCCGATCCGCGAGTTAAACGGGCTATTTTTTAAAGTCCGTATCCGCTCCGCGAAGCCCGCGGATAAACAGACCGGTCCGCGGGCTTAATGAAAATCCAAAAAAAAAATTAAAAACAAAAAAATTGTTAAATTAAAGAAAAATTCTTTTTTCTTTTCCTTGAAAATGTGAGAAAGGAAACACTGAAACACATATATAAAAAAAAAAAAAAAAAAAAAAAAAAAAAAAAAAAAAAGCAATATGAATATAAACATTCAATTAAATATTAAACATTTAAATCTACTTTGTAACTATGAAACTTGTCTTAACAATGCTTGTAATTAAAATATACCAACATATTTAAAAGATCAAAGTCTTCATATATGTAACTAAAAAATACCAACATTTATAACAACATTAAAGGTTCTAAATTAAATATCAAATTCTTAACATATCAATACTAAATAATATCTAAGCATAATATATATATATATATATATATATATATATATATATATATATATATAAGCATCAAAACAATACTAAATAATATCTTAACAATTTGATAAACGGACCGGTCCACGGGCTTTGCGGATTTAGCCCACTAAGTCCGCGGGCTAAACGGACCGGGCTCAAAATCGATAACAATTAGACGGTGTAAAATTTTTTAGGCCCGTTATCCGCGCGGTCCGCGGGCTTAACGGACCGGTCCGCAGACCCGGGTTCATATACCCACCCCTAGTTTTCGCACACAGCGAGAAAGTCAAATTTAAATAAACAATAGTAGTGACCAAATTCATATTAATTGCGGCAAAAGTGATTCCTAAACAAACAGGCCATAGAGTGTATTTAGGTTACCGTTTCAAAGCCTAAGAACGTCCATTTGCACTTTCCTAAATACTACTAAACGGAAAAAATAAAAAGAAAAAAGAAAAAAAGTGTTGGATTCAACATTCAAGTTAGCAAGCGTTAGGGTATATTCAACTTTTCCCAAACACACTCATAATTATTTTGTTAAGATGGGTCCTAGTTTCTTATCTTTAATAGTAGTATTTTGCTTCGATCTTATTTAGTTAAGAGGGGTCCCATTCGTTTTCACGATAAGGAGGCAATGAATGAAAATTAGAATAACGCATTATAGACGGTTTAGTGTCTATATGACTAAAATTAATTTAAATACACGTTTATATTTAATAATTTTTTGTTCTCTGTAAAAAAAAAAATTGTTCAAAAAAATTATATTTAATAATTTTAAATTTCCTATAAAAAAATAGTTTTAGCTGTTAAGGATGCCCCCATTGTGCAAAAATATTATAAGTTACTACGTAATAAATAGATCCTCATTTTATAATTTTATAATTTTTTTTAAGAGGAGACAAATTTCTAAAGATCATATAAATATGAGCTTTTTTTTTTACTGCATATAAATATGTAAGTGTGAATTGCGCTGTTAATGCAAATCCTCTAACAATAACTAGGAAGTGCTGAGCAGTGAAAAACTAATCCCTGTAAAACCATTTGGATTTGCATGTAAAAGGGTGTGTTAGTAATGCAACTAGGACTTAAAACAACTCAACCAAGATAACTCAATTAACTAGCTTCACCTACCTGTCAGAAGAAAAAAAAAACCTGCTTTACCAAACTGTTTTATTAGCAATAATAACTCCATAAAGAATTTCATTCAGCAAAAAAAACTCCATAAAGAATTTCATTTTTGTTACAACTTCATAAAGAATTTAATTCTTCTAACATGAAGTTTGAATTATAATCCTCAAATGCCAAGAGCCTAAAATATTTTACACAAATACTTTAAAAAAAAACATTTATTTATCTTTACAATATAGTAATAAGACAAATTTCTGATAGATATCTTTACATTAAGTATATAAATTAAACACTTTATAATAAATATAAAAACTAATTTTTATAATTATCAATATAAAGATTTTAACAATTAATATTAACTAATAAAAAATCAATTTAAATATGATTTTTAAATAATTATTACATAAATAAACAATCTAACCATATGACAATCTATCTATAATTTAATAATTATGTTAAAAAACTATACTATTAATTATAATGAAATTCTTAAATATATCAAATTCTAAATTTCACACTTTTAGATGCATCAATTTAGTGTGTGTGTTTAATTCAACAAAAAAAAAGTGTGTGTTTGAGTCCAAAAATTCATGTTAAAATACTAACTAATGTATTCATGTTTAGTCTTACGTTAAAAAAATAAGAAAAGTGTATCCTCTTTTAGACACTCTCCTATGATTGGTTATGATTGATTGAAATTTATTGAAAATCATCCATTTTAGTAGATCTCACACATATTATATAAGGATTCTCTTCTTTCCTGATTTAGTTGTGAGATCCACCAAAATTGGTCAATAATTTTAGTTCTAACACTCTTCAAAAATTGATTTTGAGTACCAAGGAGGTCTAATTGATTTTGAGTTTAAACAACTTTAAATAATTTTTGTGTTGAATAAAATATTTTATATTAAATTTTGCTACAAAATTGCTTTAAGAATACGGGCATACAAACATAAATTACTTCATTTCAAAAAAATAAAAATTAATTTTATATAATCAATTTTATTCGAAATTAATTTTACAAACACTCCTTCCACATTCGAAATTAATTCTATCTTTTCTATTTGCACTGTTAATTCAAACAAATCATGAAAATAGTGCAAATTGTATGAGATCCTGAAGAAAAGGATTAATTATTTTTCTGGGGAAACAAAGAGGGGTATAGAGAAATCACCAGAGATTTGATGGGGCTATTGAAATCGTCGTGTTGCAGGAAATGGAAGAAGTCGTGGAGATCGACTCCACTTTCCCGATCCTCTTTCCGCAATTGCAGGAGGATCCCCTCGGAATCCGCTGCGGTGCAGTCCACTTCGCCCTGGTGCTCCTCCAGGAACCGGAGGAGGTGATCGCCGGACAGGGAGGAGGCGCCGCCGGCGAATTCAGAAAACGCTTTTTGGACGTCCGGCGGTGGGGCCGGTTCGGTGACGGTGAACTTCCTGTTAAAGCAGCTGAACACTTTGTAGTTGTGGGTGGCCATCGTGTAAAGGGATGTCACACAGAGAATGGATCAAAGAGAGTGATTGGTGTGTGTGTTTCAGAGAAGAAATGGCGATCGCAGCGGAATGGACTTTGCAATTGTAATATACGTGATGTGACTATGAATGCTACATGAGGACATGAACCAACAGGACAATGCCATTTATGGAAAAGTATTTATTTTTTAACATAATTTTAATAAAAATAGTTCCACTTATTGTTCAAATAATAAAATTTAGTTTACAGTCAAAAAAGTTAAATTATTCAAATGTTTAAAAGCATTAAAGGAAATTTCTACCTTGGTTTATAATTTTTTTAAATATCATTGTTAATTACATTTTTAAATATTTGAAAAAAATGAAAATTTTATTAAATATATTAGCAACTAATTTAAGTAAAGAAATTATGAGTTTGATTTGACCTAACAACCAGACATGAGTCCATCTATAAAATATAAATTATACGAGAAAATAATTTATGTATTAATAATATAAAGAGTTTTTTACTCATTCAAATATTCAATCTCAAATCACAAATTAACATTTATCGTAAAAATTATATCTATCACAATTTTTAATTGGCTGTCCTTGTAATTTTATTTTTTCTTACATTAACGGTTGATAGAAATTAAACTCAAATTATACTAGTTAGCCATATTAAATTTTTATTTAACTTAAACCAATCTAATCTTAATCCGTTCAAGTATTGAAAATTGATTTTCTTAACGCAGCCGATCAACCTTGAATGAATTCAATCACCATATTTTTTTTTTCAGTTTTTTTGAAAATATTATAATACAAAACAATAATATTACTTTACAACTTTTTTTATTTTAGGATTTTACATCTTAGTTTAAAAGACATTATTGTGATGAAATATTTAAAAAATAAATAAATCTAACCTGATCATGCGACATGAAACACAACCATAATTGCGTTGGAGTAGTTTGGTAAATTGATTGAAATATCTAGTTCTAGATTATTAAAAAATAAATAAATAATTATCGCCTTTAGTAAGAGAAACTATGCTTTTGTACTTAAAGACGTGCCTGCTCAAAATGTTGACATTTTAGGTTGAAAATATGCAATGCATAATGCCTTATTACTTACCAGCCAAGTCTTGATCAGAAATTTTTATGAAGGTTGATTTGAAGTGCTTTTCAGTAGCATTGCATTTGGTTCTTTTTAGTTACAAAATAGCTTTCAATGAGGTCATAGATAGGAACTAGGAAGCACGGTCCCAAGGAAAAAGCATTACAACCGGTTATGGTCCATGGACGGCTAGAATATCAAGTTGGAGTATATGCCTATATGGTATGAGGTTTGTCTCCAGATGACAATCAATTTCAATTATTGGGGTCAGCTTAAGCTTGAATGCTTCTTTAATAGAAATTAAATTCAATTTATATCTAATTATAGCGTGTGAATCATCTGGTGTGGTATTGTTGTCCTACCTAGCTTGTGGTCTATACCAAAAAAAAAATAATTGGATATATTTCACTCTTCCTGGAAAAAAATGTTTGCCAATACAAAATGCAGACTCAGGCCAGTTACAATGATTCCCAGTTTTTTGTAACAACAATGAGAACCAGCTGCTATGAACTTCAACAGATAAAACCACTAATTGTCAATAACCATTAGTGTATACTATTCACAAAGGTAGAAGGGCTGATTTATTTTTGTGAAATTAAGTACTTGAAAAACAGCTAAAAAAATAAGATAGCAACATGCAGTTATCCATTGACTATGTCAATTACAAAAAGCAATCACATGTTACTGAACCATGTGATGTTGAAGATTGACAGATTGCCTCAAAATTCTGTTACTGTTTCTAGCTGGCTAAAGAAGGTTCTTTCCATGGATTGTATTTTACAATACAATACATATTTAATAATTTAACTGAATGGTATCTACAATTTATTTGGAGTTTCAAGCTTAAACCGCATTAGAAGCTTCACAGATTTATACTTCTTTCCCTTTCGGTCATACAGAGGGACTGACCGAAATCCATGCCTTAGCTCTGATATTGGCAAACAAGTTTGTCCCGCAAAATCATCCTTTCCCTGATCTCTGTCCTTTACTTCTATCCGAAGCAAAGCAAGCTCTGGAACACTCAATTTGAATGCAAATTCTTCATCCCAAACAGGATACCATGTATCCATCTTTACACTTGTTTTGTTCTTGGCACAATCAGCTGGCACTCCAACAATACAGACCTGTCCAACAATTTGATCAAACAGTAAGATAAATGTACAACAGTTTATGCTTTTCCTATCTTTCTATATTTTCTCCTATTTTTACCTGTACTAATTAGTCTCTTTAATAGCCGTGACCAATTTATGTAAACGCTAAACAATCTCTTAGCATAAAATGGTTCAGCTTAAAAATAGTGGATTCCAATTTAATAGTGATAATGGAGCAAGAGATCAGCCAAACGAATTTACAAAATCAGAAGACAAGAAGGATCAAAGGATTTTGTTGTAGGTAAACAATATTCAATAATGAAAAATTAGCATTGAAGTTGGTAAAAGATCAAAAAAATGTATGGAGAATTATGCACCTAAGTTTACATTATATTGCACCAAATCTATCATATAAATGTATGGAGAATTATGCAACTGACCTTTGTGTAAAAGTCAGGTGGAGAGAATCGATCAAAGTGTGTTGGACTGAAATCTGAACTCCAGCCATCTCCATTGTATACTTTTACCTATTGTTCAACATGAAAATATTCAGATGTTATGAAACAACCCAATTTCCTTTTAGCAAAGTGAGTAAGGGTATGCTTACTTTTAATATCTGTTTCACTGGCAGTGTTAAACTTTTAGGATCAAACACCTCTTCACGTGGAAGTGTTCGGATCAGAAATTCAGGCTTTTTAACATAACCACACCCTCCATTTGCTCTGAACATCCCTTGCATCAACCGTAGTGATTTGCCATGCCCCTGTCATAAGAAAACAAATAGACATTTGAGATTTGGATGACAACATTTTAGGTCAAAAAAACTCCTTGACGCATTTTAGATAAGAATCATGCGACTTAGTAATATTTCAACATGCATAATATATTAGACTGCATCACACAATAAAAGCTAAAATATACCAAAACACCATTTTATCTAAAACACTTTGCTTTATGGATTTGTCATGACTTTCCAACCTGCATATTGAATGCAACCATCTGAGCTCCATACAGCCACCCTAAATATGGCTTGAAATTTGTGGATTTGACACGTTCTCCTTTAGGAAAAACTCTGAGGATATTTTTCTGTGTGAACCTGGAAAGCATAACAATGAGTATCAAGTTATGTGGTTGGTTTAACAAGTGTTTCATGGATGTTGTCAGCTATAGTCTATAGAAATGTTGACCACCTCTTCAGCTACTTGTAATGTTCTAATAAGTTTGGTAGGTACCTAATAAGGTCAGCTGCATGAGACTCAGAAGCACTTTTGAGTTTCTTCTCACTCAAACTTAGCCGTCTAACTTTAGCATCATCTTTCAGTCGATCCTTCATAGAACCTTTAGATTTCCCACCATGGATTGCAATCAAGTGTTTGTATTGACGCACACCTTGTTTGTTTGGTTTGTTATCACTTGTATTTATTTCTTCCTGATCTTCATCACTTGCATTCTGCTATCCATTAAAAGAGAAAACGTAAATGCACAAGACTAATAATTCAAATTTCAAAGTTCTTTTTTGTTTTGGCATATATAATCTTTTTTATTTTTTCCCTCCTTGATAAAATGATGAATGTATGTTTCACTCACCCTGTCCTCAGTTTTCTGTTTAGCCACAGAATCTGGCAATTCGAGGCCCCATGATTCTTCTTCAGATGGTTCACTTCCATTTGGCACAGGTTTGCTGATACTATCAGATTGTGGATATTTCTTTGGTGGTTTGGTTGATATAATTATCCGTTTTTTCAAAGATTCTGGTGAGGGGAATTCTGTCAAATAATCTGTCTGAGGACAATAAAGCATTTCTCCAAATATTTTTGTTGCCATCTGCATGAATAGAGAAAAAAAAATCAATCATGGTGAAAAGGCAATAAAAAAAATAGGCATGCATGTCAATTTAACTTTCATGATGATTGACAATGAGTGCTTACTTCTGCAAATTTATCCTGATGTTTTGGTGTTAGGTGGTCTTCCAAAGTTAGAATTACTGGATAATCAGATTTGCAAAATGCATATTTCTTTATGGATTGTAGACATTTGGATACCGGGACTGGAGTGGTAAAAGTCCTGCATTGATTCAAAAAATGTTGGAAGATCAGAAGATATAAGAAAGCAATCACCCAACTCTCTAAGAAGAACTATTTTTTCTTCCTTCTTTTCCTTTGTTAACAACTCTCTTTAAGATATGATTTTAATAACCAGCTAGTACCTTCCGTGAACCACTTTAATTCCATCATTAGCTGAAGCTTTAGATGGCCATAAATCTAGTTCAATTACTCGTACACCTTGTTTCAAAGCCTCTATAATTGGCTCGTCACTGCTCTCACTGGTAAGTTGATTCCCAGTCAGATAGGAATTGTGTCCCGTAAACATGAAATAATGTGACAAGGGAGCATTCATATCATGATGTACCTGGAAATATATATGACTTAAATATTGTCAGGTAAAGTTAAAATTTATAAATTCATTTATAAAGTCCAAAGCAAACTAGAGACATTGACATTAAAAGAAAACATGTTTATTAATTTTTGTTATTTAAGAATGTTTTTGACAACCAATGAATTTTGAATTTTTGGCGCACGTTTCTGTGTGCAGCAAGATTTCTGTGCTTCAAACACTTATTACTGATCTCATGACCAGACAATTTTCTACGTTCATTACTAAATCAGTTTTGCAAGTCATATATAACAACATTTTGTCTAGATGTCAATTTTTATACACTTGTACTGTCAATTAATTAAAAATCACAGTAAATATGACTTTTAAAATACAACAATAACAAAGCTTTGTCCCATTAAGTAAGATCTGCTACATGGATTACATGATGTCATTCACCACGGATAAAAATCAAAGCTTAAGGGTGACTTTTAAAATAATTGCAACAAAGAAAAATAACAATGTTACTCTATGATAATCTATGATTAAATAACATTTTCTATAGAAACTAGAAAATGAAACAGAGCAAGACAAGGCAAGGTAAGATTTAGGCATTGCACAAATGGTTAATAAACTAGAAGTAGACAGAATGTATAATGCACACAACAAGAGCACGTTTGAAGAAATTTTCTGTTTCAATTTGTCAGTGTTGAAACAATCAGAGAAAGTGCAAACCTCGTCTTTCAAGGGACCATTGAAATCATGAAGAAGCAGAAAATCGATGAAGTCACTGAGGCTTAATCCTTGTCTTGTAGTGCTAGTTTTAGTGCTAGAACTTCCAACTTGAAAAAACTTTTCAACTTTTTTATCCAATTCCTCAACGGTGTTGATATTTTCTCCCTGGTGTTCCACCATGAACCGAAGTAGCTGATCCTTCTTCATTTGGTTCCCTCCTTTGGCAAACTCGGAAAAGGCTTCCTTAAGGTCCAGAGGTGGTTCTGCCTTGTGGACTTCACCTTTTTTGGTCAAGAAATTTAGCATCTTGATCTTGTACATCTCCATTTTCATTTTCACCCTTCCCTGCCAACAAAACTAATTTTCAATGGAACTGGGAGAGAAAACAAACAGATGCATTGTTAATTTGTTATTGAACAAAAAGGTGCAGTTTAAGATTAAGACAAGTGAGTCAACCTTGGAAACAGAGCCTCTGTTTTTCTCTGTTTTCATTGGTGAAAAACCTCTGTCTGTGCCTATGGAAGTCTTGTTTGTGTGTTGGATCTGCAATTAGATAATAGCATATTTATGCATCGGATCAAAGTCGAAGAAAACAAGGTAAATTTAATGTCCAGACACAAAAATTGCTTTTTTATTTTTTCAATGAGGGTTAGCCATTAAAAAAATTGAAGTCATGGGGACCTGAATATAAAATGTAGTTTTTTTTTTACAGGAATATAAAATGTAGTTAATGAATGTTTGAAAGGTTAATTTAATTCAAGTTGATGTACAGTGTATATTGTCCGGCCAGTCAAAAAATGTTTGTTATACATTTCTGAATAAAACAGAGACAGTACCTGTACCACTGGTAACTTCTGATAAGGTTAAGGTCTACGTTTTATGTTCACATTAATGCTGTATTTTTTTTTTTTTTGTACGAACTACTGCTATTCTCACAAGGGACAGTCCTGCTTAAGTTGAGTGAGAGTGTGAGACTATTATAAATGATGAAATTTTTTCTTTAAATATTTAATATAATTATATATTTAAGATTTAAATTTGAGATTACTTATTAAATTAAAATAATTTTATACTAATTGATTTACAAACTAAGTGATAAAGGTGTATTGTGTGGGGGAGGGCAGGATGGATCATAGGGAAAAAATTAATAGAAAAATAGAAGTATGATTTGATCGTGGGAAAGCGTCAAAGGTTGTTAGTGTTTTCAGATTCAAACCTCGAATTATTGATTGACTCGGTTAATATATTGACTCGCTGCTTTAAAAAAAAAAAAAAATTGACTCACTGAATTATTAGTTATACCAGAAAGTCTCTAATTAAATCGCATAAAGCAGTTAATGTGTTAAAATTGTAAAATTTTATATTAAGATCAGTGCACGTTCAAGCCAATACATGAGTTGTGTTGTTATTGGACAGAATGTCCGTTTCATATTTTTGAAGGGAAAATCAAACACACACCTTAAGAAGTCACTTTGCAAAAATGTATGCCTCTGGAGAATTTGATTTGAATATTTTGAGCGAATCAGTTGGAGGCAAAGCCTTGAAATTGCGAGATGACAAAAGCTGCAATTTGTTGGTGGCTGCCAATAAATGCTGGGAGTGTTCGAAATCCGCGAACTGGAATAACACGAGCCAAGCCGACCTAGTTTACTGCTTTCAAGTCTACTTTATCACGTCATTATCAAGTTCGATTTATGATATCATCAACTTAAATACAAATGAGATTAATAAAAAGAGAAAAAATGATGTATTGAGAGTATTTATGATATCATCATGTTAAATACAAATGAGATTAAAAGTAGAACTACCTTTGAGTTTTTCCTAATTCAAATTCAAATACGCAGTTAGAGAATAAATGCATGTTTGCAGTTAGAGTTTAAAGTAATTTTACAATGTTATCCAATTAAAGATTAATATGTATGATAAGTTTATTATTTTTACCATAATTATTTTTAAAATTATATCAACCATGATTTTTTATTAATTAATAGTATAAAATTTTTACATTGAAAATGCATAACTATTAAACTCATAATATAAATTGTAAATTTTTTATTTAAATTATGATTCAAAAAACAAAATGTATATTATTAAAAAAAATGTATTAAATACTATAGTCAACTCAAGTAATTTATTAAACATTTTATTGTTGACTACATTTTTTTATGTAATTTCTATATTTCTTATTTTATAGACAAAATCATATAACTCTTTTAAAGTAAAAATTACATATTATGTTAATATTTTCTCATTTTGTTGACTTTTCTTAACAATATAAATTGTCAACTTTTTTATTAAAATTATGATTGAAAAAATGAAATGTAATAAATACTATAGTTAACTCAATTAAATTGATTATATACAATTTTATATTCAATTAAAACAAAGTTCTTTTTTATATTAAAAATTGATTATGAATTAACCTAAACAAGGAAGCTATTTTTCTTATAATGCTGGTTAGCGAGACCCAACAATTATATATGTATCTAATTTAATATAGTGTTGTTTACGGCTAATTTTTTTTTACCCAAAGAACATTCACATAATAATAATAATAATAATAATAATAATAATAATAATAATAATAATAATAATAATAATAATAATAATAACGATTAGAACACTCCATACATGCAAAAGCATTTTTGTTCTTTGGATTAGGTTTATTAAATTGTTAAGAACAAATTACATTTTAAAAGGAGCATTTGATATGCAATTCTTTTATTTTATTTTCGAGAAATAACACCAAAACTAAAATGAAAACGGCTAAACTATTTTTTAGTCTCTTAAATTTAAGATTTTTTTTTTATTTCTCAAGTTTAAAAGTAATTATTTTTGTCCCTTAATTTAGAAATAATTCACTTTTGATTTTTTATCAAAGACTAAAATATCACAAAATAAAAATAAAAAATAAGTTATAAGTTATTTCCAAATTACAACATTAAAAAAATTACTTTTAATTTGAGAAATCATAAACAAATTTAATTCAAGTTCAAGGAATTAAAAAAATAGAGTAAACACATGTATTGGTCTTAACATTATGAACACTGTTACAATAGTCATTGAGATTTAGAAAAATAGTTTGTATGTAGAAAGATCATAGAATCTCACTCTCTCTTTGTTTGGTTATGCAACAACAAAAAGATCAATCAACCTGTGTGGGTTGCTCCTACACATCCCTTTTCTCAAACTCAATGTGGATGGAAGTTTTAACCCCTCTTCAGGTGTCATGGGCATTGGAGGAGTTTTGAGGGATATGACTGGTAGATGGATATTCGGTTTCTCCAAAAACCTGGGGGTAGGAAACCATCTATTAGCTGAGATTTTAGCTGTAAAGCACGGGCTTCAATTGTGCTGGGAGAGAGGGTTTCGGTTCATTCTTTGTGAATCAGATAACCTGGAGGTTATTGAGATTTGTAAAGGTTGGAGTCTAGCAAAAGACTTCTGTTCATAGTCACAGGGAACATTTGCTAAACGTTTGAGAGATTATGCAACTGGTCTTGCATTTTGGAGCATACGTCACGAGATACTAATATGGTATCGGACACACTAGCTCGTTGGGGAACACAGAATGTGAATTGGGATCAGTGTTGGAGCACACTTCCTGATGACATCCTTCTTGCTTACAACAATGACTTGCCTTTAGTTTCTTAGTTTCTCCTTTTTCCTTTATTTTCGCTACTGTACCAAAAAAGAAAAACAATCATGAGTTATTGACTTTGTATTTTGTCAATCATTTCAATCCCTACTAATGATCTAGACATTAACGTCGTCAGTTAAATAGTGACATGGCACATTATGTGTCACATTGACAACCACATGACATGTCACGTTAATGTTAAATGATACAGTATTAGAGACCAAAATTATAGTAAAATTATGTGACAAAAGTACAGTAAAGACATTAAACTAGAAGTAATTGTCATTCTAGTCCCTAACTTTTATAATTTAGTGTCATCTTAGTCCCTGACTTTTACAACTTATTGTCATTATAGTCTTTACAAATCCAAAAATAATTTATGTGCGAATTAAAAATAATAATAATACACTCATTATTAATTTGTTTTAATAAAAACTCTATATGAATGCTACTCACTTAATCATTTAGCCTATGTTTGCTTTGCCGGTGTTGTGGCTCAAACGGACATTTTAAAAGGAACAATTTCCTTATGCATTAAAAACATCTTGAAATTCACGCAATTGCATTTTCAACTGAGAAACAAACATGCTCTTACGCTGTGTTTGGTTTAGAGGAAAAAAATATAGTGGAAAGAAATAGAAGAGAGATAATTTGAAAAAAGAGAAATAGAATAGAAATAAAGTGATATGTTTTGTTATTTGGTTTAAGAGAAATAGGTGAGAAATGAAATAGAAATAATATTGTAAAGTTGTTTGGTATGAATGAAATAGGGAAAATAGAATTAAATAAGTGTATAAAAATACCATTTTTCCCTTTTAAGTATTGCCTATTGACCTTGAATGATTAAAAGCAAGGTTAAAAATGTTTTTTTACCCAAAAATTTATAACTCCCGCTTAGTCCCATCACTTGCACAAAGACAGAAATTAAACAGCATGGGCCCACAAGCTAGTGACTTATTTCTGCTTAAAATCATTGGTTCCAAACTATTTTACTGTATTTCTGTCTGCGGTGCCGCATTTCCGTCGCTTGAACCAAACAGAGCGTTAGAATTGTCTTGTTTCCGGTTTAAGTGTTTTTACTCATAATAAAATACCATCTTATTTTTATTTTTTTCTATTTTTAAGAATGTGAAAAATAGAAAAGTCCAACAAATCTTTTCTTATCATTTCTTTCACAATTAAAAAATCATGATTCATGAAACAAAATAAAGTGAAAATTTTATAATTACCAATAAAAAATCTGGAAGGAAAAACAAAAATCAAATCAAACTTTAATTTCTTTTACTTTGGATATGACTTAGCAATTTTTTGTTTTGTTTTTAACCATCATAAAATGATTTTTTAACCAATTAAATACTATTATAAGACATTTTTTTTTAAATTTCAATTCGTCAAAAAACAAATCATTATAAAATATAATAAAATTAATGTCATGTCATTATTTAACTACATAAATAAATGTCGGCAAGAATTAAAAGTACTAAGGGTCGTTTGTTTCACGGACAACTTTTTTAGTCCTGGGAATACAGAGGTGGAAAAAATTATTTCACGTTTGTTACGAAGTAATAAAATGATTAATCCTGAGCATATTTTTTTCTAGGAAAGCCATAATCCCACCTTTCAGCCAATATTTAATCCTGGCAGAGAGGGTAGAAAAAATTTATTCTCATGGGATAAAACCCGTCTTCATGAGTATAAATTTAAATATATCATTTTCCACATTCCGTAAAAAAAAAACATATTTAACACAATAAAAATATTTTAGTAATTATAATAAATATTTCCAAGAAAAAATAACTCAATCAAGCACATGTTTTAATTATTTCTAGGAATATAAAAAATATTTCCAACCAATTTTAATAGTTAATCAAACATATTTTTTAATAATATCCTAAAATAATATTCTTATATTATATTCCCAGAAAAATATATTCTTATAACTAAAAAAATTGTTCATAAAACAAACGCTCTCTGAGGAGAAAAAAAAAAGTTAACCGGCTAAATAAAAGTTATATCAAAACAGAAGGGACTAAAAACATAAATATAATAAAGTTTATGGACTAAAAAATAGTAGAGCAACAAAATATTACAGCAACTGCAAACAATTGAAGAACAAAACGAAAATATCCCCAAACTTATATCAAGAAATTAAAATTAAAATTATAATTGGTAGAGAACGCAGGATGTTTAGCAATTGATAGATGTTTTGGATCTGCCTGTAATGGCCGCCAGAGGAACTGGAACGCTGATTTTGGTGTGTCTCTTATGGCTTTTCTTCCTCTGCGCCACCATTGCTTTCTTTCAGCTCCACTTGGTAGACAACCGAACCAACCAACCTTCCTCTCGCAGTAACTTCATCACAACTCAACACCATCGCTCAGTGACAGTGAGGATTCATCTTTCTCTTGGGTTTGGTTTGCTGGGTCAATCACAGATTTATGCATATTAACGCCTTCTCCATGTTCTGTAGGATACCCCTTTGGAACAGGATTTGGAGGGTGTCACCCACAAGGTGTATTTTGATATACAGATCCATGGCAAATTAGCGGGTATGCTTCATCCTTACAAAGTTCAATTTTTTAATTTGGTTCCATCCCGAGAATTTCATACTTCACGTGTGTCATTTCTTTGCATCTGTTGGATTATGGCAATTATTTAGGGAGTTTAGATGCATTAAATCGACTCATTACTCACTGATTTCAGTAGGTGGTTTGTGTCATGAGGCACTCCTTTGAGAATTATACGTAATGAATTGTGCATCAGAAGAGGTGCCACGATATTCTCAAGTATAGTGTAAGGAAAATAAGGGTTATTTGATTCTGAAATGGAATTGAACATGATGGCACCGTCTTGCACTTTGTGATGGATGATTGGATGGAATTTGTGTCATTTTGAGAGTGAGTAAACGCATATTGCAACTTGTGTGTTTATACTAGATAGCATTTCTCAACATATATCATGGAATTGGAAAGTGGAATGATTTAGTGACACTTGGTCATAACATGTTTTGGGGAGAGAGAGACCAAGAAGGATACCGAGGGAAGTTGTTAAGATGGATCTTATGGTAAATAGTATCTCTGAAAATTTGGACTTTTACTGAACTGAATAACATTGTGTGATTTATGTAGCCGATCTCACTTACGAGAATTTACTTGTGGAAACAGTTATTTGTACTGCCTTCTTGACTGCTCGTGTCTTATTACATCATATCCACTATTGGTGAAGAAGACAGAGCAGGATTTTGTTCCCCATTTTTTCTGCCTTTAGTTGTTATGTTCTTTAGTGTTTAGGCCTTAGTTACTATAGCATTACGTTATGATCCCAAGCGGGTCACTCAAAATACTAAAAATGTTGTTTCTTGCTTCAGGTCGCATAGTCATGGGCCTTTTTGGGAACACAGTACCGAAAACCGTAGGTATGGTATGCTGTACTATAATGAAATGCTAAAGATGTTTATTTAGACAGATATTGGTTTCATGTGAAGGATTTGGTTACTAATCTTAACATCCCTTTTGACTTTTGTGCAGAAAACTTTCGAGCGCTTTGTACAGGTAGCTCCACAAGACCACAACTATTGTTACTTTCCTTATTTGGCGTTAAAGTTGAGCCACTACTTATGTTGATGATAATTTTCTTCCTTAATCTTTAGTGATCAGTTGGGATCAATCTTGATATCTATGATTATAAGCTCTTGGTAGTAAAAACTATAAATTTGAACAGCATCACATTTCAGGAGAGAAAGGAATGGGAAGAAGCGGGAAGTCTCTTCATTATAAAGGGAGCACATTCCATAGAATTATACCAAGCTTTATGGTCCAGGGGGGTGATTTCACCCGTGGTGATGGAAGAGGTGGAGAATCAATCTATGGTGATAAGTTTGCTGATGAAAACTTCAAGCTCAAGCATACTGGGCCAGGTGAGCTTATGTGCTTTTGTTGCTGATATTCCATTTATATCCATAATTATGACAATATTAATATATTTTATTTTATTTCACCTGTTCACCCATCTTGCATGATTGTCACCTTTCAGGATACTTATCTATGGCGAATTCTGGGCAAGACACCAATGGCTCCCAGTTTTTCATAACAACAGTTAAAACTAGCTGGTAATTTTCAATTACTTGTGTTACTTATTTTGCATGCTCTTGAAAGTTTAACAGTCTTGGTATATTGACTTCTCATGAAAACCTTACAGTGACAGCTATATAAATATGAATTTTTCTTAATGGTTTTATTTTCTTAGAATAAAATGTGATTTTAATTTTCGGTGGAAAAGGAAAAGTTTATTCCATTTTGTGCACATCAGAATCTCAATTGGAAAGGTGCATTTTCCTTCTAGTTTATGGATTTTATTTTAAACATAAATGAGCAGAAGGCTGAACTTTAGACATTCATGATTGAACTTCCTAATATAGAATAGAAACGTTTAAAAAAAAATTATGTTCAAGAAAAAGAGCCTAAGGAGGAAAGTTAACTTTTGAAGTTTTTATTACCACTGTTGGGTCCTTTTCACAAGCTCATAATCTCACATGCCACCATTTGTTTCTTGGAAGGCTGGATGGACGCCATGTTGTATTTGGCAAGGTACTTTCCGGTATGGACGTTTTGTACAAGATTGAAGCAGAAGGAAGTGAAAGTGGCTCGCCTAAGAACAAGGTTGTCATATTAGACAGTGGGGAATTAACTTCATGACATGGTTTATCCAAGTTGAGATTGATTCTACTGCAGTATAACTAGTCAGCTTTGCCCACAACCATGGTTCACAAATTCAGCGTGCATACTTCATCATTCAGTAAATGAATAAGTCTGCAGATGTTCGTGTAATTTAAGGCTATATTGTTGCTATTTTGCTTGTCTACACTTGTCTTGCTCCAAGGGAAGAAAATTTATTAGGGATTGTCAAAGTGGGCACTCATTAACAATATACATCAGGCTGGAGTGCGTTATCTGAACTTTTTTTTTATGTAATAGGTACGAGGATAAATTATTTATTCAAGTGCATCATATACCATTTCCTTTGCTACATTTCCCACTTCCACCACTGCAATTTAAATCCGAAGTACAAATGGACCATAAAGAAATAAAATAATATAAACAAAATGTTCTTTTTCTTTGTCCTGTGAAAAAGGCAGATGCCATAATTATCCAGATTTTTCACAAATATGATATTGCACTCCAAAAGTGTTATAATACTCCTTTTAAGTGGTCAGTTTTTTTTTAATTTTTTTTTTAACCTCGTGTAAGTATCTGCTTTGAAGGCAATATTATTTGAGAGACTATTAGACATTAAATGCGGATATCCTCTTAGCAAAGTTTTGAACTTTGATTTGTTTCGTTACAGGTGATTAGCCCCTTCTGCTAGATGGTTAAGAAGAATAGAAGATAGCACAAGCATTAATAATTTAACAAACTGGTCCTTTCTGTAACAAAATTAAAAAGAATGCAAGTGAGAGAGGATCAATTATCCATTCACATGCAGTGATGAGCAAGTTATAATTTATTGATTTAGAAGTACAGAGAGAGTGAAGTGGTAGGACGCGACAACAATAGTATGTGTAGAGAAAGTAGTAAAGAGGACGATATACAATGCTTCGCCTTTCACCGTCCTTGTTGACAATTGATGACAAAACAAAGCCCAAAATTACCATCACTAATTCTTCAACTTCAACAACAGACACAGACAGAGACAGAGGACACAAACACGAAACATTTATTTGGAATTGGAAGAGTTTTTGGAGCGTTGCTGGCAAACGCTGGTGAAATTGGTGTTGAGATCAGAGTAGAGAGAGACAACCTTGGAGATGTTGCCGTTGAGTTCCTGAATGAGTGACACGTTTTTGACCATGTTGTCGTGCATCCGAGACTGTTGGTTCTCGTTCACCTGCTGGATCAGTAGCCGGTTCCGGTCCAGCACCGACTGCACCTGCCGGAACCCCTTGTTCAGGGTGGCCCACGCCTCCGGGTCGCCGTCCTCCGCCTCCTCCACCTCCCCGTCCGACTCCCCGGTGGTCGTGCTCACCGTGGTGGTGGTGGTGGCGGGGTGGTGGTGGTGGTGGCGGCGGTGGTGCTTCTTGGAGCGGCGGTGGTGGTTGGAGGGGTCTTCCATGGTGGACTCTGCGGCGGAGGAGGATGAGTTCATGAAACGCAAGGAGAAGAAGAAAGACTCAACCAAGTCTTCTTGGGTCAGACATTGCAAGTTTTGTGTGTGTGAGTTGAGACCTGATTTGGGGCAATGCTATATATACACAACATTACAGGGGCAACCATGTTATTACTCAACAAATTCAGATCAACAATGGTCTTTTTCATTAAGGGCATGTATTCTAAGGTAACTTTTGCCTCTTACTAATTGACACCATAATATCTTCTGGAGTGGGAGTATGGTAGATTATCAACGTGTGTTGGTGGAACCCATAGAGATCAAATCCTTCAAATGTGTATTTTTTTTTTCTTGATACACTAATGTTGAAATATTACATTGAATATTTAAGTAATTATAATTCAGAACATAGATCAATTGACACAAAATTCTCCTATCTTAATTAATAATATCGAGTTTGAATTTTAAATATATAGTTTCATTAAATATTTAAAAGAAAATTTTTATCACTTATTAACTTGATATTAATTATTTTCAATAAAAAAAATATAATTTTTACCTAAAAAATAATATTTGAATACTTTTAGGTTTGATAATAAAATTTGTGTGTGAAATTTTTTTTTAATAAATAATAATTGAAAAGAACAATTTCTCATTTATTAAACGAGAGTATAACATAAAAAAAAGTATTTACTCCTTAATTTAAATTGAAATGTTTTAAACTTTTAATAAATTGAACTCTTTTTATTTAAGATAAAATGCACGCAAAAAGATCAATTTCTCATTTATTAAATGAGAGTATATCTTTTTTTTTTTTTTTGAAAAGAACGAGAGTATATCTTTAAAAACAAGAAAAAATGGTATTTATTCTGTTATTTAAACTGAAATGTTTTAAACTTTTAATTTTAATAAATTTAACTCTTTTTATTTAAGAGAAAATTCACGCCATTTATACGCCTTTAGATTTTATTTTAGAATATTATTATTGAAATATTAGAGTCACATATTATAATTTTAGATATGTGGCATTTAGCCGAATTAGGATATCGAAGAATATGAGCCCCCTTTAGCAATTGGATCTAAGAGAGAGAATCACACATTCGCACATGGACGTGATACTGTTTGATAAGATGAGCTTACGCGACTAGCCACAGGCGCGTGCAATGTCCACCACAGCATAACTTGACAGAAGGAAGAAAAAGTAACGAAAAGAAATACACCTTCCTCCTATCGTTTATATAAAAAATAAATAATTAAATCATCAAAATCAATAAAAATAATTAAATTAATTAATTATAATTAATAATATCATAAATTTAAATTTTATTTCAAAAATACTAATTAAATTTATTTATTTAAGTAGTAATTACATTAATGATACTGTATCTTTATCAATAAGTATAAGTTGTATTGTTAATAGATCAATAAATACATAAAAAATGAGTAGATATTTCATTATTGAATTTCACAAGATAAAAGATAAAAAAGAAAACTAATAATTAATATATCTTAAAATAGATGTATGTTTCTTATAATTAGAACAAAAAAAAATATCCTTTTATTTTTTATAAAAATGACAGGAGGAAGTACAAGTCAAATGTTCCATAGAATAGTATTTGAGGCCCACTTTATATCAATTAATGTTTTATAGTTTATAAAATTTTAATCAAACAAGTACTATTAAATTTGGTTCAAAATTTATTAGTTAGCATTTTAAGTTCTATCTACTCTATTTATTTTGACCAAGTTCTATTATTTTTCTGCCATTGGTTGTACATATCACAATCAAATGTATAAATTTAGATATCTAAAAAAAAACTAATACAAACATAAATAGTAGTTCATTAATAAAATAATATGTACAAATTTTATTCTTGTGAACCCCTCGTTTGAACTAAAAAAGGTTTAATTACAACCTTTTAATTGAATTATGTATGATTTTAATAATTTATTTTTTAGCCAATTATTTTTTCTATTTTTAAAATCAAGTAAATATAGTCCTTTTATTAATTTTTTTATCTAAATCTCTCAAATTTACATTTTTAATCTACATATCCAGAGGTTTATAATGAATTTAAGATATAAAATAATTTTAACCTAAATTTAATAAAATTTGAAAGATTTTATAGCATGTAAAATTAGGATTTGAAGAGGAAAAATTCAGTATTTTCTATTTTGGGCTTAATAGTTTAATTAGTGAGTTTGGAATAAAAATTAAAATAATTTAATAATTCAATATGTAATGCTTTTGAATAATAAAGGAGAATTTGAAAATTTTAGATGAAGAAAAAAAGCAAAAGAAGAACCAAATTTGATTAATTTTAAAAATAGAAAAACTAAACAGTTCAAAAATATTAAAATTACATGTAAGCTAAATTAGAAAAAAAAAGTATAACTAAGTTACAAAAAAATCATGTTTGATTACTTTTCCTTATTTATTAATTACAAATCTAGTCAATGCTCTTAAAAATTTAGAAATGAATCTATTCGTCCATTAAAAAAATGAAAAGAACGAGGGTCAACAAAAGGTTGAGGGAGACGCACGCGGCAACATGCGAGTGGGGATAGCATTGAGCTGAAAATATCTAAGAGGGTTGGATGCAAAAAGTGAAAAGTGCATTGCCACGACGATAAAAAGAACCCTTGTTCGTTCTGCCTCCGTGGATTGGAAAGTGTACGCCGTCGAAAAAATATCTCATTTCATATGCCACAGCGACACACAACTCAGCTAGACCAAAATATCTACTACAGTTTAGCCCCTAAATAAAGAAAGAAAAATCAAACTCCAACCCACTACCATGATCAAAGACGAATATATACCTTCAAACAAAAAAGGCAAAAAGGGAAACATATTTGGTCCAAAATATCTTGATGGGTTCCGAGTAGAGATGTCAAAGTGAGTCTGAACGGGTTTGGATTGGGCGGGGTTGAAAAAATGATTTTTTTTGTAATATTAGTTAAATTGTAATCCTGTCCACTTAATCTGTGGGTTAGGTGGGTTCAAGTCGGGTTAATCCATTTAAACTAAAAAAAATAGTATATTTAATAAATTAGTAATTCATTTAATGTTATTGAAATGTGACTAATGTTTGGACAATTGGATAGTTGGATTTTATTTTAAGACTTTGATTTTTTAAGACTTTTAAATGGTATTTATGTATTGAGTCATTTAAATGGTTAGTTAAATGATAATATTAGATGCTTGAATAATTATTTGATACATATGCCTATTATTTGTATTTGAATCATTTGAATTAATAAATATCTTTGATGAAAAAATGTCACTTTTTAAAATAAAAAAAAAGAGAAAAATGTTTTTAATTTTTTTTTTAAATTTCGTGAACCAACCTACCTAACCCACCAACCCGGGGTAGGTCGGGCCGGGTTGATATTTTCATGGCTCACCAAAAGGTGAGCCGGGTTGGTATTTTCATGGCTCACTAAAAGGTGAGCCAGGTTGTCTTAGCCCATTTAACGCTCAACGGATTGGTCCATTTTGATACCTCTAGATTTATGAGTAAGAAATTTCAGCAGTAAAAATATCTTGGTAATTATTTGTTATAAGAATAAGTCATAGTTACAGTTGAGTTACGACAGAAGAATGAAGATTTTGTAATTTGTAATATTTCATATTATTGTATGAGCATCCAAAAAGAGATTTATGAACATGAATTCAACTTATTCCTTCCTTATTTTGATGTTATCTCTCTTTTTTTATCCTTCTTACATGTTTCTTTCATTTGAATATTGAACTTCAGATATAGCTTGTATTTACTTTTAATTAGGATTATTTTTATCACAATAATATTAGTGCAAAATACCTATCAACTCTATTAATAAATAATCTCTATCAAGAAATTTGATTATTGTTTCTTTTAAAATCTTGTAAAAAGAAATTAACAGAAAATTCTAAAGGTCCATTTACCCTTATTTTTATTTCTTATTTTCAGTTTTTAATTACAAAACTACTCTTTTATTTTTTTTAATCTGTTTCTATTTTTAAAAATGTGTACAAAAACAAAAAAATAAAAAAGTTATTTTCAATATTTCCTAATAGAAAAATTTGTACAAAAATAAAAAAGTTATTTTCAATATTTCCTAATAAAAAAATGAAAAACAAAATAGTAGTTTTGTGATTAAAAAATTAAAACAGAATGAACACAATAAATAAAAACACAAGTAAATAGATCCCAAATTGGCATCTCTAAACAAATTCTATAGAATTATATTCACATAGGACTAAATTGTTTTGATTTATACCAAGGAAGTCTAACTCAGTTGATTGAACAGAATACATATTGTCTTCGATTCCTAGGAATAAAAAAAAATTGTTTTGATTTATGAATGTAAGAACCTATTTGTGTACCAAATTAAATGGGAAGAAATCAAGATAAACAAGTGGAGATAATTTTAAGGCACGGGAAAGGGAATGAAATTATTAAATTAATGGAGTTGAATGTAAATACCATATGTTACCAATTCAAGGTACGTCGTTTTGCTGTTAGCCTTGTTTCTTAACACAACCTGTAATACCCTGTTTAGGTGCCTTCCCCTTAGGACAGTAGGCACAACATAGCCACAAGATGGTCAATAAATTCACTTCTTGTATCTTTATTTTCAGCGTCCAGTTTTCTTCTATTCGTAATAATAATTGAAAATTACAAAGACATAAACAAATGTCTAATAAGGCTAAAGCAACTATTCCATAGATTTTCTCTTTTTTTCCAGAATAGAAGCTATCTGAAATCTGGGCCCCCCCATTCGCCACTTCTTGAAGGATGCCATTGCGGATTGAGCTGTCTCATACACTACATAAAGCATTAGAACAAACAAAAATTAAATTGAATATCTCCCTACATGACCAGTTGAGGGAAAAAGATGTGACCCCATAAATGAAGATTAAAGGCATGTTTCATTTATTTAGCAAGGATAACGTCTCACAGTTGATCTCTTCTTTTGTCAGAATAGTCCAAAATTTGGAACCAGCTGCAAATGCTACAGAATGCGCCTTGGTGAGAATTTCCTTGTACCTACTCTTAAATGCAGACAACAACAGAAACCCAATGGTTCGGTCGCCAACTCTGCCATAAATGAAAAATAAATCAACAATGTACAACAGAACAAGTTGCCAAAGTTGTTGAAAAAAGACTCATGGAATTTGTGGTAAAGCCAGTTTGGTGAAATTTTGGACATTTTGTTATCTTACATTTTTATTAGGTTGTCTGAACTCATCACGAAATTTGTGGTAATAAAGATTTGAATGAGATGCTGCATGAAGCATGTAATTGGAAATCCTAGGTCCATTCTAGATATGGATGATGACATGACACATGGCAGCCATATACCATCTTCCAAGACAAAGTCATAAAATTAATCAACAAAATATAAGAAAACATATTAAAATAAGTGAGTAAAATTAAAATCAAAGAGAGATAAAAGGCTATTTCAGATAATGCAAGCAAGAAAATATAGACATAAGCAAGACTTACATGGGTGCTATCTTGCAACCAAATTCATAGAAAAATGGACATCTGGACCTCAGATCCACACCTGCAGAATCAGCATGGAGCTCCTGCCTTGTTCTGAAATCAAGAATCATCAACTATAAGATAAAAATTTGATACTTTCAAGCCATCAATATATGCCATTATTAGTTTTTAACAATTTTGATATGAATGCCAATGCAGCTTAGCATACATATGCCATGTACGTTGATTATTGAATTTGTTGTTACTTGTTATCCATAGTTCCATGTGACACCATGCACTTAATGATGAAATGTACATGAAAATTAAGGTTAAGAATTGGTTTCAAAATCCATTTAAAGCCCATGAAACAAGAGTTAACAGGAAAGGTCTGCCAAAACATTTCAGTTGCAACAGAAATAGAATTACACTTAAAAGTGCTTCCTAACTCGTTAATGTCATGACATGCTCCATTATATGATAGATGTACTTATAAATTGCAAAAAGACATAAAACAATTACTACTTTTGATCGAAACAAGAAGGAACATTGACTGATACTGCTTGTCTCAACTGTAACTCATGAGCAAGCCAAAAAGGCAGTTCAACTTTTGAACCTGTTTCAATCTGAAAATCAAACAATGTAATGTCAGGTCAAATTATTAGCTAATCCTTTGGAAATATATAAAAGAGTGTAAATGGCTCTTACAAAGATTGAAGAACTGGGATCTATTCCCACTCCAGATGCAGCCTTCTGAAATATAACTGACACAGTCTGACAATAACATAACAAACCATAGTATTAGGGTAAGAATTTCAGGTTGCATTCTGTATGTTAATTGTAGATATAATGAATTGATGCAGTTAAAATTAGCAACAGCATAAAACATCGTGGGCCACAGCATCTCAAGGATACTGTAGCCAAACAATTTCCCTTAATTACAAAAAATCAAATATTTCAAAACTACCATTTCCTTATATATCAATTGGAAGCAATTTTTTTTTTAAAAAAATGAAGAGTCTGATGCCTACCTCTTCCTCCATGATAATATCATCAATATCATAGTACTTAGCCATCCTATCCTCCAGCTTACTGCTTCTACACTTTCTTTTAACTCATCGAAAGAGTGAACTGCAAATTAAAAAACTTTGTTTGAAACATGCCATACATTTATAATTTTTTATTACAAAAGCAAACTGTTCTTAAACTAATAATAAAGACAACAAAAATCAATCAGCAAAGACAACCTGCATCTGTTCTACAAATGGCAGAACTTCATCTACTAGCTTTAACGTTTAGTAAAAGAAATTATCAATATGAAACTCAAAACCTGCATCTGTTGTTGCAGTTACATTAAAAAGAAATACAAAACCACAGAAAATATACATCATATAAAAAGGGAAAAAACACAACTTTCAGAAAATAATGAAAAATGAGTCAATAGTAGAAGAAGTAGGGGAGAGGTGAATCAAGCAAAGCAAAACCCTATCTCCTAGTTGAAAATGGAAATTTGTTGCTTAGGGCCAGCCACTAAATTTAAACAAATAAGTTAAGGGACCATTATCTAAATTCTTCTAAATTTGTTTTCCCAGTTAAGCCAGTGAATCTTCCTCTCCCATTTGCTACTATACCATCAAAAGTTGTTGACCATTTTTTCAATCTAATCACAAAGAGGATGTCAGCTTAAAGTATCCATGAAAAAAGCAGGGATTGCTTGAGCCACCGCTTTAACCAGAACTTCTCCGCTAACTCTAGAGAGAAATTTCTCCTTCCACCCTTTTACCTTCTTTCACACTCCAAATACTTAATTGATCTTAAATTCAAAATTATAAGAAAATCAATCACCTCAAATTGTAATTACTAATTACAAAAGAATCCAAGACCTAAGGTAGAAACGTACATCTCACGACCATACATGAAAGAATTCATTCTCAGAATGTAAAGCGCGTTGACAAATTCAAACTAAAAACAGATAAAGACATTACAGAGTAACAGATCGAAGCCCAAAAAGTGAAAGATATATTCAAAAGCTGAGGTACAGAGAGAGAACTGAGTTTTTACCTTGTGGTGCCAATTCAAAGCTCGAGCCTTGCACGGAGATCTCGGTGCGAATGCAGGAGAGCGAGCACTGAATGAATGACGAAAATTGAAACTTTAGGGATTAGGGTTTGTCTACGACTGAACAATCGAAGAAGAGAAATTGAAAGAATTTTTTATCCGGACAGACTCGTGCATTTGTTTGGGGAAGGAAACTAGGGTTTATTCTTCGAATTCGTGATTTTGAAACTTGGCGCGTTTCGAAATTTTCTTTTTTAGTGATGGCGCGTTTTTAATTTGGCTTCGTTCCTTAGTTTTTTAAATATGATCAATTAGGTCTTTTTTTTTAAAACTATGCAATTAGATTCTTTTACTTTTAAAATTGATTCAATTGGATTCTTTCTAGGGATGACAACGGGTCGGGTCGGACACGGATAGTGGTTACCCGCTACCCGACCCGTCGGAGAAAATCTGTCCTGTTACCTGCCGGATATCCGTTTGATAAAAATCCGCGGATTTTTTTTATATCCGCGGGTATCCGTGGATACCCATGGATATTTCATATTAAAAAAATTATTTTTTTTTAGAAAAAAATGTGATTTTTTTAGAAGAAATACTAATAAATAGATCATTTACGTGCAATAAAATTTGGAAATAAAATCATATTATTTACTACAAGAAAAAATAAAGAATCAAATGTGTAGTTAATTGAATTTTTATGTGAAAATTACATGTCTTTAATTAAAAAAAAATCAAAGAAATAAGAATCTTATAATGTGATTTTGAATCTCTAGACATAATATTTACTAGTATCAAGAGTAAAAATTAGTGATTTTAAATTATATATATATATATATGAGGGTAATTTAGTAATTTTACTGGTAGCGGGTATCCGCAGGCACTGATAGTATGATACCCGTACCCGCCCGTTAATGAGCGGGTAAATAAAAAATCCGTACCCGTTACCCGCGGGTATCCGATACTATCCATCTTCTATCCGTGACGGATTTTATCCGCAGATATCCGCAGACGTGGATTTTTTTGCCATCCCTAATCCTTTCTGTCGGATTGGAACTGGTGCCGTTAGGTTGTGTTTTCCGGCGGTTTTAATTTACAACTAGTGAGGATTAAAAACCGCCACTATCTTATTATTAAAATTAAAAATAAAATTTTATATTCTTTTTCCACAAAACCACTTTCCATAAAACCGTCTCCTTTGTCTTCGCCTCGTCGTGCGAGACCTAGCGGTGCGCGTACACAGCGTCGGCACCGACGACCTTTGCGAGGTCCACGAGCACGGTCTCAGGCTTCCCAACGCGGATGACGAGATCCACTAGTCGTTCTCGAACTGCAGGCCCAGGACGTAGCGGCACAACGTGGTGAGCCTTGCCCGGTTAAGTCACGGGTCACCGAGCTTCTCCGCGGGCATTCGCCACACAGAGATTGTAGTCTTGTTGAAGCTTGTCCTTGGATCCCGGCCCCGACGAAGGTGACATAGGGGCAGCCGAGGAAGGAGATAAGGGTGCTTGAGATGAAGGGGGAGGAGGTGAGGATTGTGTGGGTGTGGAAAGTGACTTCGTAGAGTTTGAAGTTGTGGGTGTCGTAGAGCGAGTTGATTGGCATGCCGTTTTCTTCTACCAGCGTTATCATCCTTGTGGATTGGAGAAGACTGAGACAGGGAGAGAGAGAGAGACAGTTTTGATGATGGAGAGGTCCATGGTGGAAAAAGAAGTTAAATTTTTTATCTTTAGTTTTAATGATAAGATAGCGGCGGTTTTTAACCGAAACCGCCACTAGTTGTAAATGGAAATGGCCGAAAAATAACCTAACGGTGTCAGTCCCACTTTGACAGAAATAACCAAATTAAATCAATTTTAAAAATAAAATAATCTAATTACATAGTCAAAGAACAAGATAACTTAATTGAGCATATTTAATAAATTAAAGGATCAAATTGGATATTAAACCTTTTAATTTTTCTTAAATGGATTAACCGGCTCGGTTCAAAACTATATAAACATGTTTTCCCGTATTTTTCAATACTTTCTCTTACTTTTTTAAAGCTACATTTCACATTGTAAGTAAAAAAATTTAACTATCTCCAACTATTCTCATTTTGTCTTTATTTATGTATTTAATATTTTTAATCACCTAGTTTTTTTAATATACACTCTTTTATCTCTATTAATAAATTAAATTTTAATAGTTTTTTTAAAAAAACATTTATTTAATAGTATAAAAACATTCATCTTATAAAATGTACAAACAAAAATAATACTGTAGTTATGAAAATCTACACATTCGGCAAGTTCAATTTTTCTATGATCTTCAACAGTATAGTTTTAATTGTTCTTGGGAATCTTGGCCATGTATTGCTTAAGGTCTCTATATCATTTAAGGCTGTTTTTTTTTTATGCTTATATCATTTAAGGCTTTAAACTGTTTTATATATTTTTGATAAATTATTAAAATTATAAATTTATTATTAAAATAGTAATTATTATTAATACTTAATTTTCTAGCTAAGCCATTGCTGTAATGTTATTAATGATTTTACACATTAATAATTATATTATTTTTTTAAAACTTTTTATTTTACAATTTTTTGAGTATCTTTTTATTCTAATTATCTCTCCTCTGTTGTTGTCTCTCTGTGCCATTTCAATTTTTTATTGCTAATTTATCATCGTCTTCCTCTAATCCGTGTGTTTTTTTTTTCTTTTGGAAAATTTGAAATGAACATTTGAATTAATCAAGCGGATCACAGAAGGTTTGAAGTTTTGAAAAGTTGAATGATTTACCATATTCTTCATCGAATACGGGTACTTTGATTTATTTTTAAAATTAAAAATATTGAAAAAAAAGTGTTAACAAATGAAAAAAATATTCTATTAGAAATATTACGTTATATTAAAAGTTTTTTTTTTAAAAAAAAAAAAACACATACTTTACTGCTAAAATAATATTAACAAAATTTATATTAAAAGATATTTTTCTACTGTTGCAAAGAATACGATGCATTGGGATGATTCATGCAGTGAAGCACATTTGGTTTATCAAAATCTGCTCCAAGCAACAATATCATTCAACAAATTAAAAGCAGTAAAATAATACTAGTAGAAGATACCACTTGAACCTTTATCTTAGCCTTAGCATATACTCCATTAACTATCTCACAAACACTTTTGTTCATCTCAACTAAACT
Source organism: Pueraria montana var. lobata (assembly GCA_026413185.1). Lineage (NCBI taxonomy): Eukaryota > Viridiplantae > Streptophyta > Magnoliopsida > Fabales > Fabaceae > Pueraria > Pueraria montana. The sequence goes on along the minus strand of CM048655.1, from coordinate 60,695,744 downwards.
TTTTTATTACGTACGCTTGCCTAATGGCCTTTCACACAATGATATAAGCTAATTAATTGACAGACTACACTGATGTTTATTACTGAAATACAACAAACACTCACTGACAGTTCTAACTTCATTAGAAACATCCTGAATAGAACGAGGTATATATATCTTCTCTCTGAATTTTCAGTTGTGAAGAACCATATATTTAACATTTGAAATAACAGTCACAAGCCCGTTTCAAAATGTTACCGTGACAGGCTCCATGAGTTGCACCTTCCTTAGTCCTGCATTGCTTGTCACAGTTGTTGGAGCTGCCACACCACCCAGACCATGTCTTGCTGCGCTTTGCACATAAGCCTGGACAATTGAAGTAGCAGAAACAAGCCTTTCCGCGTGAGTCCCAGTGACATGATCCAAACTTTGCACCTTCCCATTTCTTGCATTGGCTGTCACAGTGGTTAGAGTTGCCACACCACCCTGACCATGTTTTGCTGTACTTCTGGCATATCTTTGCTTCCACCACTTGTGCCTCTGCATAATAGATTAATTAGGAGCAAAAAAGATAGGCATTGTCAAGTTCCTGTTAATATAAGATATACATATCAAGGCATTGAAATATTTGAGTTTAATTAACTGGCCTATTACTAGCTAACATCATCATGTACATTTCTTGGACAAGGGAGTAAGTGAATAAAATGCATGTGATATATTAAATTTTTAGTGTGGATCACTCATTACAGGATTGTTCCAACTTGACTAGTAGAATCCTTGTTTGAACAATATTGTCTCTTGTAGAGAATACTTGTGGTGGTTTCTACTAAAAAATATTTGAAGCATGCAAAAGAAAATTCATCTTGTTGGATTTGTGTGAGCATATATATCTGGTAAGTGGTACGAGGGAGAGGGTGCATGTCACATTGGAGTAGGTGAAGAGATTAGGATGTTACCATTAATAAGAACAAAGAGACAAAGGGTGAAGAGGAGAATAAAGGAGGTGCCGAAGACACCAAGGTACTTAGCCATGATTGTGTTTGTGTTTGTGTTTGTTATGGATGAAAAAGTCTAGTCCAGTCTAGGCCATTTATAGTAGAGTGTGGGCATGCGATTGCGGCCCCTGCACGCGGGTAATAGCCATTACAAATTCTAAATGTCAAATGATGCTTTCTCCCTGCGTCTTTTGGTGACATCTGGCATCAATGTGCATTCTTTGCCTGCTACTCTTACAACTTAAATAAGATTTAACAGAACAAAAGCTTGTTTAATGGCTTGCACGTTAGTGGAACGAGCTTCCTCAATCTAATTACACATTGCCACAATGAAGTGTTAAATATATAGATACAGAAATGATCAATTGATTTCAATTTTAAATCTTAATATATTATATCAAATTAAAGATACATTTCGCTTTTAAACAAATTAATATTTAAAGTAATTATAATTTTAATTATTTTAAATTTAAACTTTGAATTTTTACGTATCAAATTAACCAAGATGATATGACTTGATTTTAATAATTTATTTCCATAATTTTTAAAAAACATTTTTTAATTTCTTATCTTTTAATTTATATATTTTATTTAAATTTAAGATTTTTTTTTGGTAACCATGTTATTAGTGTGAAATAATAAAATAACCATATTTGAACCTAAGAGCAACTTTACCGCAGTGCTACTGTGGCACACTGCTAGCCAAGCACCGATGCTTCTTTGGCTTTTTCCATTGCAGGCAACGTACGGAAAGTTGCGCACAAGCACCAGTGCTTCAGTTTTTTAAAATAATAAAAATATATATTTTAATATTATTGTTGCTTTTTAACTGTTGTCAACGAAAATATACTAACCGTTGCTGATAAAAATTATTTAGCCGTTAACGAATTTTTTTTACCGTTGCAACAACTTGTAACGTTAAAATTTTGGGCAATTGTAATTTTTTTTTATTTTGACCATGTATATAAATAGGGGTACTTCATTTTTTTTTACACAACTAAACCTATCAAATTTCTCTCATTCTTACTCTCATAAAATTCTCAACTACCTCTTTGATTTGTTTTGATTCAATGGAACCAAACCAAAATCAATTCAATATGAATCCCTATTTTAATTTCATGCCAAATTATCAACTTCCCACAAATCCAAATTTTCAAAATTTTCCACAATTACCAAACCCACAAAATAATCCAAATATGGCCAATTTTCAATTTCATACATTCCCATTTCCATATCAATTTCCTATGTTTCAATCACCACCAACTAACATTCCCACCATGGATCAAGGGTATTCAATGGATACTAGTGGCGACCAATGTAATGAAAGAGAGCATGACACATCATCCGACTTCGCGTCAGAATCTCAAGTTCCACCATTTTCCACCCAAGTTGGGTTGGATAATATTGTGGTCAGTGAAGGAGGAGAAGAAGAAGAACCATCTGAAACACAACAAAGGCCATACTTCACTGCAAAGAAAGATGAATGTCTCGTTGACTCATGGCTAAATATTTCTAAGGATGCAATTGTGGGGGTAGACCAAAAAGGTAGAGCTTTTTGGTTAAGAATTGTAGGCAATTACAATAATTGTCATGAGCATTTGAAAGCAAGAGAAGCGTCACAACTGAATTATCAATGGCAAAAGTTAAATGCAAGTTGTCAAAAATTTTCAGGTTGCTACAAACAAGCCTGTCAAAGAAAGAAGAGTGGTAACTCTGAGTCTGACATCATGAAGGATGCACATGCAATTTATTTGCAAGATAAAAAGACAACTTTCAAATTAGAGAATGCATGGCAAGTATTGAGGAAGCAACCTAAATGGTTGGCACTATTTGAAAGATCTAGTAAGAGAACAAATGTTTCTTCTTCTGGAGCATACTCATCCTTTTCTAATCCGAACACGCTGTCAAGTTACGAGCCAACATCACCTATCATGGTTCGTCCAATGGGGACAAAAGCAGCAAAGAGAAAGGCAAAAGCAAAAGGAAAAGAAAAATCTTCTGATTTTGTTGATCTTACAGCTATGGAAGAGATAATCAAATCAAAAGTTTCAGCATTAGAAGATATCGCTCGTGCCAAGCATGAACGCAATAGGTTGAGGGACAAAGAGATCGACATGCAGATCTTGTTCAAGGATACTGATGGTATGAAGGATACACAACTACAACTTCATCAAAGCTTGTGTAACAAAATTAAAGAAAAATATGGACTTGAGTAATTATGCGAGTTATTGTAATTTTTATTATGTCATTTTTATTGTTTATTAGGTTTTAATTATGTAATTTCTATTATGTATTTTTTTTTGTTAATTCTAATGACATTAAAATATGTTGTGATAATTGTGTGACTTTAGTTATTTTCACCATTTTAAATATAATATAATGATGTAAACTTTTGAGTGGATCCCATTGGAAGCATCCAAGGAGAGTTGTTCCATTGGAGGGAATTAAGTACTTAGAGGTATTTATATTGAAAAGAGTAAAAATAAATGATGTGTACAAGTGGGTCCCATTGGAAGCACTCATAGAGGGTTGCTCCATTAAAGATGCTCTAACTAGCTACTTTAATGAGATCTCCCCTCTCATGTTAAAATAAAATATTATTTTTCCGTTAGCGTTGGTCATCTCATCTGTGCGTCCTAAGAGCCCTTATGTACAGTAGGTATAAGTCAGGGTAGATTAGTTCAACTGGAATGTGTTATGAACAACTTCTTAGGAGTTGGATACCATTCTATGAAACCAATGAAATTTGCAGATAGCTATGGAAGAATGGATCTATTCTATTAAGGTAACTTTCAGTTGAATTATAAAATAACAATCCCGATGAATAAAAAAGACTATCTAAAATATAGGGCAATGCTATCACCAAATAACCAATCAACATGTCTAAGCAGAACGTATATAATATATGAAACTGCTAAATCCTGCGGGATCTGGTAGAAAGGTTGGCTCCTGAATGGAGGCCAGAGCAAGAGATTATGATTAAAGTTGATAAGCTAACAACCTAATCCCACTGAATCTCTCTGTAAAAAGTCCACTCAGAAGGATTCAATGTAGTTTTCCCATCAGCAGCAACAAGATCATATGGTGAGTCTTCTGCAAATTCAGTAGACATGGATTTCCAGTGGAGGCATGGCTTCCAGTCAGCCTCCTTAAGCACTCTCAGTATCTCCTTCACCACAATTTTGCTTCCCTCAGCAGCTAAATGGATACCATCACTGCAAAATGAATTGAAGATGACAAGAAATTAAAGATATTGTTTAGGTAAACATATTAATTGACACCATTCTCGTTATGACTGACTGTGTGGTAAAAGATAGCCGTTCTTTAATATATTTCACAAGAAATCAGAAAAAAAGCAACAATTTCTATTGTAATTCGTAAGGAGATGAAAAAAAATATATCTAATAAACTTTGGTTTTAGCATCCGACATGACTCCTTTCTGTATCCTATTTCACACTTTTTTTTAGAAAAAAACTTAAATGCAGTTCCATAGGTGTTTTTAGTGTTCTCTAATCAGAATTGAAGTTTTATTCCGCTAATCTATGCAATGAAAGTTTGCATTAAAGGCCAACATAGGTTTTCAAGATGAAACTTCAATTCTTATTAAAAAACAGCACCAAACTGCAATTTTGATTAGCAAAGTTTTACTTCGCTAATCTAAGTCTGTCCTTTTTTCATTGTGATTAGCTTACCTCTCAGAAAAACATGTTCCACAACCTATTGTTGAAGCACTGTTTCTTAACACTAAATTCTGATAGATGGAGCCCAATCAAATGAAGACACTAAATGCAAAAGCAATCAGGACCGCACATAAATTTCAGTGTAAAAATCCATTTTGGTCCTTGGAAGGTTGAGTTGACATCACTTTGGCCCCTAACTCCCCAAGAGATATATGCGCATCAATTAAGTGCCTCAATCATGGAAACTGGAAATTAACATAAAAATCATCCTTCTATGCACAAACCGCAAGATTTAGGGACTAAATTGATGTCTTTTTTCTATTATTGAGGGTCTAAATTGATGCCAGTTTATTTAGAGGACTTGTAATTTCCAACTTTCAAGAGCTAAAATGATACCACTTATCTATTAAGACCAAAAACCAAGTAAATGTCATCCCATTCTTTCAAGGATCAAAATAGTTTAAATTTTATTGACATGCAAACCAGTGCAGTGAAGAGGAAAATAAGATATATTACAACTTACAAGCAAGTGACTGATGCAGGTCTAAATTAAAGATTGCATCAGTCAGTATGCTTTTAAGATGGAAGATTGCAGGCCTAAACCATCTTGCAAAGAAACAAGCACAAGATACTGGTAGAGAGCTAGGGAAGGATTTGGGTATTAAACAATTAGATTGCAATATGACACCATTCTGAAATTTTGTGGTATTTGGAAAAAATAAATAAATAAAGGCAAGAGGTAAAGAAGCTTACGTGAAACAAACATTCATCCAGTCATCTCTCTTCTGTAGTGCATTAAAAAGATCAACGACTTTGACATCCAGTTCCTTGCATAGCTTAATACAAGCTTCTGAGTAGCTTTGGCACAATTCATTTGTTCTTACCAGCTCACTAAAAATTCCACTGATTAAGAAGGAGGAATAAAAATCATAAGATTAGAACTTAATGTGTTATCTGAACACAAGAACAGAGATGAAAAATTGAAAGAAAAAAAAAATCTTCAGGCTACCTAGTGTTTCCACGCACTTTTTCCTCATTGACAGGAGGACAACTGAGAACAATGATACGTGTCTTTTCAGAGAGACCCTGAGAGTTAATATTCTTACATTAAATTACAAATAATAGTTTCCCTTTTAAAAATGAATTTATGATCATCATAGTAGGCAAAAGATCAAAATATTTAAGATCTATTTTTCTTCAATATAGAAGTTACAATCTGCTGCATTCCTGCATAACTGCAAATCATTTTTCACTATTTTTTCTTAGATATCCTTTTTCTTTTTGTTGTTTTCTCTTTTCATATTTCCCTGATTCGTTTGGCTTGGTAATATTTGGAAAAAGACACTAAATGAAATAGAACAATATTCACTTTGCCCCTTTCAAAGGGTGTCCATTATTATCCCCAGAGTATATTTTCTTGACACCTCCGCATCTTAATTCTGAAACCAAACTATTTTAAATATGTTTTGTCATATAAAATTATACATGAATATAATGACCTCAGGCAAACTACATTTCAAAATTGAATATGCTATTGATTTGTGTTAATCTATGCTAATGAGAAATATGTGAGAAACAACTTTGGAGAACCCAAGAAAGGTAAGATACACATCAATGTGATGGCTGGTTTAAGCCTTCAACAAGTCAAATACTCAAGTGTATTTCCTCAAACTTGATATTTTAAAGAAATAGTTTAGCTTCCATATTAACAAAATGATGTGTCTAGTGCTCTATGTGTCTGAAAGTGAAGATATCTGTCTCTAGTGCAAGGCAATGTGCACTTACAAAGAAAGACCCTGGTGATTAACAGAGCAGAAGTACCTGAATATGAATCAGAATCTTTCTCATGTTTTCAATATATTCATGAAGAGGCACATGAGGGCCTAGGCCAGATGAATGAGGACCCATGGAATCATTACCGCCAAAATAAACTATCACAAGAGAAGGCTGTGTTGCAGCATCCTGGGAAGTGATATAAAGAAAATTATATAATGTAGACAAGAAAATAAGCTACATCAAACTATCAAAGTAATTATTTAACAATGAATTAAGAGATTATAAATTTAGCAAGATATCCCACTAGGACATCAAAATGCATGAAGAACCAGAAAAAGAAAATATATTATTTCAAGAAACTGTGTGCTTTTAACCCATAAATCATTTTAAACTACAGGATACATCGATCAAGCATCAGCTGAAGTGAAGAATAGCTGCACCAAGGACATCATTTTGGCTTTGGGTTCTGCCATGTGAATGGTTACTTTTGAGGTACAATACCTTTGGAAAAACTTGATTGAGGACTTGGAGAGCACGTCGTGAGTTCCATCCATAGTATCCTCGCAACAATATGTCTGCCTACAACAAGAAATTGTGTATCATCATAACTTAAAAGATGACCATTCTCCTTAATATTTCATTAGCGAAAGAGAAACAAAAAGAAAAAAGTTCATGATATGGACACACTCCCACAGAAGAGAGTACATGCCTACTTAGATTTCCTCTTTACTCACACTTATGAAATGTGAATGCCTGGATACAGTCTTTGCACAGGCTTTCTACTTTGTAATCATTCAGAGCATCTTTTAGGAGACCATTAGGAAGGGTAAAATATAAAATTTGAAGGCATGACCAGGACAAAGACGTAGCAGTAACCAAAAAGAATTTACAAATTAAAATAATTGACTAACTTTATGATTTTCTTCTACAAAATTCCATAAATAAACTCATTAAGGTTCAATTTGGATAAACTTTTCAATAAGTACTTAAAGGAGAAGAAAATAAAAAAGGTATAAATCAAACTTCACTCATAAGTTAAAATCAACTTATGGACCTCAACATTTTTAGAAGCATCCTCATTTAACTTTTTTCATAAGTTAATATGCATAAGTTTATTTTAAATTTTAACTGATAAGAAAAGTTTGATTTATTTTACATTCTTACTTCATCTTATTTTCTTCTCCTACAAGTTCTTGTAAACAACAACTTTGTCCAAACTGCCTCTAAATGAAGGAATACTTAGTCATATGCAATAATGGCAATACTTCTAGAGAAGTCAACCATGATGTTCCACTTGAAGCTTCGCATCATCAACAATAATGCATGCACTGAAGTAAATTTATTCAAATTCACTTCTTAGTTTATACACAATTAATGAGTCAAAAGTCAAAGATAAGATTTGAGCAATGATTGAGCTACTACAATTTTTTTTAAGTAAACTACCATTTTGATCCCTAAAAAAATGGGTTGAAATCAATTTGGTCCCTAAAAGATAAGTGACAAGACTGTAATCCTTTGGAGAAATTGACATTATTAAGTTCCTAAAAATTAGAAAAAACGACACAAATTTAATCCTTCAATCTCATCATAGTTTGTACATAAAGGGTGATTTTGATGTTTCTTTTTATTATTAAGGGACTAAATCAACATCGCATATTTTCAAGGACCAAAGAGCCCAAACTGTCAAGGACCAAAAAGAGGATTTTTTTTTTCTTTCTTGTCTTTGACTGGGTATCCCCCACAAACATAGTTCTGAGACTACCCTTCAATCGGGTGGTGATTAGGTAAAAGTAAAACTTTTCCCAGAATGGTGACTTTAGGATTCAAGGCCCTAACATTGCAATTTAGGTTCACCAGGGCTTGTAGTCCATTTTAACTGTGACCAACCAATATTGGGACTTTTTTGCACAACCCAGGAAAAAGTCAAGCTACAGGGGTCTTTTTGCACTAGCCCGTGAGATGCCTCCCAGCAAGGTTTCAAATTCCAGTTACAGTCGCGGTTTTGTCGCGTTCCCTGATATTACAGGAAATTGTGAACAAATGTGGCCACAGTTGCGATCACAGACACTCAAAAACCTTGATGTTGAGACCAAAATTGCAGTCACATAACGTTTTTTAAAACCTTGCCTCTCAGTCCCCAGATGGGAAGCAACAAGGAGTAGTTTATGGAGACCTCAAATCATGTATACGTGATGGGAATTAGAACAAAAAACCAAACCAGCTTTTAAAATTGAAGAATTGGTAAGCATCCCCTAGAGATGAGACAGTGAATGAAACCCCTCCATGAGTTTGTTGAGGAAATCAAATCACATTGATATGATATCATAGATGGGAGGATGCATGATATGATATTGTAATTGACTTGGTGACCAACAATGGAAGAAATGACTCATGAGGGTAATAAGACAAAAGACAATTGTTGTTGAAAGTTGTAAGCAAAAATAGAATGAGAGAGTGATGAGTTAATTAGTAGGTAGTACCTTGCGAGAGTAGATGTCAGAAAGATGGGAACCCCAACCGCCATGGCCGAAACTAAGCTGAACGATGGAGGATCCGAAGAGAACGAACTGAGGCCTCGCAGGTGCAACCATGTGTCTGTCTCTCTCACGTTAGTTGAGTGAGTTGTGTTGAGGTTAAGAATGAGTATGAATATAATATAATATAATATAATATGAGAGAGAAGATACAGAGGAGTAATATGTATATGTATAAATATAAATAATAATAACAAGGAGGGTCAACGAAGACTATGTAATGTATTTTTGGCGTACTAAAAAAAACAAAGTGTTTCGTTGGTTTGGTTATCAATTATCAACGATGATGCCTTAAAGCAAATAATCTCACCTTCCACTCTACCCCTCATCATTCACCCATAAAAGGAAAAATAAATAAAACAAAACAAAACAGAGTAAAATAAAAAGTGCCTATGCTCAGCCTGGTCTGTTGGCACGTCAGGCCAAGCAAAATCGACTCAAAATCTTTTACCTAAGTTTATTTACATTTTACAAGAAAAAAAATAAAATAAAGTCAGGCCAAATGATTATGTCCTGACTCATGTGTCCCATTGGATCAAACCAAATTGACCTAATATTTAACCGTCCAATTTGACTTGGTCTAGATCTATTTGACACTTTTAATCAAGATATTTTGAGTTAAAATTTAATTTCTCAACAAATATTTTTTTATATGCACAAATTTAGAGTTCAAATTTCTAATTATATACTTAATAAATATAGTTATCTATCAATCATTTTACATTATTGATTCTGCTCACACGTCATGGTTACACCATGATGTTATGCTAAAAGTTTTTTGTTTTTTTTTTATGAATCAATGGGGAATGAAATGGTTAAATTAAAAGGTCACCAAAATTTTGTCATTGCTAATAATTTCTTCATAAATTTTTATAAGATTATCTTTTACTTATTTAGTGTTTATAAGAAAACAAACATATTTTTTTCAGAGTAAAATTATATAAAAACTTCAATCAAACGAATCTATTTCCATTCTATTTATTGTTGAAAAAAAAAATTTGGTATTATTTATTTTTTTAATACACTATTATATGTCAAAATTAAAAATGTTTATTAATTTGGATCAACCTAATAAACTTTAAAAACTTAACAATTTGGTTTAGTTTAATTTATAAGTATAAATCAAATTTGAATCAAACCAATGAAACTCAATCATCTAATTTGTGTATCGATTCTAAAATTTAGACTCCCCCTCCCCCCATCTCTCCTGTTTACATGCACAGTATTAAATGTTCAAGTTTCCTTATACATTTTCCATTAATCTAGCTGAAGTTTAAAGTTAATTTTGATCAATTTTGGTTATACTTTTAAGTTGTTCCAATTAATAAAAGGATTAAATATTAAATTTATTTAAGCCATTTGATTAGTAAAAGTATGTCTTTTGATATCATCTTATATTTTATCAATTATCTTATCAGTTAAAGTATGTATTTTGATGTCATTTTATATTTTATCAATTATCTTATTAGTTAATCCCACAAATCACTTTCAATTCAATATGCTAACTTATAAGGTTTTAATTTTTCAACTCTTAATTTCTAACTTATAAGTTTACAGTAGCTTATGAGTTGGTTTTGCCAAATACACCCTTTGTAGTTTTCATGGATATATTAAACATAAGAGACATGTTAGTATAGTAATACTTTCTAATGTATTCTCTTGAACATACTTTTTATCATTAGCTAAAATTTATAAGAAATCACAAAATTTTGTCAATCTCACTTCTTATTTAATAAGTCTCACTCATAATTTTTAATAAATTTTAATTAATAGTAGAGAGTATAATAAAAATTGTATTCCTAACACCCCTCTAAATACAATTATTCGAAAGTGTGTTAAAAGTTTGTATTCCTAACACTCTACTAAAGAAGAAAAAAAAAAAAAAAAAAGGAGGAAAGCTAAAGTATCACAAGGTCTAACATTGTGCAATAAGGCTGAAAAGCAGAAGTAGTGGATATTAGGAAACCACGAAGGTATAAAATATAAAATAAAAAAATAAAATAAAAAAACATCTCACCGTACGTATTATCAGCACATATAAAAATTAGTAGTAAAACGCAAGAGAGTTAATGAACCACCTTATTTTATAACCATTGAATGAATGGATCAGTTGGTGGGGGAGTGGAAATGAATGAATGAACAGTACTATAAAAGAGACATGGAGAGGATGGGAGTAGGTTATCCTTTATGACTACCATTATGACATTTCATATTGACACAACTGGTTTTCGCGGGGAGTTCAACAAACAAACCTCAAGGCATTTAAGGTATCTCTCACCAGCTTATCATGTTTACACTCTCTTACAAGTTACAATTGCAATTGACCGGTTCTTCATTTATTTTGTCGACTTTTTATATAAAAAAAACATATAAAATATGAAGGTACACTTAATATTACTTGGATGAGACTGTCAATAAAGACTCACCTAGAGACCAAGTCAGCTATAGACATTTGTCTAAAAAAAGTGATAAAATAGAGAGTTACTCCCAATATTACTGAGTAAGGTGCTAATGACATATTAGGACAACTAACATAGACTGGCTTAGAGAATTACTACCTCCGTTCCAAATTATATGACGTTTTAGAGAAAAAAATTTGTTCCAAAATAGATGTCGTTTTACAAAACCAATGCTGCATTAAATGTCTTTTTCCAGGACTACCCTTAATTAATACTTAGTGGGAGTAGTGTACTATGAGTAATTAATTAGAGAGATAAAGGGTATATTAGGAAGTTACCTAATATTTTCTAGGAAATTTAACAAATTAATTGCATTCCTTAATACCTGTGCCAAAACCTTAAACGTCATATAATTTGGAACGGATGTAGTATTATACAAGCTTGAGACAATTCTATTCAATTATAGTTATTTAACTAGTCTTTGAGCATTTGAAGATCTCTTTAAGATATGTTGTCCACTAAACAAGAAAAGTGATATTAAAAGGATTGGAACTCACACTTATACAAAAAGTGGGAGTTCATACCAAATTATTTTGTAGTTAGTATGTTAAAATATAAAATAATTAACCGCTTGGTGTGTAGTTTCTTAATTAAGATTTAACATTTCTATTGAACATTCAAATGTTTATTGCTGAATGAAATTGTTTATTTATGTTCGTAACGAGTGCCAGATTGATTATTAGATGTACAACTTCTAATTAAGAAAAGTTGGGTATTTTTTTTATTTAAAACTCAACAGCTTTCTATATCACTGACGTTAAACATGCACGTGAATATTGCTTAAGATCATCCCATTTAAGTCCCTATTCCAATATTTCCCCGCTCTTAAATAGTAACATAAATTGGTTGGTGCTTAATCATTGTTGCAACTTGCAGACGAAATACGATCTTTGCAATCATTTTGCATTGCTGGTTCTTCTGGTTTTAGAATCGTATATTGTAGATAAACTTTTCAAAACATATACGTATAAAAAAGAAAATAAAATGAATAAAAAATATAAAATAAGTTAAAACGATTTCTCTTATTAATTAAAATTATCTTATGCACGTTCATTTTTTTAAAAAGAAAATTATTTATTATTTATGTAATTTTTCATAAGTTAAGATATATAAGCTTGTTTTAACTTATGAAAACTTTAATTCATTTTATTTCTTTAATTCATCTTTTTTCTTTCTTTTATGAGTACATGATGAATCTAAAGTGACTTATATACTAAGTTCTAACTATGACCTCCTTTTTTTTCAATACTAACACAAAAAAAAAAAACCACACTTAATTTTATTATAATGTTGCACAACATTATAATATAGTATATGGAATTGATATTTGCAATCATCTTCTTCTGTGCTGTTTCTTATGCTTTAGGAAAAATAAGTTCCGCTCTTCCTACGCTATCACTTTAAAGGCACTACTATACAAATTTATGTGGATTCAATAATTCATGCGCAGAGCATAAATGACAGGTCACTGACAGGTCACGTTTGTTTTTTTTTTTTTTTTTTTTTTGAGAAGAATGACAGGTCACGTTAATGCATGCATTCATGGAATTCTTCGCGTACGATTTTATAAATGATTCAGAGCAGTCGACAAGTGAAACTTAAAATAAATTTTAAGAGATTTTTATTTTATTTTAAATGAAAGAGTTATAGATTAAATTTTTTTATCAATATATGTGTCTTTTTTGTCAACATATGTTACCTTTTTTTACTTTTAAAAATTAATAACAAATATTTTTATATTAGTGGACCTAAAATTTGAATTTTAGTTATTTTATCTTTAGATCAGTCCTGAAATGAATTTAATTATAATGTAAATCATGTAAACGTTTTTTATACTATTATTAAATTATAAATTATATTATGTATGTTAAGATTAATGATTTTTGTAATAGTTACTTTAAAAATCATAAAAATATAATTTCTAATTATTTGATAATATAAATTTTTTTTATTAATAAATTGACAAAGTCTAATAAAGTTAGTACGTAGATAGTGAAATTAGTGATCTCTAGGTCTCAAAAGAATCAGTCTCTAATTATTGATTGAAGGATATCGCTGATAAAAATAATAATAATAATTACCTAAACAAAAAATTGAGTCTAATTACAATAATTTATTATTGAAATAATTAGTATATTAAAATTAAATTCTTCGTAAATTGATCATATCATACACCAACTACAAGGTGAGTCACTCTAAATCTAAATGTACATTGTACTACTCAATTACTTGTTCGAAGACAGGTGGTTGCAAATGAATTGTCAAGGGTCACAAGGAAAATGAGCAAAAAAGGTCTTTTAATAAAAACAAACTAGAATTTAATTTAAACTGATTAATAAATGTAAAGATTTTTTACATCATCACTTAATTATAAATTGTTATATATAATAAGATTATTGACTTTTATGATAACATGATAAAGAAATTGAGTTTAATTTTTATCCATTGTCAATCAATTTTTTTTACTTTCTCAACTAATAAAAAATCATCCTTTCATACCTTAAAAGATAATTTCTAATTATTAATAATATAAAAATCTTTATACTAAATGCATGAAAAATCAAACTCTTCATAAATAATTAATCATATCATACACCTACTATAAGGTCAGTCACTCTAAATCTAAATTAATGTATGTGGTACTACTCTTGCTCTTTCGAAGACACTAGTCTCGGTTGAATTGTCAAGGGTCCCGAGGAAAACGAGCGAATAAGATCTTTTAATAAGTGACCAAAATAAATTAGAAATCAATTTAAATATAAATATTTTTTATACTATCATTCAATTATAAATTTTGTATATGATAAAAAAATTTAGTTTTTTTTAATATTATTTTATTGCTTAGGTTTTGCCTATAAAGGCTTCACATGTATTGTACTTTTCATTTTAGTTAACTATGTTTTTAGTCCTTGAACTCTTCTACTTTTTATTTTTAGTCATTGAACAAAATTTTAACCAGTCTTAATCCCTTATATTTTTATCCGTTAAAGGACTAAAAGTGAAAAGTTCAAAAAGTTCAGGGACAAAAAATATAATTAACTAAAAGTCAATACTTAATGGCTAAGTAAAACAAAAGGGAAAATATATTCTCTATTTCATTTTCTCTCCATTTCTTCCATTATTAAGTTTTTTTTTGGAAATATAAATGAAATAAAAATTACACACTTTATGGAGAGTTTGATTTATTTTCTCAAAAACTTAGTAGTAAAAGAAATGGAGAGAAATAAATATATAAAAGATATTTTCTCAAAAAGGAATACTATTAACATATTCTTTAACACACTCTTTTTAATAAATATTTTATTATTGGTTAATTTTTTTTTAAAACTACAAAATTATAAGAGAGAATGTTAAATGAGCACTTAAACTCATATTATGATTTTCAATCAATTTTAGCCAATAATAAAGTATGTAATTAGAAAGAGTATTTTAGAGAGTATGTTGTTAGCAATTCTCTTTCTCAAAAGTAAAGGTGGCACTGTAATAGTAATGTGGATTTGCATTCCTGCATGTGATACACTTAGTGTTCTTCATAGTAAATCTAGATCATACAAATTATACGTGAATGGTCAAGAAGATTTAATGTTACATGAAAACTTAAAAAGTCATGTGAACTCATATAACTTAGTGTGTTTTAATCTTGACTATTCAAAGTAAGACTTAATGGTCAATATTTATTCCTTTCACTTTCACATTAAAAAAAAAAAAACTTTCATTAGATATGCTCCCTATATAAAGGGACTCATGTGAGAACACTCTCATAATGTAAGAAACTGAAATAACAACCCTTGGATCAAGATTAAAAATAATAGACCTTAAACTCTAAACACCTTTTACTACCACCACGTGGTGGTAACGACAACGAAAAGGACAGTGGCAGCGGCGACAACAATGGTGGCGTTGACTGCAATAATGGCTCAACAATGGTCTTATAAAAAGAGTTTATAATTGGATTTTAATATCAAAAATATATTATTTTTAATCTTAATGAGTTGTTATTGTTTGTTCTTATATTCTTACATATTAAGCAAGTATTTTCATATCACTCCCTTTAATGAGAAAACCCTTATAACGAGAAATACGAGAAAATGAGAATTTTTAATTATAGTGCTTGAATCACAATTGAAATAAAATTGCAACTAAGATTAAAAAAACCATTAAAACCAATCACATTCATTGTCACTATCGTCACTACCGCCATGCGACAGTGGTGATGACTCTAGTGGTGATGGTGGCAATAATGGTAGTGATAGTAACGACAATGGTAACAGCGACGGGGATATAATGAGATGATGATGACAATAGTGGTGGTAGTAATTGTGCATTAAGGAGTAAATGGAGATAGTTGTAATGGCAATGGTGACAATAGAGGTGGTAGAGGCGACAATAATAGTGATCTCATAAGAAATGTTTATAGTTGGGCTTTAATCTCAACATTATATTTTTCTTTAATCTTGATCCAAGGACTACCAAGAATTATCATTGAAAAATATTCTTATTTTTTCTTTATAAGATTATAAGAGATTTTTCACTTCAAATATCCCCTATATTATATATATAATAGGATTTAATTATTAAAAATATGCATTAGTTATTTCCCACTATATTTGTCAATTTATCGCGTGCCTGTGCAAGTAAGACGAAAGCAAAAGGTTATAGTAATTTCTAATAGAAGTGACTCGGAAAGCCTTAAACGAAATCGAAGACACCAAGACAATCAATTTAGGTAACCATTCGATTTACTAAATGTCTTCCTCCAATTTATTGAATGTACGTTCAATAAATTTCTATTTAGCTTTATAATTTACGTAATTATTATTCATAGTAGTTTTATTATTATTATTATCATCATGATTATTACCATCACCTATCTGAAATTACTCAAATTAGTAAACGTACACTTGCTAATTTAAACCGAAACAGATGTACTTATTGACCTTTTTTACAGATAGGGATCAGAAAATCCATAGGACGTAACAGCTAGCAGAATCAGTTAAGGTTGGGTAATTTCTTCACAGGAAATGAGACAGAAATAGGGTAACAGTTAAAACTTTGCAACTAGATTTCTACCTGATGACAAATGACATCGATTCCCCAACGAAATGACACCCACACAGAAAGTAAACCCAAACATGAAACATGATCATGGTTGTTTATGTTCACTCCTCCTATTTATGTGTACATTCATCCCCTTATCAAAATTTCCATTGCATGGTTGATCTATGTTGGCTACAAAGGTGTCTAACTTTTCCTACAAACAACAAGGGAATACAAGGAGAAATCACTAGTTAGACTTTGAAGGAAAATTAAGCCAATTGATCATATCAACCACATCACAATCACCAATATATATCATATTATTATAAGCTTAGGGTTTCACTTTTGAAAAGAAAGCAGCTATGCTTGGCCAGCAAGTGATGGAAGATCAATACGTAAAACGACGTGTAACTACGGGATGTTACAACGTAGATGTGTCAAATCCCAATGAAATATGGAAAAGTGAAACCGTCCTGTTTTTCTACCTTCCTACCTTGGCAGCCCAAGTTGCTTTTATGTTGTTATCCACTCGTATTTTGTACTATATCCTCAAACCCTTAAACCAACCTCGTCTTGTTTCTGAGATTTTGGTAAGTGCATGCATCCATGAGTTTGTTTGTTTCCATGCTTTCATTTGAATCATGTATCAATGAGGCCTTATTATGTATATATATAATTACATACAAGAAAAAATTTAGATGCAGTTCTTTAGGTGTTTTTAATATTGTTTTCTAATTAAAATTAGAATTTCACCTGCTAATTTGTGTAATAATGTTTTGCATTAAATGTTAACATAAATTACTAAGGCAAAACTCCAATTCTAGTTGGAGAACAACACCTAAAGAATTGCATCCTAGTTTTATCTTTATATAAAGGAAAACACTTGATAAAGTTTCTTAGTTATTGTCTGTACTGTTTTCCAATTGGAATTACAGTTCCATCTTGGTAATTTGCGTAGAAAAAGTTTGCAATAAAAGATTATGTAGATCATCGAGGTGAAACCTTAATTCTGGTTGGAGAACAATACGAATAATGCTTGAGGAATTGTATATAAGTTTTGTCCTACATAAAATGGCAAAAAGTTTTACATTGTGATTAATTTGTCGGTAATTGATGTTAACAGATGGGTATTCTGATAAGTCCAGAACTATTTGGATCATCCGCTTTATCTGAGGTTCTCACCCCTTTGAAGTCAATCCTAACTACTGAAACCATATCATATGTGGGACTAATTTACAGTGTGTTCCTGGCTGGCTTGGACATGAACTTTGACACAATCCTAAGAGCAAGAAAGAAGGCCACAAGCATTGCCATTGCTGGTGTTTTGATTCCAATGGTATTGGGGTGTGGCATATATGCTTTGGCTCTAAAATGGTGCAAGGGACCTGCTGATTATTGGGCAGAATTCAACACAACTAAGGCTTATATGTTTTGCAGCTTAATTATAAGTGTCACAGGTTTTCCTATGGTTAGTCACATCCTTGCAGATCTCAAGCTCCTCTATACAGGACTGGGAAAAGTGGCCTTAACAACAGCCATGATCACTGACTTCTATAATTGGGTCATGTTTGCATTGTTGGTTCCATTTGCCATCAACGGTGCAAGTGCCATCTATTCGGTGCTGAGCACCATAGGTTTTGTTCTTTTCTGCTTCTTTGTTATACGCCCCTATTTGGTGCAGATAATAGTGCGCAAAACCAACCAAAATGAGTGGGACAATTACGGGTTGTTCTTTGTGATCATGGGAGCTTATGCTTGTGCACTTGTCACAGATCTCCTAGGGACACACCCTGTTGTTGGGGCTCTGGTGTATGGAATAATGATACCTCGTGGTAAATTTACTCACTTGCTCATAGAGAAGTCAGAGGATTTTGGGGCTGTTTATCTGGCTCCATTGTTCTTTGGTAGCTGTGGCATAAGACTCAGAGCAATATATGTTTTAAAAACTCAAGGTTTTGGCCTGGTGCTTTTCATTTTTCTCCTCGCATGCATCCCAAAGATTTTGAGCACTGTGATAGCGACTCAGTTTTATGGTATGTCTGTTCTTGATGGTGTGTCTATTGGACTGCTTATGAACACCAAGGGAATCTTACCAATATTAATGCTCAACAGTGCCTGGGACAAGCAGGTATTGACTAATAGAGTTTAACACCTTCATTATACAAGTTGTTTGCTTTCATGTCATTTGAAGTCAAATTCTGAAAGGACATAGAATAAGCATAATGAAGATTGAAAACAAATGTTGATGTAGCTAAATGTGCATTAAAAAGAAAAATAAAGTAGATCAAATGGAATACAATAAAGTTAAAAGATTGACAAAAAGTCAAAAACCATTAAAAATACATTGCCATATAGTTCTTCTGAAAAATGATAAACAGCACTCATTAATCAATATAACTGACTCAACCCATTTAAAATTGTTATGGTATATACTAGTATTTGCCAAATGATTCTTTGTTACTCAATTATAGTTGATAAATAGCTCTATTTATATTGTTTTTGTTTTCCTCTCAGATTTTGAGTGTGGAGTCCTTCTCAGTTTGGACAATAACTATTCTCTTAATGACTATGATGGTGCCTTTAATCATCAATGCCATATACAAGCCAAGAAAGTTATACAAGCAAAATAAACTAAAGACCATACAGAATTTAAAGGGCGAAATAGAGCTGAGAATATTAGCTTGTGTCCACAACCCTCGGCAAGCGACGGGAATGATCAACATCCTTGATGCATGGCACACCACAAAAGTCTCCCCTCTACGTGTGTTTGCACTTCAGCTTGTTGAACTAAGTGGAAACTCCACTTCCCTTCTGGCTTCCCATATCAATCAGCACAACCAACAGCAAAGTGGTGGTGCACAAGCCCTCACCAAAGCACAAGAAGACTTGGAAAGCATCACCAACATTTTCCAAACATGCACAGGTGCAAATGAGAACAGTAGTGTGGAGACCTTTGCTGCTGCATCCACTTACTCAACCATTCATGAGGACATATACAATGTGACACAGGAGAAGCAAGCAAACTTGATTCTCCTTCCTTTCCACAAACAGTCAAACATAGAGGGCATTCTAGAGACAACCAACACTGCATTCCAAGACGTAAACCGAAATGTGATGAGAGATGCACCATGTTCTGTGGCAATCTTTGTTGACCGTGGACTAGGGTCATTGTTCAAAGTGAACTTGCGTGTGCTCATGTTTTTCATTGGTGGACCTGATGACCGTGAAGCCTTGGCTGTTGCATGGAGGATGTCAAAGCATCAAGGGGTGCAACTATCTGTGGTGAGGATCCTTATGTTTGGTGAGGCTGCAGAAGTTGATGTTTTGTCCCATGTTGAGTCTCGTGGACTATTATCTGTGGTACTAGACAATGAGAAGCAAAAGGAGTTGGATGATGAGTATGTGAGTGCATTTAGACTCAAGGCAGTGAGCAATGAGGATTCTATAAAGTATTCAGAGAAAGAAGTTCGTTGTCGTGATGATATTCCTGAAGTGCTTAAAGAGGTGGATGAAATTGGGTATGATTTGTATATTCTAGGACAAGGAGCAGGTAGGAACTCTTTGATCTTGTCAGAGTTGATGCAATGGAGTGATTGCCCGGAACTTGGTGTCATAGGGGACATGGTGGCATCAAATAGTTTTGGTTCAAGCTCTTCACTGCTTGTTGTACAGCAATATGGGTTTGGGGGAATGGTGTTTGATAATAATAGTAATGCCACACAGCAGCAACCTAGGGAAGTAGTGCCTGCAAACAATGAAGATGACTCTGGGGCACTTGCTGTCAAGATAGAATAGCATCAAATGTGACTTAATTGGGTATGGCTTAGGGGCCAAAGACAGAAACTGGTTGTAATTTTTGCCTCCGAGACTGGGAATTGTTTGTTTGAGTAGGTGAAAAATTAGGTGGATTGTTGGACAACGAAAATAGAATGAATTTTTCACATCATTCTTTGTACATGTCAACCTTTTCTATTTGTTTTTTTAACGAGAGGAACACAATAAAAAATGAGTAATGTTATTCATATAACAATTTATTAAATAAGAAGAAAAAAAGAATTAAGAGGGATGTTGCTTGAGTGCCCGACTGTACTCTTTCACCATACGATTGGTAAGATACTATAAGAAACTATTAAACAAAAAAAAAAAGGTATTAAAATGTTTCTAAGGTATCATTTAAAAATGTCATGGTTTTCATTTATTCTGGTAAGAAATAAGAAAGCTCGTGCCAAAGCATTCAGTATAGTGTACAATGTTATAAATTTGCACCACTACCTTTGTGTAATTTGCGTAGTTAATTTGTAACATTAAAAAATTGATTGTGTATTTGAAGACAAGTTTGAGGATGTGTTTTAACTAGATCACGTATAACTTTAATTAAAAAATAGTTTCTTTCGTTTTTTATGTAAAAAAATCTATTTATTTTCATTTTTTTTTAAATGATGCTTTCACATTTCCAACTAATATTGCTAAAAATGCCTTACAATTATTTTAGTGAATTTTTGTATGATTAACTGTTTGTCAAATTGACAGCCTATGCAAGACAACGGTTATTTTTTTATTAGTTTTAGTTTTAGGAAAAACCCCTCCATTAATTGTCAACAGAAATAAGTTTAACCCTCTATGTTTAGTAGTTTGAATTAGTCAATAGTACTGTATTTTTATTTAATATATTATTAACATTGAAATGGTATTTTCCGCCCTTTAAAATAATAAATTATAAATTAACTTAAAATATCTTGTACAGAGAGCCGAATATCTTTCTTAGGAGTATCCTAAACACAAGTAACTGAATATCAGCACTTGCACACACGCACATACATACACATTACACAAGAAACGAAAGCATGTAAAATAGCCATTTGAATGGACCCGAATCAATGAATCATCAAAGAAGTTACACTTGCAAGTTGCAACCATTGAAATTGGTGTCAAAAGTAGTCTATATATTTCTCAGTGCACTTTTCCCATAAATTAATGGGGGTTTACAACAACATTCTGCGTCACCAGATACATGAATACTGTAACTGTAAAGCGTACAAGCTAACATAAAGGCATGACTTGCTACTTTCCTTTCACCCTTTAACCTATAAAGTGCATGTTTAGTTTCTGTTAGGAAAGTCTAAAAATCATGATTTGAGCAAAAGAGTGTCTCTTATACCATTTGTTCAAACATGATTGAGATTCCAAACAGAAAACCAAACATACTAAAAATCAATTCGTCAATCCGTGCTCAAACAAAAGCCACACATATTGGGAAGAAATTTCTGACCACGGAGACAAAGAATATGAGCTTATTTCCCAAAAGAATAAAATGTAGCAAATAATGAGGCAGATTAATTCTTCTATAATGCTTGGTTAGACCAAGACAAAGATTTTCTTAGTTGTAAAAGCCACAAGGCCACCTGCATTCCCCAAAGTCGTACTTCCAGCAAAATCTTATCCAATTTAACGTTTAACCAAGTTAAAAGTGATTTGCTTTGCAACATCTTTGCCTCAATGACAGCCTCCGAAGAAACCTTTCCAATTATAAAAAATGTCTCCAAAGATGATCCCTGTAACTGATCATGACATCCAAAAAGAAAAGGAAATCTATCACTATAAACAGACAGAGCAACTAGGACAGTCTCAACTCTCAAGTGCTATTTTTACTTATGTGTGCCGGACTGGCTATTTTACAACTAGACACAATCTACATTTGTTTGAAGAGTATTAATCAATCACGTGGTGTGCAATGTAGTAAATAGAAAACAGAGAATTGTATGTACCAGAGAATTATTGACCGCTCGTAAACAGTCATTTGTCTTCAGCATTAGAAGAATCACACGTGGTAATCTCCTTAGAAGCTCTGAGATTTGATGGAAATACTGAGAAGCATACATCTGCAAACAATTAGCATAGTCATTTTAGGGCTTCTTTTCCTTCAAGGGCACACTAAGCAAGGCAATTCAACCATGCAAAACATCTATATATCTTGTTAAAACAAGTAGACTTTTATCTTAATATTTAGTAAAAAGTGAACTATGTTGTAATTGAACAATTCCATAAAACAGGTGGTTAAACTGCAGATCATAGGAGTCAGGATATACAAGAGAAGAATTAAGAATTGTACATACTTGGATAAGAAAACCAGCATGAACACGAGTATTACTCACAATGTTATTAGGACAGAGTTAAAGTGAAATATAAAATCTTGGGGAAATTTTTCCCTTAAACTATATCTTACCTGCAGTTCTAATCGATCACTCTCATTTCCCTGTATAACTAAATGATCCATAGATGGGTCAACAACTCTATTCCATGGCCTCATAGTTAGAACTCCAGCAAAAAGTGCATATAAATCCTCCCCAGCTCCCAACTTTGTACTGTATTCCTTGATTGCATTAGCATCAGCAAATACCAATGCCTTCCATAGTGAAGCATAATTAGTTCTTGTTTGGAAATCAAGCTCTTTATAGAGTCCATGGTCTAAAAGGATCAACTGTGGTTTTTTCTTGCCTATACATGAGAAAAAAATAAGTATGCAAATTAAAAATAAATAAAAAACTGAGAATCACACGATACCAACAATGCAGTTATTGTAAAAAACCAAACAAGAAGCTGGAACTGGAGGTGAGCAAACAAGCCAAAATCTTTAATGGGACAAGAACATAGATATTTAAGGAGAGAGTAGGTATCTGCATTGGGATGATTGATAATGGAAAGCATGAAAAACATGATGGTATTTGCAAATTGAAATTGCATTTTTATTAATTTGCAAATGACTTCCTAACATGGCATTTTTCCTTGGAAATTCAAAAAAAAAAAAAATTAACCCCTCAAATCAAATCAATGGAAATGCCACCATAATTCTAGAAAACTGGATTTGAGATGTTCATCCCATATTGAATCAGTGCTTAAAAGCTGCTTCTGGAAAAGTCAAATATAGTTGGTCCAAGGTTTTGCCATTAATATCCAATTATTTAAGGGACAGTCATACTTAAGGGGAGAAATTTATAATTATTTTTTCTTTCATGTAGTAGCTAAATTAGCAAACCAATAGTCTAAATGATATAAAAAGACACAAAACAAAATCTATTTCAGGACAATAATGAGTGATAGAAATAGTTCAAGTTTGGCAAGGGAAGGAATCCTTACCCCAAATGCTAGCCTTGCTGGAAGGCAATGGGCGAACCAATAAGTTAGCAGCATGCGGATCACAATGCACAAACCCATGCTTGAACATCATTTCAGCAAAAGTTTGACTAACCTGCAAAATGTTGATCACATTTTACTAAATTACTCAATAAATGAAGGGAGCCTATGCGTAACAGTTGAAGTTATCACCATGTGACCAAGAAGTCACAGGTTTGAGTTGTGGAGTCAGCCTCTTGAAAATGCAAGGAAAGGGTGTCTACTATACAGTATAAACCCACACAGAGATCTGACCATTCTGTGGCAGGAGGTTTATGAGTTTATGGTACCATGACGCCCTTTATTTTGTTGATAAACCTTATATGGTACTAATTGCATGAGGGAATCAAAATGGTCATCATTAACTTGCCTAACTTCATTGACGTGTGTTATCTTGTCAAAGATATCATGAGGCATATAATAATGTTATAAAACACCTACACACTATCAACACCTATTGGTGACCATTGTACAAGTGTCTATAATGAAGCCCATAAACATGACCTTACCAATGTTGAAAGTTCATGCAGGTTGATCCCAAGTTTCTGAATGGTCTTTACATCATTTACATAAGCACCCTCCATGAATTCCATTGTCAGCAGCTTCGAGGTACTCAGATTCCAATATACTTTTGGTGCATATACATAATTCGCAATATGAGGAGACAACTTGTGGAAGTTCTCCAAACACCTCTCACTGTTCTTTGCCTCAGTTAAAAAATCTAATTCCTGCAGGCATAATATTAACTGTTAAGAAACTAACAAGTCAAAAATTGTATATGTCATGATTCATGAATGATTATAAAATAATAAGGTTAACAAGATAACTATGTAAAATTTTATATAACATTTACATAAAAAAGAGATCCAGGTTTTTAATGCAGTGTATAATGGAACCAAATGAATCTAATTCAATTATTCAAATATTCAATCCCCGCCTCCAGCCTCAAAAGACAATATAAAAGTCCATGGAAGCTAACATAAACTGAAGATAAACTACCATCTTGACATGAAAACCTGATTATAACAAAAAAAGTGAACTTATATTAGGTATGAAACATACTGGAGGATTATCACTTGAATCCACAATATCTTAAGCAAGATTTCCTGATCCAACTAAAGAAGTAATCTTTTACCCTACATGATTTTTTTTGCTGGGGAGGGGAGGTAAGCATAAAAACTTATACTTCTCCAAACTTATGTTTTCTTTGACCCCAATGATTTCTTGGTTAAACAATTAACAGATTGTCTTGTTAAAAGGAAAAAAGATGACTTAGTTTATCTGTATGGTCATAATATAACTGAATTTAACATGTATTTAAGGTTCCCATCAAATTTTGGTCAAACGATTTTAACTATACACCAACTTCATTCCAAAATTTAAAGGAGTACAAAATCATAATACATTAAGAAATCAATTTTGAAAGTTAAGCTGGTCCACTAAGCAAAATCCACCAAATAAGCAAGGATATATTTTTAGGCATAGATATTGCTTCAAAGTTAAATAGCAACTTGCCTTGGGCAAACTTTCACTAATCTCATCAATCAACCACCTGCAGACAGAAGTAAACAGAATATTAATAAACTATCAGTGCAAAGCAACCTGTGGAAACAGAAGATAAAAAACTCTTGCTATAGAGACAATATAGACCATTCAGCTTTTTCAATAGTTAAATGCACACACATCCATGATCCATCAGATGCTTCAAATTTCCCACAATCATGGTGCTGGTAAATTCCTAACTGCCAAAAACATCAAAGCAGTACCTATAATCAAAACTGGGAAAAAATCTATGCAATGTGTTCACAACCAATTCCACAGTGGCATGATCGGCAGCTGCAGTATCAGTCATGTGAGTATGCTGAACCTGAACATTGACATATAACACGTAAAAGAACAAGATATATTAATCATAAAGCATTAATACTAACATAGAAGAAAACTTATACAAAATGCTCTTAACAAATATATAACAAAAAATTAGCAACAAGAACCTTCACAGCAACTTTTTGGCCGTCATGCATGTGAGCTACATGAACTTGAGCGAGGGAAGCACTTGCAATAGGAACTGGATCGAACTCAGAAAATATCTACACGTTAGAAGGAAAAATTCATTCACCACAATAACCATAACCATGACCAACAAAACTAATTAGACAGAAACAACGTATTTGTCAATAAGGAACTAAACAAATAGTAGATACTTTATCTGGGGTGTCTCCAAGCTCTTTCTTGAATACGTTGCATACTTGCTCATACGAAGAAACTGGACATCTATTTAGCATAGACTCCCTCATTGTCCGAACATATTCCTCAGGAACTAAATATTCCTGTAAATAAATAAATAAACTAACAACTCAGTATTGCCTATTGTGCAACAGATGGACAACAGCAACTAAAGAAGTCAGTGTTCTTCATATCAATTTTCCCTTCAAAAACAATAGGAGAGGAAATCAAAGTATACCAACTGCCCAAGATGTTGCCCAAGCTTTATATAAACCCCTCCATTCTTAAAACACAGGTCTTGAAGTTTTTGTGCTGACCGGAGGTGAACTTCATGCTTGATTCTCTCCCTCTCACTACTCCCTTCCGGGAGTCCCCACAACGAATATTCATAATCTACCAATAACACAAAAATCAGAACCAGTTTTATTAATCCAAGCTTCATTTTCACATAATTAAACAGTTAACAATATGTTTGCTAGCATACACACAAAAATCATAATTGAGTAAACAACCATTTTGGTCCCTGAAAATATAACACCTTGTCACATTAGTTCCTGAAACTAAGGAAATTCTAAATAAGTTTCTAAAATTTCCAATTGTTTCATCTAAATCCTAAATTTAACCACTTACATAAATCACAAATTTTTAATTTTGGACTCACGTGATTAACAGATTGTACTTTCAGGAACTTATTTGGAATTTTCTTAGTTTCACGGACTAATGTGATAGCACTGTACATTTTCACGAACTAAAACTAAATCGGTGGTTTACTCAACCATAATCCATAATTCAGAAAAGAATCATACATAAATTTGATCATTGAACCATTTATACCTAAAGCATATACAGTCCACATCAATTTTCAACAAGTTCAATTATCTTAACCACTAATCACGCTTCAGTAGTAATTGTTTCCATGAGGCGATAAATAGAATTGAGAAGGAACGATAAAA
This sequence comes from Pueraria montana var. lobata, assembly GCA_026413185.1. NCBI lineage: Eukaryota > Viridiplantae > Streptophyta > Magnoliopsida > Fabales > Fabaceae > Pueraria > Pueraria montana. The sequence goes on along the minus strand of CM048655.1, from coordinate 60,668,934 downwards.
TAGACGGAAATTTGAACATTCAGAGAAAGTTCAGGAACGACGGAGGTCGAGTTAGATCGACAGTACCGAAAGCAATGTTGGCGGCCGTGACAGCATCACGGAAGAGGCGATGGGGGACGGTGGTGCAAAGCTTGAGCGCCGTTTCTGGGTCGTCGGAGGTGGCAATGAGCGCCGCCGTGACGCCACCGCCCACGGCGGAGGCAACAAGAGAGAGCTTGGCACCTGCGCGCCATAACCAGGCCATGTGATTGGTAAGTCACAAACTCTGAAGTTGGTGTTGCACGTATTAGATACACATGCCATCCCTAATGTAGAAAAGTATAAGAATTTTTTTTGGTGCATTTGGTACAGGTGTTTTTTTTTTTTTTTTTTAAAGCGTTATATATATATATTTTATTAAAGTATGAAGATAAAAATATAATATATTATATTATATATAATATAAAATCTAAATAAAAAATTTTAAACTGTTAATTCTGTGTAATGCACGGTCAAAATCTAATAACAAGAATAAAGGCATAGGAAATACACCTAATAATCCGATTTAATTGGTATGTTCTTTTTGTTCTGTTTCAATAAAATAGTTATAAAATTATTAGTAATATTTTTCATTTCCTAAATTTGTGTGTATAGGAAACTATTTGTCCAAAAATATTAAATTTTTAAATGAATTTTAGTATTTTGAGGAATTAATCTTTAATTTATTGTTTATCCATATAATATTTTAGTTTATATTTTTAATTTAAATAAATTTTAAAAATATAAACAAAAATATTATTATTTAATAATAATAAATGTTTTATCATATTATATAAATGTAATTAAATAAATGAAACTTTTAAAATTAAGTAAAAATTTATGAAAATATTTGAACTAAGGTACATTACTTTTATATATATTAATTTGACATAATGTATTAAGTTTAAATTTAAATTGAATATAATTATGAAAAAAAAGTAATATCTTATTTATGTCAAGAAAATAAAATAAAAATAAAACAAAATTAAAATTAACTATATTTAAAAAATAAAACATGGAAAGAATAAAATAAAATGTAACATTTAATTAAAAATTGCATAATTTAATTGGAAATGACAAAATTGGTTATCCTAATTCAACTCAACCCAACTCGTCTTCTACCCCAAAAAAAATGTTGATTTTGGTTAAACTCATTTTAAAATGATTTAAAAATCATAAACCTAACAAGTTGTGTCACTTATGTGGGGTTGACTTGCTAATTCTTAAAAAAAATATAAAAAAATGTAACTTATAGGTTGATCAATTAAATAAATAAAAAATTATAGGTCATCCAAACATGGACATAATGTTACAATTACAAAAATATTATTTTACTGAATTACCTTGATATAATTTTTTTTAAAATATATCATCATGAGTTAAATAAATATATTAAAAATAAAAAAATGATAATTCAACATATGAATTAATAATGATATACTAAAAACTGACGCACAAGGTCATGAAATTTACTGCGATAGTACTCTCTTTTCTATTTTTTTTTTTAAATGCTCTTTTCTAAAGCTACATTTCTATCATTAAAGAAAAAACTAATTAATCTATTGAAATAAAAAAATACAAGAAGTACAACAACAAAAATTAACTTAACAATACATCAAAACATCCATATATTTAACTCGTGATGATATATTTTTAATAATTCACAAAATATTATGTTAAAGAAAAAAGTCTAACTCTACAAATCAATTCAACTCAACTCTTTTTGATGGACCATGCATGTTAAATTGTATGAGTTGATAGATTAAATAGATTGAATTTTTTAATAATAAAAATTTAAATATTTACTTTTAAATTATCTCCAAGTTTACTAAAAGATAATTTGTTTTAAAAAATGTTTAATAATAATTTAAATTAAATAATAGACGTAATCATAAAATTTCACCCTACGGAAGGAATCTTACAAGATAAAAAACTAAAAATCTATCTATATGTGTGTCAAACTAAAAATCTATCTATATGTATTGGACACACCCCGAAAAATCAACTGTGTCTTATAACGATCATTTGCAGATTCCCAAACTACTAATGGATATATTTATTCTCTTCTGAAATTAAAGTTAAGTTTATCTTAATTCTTAAAAACAAACCGTTATAATTGTTGAATTCAAGCTCAAAAACACTAGATTACGAGCATTCTCTTCGAATATTAATAATCTGAAATGTTTAATTATAAAAAACAATATTTTACTCATAAACTGTGAATGGCACAAATGTTTTTCTAGTTGTAAAAGGCAATACAAGTATACAACAATGGTACTATTGAATTATGGGAATTGCTATTCTCATCCCTAAAAATTTGAAAAGACCTCCTTACCCCCTCAGCATCCTCCCACCCCACCTCTCCCTCTTCCCCCCCACCCCCTCACCTTCCTCGCCCCCATACCCACCCCTTCTTCTCGCCCCCTTCCCCATTCTCTCCCTCTCATTGTCTCACCCTCACCTCTCTCTCACACAACGTTCTCCCTCACTGGTCACCTGTGTCCCCATTGTCCTCACATCTCTCCCTCACCTCTCTCCCCATTCTCCTCGCAACAGGTTCGTCCTCAGTTGCTTATTTTTTTTCAATTTAGCGCAATACAACGGAATCACGATTCCATTGTACTGTTTGAAAAAATAGCAAAACGGAATCATGATTCCGTTGTATTGTTTTTCAAATAGCACAACGGAATCACAATTCCGTTGTGTTGTTTTTCAAACAGAACAACGGAATCGTGATTCCGTTGTTCTGTTTGAAAAACAACACAACATAATCGTGATTCCGTTGTGCTTTTTTCAAACCATACAACGAAATCACGATTTCATTGTGTTATTTTTCAAACAGCACAATGGAATCACGATTCTGTTATTTTATTTTTCAAACAACACAAAAGAATCATGATTCCGTTGTGTTGTTTGAATTTTTTTTTTTAATTTTGAATTTGTAAACTAAATTTTTTTTAAAACAAAAATATTTAATTATATTTGTATTATATATTTACAGTATTATTTTTAATATTTAATTTTTAATTTTTAAATTAAAATAATTATTTAATTGAATAATTTTTTTTAATTAAAAAAAATATTAAAATAAAAATTTAAAATTTTTAAATGTGTTATATTTACAGTGTAAGTTTGTTTATTTATTTGTTTATTTAGTTATATAGTATTTGACTTTATTTTTTTGTTTAGCGAGTTCTAAGTATTTTAGTTAATTTTTTATAAATTTATTATGACTCGGACGAAATATGTTTCGTACGATCGCCGACAGGATCCCTCCACTTTGGAGGAAGATGTTGTTGTAGATGCTGGTCAGCCTGCCCAACCATCCAGGGCAGACCAGCGATGTGTGACAGCATCTGCTCGTCGTCATCGGGCAGAGGATACTCGTGCTGTTGGAGGAGTACAGCACGACAAGCCAGCGGCTGCAGAGCATGTAGATGCTGAGGCAGACATGCCACAGCCTGATGCAAAGGTGACGAAGGTACCACAACCAGCAGTCGTAGTGATCTTGTTTGCTGACCGAATCATTGGACCGCATTTCCTTGTGGTCCTGCAGTTGATACACTGTTGGGGTCCTACAAGGACCACGTCGCTGGACATATTTGGATTGATCAGTCTCGGGAGAAACTGAAGGTGGTCAGCCACACTGGGAAGTTGATTCCCTACCCTACCCAGCCACAGGTCTGGGCATACGTAGAACAGTCTGGCTTGACAGACCTTTATCATGCGCGAGATATCGCGAATAAAGACTAAGTCCATGCCTTTTGTTGAGAGGTGGTATCAGGAGACATGCACCTTCCACCTGCCCGTTAGGGATGACCATCACTCTGGATGATGTGTCATGTCTGCTGCAGTTGCCTATTACAGGCTTGTAGATTGCCGGTCCAGCGACCGCCTTTTCGAAGGCTGACATTAGGATGTTGCTAAGGACCATGCTAGGCCTGCTGTCTGGTGAGGAGGCTGATGTTGCTACGACGGCAGGAGCTAGGGTACGTCTCACATGGCTAAGGGAGCTATATGAGAGGTATGTGTAGTCTGGTTCATATGTGTGGACTGTCGGGGCGTACTTGTTGCACTTGCTCGACTGTACCATCTTCGCCGATAAGAGCTCCACACATGTGAACATTTTCTACCTCTGCTACCTCAGTGATCTGTCCACCTGCTCCCAGTACGCTTGGGGAGTATCTGCATTGGCGTATCTTTACGACCATCTCTCCTATGCGAGCTTGCAGGAGAGCAAGCAGTGTAGAGGTTGTATGACATTATTGATGGTAAGAAATTATTTATTTGTTGTTTACATATTTGTTTGTGTAATTTTTAATACAAATGTTAACATAATTTGTTTTCTTTATTTTACAGGCATGGGCGTTTGCACATCTGCCATCAGTTGGCGGATGGGAGCCTGTCGCTTATGACCCCACGCTTCCCTTTGCTGCCAGATGGAAGACGACCAGGGGTACCGATAAGGCTTGGGGGAGCAGGCGGTTGCTGGATATGTTGCAGATGGAGGACGTCGTCTGGTCCCTATATGATGATGGATACAGGGCTGTCGTTGAGAGACCCTTCTTGGAGCAGACATATTATTCTGGCCAAATAAGGTGTGGCACAGACATGCGACCCTATCTGCCATAGAGGGTTTTGAGGCAGTTCGGCTACGTACAGGGGATCCCTCCACCACCACCTCCTCATCCTCCATTTGAGACATCCATTCAGACGTGGGCCGAGTGGGAGCAGCATACACCAAAGGATACTCCATGGGTCTGCACCTCCGACTACTTTGCATGATATTATGATCATTCACATCCATATGTGATTCCGCCAGAGGAAGGAGAGGCAACACGGAGCCCAGTACGTATGCCCGACCCCATTCCTCAGTCTCAGCCTGGTGATCCTCTGCCAGAGTTTGTAGATGGTGTAGATTACTCATGCGAGGTAATGTAATGCAAACACTTTTTCCATAATTGTTTATATTTTTTTCGATTTGAAATTATTAATTTTAATTTTCGTTTATGTAGGATCGGTACCGGATGATGTCTGCGATTGCAGAGAGGTTGTTGCATACCAGAGCCATTCCTGAGGGCACGCATGACCATGAGTGGTGCAGCGGCTATTGCGCATAGCACATGATGGCTTAGGTGCTGGATGCAGTAGCCAAGGACGCAAACAGAGGAGGAGGACCGACGGCGGTGGCCGCAGAGGCGGTTGATTTATGATGAATTTTTTTATATTTGTATCTAAACTTTTATTTTGTATATACATTTTATTATATAAATGATGTTGATGTTTTTAGTTTATTACATTTTTCTTTGTAAACTCTATAAACAACACGCGCACGCCTAGTAATATAATGAAAGAATGAACGATTTCTCTATTAAAATCATAGAACAAACAACAATAACAACAACAACAACAACAATGTGCAACATCATAGCACCAACAAAATATAGGATTTTTGCCAAGTATGTTAAATTGGTATGTTTGTTTTTTGCCAAGTATTGTTTTTGCCAACTATTTAAAACCAACGGTCTATATGAATCTATAACATCAACCAATGTGCATTTGATTGGTATATTTATTTTGGCCAAGTCTTTAAAACCTAAATCTATACATTTCAAAAAACATTACTCAAAATAAAAAATTAAAAAAAACTTAGAAAAGATTAGAATAAATTAAAAAAAATGTGCAACGGAATCGTGATTCCGTTGTACAAAGGTATTTTGGGAAATCAATAAAAAACCACCCACATGGGTGATGAGAATAACAAATTATGGATGAGAATAGTAATTCCCTTGAATTCTCTAGAAGCTAAAAGAATCTACAAACTGGGTTGGGTCAATGGTTTGTGTTGGCCGTGTACCCTTTTCCAGGCCCAAGAAAGATATTCCAGAAGATAAACCAGGGAATAGCTACACACATCACAATTCACAACATATATTTTATGGTTGCATATTGGATCCACTCAAGTTTTCCTGTACTATTTACTGTGCTTTAAATCATGTGCAAATATTATTTTTCATTGAGTATTAGAATATTTAATAAAGAATAGACTTAATTCCATACTGTGGGAGTTTACTTTGGAAGAAAAATGAATTATCGATCAAAAATTAATTATTAACATTATGATAATATATATTATTAAGTTATGAAGTTATTTAATTTAATTTTTTTAATTTTTTAAGTAAATTCCTCGATATAGATAAGTCAAATTAAAAAATAAAGGTTTAAATAACAAAAAGTTTCAGTACTCACACAAGGCTTGAATTCACAACTAATAAGTATTTAGCTTAATGTGTGTTCTTTTGCCAAAAATAACATGTTCTTTTGTACAACCTATTTAGCTTAATGCGTGTTCTTTTATCTTAATTTAGAAAAATAATTATTTTTTTGCCAATTTTATAAGAGAATTGAAAACAATTACTTTTTGAGAAATAATTTTTTTTAAACATGTGCTTAAACTAATTTTTTAAGCCTAGCTTTCGAGTTCCGAGCCTCAAGACCAAAAATAACTCAATATGTATTGATTGACATTTGACAGAGAAGGTGGAAACAAAAACTGTACATGCTATTTATTATTTAACCTCTAGAAGTATCATGCTATTTATTATTTAGCCTCAAGACCAAAAATAACTCAATGTGTGTCGATTGACATTTGACAGAGAAGATGGAAAATTGGAAATCAAAAACTGATACATGCTATTTAAATTTAACGTTTACTGATAATCTCTATTACTCTAATTGTTTCTGGTTTGCCAATTACTATTTATTTACTGAATTTCTTTAGTTGGTGTGTTCATATGAGTTTCTTATTTTGGCATCTAGAGACTTTGTTCGTTTTTGGTGTGTAATGTTTCTATTGGACTCGGGAATGTTCTTAGACAGCTCTACTTGGATATTAGACAGATAACATTTGCGAATTGCTCATCATCTTAAGGAATAAGTGAGGAAGGTATTGGAACTAATGTGAAAAGCGATTTGTAAGTTTGAAATTCGATGCCATGTGGTGTGCTTGTTTTGTTTTGTTTTGTGCTGTGTGGCCGACACTTATTTCTTTTTAGATGACGTGACCAGCAAGTTAGCTTGGTCCATACCGTGATTCATGCCTCGCAAGATGATGAACGACGTTACTCTAAAAGAACTTCAAAATATTTTAGAATAAAGAGAAATAAAAAGAAGAAGAAAAAATCATACAATAAGTGACACGATAAAAATAAAATAAAACAATAAAATATAAAAAGTGTTATGAAAATTTTGAGAATAAATAACATTAATCTAAGACGATATTGTTTCCGAAATTCTAACCGGGTTATATATTTGAAGGAAATTTATTAAATAGAAAATTTTCTTATTAACTCGAACATGTTTATTTTTTTGTGAAGAATATATTCGATCTCTAATAAAAATTATAAATTATAATTATGAACTAATATTTAAATGATCAAATTTGAAAAAAAATATATACATATGTAACTTTTTTAAACAATTATAAAATTATTAACTAACTTTTAATCTTAACTATTTATATAATACTTTGTCAAAAAAAAAAACTATTTATATAATACTATTATTACATAACTCAAATTTATAATCTTTACTTTTTACAATATCAATAATTCTTACTTGTTAGGTAGGTCCCTACATTTGAATCCATAACTTATTTTTGGTGACTTTGCGCGTTGGATATGCATTTTCTAGGGTGATATGTTTCTTCACTAATGCCGTAGAAATCCATACGGATTTTTGCATTTTCTTAGGGAAATATGTTGGAATATGTTTTCTCACTCGTGAAATGTTGGCCTGTCTGTGTGTACTTGAGGTGAAACCATAACTGAGTTATCTGGTGCCTAATTGTCATATCATTAAAATTAATTTCTCTTACTCTATCCGTGTTTTAATATAAAATTTGTTAATAAGATTAATTCTATCTAACTTGAAAATAAAGCAACACCACATCTTCAATTGTTAATTTACTTGTGGTGGTCATATTTGTTTATTTTAATTTTTGGATAATATTATAATCATATTTTTTTACAAACATTATAATAATATTGACTCATATATTATGAATTTATTAGTTGTTTTTTTATATATATTGTAACTTATTTTTAACTCGCTAATGTAATTATAAGGGTTTAATACAACTCATGCACCTGCTCAATCAACTGAGATAGAACCTCGGTAAATTAATTTTTTTAATAAATACATAATAATTACACTATAAAAAAAAAAAGTTATGCGACGTATTAAGCATGCATTTAATATACCGGCCACGATCAATTTTGATATAATGGAGTCGTGTGCATGAACAGTTCGTAATCAGATGAGGAAAGCAATTTTATTGTATGCGTTTTGGATCTGATACGCATTGTCAACATTCCATTATGGATTTTTTTTTTCTGATACTGAAATTCTTAATTAAATTTGAAATAGCTATAAAGAAATTCATATATATTGGTTTATGTCATGCATACACAAAATAAATACCTAATAAATTACTCATATTAAGCATAAAATGTATGCCAAATCTCCATGACTAACAAGAAATTATAAACTAGCCAGAGACCTACACACTTGGCAGAAGTGCAAGTGCCACGACTGTTTGGGCTTTAGATATCAAACGATGGTGGAACATTGCGTATTTGAGTACAGAAATCTTAAATTAAAATTGCAATATTACTTAATACACACACGATGACACAAACAATTGCAATTATTGGATGATTTTTTGAAAATAGTAGACAAGTAAAAGCCATCACAATGAATCCTTTGATATTTTATTATTCAGACTTTTTGATCAAATGGTTGATCTTGAATGCAGAAATGACCAAGTCTTATGTCGTATCCCATGCGTCCCTTTCTTGCGATTATTTTTATCTTAATGAAAAAATATCTATCCTAATTATTCTGATCCCAAACTTCTCCGCGTCATAAGCGTGTGTAAATCACACTATTACGTGCATGCTATCCGATATTAAGGGGGCCACACACACAAGGTTCAATTTTCAGGAGGCAGATGTATACTTTGTCTTTTTGATGATTTTTCATTTGTGTTTGTGACAACACACTATTATTTGGTTTTTTAGCTGAATTGTATTCAAATCTAACGGATGTTTTTCTCCGATGAAAGATTTCCGTTATGCTTCAACATTAATTAATCGTGTCTTAAATAGGATAGTGTTTAAAATGGATACACGTAGAAAATAAACAAACAAAAAAATTAAAATATACAGAAATCATCTTTTTAAATTGTTTATGAAAATGGAATTACCAGTTTGAGTCTGGATTTTTCTTGTTGTCTGATTCCCTTCCCGAGGAACACGTAGCTTTGGGACATGTTTGAATAATATTTTGGAAGAAACTAAATAAATAAAGGACCTTTTTTTTACATTAAGAAAGTTATATGATTTATAAAATAAACAAAGGATTATAACATTAAATTATTCTCTTATATAAAAAAAATACCAATTTGAATAATACTTATTAAAAATAAAAAAATACCTCCCTTTTAATTTCGTTGAAATTCCAACTCTCATATACTCTTAGAAAATTTGTGTAAAACTTTAAATTTGAATGATAAATGTTTATAGTAATTTTCTAAGCTTTTGTTTTCATGACTAACTCTATTTTTAGTAGAGTGGGAAGAAAAAAATGGAGAGAAATTTGAGATTTAAATTGTTCATGAAAAGAAAAAAAAATGTTTTTAATTAAACAAAAGAAAATTGTTAGAAAGCCACATTAATTGTGGTCACCCCTAACTCACCTTAGTTGTGGCGGGTAGCCGTGGATAGAAGAGGGGTGTGTTGAAGTCCCACATTGTGTGGCGGAAAACCGAGGATAGAAGGGGACATGTTGAAGTCTCACATTGGCTAAAAATAGTGCCGAAATAGAGTATATAAGTGGAGAGCAATCATCATCTTACAAGCCGATTTTGTAGGGTTAAGTTAGATCCAACTCCACTTTCTAACATGGTATCAGAGTCTATCATGGATCCATTGGTGGGCCCCTATGTTTGTCACGCCATGGGCGAGTAGCCTTGAGCGTGAGGGGGAGTGTTGGAAAGCCACCTTAATTGTGGTCATTCCTAGCCCACCTTAGTCGTGACGGGTAGCTATAGGCAGAAGAGGAATGTGTTGAAGTCCCACATTATGTTTGTTATATACGTTTTTTTTTCTCCTATCCAACCATATCATAAACCTGGTTACAACATTTTTTGTATTCCATTTTAAAAAGCACTTTTTGAAAAGAAAAAAAAAACCTCCATTTCACACTATTAATACAAACAAGTTCTTCATATGTATTAACACTGATTAACACAAATGATAGCAGCTTGTGTCCCTTAACCAAATTGTCCAGGATTCGAATACTACTCTTGGATATGGAATAGACTATGTTAGGAGAATAATACCTAACATGTATGTGTTTACGGTCCCCCGACAAATATTAGTCAGTACTTCTAGCGGTAAATACTCCATACCACCCAGAAAAAGAAAAAAAAAAAGAAAAAAAGTTCTTCATATGTTACCTTGCGAGTGTAAGAGTGATAATAATACGGTCTTGCCACCATAGTCACTAGGTCCATACCCTAAGAGTGAAATCACACTAATTAAACTTTACCTTAGATGATTAGGTCATATTAGGTATTTCTTAAATGAACTTAAGTTGTTTTTTAAATTCGAGACTTAAATCTAATTTATTTATTTAATAAAAGCCTTCTCATTTTGTCCTTTTTAAATCTAACTTTAATTTAAAGTTTATTTTATAACAAAGCATTTAAATAATTAAAATATCTGAACTTTTAAATAAGTCAATATAATTTTAAATAAAACTAAGTATATAAAGTTAGACACACAGACGATCCGTTTAACCAATAGAGTAAGCAGGTTAAAACTAATTAAAATATTGATCTATTTAAACATAAAGTTATATCAATCAGTTTTTTTTTTTTTTGAAAAATAGTTCTTAAAAACCATTTTATAGAATCGTTTTTTCTTAAAAAAATAATAATCAAATAGGTCCTTAATTTCATATTGTTTTAGAATTTTCACACACAAACACACATGTAATATATTTTGAAAATTTTAAATTCTGAATTGTTTCATCAATTTTCTTAAAAAAAATTAATCCAATATTTTAGCCTAATTAACATGGATCACTTAATCTATTTGTACTTCATTAATGTTCAATTCAGACACTATGAATATTTTTAAAAATATATTTTTAACACTTTTTGTTTGTGTAAATTTCACTAATAAAATATACATAATTGAATATTTTTATATAAAATTAAATAAATATTAAATATACAAAAAACATGTATGTACTAATATTTTTAAAGGATTGGATTCTATCCTTTTTTTTAGGAATCATTTTATCCTTCTTAGTTCTTATACACTAATGAAAACGTCTCTTTCTTATCACTTTCCGAAAGGAGATTTTCATGGAATGCAAATATGCAATAAAGAAGGCCTCCGTACAGACAAGGAGGGATTGCATTTTATCCTTTCTTTACGCTAATGTTTCAATTCAATCTCATCCCCATAGCCATAACAAACGTCATAGGTTCCTTTTTTCTTTTTAGCTAAAGTTTTGCGTTTTGTGTTTTGTGTTTTGTGTTTTTCCACCTAAAGATTAATTGCAAGACAAATGAGAAGTTCTCAAGAATCTACTCTAAACCCTTGTCAGCAAAGTTAGTAAAGGATTCACAATATATTATGTACGTTTCGTCATGGAAGTTGTAAGAAAGGAGGAAACACCAAAGTAATTAGTTGGTAACACATAGACTTTGGATAAGGATTAGAGGATGGACGATCTGTTTGGTCAACGGTGGATTGGGTAGCTTTATTAAACTTTTCTATACAAAAAGAAGTTAGGTTTGAGCTAGCTAAAAAGGTTTTTCAGCGTTTTGTTTGATCTTTCTTATCGATCTTTCAAGGGTTATTATTTTTTTCAATGAGTTGTCACTTTGTTATTAGATGTGCTTAAATATAACGTCTCTAGAAACAAGAGGAAAAAAAACTCTTTAATTAAGAAAATTCTAAAAAGTATAAAGTTACATATATTGGATTTCAAAGACATATAACATAACGCTCACACATGTGATCACGGTTATTCAAAACTTTCAACACGAATTAAGACTTTTCAATTTTTCATATTGAAAAACTTTTGCGTCCAATTCTCGTTCTAGAAATTCTTACATTTGACATTATGACTATTAATATGTTGTCGTCAATTTGAATTTAAATTGATGTATTTTCTCACTTTGAGTAAAAGTCAAACGATATTAAAAGCAACCTTCTAGTTGAATATTTATGTCAAAACAACAAAAATGAAGATAGTAAGAGATGATATTGACAGTAAATTATAGAAAAGTTATATTATTAATTTACACAATAATTTTTGATAAATTATTTTCATATTTCTTTCTATCACATTAATTATTTTATTTCACATCTCTCTCTCTCTCTCTCTCTCTTTTGTCGTATAATTTATTATATAAAAAATTGTATAAATATAATTTTTCATTACAGAATCACCTTCATTATATAGTCCAAAATCTATTATGTTTAAAATAGAAATTCAATGACTTCAAAAAAGTATTTTATTTTATGACCACACTGACGTGTATCGTCCATCATATAATCCAAGTTTTCAATTCAAAACTTAATGAACGTTAAATCCAATTCAAAAATTTTGGATCACGATTTCTTTACAAGAAAATACTGTACAATGAATCAAAGATATGTTTGCTTTAGAATTTGAAAATTTTGATACTAAAAAATTTATTTGTTTTTTAGAATAATATTTTGAAAAGGTAAAAAATAAAAATTGTTTGAAGGAAAAAAATAAAATAATTTTTAAAGTATAAATATTAATAAATTAAAAAATATATAAAAATTCCCTTTTAAAATTTAAAAATAATTTTAATATTGTATATAAAATATATTTTTTAAATTTTCTGTAAGGTAAAAGTTGTCTTATATTTAATTATAATTATTAAAAAGACTTTTTATTTTGAAAAGCAATTTGAAGTTATTTAAATATAAAAATATAAAAATATTTTTTCTTAAAAAATTACTATCAAGGAGAATAAAAACCACTTCTATTTAATGGTTTAAGTCTCGTGGCTCACGTTAACATAAGTCCATACTGATTTATGAGTAAATCAATTTGGCCAGATTAATAATTTTATTACAGAGATATAAAAAAAAAATATTACAGAGTATACTTTAAAATAAATTTTCATATTAGGGTAACATTTAGAAAAGTCATATTGTAGCTTAAAAATTATTATTTATATTAAGTAAACAAACTAGATTCAATTCTTGTATTTTAAAAAAAAATGCTTTTGTAAAATAAGACTTTAATTAGAGTTCAAATAAACATAATCTCCTTCGGATTATCATACTAAATTAATCTGTGTTTTTGATGAGTTTTGTACAACATATATATTTTGTGTATGCAGTAAATATATATATATATATATATATTGTATATTATTAAAAATGGTGTACTCTATGAGTATGATATTATCTAGATGCATACACAGCCTCGTTCTCGTAGGCTGGTAGCATCCGTGGCATAATTTAATTGTCTTGGCGTGACGGCTAGAGTCGGCTATATATTTCATATTTGGCGCGCTTGACTTGACTACTCTCCACACTACAGTTAATTTACTCACGAGGATCAACTGAAACATATTAATATTACAAAACTTTGGCACTCATCTTTTTTATTCTAATTTGACGTATAATTTAGCATAGGACTGCTTAGCAAGTCCACGAGAAATTTGCTTTACCTGCATGGGTCATATTTGGAGATGAATTAGACTGAACTACATTAGTTCCATCAAGAACTGAATATTACATTAATTTATTTAACATAATATATATTTTATATTTTAATTAAAGTAATTTTAAAATTTTACTATATTAACTCATTTGATTTTTGTAATAATATTTCTACTACTACTACTACTACTATTATTATTATTAGTGTTTTAACCTGACAGACTTATTCAAATTTTCACTACTTTATTTATATTGTCAATAAAAAAAAATTTAAAAAAAATAAAATTATATAGCACATCGAAAGAAATTTTAAAAAAATAATTATAAAAGAAATTAGGAAACTTTAAAATTTACAAAAATCATCTATTAAAACATAGGATTTAATTATGGAATACACTCATCTATTAAAACATTTTTTTTCTATCAATAAGTGCTTTTAATTTATTTTTTTTGTTTAAGAACATCCCAGTGTAAAAATCACATTCAATCCCAAATAATTTAAGTTGAGTGAATCTATTTTTTTTTAAAGTTTTCTTAATTTTTACTTTTCTTTAGAAATTAATTTAAATACACAAATAGTGTACATTTTTTTTGGTATTATTATTGGATCTTAAATTTTCAATTATTTATATTTATAATTACTTCAAAACTCACCGGTGTTTTTAATTTTTAATTTTTCACTGCTTAAACTGAGGCAGGCTGCAGTAAAAAAAAAAAACTGAGGCAGGCTGGTTAGTACGCTTAAAACATTAACTGTAAAACCATAAATAAAAATACTAAATGAAAAGTAAAATTCAATGTATTAGAATTAAAAATTAATATTATATTTATTCATGTAATTATAAATATTTAATAAAATATATTAAATAGCAATTATATCATCATCGTCATTATATTATTATTATTATTATTATTATATCGCGGCCAAGCGGCCACCTACAACCCCCCCTCCCTTTTATAGAATAATAATAACTACAAAACCTACTGATAAATACAATTGATTGTCAATATACTATTCGAAAGTTTGTTCCTTTTTATGTTAAACATAATTAAAATTAATGGTAACCGGCTCCACGATAAATTCAAATTATGTGTTAAGGGTCTATGATTAATGATTGAAAATCCTGTAACCCTTTCAAACCCAACTCTTTTCATTTGGTCCAGGAGTCACAGAAAATATATGGCTCTTATTCTTTTACGCATTCAAAGTTTTAAGAAACACATATTTTTAAAGATTAATTATACTATTTTTTAAATCCACAATTTTTTAATTTTAAAAAGAGTTGTGTAATCAATTAAGAAAACAATGATACGGTTAAAATATACTTTTTCAAAATAACAAGTATTTTGTGCATCACACCTGTTTATAAATTTATGTAAAATATGAAAAATATAATTTCAAAAAATATTTAAGGTTTTTCTTAAATTTTCATATAAATATAAATTAAAATAAAAGTATAATTTTAAATTTTTTTAATTTTTAAAAACCTTAAAATTAGTTTGATTATTAAAAATATTTTTAATAATAATTTGTAAACATCTCATTATACTTAATACTGATTAAATAAATTTGATTAAATAATTAAGAAAACTAAAAACTCATTTGATTAAATAATTAGTTTTTTTTACATAGATTAAATAAATAGTTGAAAAACAATATTAAATTATTTTGATATAAAAACTCGTAGCACTATGTTACAAAATAATTAAAATAAACATACGACACCTTTTTTCCTTTAATTGTGCAGTTTTTTATATAGAAGGAATGTTTTAATAAATTATACAGTACTTTAGATGTATTTAAAAAAAAATAGGCTATAAACTTTGATAGTGTAAAACAGTTTTATACTGTAATCCAATTATAAACTAACATGTATAATAAGTTAGTTGACTTTTATAATAACTGTTTTAAAAGTCATACCAATAACAATTTTTTATTGATTAATAGTATAAAATTATTTTACATTGTCAATATTAGTATATGACTATTAATTAAACTCTTTAAAAAAATCAGAATTATAATTCATTAAAATATTTTTTTCTAAAAACATATACATTAGGGAAATGATATTAGACACCCCTAATTATTAAACACCATATCAACATTTCTATTTTTTCTCTATTTTTGTCTTCTTATTGTATTGTATTATCTATCATATTTACATTTGTGTCTCTTCTCTCTTTATCTCTTTAATTAGGTGATATATAGCAATCGGTGTTGATATATATTTTTCCTATACATTAATAAATCTCTCTTTTGTCTCTCACTATATATATATTACTCATGGTATTCAGTTCGTCTGTTGCAAATCATAATTTATAACTGTTACAAAAACAAAATATAAAAAGTCTGTTGGGTAAGAGAATCCCATGCCAGCCAAAAAGGACGAGAATACATGCTAAACTGATTGAGTGATGACTAGATAGGAATGATGTGAATTCAATTAGGCTGCATGAACCACAAATAATATACTATCACATCATCGTCGTCTTACAGTTAGTAATAGTTTAGTTTCTACTTTGTATGCTCGTCTACAGAACAAAACAAAGTTCATTGTATACATGTTTTTAAAATAAACTGTATGACTCGAAAAGACAAAATACAGCATCTGATCACATGCTAACAAAAATGATGTCTTCTCATCTTGAAATGAAACGGTGAAAGATCATGTTGTTGACCACATACATTATTTTTTTTTACATAATTTATATCTATACAATTACTTACTCTTAGTTATAATTAGTCTCATTTATGTTTTAGATGTCACATTTCAATTTTACTATGAATAATTATATTTTGTATATCTACTTTTTTACTCATCTCATTTTCTTTCTATTACTATTTTCCTTTTCTATCACTCATATATAATTTTTTTTTTCTCCCTATCTCTGTTTTCTTAGTTACCATTCAAATCCACTCTAAAATGGAACGGAGGTTTATACTTTCCCTTTTACTATCTCTCATTTAGGGAAGCCTTTAATACGAATTTTTAATTTTTAATATGGCAACAAGTTAACACACAAATCTTCTTTAAATGAATAAAAAAACACAAATCTTCTTTAAAAAACTCACTTGATAAAGATTCATCCCATCACAAACATGTTACATATGGGATGACGTGGTACACCAACCCATCAAGCATCATTAGGAACAAAAACAGGACACGTGTCAAAGATCTAGAACTGGATTTGGCAGTTGCTACACAGGGAATAACCCTCACCAAATATAATAACACGAAAACACAGATATAGTTAATTGTTGTTTAAGCTTTTAGGTATTGCCGTTGGTTTAGAGAGAGAAAGCATCAAGTGTTGGAACTCCTCTATATGACCGATTAGGGGGTCTGCGTGTAAAGTCCCAAGCATTTGTCATCACTCAAAGAGTGGACAAGTCCGGTCAAAATTGCTGCACCTTGGCCTGCACCTTCCTTGCTCCGTCCCCTTCTCTCTAATTCTTCACCCTCTTAAGCCTTCTCCCTCGTTCCCCTTGTGACCACAACACACAACACAACACAACATACAGTTTTTTTTTTTTTTTGCAACAAACCCACATATTATAAGCTGAGCCAGGATTAGTTGATTTGAAATCACCAAATCATAGGATCATCCAACATGGGTTTTTCCTCAAAAGAAGAGAAGTCCAAAAGAATATTGAGGGGCTTGAAGACCGTGTTCTTCTTGATCACCATGGTTATATCGCTTCTTCTTTTCTCCGCCCCGGTTCTCCTTGTTATTGCCGATGCACTTGTTCCTTCTGCTTTGCTCTCCACACTTTCCCCTGCTTCTTTCTCCTCGGAAAATCTCGCTTCCCATTTACACAACTACGATTTTCGATACTCTCTCATTGATATTCCCCTTGTATCAATAATACGATCCTTGATCATCTTCTGTAAGTACATATACTCATATTCACACTAGAAAAAAGTAAAATCAGTAACGAAACATGTAATTTTTGAAAAATTTGTCACCAAAATTTAGTGATTCTAGAATTAGTGAAGAAAATTAATTTTCTGTCAGGTCACTAATTCATAATTTTTCTAGTATTTAGTGTTTGCATACACAACAAGAAGGTGTAATTTTTTAGTGATTTTTGAGGACCCTTTTGAAGGTTGTTTAATGGGTTGTTAACTTTTTTTGTGTGTAGGTGTTTATAGTTTGTGTGATGGACCAAGGCTTTCGCGTGGACCTTATTTGGGGATCACGACGATGTGCTCCGTTTTGTCTCTGATGTTTGTGTCGTTCAAAGCCGTTTACATCTTCAGTGTTTCGGGTGTTGATCGAAGTGGGCATGTTCGTGCCACCGAAATAGCTCTGTTCGTGTGCTCTTGTGCGTTGGCTGTGGGGCATATTGTCGTGGCCTACAGAACAAGTTGCAGGGAAAGAAGAAAGCTTTTGGTCTACAAAATTGACATTGAAGCTGTAAGTGTCTCTCCCCCATACACACCACTTGGCACTTTCTTCCCACCAAAGCCAAATTATTTTTTTTAAAATTAAAATAATTGCGTGTGTAAGTGGAACTAGATTAATTTGCATAAAAAGAAAAAAAAAGCATAATTTTGGAAATTAGTAATTTTTTTTAATTGTACAATAACTATAACAAAGCTAGAATATAAGATATTGTATAAACTACTCAAATTTCGAGTGTAGTGGGTTGAAATTAGTATCGTTTTAGTGAAAAATTAACTTAGATTCCACTTTATTGTTTTGGTAACGCGGGGTGAACACGGAGAGAACTAATGGGAATTTTTGTGAGGTAGTGAGGGCCCACGTAAGTACCGTTGTTGATGATCGAGGAAACTTCGTAAGTGGCCTTATTTATTGGGGTTAATATATAGTAGGGGTTGATTTTCCCTGCCTCTCTGGAAGGTCAATTGTTTGGTGTTTGGTGACAATTCCTCTTGAATGATTTTCAGCTTTGGCAACATATTTTGTTGACTTTTCAAAACAGCCAAATTGAGCTGGTTGGAAATTGGGCAGGGAATGCGGTCATATGGGGATGTTGGACTCCTCATCAATTCTGCAAATTTTGATAAAAATAAATAAATATAATATTTATAAAACCCTTTTATTTTTCTTATTTTTAATCGAAATAAGACTTGGTCTCACATATAAATCCTTTTTTGAAGTCTCGTTCAGCCTTGTGTCCAAAGAATCTGTATAAGATAATAAAATGGGAAATAGCCGACCTTAATGGATGACTAAAGTCGATAATATAGAATTTTAATTTACAAATATCTAGGTATGTAATTTGATCATTTGGCGTATGCAGAGATACGTTAATTTATTTTGATTTAAAAATAGTATTAATTTTGTAGCCTAAGATCACGGCCTTCAATATTGCCATCCCAATTGGCACCCTTCAAGGTGAAGGTTGCCCACTAACAACAGTTATTTATAGGTTTCTCTCACCTAGTCAGACGACATAGACAAGTTATTCCCACGTGCCTCACACACGATAATACCATATGTTTTGACATCTACATGTTTATCTGAACAAACAGATAAAAAGTGATGAAGACATTAACCATGTTCTACTTTTGATGTATGTGCAGATTTCAGCTTGCAAAAATGGGTATCCCAGGTATCCGAAGATTCCTCAAGAAGAAAGAATCAAATGAACTCACTGTGCCACTACAGGATTTTAAAGGATATATATCAATTATACGTATAGTCGTATAGATTTTCAACTAACAGCTTCAGCTATTCATACTATGTTCTTGCGTGCGTCATGGGATGCTACGGTAATTGTCTTTTAATGACGAAAGACGAACTTTTTTTTTTTTTTTTTTAGTAAAATTAAATAGTGATTTTGTGAAACCAAAACCTAATTGGCTTCTCTTTTTCTCTTATTTCAGGTAAATCCAAAGGATGCCAGTAACCTTGACACCTAACTTTCTAACCTCGGATACTATCATAGTAGTTTACACTCTACCGCTACCAGGATACATAAAGTTGTTGAATGGTGTTTAGGTATAATTAATAATTAATATATGTACAATAGAGCTTCATCTTTGGCGATTTATGTATAACTATTTTGTTTTGTTATTCTTATTTTCCCTTTGCAATTGTTTCGTGTATATCTTCTTGTATATATAAAAATGAATGGATTGTTATAGTACCGGATTCTTATTAAGACGTGAACTTGATTAATTAATTGTTGCACTAACTTGGTGTTTTAGGCTTTTAGCAATCAAGGGAAATCTTGATTATTTAAATTGACGTTTTCTTGCACGCATAACACATTTTAAAGTAAATTTTGAAATAAAATATGGGTAGTTAAAATAATACTCATATGATGGTCGTAAAATAAATATTGAAGGCTTAACACAAAAATATAGTTTTTATTTTAATACAAAAATACAAAATGTCTATTTTTACCTAACTTGCAGGGTGGCTTGACTATAAAAAAAAATACATAAATTTTTACAGACTCTTCAATTTTATTTTATTTTTTTAAAATAGAACATTACCATTTTACTCATAAGTCATAACGCTCCTTAAAGTCTGAGCTTTTATTATTCTTTAATTTTTAACTTTTCACGTTTTTATTTCTATTTCATCCCCGTTCAGAAATAAAATAAATCATAAATTTGTTTACATTGTGAACGGCATTAATAAATTTTTTAGTATAAAGTTAATTATTGATGAATTTGCATCCAACAAACGTTGTCAAGCTTAACTTGCCTAATAATCATTATAATTTTTCAACTATTGATTAAGTTTTTTTTTTTTGACAGAACCATTGATTAAGTTAAATATATTAATCTTGGAATATTACTTTTTTATCTATGTGTTTGAAAGATTAATTATCTTTGCTCAGCTAACTTGTTATATACAAATTTTTTTTATAGAAAAATCTTATATATGTAAATTAAGAGATAACATTTTTTGTCCTTTGCACATTATTATAAAGATAAAAAGACTAAATTAATTTTCTCTGTATTGTAGCCTTCTCTCGTCAAAACTAATCATTGTTTCCACCTCATCATCACCCCCCATTGCTACCATCTTTTGCCCTCAATAGTCAATTCATTGGTCTAGTGAGGCTTTGGGGCTAAGTTGCTACTTGCTTGGGTTAAGACTAGACTTGGCCGTCAAATTGGTTGACTAACTAAGGTACGGAGGATTTCATTTAAAGACAACCCAAAAATTACGGGTAGCCCTAGATTCATTGGATCGGGGACACGTTTTACACCCATGAATAAATTTGACAACTTCAACAATCCTCTGTGTGTTTCTTAGTTTTTAAATAGTAGGACCAGTTGCTTCTAAAAAAAAAATTATAAATAAAAAATAGTAAGACCAGTTCAATACATCATTAAACAAAAGATGATAAAGAAGTTTAGAGAACAAGCTTCAGTGAAAAAATTAATATTAATGTATTGTCCATTTATCTATCTCTAATTTGAAGGGGATACCAATTTTACTCTTTGGTGTCATCTTAAAAATTTATGGTAAAAAAAATTCTTAACAGATTTTATACAAAGAAAAGTCATAACTCATAAGTAAAATTTATATAAAAAAAACTATATGAAAACCCTCAACTCTAGTTTTTAAGGGAATACCAAATTGGCTTTTCAGCTCACTTAGTAAATTTTTCATTTAAAATAATTGTATGCCTTGAGTTTAAATTTATATCTCTCGGCTTAAACTTTTCAATATTGTTGTTTTAAAAAAGAGATAAGAGGAATCAAATTCCTATGAAAGATTCTCTTTCACACATTGGAATATTTTTCGTGTATATTAATATATAAAAGAGGAATGTTAATACGTTAAAACTCTCAATATTTTATTTTCATGTACATAATTTTAAATTTGAACTCAAAATTACATGTTTAAGAGATTTGAATCTCTTTATGTAGAATCATAGCATATTAAATTTTAATATAACTTTTATTATTAAATAAATTGCATGAATCTTACTAAGTAGAAAAAAAAAATAGAATATTACCCTGCCATCTCCAACTCAACCTTTCCCTTTTTATTTTTTTACACATTTTAAATGGGCCTCACCATTACATATCACTTGTTCTTTCTTTCTTTATTTAAGTAATATTTCTCTTAACTCAACAACTTTAAAAACTTTAGTAAAGTGACCTCACATCCCTACATTTTAATTCACAATATAATTCACAATAACTCTTTTTATTATAAAAACCTTTTTTTTTATTTTAAATATTTTAAGCATCAGTGCTTGAATAATCAACTGATGCTTAATAAATGTGTGTCTCCAACTAGTGGTGTTTTACAAGTATCGATCTTAATAAGCATAAGAATCACAGTGGAGATGGCCCTGATAATAAAATAGTTAAGCTTAGTAAGGACTTGTGATCTAGCGATTTTAGCCTACTAAGAATGTTAAAATCACTTGAATTTGACATGTCAAGCCATTTAACCCTATAAAATGGTTTGAGTTAGGTTGTGTGTTTTAGTCATTCAACCCGCATAACCTGCCAATCCAACGGGGTCAAGGGGCGAGTTGGGTTAGGTTGACCTGTTTGATTTTTTTTAGTGTGCTGATGGATTGTTTGGTCAATATTGTTTAATTAGACTCAATATTTTTGTGATTTAGTACGAATTTCATGTTATTTTATTGTTTTACTCTACATTTGTTTAACTTATGATGATAGCTTTTAAAAAGCATTTATGGCAAGACAATTTAGTAAGGTAATATTTTTGTGATTATGATATTATGTTTAGATTATTTTATTTATTTGGTGAGTCAAATCATGAGTCATTAATCTTTTTAAGCTCTTCTCTCTCTCTCTCTTTCTCTAAATTTTGGTGAACCAACCCTTTTTTTTTTCAAGTTAAAGACCCAACCCAACTCTTTTTTTTTGCAGGATAAGGGTGGAGTGAGTTGGGTCGGATTTACCTATTTTGAAATCCTTATAGCCTATATTAGGTCTAGGCTAACATAAGCTTTTTTTAAGAAATAAACTATGTCAATAAGACAATCTATTTAAATAAATATAAATAATACTTTTTTAGTATTATTATTATTAAATCATTTTTATAATATATTAAAATTATATATTTATTTATCTATTTAAATGTTAAGTATATTAACTTACATAAACAATCAAGTATATAACTTATTATTGAATGATAAATTTATACCCTACACCATAATAAAAAAATAAGAGTACAATCGTCTGGATTAATGAAATTAGGCTTTATAAGAGTACAATGCAAAGGGGCTGGGCTGTCTTTTGGGCCCATCCAATTCAAAATCCACGAAGAGGGGAATTAACAAAAAAAAAAAAAAAAGGAATTCCAAAATTTCCAAAATCGTCGTTGTTACGCATCGAGGAACCACCCCGCCGGAAAGAAAAGCGGCAAGGGTTTGAACTGCTAAGGAAGAAAGAAGCACAACAACAATGAGGATCACTTTGGAGCCGAGCTCGGAGCCCAGCCCAAGCCGCTCTCAAACACCCAAAGACGAAGTCGAGTGGGTCCCACTTCCCAAGCACCCTCTCTTCACCGCCGCCGCCGCCGCCACCACCACCACCGCCGCTTCCCGGAACCTCCTGGCCTGGGACGGAGCCTCGCGCCTCTACTTCTGGGACTCAAACAACCACTGCCTCCACCGCCTCTCTCTCCGACTCGGCGACCCCGATCCCTCTTCCGTCCTCGCCGCTTCCCCCTCTAAGGTCGCTCTCTCTCTCTCTCTCTGCGCTTTGCATTTAGGTTTTGCGTAGAAATAGAATCCAATGTTACTTCGCGGTGAATTTGAACAGGTGTTGCAAGCTGACGCGGTGCTCGATTTCGATGTTCACAAAATCTCCATCAACAGGAACGGAACAGCGATACTCCTTTTCGGTTCCGAGAGACTCTGTGTCATGTACCTCTATGGACGCGCGTCTAAGAAGGACGTGAACTTGATTTGCAGGTACAACTGCAAGTGGAACTCACTAATGTGTTTCTTCTCTGCTACTGGTTCACCTTAACCTTGTTTTGCTGTTTCTTCAATATTTGTCACTTGTTTATTAAAATAAATAGTGTCCAAGTTATCTTTATCGGATCTTCTAGTTTAATTTTGAGGTGCATTGCATAGGAAGATGAAGATGGCTATAAATTGTAGGAAAATGATGTATGGAAACCTTGAGAGAGATAGAGATAGGAGAGAGAGAAAAATAGATATGATAAGTGATGTGATACGATAAGAAGAGAGAGAGAAATGAAGAGTGTCAATTAGGTGTATACATACACTACGCAGCTGTCTATGTATCAATACTCTAAATTATAATGAGTGTAATTATTTTGATGTTGCTGGAGTTATGAGCTTTACCATCATAAGAGTTTTTTTTTTAAACCTTTTTTTTTTTGGATATCTTGTTGTAGGACTATTGCTGTTGGTTCTCAGACATATTCCACTGGTGGCAATGATATTCGTGTGTTACAAGCATTATGGCACCCTTACAGTGATACTCATTTGGGAATCCTTTCTTCTGACTCAGTTTTCCGGTAAGCTTTTTTTTATAAAAAATTTAATGTTGGTGTAGGATATTGTTTACTATGGTGGCTAAGGTGTGACTTATGAAGCATGAATGTTGGTTATTCAATGGGTCATCTTGGTTTATGCTAGACTGGAAAGATATTCCCGTTGGAATGGCTTTTGAAGCAATGCTGAAATTTAAAACTTGAGAGATTACACTTTTACAAGGGAGTAAATATCAGTTTGACATTGTAATAGGTTACAAAATTTTCATAGCAAATTGCCTACACTATTATTTGAAGTCTTTTTAATGTTATCTACATTACTATGAGAGGATTACAAGCCTAGCTGATAGCCTAATATGTGCTCCCTTTATTTATCTCCACGATGAAAATGAAAATTCCATCCAACCATTAGTTTTTATGTTTGACTGCTAATTTTTTTTTATCCTTAAATCTACTAGTTAAATTTTATCATAACATTTTTAATTTCATTTTCTTGGATTTTGATTGAATTATTTCACATGCATAAAATGTTCTGTAACCATATAATAGTTGTTTTAACCCCAACATTTCAAACATTTGCCTTTTGTTTTATTTTGTCTATATCTGTTCTTTCTTGGTTGGATAAGACATTATTTAACTGTGAGTTATGTTGTCATGTTTCCCTCTAATTGCAAACTCATCTTTGTAGACTTTTCAACCTGGCTGTGGATCCTTTGCAACCAGAGCAAGAATATTATTTACAGCCTGTTGAGCCTGGTAGATCTAGAAATGCCTCATCAGTGTGCCCAGTTGATTTTTCTTTTGGGGGAGACCACTTATGGGACAGGTTTAGTGTAAGTTCTGCTGTTATTTTATTTAACCGTTTTTGGATATTCTTATTTGTCCATTTTTCAATCTCTACTGACATTACTTGTTAGTTTTAAACATTTTATTTACTGTGCTATTCTACAGGTTTTTATTTTGTTCAGTAATGGGGCTATCTATGTACTTTGCCCAGTTGTTCCATTTGGAAGGTATTTTAATGCTCTTATTTTTTCTGTGTCTTTTACTGCTGAAATATCACCATTATGTCCTGGATTATATTATATTTGATGAAGATCGCTTTATTACATTGATGTCGTGGCCATTTGTAGTGGTAGTTGATTTCATGCCAGATGCAGTTATTTTCTTTTAAGTGTTCGTATCCTACTCATAGATATTTCTAAATTTGTGACTGTTTTCTCTGCTTATCCAGTCTCTTCAAATGTGAGTCTTTGGTAGAAATATACAATGATGCTCACACATTTGGAATAATATCAGCTAACTCTGTTGCGGCGAGTAATTCAAAGTTGGCCATCTCCTGGTTAGAAGCAGCTTTTCCTGAGTTACAGAACCAAGAAACTGAAGGAGACAGCCTGTCTTTGCTAAGAGCTCATGCGTATGCTTTATTTGATGCATCTCTTGTCTTGCAGGTATACCTATATTCTGAACTGTATTTTTGTCAGCTGTATTATCAAATATAAAGTGCCTTTAACAGATTGTTCCATCAGTTGCAGTGTTACATAATATTACTCTACTTTATGTTTTTGGTTTTCTAGGGACCTCTGCGAAGAGTAGGTCAGGATGGGAATGAAGATTCAGTTGGTCGTAGTGCAGAATGTGAAGGTCGTGCAGTTAGTTTTCTCTACAATTTAGTCAGCAAAGACTCTATTTTGGTGACTGCCTGGAGTGGTGGGCAATTACAGATAGATGCTCTAGCCGATGAGATCCAACCTGTCTGGAGTGTTGGTACTCCACCACGTCTTCGTGTTGATTCCCATGACCAAATTCTTGGCCTTGCCATGATTTGTGAGTCAATTGCCAGCAGTAGTTTGTGGAAGCTTGATCATAATGCCTGGTTGGGTAATCCACCCCCTTTGCTGAGATTGGCTATTGTTGATTTGGCTCTGCCACGAAGAGCAGAAAGTGGTTATAATATTTCGTTGTTCATTGATACGCTTATGCCAGAAAGAATATATTCCCTTCATGATGGAGGGATTGACTCAATAGTTTTACATTTTCTTCCATTTACAAGTCAGACAAATGGCAAGGATGATACAATGAAAACACCGTCTGTGCACCCTGTTCTAAATACTTGCCAGAGTGGATTCACCTCAGAACCTTCATTATGTGGCTTTGTGTCATTATCAGATTCATTTGGATATTCATGGATTGTAGCTATTACACTTTCTCTGGAGTGTGTTGTGCTTGAGATGAAAAGTTGGAACCTCTTGCTTCCAGTAAGCATTGATATGGAGAAGAAACCCATTTCATCAGAGGGGGAATCAAAAGAGAGAGATATACCAACAATAATTAGCAAGGAACTACTTAGTGGACCCAAGGAGGTACTTGTTCCTCAGGCCTTTCCAAGTTTACGTTCTGTTGCAGCTGATTCAATTGAAGGCCGATCAACATTACATCAGTATTTCAAGCTGTTTCATGAAACCTATGTGGAGTATGCACATAAGGTAGGACTATCATAATGTCCTGTCCTTTTATTGTTGGTTGATCTCCGAGTCCTTATTCAGACCTTGTATATTTATCATATTTGCTACTTGTTATTTGCTCTTTCAATTGTATTCTCTAATAAGTTTTGACCTAAACTGAAGTAATAATCTTAGGCCAAGAGTCATTAATATTTCTACAGAAGGCTGATTGTAGATTAAATAATTGACTATAAATTCTTTCAAATGAAGGTAAATTGGTAAAAGTTATTGATGATCACTTGTACAATATATTTGCACAGGAAGATCTTGTTAGAATATATTAGAAATTGTATATTATTACGTGAATTGAGGTAGTTCATTATAATTTAATTCATTAGTTCTATATTCTATTCGGTATGTACTCTAAATGGGATTATACAAGCACTGAATACAGCTATGCTTTTTGATAATAACTGTTGGCTCTCTTCCATTGCATTTTCTGTCATAATAGGTGTACCTGGAGCTCAAGCATCACGCACCTCAGTTGAAGAAAATCATTAATGACCAGCATTCTCGATTAGGTGATGCACAACAGAAACTTTTGAAAGTGGAGGAGAAAGAGGCTATATTACAGAAAAGGATAGATCGTGCAATTCAAACGCACAATTCTTTGGAAGAGCGCTTGCAACAATTAAGGAACTTACCTTGTGCTCACAAAAAACCACTGTCCAGAGCAGAGCGACAGTTTAAATCTGAGCTTGGTAATGGATGTTAATCCCTTACTTTTGTCTGTTAATGAAATTTTGAATAACTTTTCTCAAAGTTTCACATTTAGTCCCTAATTGGATAAACTTCTCCATATACACTTACAGGAGAAAATAAGAAGATAAAATGAATTGAGTTTCTCTCATAATTTAAAACCAACTTATGTAGCTTAGTTTCTGAATAAGTTAGATGAGAGTTTCTATGTAAGTCAACTGCATAAGTTGATTTTAACTTATAGGAGAAGCTCAATTCATTTTACTTTCTTATTTTTTTCTCTTGCAAGTGCTTACGAAGAAGTTTATATAAACAAGACTTTAATGGTTTGCAATAATAGTATGCTTTTCACATGATCCCTACTTGAATCTAGACATGTTCAGTCTCTAGCTCTCTTTTCCTGTTCCCGATACACCATTCCCCATTCTGCATCATCTATTGTCATTTCTATCTACTGAGATTTTTTTTTCAAAAGCACTTAATCACACCCTTTTTTCCAGACTGCTTTAAAGAAGTTGAGTTGGATGCTTTACATTCTTCTGTTGATGCGCTAAGTGCAAGGCTGAGAAGGCACGTGCAAGCCTCAAAAGCTAATCACCAACAACAGAAAACACCAGGGAAGAAAAGTCATGCAGGAGATGATCAGATATCCATGCTCAAATCATCGCTTGAAAAACTGTCGCTTGTAAATACTGAGAATTCAAAGAAAGTTAAACTTGTGGATTCTACATTGAGAAACAAAGAAAGAAGCAGCAGAGAATCAAGCCTTCCTATGCCCTAAAATCATCCAATGCTATTTATTTCTGTAGCAGGACTGGTGTGATTTGAATTATGATCCTACTGTTTGTACTCCCACTAGTTTAATCACTTCAATTGTCTCGCCAAAATTAGGGAATTTCATAGAAAGAAGTTGGGAGTGCAGTTAACATATTTACATTATAAACAAGCTTCATGTCAAGTTCATCAGGAAGAAGAAAGTTGCAAACTTTGTTGTACACTAATACCTAACTCCCTTTTCAATGTCAGTATCAGAGAAGAAATGCCAGGAAACCTTGGTATTTACATTCTGTTTAGAATGGAACATGCAACAGAGAGGCTTTTCAATTGCCTTGTCGGAAGCTACAATTGCCCAAATTCATGTACTTGAATTTGTTTAGTGTATGAGCTGCAAACGGGTCCATAACATACCTGTGAACAATCTCTTTCAACTTAAGAGTGAAAAAAAAAGAGAAAAGAATCATTTAAATATCTTGCACAATCAAAGTAAGAGTTAATGTATTGCTTATCAAAATCATTATCATTAGCTGTAACTGAAACTGCTGATTGATCTGTCTGTTCTACTCATGCCTACTCCAACTGAAACATCCTTTTTTTTTTTATCCATGGGAATAGAAGACAAGTATCGAGAGATTTACAACAACCTGCTCAACCAACTGAACTAGACCCCTCGGTCAACTGAAACATTCTAATAGCATGTATTAAAATTAAGAAAATAATATATTTTTTTAATATAAAAAAGTTGTTTCAGGTTAAACATTTCTTAAAAATTAAGATGAATTAAACTCACATGAAGAGTAAAACACTGGCAATTCTAAACTACAATAAATAGCATTCGTATCAGTTTTTAAAAATAAATAAATAATGCAGAGTCGTTTTCAATCTGTGCAGTGCAGCCATTTAGGGTTTATTATTTGGACTTAGTCATGGATTAAAGTGATATTCATTTTTATAAAATATAGAGGAAATTGTAGGTTAATTTATAAATTTATAATAAAGATAAATAAATTTATGATATATTATAAAATTCTTAAAATACTTGGCTTTCTTATGTTCCCTTACGAAACCCATAAGGTTGTTCAATTTGAATTTTGTTTTGATTCCTAAAGGAACACATAATTGGAAACTCGTGCTTACTGCTTATGTTCGCTTGATTTACTACTAGGCAATTCGAAATTTTCTTGAATGGTTGGTCTTCAAAGACGTGCAGGTCCAATACCCTTCCGTCGCGTTGCAATACATAATTCAAAGAAGGCCAACCAACGAAATTTGTTTTTCAATTGTTTGTTTGTGCTATTCACAAGAAGGCTTTTTCTTGTAGGGTACAGTACGAGAAGGCTCTTATAATGTTGTATTTATTGTACGTGAAAGAAATTGAAAAAATGAAAGGTGTTCGTAATTTTTCTAGTTCTCTTACACGCATGGATGAGTGGTCTCCACAATTTTTTATAATTCGATGCCTTTGGTATCGGTGAACCACTTCAGGTTATAATTAAACCAAGTTGAATCGAATGATCTGTGTCTTTATTTTATCCAACAACTAACTTAAAATCAAGTTGAATTGTGTTAAAATTCTTGCCAACTTTTCTGGTTGTTGAGCATTGCAGAGACAACTGATATATGAACTGGGAGATATGAATTTTATTAATTTATATATGATGAACATTAACTTATTAAACTGATCTACACTCAGCTTCCTTTTTGCCCTTCTCTATCTGTTGTGCTCTTAATTTTCATATTGCTATACATGGTCTGCACTCCTCTCTAGTCTCTACGTTTGACAATAATAGGATACCGCTTCTGCGTCCTAGTAGTAGGGAAAAACACCAACTTATCTTCCTCAGCAGGAACCCAACTGCCATGAATTGAAAGCACAACATTAGTGATAGATTAAACACTAACAAATGCACTTAACATGCATATCTATACAAAAGGTTTGTACCTGAAGCGGGTGACAATGCGGTGAAGAAAGATGGAAAGTACAACTCTGGCTAGCTCATAGCCAGGGCACAAACGTGGCCCTCCTCCAAATGGTGTATAAACATTCCCAGGATTTGCTGTTTCTGATGAATTACTCTGATAAATTTTGACCACAAGTCAGTAATTGAAGAATAAAAATTTATGTGTGACTTAACTTAGATTAGTAATAAAGACTGAATTACCTGCCATCTCCATGGATTGAAGGTGCGGGCATCTTTGTAATGTTCAGGATTCAGATGTACAGCACGAAATGATGCAAAGACCTTCCATCCCTTAGGAATAGTGTAACCTATTACAAGTGAAGCATTCATACTCTGTTGAAATTGAAATGTGCATTGTCTAATAGGCTATATTTTACAACTTCTTTTTTGGTGGTTACCTTTTATGTCGATGTCTGTCGTTGCTCTCCTAAATATCCCACCAATTATGTTTGCCACCCTCAAGGTCTCATTCACAACCTGTATTGCACAAATGATTAAAAAACAAGGAAAGGACAAGATTAAAAACACCGACAAATTAATAGTAGTTGTTACTTTATATTCTTACTGTTCATTTAATTAAACATTGAGGATTGAGTTACGTATGTATACTTACACATTGAGTAAATGGCATTGACTTGTAATCCGTCCATTCCAGTGGTGCCCCTGGGTCACTCCTTGCTCTGATTTGGTCATGCTCTTCCTGCCAAATTACACAATCAAAGTCTCAAATAAAACACCAGTTTGATCATGAATGACATTGACACTCTAAAATAGTGGAACATGCAATGCAATTCTACATTAGTCTTATTTAGCATCAAATAACAAACTGAACCACTAATACTGAGGAACTATTATATGGTCCTCATCTATCTCTACGTAATTGAGTGTTATTAATTAACTCTTTCTTGTAAATTAAAAACTTCGGTTACATGTTAAAATGATTTTACTACATAAAATGATTTACTGCTAATAGTAGAAGGATTCAAAATTATTCTCACCCAGCATGCTAACAGCCTAACACTGCTAGCATGTGGGGTTTGGGACTAATAAGACATGGTCACCTCTGACTTAATTACGATCGTATGATCATAAATAGTCATTGAAATCAGAGCCACACGACTTCCCATGCATGGCCATGGGGGTCCAAGGAGATAACTCCGCGGCAAAACATGTTCTGCACAACACAAAAAGTACTTTCTGCAGAGTGCAGATGATGCAGATGCAGACGCACGGTGGCAAGGGTCTTGTCGTCTCTCAACACCACACACGGACGATCAGGTCAAAAGACCAATACCAAGCGTGAGCTTTGAATGTAATAATTTTGCCTTTTGGTTCCACCAATGTCTCCTATGACTTTTTCTTGTCTACTTTTCTACTACGTTTTCACACCATCATTTATTTTCCCTATTACTAAATCAAATCCAGGCTGCAAAAATCATGTTACTTTCGAAATTAAATATTATTAAATAAAACTTTATTTTTTCTAATAAAACTAAACAAAGTCTTTCAATTATTTGAAGAACAAATTACATTAACATTTCCTGAAATTTCGTATAATTACACATGCATCTTCTATTTTTTTTAATCATTATACATGTATCCTTGTAGGGGTGTTAGTGTAGGTTTGAAGGGGTGTCATTGTAATGTTTACAAACATATAAGGAGATGTTAGTGTAATATTTTCAAACTTAAAAAGATATTAATGTAGAAAAATAAAAAAAAATAAAATTATGTGTAAAAATAAGATATTGCTGTAATATGCTCTTATTTGAAAGCACTAGTGTTGGGATTTCGTTGGTATGTCAAGTATTGCGTGATATGGATCGGTGTCATAAAATGACAAAAAACTTGGACAGGGGCGGTGAGCAAGAATAATTGATTGGTGAAATGAAAATATGGAGTCAATGGTGAAATGACCACTAATGACCTCCCCCATATCCCCCCTTTTTTGTGGCTGCTCTCAGTCATGCCATTGCCAAAGCGTGATCATTTTCAAGTTTTCAACCGTATTAACTGCGGTGAAAAATTTAAGGAGACAGGCTTTAACTACAAGGTTTGAATTCAATTGAATCGAATACCATTTAAAGTGCACAAAACAACAAAACCAGACATAAAATCTTTTCTCTGTATGACTGTGTCCTAGGGAAAACAAGAAAAGGAATCTCACATTAATACTACTTCATAGTCATACTTTTCCAAATTTAGATTATTCGAGTTAACCAATTTTATATAAACAACTTAACAAAATTTGGTTTTCTTAATGATTGTCCTAAATAAAGTCAACAGTCATAACAAATAAAAAATTTATTAAAAATCATGCTAATTAATATATATTTTTAATAAAAAAACTTTCCAATTTTATTTTTTTAAACATTTTGTTAAGTAAAACAGTTTTCCTTAATGATTTGAAAGAGTAGTTTTATAATGAAAAGTCAATCCCGGTTGGGGTGGAGAGAGTGAGTAGAGAGGATCAGATAACGAAAATGAGGTTCCAA
Organism: Pueraria montana var. lobata; assembly: GCA_026413185.1. Classification (NCBI taxonomy): domain Eukaryota; kingdom Viridiplantae; phylum Streptophyta; class Magnoliopsida; order Fabales; family Fabaceae; genus Pueraria; species Pueraria montana. The sequence continues at coordinate 60,636,253 of CM048655.1, read as the reverse complement.
AGGAAGCACACCACAGGGTGGAGTGATGGTGGTCATGGACATAGACAGGGTGGTGGGGTTCCTTGCAGCCACATCCATACGGTCCAGTAAACCCCAATTAAATCATTTCATCAAAATTTCACAATTATAATAAAGAAAAAAAATTCTTAGAAATTAAGAAAAAGAAGTAAATAAGATGTACGAGTGTAGATAGGTTTAATAAGTCACATACATAAAGAGCGTAACGAATATTCTCATGATAAGGTGTAGTACTTAATACTTAGGCTTACGTACCTTTAGCTGTGCCAAGGCCAGAGGAGTCTCAGTGAGGAACTTGATTGCAAGAGTCATTATGGTAGACGTGGTCTCATAACCGGCGACGAGCAAAGCCAACAAAAAATCCACTATTTCCTCGTCGGAAAAGTGGTCACCGGAGGCCAACAGTGCCCCAAGCATGTCACTCTTTTTCTCTTTGTTTTCATCATACTCTTTTCTCCTCTGTCTCACTACCAATGTTAGTGCCTCTGCCACCTTTGTTCTTGCCTGCAGAGTCAATTCATATTCACCAATTATATGATATGCTATTCACCCACATATTATTTGTAATATTAGTATTATAAATAAAGAGGAAAAAAAGATATTATTATTAACCCATGAAAACTTATTAAAAATAATAAAAAGGAGAGTGAAATTTAGGTGCATGCACCTTGATGGCTCTGCGGTATGTGGTGGAGAAGAGAGGAAAAGGGAGAGTGAAGAATCCTTCAATCACAAGAACATACTCTTTCCTTAAATTCTCAGTCCATTCATCTGGGTCAAAGCTCATCAACTGCTTCACGGTTAGCTCAAATGTTATCTGCAAGTTACCCAAAACAAGCAAAAGTAGTATTGTCAAAACAATTATCCATAATCATCCTCATCATCATTACATAAACATTTTTAGCAATTTGGGAAATTAAAAAACACGAGTGTTTGGAAAGGAATTAACTAAAAGCAACCCCCTCTCTTTCCACATGTTTTTATATATAATATCATATATGCAAACATATTCATACATGTGCATGCTCACCCTACATGATGATGACCAAACGTTTTATATGCAGAGTGATTATTATCCCTCGCAGCCGAAAAACCTTTTCATTTAAGTTAACGTGATGTAAAGGCTCGTGTGCAAGGAAATTGGACACATTGTACCGAACCATGGAATCTGAGTCACCATCCCCATTTCCATCACGTACATCGCAATCACATGCTAATACCCATGTTACTTAATTAATTAGCATAAACTTTCTCCAATCAACCAAAATTGAATAAAATAAAAAATACTCAAACAGGGACATAGAGAGAGAAAGCTTTAAAACTTTCCGGTGCTGGTTAGACACATACACAAAAGTTGCTAGTTAGCTTTCAACTAAATAAGTAAACAAACAAAACTAGATCCAGATAATAAAATTAGAGAAATTGAGGTGCAGAAAGCCGGTACTGGTCCACCACTTCTCTCTCACTCACACCCCCCATATGATATGATGATGGTGAGAGTGAACCAGCTAAGACTCGACCGATCCATCACTGAGTTGACTCAGTACATATACATGTAAGTTATTTAACATGTTATTGCTTGGTGATGATTTGGGAAAGTTTAAACACTCTTAAGCTTAAGCACCTATTCTAATCAGAATTGAAATTTCACCTTAATAATTCACAAGCTTTAAAATATGGTACAAAAAGATGGTACGTGATGATAATTTTGATGACAAAAGCAAGGTTTTTCAAATGTGTGCAACCGTAATTATGGTTACATCAATCGTATTTGTGTGCGATTTTCCACAATATCAATAAACACAGTAAAATTACAACCGCAACAAATATTTAAAACTTTGATAATCCATATAATAAAAGTTAATAACGAAGTAAAACTCCAGTTCTGATGGAATAAAATAACTGTGATGTTTTGTAAAAAAATAAAGTGTATATATTAATTTTAACATAGAAAATAAACTTAATTTAATTAATTTTATCTTCTTATATTATTGTTTGTTTATGGAGAAGTTTATCTGAACCGAACCTTTTTGGCCTGGTCCATGAGAAGGATGCAGTGGGACCATGCATCCAAGTTGAGGCAGATGAGGCGGTCGATGTGATGAAGAAGATGATCCTTGATGATGGAGGAATTAGCGAAGCTCATGGTGAGAGAGTGCATTCTCTTGTGGAGAGCACCTTTCATCAAGAGAAGAGAGTGTTTTCCGAGCAGGTTCGATATCGAACCGGGGTAACTGCAATCCAACAGCTTCCCTTCGTTCTGCAGAATGAACCGGTTCACCTCCGGGTCCGCTGAGAACACCGTCGGTTCGCCGAACACGTGCGTCGTGAAGATCGAACCGTACCGCTTCACGCGCTCGTCGATGAACGGCTCCGGGTTGTCGCTCTTGTACGCGGATATCAGCTGCAGCGTCTCGCCGATGAGCGGCAAGCCGTAGCTCCCCGGCGGCACCCTGAACTGCCGCCGGTGGAACACGCGGCGGAGGAAGAGGACGACGACGGCGAGCGTGAGAAGTGCTGGCAAAGAAGCCATTGCTGTAACAGAGAAGAGAAGAAAAGCAGTTTTAATCGTTGAAGAGAGAGAAAGGGCATTAATGGAGGAGTGAAGGAGCGCACGAGGGGGTGGGGCTCCTGGGGGATACCTGTGCTGTGTCTGTGTGCCCAGTGATCAGACTCTAGAAGGAGAAGAAAACGATGTGCGGGGAAAAGAAAGAAAAAAATTATCTCATGATATTTTTGCTTTTCAATTTTTAGACTCATTTTATAGCAAAGTTTTCATATAAAAATAATTATTTATTTTAAACTTTTTTTGGTAAATATTTATTTTAATTAATTTATGTACAAAACAAAATCCCACATTATTGAGTATATTGACTACATTTATTATTTTTTTCACAGGTATATTCATGTGAGAGCCATCTTTATCTATGAAATTAATGTGGTATCTAAATTGCTTTCCTTTTCTCTTTGTCTACCAGGATAAGACTCTGGGTGAGAAAGGAAACAATGGAAAGCTTCCTCTTTTCTTATCTTTTTTCTATCTTCTTTTTCCTTTTTGCACTTTTCCATTCAAAAGGAATAAACGATTAAACACTAGATGAGCTTAAAGAGGACAATGTATTGAATACCTGTACCAATCAATTTGTTAGGTTGCATATCCATATTGCCTATGTACTTGTTTAGTTCCTTTGGTTGGTATAGAAATATTTTTAGTCAACTATTTTTATTACTATTAGGTAAAAATATATATAAAATACTACCATATTTAATAATTGACTATGAGTAAATGTGATTCTAAAACATGGCTTTCCCGCATGTTTAGTTAAATTGTTATTTTCTTCTCAGGCTATTTAAAAGATTATAAAAATAATTATTTCTTTAAAATATTCAGTTACTAAACATACTCTTAGATGCTACAAACATTGCCTTCCATTGGACAAATTACATTGACCGGTTGTGTATCATAAAAACAATCATATGCATCCGGCTTATATCAAGTTAGGTAAGGCCTTTTTAGAAAATAAACTAGTCAAGATTTTTATAAAAATCTATTTAATTTTAAAAATTAAATTTTAGATAATTTAAAAAACATTTTAGACCTAACAAATTGACCTAATTATTTAAGTAAATATAAATATTATTTTATTATTAATATTATATTGATTTTAATAGTATATTAAAGTCATATATTTATCTTTTTTAAATATTAAATAGGTTGACATACATAATCCAAAGGGTTGACGCAGTGGTGTAAGACCTTACTGCGTTCACATGAGAGAGAACGATTTATTTAGCGAGAGAATTCGTGTTCGATTCCCTCCATATGCAAATTCCCTTGGGTCAGCGGCAACCATGCATCGCGAGCGAGATTAGTCTCTGACCCAGTGGGTTGGGGGACACCCGTGGTCTTTGACACAGGACAAAAAAAAATTAGGTTGACATACATAAAAAGTCAAGTTTATAATCTTAGTGAAGGATCTTATATATATAAAAAAAAACTTATTGAAAGATAAACTTATGTTCTATTTAGAAGCCTTATCATAAAATAAACTTTTAAATAAGTTATCATGGAAGTCCTATTAGACCTTAAAAATAAATTTATATCATATAAATAAGTTAAACTAAACTTTTATATGGCCAGATCTATCTACTCTCGTTCCCATCCAATGCCTTAAGTAGTAGTTATTTTGATTTTTATAGTTTATAGTTTGTTTTAGATAGAGATTTTTTCCATCAACCCGTTAGTCGATTATCTACTTAGAGACATGTCATACCTATATAAAACTTTAATATGAAATGTATCTTTAAATAGGTTAACAGGTAAAGTCAGACTTTTACAAAAGTTAGGTCAAACTTAAAAAAGAAAAATATATAACACATAAATAGTCAGGTTTGGACATTAAATTTTTTAAACAAGTCAAATTTATTTATGTAAAGTTTTGTTAGCTTCAACCTATTTTTACACCTACTTGTGCGAAGTAACCTATTTGGGTATACTTTTTATTTTATATATATTTCATTATTTTGTAAGAAACACATAGGATGACTTATTTTCTGACTGTGAATATGGATATACATCTTACGTTACTTCAACATGTTTAATAATTGAAAAGAAGAAAGGAAATTGCTAAAGTTTATAATATATGTATCGTATATAATTAAGAGTAAATTAAGTTTTTGGTCCTTAAACTTTTCAAAATTCTGGATTTTAGTCCTTGAACTAATTTTTGACTGGTCAAGGTCCTCGAAGTTTCACTCAGTCATATATTTTCGTCCTTGCCGTCTGTTGCTACCATTAACTGCAGATGTGTACATACACGTGACCAACACGTGCTTGTCACCTGCATTCCATCCACATTTTTTGAAGTCCATTGGTAGAATGATGTAGAAAAACTAGAAACATGCGCTTTTATCCATTTCCATGTAGTGAACTGTATAGACTCAAATTGCTGGTCCATATCATAGGCAGTGAATTTGTCCCTTTCTTCTTTCCCAGTTTAGCTACTTTTGCATCTTCAGAATCTTCTTTTCCTCAACGGCATCTGCAACAAACTTTCTCAATGCCATCTTCTCCAAACCGGAACAACATCGTTGAAGATGATGTCGAAGATGCCCCCATCCTTTCCCCTGACAACAACCCTCTCAATGTTGCGAATCTGCATACAGTGGCATCGTCAATTCTCCTGCTACACACCACAACGACAACTTGCATTAAATGATGGACCAAAAGTTTTGACAACTTGGGGTTTGCGTCGCTGAAACACATCGTTTCGGGGAATGAAGAACCAGTTGTGATAGTGTGGAAGAAGAACACACGTTTAACAAACCTAAAAAAGACATTTAATTAATATTTAAAAATTTTAAATGATACAAAATTTAATAAAACACAAAAAAACTTGCGTGTCAAATAGAAAAGCACAACGTCATCAAAATGTCCACGTGGCAAGCACGTGCTGGTCACATGTATGTACACATCTGTAGTTAACGTAGCATCAGACAACAAGGATGAAAATATATGATGGAGTGAAACTTCGAGGACTTTGACCGGTTAAAAATTAGTTCAGGAACTAAAATATGAAATTTTGAAAAATTTAAGGATAAAAACTTAATTTACCCTATAATTAATTAGAGAAGATGGGACATTGTACTCTAGTGAGAAGCAACTAATCATTTAACCCTTTAACTCATGTCATATAGGAGTCAAAATTAATGGGCAATTTGTAGCAGACCATGATGCATGTAGCCCATGGATTATGGATAACAACTAGTATTTTACCGAAAGAGGGGAAAGAAAAATATGCAGCTACATAATGTCCCTTTTAATCACTTTTATACTTGGTCTCTCATTTCTTTCAAGTGATATGCATGTGCATTGTTCGGCTCAAACTATAAAAATTAAAATGACGATCGACTTTTCTGATAGCTTAGATTCTACTATTATTTTGAACAATTTTTTTTTCATAAGCATAGAGAAAAAATAAACTAAAAAATGAAATAAGTTTTTTTTTATAAATTAAAATATAAGCACTTCGTTGCACATTTAACGAATCGATAGAATATACAAAAATTGAAAAATATGCTAGTAAAAGGCACGAAAAAAATTATTGGTAAAATTCATGAAATGGTAATATGTAATTAAGGCAAAAAATAATTTTAAGGTTTTGTAAAAAAAAATGTTTTTCTTTTAGGAACTAATCATTCTATCTTTTTAAAATATTTTAAAATTTACTTTTTTATATTCTGATATTTTAAAAACATACTAAAAAATGCTAGTTAACATTCTTAAAAAGTAATTTTTAAAGTGTATAGGGTGTAGGTTTTTTTTTTTTTTAAAATAAAAGAAAATTAAAAAATGCATTCTTATTAAACAAATGCATTCTTATTAAAGGGTGTAGGGTTTTTTACTAAAAAAAGTTTTTTTTTCAAAAAATAAAATAAAAATGTTCTGTTTTGAAAAATAAATTAATCCATATTAACCGCGTAGTTCTAGTTTTTGCTGGAAGTGACTTGAAAATCAGAGAAATCTTCCCTTTTCGTTGTCAGGCATACTTTATAGATTATTAATTATCATTAATTAATTAATAGGATAAACAAGAGTATAATGAAGTGCATAATGGCAGTCATACGAGGTGATGAGTGATGATAATGTGTTGCTTCAACCACATTTTCCCTATATGACCAAAAACAAAAGGCATGGACCCCCATACAGGGACGTGAAGCCATTTGCCCACTAGACAAACCCATGAATATTGATGATCCCCAAGAAGCTTTTTAGTTTTTAAATAATTAGATTACATGCATGATGAGTTCTACACAATGTACACATATATATATATATATATATATTTTTTAGTTAAAAGAATAAATTTCATTTCATCAATCTTCAATCCTGTATTACGTAGTATTAAACTAGATTCTTTATTTTCAAATATGAATTATTCCACACAATTTCTTACCACCTCACTGTAAATATATTTGCTTAATTATTTTTCCATTTAATTATTTATCTTTTCATACAAATATTTTTTATTACTATAATTATAATAGTTATGATAAACTCATCGATTAATTTTAAAATCTCCAAATATGATTACTTTTTTCATTTTTTTATGACAAATAATTATAATATTAATTACAATGATTGCTATAATTTCATTAATTTATTGTGATTAATATTTTTATGATAATTAATATTTATTTACTGATATTTTTATTTATTTACTAATTTTATTAGTATCATAAAAAACTTATTTGTATTAAGTCGATGAAGGATTTATATATTAAGTCTATGGAATTTAAATGGTTATAAAATATATGTGTATACACATAAATTTTTATTGATTCTTTTCTTAAGTATAAAATAATTATTTATATGTATTTTTCTTATAATTTTAAATATTTGTCTTTTAATTTATATATTTTAAATTTTGTTTGAATAAAAAATACTCCTATATTATACGAAATGCTCATTAATATGAAATTTAATTAATATAAAATTTGACCAACTAGCACACTCGTTTGCATTCTACTGCTTTTAGGCTAAACATAGAAAAATATATTGTTAAAATATTTGTTGTGGATTAGTATAAATTAATAATTATTATATTATCTTTTAGTATTATCAACCGACAATTACAGATAAGATAATTATCATATTTAGATTACGGACATTTTGGATGGAATTATGATAAGATTGATCATGTGATGAGTTGAGTCAATCATTTAGTAGATAGTGGGTAAAAATTCTCTCAAGAGTAATTAAGGGGTTTCCATTGCCAAACAATTCTCATGGAAAGAATGCGAATTCAGGTTAGTCTTTAATAATCCTTTAAGTATTATCGCTATACTCATATGTTATAATTTATATCTATGTTCAATTATTTTATAATTTTCCATCGTATATATCACGCATTCACACCAACTAAAACACTTGATTAGCTCTGTGTGTCTCAAATATGCATAAGAATACTCTAAGTCTCAAGGGAATGTCGGTTATTTTAAATTAATGGATTGGATGGAGAGAAAGAACCTTCTTAGCACATTCCACTGTGATCTTAATAAAAAATAGCATTGATTATAGTGAGCAGATGATGCAAGTTGGATTACATATTGCATGGTGAAAGGATAAGGAATATACTGTACTAGTAGGTAGGTTAGTGGTTTAGGGACAGATTAAGAGCCACGATTTGCTGGATTTCAACAAAATCCCACTTTGTTTTTGGGTTTCAAAATGTGAATTACGATGTTCTCTCAAATCCAAGCTGCCGCCACAAAGGAATCCGGTAGAAGTTCTACTCAATTTTTTTTTGCCTTCGTGATAAAAATACTGGTTAAGGAATTAAAAAATATTTATTATAAAAATTATAGAAGAGTAAAAAAAAAAATTATAGGTAACTAATTTTATATATTCCAATAAATTTTTTTCTTCTTTTAATTTCTAAAGACATTTGTCTTTTATTTTTATTTATATTCAAAACAGTTGAAGTTCAATCATAACATATGTATTTTCATTTGAGTGGTAATATTTAAATATTTATTATTTACAAATATTTTGTCAACACTTCTTATTTCTCTCTATTTATGTCTTCTTATCATATCATATCATCAATTTTATCCATCATTTATCTTTTCTCTCAAAATATATATACATTGAGAGTATTGAAGAATGATTTCCCTTTCCCTTCCTTATTTCCCCACTGTGAGCAGTTTGCAAGCACATGTCAGTCCCATGAGACAATGACGTCAGAAAGTCAACTCAAAGATTGACCGTGGTCAGCAACGAGACACGAGACCTGATCCTCGTCCACACGTGTCCTCTGCTTTCCAGTTTCCCCTGCCCATTTCTGCTTTCATTCTTCTCACGAATGGTTATCACAGTCCTCGCACGTGTACCCCAGATTCTTTCAAATTTTTTAAATGTTTTTGGGTGGTTCTTACTCGTTATGTTTGATGAATAATAATCCACATACTAGTGTGTCCATGTCCATGCATTATATATGCCTTGGAGCTTATAAAATGGTGGGGGGGAACTGGGAGCAGGTTCACATGCAATGCAATTAGCCATTAAGGACTTAGCTACGCCACATTCGGCTAGTGTCATTAATTATTCATTGCTTTTTGACGTTTTCTTTCTGTTGTTTCTTCCACCATGCATCTATTACTCATCTTCATTCACTCTCTTCTGTTTGTCACTACATTGCATTGCCCGCTAAGATCAGTGACTTTGAATAGCTGTTATTTTTCACTACTCTACATACGATTATTTTCATTGTTTGTTTTGTTTTATCCTTTATTTATTATTGTAATCACTATTGGGCTTTACTTGCTAGCATATCTGTAAGTTCTTCTTTCCCATTAAAAGTTATCTTCTGGTTTGATTCATGATTTATTTTAAACTTTTTGGTTAACACCTACATGTAATGCATCATTACTCTATTACTATCAGCTAACTTAACTGGATGCTAAAAAATAAAGCCTTTAATGAACATGTTTATATTGGTAGAACATTTATTCTATGGATAATATGAGTGAATATACCAAGGAAAATGCTAGATGGTATGAATACACGTGTGGAAACTTGGATGCTGCACTTTTGTTACAAGACAATAGAATTTGCACGGAGATGGTAATTGGATGCTGTGCTCCTCGGTTAATTTTAAGATTCATGAAATTATACAAGAGAGATCAAACACACAAATTTTAATGTTCTTTGCAAATAAGTTTTTAATTTTTATAATTTTTAGATATTATTGCATTTGTTAAAAACTATACTTTGTTAATTATGCAAATAAAAAAAGTTCAAGCCCGTATGTATTTTGAGCCAGTTTTTAACCATTATTATGTTAAAATTATTAATAAATGTTAATTTTAATTTAACATAAGATCGAATTGAACCAAATTTAAAAGATAAATAATTAAATTTTTTTTAAAAGATAAAATATTAAATTGAATTTAAACAAGAAGATAAATGACTAAAAGTGTAATTTAGTTTTTGTTTCATCCAACTGCTTCCTTTTGTTTTTCCTCACAAAGGAAGGGTAATGTCTCCAAACACTAATCCACTGTAAAATAATTTGGCATTGAAAGCAAAGATATTGAGAGTTTGCCTAAAGCTAAATTAACAGAACGAGAAAGAGTGAACTAAAAACATCTCCCTCTTGGCCGGTTTCCTTCTCTATTAATTTTTAGGTGCCAAAAGCATTGGAGGAACTCTGATTCGACAAGGATATTGGAAAAATAAGGTGATTGACAATTTTGGGTTACTTTTAAAAACTAATTTTCAAAATGGATCTCTTTCAAAACATATTACTGGCATGAGTCTGTTTTGACCAAATATCAAGTCAAAATTTTAAATTAACCACGTGGCATGCCACGTCGGTCACGTGATGAAACAACTATTTAAAATAACTGTTTCATCCTGAGCATTGTACTTTTTTCAACTTTGTTTGTTAGACACGGTCAATCATTTGTGATTTGACTGTGTCGGATTTGTTAATGAACAAAAAAAAATGTATAAAATTTGCTACTCGGAATGGCTGGTTCAGCAGGCTGAAGGAAACAACCATCCGTGATAGCTGGACCGAGAAAAAAGTGAAGCAGCCGTTGTGAGTGACTACTTCAAGTACACGTACCCTCTCGTTCACGTACATGAAGGAAACAACCATCAATGATAGCTGGACCGAGAAAAAGTGAAACAACAATTGTAAGTGGCTACTTCAAGTACATGAAGCAGCCATTTCAAATGACTACTTCAAACAATAAACTTATTTTTTTTACTATAGTTGACTTTTTTTAAAAAAAAATTAAAATTTTCATTTTTAAATTTAGTTTTTCTTTTTTTAATTATATTTAAAAGTGGTAGTAAGACATTTTTTCATTTACTAATTATGTGTATTAATATAGTCGACTTTTTTTAAAAAAATTGTTTTAAAAATACTTCATTTAATAATTTAGTTTTTCTTTTCTTTTTATTTGTTTTAAAAGTGGTAGACAATTTTTCTTTTACTGACACCACTTTTACTGAAGTCGACTTTTTTAAAAAAATGTTTTAAAAATATTCTAATTTTTTTTAATTTATTTTAAAAGTGTGTGTTTTACTAAACTCACGCCTATAAATGTAAACTTTTTAACGGTGAAATGTAATAGTATTAATTAGCTTTTAATTGAATGAAAATTTTGTTTGAAAAATCAATTATTTCCCATGTTAAAACATTAATTCATAAAAACATTATATCATTAATTACTTTGCCCGTTAAAACATTAATTCATAAAAAATTATACCATTAATAGCTAATATTATATTATAAGCCACTTTATAAATTTGGCCTTAGGTCCTAATATTTTTAGACACAACCTTCATAACAAGTATAAATAACAGAAGAAAAAAATACATACCAATTCAGATGAAACAAAGAACCAGCCATTTGAATTGGCTGCATCAACCTGCACCGGTTTGACATTCCAAGCACGCCTCTGCACGAAGGGACTGGGCCTCTGCACGAAGGGACTCTACAACACGGGACTGTAGTTTGGAGGTGCAGCCATTACAAATGGCTGCTTTTGAACACGGTATAGCAGCAGCTATTTTTAGTGGCTGTTTCCTCTCATTTGCTCATTATTGTGTCGATAAATTTTAATGAATTAGTCAGTCTTGAAACAACCATTGCTAATGGTTGGTTTATGTGGATTATTTTTTTTAACAAAAATTACGTGGAATTTAATTCGTTAGTCAAATTTTTTTGTTGACCTGGTCTTTAGTTAAAACAGACTCATGCCAGTAATATATTTTAAAAAAAACCTATTTTAAAAAATAATTTTTAAAAATAACCCAAAATAGTCAATCAGGCTGGAAAAATACATTCTTCTGTGCTCTTAAATAAACACCAATAATTATTCGAAGACTTTGTGATGAAACCAGTGATAATTCGACTACCTTGATTGACATTAATTGCGGGCTAAATTACTGTTAATCTTTCAGGTTGTGGTTACTTTTGTCTCCAACTAATCATGTTCATTTGGACAAAAATTCCTAGCTCAAAATTGCCGCTTCTGGTCCTTTTGTGTCAAATCCTTTCGATCCAACATTACAAGCATTGAAAATTTCTTCCACTCTAATCATTATTTAATCGACTATCAATATTATTCTCAAGCCTAAACCAATCAAGTTGGTTATCAATTTTTTTTACTATGACATTATTTATGGTCCTGAAAGAAAGTGATTAAAAGTTGAAAAGACTAAAGTACGTGGTTACAGTTTACTAGTCACCTTCTGACTTGCAAGGTGCCTAACATAAATGGGGGAGCAGAGGCTGCAAAAGTGTACACATATGGCTCACAAGGTATCATCCATGGTCGGCATGCTCTTTTCTCCCTTTTCCTTAATAGTAAGAATTATGGTATCCTAATATGCCATTCACATCTCTGACTATGATATCTGTAATGCTACTGAGGTCCTTTCCATATGACTTTTATCAAGTGTACTTTTCTTTTTCTTGTTTTCAAATAATTAGGAAAATGATCCGCCTTTCAAAAAAAAAAATGATCCTTCAAATTTTTTTTGAGTGTACATACTTTAAGAAAAGAAAAGAAAAATAATTTATATAATTAATAATGTGATAAAAAGAGAGAGTGTTAATTGAGTGTCCATTTAAGAAATTTTTTTATAACAAATGTAGGAGCTATCAAGTAAGATGTAAGAAAAGATTAAAAAGTTATAATATTTATATTATATAATTTTGCAAGATTTTTTTTTTTGTAATATTACTTTTTTAATATTTTTCATCACATTAATCCACTTTATTTATATTTAACTTCTCTTTTTATTTATTTATTTTAGTGTGGCATTAACAATATTTTTCTAATATTTTCTTTTTCGTATTTTTTTTCTTATTGATTGCAATTTATGTGAGTTCTAATAGTTGAATCCACATTTTCAGTGAAATTCACGTAAATTTCATGAAAAATGTGTTAAAAAGTAAGTATTATTAGCATTTATCCTTTTTTTAATTATAAAATATTAATGCAAATTATTTGTATATATAAATGGATAAATAGTTTATACATTAATAATATAAAGATTTTTTATACTGTTATTCAATTATAAATTATTATAATTTTTTTATTTCTAATTGGTTTGTTGACTTTTGTCCATAATTTTTTTAAAAGTCATACTCACTATAATCACAGGTTATTACAGATTGACCGTACATAAAATTTTAAACTCTAAAATATAGTAGTATTTTATAAAAGAATAATAATGATATCCCTCAAATGAATGACAAATAAAAACTTAGAATGTGGTTGTGAACTAGATAAAGGAGATTTAATTATTTGAGATGATGATGACAGCATTTGGGATTAATTACTTCAGTGTGAACTAAGCAAGGAAAGGAAAGAAATTCTAGATGAGCCGTGCAAATGAGAACGACAAAACCCCAACACGACCAAGTGCTTAGAAAGATGTACACTAACCTGGGATGATTAGTAACAGTTTGGAACTGACATTGGGAATAATTAATGTCGGGGGAGGATGGGATTTGACACAGGACTAAATTATATATATAGGTGAAATCATGATTAGCAGCGAAGAACGAACAAACACACCTGGAAAATTAATTAGATTAGAGTCGTGAATGTGTAGCCATTGTGGGAGGTATTTCTAATTTCTAATTTCCTATATATATTGACTTTTGCTTTTTGCTTCATGGATGATATTGATGGCCCCATGCACTCCACTTTGGCATGTCCCTTTTGCAACCTTGAGGCCATCAACATTCTTGACTTTCCGGTGACACTCTCCGACACCCAACACGTGTGAATGATGGCTTTAATTAATTTCTCTCTCATTCAATTTTTTTTGTAACAAGCAATTTAATTTAATTTAACCCATCTTTGTTCCCACTCTTCTAGCTTTCTTCACAATCTATTAGTTGATTAAACCATGGTGATATAATGGGTTTAATTTCCATAATTAACTTAGACCCTACCTTTTTTTACAATAGTACTACTCCATGATTCATCCACTGTTCATGCATATATATTGCCGAGTTATAGCCTATAACAATGCATGGCACATGACAGAGTCAGAGTTAAGGAACTGGCTTTACCGCATGTTAGTATGTGAGGAAAAGAAGGGCTCATTATTGGCATGTCATGAAAATAACAACATCTTCCTGTTTAAGCGTGACCCTTGCTTTTGCCATGGTGCCTTCTATAGTAAAAAGTTGAGCACGGTCGTGTAAAAATGAAGTTAAGTTTCTCTTTACCATGTCAACCAAAAAACAGTTTCTTTTTACCCTTAAGAGTAAATCTTGTTGGTTCTTTAAAGTCAAATGCATGGCTGTATAATAGTATGTTTGGAAACACATCCTACACCCAAACAATCACTTTTTTTTTGACAGACAAAAAAAAAATAATAATACTATATGATTTTTTGACAGACAAAAAATCACATTTATGATGTAGAACAGACGAAAGTTAAAACTAATATATGATCGACAGGCATTAAGTTCTCAAAAAATCGTGGTTAAATAATTAGTTATTAAAGATATAAGATATTACTATATTGATTATTTAAGTATTTTATTATAAAATTAATCTCTCAAAGATTAGTTTATTATTAAATAAATATTTTTTTATGTCACCACTTCAATTCTTGGAAGAATGAATACAATGATGCATTTTAGATTTTTTAGAGATGAATTTGGGGAATTTTTTTAATATAAATATGATGAGATTTTAAATTTTAATTTGACAATTAAATTTTTTAGAGCATTGAAGTGATAACATGCAAAACTTTTAAAGACCAACTTATAAATCTTCTCATTTGCTCTTGGTGTGGTGGGCATGAAGTGCACATATTCTCAACTTCATGGACTTCCTTTGTCAATGAATTTAAATTCTGATATTTGGGCTTCACGGACCCAGTGATCAGATTGTGCGATAATACTAATCAAATGAATACCCTTCTGAAAACACGTCTGAAAACTTTAATGATTTATGTAATTATGTCTCAGTTCATAGTCTTGTTTTCCTTGTCTGTTACAGTGTTACACCAATATAGGAAGAAAAGCAAATACAAAAGAACCATTATAGGTAACAGACTAACAAATAAAGCATATGCAATATTAACATCAAGGCAACTTACATACTACAAGTACATAACAGCATCAAGAATTCAATCATTTCCGTATTAACATAAAGGCAGATCAGCTATACCACTTTATAAAGTTGGCCACAGATGTAACTTGTAACCTCACTTTCCAAACATATACACATGAACAAAATAGATTTTTTTCAGGCCAAATCACAAGGCAGCAACCTTATCACTATGCCAACGCTCACACTTTAAACTTTTACACATAATAACATCTTAATTTAATTAACTCACAGTAGACTACTAGACTCTCTCAAACTCTAACAGAACCCAAACTTTCGCATGACTCAAATTTTACATATCATTATAATGACTGGAGTTTTTTTTTTTTTTTTTTTTAATGTATAATGATGATAACGAGATTTGAACTTAAAGACTTTATACAAACTACTAAAAAAAACTATGCAAACTACACAAATCCCATCACTAAGCCGAAACTGGTGGGTTAGAGGCGGAGAGTTATATGCAGTCATATTTAACCTTCATACTGTACAGTTCTAGTCACATTATTACCTGTCTGCCTTCATGTGTGAAAAAGTGCATAAATGTCAGACGAATTTAAAAAACTGTATGAAAAAAGAATGACAACGTTTGCAATTTGACAGGTGATCAGAGGCATGCATAGTATCGCTTTTTTATCTTTAATAGTTGGTAGTATATTTGGTGCCAGACAAGAATCTGTGAACAAAAAAACCATAGTACTATCATCATCATGTGCTATAACATTACCATACAAACCATAATACAAAAGAAACAAGAAGCAAGTCAACAACAATTTGAAGGTATTCCTCCTCCCAGCAATAATGTTGATTTCTTCATCTGTTCAACAACCTAATTCATGATAAATAAGGGACTGCTGGCAATCCAGGACAAGGAGCAAAGCAATTACCACAACTTTATGGGTCTGTTCTTACTTGTTGCAGATACTTGTAGTTCTTTTTCCTGGCCTATGTGAAGCTTTTGATATGGTGATGCCCTTTTAACTGTTTCTCTAAGAAAAATCGCAGACGTAAAAATTAAAATGAATGTTGTGATCAAGCATCATGGCAAACACATTGCAGACAAAGCAAGTAAACTGTTAATTTGTCACTGTGCTTATAATAGAGGAAACACTTCAATAACTCACTGTTGCACAAATAATAATTCATGTAAAATACGTACATTAGTTGACACATTGCAACATATACTCGAAGCATAGATGATAAACGCGAATACAGTCAGACTGCTCGGTTTTAGTTAGAACATTGTAATAAACAATATATTATATATTTAACTGACCTAAAAGTTCAGGGTAAAATGTGTTTTGGAGAGTATTATAAAAGGCTAAGTCCCACATTGTTTAAGATAGCTTTACATCACTAGTTTATATATCCTTTTTGAGTTGATAGTTTTCAAAAAGGTTAGTAATAGGTGAAAGCCTTGTGTGCATGAATTTGGACCTAGTGGGCATCTCATAGTGCAACATGTGAGTATGAGCTTTGTATAGTTTTTTACATTGTGATCTATAATTTTTTTTTTCGGTTTAAGTTTATTTGAATTTAAAGCTGATTCGAAAATCATGTTTTTATGTTTTTAAGTTGCAACGACTAGGCTTTATCAACTTGCATGATAAACAAACTAAAAAATGTGATATATGTGTGGAATCAAAATTGACTAAAACACCTTGTCCTCCTTTACAACATGAATCTGAATTGCTTGGCTTAATTCATTCTGATTTTGCTGATTTGAAACAAACTATGACTAAAGGAGGTAAAAGTTATTTCATTACCTTTATAGATGATTTCTCTAGATATACTAAAGTTTATTCGATTAGACATAAAGATGAAGTGTTTAACATGTTTTTATCTTATAAAACTGAAGTGAAAAATCAATTAAATAGAAAAATCAAAAGAATAAGATCCGATAGGGGTGGTGAGTACACTTTGTTTAATGACTTTTGTGAAAAGGAAGGTATAATCCATGAGGTAACCCCACCATATTCACCTGAGTCAAATGGAGTAGCTGAGAGGAAAAATAGAACCCTTAAGGAGATTGTAACACCCTAATTTCTATTATGGAAATATGCGAGGTTTAATTTAATTAATTATTTCATAAGGCACTTTTATTAATTTACTTACGAAAATCTAGTGAAATTAAGAAAACTTGATTGGAATTTTATGGATATATATATATTTTTTAAAACAAACTTTTTCCTCAATTTTAATTTCGAAAGTTGCGCTTCGTTTTAATACTTATAATGCGTTAATATAATTTGACAGAAAAGGTTGTGGCGTTATTTTGATTGTAAAGAGCGATTTTAAGTTTCCGAAGGAGTAGAAATAAGTAAATATAATTGATAATTATAGCTGAAATATAACATACGCATATCTGAAAGTGTTTAACATAATGTACTCCTGGAGCATAACAGTAAACACGTAGAAAGACAAAGTACGGGAAAACTAGAACATAGTCATATGACATGATGACTGACATATACACATAACAAAAGAAATCTGAGTGCCTAGGTCTACCTCAACGAGATACATGACAAAGAAAAGAAAGTCCTAGGACTCAGAGTAGTCATCTTCTAACTCCCACTCTGTGCAGAGATACTAAGCCCCAAGGGTCATACGTGGACATACGTGTGAACCAGGTGTAGCCCAAGATGTGATCTATGCCCACAACTGCTACCCATCTCCCAAAGATGTTCTCAATCCTCCAATGGAGGGTTGATTCCTCCGCTGCCATCTGTCCCTAAAAGAAAATAAACAGAAGGGTGAATTCTCTGCTTCATTAAGCAGCACACAAACAACGACTTTACAAGTCACAAACAAAATCCTGTCCACTATCGCCATGTGATTTTTTAACGTTCACACTTGCAGTCCTAATTGTTTCCTTTCACTAATTCTGTAAATCCTTTCTTACTGGCCAGCTGCCACTGGAACTCCCAGAACTCAGTGGTCTTACACAATTGAGTTGGATGATTGTTGGGAGTACACCTCTCACCATGGTACTATGGTGGGCTCTCACCAACCGGTGATGTCTCGTATTTTTGTCAGGATGGCCGAGTCAGCTATGTGATCTATCGTCACAACTCAGTGCTTTACCCTCCAAGGTTGCAATGCCTTACGATCATCTCCCAGGTACCAACTGTGATAATCCAATACTCGGAGGACTGACTCCTCCACAACTCTCCTCATAAGGATTATTCTTTCTCGTCATAGTGGGGTTCCGCTACACATGGTACTGGACGGTTGAATAGACACTGAGCCTGAGACCTCGTCTCTGCTCAAAATCATATGAATGAGTACATTTGCCTACATCACCTTTCTATAGGTGACCGTCACATTACGTCGTGACATGCCTTTCAAAGTCCGCCCCTCTCTTTGTTATTCTCACAGTTGGATACTCCACGTGACTATCTTTTCATCTTGCAGTTCCCACGGATCGTCGCGCACACGCAGTTCCATTGCACGACTCTCAGAAATCAACATGATTCACAACACGTTAACAAAATCTTGTTAAGTTTTATTTGTGCCTCCCCGTCTCATCAATTTCTATAATTTTTAATAATTAATAACTTACCATTGATTCCTCCATGCAAAGGTCCTAAATTCTTTCTATGTCCAATGCATAAAATAAATAGTTTGTTAATTAATTTCTATTTAATAAAAATAAAAATAAATCTTTTAGCCTAATTAATTGTGCTCACTGTTCAGGTTTCATTTATCTGTTACATGGCAGTCTAGCCACAAACACTAGAACATAGTTCTAGTCCTCACAAGTACTCGCGTCCGGGTCTTGTGAACACATAACACAGACAAACAACATTGTCATAATGTTCAATCTATAGTTAAAAGACTGTATCACCAAAGCATATAAAAATCACACTTTCAAAGGTTAAGTACCCAAGATTCACATCTCTGGGACTTAAACCAAAACAGAATAGGTCAATGGATATTACATATCCACTGCCTTACAAAACCATAATTTATAATTATAATTGCCACAATTCAAAATAACACACAAAATTGACCAAAAGACAGATTTCTCTCTGGCAGTACTGAATATGAGCTCTCACTGATTGTAGCAATTGACCTCGGAATTGAAATTTTTTTATATGAAATCGAAGATCTCGAAATCTAGTTTACCGAAAGGTATCCCACTTATAAAATCAATATCTAGAAAATTTTTATAAAATTTTCTAAGTCAGCAGCCCTGGATTTTGAGTGCTCACTGAACATAGTGCAAAGAAATGTAACTTTCTCCCACTTCCCAAAGCTAAATTGAATGAAACTTTTTAAAGTTTAAAACTAACATCTTGATCTTTCCAAAAAGGTATTTCTTGCTTCCAAATTAATTTTCTATTATTCCCAGTAAAAATATTCCTAACAGCCAACAATTTTGACTCAAAACAGGGTTCTAACCCATTGTTCTGTTTCTTATTGAAAAATTAATTTAGAAATTATGCTTGGTAATTTTTGTAATATACATGGTTAAAAATCTTATTGTGTCTAGTTTTTAAAGGTTTAATTACATTTCAAAAACAATAAGTACACAGGGAGAATTTTAACAAAAATCGAGCCCTGTTCAAGTGAAACCCCAAAACAGGACAGTCCACTTTCGAGCCATGGATGAACCCCAAGATGAAATTATTTTTCAAAGATGTCAACACAAAAGTTGTTTAATTTTGTGTCTATTTTCATTAAAAACAAATTTCACCAAAAACCAACAGTTAAATCTTTCAAAAATGTCAAAAAAGTGAGGGTTGTTCCATGCTAAACGAAAATACAGCCACTGCCAACGAAACGAATTTTAGTTAACATTTTTAAAGAAAACTTGATCAAAACCATTTTGAGAAAATGGTACATGACCTCACTTGTTTCCAGGGCCATTTTCATTCCAATTACAAGGTGAAAATGAATTTACTCTCCACATGCAAAGGCTCACAACTACTGCCCAAAGAGAATTCAACACTACCCATCCAATTTCAATTCAACAAACAATTCAAACACATCACAATTCTCATCAATGGAGGCATGCATGGATGCTATGGTTAAGGCCCCCAGCCCTTAACCATATTCTCAACAGAAAAAGAAAGCAAAGAATCCACAAGAGAGTTCCCCTTACCTAGCTCCAAAAGCTCAAAGAAAATGAAGAAGAGATGATGGTGAAGACACAAGCTTGGTGTAGTGGTGAGATGTCCTCCAAGCTTGCATGCAACCACCAAGGCACAAAAATGGCTTCTCCTTTCTCCTTCAAGCTCTCAGCCAGCAGGTGCAAGGAAGAGAGAGAAGTTGGAGAAAAACTTCTCACTAAGTGTGGGTGTGTTTTAGTGAGAGAAAGGTTTTGTGAAAATGTAAAAGGGTTTGGATGGATTTTGGGGTAGGCCGTGGGTTAAGGTGATGAGGTCTTTAGTGAAGGGATTAGGTGTTGTCTTAGTGATGCTTAGGTGTTGATTAGAGAAAGCTTGCATGTAGCTAGGTGTTGTTCATAGATGACATGCATGCATTAGCTTAGGTGTCATTAGTTTAGGATTAGGGAATTTGGTTACTCATTTTAATTTACACAGTGTAATTTTATACTGTGTAATTGTAAAGAGGTGTGTTTTAAAATTTTAAAACTTAATTTCAAACATCTAATTAATTTTATAAAACTTCTAGTAATAAAAACTTTTCTAGTAGCTCAAATAAAATTTCCTTTGTAAAGAAATTATTTACAGATAAACTTTATAAGAGGTAACTTGGTGTGCAAGTTATTAGAATTTAATATAATTAAAATACTTAAAACCAATTTGCACACAATAAATTAATTAGTACATAGCAATAGATATTTTAAATATTTTACTACTAGTAATTAATCTCAGCTCAATTAATTACTAGCAGGCATAACAGATAAGCATACATAGACAATATACATACTTGATTATTAAGTACATATTACACTGCACAAATAAATAAATAAATAAATAAATAAACAACATAGACAATTCAATCACACAGAATTCTATAGCAACTTACAAACAAAAACACAGGAAAGTAACTACAGAGAATTAATTGTAGAAAATTAATTCCAGAGAGTTACTTACAGAGAAATATATAAATATATACATAATTATAAATATATATACGTATATACTTATATAACTGAGTTGAAATTTTCAGGGTGTTACATAGATGATGAATGCTCTGCTTATTAGTTCCTCTGCACATAAGAACCTTTGGGGAGAAGCCCTTTTGACGACTTATTTCTAGCAAAATAGGATTCCACATAAGAAAACAGGAAAAACACCTTATGAGTTATGGAAAGGATATACACCAAACCTAAAATATTTGAGAGTGTGGGGGTGCCTTGCCAAAGTGATGTTACCAGACCCTAAGAAAAGGAAAATAGGACCTAAGACTTCTGATTGCATGTTTCTTGGTTATGCGGAACATAGTGCTGCCTATAGGTTTCTTGTCCTTAAGAGTAATGTACTTGATTGCAATACTATAGTAGAGACTAAGAATGTTGAATTGTTTGAGGACATATTTCCTTTGAGGTCCAACACTAATTCTGAACAACCCGTAGAAATCTCTAGTGAAACTATGATTGAGGATTTTTGGAGGAGTAAGAGACAATGAAAAGAGACATCTTTTGGAGATGAGTTCTATACATATCTTGTTGAGGATGACCCCTTGAGTTTTTCAGAAGCTATTAGTTCTTCAGATGCTAACCTTTGGGAACAAGCTATTAAGATTGAAATTGATTCTATTGAGAAAAATCGTACTTGGACTCTAGTAGATTTACCACAAGGAGCAAAGCCTATTGGATGCAAGTGGATCTTTATGAAAAAGTATAACCCTGATGGATCAATAGATAAGTATAAGGCTAGGTTGGTAGCTAAAGGGTTTACTTAGAAGGAAAACATAGATTTCTTTGATACCTTTGCGCTTGTTACCAGGATTTCCTCTATTAGAGTTTTGATAGCCTTAGCAGCCATTCATAAGTTAGTCATTCACCAAATGGATGTGAAGATAGCTTTCTTGAATGGTGATATAAAGGAAGAGATTTATATGACTCAACCTGAAGGGTGTGTGGTTCATGGTCATGAAATCAAAGTGTGCAAACTTTTGAAATCCCTATACGGTTTAAAACAAGCGCCAAAACAATGGCATCAAAAGTTTAATGAGACTTTACTTGATGATGACTTTTCTGCTAGTGATGCTGATAGATGCGTGTACACAAAATTTGAGAATGCTGATTGTGTCATTATATGCCTGTATGTGGATGACATGCTAATTTTTGGTACATGCAATGATATAGTTTTGAGAACTAAATCTTTTTTGGCATCTAAATTTGATATGAAAGACATGGGTGAAATTTTGGGAGTTAAAATCATAAGGAAGGGAGATAGTATATTACTATCCCAAGGACATTATGTTGAGAAACTTCGACGGAAGTTTGGATATTATGACTCTAAGTCAGTAAGTACCCCTTATGATGCTAACTCACAATTGAAGAAAAATAGAGGAGAACCAATTGCTCAAACTCAATATGCCCAAATCATTGGGAGCTTACTGCATTTAATGAATTTCTCTAGACCTGATATTGCATATGCAGTAGGTAGATTTAGTACATACAATTATAGTCCTAATCAAGACCATTTGGATGCACTAGCGAGACTCATGAGATATTTGATAGGTACCATGGACTATGGTATTGAATATAGTGGATTTCTCGCTGTACTGGAAGGGTACAATGATGCTATCTGGATCTCTGATTCTGTTAAGACAAAATCCACTAGTGGTTATGTGTTTACACTTGGTGATGGTGCGGTTGCATGGAGATAAGCCAAACAAACAATTATAGCTAGATCAACAATGGAGTCAGAGTTTGTTGCTCTAGAAATGGCTGGTAGTGAGGCTGAGTGGTTGAAAAACTTCTTAGCCAATATTCCTTTGGGAATGAAACCAACCCCATTAGTGTCTATGCATTGTGATTCCTAATTAGCGATAACTGTAACTAAAAACAAAACTTTCAATGGGAAAATTTGACATATACAATTGAGACATAATGTGGTAAAGCAGCTGTTAAAGGATGGAATAATTTCCATAGATTATGTGAAGTCAGAAGAAAATTTAGCAGATCATCTGACAAAACCCCTAGGGAGGAACATGATATTAGAAACATCGAGGGGAACGGGACTCAAGCCACTTGAAAACAAACAATGATGGAAACCCAACCTTTGTGATTGGAGATCCCATGAAGAAGGTTCAATGGGAAAAACAAGTCATTTGTTAGTTTTGCTAGCACTAAAATTGATTTTAATCAAATTTCAACTTTTAGTCCCTTCCTATGGTGTGAGAAAGTGTTATATGCTGCATTAATGAGAGGATAAGCTTTATAGTTAAGCTTTATGTGGAAGCTTAACAATTTATAAAAATTTTAATGAATTTCATATCCCTTATGGGTGGTGTATGATTTGCAGCATACACTTGATGAAATCACTTATATGAGTGTCAAGTGGGGCCGCTTGTATGAGATCCTGGCAAGATCTCTAGAGCACTCATGAATACCGAGCGGGCGCATGGCCTAGTAGCGCAACACAACGATAACGGCAAGAATTGTGGGGGTGTATTGTGATTGGTAAGCCGCTAGCACACATCAAGTGTTTTAGGTTCAATAGCTTGCTACACCTATTACACTGTGTGTCATGTCTTATCAGTCTAGGTCTGGTTCAATAGCTTGCTACACCAGGTTCGACACATTATATCTAATATGGGAACCCTGGAATTCTTTTTCTTCTTTTCTTAAAATGTTTCATTTTGCCTTTGTAATATGTGGGGGATTGTTGTATTTTTGGAGAGTATTACAAAAGGCTAAGTCCCACATTGCCTAGGATAGCTTTGCCTCACTAGTTTATATATCCTTTTGAATTGATAGCTTTCAAAAAGGCTAGTAAGAGGTGAAAGCCTCGCGCGCATTAGTTTGCGCCTAGTGGGCCTCTCGTAGTGCAAATTTGCCGATTTGCCCCCCTTGCGCATGCGAGTATGGGTTTTGTCCTCTTTTGTTACCGTTTTAAATATACGATCATATCTGTTTATGACTGTTTTAAATATACGTTAATATCTTTTTATGACCGTTTCAAAGACCTAATCATATATTTTATTTAACAGTTTTATTTACTAACGTTTTATTTTTTCTGTTCTATAAATACCCATATGTGCTATACGTATGAGTCATGTTCTCTCTTTTTCTTCTTCTTAAAATATTTTCTTTGTTCCTGGGTTTTATGCTTGCCAGTTCTGTTGTCCCATTCTGGGAGGTTCCTGTTGTATCCTGGGGGGCTTGCGCTGGTGTCCGCAGATAAGTCTTTTAGGACAGTGTGATTTCGTGTTCAGTGGCTACAAAATGGCCATCTGAAGTATAACTTAATCATTTTTTTCTTGTAATTTGAAAACTACCAGACTATCTTAAGTATTACTATGAATTATCATCATTTGTACCATACACATTTGAAATTTGCTTTGTTTTATTTTCTGCCTTGAGCCAAAACTAAACCTTGCTGTGCATGAATAAAGGAGTTTCTAGTGCTTTTCTTATATAACTATATACTCAAGCATGTAAAGTTTTAGGAAAATAATTAAGAAAAAGCAAGATAGTCTAATTCATTTATACCCTATGAAGCAATGAAGGACTAGAAATACATAACGATGCATTAACTATACCTCCATCCATCATATCAATCAATTTCAAAAAAGTTACGTTACTTACGTAGAAGATATTGGTTTTTAACAATGAGCTATAGCAACCTTCATCTCTTTCCAATTCTCACATTGGTCGAGATCATCCCACTTGCGTAACCATTAGATGATGAACAATAACGTGAGGTAGAAAAACCACATCTTTATCCACATAGTACTCTGGTTTGTGAGTCATTTTATAATCGATAAAAATCTACCTCTAATTCATTACTATAATATCACTGAATTCTTGTCTGCAGCCATTGCACAGTACTTATTCAAATGATTTTCCAAGAAAATTGGACGGGATTAAAATTGCAATGAACAAAAGTTCATATTTCCTTTTCTTTTTTCCCCCATGAATTATTTCATGTTAGTAGAGTTGAAAGCTGAAAAGCAAACTGAAAATGGATTTCGCTTCCCTTGCTGGGTAATGCAAGTGAAAATTGAAGAAATAAAAGTTTTCTTTCATGATTTCAATCCAGTTTCACATACCACAACACCACCAGGCACAGAAGTGTTACATCGGATAGCATCATCACCTTGCCAAGAGATTAGACCCAGTTGGGTGCTATTGGTAGAAGATTTTAAATTTGTCATCATCATTCAAAATCTGAAAGCTAGAGAAGCTAATGGATGAAACTGTTAGTTTTATTTTATCTAAACTTCTAAGAATCTGTATGCATCACCAATGCAGCTTAGTCATAATTTATACCAAGACTATTCATAAATTTATTTACTTGTCTTAGTTAAAAAAAAAAAATATATCTTGTTGATATTTCATCCATTAACATAAGCTAGATACACTGAATCGCATACAAGGGTAGCAAATAGATGGATTGGATAACTTTCTCTGTCTTAAAACAATGTTTGATTTATATGATTCATCTAATCAGACTCAAGTCTTTTTAATTTTAATAACTTGATGATTGAATTTTATATGAATGGACTAGTGGATCACAGATAAATGGATTATTTTGTTACTCCTAATCGCATATCGAATGCAGTATACCATTTGGGTTAATATTCAAGTGGTAGCAATTTACTATGCTACTATTAAGCCTCATAAAACTATACCACATCAATTATTAAATTTAGATACACCTAAAAATGCTGCAGCACCATAAACCAGCATTCCCCCTTCACCCAACTCTCTTGCCATAGTTACCTGATGTTTCCAAATTTGAATTTTGGTGTCACAAAATTGCATGACTTATGTGACTGATGTTATGTTTGTGAATAGTGAATACAGTGTATACACGCACGGATAATGCTAACACAAGTTTTTTTTTTTTTTTAGTTTTTAATTTCCAAGCATAAAAAAAATCAAAGGAAACCAACAAAATGTGAAAATGTAAAAAATGGTGTTTTTCCTTCAGGTCCACAGAAGCAACAATCAACCAACCATCCAGGCACACCCATGCAGATAAGGCTGAGAGATAAGACACATTTTATGCTCACACACTCACTCCACACTCCATCCATCACAAAACCCACCCCACATTGAAATCATATTTATATATATACATCCCTTTTCCACTTTGTCCACCCAAAAACTACACCTCACTACTATTCCAAACTCCGCCATGGCAACCGCCGCTGCCACGTCATACTTCTTCGGCACCCGTCTCAACAACCCGACAACCTTAAACAACGGAAGATTCCACGCGCTCATCAACTTCGGCAAAAAGAAGGCGGCGGCGGCGCCGCCACAGAAGAAGAAGGAAGTGAAAGTGAGACCCTCCGGCGGCGACCGGCTGGTGTGGTTCCCTAATGCGGAGCCGCCGGAGTGGCTCGACGGAAGCATGATCGGCGACCGCGGGTTCGACCCGTTGGGGTTCGCCAAGCCCGCGGAGTACTTGCAGTTCGACCTGGACTCGCTGGACCAGAACCTCGCGAAGAACGTCGCCGGCGAAGTGATCGGAACCAGGGTGGAGGTCGCGGATGTTAAACCGACACCGTTTCAGCCCTACTCGGAGGTGTTCGGAATTCAGAGGTTCCGCGAGTGCGAAGTCATTCATGGAAGGTGGGCAATGCTGGGTGCTCTCGGTGCTTTGGCCGTTGAGGCTCTCACCGGCGTCTCATGGCAAGACGCCGGAAAGGTAACGTTTTACTGTCTCTTTCCTTTAACTGATTCTGCTTTTGAATACCCTTTTGCTCTGTTTCTTTTGGGTTTCGCCATTTTTTAGAGACTATGCGTTGTTTTCAATTAGGCACTTGATCGAGCACTTGGTGGTTGTGAATTGTGATTACTCTTTAGCGTGGTTTGACGCTTTTATTTGTTTGATTCTCCTTTCGTTAACGACACGGTGATCGGATATCTACGTGTGGAAACTTGGATGCTGAACTTTTGTGACAAGACAATAGGATTTGCACGGCGATGTTGTTTTGTTTTGTTGTGTTGTGTGTATGAGTTACGGACAACGTAACATGGTCCCCATGTCAGTGACGGTAACAGTAACATACCTCGGACGTGTCTTATTGTTATCCACTGGCTTGCATATAGTGCGACCAGATATTTAAAACAAATTAATATAATATTTTTTACAAATTTAAATTTAATACTACATTAAAATTGTAAAAAAAAAATAATCTTAAGTTTCAAAGAGTATTTATAACTTCTAAGAATAATTACATTTATCTCACCTGAAAGAGATAAATAGATACTCAAACATGGATGTGGATCCTCTACAGGTTCCTTCTCCAGCTCCATCCAACATCATTTTCAGCCCTTGGATTCAATTACTCGGATGAGATTAAAAGTAAAAGGTCATAACTAAAAACTTATGAATGGAATGGATCCTCTCTCCGTTAGAAGAAAAAAGAAACTATTATGCCTGCACTACTTTCATATATATATATATATATATATATATATATATGTTGTGTATTAATAAATATTTATTTTATATAATTAAAATTTATAATAAATAAGTAATTTTGAATATATAAATCATATTAAAATTAAAATTCATAATATATATTAGTATTTTAGGTTATACATTAATAAATGTTTATTTTATATAATTAATATTTATAATAAATAAATACTTTTATACATATAAAATAAATTTTTTATTTATGATAAAAATTATGTGATACAAACTATTTTTAATAATTGACAAATTATATTAAAAATTATCTGTATATTTAATTTTCTTAATTACATATATCTTTTAATTTATATTCTTGATCTAATTCTAAACTAAATATCAATAATTTATCAATAATTACAAATAATCTTCTATCGCAATAAAAATTATTTATCTTAAATCTAAAATATATTTTATATGTATAAAAATATTTATTTTATATATAAAAAGTAAACATTTATATCTGTAAAAAAAAAGTAAACATTTATTAATGCATAACCTACAATACTAATATATATATATATGAGGACATATCTTATGAGAGAAAAACATCTTATATGAGAGTGAGAGGACTAAATCTGGATCATATAACCATACATGGAGTGACAATATTTAACTACTTAAAAAGTCAAGTGACTTTTTAAAAAACTCACATGACTTAGTGTGTTTTAATCTTGATAATTCAAATAAGATCTAATGGTCAATATTTATTCTTCTCACTCTCATATAAGATAAATCTCCTCACTAGATATATTTTCATATATATTATGAATTTTAATTATATATTTAAAATTATGTATTTATTTATTTATTATAAATTTTAATTATATAAAATAAATATTTATTAATACACTACCTAAAATAGTGTAGGCATAATAGTGTTTTTTTCCTCTGACGGAGAGAGGATTTAAATTCATAAATGGTAAATATTTTTTTAAATATGACTTTTAACTTCTAATCTCATCAGTGTAACATCCAAGGGCTGAAAATGGTGCTGGAGAAAGCTGGAGAGGTAAGCTGCAGGAGAGGATCCAATCTCCTCAAACATGTAGCTTATCAAATGCAAGACTTATTTCACTTACCTACTCCTTAGGATTTCTTGTTTTCTTTTGATATGCATATGTTTGCAAAAGATTATTTAGCACTCATAGGTAAATTTGTCCCTTCCCAATCAGGTTTTCTTTATACATAAGAGTGTTAGTAGCACTTAGCATTCATAAATAGGTTTGTATCCCTCCAATCAAGTTTTCTTTATACACAAGAGTTCAGAATTTGAATCCCTTATTGCTTGCTTAATGGACTCAAGACCATCACTATTTTTATGAACCACTTAAAGCATGTTTGGTTAAATGTTGGTGAGACCAAACTTAAGTTTGTCAACATATTAGGACCTTTCCTTTTATGTTCATTTTGCTTTGGTCTGTTGAATTTGTCTCAAAATTCACACAACAACAATTTGGACTAAAAATCACACATGCACTTATTGATTGGGATTTTCTCTTTTGATACTTATGTTAAAATTATGAGTGAATGGTTTAATTTAGCCTCCAAAATTGTATCTTGTTGTCATATTAATATTCGAAACTAAAAAAAACTTAAATAAGTCTTTAAAATTTTTTATAGTTTCATTTAAGTCCTTAAAATTAATCTTTTTTTGCTTTGGTTCCTAGTCCAGATACTTAAATAATAATAATAAAATGACTTAATTTTACTTTTGATATCTCAGGTATCACAATTATACGATTTTAGTCTCGAATTTCAATTATGCAAATTGGGTCCCTCAAGTTTCCCAAATGTGCAATTTTAGTTCCTTAGATATCATTGTTGTGCAATTTTTGTCCACCAAAAATTAGTTCCAATGACACAATTATGAAATTTTAGGAACTAAAATCGCACATTTGTAATACCTAAGGGATCCAATTGATACAATTAGAATTTAGGAAACTAAAATCGCACAATTACAATACTTGAGTGACCAAAAGTACAATTAGGCCTAATAAAATATGTTTAGAAACCAAAATAATAATAAAAAAAAAAGGTTAGTTTTTGGGACTTAAATAAAACCTTAAAAATTTTAAGAATTTTTCTTTGTTCTAACGACTAATGTAATAACCAGATATAATTTCAAAGATTAAATTAACCATTTACAATAAATTTATTGATTTTGTAATAATTATTTTAATACTCATTTATATTAATTTTTAATGAATTAACAAAATAAAAACATTTATAATAACAAAAAATAAATTTTATTTTTATAACACTTATTTATTTTCACCACATTAACTGTTTTATCTCTCTCACTTTTTTCTATCACTTCTTATATTATTTTTTTATTAAATTTTTACTTATAAAATTTCTGTAGTGCAATTATATGGCTGGCTGAAGATGATGATGACCCTTGTGGCCACGAACGATGAAAACAAAGTCCACATTATTATTTGGTTTGTCGCGTATAATGCCTTTTTGTAGGTTCCCTCATTCCCTAAATGGACAAAATGACATATACAAGTTTACATTCAGAATGGATTTTGTGTGAACAATATTAACCACTCAAATATTGAAGGTAGACGATTATTAATCTTTTAGAATTGGTTCAATTGCATTAAGCACGAGCTGATTCAGTGAGAATAGGTCCCATTAATTAAACTGAAAAAAATATTAGATTTATTCTAAAATAATTGTTTTGGTCATAATTTTCAGGTAGAGCTGGTGGAAGGGTCATCTTACTTGGGACTTCCTCTTCCATTTTCATTGACGACACTGATATGGATTGAAGTGATAGTGATAGGGTACATAGAGTTTCAAAGAAATGCAGAACTTGACCCAGAGAAAAGGTTGTACCCAGGTGGCAGGTTCTTCGATCCTCTGGGTTTGGCCAACGACCCTGAAGAAAAGGCCAGACTTCAACTTGCAGAGATCAAGCATTCCCGCTTAGCCATGGTCGTCTTCCTCATCTTTGCAATTCAAGCTGCTGTAACAGGAAAAGGCCCTATAAGTTTTATTGCTACCTTCAACAAGTGACATCATATAATATAATATAATATAACTTTATAAATGAAGACTTTCCACCATCTAATTTTTTTAATTCTTTTCTGTACACCCAAAAGATGAAACGTATAATTATGTATGTATGTTTGTACTCTGTTGTATGCTTCTGTATGGTATTCAGTATCGCTACTTTGAGGATGTTTGGATTTCCAGTGAGAGAGTACAAAAGTATGATTGAGAACAAAATCAATTTGGGATCATGTTTGGTTACTTCTCATAAGTATGTTTTAGAGTAAAATTTTGCCTGCAAACTTAATTTTGGAGAAGAAAGACTTGGGATACTTTTGCATACTCAGTTTGTAAACTTAAGTTTAACCCAAGGCGTAGGCTATTTTGGGGGACTGGTAAATGTCCCCCACCGTGCGTTACTCATATGTGCCGTTGGATTTGTAAATTTTTTGAGATTGATGTGGGACTACCGTACAACCGTCCACACTAGATTTTTTTTTTTAAAAAAGGGATCTTTTTTTTTCTGTTTAAGTTTTTTTTTAAAAAAAAAAACGACCATTCTTTTCCGTTGTTGCTTTGTTTCTGCCTCTCTTCCCATTTTTTTGTCCATCATTTTATCTTGATTTTTATTTTTAGTCCCTCATAATTTTTTTTATTATTTTTAGTCCCTCATAAATTGTTCTGTTCTGTTATGTTTTTAGTCCATTATAAATTGTTTTGTTCTATTTTTAGTCCCTAACATTAATTTCAACTGTTAAGTGATGACATAAACTGTGTGTGTGAAAATTTCCTAATTAAGTTTCTAGTGACTTTTAACTGCTGCAAATGTTTTGGTGGTCATAAATGTTTATTTTTGTAGCATTTTTTGTGATTTCAGAAAATCTAGTGTTTGAGATTTTGATTTTTGATTTTATTTTTTAACATTTTTGAC
Organism: Pueraria montana var. lobata; assembly: GCA_026413185.1. Classification (NCBI taxonomy): domain Eukaryota; kingdom Viridiplantae; phylum Streptophyta; class Magnoliopsida; order Fabales; family Fabaceae; genus Pueraria; species Pueraria montana. The sequence continues at coordinate 60,604,573 of CM048655.1, read as the reverse complement.
AGTTTTAGTTTGTCAAAAAATTTGCGGTAGTTAAAAATCACTAGAAACTTAAACAGAAGAAGAATGATCCCTTTTTTTAAAAAAAAAATCTAGTGTAAACAGTTGTATGGTAGTCCCACATCAATAAGCAACAACGGAGAAGAAGTGTCATTTTTTTTATAAAAAAAAAACTTAAACAGAAAAAAAATCCCTTTTAAAAAAAAAAAATCTAGTGTGGACGGTTGTATAGTAGTTCCACATCGATCTCAAAAAATTTACAAATCCAACGGCACATATCAGTTACGCACGGTGGGGGACATTTTCCAGTCTTCCAAAATAGCCTGCGTCTTAACCCAAACTTAAATTTGCAAACTTTAATCCAAACATGCATTTTGGTGAAACCTCCTATGCTTCTTAAAAATAGCTTTGGAATAAGAAGAGTGCTAGTAAGATTTTTTAAGCACATTTTATTATTCATTGAAATTAAAAAAAAATAGAATTTACAAAATTTTGTAATTTTAATAAATTTCAATTAATAATAAATAATGTATTAAAAAATATATTAAGAATGATATTGTTAATATTGCCCTTTCACATAATTTTATTTATCGCTATTCCTCATGAGATTAGCTATAAATAAATTAGACCTACTTGATTTAAAAAGCCTTCACAATGATAGAGAGGAAATATTTTTTACCCCAGTTTTAGATACCTAACAAAATGGAGAAGAGGGAGCTAGGCGAGGTCAAGTCTCCGATGGAAAGGCATAACTGGGTAAGAAACGATGTTTCTTATTCACACCAAAAAAAAAAAGGGTGATGTTTCTTATCATTTGTTTTTTTAAATTATTGACCGTGATAGGTAGCAAACTGTCAAAATGGAATAGAAAATTATTCGCATGATGTTGAGTTAATTTTAATTATTTTTATATACTGTTTTACTTTAGAAGTTGTTTGATAATATAGAAGAAAAACTTACAAATAAAAGGATAAATTATTATATATATATATATATATATATATATATATATATATATATATATATATATTGAATTAATGACTATTCACAATTTTGTAATTGAATAAATTACATATCAGATCCAAACAAAAGGAACATCATGGTAAAACTATGAACTATGAAATGTACAACTTGTAAAATATGATTAGATTAACTGACTTTTTACATCTACCATTTTTTTTAATATTATAAAAGACAACATGCTCTTGACTTCGTATTTAATCTTATTAGCCTTTGAAAATGTGGCTTATAAGACCGTGACAAAACTTTTGTTCAAAGGCTTAGATCCTTGATCCGAAAACTCATTAATCCTTGTTAGCATAGCTTTTTCTTAGGCAAGCAAAGCTTGGATAGTTTCATTATCACTCGAGAGGTTTTTCATTCCATGAGGAAGAGAAAAGGGAAGACCATTGGATAGCAATTAAAATTGATCTTGAAAAGGCTTATGACATGCCGGTTGAGTTGGCCCTTCATTTAGGATGCCTTAGAAGATATAGGTATGGCCCAAAAGTTTCTAGGTCTATCTAGGCAATCCTAAGTTTGTTTTGTAGTAGTTCTGGTCAAAGGGTTAGTAATGAAAAAACTTAGATTTAATTCTCAAGAAATGTTTCGAGGTAGTTTAACCAAGATCGAAGTTGAGTTGGGGTTTCAGAGGACAAATGATTTGGAACAGTACCTAAGAGTCCCTATCTTACATAAAAGGGACAATAGGAACACCTATCAATTCATTGTGGATAAGGTCAATCATACACTTAACATGTGAAATGCTAGGCAACTATCTTTTACGGGAAAAGTCATCTTGATCAAATTAGTACTACAAGTCTTATTGTCGTAAGTCATGCAATCCACATATCAAAAGAACAACCCATATCACAGGAACAGCCCGCCCAAGATCAGAATTATGTGGCATCCCTACAATATTCCAGAATACTCTAGAAAACTCTAGAAACATGATGTGCTGTATTGTTTGTTGAGTTGTATTAGTCTGTCGCAATTTGTACAATTTTGCAATTCTCCTTTCTGGTATTTTGTCTGGTAGATTCGATATTATCATTAGTAAGCTGTAAATATTTACGCTCTATATATACTCTAATGTACATTCCTTATTATTATCAATTCAAGCTTTTTTTTTCATCAATTCTGCCTGGTCTTCATCTCTTTGTTTCTATTCTCCCATATATCCAAAATCGTTTTATGGTATCAGAGCTCCCTCCTGAAGCTCTGCTGATACTTCCTTCTTAATCATGGCATCTTCCTTGATAACCCCACACGACCAAAATAATGTCCAAGATCCCACTCAAAATCCCTCAAGTCCTTATCACATCCACCCAAGTGAGAGTCCCTCCTCGGTCATTGTCACACCAGCTTTGACTGGAAACAACTATCACTCTTGGTCATGTTCTGTTAGAATGGCTCTCATCTCCAAAAACAAAATGGGATTTCTTACTGGCTCTATTCCCATTCCAGCACCCACAGACCCTTTGTATCCCTCATGGAAACGTTGCAACACTCTGATCATGTCTTGGCTCTTAAATTCCTTGTCATAGTTTATTTCTCAGAGTGTTCTCTACTTCGATTGTGCTATCGATATTTGGAATGACTTAAAGGAGTGCTTTTCTCAAGGCGATTTGTTGCGCATTGCAGAGCTTCAAGAGGAGATGCATGGGCTCAAACAAGGCTCACACACAGTGTCAGATTACTTCACTAAACTAAAATCGATTTGGGAGGAACTTGACTACTACCGTCCCATGACCCCTTGCACCTGCCCAGCCAAAAATTATCATTAGCAAGACTTTGTTATTCGATTCCTCAAAGGACTTGATGAACGATTCTTGGTAGCACGCTCTCAAATCCTACTTATGGATCCCCTGCCATCAATAGACTTTTCTCTATGGTTATTCAACATGAAAGACAACAACCAACAACCCATATTCCTATGGAAGACCAGAATAGCTTCGTTAATGCTATTGAAAAACGTCCACTTTTCGGCAAAGGTCACGTAAATCCCTCTCATGATGGTGGAAGAGGAACGTCCAACAAAGCATGTACTTACTGTGGTCATTCTGGTCATACGATTGACATTTGCTATGGAAAACACGGATTTCCGCCTGGACATCCTCGCTATCCCGGCAGACCACGCTACCACAATCGTGCCTCTGGTTCAGCCTCATAAAATAATGTTGCAGCAAATGGGGATCATGAGATGGAAGAGGGTAACAAGAAAGAAGAGGATCCAGATGGATTGGGTTTTAATATCATGCCAGCCCAATATCAATGTTTAATCACTCTTCTCCAACAGCCTGGTAACTCTGTTGGTTCAAGCCCAGATGGCAATTCACAATCAAGTCATGCCAATCTTTCTCATGTCTCACATAGTGGGCCAATTAATTTCTCAGGCCCAAGTCTTGGTAACACTTATGTTTTAGATATTCTCAGTCATGTTTCCACTTATTCACACACACTATCCTCTCATTCTTTAAGCATTACCCCATGGATAATAGATTCAGGGGCAACTGATCACATTGCCTCCTCTTTGGATTGTTTTCAAGTTTATTTTAAAATAAAACCTGTTCACATTAAATTACCCAATGGTGCCTCGGTCACTTCACATTACTCTGGCACAGTCCAATTTTCACCAAATTTTATCATTCATGATGTTCTCTATGTTCCCCATTTCAACTTTAATCTTATTTCTATCTCTAAATTAATTTCCACTCTTCCCTACACACTTATCTTTTATGATGATTTTTGTAAAATTCAAGAAATGAACTCCTTGAAGATGATTGGTTTGGCTAAATTGCAAGAAGGACTCTACCACCTAGCTATCAGCAAGAAGAAACAACTCTCACCACCTAGACCCTCCTTTGTGAACAACTCAACCACTACCCCAATTACCACTTCAAACCTCTGGCATTTTAGATTAGGACACTTGTCTGGAAATCGTTTGAATATTTTACATCAACAGTTTCCTTTTATTTCTAAGTTTATCAATGAAACATGTGATGTTTATCATTTGGCTAAACAAAGAAGGTTGTCATATTTACCAAGTATCAGTATAGCTTCCAAGATCTTAGAATTAGTTCATATGGATATTTGGGGTCCTTTTTCAAAAACTTCAGTCCACGATCATAAATATTTTCTAACTATTCTTGATGATTATAGTCGCTATACTTGGGTCGTCTTGTTAAAATCAAAAGCAGAGGTCAAATTGCATGTGCAAAATTTTATTCATTTGGTTGAAAATCAAATTGAAAAAAAGGTTAAATCCGCTCAGATAATGGACCTGAATTTTTCTTAAAAGAATTCTTTGCTTCAAAAGGAATTTTACACCAAACAATTTGTGTTGCAACACCCCAACAAAATGGGAGAGTTGAAAGAAAACACCAACATATCCTTAATGTGGCAAGAGCCCTCATGTTTCAATCTCACATCCCTAGTCATTTTTGATCTTACACTGTTAAACATGTTGTCTATTTAATCAGGTTCCATCTCCTGTTAATTGGAATAACACCCTTTGAACTTTTACATAAGCAAGCACCTGATTTCCTTACACTTAAAGTTTTCGGTTGTTTGTGTTATGCATCTACAAATGTTAGGGGCCTTTTTGGGCTTTCAAAATGGCACCAAGGGTTATGTCATTCTAGATTTAGATACTAAAGAAATTTTTATTTTCAGACATGTTGTCTTTCATGAAATGGTCCTTCCTTTTTTTAACAGTATCTCCTCACATGACAACACCATTTCACTACCCACTGGCCCAACTACACTACCCACTGAACCTAGCCTTACACACATTAGCCCACCATCCACCGAGCCCATTTCTCATTCCGTACCACCAACTGAAACAAACGAATCCACTTCTCATTCTCTTCCTCAAATCGAAACCACCAACATGAACCCTGATACACCATTGTCCTCCCCTTCTCCAACCCGTCTCACTCCAACACCTCCTATTCAGCCACCTCCGTTACGTCGATCTACACGACCACACAAACCACCAGCCAATCTTGCTGATAATTTTTTTTCCCAATCATCCTCAAGATGTTCTTATCCTCTCCACTCTGTTCTCACTTATTCTTGTCTTTCCTCTTCTCATCATCACTACATCATGTCTTTGTCCTCTGAGATTGAACCACAAAGTTACCAGGAGGCTCTTCAACATCACTGTTGGCGTGAAGCAATGAAAATTGAGATAAAAGCTTTGGTGTTGAATTAAACCTGGCACATAGTGGATACTCCTCCAAATGTTTGACCTATTGGGTGTAAGTGGGTTTATAAGATCAAACGATGTCCTGATGGCAGTGTGGAATGTTACAAGGCTCACCTTGTCGCCAAGGGTTTTGCTCAAATTGAAGGGGTTGATTACTTCGAGACTTTTTCCCTGTTGTGAAGATGGCCACCATTCGAGTCGTTCTTGCTTTGGCTTCCATCAACCGTTGGCATCTTCAGCAACTTGATGTTAGTAACGCATTTCTTCATGGGGACTTCTCAGAAGATGTCTACATGGTCCTTCCCTCTGGTGTCAATGGTTCCCACTCATCTAAGTGCTGCAAACTTCTGAAGTCCTTGTATGGTTTGAAACAGGCTAGCCGCGCATGGTATGAGAAATTGTCTATTCTGTTTTTGTCCTGTGGATATCAACAAGCCCAAGTTGATCATAGCTTGTTTGTTAAGTCTGAACAGTCTACTTTCACTGCCTTAATTGTTTATGTTGATGATATTGTCTTGACTGGTAATTCTGTTGAGGAGCTAGCCCATATCAAACAAATTCTCCATTCTCATTTTTGCATTAAGGATCTTGGTGTGTTAAAATACTTTTTGGGGTTGGAGGTTGCTCATTCAGCTGCAGGAATTTCTTTATGTCAGCGCAAGTATTGTCTTGATTTGCTCACTGATTCTGGTTTATTGGGTTCAAAGCCATCTCCTACACCCATGGATAGTTCCCTTCGTCTTCATCAAGATTCTTGTGCTTTGTTGCCTGATCCTCTATCCTATAGACGATTAGTTGGTCGCTTAATATACCTTACCAAAACTCGCCCAAACATTGCTTTTGCCACACAACAGTTAAGCCAATTTATGTCTAAGCCTACTCAAGCTCATTTTCGCGCTGCTACTAGAGTTTTACGGTACCTTAAAGGATGTTCTGGAAAGGGATTGTTCTTCAGTAGAGAGTCTCCCATTCAACTTCTCGCATTTAGTGATGCTGATTGGGCGACTTGTGTTGATTCACGTAAGTCTGTCACAAGTTATTGTTTCTTTCTTGGCAACTCATTGGTTTCTTGGAAAACAAAGAAACAAAGCACAGTTTCTCGTTCATCCTCTGAAGTTGAATACCGGGCCCTTGCTTCTACCACTTGTGAGTTGCAATGGCTCACCTATTTGCTCAATGATCTCCATGTTACTTGCTCTCGACCTGTTGTGTTGTATTGTGATAACCAAAGTGCTTTGCACATCGCTGCAAATCTAGTATTTCATGTACGTACTAAGCACTTGGACATTGATTGTCATCTTGTTCGAGAGAAGGCTCAACAAGGTGTAATGCACTTGCTTCCCGTTTCATCTTCCAATCAGTTAGCAGACATTTTCACTAAGGCTCTCCCACCAAGCTTATTTGCCGCCAATTTATCCAAGCTAGAGCTAATTGATATCTTCCTACCTCCAGCTTGTGTGTGTGTGTGGGGGGGGGGGGGGGGGGGGGGTATCAAAGGAACAACCCATATCACAAGAACATCCCCCCCAAGATCATAATTATGTGGCATCCCTACAATTTTCCAGAATACTCTAGAAAACTCTAGAAACATGATGTGCTGTATTGTTTGCTGAGCTATATTAGTCTGTCGCAATTTGTACAATTTTGCAATTCTCCTTTCTGGTATTTTGTCTGGTAGATTCGATCTTATCATTAGTGAGTTGTAAATATTTAGGCTCTATGTATACTCTACTGTACATTCCCTATTATTATCAATTCAAGCTTTTTTTTCATCAATTCTGTCTGGTCTTCGTCTCTTTGTTTCTATTCTCCCTTATATCCAAAATCATTTTACATCATTTCTTTCTAAGTCTATTTGTTCAACAATTGATAAAAAATGTAGAGAGTTTATTTAGGGGGATTTTGAGTACTCCAAGAAATTTTATATGGCTTTGTGAAACTCTGTGTATGTCTTAAAGTCATGGTAGGGTGGGTCTTTATGAGATGAGCAAAGTGAATCAGGTGTATTTGATAAAAGCTAGTCTTTGATTTGCTCACATTATATTTTCCTTAATCAAGTATATTTTTTAAAGAAGCTAATTCAATGTTTTAATATATATATATATATATAAAAGGTTATGTTTAAAGTCAATAAAGCTTCCTCATAAAAAGAAAAAAAAAAGCCACTTGGAAAGAATTTCATACCTATCAACATTTGGTAGTCATATAACAAGGAGCTTACTGTCAAAAAAAAAAAAAAAAACAAGGAGCTTAATTTCATAGCATTAATTTTTTAGTTTTGTGAATAAACAATGTTAAAAGACTGTTATCTCATTAAATGGCTTTATCTTATTCAACTCTAATTAAATAGAATTTAATGCAACTGATGAATAATAATGATGCCAAAAGATATGTTTTATGATTAACGGTTGATAAATTATTAGTAAGAGGAGTATTAGCAACATACTCTATCATTTGTTAGAATTTATTGAAAACTATAAAATCAGGAGAGAGAGTCATTAAATAACAAATGAGACCTATAAAAATTTGTGATTTTCAATAAATTTTAACCAATCATGAAAAATGTGTTCAAAAGAGTGTGATAGAAAGTGTGTTGTTAGCATTTTTCTTATTAGTAATAGTAGTGTTGTTGTTATTGATTCTTTATACAGTAACTTTTAAAATTATAAACAATTTTAAAATTTTTCAACAATATTCTGCTAATATATATTTTTTAAAATGGATTGATTTATGATTTTTTTATATTGAACGACTAACAATAAAAAATAAAGTGAATTTTTTAATTAAAATAAATATTTATTATATAATAAATACAAAAATGTTTGAGTTTTACATTCTTAATCAATTAGAAATTACCATTTGTATTGTGAAAGTTATCAAATTTATCACACATAATAATTTTTTATTAAATAATAATATAAAACTATTTTACAATGCATAAGTTATTTTCTCAAAACGTTTTACTCAAGTAATTAGAAGCGATTAAACAGGACAATGATGCATAAGTTTTCTAATCAATAATTATAAACATATTTTATTTTTAAAATATATTCTCTCCTCTCCTTTAAAATTTTTGTTAACAAAATCATAGACTCATTAAAATACCTTATTAATTATTTCTAACTACTTAAAAAATAAAATATTAAATAAACGTTATGTTTAGGCTATAAATTAAAAAAATTATGCTTTTATTTTTTTAATACGACCCTTTAATATGGATGTTCTCAAAATCAAAAATAAATTGGCAAATCCTAAGTTTACAAAATAAATTATTGTTTATTTAGTTAATACCTAAAATTAATTTTACCCATCATAACCCACATTTCATTATAAAAGTATAATTAAAAATAAGTTAAATAGACATTTCAATCACATTTACTAAAATTCAAATGAAGCCACACATTTTTAAAAGTTAAATTAACTAGCAAGTCCTGAATTATTTGAAAACTTTTAATTAAATTCCTAAACAAAAAAATTATAATTAGACCTTTGATTTTGTAAAATTTTTATAATTAAGTTCCTACAGTTAGTTTATAACAAATTAAAACCATAAAAAAAAAAAATCTGTAGTGATTTTAAAAACTTAGGATCCAAATATCAGAACATGAATCCAATTACAATATTTTTTAATTTAGAAATTTAAATTAAAAACTCCTTAATAATTCAGAAACCTTTTTAAAATAAAACTTGCATGGCCTAATCCCTTTTAACTTGTAAATATAATATGTTGATGATTGATGACAACTGACAAGTGAATGAACCATTTTATATTATTTAAGTGCAAATAAGGTGTGTAAAGCTAGGTATGCTGCTGTATATCCATCATAAACGGTTAAAAAAAGTAAAATATAAGAATCGACGAAATGAACAACCTTATCAGTGACGCAGCGTGTCATATGCCTTATCGCCTTCACAAAAAGCAACAACAAAATATGAAAATACAAACATTAAAAAACACAATAAATATATACAATGAATTCGGCTAACATGAAGTAGTAAACTGTGTGCCTCACGGGTGAGACACTAAAATGACTGGCAGTAACAGGTTGTTAACCGGAAGAAAAAAAATTAAAAAATTAATGTTTTTTTTTCAACGAAACGGTCTTCATCTCTTTTTCATCTTCTCGATTTTTTCTATTGGTTTTTTATTTTATTTTTAATTTTCTATTTTCCAAATTCATGATTGTCTTTCACTGTCATTTTCCTCCGTATCAGATTTTGGTTATCGACGCCAGTTTTAGCAAGAAGCAGTGTGAAAGTAGACGATTTGCAAATTTAAATTCTCCTTGAGTCTCAACCGTTATCTTCTTATATAGTAATAACCCTCCTCGCAAAATTAGAGATCCAGAAAATTCATACCAAGCATAATTTTTGCTTAGGAGATTCTTAATAATTATAATTAGTAATTAAATCTTCAAAAAATTTATTGTTCAAAGTCCTCCTCCAGCGCACCAGCAGCTTCCTCAAAAATTCATCTTCATCACCAAAAGCAAACAAAATCTGGTGCAATGCTTCAAATCCAAATAATAATTCACAATCAAAATATATTTTATCAAACAAAAACATAGAGGTATACGAATTAATCAACCGCGAGATCGCAAAAGAGCAAATAGCCCACACTTAGAACACCTAATTTCATATTTCTGAAAACTCCAACTTTGGTCCATTTTTTAAAAAAAAAAGAAGAAGCAAAATTTTATTCAGAAACAAAATTGGCACACAAGTCGTGCTCCAATATCTGATGCAGAGGGGGGGGGGGGGGGGGGGTGAAACTCGCTGTGTGAGATGACGCCGTCACCGGAGATGGGCGAACTGTGATAGATCTAACTGACGCGGAGGTGAAGAAAGTGTGGAGCATTTGTTGACGGCGGCGGCGGCAGAGGAATCACTGGGATAGTAGGTCTGTGCGTAGGGTTTGGGATTGAGATCCGGAAGAGGGATGTTGAGGAGATGAAGAAAAAAATGAACAGTTCACTTCACTGAACATTGAGTACACAGTCTTACAAATATTATACACTCGATAACACATACACTCGGTTTAATTTCTCTATCAGGTAACCGGTAACGAATCTGAACCATTCAATATTTTTATAATATATCTCACGGTTAAAAATAGTGCTTCACGAGTGTACCACTAAAATAGGTACTTCACGTTAGCTCGATTCATAGCTTCTTACAACTGAGTCCACATTTTTTTTTTTTTTGCAAACTACATTGTAGCAATTGACACAACACAGGTAAATAAATAATCTTCAACCATTTTTCTTCTTCTTCCTTCTCCTTTATCTCAATTGTTTGTCGTTACTTACTGTGCAGACTAATGGGGAGGTTGTTTGTGGTGAATCTGGAAGGGAAGGTCTATAGCTGCAAACACTGCCATACCCATCTTGCGCTTTATGACGACATCTACTCCAGGGTTTCATTTTCATCCCTTCCCCCTAACATTTTTGCTAGATTTCAATTCAATCCCCTTCTTCTTCATTCATCTGTTCAAATTGATCATCATGCTCTATGATGCTTTTCTGTTTCCTTGATTGGCTATTACTTTTACCAAATTTTATGTTTGACTTAGACTTAACCACCATCTGACATTTCAATAACTCCGTGACATTATTAACCACTTTTGAGACATGTTTAACCATTGGTGTCACAAGTACACTTTGATAATTGTATAGAATCAAATTCATTTGCTCTTAATCACGTGTAAAACAAAGTTAATCATATTTACACATGTGATTAACCACGTGTGATGGGTGGATACTGGGTGGACAATTCTTAGTGGTATGTTAATTATTACTCTTTGTTAAAGGAGATGAGAATTTTGTTCTTCTTTTCCCAATTGCTTGGTTAATGCGCTCTGCTTAGAACAACCTTTGAAATGGTTATTGCTTCTCATGTCATGCTTTTGGTGGTTTTAGACTTTTTATTTAGCTACTTATGCCCGTGAAGTCATGGAGATCTTGATTATCATGTGAGTGTGTGTTTATTGTTTTTAGTAGTAAATGGACCGAATTGCCTAAAAAAGTGAGGTATTTCTCTCTTATGTCTTATCTACTTCTGAACTATAATACATTAACACTGTGCTGTGCGTTTTTCTGAATTTTTTTTATGAAAATGGTGGAGAAGAAAGTAGATAAATTTCTGGATATCTTTATAGAGAGACAATAGATGTCCTCCAGAGATTTTTCATTCTGCCGAGACATGGTTGGTTCAACATATTTCACTAGGAAACTGTGGAAAGCGACCCTATTCTGAATCTGATTTCTTCATAATTTTTGTAAATATAAGATTTGAAAATAAACGTGGTAGAATTTTAGGCTTCCTTGCCCCTTTACAAGCAGAAGAGTGCTCCTACAAGTGACAATGCTCTTCTTCTCATTTAGAATTTGCACCGTATTTATTATCTTGGTTTGTGAAAACTGATTGTGTTGAGTAACTTGAGTAGCATTTTAATTAATCAAGTATCAGTTGTGTTCACCCAAGGTTCCTGTTTACTGACCTAGATCCCAGAGAGACCTCAAACGGCTTGTGCCATTGGCTTCAATTTGCATCTTAAAGCGTTGAAACTTGTTACCTCTAATGCACTTAGTTATGTTTAGACACACTTTGGTTGCACACATGCATCTTCGGCCTCTGTTATTTTTTATAAGTAATATGAAATAGAAGTCTATTTCAATCAGTTGATAAGTGCATCTTATCTAGGCTACCTAATGGGTTGTCATATGGAGTACATTATATTTTAAAGGAAATGTATACTGCTAGAGTTAATTTTTCCAAAATTTAATTCTTTCATGTTTTCTTTTGTAATGGTACACCTCCATTCTGAATTGAGTTTTTGGTAAGAACAAATGATCTGACTATCATTTTTTCCTTTGTTCTATTCAGACATTCCACTGCAGACATGGTAAAGCTTATCTCTTCAATAAGGTGTAAGTTATCCTTATTTGGGGCACCTTATCATTGTGTAATAAACATTCCCATGTTGTATCAAGACCATCAACAATAAAACTTGGCAATCTGGTACTGTGTCAGCTATGGTGTTAAAAAGGAGAAGAAAAAAAGAGAGAGAATATTGATATTTTGTTTGTCCAAAAACTTGTTTGAGGATATACAACACTGTCCTTTGTTTTATGCATGTCCGCTGGTAAATCCACTTATGCTTGCATTTAGAACGTGCCGATCAAATTGGAAATCATACAGTTGTATGTGAATCACAATTGCGTGACAAGCATTGTTGTTAATTTGTCACATTATAATATTGCAGTTGGTTCTGTTCACAGATACAGTTTAAACTTTTATTCTTTGGCAGTGTGAATGTTTCTATTGGTGAAATGGAGGACAGACTGATGATGACTGGGTTACATACCGTGGCTGACATTTTCTGTGTGGGTTGTGGATCGATAGTGGGTTGGAAATATGTAAGATTATGAGGCAGTGCTTCAAACATGATGGTTTTTTGCCTGTGTTTATGTAGTTTTTAGTTACTCAAGTGGTGCTTTTCAGGAGACTGCCTATGAAAAAAACCAGAAGTACAAGGAAGGAAAATCGGTGCTTGAACGGTCAGTAGAAATGCTGTGAGAAAGCATTGATAATAATAATATAATCAAAGTGAAGTCATCTTTGAGTGTTAAGTATTATGTAGTGGTTTAGATAAGTTCTATTATTGGGCAGGTACAAAGTGTCAGGTCCTGATGGAAGCAATTATTGGATCAGCAATGAGGCACATGTTGGTGGAAGTGATGCAGATGATGCTTAGTCATCCTACCATTCCCAATTGTACATTCCTTAACCCTGTGTTGTTCAATGAATGTGGATTTATGTAGGAAATTTCTCAAAAACATCATATTGCCAAACCCGGTCAATAACGCTATTTAAGTACATCTAATTGTTGATCCTAAAGTTTTCTTTTTAAAGAAAAAACTGATTCAACCTTCTAATTTGACCTGTTTTTCAATTTGTAGCACCGTATTTGGATGAAGAAAGCCTTTCAAGTGCCCTGTCTCTGACTCTCTCTTTCTCTCTTAAATGGAATGTATTGAAATAAAAGACTGCTGAAAAAAATGTATTATAACCAAAACCTTGTTGGTTGAATTTACTCTAGTTTCTTGAAATGGATTTTCATCAATTCTGATGTCAAATACAATATTGCTTGAATGTATACTGACATAACCGGATTGATATGCACATATTGGAATTTGTGTGTTAGTGCATAAGTGGTTGAGTGGGATACAGCTTTGAAGAATCAACATCATATTAAATTGAGCTAACCTTTAATTCTAGTACGTAGGTTATTCTTATTTTGATCGGAAAGCATGACAAGTACATAAGATAATATCATAAAGTCAATATAATTGGCTGGAAAGTAATATTTCTCTTTCTTTTTCTTTTTCTTCTTCTCCTCACGGGGTTTGGTAATTGGTATTAAGTTTAAAATTAGAATTGTAATTAGCTTTCTGAAGCGAATATAGGCTAATTAGATTTAATTGAGCAATGAACTATGGTAAGCAGAGAAACATGAACTTGTCTGGGTGGTGTAGTTGGTTATCACGCTAGTCTCACACACTAGAGGTCCCCGGTTCGAACCCGAGCTCAGACACTTTTCATATAGTAATTTCTTTTCCTAAGAAAAAAAAAGATAAGAGATCTTTTTTTTCTTTCCAAACGTGAGTGGAAAGATGAAAAGGGGAATTCAATCCATTGTCATCACTAATCGCAAAAGTAAACAGAACACCAGTTATCATATAAAGTAAAAGGGGAATTCTTTACTGCATTGGAATTTAGGTGGAATTAAGTGTTGCAATTTTTCCGCTTAATAATTATTTTTAAAATACACATTTGATAAAATTAACATCTGAATTATATAATATCATTTTGATTATTATGCATGTTAAAATTTAGATAAATTAAACATTTGTAGATATTTAATTTCATAGTTAATATTTATTAATATTTTAAAAGATTATCAGATAGTTTTTAATTGAAATAAAATTTTATAGACTTGATTTACTTAATGAAAACTTTTAAATCAATAATTAGATTAATGAATTTCAATATTAATAAAAAGTTATTAAGTGAAATAAGTAATTGAATACTTACTCCTACAGGAAGTAGTTGTCTTCTTAAGCAACTTATACATGACGAATGCAATCCATTAAATTGATCTGTAGCGTGCAAGATATAGCAGGGATGTCACTGTTAGTTAAATATCCATTTCAGCAATTTAGTGGCGTTTACTTGCAATTCTGTTTTCAATTTTTAAATACAAAACTGTCACCTTGTTTTCATTTTGTTTTCTGTTTTTTAAGATTTGTACAGGAAACAGAGAAAACAAAAAAAAATTGTTTTCAGTGTTTCCTGTACAAATATTAGAAAATAGAAAACAAAATGAAAACAAGGTGACAGTTTTGTAATTAAAAATTGAAAATAGAAAATGAAAACAGAAAATAAAATCGCAAGTAAACGCTTTAGGTCGACCCACCTCAACGTTTCTGCCTAGTCTAGTTAAAAACCAAACTAGAGTCAACTTGTTTATGCAAAAAACGAAACTAGTTTATGTTTTCAATTTGTCTTTCTTTTTCAAAAATTTGTAGATGAAATGGTAAAAATAAAAACCAAAGGTAATATTTTTCAGCAAAATAGAAATGAAGAGACATTTTTTATAATTAAAAGTAAAGACAGAAAAAAAAAAAAGAGAGAGAAAATTGAGGAGCACTGATATTCGTATAGTTCAAAATTGAGGTGTACAAGTGAAAAGGGGAAAGAAAGAATAAAAAGAGAAAAAATAATCAATATAATAAATAATGTGATAAAAAAGAAAGAGAAATAAAACGAAAATGGAATGAAAAAAGAAACATAAGAGAAAGACAAATTTTTATATTTCTGGAATTCGGAATTATATTTATTTTTATTGATATTTTTATTAACATCTAACCGATTCACCGAATGCTATTTGTTCCAGAAATCAGAATTCCAATATAATCCATTTGGATCCTTTGCTAACTCTAATGAACGACACGAAGTAGAGCCACGAAAAGAACCAATAAAGCACCCAGGAAAAAAACTAAATTAAATCCATTGCTTCCACTAATTTCATAAATTAATAAATTAATCACATACATTGATCTTGGGTAAATCTTATGCCTCTGCTTTCATAAAGTGTAAAATTGATTGAGGAAACTATAAAAATTGCTTAGATCTTGAAGTTACTACTAACTCATCAAGACAGCCATTGCGTTCCACATTTAGGTAGTGTTCGGTTGTGTGGGAAGAAATGTGATGAAAGTCAGAGAAATGAAAATGGATGAAAGAGAGATAAAAGTGTAATAAGAGTGAAAAGTATGATTGTTTGGTAAAGATGAAAGAGAGATAAAAAAAGATGAAAGATTTTGAATTAAAGTGATGTGGTAGGTAAAAAAATAAAAAAAACAAAAATTAAATATTTATATATTTCCAAATTTACCCTCAATGTTGATGCATTTTTTTTGCCGAAAGCTTTTTTTTTTTTATATATTTAACAGGCATATAATCGATATGCTCAGGCATAACCAATTATAAACATGCGACTATTTTTTTTTATCTAAACGGATGGCATAATTGATTATGTGAAGAACAAAATCAAATATGCTCTTAAGACAAGCTGCTGCAACGACCAAGTATGATATAAAATTCATTGTTAAAAACATTCGATTATGTTGCAGTAGTATTCGATTATTTTGCATTCAAATATGCAACATTAATATATTCGATTATGGTAGCTTGGTATTCGATTATGTTTAACATATATTTGAATGTGTTGCTTTATCTGGTTAAGTCGAGGCACACATTAGCTAAGGAAGGGCAGATTTGGGTTCCAATTTTGGCATGAATTATTGTGCACTTTCAGCGCACTTTCACCTCAGTTTTGAGGTGAAAATTTTCATTTTGGGTCCCACATATTTTTATACACTTTCAGTGATCTTTCATGCCAACCAAACAGGAGCTTTCACTGGCTTTCCTTTCCCTTGCAGCTGAAAGTGGACTCTTTCAGTCCAAACGAACGCACCGTTAAGCGACTAACGCTAGAAAAGAAATACACCATTGAATTCCATATATGCAAATGCATGGGAAATTTGATTATAAAAGAAGATATGTAAAATGAAACAATCCATTAACCAAAAACTTCAGGGTTTTACACAATTGCTATTGCCAACATCGTTAAACAATCCAACAACAGAAGAATACATATGAATCTTATTTTTTATTTTTTTATTTTTATTCTGGCAGATTAGCAGTAGCATCTTATCAAATTCAAGCACTAACATTTATATTATCCGAGAGAATAAACCATTCGCTCGGATAGCACTGGACCCACAACCTTCCTGTATCTCTGCAATTGTGACTCCAAGTAACTCCGCCGCTCAGGACTAAAGACAATCCGCAGATCCTTCAGAAATGAAAAAGGTGGTCAGTATATGCAAAAGCAAAAAGTAGACAAAGGTGAAGTCAGATTGGAAAGGGGCAAATCATGCAGCAGTTAGCTGTTGTTATATGCTATTTAAGGACAATCAGGTGCTTAAAGTGCAGGAAGTAATAGGACTATTTATTCACCAACCATTAAGCATACCTTGTATTTCACATGAGAACCCTTTATCCCTAGCAAAACCTTGCTCACATCACCAATTTCTGGATCATCATATGAAATAGTTTCTTGGTCAGGTTCATCATCAGAGTATTCTGATTCAGACTCAACCATTTCTTCATCTTCAAGCATTGGAACATCATTTGCATCTTCTTGGCCAACGTCATCAAACTCCCTTCCCATTACATCATCAGTAATTTGAGGTAGGGATGACTCTCCATTTTGTAAAATGGAAGAATCTGATAAGACAACATAAGGTTTTCTGTCGAGCAGAGGCCTTGCAATGTCAAATGGAACCCACCTGGAGATTGTGCATTGCAGTCAGCCTCATATGATACATAGGGAGCAGAAAAAAAAGTGATCAAAGTTCAGGGGGGAAAAATCATAGCTAAACCTATGTAACATATATATATATACCAGAAAACTATGAAGACACAACAATCATTTTACATCATCTATTCCTTAAGCAAGATTACACCAAGAATTGTAGTAAAAAAGGAGGTGAATGGATATAATTGAAAGCAAACCCAAGAGTTTGAGACAAACCTAATGCTCTACAAATTCAAGAATAAATGATGAAGAAGGGTTTTTATTAGCATGCTGAAATAGAATAACTTACTGATAGCGAAGAGGGCATAAAAGCTCTGAAGGGTGATATGCAGCTTTGTATCTCATCTTGCTGCAAGAGTGAATATAGTAGCCAAGATAATAGTATTGTAGACTAGGACAATAAACCTGGTTTTCTTTCACCCAACCTATTTCTTGAAAAGCCGAGTACTTGCCTAGTGATAGAAAGGCAAAGTCTGGATCCCAGAACAAATATTTACTTGACAAACATTTAGGAAGGATATCTATAACACCAACTGCCACTAACTGGCCGTCTATTAGATATTGTTGATGGAAAGAGCCAAAACCACACGGAGGAACTGTGCTATCACCAGTAGGAGAAACTTCTATTAATGGAGTATCAACCAAAAACCTGCGATATGAGTTCTCTGTGACATTGTAGGGTTTATCATTATGTACTTTGAGCTGATATCTTCTGTACAAAGCAAATTCTTCTGGATCAAAACTGGATCTGTTTAAACGGATCTCAAGCTTTCGCCTTTTTACCTGACATTGTTGAGGACCAATCAAACAATTTCCTCCAATATCATGCTTCATTCTAGACTTTCTAGGAACTGGGGTATTTTCAACACTTCTGCTCAGGGAAACTTGGTTACTAGAAGCATAAAAATTGATATGTCCGTTACAAGCCCTGATAGATAAACCAGAAATTTTCACTGTTGGATCTAAAGATGCTACTAGCTTTTCTGCAATAATTTTAGGAGATGATTCATTCTCCTTTTCACAAACTCTTGATGGTTTGGAATCATTGCCAACCTTGTCACATGATTGTACTCGGTTTAGGGATGCTGCAATTTGAAAGGCTATATTGCTACTATATAAGAGATCTTCAGATCCGTTGACTAGTAACTTTCTTTTACCTTGTGAAACTTTTTTTACTGAAGCTTTTGGTAATTGAATACCAGATGGAAATTCCCCCTTCTCAATGAGGACGTGTATTACATTATCAATTTGGTTTGATAGAAGGTGCAAAGATTTTTCAACTCCATCCTCCTCTTCATTCCCGGCAGCTAGGGATTCTTCTGACATAGGTCTGGAGAAGTTTTCTGATTTGGATGAAGTATCTGGGTCCTCCATGACATCAACTTTTTTCACATCCAAGGCTCCATCTAAAAACCTAGGCAGATATAATTGTTGATGAAAAAGTTAGAACAAAGAAAATGTGCATGTTTATGGGTTTCAAATATAAAATAAAGTGAATTGCTTGTACTAGAAAAATACAATTCCAATGTACTCAATGACAATGAACACACAAATAAATAAAGGAAAGGAGAAGCAGCATCTTAATGTAATATATGGATGCACTTCAAAATTTCACCCACCTTCCATCTCCACCCCAAAAGAAAATAGAATAAAGTTAAAAAAAGTTTTCCCTTTGTAAAATAGTATGTTAAAAGTTAATTGTCTCTCATATCATGCCTATAAAGATGCCTAAATAATATTTAAACTTATAAAAAAGTTAAAAACATTAACATTTTCAAATTTCAACTTTTTTTATTTAAAAAATATGTGCCTCAAGAAACATCATATGAAACAAGCATACCTTTGCATTCGTCTAGATACACGAAGTTGCTCCTTAGAAGGAACAAAGTCACTTGCTTTCAAGCGAATTGTATAAGAAGGGCAGCATGTCCTTTCCATCTCTGGTTTATAAAGAAAACATCCAGACCTTCTACAGCCACGATCAAGAAGATCTAGCAAAAGGAAAAAAATGAAACTGAATTAATCTGAACAAAATCATACCAGCAAATCCATTTAGACTATTAAATTAAAGTTTTACTGATCAACAGCTAAGTGAGAAAAGCCATACATCTCTCCAAAAACAGAAGTTTGGAACATTATGTAATGTGAAGGCCAAGAAAGAAGGGAGAGAAAAATTGAACAATGAAGCAAAGATCGTCATTTCAATTTGAAGCAAAAATCAGGCTTGTTAATCTAAGCCTCAAGAATTTTCTTACTCATAACGGGAAATTAGATAATGCAAAAAAATGAGCAATAAAGAACTGAGCAGAGTGTCAAGCATAAGCAAAGAACCAACTGCACTGACCTTGGTAGTCATCCACTGTAAGGCTATATGCCCACATGCCTATGACAAGAGGGAAAAAGAATTAGAAAACTGATTCATTATTACATTAATGTAAGTCTGAAGAAGGCAAGAAAACAATCAAAACATGGAGAGAAAAAAAAAAATATTTAATCTCATCTATCATTAATATTGGAAATGCATGATTTTCTAAATGAGAAAGTAAACACCCACATAGGCATTAACAACTTGCTGCTCTCACCAAGCTTAGAAGACGTGTCAGTATGTGGATCATATTCATATATCCCCTCATTCATTTACAATCTATATGGCCATTTACAATGGTCATAACACGAGCAAATTCATAGTCACAAAATGTATATCAATAATACAAATGTTCTATACAGAACAATCAAATTAACTGTTTCAGGGTCCCTGTCCTAGTGGGATAAGACTCTTGTTGTCAATAAAAATAATAATAAAAAAGGGCAAATGCTTGGGGAATTTAAGATTTTGCAGGCTTAGAGTCCACCAACAACAAAGGACCTTTAAACAATAAATGAAAATCATAGTCTAAGCTCACATAGTCATAGCATGATGAAGTGATTAAGCGAATTTGACGGCACTACAGTGCGATGCATTTACGTTTAAATTAAAAAACCAAACGCCATCGTTTTCCGCAGAAGATTCTTTGTTTCTATCAACCAAACCAACTACTCCTCCAACTGGGGGAACTGTCAGAAAACGCAACAAATTGACCGGGAAAACGAGAAGCGCACCGAATCCAATAAAGAGCCGAAAACTCAGTTAAGAAGAAAAAAACACGAAAACAATTCAACGGAGAAAGAAATTGAATTGAAGAGAGAGAAAGAGAAAGGGACCAAACCATGAGAGATGCTATTGTGACGGGAGGATCTGCAATAGCCGCAAGAGGTTCGACGCCTTCCGCAATCCTCAACCACGCTTTCCTTCGGAGTGTTGCTGCTGCTACTCGCCATTTCTTCTTCTTCTTCGGTTCAGAGGTTTTGGGGCAAAACGACGACGTATCAGTAGTTATCCATCGATGCCAATATATATATATATAGTGTTCTTAATCAGAGGGTTGGGTTGGGTTGTTGTTCATTGAAACAAGTTTTCGATTCCTTTGCTGATCTAAATAATTATGCAACACGGCAAAGAACCCGTCAACACGAAACGCGAACAACCCCCATGTGATTAGAATTAGAACAGTGATTCATTTTCATTTTGTTTGTTTCTACACAGATATTTACATCACTTGTACAAACACTGTTAAACATTTTTATAACGCCAACTAATTATAAATCATTCTAGATATCATTATTAAAGTAGTTATATCAAAATTACTCTAATAATTTTATTAGACTTTAATTTTTATGTAGGGTTAATATAAATTATTTTACATTATTAATCAATAAAAATCACAATTAGTATAATTTTTTAAAATAATTATTATAAAAATTAATAAATTTATCGTACATATTAGTGCATGATTGAATGACAATGACAATGTAAAAAAAAATTATACTATTAGTATATAGACTTTTTATTTTATTTTATTATATATAGTAAATTATAATCCAATGAGAATGTAAAAAAACAATGTAAGTATATTTAAATTAAATTCTATTTATATCAGACCAACTAATTATGAAATAAATTTCTGAATCTGTGCTAACAGTTTCGTCTATAGAAATGACATATTTTGGTAAAATTAATTTTTCCAAAAATAAATAATTACAACAAAACAGATTTTTAATTTATATTCCATCTTTAAAAGATGAATAAATCTTGTATATGAATTATTATAATGTAAAAAAAATAATAGGGATTCTTTTCCTCGTAATATAACTAGCTTTAAATATTTATTATTATTTCTACAAACTTTAAATATAGAATAAAAAATTTAAATGAGATTTTAAAATCAATGACACTGACAGAAGTATTTAAGAATTTATTTTATCTTTTAAATTGTTAAAATCAATAATAATATATTTAAATTTAAAATTAAATACATAGTTGAACGCGACAAGTCTTAAATACTCCTAATGTAAAACTTCTTAATACACTCAAATTAAAATTTAATTAGAGTTTCTTTAAAGTAGGATGATGACCAAAAAGATGTAATTAAAATTATTAATGAGAAATATAAAATATAAAAGCGCGAACAATAATGTCAGAATCTTAACCTTTAATATCATAAATGTTTTAAATTATTACTTAGAAAACATATATTAAATAGTATAATTTTATATTTTAGTATAATAAATATTTTAAGTTTTATGAATATTTTTCAATTTCTGTAAAAAAAAGAGAGAGAATATATTTCAATTAGGGTATCCAGAGCAATAATTAACATTATTTATTACAAAAAGGATTTTAATAATATTTCACAAATATTTTATTTCTTAAAAATTATTTTTTTATATTTTATTTTAATACAACGTAAACGCAATTTCGCGTGACATTTTTCACTTAAAAAATAAACAATATTTTTTATAATATAATTAATTTAGGCAATAAATATCAAGCTTATTAAAATATTCAAGTTGGAGACAGGTGCATGCCTGCAGAGGAATGCCACCGTTGCTAAGTTTGCTACTAATTGTTTTTTTTTTTTTAGAATTAAAATACTCCGTAACAATTGTTCTACTAGCTTACTTTTGCTAGTTTCTCTCCAAACCTAGTGAAAAATTATTCATACCTTTGAAGTATGGAACGTCATCTTTATAAATAATAAATAAATTATCCAATAGACAATTTTGATTGGAGTATAAACTAAACTAAAATACTAATCTGTGCAGTTACACGAAAATTAAAAAAAAAAATCTTTCAAACGAAAATCTAGAAAACTGGAAGAAAAAAAAACTACTAACCACACACGGTAAGGAAATACTGTATATTAAAAAAATACAATAAAATAACAATTTCCAGAACATTTCACACCTAACGAAAATTAGAAAAAATTATTAATACTAGAAAGAAATTAGGAAAGCTGAATATTTTAATACTAGTGTTTGGAGCGACATACTAACTAACATATTTCGACCATACCAAAAAAAGACTACATTTGGACTAACATTTGAACGACGTAAACGCAATTTCACGTGACATTTCCATTTCAAAAATAAACAATACTAGTATTTTTTTGTTCTATAATAAATTTAAGCAATAAGTATGAAGCTCATTAAAATATTCAAATTGGGGACGGTGCATGTCTTCGGAGCAAAGTCACCGTTGCTAAAATTCAAAAAATAGAAATCCCAAGAGGAAGGGCATTTTGGTGATTATTCACTGAACCATGAAACGTGGCACCAAACGATAGGAAACACCAGCTACGCTGTGTCCTTTCCGCAATATATTCCCCATTTTGCATCTCAACAATCACTCTTATTACCACTCACTGCCACTTCCTCTCTCTCCACCGTCAAACTCAAGCTTCCCGTTTTCCGATCCCTCTTCCCCCACGCGCCTCTCACTCCCACCTTCCCCACGCGACGTTGGCGTTTTCTAGAACACGCTTCGTTTTTTTCCTCTCTTTTATGACAATGTCGTTTTGTTCGAGCTGCGAGCGTTTTGTTTTCCACGCACAGATTTGAACTTCGCCAGAGATTCAGCGCTTTCTTCTCTCTATGGCTCTTGGAGACTTCACTGTGTAGGAAACAACGGTTATTGGCTCTGTGAGGTGAACGAGAGTCTCGGTTAGGTTTTTCGGTTGGGGTTTTGAGGGATTTAGGGTTCGTGTGGTTTGGATTTTGGGGATGAATCGAAGTTTCAGGGCTCAGGAATCGCAAATGCACGCTGCGTTGAAGCAGAGGGAGCAGCAATTTGGGGGTTTGAGGGCTTCGGTGATGAAGGAGAAGGAAGAGGAGCTCGCATTGTTTCTGGAGATGAAGAAGCGTGACAAGGAGCGGAATGATCTTCTGCTTAACAACTCCGAGGAGTTCGATGCACCTCTCGGTATAGATTTATGCTCGTTTTCTTTGTTTTTTGGTGTTGAGTTTTTTTGAAGATTTGCTTCTTTGTAGAGTCTAGTGAGCTGAGATGAGCTTGTGAAGTTGTGTACATGTTAGTTTGCCATGTTGTTTTGGACTTTTAAGTGGATGAAGAACTAGAAAATGATTGTGTTATTTGAATTTCTGTTTGTTATCTTATATGTTTCATGGTTTCAGTGTCGAATGCGGGTGCTAATCCCATATTTAACATTTCGTCTTCTACGCCGGCTCCTGTGCGGAAGACTGGTGTTGATGATTTTCTCAATTCGGAGAATGATAAGAATGACTATGACTGGTATGTGGTACCCTTCTAGTGGCATTTTGATTCCATGTGTTTTCTTCATTATGTTTCTCTTGCCATTCTGTTTATTAGTGCAATTATGGAATTTTTGTTGTATAAATAACACTATATTATATCCCAATATAGTGGTTTCTAGTGGGCACACTTAATAAATAGGTATGACCTCCTTAGCCACGTCTGTTTAGGCATACAAGAGACTTACTGAGGTTTCTTGAGTTCTAGAGGGCACACTCAATAAATAGGGCAAATACTGCAATGTTGGCATCACCATCCATGCCGCTCGTTTGCAGCTAAGAGACATGGTGGAAGCCTCTAATATCAATTGATAAGAATCTTGAGAGAACCACAACACAGAAGCTAGTAGTTGTAGTTGGAGAGTCGAAGGCCTTATAAACTCCACATTAGAATCCCATACTTTCAATGTGGGACTCAAGTCTCATACTTTGCAATTTGATCCTAACATCCAGAAACTTCTCTGAATAAATTCGGTGCCATGGCCTCATTTACCTTAATTCTCATAACTTGCTACTAACCCATCCCATTATGAATCCTTTGGATGTCTTAATGAGGAAGACAGTAGAACTCCCAATATAAATCTGACTTAAAAGGCCATGCAAAAGCAGAAGCTGCAAAAATCGATTAAAATATCCTGGAATTACACACAAAAAAACTATAAAATATTTTCTTTTCTATTGCTTCTGCATCACATTGGTTTTTATTATTGCAGATATTTTATTTATTTATTAGTCCACCAGCTATTTATGTATCCAAATGGCCTTTTAAAGTTTCTTAGAGCCAATTTGGATAAACTTCTCAATTAGTAATTACAGGAGAAAAATATAATGAATCAAAGAGGTAAAAGAATAAAATTTCTCTCCAAAGTTAAAATTTACATATGCACCTCTACTTTTTCATAAGCTCCCTCATCTAACTTTTCCATAAGTTGTGATGCATAAGTTGAATTTAATTTATGGAAGAAGTTTGGTTCATTTTACCTCCTTAATTTTTTTTTCATTTTCTTCTCCTATGTGTTTATTGAGAAGTTTGTCCTACCTGACTCTAAATACAAAGTAAAGCTAGAACAAATTATTATTTTTCAAATTGGTGCTTAGCATGGTTAATGTGTTTTCAGGCTTCTAACTCCTCCTGGTACTCCTCTTTTTCCTTCTTTGGAAATGGAAAGTCGAAAGACTGTTATGAGTCAACTTGGTACTCCAACCACACGTCATGTAGCATTAAAATCCAGGGTAAGCATTTTCAATGAAGCTTTCAGACCATGTAAATTATTTTATGATAATTGGTAGATGTGTATCTTTTGTGTCTGGTTTCTTTTCCTTGTAAGTTTTGGTTTTTAGAAAACTTCTTTTGTTAGAAATATCATTATATCATTATTATTATGCAGTATGCATGATGAATGTGATCTCGACTTTCAGCAGAAATAATTGATTTGTTTTACATGTGATCAATATATTTTTTCAGTTGTTATTGTATATTTTGCACTACTGATGATTTACTAGAAATGAATTGTTAGTATATCCTGCTTCTCATAACAATGTTATCCTTGTACTATGAAATTAGCTTCTTATCATATTGCTTGTTTTACAGATTTTCCATAACATGCTTTGGTTCAGATCTAAGTATCACATTGTATTGAATATGTATGTATTGAGACTTTTAGATTCAATAAGTAAATTGTCCATTCTTTTTTTTTTTCTTCTTTAAAGTGATAAAAATGACAATGCTCTTTATCTTTTTAGTGATTCCTGTTAGTGCTTTACAGAAAATTTAATTTTTGATAGAGCCCAATAGTCTTTGATTGATCCATGTTGTCACTGATCTCTGATAGTGAGAATTGGCTTGGTTGTTAGTGTCAGAAATTCAATCTTCTTTTTTAATTGTTTCCTTGTGGTTATAGTTAGCAAATCATCAATCAGAGCCTGCTGGGAGGACTAATTTAGTATCTAAACAACCTTCTTCCTCTCCTGGGTTGAGCTCTTCAAGTGGTGGAACTAGGAGGCCTTCATCATCAGGGGGTCCAGGATCACGACCTGCAACACCTACTGGGCGCCCTACATTAACCACAGCTTCAAAATCATCAAGACCCTTGACACCTACATTAACCGCAGCTTCAAAATCATCACGATCTGCAACTCCTACTAGGTCCATGGTAGCTACATCCAAGACCACAACTTCCACAATCAAGCCTGCAGTTTCTGCCACTAAGCCTTTGGCTTCTGCCACTAAGACTCCAGTCCCTGCAGCTAAACCCACAATTCCATCAAGATCCTCTACACCTTTGTCAAGATCTGCTGCAAGATCTTCAACTCCAACTAGCAGGCCTACTTTACCTCCTTCCAGGCCCACATCAAGAGCATCTACTCCAACCCGGCGACCCTCTTTACCATCAAGTGAACCCAGTATATCTGCTTCTTCAGTTAGAGTTTCTTCAAGCCCCAAGCCAGCTACTGTGACATCAAGGCAGCCAACTCCTGTGACAACAAGAAAGCCTGCTCCTGTGAACTCAAGGCAACCGGCAGCACCATCACGTGGCAGTTCACCAACAGTTAGATCAAGACCATGGAAGCCATCTGAGATGCCAGGTTTTTCACTTGATGCCCCACCTAATTTAAGAACAACGTTACCTGATAGGCCACTGTCAGCAACTAGGGGAAGGCCTGGAGCACCCACTTCCCGGTCTTCATCTGTGGAGCCTTCTTCTAGTGGAAGACCCAGGCGACAATCATGCTCTCCTTCAAGAGGACGGGCTTCCAATGGCAGTGTTCATATCAGTGGGAACTCTATGCCAGCAGTTAGCCGTGGGCACTCCAAAGTAAATGACAATGTCAGTCCCGTTGTAATGGGCACCAAAATGGTTGAGAGGGTAATAAATATGCGAAAACTAGCACCTCCAATGATTGAAGACAAAAACTCTCCCCGTAGTAATCTGTCTGGCAAGTCAGCTTCATCTCCAGATAGCTCAGGTTTTGGAAGAACACTTTCAAAGAAGTCCTTGGATATGGCTATTAGGCATATGGTGCGCATCTTCTCTGCATCCTATTTGTTGTCTTTCCAGATGAAAAATAAACTAGTCATGGCATATCTGCATATAAATGACTACTCTTCTCATATAATCACTAATTACCTTTTCTTGATGCATGCTGTATTAAGCTTTAGATATTCAAGTTTCTTATTTATTACCTTCATCTAACATCACGATATTTATTAATTATTAAACCGATTAACTTAATTGATTAGAACTGATTGAGTTGGATGATTCTTTTCTCATCCTTTTGCTTGTTTATCTTTTGAATAGGATATACGGAGAACCATTCCTGGCAATTTACGGCCATTGATGACAAATATTCCAGCATCTTCTTTGTATAGCGTGAGGTCTGGATCTCATCATGGTCGAACGATTAGTGTTTCAGGCTCTCCTCATGCCACAAGCAGTAATGCTAGTTCTGAACTGAGTGTAAACCAAAATGGCATTTGTTTAGATAGCAGTGAAGTAGATGATGATATTGGCAGTGAGAGATGTGGTCAATCCCCTGCCAGTGTACGGGGCAGGTAAACTTTTCACACTTTGGGTAATTCTGCGTATTTAAATAGCATCAACGTTCTTATCCTGGTTTCAGCCATAGCGGATTTGCATATGGAGCTAACCATGCTTGTACTAATGTAAAGCTTCTTGGAAGTGATGTAACCTCATGTAATGAGAGGTACTCTGATTTTAAGTAGATGGGTTATATGTTGTAGCGGTAATGCTCATTTTTTGAAACAAACCGAGGTTTATCCTCCATTTATGAAAATTGAGCTTATTATCTGGAAACAATAAGCCAGATATTTATCCTGTGTCAATGTCAATGTAAATGTTTGACAAATTCGCCTAGATAAGCATTAGGCTTCACTTTCTAGTTTTTATTTTTGTTTTTTGATAATTGACTGCTTTGTAAGCCTATGGAGGGAGTGGATGAAAATAAGAGAATTTGCGAAATAGACGTGTTAAAAATTAACCGTAGGTGACAGTGAGAGTAAGAGATATAAAGTAATAAAACTATCGAGACTTGTTTATATGCGTTGGTTATCATTAAAAGATTTATATACATTAAAATAAATTAAAGTGAATATTTTCATATCTGTTGAGTATGAAATTGCTTAATTGCATTTGATTCAAATGACATTATCGTAAAGGTTTTTGGTCACATTTATATTGTCACTTCTTTTGAGTCCATGACGGATTCTAGTGTGCAACACCTACCAAAGTGTTGCACGGTGCAAGACTTCACCTAAGTCTTGCACGCTAGAATCTGTCTTAAATCCATAATGATTTAGAAACTTTGGATTTCCTAACAATAAAGGAATGTCCACTTTTTTTTATTGTTGGACATTCCTCACAAAGCACAGGACTATCGATAACATTAAATGATATTTATGAATGTAAACAACTAAAAATGGCGTCAATCTATTTTACACCAACACACAAAAATCAATAATTTAGTACATAATAAAGGCATACATACCATTAAGATGAGATGGAAGGATAGCTAAACCTTGTTCTCTAACAACAGGTTTGTTATATTATTTGAAGAAAAAATGAATGTCGTATTTGGTAAATGTTGTGTTTAAGTACAAGTTTTGGTTATATTTTTTTAATATGGACATTAGTGCAAGTCATGATTGAATCCACGACTCCTTCATGAATAAATAAAAATTTTCAAAAAAATTTAAGTCTTACATATGAAATGTCTTTAGTTTTTAACACAAAATTAAAAAAAAAAAAAACTTACAACTTTCATTCAATAAAAAAATTGTTTCCCCAAAATTAAAAAAAATAATAATTAAGTTTTTAGTCCCTAAATTTTTCAAAATTCAATTTTTAGTCCCGGAACAAAAGTTTGACTGGTCAAGGTCCTTTAACTTCTTAAAAATTCAGTTTGTAGTCCTTGAATAAAATTTTGACCAGTCAAGGTCCTTAAACTTTTTAAAAATGAAGTTTTTAGTCCCTAAAACCTCATTAAATAATTAAAAGTAATAGGTTTCAAACTTTTGTTCAAAGACTAAGAATCGAATTTTTAAAAAGTTTAAGGACCTTGACTGGTCAAAATTTTGTCCAGGGACTAAAAATCGAATTTTTAAAAAGTTAAAGGACTTTGACCAGTCAAACTTTTGTTCAAGAACTAAAAATCAAATTTTGAAAAAGTTTAGGGACTAAAAACTTAATTAACCCTAAAAAATAGAGTTGTAGATGAAGTCATGTCTTTAATAAAAAAAAAGTTGTTAACCAAAGACTAATATAAAAGGTTGTTTTTAAGAAACTTTTTAAAAAATTAAAATTAAATTCCTAAATAAAAAAATTTGCATTAAAAAATGTGAAAAAAAAAGTTGTTAACCAAAGACTAATATAAAATGTTAGAAAGAAAATCTAAAATCGTACATAAAAATACTACTTTCAAGTAATAAAAAACTAGTTTTGTGAAAAGAAAAATTAAAAAAGTTTCTTTTTAAAAGACTATGGCTAGGGTGAACCACTATTTCATGTGATTTATTGTGAACCATTATTAATGACTGTTAGATTAATTCT
This sequence comes from Pueraria montana var. lobata, assembly GCA_026413185.1. Classification (NCBI taxonomy): domain Eukaryota; kingdom Viridiplantae; phylum Streptophyta; class Magnoliopsida; order Fabales; family Fabaceae; genus Pueraria; species Pueraria montana. Next base: position 60,575,205 of record CM048655.1, on the reverse strand, counting down.
GGTACACAACCTTATTGTAGACTCTTCCCCATCTAAACCCACCCCTTCCCTTCCATAGAACCCGTCGGAAGTCCAGCTAGTGCAGTTAGAAGAGCGGTGAACGGAGTGTTGTCAGGAGGTTGGCAGTAGCGCCGCCACAATGATGCCATGAGATGATGATGTGGTGGCGCTCGTAGTTGTCGAAGTTGTCGTCAAGGAGGTTTTGGCAGAGGAGCGTGGCATTGAGCGGCGGCGCTTGCGGTGGATGCTGGTGGCAAATCCAAACGCAGGATTGGAGCTTGATGGAGAGGATGCTACGGCTGAGGATGACTGGTGAGGAAAGCGTGGCAACGAAGATGAAGAGAAAAAGGAATGTGAATCGTCGTCGCAACACTCCACGATCGCCTTCTGTTCTCACTCTCATCCTTTCTTCAACGCTGCAGGAAGCAGAAGAGTACGAGAAAAAACCAGATCTAGGACAAAAACCATAAGCGATGGATCTGGGACAAAAAACCTCCTCACCATCAGCCTTGAACACGTATATCCAGATCCAAGTTCAACCTTCGTCTTGAACGACATTCTTTTATTTCCCAAATTCAAAGACGAAATATGAGGTTATAGTGTGTTGAGAGGAAGTTGTTTGTAATCCTTTGTTTCTAATGTGTCAATGTTTATGGAATCTAGAACATTTTGGAAATTTGGAGTTAATTTCTCATTCCAATCTCTCAAATATGTTTGTTTGTGATGGAGATGATTGTGGAGTAGAGCATGATGGTGGAGAGTGGATCACCGTCGAAGAAATTGATGGTGGCGATGGAAGGGCCACTGGAGGCAGTGGAGGGGAGACGGTGGACGAGCTGGCGGAGACCTGGAGAAGCAGGTGTGCCTGAGGGAGAAAAAAAAATTAATGCAGATAGTCCATTCTATTATTGTATAGATCAGATGAATATAAGGGTGGACAAAAGTGGTCCACCAAAAATCACATGACTACCTTGTCCACCTAGAAGCCGTCTTTAAAAAAAATTAAAGAAAATCAGTCTTGTTTATAAGTACACTTTTGTGACGCGGGCTACCATGTACCACAATGTTAGGTGGTCCATAATGCACCACAAATTTTATCCTTCAGATTCATAATATTATGGTGCACCTTCTGCGCCATATCTTTCTCTATCCCATCTCTCCCCAAATATGAGTCCTTCCAGTTCCAACCTGTTGGAAAATATTTTTCTCATAATTTAAAATTTAAAGTAAATATATTTTCTTTTTCTCAATTAGTTTATTCTAAAGATTCTAAAGATAAAAACTGCCCCGTATATTCTTAACTCCTATATTTTAGGAAGCTTTTTACTTGGTCAATTATTTTTTTGTGAACGTTACTGTTTCAGTTTTGGTTTGTTACTTTTGTATCGTTACTGCTCCATGTATTAGTTGCACACGTTGTGGCTGATTGTTGCTGCACGTTGGCCTTGGAGGTCTATATATATTGTTGCTCCCTGATGGGAAAAGAAATAAGACACACACAACACAAAAAACATACTCTGCTGTTCTTGTAAAATTAAATTAATGCAGCAGCAGCTTTCCTTTAATTCTTTCTTTTACTTTTAAAAAAATTCTTCTACTATTAAAAATATATTTTGGAGTATTGGTGTGTTTGGTTCGGGGATCCTTCTCTGCACAAGATTGATCTAATGGGTTGTCGTATCTTGGGAGAGGAGCGCATCAATTTCAAGTACCAGTGCAGTGTGGCGTTTTCTCTCTAAGGACAGCGCATTGCGCGCTTCAACCCAGGCTCTTTCTAAACTGCTTTTGTTATATTTATTTTTTGTACCAATTGATTACTATAATAATTATTGTGTACTTTGATTCTATATAAAATATCACTGCTATGTTTGTTGTTTTGGTTTTTTTCTAAATTCTTATCTAACAATCTTAGAGAGAAAAATCCTTCTCGTACTTATTCCTTTCTTTTAATAATATGGTGCGATGGATTTACTGGTGAGAAATGTGTTTATATATTTCTTTTATTAATACATGCACTTCAATGTATTTGATGATGAATATTATTTTTGTGTTAAAAGGTTTTTTTTTTTTTGTCACTGCTTTCCCTTATTCCTTATATTGAAGTATATAGTTTGAAGCATGTTATGCATGAGCAGTGTGCCAGTAGAAAATGTGATGGCTTGCTTGGTTTATGAAATATGAACCCCTTTATATAGATCAAGAGATATAGTAAGCTGAACAAACCTATGCTACCGTGAAATTCTTGAAAGTTTTTGGTTTAGTTTCTCGTTGTCGATTGACTTAGTTCTACTATTCTTTTTACTAAACATATATATTAGTATGGTTTGTTGGCATTAGCATGTATAATTTAATTATTTTGATGGGCCTGCAGATATTTTGTTTGGATTTGCATGGAAGATTTTGAATGCTTTTTTTTTTTTATCTTTCATTTTAAACACTACATATGCGTGTCTCCGCCATCGTTAATTTCGGAGTTGTCCATACCTATAACTGCCTTCCTTCATTTGAATTATTTGGCAGAATCATTGGTCTTTAAAAAAAAATGCTAAGATTAATATTAATCAGACTCGGCTAAAAGAGTTTCAATTGGAAATATACATGCATTGAAAAGTTTACTTGAGATTTATGACTCCTCTGTTTGTATCTGGCATGAGTTATAATTATTTACTCATATTGGTATGTTTTGTAAATTTGGCTAAAGTGGTATTATACTGTTAGTTTATTATTGCTGTGATTTTTTTTTAAGTTGTAGTTTCTATATATGTACCATTTATGGTGGCTGTATTTTGGGCTTTTATTTACAGATTATACTAGCTTGATTGATGTTTTCCGAAATCAGGAGACATGAAGTGGACCAAGTGGTACATGCATACATGATGAAAATATATGTGAAATGTTTCCTATATGTGTATTAGACTATTAGTCACGTAAGAAACAGTCATAGATGAAAATTTTTATTTGGTGTGTGATTATAATTACTGTTCAGTTCTTCAGTATGCTTATATTTTATTTGTTCTTGCTTGACGGATAAAAAAAATGTTTATTCACTGTTTTCTCGACTACCATCTTTTGCATATATACCTTAACTAAGCCTAACCTTGTTAGTGATCGGTATCACTGTTAATTTATGATGCAGCAATTTAGTCTCATCTTCTTCTGATTATCTTATTATCCATCATAGAAGCACTTGTCTATATCTACATTGATCAGTAATATTGTTTTTCATATTTCTAATGTATTGGTTGTTTTACGTAGCAATGTGCATAAATTATTGATATGCAACCTTTTTGAATTTGTAAGGAAGCAACTCATGTCATTCCATATCATGGTGTTTGTAATATCCTTAATGACATTGGCACTAGGTCGTGCCATGCATGCAGGAACAAATTTCCTTAAATTATTTCTTACAAAGTTAATGTATATTTGGCTTATTGGCTTCACAGGTTAGAAGCATGATACAAAAGTATGTCATTGTACATCCTATGATGTAAGGCGGCATCTACGGTGGACTAATAATGTAAGTGGTCTATCATGGACCATTATTTATAGCCTTTGGATTGATCTAAGATGTAAAATTTTATTATACATCCTACACAGCAAATTCCTCCCCCAACCTTCCACAACCTCTCTCTTCGTCATGTGTTGTCGCCGGAGGCGATTTCCGGCGACGGCACCTTTTTTTTTTCATTTTTTTTCTTTTTGTCTACTTCTTCTCCGACAGTCCGACACCCACACAACACTAGATTCAAACACCATCGAACACAAAAACTACACATTTACCATTATCGAACCAGATTAGTGGATCAACCATGCGCCTTCTTGCAAAACCAAACCAACCCAGGATCGCTTTTTCTTTTTCTTTTCCTCTTCTTCTTCCCTCCTCTATCTCCAATTCCTTCTTTTCACAGCCACAAGCAACCACAAGCTCTCTTCGGTAATCTCAGGAATTTTATTTTCATTATTTTTTCCCCCTTCTTTGAGTTTGAATTATGATATTTTAGGATTATTGCATCTATGAACAAGATCAAGCGCATGCATAGGTTCCCTGGGTACCCAATTGAGAAAAGTTGAGATTTGATATTGTATTGAGAAGTGGGTAGATTCGATACTCACAAGTTCAATTCTGTACCTCCATCACAATGCTTACTTATTTGGAGTTTTATTGTTAAGTGGTAATATGATTGTAAATTGTAATTGTATTGTCTGCGTCGAGCAATAGGTTGAGCCGATTTGGTTCGACCGCGGCGCGTGGGGTTTCGTCTCGGTTGAACGACGTGTTCCCCGATCTTAATGGTGGAGTCGTGGTGGAGGGTGAAGGGGGCGTGGGGAGGGGTCTTGGAGCAGTAAAAAACGGTGCCGTTTGAGTAGTCGAGGTTTCGGAGGAGAGAGTTTGAGGAGGAATAATCCAATAGATAGGATGCAGGGTATGGCTTTTGAGATGAGATTAATCTAATGGCTCATAATTGTGATTCACCATGAACCACTTATTAAAATGGTCCATTCTAGACGCAGCCATGATGTAATACTAAAAGTTGGTCAAGCGGTACTTATGTGTTTCAAACCAGTGCAACAACTTGCCTTTTGCTTGTGTCAAATGATACATCTTATCTCTATGCATTGCGATAGCCAAGTTGCTATTGCCAAAGTTACTGGCAATGTTTTAATGAGAAAAGAAGACACCTCAGAGTAAGATAATAGTCTACTAGAGATTTGATATCTCATGGTGTTATTTCTCTTGATTATGGCAGGTCTAAAAAGAAAGTTGCGGATCCTTTACTTACTAAAAGATTGACATGTCAATACATATTTAAGTCGTCGAGGGGAATGGGACTGAAACCCATCAATTAGTCATAACAATGGACACCAGTCTCCGTGTGATTGGCGATCCCATGAATGGAGTTCAACGGGTAACAACGAAGTTGTTTTGTTGACAAAAGTACACCAAAATTATTATTTTTACAGAGCTGTTCCGATTTCCATTCCTATGGCGAGGTGTAATGTAAACTGTGGCGATTATAAGGTTGAGGTATACATATTTTTATGAAAAGATCAAATTTAAATACCTCTTAATGAACCCAACGACAGTTAATTGTGGGGGTGGTAGTCATAGATCACTCTTTGAGGGTTCACCTAGTGAGTGTGGTGGTGGGGCCGCCGTTATGAGATATGGGCTAATCTCTAAGTGACACTCACGAAACAAGATACATGCGCAAGGCCGTAACGCGCACCCACTGATTAGAACTCAAATGAATACCTATATTATATTGTGCTGTGTTCTACAACTTGGTTAAAGGGGTGTAGTTCAAGACAATCTAGTCACTACATTTTTCTCATGTGGAAGTTCATGCACTAGGTGTAAGGCTCAAATCCGGAAGGTTCCTTATACTGAAAAATATAATATCATATGTTCCATTAAAAATTGTTTTTCAATATTTTACGTTATTATATTATTATATTGTTTTATTTCCTTAAATTTTAAATTAGTGGGGAATTGTTGGAAAATATTTTTCTCATAATTTAAAATTTAAAATAAATATATTTTCTTTTTCTCAATTAGTTTATTCTAAAGATAAAAACTGTCCCGTATATTCTTAATTCCTATATTTTAGGAAATTTTTTACTTGGTCAATTATTTTTTTGTGAACGTTACTATTTCAGTTTTGGTTTGTTACTTTTGTAACGTTACTGCTCCATGTATTAGTCGCACACGTTGTGGCTGATTGTTGCTGCACGTTGGCCTTGGAGGTCTATATATATTGTTGCTCCCTTATGGGAAAAGAAATAAGACACACATAACACAAAAAACATACTCTGCTGTTCTTGTAAAATTAAATTAATGCAGCAGCAGTTTTTCTTTAATTCTTTTTTTATTTTTATAAAATTCTTTTACTATTAAAAATATATTTTAAAGTATTGGTGTGTTTGGTTCGGGGATCCTTCTCTGCACAAGATTGATCTAACGGGTTGTCGTATCTTGGGAGAGGAGCGCATCAATTTCAAGTACTAGTGCAGTGGGGGCATTTTTACTCTAAGGACAGCGCATTGTGCACTTCAACCGAGCGCATTGTGCACTTTAACGGAGACTCTTTCTAAACTGTTTTTGTTATATTTATTTTTTGTACCAATTGATTGTTATAATAATTATTGTGAACTTTGATTCTATATAAAATATCACTGTTTTGGCTTTTTTCTAAAATCTTATCTAACACAACCACCCCTCGCCGACCGACCACCGTTTGTCGCCGCCAAGGCGATTTCCGACAACGGCGGTTCCCCCCTTTTTTCTTCTCCTATTATGCAATGGCAAAAGATTAAACATATTTAAACACCATTCCATTGTATAATGTGATTTGTTTTTGTTTGTACATGTTTGCTTTTGCTGTTTACAAAACCAAGGAGCGGCGCGTCGTTGATGGCGAAGATGACGATTAACTCTCAGGCGCGGGCTCTGTACTCATTGGCCGTGATTTAGTTCAACGGCAACGGCGGCATGGCGCTTTGCGCGAGAGTGGCATTTCTCAACAGGTTAGATCCTAGATCTGACGCTTCTGCGGGTCGCTCCGTCGTGCATGCCGCCCGGGTCCAAATTCGTTGTTCACACCGTCGGTGTTCAGATCTGTCTCTCACGCCGTCGGTGTCCATATCTGACAAGCACTCCATCGACGTCCAAATCTGCCTCTTGCCTTATGCGAGTGAGTTTTCAAATCATCATCGCTCGCGTTTCGATTCACTTTCAGTACGTTGTAGCACTTCATGCCCATTGACGGTGGCATTTTGCGGCTCTGGTGCGGAGGAGCGTGGTGGACCGTTGGAATTGACGATAATCTTTGTTTGACATTTGGATTTTGGATTGAATTTGCTTTTTTGTGATTTTGCGGCGACGCATCGCAGCTGGTGGTGGAGGAGTTTTTGAGGAGTACAGACGATTATGGTAGATGTGGTAAACGGTCACGAGTGGTGGTGGAGGAGATTTATGGCGGCGAGCCGTGGGGGTGTAGAGGAGGTAGAATAGTTTCTGATTAGGGGAAGGATAATCTAGTGTGGACAATGCATCATACAATTGCGAGGACTAGATAAATCCTACCATCAATAAAAATGGAGCAATGTGGTGGTCCACGGTAGCAATGGCCCACTTTTGTTATTTGTTAGGACATTTAAGATGCAGCTACACCGTGACACGGGAAATACGACATGTAGAGTATTGAATTCTATTTTGCAGAAAACAAAACTTTAGGTATCATCTCATAAAATCCAAACAAATAAGAGAACAAATGATGCAATTTTAAAAAGATAACCATAATGTTGGTATAGAAGACAATGATGTTCATATATTCAAACAAGAAACTAAGTTCATTCCACTAATGGAATTTGAATTTTAAAGAAACATATGCCCTATCTGAATGAAGTTTAAACTTGAAGCTCCATCTGGCTTGTATACACAATCAGTAGCTTTACTGTATGACTATTATTATACTACTAGTATATTCATGAGATATCTGAATTCATTTATCAACAAAAGCCGACTCAGCCAAATCAATGGCTCGAGCAAGACCAGCAGCTTTGTTTTGACACTCTTGGTGCTCATCATCAGGGACACTGTCAGCAACTATACCAGCACCGGCTTGAAGGTAACCAATCCACTCGCGGCGTTGGTTGAGGTCTTTGTATGAGTACATTGTGTCATACCTAGTTCCTGTTGGAAAGACCATTGTCCTAAGAGCAAGAGCAATGTCCATCTCACCAGAGAAAGAGATGTATCCAAATCCTCCACTGTAAGGCCCTCGCCTTTTCACCTCCAGTTCATCAATCAACTCCATCGCCTTCACCTGCATCCACATAAGAATAAATCAAGGTGGCAAGTTTTGAAAAGTTGTTTTCACTGTTTTCTATAATTAAAAGTTGTTTATTGTATTTAAAAACAAAGTGACAGTTTTGTACTGTAATTAAAAGCCAAAACAAAAATTGTTTTCCCTAAGTTGATTAAGGAATTACAAACCTTTGGCGCTCCACTGACAGTTCCAACAGGCAATGCAGCTCGCAGGGCATCCCAGGTAGTCAAATGGTCTTGCAACTCTCCAGTAACCTATAATAAATAATGAATAATTGAATAAGCAAATCACGTTTTTGGAGGGAGGAAAGAGGACCATGGAAGCATCAATGTAATATAGGATAAGTGACGGTAACCATAATTACAAGAAATGTTTTGTAAAACAAGGTAGAGAATGATACATAACATTTTAAAGACCATATTCACCACACTTGATAACAAGGAAAGATTCTCACCGTTGAGCTTATGTGCATGACATGGGAATATCGTTCAATATTCATAAGCTGTTCTACTTTAACAGAACCACTTTTTGCAACCTACAAAAGAGAATTCCAGTCATCAGAACCATCACAACTTACAGTATCCAATATAAACCATCTTTTCATTTTCAAAAAGTCAGAATAAACTACTTTCTACATAAAATCATACAAACAATTTTTTTCCGCATCATGATATATAACAAAATGAAGTTAAAGCAAATTATAAAATTATAAATATTATTGTAATGGTTAACGATAACTTTTAAGATCCGTATTAACTTTTAAGATCATTTTTCTTTAAGATACATGTACCTACTGTTTCTAACACAACCACATAACAGGTTGCAGATTGGCTTTTACTGAACACCTACACAAGTTCAGATAAAGGTTTGGCAACTAAAAGTTAATGAAAGCATTGTTGAACTCCAATTATTAGCTATATATTGATTGATGTAACTTTGAATAGTGTGAAAAGAAAAGAAGGCCTGATTCCAAATTGTTTCAGAATATAGTGCCGTTGAGTTTCTCAATCCTTTGCCTTTGGATTACTCAATTCAATTTCTTGAATCTTGATGGAGGCAAGGGAAGGGATATAACTGTGTAACTCAACAGTAAAGTGTCAGTGTCACTTTGACATGGTGGAAGTCATCAATGCAAGCCTAATTATTCATAAACCCAATGCAAGTTTTTCTATTTTGATGTTGTGATCAAGCTAAGTGAGAATGGATAAGAGGCTGTAGAATTGCACAAGAATGGGAGGTGTTCATCAACTTCAACTCCAATAAAAGAGATTATGCAGTAGTAAATATAATATAAGAAATATGAGAGGCCATATTTTCTTTAAATAAACAATATAGTTAAGCAAACTATTGCTTCAAGACACCATTGAACAGGATAAACAAATAGGAGTATCCATTATAATAAATATTTATAACAAACCTTTCCAACATCATTGCGTCCCAAATCAACCAACATGAGATGCTCTGCACACTGCTTTTCATCGCTCAGCAGTGTTGCTTCTAACCTTGCATCTTCTTGTGGTGTTTTCCCCCTTCTAGCTGTCCCAGCCAATGGACGGTTCACAATCTTGTTCTGTTCATGACAAAATCATAATCACTATCAATTTTAAAATAGATAGTAGAGTAATTCAACAAACCTAAATTTTTTTTATTTAAGATTTATGACGAACATCCCACTTGCCAAGTAAGAAGCATAATTTAATTTTAAAATCTAAAATACAAAATCCTACCTGCTTTATACGCGTAAGAATCTCTGGACTTGAAGCAACTAGAATACATCCCCTAGCCTGTTTAGGAAATACATAATCATCAGAACATGAAAGAGCTGAACCACAAAACTTTTCCTGAATGAAGGAAGAAGTCTCAGATGTTACACAGAAATAAACCTGCAAATAGGCCATATACGGACTAGGATTCACAACTCTCAATGCTCTATAAATTTCAAATGGATCAGCAAACGTTCTTCGTTCGAATCTCTGACTTAATACAATCTGGAAAATGTCCCCTGCTTTAATATGTTCTTTTGCCTGAAGAACTGCCTCCTTGTATGCTTCTCTTGTCATGCTTGACTTCTTTAAAGTTGGACCAAAATGGTGAGTATGTAAATCCACAAAGCCTGGAGCCAGCCTTGGACTAGGAAATGTACACTTTAAATTAATTTTGATTAAATCATAACAGGTACATCATTAAAGAAAGAAATGGTTAATAGATGACTTACGGTTGGCCATCTTGTAATTTGGCCACTAATTTTTCTAATCGTTCCATTCCATCCTTGTAAGCACTCTCAGCTGAGGAGTACCGATCAATCCTCACCCAAAGAATCACATATGCTTTCTATTACACAGAATACGAGTAACAATGAAATATTGAAGTTATGAATGAGTCCAAAATATAATCCTATTAATGCAATTAAATGATAATTGGATAATTGGATAGTCATTTCATGATTTCTACCCTTTAAATTAGATCATTATATGTCCAAAGATGTAAAAAAGGCTTGTACATGAACACTGAAGAGTGAAAAGATTTTCCCTTCCTCATTCAATGAACAAAATCCAGTTAAAAACAATAAGAAAGAAAAGAAATCCTAACATTTTGTTTATGAAGCATCTGAATTGAGTTTTTCTTAAAATGATAAGAGGATATACTGCAGTGCAAATTAGAAATAGTGAGCTACATGTCAACATTAGAAACAACAAAATGTCATGTAGAAATACCAAACTAGATGCCAACATTGATACAGTATTTGTGAAGCATACAAGAAAAGGTACCTTTTCCACATGGTCAAGCACAATCACATTCTCATAGAGGCCCAGATGTATGTCAGCAAGGTTCCTGTCATCCTCTGGAGCATTTGAAAATGGTAGCTTTTTCTTTTCCACATAACGAACTGTGTCATATGAGAAATAACCTGCCCAACCACCTAGAAGAGCAACTTAAACAAGTTAATGTACTGTAGTTAATATAATTAGATGAAGAAAAAGATGACAAGAATACAGCTCTCTGTCTTTCACACGTGCACGTGCGCACCAGCAATCACACGTGCATGCACACACCATAAATAAGAAGTCGCGCAAAGACAAATAACACACGAAGTCAAGATTCAGATGACAAAATCTTAATCATCTAAAACCACAAGATTTCAACATCAGATACTATAAAAGCGTAAACCGCAAGCCGATTTAATGTTTTCTTTCATCTTAGGATTTTCTGTTATTACAAAGTTGTTTGTCCCTGCAGACGTCATGCGTCATACGTCAATAATCACGCATTTATAAATAAATGATAGCATCAAATAAATGATTCAGCCTCATCATTTCATATCCAAATTATGTTTGTATGAACATTTACTAAATGAACCATCATTTGACAATATCCTATCTTCGTACACAGGCATAGTTATGAATCTATGATAGTAGAACTCTTACCACAGAATGCATCTGGAAGTTCATCAATGAGATGGGGTTTCCAACCCTCTGAGATTTTTCTGGGAATCGTCATAGGATCGTCAACAATTTTCTCAGTTAAATTCCCAGACTCATGGTCAATTATTGTAACCTTATTTTCTTTCGCCACAACCTCCATTATAGGTTGAGCTCCTATAACACTATAACGCCCCTGCAATCAATCCAGTCTTGAATTTCAATAAAGAGACAAACAACTCCAAAATTGGAAATCACAAAACTACCAAAAGTACACTCACCACACTCGAAGCATGATAACTAGGTTCTGCAGACTCAAAAAGAAAGCTTGGAGCCTCCCTATCGTCTTCTTTAACCAAAATCCTGTAAGCAAGGATAGGGGTAAGCTGGTCAGCGAAGATGGACTGACAGAGAGGAATCAAGTTCCCATTCTTTGAAGCCTCTACAAACTTTCTTCCTTCCTCAACTGCAAAAGTAGTATCCATCATAAAATGTTTTATTAGTCCAAGATTTAATAAAAAGTTATTATAATGAAAACACGAAAGCGATTAACCAAATGCTTTATCAAAGGATACCTATCCATTTACCACAGGATATCGAAGAATTTATTCACACATGGAGAAAAAAATTAAAACTTGGTAATCAAGAAACCTACCCATTTGTCATTTTTGCCTTCATAGTTACGGTTACGGCACATCACAGATATCGTAGAATTTATTCAAACATGGAGCAAGATTGAATCTTTATGAACAAGATAGCTACCCATTTGCCATTCTTCCCATAATTTCATGTGGGGAACTCAAAACAAGACTACCAAACCAGAAGAACACTTACCATCGGAAGAGCTTGAGTGTGAAGAGCACCTCAACGTGAGAGGAGCGCGTGAGAGCGAAACGCCGGTGAATGTCGCCGGAGAGAGAAGGCTTCCGGAAGGAACCATGCGGCGGGAGAAGGCCAGGGAAGCCTTTGGAGACGTAAGGGACATTGGAAGTGTGGCAGAGAGCATCTTTGTAAATTCAGTTACTAGTACCGCTTCTAGTTCTTCTTAAGGCCGAGAAATGTATGCACTCACTGCATGCATAGCTTAGTGCTATTTATTGAACTTTTTCTTTGCTTCAAGTTCCAATGCAGCGTAAAACCCGCTTCAGTTACATAGCATTTCATTTGAACCTCTACATTTGCATGATTTGCTTTTCTTTTGTGTAGCTGTGTATGTGTATGCAGTTCAGGTGATTCAATGTTCTTTTTTATAAATAATTAAATACTACGTCCTATGTAAACAGGACGGAGGTAGTATATCATAAAATGGAAACATAAAATACAAATATTTTGGTCTAGTGTTTGACTTTTTGGGACTTTTTTGAGGAATGAAGAAAGCATCAAATCTGTATCTATATCTCTTTTTCCAAATTTACTTACGTGGAGGAATATGAATTATTGTTATATTTGTTTTTAGAAACATTCCATTTTCGAGCATATTTCTTTAATTTAATATTCTTTTCTTATTTCTAAATCTTTAAATGTTAAGTTACAATTGGTTTCATGGATGTGGTTTTTCAAGTGATTTTCATAAGCTCATAGTTATAGTTTTTACATCTTAAATGTAATTCTTTTATTTCTAACGTTTTCAAACATGCTATTAATTTTAAAAAGTAAGGCTTAATTTTATATTTTGCCCACATTTTTTACAATTTTACAAATTTTACTATCAAACTAATTTATTTACATATTTTGCTACTCAATTTTTAAAATTTCACGCATTCTATCCTCGGTTAGTTGATCGTTTTATGCCATTAGTTGATTGCTAACGTAACAAGTTGACTATGATTGGATGATAATGTAAAAACTATTTTACATTGTCAGTGCATCACCATTAAACTCAAATAAATGTGCATCGTTATGCACAATGTTTTGCTGTATTTTTTTCATTCTTTTATTTTTTTATTGTATTTTTATATTTTACTTTTTTACTAAGTACTATCTCTTGTTCTAATTATAAGTAACATATGACAAATCATCAATACCAAGGAAAGTACTTAATACAGCTTTTTTTAATTAATTCTACCATAAATTCAATTTTTATTCCAAAAACACCATTTGCTTTAAGTGGTTGTCATAAGAATAAGTGAGTGCATAGGAAATAAAGTTAACAATAAAGTAAGAGTATAAAAGAAATTTAATCTTGAGTAGCTTTAAAAACTAGTGATTGTTGTTTATAATTATGATCAAAGAAAAAATCAATTTGTTGCTTATAATTAGGACCAGAGGTAATATTTTGTATTTTGGAATTTATTATTTTGTTTTGAATGCAAAAATGCTTAATTACAACGTAGGAGAAAATGTGCAAAATTTTGAAAATTAGGGAGCAAAGCATGCGAACAAAGTTGTTGAGTCATAAGATAAATCATGACCCTCAATTATTTTGATTTTATGCAAAACAAATATTAAGTAAAAAGACTGCGTCTTATAAATGCCTATAGACAAAAACGTTGTATCTGCGTCTGTAAGATACAAATGATATGCAGACAGACGCTTAAGTCTGAAGAAGCATTTAAAGGCATAGTAAATGCACTATGGTTGTTGTAATCTGTTTTGTAGGGAATATTCATATAGCATCCTCCTAGGATCTGTCGAGTGCATAAAAAGGAATAGAAAGAAGAGTCAAAGTTTCATAAGTTTTCCTCGCCTCAAAAGACACGTTACAACTATCAATAAGTACTTGTCTAAACAAGCGATGTGACCACTGCAGCAGAAGGATATGGAGTATATCTCAAGAAAGATAAGCAGAATGCTTTATCAGCTCAAAATGACTAGTTGGTGACAAACATTTAATGCTCACATTAAATGCCCCTCAACCACCCTCCTTCAGACGATGGTCAGCCGCAAGAAAGAAGACCGTTTAGAGACAACGGTTACTTCCTTAGCAAGTCTATATATAGAAGAAGATTTGAAGTGCTGAAAAGAAGAACACATGAACTGAATTCAAAATTCAAGCATTCTTTCAAGCCTTCATTCTTTCTCTTGTAAAAATTCTTTTTGTAAAAGCTCTCAACTCACTTTGCGTATCCTGAGAGAAAAAGACTTAGTTCTTAATCTTGTATATCTGTCTGTAAGACAATAGTTAAAAAGTCTGTGCGCCCTTACAAAAACAAATCTTGTGATTTGTTTTAGAGCCAGAAGTGGCTTGGTAGAAAAGAATACTTGGGTTTTTAGCTTGGAGAGGCTAAGTGTGAAAAACTACTTGGGTGAGCCAGAAGTGGCAGTGAACAATACTTGTAACTTGTGAAACTGATTGGAACTTGGTGGTTTGCCAAGAACTGGACGTAGTCTCGGGGTGAGACGAACCAGTATAATTTCCTGTGTTGTCTTTCTTGATCCTATACCTTTTATAACTGCTTGAACTGACTTTGTCTTGTGATTTAAACTTGTTTTTTTTTTAAAAAAAAAAGGCTTTCATTTGTGAAGTTATCGTCTGTTAAACGTTCTCTTGAAAAACTGTATCTTTTGATCTACAGACGCTACACTATGTTTATAAAAAGTTTGCGAAAATTTTTATAAATTACAATTCAACCCCCCTTCTTGTGACTTTTGCCTTTACAAAAGTGAGTGACAAAATGTGCAAAAATAAAAAGCTAAATAAAAAATGTGCAAAAATTTGAAAGTAGGGAGATAAGATGTGCAATTTAATTTTCTTGTCACGTCAATTGTCATGTTAGCACCACATCATCATTTTTTTGTCATGTCATTAGTCTATGTCAACACTATCCACCAAATCAATGGTTAACTTGTCACGTAATGGTCAACTAACAATATCGGACAGTTAATGTAACACCTCGTTACATTAAACACAAC
The DNA here is from genome assembly GCA_026413185.1 of Pueraria montana var. lobata. Lineage (NCBI taxonomy): Eukaryota > Viridiplantae > Streptophyta > Magnoliopsida > Fabales > Fabaceae > Pueraria > Pueraria montana. The sequence goes on along the minus strand of CM048655.1, from coordinate 60,560,105 downwards.
CCACACTAACATTTTATCTGTTTTAGTTATTATAAAATGAGGGTAAATTTTTCGCAATTAATGAAACGTTTATTAAGCTTATTTAGAATATAGAAAATATTTTATAAAGAACCATGATCTTCTTTTAAATAAACATCAGTTCATATTACAAAATAAATACAGAGAAATTATGTATTAGTTAATCCCAACCCATACATAAATTAATCCTAGTCAGAGCAGTACACAATTTCTACCCTAACTTAAATACAGGAATAAATAAAACTAGCCTTTGAGTCTCGTATCTTCTCGCTAGTCTCCGCAATCCCCGAAATAGCCACACCAACAAGAGAGCTCGATCGTTGGGTATGATTGTCATCTTCATGTATCCAATCAGCAAGTACATACACTGAAAAGAAACAAAGAAGAGTGAGACTTGATTCTAATATATATGTATTACTAACGGTATAAACTACCGTCATTTAATATAATAGCGGGGGAACCTAGTGTCTATCTCGTCATAACATCTCAGCCTTCAAGACGCAGTATGGATCCATACTCCACGATTGATCAATCATCAATCACAATACCACCTTCGGGAAGTGATGGGGAGTGAGTATACCTCAACTGCTGCCACAGTCCCATACCTGTGCAGCTCCACAATCCACATGGTTCTCGACACCATTCCCAGTGTCGCTCAATATCATATCAATATGCATACTCAAATCAAGGGGCAATCTCCCCACGGGGTCACATCCCTGTTACATCACGAGGTATACCCTCCGCGTCATCATGAAGTTGTCTCTACGCTTATCGAGGTGTACAAGCTGGCACTATCAGTCCTGGAACGTAGGAGGTCGACCTACCCATTGGGACGTCACACACTCGATGCCTTCCACCCCTTACACCTTAGCCAAGGTCATGCATATCAACTCGCGGTGTACCAAACTGTAACTTCCCGCTCCATCTCCCATCAGGCCTTCCGCATAACTTGGTTACACCAAGTTACGTAACTAAAATGCACTCTCGAAATACATCCGCAGAGACTTATTCATCATTCATGGGTCATTCTCGTCTATATATAACATGTCTATAGCATAAACATACAGTAAAACATAACAATCATAAATTCAGCGATATTTCTAGTCTCAGCTACTCTGAGTGTAACACCCCGTTACATTAAACACAACTTACACTAATGTTTGTTCTGTTTTAGTTAGTATAAAATGAGAGTGAATTTTTCGCGATTAAATAAAATATTTACAAAGTATATTTAGCATATAGAAAATATTTTATAAAGAACCATGATCTTCTTTTAAATAAACATTGGTTTATGTCACAGAATAAATACAGAGAAATTATGTACTAGCTAAGCCCAACCCATACACCAAATAATCCTAGTCAGAGCAGTACACAATTTCTACCCAAAAACAGGAATGAATAAAACTAGCCTTTAAGTCTCGTATCTTCTTGTCAGTCTCCGCAATCTCTGGAATAATCGTATCCACAGGAGAGCTCGTTCGTTGGGCATGACCGTCATCTTCACGTATCCAATCAACAAGTACATACACAACAAGAAAGAGAAAGGAGTGAGACTTGATTCTAAGGCCAATATTGAAAATTCAACCCCTAAACACTTCTAGGCTGAAGCAGTGAATACTGCTTGTTATTTACAAAAACAGAATCTATATAAGGCCATGATTGAAAAAGACTCCATATGAATTGTGGAAGGGAAGAAGACCCAACATATCCTACTTCCATCCATTTGGATGTCAATGTTTCATTCTAAACACTAAGGATAACTTAGGAAAATTTGATTCTAAGAGTGATGAAGGAATATTGCTTGGATATTCTGAAACTTCAAAGGCATACAGAGTTTATAACTCTAGAACCTTAGTTGTTTAAGAAGCTATCCATGTGAAGTTCAATGATAACAAGCCTGATAAGAAATTATCAGAGCTGGACGAATCATTTGCAGATCTCAGATTGGACGATGCAAGTAAGTCATCAGAGACGTCCAACCATGATGTCTCAGGTGAAGAGTCCAATGTACCACTGGACGGTTCAGTAGCAGAACAAAGAGAGCCAACTGGACGCAACTGGCAAATGAAGAAACATCATCAAGAGGAGCAAATCATCGGAGATCCAAAAGATAGAGTCAAAACCAGAGCTTCACTTCAACGACAGCAGGGTCACACAGCACTCATATCGCAATTAGAACCTAAGACTATGGACGATGCCTTAGAAGATGAAAGTTGGGTCAAAGCAATGCAGGAAGAACTTGACCAGTTTCAAAAGAACAATGTCTGGAAGCTAGTAGAACTCCCCGACGATAAAGAAATTGTAGGAACAAAGTGGGTGTTCAGAAACAAGCTGGACGAAGCAGGTAATGTTGTGAGAAACAAAGCAAGGTTGGTAGCAAAAGGTTACTCACAATAGGAAGGTATAGATTATACTGAAACTTATGCTCCAGTTGCACGTCTAGAGGCAATTCGCATTTTACTATCATTTGCAGCTCATAGCAATATGAAGCTATATCAAATGGACGTAAAAAGTGCATTCCTCAATGGACTCATAAAGGAAAAAGTCTATGTGGAACAACCCCCAGGATTTGAAAGTGATGCTTTTTCAAATCATGTTTTCAAACTTAACAAAGCTTTATATGGGTTGAAACAAGCACCTAGAGCTTGGTATGAAAAACTTAGCTCATTTCTGTCAGAAAATGATTTTTCAAAAGGAAAAGTAGACACTACATTGTTTCGCAAAGACTACTCTTCTGATTTTATTATTGCACAAATATATGTTGATGATATCATATTTGGTGCCACTAATTAATCTCTCTGTGAAGAATTTTCCAAATTAATGCAAACAGAGTTTGAGATGAGCATGATGGGTGAGCTAAAATTCTTCCTTGGACTTCAAATCAAACAAACTGAAAAGGACGTATACATACATCAAACCAAGTATGTCAAGGAGCTACTAAAGAAGTACAAAATGGACGATGCAAAACCAATGAAAACTCCTAAGCATCCAACAACAATACTTGGACTGGACGACAACTCAAAGAAGGTGGATAACACTCTATACAGAGGAATGATAGGATCACTCCTATACCTCACAGCGTCTAGACCTGACATCATGTTCAGTGTATGCTTATGTGGCATATTTCAATCTGACCCAAGGGAAGTTCATTTAACTACTATTAAGAGAATCTTTCCATATCTTGTTGGAACCACTAATCTTGGTCTATATTTCAAAAGGCAGAAAGATTTTAGGTTAGTTGGATACTGTGATGCTGATTATGCTGGAGACAGAATTGAAAGAAAAAGCACTAGTGGAGGATGTCACTTCATTGGTGGAAACTTACTCTCCTGGATATGCAAGAAGCAAGGAACCATTGCACTGTCCACTGTTGAAGCAGAGTATATTTCAGCTGCAAAATGTTGGTCTCAAATCTTATGGATCAAACATCAACTTGGGGACTACAGCATATATGAGAGTAACATTCCTATCTTCTGTGATAGTAAAGCTGCCATAGATCTCTCTAAGAATCCCATATTGCATTCAAGGGCTAAACATATAGAGATTAAACATCACTTTATAAGAGACCATGTTCAAAAGGGTACTGTGGAACTACACTTTGTAACCACAGATAATCAGCTTGCCGATATATTTACTAAACCCCTTACTGAAGATAAGTTAATCCTTATGAGGAACAAACTTGGCATGGACTCAGTAAAGGAATGATTAACATCTACATGGTGCGTCAAATAAAACCTTAGCGTCCAATGGACATGTCGTCCAAAGATCACTAAGTCATGCACGCGCATTGCACATGTTACACTTAAGTCCAACATCTGGACGATGTTTTTAACTTAGCATATTTTTTTAAACATTCTTCAAATGGCCAAAACGGTTCGTTTCAGAGTAAGTATGAGTTAATGCTCTATGCTGAGTCACCTAAATGTCAGTAACCGTACACAGTTACCCACATTCTTCACACGCCTCATCATGGCGGGTTTTATGGCATAACTCCCATTTCAAATATTCATAAAAGCCCAAAACCGCTTCACATTCTCCGAACAAAGCCCATATATGTAATTCGTCAAATCGTCTCAGAAAATCTTTACCGTATCTCTTTTCTCTGAGTTTATCTTCATCCTTAAGCATTCTCTCTCTCTCAAAAACCCAAAACCCTTCTCAGAAAACCTAAAAATCCAAACTTTTCTACCATGTCAAACTCTGCAAGCTCAAGCAACTCTGAACTTGACGTCCACACCTACCCTAAGACCACAGTTGTATGTCAAGGTGCTGCTACAGTGCACATAGAGCACTTCTTCGACATTGAAGAGCTGGAGAAGTTGGGCCTGAACCTGAACGAGAGCCTTCTGAAGTGTGGAATTAGAGGCTACTTCAACGAAAACCAGAAGATATTCCCTGAGTTGATCAGGATGTTCTGGAGGAATGCCAAATTCCAGAACACAAGGGAGCTTATGGCCACTATTCTTGGACGAGAGGTGACTCTGTCCATTGCAAATGTAACTGGTTGCATCAGGGAGTAGAACCAGTACAGAACAGACTGGGCCGAGCAGTACGGCGATCACGTTGCAAACGTACTTTGCAAGACCAAATCCACATACTCAATGAAGATTGAGTACAAGAGCCTGTGTGAGGAAGCAAAAATCTGGCAGCAGGTGTGCAACAAGAGTATTCTGCACAAAGCTGGGTCTAAGGACTCAGTCATGGACTTACACAAGTTCGTGATATTCCACATTATGGAAGGTATCCCCTTCAACCTTCCTCACACCATTTACATCAATATTGTGAGAATGATGAAGACTGTTGGTGGCAATGATGACATCTTCTATGCCGCTCTGCTGAACAAGATCTTCTGGGACCAGAAGGTCTATCAATGCTTCTTTGATGAACTGGACGAAGCTGTTCACGAAGCTATCGTGAAGAAAGGGCAAATGGTGGCAACACAACAACTATTTGGCAAGTCCAACATAAAGCCTATTAAGATTAAGCTGACAGCCAAGGTCCTAAGGGACTTTGACGAAGATAGCATCAACAAGCAACGACATGAACAGAGCAAGATCATCTCCAATGATGATGAGGAGGAGATTGATCTTCTTGGTATTGGCAAGAAGATCAAAAGGTTGATGGAGGAACAGGGGAGAAGAAAGGTAACACGTCACATGTCTCAGAAGCATGAGGAAGATGCTGAAAAGGAGAGAAGAACCAAGAAAAGACATGCTGACACCTCCATTGCTCAGTCCCCGGCAGAGAAGCATCCAAGGACTGATGCGTCCAGACCTGCTCAAGCTGAGCAGCGTCCAAAGGCAGCCTTAGTGAAGCCTATTCCAGAAAAGCCAAAGGTTCGGAAGCTTCAAATACTTGACGACTCTGATGACGATGACCAGATCCCAATTGGTCAAATCATGAATAAAGCAGAGGAGAAGGCGGCCCCTCAGCAAAAGAAGCAGAAGGTACAACCTGCTGAACCAACTTCTTTTTCTTCTAATGTGCCTCGACGAGTTAAGACTCAGGCAGCTAGGCCAAGGAGAGTTGCAACTCCACCACCTTCCTCCCAAGACACTGACAACATATCCACCAGTGCCCCACTACCAGCTCCATCCAGTGCTCCATCCACATCAACAACCCAGCATCCACCTCTTCACTTGGACCTGTCCAAGTTTGTGCGTCCAAGGGATGCATGGAGGGATACCTGGTCCCCATGGACCATACCCCCCAAGCAGAAAACCAAAGAAGAAGAAGACAGAGAACGCTTCCCTGTTGCATTCCTTACACGAAATGAATAGAATTACTGTAAGAGGCGCGATGTGATCTGGAGGCCTCAACAAGAACCTTTGGAGAGGCATCTGACTACTGCCTCAGCACCAGAGTGGACGAAGTATGATTATGCTCATAATCCTTCAGCTGACTATGTTGCTATGCCAGAAGGAGCAATAATCAGCAACCCTTTGCCCACTTGGACGAGAGAAGTGTATCCACACTTGATCCGAATGACTCATCCTTACTCCTGTCCAACTGAAACCCAACAAAGGCGTCCAGCAGCAGCAGAACTGCCTGAACCAGAGGTGAAGGTTGCATCTCGATTCACAAAGATGGTTGCGAAGCAGAAAGGGAAGGCTCCAAGAAAGAAGAAGGCACCGTCCAAGAAGTCCCCTGTTAGCAGGGATATTGAACTGGCCGTAGAATTGAAGTTGGTCATTAAAGAAAGCCTGGACCCTTCCAAGTCGAAGCAGCGTCCAGATGTACAATGGGTCAAGGATGTTCGCATCTGGACTCCCATTGCAAAGTTCCTGCCACTACCAGCTGGAACTCCAGTGCTTAATTTCCAGCCAAGCAACTATGATGATCTTGGCAAACTTCTTCAACAGATGTATATACCAAACCAAGCCATTGCCTACCCACCAAACCTTCACATCAGCCGTGCCACAGAAATCAAGTTTGTACCAGACAGGGTGTGTCCTAGACTACCCTTATATGATGCCGGTCGAAAGAAAGGTTATAAGCTCTATGGCATTGAGACGCCAAGCAGGGAAGAGAAAGTTGAAGCCCTGCAACAATCCTCACATACCTGAGGTCACCTGTTTGACAAGACTGGTAAGCCTACACGTCCACTTGGAACTTTCGATTCCATGACCTTTTGGCGCCAGATCTTATGGAACGACTCCCAGAAGGCCTCCTCCTCCGGCAGCTCCAAGAATGATTTCATTCACCCCCTCATGGTCTTGAGGTGCAGCGTCCAGTGAAAACTCATCACTTCACAGACACCTTTGCTTGCTTTCTGACAGATTCAGATGACTATCTGGATTTAACGAAGACATTACCTATCATCAGAAGCAACAAAGTGTTTGATCTTCGGACACTGGATCGCACAGAGTTTGTGGAGGAACTCCAAACTCTACATAGGAGTATAAGGCAGAAGAGGCCAGAGCAGCAGAATAAGCTCGTCCAGAGCAGCTGGCTCTTGAGCAAGCTGAGGCTGCAACCACAGAAAAGGAAGATCAGGTTGCCAAGCCGAAAGATACACAAGCAGAGTTGGATGAAGCATCTGCCATGATAACAAAGGTGCTAGCTCATCTTGACTTGGACCCATCTGTACCAGTAGAAGTGGAACAAGAACCTACCGTCCAATCTGGAAAATCCAAGGATGATGGAAAGCCTATTGTTGAAGCATCCAAACCCATGGAATCAACTGCAGAAAAGTCTCCTGCTGAAGATATCACCAGCCTCCCCGTTGTTGATGGGTCTACTGAAGCTCACTCGGGTACACGTCAACTGGTTCCCACAGGATCTTCAAGTCCAAGGGGCATCCTTCCCTTGCGACTTGCTGAACCTCAAGGGGTCTCAGAAGATCGTGTTCACGAGATGGTGCAATAGGCTCTGAGGCAACAATAGCTGGAAACCGACGCAGCTCTTCAAGCATTTCAGCAAAGGCAACAGGCTGAGGCTACTCAACATCGTATGCTGCTGCAGAATGCTATCACTGAACAGTTTATGAGCCTCTCCCAGACGCTTGTGAATCAAATTCAAAATACTGCAACCAACTTGCTTGGACAAGTTGCGCATGCCATTCCACCCGTCCAACCATAACAACTCCAACAACTAGCACCACCCGTCCAACCACAACCTCCTCAACCAGCACCACCTACTCAAGCACCACCAGAACAACCACCACCACCACCACAAGAACCACCTTCACAGCCATAGGTGACCATGATGGTTAAGTCATTTTTCCATCTTTCAAACCCATTTTTGTTGATGACAAAGGGGGAGAAATTGGAATTTTGATGAAATTGGAATTTTGATGTCATAGAGTCATTTTACACTCTGTGAATGTTTTGGTTGTTTTATCAATACGTTTTTAAATACATGAGGAGTTTATATCACATATTCCGCATCCATATCCTTGATATGTTTTTTACACTCTGATATCTGTTATATCTGATATATTCTTGATGTCTATTATACACTGTTATCAGATGCATAAGAAATGTTGAACTCAGGGGGAGTACTTCATTTCACATATATTAACCCTGTCAACATACACTGGCATAACATAATCATCTCTTATATGCTTTATTATATTCATAAATGATTATGTGCCTGTTAACATCAAAATTTAACATTATTTGTCATCATCAAAAAGGGAGAGATTGTTAAGTTCTAAGACTTTGGACGATGTCCAACCCCTCAAATTTCGGTTTTGATGATAACAAATAATTTTTTGGAGTATCCAATGGTCTTGTTTGAGTGTTATAGGATCTACGTCGTCCAATGCCGCAATGGTATTGTATCTCTCAAACTTAGACCCTATATTTCTATAAGCAAAGCGTACAAATATGTTTTGTAAATAACAACAACCAGCGTCCAATGTTTCTGCAAAGCAAGCGTCCAATGCCTATAAAACTTACACTCTGTTTTCTATCATAAAAGTTATATAATGTGACAATACGTTTTTGATGATGATTCTCTGAAATGTTCGATTATTCCCTCTCATTCTAACATAACATTTCATTTGAGTTTTCAGAAAGTATTGTACAGGGACAGAAAAGCATTTCTTTGCAGAAATAGTACAAAAAGTGGAGGCGCTACATGTACGATTGTCTCCTCTATCTCTCCACCCCAAGCCGACACGTGGAAAACGGTCATATATTTGGAAGAGAACTATTATTGGCAATGGTACAGATCCCACAACGGATACTTTACACCAAGCTGCCTATAAATAGAGGAACAAGCTCATGCATAAAAAAGTGCGAAGATTGATTAAGAGCCGAAACTTTGTCAAAACGACTGGACGATTCACACTAAGCGAAAAAGAGCTTTCTACTTAGCTTTGCTAAGCGATTCTGTGTATTTGATATTATTATTGTAATATCCTCTCAGTGAGAGCTATTCTTTCTTTCTATACTCGAACAATTTCTGTTTGGAAAATCAGGAGTGACTTAGTGTTAAAGAATACTTGGGTTTGCTTTAATCTCAGGGGAAGATTAAAAGGTGTGCCAGGAGTGGCCTAGAGAATACTTGTAGCTAGAAGCGGCAGGTTAAAATATTTGTTTGTAATCAGATTCTGATTAGTAGAACCCTTCAAAGGTTTTTGAAGGAGAACTGGACGTAGCTCAGTTTGAGTGAACCGGTATAAAACTAAGTGTTCTACTCTTTCGCTTTCTAGCTTACTCGTAAATCTCTTAAGTTATCTCTTCACATTCCACAAAAGAGTTTCTTTACACATTTTATTTACGAAAATATTTTACGTGTGTTCTGACGAAAAACGCAGTTTCATTGAACTGTTATATTTGAACCACTGGACGATAGCATAGCCTTCTGTTTCACAAGGTTCTTGTAAAACTTAAAATACACTATCTTCATATTTGCGAAAGGATTTCAAAGAAAAGATAAACACGCTATTCAACCCCCTTCTAGTGTGTTTCTCTGTATTTCAAACTTTTTATATTTTGGGAAAATTTATCCCAACTTTTTCACTTTTTTGCGAATTTTACCCCAACTTTTTACTTTTTGGTAAATTTTATCCTCACCTTTTATGTTTATGTCAGCATGCCACATCAGCACAACAATAGAAAGTAAAATTTGCAAGTTTTTTAAAAAGTTGGGGGTAAAATGTGCCTAATTAATTTGTTGGGAGTAAAATTCGCCAAAAAGTAAAAAATTTGGGATAAAAAATGCAATTAAGCCAAAGTACTATAAGTACTATATCTAAGTTTTCTCCTTTTTAATTTTGGGATTAAAAAAAAGTAAATCCTTTATTTAAAGGACTAAAAATATATTTAAGTTTATATATATATATATATATATATATATATATATATATATATATATATATAGTTTAATGGTCATGCACCGAGTGTAAAACAATTTTAGACTGTCATCCAATCATAAATCACCATTCATAAAATTTTTAAAGTAATTATTGTAAAAGTCAATAAACTTATCATACATGGTGTGTTGTGATTGAATGACAATGTAAAATTGATTAAATGACTTTTTAAGTAGTCATATGAAATTAAATCTTGACCATTCATGTATGGTTATATAATCCATATTTAATCCTCTCACTCTCATATAAAAAAGAGTCTTCTCATAAGATATGCCCTCTCACGAAGGCTTTATCATGGACCTGGTTTATCTACAAGCGGGTTCGAGATTAGGGATATGTTATTCTAATTGGTGCAACAATCCTTTTGAATATTGTATGAGAACAAGTCCTAATTCCCTATGACCAACACGTGCATTCTGTTACTTCCATTTGTTGAAGTATCTCTTCACGTTGCATATTGTGTATGCACACAGGTTGCTGCCTCAACAAGCTAGCCTGTGTGTATGGTTCTAACTTTTTCCCTCATTAGAAGTAGGACGCTGGTGGTCTTGTACAAGTGGCCACTGAAATTATTTGTTGCTTATCTTTGAATTTTGAGTAGATAGCTTTGTCTTATGTAGTGACAAATAAAACAGAGAGGCCCGTTTACTGGTTGAGGAGACTATGCTAGCACACCGGTGCTTTATCCATGTAGCTCATCTGTTGTCATGTTCATGGCTAATTCTAGCATTGCTTATGCTGCATTAGCATATTTCGATAAAAATTCTCTTTGCTTTTCAAAAATAAAAATTGTTTTTCATTTTTATTGTTTTTTTTCCTGAAATAATTATTTACTAACCTTTTATTTCGTTTTGTCCAGGTATAAATATAAGCAAGAAACATAAATTTATCAATGTTTTTAATTTTTCTCTAAATATCTTTTATAGTGTCAATACATGCACTATTTTCTCTAATTTAATTTATACTTAGAAGCTCACTCTAAAATATAAAGCTTATATAAATAAATTAAAAATAAATAAATCATAAGTAAATTATTCAAGATTTTATAATAAATATATCTTAATTATTACTTTCAATCAAATATAAAGTTACCAATGTGAATCATATCAAATTTTTACACAAAAATATAAACTTTTTTCTTGTATAATAATTTTATTTTATATTATTTTTCTCATGAATTTGAATTTCACCATTCAATAATCATCACATCTAACTTCAACCTTTATCAAGTTTACAAGTTACATTCTTGCTACTATTATGAATCATGTAACTCATAACAAATATTTTATTATCATAAAGACATTTTGTGAAGATGAATCATATAACTATATGTAGATCAACAAGATATACAACCACTTAAAAAAAATAATAATAATGTGACTTTTCAAAAACACTGCTTCTAAGTTTTCTGCTTCAACCTTTCATAGGAGCCTTATAATGATAGCGACGAGAGCAAAATATGAAATAGCACATATTCAACACTCCCAATGCCGCAATGACAAAGTAGAAGTACTCCAATCTTCCCTTGTTAATGTCACCATCAAGCCAATCTGGTTGGCCTTGCTTCCCAGTGTAAGAATGCACAATGTTCACTATGAAGCTGCTCAAGTTGCTAGCAGCTGAAACATTGAGGCATAGCAAGGAATTTCCAATGCTTTTCATGCCATCAGGGGACTCATTGTTGAAAAACTCAGTGTGTCCAACAGTTCCAAACACATGGCAACATGCTAGAAGCATGAACTGAGGAGCCAGCCACAGCACTGACATTGGTGCAACCCCATCAGATGATGCACCCTTTGAAATGGCCAATTCCCTTCTCCTGATCTCCACCAACCCTGAAACCACCATTGAAAGAACCCCAAAGGCATGTCCAAGTCCAATCCTTTGGAGGGTTGTGAGCCCCCCCTCTTGCTTGTTGATTTTCTCTAGTGCAGGAGCAATTATTCGGTCATAGATTGGGAGGAACACACCTATTGACAGCATCATTATTACATTTATTGACCCAGCATGTATCTCAAAATTGTCTCCTAAGTTCCTATCCATTTTCAATGCTTGTGACACTCCAAATATTGCTTGTTGTCCTATGGGGATGTTGACTATGATGCTGGTTATGAATATTGGCATGATCTTAAGCAGACACTTTAGCTCTTCAACTTGTTGGACGCTACAAAGTCTCCAAGGGTCTTTGCTTGATCCATCATTGTTCAATTCATTCCCCACTACGATAGCAGCTTTGTTTAAGCATCTAAGAAACAAAAATCAATTAGTAAGACGAGCAAATGTAAGGTTGACCAAGATTTTTTTTTATATGTTCGGTTTTTTTTCTAATGCAGTTATTAGATATATTGTCAATTTAGTTCCTCAAATTGGTACCAATGGGTCAATTTAATATATAGTAAATTTAGTATTTGACTTTAGTAGCAATTAATCAGTCAATTAATTCAATCTTTCATATTATAAGTAAGCAATTTCTTGACACTAGCAACTATTGGTCAATTTGATCCTTTGACTTTAATGTACTATTGATCAATTTGATCCTTTGACTTTGACTTTGATGTGCACCAGTCTCTAACATCAAGGATTAAATTATGGTTGTGAAATTCAAGAACTACATTAGTAACTAATTTGATAATATTTGGGACCAAATTGGGCGGTGATACTAATTTTAGAAACCAAATTAAATGACCTTGTCATTAATTTACCTTTTTATAATGTCAAGGACTAAATTGACTAACCATTTTAATTTCAGAGACTATATTGGCATTTTATTGAGATTTTATTTTACCTGTACTCATTTGTAAGAGGCAGCTTTACTTCTGAATCATTATGGAGTGGGGGATCATAAAAGGCTCCTTGTGTGTCCACAGCAGCAGGCAGATGAAAATGGCGCTTGTGTTGTGCTGCAACTAGCACTTTAAATATGCTAGAAAAGTTGCTTCCCTCAGGCTTAACATAGGCATAAACTTGAGTGCCAGCAAAGAACAAAATAATTGAAATCAACATAAACAAAGTGGGCAGTGCAAAACCAAGGGTCCAACTAACAGAGTCCTGGATATAGACCAATAGAGTTTGGTTGATCAACATGATCAGTGTCTGTGTGGTGTAGTATAGAGTGTAGAAGCTGCTACTTCCATGCCTTCCTTCAGCAGTGGTCAAATCAAATTGGTCAACAGCAAAGGGAACACTGCAAGGCCTAATTCCACCAGTGCCTATAGATAGCCAGAACAGGCCAAAAATTAAGACACCCATTTGGAAATTTGTTTGGCCTGTGCATGCACCAATCTGCTGCTGCTGAATTGAGCATGGTGCAGGATGAAATTGTGGCACCCAAGCCGTTAGCATCACTATCACCATACCCTAGTCAAATTTAGACATAAAGCTTATAATCCAAATTATTAAATATTCAGCAGTGATTTTATTGTAATTGTAATTGTATATGAAAGAAAAACATAGGATATAAATTATAATCAATCCAAATGAAAGTGAAAGGTACCACAAGACTAGCAAAGGATGCAAGGGTAATTGTGAGAAACTTTCCCAAGTAGGCATCAGCAACAAAGGCCCCAAAGAGAGGAGTAATATTGGAGACAGCAAGCCAAGTGTTCAAAATGTTTGCAGAAAGAACCTGATCCATGTTATACACTTTCATCAAATACACCACAAAATTTGCTTGCATTCCAAATGTTGCTAGCCTCTCAATTGTGTCATTTCCTGCACATTTTATGTAAATTATAGATCCACAGCATAATTGACTTGTGAAGTATCAACCTAAAAAATGCTAAAATATAATTTTGGTCCCTTGTTTCTTTTTTTTTTTTAGTTTCGTCAAATTTAAAAAATTTACTTTGATCTCTTAAAGTATATTTATTAAACCAAATTAATTTTTTCGTCAATTTATCATACTAACTTGTCCCAATGAACATGGTAACAAGAGACAGACTGTGAGAAATGCACAATATATAAGTGTTTTTTTTGGTAAATACAACATATAAGTGTTTGTCACATCAGCCAAAATTAATACTTAGCAATAATCAATTTAGTCTAATAGATAGAAACATTTTAAAGAATTGAAATGAAATTTTCTAAATTTAAGTGAAAAAAACATGGCTTTTCAAATTGGAAAAAAAAAAAAACTAGGGAGGAAGAGTGTAACAATGTTTGGACACAGACCTAATATGTAAGGCATGGCCTTCCATCCAGGCTTCCTTGAGTGTGTCTTTGGCACTGATTCAGCAAGGCTTTCTTCATCTAGCAATTTCTTTTGCAGAGACGGCATTGAATTGTTTCTTAGGCTAGAAAATGAAAAGAGTGAGCGCACCCTATCCATGCTTGTCTTGTTTTCTTTTTTTGGTTAAAATGCTTGTCTTGTTTATGACTAGCTTAATCGGTTTCTGTAATTTTTGTGTGGAAAATGTGAAAATCTATGGATCTTATATATAGATACAATATTAGTGTTGGTCTTGGCAAAGCAGTATGAAACCGAAAAAGCTATGTGCTGAACTGTCATGCTTCTGGCCTGGTCAGTGGTCACATGAAAATTTATTTAGGCAAGTGTTCTTTTACTAAAATTGCTTTGACCTTTGAATTTATTAATTATATACCATTAAATACCTTCCTTATTAGTCATGCAGCTTTTATAATTTTTTCCTCTAAAAAGATACTGACTAATAATATTTTTTGAGAAGTCAAAAAATATATTTTTTGAAAAGATTAAAAATAAATAATTTATTATTAAATAATATTTGTAGTTAATTAGCAGCTAAGAAAATACTTTTTTTTTTCTTCAAACGTGCAATGAACATATCATTGAAACCAAAAGAGTCAAACATTCAATTAATAGCATCCAAGGCATTCCCCCAATTAGGAGTGGAAATAACCTAGGTTGGGTTAAACTTTGTTAGGCTTGAATTTAGCCTTAGTTAAAAATATATGGTCTGAATTTGGGTTATTCACATGTCAAAGACCTTTTTAAAGGCTTGACCTAGTCTATATAGAAGCCTGACCTAGCCTATAAACATGTTTAAGGACCTACTTTATGATAATTTAATATCAAGACAAATGTGAAAATATATATCTTAGGTTTTATAAGAATTAAATCTAACTTGTTTATATGATATAAACATGTTTTTAAGATCTAATCTCACATTCATGATAACTTATTTAAAATAATATTTTACAATAAGACTTCTAAGTAAGACATAAATTTATGTTTCAATAAACTTATAAGCTTAAGCTTGATTCTACATATAGGTCAACATGCATAACCTTTAAAATGATAAAAAAAAATATAAAATTTTACATTAAAACAAATTTAATATAGTATTAATCATAATACTAACAAAAAATATTCATTTGTCTTTTAAATAGGTCAATCTATCAAACCTAAAAGACTTTTTGAATGGTCAAAAGTTTGGTCTTTTTAACTAAATAGGCTTTAATAAAAGCATTAATAGGCTTTTTCACGAACGTGTTAGTTTGAATTGGGTCAATTGAGTCTGAACATTTAAATTTATTTTAAATTTTTTAAAATTCAAGTTGAAAATCTAACTTCAACATATGAATTTTTTTTGGCAATGAATCAACAAGGTCATGGGGACAATTTAGATGCTGCTTGCAGTTTGTTTCCCTTTTTTTTCACTTCATTGTATTAGGCCAGAACCATTAATTCTTGAAAATGAAATTCTTTTTAATTCTCTTTATTCATATGGACCTAGCCTATTATGTCAGAAAATGAGCTCAATAGGTGTAATTCCCATTAAGGTATTTTTTTTCCTTCTCCTTCCTTAGCATGCGGCAGATCAGGATGCAGGAGCTCTAACACTAGAGGATGAGTGCATGTTCAGAATTATAGGAGGAAAACAAAAATATCTATCTACACAAAAGGAAATGCAAGTGTCTTCTAAGAGATTTGAGAGTCTCATAAGTCATACCTCTCCTACCAAAACTATTTAGTCATCTAGAATGGGCTTAAATATGCTTTTAGTCCCTTAAATATGGGTCATTATTTTCTTAGTCCTCCAAATTTGAAATTATTTTTTTTAGTCACTGGAATTCGTAAAATACTATTTTTAGTCCTTATGTATAGTGTGAGCCAAATGGGGAATAAAATATTCGTAATTTGTTACGACTTTTGTTCGCCAGAATTTGATTATCTATTTTAAATTTTAAAGTACGATTTCTGACAATTTAAAACCGTCATAATCAAGTCAATAAAAGAAATTAAAACAATTTTTAAAGCAGTTAATAGGTTTTTAATTTTTTTATTGACTTGATTATGATAGTTTTTAACTGCCAGAAAATCATACTTTAAAATATAAAATAGAAAATCAAATTATGGCAGTCAAAAGTTGTCACAAATTGCGAATATCTTATTCTCTGTTTGGCTCACACGCAGAAGGACTAAAATGAGCATTTTGCGAATTCCAAAACTAAAAAAAGCAATTTCAAATTTTGAGGACTAAAAAAATAATGACCCACATTTGAGGGACTAAAAACATATTTAAGCCTAATTTTCATAACAAGGTTTATATAAATGTAATTTAAAAGATCCAATTAGATGTCAACTCAGAAAAGTATAATGGCACGTAAATGTTTTTATACAATGTCTAGCATACGTATTATTTTAATGAGTTACTAATCTTAATTAGATTCCAAAAAAATAAATCGTGAGATAATGAGTAATTCTTTTAAAATTATTATTGGAATCACTTGATTCTCACAAAATGATGTGTACTACTCGAACTCGGCACTACACCGAGTAGTCCAGTTGGCCGAGTAGAAACTATCACTCGGACTCGGATAATAATAACGGAAAGAATAGATTTTACTATATGATAAGATATAGAAAGATCAGGTCATAGGATAAAGATAGAAGATAGAATTATCTCTATCTTTATTACGAGATTTGAGGAGATTTGATAGGAAAATAACCCTATCAAATCTATCTCTTTACACTCTATAAAATCAGAACAAATCATCCCAATCAAGGTACGAAATTCTAATCTCAATTGTGATACCTGTCTCTCCCTCTGCGCCTCTAACTTGAGCGTCGGAGTCCCTTTGCAGGTACACCCCCCACCAATCACGGAGGCGATCCCGGCGGAGCCACCACACCGGAAGACTTATCAAAATTTGGTAAGAACATTTGGCGCCCACCGTGGGGCTCGGTGAAACTATTCCCAGCCACACCAATCGCAACAACATTATTCCAATGACGACAACCCAGAGCAAAACAGCGAACCAGGAAAAGCGACCACAGGAAGGGGAAACCCAAATCCTGGGTGTACCACCTCCAGGGGATACCCAGCGAGGTAACCCCAACAACGTGGCGCCCTTCCCGCGTCAGATGCTTGAGAATCACCCACTGATCCAAGCCCTGCAAAGGGAAGTTAACACGCTGAAACAGAACAACGCTAAGGAGATAGAAGACCTCCGCAAGGAGAATGCTATCCTCCGAGAGCAGTATCAAAAACTGCGAGAGGACCGGAATGGACTTTCGGCAGCCCACGCCGCTATCAACGGGTTCTCGGCAGCCCACGCCGCTACCAACGGACTATCGGCGGCTCATACAACCGCCAACAGACACCCTGACCGAACAGAGCAGGAAGACACCACTTGGAGCGAGGCAGACCGAGCAACAACCCACTTAGAGTCCAGACCCGCCTCAGGATCGCGAGCGCCCCCAAGACGGAGTATGATACCTGAGACAACGAGGCGACACCCGTTTGTAGATGGAATCATGGAGACTCCACTACCGGCCGGGTGGAAGCCGTTATCCATGGACAGATACGATGGGCTGACCGACCCCGATGAGCACATTGACGCATTCATCACACAGGTGAACCTGTACACAAACGACGACGCCATCATGTGCCGGGTGTTCCCAACGACCTTGAAGGGAGCAGGGTTGAACTGGTACACACGACTCCCCCCCACTCAATCGACTCTTTTGCCACATTAGTCACTCGTTTTGGCGCTCAATACGCTACGAGTCGACCCCACCACCTGACGGCAGTAGCACTGGCCAACATACGACAAGAAGACAACGAGTCTCTCAGGGATTTCATGGAAAGATTCGCCGAGATCTCCGTCAAGATATGGGACTTGAATCCACAAGTGGCATTGACCGCCATGCTTATGGCGCTAAAATCCGGACCTTTTTCGGACAGCCTCTGCAGGAAACCACCACACGACATGGACGAGCTCCGAGCTAGAGCAACAGGATATATTTAGATGGAAGAAATGACCAAGTTCAGGGAACGGGTCAGGGGCGAATCCTATAAAAAACAGGAAGAACGAGAGAAACCAGGAGCAAACCGAGAGCGGAGTAGCAAACCTAGAAGCGACAGACCGCCCCGTGCAAGGTTTGCCCATTATACCCCTCTAATTGATAGCAGAGCGCGAGTCCTGGAAGAAGCCTGCAGCGCCGAGCTGATAAGCCTGCCTACTCAAAACAGCTCCCCAGAGAAAGCAGATAGGTCCAAATTTTGCAGATACCATAGAGTACATGGACACACTACAGAGGAGTGCACCACCCTGAAGGATAAGATTGAAAAACTTATCCAACAAGGCAAATTACGACGCTTCGTCCGAGACGACAGCCGAAAACCCGTGCGAGAACGAACCCGGGATAGGGAAGACGATCGCGATAGAAAAACCCGACGCACGGAAGAGCCCCGCCAGCAACAACAAACTAAACCTCCCGAAGCTCGACTCCGAGGCGTTATCAACACAATAGCAGGAGGATTCGCTGGAGGAGGAAGTTCAAGCTCGTCAAGGAAGAGACACATGCGCAGCCTCCGATCATTCAACTCGGCTTCAACAAACCCCAGAGTACACAAGAAAATGCCCCTATAACTTTCACAGACGCAGACTTCGAAGGCATAGAGCCCAATCATGATGACCCGATGGTGGTCAAAGTTGAAGTCGCAAACTGGTTGGTGTGCAAAGTCTTAGTCGACCAAGGCAGCTCGGTGGATATCCTGTACTGGTCCACTTTCCAACAGCTAGACATCCCCGAAAATAAGGTACAACCATACACCGAACAGTTAGTCGGCTTTGCAGGCAAAAAGGTTGATACCAGAGGCTATATTGACCTCCTCACAACTTTTGGAGATGAGATGGGGTCCAAGACTATCACGGTCAGATACCTCCTAGTCAACGCCCTCACTTCATACAACATTCTTATAGGCAGGCCAGCACTCAACAAATTAGGGGCAATAATTTTAACCCCACATCTGGCAATGAAATTCCCAAATTCAGAAGGGAAGATAGTGACCGTCAAAGCTGATCAGGAGGCAGCCCGCGAGTGCTACTTAGAAAGTCTAAAGATAGCTAGCGGCAAAAAGGTCTCAGAACTGACGATAAAACACGTAGCATGCACTTCTCTCGCAACGCCAATAGAGGAGGCCGACCTAGATCCCAGGGAGACCGAGCCGAGAGCAGAACCCACAGAACAGGTAAAATCCTTCCAAATAGGAAGAGAATCAAGGCAATGCACAAAACTCGGGACTCAGCTAGAAAGCGAGACCGAAGAAGCAATTGCCAAAGTCCTGTTAGACAACGCCGACTTGTTCGCATGGTCAGCCGCCGACATGCCCGGAATAGACCCAAGCTTCCATTGCCACAAACTTGCCATCTACCCAGAGGCCAAACCGATCTCCCAAAAGAAGAGGAAACTCGGGGCTGAAAGAGGAAAAGCGGTAAAAGAAGAAACTGAAAAACTACTCAGTGCCGACTTCATCAGGGAAGTGCAATACACCACATGGCTCGCAAATGTGGTGATGGTAAAGAAGGCAAATGGAAGATGGAGAATGTGTACTGACTACACAGACCTTAACAAAGCCTGTCCAAAAGACTCATACCCATTGCCAAGCATAGACAAATTAGTAGATGGAGCAGCCGGCTATCCGATCCTGAGCTTTCTGGATGCATACTCCGGGTACAACCAGATACCAATGTACCCACCGGATGAGGAAAAAACGGCTTTCATAACTGACACGGCCAATTACTGTTACACGGTAATGCCATTTGGACTAAAGAATGCAGGGGCAACATACCAGCGTCTAATGGACAAGATCTTTACAGAACAACTCGGCAGAAACCTGGAAGTCTACGTCGACGACATGGTGGTTAAAAGCAGAGAACCAAAATCACATCCAGGAGACCTGACCGAAATTTTCGACGAGATCAGAAAACATAATATGAGGCTAAATCCTGAGAAATGCGTATTCAGGGTGCATGGCGGAAAATTTTTAGGATTCATGCTCACCCACAGGGGCATAGAAGCCAATCCGGAGAAATGTGCGGCTATCATAGGCATGAGAAGTCCGGGTAATATAAAAGAAGTACAACGGCTAACTGGAAGACTGGCATCCCTGTCCCGTTTCTTGCCAAAAGCAGCAGAAATAGCCAGACCTTTTTTTCAACTACTCAAGAAACAACAGGGCTTCGTGTAACACCCCGTTACATTAGACATAATCCACACTAATATTTGTATTTGTTTTAATATTTATAAAAATGAGGATAAATTTTTTTTTAAATCATATTTATTAAACATATTTAGATAAGATGAATAAATAAAGGCATAAATATTATATAAAGAACTATTTCCTTATGAAATTAAACATCAGTTCATGATACAGTATAATACATAGAGTTTAACAGATACAGGGAAATCAAGTATTAGTTATTCCTAACCCATACATGTAATATCCTAGTCAGAGCAGTGAACAAGTTCTACACTAACCCAAAACATAAACGTAAATAACACTAGCCTTTAGATTTCGTATCTTCTAGTATCTCTTCTTAGTCTTCGCAATCTCTGAAATGACCACGTCAACAAGGAACTTGATCACTAGGCTTGACCATCATCTTTAAGTATCCAATCAGCAAGTACATACAGAAAAGAAAGAAAGAGGAGTGAGACTTGATTCTAACATATATATGTATTACTAACGGTATAAACTACCGTCATTTAATAATAGCGGGGAACCTAGTATTTATTTAATCATAACGTCCCAACTCCTAACAACTCAAACCTCTAGACGCAGTATGGATCCATACTCCCCGATTGGAAGTGATTGGGAGTACATACGCCTCAACCCTATGGCAAAAACCTTCATCTTCCCTAGATGAACTCATATTATCTCAATTTAGGACATCCACAGTCCTATATAACTCAGGCGTACTCTCGCACCAATCAATGGAATGCTAAGCAGTTGTTGGGGTTGCCAAGCTTGGTCAGATGAAGTCCCCGACACAGGGTGCTCTCCTGGCCTTTAGTTACTTCATCACTCGACACCGTACCCCCTAGACTTCCGTCAGTGAGTCCCTGCCTTTCACTCCTCAGCTTGTCAGGCTGTGTCTTCCATTATAGGCAACATGCCGTTGCATGTTCCTCTTTTAATAGTACTCACACTAGAGTACTCACAAGTCACTTTACTCATCATCATTTGACATAACATCTCTGTCCCTTAGACAGATAAACAGTATATAACTAATATACATCACCATTCACTATATCACATCTAATATCACTGGTCTCATTCACTGAGTACCAGTACAGAGTAACAACACAAGTCTTACAGACAGATAAATAACATTGTCAGAGTACAATCATCATGTCATGTCAATACATCAAAGCATCTGATCACATATTAAGTATATAAAGATTTATGTAATATCACAAGGTATTTAAGCAAGACAGTAGATACTTTTCTAATAATTAATCTAATAATTAACTAATATTTAACTAATCATTATTTGTATTAAAATCTTATTTAAAACTTATCAAGTTAAATTTATTTGCTTTATCTTTTTCTTTGTCTAATCCCTTAATTTAAATTGTAAAGAGAAACAACTTTCTAACTTACTATAAGTATTTCTGGTACAAGCATAAATAGATTTTTAATATTTAGAAATTCCTTTCTGGTGTGGAAGATCAGATTATACCGCAACCACAGAGCATACTTAGAATTTCCATAGATTATGTTCAAAAACTTAGTAGAAAAAAATCCTTTTTCTGGTGTGGAAGATCAGATGAAACTGCAACCACAGAGCATACTTCAGATCTTACTCTACTAATTTTAAAAACTCAGTTTAATAAAAAAAAAAATTCTCATCATAATCTTACAACATATATATAATTTTTTCTATATTCTCGTTTCCATTGAAATCAAAAGTTGAAGAGATAAACTTTTTAAAATTTCCAGAAAACTTTGAACCATCTAGTAGACTTTTTCGATTTTATAAAAATAGTAAACGAACTTATTTTGTTATGAAATTTTTATGGGAGATCTATAAGACATGTATAGACATCATGATATTTTTATTTTTCCAGAAAACCGTCCATATTTGTCCCAGTAATTTCCAACATAATGGAAATTTTTCAGAAAGTTCAGAACAGGTGGTTCAACTTGTAACTGGAATATATAATTCATTTTAGCATATTTTGTAGTGATTCCAAAAGAAAAGTTGTATATTTTTAAGTCTATTTTCATTTAAAACTGGTTTCACATGATTTCGTTAAGTATAACTTGAGATATTCATAAAATAGTGACTGGTGTCCGGGTCAAAACGCTGGAACATAGTTATATATTGTTTTGTTCTGTGTCAGTTTATGTTTGTTCCTTCTTATTATAAGAATAGGAACGTGTACTGGAAAGAACAATAAGAAGGAAAATCATAACAAAAATTGGGCATGGTCTCCTCTAAAAGAGGGACACTTGTAACAGTTCCAATAACAAAAAAATTTACAAATAATAGAAATATAGCAGAAAGAGTAAATAAGAATTTAAAGTGGTGCAGAAAAATAATCAAAGGTAAAACTTATAAAATATAAAGTACGAAAATAAGAAAGAGTAACAAGAGAATCAAGGTCTCACTCCTCCTTTACCTAGGAAGTGAGTTTCGTTCACAGCAAAGAGGAGAGGAAGAGGAAACAAGATTGCTTCTTGATGGTGAAAGAAGGTAGTTTTGGGGGTGTGATAAGCAAAATTGAATACAAATTGAAAAATAACGAGAGAAAGCAGAGTGAGATCGTGAGATGGGATGAAGCAGTGAAGGAGCAGGAGCAGCTTCCTTTTATAGACAGGTAAGTGAGTTTTTTTTTTTTTTTTTGACTTGAGTAAGGGTAGATGAAGTAGGTGAAAATCACGTGCAAGAGGGTAGCTGAGAGATTTTTGTGCATAAAAATTTTACGTTATCTTATACTGTCAGTATAAATTTATACGCTTAAATTTTTAACTTTTTGATTAAACAATTTTATTTTTAATTGAAACTTTTTAGTAAACTTAATTTATGTCCATTATTAATTATCATAACTAAAAATTAAATTTTTATAATTATTTTCAACTAATTCACAGTAATTTCGATTTAGATCTATAAATTTTCCAACTTTACTAGAAATTATCTTTTTATATGTGTGACTTAAAAATGAACTGACTTTATCAGTTTCATCAAGTTTTGATATTAATCCTATACTGACTAGCTTATCAACAGTACAGTTTAAGCATTTTACGACACTGTTCACATCTTTCGGTGATTGAAGCACTGTTCATAGGCACTGTTCACTCCTCGAATTACTTTTTGCACCTATGTTTTTACTGTTCACATCATTTTTGTTGATTTTGCATCATTGTTTCAATTTGATTAAAAATTCAACATCTTGGGTATTCACCCATATAAAACATATTTAAACCTATAAAATATGATTTCAAGTTCAAATAATTATTTCGTAATTATTTGAGACTTTTCCTCATATATATCATAAATACAAACAATTATATACTCAATCGTTGTTTTAATAGTTTTCCGGACTTTGGTCCGAAATAATTATTGAAAATTCACGATTAAGTAGAACAGGAAATTTTGATCACAATAGTATGAATCAATATTAAATTATTAATAAAACGAAAATAGACCAATTAAAAATGAGGATGTTACAATTCACCCTACCTTTTAGGAATTTCGTCCCCGAAATTCACTCATCCTGAAAAAGATGGGGGTATTGTTCTCTAATCTTTCCTTCTAATTCCCAGGTAGCATCTCGACTATCTTGGCTCCAAATAACTTTCACTAAAGGTATCTCCTTTCCACGAAGTTGCTTTATCCTTCGATCATCAATTCGGAGCGGAGATACATCATAAGTAAGGTTATCCCTTATCTGTACTATATCAGGTTCAATGATGTGTGAAGGATCATGGATATATTTACGAAGCTGAGAAACATGAAAAACATTGTGGAGTTTTGAAAGAATAGGAGGAAGAGCTATTTGATATGCCACAGGACCAATTTTCTTAAGGATTTGATAAGGACCAATGAATTTAGGTGTCAATTTTCGAGATTTCAGTGCCCTGCCAACCCCAGTTACTGGTGTAACTTTCAGGAATACATGCTCTCCTTCTTGAAATTCGAGGGATTTTCTTCTTTTGTCATGGTAACTCTTTTGTCTATCTTGTGACACTTTCATTTTCTCCCGAATCAATTTCACCTTTTCTGTTGTTTCCTGCAACATCTCAGGTCCAATCACAGAGGATTCTCCAGTCTCAAACCAACACAAAGGGGTTCTACACTTTCTCCCATACAAAGCCTCAAAAGGTGCCATTCCAATACTAGAATGGAAACTATTGTTGTAGGTAAACTCAATCAGTGGTAGAAACTGATTCCAGTTACCTTTCCATTCTAAGATACAGGCTCTAAGCAAATCTTCTAAAGATTGGATAGTCCTTTTAGACTGTCCATCTGTTTGTGGGTGATATGCTGAGCTAAGCCTAAGCTTTGTTCCTAAGGCTTGTTGCAAACTCTGCCAGAACCTAGAGGTGAAACGAGGATCCCTATCAGAGACTATGCTAGAAGGTACTCCGTGTAACCTAACAACTTCTCTAATATACAAACTTGTTAGCTTATCCAAAGAGTATCTAATGTTTATGGGTATAAAATGAGCAGACTTTGTCAGTCTATCTACTATAACCCATATAGCATCACATCCCGAAGTTGTCCAAGGAAAGTTTGTCACAAAATCCATTGATATGCTATCCCATTTCCATTCTGGGATATCTAGAGGTTGTAATTCTCCAAAAGGCTTTCTGTGCTCAATCTTAGCTTTTTGGCATACCAGACAAGAAGCAACAAACTCTGCCACTGCTTTCTTCATTCCAGGCCACCAAAACATTTTCTTCAAATCCTGATACATCTTAGTGGAACCTGGATGAATACTCATCTTGCTTTTGTGTGCTTCATCAAGAATCATTTTCCTTAGATCAGTTTCTACTGGTATACAGATTCTTCCCTTGAATCTGATAATTCCATATTCATCTTTCACAAAATCTGGATCGTTGCCTTCATTTCCTTCTGCTATCTTTTCTTGAAGATATTGGTCAGCTCCCTGAGCTTCCTTCACTTGCCTCAAAAACTCACTAGTTATCTGAAGCATTCCAAAACATATACTTTTTGGCTTCACAACTATGGCCAAGTTCAAATCTCTTAGCTTCTCAACCAATTCCAATTCTTTGACCATCATCCATGAAGCATGCAGGGATTTTCGGCTTAACGCATCTGCTACAACATTTGCTTTACCAGGATGGTAATGCAACTCAAAGTCATAATCCTTTAAGAATTCCATCCATCTGCGTTGCCTCATGTTCAACTCCTTTTGATCAAACAAATATTTCAAGCTTTTGTGGTCACTGAACACTTCAAATTTGGCACCATACAGATAGTGCCTCCAAATTTTCAGAGCAAAAATCACAGCTGCCAATTCCAAATCATGAGTTGGATAATTGACTTCATGTGGTCTAAGCTGTCTAGAAGAGTAAGCTGCTACTCTCCCATCTTGCATCAAAACACAACCTAATCCTTGACCTGATGCGTCACAATAAACTTCAAACTTTCCTGTTGCGTCAGGTAGGATCAACACTGGTGCAGATGTCAACCTTTTCTTCAGCTCCTGAAAACTGACTTCACATTCTTCAGTCCACATGAAGGGTTGTCCTTTCCTAGTTAACCTAGTCAATGGCAAGACCATCTTTGAAAATCCTTCAATGAACTTTCGATAATAACCTGCCAAGCCTAAGAAACTACGAATCTCTGTTACCGTTGTTGGTTGCTTCCAACGCAAAACAGCTTCAACCTTTGCCTGGTCTACGGATATTCCTTCTTTCGAAATCACGTGTCCTAAAAAACTAACTTCCTCTAACCAAAACTCACACTTGGAGAGTTTGGCGTAAAGTTGCCTTTCTCTTAAGATTTGCAATACAATCTTAAGATGTTCTTCATGCTCTTAACTATTCTTTGAATAAATTAGTAAGTCATCTATAAAAACGACCACAAATTTATCCAAACAATCATGAAAAATCCTATTCATGTAATCCATAAAGATTGCTGGAGCATTTGTCACGCCAAAAGGCATCACCAAATACTCATAGTGTCCATATCTTGTTCTGAATGCAGTCTTGGTTATATCCTCAGTCTTGACCCTAATCTGATGATAACCAGACTTCAAGTCAATCTTTGAAAACACCGTAGCTCCTCTGAGTTGATCCATCAAGTCATCAATCCTTGGCAACGGGTACTTGTTCTTGATAGTGATCTTGTTAAGTTGACGATAGTCAACACATAACCTCATACTTCCGTCCTTCTTCTTTACCAAAAGCACAGGTGCTCCCCACGGGGATACACTTGGCCTAATAAATTGCTTTTCCAAGAGTTCCTCTAGCTGTTTTTTAAGTTCTGAAAGCTCTAAAGGTGACATTCTATAAGGTGCTATAGAAACGGGTCCTGATCCTGGTATCAAATCTATGGTAAATTCTATCTCTCTCTCAGGAGGCAACCCAGGAATGTCATCGGGAAAAACATCAGGAAAGTCACACACTATAGGCAATTTTGTTAAGTTCAAATCCACCTCAATCTTCATAGAAGAAATAATCACATACACCTGAGCATCCTTTTCCTTAGGAGCTAATCGATGGTTGGCAGGTACCACTTCCATTCCCATTGAACTTTCGAGCTTGGTTCCAAACACTAATATCTTATCATGGCAGTTAAGAAGAACATGGTTGGAAGATAACCAGTCCATTCCTAACACAATGTCTAATTTAGACAAGGGTAAACAGATCAAATTCACAAGGAAAGTTCTACCTTCTATGATGATAGAACAGTTCAAACAAGCTTTAGATGTAACAACAGGCTTATTTGTAGGTGTGGACACAACTAAATCAAATGGTAGGATAGAAACAGGTAATTTTAAATGTCTCACACAATCATCAGAAATAAATGAATGAGATGCACCTGAATCATATAGTACGTTCAGAAGGTTATTACTTATGATGCACTTACCCTGAATGAGATCTTCAGAATTAGCGGCTTCGCTTCCACTCATGGTGAACACTTTTCCATTAGTCTTTGGTCTTCCAATAGATGGCTTGCTGTCACCGCCTTGTTCCTTCTTGGGCTCTGGACAAACACTGCTGTAGTGGCCGAGCTTTCCACAGTTGAAACATGTCACCGTTGGTTGAGGGCAGTCATTTTGCAGGTGAGGTCCTCCACATTTGTAGCATTTGATGGGGTTAGGTCTTCCAGAGGAAACAATAGATGGTCTTCTCTGGAAAGAGTTCCCAGTTGGCTTAGATGGTCTTATATACGGCTTCTTCTGCTTGTTGGGAAAATGCCTTGGATGATGCCTCTGAGGCTTCCCAATCTTCCACTGTGCGTGCCTCGCCTTAGTGTCATCTTCGTAAATACGACAACGATTAACCAACGTTGGAAAGTCTCCAATCTGTAGGTACCCAATGGCTTGTTTGATGTCAGGCCTCAGTCCATTCTCGAACTTAGAACAACGAGATCTTTCATCTACTCCATTCTGAAAGTAGGGACAATATTTGGACAATTCCTCAAACTTTGCAGCGTATTCTCCTACAGACATATAGCCTTGCTTCAGATTCAGGAACTCGATCTCCTTCCTTCTTCTAAGGTCTTCTGGAAAATATTTTTCCAAAAACCTCTGACGGAATACAACCCAAGTAATTTGAATCCCTCTGCCTTCCAGCTGTTGACGAGCATATCTCCACCATCCTTCAGCTTCTCCAGTTAGCATAAAGGTAGCAAAAGTAACCTTATGTGCATCAGCGCACATCATTGCGGTGAAAATCTTTTCTATCTCTGCTAACCATTGTTGAGCGCCATCAGGATCATAATCTCCTTTGAAAGTAGGTGGGTCATTCTTCCTAAAAGTTGTCAATCCCCTATATTCAGCAGGTTCAGCGTTCGCTTGAGTCATGTTTTCTAAAACCGCAGTCATCCTTTCTAGGATCTGTTGAGTGTAGTCAGGTATTGGTCCTCGTTCAGCCATTATCTGAAATGTAGAAGAAACTCCATTAATTCCTTGTCTTGAAATAAACCTTCATGTCAGAAGCGAATAAAGTAATTAGCAACTTTAGTACATCGGATAACTTCCCAGGAAAGAGAGGTGTGTCACAATGGACTGCTTAAATACCAAGTCTTTCCTTAGCCAGAACCTACCCAGACGTGTACTTAGTCACTTCTTACTAACTCAAAACTAACAACAGGATAATTCTTAAGCAAGGTCTTCAGATGCGTGCGCAGACCATTTCTTTAAATTCTAGCTTCTCAGGTAAGTCTTCCTTTTGTAAGTTTGAAATTTGTATATGCATCGTTCTAACTTATCTTATACTTCTGTTTCTCAACAGAGAGTATAAGAACACACAGGGTATCTTACATCATTGTTTCTCAACAATGAATATAAGAGCACAACAAAAGAATGTCAAGTCCATAACCTAGGCCTTGACAGGACTAACTGCTCTGATACCATTAAATGTAACACCCCGTTACATTAGACATAATCCACACTAATATTTGTATTTGTTTTAATATTTATAAAAATGAGGATAAATTTTTTTTTAAATCATATTTATTAAACATATTTAGATAAGATGAATAAATAAAGGCATAAATATTATATAAAGAACTATTTCCTTATGAAATTAAACATCAGTTCATGATACAGTATAATACATAGAGTTTAACAGATACAGGGAAATCAAGTATTAGTTATTCCTAACCCATACATGTAATATCCTAGTCAGAGCAGTGAACAAGTTCTACACTAACCCAAAACATAAACGTAAATAACACTAGCCTTTAGATTTCATATCTTCTAGTATCTCTTCTTAGTCTTCGCAATCTCTGAAATGACCACGTCAACAAGGAACTTGATCACTAGGCTTGACCATCATCTTTAAGTATCCAATCAGCAAGTACATACAGAAAAGAAAGAAAGAGGAGTGAGACTTGATTCTAACATATATATGTATTACTAACGGTATAACTACCGTCAATTAATAATAGCGGGGGAACCTAGTATTCATCTAGTCATAACGTCCCAATTCCTATTGACTCAAACCTCTAGACGCAATATGGATCCATACTCCCCGGTTGGAAGTGATTGGGAGTACATACGCCTCAACCCATGGCAAAACCTTCATCTTCCACAGATGAACTCAAATTATCTCAATTCAGGACATCCACAGTCCTACATAACTCAGGACATCCACAGTCCTATATAACTCAGGCGTACTCTCGCACCAATCAATGGAATGCTGAGCAGTTGTTGGGGTTGCCAAGCTTGGTCAGATGAAGTCCCCGACACAGGGTGCTCTCCTGGCCTTTAGTTACTTCTTCACTCGACACCGTACCCCCTAGACTTCCGTCAGTGAGTCCCTGCCTTTCATTCCTCAGCTTGCCAAGCTGTGTCTTCCACAATAGGCAACATGCCGCTGCATGTTCCTCTCTTAACAGTACTCACATCAGAGTACTCACAATTCACTTTACTCATCATCATTTGGTATAATATCTCTGTCCCTCAGACAGATAAACAATATATATCCAGTATACATCACCATTTACTATATCACTTTTAACATCACTAGTCTCCTTCACTGAGTACCAGTACAGGGTAACAACACTTCTGTCTTACAGACAGGTAAATAACATTGCCAGAATACAATCATCATATCATGTTAACACATCAAATTCATCATATCACATATGCATTGCACCACATCAAGGCATCTTATCATATATTGAGGATCTAATATAAAGATTTGTGTAATATTACAAGACATTTAAGCAAGACATTAGATATTTAATTTTTAACTTTACTAATCATTAATTTGATAATTACCTAATTTTTTACTAATCATTATTTGTATTAAAATCTTGTTTAAAACTTGTCGAGTTAAATTTATTTGCTTTATCTTTTTCTTTGTCTAATCCCTTAATTTAAATTGTAAAAAGAAACATCTTTCTAACTTAATATAAAATATTTCTTGTACAAGCATAAATAGATTTTTAATATTGAAAAATTCATTTATGGTATGGAAGATCATATTAGACTGCAACCACAGAACATATTCGGAATTTTCCATAGATTAATTAAGTTTATAAACTAATAGTAATAAAATCCATTTTCTGATGTGGAAGATCAGATGAAACTGCAACCACAGAGCATACTTTAGATTTTATTCTATTAATTTAAAAAAAACTTATTTATTTAAAGAAAAACTATTAACGAATTTTGAAACAAAAAGAATTGTTTACTAATCCTCTTAAATCCGAACCACAATCAATTCGACGAAAGACAAAACATGTGAGGAAATAATTGTAAAAATTTTATATAACAGGACTTAGTTAATTTGGCCAAAGACCGTAGCTATTAAGGGTCAAAAGACTAAAAAAAAAAAAAGTTTGTTTACTTATAAAACTCCTTTCAGTTAATCTCTAATTTGACTAGAGTTCAAAAATAAGTTTTGAAGATTGGTTTCCTTCATAGAAAACTTTTAAGCAAATTAACTCATTTTATTCTTTTAGTTCACTAAAACTGAATGTACGGAACCAAGAACAAAGCTTTACAGTGTTTGATTAATTCAAATAATGTTTTCAGAAAATACCTTAATATAGTTTAAGTCAGTTTTGAAATTCAATCTTATTTTCTTACTCACAGGAAGCACACACCCACACTTCTAAATACTCTATCAACACCTTTCATCTCTAATTAATGTGGCTAATTGATGCCGGGAGAACCTTTCTTGGTGGTGTTCACTATGTAACTTTCCTGTATCGGTATGTGTTATAGAGACACTTAGATAGTGAAAGCTAGGGAGAGAAAAAAAGATAATCAATAGTAGTGAGATTAATATGTATGTAAGGGTATGAGGTGAGCCAGGGAGTTGAATCAGAACCGGAACTTGCACTACAGAGTTAATTATCAGATTATGACATGAGGGGAAATAATATACGGTTAAACACAGTGAGCAGAGTGAATGAGAGACCTCCCGGAGCGGTATCAACGTTTTTCTTTTCAAAATTTCCTGATGCATACAAAGAAGAAGATTTATGGAAAGTTTTCCAGAGATGGGGTAAAGTATGGGAGGTATATGTGCCAAAAAGAAGGGACAAATGGGGCAATCGCTACGGGTTTGTAAGATTTCTGAATGTGCAAAATGTGAAATATCTAGAAGCATATTTGAGTCATATCTGTATTGGAAATATCCATATGAGCGTCAACATTCCACGTTTTGAAAAAGGTGCAAAGGGCGATTCAAAAGGAAAATTTACAAGAGTAGAAAGACCAGTGTCAACTTACAAAGTACAACAAGGAGCACAAGGGGGATATGGCAAAAGCTACGCACAAGCCGTTAGACAAGAAGGCACAGGAAGATATCAGAAGTGGGTACCTAGAAAAGGAAAACAGGAGGATATGTGGAAAGGGCAAGACATTAACGTATCAGTAGAAGATGATGAATGGCTAAAATCTTGCTTTGTTGGTAGGCTGAATGATTTATCTCTGTTTGACCGTCTGAATGAAGTGTATGCGCTACAAGGTTCGGGTGAAGTTAAACTGAAATACATAGGGGATGATTTAGTGCTCATTATGGGTATTAAGGAGGAAGACATTCAACAGAAATGTTAGCAAGAAGAGGAGAGCGTATTGTCATTGTTTCACTCAATACAGAAATGGGATCCAAGCATCACATCTGGGAACAGACTTACCTGGGTAAGGTGTTGGGGGGTTCCTCTTCATATGTGGGGCGCAGATTGTTTCAAACATTTAGTTAATATTTATGGCGCATACATTAAGATGGATAGGGAGACAGAGACAAAACATAGGCTTGATTCTGCTCGTGTTCTCATCAAAACTGCTTCTCCACATCCTGTTGCTGTCAGTAAGCACATTCGGTTCAATGGTGTTGTTCACCAAGTTCGCATGTTCGAAGAAACCATGATGGCTGAAAGCAAATGTAGTTGTAGGGTATGGAGATGGCAAAACTCAAGTGTTCAAGGGTCCTCAATAGAAAGCGATGTTGCTATGGAAGGCAGATCTTCAGAATCAGAGTGCGATGGGCTTTATCCATACCAAGTAGATATGGAGGTCGTGGACGTCGATGGTGATGCCGATGAAGGTAGAGTTGGCGGTGGTTCACGTCGACAAAGGGTGGAAAGCCTGTCAGTCAACAAACCAATGGTCAATAACCAGATGCAGATTCATTTGGAAAAAAAGGACAAATTAACTGATATTATTGTCAGGGAAGCCGCTAAATCAGGAGAAAAAGTGGATTTGGAGTGTGAAGATAATCTTTTAACAGTGGCAAGTTATCATAAGTTTGACAATGCAGAGACTAAGAAGCAGGAAAGTAAAAAATGCAAGGGGAAAGATCTAGTTTTGGTCTCGAGGAGAACTCCGAATGCGGTTGAGGATGTGACAGACAAGACCAAGGTGCAGGAAACTCAATATACATCATCAAAAGTAAAGGACCGACTAGGCATGGACCAAGTAAGGGTTAATGGAGAGTGTGTTGGGCTGGTGGACAATAACTCAGGTACGGAGGCCCATTGTGCGAATAATGATGTGGGCCTGCAACATTTGGTCGCGCTACAATATGCTCGGGCTGGTAAGGAACAATGTAATCAATATGAATCTCATGTGGGTATTAATGGAAATGCTGAGAAGGAATCAGATAAAGAAGGTCACGTGTATGGTATATTAGTGGGCCAGAATCCTAAAAATCTCGGTAAGGGCCTGCTGAATCAAGTGAATAATATAATTGGGTCTTGTGAAGGTATTGATGGGGCTGCCGAGAAGGAAACATATATAGAAGGGTATGTGAATGGATCATTGGTGGGCCAGAATATTAAAATTTTCTGTACAGGTTTGGAGACTCATGTATCCAATACAAAGGGGCCTTGCATATATAGTTCAGGACGTAAAGAGGAGATTGATGCCCAGACTCGAAGTACTGATAGCGGAGATATGCAAGCAAAGGGAATCCAAAAGCAACTTGAGTATGGTGTCACAAGAGGACCAATAGAGAAATATCAGCTCTCTCCTTATTCGGCCAATTATGATAGTGGAAGGTGGAAACAAGGTAGAATGACTAATCAATCTCTTAGTAATATTCTCTCTGATGACAATATAAATAACTGCAACAGAATTTTCTGGTTGAGGAGTGACCCTGTCGAATCTCATAAATTATGGGAAATTGGAAAAGCCATGGGTGTTACTTTTGGGGGCCAAGATGAAGAAATTATTTCCAGATTTGTTGCCATGGAAAGTAGAGATAAAGAACGCACAGAGCCAAATTCGGAAGATCAACATAGAGGGAGTCAGGCAGTGGGTCTATGAAGATCTTATCATACAATGTAAGGGGTCTTGGGGGGAGGGGAAAATGGAAGATTATTAGGAAGTTGGTTGTTAAGGAGGAGGTGCAATTCTTATGTATCCAAGAAACAAAAAGAGACCAAATTAATCTAGAGATATGTGGTGCATTGTGGGGGGATAGAGAAGTAGAGTGGTTTGATAGTCCAGCGGTTAACTCAGCTGGTGGCATACTGTGTGTATGGAATAAAGAATCCCTGACTGTGTCAAAACTGTTTGTGGGTTTTGGTTTCATATTGGTGGAAGGCCTATGGAAGGATGGGGAGTGCACAATCACTATTGCTAATGTGTACTCACCATGTGATTTGTCATCAAAAAGAAGAGTATGGGAAGAGCTAAAACAGTTGAGATTCAGTAGCAATTCGGACCTGTGGTGTGTTGTTGGTGACTTTAATTGTATAAGGAGGACAACTGAAAGGAAGGGAGAAATGGAGGAACATATTGGGAGCAATGAGAGAAGGGAGTTCAACCAATTTATCATTGATATGGGGCTAGAGGATATTCCTATGGTAGGAAGAAGATTTACTTGGTTCCGTCCAAATGGTAGAGCTATGAGTAGGATTGATAGAATCTTGGTGGATAGGGGTTGGCTTGCTAAATGGCCGGAGTCTATCCAACATATCTTGGATAGGAATATCTCAGATCATTGCCCATTGATTCTAAAGCATGATAATATAGATTGGGGCCCAAAACCTTTCCGTGTGTTGGATTGTTGGTTTGATGATAAGAGATTTGCCAATTTTGTGGAGGAAGCTTGGAGGAAGATGGTGGTGCATGGTTGGGGAGCTTATGTTTTGAAAGAAAAAATTAAGGGGATAAAAAAGGAATTAAAAGTATGGAATAAGGAACATTTTGGCAACTTGGATAGAAGACTCAAAGAAATTCAAAAGGGGTTGAATGATATTGAAGAGAGAGGGGAAGATAGGCTCTTATGTGAGGCGGAGGTAAAAATGAAGAGGGATCTACAAGAAGAATTTTGGAGGGTGAATAACTTGAGCGAAGTCCTCTTGAGACAAAAAGCAAGAATGAGATGGAATTTGGAAGGAGATTGTAATTCCAAATACTTCCACAATTTGGTGAATTGGAGAAGAAAAAAAAATGCTTAGGGGTTTTTTGGTTGATGGTGTTTGGGTTGAAGAACCAAGAAAAGTAAAAGAGGAAGCTAGACGTTTTTTTGAGGAAAGGTTCCGTGAAGATACGTGGTGTAGACCAAAGCTTGATGGCATTGTCTTCAAACAAATATCCGAGCAAGATAATTATATGTTGTTGGGGAGCTTTGAGGAAGATGAGATTAAAGAAGCGGTTTGGGAGTGTGGTAGCTTGAAGTGTCCGGGCCCGGATGGTCTTAATTTCAAGTTTATTAAGAAATTTTGGCATCTCCTTAAAGAAGAAGTGAAGAGATTTTTAGATGAGTTCCATCAAAATGGTGTGCTTCCAAAGGGATGCAATGCATCTTTTATTACACTCATTCCAAAGATTGATGAACCACAAAAGCTGGGTGACTTTAGACCAATTTCCTTAGTGGGGTGTATGTATAAAATACTAGCCAAGATTTTGGCTAATAGATTGAAGAAGGTGCTTGGTGGTGTTATTGATAGAAGACAAAGTGCTTTTTTGGGAGGTAGGAATTTGTTACATAGTGTGGTTGTTGCTAATGAGGTCATTGATGAAGCTAAAAGAATGAAGAAGAAGTGCCTTATTTTCAAGGTCGACTATGAAAAAGCATATGATTCCGTCTGTTGGGATTTCCTTTCTTATATGCTTCATAGACTGGGTTTCAAAGAAAAATGGGTCTCTTGGATTATGAGTTGTTTGAAGACATCCACGGTCTCAGTACTTGTCAATGGAAGTCCATCTAGTGAATTCCCGATGAAAAAGGGACTTAGACAAGGAGATCCTTTGGCTCCATTTCTTTTCATCATAGTGGCGGAAGGTCTCTCGGGTATTATGCGGGAAGCTTTATCTACAAATCTGTTCTCTAGTTTTCAAGTGGGAAAGAATAATGTGGAGGTAAACTTGTTGCAATATGCGGATGATACTATCTTCTTGGGAGAAGCATCTCTTAGTAATGTTATGGTTATTAAAAGTATGATGAGGTGTTTTGAGTTAGTTTCCGGTTTAAAAGTAAATTTCCTGAAAAGTGGGTTTGGTGTGTTGGGGGTGGAGAGAAGTAAAGGTTTGAGATTTGCAAATCTACTTAATTGTAGCCTTTTGTCTTTACCTTTCAAATACTTGGGTATTCCAATTGGTTCTAATCCGAGAAGAGTAGAAACTTGGAAACCCATTATTGGAAAGTTTAAAAAGAAGTTGGCCCCGTGGAAGTATAAAACTCTATCCTTTGCTGGAAGAGTGTGTTTGATCAATTCCGTTTTAACATCATTACCTATCTTTTTCCTCTCCTTTTTTAAGTTGCCTCAAGAGGTAGCTAAAATCATTATTTCCATCCAAAGAAACTTCCTTTGGGGGGGTGAGGTAGATAAAAGAAAAGTTTGTTGGGTAAGTTGGGATAGAATTTGCCGGTCAAAGGAAGATGGGGGGCTTGGTATTAAACACATCTCTTTGTTCAATGACGCTTTGATTGCTAAATGGAGGTGGGGCTTATTTAACCAAAAGGAGTCTCTATGGGTAGATGTGTTAGAATCAAAGTATGAGGGTTGGAAAGGTATCTTGAGGAGTGATTGGAATAATAGAGTGTCTCTTTGGTGGAGGGATTTGATAATTAATTGTGGGGGTGGATGTCAATCCAAATGGTTTGATAAGAGACTCAAGTGGAAGATTGGGAAGGGCGATCAAGCACGTTTTTGGCTTGATAATTGGTTGGGAAATGGGACCCTTGCTGAAAAATATCCAAGATTGTTCTCAATTTCTTCTAGGCAAAATGAAGTTATAAAAAATGTGGGGTTATGGAGGGAAGAGGTATGGTGTTGGGAGTTTGGATGGAGGAGGGAGTTTTTTGAATGGGAAATTCGAATTCTATTACAACTACATGAGGAAATAAGGGATATTGGGATGCAGAGAGATAAGAGGGATAGTTGGTGGTGGGGTGAAGATATACCAAAGATTTTCTCAGTCAAAGATGCATATGCAGCCATACAGGAGGTAAGGATGGGTCTGCACTGTCAGCCTATTATGAAGGATATTTGGAAACTCAAAACCCAACCAAAGGCAATTTTTCTAATCTGGCGTGTGATGTTGAATGCATTGCCAACTAAAGATAATCTTCTTTCCAGGAATATTCTCACAAATCCGGTTGAAGGTATATGCACTTTTTGCTCTGAAGCTGCAGAATCACTACAACATTGCCTTTTCTCATGTAGTAAGATTCACGGGATTTGGAACCAGTGTTATAAGTGGATCCAGGTTAGTACTGCACTACCTCAATCCCCTGAAATACACTTCTGGCAACATGCACAGTTCCTGAAAGGTAAGCAACTAGTAGATATGTGGAGAGTGGTGTGGGCTGCTGTCGTGATGTGTGTTTGGAATTTAAGAAATGAATGCATTTTTAGACAAGGCTCTTTTGATAGAGATACTCTGCTGCAGCAAATTCTCTTCACGGCATGGACGTGGCTTAAAGGTAAAAATCAACATTTTGAATATTCTTTTGATCAATGGGCAGTAGCACCAGGGGAGTGCATTATGGGAAGAGAAATTTGATATAGGGTGTAGTTGTCTCAAGTCCAAATGCATGAAGTAGGTAAACAATTATGGTCTGAATAATCGATCCTGAAAGCTACGTTTAATGTAATGGCAGTCATGTTTAATGTGGGTGAATTGGAATATCTCTCTTGGTTCTAAAATTGTGCTGCTGTTGCCATCTCTGTTCAATTCAGGGGTTCTTTATGTAATATGGGGCACGGTCATGTGCTGGGGGAATATCTTGTAGAGAATGGTATTCCCATTCTATTGGTTTTGTATAGGTGGAGGGGTTCTTAGCATGCATCACTTTGGTTACTTTATATTTATTTCATCATCATGACATAAATATAGATTAACCTTGAGTGATCATTTGTACATGTCTTTAACGTTTGTTCTGGTACTTCCAGTACCTCTAGTATCTATATTAATATATTTCTTTGCTGATTCAAAAAAAAAACACACCCACACTTCTAAATCCTAATTTCATTTCAGGATTTAAGTTTAGTTAATAATAATAATAATAATAATAATAATAATAATAATAATAATTGTGTTAATCCTCTCATTCTCACCGATTCTCATTCCCGAAACTCATACATAAAAAATAAAAATAAAAAACTTTTACTTTATTTGAGTCAGACTT
The DNA here is from genome assembly GCA_026413185.1 of Pueraria montana var. lobata. Lineage (NCBI taxonomy): Eukaryota > Viridiplantae > Streptophyta > Magnoliopsida > Fabales > Fabaceae > Pueraria > Pueraria montana. The sequence continues at coordinate 60,522,254 of CM048655.1, read as the reverse complement.
ATAAGGGAAGGATGACAAGGTTTTGGTCTCCACCCTTTTATATACCACCACCGAAACTGATACACAAAAATAGGACCCAGAGGCTTTTTTTTTTTTTTAAATCCTTTTATGTTGATTTGTATTAGAGTATATTAGAGTATATCCAAAAGACTTACAGTTATTCAACTGCAGTCTCTGTCTTAACATAGAGTTAGTTTAGACAGTTGTCATTAGGTTCATCTGTATATAAATACATATTGTACTTTGTATCAGCCAAGTTAGTTAATACAAACACATTCATTTTCTCTCAAATTAGTTTCTCATTCTCTCTCAAGTTAGTCTCTCTCTGTTACTTCAAGATGGTATTTAGAGCACAGTAATCGACCATGGCTGCAGCGAACAATCCCCTTCCCACCTCTTCCGCTCCCCAAACCTTCTCACATGCTATTACCGAAAAGCTTGATGACTCCAATTTCCTTCTATGGCGCCAACAAGTAGAACCTGTGATCAAATCTCATCGCCTTCAGAGATTTGTCGCGAATCCTGTGATACCGCCGCGATTTCTCACCGAAGAAGATCGTGAAATCGGAAACGAGAATCCTGCGTATCTGTCGTGGGAACAACAAGATCAGATTCTTCTCACATGGCTTCAATCAACACTTTCTTCATCTTTTCTGTCTCGAATTTTAGGTTCAATTCACTCGTATCAGGTATGGGAGAAGATACATGATTACTTTCACAAACAAACACGAGCGAAATCGAGGCAACTTCGAACCGAACTGCGCGCAACCAGTCTCGACGACAAATCGGTGCGCGACTTTCTTCTTCGAGTGAAAGCGATTGCTGATTCCCTTACTTCGGTTGGAAATCCGATTTCGCATCAAGAACATGTTGATGTCATTCTTGAAGGTCTTCCTCAAGAATATGGTTCTGTCATCTCTGTTATAGAGAGTCACTTTGAACCTCTTCCTATTGAAGAGGTCGAAGCTCTATTACTCGCGCATGAAGCTCGATTACAGAAGTTTCGCAAGAAACTTGCTTCTGATTCGCCGTCCATCAATTTGTCGCAAGCTACTCCGGCGAACCCTAATAATCCCAATTCTTCGTCGTCAACTCATTCTGATCAATACACTGCGTCGAACAGAGGTTTGCAAGGTTCTGATGATAATTTTCAGTCTCACTCGCGTGCTGGTTTTGGTCGAGGCAATACCTTTAGTCGTGGTGGCCGGCGCGGTGGTGGTCGAGGCCGCGGTGGCCGCTTTGCTAACGTTCAGTGTCAGGTGTGCCTCAAGTTTGGGCACACCGCTTCCTTCTGCTATTATCAATTTGATCAGCAATTTCAACCAAACCCTTCACTGAGCCTTCAAGACTCATCCATGCAAAGCTACCCACGCCCTTCTCAGTACTCGTATTTGACCACTTCCAATGGTGCTTTTGGACAGACTCAAGGATATCGTCCATCCAATGTTTGGATGAGTAATTCTTACAGACCAAATCAGTATCAGCAGCATCAGCCTGATAACAATGCTATGGTGTTACCAAGTGCCATGTTGACAAACTCAACTACTCAGCAATCTTCTCCCTCTACATGGTTTCCAGACTCGGGTGCATCCTTCCATGTTACTGGTGAATCTCAGAATATCCAGCAACAAGGTCCCTTTGAAGGCCCTGATCAGATCTTTATTGGCAATGGCCAAGGTTTGCATATTCACTCTTCTGGTTCTTCTAGCTTTGTGTCCCCATATAACTCTAATGTGTCACTTTCCCTCCGTCAACTTTTACATGTTCCTTCCATAACAAAAAATCTAATCAATGTCAGTAAATTTGCCAAAGATAATGATGTTTACTTTGAGTTTCACCCCAATTATTGTGCTGTGAAATCTCAGGTTTCCAATGAGCTTTTACTCCAAGGCACTGTTGGTCCTGATGGGCTATACTCATTCCCCAATCTCAAGCTGCAAGAACCTTCTGCTGCTGCAGCATCTTGTTACATTTCTAATTCTGTAAATACTGATGTACATAGTTCCCAGAAATCTAATACTTTGTGGCACAATAGACTCGGTCACCCTAATCATCATGTACTCAAACTTGTTTTGAATCATTGTAATATTCCCATTTTTAATAAAAATGATGATTTTTGTTCTGCTTGTTGTGCTGGCAAGGCTCATAGACTTCCCTCTTCTCTGTCAGAAACTGTGTATCACTCCCCTTTGGAATTAGTGTATAGTGATCTCTGGGGTCCTGCTCCTAATCCTTCTATGAATGGTTTCTTATATTACATTACTTTTGTTGATGCTTTCTCGAGGTTCACTTGGATCTATCTTCTAAAAACTAAATCTGAAACTCTTACTGTTTTTCAACAGTTTAAGGCCATGGCAGAACTTCAACTTAATGCCAAAATTAAAAACCTCCAAACAGATTGGGGTGGAGAGTTTAGACCCTTATCCACATATCTAGCTAACCTGGGAATTAATCATAGACTCATTTGTCCCCACACTCATCACCAAAATGGTGTAGTTGAGAGAAAGCATCGCCATATTGTAGAACTTGGTCTTACTCTACTAAGCCATGCCTCTTTACCTCTAAAACTTTGGGACTTTGCCTTTACCACTGCTGTTTACCTTATCAATAGACTCCCTACAGCATCTCTTAAGTTTGCTGTTCCCTATACCACTTTGTTTAACCAGAATCCAGATTACAGCCTTCTCAAAACCTTTGGTTGTGCCTGCTTTCCCTTCCTTAGACCATATAATACTCATAAACTGAATTTCAGATCTCATGAGTGTGTTTTCTTGGGCTACTCTAGCAGTCACAAAGGCTATAAGTGCCTCTCTCCCACAGGCAAAATTTTTATTTCCAAAGATGTTGTGTTCAATGAACTCAGGTTCCCTTATACTGAACTATTTTCATCATCCTCTATACCTCAAACTTCATCACATCTCCCTACTAATTTTCCCATAGCCTCTATTCCTATTATTACATCCATTCCTGACACTACTGTCTTCACCCCACAGATCACTATACCTGATCCCAACATCTCTAATTCTGTTTCTAGTCCTGCTCAGTCTGTTGAGACTGACAGCACTGACAATACTCTACCCACTGTCACTGCATCAACACAACCTATTGTTCCTACTCTTCCCTCACTGACACAGTCCAACTCTTCTACCTTTGACAATGTTCACCCACAACCTCGACCTCCTAATGTCCATCCCATGCAAACCAAGTCTAAGTCTGGTATTCCTCAAACCAGAATTCATCCATCCCTCTTTCTCATTCACTGTGAACCTAAGAGTGTAAAGCAAGCTTTGACTGATTCTAATTGGCTCTCAGCCATGCAACAAGAGTATACAGCACTTATAAATAATAATACATGGAATTTAGTTCCTCTCCCAGCTAACAGGACAGCCATTGGCTGCAAATGGGTATTTCGAGTAAAAGAAAATGCTGATGGGTCTGTCAACAGATATAAAGCAAGACTAGTAGCTAAAGGCTTTCATCAGATTCAAGGGTTTGATTTTCATGAAACATTTTCTCCAGTTATTAAGCCTGTAACTATACGGCTTATTCTCACACTCTCTTTGACCAACCAGTGGGATCTCTTTCAGTTAGATGTGAACAATGCCTTTCTCAATGGTTTACTCACTGAAACTGTCTACATGGTTCAGCCTCCAGGTTTTGAAACCACAGATAAATCTTTGGTTTGTAGATTGAACAAAGCTCTTTATGGGCTAAGACAAGCACCGAGGCAATGGTTTGATAGATTACAATCTACTCTCATTCAGTATGGCTTTAAAGCAAGTAAATGTGATCCTTCCCTATTCATCTATAAAGATCATTCTCATACAGTCTATCTTTTAGTTTATGTTGATGATATCATTATCACTGGAAGTTCTCCTCAGCTGATCCAACATCTCACCAACAAACTTAATTCAAGTTTTTCTCTCAAGCAACTTGGGAAACTAGACTATTTCTTGGGAATAGAAGTCAAAACCATGGCAGACAAGTCTCTAGTTCTCACTCAAAGCAAATACATTAGGGATCTTCTTCAGAAAACCAAGATGACTGAAGCTCAATCTATGGCCTCTCCTATGACAGCTAACTGCAAACTCACTAAGTCTGGCACAGACTTATTTTCTGATCCTACAATGTATCGCTCAGTTGTAGGAGCTCTACAGTATACTACTATAACCAGACCTGAGATTAGTTTTGCAGTCAACAAAGTTTGTCAGTTCATGGCAAACCCTCTTGAGTCGCATTGGGCAGCTGTTAAGAGAATTCTGCGATATCTAAAGGGAACTGTTTACTGTGGACTACATTTAAAACCTGCTGTTTTAGGCAAACCCTTCACTATACAAGCTCTTTGTGATGCAGATTGGGCATCAGATATTGATGACAGAAGATCCACCTCTGGTGCAGCTATCTTTTTTGGTCCAAACTTAATTTCCTGGTGGTCTCGAAAACAACAAGTTGTTGCTAGATCCTCTACAGAAGCAGAATACAGGAGCCTGGCTCAAACTACAGCTGAAATCCAATGGATTCAGACTCTATTATCTGAGTTGGGTGTCCACTTTACCACTCCTCATCTTTTGTGTGATAATCAAAGTGCTGTTGCTCTAGCACACAATCCTGTTCTTCATGCCAGAACAAAACACATGGAGATTGATGTATTTTTTGTCAGAGAGAAAGTTTTAGCTAAACAACTACAAGTCTATCATATTCCTGCTCTTGACCAGTGGGCAGATGTCTTGACCAAGCCTCTATCTCCAACACGGTTTTTGTTTCTAAGAACCAAACTCAATGTAGTTGAGACTTTGTCAAAGTCTCAACCCCCTTGAGTTTGCGGGGGGGTATTAGAGTATATTAGAGTATATCCAAAAGACTTACAGTTATTCAACTGCAGTCTCTGTCTTAACATAGAGTTAGTTTATACAGTTGTCATTAGGTTCATCTGTATATAAATACATATTGTACTTTGTATCAGCCAAGTTAGTTAATACAAACACATTCATTTTCTCTCAAATTAGTTTCTCATTCTCTCTCAAGTTAGTCTCTCTCTGTTACTTCAAGAATTTGAAAAAAAAACAAACATTTTCCCTCTTTTGTATCTTTGTTTGACCGAGCCACTCACCGTTCTTCTACATCAACTATTTATTTTCTAGTTATAGTCTAAAACATGAAAATATTAAAACAAAAGTTTATTATTCTCCTGGGAGACAGAACCGAAGACAGTAGGAAGAGAAAAACAGTGATTTTGGTTCATTTTTGTTTTTTCTTTTTTATTTTATTTCAAAACTCAAACTTTATGTGCAGTAGATGATTAAGACCTAATAAAAGAAGTTTTTACAAAAATAGAATGAAGAACCCAGCCCCTCTTGGCCTCCTTCACAAACCGTAGCATGAATTAACAAAGAGGATTCAAAATTTTATTCACTCCCAATTAGTTATTAAACCCATATTAAGTGTTTTAAAACTTAAAATTACAACAAAAATTAGATATGGTCTCCCCTAGAGGAAAGACACTTACAACAGCCACAATAACAAGGAAATTACAAAGAAATGAAAATACAACCAGAAATCAATAAGAAATTAAGAGAATACTGTTAAGAGTGATATTAGTTAGTTAGAAATAAGCTCTATATATAGAGCATTTAGGTACTGTTGATTGTATCTTTTATCAAATTCAATCTAATACAATGAGTTACTTTGTTGGTACTCCTCTACTTTTCTTTGAGATTTATGATGTTTGGCCACATCAATTAGGGATTACTTGCATCTCTTCTCCTCAAATCATTTCATATGAGAAATCTGATATGGTATCAGAGCTCTCTCTTAGAGAGAGCCATGATTCCGTTGATGATTCCGCTGCCGAAGATTATTCTGATCCTGAGGAAGACTGTCACAGCAGTGCAGAGAAGCATGTTTCTGCAACTACAGAGAACTACGATCTTGTTTTTGGCAATTTTCAACACTCTGGCAATTCCATTCTTGATGCGATGCCTTTGGAACCTGCAATTCCAATCAAACCAGAATCTGATGGCCTCACCATCAAGATCGGTGAAATCACATGCTTCCTTGTCGTAGATACTGCAAACGGAAAGAGCAACATTCCGCTACAAAACAAGAAGAGAAGGAGATGGAAACTGAAATTGATGTTGCCGAAGATGATCAGTATGAGCATGAAACTACAAAGGAATTCATCCGCGACCGAAATAGCTCCACTGCCACCGCTGATTTGGTATTTGAAATCACTGAAAAATCGAAGAAAGTTATCAATAATCTCTTAGAGAAGGTAGATCAAGTAGATCCAAATCCCATAGATCTGGTACCGCCACATCAACATCACCAGGTTCCTTTGTTCTCCGTGTTTCCTTTGTCACCTACGACGACGTCGTCGACCTCTTCTCCGCCGTTTGCGTTTGGTATCGGAAAATGCAGATTCGTTGCAACTATGGCAGAGTTCCTCCGCTACAACATCTACATCTTTGATCCTGGTGGATTCTCCATTCTACGTCTTCGTGCAGTCACGTTCGGAGTCCTTGATGACGAGCGCCGCTGTGGAAGGAACCACCATGGACTTCATCTGCACGTGGAAAGCCGCATTGCTCCTCTTCTCATTCCGCTTTTGCGCATTCTCAAACTGATAATCGATTTGCGCATTGCAACTCCACTCGAGAACTCAGAATCGGAGACTTGCCACTGCCGAAGTTGTGTGCCCGAAATGTTATTGCAAAGCACCTTGCAATGCCTCTCCGCATTCGCCGATTTGCTTCTTGGTGATTGAGGGAGCGCCGATTGAGGAGAACTACAACTGTGCAAGATTGCACTGTTGGTTGAAGCACCCTAACTCTCCGTGGGCTGGTTTGGGCTTCAAATGAATTTGGGCCACAATACTTTTTTTGTCATTTAATGTCTCATATCAGTATGTGTAAAAAAAAAAAGTTTATTTTCCTCATTTTATTTTCTTTTGTTATTGTTTGTAATTCCAGCTCATTGTGGTGATACCACTTATGAGCTTGCAGGAGGGTGTTAAGAATGATATTAGTTAGTTAGAAATAAGCTCTATATATAGAGCATTTAGATACTGTTGATTGTATCTTTTATCAAATTCAATCTAATACAATGAGTTACTTTGTTGATACTCCTCTACTTTTCTTTGAGATTTATGATGTTTGGCCACATCAATTAGGGATTACTTGCATCTCTTCTCCTCAAATCATTTCATATGAGAAATCTGATAAATACAAGGAAAATCAAAAGCATAAAGATACAAAATAAGAAAAATAAGAAGTGAATCAAAGTCTCACTCCCCCCTTACCTAGGAGAGTGGACATGCAGCTTAAAGGGAAGGAGAAGAAGAGAGATCCTTCAAAGCTTTGAAGCTTAGTTGATATTGGAAGTGAAGTTTGGAGGCTTAGAACCTTTGGGATAAGCTTTAATGGAGTTTTGGTGAAAGAAAGATGGAGAAGATGGAAGAAAAGAGAGAGACCGTGGAAGAGGGCTGGAGGAAGAGGGGAAGTATCGTGGAAGAAGAGAAAAGGAAAGTGAGTGAGAAAGCTTTGGAGAAATGTTATATATATATAGTCTCTTTTTGGTCCTTTTTATTTTCTTTAATTAAAATTAGCACATATTTATCTGTTGGGAGTGAGGGAACCACGTGAGAGAGAGGAGTAAGCTACGTGAGAGAGTGAAGGTCACGTGAGAGAGAGATTTGTTGGATAAAATTTTATGTTTTCTTATACTGTCAGTATAAATTTATACGCTTCAATAAACTAAGTTTTTTTATCAAACAATTTTATTTTTAATTAAAACTTTTTAGTAAACTTAATTTATGTCCACTATTAATTATCATAACTAAAAATTAAATTTTTATAATTGTTTTCAAATTATTTGAATTTTTCAGTCAATAATTCACAGTAATTTCATTTTAGATCTATAATTTCCCAAATTTTACCAGAAATTATATTTTTATATATGTGACTTAAAAATGAACTGACTTTGTCAATTTCATCAAGTTTTAATATTTTTCATATACTGGTTGACCTATTAGCAGTTTGTCTAGAGCGTTCTGTAAAATTTTCTCAGAAGTCTTATAAAATCTCTGAGAAAATTATCTTAGCCATATTTAAGTCTATAAAATATGATTTTAAGTTCAAATAATTATTTATAATTATTTGAGACTTTTCCTCACATTTGTCACAAATATTGATAATATAGTATAATTGTTGTTCTAATAGTTATTTCAGATTTTCATCTGGAATAATTATTAAAATTTTCAATTATATAGAATATAAAATATCAGTCACAATAATGTGATGTAATATTTTATTATCCTATTTGAGCTTATCAATTCTCAAAAACACGATTAAGAATAAACAAACATTTAATTATGGAAAGCGAAAATGAGGGTGTTACACTGAGCGCCAACACAGGATATCAACACATCTGCCTTACAAATAGATAAACAATGTTATCAAAGTACAATTATCATATCATATATTAAGTATATAATATAAGGATTTATATAATATCATAAAATACTTAAGCAAGACATTAGATACTTAATTTTTCACTAATGATTAATTTAACAATTAGCTAATGTTTAACTGATCTCCGCTTCTATTAAAATTTTATTAAAAACTCAAATTTATTTGTTTTATCTTTTCTTTTGTCTAATTTCTTAAAATTTTTAAAAGAAACAACTTTCTAACTTTTTATAAAATATTCCTTGTATAAGTATAAATAGATTTTAATATTGAAAAATTCATTTCTGATGTGAAAGATCGGATTAGACTGCAGCCACAGAGCATACTCAGAATTTCTCATAGGCTAAGTTTATAAGTTAATAGAAAGAAAATCCTTTTTCTGATGTGGAAGATCATATTATACTGCAACCACAGAGCATACTCCGGATTTTATTCTATTAATTTTAAAAACTTAGTTTTAAAGAAAAACTAATTTTTATTATTGTCTTCTTTTTCTTTAAAATTATTAAAAGTAAGAACACAAAACTCTTCTATGCAAATCATCCGTTATTAGATAGTAGTCATAGACAAGTATTAAAAAGAAGTTGCATTTCTCTATCTTCCAATAAAAATAAAAATATAAAGTTTACTTGATAAAAACTTTCCTATTATAATACCTTATTTGGTTAATTGAAATTTTACTCAATCCTGAACCTATTAACTCAAAGAGGCCGTCAGCTACAATTAATTTAAAAAAAAAAAAATTCATATCATTTTGACCCAATTAACTAAAAAAATAGATTAGAAATATTATATATAATAAATTAAATTTCAAAACACTAATTCCTAGCTTAGGCTAACTTTATATTAATCTATTAAAACTTGATAAGAAATCTTTTCCTTTTTCCTTGCCCACCCCAAGACCAATTAAGGAGTAACAAGATTCAATCTTTTTCAAAGACAAAGTTTCAGTAATAAGATTAAGTGTGTAAGTCATTATCATGAAATTAAACCAATGTTTCTTCATTCTCTGCTGAACCCAAGACCATCAGAGGTAAGCACAAGCATATTATTATTATTATTATTATTATTATTATTATTATTATTATGTTAAATGAAATTATATTGCTAGGAGAAAGTTATAAAAATTTGATCCTTAGTCTAGAAACACCTCCACCGAACACGTACACTCGTAATGAGGTTCAAAAAGCTATCGTTTGGTCTTATGTTTGCTTATGATAAAAAGCTCTCTTAACTTATTTTGGAAAAAGACAAATCCTTTCACCCTTTTTGTTTCCTTGCTTAACTGAACTACAACTACACCTCCATTCCATTCAAGTTTTCTTTTCTGTTTATAAGTAAAACATGATAAAATTGAAGAAAAAAAAAGATAGTAGAAACTGTTAACCAGTTCTTCTTCAAGAGACTAAGGCTTTATGGAAATTAGATTATCAAAACTTGATTCAAAGAAAGAGTTACAGAGTAAGACAAGGTACCGGTCCCTTTTCCCTTGTGCAGTGGAGACCGAGAGTGTTAGAGGGTGATTGGGTGAGGCAAATCAAAATTTTAAGTGGATAAACACATAAGGATGATTATAGTTTCATAATACAACAAATAAACATGATTAAGGAGTAAAATCAATAATAAAATGTGACATAGTCTCCCCTTAAATCAGCACCAACTAGAACAAGAAATTGCAAGTAGATGACAAATATGAATAAAAAAATCAAGAGGAATCAAGAAAGGATTCAAGGTTAATGAAAGAAATCACCAAATAAGCATGAAAATAATCAAGAACAAAATATGAATCAATAAATAAATTTGACATAGTCTCCCCTTAAGGAGAGGCTACCCAATCAGTCCCAATAACAAGAAATATTACAAGGAAATGAAAATACAACAAGGAAATAGACAAGAATTGAAAGTAATACCAGGAAAGAATCAAAAGGGTAAAGCTTATACATAATAAAAATATAAAATAAGAAGAATAGCAAGTGAATCAAAGTCTCACTCCCCCCTTACCAAGGAAGTGAGGTTCGTTCACAGCAAAGAGGAGAGGAAGAAGAAATCTTGCTTAAGGTTGCTTCTTAGTGGTGGAGGAAGGTAGCTTTGGTGATGGGTGATGGAGGTTGAAGGGCGGAGGTTTGTTTCGTGAGAAGAGAAATTGAAAAAAAAGAGAGAAAGGGGAAGACTGAAAAGAGAGGCAGAGAAAAGAGAATGGGTTGTGAGGGAAGAGAGAGAAATTGTAAAGAAAGAGTGTGAGGGCCTCCTTTTATATGCAATTACTTACTAGACATTTATTTTTATTTTATTTTTTCTTGTAAAAGAAGAAATGGCTGACGTAAATGAGAGGAGGGGTCAGCTACATGGACAGAGGAAGAGATGACGTCGAATGAGTTAAAACAAAATTTTACACACTCAAATTTTATCTGTGTCTTCTTACACTGCCGGTATAGGATTTACGCGTAAACGTTTTATAACTTTTTAGCTTTTTAATCAAATAAATTTGTTTTTAGTTGAAACATTTTAGGAAACTTACATTATATGCATCATTAATTATCATGACTTAAAATTATATTTTTATCATTAATTTTGAAATATTTGAATTAATTAGGTATTTTCAATCAATAATTCTCAGTAATTTTGTTTTAGCTCTATAAATTCCCAAATTTTACCATAAATTATATTTTTATATGTGTGACTTAAAAATGAACTGACTTTGTCACTTTCATCAAGTTTTGATATTAATCCTATACGGGTTAACTTATTAGCAGTCTGTCTAAAGTATTTTGTAAAAATTTTCTCAAAAGTTTCTAAAATTTCTAAGAAAATTTTCCTAACTATATTCAAGCCTATAAAACATAATTTTAAGTTCAAATAATTATTTCATAATTATTTGACACTTATTCTCACGTTTTTCACAAATATTAATAATTCTACATAATTGTCGTTCTAATAGTTATTTCATATTTTCATCTGGAATAATTATTTCAATTTTCAATTATATAGAATATAAAATATTAGTCACAATAATGTGATTTAATATTTTATTATCCTATTTGGACTTATCAATTCTCAAAAACAACATTAAGAATAAACAAACAGTTAATTACGAAAAACGAAAATAAGGGTGTTATAGTAAACTAACGGAATGATACAATGCACAAAATTTTAAAAGTTTAGTGACAAAATATGTAAATAAAATAGTTGAATGGCAACATTCACGAAATTGTAATTGTGAAAAATAGAAGATAAAATGTGCAATTAAGTAAAAAAGTAAGCAGTTGAGAATATGTTAACAAATGTTTCTTGTGTATAAAATAATATTACCAGAGGTAAAATACTTTCCAATGATTCTAATATTTTAAAAAGATTAGTCTCCACTTAATAACACTTATCAGAATTTTGAGATAAAATACATTAGAGGAGTTCAATACAATTAACCCATTGTATTAATTAAAGTAATAAAAAAATTCTAATGAGTGTGATACATATTATATGTATAGATCTTGTTGAAGTAATAACTAACAATGAACCTCTTCCAAGAAAAAAAAAAAACTAACAATTAACAAACCAACAATATGTAATAAAAAAAAAACTATTCGATTGACAATTTTAACTATTATGTGCATATTTGGTAACAAGGTAAGTTGAACTCACCATGATTATTTGAAGCAATAAATAGTTTGCTTTTGTAGTGATTTTTTATTCAGTTTTCTACCACAAAACCCAACACACTGTATAACTAACAATATGTAATACCCTTAATACAAAACACAAGATTTAACAAAGCAAATCTAACTAAGAAATTGACTACGTACGGAAACAAAAGTGAAATAAAATTATTTAAAAATATTTATAATATTAAAATGCAAAAATAATATTTTTAAAATAGAATATTATATTTATTATATCTCTCCACATTAATGTTGGTATGGAAGGCAATGATCTTCATATGTTCAAACAAGAAACTAAGTTCTTTCCACTAATGGAATTTGAATTTTGAAGAAACATATGCCTAACTGAATGAAGTTTAAACTTGAAGCTCCATCTGGCTTGTATACACAAACAGGAGCTCCACTGCATGTATATGACTATGAGTATATTGATATACTAGTATATTCATGAGATATCTGAATTCATTTATCAACAAAAGCCAACTCAGCCAAATCAATGGCGCGAGCAAGACCAGCAGCTTTGTTTTGACACTCTTGGTGCTCATCATCAGGGACACTGTCAGCAACTATACCAGCACCGGCTTGAAGGTAAGCAATCCACTCGCGGCGTTGGTCGTTGTCTTTGTATGAGTACATTGTGTCATACCTAGTTCCGCTCGGAAATACCATTGTCCTGAGAGCAAGAGCAATGTCCATCTCACCAGAGAAAGAGATGTATCCAAATCCTCCACTATAAGGCCCCCTCCTTGTCACCTCCAGTTCATCAATCAACTCCATTGCCTTCACCTGCATCCATATAAGAATGAATCAAGGTGGAAGGTAACAGTTTTGTAATGAAAAGTAAAAACAGAAAATGAAAACAAAAACGTTTTCTCATTCATAGTTGACTAAAAAGGAGTCGAGAAAATTACAAACCTTTGGTGCTCCACTGACAGTTCCAACAGGTAATGCAGCTCGCAGGGCATCCCAGCTAGTCAAATGGTCTTGCAACTCTCCTGTAACCTACAATAAATAATGAATAATTGAATAAGTAAATCATGTTTTTGGAGGGAGGGAGGAAAGAGGGCCATGGAAGCATCAATGTAATATAGGATAAGTGCTGGTAACCATAATTACAAGAAATGTTTTGTAAAACTTGGTAGAGAATGATACATAACATTTTAAAGACCATATTCATCACACTTGATAACAAGGAAAGATTCTCACCGTTGAGCTTATGTGCATGACATGGGAATATCGTTCAATATTCATAAGCTGTTCTACTTTAACAGAACCACTTTTTGCAACCTACAAAAGAGAAATTCCTGTTATGAGAACCATCACACCTTAAAGTACCGAATATAAATTTTTTCATAAAGTCAGAATAAATTACTTTCTTCTACATCATGATATATAACAAAGTGAGGTATTATCATGTCAGTTTGTTACTAAGAAATGAAGAATGCGTAATTGTTGTACAAACTGTTGTATGAATTGTTAGATAAATAACATTTCTCGATAAACAAATAGGAGTATCCATTAAAAACAATATTTATAACAAACCTTTCCAACATCATTGCGTCCCAAATCAACCAACATGACATGCTCTGCACACTGCTTTTCATCTCCCAGCAGTATTGCTTCTAGCCTTGCATCTTCTTCAGGTGTTTTCCCCCTTCTAGCTGTCCCAGCCAATGGACGGTTCACAATCTTATTCTGTTCATGACAAAATCATAATAACTATCTGTTTTAAAATAAATAATAGAGTAATTTAACAAAACCTAATATATTTTTTTATTTAAGATTTATGACAAATATCCCAGTGACCAAATAAAAAGTATAATTTAATTTAAAAATCTAATATATGTACAAAATCCTACCTTCTTTATACGCGTAAGAATCTCTGGACTTGAAGCAACCAGAATACATCCCCTAGCCTGTATAGGAAATACATAATCATCAGAACGTGAAAGAGCTGAACCACAAAACTTTCTGGAATGAAGGAAGCAGTTTCAGATGTTACACGGAAATAAACCTGCAAATAGGCCATATACGGACTAGGGTTCACAACTCTCAATGCTCTATAAATTTCAAATGGATCAGCAAACGTTCTTCGTTCGAATCTCTGACTTAATACAATCTGGAAAATGTCCCCTGCTTTAATATGTTCTTTTGCCTGAAGAACTGCCTCCCTGTATGCTTCTCTTGTCATGCTTGACTTCTTTAAGAGTGGACCAAAATGGTGTGTATGTAAATCCACACAGCCTGGAGCCAGCCTTGGACTAGGAAATGTACACTTCAAATTAATTTTGATTCAATCATAACAAGTACATCATTAAACAGAGAAACGATCAACAGATGACTTACGGTTGACTATCTTGTAATTTGGCCACTAATTTTTCTAATTGTTCCATCCCATCCTTGTAAGCACTCTCAGCTGAGGAGTACCGATCAATCCTCACCCAAAGAATCACATATGCTTTCTGTTACGCAGAATACAAGTAACAATAAAATATTGAAGTTATGAATGAATCCTGAATATAATCCATAATAATGCAATTAAATAATTATTAGTCATTTCATGATTTCTACTCTTCAAATAATGATTAGATCATTATATATCCAAAGATGTAAAAACAGCATGTACATGAACAATGAAAAGATTTTCCATTCCTCATTCAATGAACAAAATTCCAATTAAAAACAATAAGAAATGAAATCATAACATTTTGTTTATGAAGCAATCTGAATTGAGTTTTTCTTAAAATGATCACAGGATATACTGCAGTGCAAATTAGAAATACTGAGCTACATGTCAACATTAGAAACAGAAAATTGTCTTGTGAGAAATACCAAACTAGATTCCAACATTGATACAGTATTTGTGAAGCATACAAAAACAGGTACCTTTTCCACATGGTCAAACACAATCACATTCTCATAGAGGCCCAGATGTATGTCAGCAAGGTTCCTGTCATCCTCTGGAGCATTTGAAAATGGTAGCTTTTTCTTTTCCACATAACGAACTGTGTCATATGAGAAATAACCTGCCCAACCACCTAGAAGAGCAGCTTAAACAAGTTAATGTACTGTAGATAATATAATTAGATGAAAAAATACGTCAAGAATACAGCCCTCTGTCTTTCACACACGTGCACGTGCATGCACACAGACACACATAAATAAGAAGTCACATAACGACAAAGAACGCAGTAAGTAAAGATTCAGGTGACAAAATCTTAGGATTTTCTGTTATCACAAAGTTGTTTGTCCATGCAGACGTCGCACATTATACGTGAGCAATTCATGCATTTATAAATAAATGATAGCATCAAATAAAAAATGATTCAGCCTCGTGTTCATCAATTTGACGATATCCTGTCTTGTTACACAGGCATTATGATCATAAAACTCTTACCACAGAATGCATCTGGTAGTTCGTCAATGAGATAGGGTTTCCAACCCTCTGAGATTTTTCTGGGAATCGTCATAGGATCATCAACAATTTTCTCAGTTAAATTCCCAGATTCATGGTCAATTATTGTAACCTTATTCTCTTTTGCCACAACTTCCATAGTTGGGTTAGCTCCTACAACACTATAGCGCCCCTGCAATCAATCAATCAATCAATCAAGTCTTCAATTTCAATAAAGACACAAACAACTCAAAAATTCAAAATCACAAAACTCCAAAAAGAACACTCACAACACTCGAAGCATGATAACTAGGCTCTGCAGACTCAAAAAGAAAGCTTGGAGACTCCCGATCGTCTTCCTTAATCAAAATCCGGTAAGCAAGGACAGGAGTAAGTTGGTCAGAGAAGATGCACTGACAGAGAGGAATCAAGTTCCCTTGCTTTGAAGCCTCTACAAACTTTGTTCTTTCCTCAACTGCAAAAGTAGTATCCATTATACATGTTTAGTCTAAGATTAAAAAAAAAAAAAAAAGTTATAATTAACGAAAACACAAAAGCAATTAACCAATTTCTAATGAATGGAAGCACCAAAGTTAGCCACAGACTCCTTCACTTATCTAAAATTACTCAGACATTGTCACTATTTAACAGGATACCTACCCATTTACCACAGGATATCGAAGATTTATTCAAACATGGAGCAAAGATTAAAACTTTTCAATCAACATACCTACCCATTTGTCATTTTTGCATTCACAGTACACACATTCAAGTCATCATTTAGTAAAGCAAAAAAAAAAAAATCACAAATACTCATTTACCACCGGATATCGAAGAACTTATTCAAACATGTAGAAAAGATTAAAACTTTTCAATCGAGATACCTACCCATTTGTCATTTTTGCCTTCAGAGTTACAGCACATTCAAGTCACCACTCACCATTTAACAAAGCAAAAAATAAAAAAGAAAACATTTACAAATAACCATTTACACAGTTACAGTAGAATTTATTTGAACATGGAACAAGATTGAATTTTTATGAACAGGATAGCTACCCTTTTGTCATTCTGGCTATAATTTCATGTGGGGGAACTCAAACAAAACTAGCAAAACCAAAAGAAGACTTACCATAGGAAGGGGTTGAGAGTGAAGAGCAGCTCAACGTGAGAGGAGCGCGTGAGAGTGAAACGCCGGTGAGTGTCGCCGGAGAGAGACGGCTGCCGGAAGGAACCATGCGGCGGGAGAAGGCTAGGGAGGCTGTTGCTGACGTAAGGGACATTGGTGTAGCAGAAAGCATCTTTGCAAATTCAGTTACTAGCACCGCTTCTAGTTCTGCTTAATGCTGAGAAATTTATGCATTCACTGTATGAATAGCTTAGTGCTATTTATTGAACTTTTTTTTTTGGTTTTTTACTTTGCTTCAATTTCCAATGCAACGCGTAAAACTTGCCTCAGTTACATAGCATTTCAATTTACCTTTGCATTTGCTTTCCTTTTGAGTGAGTGATGGTGCATTATGTATGTGTTCGCAGTTCAGGTGATTCAATGATGTTATATCATATTATAAATCATAAATGGGATGCAAAAAATACAAGATATTTGGTCATGTGTTTGACTCTTTAGGACATTTTTGAGGAATAAAAGAAAGCATCAAATCTTTTCTATATCTACACATCACCTTTCCAAATGCGATTCTCAATTCTTGTTATTTTTTAAAAAAATTCCATTCTCATGCATATTTCTTTGAATTTAATAATTAATATTCTTTTCTTATTTGTAAATCTTTAAATGTTAAGTTAATTTAAAAAAAGTAAATAGTTGAGAGTATGTCAACAAATGTTTCTTGTGTGTAAAAAAATGTTAACATAGATAAAGTTTGTGTAACTATAAAAATTAAATGAATACTTTTTTTTTTCGTTTGCTGTTGTTTTTTAATTGATGGCGTGGAATTCGTGCTTGTGTATTTTCTGCTGAGGTGAATATAATGATGGTGATAGTACTTCCAAAAGATAAGATAAATTATGGATAACTCTCATATCTTTTCTTTTCTATTTTTTTTCTTTGAGTCTGTGCAACACTAAACATTCAAAAACCCAATTATTTTGGGAGATTTTACGTACAAATCTGTATTAGTTTTTTCCCATCTTTTCACACTCTTTCCTTTTTTTTTCTTTCAAAAATGCTATTTTCACAATTAATTTCTAGAATACAGTTTTTAATAGAAAAATATTTAAAAAATGAATAGATATTTCAAAAATTAATTTTCAAAATATTCCAAAACCTAACTTCCAAAAACAATAAAATTTCAGCACTTTTTCAAAAACTAAATTTCATAAGTATTAAAATTTTATCACTTATAAAAAATATAATATGTTTGGTTCCACATTTTAAATATTTTTTTTATCTTAAATGTAATTTTAAAAAGCTAATCATTAACATAATTTTTTCCTTCTCAACAGGTTGAAACATGCTAATAGTTTGTTTGGTTTAAAAAAAATAAAAAGTGAAATAAAAGAAAAAAAAAAAGGAGAGTAAAAAATAAGATGATTTTGTAAGTTATTTAATAAGAAAAATGAAAGGAAAAAATAAAAAAAATTATTTTCTCTTATTTAGTAGTACAGAAAATGAAAGGAATATATATATATATATATATATAGAGAGAGAGAGAGAGAGAGAAATGATATAAATATTTCTAATAAAAATATAAAAATAAAGGTTTTTTTTTTTACTACAAAAAATACCTTTCCTTCCTCACCCCCTCGTAAAATGGAAGGATTGTCATAAAAGTGATCCCACATATTTATTTTCCCTTCCATTCCAACGGCCATTGATGTCAAACTGAGAAAAGATTAATTTTCACCAAAACCATGTTTGGATATCACCAAAACCATGGTGGCTCCAAAAAAAAAACTTAAAGTAACAATAAATTGTTTAAAGTTTACTTTGATACTGAACACGACCTCAATTCCACCCGAAAGTAACAACAAAATAGGAGCTATGTTTCTATCTATCATCCCTCCCTCCATTTTCTTTGGTTTCAAATTAACAGTTGAGTCGGTGAGATTTGGGCCACAGCCATAGCAATAATAGCACGTACCGCGCTAATGACATTGTCGATAAAGTGAAAGCAACATATCCTTACTGTTATATTCCTGGCAAAGGCTTTAATTTAATTGCCATATGATATAGTAATTGCTTACCAACCTCGGCCTTCCCAAATTAGTCTTTGAAAAACATTTTTATATTTTTAGAAATTAGTTTTTAAAATATATTAAATACATAATGTAAATTAAAATCTAATATATTTACTTATTCTCAAAATAATGTCTCGGAATTAATTTATGAAAAAATATTAAGGGAGAGATGAATCAATTATAAGATTTTAATTATTAATAAGTAACTAGTGTGATGAATAAGAGTATTTAGGTTTGAGAAATAAATTGGAAGAAAAGAAAGTAGAAAGAAAGAAAGGAGAAGGAAAGAAAAAAAATAAGAAAGCAGAACAATTTTTTAGGATGTTTCGTAAGAATAAAAAGGAAAGGAAACTCTTATATGGTTCCATAGAAAGTGAAATGAAAGAAAATAAATATATATTTGAATTTTTTTTACTACATATTATTTTTATTATTATATATTAATTTTTAATGTTTGTTCTTAATTTTTATAAAGTCGCTCAATTTTTAACAAAATAAAATAAAAAATTGAAAACACAAAAAGTTTAAAATAAATGAAAAGTTGAAAACATTTTTATTTTTTCTCGTATTATTGGAACATGATTTATATTTTTTTGTAAATATACATATATGTGCTTCTTCCACCCATTACTTATATTTTTTTTTCTTAAAAAAACATATATAATTTATCGAGGTTGTAATACCACTGCTTAAGAAACTAACACTCAATAAATGCTTGATAACTTAGCCAATAACTTCTCTATATCTTTTTTTTTTTGTTTGTTTAAGATCACCCATTTTATATATTTCATTACGCACGATTTAGGTTGTGGGTTGAGTCATTTATTTTTTGTTTTCATTTTCCGTACGTATTTCAGATAACAATTATGGACTTATCTAAGCCGCGCATCCATGCTTGTTGTTTGCTACTGAGGAACCTATAGTATGAAAATTTTCTCACGAAGTGGCATCCATGCTTGCTGTTTGCTAGTGAGGAACCTATAGTATGAAAATTTTCTCATGTGGCATCCATGCTTACTGTTTTCTAATAAAGAACCTATAGTATGAAAATTTTCTCATAAGGTGCTGGTTCCATTGGGTCGGTCTCGATAGGCCCTTCAATTTCTTGGATCTTGTCTCTTACCTACATACCTCTAGGCAAATGATAATTTTACCTCCCCCAATTAATAATATACCTCCCTTCTTCAATTTTTTTCATTATTTTTCCCTAAATACCCTTATAGGTTTGGAATTATTTTTGTTTTCGGAAACTACGTTTTCAGCTTACCCTCCTTCTTCAATTCTTCCTCCACCACCCACCCTTTCTTCGCCACGCGTGCCTCTTGATTTCTAACAAGCAGTGTATGTGGCGTTGCAGCTAACCGGAATTTTCAGAGTGGCGTATAATTCATTCCTTTTAGGCAATTGTTATATATACCTCCTATTAATAATAACACACCTCCTTTTACTAAAAATATCCTTTTAAACATATTTGTTTCTGGACTTTAGTTTTCTCACTATTTCTCTTTGAAATTGGAAGAGGTTCTTGATTCAAGGATATTTAATATTGGCACCGAGGGAGTCTAGCTCAGTTGCTTAAGCAGGATGCGTGAATTATTGTAACCGTGTTCAATTCCTACTGATAAAAAAAAAGATATTTAATATTGGCCTGGACAATTCCTTTGAAAGACTTAAGTATATACTAAGTCCAAGATGGACGCGGAGCTTTCACTTGGGTAACAATCTCTCGTCAAACTTCAATGGGAAACAGTTCCCTTCTTCCGCCATATCCATAGGACTCATCGAACGAAAGGAAAATTCAATTTTGAATTGCCAATGATCAACAATATGAACAACTCGAGCCTAAACCTCAACTGCAGTACTCTTCCACTGTGGAAGTTATGTGTGTGCCCACATTTTTACCCTTTGAAGTTCATAACAAATTTTACATGGTAAGGCATAGTAGTTGGTTTCTAATACAATGTTGGATCAATAGAGCATGATGATTATTTGCGGAGAAATCATGACAGAGAAACATGAACATTAGTGGAAAAACGGCAACAATGCCTGCCTGAGAGAACAACCTTGTGGGGGAGGTATATTATTAAAACAGGGATATTTTTGGAAAAAAAAATAAAGGAGGTAAATTATTAAAATGGAGGAGGTATATATAACAATTAAGCATCAATTTGTTGGGCAAAAGCTTTTTTCAAAGTCATCTTGGAAATGGTCTTTGAATTAAACCCCAAAAGTAAATAGAATCATTTTTTGACCCATGTTTAGGCCCAACAACAAAGACTTTCAAAAACAAGAAAGGATAACAACTCATTGAATATTGATGTTAGGCATTTTCTGTTTACACCCAAGTTTGCTAAGTACACTCCTCCCTTCTTTTTATATTTTTTATTGTCAATTATATCCTTTTATTTGTTAAAACATAGTTCCAAAAATTATTTTCTGCAATAACATATATCAATTCCAAAAAGTAATTTTCGAAACTATGTTTTAACAAAATATATAGTTCCAGAAACTACTTTCTGGAACAACATATATCAATTCCAGAAAGTAGTTTCCAGAATTATGTGTATTTGTTAAAACATAGTTCCGAAAATTACTTTTTGGAATTGATATATGTTATTGCGAAAATTAATTTTTGGAATTATGTTTTAACAAAATACACAATTTCGAAAACTACTTTCTATAATTGATATATGTTGTTCTAAAAAGTAATTTTCAGTAGTCATAAATAAAATATAAAATATCGTACTTACCTTCCCTTCAGAAGCCGCAATAATTGCTAATCACTAATTATTGGACGCGTACTTATTTCAACGCTAAATATTGAGAAACAAATCACCCATATCTAAAATGAAATTTGCAATGGATGAAACTGAGGAGACACGTGATGGTGTATCAGCAGCTTTGATTTGTGATTATTATTATTCTTATTTTTATTTTGTAAAAAAAAAATGAAATATCATATACACTATATAATAGATGAAGTCAAACATCGACTCCCTCCAAACATGTTACAAGAAATTATCCTCCTTGTACAAAATTTACTTATAAATCAAATGCATATCCTTTCTCCTGAAAAGTATAATCAAATGAATTCCATTCAAACATGGAGATGGAGTACGAAGATATACCTTTGCAAAATTTACTTATAAACTGATACGTATTCTTTCCTGAAATAATACAACTCACTTCCGCACTACCCTTGCTTATCATGGAAATAGTCTATTTTGATGAAATTAGATATAGCACCAGTGATTAGAATCCCGCAGGTTCCACTCTCAAAATCATGCAGAACACTATAGCCTAATGTTAGCTATAATGATGAAAACGATTAGGAGAAAAATGATAGCATGGTCTTATTAAAAATTGAAGCTATAATAGAAACTTGTGCAGGCCTTACTTATAGTGATGTTCATGATGAGCCCAAATGATTAAAGAAACGAGAAATTATTTTTATACAATATTTTTTTTGTTTAATTATAAGAGAGATAAGAAGTAAAGAAAGAAAGATGTATAATTTGATGAAAAGGGATAGAGAAAGAAAAAGAAGCAATGTTGTACGAAGTATTATAAGAAATTGTTTTATGAATATTATATTTCAAAAAGCAATATTATATTGCCTAGCTACATAAGGGAACATCAGCATTCACAATAATGTGTCTATATGGAGATAAAACTATAGTATAGAAAATAGGGATAATACAGCACACTCCACAGGGTAGATGCTGATGCCACCCTACATACAAATAAAGGAAGATAGTTTTCAGTGATGCAAGGTGTGGTTGGAGGGTAGGACTTTGGGCGGGCATTGGTAGCACTTGGCAAATAGTCCGAATGTGTCAACCTGTTTGATGAAATTTGTCATGCTGGCCCACCCTCCAAATCCAAAGCCCACCACCAGAACCCACACCACCACAAATGCATTCACCACGTACATCACCGTCCAGTTAGGGATAAAGAAGGGCAATTTCTCTGCGGCATTCTGTTTAAAATACCAAAACAAATAACCATAATTACAAAATGAGCTTCCAAATTGTTAACTTGTGTTTTGAACTGTTCATGTGCCAACTCTCGGCTATGATGCACAAATAAGATATGTGTAAGATGTGTATAAAAATTCATAAAACATAATGAACATGATTGCTATTCTGTAAATTCAAATTAAGAAATACTTCTTAGACATTATTATAAACAAAATAAAGATTAGAAATCATTATCATCATAAATCACTTTCTTTTGTTTATAAATAAGAATAGGAATAGTATCAACTTTTTTTTTTTTTTTTCTTGAGATCATTCATAAAGTGGATAATTTCAATTTTTTGGTTCATTTTAAGAAACAATGCATCTATATTTCTATATTATATATTTCATAGATATGTACACGTGAAGTATTCAAGAATATCGGATACGTGAAGCAAATAGTAATAACTTAGAATTCACCATGAACAAGTTAGGAGTAGGAATGGGACTAGTAAGGTGAGTACTGTGTAGGAGGATCACTATAGCGCGTTAGGTTGGGCCGGTTGGCCATGGCCCAGCTCATTGTGAACATGTGGTTAGCATAGTACCAGTGGTAGTTTGACTATACTAGTATAGCATATTAACTAAATGACAATTGACAAAGAAACGGCACCAACTTGATTTTGTTTCATAAATTTTCAAATTCTAATAAATACTATAACTAGTGGCACTAGGACTTGCACTACCTGGGAGATAAGCAGTCACTTCCTGTTAAATCACAAATTAAGCTAGAATCATATCCTCAAGTATGCACACCACACCACAAGAAGAGGTTTCAAGGATTCCTTAGGTATAGAAGAAAACGAGACCAAAATTTCTAGTACTATTATGCAATCCTAACGACCCATAATGTTCAATGTGAGTTATTGGCAATTGGAAACCAAGATAAAGATGCGTTGAAGGTTGAGTGTATGAGCATATGTGATGTGATGAGATACGTAAGGTAGAAAATAGAAAGAAAGATATTAAGATAAGGTGTGGAGAGAATGGAGCATAATACCTGTCTTGCGGAGGCAGATCTGTAGGTAAGCATATGGGCAGAAGCAGGAATGATGTAAACGGTGAAGCTGACCAAAAGGGCCCCCACAGCTGAATTAATGGGCCCAAAGAAAGGGAAAATAATGGCCAAAAACCATATTGGTATCACCACAGGTAACCGGGCTAGAGCCCTCAAACATATGCTCTTTGTGTCATGCATTCCTATCACTTTCTCCCACACGAAATACAATGGCGTACAAGCAAACCCGAATGTGATGAACTGCCAGTTACGTAGGAATACACCAATTATCAGTTACTAACTAACAACCTAAAGCAACATATATATATACTTTCATTACTAAAATCAAGTTATTTTTGCCATTCAATTGTTTATATATATTATTTGTTTAATACATTAATTAGTTATTGTCAAGCATGTAGGGGAGGAAAAATTATTACATGGTCCTGGATCACTATGATCCCAACAATCTTCATGTGACACATAATTGATTTAATTAACTATTTTTCATAAATTGAAAATTTTAATTATCACATAAAAATTAGTTGAGACTATTGACACCTGTAATTTCAGACCATATAATAATTTTTCGTGAGCGAGGGAAATTCATATATGGACCTGGTGAATGAGCATTAGGATGACACCAGTGTCACGCCAGCCAGAGCGAGGGAGGAGTGAGAAGGCATTGGAGTGATCCAAAAGTTGGTCACCAAAGGCCCAGTAAACGGCAATAGCAGATGGTAGAGTGAGGGTGAACACATAAATTGTTGCATAAAGATATATATATTTGAACTTCTGAGGCTTCCACATTGCATGCATGATTTCCCTGCAATAGTCATATCACATGGTCCGTATTAGTGTTTACTGTATAACTTAAATCTACAAATGACCCATATAAGTGCTCCACTGTCAAAATCAGGATCCCTTGTAAAAAAACATGAAATACACTTTGTCATATTTTTTATTGAAAAATATGAATGAATTATACTAAAAGGAAAAAGAAGCTGCCCATTTGAGAATTTCCAAGTTAGATCAAGAATTGTGCATTTTAATGCCAAACAGTAAACACACGCTTTTTGGCACCATTTATCTGGTTGGACTGTCAAACAATTCATGGTGGATAATGCTGGAAAGACAAACAAACATAATTAATGTGTGTATTTATGTTGGAACTTTTGTGTCTCTAGTAGCACCTTTCACTCGAGTGAAATAAATAAGTAGGACGTACCATGGGGTAAAATGTCGCTACCTTGTTATCTTCTATATAATAAAAATTTATCATATTGATGGAGTCTTCGGGGGGAAGCAAGATCTGAACAGCAAATATCTCACACTAAATAGAAAAAAGTTCAACCGGGGTTTGAAATTTTTTATTGCTATTGACAGAGTATAACCGTGAGCCAAGACACCGTCGTAATGGTTATTCAAAAGTGCTACATATAATGTTTGTCTTATTTCCAAGGGTCATTAGAATGAATGAATGCAGGATAAAGCTGCAATTGAAGAAAGGGACCGTGCAGTGAAATTCTCCAATTATCTTTGGTGTCTGTCCTAGACAATAAAGAACAATATCATGATTGTTTTGTCCAACATTATAAGCAAAATATTAAAAAGTGCATACACTGTGACGGCGTGCCCGCCGAAAGTGTAGAGTATGTTGGTGGCGCCTGTGAAATACAAAACCATCTTGTTTGGGCCCGAATGCGTCACATTTTCAACCTACAAGTAAAAAATAGTAGTTTTTAAACAAAGTTTAATTGAAACTATTTCAAAGGAGAGAAGCCCCACCAAAGAAAAACAATCAAGGTTGTTGGTTTTGCTTACCTGGCCATGAACAAGGGCTGCAATGGTCAAATACCAAGCAGTGTAGGTGGTCATGCCAAGACCAAGGAAGGACCATATCCTGTAGTTGTGGAATGATGGAATGAACACTGTGGTGGCACAGCAAGCTCCAAATATGTAGGTCCAAGTCCTCTTGTCCAAGTGATCATTTATGTAGTATATATTACTGTATATAAAGACAAGTTAAAGCATATATAAATATAGAGGGTTAAATTTTTTGTATAATACATCTCATATGTTAGATACACATCCAGTCCAATCCTCACTGTTCTATTGAGCACGCGCTACACATTCTAACTAACATGGTATTAGAGTTTAAATGACATATAGTGTGTTTAGATAGCTACCAGAATTATTCTGGCCCCAAAATCATGGTGAAAAATTAAAAAAAGTGGAAGTAACTATTTGTTGTTTTGATTTTCATGGTAATTTTGGAATTGATTATGGAAAAATTGAATCCAATCTAAACATGTTAGTAATAGTCTTGTACCGATTAAAAAAAAAAAGAGATACAATTAAGTAATAAGAGGAAATCGAGACCTTGCACAAGCTATGAGCTGGATGACAGATCCAAAGAGGAGAAAAGTGCAGTTGAAGGCCAATCCGATAGCTTTCCAGTATGGACCAAGTAAGCCTTCCAACACTTCAAACCACTGCAAGAAAAAATTGAAGTGAAACTTGTTCCATATTCTGAGTGAAAACAAAATGGCACTGTTTATGGGGAGTAAAGGGGGGAAAAGTTATTCAATTGTTGTCTGATATCTAACCTGGATGACATGGTTTTTGAAGCTGACATTCTCTTTCTCTTTCCGGCTTCTGTACTCAATGTACAGAATGCTAATTAAATAAGCAGTATAACTCCCAAGCAAGCCATAGAACACTTGGAATATGATGCCTGAAAGCATTCCCAGCTGAGAGAAAGAGTAAGGCAGAGTCAACAGAACCTGAGCAACCTGTACATCACAAAATCCAGAAAAAAAAATCATTTTTTTACTTTTTCCTGCTTTAGAAGAAACCAAAACGGTGTACAAATTGAGATTCTCATTTCATATCATGAGACTGGCATTTTTTGACTCATTTTTTTTGGGTGAACCCATATATGTCCGGCCGAAAGCCAGAAACTAACCCATCGAGATACTGAAATCTATTTAAAAAATCGACATCTTTTAATAGATGTTATTTCATACACACTGACTTAATCATATGCTCAAAGAATATGGTTATCTGCTAACATTACCATACCATGTTTGTAGGCACTTCTTGACTCATATAGTTACCTGATTTGAGGCACAGCTGAACCAAGCATCATAGGCAGAACCACCATGCCAGAGAACATTTTTTAAGCTAAAATGTGATGTCTCCCCTTTCACTTCCTCTCCCTCCTCACGCTCCATTGTTTGGGTGAGGCTTGACATCATGGCTTCTTCAGCTTGCTTCTGGGGTAACATCTTTTTCTAATCTGTTAAAACACACACAGACACACACAAAGAAACACTAAGTAAGGAACTAAACTAAAGCTAAATGAAGGTCAGAGAAACTGACAAGGGAAGAAGAGACTTTGGTTTTTGAAACATACCAAATTATGTAAGAAGACAACAAAACTAGAAAGTTGGGCAATGTTGAACGGGTCTGTTTCTCTTGCGGATTTATTTATAACTGAGAAGGGAGAGCTTTAAGGGGCAGCAAATAAGGGAAGGTTCCTTGTAACTCCTTCCAAAGCCGCGTGCTTATCTCGTTTTTCCTTCTGAAACGAGGAAAAAAGATAAAACAGCAGAATAGCGCCACCTTATGGGGCAGTTCTTGCGGCTTTACCACTCACTCAGGTAAAGTTTCATAATTGCAAGCAGCTCTTAACTCAATTGGCAGAGGAGGCTTAAATATACTACTTTTTTTTTTCTGCTACCCTTCAACCAGCTTTTTAAGTTTAGGGTGTTAAATGCACGAGGAATTTGGCAGAAGCTAGCAATTTCAATGCATGTAGATTGCGGAAACCCAGCGAGCAAGAAACAGTTACCGTGCTGCTTAAATTATGGGAAAGAAAAAAGGTTGGTTGAGTTGGGATGGTGTGAACTGTGAAGTGAGTTAAGTGATTTGAATGATGGAGGGTTGAGCTGAATTCTTGGACTTAGAGAATCGAAATCTGACAGAAACGTACCGGTGAGAAACCAAAGGCAATAGGCAAAACAAGAAATAATGTGTTTAAGTTTCAACTGTGGTTACATTTGTGACAGTCTTGGTTTGGCTTTGCTTTCTCTTTATAGTGTGGTTTTAATTGTACTGTCTCTCTCTCTCTCTCCTGTTATTATTTGTCTCTGCTGTGAGATCGTTTTGGTTTGGCTGTCACTCGAGACTTTTTAAAATGGTTGGTGAGAATGTATCAGTAGAATAGTAACTTTCAGACATTTGTGTGACGGTGACACTACTCATTCGGCCATTTGGGGAAGGCTAGGCCTAATACTAATAGAGAAACATTATTTAATACATATCCACAAATGAAGATTTATGCAGATTTAATTCGTAAATAAATAAATAAATAAATAAGAAAATACAAAGTGCTTAGAAAAACAAGAATCGTATTATATTAAACTAGAAATCAATTTAAAAATGTTTATTAATTATTAGGATTAGTTTAAAAAATTAAAGATATTTAATGGTATCATATAAATATTAATTATCATATATGTGTGTGAATACATTAAGGCATGTGTGTTTGGTTGTGTGGTGTATTAAAACAAACTCCATTAAATTTCTCTATTGATAATGAAATCACTTTTGATCATTGTGATTTTTTTTAAAAAAAAAATTGTGCCGTGTGTTAAAACAAACTCAAATGAATTAATCCATTGAGAATAAAATTTTTTATATTATCATGGTGGCTTTTTTCACTTTTTCACGTAGTTTCAGTGGAACATTAAAACAAGCTCGATTAAATTTCTCCATTGACAATGAAACTTCTTTTTATTGTTGTGGCTTTTCACCGGTGGTATGTGAAAAGAAACTTAGTTAAATTTCTCCATTGTCAATGAAGTATCTTTTTATCATTGTGGCTTTTTCACCTTTTTACTTGATTTTAGTGGTGCGTTAAAATAAATTTGATTAGATTTCTCCATTAACAATGAAGCTTCTTTTGATTGTTGTGACTTTTTCACGTTATCTATGTGATTTTAGTGGTGCGTTAAAATAAACTCAATTAAATTTCTCCATGAATGATGTTTCTTTTGATCGTTGTGGCTTTTTCATTTTTTTACGCGATTTCAGTGAAGTATGAACACAAACTCAATTAAATTTCTTCATGGACAATGAAGTTTCTTTTAATCATTGTGACTTTTTCACCATTTTACACGGTTTCTTCTTTTGATCATTGTGTCTTTTTCACTTTTTGACACGATTTTCAATGATACGTGAAAAGAAACTCAATTAAATTTCTCCATGGATAATGAAGTTTCTTTTGATCATTGTAGCTTTTTCACTTTTTTACACAATTTCTTCTTTTGATCATTGTGTCATTTTCACTTTTTGACTCGATTTTAGTGGTGTGTGAAAAAAAACTCAATTAAATTTCTTCATTGACAATGAAGTTTCTTTTGATCATTGTAGTTTTTTCACTTTTTTATGCGATTTCTTCTTTTGATCATTGTGTCATTTTCACTTTTTGACTCGGTTTTAGCAGTGTGTGAAAAGAAACTCAATTAAATTTCTTCATTAATAATAAAGTTTCTTTTGATCATTGTGGTTTTTTCACTCTTTAACCCGGTTTGAGTGGTACGTGAAAATCAATTCAATTAAATTTTTTCATTGACAATGAAACTTCTTTTGATCATTGTAGTTTTTTCACTGTTTTACTCAATTTCAGTAGTACATGAAAACAAACTCGATTAATTTTCTCCATTATCAATGACACTTTTTTTTTTTTATCATCGTGACTTTTTCACATTTTTGAAGCGGTTTGAGGAACCCACCACACAACCAAACATGTTTTGATTTAGTTGATACTTTGAACCAGTTGAAAGCAACCATGGGTCTGTTCGATCACAGCCATCCACGACGATTGAAATGGCACACGCGATTTTGACGACAGAAGTATAGCCCATAGCCAGCT
Source organism: Pueraria montana var. lobata (assembly GCA_026413185.1). Taxonomy (NCBI): domain Eukaryota; kingdom Viridiplantae; phylum Streptophyta; class Magnoliopsida; order Fabales; family Fabaceae; genus Pueraria; species Pueraria montana. The sequence continues at coordinate 60,492,587 of CM048655.1, read as the reverse complement.
CCGCTTGTGCAATGGTTCAGTCACCCAGACCCAGGTTATAAGAATAGGAGAAAATGACCACTCCATTATGATTGAGCATTGCACCATCGCAGTTAAGCATCCAATTCCCTTCACTAAATAGAAATACAAGTCCTGATGAAGGAGCTTTCCACCCAGCCTAGGATTCCATAAAACAAAGCTTCAACAGTGAAATCGCGTAACAATAATTGGCTAGTTACATATAAAAAACGATCATTATTGAATACATTATCAATCATAAAACTTTTTAATAATATTTTTCTTAATAATCCTTCTCACTATTAATAAAAATATAAACATCATCCATAAATATTAATTAGGAAATATAATAAAAAGGTATTTATTATGTTAAAAATATAAAAAAATTAATTATTCTATTAAAAATACAAATTATTGAATATCTTTTTTATATTTTTAATATAATAAACACTTGTGTATTATTTTTTTTTATATTTTAAACTAATGTCCTTAAGCACTTGTTAACATTTTCCCTAAATAAATTTTACTCTTTCACGTTAAAAATGATGCAATGCAACAACGAGTTGTTTTAAACAAATAAAGCTAACAACATGCCTCATAATAAGAGGGATAAGTAATTGGTGCTGACACGAGTATATCTGATATATCATATATGCTTTCAGAAAACCTCCAATTATGGATTTACTCAAACATTAAAAGAAATCAACCAACATTACATAGATACGAGTGTAACGGAACTTAGATTATTGAAGTAAATTAAGTTTTAAGTTTGAATCTTAAAAATGAAAAAAAGAATGTAATTGAAAAGGAAGATTCCATTATAAGTTGTAAAACATGTTTTTTGGCGCAGATTTGTCATAGATATAGCATAATATAGAAAGAAAGAAAAAACATTCAAAAGAAATCTAGAAAAGAGTAAAGATACACTAGTATTAATTTGAACTTGCGTAACTTACAGACTTACCATCTGTTTAAAGGAAACGTAAATTTTAGTTAAAGACGGTTAAGGATGTTAGACGTTTGTGGGTTAGGATTTATAATTTATTTACCTATACTTTCAATTTGTGATTAACAGCATGTTATCGATTGTCTAGATGAAGAAGACGCATCCGCTGCCAAAGAATATCATGTCGATTTTACGTTACCATTTGTACTTATTATATTTGCTTTGCTTAATTAATAATTCTGGTTTGCTGAGAATATAATCGTTGATATGTTATAATTGAATATTCAATAAAAGATTTACGTTTTAATTTTTTCCACGATCCAATTAAATATATTGCAAAGCAGTTATATAATAGTTATCCGGCTATATAAAGTAGTAGTAATTAAATATAATATAGCAAATTAAAATATAAATAATAGTAATTAAAAATCATAAAAAAACGAAGAAGTGCATGTGTGGGGAACGATCTATCTAAAATCCATTGGCATCCACTGAATTCATATGTGGGAGAACGATCTATCTAGCTAAAAAACCTGTGTTTGATTTTTCCATGTACAAAATTTCATTGGGCCAGTGGTAGTCATGCATTGCGAGCGGAATTAGTCTCCGACTCAACAGATTGGAAGACACTCGTGGTATCCGATCCAAGACAAAAAAAAAAAAAAAAGTAAAACTACTAACACTAGGTCTAGCTTCCACATTTTTTCTTTAATTAGCTAGATGTCATTTTAGCTTCAAATGTACGTATTTTAAGTGGATCCATATACACGTACGCGAAGTTGAAAACGTAAATCACTTTAAATACTTATTACTATTAATTTTTCTTATCGCAATGAACAATTATACACACAACAAAAATAGACACAAGGATTAAAGAAATCCTTAATAGTAGTATTTTTGGTTTATCATTGTTCAGATATCTATATACCTTTTAGATATATAATTAATTTCATTCAGGGTATTGAAGCTGTATCCTTTGGTAATATATGGATAACAAAAATGAAATAAACAGAAGTAAAAGAAATTAACTTTGTAAACGGGCCTTCGGATCTATCTATACCCATCGATGTATCATAATTATAATGAAGGGAGAAAACAACCTTTGACAAAACCAGTTTTTGGAAAAGGATTTGGTGAACTACTACTCCTTTCAGTCAAAAGGAAAGTTGCATTCAAACTTTTGCGGTTGATCTCTATCAATAATATCTCCATTAGATTTCCTTATCAACGAACTAAATTAACATGGTTAGTGGGTGGGGGGACCTCCCCTCCTCATTCATTCGGCTTCCAACTTTTCCATAATTTGCTCCTAATCTCTTTTTAATTTTCTCTTACTCTTGCTTTAATCGGATAATTAATTTGCATGGCTACCCAACATATTGATTTTTTCATAATTGAGCATTATCCTATTCCTATTTTCTGTTAACCCTATCAAATCCATCCAGCGGAGGACAATTTGAGCATCTCTAGGCAGTTGGGTGACCCTTCACTGTACAAAACCTCTTATAATGAGATAATGCATATATGTCCATTATCCACGATTAAGTCTAACATAAGTGGTTAATTTTTGTAACATGATAAATTAAGATTTAAATTCTTAGCAGGAGATATGTTTGTATTTAGTATATGATCGTCAAATTAAATTGTTTCTGAAAAAATACTTATGCAAAACAAACAAACAAAAAATGCATATGTGTCATTTAAGAAAATGTTTTTTTTTTAATATGAATAATTATAAAAATATTAAATTATTTTTATTTATTTTTTATGTATAAATATTTATACCCAAAATGTCCTGAGTCACCCATTGTCTTTTCCTCATGCAAGTGTACTATTTACGAAGCTTATATAATGTTGAATGGTGATAACTTATATATAGAGAAAGAATAAAATAGTACAAATTAACTTCTAATCTATTAGATATATTTTAAATAAGAAAATGTTATATGTGGTTTTCCTTTCTTTTTCTATTTTGATTAGGAGTGTCAAGAAAATCCCGGTGAAGCTCTCGTTGGCCATGTATGGTGTGATTACTTGCAAGAACTTCAATTCTAAAGTTAGTGCTAGAAGGAATCAAAGAAATGAATGGAATTAGAATAGACTGCATGCATTATGTCTATTGTTATTACCTTTAATCTTTGGGTTCTTGGTATATGGATGGTGCCATTGTGCATAGGACAAAACTTATATACATTTTCTTAGATGTTATTTATATTTTTTTCTAATTAAAATTGGAATTTCACTTCAATAATTTTAATAATGGATGGGAGATATTTTTCGAAGGAGTTTTCACATGGTGCAGCTAGCTATATCATTCTTGGCATAGTGATTTGCCATGCGTGTTTATTAGTGGGTATGTTATGTGTTGTTGTATCAAAATCGATTAACTTGGACCGGTGTGTTTATTACTGGGTTTGAGCCCCCATATCAGTCCAAAACAATAATACCCTTCCTATCATTACTGGATAGGGGTGGAAACAGGCGAGGTCAGACTTTAGCGGGTCTGAGATTGGCCTACATCATAATTACTAAGTCTGAGTTTGACCTATTTATTTGTAACAGGCCTTTTTTAAACCTTAATTTGGCCTGTTTAAAAGTCTGGTATGGCCTGAAAGCCTATTTACGTAGTTTGTTCTATAAAAGGGCTTATAAATAAGCCAACAGGCCTAACTAGGCCAACGAACCTAAATAGGCCAACGGGCTTTGTTCATCATGTAAAATATTCAATATTTTCTAAAAACTAATATTAAGTATAAATATTATATATATTATATTAATGTAATATATATAAATATATAATATTATATATATTATTATATAAATAGGCTAGCCTGTTAGGCTTCATAAGCTTTTCTTAAAACTTGAAGCTTGGCCTTTTTAATTAAAAAGGCTTTTTAAAAAGCCTAAATTTGACCTTTTTAATAAACAGGTCAGGCCGTAGGCCCTCGACGGGCCGTCTGATCTATTTCCACCCCTATTGGCAGACTTACATTGTGGTCAGGGTGTGCAAGTGCACCCCCCTCATTTTTTAAAAATCACAAGTAAAAGTTTTTTTTCACAAAAAATTATAAGTAAAATCTTATTTTTTATATTTTATTTCATCTATATTTATATATTTGAGTTCCCTGATTTTAATTTTTATAATTTGTCCCCTCTGACACTCAGGATCGTGGGTCCGCCATTGCTCCTATTGAATGCTTAAAAGGTTTCTTTCTTATTTTTCCTTCTTTTTTATTTGTAAAAAAAGAAAATCCCTAGACTACTATACAAGGGAGAAGGTTTACATCATCCACAAATGTGTGGTGGATGAATTATGAACAATTTATACATTATACATGCACTTGTTTGAATGCTTGATCACTTATCAGTGACAATTATTAGTAGGTTAGGTAAAATGCATTTGGAAGGTAAAAAAACTTCAACCTTATCTACAGTGTTTTCCCTAAAGTTGGCAGCTATCAGGATCAAGAAAAAATCCACACTGGTACACATGTTTGGTAGCATGGCGTCTATTCAAATCTTCATGCGAGTTTTAGCAATTATCTGATTTTTCTTTTGCCCATCTTCGGATTAGGCCCTCCATGTAATGAGATAAAGAATTGTCCTACAAATATTGCAAATCCCAATCACCACTACGTTTCAAATCATATCAATATGAGTTTTGATACTATATATGCCCCCCGGGGTTCTGTGTTTGTGTGTGTAGCCAAGTTAGAATCATCCTTTCCACAGAGGTCAAAGGGTTAAAGCTGAAAATGATTATTAGAAGTAGTAATTTCTGGGAAAATCACAGAGAGAAAAATATATTATTTAATTTGAAATGCCAATGTAAAGGTCGGATTTATTTGACTTTTCTTCTCTCTAAAAGTTTCATTTTAAAATTCATCTCTTAAAAACATTTGTATAGTGCAAATATATTTATTTTTTAGGCTTAAATACTTTTTTAGTCATTGTAATTTAGTGTTTTTTTATTTTCCATCCTTGTAAAATTATTTTTTTGGTTTTAATCCTTGCAAATTATGTTTGTTTTATTTTTTGTCCTTAAAATGGTTTAGATAGCGCTTTGAACAGTGAAAAAAACGCTATCTAAACTACTATAAGGACGAAAAACAGAACAAACATAATTTGTACGGACTAAAATCAAAATATTTTTTTTACAAGAACAAAAAATAAAAAAAATACTAAATTACAAGAACTAAAAAGATTTTTAAATCTATTTTTTATGGCTATACCTCTGTATCTTTTTCCACCTTTCCGTTTTTGAAGTCAACTTTATTAGCATTAAAAACAAACATCTTTGACATACTTTTGATCTTTTAATCTCCACGATTAAATTTATTTAAAGTGTCAATCATGCATCTAATTGATACAATTTAATTTACAAAATTTATACGTTCTGGATTCATACTATTTAAATGGTTGAACGTCTCTACTAGAGCTAATCTTGAAACTTGCAATGTGATCTAATTATGTATGTAGGACCAAGAATTATGAATGTGGAGCACGGAAATTCTATTGTGTATGGCCATCCTCAATTTCCAAGTCCCTTAGCATTATATAAAGTTACTCAATCCCCATTTCTTAGTTATCATTAGAGAAATGGTGAGTGCAGGTAAATGAATGCCAGGGCAACAATATGATTGGTTCTTGCCACAAGTTGAGATGCAGTACAAACTTCAAAGTGACAAAATGACTTGGCGTTCATATTTATAATTCATATATGTATAGGATAGGGCTAGGTGGCTTAGTTTTGGAAACACCATAGTAGTACTAGATGCAAACTTTATCTCTTTAATCATGTTTGGCATTGGCTATCATTTTTGTTGCAGTAGCATGGCTGCCAAGTAATCACTGCTTTACTGATTTGGATTCCCTTCTTTCTTTTCAAGCTACTTATTTGAAGTCGATCCATCCTGCATTGTGGGTCTCACAAAATTTTTTAGTATTGGACCTATTAATCATTTCCATAATTGGATTAATTATAAGATTTGTCAAATGCATTATTTGAAAGAAGGACAATACATATACTACTAGTCATACCTTTTTCAAAAGGAAGTTGTAAGGGAGATTCATCGTATTTTTAAAAATATACTTATATTTAGCATTAATTTTCAAAAAATTAAAAGCAATTAGCTTTCATGTGAATATATTTAAAATACACTTATGTTTTTTTTTGTCCTACGACGAGGAGTTTCTCACTGCCTGCACGAGACGGAGACTAGTCTCCCGCGGAAGTTTGTTCTGCACCTCGATGGGTGGCATCCCTTCCAGCTAAGATTTTTTCCATACTCAAGACTCGAATCCAAGACCTTAGTTAAGAGGTGAAAGACCTTAACTACTCACGCCAACCTCAGTTGGTAAAATACACTTATGTTTATATTTTAAAAGTGACTATATTTTAATCGAAACTACAAATACCTTTCCCATAAGATAATTTTATTTGAGTTAAGAATATTAATAGTATATTTTTTTGACTGCAATATTAATAGTATATTGAAAACTAATTTTACTACTGATATATTTTTTTCGTATATAAAATTCAAACTTAAAACCTTGTGTAAAAGAAAATCAAACTTATATTACTTAAATCAAATCTTCGTTGATAAGTGACTTTATTTTACCATTCAAATAAAATTAATTCTTTTAAAATCACTCTTAAAATATCATTTCTAAATAAAAAAAAATTTAATATTGAATTTACTTTTGTATTTTTTACAGCCAATTCTATCAAATCTACTAAAGAAAGTATGATGCATTTTAGTTTTATTGTATCTGAGGTATTATTCACTTTGACTCTTGTGTCATTACAATTTTATCCATAAAAAGGGGTCACAGTGAGTTAAAAGATAATGGTATTTATAAATTACCATATTGATCTTCATGCGTGACTTAGACCGTCCCTTCTAAGGTCAATTTTTTGACCTCAAATTCATTGAATTGTTACCTAAGGTATTGTTTGCTTGCACGGTCTTTTCTTAAAAGATGTCTCCATGGGTTAAAAGAAAAAAATGTTTATAAATTATTTTTATTTTTTAAACAATGTGAGACTTTTTTAATACACCAAATAATAATAATAATAATAATAATAATAATAATAAATTGAATGTGGATTATGTTGAAGAAAAATATGTGACTTTACCCAATTTTAAAAGTTATTACAAAGAATACGAAAATATAAATGTCATAATGAGGCACTTAAACTTTGTTGTGGAAAAAAAGAAATGAAGTTCAATACTGAATATATGCTGCATTTTTTTTATTCTGTGAATATATGCTGCATTGTCTCTTAAATTGAGTGAACCCATTTGTTTTGGATTCACCTTAACGTTTCCTGGAAGTTATAAGATTGATCTGGTGGTTAAGGGAGAAGGGAAGGGGGGGAGATTGTGGGTTCAAATCTTCCAGCTAGCAAAAACTAACAATTAATAATTAACATTTATCGATAAAAAAAAATAAAAAAAACCTTAACGTTTCATGAAGAAATGATTGTCATCATGATTCGTGACCATCCTTCCTTCACTACCCGACTACTCGTCAAAGGAACATATTCAATCACTTATTTTAATAATATGCATGTTTGATTTTTTTTTTTGTTTGAATTTTTAAAATTATAATTTAGATAATCAGAGATAAACTTAGCGTATGCTTGAAATTTTTGTAAATAATTTTATTAAAAACTGACAAAATTAAATAATTACTTTTTAAAAATAAACTAAATCAAACACACACTTGTATTATGATTTAAATGGACCCACCTAAAAACAAAGCAGTACCAAACCCTAAAGAAAGGCTGGCTTTTCTAATTGCCATACATAGCACAGTCGATTATTTTATTTATTTATTTATTTATATTTTTTTATAGAAAAAAAAAAGAAGAACCAAAATCAATGAAATGTTACATCAAATTTGATAAGTATGTGAATAAAACAAAGCAAACAAACAAAGACCATCAGATAATCCAGTCATAACATAACATAGCTATAGCAGGCACACTCCATTTTCCCACTTGAAATACTCACCCCGAAAGTCATCATACATGGCAATTTTGGCCATAATAATAATAATTAAACTTGAAAGGTTGGATTGCTCTTACTAATAATGTCTGTGCTTACTCTGGTTTAGAGAGCAAGACCTAACAGAGGCATCACTTTCAAGAAGGTAGTGGAAGATTCCACAAAATCACCACCTAACAAGGACATTATGGGGATGAAGACTTGAACTTTGATATTGTGATTTGTGAATGTCATTAGTCACTAGTCACTGCTTGTTATCATCAGATTCGGGCACTCGTAGACTGGTCTCCCCCCGATTTGGAATAGAATTTATAGGTTATATTAGGTTCTGTTCTCTGTGTGTTCTATTCGGTAAATTTTAGGCGCTATCTAAGGCTAAAATTGCTTGAAGTGACCATGGAGAATTTTAAAAAATGCAAGCATAAAAATCTTGTTTTTCTTTTTTGGTCAGTACATACTACATTCCATTCATGTTTAGGTTACACAATCAGACGACACAACCAACTAAACAAATTATTTCAGGAAAAAAAATGCAACAAAACAAATTGCTCCAATTTCATTTCCTATAAAATTCTCCAATTTAATGCCATCATAATAGTACTAGATTTTTACCCAGTATTGTGGGATCATTTGAAAGGAATAGTCACGTGGATAGAAACTTGAAACGAATCGAAATGCTTTTTTGTTTTTTTATGCTGAATCGAACATGCTTTTTACTAGTTAAAAGAAATCACAAAACATGTATACCTTGAATCTATACAATTCCTTTTAAAGTGAAGATTCTTGGTCCAGTCCTGTCCTGTAACAAATTACGGATGTTAACATAGCAATGCAAAACGAACAATTGAAGCTGGTCATTTCTTTTTCTTCCCCCCAACGTGCTCTGTACTTTATCCTTTAATTCCAGTGTTTGGTACGATCATTCCTGTCTACTACTACTACTCAAAAGGCTAAATGGTCCTTCCCCAGCCCCCACAAACCCATATAACACGAAAAATTGCTAGATACTCCCATATCATTATATGTTGAATTGTTGATGGACTATGGTTTTGATCAATTTCTACTTATCATATAATAAAAAAAATTAATTTATGAGAAAAAATTAATAACATTCAACTACAAGTCATAGGAAGATTAATTAAGATTATGATAGTTTGTGTAAAAATCAGTAAAAGTAATTTTTATTGTTTTTTATTTTATTTTTTTTAACCTTTTTTTCATTAAAAACTTTTGAAAAACAGAAAATAAAATAAGGTGATTTTTGTAGTTCAAAGTAAAAATAAGAAATAAAAATAGAAAATATTTTCTCAAATAAAATAACTCTTAAACTTTTTAACCTCCCATTTTTATTTCTTCTCTAATATTGAGAGATTTAAAGGAGAAAATAAGTAATTTATAATTTTAAACTATACAAATTAAATTTTCGTGAAATTTTTATTTTTTCTCATTTCTTCTATTACTATTTATAAAAGATTTAATAGTATATTATTCATATTTTTTCTCCCTTAACTTTATGAACCAAATAAGATGACATGTTTTTAATTCTCCTTCCTTATTTTTTTTTTCTCTTGAATCAAAGCAAATAAGAAATGTCTCTTTCCCCTCATCCTTTCTTCTTCCTTTCCTTTGAAGCTTCCACGCTGAAACAAATTACAAATGTACAGATGAAGCCTGCAAGTAGTTTTTTTCTGGATGAAGTTCTTTATCAGGCCCAAAAGCTAAGAAGGTCCTTAAAAAAAGGCCCATTACAAGCCCAATCTGAAAAACCCTACATTGCATTGCCACCTTTTAATCTTTATACTGTATTAACTTAGCTCTTAAGTTTCACCTTCATTCTTGGCCCTCGATTTTGCCCCTTTTTATATTTATTTCCAATTTTTTTCCCTGTAAAAGTAGAAGAGACCAACCCAGGCACCCATCAATGGCGGTGAAACCCACGAAAGCGGAGAAGAAGATAGCTTAGCTACGATGCGAAGCTGTGCCAGCTTCTAGAGGATTACACCCAAATTCTAGGGTTTATGTGGCTGCGGACAACGTTGGATCAAACCATGATGAAGCGCTCTATTAGGATCCATTCCGATAACACCGCCAACAAAGCATTAGTGTTTTTGCAACTACCTCCCAAGTCCCACCTTTGTACCAACACCTTGTTTATCAACCTCCTCAATATGCAGATTTAGTGGACCTTAATCAGAGACCCTTAAAGCCTTAACTAGATTAAAAATAACAAATAACAACACTACGTACCTTTATTTATATATAACTAATTGTTCTATGGACAAACAAACTTCAAGCTGCACTGGTAGTGAAAACAGTCAAACGAGTGTATTAAATTAGGTCAATGAATTTCCATTTGCTAAGATTTGGCAAAAATTTGTGTAATTTCATGATTGTATAAAATTTCATTGCTTTCCACGTACTTCATTCATTTTATTCGTCAAGTTCTACCTAAATTTAAATATACAGCTTAAATTAAGTACGATATATAGTCTTGTGTCATTATATCACGACTAGGACATACAGGAGTGCCAAAGTTCTGAAATAAAATAAAGAAAATTAAAGAGAATGACTAGCTGGGTAGCTGTTATTAGTTGATAAATATTTTCATAAACTCCTTTTTATTTTATTTTAAAAATGTACGAATAAATTAATATTATTAGAAATTATAAATTGTTTTGTAAAGAGGTATGTTATGAAGCTTTTGTCTACTATACCGCAGTTTCGTTGCATTTTTATGCTTAATTTAGCATGATTAGACATGCTTACTTATATGAATATTTGATATATTGCAAATGTGAATTATATGATAAATTTAAAATTTTTATGAACATTATTAATTAAGAGACTTAAATTAAATTATCAGGAGCAGTTTCGTGCTCCTCAAAGAAACAAGCAGTGGTTAATTAGTGTTTATTGTTGCAGCTTCTTGTGCATGTCAAGTATTGTGGTTAAGAATAATTTTGAGAAGTTTAAATTTTAGGGACGTGAAAGTGATAATAACTGTAGTTAGGGACAAATTTGTTTTTCTGTTTGTGATTTAGTCAAATATACCACGATTCTAGGAACAGTATAATCGTGGGCTGTTATCTTATTTTCTGTTATCAAATATAGCATGAAGTTAATTATTATAATGTGTATTCCCAAAACTTTTATAGTTCAGTTCTAATTAACAATATCTTCTTAGATCGTCTTTGCTACACTCTCCTCTAATCATCACTAGCAGTAACCCCAAGAGGAGGTTAAAGAAACGGCGGCGTTTGGTTTCGTTTGGCTGTCCACCTTGACTAAGTTGATCAATGGCAAAGAAACTGACGAAAGCGCAGAAGAAGATAGCATACGATGCGAAGCTGTGCCAGCTTCTGGATAATTACACCCAAATTCTGGTGGTGGCTGCGGACAACGTCGGATCCAACCAGCTTCAGAACATTCGACAAGGTCTACGTGGCGACTCCATCATTCTCATGGGAAAGAACACCATGATGAAGCGCACTATTAAGATCCATGCCGAGAACACCCGCAACTCCACCATCCTCAACCTTATTCCCCTTCTAGTCGTCAGTACTACTGCATCCATCACTTTGATTCAACCATAATATTAATTGCCTCATTGATGTATATATATATATATATATATTTTTCGTTGAATCAGGGTAACGTGGGGTTGATTTTCACCAAAGGTGACGTGAAGGAGGTTAAGGAAGTGGTTGCCAAGTACAAGGTACGTACAGTCATTCTAATTGCACTTGTTTTTTTCCTATTCATCTTCTTCTCCAGGGTCCCATCATGATCGAGGTTGCTAGGTTTTCTTTACCGTTTTCAGTTCAATGTCATGCGTCAATCGTCATTGGCATGTACCCAGTGTAAATGTTTTGTATTAAAATATGTACAGCAATGCATGTTGGAACACTGTTTATGGTTAATTTATGGATATATATCTTTCCAAGGCATATATGCTTTGATTTAACTTTTGGAATTAATTTCGAAAAATTGTGCATTGCCACCCGTGAATTCTGTTCTTCTTCTTGCCTTGCCTCGGTTATGTTGCTTGTGCTTCATTTATCATGTTAACTCGTTGTAGTTGGTTACACATTTCAGTTGGAATATTTTTCTTGTGATTCATTTTGATATTGCTATGGTATATAATCCTATATTTTTTTTTTATTAGAATAAAACTAGACTTAATTGTGCTTTTAGTTCCTTTATTTTCTCAATTTTGCATATTTTGTTCCTCCATTTCTTTTTGTCAATTTAATCCTATACTTTTAATTGTATATTTTTTGTTCATTTATTAGTTTGATATCCATTATTTAATAAAAATTGTTGGTGTTCATCAGTATTTTTGTTACTAAATATTGGATGTTAAGTTAATCATAGATCAAAATTTCCCAATTAAAATAGAGGGATTAAATTTGCGAAAAAATGAAAGTGGATCAATTAAGTGAAAAAATTAATTCTGTATTGTGTTGGAAGTTTGGGCATATGTTGCATGAAAAAAAAAAATAGTTTGAAGCTCTTAGCTTGCTATATATATACTCGCTTTTGAATGTTGTTATTCAAATGTTTTATACAGGTGGGAGCTCCTGCTCGTGTAGGTTTAGTTGCACCTATTGATGTTATTGTTCCCCCAGGCAACACAGGGCTGGATCCCTCTCAGACTTCTTTCTTTCAGGTTTCTGTAATCTTTGTTCTTGGAACAACTTGAATATTTACCTGTTGATAATATGGTGTTCACATTTAATATACACAATTTCAGGTGCTTAACATCCCTACCAAGATTAACAAGGGTACTGTGGAAATTATCACCCCTGTAGAACTCATTAAGAAGGGTGAAAAGGTTGGCTCTTCTGAAGCTGCATTGCTTTCCAAGCTTGCCATAAGGCCATTCTCATATGGGCTTGCTGTCGTTTATGTTTATGACAATGGCTCAGTTTTTAGCCCTGAGGTTCTTGATCTCACTGAAGATGACCTTGTTGTGAAGTTTGCTGAAGGTGTCTCCATGGTGTCTTCACTTTCCTTGGCTATCTCATACCCATCAATTGCAGCTGCACCACACATGTTTGTCAATTCCTATAAGAACATCCTCGCTGTTGCACTGGCAACAGAATACTCGTTCCCTGAGGCAAACAAGGTTAAGGACTACTTGAAGGTATTGTCTCTAATAGTTATATTATGCTCAATGGCATTCAACATAGATAGTGTGTTTTGGATGAGCTTAATAAAATTAATTTTAAATAAGGTTATAGTAAATTTTCGTATAAATTTTTTTATTCAACACAAAATCTATCTAAAATTACTTTAATTTAGAATTAATTTTGAACATAATCAATTCTTCGACTCTTCAACATGAAACTAAACATATAAAACTAAACATCTACGTTATTGTTTTCATTTTTTTGTCTTTCTTAGTAACCATTGACATGTTGATTGCAGGATCCTAGTAAATTTGCTGTAGCTGTTGTAGCCGCACCTGCTACTGATTCTGGCACTGCACCAGCTGCTGCATCCAAGGTGGAGGAAAAGAAGGAAGAATCAGAAGAATCTGATGATGACATGGGCTTCAGTTTGTTTGATTAAGCTGTCTATGATTATATACTCTACTTTAACTTGCTGTCTGTTTTGGTAAAATAGATTTTTTCTTAATTAGGTGTTATTTTCTATTATTCCTATTTTAATTACTGTTTATTATAAATAATTCTCGCTTTTGGTCAAGAGGAGTGCTATCATACACTAATGCTTTTGTCAGTTGAAACTTATAAAAATTTAGAAAGCAAGGCTTACGTTACTAAAGAGCGTGTTGGAAGTATTTTTCATTTGGTTAATATGCATGCTTTAATGAATGAGTTTAATGACTATCTAGTATAAAATAATTTTATATTATTATTTAATTATAAATTATTGTTAATATCATTTTTAAAATAATTATTATAAAAATAAAAAATGTTATCGTATATAATAATTTGTAATTGAATGATAAGTATGTGGATAGTTTTTTTTCTCATAACTTATCCTTAAGTTGAGAACCCATCCTAAGCGATGCATATGGCATCTGAATTCGACCACCTTCCTCAAAAATCTTTTCTCCGATTGCGCAAAATGGCCTATACTTTCAACTGCAATTCTAAGTTCACATTTGCGGTAGTTTTGTTCTTGTTGGGAGTTCCCTCCCTTTTGTTTTTCATTTTTATTCAGAACCCGGACCTAGTTGACAAATAGAAAGACGAGGAAACATTACACTAATACACTGCTTGTGATTAGTGGTAGACGTTGTGCTCTTATATATATTTATAGCTATCGTATTTTATTGCCCTTGCATTGATTGTTTATGAATGGAGGTAATAGTCACAGTCTATTTGAATTGGATTATTTATCAGGTGCACTGTAGTGTTGTGGAGATGAAATTAATCTAATGACTTTTTGTGGTGCACCATAAATCACCTAATAAGCTAGTGCACCGTAGCTGTTGTCCAATGAATTGTGTAAACTTTGCAATTATTTGATCTTTTTTGTTGGCTGCCTTAATTAGATTTAGGTACCTGTTTCGTACGGATAAAAGAAAATAAATCATATTCAAGTACCTTTAACAAAGGCACATTGACCTAAAATAAGAGTTTCGCACTATGATCTGTGGTCAAATATGACTATTAACTTTTGGTTCTCATCCAAACCAACATCCTTATCTTAAACGAAATATATTTATTATGAAAATAGGTTTAAATATCTTTTTAGTCCTTACAATTTAGTATTTTTTTGTTTTTCGTCTTTGCAAATTTTTTTTGTTTTAGTCATTGCAAATTATGTTTGCTTTGTTTTTCGTCCTTAAAGTGGTTTAGATAGTGTTTTGTGTAACGATCCGCCTTCGTTACATAACTATCAACAAGGGATTTCATTTTATTCAATTTAAAAAAAATCAAACTTTCATTAGTTTATTTATGAAAATACCGTATAAATTTTTCCCAATTTCAAAGCCAACATAGATACAATTCAAAACTTAAAACATAAATCACATGTACATACTTCTCTTACAAGGTAACCACATAAAAACTCTATGCTGATCCATTCTATACAAAAGACTAAACAAAGGAAAGAAGGAAGAGATTGCATCTTCAATCACATGCTCATTCCATCTAATAAACCTCAAAGAGAAAGAATTCACCAAGAAAGTCATCTGCTCCCCCAAACACGACGTCCAAGATCATCACAGGCACAAACTACAAGTGCAAACAGCGCAAGGGTAAGCTTACCAAACAAAACTATGCATATAAGTACATAAATAAATTTCCAAATTATTAAGGAATAGAAAGAGAACCAAACTTTGCATACTTCAATATAATACTATACATAATAACTGAAAACTCTACACAAAACTTAGTTCATAAACTTATATCAAAACTTAGTTCATTAATAAACACCAATAAAAGAACACCATTATGGTTCAACCATCTCAACTAATTCATACGATAGAGTTATAACATAAATCCTCAACATAATCAATAACAACATAGCTCTATTACCAATTACTACCATGAATCATCAGATCTAATGGATTATATCCATTCAACAAAAGTCACAATCTCAACATAATACAACCACCAACAACCATCATCACAAGGTGATGTACAACATAAATCACTAAACAACCTTATTCAACAAGACTGACTCTCATTTTGACCATTCAGGGAGTCCCTTGAGTTGACCCTAAGGGGAAAATGTGATTTTATCGAAAATAGACAAGTGTTATAGTGGCTTACCTCTGTAGGTTTGCAAGACCTTACATCTTTAGGGATTCGCCCACTCATCTATTCTATAGGCCCATTCCCGTTAGCCACCACGAAAATTCCCAGCACTAGGTTGAGAGCCCTCCAAGCACCCTTAACTTACGTGTCTACTCATATGTCTGTGCACCAACTGTGCACACCTACGCACCAACTGTGCAGATATAACATTCGGAATATTTCTATGCACCATCGTATTCCAGCGGCAAAATGTATTTGGAATCCCTTATAGTCTTAGATACGGCTCCGTACCCGCCATCTCCAATGGCCTGACTTAAGTATCCAAATATATCTCAACAATCTACAATTCTTAACCACAACAACAATTCATCTCCTATACATTAAAAGAGTCACTTAAACCTCTTGGGAAGTAGTTCTCAACACTCCAACACGCCATTCGGAGTCAAAACATAGGGGTGGTACTTGGGAAGATATCCCACTAGGCGAGACCCCCGGGTCGCTTTAGAGGGAAATTGTTTTATTTCCCTATAAAATAATTTTAATTATGGGACAATCAATTAAAATTGATTTATAAAACAATTATTTGATACTGATTGGTTTGGAAATTGATTTATAAAACAATGATTGGTTTGGAAATTGATTTATTAAACAATTATTTGATACTGATTGGTTTCGATTTAAAATTCAAATGAACATTTCCTTTTTTAAGTATGAACTTAAGAGTCCTTTGAAATGCATTGAACCAAAAGATGGCATGTGGCAAAAATTTCCCTAAAAGCACCAAAAAATGAGTTGCAAATGTATATAGTATAGATAGATATAGATAGATAGATAGATGTTAACTAATTTTTTTTTAAAATCAACCTTATGATGGAAATAAAATGCCTATATTATAAGTTATTATAGTTTGTACATTACAAAAATTCACACCTCAATAAACAAATATCATCATTCCAATAATTCTATCATATTAACCAAATTGACCAATTAAGGTCGATTTCTCTTTGACAGTACTGAATGTGAGCTCTCACTAATTGTAGCAAATGACATTGGAATTAAAATTTTTTTATATAGAATTAAAGCTCTTGAACCCTATTTTTCAAAATGGTATCCCAATTGTAAAATAGACATCTAGAGAATTTTCTAAAATTCCTACAAGTTGACAGTACCGAATTTGACTTTCCAGTGAACATGGTTCAAAGAAATTAAATTTTCTAACACTTCCCAAACTTGTTTTGAGCTGGGATTTTTACGGATAAAGGTAACACATTGGTATTTCAAAAATAGTATCCCATGTCCTCAAATTCATTCCCAATTGTTACCAGTAAAATTTTCTCTAACAGCCTAAATTTTGGACTCCAAACAGAGCTCCAAACCCTTGCCCTGTTCCTTTTCAAAAAGTTAATTTAGAAGTTGTGCATGATAATTTTCGTAATTTATATGGTTAAAAATCTTGTTTTGTCTAGTTTTTAATGGTACAAACTCGAAAAAGAAAAGATAAGTACACAAGTGCAAAATTTGAGAAAAATCAAGACCTGTTCCAGTGGACCTCGAAAAACAGAGCAACCACTTTGTGGTTCACGGATGAACCTCAAAACGAAATTTTCTCGCCAAAGTATCGAAATGAAAGTTGTTTCATTTTGTGTCTATTTGTATTCAAAAGAAATTTCACCAAAAACCAACGGTTAGATCTTCCGAAAATCACAAAACCGTGGGGACTGTCCAGAGCTGGACGAACCAAATAGCCACTGCCATTTTATTTTGTGGATTGATTTTCACATGCAAAGCTTACCAAATAATTTCAAGAAAATTTGGGCATAGTCTCCTTTGTTTTAGGAGCCTTCTCAATCAATTTCAAAGATTAAAACAATCCAAAGATAGTACATGCAAATCCCACGCAGCCACTGCCAAAGGGTTCCCAACCCATTCCATCAATATCTCAAGTTTAAACACCAAGCAACACAACATAAACAACAAGAGGGGCATGCATGCTGTATGTAGTTGAGCCGTCTAACTCTCAACTATACTTAAACTGAAAATAAAATTCACAAGAAAGCTTTCCTTGCCTCAAAGAGATGTTTCTATGGGAGCTTGAAAGAGGAAAGAATGAAGAGCTTTAGTCTCTTGAACAGAAATTTCAAAGCACCACTATGAACCGACTAAATAATCAAATCAAGAGCAAGAAACAAGGAAGAAAAAGGGTTAGAAGATGAAGGACTTTCAGTTTCATGCAGGAAATAGAAGGAGAAGAAAATGAAACAACTCACCCACAAAGCCAAAGACAAGGCCACGTGAAGTAGAATGAGATTTTGTTTTTGATGAGTACTTGAAATATTGGTTTTAAATATTGAAGTAACAAGTGTAGAGAAATAAAAGGAATGGAATATTGAAGAGTTGTTACTACGGTTCAGAGCAAAAGAAAAGTACGAGAATCAATCTCCTAACGCAACATTTATAGCAACAAGGTCTCTTTTTTTTTATTTTTTTTATTTTAATTAGACCAAGTCTAGATTAAAAGAAGAAGTAAGCTGCACTCCCAATTTAATTCACGCGATTTGATTCAGAATGTTTTAAGGAAGCTTTGAAAATTATGCCACCAAGTACGTAGAAGTTCATGGAAGTAAGTGTACTTGTAGCTTTAGGTAGAATAATTAGCAGGTAAGGTAACAAAATGCAAATCAAGCTAATTAAATTAGTAAATGTATGATTTACTAATTTTAATTTAGAACACCTAAGAAAATTTAGAATATCTCGTGAAATTTTTTTCCAATTCCCAAAAGTTCTCAAAATCGTATTCTTTGGAATTGCATTAAAATATTATTATTTTAATCATCGGTAATGTAATAAAATAAAAATTTCATAGGGACCTAATTATAACTATTAGAGACTAATTATAATTAAATCATTCACTTTTCTTGACCATTATCTCACTTTCGCAGTGTATTCTTACACTGTCAGTGTGCAACATAGTCTCAATTTTAGTAGAATTTTCTACTGAAACTTATACAAAAAAATCATACATATTTATTAATTAAAATTTTCATGAAATTAAATTTAATTATGTCTTATAATTATTTCAATAAATTTTTATAATTCACAAAGTAGAAAAAACCAATGTTACACTTTGAACAGTGAAAAAAACACTGTCTAAACTGCTTTAAGAACGAAAAACAAAACAAACATAATTTGTAAAATCCAAAAAAAAAATTTGCAAGGACGAAAAGCAAAAAAACACTAAATTGCAAGGACTAAAAAGGTATTTAAGCCATGAAAATAAGTAAAAGTTTGTTAAGAGTTTTAAAATTAATTTTGAAGTTTTTTTTTAATAGTTAATAAGTTATGAATTTTTTATTTATTAGATCATGAAAATATAATAGTCTAAATTTTTTTAATTTCACATACTACACATTGAGCACATATTTTTATGGCCTAAATAACCTTTTGGTCCCTATAAAATAGAGAATTTTTTTATTTTAGTTCTTTAAAGTTTAGGGTTTAGTCCCTAAAGAACCAACATTGGTTGGCACAAGTGGCCGGTAGCGACTTGTGTCCCTTAACCAAGTGGTTCAGGGTTCGAATCCTGGTAATATCACTTTGGATATGAAATAAATCATGTTGGGAGGGAAATACCCACCTTGGTGTGCGCTCACAGTTCCCGACGGAATTTAGTCATTGCTTCCGGTGATGAATAATCCGTACTAATACCATGGTTAGCAAAAAAAAAAAAGTTCTTTAAAGTTTTTTTTTTAAATTTAGTCCTTATAAAATTGATTTTTTATTTTAATCCCTATTGTTAGTAGATTTTGTTAAGTGATGACATCATCCAATGTGCCACATCATCAGGATGATGTTATCAAGGACTCAAATAAAAAGTGACATTTTCAAGGACTAAAATAAAATTGTCATATTTTCAAGGACTATAAACAAAAGAAAGTACAAAGACTAAAGCAAAATGCAACATATTTACAAAAGGATATTTAAACATTACACTAACGCTTAATTGATAGTTGATGATTGGTTCATAAAGTAATCTTGATTTTGGAATAGGAGTCAAAAGACATTTTGATAATAGGATTTAAGGATACAAATGCAAGATTTAAGGATTGATTTAGTCATTTCCTAAATGATTGATTGGGGTCCAGTACAGATAGACCTAAGGTGGCCTACAACCAAGATCAATTTGGAAGAAGTCAAAGCGGAAAGCAAAGCCTAAACATGAGATACAGTTGGAAACAATCTTTCAAGTCAAATTATCATAGTGTCATGGAATCCTAAAAAGGAAAGTAGTGAGTAGTTATGATTGTACTATATAAATAGCACAAAAAAATGATGTAATCAAGGTTCCCAATCAAATCAATCAAATTTATCTTTTTTCAAGTCATTTATTTTTATTTATCAATCAAATTTATAAAAATATGGGACTGAAAATCAAGATTTAAAATTAACAGGAAAGACACTCGTGGAAATGTTTTGTTTGAATGAGATGCTTTGCCTGATGTGGGAATTGAAGCAAAACCGACCGAGCGAGGTATTAGGTATATATATAAGGAGACCAAAATCATTTGGTTAAGTAAGAAAAATATTAAAGAACTAGTGCATGTAATCTAGAGAAATGCTTCACAAAGGAAGAAAAGTGAAAAATATTTTATTGCGTTACTATCAATAAAAATTTAAAGGTGGAGCCCCCATTTAACCGTGTTCTTTTTGTCTGTGTGCTTTGAAACTGAAACAAACATAAAAAGGGAACTAGAAGCTTTAATTTCATATCGTGCTAGTATAATCTTAAGCAACGTGCAAAACCGTTGGCGAAACCATGGTATGAAAGTTAAACAACTTGTTGGAGATCCTCTAGTGATATGCACAATTTAAGTATATTTTAAAATATAAAATTCTAAGATGAAATTAAAATCTATCCTAACGATATGATAGACATCAACATATGTATAAACTATAAAATATAAATATGATAGATTTCTGAAAAAGCAATCCTGTGGCAATAAAGTGAAAGCATACATGGCTCTATGCATCCGAAGCCCAATATGAATAAGTTTTATATATGGTCATTTTATTTTTGGTCAGAATAGGATGGTATAGTAGGGTGTACTGAGTTGGAATTTGGAACTGTCATCTATTTTGTGCAGCAAATGATAGTAGGGTGTTGTAAAGGGTAGATCTTTATGTGTGATGTTTTTGGACCGCTGGATGTAGTGATTTGTTATGCATGGACCTTTGTTACGTTGGTGCTGTAGGTCTGGGGGTAACAGGTTATGGTTGTAAGGTGATCTTGGGGTCAGGAGAGTAGTTCTTTAATTGTGAGTACTGTGGCGGATCTATTGTTGATCAACCACTTTCTAATTCATCTTATGTACTTCTTTGGCTTTGGTATATCTTGTACCTTAACCAATCTTAATACATTTCTTTTTTAGCTGACCAAGATATGGTGTTCAGGAATTTTCAATTATTTAGACTGGTTTTGCATTAATTTAAAAAATTAAACCAGTGTACTGATCAGATATATAGAAAACAAGGCCAATTACATTTCCAAGTTGCCACAGTAATTGTGCCATGTAGATCCAAAACCACCTTTTGATGCCAGCAATAAACCATTTCCCTCTTGATAACTAAAACACTAGATGGAGTCTAACTGGTAGGGCTGGTTTTTCCAGTTGAACAGTGCATTGAACTGCTACTATACCAATTCAGTTTTTTAAAAACTGAACTAACAAAATGGTTCACAGTTCCGTTATTAGAAATAGTTCAGTTTTTTTTATAGTTTGGTTTGGTTCTTGAAAGTTCAATTCAATTTATTTATTTTTTTCATCCCTACAAGTACCAATGTTAACTTATGACAATTACATTTACACCCACGTCACTTGTCACATCATAAAGAGTCTAATGAGCTAATCACTTGTAATTTTTTTTATAAACTATATTTTTAACCCCTCATAAAAAAAAATACAATTTATAAAAAAAATACTCATGACTTTTCTGTTAGATTCTTTATGACGTGGCAAGACACTAGACTATCACGTGGCTGTCACATCATCAGTTAATATTGTTACCTGACAGCAAGGACTAAAACTGTTAAAAAGAAAGTATAGAGACCAAAAATATTAAAATTTTTGTTTAGATACTAAAAGTGAAATTTACAAAAAATTAGGAACAAAAAATATAATTAACTCTTTAGCGAATCTCATTTTGTTTTTTCATCAACTATGATATGATTATCAAAGTTTTATAATTAACTATTTCTAATATTCTACTATCAATATATAAAAAGACAAATTCATTCAACCTATAGTTTAACATAGTTAATATTAACTAAATAAATTACAACTTTGCATGATTGTCCATCCTTTAAGATATCCAACTCCTCCCTCTTTCAAAACACCAGCTGCATGACCCACCCTAGAACTCACGATCCATTCCGGATGAGTTGCTGCTCCTCAACCAATCCTGTTCATACTTCATACTCATGCTGTTTTGGCCACTTGTGGTATAAATATCATCTAACTTTCTTGTTTTTTTGCTAACATAATGATATATAATTATAAATATTTTAAAAAAATTATTGTTTTTGAACATTGTTATATTTTCTTTTCTTTTATTTTAAAATATCATCGTATTTTCTTTATATTTTGATAATGTTTAAAAACAAGAAAAATGATCAAATATTTTCATATGATAGCATAAGTTTGAAAATTATAGAAATACAAATCATGTGACATAGTTTTAAAAATCGAACCGGTGATTGACCCGGTCAAGACACTGGGTCAGTGAGTCAATGGTCGAACCAGTAGGTCACTAATTGACCTGCATGACCTGGTTTCTATTAAAAATTTTGAAAATTTTATACCTTACCTTAAAAATATCACATCATAAATTAATATAATTCCACAAATTCAAAACCATTAACATCTATCAATGAGGTTCTAAACAAATAAAACAAGTATATATTAATGTTTTAAATTTTATTATAACAGTAATATGTATAATATATATTTATCAAATGTATCTCACTTTATAACTCTAGCTTAGTAGTAGCAACTAGCAAGTCCTTTAAAGATACTTTTTGTCTTGAGTTCAACATCTTTCAAGATCATTTTTAATTTTTTAATATTAGATTTCTTAGTTGCAACAGTGAGAGAGAAGTGAGTGACAATAGACAAACTAAGAATCAATGTTATTAATGTAAAAAAATAAAATAATTAAATATATGATATATTTTTTTTGGGACATATTTTACAATGAAAGATATATGGTGTAGTGTTTGAGTGTGTTCTCCTAAATTACAGTTTTAGGGATTGATCCCTGTTGACAAGATTCTTTACAATTTTACTATTTTTAATGGCAAAAGAAACAACAATTCCAACTAGTTACTGCCTGCTACGAGCGTGAGAGAGAGAGACTTGTGAAATTAAAAGGCTGCTCTACGCACAGGTCTCAAGAACGCTTTTGATTAAAGCTGATGGGACTCAAGAAATACAAAGTACACAAGACTCAAGAAAAAGCAAAAGTTGTGAACCCGAAAATTGTAGTTGGCCCGGTACCGGTTTACACCGGTTGAACTCGATTTTTGACCGGGTTGGTGACGTTAGCACCAGTTTATTGCATTTCTGATCCGATTTGTGACTCGAACCGCATATGAAGCCAGTTTCACGTCCGATCGGTCCGACCAGCCGGTCCGAGCCGGATTTTAAAACTATGCATGTGAAAAAGTTTAAAATTGTTTGATAATAAAATCTTAAAACTTTCAAAAAGAATAAATTAGTGTGAATTTTTAAAAAAATATTTTTTTAAATAATAATAAAAATGTTAAAAATGAATGAATAGCAAAACATATGATAAGGTTTTAGAACAATTTTTCTGTTAAAATAATAATAAAATTCTACTAATGAAATTATTAACATGTAAATATTTTATAAAAATTAGAAAAAGTATAAAAAAAAACATTAAAAAAAAGGTGTAAAAGTATGAGACTCGGATTTAAAAACAAAAAATATCCCCAAAACACCTCCATCTCATTTTCGCAAGGCACCTCGAAAAAAAAATTGCAGAAGCACAACACCAAATCGCAAGGGACTAAAATGATGTTTAAAATCCAAAATAATTAATCGCAAGGGATTCTAAATAATTTCTGCAAGTGTTTACAAAAGGAGAACATTAACTTTGAAATCACACCCAATCCCATATCATTATTTGTATACATCTCGTGAATATATATGTTGGATACATGTTAGTCACTCTTCACACACTCGCATGTAATCGGACCTTGACTTCGACTTCGCATCCTCCCTCGCCACCCAACCCTCCCCCTCCGTCGCCGCCACAACAATTGAAGAAACCATTGTTGACGATGACACTTTTAACGCGACGGCGTGCTACAGTGCGAAGAGTTGGTGTGTCTAGATCGCAAGATAAAGGACCAGGACAAAGCAAGGGGGCAACAGGTCGTGTTGGCTAGGTTTTGGGTTGCGATTTGTAAACCCAGAAGCACTTGGTGAACCCTAGGGTTTGTTTTCTGTGACTGCCCATGTTGTTGGGTTGGAAGGGGAAGAGAGGCGGACGGGATGAGTGTCCTGTTAGGTTAGGGGTAATTTAGGATTTCAATAAAAAAAAGTTAAAATTTTAATGTAAATCAATTTAAAAAACAAAAGATAACTGACAGTATTTCAAGGGCTGCCAAAGAAATGATTTCAAATGGAGGGGGTACTTGTGTAATTAGTGCAAACCTCATGAGGTATCATTGTAATTTGCTCTTAAAAAAAAGTTGTAAAAGTTTGAAATTTTATATTGATAAAAGTATAAAATTATTAAAAAGTAAAGAAAAGAGCAAATTACAGCAACATCCCCTGAGGTTTGCAGTAATTACACATGCACCCCCTCCTTTTTTTGACCCTACACAAAACCCCCTAACTTTTGTGATCCCGTTACACTTGCACCCCCTGCTTCGTTAACAGTGTTAACCCCGTTTATTTCTGAGAGCACGTGGTTGGCACGTGTGTTTAATGAAAACTTAAATTCCCAAATTACCCCTATCTCCTTCGTTAAGGCACCCATTGTTGGACGTTTACGCGTTTGCACTGGGATACCGTCGTTGTTGAGTTCGATGAAGGTGTTGTGTTTTATTGGGCAAGTGCGAAATCCCATCTGTTGAAGGTAGTTTTGAGTTATATAGGTTTGATTAAGCTTGTTAAATTTGTTCTGTGTTTTGTTCATGTTTTATGAGAAACAATGGTGCTGCATTGTGGACATTCCAGCAACTGAGATGGGAGACAATATCGTGTGTAATTTCTTTTAAACATAGGGGGAGTTCATGTAATATGTGTAAAAGACAGGGGGTACATCTGTAATAGTTTGAAAAGCTCAGGGGGTACATATGTAATAGTTTGAAAAGCTCAGGGGGTACATGTGTAAAATTTTCGCAGCGCCAAACCCAGTACGACCTTCTTCAACGATGAACAATACTAGTTCCTTCTTCAGCGACGAACACTACCACGACCTCCTTCGGCAACAAACACGTGAGCAATCTAGGAAATCCTATCCCAGATTCGAGCAAACCTTCAGAGACAAACCCATAGCACTGTTCTACACACAGGAGGAACCCCAACTCGATAATGTGCGAAATGAGGGGATTACACAGTGTTTCGGATCACTTAAGTCAGGGACACTTTCGGATTAACAAAAAATAAAAAATAAATTAATGAAATTAATTTTTAAAAACATTCCGTCACTTAACGACGTTACAGCAGGGTTGCCAAAGATATGGTCTTAAATGGAGAGGGTGCATGTGTAATTACGGCAAACCTCAGGGGATGTTGTAATTATCTCTAAAGAAAATGATGATGTTTTCTTGAGAAATAAGACAAATTTATGGGGTTGCACCGAACGAAATGCTTTGATAACTGCGCTGATCTACCTAAATTAGGTGGAACTGGTTTTATTTTGATTGACAGAGCATGCATCGAATCCGAAATGAACTAGGCGGAACTGTATTATGCTCAAAATGCCCCCTCATCTCCATTTCCCTTTCCTTGAGGATCTTCTTCATGATCTTGTCTTCAGTTACTTCTGTAATAGGACGGCTTCTACGGTGGGGGATGTTGGCAAATGGTTCACGGTACCATATGGAAGTTAATAAATATTAAAATAATATATAAAAGAGTTACTGTTTGTTAAATTAATATTGTCTATTTTTGTATTTTTTTTAATATAAAAGATGTAAATTACATGTATGACCTTAATTAAAACTTTATTAATTAATAAATTATATTAATAATTAATAATTTACAGCAACCATTCATGACGTGAAATTCATGTTTGAGGAAATATTGAGACGATAAATAATGACATTAAATTATTAGAAGAAACAAAATTTAAACTTTGGCAAGAAAATAATATTCGCTGAGTATTATTTAGGATAATCTGAATCATAATTCAAATTGTTACTAAAATATTTTTATTTCAAATGTAACAAATTAAAATATTTTATTCAGGGTAATAAGAGACAACATGTATTAATAAAACTCATTAATTAATAAAACCCACATTAATGTAATCATTATAATCACAATAAATATGATCTGTAACCGAATCAAATATTGACGAAGCACCATATCATGACAATAATTAACGAAAATTAAGGATGATTAATTGATATACTTATAATTTTGTAAATTTATAATATTGATGATTACATTTTTAACGATTTTGAATTAATTTTTGTTCCTAATAAATTAATTAGACATAAATGTATTTGAATTTAAATTTGGTTCGCAACCGAATCAAACAATTCTGAAGCATGAAATGATGACATATGTCATTCAATGCTTGATAAGCAACCTTGTTTGGTCACGTATTTTTCGAAATTGTTTTTGGATTTGTAAATTTTATATATTTATATTGATATTGATTCGTAAATTTTATATACATTGATTTAAATCATAATTCCAATCAGAAAAAATAAAGATTTCTTAAGCAAATAAACTTTTATGAACCATAATACCTTAAGTGAAATTAATTAAATCATTAAGCATTAATTCTCTAATGGTAGTGAGCATTTATTGATTATCCCTAGCCTAAAAGATTGCTATATTTGTATTTCATATTATATCTATACTAGCTATATAATAGAACATACTATAAATTTAAATAACGTAGAGAAACGTACCTATTAGGTATACCTACGTACCAATTCTTCATAAGGTCGCCTACCGTGTATTGCTTGCCCGTACCAAGTACGTATTGCGAATCATGTAACTATGATCTAACTAAAACCAATAAAATGAATCTAGAAGCCTTCAAAAAAGATTTGGTACATGAATTGTTCACAACTTCCGATTCAAATGATCAAATCACCAAAAACTGAGGAGCTAACAGCTAGACTGTTGAGCAGCACACTGCAAAAAGCAAAAGTTTTGTGTAGGATCACTATCAACAAAACATGGTATATTGGCATTGCCCGAGTAAGCAGAACACTACATAGAATCACATGTGCAAGCAAAGCAACCATATCCTTAATCTCAACAAATCTTTTCAAACAAAGACCTACCAAGAACATCAATTTGTTTCACCAAAACTAAAACTGTTACACTATCAATTAACGTTGTTAATTGGTAACAAAGATTAAAATTGTTAACAGAAGAAAAGTATAGGAACCAAAAATACTAAAAAAATATGTTTGGAAACTAAAAGCACAAATAAAAAAAATAGTAACAAAAAAATATTAAACCTTAAAAAAATGTCGAGGTATAGAGTATCTCTTTCCCCTAATATATTATATAAAAAAAATACTGGAAGGAGTCATGTCACCTGACAATTTTAAAGCCTTTCACTTTCTCCCTTAAAACATTTCTATTTTTAAAATGAACTTTACAATAAATAATAAAAAATATATATAATTACATGAATTTTATCATATTTTATGAAAAATTGTTAATTTTTAACTTGAATCCATTGTTTTAAAAACTGACTCAGATCGGTTGGTTAAACCGATCCGAATGAGAATGTGTTACTAAATCAATGATAACATCATTAAACCCTTCAAAACGGGTCAAAAATTAGAGTGTTACATCATAATAAAAAGTGCTACCAAATATTGTAGTTTTTCCTGCTGTTTTTTTTTTGTCTTTGTTTTCTACATACACCAAAAAAAAAAAAAAAAGTCCTTTATCCTCTCCTCGACACACCAATGCACATTTAATATACATTATTATATACAAAGTAATATTGACAAGTTCTGTCGTATTTTGTATAAAAAAATGTTAGTGATGAATGCACTCTTATTCAAGATAAAGTTTACACAAACTTAGGGAATTGCTTTTAAAAGCTTGGAAATGGTTAGAATGTAGATGTATAATATACAATCACATCATAAAAAATTAGTCATTTCAATTGTATTTAATCTCTTCAGAGATGCAAAAGATGAAAAATGCAACTGACCATTCTGAGAAGTCATATTTTATCTATATGGTTACTACTAGATTTCATCTCCTGAACATCATTAGTAATAAAGCGTGACAATCATGAGCATAATGGCCTTTGTTTTTTTTAAAGAAAACTGGAGCACATTGCTTAATAGGTTAACCTCAAGCATGGTTGCATGCTTCATGCATGCTGAATAAAATATAACCAACCAATACAAAACATAAATATTTAGCCTCATTAAAGATTAATCCTGGAAACAAACTCAAATACTAATTATAACAAAAGCAAAATCATATGCATCAAAGAACACATGATGAGCTATATATAGTATATACAAAAAGAATACTTATAGACATAACACACAAGACATGGATGATCTTCCTTGAAAGATAGACATGCTCATAGTATTCCTGACAACTCATAATCATATATGCTGACATGTGGCTGCTCCATTTGTTCATAACAGTTGTAGAAGGGATTTGGTTCAACATCAAACAGTAGTGACTCAAGATTCTGATATGCCAAAAAATGGTCTATAGATTGGTTGGCCACTGAGTCTTGGAAGGCTAGGTCATCTAAGCATAACTGGTTGCAAACTTGGTCAAACTCTTCATTCATCATCAATGCATCATAGCACAACTCAGGTGAGTTGCTAGTAGCTTCAGGGGAAATTGACACATCAGGACTAGTTTCAGGGTCACTCTGAGTCTCAGTTCCAATAAGGGGGCAATTCTCAACCATGTTTGGTTTCAAAGGAGGTGGAGACAAAGTGGTGGGGCTTCCATTGCCAGTTAGCTCTTGAACTAACTTCTTGAAGCTTGAGCTGTCAGTGATGTAGACCTTAGGCCGCAAAACCTTAATCAAACTGTTGAATTGATGTTTCTGATGATCATCCTTAGATATTTTCAGTGATGCTTGACTTACTTTCCTTCCCATGGTGATGATTTCTATGTCTATACAACTGGCACTTAGTAATCTTCTCCCACCTCTCGGAGGATACAAGAAACTTATGTATAAATATATGTTCATATAGTAGAAGATATGCATGAGGGAGTGGATACTGAACAAACAGCAAGGTATGAAACACCAAGATGCTGAAAATGATATTTACTAATGTTTTTAAAAGAGCCTGTTTTATTAGGAATCCTTACCCACCAGACAATCTCTAATAATTTAAAATAATAAAATTCAGCAAGACATTCTCTAACACGTTCTTTTGAATATACTGGTTAAAATTATTAAGATTCACTGGTGAGACTCATTAAATAAAAAGTAAGACTCACATCATTTTGTGAGTCTTAATAAATTTCGGTTATTAGTAAAAATTGTGTTAAAAGATCACTTGTTAGTATTTTTCTTTATAAACTTTAACTCTCTCCCCCATGTCCATTTTGAAGAATGACCTATGAAAGGAGGATATGCTGAATTTTGTTTTACATGGAGATGTGGATGTTGATCAATTCAATAAGATGGTTTTTTCAGGAATAAAAATAACTTGTTGTAACAGGAGATATAGATTCCTCATGAAGTAGAAGGGCATTGAGGGCACGCAGCTTAATATTCAAGCAACATGATGCATGATTTATTAATTGCTTAATCTTCTTCGCCTAATAGCATCTGTGTAGTGACAGAATCAGACAAAAGGAAAATAATTAGATATAGAATAAGGTTAAAGTGATCAATAAGCTATGTAACTCCCAAATCTCTCTCCTTAATTTCCCTATTTCTTTTTTGCTAGACATAAATGAATTCAAAGCATTATCCAAAATACTGTTGGTACTCACGAATCTCTCCTTAATTTCCCTATTGCTTTTTTGCTAGACATAAATGAATTAAAACATTATCCAAAATATTGTTGGTACTACTAATGTATTTGGGTATGGGCATCTATATCTGAAATCTAATAAACCTTCTACGTTATGGCTAGGATAGCTTTTATTTTCATTTTATGCTCAAAATTGAGTGCACTCTCAGCTACTGTTTCTTTCTTGTATAAAATATATTATGGTGGAAATGATTGATTGCTTGTTATGCATAAATCAATTTGAAAATGAAAGCATTCTTTGTATCACTTTGCTGTGTGAATGCTCAAGCACGCTACGTCATTGTCATGCTCATATTAAAATCAATAATTTTGGCATTGGCTGTCGATGGTGCAACTGAGAGGCACTCCTAACTGCCTATAACATGACACTTCTTGCTCAACGTTCAATAACTTATGTAAACTATTAAGCACTTGGATTCAAATCATATATTTTGTAATTATAAATAATACATCATGTTGTCACGTAGAAATTTTGGCCGAAAGATCAGTTAAACGCTCACAATAATTTCTGAAGAATCAATTGATTGATGCCAAAAAAGAGACTACGTTTCTCAGCTGTGGATTCCTAGACTACTCCAAAGAGTGCCTATTGTTGAAGATTGAACAAAAATTAAACTTGCACAAACATAAAAAGGGCAATAAAAACAATAAAGATAAATGTAAAATACATACAAAATATTTGATTGATTGGTGTGTTTGAAAAAGTATGTACAAATCCTATTTATACTCTTTCAAACATGAATGACTTTTACATCAGCTAGTTTTACAATGGATCAGACAGTTAATCCTCAGTTATTTCCTCTGTTCCGTTTATTAGCTAATTTTTGCTATCAGCAATAAACAGCAAATTTGTCTGAGTGTCAACATGTCACTGATCTTTTCAAATGAAAACATTTCGCTTAATTATTAATTTTTTATAAGATATCATTATATAATTAAATAGACAAGGAAAAAAATAAAAAAGAAAAAAAAATTGATTCCTAAGGACTAACCTTAGTTCGCGTTCTGTCTTTCCTTAGCACGCCTTGTTGTTTTTTTAAAATAGAAGTTATATTTGGGAGTTAAAGTCATTTGTATCCTTGAACACGAAAATATTTAGGAAGGGTGAAAAGGTTGGCTCTTCTGAAGCTGCATTGCTTTCCAAGCTTGCGATAAGGCCCTTCTCATATGGGCTTGTTGTCGTTTATGTTTATGACAATGGCTCAGTTTTTAGCCCTGAGGTTCTTGATCTCACTGAAGATGACCTAGTTGTGAAATTCATTTTGATTAAAATTAATTTTGAAATGATGTGATTTATATTTAGATGTTTTTATTATAAAAACAAGGTAATAGTAAATTTCAGTATATTCTCAGCAAAAAAAAAAAGTAAATTTCAGTATAAAATTTTTTATTCAATACAAAATCTATCTAAAATTACTTCAACTTATAGAATTAATTTTGAACACAAATCAATTCCTTAACTCTTTAAGGTGAAACTAAACATGTAAAACCAAACAACTATGTTATTGTTTTCATCCTAGTAAATTTGCTGTAGCTGTTGTTGCCGCACCTGCTACTGATTCTGGCAGTGCGCCAGCTGCTGCATCCAAGGTGGAGGAAAAGAAGGAAGAATCAGAAGAATCTGATGATGACATGGGCTTCAGTTTGTTTGATTAAGTTGTCTATGACTATAGTCTACTTTAACTTGCTGTCTGTTTTGGTAAAATAGATTTTTTCTTAATTAGGTGTTATTTTCTATTATTCCTATTTTAATTACTGTTTATTATAAATAATTCTCGCTTTTGGTGGAAGAGGAGTGCTATCAAACACTAATGCTTTTGTCAGTTGAAATTTATTAAAAATTAGAAATACTTTTCATCCGTTGTTATACTCTTTCTAGATGGATTCTCTAACTCAAGTATTAGTGTTTTTGCAACTACCTCCTTGTCATTGCTTAATTTAAACCAACACCTTGTTTATCAACCTCCTCAATTTGCAGATTTAGTGGACCTTAGATACCCTTAAAGGCTTAACTAGATTATATATTGTTACAAATAAAAAGTCCACGTACCTTTATCTATAGATAATTTGTTCTATGGAAAAACAAAAACCAAGCAGCACTGGTTTTGAAAACAGTCAAACGAGGGTATTGCATTAGGCAGTATCACTGAATTGCCATTTGCTAAGGTTTGGCAGGGAAACAAAATGTATACCAGTGGTATGTGTAATTTGATGATTGTATAAAATGACATAATTCAACACTATATCCATGTTTAAGCCTTGCTGCTTTCCACGTACTTGTCAAGTTGTACCTAAATTCAAATAATAACAGCATAAATTATGATTGAATCTTATCAAAATAAAAACTATAGTTTCTAATTACACTTCACAGTTATATCACGATCAGAAGGACTTACAGGAGTGAAAAAGTTCTGAAATAAAATGAAGAAAATTAAAGAGAATGACTAGCTGAGTAGCTGTTATTGGTAAATATTTTGTTATAGGTCTTTTATTTATGACGTTTTTTTATTTTTAAAAATGTATGAATAAGTTAAAATTATTAAAAAAATATAAACTGTTCTGTAAAGAGGTACGTATGAAGCGTGTGTCCTATACCGCACTTTGGTTGCATTATTACGCTTAATTTAGCAAAATCAGACAAACTCACTTTACATGATATTTTTTTTTTGTATATATAGACCACGTGTATCCTTCATGGAATACCTGTTTAAGCCAGATAGGACTACTATGGATAATAAAACTCTTGGATACGATCTTTATGAATGACTTTGCATATCAAAAGACTCGAACTTGTGACACTACTATTAAGCTTGAATAATCCTATGCAATTGATCCATGCACCCCAGCTCTAGTCTAGGAACATTATTAAGAGAAAAGATTTAATTTGACTAAAAAAATTCTAACACAGATTATGATCATTGTTATTTTTACTTTTCTATTTTTTTTTAATATTTCTATTTTTAAAGACAAGATTCAATTTGACTACAAAAGTTCCAACAAGATTAAAAATACCAGTGATCTTCAAAAAAAATATGACTGAGACACTATTACAATTTTCACATTAGTCTTGTTATTTTACTCTTGTTCTGCTCCTGCTAGCCAGTGAGTTTTCCTAAAACTGGTGATGATACACTCTTGGTGAACGAGTGGGCCTAAACGTCTGGGGTTCAATTACAACAGCCGACAGATTGGGAAAAAAACGTGAAAATAAAAGATTCCTTATAAATTTTAGAATTTAATTTAAATTTAAATACATGACAATTTGAAGAATTTTAAGGCCATCCAAGAATTATATATCACCTTATATGCTAAGATTGTTAATTTTTCGAATAACTACTTTAAGAGTCTAGGATGATTTGTAATTTATTAGTAATGTAATAATCTTCTTACTTACATTTTAATCCTGAAAGAGAGATTATTTTTAACTAGTACGAATATATTGTTATAGTGAATATTATGTGTTGCACTAGTGTGGTGGAGCTGGCTACGAACATCCCTGGCTGTGTCACCCAACTGCCAACTGACTGGGTAGACGTAGAAAGAAAGAAAAGGATTGAAAATGAGAGCGCAATGGTTTTGCATCCGTCGGTTCCAAAAGTCAGTGCATAAAATTATTGTCATCGTCGGCTGCATTTGAATTCTGAAGCCAAGTCACATGAACAAGTTTTAGATCATAGATGGAGAATGAATGAATGTACCAGTCAAACAACATGTGACCCAACACTTTGGAGATAATACCATCCAATACCTGCAACATCACACAGGCCCGGGGGCCCCAATTTTTGGGCTGCAGAAAAAATTCAATTAAATGTATATAGAAAATACATTTGATTTTTTTTTAAAAAAATTATAAATTTTAAAATATTATAAATACAGAAATAGAAAATACCAATAAAATATTAAATTTATAAAAAAAAACAAATATTAATTTTTAAAATTAAAAATTAATAAAATCTTGGTTACATTTAGACATGTCTTAATAAAAATTAAATCATTTAATTATTTTATTAATTAAAATTTTAGTTTCTAAACTTAATTATACAAACCTAATAGCTAATTTTATACTGTATTACAAAATAAAAATAAGTTTTAAATAATTTTTTGAAGTTTATATTCTACATTATTAAAAGACTAGTGTATATATGGGAGTTAAGTTTAATAAAATAAACTAATCTCTCATCAAATCAAATAACAAAATAACAGTTTGAATTCCCACTGACTAAGATGTTTATATTTAATGTTGAATGTTACATTGATTCTTGTAAATACTATATTATCTAAAAAAAATACTATAAAAAATCCGAAAAAATCCTAATATTTATTATAGAGTTAATTACATTGATTCTCCTAACGTTTATTCTTATTACATTTAGTACCCTCCATTTTTTTACATTACTTTGAGTACTCCTAAGGGGGATCGGTGTAAGATTTTTCAAACTTAAGAGAGGAGGTCGGTGTAACGAAAATTCAAAAATTAAGAAGAATTTATGTAGGATTCAAAATAGAGAGATATCAAATGTAATTAGGACAAATATCAGGAAGGTTCAGTATAATTTACTCTTTATTATATGGGCCTATATCTGATTACGCGAACCTAAGACTAGATACCAAACCTCGAGTGCAAGTGCACGCCTCTATCTTCTCTTTTCTAATTTTCTTCAACTTTTTCTGGTTGCTTTTATTTCGCTTTTGATATTATTATATAAAAAAAAATGAAATGAATCGTATACCCGATTACACGAATCTCGGATTCTACCATCTCTATAGTACTACTATCTTTTATTTTTGGTGAAACAAAAAGGAAAAGAAATAGAGTATTATTATGATATCTCTATCTATTAGACTATTAGTTCATCTACCACAACTCTGACGGGGATAAATATTATCCTCCTCTTGATCCTACGGGTCATGAATCATGGGGCCAAGTTAGGTATCCCTCACGCCAACATTATCTTTCTTTTCTGAAAGACGAAAAGAAGAATAATATGTAGTTTGTATCGAAAAAAAAGGATAATATATAATATATAGTATATATATTACGTAGTATTATACTTATAATTTTTTATTCATTAATACTATCAACAATTAATGTAGAATAATATGAGTGAATTGCGATACTATTTAAGGAACTAAATACAAATTTTCATTATATTTTTTAATTAAAAATCAATAAGGAATTTTTAGATAATTACGAAAATAAAATAGCATAGTAAATGTTTCTTAATATTATGATTGAATCTTTTGCAACATGATTTACACAATTACACGTTATATGTATGCAAATGCAACTGATATAATTTCTTGAAGGAAAAAAATGACGAAATGACAACTGACATGGTACGACATGGCGGCTACCCTATAGCTTTCATTCATTAATTGATTCTCATTGTAATTTTATCCATTTCCATTTGCCATGTAGTCCGCCACAAAACATGCTTGTTTGCCAACACATTGGCAAACCTACCCAATGCACTGATTTCTATCAACATTAACACGTTTTGACTGCCCTCCTAGTCAAATAAGCATACATCATCTTGCTTTTCAGTTATTCTTCCATCCAAAGCTTCCTTAGTTATTCATTTATCCTTATCAAAATCACGATAAACAAAAACTATTTATTTTGTTCATTTTTTTTTCCATTATGTGTTTTGATACGAAATATTCATTAATTTTATTAATGATTAATTTTTATCAAAAAATCTGACTGACTATATTTAATAAGATCTTCTCACATTTTTTTTCTCTCTCATAAGACTCACACATAATTTCCAAGACTTAAGGAATTCAAACACCAATGACTTGTTGATAATAGAGTTGTTTGTGTTTTTAATAAGCTTCAATTTATTCCTCTTAAGGTAAGTGTTTTTCACACTTTAAAGTTTAAACTTTTTTTTTATAAATTATATTCGAATTTTTATTTCATATACTGAAGTTGCATTTTTTTGAAATTACATCTATATCATATATTATTCTACATGTTATATAGAGTTTAATGATTATGCACTGACAATATAGAATAATTTTTCACTATCATTCAATCACAAATCATCATTTGTATGACTTTTAATATAGTTATTGTAAAAGTTAACAAATTTATCGTATATGATGGATTGTAATTAGATGACGGTGTAATATTACATTGTCTTTACTTTTTTTATACTACATCTTACAGTATTTTGGAGTAGTATTTTACAAGCTCAAATGTACGTTTAGCCAAATTAAATGTATTTTGTTTTGAAATATCATGTTTGATATATTGTAAAATTAAACGTTATTTTATCTTCTAAAAGTATGTTTGCATAACTTTTTTGTTGACTTAAACATTTTATGCTAAAATTTAATTTAATTAACCTTTTAATTTTATAATTTATTTTGATAAGTTTTATCTAGAACTTTTTAGAATAGGGTAGAGAGAACTTATAGTTATAAATGAATAATAAAATCTACTTTTATAAATATAAATAAATGAAGCGTCAAAATATAAATAAAATATACATAATTTTTCATTCCCAAATCAGTCAGTTATTTACCTTAAATAGACATAATCCATGAAGTGAATCATACACCATTATTTTAATTCAATTATTTGATTAAATTTGTGTTAAACTATTTATCTGTTTATTGTTTTTGTTTAACAACTTATGGTTTTTACTCAGGCAAAATAGCTGGTATATTTTACTGTACAGGACAATTGAAAGCATGTCCTGCAACTGCAAACATGCCACGTGGAAGGATCCTATGGCGCAGTTGAGCACCGCCAGAGCAACCTGATCTGTCTACCTTTCGCCGACAGCGTGAGTACACCACCACGTCTTTCACAATTATCGTGAAATTAAATTATTGTCAATAACCATTTTCGCTAATTATATGTAATTCTTTTATTTTAATTAGTTTTAAATATCTTTTTAGTCCTTACAATTTAGTATTTTTTTGTTTTTCGTCTTTATATTTTTTTTTTATTTCAGTCCTTGCAAATTATATTTATTTTACTTTTCGTCCTTATAGTGGTTTAGATAGCATTTTTTTACTGTTCAAAGCGTTATCTAAACTACTATGAGAACGAAAAACAAAACAAACATAATTTGTAAAGACTAAAACAAAAAAAAAATTTACAAAAACGAAAAGAAAAAAATACTAAATTGTAAGGATAAAAAATATTTAAGCCTTTTAATTAATTAAATTGGTAGATAAGCACAAATATATTTAATTCAAATCTGACTTAAATAAGAAACGCTATTAGTTTTTTAATACTGTAACAAATTACTCCGAAAATAAATCAACAAGCAATTAATTACAATAATCAATACCCCTTACGTAAAATCACAAAACTAAAAATGGAACGGATCAATCCCTGCAAGGCTGCAAAAGAGAAGATAAAATTGGAATAATGGAAGCGTCATTTTCAGAAGACAAAAGAGAAAGATAGTCATCATAGTCAGAGTAATTAACAAATTTGTGGGACAGGACATGGATAGTTAGATATGGTTGGAAGAAAATGTCTGCTGTACAATCTTCTATAAGCTTTTTTTTTTTTTTTTTTCTTTTGTGGGGAGGGATAATAAATGGGTTTGATCAATTGTTTGTAGCCGTTTAATTTTAAACGGGATTCGTTCACATTCAAACATTTTGTTTCTATTTTATAGAGCTGGGCAAGTTGCTTTTGCAATGTACCCCCGCAATGGATGTGGATAGAAACAAGAAAAGCGGGTTAAGAAAACACATAATTAAGGAAACTTCAGCCTCCAAACGGAAATATATATGTTTAAACCCATAAAAAAGAAAAATCGCAGACAGTACCGAATGATCAAATGAATTCAAATGTATAAATGTTGATGATGTTAATCTGTAACAACATTATATTGTACTAGGGGGAAGAGAGGCACTGCCTCTCTATATTTTTAAATGAAAATAATATAAAAGAAGAAAAAAAAGGTTGAGAGATTAAATTAAAAAAATAAACTGAAAATATGAGTAGTGAGGTAATTATGTAGTTTAAAAGAGAATAGTGAAAGTTTAAAAAGAAGTGTAAGAATAAAATTGTTACTTTTTGAAATATTATTAATGATAGAATGGTCTAAAAATTGTGGAGACAAAAAACAATTACAAAAAGAAGTATTCTTTTTATATATTGTTATAGATAACCTATAAGTATAGAAATAATAATAAAAAAGATTATATTTTATTTTATTTATACGCTAAATTATACTTTTAGTATTTTATCTTATTTTTTAGATTTAATTTGATAATTTATTTTTTAAAATTTAATTTGATTCTCTATCTTTTAAATTTAGTTTAATTTGATCATTTTATCAACTTGAAAGTAAGTAGTAACGTTGTTAGTATTTTGTGGTGGTTATAAAATATATTTTGCAGCGATTTTAAACTATCAATAAGCTAAAGGACCAAATCATTGAATTAATTTGGAAGTTAAGTGATCAAAGCGACTCAAATTTGAGAATTAAAGGACAAAAACAAACTAATAGGATTTTATGTAAAATTTGAGTCATTTTGGCTATATGGGTCTTAGTTACCAACTTTGGCCATAGGTTGTTCATTTTTAAGAGTTTTGCATCAATACATGGAGGACCTGTATGTTGGGGGTGAAAATAAGTTAAGCTAAGTTAGATTTTGTTATGTCTAAGTCTAGCAAGACTTGTCAAAGGCTTTTTTTAAAAGCATGATCTGTCCTGATTTACAAGCTTATTTAAGAGTCAATTTTATAATAATTTGACACTAACATAAAGGTGGAAATAGGTATATTAAGTTTTATAAGAATCAAGTCTAACTTATTTATATGATATAAACATATTTTTAAGGTCTAATATGATATTCTTTATAACTAATTAAAAACATATTTTATAATATGTAATTTTCGTTAACTTTCTTACAAATAAAAAAAAACATAATATCCAGCTGTTTTTCGTGGAGCCCACTCACTTGAATCGGTGTAATTCAAATCAGCGGTTTTATCGTAAATAAATTTATTTTCTGCAGTATAAAAATAAGAAAAGTGGCTTCACTTGCAATATGTGATGCTGGACAAAGTTGGCGAATTCCACCGATACTTTTTTGTCAAAAAAATATTCATAATGTTATGAAATCTTATTAATATTGCCGGTAAGTTTTAAGCAAAAAGTTGGTTGCCGCTGGTTTTCGGGAAAAAAAGGTTGAATAAGTGGATGTGGACTGGGCGCAGTCGTTTTCCTTTCCCACAAAGCACGGCTAAATTGCCCAGCTTCTCAATTTTGGTCTACTAATGATACCAATGTTTCTATTCTAATCACGGCTTCATTGAACTGCACCCATTATACTACCACGGTAGTATTAGGGAATAGGGAGCAGGAACACTAAATAAGCATTCCTATTCTATTCTATTCTACGTATCTAGTCTACTCTCTAGATTTCCTTACTGTTTAAGGAAATGTACAGTATCCAATATCCACTATGTACTTTAAGATATGTATAAATAAAGTAATTACTATGCATCTGGCAAAAGAAATCGTTCATGCAGATCACTTAAAACTCAGGTAAGGTAAGATGAGTTCCTGAATTAGACCACCAGTGAGTGTATATGGGAGCCACAGAGTAACATTGCTTAATTATTTTTCTAAATCAGATTAAAAAGGAGTTTGATCAATTCAAGAGTAATTCACCAAATTAATTTTTACAATTATAAATATTAGCTAAATTAGTTTCTAAAATTATAAAGAATATTATTGTAGTTTAAGAAATTAATAAATATTAATTAATTTAGTATATTATTCATGGATTCCAAGTGAAATGGGTTGTGCTTAATATCCAAAAAAAAGAGAAGCGGAAAGCCCATCCGTTGTACTGTAACATAACTGGCGCCGAATGATTGGGGCATATTGTCAAAAAGCGGTGGCGATTGGCGAAACACCACATTGGCTTCCAACGCGTGCCCTAAAAGGTCTACTTCAACGATCCCTCCCACTACTTAGTCATTTTAATTTTTAGATTATTCCAATTCCAATATTCTCCTTGACAGTTCAAAGTAAACGGACACCTTCTTCTTCCTTGTCCTTGCATTGCATCTATTACTATTATTGTGGATAAGCTTCAATCTTCGTGTGCCGCTCCACCATTCCTCCCCCTTTCCCATCTAATATTTTATCAACACAAGATAATTATTAACCCCCTTTCCTTAATTCATGTACATGCCATCCCAACAAAAATCATATAATAATAATATTCTTTATCTACTACTTTCCGTAATTTTAAATTCATATTTCAAACCACCGCCACTTTCAAATCCCTCGTTCTTCATGCCCCCCAAACATTCCCAGTCGACACGTCTTTCTAGTTTCTACTCCTTAATTTTCTCTCTCTTTCAAACCTCACAACCCTTCCTTCATTTCATATTAATAAATACCCTTCCCTCTTCCCTCGCCCATTTCAATTCCACAACACAAACAACACCAATTCTATCCAAAAAACTCCCAAAATGGTTGATTTACATTGGAAATCAAAGATGCCAAGTTCCGACATGCCTTCCAAAACTCCGAAACTCTCTCTCTCCGACAAGTCCTTACCCTCTTTGCAACTACCCTTCCGCACCACAGATATCTCTCCCGCCGCACCTTCAGTTTGTGCTACCTACGATTACTATCTTCGTCTTCCTGAACTCAGAAAGCTTTGGAACTCCACAGATTTCCCTAATTGGACCAACGAACCAATTTTAAAACCTATCTTGCAAGCTCTCGAAATCACGTTCCGCTTTCTGTCCATTGTTTTTTCCGATCCAAGACCTTACTCCAATCACAGAGAATGGGCTCGCAAGATAGAGTCTCTCGCCATACATCAGATTGAGATCATTGCAATGCTCTGTGAAGATGAGGAATACAATTCCGAGACACGTGGCACTGCACCAACCGCTGATCTCAGTTTAAGCAGCGAGAGCAGAAGCTACAGCGAGGCCAGCCTGCTTCCGCGGCTTGCCACGTGGTACAAATCCAAGGACGTAGCGCAGAGGATTCTTCTCACCGTGGAATGCCAAATGAGGAGGTGTTCCTTCACGCTAGGTTTGGGCGAGCTGAACCTAGCAGGGAAACCGAGCCTGCTCTACGACCTCGTGTGCAAACCGAACGAAATCCACGCGCTGAAGACCACGCCGTACGACGAGCGCGTGGAGAACCACGAGAACCACGCGGTGCACGCCACGCACCAGATCGCGGAGTCATGGATCCACGCGTCGCGGAAGCTGCTGGAGAGGATCGCCGACGCGATCCTCTCCAGAAGGTTCGAGAAGGCGGCGGAGGACTGCCACGCGGTGGAGCGGATCTGGAAGCTCCTCGCGGAGGTGGAGGACCTCCACCTGATGATGGATCCGGACGATTTCTTGAGGCTGAAGAACCAGCTCTCGGTGAAATCCTCGAGCGGCGAAACGGCGTCGTTCTGCTTCAGGTCGAAGGAGCTGGTGGAACTGACGAAGCTGTGCAGAGATCTGAGGCACAAGGTGCCGGAGATATTGGAGGTGGAGGTGGATCCGAAGGGAGGACCGAGGATTCAAGAGGCGGCGATGAAGCTCTACGTTTCGAAGAGCGCGTTCGAGAAGGTTCAGTTGTTGCAGGCGATGCAGGCGATTGAGGCGGCGATGAAGAGATTCTTCTACGCGTACAAGCAGGTGTTGGCGGTGGTGATGGGAAGCTCCGAGGCTAACGGTAACCGAGTTGGGTTGAGTTGCGACTCGGCTGACTCGTTGACTCAGATTTTCCTTGAACCGACGTATTTTCCAAGCTTGGATGCCGCCAAGACTTTTCTCGGGTACCTGTGGGATAATAACGATAACAAATGGGTATGAAAGAAATATTAACGGTGGTGAAATTCCCTCGGTTTGGGCATTTTGTGTGTGGGATAATGTTATTCACTTTAGTTTGGTTGTGTTACACGTCAAAAAAGAGGAAAAAATGTAATTTAGAAATTCTTTTTTTCTTTTAAAGGAAGAAAGTGGATTAAATTTTGTAATGGGGTTGATCGTTGTAAAATATATTTAACGATTTTTTTTGGACAAATGCTTTGATGCTGTTATTTCACAGGGGTTCATGTTAATTAATTTCTTTGGAATGAAACATAATTAAAAACTATCAGTCTTTTTTTAGTATAATACTAAGCTTCTAGTTGAAACTGTTCCCGAAATATCGTTTTGTAATACAATAGGAATTAACATTAACCACTCAAGATGACCATTCTGTCTAGCTAGTCTGTTAAAAGTTCCTGGCTAGTAAAACTAAGCATCCTTAATACTATCTTGCACTGGTTACATTACAGACTGTTGTGTCTGCTTGTTAAGATCAGAACGTGGCTCATAGTACATGATTATTATAGTTTCATTCTATTCTTACCGTCTAATTTATTTATTCTTTGCTATAATAAGAATTTATTTTTTATGAAAATGAAATGAACAAAATATTGATTATTAGATTAGCAAGGCCAACTAGACCTCCACCCCCCTCCCACCAACCATGGAAAAATAAAAAATACCCACCGGCTGAAGAAACAGGTAGGAAAGGAAAGTAAGTTGTGGTTTCGGCTGAAGGCTGAAAGAATGTTTCCAATTTAGCATTACAAATATTCCTTGGACTTTTAAGAGGGCAAATTAGATTGTTAAATTCTAGATAGTCTACGTTCTTCTAGGAAAGTTTTTCTACCAAGATGATTAATACTATCTGTTAGAAAAAGTAGCTATTAGAAAATAGAAATAAAATACTATATTATATACGAGCTCTTTTTAGAATTATTATAGTTTATCTTCAGAGCATTCCAGTTCAGTATTTGAAAAATGAATAGAATTTGATTTTGAAAACCCGTGTGTTCTTTGATTCATATTTTGGAATTAAATTTTATGGTAGTGATTAAAAAGTGCATTTTCAGGTTAAAATAATAAGTTTTTTTTTGTTTGGATAATAAGGTAATATGTAATAATTTAGACAGATTTAGATATTTTATTTATTTGTATGATAATGTCTATGTCGTGTTAAAAAGGGTAAAAGCATGTTATTTATCCATCCAACCTTTAGAAAACATGGTG
The DNA here is from genome assembly GCA_026413185.1 of Pueraria montana var. lobata. Lineage (NCBI taxonomy): Eukaryota > Viridiplantae > Streptophyta > Magnoliopsida > Fabales > Fabaceae > Pueraria > Pueraria montana. The sequence continues at coordinate 60,449,599 of CM048655.1, read as the reverse complement.
GAATTCTGATAAACCAAAGACAAAGACCTGTTAGTTATCGTTTTGCTTCAGAATGATGGAATATATATCGAGTAACTTGTGTTTGCAGTACTTCTTCTATTGATTCCCATTTCCTTCCCCTTTTATTCCTTTGAACTGTAATACCATACTGTAGGAATAGGACTTCTAGTTATTTCCACACACCGACTAACCTCACTTTTGAATTTTGTAACTTTTTTAACAGATAAAGATCCGTTTTTCTTTCCAATTTCAATTTGTTGGGAGCGTATAAGGTACACAACCCAGATAATTGTGTACTTAACAAAAGTAAATATGAAGCGTTGGATATATATAAACAATGTAAATTAGTGACCTATAACTATAGTAGCAAGTATTGTGAAAATTATTTATGTAAATTATAATTTTGTCCTTATATATAGAATTAAATATCATGTCTTTATTTTTTTGTCAACACTCCACCAGAATAAAGGCCAGAAGAGGCCCAACAAGATGAACAAAGTCTATAAACTACACACAAAGTAGATGTCTTAAGTTTGCACTATTTGTAAGAAAAAAGAATACTTCGAATGACATACCCACATACACACACACACACAAAACATGTCTAGTGGGTCGCCATAATGAAGGGGTTTCATAATCTATGGTGGCCCATCTTGCCCTCTCTGATCTCACTAGGCCCAGCTCACTCAATTCTACCTGCAAGCAGGGGGAAGAAAGAAAAGTAAAATTTTAAAAAAGAGCAGTAGAAGATTTTTATAATATAGTTTAAAATTAGACCAATTCTAGGGTGGACCACTTAGTCATGTGATTCACTGTGGTCTAATTTTTGCAGCCATTAGATGTATCTAAAGTCTACAATTTTATGGTAGACACTCTCCACCAAATTCCTACACTCTCATCGAATATGCTTCACCAGCTGTTGTGAGCCGCCGCCAGAGGTGATTTCTAGCGGCGAGGCTCTGTGTTTTTGTTTCCGTCCCCTTTCTCAATGCCACCGTTGCCGCCTTCTATGGCATCAAATCCACAACTTCAAATTGCTTCAAATACACCCAAACCAAAACACCTTCATGGCAAACCAGTCATTCCCTACAAATCAGATATGGGCGCTAAACCCACCTCCCTCTCCATCGTTTGCGACAACACCTTCCTCTGCTACATCTTGATTTCCTTCAACCAAGCCATCGGCGCAACGACGCCATTTTTCACCTTGTTTTCGCATTTATAATCACCTGCGAGAAAGGACCCGCCGCTATGCCAAAGGTGATGCGTAGGTAGCTGAAGGCGCCACCGACGACGGGCATGTCGACGGCGAACTCAATGTAGTAGAAGGCTAAGAGGAGGACGGCGGGGCCGGCGTAGAGGGTGGCGTGGCCGGTGGTGACAAAGACTCCGGCGCTGGCCATAAATTGTTGTCGGCGATGGAGGTTGCTGGGGAGAAGAAGAAAGGTAGTGATATAGTGTGGAGGGTGCATCATAACATTGTGAACATGAGATCAATCTAAAGGTCACTATGTATGGTCCATAATGGACCACCTTAATAGGTGGTCCACCGTAGTCTTTGCCTTAAAATTAACAATGATATTTTTTTTGCTGTAAAAACATATATGGAACAATGAGTACTTAAAGCTAGAAATTAAAAGGTTTTGTTTTTTTATTATTTTCTAATTTTATTGGAGGGGCTCAATGATTATTAAAATCTTGAATTTATAAGACTCCACAATTTATTAACCATATAGATCATGAAATTTGAAATATGAAATCATCAAAATTAGGAGGGGAAAACAATGGAACAATGTAACAAATCACAAGCAAAAAAATATGTCAGAAATCAAGGAATTAAGGGTAGGTACAATGTGAGACACCCACATAAATAAATGTCTGCCAATGCAGTCAATCCAACTAAATACTTAATTAAATAAGGGTAAAATATATTTTTGGCCCCTGTACTTTTACTAAAAATTGATTTTAGTCCTTATATTCTCAAATCGACCATTTTAGTCCTCAAACTTTGAAAAATATGTTAATTTGGTCCCTTAACATCACTAATATCAATAAAGGAAAGAGACGAAATCCACATATTTTGCAAAATTTGAGGACCAAAATAGTTGATTTGAAAGTATATGAACTAAAATCAATTTTTAGTGAAAGTATAGAGACCAAAAACATATTTTACCCATCAAATAATCATCACCCATAAGAACTTCTCATTCTGCAAGTACATACCACCATATCCAAAAAGCTAGAGAAGCTTGTAAGCTAAGATCAAAATCTAAATTAGAACGGGCTAGAAATCTCAATACTTGGGAAATCATTGTTCTCTATGCTTTAAGCTTTTAAGAGTAAGAAAGATTGAACGTTAAAAGAACACGTTAACAAATCATAGATGGCATGATTCAACATGTGTAAGGATTAAGGAATATGAATGAGTTTTATGAGTCAAAGCTTTTAAGATGTTTGAAATATGCAAAACTCAACTCAACCAATGACATATGTTAAAGCTTAGAGGTGAAATGTCAATAATTTGGAAATGTGATAATTTCAAAACCCTGTTAGTCCAAAGGTTCTCCGACTTCAATATTTTCATGCTCTGCAAATGGGGTAGTCATGTTCCTTACGTTCACATATAATAAACTTATAGCAAGGTTCACTTTCAACTAAAGCAAATCCCTCTAAGTAGTAGCATATTGAGCAATACTAAATCCTTTAAAAAACTTAAGCAAAGGAGCAGCATATTGTATATCAATGTACTAGCTCTATAATTGATTATACCTTTCGATTTTCTGAAAGAAAGGTACCAGTTGAAGATTTTAAATGCACCAAATCCTTTCATTACTTGCAAGAAAGCAGTAGAGCATAGTACCACAATTCTCTTAACTTAAGTAGTTGAGTGTTATTAAACATTAAGTTTTTAAAACTCATTATACTATTTTTTTTTTCCCTTTTGGAGGGTGTTATAAAAATTCATAAAAAAAAACGAAAGACAGAGGAAGAACCATTATACCTTTTGTATTCTTGTTCTCAAGATTTGTTAAGAGCTGCCTTCAAAACCATCTTTCTATAATCTCATTTTGCACAACTAATTCATGACAAACTCATACCATCTTAGAAAGTACTATCTCCGGAATCCAAGTTGAGGAACCTTGTTAATTGACATATGCAAAGAAAGGGTAAAAAAGAATAAGAATATGGTTTTTGTAGCTTCAACCTTCAAGATCAAAAGGATAAATAATCAAATAAAAGGAAAATCATAATACGGCAGAGTCAACTTAGATTTCATCATGTCAAAAAAAGAATGAAGGAAAAGGAATTAGAAATAAATATAGACAAAAATAGGATAATATTATTATTCAGCATGTGATTTAATGAGTGTGCGACTGTGCGCATTTTTCATATAGCAAAAACAAACCGTCAAGATTGATATCACCTCTAATTAAAAAATAAAAAAGTTTGAAACTTGTGGCCCTAATTTAGTAGACGGTATATGGTGAAGAATTATTACATAATTTAATAGTTTCCTGTCAATAGTTTGCCAACATCAAGAAGATATTAAAAAGATATATAGCTAAAGAAAATTGATCATCGGCTTCCAAAAGTTTTATGTATATATTCATTTATTCAATATTTGAGGCATATGTTGCTCTGAAATGAAAGAGACAACTATGATTTTTATTTTTAAAATAATATATTATTCTAGTGACAAAATACAAGAGCCCTATAGTCATGTAAGTGCTATATTTAAAAGTTTAATTTTAATACATTCTCACTCTTAAAAATTTTAGACTTTCAACCAATTAGAATTTATCTTATATATGATTTGCGAAATAAAAGATAATTATATTCTTAGATAGTTTTTCTTTTCCTTGTTTTATTTCGTATACAATTAAACTGTCTCCAAAGTCCAAAGTCCTTAATTATTCAATGAGAAGAGAATAGACAAATATGGGGCAAGCAATTTGCGAAACAAACTACCTGAGTGGAATACTGGAATTGTTGTCCCCTCACTCAAAAGGAAAGCAAAATGTGAACAGCCAAAAGTTATTTCCCGATCAGTTTCTTTATTTAACACCACAAAAGCAGAGATTAAAAGGAGCATGAAGGGTCGTGCCACTGTACTTTGACCAGGACGTGAGTGATCCATCTAACCAGTGGCTCTTGCCAGAGCACAATGATGAAGAAAAACTCCTATGTTTTTTTTTTTTTTTTTAAATGGTTTATAAGGCAAAGTGATCACAAATCATTTGTTTTTATTAATGTTATCCCTGACAAGTCATTGGGCCTACGCCTAGACAAGGAACTGAATTAACGCATGTTATGTAACATTATTAAAATAATCAAGCTCTAAGAATATTTAATGTTTTTATTTGATAACAACTTTTTGTATCTGTATGAATAACTAATGAAAGTAGCTATAATTATTACAGTATTTTTTTTTATCAGTAAGAAAGAATTATTACAGTATTTTAAGTGGATGGTTTAAATTTCTTTATTTTTATATCCATTGAAACTAAAAAATAATATTCTTTTTTGATGAAACTCAGTCTCACTATTCATTTTAATGACTAGAATACTTGTCTCACCTATAAAAAGAAGCTAAACCGTTTGAATTTTTTTTTTATCAACATATAACCTTATCGTAAATTCATTTTATTTTCATTATTTGAGATAGTTTTCTTTATTTTTTATCCTCATCCATTATTAGTCTGTTGTATTCCACCTTTAATAGTAAAATTAGGTAATTTTTATTCTATTTATTTTCTTTAATTCTGTAATTTTGATTTTATCTTGTGCTTCTACATAAAGCACATGTACCTAATACTAGCACCTCTCAAAAGTATGTAGGCTTAGTTAATCATTGTCTCATCCTAGCAGATAGAATCAAAATACATAAGAGGTTATTTAAGAAATGCAGAGGTCGTTCAATTATTCTAATTGGGAATCAACATTTAGTAACGGACGTGAGATAAGATAAGTTAATTGCTGGACAGCCATATGCCAACCATATTCTAATTGATTTGCGACTAGAGAAAGAAGAAATTTGATAATAATGGATAGAAAAATCAGATTTATCTAGTCGTGGATATATTTTCAATTTCTAAGTTTTCAGACTCCTATTAAAAGTATATATATACTAAGGTCTATTTTTGTTTAATCTAGTCGTGCACCAGATTTTCTTGATCTTCCCCTCCTTGCGGATCAGATTAGGGTTAATTTCCCTCGGGGCTTCTGAGTTTTCTTCATTGTTTTTGCTTGTTTCTGTTTTGTCCTTTTCACTCACAAAAAATATATTAACAACACGGACAAATACGATATCAATAGCTATATATTGAGATAAATTTTTCAAAAGGAAACAACTCATAAGCTAAATACTTTTAATAGGTGGGTTTGGTGGTGGCAGGGCATTTTTAATATGGAATTTCGGCCCAGTATTGATATAATAAAATATTATAATTTCTAGTATATTTTACATTGAAATGTACCAAAGAAAAAAGGACAAATGTTGTAATGAAATTGTTAGTTGATTACATTAATTAAATTAAACCAACAAAGATAACAATAAGATTATGTACAATTCTTTCGTATATATTAGTTGTATTTTCGCATTATATTTTAAAGTTGGACCGTTTTTGTCTAATTTAGTTCAAGCAAAATTTTTTTTTTTTGCTGAGTGTTCAAGCAAGATTGTCTCAAATAAGAAAATACCTGTGATTTATATGAAAAAAAAGGTTAAACCTTTTTTAGTAAAGGTGAATAAAAATTCTATGAACTCTAACACCTTGTATTTTTTATATAAGGGGGTGTATTAAATTAGGATTTTAAAATATGATTTTGGCATAAAAAAATCCTATGAATTTTAAAAGACTTTGTAAAAATGTAATGATTTTTAAGATATTTTTAATAGACTTTTATTATTAGGATTTTGTAGTTTGGATTTTAATAGATTTATAACATATGAATTCGTAAGATTTGAAAGGACTTTATGGATTTACAAGATTTTAAAGGATTTTATGAATTTTTACAAAAACATTCAAAATTATAAATGGTCGATGAAAAAGATAACAAATAAATAATAAAGTTTGGATAAAGAAAAGTAAAATCAATACAATTTTTTTTCAATCTTTTAATAATTAATTGATTCTAAAGATATACTAGTCATCCATGCACTAGCATCTTCTCGTTCTTGCTCTTGGATATGAACAATAGGTTCAAAATTATGGTTTTTGTTAACTGGTAGATTGTCTATTGATTGTAAAGTATGGGAAAATCTCAAGGGTTTGGGTGTGATCGTTTGATGGATGTGTTATTTATATTTTTTACTAAAAAAGTCTCATGAAATCCATCCTAAAAGAAAATTCATTGAAATTTGTATACTTTTTTAAATACCAAATTTTTTTTTATAAATTCTAAAAAAATCTTAATTGAATACCAACGAATTTTATTGCACTCCTTAAAAAATTCTAATAATCTTGATCGAATACCAACAAGATTTATTTTTTTCATTTAAAAATCTTGATTGAATACCAACAAACAATGCGACGATTCATGAATAAAAATGATTGGACGGCCATAAGATAAGAAAGCTCCATTCAATACAACATTTCAGGCCCCACCAGCCACCCCCACTCATCCTCTCGCCCTCAAATTCTCATTTTCTTTTGTCATCAATCTTAACACTGTCCGCATATATATAATCCCCTAACCCCATCATCATTATCATCACCACAAGTCCACAGGTGAGAGAAAATGGAGGGAAAAGAGCAAGATATTTCGTTGGAAGCCAACAAATTCTCAGAGAGGCAACCAATTGGAACTGCGGCTCAGAGCCAAGGCGATGGAAAGGACTACACAGAGCCACCCCCGGCTCCACTATTCGAGCCCTCCGAACTCGCTTCTTGGTCCTTCTATCGAGCCGGAATAGCTGAGTTTGTAGCCACTTTTCTGTTTCTCTACATAACCATCTTAACCATCATGGGTGTCAATAGGTCTAGCTCCAAGTGCGCAACCGTTGGCATTCAAGGCATTGCTTAGGCCTTCGGTGGCATGATCTTCACTCTTGTTTACTGCACTGCTGGAATCTCTGGTACATATATACACTTCATCTTCACTTATATATCCGGTCTTTTTTATATCTAACAAGTTTCTCAGTGTAAAATACACTACACTGAAATTTGTTTCTTATAAAAAGATCAGAGTGACTCTTATTTTTATTATATCACCAGTCGATCGATGTGGGATCTCACAGACTTGGTAGCAATATGGTTTGTGTCTGTGATGCAGGGGGACACATAAACCCAGCTGTGACATTCGGGCTGTTCTTGGCGAGGAAATTGTCGTTGACCAGGGCACTGTTCTACATGGTGATGCAGGTGTTGGGTGCTATCGTTGGCGCTGGTGTGGTCAAAGGTTTCGAGGGAAAAACCTTCTACGGCCAACACAACGGTGGTGCCAACTTTGTTGCCCCTGGTTACACCAAAGGTGATGGACTTGGTGTTAAAATATTTGTTGTGGATTAATATCAATCAATAATTATTATATTATCTTTAGTATCATCAATCGATAATTAAATATAAGATAATTATCTTATGTATATTACGGATATTTTAGATTGGATTATGATAAGATTGACCCTGTGATGGGTTGGGTCAATCATTTAGTAGATAGTCCATTGAGAGGTCCCTACCTACTGCTAGGGGATTATAAATTTGCTATTCCATTAAGCAAATTTATTGACTCTCTTTGACACTCAAATTCTCTTAAACAATCCCCTAGAAAAGTGGGCAGAAATCCTCTCAAGAGTATTTCAAGGTTTTCTTCCAGCAAACAATTCTCATAGAGATGGATGCGAATCCAGGTTAGTAATGATAACCTTCTTAAGTTATATCACTATAATCACATGCTATAATTTGTATCTATCTGCGTTGTTTATATTATTTTCCATCAATTGGTATCAGAGCCAACTTAGATACATTTTATAGTTGTTTGTTGTGTGAACCCTATAATTTTGATTTCTTCGTTCTTATTCTTGAAATTAAAATTAGTGGTTCTATTGATTTTTTTTTAAATTAATTATTTTAAATTCAGAATGTGATAAAACAATATGTGCCCCTTTTCTCTTCGAACTTCTTTGTCAAAAGGCATTTATATTTTATGCATGAAATTCGAAATCGCTTGAGGGCTTTTGTTCCTTGTTATCATTGGAGTAACATATCAAAACTTCATATAATTTCGTGAACGAATTTTAGAGAATTGAGGAATTTTATTTTTTCGCGAAACCTTCAAAGCTCGAAAACTTTCGAATCAAATTACTTACATTTGGATAATCCTTTTCCAAAATTGATTGAGGGCTTTTGTAGATCGGAGGATTTTAAGTAAAATTCATGCTTAAATGTGTATTTTCGTTCAAAAACGAGGGAGAATTTATGAAAATATTGTATTTGAAACTGCTGCGCCAAACGCAACATGTCATCTTTCGTTTTCTTTCGATTTCTCCCTCTTTGCTCAACGATTTTCAAAATTAGTGGAGGGCTTTCGTAGATCATTTAAATTCGAGCACCACCCATACTAGAACTTGTTTTTTCATCCACAAACGAGAGAGAATTTTCAAAATACACATTTCCGGACAAACTTCTTCCATGCGGAAATTGTTCTTCGTTTTTGTTCATGTTTGTGGCTTTATTCCCTGAAATTGATTGAGGGGTTCTCTTCCCATATGCGAGACGAGTTCAATGCATCCATTTTCGGTGCTTTTGGTCGTCGGAAATGGTTGCAACGATCGGGTTTGCGTCGCGAGTCAACCAGACCCGTTTTCCTGCATTTGGGTAAGTGGTGCTACAAAGCCCACTCGCAGTGGGCAGCGCGTGGGGCGCGTGGGCCCACCTCCCAGGCCCATTTTTGTTCCGTTTTATTTCAGATATTATTTATTTAATATTTTGAGACTGTTAGTATTTTTTCTGGAATTTTTTTGGGCATAAAAAAAATTATTTATTTGATTAATTCGAGACTTAATTTGGTATTTTAGATATTGTATTCTCGAATTTTGGACCTCGAATTTTTTGTGATAATTCTCTACTATTTTAGTGATTTTCTGGTATGGGATATTCTCTCTAATATCTTGTCACTATTGAGGAATTAATTTGAGGTCATTTTATTATTTTATAATTACGCATGATAATATTATGATTCTCCCAGTATATGCATAATTTTGTTATCTTAATTTGCATTACTATAACTCGCCTATCGTGGGTATGGTGATGTGAATTTATGTGTTAGTTTTACAATATCGTTATTAAAATTATGCATGATATAAATTGTCATTTTCTTTTGTGCATAATTTTGCTCTCTTAATTTGCATTATTATAACTCGCCTATCGTGGGTATAGTGATGTGAATTTATATGTTAGTTATACAATTATGCATGGTATAAATTACCAATTCTATGATAAGCATAATTTTCTCTTAATTTACATAATTGTAATCTCACCTATCGTGGGTACATTTATGTGAATTTTGTGTTGGTTCTATCACATTAATAATAATTATACCCTATCTGTATGTTGTTGTTGTTAGTGTGATTTGTTGTTGCACAATGTACTTTTCTTTGCTTATGTTAATCAATTTTGTTAGTACCCTATCGGTATTAGGATCTTGATAATATAAGTTATAGTACATTGTATTGTTGCACTTTTGTTTAGGGACTATCTTTTCTGACTGAACTTTTCTTTCAAATTACACAATGTTTTGTGATGTTCAGTTTTCCTCTCTAATTCTATCAAAACTTTTAATAGGGCAAATTATGAGGCATAAAATTTTTCAGGCACTCTCTATAATGATTAGTGTTAGTCACTTTTCTTTTTTTTATTTTTTCTTGTTATCATTTGGGTTGAAGAGTATCTGGTTTTTAAATAAATATATGTAGTGAATTGTATATTATTTTATGTCATTTCTCTATATCAAGTAAAATTAAAATTGGCATATTTTTTTAATGTTTTAATATACATTGTATTTTTTTTTTCACTACTATACTGTTCAAATCTAGACCCATCTATCATTCTTAATTTTGTGACAAATATGTGTCAAGTATATATTTTCTCTAATCATGTGCCTTAGTCAAAGAAATTTTAGATTATAATAAAAAAAAATTGTTTTATGTTAATGGTACAATTGGGCATTATTTCAAATCCTTTTATGCCAAGTTAATCCAAAGTCTGGATTAAATTCTCTATTGCCTTGTTATTGTTAAAGTGTTCACTTTTGAAATTATTGAAAATATTTTGTTGAACACTCTTTAAGGCAATTACAAACTATATCATTCATGTATTTTATATGAATCATATTGATTTATATTTGGAGCTTTTCTCTTAAGATGACATTATGTACTCTTATTTAAGTCATCAAAGCTCATTTGGTCTTATATATAATGATGAGTCATATTGATTTATATTTGGAGTTTTTCTCTTTAGATGACATTACATACTCTTTAAGTCATCAAAGCTCATTGGTCTTATAGTGACACTATGAACCTTTTAACTTGATTATGATTGCATATATAGGGATAAATTTGCAAATAAATTATTCTTATCCTTTTGAGATTATAAATATGCAAGAGTGTCACTATTTCTCAAAATTTTCTAGCAGAACTCTACAATCATTTCCTTTTGATTGTTATAATACTCCATTTCGTAATCATATTCTAATTTTGATTTTAGTGGGAGTATTTTGCATCTTACTAGTTATAGAGTTCTATTTTGAGATAAATATAAAATTGCTTTGTGTACTTTTGTAATATTGACTCAATTAAGTAAAACCAACAACTCTGTTATTGTACTCTCTCCAATGTAGAGATCATGAAATTAATATTATGGTTCTTACGATGATAAAGTCGTGTTTATTACATGCTAAGTCAAAGTGTTGTTAAGCATGTTTTGGTTTTCTTTGAATACGATTGTTGTTGAATATCATATTCTTTTGGCATAATTTTTGATAATTTGCATAATTCTATTATATTGATGATAATTATACCCTATCGGTGTGTTATTATTGATATAATTTGTTAAGATACAATACACCTTTTGTCCTACACTTATATCAGTTTTTTGTTTGAGTAGCCTATCAACATTGGAGTTTTTTAATGAGATAAGTTTTCTCTTGTGTATTATAGTATTATATTTCTTATTTATTGTGTATTTTGAGATTCTTGAGAGAGATCTCAACAAATAAGAAATTCTCTTTAATGAGACATGTTTTGGTTGTATTTGTATGGAACCATTTAACTCTCTGAGTATGCGACAATTTACACACATGTTTTCTTGTTGTTCCATACTAGCCTTTTTGTCTAAACCTTTTATTAATTGGGCAATTTTATGAAATCGAATATTCTGAAAATTTTCCATTTACCTATTGCAATGAAAATTTGTTTAATGGAATATTTTATAGAAACAGATTGCTATCATGTGGGTAGTGGACATACCCTATCGGTATGACATTACTCGATATGGTTCTAGTGTGATAAAGATAATATTTGAATTTTGTTTAGCTCTTTGGATATTTTCCTTAAAATTAAGTCAACTATTTTTTCTTTATCAAGTGGGAGAATCTAGCATTTTGAAAGTAATGTCCTATAAATGGACTGTGTTGACACAAGATCTTTACCTCAAATGCCCAATTAATCATACATGAGCAACCAAATTTATTTGTCTTGATAAAATGGTTTTCTTGTCACATACTATTTGTAATCACTTTGTTGTTAGGACCTACATTAAGGATTTTGTGATAGTCTTTTATAGAATATTGTTTTGTGATAACTCTCTATTGTCATATATTTTTTTAGTGGACAATTCTTGATATGACAATATAGGAATCCCAAATTTGAAGAGATTAATTTCTCTATACCATATTTTGTATGTTTGCTTATGGTATTTCAAATCGTAATTTTGTTGATGCTATATGCTTTATTTGGGATATATACCTATGTCCATCATAGTTTGTGATGAGAGTTAGAGACTATTTGTTGCTATATCCTTAATAATTGTTGAGTATAGGTCCTATGTACTTCCGCTGCGTGTAACCAAATCTTATACTTAAGTGTGTGTAGATATTGTTTATAATTGTAGCACTTGAGTTTATGTTTTGAGTGAGTAACTGAAAACTTGCAAGTGATCCCATATTCTACTTCTAAATATTAGGGATTTTCCATCTCACTCATGTTTGTAAAGTAAAGGTTACCTTGTTTACGTGATCCTTTTGAGGGTCAATATTCTTTGAGGATTAATATTTGTTATTATACGTGGTTAATTATGAAACCCTTTTGTAAAGCTATGTAATTGATAGATGGACTGTGTGTTGGGTTCATATTCTCGTTTCTAACCACTTTCCTCATTAATCTTACTCTACTCTACTTCTCTCTAATACTTATTTCTTTAAGAGAGAAAATAGTGAATTTTTATTCACATTATCTTACAGAGCTATAATCTCACTATCATTAGAGTATTTCAATTCTAATGGGCTCTAATGAAAATCCTAATCTTATTTTTGGTATATAAAGGATTAGTGGGAGCATATAACCTTTTGTTATGTCTCGAGACTTATCAAATTTGTATTGTCAAATATTCTTATGCACATTTAATGATCATATGACATATTTTAGAAGGACTTTGTTATTTATCCTTGTCCTTTTGTGTTGAGGTACATAAAATCCATTGTATCTTAGTAGGCATCTTTAGCGGATGTTAAGGCCATTTTGTTGGGAATTGCACAATTAGTCTTTTGGCATGCAATTATCTTGTGCATATCTTTTACCCAAAACTTCACATTTGTTTGGTCAAAATTTATGAGTATACTGTAAATACAATACTCCTATCGAGTATGATTCTCTACATTGTTGAGGTGCTTGTGATGATAGTACTCCTATCGAGTACAATTTTGCACCATTGAGGTACTTATGAATTTTATGTTTAGACCATTGATCTAAGTGCTTGCTCATATTGACATTTTGTGGCCACATTAATCTAGAGTATCATTTCATTTAAGCTAGGTGTCTATGTCATCCCAATAGGAAATTAATGGATTTCCTAATTGTCTTCGGGTTTGCATAGTCACTTATTTCGTGAAACTCAGATTAATTGAATGTCAAATATTCTAAGAGCATTTGTTGATTTAGCCCATCAGTGATCACTCTTGTTATTGGGCTATCGTGAGCACTTAGATGCATGTGAATTATGTTCTGGCCTTTGCAGCTTTTCAGACTTAAATTGATTATGGTGTTGAAAGAAAATACTTGTAGATTCACTAATCAAAGACTTATCAGAGCTTTTGAGAATTTTACAGCTCACATGTGTTTGGTTAAGTCTTTTGATGTTTTGGGTTAGTGGGAGTCTGAAAACACTCTATCATGAGATATGTATATACAATATTATCTCAGCAACATATCTCTTATAGCATTTTCAGATGCTTGGACCGTTGTTATGTAGCATATTTTGACTACTAAGCTATGCTATTCCGTATACTCTTTTCTTGTGAGAAATATGACTATTTGATGCGCAGGATATGTATCCCTATCGGATATTATTTTGTAGCATTAGAGATTTTAGATTTCTTACATTGTTGTTGACAAATTATTGAAATTGTCGTTTTAGTCTTGATGATTCTTATTTTGATTATTGGTTAATACTATCCAAGTGGGAGAATGTTAAAATATTTGTTGTGGATTAGTATCAATCAATAATTATTATATTATCTTTAGTATCATCAATCGACAATTAAAGATAAGATAATTATCTTATGTATATTACGGATATTTTGGATTGGATTATGATAAGATTGACCATGTGATGGGTTGGGTCAATCATTTAGTAGATAGTCCATTGAGAGGTCCCTACCTACTGCTAGGGGATTATAAATTTGCTATCCCATTAAGCAAATTTACTGACTTTCTTTGACACTGAAATTCTCTTAAACAATCCCCTAGAAAAGTGGGCAGAAATCCTCTCAAGAGTATTTCAAGGTTTTCTTCCGGCAAACAATTCTCATAGAGATGGATGCGAATCCAGGTTAGTAATGATAACCTTCTTAAGTTTTATCACTATAATCACATGTTATAATTTGTATCTATCTGCGTTGTTTATATTATTTTCCATCACTTGGTGTTGAGATTGTTGGCACCTTCATCCTTGTCTACACCGTTTTCTCAGCCACCGATGCCAAGTGTAGCGCTAGAGACTCACACGTCCCTGTATGTTCAAGCCCTCTTCTTTTCTCGCACATATATTCTCTACCTTAATTAATTAACATGCATGCAAAAAATAAAATAAAATTAATTTAATGAATGAATGAATGAAATGATCAGATTTTGGCACCCTTGCCAATTGGGTTCGTTGTGTTCTTGGTGCACTTGGCCACCATCCCAATCACTGGAACCGGTATCAACCCTGCTCGAAGTCTCGGTGCTGCCATCATCTTCAACAAAGACCTTGGCTGGGATGATCACGTATGCTAACTAAAATCTCTCTCTTTTATGCTTTAAATATCAAATTTTAGAATTTTCAGGAGCCTAAGTTAATGAGGTGATGTACTCTAACCTTGGCTTTTTTGTTATATAGTGGATCTTCTGGGTTGGACCTTTCGTTGGTGCAGCTCTTGCGGCTCTTTACCACCAAGCTGTAATCAGAGTCATTCCCTTCAAATCCAATTAATTGGATACAACGGTTCCTGATCGTTGATTTTCGGCGTCAATCAAGTTGGGTAAAAAACCCAAACCAATGCAAGCAAGTTTATGGTTTTATTTTATGATATATATCGTCATCTGTTTTTTTCTTCCTTATTTTCTTTCTTTTTGATTATTAAACCTTCTATTTTGTAAGTAAATTAAGAATGTAATATGTAATATTATGAGTATGATAATGGTGGTGCGTGTGTTGTCGAAGGGGCCAGTTTTCCTCTACTTTTAAGTTGGAAGCTGGGCGTGTGTGATGTATCGCTGTAATTGTGATCTATCTTCTATCAAATAAAAAATAACGTCCTCTTTTTTTGGGCTTATCTACTACCCCTTTTTTTGTTTGAGCCTGTTTTGTCCCTCTACCTTTGACATCTTTCAAAGAGTATATACTCAAATGCCGTAGTGCCATGACTTTCATGATGCACACTTGTATTATTGAATTCTTAAAAAACGTTACGGTAGTTGGGTGATGTTGCCTAATTTATGCCCACAGCCTTGATTGATAAACCACACCACACACAAAATTTAAAGATACTGATTAGAATATAATGTTAAATAGAACATATTTAGTTTTTCCTTTTTGAATAAGGAAATGAGTGGGTAATCAAATAACGTTTGGTTGAAGTTTTACTTGCATTGCTAATTATATATGAATAATGTCATTGACAAGGTGACGAAATCAACAACTTGCAATTTGCATAACCTTTTCACTAGAGGATTAGTCGATATACATTGCAAATTAAAGATATAATATCTAACATTATATATGTGGTATGGACAACGATTTTAATTCATGTTTGTTTGAATTGGTGAAGACATAAAAAAACAATCATTTGTTTGGAGTACAGGCCCAACTTGGTCATTTGTAGTTTTTGTCTATAAAAGTAAATTAATTCAATATGTGAAAGATGAGTTAAAAAGGAATACATTTTGAAAAGAGAATATTTTTATGATTGTTTTTATAATTTTTCAATGGGCTTCTATACAAAGTAAAGGAAAATTGGAAGGATTAATTATGATACGGAGGTATGCAATTTTTGAGGTTAATATATATTTTAAGGAATTCATTTTCTAAGGGTTAGTGGGTGTTGGGGTAAGGAAAAAAAATAATTTTTAATGTGTACAACCTGTGTGAATTATCTCTGAAAAAAATAGTTATGGAGGGAGATTGTCAATCTCAAGCAAGCAAAAGGAGGGGGTGCGTTGGTGTGTAGCAGGGCGCTTGAATCAATTAAGTGTTAGGGGACATATATAAAAAAAAGTGTGAGGGGAAAAGAAAGGGAGTAACATCAAATTTCAGATAAGAAAAGAGATCAATGTGGTGGTTTGAGGAGTTTATTGTTGAAGTATAAGTAATAGATTTGCATTATACTTGGTATCGTGTTGATAAGTCTACTATGAGTCAGTTGGACATGTTCTTAATTCTTAAGGAATGGTTGAATCTTGGCCAAATTGTGCTCAATATGATCATTGTGATGTGTTGCTCAAGGATAAAGAAATCAATCGGAGCCTAGTCTAAATCTTTTTGGATACTAATTTGTTGGTGGGAAGTTGAAGGGCATGTAGCTTTTGTTAAAGAACAATGACATTCTATGCAAGTATAGAGTTAGAGTGTGTTTGTGTTGAAGGAAAAGCTTACTTTAATTAAGCAAAAATTGAAAAAGTGGAGCATGGTACATGTGGGTAACCTTGATGAAAATATCAAAATGGCAAAGGACAAATTACAAAGGTGGAACATGAAAGGTGATTTGTCTTATTTAAATCCTCGGTCAAGAGATTGGCTACCTAAGAGGATTGTACAACACAAATTGTTTGTTTATCACACATGAGATGTAACTTTTTATGGAAAAAGCCTAAAAAAGATTTGGTTGAAGGAGAATGTTGCAAACCCAAAGTTTTTTCATCGATGTATCCATAAGAGGAGGCATATGAATGAAATTTTAAGCTTGGAGATAGATGGTGTCAAAATACAGGGGTTGGGGTTGAGCAATTGAAGAATGATATATTAGAATATTTTAAAAAAATTGAAATAAGGCAATGGCCAAGCATTAGCTTTAAATATATAGAGTTTAGGAAAACTACCAAAAAAGTCACCATTTAGCTACTAATGTTTTTAGTTGCAAAAAGCTAAAATTTGACTCTAATATTTTTAGCAACCGAATTGACTTTGATCATGGAATTTCAATTTGCTAAATCAAAACTCGTGGTGATAGCAATAGTGATGACAATGAGGTTGGTGACAATGATAGTAGTGATGACAACATCAGGGACATCAACTATGGTGGCGGCGATAATGGTAAGTGGTAGTAATGACAATGATGACAATGGTAACAACAAGGATGGTGGTGGCGATAGCAATGACAACAATAGTGACAATGATGATGGCGACAATGATTTAAGTGAAGTTTTAAGTAGGTTTTATAATCTCATTTTTTTATTTAAATTTAATTATTGAGATTTATCATTTTTATTCTCACCTAAGAAAATCATTCTCATATGATACGCTTCATATATATATATATAATATAATATAAGATTTGTATTCAATATATATTATCTTATATATATATTTATAATAACTTTGATATGTCAATTTAAAATATATTATTAATTAAATGTTAAAAATTAAATAATTATTATTCAAATATTTTTTTAAGAAAAGTATTTGAATAATAATTATAAATTTAAAAATCTTATGTAACTTTTTTATAATTTTAAGAAAAGTAATTCTATAAATAAAAGATAATTTTGTACAACTTAGTTACAATTATAATTTGTAAAAATTATAAAATTAAATTAAAAGTTATTATATAAAAAATTCTTTCTATATAAATTGGAATAATTATCTTTAATAACAACATTTTTAGGAGTTTTATGAGACGACTTTCTTCAACATAAAAAATGATATATTTTTTTATTATCTGTGTTTTATCATTCATAACATTATAAAATTAGATGGACGAAAGAAATATAATAGTTAATTTCATATATATAGCTTAAACAATAAAAATATTACTGTGTAAGTAATACTTTTTTTTTATTATTTAAAAAGAAGACAACGTAAGTAAATGAGCTTCCTTGATTGGGCCTAACGGGCTTATTTTTTAAACTGAAACTGATAAAAAAGAAAAATAGACTTGTGATTGTTGATGAGCCTATTGACCAAAAACATAATATTGATCAGCCCATGTGTAAAACCCTAGTATCAGATTAGGGTGCTTGAGTTGTGTTATTCGCACGCACGCACGCCTTGTTCGGTGTAGTGAGTAGTGAAGGTGCTGAATCGAACCGAATCCCCGAACATGGCGGCGAGCGATCGCACAGTGTTGCAATTCTCTTCATCTTCTTCTTCTTCTTCGCAAAGCTTATCCGCGAAGGTCCACCCTCTGGTTATCTTCAACATCTGCGATTGCTACGTTCGACGCCCTGACCAAGCCGACCGCGTCATTGGAACCCTACTCGGCTCCGTCCTTCCCGACGGAACCGTCGATATCCGCAATTCCTATGCCGTTCCTCACAATGAGTCTATCGAACAGGTCCTTCACTTTCCTTTTTATTATTATTTATTTGTTGTCAATAATATATGGGGAAATTCAGTTCCACTCCTGGATCTGAGACAATCGATTTTTTTTTTCATTTTAATTTGAGTTTTATTTATTTAGTTCATGTTTTGATTTGTAGGATTTGGCTTTATATTTAGGTCTATTTTTGCTTCAATATGCTTGATGCACTTCCTAGACAGTGTGTGACGTTTTTCGCATGGTCATTTATTTTATATATAGGCGCTGTCTGGATAAACTTCTCAATATGCACTTTATCCAAATAGCTTGTGCATAAGTTAAAATCATTTTTTGGAGAGTAAAATGAGAGAATTTTCATAAATTAGCTTATACATAAGTTAATTTTAACATGTGGTAGAAACTTAATTTACTTTACCTTCTCTTTTTTTTAGAACTTTATCCAAATAGGACCTAAGCTTTCATTAGTTTAGTAATTTTTATTACTATCCTCTCTGTTCTTGTTAATTGTTGCTTCATACTTGCAATTTGTAATTGCACAGCGGGTGTGTACGGCACTGACTTTTTATTTAAAATTTTGGTGAACTCTATGTTTGGATTGTTAGAAGGAGATGGAATGGAATGATTAGTTTGCATTATTTGGATTATTTAAAATAGGTGGAATGGAGTGGAACCTAATTGAATTTATTTCATTGTGTCTCATCTAATACTTATCCTTTTCTATGCGTATGTGATGGACTGGAACAATTCTAATATAAGTCATAACACTACTATTCCTTGTACTTTCCAAACAATGGAATGATATAGTTTTTCTGTTTATCATAAAATATCCTAATAATGTTATTATAATTTTATTTCATTCCATCCCATCTCTTCCCTTTCCATTTTACTTATTATTAGATATCCAAACATAGTTGGAGGCTCATATAGTAAATTATCTTTTGACTGAGCAATTGAGGTTACTTGTCCAACTCTATTTAGAGAAGTTCTGTTCACATTCTGAAACTCAAACTGGAAGGAAGTTAGAGGAGCACACATTTCTTAATAGAAAGTTGGCTTAAGCCAAGAACAACGATAATAGCCTTATCCTACTAGGTGAAAGTTGGCTTAGGCCTCTTACAGGAAAAATATTTGTTTAATTTATCTCCTTTTGAGCCAATTTATTTTTCTCCTTGTCGATGAGTCTAGTAATTCTGAGTCAATTAGAATAGATTTCTTCAAGAAAGTGAAAAGTTTGCATTTTAATATTATCTTTAAATTATTCTGTTCTCACTAAAAAAAATGTTCTGACTTTTTTACTTATTTTTTTTCCAGGTTGCATTGGATATAGAGTACCACCACAATATGTTAATATCCCACCAAAAAGTGAATCCAAAGGAAATCATAGTTGGATGGTAATTCCAATTCTTTTTAAAAGTCTATTATTTCCCCCAAGGTTATCATAATGGTATTCTCAATGAAGTGTTGGCCCAGAAAACTTTGAAATCTATATGGCCTAGGTTAAAAATGTTTACTTTGGTTTCTGAAAGCATGATTTGTTAAGTATTGTATTTGGGTGGAGGGCAATGCAACATTTTCCCTTTATAATTTACCTGTAAATGAAGTTGGTTTTGTTGCATTCTAGTGAATTAAAGCAAATGTTTTTTCTAGGAGCTTCAATGATTAGTATAAATGGACTGGAGAGCTGTTTTATCCTAAATTGTTTCTTCTTTTGCCCCCCTCCCTTTCGTATAGTCTCAGTAGGATCCTGTGTTTATCTCTCCTTTTCTAGGAGAGAAAAAGCAATGTTAACTTTAGTTATTTATGCAGGTATTCAACTGGCCTTGGAGTAACTGGTGGTAGTGCATTAATCCACGAGTTTTATTCTCGAGAAGTACCCAATCCCATACACTTGACTGTTGATACAGGATTTACAAATGGAGCAGGTACTATTAAAGCATACGTGTCTAACAATTTATCTCTTGGAGAACGGCAAATTGCTGCACAGTTCCAAGAAATTCCATTAGATCTTCGTATGGTGGAAGCTGAGCGATTTGGATGTAAGTAATGATTTGGATGAAAGTTCTTAGTTTAATAAGCTGTTCATTTGTTTATGTTCATAGCTTAGAAGAAAATTCCTTGAAATTTTATTGTTGTTCGATTTTTCTAATTCTCTCTTCTCCACCATGCAATGGCAATGTGTTATCAGTAGCATCTTTTAACTATCGTCTGTAATTATTTTTATACTATAATAATGGAACCAAAATGTTCTTTATTTTGAATGATTGTAGCTGATTTTATGTTTATTCTGGTAATGGTAGTTGATATGCTGAAGGCAACCGCAGTTGACAAAATTCCCTCAGATTTAGAAGGGATGGAAGCATCAATGCAACATCTACTAGTCTTGATTGATGACATCTACAAATATGTTGACGATGTTGTGGTATGATGTTGTTGCCTTCTTTAATCCCTCGCCTTGTTCTCTGAGATTGTATTAAACAAGTTTTCATCACAGGAAGGGCGAGTTGCACCAGACAACAAAATCGGGAGATATATATCAGATGCTGTAGGTTCCCTTCCCAAACTGTCTCCATCAGTTTTTGATAAGCTTGTGAATGACAGTTTGCAGGTAAGATTATGCTGTGATAGTGGTTTAATGGGATTTCTTATTTTTTATGAAAATTGTGAAACGCGATGGAAAAGATTTTTTGTTTCTTATTTTATTGGCTTATCAGGCATGTCTTCTCAGCTTGCCGTTCGTAGTTATATTGTGCTGACTCGGGTGTTTCATCCATTTCAGGATCACTTGCTTTTGCTGTATTTATCTAGCATCACAAGAACGCAGCTTAGCTTGGCTGAAAAATTGAACACAGCTGCTCAGATTCTGTGATTCTTCCACCTGTTTATCGGCGAAGACAAATTTTTCTGAGTTTCCTTTCTTGTCATATTTCCAGAAACGTGGAATGTTAGCGTTTTATAATTCACTTTTACTTTGCTTTATTATTATTATTATTTTTATTTTGTTCTGGTCTTTGCATAGGTAAGTTCACTTGGATATTGTCCAAAGTATGCAGTGTAGCGTTCACTTGTTAATTTTCATGTAATCTGTATTTGAAAGAAAATGAGCGGAAGCTTTCCTTTCATTACCTATTTATTTCTTATTTCTTGCGATTGGATGAAGTTTGAGAAAATTTAACGGTTTCTTTTAGAAGTTAATTAGTAAAGTTTTTTTTTAATTAAATTTCTGAATAGAGAATTTTTTGAGTTCAACTTTCATGTATTAGGCTGAAAATCAAATATAAATTATTTTGTGATTTTAAAGTATTTATTATGAAACCTAATAATTTTTATTATATACAATGTCATTGAATAACAATTTTTTTATATTACTAGTGTATTTTAATTAAATTCTAAATTTATTTTAGAAAATTCATCTCATTTAAAGGAAGTACTTATAATTGAGACTTGTATGTGTTCGAAGTGAAAGTACCTAGTTCTTTCAACCATTATGAATTCTTTGACCATGGTTATTTGTTCATTAGGTTTTTTTTTTTTTGTAGTAAATATGTATTGATAGTTATTCAATCACAATTTGATACTGTCGTATAATAAATTTGTTGCCATTACTTTAAAAACTATATCAAACATGATTTTTGATTGATAGATGGTGTAAAATTGTTTATATTAACAGCTATTAAATTCTTAAATTTAATTTTTAAGAACAAATTGTTCCATATGAGTTTTTATGGAAAAGAGAGAAATGTTTTTTCCTATTGATATTTAATGATTTTCAACTTCTTATGGGAGCAAAAGAAACATTAAGCTTCATAATAACAAAAAGGCACAGTCAACAAGCTTCTATACAAAAAAAAGTTTAATTTATGTGAAGACTTATAAGATGGGTATTAGAAAAGTCAATAAAATGTTATTACATAACAGTGTAAAGTGCATTTAAATTAAATTAAAAGAATGGAGCAATTTAATTTATCTTTTTTTCCTTTATTATTATTATTATGAATAGTCCCCCTTATTTCAACGAAAGAAATGTAATTGCTTGCTTGACGTTTTGGGGAAACTGTTTTAAGTTTGAACGGAAGACAATATGTAGTAATCCATTGTCGTTCAATGTCTGTGTCTGCATTGCTAATTTAGCATTTCTTTTCCTTTCATCCATTTGAAATGACCTGTTAAGGTTTACAAAGTCAATCGTTATACTTGGCCTGATTTCGCTTCGGTGAAATTAATCAATTGTTTTTGTGAAACGCTGATTTTGAATCAATATTGGCCAATGACTCTCACCGAGTCTTTTTATTTTTATTCCCTCAAAAAAAGGAGTAAGATCTCAATGCACCTAATCAACATTTTGCTCGGTGTCACTGTCATATAACAGTTACATAGATTGGAGAATCCCTGGTTAGAATTTTTAATCTTCTAGACACACCCATTTCACAATTATTTGGTCGGAAAAATGCAAACACGCTACTAAGGTAGTGAGGGCATGTAGTTTCCCTTCCGGGATTTGTAGGACTACATACTCAGCACTCATTGGATTTCTCTTCAGCAAATAAAGGGTGTCTACACTATTCACATGCATAATTGCATATTACTGTTTTCTTCTATATGTATTGATTCTCGGGAACTGTCTGCATTCTCTTCCAAAGCAATAACTATAATTGTTTGGTAGGTTTATAAGTTAGTGAATAGATATCTTCTTAAAAAAACAAGTTGTAATACCAATTTGTGCTTTGTGTTGATTTCTAATCTAACCCGATGTAAATCTTATAGATTGACAGTGTTGCTAAGAATATGAACATATATATGATTGACTGACTCTCTAACTCAACTCACTTTTTGACAGAAGTGATGCGTGTTTGGAAACTAGTTGAAAAATAAGAAATCACTTTTGAAATGTAAAATCTATAATTACTAGTTTATCAGTAAATGTATGTTTGGAATATGGAACCAAACGCGGTTTGCTGCTGTACCATTAACTCGAAGGAATATCCACATCATAATGATTTTCTTATTGTACTTGTATCTAATAAAATAGAGAATTGCAATTACATTCTTTAATTCAAGTGCCAAGGTTTTCCTGATTGGTAGGCAGTGGTTATAGAAAAACAGTGACAAAAGTAGTGGAGACAAGAAAGTATAAAAGACACGGCTGATACGAAGAAGCCGCGTCCAACATTACATTTCACGCTTGCCCTAATTCCTATTCCTAGCCTTAGACTTCTGTGGCAAACTCAAATGGGAAATATTTTAGTCATAATGTGATTGTAATGTGATCAAATCAAATAATTATATAAAGAATCAGTTTAGTCCTTTTTTATGAATAAAAAAAATCTACTAAATGAATAAAAAAAAGTTTAGTCCCTTTTTGTAAAGAGAAGGACCAATTTAATCCTTAGAATGTTATGGAATATGATATGATTTCCATAAACATTAAATACTGTGGAATCTCTCAGTGCAAACCGCGTAAGGTGATGAGTAATTGAGTAACTTTGGCGGACCACAAATATATACCTTAAATCGGTGACGCGGAATTGAGTATGCAGAGGCACAGAGCAATTTCGAGTTGGGCTTCATCAAATTAGGTTTGGCCGTGTAGACCTAGAACACATGTTATTATAAATTTATAATATAAAAAATAAATTATTATTAGTTCTATGGGTCTAGCTCAGTTGAATCCAATTGATAAGATACTTACTTAGAGATATCGAAATTGTGTAAGAATCTTAAATAGTTATACAAATATTCCCTAAATTATCATATAAATCTTTATAGTTTTTTTTTTAAAATATAAGATTTGATCATGACCAAATCAATTTTCTTAGCAATTCGAATTTTATATAATTCTCCTCACAAATGCATGCAGCCTTTATTATTATTCAACTCAAAACTCAAGAGCTCAATGATACCAGAAATTTGACCACCTATGGATTGTATATACTATTCTTTTTTTTTTTATTAGGGAAGGGGAATGGCGTACTTTTTTCTCATTCTGTTTTCTCTTTTGGGATCTTGGACAATTAGAAAAAGACAGAGTAAAAGGCACTTGTACCAATCTTCATTTTACCTACCAAAGTCTTCCTACTCATCTTATATAGCATTTGATTCAAAATTCAAAAAATTAAATACGTTATTTGAACTGGGCGTTTGCTTGATTCAGTTGATTTCCAAATTAATAAATATTGTCAATAATACATTTTATGGGTCAATTAACTAAAGCATATTTTCTTCATGAAAGCCTCACAGTTTAACATCGTAGTTACCAAATGCAAGCCTCTTAATTGCTGTGTGGCTGAGTCGCGGAAAGACTTCTTAGCTGCTCGATGAGGCATGTTTGTGTATGACAAATGACTAGCTGCCTAACAGCTTCAGTCCAAAAATCCTAGAAGCTAGGGTAGGCAAGCCCTTGTTGCCAAGTATCAACAGACAAAATGACACTCGTGAATTGTAGAACATCCTTGGGAATTGTAGCAAGTGCACAAAGAAAGTGCCGTCTGTCCTTTCTTCATGACCAAACTAGTATTGCATATTAGGTATTTATTTATGTATTATATGATCATATTACAAGGACAGAGACTGTGATTTATATTTAATACAATATTACTATATAAATTAATAATTTATGTGATATTATATGTAATTATTTTAATTATTTTAAGTATTTACTTATTGTTTTATCTTTTTCGAATATACCTTAAAAATGTTCTTTAAAGTTAAAGGAAACCACTTTTAATGTTCTGTTTGTGGGTGATGCAAAGAGACATTATTGTATTTCATAACTCATGGATAAAGACTTAGAGCTCTTAATCATATTCATTTCTTAAGTACATATTTTACTTATATACATCAAACTTTAAATTCACAATTTCACGTCCTGTTTTTTTTCCTAATCTTTAGGTTCATTTCTTTCTTTCACATGCAATACCAGAAAAATGGAGTTTCCTGACGCAGTGACACTCTGCTGTTAGTATCTATTGCATATTTGCATTGCGATGTCTTATCAATCTGGAAGACTTTTCAATTCAAATCTTTGGCCACATATAGAAGGACACATTTATAGCACAAATCTCAGAACATTTCAATCTTCACCACGTGTTTCACTCAGCCCCAGACTTAAAAGCTATAATTCTAACACATCATAGCCGATTACACTAGACCAAAAGAAGAGGAAGGAGAAGAGGTAGGTAGGTTTAAGCCCCTATTCGAAGGACAATTGCCAAAGACAAGAGAAAGTGACATAAGAAAAGCCGAGTTACTCTCCTTTTTGTAGGTCATGAATTGTCCCTCCAAAATCTCTCAATTGGGTGGCTTTGTTGTCTCTAGTCTATGTTCCCACATCTTAAAAAGAAGTTTTCCATGAAAACTAGTCAACCTAACTCAGTATCTCTGTCAGTCTTTATTGTGATCACAATAGTCCAAAAGAGATCAAACAATGTGCAACTTTGACTTTCACTTCCCTAGCCACTCCTTCAGAATTAAATATATAACTACTTTAAACCATTCTTTATGAACTTTAGCAGACAACCACTTCTTTTAAAAACAAAAATTTGGCTTAACTCACACGTCTTCATGGAACTGGATTTATCTGGTAAGTATCATTGGTTAAGCATAAAGCATTAAAAATTACACGAAGATACTTAACAACCGCTTTATATATAAAATGTATGTATAGTATAATAGTGCACAATTTAACAACAAGTGCACACTTTACTGAAAGACACTTTGTGTTGTGTCTTAACAGATGAGCATGAGAAATAAAAAAAGTTTAATTATGTTCCTATAGCATAAACTACATATTATAGTTTAACCACTATTAATGAAACTTACATGTTGTCAGCCCCCGGACCAAAACGTTGAATAGTGGCTGCTTTTACGCATGTCTTTATCTTTTCTATTTCTTCATTAGCACAAAAAACCAGGCTAAATCAAACCGCATATACTGTTCAATGTTCATTAATCTCACATTTCCTAAATTCAAAGAAGACAGAAAGATGAATTATAAACATATTGGGGCCTGATCTATGACGCCCCAAAAGCAATACAAAAAACAAAAAGGAAAAGGACAAAGATTTTGGTACTAGATTATTGAGTTAAGGTATTATAAATGCACACGGACTGAGATCTTTATGGTTCAGAAGCTCAGAGCTAAAGTTTTCAGTTCAGAGGCACAGAATCATTGAGAGGCATCTGGAAGTGAAAATATTATGGAAGAGGGCTTGTCAGAGTTTTGTATTAGAGGTGCAAGTGTTGGTGGTAACAGTGGCAGTGCTACTGGCACCAAGTGTGGGCGTTGGAATCCCACTACTGAACAGGTTAAGGTTCTGACTGAACTGTTCAGTTCTGGACTCCGCACCCCAAGCACTGATCAGATTCAAAAGATCTCTAATCAGCTTAGTTTTTATGGTAAGATTGAGAGCAAGAACGTGTTCTATTGGTTTCAGAACCATAAGGCTAGGGAAAGACAAAAGCGTCGCAAGGTTGATAAGGATGTGATTCCTAGTGAAAACTCTATCTCCATCAATTCTTTTACACAAAGTAAGTACCATATCAGATCCATATATATGTATTACTACAATCTTTTTCAAACACCAAACATATATAACACAACTAGCTTGGTTGGTCTAATATGTTATTTGATTTGTTTCTTTTAGCAGATTTTACTCAGCTATATCAGGTTTCTGAGCCTCAGAGGGTGCTTGAGACTCTTCAACTATTCCCCTTGAACTCCTTTGGTGAATCAGAATCAAAGAATATGAGGGTCCATGCAAGTGAATGCAGGGATAACACTATGTTTTCATACACAGTTGGGGAACAAATGGATCATCCACCATTAGATCTTCGCTTGAGTTTTATGTGAAACATGGGAATCTTTTTGGGGTGTGGTTGGAGAAGGGAAGGGTATGTTTTAATAAATACATTCTTGTTAGGTTTAGCATAAAGAAAATGTATTATGGAAAGTTAAAAACAATATTTTGTATCTTGATATTAGTATTTACCTAGTGATTTTTAGTTAAATATTGGAAATGCTTGGACATTCTTCTCTGCATGCTCGTTCATGTTGGTCTTTTTTTTTTCTCTGGGTATACTCTGTTGGATTATCCTTAGATATTTTGAATGCTTGGGATTCTAATTACTCGCATCCTCATGAGAGATGTCACCTTGGAATGCTTAAAGGATACCAATAATACTTTTACAATACAGTTACAAATGAGAGTCATGCCTCGGGTCTGCTCCTATCTTTGAATATCATGAATCATATACACACAAATATGTGTAATTAATGGTACGGAATCTAACCATGTTGGGAATGTCATTCATCCTTATCATCTAAAACTAATTCAAATTATTGTTTAAGATCGATGGACTAGGATAATTTCAGAAGACCAGTGGTATATATCGCTCTGATTCGCATGCAAGGGAGCTAGCTAGTTGGTCACATGCAAAGGCAAACCAAATAAAAAATTACTTGATCATTAACATAATTTCTGTGGTGAGAGCATGGTAAAATTAATCATTATATAGAGGACCTAGATATATGGCCAACCTTGAAATAATATAAGGCAAACAAAAATCTTCATTTTGCATTACTTTTTTCCCACTCCTTCTTTACATCCCTGTCACATGTAACAAAACTCAGATCCCTAACCAGCGACTTCAATTTAGCGTGATTTCTAATAAATGTTTTCTATTCATTTTTTTAGTAAGTATCTTTAAAGCACTAATTAGAAAAACTCGTAACAAAATGCTATAATGTGAAAGATACAAAAAAAATAAAAAATAAAATCTATTTTAAGGGATGTAAAGAGAGGCGGGAAGAAATGTGAAGTAATCGGAATTGGATGACGAATAAGGTTGTTCTTTGAATGTATGTTTGACTGTTTGAGAAGATGGCAATAGCTAAAGAAAATTATAAGAGAAAGGTGTAAGAACAGACTTCGCAAAATACAATAACAAGTTTATACATAGATTAGCTGTGACATGAGTACCTTCATAAATAAACTACTAGTAACTAACTTTTAACTAGCAAAATTACTTACCACTCGTTTACCAAGCTTGACTACAGAGAGATACAGGACTCTAGGTCAGTGGGAGATAATTTAACGTAGTCAAACCACGTTAACAATAAATACATTAAAAATTAAACATAAATTTTAAAAGTAAATTTATTTATATAAAATAATAAATAAATTATTTAATTAAATTACATGCCTAAAAATAAACTAATTACCTTAATTATCTTAATTAATATTCTTTAGCAATAAACTAACTACCATTAATGGTAAGGACTAATCAAGAACACTAGAAAAATGTTAGGGATCTAAAAGTAACAAAAAAAAAAATTGCAAGCATTAAAATTAGATAGAGTCATATATTTACAGAAATTTAAAAGATATTTAAACCTTTTATATTACAAATTTGGGGCCATTGGATTGTCTCAGTCAACTATGGGTCAGCCCACAATCACATAAAACTATAATAAATTTTTTAACCCAACAGGTATTACTAAAATAATTTTAAACCTAAATTTTATAAATGCATATCATATTTATATTGGGCTAATCAGATGAGTCCATTATGATGAAGTTGAAATAGGCCTTTACTTCCTGCAACCCCGTTGTTACTTCCTGCACCTCCAAATAATAATAAATGCCCAAAAATACCCTTGGTTATCCCATAACCCTAACCCTACCCCACCCCACCCCTTCCTCCCTTTCCCTTTCTTCTGCGCTGCACCCCCTTCCTCCCTATCCCTTTCCTTTTCGGTGCACCTCCTCCATTCCCTTTCCTCAACACACCGGCGCACTCCCTGCATTCCCTTTCCTCACGGTTCCTTTCCTCACGCGGCGCAGGTCATTCCATTCCTCACGACGCACCCCGTTGGAGGTAAGTCCTTTGTTCTCCCTTTCCTCCCTTCTACATTTTAATGGGGGACTTCGGGGTTGGGTGTTGGATATGGTTCCGGTTTGACATTCCGGAAAGGGTGTTCTGGAATGGCTTTCCAGAAGCTGCCAACCATTCCAGAATGGCCATTCTGGAATGAAAATTTGCATTCCAGAATGGCCATTCCGGAATGGTTGGCAATTTCAGGATGGCCATTCTGGAACGGTCATTCCGGAAAGAACAATTGCATTCCAAAATGTAAAATGTTCTTTTCGGAATGGTCATTCTGGAATGGCTATTTGGAAACAACCAACCATTCCGGAATGGCCATTCCGGAATGAACATTGTAATTCTGGAATGTAAATATTCTTTCTGGAATGGCCATTTCGGAATGACTTTCTGGAACCAGCTAACCATTCCGGAAAGGTTGTTCACCTTTTTAGGTATTACATAAAAATAACTTATCATAATTACCTCCGTATTGGTAAATACATCGCTACAGTTCACATTTTTTTTATTGACTAACCCATATTGCATTATTGTCTCTTCGTCAATTGTCACGTCAATGCTCATGTTCTCATGCATATCAACTTCATCTGACATCTTGCTTAGATACCCGTCGTCCATACAAACTAATTCACATTTCATACCAACCAACAACATTTAATTCATTAACATAAATAAAACAATGTCAAATATGTATGCTTCATTGTTGTTACACAAACTAACTTTAACAATTACAAACTTAAACTACTAACACTTATTCAGGCTAAAGGAATCCGCAATTATTTATCTAAAATTTAAATAAATAAAAAATTCATTTCGAGACAATACAAAAACATTCTGGAAACACTATTCCGGAACACATTTTTTGGCCATTCTTTCTGGAAAGGTCAATCCGGAAGCTAAAAAACACTCTTCCGGATTGACTATTCCGGAATGCAATTTTTTTTAAACTGTCTCCGGAAAGGTCACTCCGGAATGATTATAAGACTATTCCGGAAAGGGCTATCCAGAATGATTGTTATATTCTGGATTAACCTTTCCAAAATGTGGAATTTATCTTCTGGATTGGCTTTTCTGAAAACAAACAATTACTTTCCAGAATGGGTGTTTCGGAAACAAAAACCTATTCTGGAACGTGCATTCCGGAGTTCAAAAAAAACACCAAGTTCTGGAGTGCTCGTTCCGGAGTGTTTTCCCAAAATGCTTCTCGCTAAAAAAATTCACAGAAACTAACCTGGTATAGGAACTTCCTCCTCCAACCGAGATCACCAAAACTACCTACAACTAGGAGGCACACAACACCCAACCTAATTTGTTCATCTTCTACCAACAACGTAGTTGCGGCGACACTCTCCGACAAGCTCAAATGGAGGCAACACAAATGAAATGGGTGAAAGGGGCGGAAGCGGAGGAACGAGACTCAGGTAGGGTACATGGGGTGTGAGGAATTAGGAGAAAGAAGGAGGATATAATAATATAAGGGTATTTTGGGGATATTCAAAAAATTGGGGGTGCAGGAAGTAATGGCGGTTGAAATAAGCGTGTGGAATTTCAATTTAATTAGAGGGCCACAGGCCCAAATTGTTTGGGAAGAAAAAAGTGGGCCTCGGAACAAAAAATTGAGGCATTTAAATAACAATATAAAGTTTCGGGTGTGATGTACTGTTGTTTGAATCCAACAAGAAAAGAAGAGAAGAGGAAAAGGAGCGGAGACGCAGAGTGGAGAGGAAGAAACGAATTGAAGTAGTTGTTGTGAGAAAGAGGGAAATCGGAGTTTGGGAATTGCAATGGATGTGATAAAGACGCAGCAAATCTCATCTCGACCAATCGAGAAGGTCGTAGTTCACCCACTCGTGCTTCTCAGCATCGTCGACAACTACAACAGAGTCGCCAAGGACACTCGCAAGCGCGTCGTCGGCGTTTTGCTCGGTTCCTCTTTCAAAGGCACCGTCGACGTTACCAACAGCTACGCCGGTACAGATCTCTCCTTTTTCTTTCTCCAATACTGCATTAGGGCATGTTTTATTCCCTTTTCACTTAATTTATCATACTAGATCTATTAGTTCAACATCAGTTTCGTTTGGTGTCAAAAAAGCTTGTACCACGCGACATTGAGTTAGGTTATCCAGAAGTGTCACATGAAATCGACTAAAACTTTTTCGATTTAATTTTTAAGGCTTAAAACTAGCTTAACTGACTTTCAAAATCCCAGTTATCCTAGTGTCGCCAAGCTTCCTACGCGCAGCTTAAATTGAGTTAACTACTTCTCTATATTATTTTTTGTAGTGATTATAGTGTGCAAATTTAACAACGTATATTGGTTAATTAATGGGGTTATAATCAATTTCATTTTAATAGTAATACGCCACCAGCATAAAGTTGACAAGAAAAATTTGCAACTGTTTTCGGGTGTAATCATGAGGTTGATAGATACCAAGTTCTGCCTTAGCTTAACCGCCATGGTCTTCGCGTCTCCTAGCCGCCTTCGCTTACACCCAAATCGACTTTCCGCACATGCCATGGGTCCAATAATTATTTCAATTTTCACTTAATGCAAATTATTGTTGTCAGGATTTGTGCCCCCTAACTTTAACCATACATAGTAGAGTAGCGTTTTGTTTTATTTTTATTAATTTTAAATAAATTATATGTTCGTTCAGATTTACATGATCTATCTAAAGAGCGGATAGGAGTTAGGACTTTCTCAAAATTAATAATATGGAATTATCCCTTGCCGAAGCTTTGCGAAGTTGTGACTTGTTAAATTAACATGTTTTGGGGTGTGTCAATTGTCTGTCTCTCACTAGTTGGTTATCTAATTGACAGTGCCCTTTGAAGAAGATGACAAGGATCCTAGCATCTGGTTTCTTGACCACAATTACCATGAATCAATGTTTTCCATGTTTAAAAGAATAAATGGTATGAGTTGGGAAATATTTCCTTTTTTTGTATTTTTATTTCAATTGAATATCTCTGATCTAATTGAACATGTTTTCTTTTTTTGGTTTACAGCAAAGGAGCATGTTGTGGGGTGGTATAGCACTGGTCCAAAGCTGCGTGAAAATGACCTTGACATTCATGGCTTATTTAATGAGTATGTTATTGATCCGTAATCCTGTGTATAATGATATTTCAATGCTGTGTTTTCTTTGCTTCATTCGAGCTTTAATATTTCCCATTTTTACTGAAAAAATGTAGGGGCTTAGCAAGTTCTTTACCCTTGTACAGTCATCAATATAAGTATCATCAATTGATTGAAATTTGAAACTTTATACTAAGTGTTACTCTTATGCTCTTTCCCTCTTTCTGTCTTCATCGTCTTTATCTGTGGTTGTGTACCTGATCAATCTTTATCCAAATTGATCAAGCTTAAAACTGTTGCAGCTATGTTCCAAATCCTGTTTTGGTTATAATTGATGTTGAACCTAAGGAGTTGGGAATTCCAACGAAAGCATATTATGCCGTTGAAGAGGTTAAAGAGGTAGAACTTGTCTCCTTTATATCTTTGATAAAAGTTTTATATATCTGTTTTTACTGGTATTATTGCAAAAGTAATCCTGCTGTATATGATGGTGAGAGGGGAGCTAGTGTTTGCTCAACATTAAATTAGTAGTCAAAGAAAGTGACGTATAGTTTATTCTGAATACAGAATGCCACTCAAAAAAGCCAGAAGGTATTTGTGCACGTGCCATCAGAGATTGCTGCTCATGAAGTTGAGGAAATAGGTATTTCATGCCATTCAATGTAAAACTGATGTATTTTTTCTTATATTTTGTTTTTATTTTGTTTGTTTTAAAATTTTCTAATATGAAAATTCTGAATTATCCATACAATTGTTTAACCAGTTTCTCCTGTTTTTTAATTCTTCTTATCCTTGTGCAGGAGTGGAACACTTGCTTAGAGATGTGAAGGATACAACCATTAGCACCCTTGCAACAGAGGTTTCATTTGTCCCTTAGCCTTTTAACTTATCCTTATTAATTCCATTCCCTTTGTTCTCTATTTTCTTGATTTTTTTTATATATGTTTTTTTCGCTGTAATACTTTTGTGGTTCTTTTAAGCAAAAGAATCGATGCTGAGTATTGACAATGTAATTTTTACATAGGTAAGTGCAAAACTCACAGCCTTGAAGGGTTTGGATGCAAGACTTAAAGAGATAAGGAGTTACCTTGACCTTGTTATTGATGGAAAGCTTCCATTAAACCATGAAATCCTGTACCATCTGCAGGTTTGTTTCTCATATTCTTGCTTAGTAAATGCTGATTATTTGGCTTTGTTATCAATTGGTTCATGAATCTCGATTAAGTATTTTCTGCTGGTCCACAATTCTTAGTATAATTTAGAACCTTTTGTAACAATAATAAACCATGTGATGTGACATTAATGGCCGCTGGGAATAATAGAAGTTTTTTTTTTTCCTTTTCTTTTTTTGCTTATGCTACATTATTATTTTTCACCATTTCTTTTCTTGCAATTTTTTAGGACGTGTTTAACCTGCTACCAAATCTTAATGTTGCTGATCTTATCAAGGCCTTCGCAGGTTAAGATTTGTGACTTGTATTATTGAATATCATGTTTTTCTAGAATGTCTGTTTTAAATTGTTGATCTGTCGTGCATGTGTAGTGAAAACCAATGATATGATGCTGGTAATATACCTCTCGTCTCTCATTAGAAGTGTAATAGCACTCCACAACTTGATTAACAACAAGGTGAGATACACTCCCCTAAATTTTGCTGCAAGTATCATTGATGTTTGCTGATTACTTTATATTTTGGATTTGTTATCATATTATGAAAATAACAGTTTTGGTGAGGTTGGAGAAAAAGAAACTTAATCCTCCGTTTGTATATTCAAGTTTAGTACTATTTAGTAAGCTAGGCACCTGATAAACTCATTTTCTACTTACACCTAACTGAGTACATGGGTTATATCTATCATAAATGAGATAAGCTTATCAAGTGAGAGATGTTGCTATTGCATTGCCGATTTACTGTGATTCATGTCTTTTAATATTGGAATGCGATTTCAGATGCTTAACAAAGAACATGAACGGGCAGAAGACTCAAAATCAGTTACAGTGCCGAGTGCAGCTGCATAAGTTTTGAGGGATTGTGATGTCGGAGCTCTAAATGTTATTGAATACATGGATTTGAGATTGTTACACCTTTTTTACTTTTGTCGATCTTTGCCTATTTCTGCTAGGGTTAGAGAGAACTTACACCTAACATGGCATAATGATCCTTTTATGCTGTTCCGGTGCTTAAAATGTATTTTACTCTTAAATACTCTGCTCATTTTCTTTGTTTGTTAGCTTTGGTAACAGCCGTTAAAAGAATTCAATATTATAAACAAATTGATTAAGATATCAGAAATGAATCTTTGGCCTGGTAATTTTTGCTGATTTTTACCTAACCCGTATCAGGTTAGATTTAGTTGAATCATCTGCACTTTGTTGAGTTGCAACCAGGAAGAATTCATATACATGCCATGTTATAATTTATGAACCAGGCAATAGATTGAACTATGTTAACATGTGGGGGAAAAAACGGGGGTTGGGGGAGGTGTTGGAAAAGTTAACTAATCATAATGACATGTTCGACATCAACAATATAACAAAAAATGATTGAAAATTAAACAATGAAAATAGAAAATCGAAAATCTGTGAACGAAACATCTACAGGTAGATGGAGGACATTACCCTATGGCTTTCCATATAAAAATCAATTAAAAGATTGAATTCGACATAAAACATTAACGTTTTATTCATAATTTGTGTTTGTGTATTGAAAATTTGGGATTTTTTCAAGAAACAATGCTAACGTCTGATCAAATAAACGTTTGACCCGTTTGAAAAACTAATATAAACAAGACATAAATAAATGTATAAAGGAACAGGATTTTCAACTATTTATGCAAGAAAAGAAATCTTTTCACCTTTCTTTTATGAACTTTTGGTTCGTGAATTATTTTTTAGTTACGAGAATTTTGTATGGAATTATATTTTGGGCTTAATTGCAAATTTTACCACCCAATTTTCATAATTTTGCGAATTTTACCACCCAAGTTTTAATTTTGTAAATTTTACCATCCAAGTTTTCAATTTTTGCACATTTTACCACTCTGATATTTTACCAAAAAAAAAGTTAAAGAATTAAAAAAAAATTGTGAAACATCATGATGGTAAAATGAACAAAAATTGAAAACTTAGATGGTAAAATATGCAAAAATTGAAAACTTAGATGGTAAAATGTGCAAAAATTGAAAACTTGGATGGTAAAATTTGCAAAATTAAAACTTGGGTGGTAAAATTCGTAAAATTATGAAAATTGAGTGGTAAAATTTACAAAATTAAAATTTGGATGGTAAAATTTACAAAATTATGAAAGTTGGATGGTAAAATCTACAATTAAGCCTATATTTTGCGAGAATACTTCAAAAACCATTCTATCATTTTCATTCCCATAGAATATGGCTAATTGGATGAGAATGTTTTATTAAGTAAATATGCAAATTACTTATCATTTTATTGATATGTTAATAAATTATAAAAATATATATTTTTCTATATAAAATGGACAAATTATACTCGCATTGAAGAATACGCTATGTTTCATTTTCACGGAATAGATGAAGCGGACCATCTCTTCCATTGTTTGGTTTCTTGTAAAAAAGGGAGGATGAAAAAAGGGGATTTGGATCCTCTCCTTTTTCACTTTTAACAGGAGAGGTCCTGTTAATAAATCACAGCCACTCATTGCTAATAAAGTTAAATCAACGGTTGAAATTAAATCCACTAAACATCTCTTCCCTTCGTCTTTTACGCGAGCGTTCTGCACCAGAGTAGCGTAACCGTCGCCATGGTCTTGTTCTTTCTTTTTTGCCTCCATTTGTACTGCTATAGTGCTATGTTGCACAACAGAGACACCCCGAAATCAGTGCAGAACGTCGTCGACTCCTTTTTTTTTTTTTTTCTTCTCCCTCCCTATTTGCTCCTCGTCTCCGTTCGCCTCCATAGCTATTGCCGGAATCACCCTTCTTCTTCTTCTTCTTGCTCGCGATGCTGGTCAGTGCCGCCATTGATGGTCACTGTAATTCCTTGAACGCAGTGCGGTGGCAATGCGACATAAGAGAACAAATGGAGATGACAAAGAAAGAACAAGAGCAAAACATGACTATACATAAAAGAAGGGGAAAGGAGTTTTTGCAGGTTTTTATTTCAACCGTAGATTAAACACTATACATAATGAGTGGTTGGGATTTATTAACAGGACCCTCCCGTTAAAAGTGAAAAAGGAGAGGATCCAAATCCCAAAAAAAGGTTATTGATAAATATACCTCCCCTTATTAAAAATATACCTCCCTTTCACATTCCCCCCCCCCCCCACACCAAAAATACCCCTTTTAAGTTTTCACAGTGCAAATCTTACCCCCCTCCTCCAAAAGATTATGAAAGTGTCTCTCTCCCGAAGTGCTAAACACATCACCATGTTAGAAGGCAAATGTTAGACATACCACCAGTAACTGCTATGCTTACCTCCTTTGATATATTTTTTCTCTTCAGAATTTCCCCTTTATGGAAATAAATTTCAAGATTCAGAATACATTGTGATTTTGACTGCAAATCCTTCAACACTCTCTACACTCTCCACCTGTTCGACATTCCTACCAAGGAATAATTTAGACTATGTTGGCCTGGATGGAACAATATTCACGTTAATTTCACACCCCACATATAATAATATGTGAGCATG
Organism: Pueraria montana var. lobata; assembly: GCA_026413185.1. Classification (NCBI taxonomy): domain Eukaryota; kingdom Viridiplantae; phylum Streptophyta; class Magnoliopsida; order Fabales; family Fabaceae; genus Pueraria; species Pueraria montana. The sequence continues at coordinate 60,412,742 of CM048655.1, read as the reverse complement.
TCTTAATTAATGTATCATATATTGAAAAGAAAATAAACATATATAATATGATGATGCATGGTGAATGTGTTATATACTGATTGATAAGGTCAGGGAGGTTGTAGCCATTGGAGAAGCGACCGGTGGGGCGGTCGATGGGATGGTCGATGCCATAAGGAAGAGAGTTGGCACGTAATTGTTATTGTCACTGTCAACGAAAAAGTCCCCAAACACAAGGTGGAGGAGAAGGAGGTGCCGCAAGGGAGGAGGAAGGGGGGAGGTGGGCGAGTCTAATCTGAGAAATATTTGGGAAAATATTATAAGGGTAATTTAGGAAAAATCTTGAAAAAATTTGAAAAGGGAGGTATGTGTATAAATTAGGGGAGGTTAATATATCAACACCATGAAAAAAATCACTTGACCCATTTTTTCTTTTCTTTTACTTTTTACACGATCAAACAAAAAAAAAAAGTTTCAAACTTTTTTTTCTTTCATTTTCTTTCTTAATAAATAACATTAAAAAAATATTTTATTTTCTATTCCTTTCTCATTCTTTCTTTTCATTTTCATCTCTAAACCAAACATACTGTTAATCATGTTTCATTTAATACTCTTCCCCTTTTTAATCCCACCCAAATCTATCATAATTTACACAATAATATAATATCGTGTTTTCTTATTAATATAGATTTTCTCTTATTTCTTATACACTTAGTTATATGGATTAAGGGAGAACAAAAAAAAAATGTAAAAAATGGAAGAAATACAAGGTGTAATTTCTTAAAGTATATATCCATCATCTCCTCCTGTCCTCCACCCTCCAAACCGCGATTTCCTTTTTCATTAAATCGCAAGGAATCCATGAGAATCAGTGATGGCTGATGAAATGTTTGTTGGCACTAACAGGTGTAGTGCAATATCACAATGCACTTGTGTGCTATTATTTTTTTTTTTTTCGTATTGAACAGATTGCTCCCAAAAGTTAGAGATAAAAAAAAAATAAAGGCCCAGCCTTCTTTAAACTTGGGGGCAATCTCAAGGCTAATAATATGCCTTGGTATAGGCCCCTTAGCTCCCATTAGACACTACAGGGGCATAATTCACGCCCCCTTCCCAACCTCCCAAAACATAATTCTTTTGCTTTTTACAATGCCTAATACGAAGAAAAATATGTAAAATAATAACTAAATAAAATGTGTTTCATATAATCTATATAGAGAAGGAAGATAACTCTTGAAAATAAGATAATAAAAATTACACTTAAATATGTTTTCAATTCCTGCAAATACACTACTTGATTTTGGTTCCTACATTTTTTTTATTTGTTTTATCGTTCATGCCTTTTTCAGATATTTTTCTTATAATCTTTTTTTGTGATTTTAGGTTAAAGAAGCTAACGTAGCTAGCGATGATAACATCATGATGATGTGAGATCAAGTTTCATATCACCAAATGATGGCAAGTGGCATTAAAATTAAGTGTTAAGTATGTAACTGCACTCAATATTGAATTTCAGCATATTATATCATTGCGTAGAAATAATTTTTGTGATTTATTATTCAATTTTAGAGGTCTTTTTTCTTTATTAATTTATTGTTATATAATAAAAAAAAAACCTTTGTGAAGTATTTTTCATATTATTTTCTTTATTTGACAATAGTGATATGTTTTCTTTTATATATTAATTCATTTATATTTTTATCTAAATTCAAAATTACATGTGCAATGTACTGAAAACTTGTGAGTGTTAAAATTTATTTCAAACCCCTTCCTTCTTTCCCTAATTATTGAGGCCGGTGCATGTGTTGCAGAGAGATGAACTTGAGTTGACCTATGGTCTGAGCTGCATATTGCCGGAATTCATGTTAGTAAGTAGTTATGTTTTAGATAATAACTTGTGCATCAATCAAAATTGAAAACTGCATTGGCAGATATGCCAATATATATATAGCGTTCTTAATTTCTGATGCGAATCAAATTGGAATACGGCATGCTTAATTTGCCAACCGCATGTGGTTCAGTTCAATGTACGGAGGCTCCAAAATCATATAATGGATTCTGTAGATAATGGTACGTATGGGGCTGATAGCGAATGCTGACTGAGTGCAACTTTGCGTCGGCATGGGCATTGAACAACCACTAAGTGAAGGATGATAGATATCAGCAACCAAAATCTAATATTCTTCATCACTATTTTGAATTTCTGGGCTTCCAATGCGTAAGCCATATATATAAATCCACACATTTAAGATTAAGTCTTTTGGACGCCTTACCAAATATACATAAAGGCAATTCAAGTATCTACTATCCAAGAAGAGATCATGTTATTCATACAATAATTCATATAATAATAACTTGTCACAAGGTGTGACCAAGTTGGTAAAAAACCAAACCAAACCACCAGAATTGCATAGCGAATTGCCTAACGTACGTCCCCCACCAAAACCCGTAAAGTAGTGTACATAGATTCATCAAAACCCAACCAGTATATTATAATCTCTCCTTGACTGAGAAAAAAACAAAACTACCTAATCCTTTCATAATAGACATGTTGACTGCAAAAACTATCTCTCGAAGCAGTTCGTATACCGTTGTTTTTTATTCGAATGTGCCTCCCCCATTGCCGCACTGAAATCTGACTATAGCACCAATCAGAGCTAAATTATCTCTTATTTGTAACAATGTTGAGAACTTTAGCTCATGACCTCTTCATATGCCTCTCATACTGCACCACCTCTCCCACACCCATTTACTGCTTGTAAAATTCACAAACTGAAATTTCTGCCACACATCTTCTTTGCCACTTCTTCTTGATATAGCTTTCAGATATAACACAACATATAATAATTTATATAACATCAACCAACAAGTAGTTGGTGTAGAACTTAGCTCAATCTCTTTAAGCAATATCATATTTAGTGATAAAAAAAAATATACAACATCATTTTTAAAGTTATCTCTCTTCATCACAACATTTATAACATCTCATACTTCTTTTTCTTTCTCTCTCTTAATTGGAACATTTGTTGTACAAATAATATTTTTCATTCAACAAAAGACAGAAATATTAGATGTTGCATGTCATAAAATTAAATTTGGTTTTTACACGAATTATTAAATTTTTTAAAAAATTTAAAATTCATTAACCGTTTAATTTTTTATTGACTTGATTCTAACGGTTTTTGTCAGAAATCATTCTTTAAAATTATAAAATAAAAAATCAAATTCTGACAGTCAAAAGTCGTCTTAAATTGCGAATATCTTATTCCTTATTTGGTTCACACTGTGGAAAAAGACTAAGAAAGACATTCTGTGGATTCTAGGGACTAAAAAAATCAACTTCAAATTTGGTGAACAAAAAAAATGACCAAAATTTTGGAGACAAAACATATTTAAGCCATTATTCTATTACTCCCTCGGATCATTTTTATAAGGCACAATTTAGAAAGAATTGATGGTCCTTTTATAAGACATTTTACAATTCTTATGAAGCATTTAATTTTTCCAGTGACCGTCTTAATTAAATACTCTAAGTATTTGTGTTTTTTTTTATTGATAGTGATACATAATACTCTTAGATTTTAATATTTTTACATCACGCATAACAAATTAATGATTATTAATAAGTGTAAAATTGGTACATTAGTAATATTTAAAAAAAATCAAGAAAATTAACTGAATTAACTATTTTTATTAGTTAGTGTGGTTTTATTCAAAGTATCTTATGATAACGACAGGAAGAAATATTAAATAAACATAAAATAACGTCAGCTAATAAATGATCATTAAAAGCGAAATTGATTTCAGTCCCCCAAACCAATGACAATAAATAGCAATAACGCCATTTAAATATTTGATTATTTTGTTAAAATAAAAAATATTTGTATTAAATATTTTATTTTAAACAATATTTTAATATACTTTGTGTATTTTTCAGTATACTCAGCACTACAGTTGTAAATTCTTGTACCGAGGTTATTGTTAAAATAATGAAATAGATCAAAATAATTATTAAATTAACACCAAAAAAAATAATTATTACATTGGTGATGTTATCTAAACCCTTCATTACAGTTTTAATTAATTTACTCTATATAGTTCTTGCCACTCATTAATTAATAAGACTCATTGACATTGACCCTTTTGGTATTTTCACTGTGAACACTATACTCCAATTATATAATTTCTTCTGAACTTTTATAGTGTTAACTTACTGATACTTCAATTACGAACGACAATAATTCAAGTAGTTATTTATATCATCAACATTGCTATTTAAAGGAATGAATGAAGGTTGTCTTCTGCAAAAATTTAAGTTATTAAAGGTTCATGTGACTCATTGATGGCCTGTGGCTAGCTAGTCCGTCTCACATTAGAATAGGTTATTTAAAGGAAATAAATGAAGGAACTTAGGATTTTTATTTTTTTTGGTGAAGGAGAGGAACTTAGGATGATTATTAACTAACTAAGTTAACATAAGATTCTTTAAAAATGTATTTTATTTAATTTAAAGGTCGCATTTTAAATCGTTGAAGCAACTCATTAAAATAAATAATCACTACTTTATTATTAATATTACTACTTTATTAATTTTTTATTATAATATTTTAAATTATATATTTATTAGTTTATCTAAAGTTTAAACTAAATAATCGACAAAATATACATAAAGATTTAAAGTGATTAATTTATATAAAATTAGTATTTTAACTTATTTTAAAAATTTTACTATATAATAAACTTTTAAATTGACTTTCAAGTCAAACTAAACTTTAAAAGGAACCAACATGGCCCCAAAAATTCTATATCACATGTTAGATTCATGTTTTAAATTTAAAAAATAAAATAAACCTAATTTAGTTTAATTTAAAAAGATCTACATTACTAGCATGTTTGGTTGAGCATCTATCACACAGTTGACGTGTGTTGCTCTCTAAGCTACTTATATTGCTTTTACGTCTTTTTTCTAAATTTTGATGTAGAATTAATTGTCAACATACGTGTGATGGAATCCTAAACACGTAATACGTCTCATTGATGCATTCATCTACCTATTAGCAATGGTGAAAAAATCATTTTTTAAAATTATAAGTATTATCATTAAATATAATTGTCAGTTAAATTATTTAATTTTAAAGATAATAATAGAATAAAAGTTAAACATATAACATTATTAATTAGAATAAACTTATTTTAACTATCTTATTATACTGTCAAAAGAAAAACTATCTTATTAGTCTTGATTAGTTATTTATTTATTTTTATATAAAGAACTTAACGTCATATTAAACAAAAAAGTATATTTAGTATCTTATAAATTATAAAAAAAATACTCTTTCCAGTTCTTATTATATAGTCTCATACTATTTTTTTATGGCAAATACTAACCAGTATCCTTAGAGCATTGGTTAAGTAACTAAAAGGAAAAAGATTTTTATTGGAAGGCAGAAAATTGTGCTGTCCATGATTTTTTTTGTGCTCTCCTATAAATTTCATAATAAATATTTTCTTTTTTTAATTCATTAATCAATGCCCTAAGAACACTCGTTAGCAAGACCCTTTTTTATTTTAAGTTTTAGAAGACTCTTTAGTCTCAAACAAAAAAAACAATCAAACAAGATTTACAACAATAGTCTCACAATCCAAGAGAGGGAGACAGTGATATCAATAATAATAATAATAATTAAAATCCATCAAGTCTTATAACAATAATAATACATAATAAAATAAATATATTTATAACACAATATATATATATATATATATATATATATATATATATATATATATGGTTTAAATATGAATTTAGTTCTATTAATTTGTGTTTTTTTTAATTTTGGTTTTCGTAAGTTTTTTGTTCATTTTTAATTCCTGTAAATTTGTGTTTTTTTTTTTTAAATTTTGGTCCCTGTAAGTTTTTTTATTTTTAGTCTCTATAAATTTGTGCCTTTTCAATTTTAGTTTCTTTAATATTCCATTTTTTCTAGTCCATGTAACCAAAATTGAAAAAAAAATCCAAACCTGCATGGACTAAAAATGAACAAAAAACTTTATAAGGACCAAATTTAAAAAAGTGCAAACTTACAAAAATTAAAAAGGGACAAAAAAAAACTTACATAATCCAAAATTAAATAAACACAAAATTTATAAGAACTAAATTCATATGTAAGCCTATATTTATTTATTTTGAAGCAATTATAAATTGAGGTATTATCACTCTATTATGGGCTTATCGCTTCTTTGGTGAGGTCCTCCCATGTTGGCTAGAAAATATGAAAGAAATGGTAAATTGGTACTCAAAATAAGGCCGTATATACCTACAAGTTTGGTGAACATCAATTCTTTGTTGGGTACTGTTTTATTGTTCCAACGTGTTTTAGTTGACACATCTCATGCGCTAATTGCTACTCAGCGTTAGTGTAAAATAATTTTATATCGTCATTTAATCACTATTTATTATATATGATAAATTTGTTGACTTTTATAATAATTTCCTTAAAAGGTAATATACGATAATATTTAATTTAATGAAATATGTGTTGTTTTTTAGTCCCTATAAATAATTTTATACTGTCATCAAATCACTACTTATTATGTATGATAAACTTGTTGACTTTTACAATAATTACTTTAAATGGTAATACATGATGACACTTAATGAAATATGTCCTTGTAAAGTTTTATTTTATTTTTATTTTTAATCCCTATAAATTTGTGCCTTTTCAATTTTAGTTTCTTTAATGTTCCATTTTTTTTTATTTTTAGTCTATGTAACCAAAATTAAAAAATCCAAACTTACATGGGCTAAAAATGAACAAAAAACTTTACAAGAACCAAAATTGAAAAAGTGCAAACTTACATAAATTAAAAAGAGGAGGGATCAAATTACACCGGTATAACTTGATCAATTATTACGCCATTCAACAACTTGATATAGAATGTGATTTTTATCGATCAAACCGTTGAATTATATCTACATATTACTAAGATTGTCTGTGTCAAATTTTGTCAACATCGAACAATAATAAGAAGGTAATCAAATGATCAATATTTTAGTATATTTTAAAAAGTTTATATTACATCGATTTTAATTTATATGAATGAGATAGCAAATAATTTTGGATTAATATGAAATTTTGTATATATGATCTATGTGAAATGAATTTTCAATCCAACAGTGGGTTTTTAGAAAACATTATCCAATTAAAAGTTATTGAATGGTATAATAGTTTATCAAAATTACATATGTGTAATTTGATCCCTCTTCAATTAAAAATGGACAAAAAAAATCTTACATAATCCAAAATTAAATAAACACAAATTTATAACTAAATTCGTATGTAAGCCTATTTTTATTTATTTTGAAGCAATTATAAACTGAGGTATTATCACTCTATTATGGGCTTATGGCTTCTTTGGTGAGGACCTCCAATGTTGGCTAGAAAATATGAAAGAAATGGTAAATGTACTCAAAATAAGGCCGTATATACGTACAAGTTTGGTGAACATCGATTCTTTATTGGGTACTGTTTTATTGTTCCAACGTGTTTTAGTTGACACATCTCATGTGATAATTGCTACTGGATAGTAGTGTAAAATAATTTTAAATTATTATCTAATTTAAGTTTTATTAGTTATCTTATATTATTTTTATTTTTATTTATAAGACTCAATTATCTAATTTATTAGGATTAAAAAAAGTTTTTAATTTAATTTATAGTAATAAATTTATATATTTTTTCAAATCTTTCATTAACATTAATGTTTTTCTATTTCTTATAAAGGTTTTTTAATGGTCAATACAATTCCTCTCTTCTTTTAATGAAGGTGTATTTTAATCTAAAAATAATTAAAATATAATAGCTTGGATCTTATAAAAATGAACAAACATCATTTTTAATTTAGATCTTATAAATACAATTCCTCTCTTCTTTTAATTAATGTGTATTTTAATCTAAAAATAATTAAAACATAATAGATTGGATCTTATAAAAATGAATAAACATTATTTTTAATTTAGATCTTATAAATAGGAGGAACGGAGCTAGTAATATATTATTCATTTAATGAAAAGACGTTTAAAAAAATTAAAATTATTCATAAAGAAACAAAACAAACGCCTGCTAATAAATAAAAATTAAAAGCGAACTTGATTTCAGGAACTCGAATCAATAACAATAAATACCAATAACGTCACAATGGCACAGAGATGCTATTCGCACAGCAAAATCAGCCCCATTCTAACCGTGCCGTTAAGGCGTTACTCAAGTCTTTACATAAATAAACAAAGTCTAACATTCACCAAAAAAAAGAAAAAACATAAACACAATCTAACGGTAACAACAACATCACGATGAAAGCTACACCCTTCAGATTAAAACACGCGTCCCTACTAACTAGACACGTAAAACATGAACTCAGAATCAGACTCGAGTCGCGCCATAGTATCCGGCGCCAAAACCACCTCCAAATCGACTGCGCCGCCGCCATTCCTGCCTGGAAACGCCGACATCTTGCCATCAAACTTGTTCGCTCCGCCGCTGCGCACGGCCAAGGGCCTCCCCCACCCGAAATCATTGTCGTACATTGGAAACCTCGGCGAGCTTCCCATCTGCACGGTGGCGCCGTCGTGGTTCCCAAGCTCGAAGCACTTCGGCTCACGCTCCCAATTCTCCACGTTACGGCGCACCGTAGCGCTATCGAACGCCTTGACGCTTTTGTTCAGCTGCTCCGCGCACCAGCGAAGCTCCTTAGACGCCACGTCACCAGCTGCTGCACACGTGGCAATGCTCTGAATTGCGTTCCCGAAGTAACAGTCCCCCAACTTGGGCTCCATGCGGTGGCGAACATTGACTGCCATTCTGAACGTCGTCGCTTTAGACCCCTCGAGATTCCGCGCCCTTGTCACGCAGCGCCACACCAGTGCGCACAGCGACTGAAACGACGAAATCTCTGTCGTTTTCAGAAGCGTGTCGCTGCTCATCTTCCCCATCAACTCAACCGCGTCACCGTTCTCCGGCGGAAACGCTGTCAAGCGAGTGTTCACGGTTGCCTTCAGCTTCTGAATTGACTCGCGGCTGAAGCTGAAGATTCTCTCGCGAAAAGGCTCCTCCACATTAAAGGTGACCTTGATGTCTACCAAAACAAATATTAAAATTAGTATCAAAACAAATGCATTTTCTTTTTTAAAAAAGTTGTTACTAAATTTAGTGTGATGCAACTAAAAGTAATTTTTTATTTTTTTTTTAGTGATGTTATTGTTACCTTCCGGCAGGCGGAGCACGACCTTGGAGTTGAGGATGGATTCCCGGCGGAAATCCGGGAGGCTGGAGTGAGACGTGGCACCCCTTGAGATTCCGGCGAAGGAGTTGAAGAAGTTCCAGAAGGAGGCGCCGTCGGTGACGGCGTGGCAGACGGCGCAGCCGAGGAAGACGGCGTCGGCAAGCTCGGTGACCTGGAGGGCCATGATAGGGGAGGAATGAGCAGTGTGACTGATTTTGTGGTGGAAGGGGAAGAGTTGCTTGAATTCCGGAGGGACATCGGACGGGGACAGAAGGTCGAAGACGGAGACATCGGCGGCGGTGACGTGGATGAAGTCGACGCCGGCGTCGTTGCATGTGATGTAGACGTAGCCGTCGTCGTCGGTTTTGAGACGGCCGGCAAGAGGAGGGAAGAGAGAGAGTGTTTGAGAGAGGGCGTTTTTGAGGTGAGGGATGAGAGTGTGAGAGGGGAGAGAGGGGGTGGTGAAGAGACAGCCCTTTTGGATGTAGTGAGACAAAAGCATGTTAAGGTCTGAGATAGAAAGCTTGAGGTCTCCCATGGTGGAGTTCTGGTGAGGCACAACGGTGCATTTTGAGAGGACAGTGAGTGCACAAGGAAGAGGAGAAGATGAAGAAGAAGAAGAAGAAGAAGGAGGCATTTTTGTACATAACATGTACGTAAATTGTGTCCTCCAAACTCGATGGCACTTGCTTCTATGGAAAAGAGGACGCTGGGTATGTCCTGCTTATATAGGCCACCAAGGGTGTCTTGGTTCATGCACTCCAGAATTTACACATCGAGTTTACAATAATGATCATCAACTCACACCTTGGCTGCATCAGATAAAAAAAATTAAATGACGAGAGATAAATAATTACCCTGAACTTAACTACTGCCAATTTGAATTTAGGTTACATTATTTAAATATTAAAAAAATCTGTTTTTCTATTTTTACAGTCAAACTTGGATTTAGTTATAAAAGTCATTAATATAACTGGTTCAATATTTAAGTTTCTTAACCAAATTTGAGGTTTGATTCTTGAGAAATGCTAATAATACATCCTCTATCACAATCTTTTAAACATACTCTTTAAGATTGATTAAAATTTATTAAAAATTACAATTTTTATGGATCTCACTTATTATTTAATGACTATCTTTCTTAATTTTGTAGTTTTCAATAAATTTTAACCAATGATAAAGTATGTATTGGGAGGAGTGTGTTAGAAGATGTGTTGTTAACATTTCTCTTGATTCTTAACTTGGATAAAGTCACAATTAAAGGTATCACTTTATCCAAAAATAAATAAATTCAATGAAAGAAAAAATAGTTGTCACAACTAAATATATTATTTTATTCAAAATGGGCCGATTCACTAAAAAAAGATAAAATTGATGTCAAATAGAAATCTCAAGTACCACCTAATTAAAAAAAACTTAATTTTAGGCACATATAACTCAAATTATATATATATACTCCTTCCGGCTCTAAATATAAGCTAAAAAAATTGTTTCAATTAAAAAATAAGTTACTTTCCTAAACTATCTTTCATTGGAATTTGATATAAAAAAAAGTCATTAGAATTAAAACTCTTATTAAATGAAGAATACTTTGGAGATAATCTCATTAAATAAACTAAAATTAGTTAAAATTTATTTATATTTAAATCCAAAATTCAAGTCAATTTTTTGCTTATATTTGAAGTTGGGGGAGTGCTTATATTCAAATCCGAAATAATGATCCATATTCTTCACTATTCATACAACTATTTGAAATATTTTTCAAGAGTTTTGCATAGCTATATGCCGTATTAATTAATTTTAAACCATATAGTATAAATTCTATACGGACATTAGTTTTGGGGATGAGTGATGTTTGTCACCAAATAGTGTATATTTAATTTTTCGGCTTAAATACATTATCTATTCTTAAAAAACATGATTTTTAATTTAGTTCCTATATTTAAAAAATAATATAGCTTTAATTTTTCACTAAAAAATAAATGCACATAGTTTTGTAATTTTTAGTAAACAAAAATAAATAAATAATTTATAAGAACTAAAATAAAAAAGAAATATTTTTTAAAATTAAAGATATATTTAAGTCTATTTTTTATGTGTGTATAATAAAGATATTTGAGTGCTTTTAAAAAAAAATAAAGATATTTGAGCGCGTAAAAGTTACCAAAATAAGTTTTTTTCTTTTTTAATAAAGAATCAAACTCTAATTAATATGCTTAAACAATCCAATTATTTAATATTTATAACAATTTTATCAGTAATGCGTATTTAATTTAATTTATTTCTAAAAAAATAATCATATTTTTATTAGATTCTTAAGAAAATTTTAAAAAATATTCCAAACATGCATGCATTTAGACGTCCCAAGTACTTTCCAATATCCATAGTGCCGGTTGAACGAATAGCTCGTTAGACAATGGATCTGTGTGATTAGATTAAAGACGTACGGCAATTCAATGCAAAAAAGAAATTTAAAAAAAAGAAAGAAAGATTAATTGTTATTGAATTATCGTTTTTATGTTTTTTATGTTATTGAATTGTTATTGAATTGTCGTTTTTATGTTCTCTCTCTGTCTCTGATTAAATACTAAATTATAAAAAAGAAATCACAATTAAAAGAGAAGTTATTGACAAATAAGCGATTGAGAAAGAAAAACCTATCACCAGCATTTAATTGTTTAAAAAATATAAAAAATAACATCCTTTCAAATCGGTATTCTTATACTCATTTTAAAACAATTCTTTTTTTAATTATGATTTTAAGGAAAATAAATAAAAAATAAAAATGGAAAATTTTCATTAGAAAACGTAATATTTAAAAAATATGTTAACATAAAAATTATTAAGATATATTTAAAAGAGTTCTGTTTTCATTGGAAAATTCTTAGTATTTTAAGAACATTGTTTAAGAAAATTAACAATACATTGTTTTTAGTGAAAAAGAAAATGGTTACAAGTTTTTGTTGAAAATTCTTAAAGAATACATTGAATATCATAGTAAAAGTATATTGATAATATTTTTTTGATAAAATATTTCGCTTTTAATACCTGTATTAATAGATACTCTAAGGGGTTTGTTTCACAGATTATTTCTTTAATTTTGAAAATATTTTTTCCGAAAATATAACAAGGGAATGTTATTCTCAGGTATTTTAAAGAAATGTGTGATATATTCGACAATAATTATTTTATTACCCCATAACAATCGTGAGAATAAATTTTCTCAACTCTATATTCCCGGGAATAAACAAATAATCCGTGAAACAAACGTCCCATAAACAATTCAAATAAATATCAAGAAAAATTATACTTATATTCCTTAAGGTTAAAAAAAAATACACTTCATACTATTATCTTTTTTCTGTTTATATGTAGACTTCTTCTAATTTATATAACAATATGACACTTTGTACATTTTTAATTGATACAAGCATTTCCTAATATTTTATATCGTTGTATGAATCAAGAAATTTATTGTCAAAAAAGGGAAAAAACTATCGACTGTAATTTGACTTAAAAAGTTAAATATTATTATCAACAAATAATATATAACTGTTACTGACTTCACTATTTAATTTTAAACCATACACTGCGACTTTGAAAGCACAAATTTCTTTGTAGAAAGAACCAACCTAAAGTATAAAAAAGAAAAAAGAAAAAGCAAGAACAAACCAAAATAAGCCACTGAATAATATAATTTAGGTTTAAATACCCTTTTAGTCCTTGCAATTTAGCGATTTTTTGCTTTTCGTCCTTGCAATTTTTTTTTTGCTTTAGTCCTTGTAAATTTTGTTTGTTTTATTTTTCGTCTTTAAAGCGGTTTAGATAGCATTTTTTTCATTGTTCAAAATGTTATCTAAACCGCTTTAAGGACAAAAAGTAAAACAAACATAATTTGTAAGGAATAAAACAAAAAAAAAATGCAAGGATGGAAAGCAAAAAAATGTTAAATTGCAATGACTAAAAAAATATTTAAGCCTATAATTTATTAACAAACATGTTATAATATAGAACAAATTACACTTACAACTCCTAAGTTTTTTTTTTCAAATTAAACATAACATTACTTTTTTTTATTCCTACACTTCACCTCACCTTTATGTTAGAAAATATTATATTGATATCCCTTATATATTATACTAACACCCAAAGGTTACCGTAATTGTTAAAAAAATAGTGTTTATATAATTTAAAAAAACTTTAGAGATAATTAATGTAATTTACTCTTTAGTATATCAACTTCTTATACCAACATAATTGTTTTTAATGTGATATATTATTATATATTTTAATTTAAATTTATATTATTTATACGAATAATTTAACTTTTGTTATGTAAAAATGATATCAATGAAAATCCAATAGTACTAAATCGTTAGTACATCCATGATATGTTTAATTAACTATAGTTGGTCTTGGTACCTTGTATTTTAGACCTTAGCTTCCTTTGTTCCTCGGTTTTTATTTCTTAATGATAAAAAACTATAGTTGGTCTAATGGTGAGAGATAGAAATACATATATGAAGGGTTTTTTTTTTTTTTTAATCTTTTGTAAGAATCGAATTCAAGTATTAAGAAATATACAACAATTCATATACATTATTCAACAAACTTAATTAAATTCCTTTAATTGAGGTATTGGTTTCGATCCTCCTTATTATCATTGTACATAAAAAAAAATAAAAAATTCATGAGATGTTTTTGTTATTACAAGTTCATTCAACTTTATCAAACTATCAACCTAAGAAAAAGGAATCTATATATCACTCGTAATTATCACATGTTCATAGAAAATAGAGTTTATATCAATTAAGTTTCATTTGTTTGATAGGTAAACGACTAATTTTACAGTCAACCCGTTAAATGTGGTATCGGCTTAAATTCACACATAAACGTTTTTAAAAAAAACGAAACATCTTCTTTCTCTTTCACAATACTACACCGACAAACCAGCTCCAAAGAATTCACTCTCTTTCTGTCGATCACTTCCTATATATTTAGCCAATTTCATCCTCACCACAAGGTTTTTCAACTTTGTTTATTAAGAGCGTTTATCAACATCACGTTTTAATATGTTTTTAAGTATATGACTTAAGGGCCGAATAAATCATTTTAGTTTTGTGAACCAAATATCAGGAAAAAAAAATTAGCTAGGAAAGCCAGACAAAAGAAATAAAAAGTGGTTGAACTTTGATATAAAACATAAAAGATAAAAGGCGCCGCCCCTAATATGACTAACGATTAGGCTTATGCATGCTGTCGTGCATCTTGACTCTATTTTTGGAGTAAGTTAACTTAGTTCAACGTCCACAAGTTATGATCCTCAAGGTGACAATTTTCTCGTGCAGGTTATTACCGGAGAGGTTTTCTTCTAAGTTGATCTTTTTAGAAGATACGTTTTGAATGATGTATAAGAGATTTATTATTAATTTTGTAAAAGCAATAGATGAATTAATGCAATCATCTATTTTTTTTCCCTCGCTCTTTATCTCAATAGATTAGCATCATCTATGCTATAATGAAAATACAACCTTCCATAAAAGAGTGTATGATTTATCGAGAATTAATTTCGTTCAGAGAAATAAACAAAAGAGACGCATTATTATTATTCATATAACAATTTATACAACATAACTCTTTGTTTATCTCTTTCCATTCCATCATTTATTATATCAAAGGCTTTTTTCTTTTTTAATTGTACATTTTGTTGTAAATATAACATTTCTCAAAACAAAACTAAAAAAAGGTAACATACCAACAAATAGCAACTTAATTCTTTTAACTCCTCCCCACCTCCGATCCAATTCGTTCAACCTCATACATATAATATGTCATCGCAATTCTTCTAGTTCATCACATGTTAGTAAGTCTCATAAGTCATAATCCTTTATTCATTTGGGTTTAATTAAGCCTTGCTCTTGGTGAAGGGGGTTCCTACTTCCTCATATGGGTAAGGACTCTCCTTTGTAACAAGTACATCAAATGTGTGGGGCTTGAGTCATGACATATCTCCGTTCATCTAGAAAACCCTTGTCCTCAATCCCTGAATAATTTGTCGCTAGTTCAGCCAAGGACACCAAGGTTGAGTCTTCCATATATAATTCAATCCATTAAATTAAGGCCTATTTTTGTTATCCATAATTTGAATCGTGCACGATCATCCAATATATAGTTGCTGGTTGGCTCAGCAACTTGACATTCTAAATTTATTTTTAAACTCTTTGATTTCTTTATTTTTTGTTCGTTGTTTGAAGATGGCTTGCGACGATGGAGAGGAATGGTTCGGGTGGTGGTGACTTTTTTTTTTGGGGGAGAATTTTCCTGGGTGGCAGTGGATGGTTCAATAGGGGTGTTCGTGAACCGATCTAATCTAATCAAAACTGAAAAAATCGATCCAAAAAATCGAAAATCGAATAAATCGAAAATCGAATGGATCGAAAATTGAAAAAATCGATATTTTTTATTGGATTTGATCGGATTTTGGATTTGATTTTGAAATCCAATCCAAACCGAAGTTATATATACATATACATTTTTATTCATAAATTTTTTATACTACTCATATTTATATTTTAATTTCTTATATTTATAAAATTATCACATAACTTATATTTATTTGTGAAACATCTATTTAATTGAAGATATTTTTTTAGTAACTATTTGATTAAAGGTACATAAGTATAATTATTAAGTTATACAAATTTACTTTTAATAATATATATTTGAAGAGTTATACTATTATTAGTTGTTTATTGACTTATAAAGAAGACATTTAATATTTTAAATTATTTTTTACTATGTTTATTATATATATTATCATTTAATTAATACTTTTTCCAAAGAAAAATATAAACAAGATTAAAATCGAAAATCGATCCAATCCAAACTGATTTAAATTGGATCGGATTTAAATTTTTTATCCAATCGATTGGATGATTAATTAAGAAAATCGAAGTGATTGGATCAGATGATTTTTCTCTTCAAAATCAATCCAATCCAATCTGGGAACACTCCTATGGCTCAAGGCGTGGTGGGTCAACGGGCAATAGATAGGGTGAAACAGAGAAAACGGGCTGTGTTAAGGTAAAAATGGAGGAACATCGCCCATGACGATGTGTTTTATTCAATTTTTGTTTCGGAAATCGATAATAAGAAGGTGTATTGGTTATCAACACTAACAAAGACTTCATGAAAAAAAATACAAGTTTAGAAATTTAATTAAAAAATAATTCAAAAATATAATTAAAAATTATCAATTAATTTAAGAAGTTACTCCCTTCGTTCCTAAACTCTTGGGGACGTTTGGTAGAGGATAAGTTTTTTCATACCCGGGAATGATGATTCCTGGGAAAGTCAATTCCTGGGAATCGTGGTTCATGTGAATGGTTAAAATATATTTGGTTAATCATAGTATGTTTCTTGGGAATTAAAGTTTCTTATGTTTGGTTACAATAGAACTTTCCTGTGTATATAAGAAAATTTTACAAATATACCCTTTATTAAAATAACTTCATTAATATAATAATATTATTATGAATTACTATCATATTAGAGGTTGAATTATAATATTATAATACAATAATACAAAAGATGAAATAAAAATAATAAATAATGAGATAAACTTAGATAATAAAGTAGTTGGGATCTATGTTTAAAAAAAAGATAAAGATAAAATTACAAATTTTAAAATTAATATTTTTTCAAAATTGAAGAAAGATAGAATCACGTGGATAAGTGCAACGTTCAACAATGGAGATAAACTTGTAGATAAAAATGAACCCTAAGTGATGATATTTTGTACTTAAAAAAATGGGTAATGTAGTCTTTTCATATTATTAAAACTTTCCCATAGTCAGAAAAGTTAGATTCCCACCTCCTCCTGTGGGCAAGTTTTCGTGGAAAACTAATTAAAAAACATTCCAAGGAAATATCATTTCCCAGGAATCTTATTTTTTTAAAATAGAAACCAAACATGAGAAACTAACATCCACAACCTAACATTTATCCTCTACCAAATGCTCCCTTGATGTTTTAGCTTCTTTTTTTGTTCCCAAACTCTTGATGTTTTACACATTCCAATGCTCATTAATTATTTTCTTCCACATATACCCCTATTTAACATGACTTGGATTTTCACAACTTCTTTTATCATAGATATTAAATGAGGGTATTTTAGACTAAATTTATTGTTTGTGAGTCGTATTAAATATTTCTTAAGCTGTGTGCATTAACCTTAAACATCAAGAGTTTAGGAATGGAAGGAGTACAAATTAATTTAACCTAATTAAAATTAAGATATTAAACATAAAATCAAATTACTCTTACTTCCTGGAATTTTTTCGGATTGTACACGATTAAAAATAATAATATAAGAAATGTAATCTTACGTGACATTGATTCATTGAAAAACATGCAATGGTTTCCGGTGGAGTAATAACACGTGGTCATTGAAATGCATAATCACGTGTAGGGGTGAGAATAGGTCAGGTTAAACTTTACATAAATAGATTTGATCTGTTTTATAAAATTAAAGCCTAAACCTGACCTATTATTTATCATAGATTTTTTTATAAGCTTGACCTAGTCTTTTTAAAAGTCTGGTCTGATTTATTAGTCTGTTTAAAAGCTTACTTTGTACAAAAATGCTTTTATTTAAATTACTTGATAAAAAAAGTTGTTCATTCCACGCTATTAAAATTTACTAAAATATAAACTCCCACCCACACCAAGACATTACAAGATTCATCTAACATACTCCCCAAGGGTACCCGTAGCAATTAGCAAGCATTTGACGCTTCAATTCGTCACGTGCAAACAATTTAGGCTCATGTAATAATAAATTGCCTCATTTAAGTGACAGTCCAAGCTTCAATACATAACATCTAGTATTGTGCAACCAATAACTAAATAAACAAAAGCTATCAATTAAAATTGCACAAACTCACTGAGAACTGAGAAGGTGAAGCGAACAGAGGCGTGTTAATGTGTTACTGACTTAGTGATTATGCTATCAATAGTAGACCACTAATAATAATAATAATAATAATAATAATTTAATCTTGGTCTTATAAATTTATTTAATTAATAATATTATTATTAGTATAATCTATATTTTTATTTTTTATTATATTATATAGATAAATAGGTTAGCCTATTAAGTCTAATAATTTTTTTATAAGTCCAGACCTAGCCTATTTAAATAAATAGGTTTTTTTTAAAATCCAAACCTAACTTTTTTATTAAATAAGTCAGGTTAGGTCGGACTTTAAATAGGCCAGGCTATAGTGCCTATATAAGGCCTGATTTATTCTCATCCCTAATCACGTGGGTCCTCTCATCTGTGGATAACTGTTTAGAGAGTTTTTTTTTTTTTTTATTCAGAACTGTTTAGAGAGATGAAAAATGGGCAGGGGGCACATTTTAATTCTTTTATCTATATAATTATATAATTGGTTATGTCAAATAAACAACAATAATAATAAATTATATAAATACATGAGCGATGAGATGAGATTGCTAAGAACATTTTTATTCTGAGATTTTATTTGTTTTTGTTTTCTCAAATTCAATAACAGAGTTATCCTTTTCGGGCCCTCTGGTCTTTAACCTGACTTGATTGATAGTTGATATAATGCATGAACCGATACGATTTGTCTCCTTACTGCGTATCTCCTTTTGGAAAATAAATAAAATATTAAATATATATTCTTAATCATTATAAATAATATTTCTTTTTAGTTTCTTAAAAATAAATAATCTCTTTTTAGTTTTTATTTATGAAATTGTGTCAAGTGTAGTATTTATTATTCATAAAAAATTATTTTTTAGTTTCTCATTTATCAAAATATCTGAAATTCCTAAACAGCAACTTGGTAAGTAGAATAATACCGCTGTGTAAAACTACTGTAATACGAAACAATTATGTATTGTGATAATAAAATAATTTTAAGTGAATATGACTTTTAAAACTGTTTTTTATTTTATTTTAAAAAAACTGTTTTTTCAGAAATGCTATTCTGCTGCTGGGACCATATTTCAGGTTTCGGTTTCGGCATTACTTTTCGCAATTGAATGGAAATGAATATTGTGAGTTGTGAGTTAAATTTAAAAACATCTCATTCAAAATAAGCGGGTTGAAGTGTCGAACGGAACCAACCTATCCACAAGACCACAGCCGCCATTTTTTATTTGTCGGCTTGTGCCAATATATCTATTTGTCTTATTGTCTATTTGACATAATACTATTACTGTATGTCTCTGTTCAAGCTACTCCGTTTAATCTGTGGTTCAATTGACTGTTTAAAAATATCAGTTTAAGTGCAATTAATTAATAAAAGAAATTGTTATTTATAGTTATTATATAATGAAAGTATTTCAATTTTCACGAGAATCCCACAAAGTGCGTCATCATTTTTACGTTCTATTTGTTTTCTTTTCTTTTCTTTATTGCAATTTGCTGTGGTAACATGTACCTTTAATGAAGAATGTCTTTTCGCACTCTGGCTGGGGCTGCTGTCCTGTGTGTCTGTCTAAGTTCTAAGATTTTATTAGAACAATTATTAGTGAATAAGCTAAGGATACGTCGTGTATGTGTAAATATAAAATGAAAATTCTTTTTATTATGAAGAATAAAAAATATAAATATAAATTATTAGATTATAATTAAATAATTAAAATTTAAAATATGTATAACTTTTTAAAGTGATTATGAGACAACTAATTAGCTTTTAATTATTACTATTTGTGTCCATAAAAAAAAATATTACTATTCGTGTATAATTATATGAGATTATATAATTTAGATTAATATGGATAAAAAATAATTTAGATTAATAATTCTCATTTCTTAAGTTATCACTTCATATGATAATTTTTTGCAAAAATATAGCATTTGTGCACATCAGTTAGTTAATTACTAAGGTACTAAGTTTTTTTTTTTTTAAAAATTACTAATGTATTAATATTATATTGGCTTAACATCAACATCATTATATATTTACGAAAAAAAAATTATTCGTTGTAAATTTCTTAATATAATATTAAGCTAAAATGAGAATTGTTGTGAATACTGAATAGAAAAATAAAATAAGATCCAATAAAAATAAGTTGAGTTTTAAAAAAAAATCATAGGATATGGATCTCTTACAGTCCAAAAGTGAACTGCACCCGATACAATTTAAAATTAGATCTAATGACCTTCAGTAATAATACACCATTATTTATAACTTTTTATTTTTTTGGTAAAATATGTTTTTGTCCGTCATAATTTTTTTTATTATTTTTGGTCCCTCATAAATTATTTTGTTCTGTTTTTAATCCCTGACTTTAATTTCAACTGTTAAATGATGACATGATATGCATAAATTGTGTGTGTGAAAAAATTTTTGATTAAGTTTTTGGTGACTTTTAACCACTACAATTTTTTTTGTGGCCATAAATGTTTATTTTTGTAACATTTCTTGTGATTTCAGAAAATATGGTGTTCGAGGTTTTGATTTTTTTTTTAACATTTCTGACTGTTTTAGTCTACCAGAAAATTTGCAGCAGTTAAAAACTGCTAGAAACTTAAACAAAAAATTTTCAAGCGCAAATTTTGCTCGTTACAAAATCACTTAATAGTTGAAATTAATGTTAGAGACTAAAAATAAAATGAAACAATTTTTTAGGAACTAAAAACAGAGAAAAAATTAACGAGGAACTAAAAATAGAAATCAAGAAAAAACGAAAGATTAAAAATATATTTTACCCTTTTTTTTTCATAAAATAAACTTGATATTTAAGGGTCGAGATCCATGCAGTTTGAAAGGAAACTGCATTGGAACTGAATCCTAAATCATATATGTGATAATAAGAGATTCATTAAAAGAGTTCAAAACTCAAACTCAAATTAAATTCTTGTATTAAAAGATATTGTTAGTCACATTTGATCTCTCTCTTTCCTTGCTTACTCCTCTCACTTTTTCTTTGTCTCTTGTTATTGCTCTCTCTCTCCTTATTTTCATATGTTCTTGTTCTCTCTACTCTCAGCTCCGGTTAGTTCTTTTTCCAATAATTTCTTTCAAGTAAAAGGAAATGAAAATTTTCAAAACAGTTATGTTTTATTTTTAATCTTTTTATTTTAAATAAATTTTAAGAAAAAAATCAACAAACATATGATATTATTGATTCAATCATGATTAAATTAGTGAATCTTCAAATAATATCATCATTGCTAGCTCTATTAACCAAACTAACTTTTTACAATATTCGTTGATAAAATGAGATGAGATGAGATCTCTCAGAACCTGTGACTGTGAGATTGAGATTTTACTTTTTTTATTTTTTCCGCTGTGACAGGCGTTTCGTTGGTGGGAGGCGCTCTTAGCCACTGATCTAAATTGATTGACACAAAGTGCAGTGGGCGATACGATTTGTCTCCTCGTTGCGCATCTCTTTAAGCCACTACAACTACAACTATTTCAATACATACCAAATTACCAATGCATGTCTATGCTATAATGCTAGTATGCTACATCTTTTTGGGAGAGAGGGAAATCTAAGTAATCCACTCCACACCAGCCACTACAACTATTTCAATATATACCATTTTTTCTTTCTGATCTGTGCTAACAATAACGAAGATTATTAAACTTTGGTCTGTATATGACTTTATATATATAATATAATATAATATATATAGCACGTTCATTCCGTGGTTTAGTTAACGACAACACTTTTTTGTTTTACTGATGAAAGAGAAAACTTACTTAAAGCTGTTAATCGTCGCCTTATTTTTTTAATAAAATGTAATACACGAATTACATTATAAATAAATATTTATTTTAAAAAGTACTTTTCTGATTCAAAAAAAAAAAATCAATAATAAAAACATGCTATATTGTTTGAAGCATGATAGAGTTGGATTGACTATACCCCTTTAGGTTAGGTCGTATTGTTAAGTTTTGATATTAACTACATAATATTTAGATTTTTATATAATTCAAGCCTTGGAATTTCTTCTTATCTTTTAAATTTAATTTTGCTAGTAGGAATTTTGTTTTCAGGTGAATATGCTGTGTCAATTTCATATATAATTAAATCTATTAATTATTATTAATGATGTGTTATAATTGTTAGTTTTGTTGTTAAACCTAAATAAGCATTCACTACCCTAAAAAGAATGAGCAACACATTTAACAAATGCATTATTATTGTGCTTTTTTTAAGGGGAACAAATGTGCATTGTTATTATCAAGGAGGTCCAGTTCATATTGGTTTAACAATATGTATGAATTATTATAACATTCTTGATACTTAAGTTTGATTCTTACGAATAAAAAAAATTACATTATTATTGTATTTTGGATATAAAATAGTTATAATAAAGCTTTGGAAAATGGATAATATTAAGGAGAGAAGTTTTGAAAACAAGTGATTTTCAATTTATGTTAAAGTAAGGAGGGTACGAAATAAGTTTAGCAAGATGTAACAATAACTTGCATATAAAAAATAAGTTTAGCAAGATGTAACAATAACTTGCATATAAAAAATAAGTTTAGCAAGATGCAACAATGAGTTTAGCAAAATTGCATGTAAATTAATGATCTTAGTAATTAGTATACATATTGAATGAATGTGTACATTTTTTTTACACCACCTTAAGTATTAATTTTAAAATAATTATTATAAAAATTAATGATCTTAGTATACATATTGAATAAATGTGTAAAAAAAAAATTATACCGTTAGTACACATTAAAATTGTGAATAACAATATAAAACAAGATACAATATATAAAGTATTAATCTTATACTCACTAAATTTAGTCTAGTAATGGAAAGTTAAAATAATTTGTATGAGATTTTAAGTTTAAATTTTATTACTGT
The DNA here is from genome assembly GCA_026413185.1 of Pueraria montana var. lobata. Taxonomy (NCBI): domain Eukaryota; kingdom Viridiplantae; phylum Streptophyta; class Magnoliopsida; order Fabales; family Fabaceae; genus Pueraria; species Pueraria montana. The sequence continues at coordinate 60,389,615 of CM048655.1, read as the reverse complement.
CATTATACATAAAAAAAAAATAACGTGCTAATCTTGCTTTCATGTTGCTAGCTATGTCAATTTCATATTGATCAGTTAAATCTTTTAATTATTAACGATGTTATAATTTAGCTAGTTTTGTTGTTAAAACTTGATAGTAAATGTGGAAAGCATCTAGCTAGTAAATGCACTATAATAATAATAATAATAATAATAATAATAATAATAATAATAATAATAATAATAATAATAATAATAATGATGATGATGATGATGATGATGATGATATTATTATTATTATTATTATTATTATTATTATTATTATTATACTAATAATAAAGAAAATATCTATCTTTTGTGTACACATTTTTTAAACTGTTTTGTCTTTTAACTAATTTTGAAAATTACCTCTAAATCATACGACGGTTATGATAAAAGATAACTTCTCAAACATAACAGTTATTTGCATTTTTTAATCATTTTTTATTTTTAATTAAAAAAATAAAAAATATTGACAGTTAAGGCATGAAGTGTCTGTTTCCAACTAATTATTATTCAGGTGAAACATATATAGGAATAGAGGATCGATTGGATCTCGAAGCATGTTAGCAGTTTGTTGGTGAAGGAGTTCCATATGATTGTCCGTGTGTAATTTGTAGGATAGTCACTTAAAAAACACCCTGACTCTCAAATAAGTATTATGTTCAATAAAGAAGTGTAAAAACTTATAAAAGAGAAAAAAAAATCCGTGGTCTTACATAGTGGTATGGGAGCAAAGCATGTGAAGTTGGTGAGAATTGATTACCTACTTCTCTTAGTCAATCATAAGCACGACTAGGATGTTGAGTTGAGGCCGATCGAGGTGCAAGTTTATAACTATTTTTATTGTTATTGTAAAGATGCCATAAAAGCTTTGGAGAAAGAATAGGACAAAACAGAATAGTAAATTTTAGAAAAAAATGTTAGGTTAGGATGCATGCATTCGCTGGTGTTTAAAACAGGAAAATGCTAATTATCAGGAGAATTTCATAAAGAAACTACACGAAACAGACATGACACGTTATTCAATGTTATGGCATAGTAGAACCAATAAAACTTGACATACTTAACAAATAATTGAAACTCTTAAATATATTAATTATTGTCTAATTTCATTCTGTGTGTAAAAAAGATTTTATTAATTAAAAGAGACAGACACTGATTTTGATACTTTCTACCCCTTAAGTACGTAGTTTCTATTTTGTTAATTTCCTTATGAAAAATCTTTCAAATAATAATAACAATAAATATGACCTGATCTGTCCTAGCATATATAGCCGTAATTAAGAATCTGCGAAACGTGGATATATAGTGTATAAAGTCCCTCTCTCTGTGGTGGGAACAATGAAATCTTGGGGACCATTAATTGGAATGTAAAAGAGACCATTATTCTCTGTCTCAACATCAAGTGACGTGCAACCTCCACCACCAATGTTGGCAGTACATTCGCGCTATAGAAGATCAAGCCTAAAGCAAATTAACGCATCACAACACGATCGAATCGGAGAAAGATTATAGGAGAATATGTACGGTAAAGTTATAAGCCTACTATACTATAGTACTACCTGAAGGCTATGGAATTCCACGTTGTTCTTCACTTGGACTGGTGCGCCATGCATGCAGAGTTTATTTAGTTTATTAAAAAGTAAAACTTTCTTTTAAGAGTAATAAATAATACATGTATTTTTTCACACATTATCTAATTACATGTTACATATATGTACAACAAATTTATTTACTTTTATAATAATTACTTTAAATTCATTACATCCAATTATTTTTAGGTCGAGAAAAACTTGGTCTTTGCCCGAAACCTAATTGAATTAATTAGACTTTTCTCGTTGAAGTCAGGGCGTGGGGTACGTGAGTAAAGGTCACCCTTGGGTATAATTTTTGTTAAAGTCATTTCTACTCTTTACTTGCCCCTAAATATTGAGACTAGTAGTGATATTTTTCTAAAGTCCAGTCTTATTCTCGTAAATTCTCCAATGCTTTAAGTTAAACTCATCTAGACATATGAAGGAAAAGAAAACAAAAATATTATCTACTACTTTGAAGTAGAGGTATTCATGAACCGATCCAATACAATCAAAATCGAAAAAACTGATTCAAAAAATCGAAAATCGAATAAATCGAAAACTAAATAGATCAGATTTCGGATTTGATTTTGAAATCCAATCCAATCCAATCCAAACTGAAATTATATATACATATACATTTTTATTCATAAATTTATGATATTACTTATGTTTATATTTTAATTTCTTATATATTTATAAAATTATCACATAACTTGTATTTATTTGTGAAACATCTATTTAATTGAAGATATTTTTTAGTATCTATTTGATTAAAGGTACATAAGTATAATTATTAAGTTATATAAATTTACTTTTAAGAGTACATATTTGAAGAGTTATACTATTATTAGATATTTATTGACTTATAAAGAAAATATTTAATATTTTAAATTATCTTTTATTATATTTATTATATATATTATCATTTATTTAATACTTTCTACAAAGAAAAATATAAACAAAACTAAAATCGAAAACCAATCCAATCCAAACCGATTTAAATTGGATCGGATTTAAATTTTTTATCAAACCGATTGGATAATTAATTAAAAAAATCGAAGTGATTGGATCGGATATTTTTTTCTTAAAAACTGATGCAATCCAATCCGCATACACCCCTACTTTGAAGGATGGTATGCGATAGCATTATTCTCTTTTTGACATTCTCACATCGCTTTTTCAATTATATAGTACCACTACACTTAGAGATTGAAACATGTAAATAAAGTGGAAGATTTGACAACATACATACTGAAGTGCATTTAATAGTAAAGAGTAAGAACTATCTTATATGTTCATTAGCATTTACAAAATTCTCATTAACCTATATATGAATAGTCTGGTTCAACCTATACTGAAAACCATTCCATATCCCTATAATGTGCCGCGTAAGATCGTATACTTTATTTATAACTTGACATTTTAATCTCGCTTATTTAAGGAAGGAACACATCACTTATTCACTTTGTTATATAATTATTATTTCTTTCTTTTTATAATGATGAAAGGACAAGAAAGAAACATAGACATTTGCTTGAAGCATTGGGATGATGTCCAGGAGAAGTCCAGCAAATGAAGTCGTCCTCTTGAGCCACATCATTCTTCGCTAAATGATCCGTACAGAAATACTAAAAAAACACTTAGGGAACATTTGTTTCACAGATTATTTTTATTCATGAGGATATGGGATTGAGAAAATTTATTCATATGCTTATTATGAGATAATAAAATAATTATTGTTGGATATATCACACATTTTTACAAAATACATGGAAATAACATTCCCATGTTATATTTCTGGAAAAAAATATTTTCAGGATTAAAGAAATAATCCGTGAAACAAACACTTTTTAAAACTTTGCACATAAGTTTTATTGTAGTTTTTAATAAATTTTAGGTAATAATAAAAAGTATTTAACTAATACTATGTTTAGTTTTGCTTGAAACCTCAAACTGCATGTAAAAAACAAGATAATTTCATAGCATCAAGGTGTTGCTTCACAACTTAATCAATTTGACTAAATGTATTGTCAAACCAAAGAAAGTATAAGTAAAGTCAAATTTTCAATAAAATGAGCACAACAATTATATTGAAGTACGATAATTCAATATTGTAGACAAAACTTAAGTGTAATATTTTAGATGTTTTTAATGTTCTATAATCATAAAATGAAATTTTTTATCTCAATAATTAACGCTTGTATTCAATGTCGACTTTTTTTTTATACACAATGAAAGGAGAAGAAACAAACAAATTAAGACCAAAGAATACATAGCAAAAAACAAAATTATAAGAATAGGTGAAAAGGACACCCATAACATTTGCTTGAAGCATTGGGATGATGTCCGGTGCAGGGGAAGTCCAGCAAATGAGGTCGTCCTCTTGAGCCACATCTTTCTTCGCTAAACGATCCTTACAAAAATATTGAAAAAAAACACTTAGGGAACATTTGTTTCACGGATTATATTTATATTTTTATTCATGAGGATATGGGATTGAGAACATTTATTCCTATGTTTATTATGAGATAATAAAATAATTATTGCTGGATATATCACACATTTTTACAAAATACTTGGAAATAACATTCCCATGTTATAATTCCGGAAAGAAATATTTTCAGGATTAAAGAAATAATCCGTGAAACAAACACTTCTTAAAACTTTGCACATAAGTTTTATTGTAATTTTTAATAAATTTTAGGTAATAATAAAAAGTGTCTAACTAATAGTATGTTTAGTTTTGCTTGAAACCTCAAACTGCGTGTAAAAAACATGATAATCTCATAGCAACAAGGAGTTGTTTCATTGTTACCATGAAAAACTTAATCAATTTGACTAAATGTATTGCCAAACCACTGAAAGTATAAGTAAAGTCAAATTTTCAATAAAATGAGCACAACAATCATATTGAAGTAGGATGATTCAATATTGTAGACAAAACTTAAGTGTAATATTTTAGATATTTTTAATGTTCTAAAATCATAAAATGAAATTTTTTATCTTAATAATTAATAATTAACGCTTGTATTCAATGTCGACTTTTTTTTTATACACGATGAAAGGAGAAGAAAGAAACAAATTAAGACAAAGAATAAATAGCAAAAAACAAAATTATAAGAATAGGTGAAAAGGACACCCATAACATTTGCTTGAACCATAGGGATGAAGTCCGGTGCAGGGGAAGTCCAGCAAATGAAGTCGTCCTCTTGAGCCACATCCTTCTTCGCTAAACAATCCGTACAAAAATACTGAAAAAAAACACTTAGGGAATATTTGTTTCATGGATTATATTTTTATTCATGATGATATGGGATTGAGAAAATTTATTACTATGTTTATTATGAGATAATAAAATAATTATTTCTGGATATATCACACATTTTTACAAAATACCTGGAAATAACATTCCCATGTTATATTCCCGGAAAAAAATATTTTCTGGATTAAAGAAATAATCCGTGAAACAAGCACTTCTTAAAACTTTGCACATAAGTTTTATTGTAATTTTTAATAAATTTTAGGTAAGAATAAAAAGTGTCTAATTAATAGTATGTTTAGTTTTGCTTGAAACCTCAAACTATGTGTAAAAAACATGATAATTTCCTAGCAACAAGGAGTTGCTTCACTGTTACCATGAAAAACTTAATCAATTTGACTAAATGTACTACCAAACCAAAGAAAGTATAAGTAAAGTGAAATTTTCAATAAAATGAGCACAACAATCATATTGAAGTAAGGTGATTCAATATTGTAGACAAAACTTAAGTGTAATATTTTAGATATTTTTGATGTTCTATAATCATAAAATGAATTTTTTTATCTCAATAATTAACGCTTGTATTCAATGTCGACTTTTTTTTTTAAATACAAGATGAAAGGAGAAGAAAGAAACAAATTAAGACCAAAGAATACATAGCAAAAAACAAAATTATAAGAATAGGTGAAAATGACACCCATAACATTTGCTTGAAGCATAGGGATGATGTCCTGTGCAGGGGAAGTCCAGCAAATGAAGCCGTTCTCTTGAGCCACATCCTTCTTCTCTAAACGATCTGTACAAAAATACTAGAAAAAAAAACACTTAGGGAACATTTGTTTCACGGAATATATTTTTATTCATGAGGATATGGGATTGAGAAAATTTATTCCTATGTTTATTATGAGATAATAAAACAATTATTGCTGGATATATCACACATTTTTACTAAATACCTGGAAATAACATTCCCATATTATATTCCCGGAAAAAATTATTTTCAAGATTAAAGAAATAGTCTGTGAAACAAACACTTCTTAAAACTTTGCACATAAGTTTTATTGTAATTTTAATAAATTTTATGTAATAATAAAAAGTGTCTAACTAATAGTATGTTTAGTTTTGCTTGAAACCTCAAACTGTGTGTAAAAAACACGATAATTTCATAGCAACAAGGAGTTGCTTCACTGTTACCATGAAAAACTTAATCAATTTGACTAAATGTACTGCCAAACGAAAGAAAGTATAAGTAAAGTCAAATTTTCAGTAAAATGAGCACAACAATCATATTGAAGTAGGATGATTCAATATTGTTGACAAAACTTAAGTGTAATATTTTAGATATTTTTAATGTTCTATAATCATAAAATGAAATTTTTTATCTCAATAGTTAACGCTTGTATTCAATGTCGACTTTTTTTTTATACACAATGAAAGGAGAAGAAAGAAACAAATTAAGATCAAAGAATACATAGCAAAAAGCAAAATTATAAGAATAGGTGAAAAGGACACCCAAAACATTTGCTTGAAGCATTGGGATGATGTCCGGTGCAGGGGAAGTCCAGCAAATGAAGTCGTCCTTTTGAGCCACATCCTTCTTCGCTAAACGATCCGTACAAAAATACTGGAAAAAAAAACACTTAGGGAACATTTGTTTCATGGATTATATTTTTATTCATGAGGATATGGGATTGAGAAAATTTATTCCTATGCTTATTATGAGATAATAAAATAATTATTGCTGGATATATCACACATTTTTACAAAATATCTGGAAATAACATTCCCATGTTATACTACCGGAAAAAAATATTTTCAGGATTAAAGAACTAATCCGTGAAACAAACATTTCTTAAAACTTTGCACGTAAGTTTTATTGTAATTTTTAATAAATTTTAGGCAATAATAAAAAGTGTCTAACTAATACTCCCTCCGTTCCAATTTATATGACGTTTAAGGTTTTGGCACAGGTATTAAGGAATGCAATTAATTTGTTAAATTTCCTAGAAAATATTAGGTAATTTCCTAATATACCCTTTATCTCTCTAATTAATTCCTTATTATATACTACTCCTACTAAGTATTTATTAAGGGTAGTCTTGGAAAAAGATATTTAATGCAGCATTGGGTTTGTAAAACGTCATATATTTTGGAACAAAATTTTTTCTCTAAAACGTCATATAATCTGGAACGGAGGGAGTAGTATGTTTAGTTTTGTTTGAAACCTCAAACTGCGTGTAAAAACATGATAATTTCATAGCAACAAGGAGTTACTTCACTGTTACCATGAAAAACTTAATCAATTTGACTAAATGTACTGCCAAACCGCCAAACCAGAGAAAGTATAAGTAAAGTCAAATTTTCAATAAAATGAGCACAACAATCATATTGAAGTAGGATGATTCAATATTGTAGACAAAACTTAAGTGTAATATTTTAGATATTTTTAATGTTCTATAAACTTAAAATGGAATTTTTTTATCTCAATAATTAACGCTTGTATTTAATGTCGACTTTTTTTTTTTATACATGATGAAAGGAGAAGAAAGAAACAAATTAAGACCAAAGAATACATAGCAAAAAAACAAAATTATTAGAATAGGTGAAAAGGACACCCAAAACATTTGCTTAAGCATTGGGATGATGTCCGGTGTTGGGGAAGTCTATCAAACAAAGTCATCCTCCCTTCTTCGCTAAAAGATCTGCACAAAAAATAGTATGAAAAAACACTTAAAACTTTGCACATAAGTTTTAACAAAGAGGATTGCTAGCAACATATTTTCTAACACTCTTTTTAACGCACTCAATTTCTATGATTGTGATTTCCAATAAATTCAGCTAATATGCGAGAATGTGTGTTATTGGCATTTTTCTTTAAAAATACACTCCAACATTTTTTTTCTTTTCCGGTCAGAATACACTTCCAACCTTGAATCAAACATTCAATCATATGATGGTAGCAGCTCAACCAGAAATGTCTATTCAAAATTTTGGATGGACAATGTCTTCCACATCAAAATATTCCATACATTGAATGAAACACTGGTTACAATATGATAACAATTCAAATTACGAAGAGGTGAGGTACTAGCGAAATTGGAAAGATGCTATTTCCTTGACCAAGTTTTTTCCATTTTAAGAGAAGGTACATTTTAAACAATCATTTGTTTTTTTTGCTACAATGTAACCAAGACAAATAATGCTAGCAAACAAAATTTTCAGACATTTCGTATTATTGAGTAAAATCTAAATAGAATATACGTATTAAATAATGTCAGTCCTTTGGTCCATAACAAAAATGAGCTCGTAAGGAAGCATAGAGACAGAGTAGATAGAGACCGTATATATAATATAGCATACATATGGACCCCTCTAATGAGTTGTGAACTTGTGATCGTTTTGATTTGAAAAATTCTTTAATTCCTAATTTCCAACTTGCAATGGTTCGGGATGGGGCGTCTTGAAAAATAACACGTCCAGACTGGGCCCGGTGGGTCTAATGTAAACCTTTTTACAGCCCAACATATGGGCTCGGAGGTTTGACCGAATCCTTATCAGCTTTTGAATCAGGGCCTAATCCTAGCCCAAGTTGGTCAGGCCTGTCCGGTTCTCCAAGCTGGATTAGGCTTTAGATCCTGAGAACCCCTAGTCCCGAATACTCCCGATAGTTTTAAGGTTTGACTGAACCCCTATAGTATATATCGTAATCAAACAAAAGGCTCTATAATATTTTTCGACAAAAAAATCTCTATAGTATTTTTACAATTCATCCGCCACAAGGCTTTAATGGTAGACTGAATTCAAGAATTCATTGTATTTTTTAAACTATAAAAATTCAATTACAATTTCAAATTAAAAGTACCTATTAGAAAATGAGTAAACAGTATATATACTAATAAAGTATTTTTGTACTATCAACTAATAAAAAATTAACATGTACGTTAATTTTGTTGTATTTTATAATAATTATTTTAAAAGTTATATTTAACTTGATTTTTATTAGTTGTCAGCGTAAAAATTATCATACTGAAAGTGATAGAAATTAAACTCTTAAAAATTCTCGTAAGTATAAAAAAAAGGGCTAAAATTACTTTGTCTAAACATTTTTTTGTTTTCTTCTAATCAGTAAATGAAACATTAGCCAAGAGGACATGTAAAAAGACTTCACTAACATTGAACTAGTAACGACAGATAGTTTGCAAAAAGTTGTAGATTTAAACCTTACTGTTATTCCTTTCAAAAAAAAAAAAAAACCTTACTGTTATTCTTCTACCAAAAGGGGGAGGTGTGTGATATGTTTTGAGATTTATAATTATTTTAAGAAAAACGAGTTTGAAAATATAAGATTTCCTTGTGATGGAAATTTTGAACATTATAAATTCAAAAGAAAACAAAATATATGCATTTACTCATAACACTTCTAGACTCGAATACCTAATGACTTAGGGTGTGTTTGGTTTAACGTTGGATTGAACGGACATACATTTCAATGCACGTTTTGTGAGGAGTTTTGTGAGAAATAGAAATTCATATCTTTTAATTCAATTGCTGTTTGGGAGCCTCTTAATAGAAAACCAAACATGCACTTAATCATCCGGAATCCTTTTAAGTACCACATCTTACATTAAGATCGTCTTGAGTTCCACAAAGATTCCATAACCATAAAACAAACACCTCCAAATTCACCTCTTGCTGAGCACAAGTGCAACACCAATACATGCTTATTATCTTCGCATTACAATTTGCCATTTGTGTGTGTGTTAGGCCGTACTATTATATAAATTCATTCCTTAAAATTACTGACATGTTTAGCTAGAAGACCAGCAAATTCTCCATTATTCAAACTATATTGACATTTTTTTAAAATGATACACTTTATTCAATCAAGTGATTAATATGTACTTCAGTACTTTATTCTTTGATCGTATTTCTCATTGTATTTATCCTTTGATTATGAATGAAATTGTCTTGATCTCCTTTGCTTTCAAAAAAATCTACTTCAGTACTTAAAAATTTATATAAATTAGTTATTTGAATAATTCACTTAACTAGAGTAAGCCAGTAAGGTGACAAAGAGGCCTTCCGATTGTCATAATTCTCAAATTACTTGTACGTTTCTGCCTTACCTTTACGTAGCTAACCCCTATTGGAAGTGACGACTACAAGTGGCCTTCTGCTAGATCTTGGTGCATAATTGGGAAATATGTCGATCAGAAAGGCCAGGGCACTTTAGCAATATAAGTATGGAACATTCTGCTGTGCCTAAACGCTTCAAGCCACTAAAGTAATCAGTAACCATCCCTCAGAAAATTCCAGTTCACAAAATAAATCCAATTTGTTATTTTCCACAAACTCCAAAAATGCAAAAATTGAGCAGTGCCCATAAAAAAGAAATAAGTAATCGGAAAAATTTTACTTACAATGTTAATGGAAAAAGCCATATCATATCCATTAAAATCAAAAGATGAACATAAGAACATGCTGACTGACAACCTCACACGGTACTATTGATTGGTCCAATAGCACAAAACAAAAGTACTCTGCAGTTGAATAATTAGCTTATCAACCCTAAATTGTCCGTCATATTGTGCAATCCAAGATGCAATAAAGCTCCAGTTCTATTAAGTTTCTGTTGTTGACTTAAGGTCCAGAAACGTCGGAAGTAACTAGGGTGAATTTGTGATATAAGACATGACAAACTGCTATAACTTAAAAAACATCCGGTATGACCCTATATACCATTCAATATAGTACAACATACATTACATTTGTACTTCATTTTTCATTATATCTTACTCCGTATTTCTATAATAAGCTCATTTAGCATAGCAACACATTCAAATTACAAACGACAAAGAAGAGCATATTGCTATCCTTCCCCGGATGACAATGCTTGTAATATATACGATCTGATCTGATCTGATCAAATACACAACAAACAAAACAAGATAATTAGACACACCTATTCGAATCCAGATAAACCACAAATTCACCAATTCGCACTCACTTGAAAGGAAATATCGCCCAGCTAGATTTATTACTATACTTGTACTTGCACTTGCACACAACGCTAGATGAGCAATAATAACACAACTATGTCGATTGTAGAAGAAGATCTGAAACAAAACAAAAAGAAAACCGTAGCTATATTAATTAAGGCGAAACCAGCTTTATTTCACTTTAAATATAATATAAAGAGCCGCAAGAACAGTATCAAATCACCATAAGCAGCAGCAGCAGCAGCAAGTAAAACAACACCGATGCATCATTCATCAATCCAACACCAAGTCGAACTATAATAATAATATATACATAGATATATCTATATACTGGAATAATAACATTAGAGCGAATCGGAATTGAAATACACTTGGAATTTGAAACCTTAGGATAACACAAGCCAAGCCGGTAAGAGTTCAATAATCGACTCGGTAATCGCTGTAATCGTCGCGCGCAGCACTAGCAGCAGCGACGTCGTTATCGACCCTCTCGGCGATTTTGTCCTCTTCGTATTTAAGGCCCTCTTCGAGAGCAAGCCCACCGAGGGCTCCAGCAACAGCGCCAACAGCGAGGCCAGCGCCGAGGCCCATTTTGGGAGCCTTGGGCTTGGAGTCATAGGAGTAATCAAGCGGGGCGGAAGGCCCACTGGGCCCAGCATAACGGTCGAAGAAGGGTCTAGGAGGGGGAGGGGGAGGGGCACCAGAATAGTAACCGGGATAGTAGCCAGGATAGGAGTCAGGGTAAGAGGTGTAGGAGGTGTAAGGGGAGGGTGGTGGAGAAGGGGAATGGGAATGGGAAGGGGTGTATCCTCTGTAGCAGACGAAATTAGGATTAGGATTAGGATTAGGATTAGGGTTAGGGTTAGGGTTGAGGGTGGCGTAATCGAATTGGGGGCGGCCGAGGAGGCCGAGTTTGAGGTGGATCTTGCCGTGGGGGCGACCGGAGGGGCGGGAGAGGGGGAACTTGCGGAGGCGGGTGGAGTCGTGGAGGTCGTGGAGGTCTTTGAGGGGGAGGCGGAGGGTTGCTACGAGGGGTTTGGGGGTGTCGGAGGGTTTGGAGTGGAAGATCTCGAGGGTGAGGAAGGAGTCGTGGAGAGGGAGAGGGAGAGGGAGGGTGAAACGCTCGTTCCACACCGGGGAGGTGTTGCCGGAGTCGTCGGATTTCGTGGCCAGACGCCGCTCAGGGTCCACCCAGAAAACCACGTACGCTTTCAGATCGCCGTTCTTCCAGTTCACGTTCTTCAGCTGCTTCGCCGACACGATCGTCAGGTCCAGATCCACGGATTTCGACGGAGGGGGACGCGATGACGCCATCTTTTTCTTCTCTTTCTCTTCTCTGTATGCTTGCAACTTTCTGTACGCTGAGAAACGGAGCAGATGACAATTTTGATTAAATATATAATTATTATTGTTTTCCTTTCAATCAATGTTTTATTATCCACTTGGTTCTTACTTAACATCAATGAATGTTTAGAAATAAAATAGTCCATTATCAACTCATAACAAATTAATGAAAAGAAAAGAAAAAAAAATAGTTTAGATGAATTTTTTTAGGTTGTTTAGTAAAAAAAAAATAAAAAAATTCTCTTGATTAGTTATATAGAAAGTGAAAAGAATAAAAAATATATTTATATCAAATAAAACAAATGCCTTAAATAAAAAAATGCAATATAAATAAGAATATTTTTGTTATTGTGAAAAAAAATGACATCCTTACTTTTGATTTCCCTCAAAAATGGAGTACTATAAAACACTAATAAACTTGTCAAAAAAATAAATAAAACTCTAATCAAACTCACTTTTAGATCATATTTGGTTTTTTTGTTTGTTATACCCAAATGAAAGAAAGAAGGAAGGGAACATTTTTTCTTTTAGTTTTCCTCCCCTCCTCTTTCTATCCATCTGAAATACACTTTAACAAACAAAAAGTCCTACATTTCCTTTTTACTAACTAGCTTTGAATCTTTTAATGTTAACTAGTATTTTAGCTACATGACAATGATTTATCATTGAGTAAACCACAAATTTAGTCCTTGCAATTGCAAAGTGTTGTTATATTATATTAGTCCTTTAATGAAAGAAAAGTGTAAAGAAGTCTCTAAAATTGCATTTTGTCAATCACATTAGTATGAAAATGGATATTTGATTGCAAAGTGTTGTTATATCTTTAACCAAATTTCCTCTCTAATGTCAGCAAATTAGTTTAAAGGAAGATATTTTTGCCTTGGATATTGGATAAAGTCAAGGGAAATTGGTATTTCTCTTCATTTTGAGATGGTCAATCAAATGAGATATGTTCCTGCCTGAGGGTAACAAAATAATCTTCTTCTGTTGATGTCTTCGGTCCGAGATCTCCTACTAGTGTCCGAATCCTTCTAGGTGAGAAAGGGGTAGGTACCTGCAAAAGACACTCCAACACTCAAGTCAACTTTCGGCTCAGAGCATTTAATAAGGGGTAATAAATGAGGATCAAAAGTTACCGTACTTCGAGGATCGTACTCCTTTTTATACTTACTTTATTGGGCCTTGGACTTTTATGGGCCTGATTATCTTTTGATGATTTGTCATGACTAATTAGCATTACTAATCTCCTTCTAATACCTTGATTATCTTGATAACACCGTACTAGGACTATACATCTCATCCGAATACTCTTTATGGTATTCGGTCATCATGGTGTCCGAAACCTTTTTGTACCTATTCGGCAACTAGCTAACAACTGTTATTTGTAATCTTCGAGTCTATCTTGAAGGGTATTCATTTTTTACTACTGCCTAGTACCCATCCGGTATGGGGGTATTCGGCTATTCCTATTGTCGAGTACCCATTTGGTATACTTGGCCTCCAGCCTCGAGTGAACAGTCATGATGAAGAGGCTTAGAGTTTCGGCTTGTTTGAGGTTAGTGGCTGTTCGTGATGTCTTTTCGAATTCCTGCCATTATGATAGAAAAAAGCCGTTGGGGATGAGGAAAACGAAGCATTGCTTTCTTGTGAACCGTTGGATCTTAGTTGATCTAACGGTTAAGGCTTTCGCACCTTGTGGGTCGTTGTGGGCCTTGGCCATATAAATAGGGTATGGAGGAGATGTCGTCCCTACTTCTTTTATTTACATCTTTCCTAATTAAAGTTTTTGCTCTCGGCTGAATACTCCATTTGTGATCCTTTTCGCTGAGTGAATCAGGTACGAGTTGTCGGTCCTTCTCTTCTTAATCATAGATCTGTCTAGTGCTAGGTTTTTCGAGGAAAAGGAAGTTGTTAATGTTCGATCATCATCTTCGTCTACCGAGGGGTCTGATAGTTTTAGCAAATAGTCTTCGTCCTTGTTTTCTTCTTCGTCTTCTTCTTCGTCTTCTGCCTCTTTCCGAGAGGAGGTGGTCGAAAATGTAATCTTACCTCCGATAAATGAGGTTGTCTCTAGTCGGTCCCCAAAGCGTAAGCCGAGGGTTACCCAAGGAAAGAAGAGAGAATTTCTACCGATAATCCTCACGGAGTATAGCTGGGTAGACGGGGAGGTTGGGTCATACTATACCCGCTACGACGATAAACTTAGTGTTTCCAATTTTTTAAACTATGTAACTGTTTGTACCATAACTGAGGATGAATATTGCCCGATAGCTCTTCAATGTTGTCGGCGAGAAATCAATCCGGAATTTGTCTTCTTAGGGAAGGGGGACTCTCGTAGAAATTTCTTTTATATGTATGACTGTGTCTTCCGGGACCTTCATGTAGCGATCCCTTTTGATGACTTTACCATGGGGGTGCTTCGGGTTTTAAACGTCGCACCCTCTCAGTTGCATCCGAATGGGTGGGCGGCCATTCAGGCCTTTCGGGCCCTTTGTATTTTTAATTTTATCAAGCCTTCTGTAAGTGTCTTTCTGTACTATTTTTGTACTCGGCTGAGGGATGGTTTATGGGTTTCATTAACAAGAAAACCGAAAAGACCTTTATTCCAATCTTTTACCTCTTCTTATAAAAATTTCAAAATCGGCTTCTTCAAAGTTGTCATTAAGCCGAATATAGGGGCCAACCATTTTTATGATAGTAGTGGGAAGGCTCTATTTCCGTTATATTGGGAGAGGACTCCTCGGCGTTATGACAAGTTTCCATAGTCTTTGATGACCGAACATGAACGCCAGGACCTCATATTCCTTGAGTCGCTTCCTAGAAAGCTTCCGGCCAGACGGCTTATTGCTTTGTTTAATTCTTCGAATGTTTTTGTAGATATGTGTGGTAAACTTTCGAGTGTCCTTTTTGTACTTCTCGTTGTTTTTGTTACTTGTATTTGACCAAGTATATATTTGCCGAATCGCAGGTATTATGGCCGAAGCTGGTGGTGATGTGCTCTCTTTCTGCCAAGCAAGAAAAAATAGGGGGAATGCTGTCGGGAATCCTTCTGGTGTAGCTAGTATTCCTCCTGTGGTCAAACAACCTGGGCTGAGGACCCCACCAGAAGATGTTGTGCCACCTCCTCCTGCAGATAATAAAGGTCATGACAAGCATAAGAAGCGCCACCGTAGCCACCATCACTCTCCCGAAGAGGAAACTGGTCACTCGAAAAAATTAAAACAGAAAACACTTGATTTTTTGGGTTTAGGACTTCCTGCAACCGCCCCTACCATGGCTTCCAAGGGGTTTTTTGTGAAGGACTTTCATCCTCGCAAGATGATTAGTCCTAATGATATTTCTGAGATCGGGAGGAACATCCTGAGGTAAGCCGATGCCGCCTCTAACTGGTCGACTTTTTATGAATTTCAGGCCAGAGCCGCGGCCATAGCTCAACATATCTTTATGCACCCTGACAAGGAGGCTGAAAAGTTGAAAAAAGAGTTGAAAGATGCACAATCTTCTAATCAACAAGCCCTTGATGCCAACATTGTTCTTGCCTACGACAATGCTCTGCTAAAAGGCCAGGTCGCTCAACTGAGTGTTACCTTAAAGGAGATGGAAGATAAGGAGGTTCGGGCCGAGAAGGATGCTAAGCTCCAGGCTGATCAGATTAAAGAATTGAAGCTTTTGTTGGCCCAAGTAAAAAAAAGAAAGAGATGCCGAGAAGGTTGCAAAAGAGAAGGTAACGGCCTCTGCACAAGATAAGATTTTTGTCGAGCATGAGGCTGGATTTCATCACGCTATCCGACAAACTCTCTATTATTTTGATATCCCCAACCGTTCGCTCTTTGACATGGACAAGGATGTTTATGATGGCCGAATGGTACTCATTGATGACATTCCAGAGGACGCGGTCCTTGAGAACCCTTTCCAGCAGTCGATTCCGAATGGTGGGACCGAATATACTTAAGGTGATGTAGAAGAGGACGGAGAAGGTGAAGAGGAGAACGCTGAGAATGTTGGGAACCGGGTGCCTCCTGCTTAATCAAATTTCATGTATTTTCGGCCAGAAGAGCGGTATATGACTTTTGTAACCTTTTACTATTATTAATATATATCAGTTCCCATCTTTCGGCCTCTACTTTCTTATTTTGTACTTAGAATAATATCGTTGGTTTAACTGACAGTCGACTACTTTGTGAATTTAGGGTTTACAAGATAAATCTATAAGTAAAATATGAATGCGATGCCGAAACTATCATTGAGTAATATTGCATAACCTTAAAAGATTAATATTTAACCAAGTTTTGGTTGTATGTGTTCGGCTCAAGTGTGTTTTAACCGATAGGTGCTACCTTGTTTTTTGAGAAACAATCAAACAGTGATTCCTTAGTCGAGTAGGAATATTGAGGAGGAAAACTATTTGCGGTGAAGTTCCAAATGGTAACTCCTTAACCGAGTAGGGATACTCGGGAGGAATGTTGCAAATCCGAATGGTGCATTGATGCGTAAAATGCGTTCGCAAAGGGCAAGCGTACCCTATGCAGTAGTAACAGTGGACTCTAGGAGTCCGGATATCGAACCCAAAGGACCAGTCGCGTTCCCAAATAATTAATCTCGCAAATAACTAAGCAATCCAGAATATAAAAATCAAATTGAGAAGAATGTTGGTCAATTATTCTTTTCAAAAGAAAGAGAATCGGAGCAGAAAGATTACTGTGAGAACAATTATGATAAAGAAGCCTAGGATTGTGATTTCACATGTACCCCTTTTTCCCCCAATTCTAATCTTAATAAAATTCCTAAATGTGTTACTTGCCAGCGACCTCTTAAATTCGTTAATTAACAATTGATCATAGTTAATAACGCTATTTCTCCTAATTTAATTCCCAATTGATCATAGGTGAATTAATTTAGAGCAACTGATAAATCTCAGAGAGGTTGATTAACAGGTTAATCTACTGGAAATTCATACAATAAGTTTGATCATGCAAATTGTACAAATCCAATCACTTCACAGTTCAGTTAATCGCAAACAATTGATCATAGACAAGAGATTAACTTATGTTTAGACTGATCGGTCCTAAAAGCAATAAAAGTAGTGAAGAGATACAAATAACTGAATAACATCGAGGTTTTATTAAAATTAGAACCGGGGTACAAGGGTACAGCTACATCACAATCCGGGGCTAAGAGAAACTAGTCACTCATGTTCATGATTAAGCCAGAAAACTCAAAAGAAGACATAAAGATTACAAAAGGGAAGAAACTTTACAGTGATGATCCCCAATGGTTTCTCTACGTCCTCCCGCAGCTCAGAGTCTCTCACAGGACCTCTTTCTCACCCACAACCCTCAATTTTTGAAATAGAACAAAAGATAAAGATAAAAGGGTTTCCTATCCTATTTATAATAATTCAAAATTTAAATGGCTGACAGCGCAACTTACCATGGCCGTGGTAAAATGACCACGGCCGTGGTCCTTGCATAAAAGTCCAATTCTACTACGCAACCAGCATGGCCATGGTTAAATTTACCATGGCCATGGTCCTTGCGTTACTTCAATTCTGGCCTTTTTTTCTTGGTCCTCTAGACAGTGGCATTTTTGCTCCAAAAAGTGCAATTTTCAACTCTTTTCCTCATGAAGCCTCTTGAGTACCTGTCTTGCACCAACTAACACCAAACAGTGAGTTTTGCCAATAAAATATATTCAAAATGTATGAAAATGGCATCTAAACTCACATCAAAATACAATCAAAGTCCGGTTTATCATGCATCCTTAGCCGAGTAGGAGTACTCAGGAGGAAAACCATTTGTGGTGAAAATCCGAATGGTACTTCCCTAACCGAGTAGGAGTACTCGGGAGGGAGACCATTTGTGAAGAAGTTTCGAATGGTACATCCTTAGCCGAGTGAGAGTACTCTGGAGGGAAACCATTTGTGAAGAAGTTCTAAATGGTACATCCTTAGCCGAGTGGGAGTACTCGGGAGGGAAACCATTTGTGAAGAAGTTCCTAATGGTACATCCTTAGCCGAGTAGGAGTACTCAGGAGAGGAACCATTTGTAGTAAATATTGACTGTTGAAAAATAAATAATCATAGACATGCCAAGAGATGTGTTTCATTAATTCACTTAAAAAGGCATGCCACGTTAAAACCTTCTCGGTAAAAATCCTTTCACGTTCTTGTAGGGATAAAAAGCCGAGTAAGGAAAAAGAGTACATCACCCAATTACATAATCAACTGAAATAATATTTAAGGTGGGTCAAATTCCATGTTCTCAGCACCACCTTTCATGATAGCTCTTTTAACTTGTATGCCCCATTGTTGAGGTTTTGCCGGATTCTAAATGGGCAGTCCCAAATAGCTGCCAATTTTCCTTCACGGGCATTTCTTCGTGCATCGCCCTAAACTCTCAGGACTAGGTCTCCTTCTTTGAACTCTCTTGGCCTCAATTTTGAGTTAAACCTCTTGGTCATCTTCTGTCTACATGCTTCGGCGGTTAGGCGTGCTCGGTCATGCACTTCTTCGACGAGATCAAGCTCAACCCTAATGGAATTTTCATTTTCTGATGCTTCAAAGTTTAGTCTTCGGAAAGTTGGTTCCCTACTTCTATTGGAATCATAGCTTCGGTTCCGTATACCATTCTAAATGGTGTTTCTTTGATTGTTGATTGTGGAGTGCACCTGTATGCCCACAGAACTTCAGGTATCTCTTCGGCCCACGCACCCTTAACTGCACCCAATCTTTTCTTCAGTTATCCCAAAATGACCATATTGGCGGATTTCGCCTGCCCATTTGTTTGCGGATGTTTGACCAAGGTCACCCTATGTTTTATCCCTAGGTCCTCCAGAAATATATTCAGCTTTTTATCCGTAAATTACAGCCCGTTGTCGGTGATGATCACGTATGGAATGCCGAAATGCATGATTATGTTTTTCCATAAAAACTTCTAGACATTTTGAGCTGAAATGGTTGCTATGGGTTCGACCTCTATCCATTTTGTAAAGTAATCAACAACCACTATAAAAAAATTTGCACTACCCCTTGGCTATAGGAAAAGGTCCCAGGATATCGACCCCCCAAACGGCGAAGGGCCATGGTGAAGAAATAGCATGTAGCTCGTCGGCCGGCTGATGGATAAGGTTACCATGCTTTTGGCATTGGGTGCACTTTTTGACATATTCGGCACACTCATATTTGAGGGTTGGCCAGTAATACCCTGCTCTTAACACACGAGTGACCATCTTGCCTCCACCGGAATGCATGCCATAGATTCCCTCATGCAGCTCCTTTATGACGTACTCGGCTTGATCCTTATCAAGACATTTAAGCAACAAGGTGGAAAACCCCCTCCTGTACAACTCTCCGGCTACCAGAACGTACCTTGCGACACTTACCCGTAACTTCTTTGCCTTCTCCTTATCCTCCGGAAGAGTACCCTGTGACAAATACTGTTGGATCTCGGCCATCCAAGGGTCTTTGGGTGCCGAGATCTACATGCATTCTTTGGTGGTCACGCTAGGATCGGGTAACATTCTTGAATAAAAGTTCTAAGCTGCCCCAATTTTTTTAGGGCTAGCCAGTTTGGCAAGTTGATCGGCCCAATCGTTGTGTTCTCGGATCAGGTGCTTTACTTGGACCTCATTGAACTCTTCTTTTAGTTGCATGAAAGCATGATAGTATTTAAGAAGTTGTGGATCTTTGACTTGGAAAACACCATTAATCTGTTCGGCCGTAATTTGGGAATCACTCCAACATTCTACCTTTCGAGCTGCCATCTCCTTGGCTAACCTGAGTCCGGCTAGTAGTGCTTCATATTCGGCTTGATTATTAGACGCTCTAAAACTGAAATGTAAAGACTGCTCTAGTCATATTTGGTTTGGTCCTTCAAGGATGACACCTGCACCACTCCCAAGTTGATTGGACGAGCCGTCAACGTGTACACTCCACCATTCATCTTCGAAGTGCTCGGCAGGGTGCAACTCATTGACTAAGTCTGCCAAGCATTGTGCCTTGATGGGACTTCTCGACTCATACCTTATATCAAACTTCGAGAGTTCTACTAACCAAGCCATCATTCGTCAGGTCAGTTTCGGCTTCTTTAGTATCTTTGCTATGGGGCAATCAGTCCTGACGACTACTTGGTGGCTCTGAAAATATTATCTTAGGCTCCTTGCAGCGTTTACTAGTGCCAATGCTGCCTTTTCTATCGTCTGATACCTCGTCTCGGCTTCTTATAGTACTCGGTTGATGAAGTATATGGGTGCTTGGCCCTCTACATGTTCTTGTGCTAACACTGCACTTATGGCTTCTTGAGAGATCGAGATGTACAGGACTAACTCCTTTTGAGGGTCCAGTTTCTTGAGTACCGGTGGGGCAGAGAGGGTCCTCTTCAGATCTTGAAAGGCTTCTTCACAATGTTGATCCCGCAAGAAATTATTGGATGCCTTTAATAACTTCATGATAGGTTTCGCCTTTTCGACTATCCTAGGTAGGAATCGCGATAGGGAAGTGATTTTTCCAGTTAGTCTTTGAACCTTGATAGATGCTTTATATGCTTACATATCTTAGCATTTATCTGACATTTTTCATGACTTAGAACTTTGTTTTAATCAATTTTAGGCTAATCTAACTATTATTTAGAAGTAGTGTTAATATTGCTAATCCTTTAGGAGTTTTACTAGCTTTTGATATTTTGTTGTAGGAATAGAAGAAGAATTAAAGAATTTGGAGCATGAGTCATTGGAAGTTCAAGCCAACATCTTTGGAAGCATATTTTGAAAGCCAAAAGCCAACATCTTCCTTTTATCTTGCTGAGGCCGGGCTTGAGAAACTTGAGGCTGGGCCTGAGAATGAAGAAATCTCCCTTTGCTTGCTGTCAACCTGAGGCTGGGCGTGAGAATGCTAAGGCTGGGCGTGAGGACCTTCAAGTTGTACCTTGATGCCTTTTCTGAAGCTGAGCGTGGGAAGACTTGAGGCTGGACGTGAGGGTGCTGATGTGGCTTAAGTGGTGCGAAAACAAAGATATTTATGAGGGAAAAGTGATCATTTGGCATTCATTGACGTTGCAGACCTTTTCTTGGCTTGGAGTGACACTTGGAGAGCTTCCTTTGGGTTCCCATGGCTTCTACTTCAAGTTTCTTCCTTTCTTCTTCATTTTTGTTGCTGCACATGTCTATGTGTAGCTAATTTCACCCTTGTTGGGGTTTGATGTAGTTGACCCAAAACTCATGTATACTCTTTAAGTTTTTAATCAAAGTTTATTATTCATGTTATGTGCTTTTTCTTTCTTTTAATGCTTGCTTTGGCTTGATCACCCTTTGCTTGATTTTGTGGTTTGAATCCGATTGGAAAATGTTTTTAAACCTAGAAATGGAGAAGAGCACCTAATGGGGTTTGTTGCTAGGAATAGAGCAAAACCCATTAGTCATCTTTAAACTCTTGTTCTTCTCTCAAGTATCTTGGTTGATTTATGCAAGGAATTGATAGGTTGGTCAAGAGACTTAGGTTTTCACTCTAAGGAATTAGGGTTTAAACATCTTTGTGAGTTGATGATAACATTTGGATAATGAACTTGATTAGTGGCTTTTGAATGCATGGGTGAGTGGTTAACGAAGTCAAACCCCAACATCTCGTATTATTGTCGTGAACTCTCTATTTTCTGCATTTTACTTGCTTGAGAAAATTCCAAAAATAGTTTCTAGTTGATTTAATTGTCAAGTTTAGATTTTTAGTGCCTTATTCCAACTTTACATCCATTCCATATTTACTGCTTATTTGTTGTTCTAGCAAGTTCCTTATGCAAATAGCTAAATATTGAACAAGTCCCTGTGGATATGATACTTGGATTTACCAAGATACTACTTGCAAGACTTGGTTCACTTGCCAAGGAGTTAACAAGTTTTTGGCGCCGTTGCCGGGGACTTGTGTCTCAATATTTAGCAATCGGCATATAGATTACTTTCTAGACTTAACCATTTTATTTATTCTTTGTTTAGTTTCAATTTTCATTCCAATTTTTAGCTTGTACTAATTCTCTTTTCTAGTGTCTTTTGCTTTGTTGTATGCGAGGTAAGGTTCGGCAAGAAGAACTAGTTCCCTTAGATCAAGAAATTGAGAAGACTTGTCGCAAGAACAACGCTCTCGGCAAGAAGCAAAAGCAACTAGAAAAGCGAGCTAGGCAAGAAGCTATCTTTTCACCTCCATTTTCTCCACCTCGAACACCATTATCTCTTTTACCTCCTATCATTGAGGAGCCCATTATGGCGGGAGAAGAAGCACAACCTCGCCGCACTCTTGAAGAATATGCTACAGTTGTTGGTCCAAGATTCTTTACTAGCATTGCTAGGCCGGAATTGGAAGTCGCCAATGTGTCTATGCCGTCTACTCTCATTACCTTGATCAAGTGCAACCAATTCCATGGTTTGCCTCATGAAGATCCTTATGCTCACTTGGCCACCTTCATTGAGCTTTGCAATACAGTCAAGATTGACCAAGTGCCGGATGACTACATTCGCTTAAATATGTTCCCTTTCTCGCTTGCTGACAAAGCCAAGCTATGGCTCAACTCTCATAAAGAGCATAGCTTGCGCACTTGGGATGAAGTGGTGTCAAAGTTTTTGAACAAGTATTTTCCTCAATCCAAGACTACTCAAGGCAAGACGGAGATTTTCTCTTTCCATCAAGGTGTGGACGAATCACTTAGTGAAGCTTGGGATCGTTTCCAAGGCCTATTGAGAAAGACCCCCACACATGGATTTAGTGAACCTCTCCAACTCAACATGTTCATAGATGGATTGAGGCCACAAACTAAGCTTATGCTTGATGCCTCGGCGGGTGGGAAGATCAAATCGAAACCTTCGGATGATGCTATAGAGTTGATTGAGAACATGGCATCTAGTGATTATGAAGTTACTCATGATAGAGGCACAACTTCCAAGAAGGGAATTCTAAAGCTTTGTTCACAAGATGCCATCTTGGCACAAAACAAGCTCTTAACCCAACAAATATACACCCTCACAAAGCAAATTTCTACACTTCCACAACAACTCAAATTGCTAAACTCTAATCAAGGTCATTCTCAACAAGTGATGGGTTGTTCTTTATGTGGAGGAGGTCATGAGAATGGGTTATGCATGATTCAAGAAGGGGCACATGAGGAGTTGAACTACATGGCCAACCAAAATCGCCAAGGTAACTTTGGGAATTATGGTTATAACCAAGGCCAAGGCCACGGTCAAGGCCAAGGTTGGAAGACTCATCCGGGAAATAATTGGAAGCAAGATCAAGGAGGATCTTCTAATAGACCTTCTCACCAAGGTCCAAACATATATGAGAGGACTAGCAAGCTTGAAGATACTTTGACTCAATTCATGCAAGTGTCCATCTCAAATCAAAAGAGCACCGAAGCTTCCATCAAGAATCTTGAAGTTCAAGTTGGTCAACTTGCAAAGCAACTAGCGGAGCAAAAGAGTGGAAATTTCTCGGCCAACACTACCCCTAATCCCAAGGAAAATTGTAGTGCCGTTATTACAAGGAGTGGAGGAGGGGCTGGTTTGAAGGATGATGAAGTTGAGAAGAGTGAAAAAGTATTGAGGGAAAATGAGTGTGGAGAAAAGAGTGAGGAAAAAAAGGAGGTAGAAAAAAGTAAAGAAGAAGAAAAAAATGAAAAAGAGAGTGATGAAAATGAAAAAATAGATGAGGGAGTAAGTGAGCGGAAATGCAAAAATCAAATTGTGAGAAAAGGAAAGAAGGTGATGAAGGAAGTGCCCGTTAAGGAGTTGCCATACCCTCTAGTTCCTAGCAAAAAGGACAAGGAGGGGTACTTTGCTCGTTTCATGGATATTTTCAATAAATTGGAGATCAATATCCCCTTTGGAGAAGCTCTTCAACAAATGCCTCTTTATGCCAAGTTCATGAAAGATTTGTTGACCAAGAAAAGAAAATATGATGAAAATGTGACTATGAAATTGGGGGGTAATTGTAGTGCAATTATTCAAAAGACTCTTCCTCCGAAGTTTAAAGATCCCGGAAGCTTCACCATCCCATGCACAATAGGAGAGCTATCAATTGGCAAAGCTCTCATAGATTTAGGGGCGAGCATCAATTTGATGCCCCTATCTATGCTCACAAGAATTGGCAACATGGAGGTGAAGCCAACAAGAATGACGTTGCAACTTGCAGACCGCTCTATCAAATGTCCCTATGGAGTAATTGAGGATGTTCTTGTCAAGGTGAAAGATTTCACTTTTTCGGTGGACTTTGTCATAATGGACATGGAGGAGGATAAAGAGGTTCCCATTATTTTGGGAAGGCCTTTCATGAGGACCGCCCAAGTAGTTGTGGACATGGGAGTTGGCCAACTTCAACTTAAGTTAGAAGACCAAGTGTTGACTTTTAATATCTTTGAAGCCATGCAACATCCTAGTGACCACCAAGATTGCTTTAGAGTGAATACTCTTGATGAAGTGGTGGCTAGTGCTACAAAGCAACTACATGTACATTCACCTCTTGAGAGGGCCTTGATTAAAGCTTTTGATCATCTTACCTTGCAAGAAGAGAAAGAAATTGAAGAGATTTTAATGCAACTTGAAGTCCTCAAGGAGATTCCACTGGGGGAGGAGGAAATAGAAGACTTGAAGAAGGATGAGGTGGTAGAGAAAACAAAGCTTGAATTGAAAGTTTTACCACCTCACCTAAAGTATGTGTTCTTAGAAGGCCATGATGAAAAACTGGTGATTATTAGCAACTCTTTGTCCAAGATGGAGGAAGACAAGCTTGTGAAGGTTCTTCAAGCAAACAATGAGGCTATAGGGTGGTCTCTTTCCGACCTTAAGGGAATAAGTCCATCCTATTGCATGCACAAGATAATGCTTGAGAAAGATTACAAGCCAATTGCACAACCTCAAAGAAGATTGAATCCTACTATGAAGGAGGAAGTGAGAAAAGAAGTGCTAAAATTGCTTGAAGCCGGAATGATCTATCCAATCTCGGATAGTGCATGGGTAAGCCCTGTGCAAGTGGTGCCTAAGAAAGGTGGGATGATCGTGGTGAAAAATGACAAAAATGAACTCATTCCCACAAGAACGGTGACCGGATGGAGAATGTGCATCGATTATAGAAAGTTGAATGACGCCACTCGGAAGGATCATTTTCCTCTTCCATTTAAGGACCAAATGTTGGAGAGGTTAGCGGGGCAAGCTTATCATTGTTTCTTGGATGGCTACTCCGGATACAATCAAATAGCTGTTAATCCGGAGGATCAAGAGAAAACAGCCTTCACTTGTCCTTTTGGTATTTTTGCTTATCGGAGGATGCCATTTGGGTTGTGTAATGCCCCCGCGACCTTCCAACGATGCATGCTTGCCATATTCTCTGACATGGTGGAGAAGTGTATTGAAGTGTTCATGGATGACTTCTTCGTATTTGGTCCTTCATTTGACTTGTGCCTAGCAAATCTTGAGCTAGTGTTGAAAAGGTGCATTGAAACCAATCTTGTCTTGAATTGGGAAAAATGTCACTTCATGGTGCGTGAAGGCATAGTGCTAGGTCACAAGATCTCCTCTAGAGGGATAGAAGTTGACAAAGCCAAGGTGGATGTGATAGAGAAGTTGCCACCTCCAAGCAATGTGAAAGGAATCTGAAGTTTTCTTGGCCATGCGGGTTTTTATAGGCGGTTCACAAAAGATTTCTCAAAAATTGAAAAACCGCTATGCAACCTTCTCAACAAGGAGACTCCTTTCAACTTTGATGATGAGTGCTTGAAAGCATTCAATGTGCTAAAAGGGAAACTTGTGTCCGCCCCGGTGATTGTGGCCCCTAATTGGAAGCAAGACTTCGAATTGATGTGTGATGCAAAAGTGACTATGCAGTAGGAGCTGTTTTGGGGCAGCGGAAGGACAAAGTGTTTCATGCCATTTATTATGCAAGCAAGGTCCTCAATGATGCCCAATTGAATTATGCTACCACCGAGAAGGAGCTCCTAGCCATTGTCTATGCCTTAGAGAAATTTCGGCCTTACTTGATTGGTTCAAAAGTCACGGTGTATACCGACCATTCCGCCATCAAGTACCTTCTCACCAAGCCCGATTCAAAGCCTAGACTAATCCGATGGATCCTTTTGTTGCAAGAATTTGATTTGGAGATCAAGGATAAAAAGGGTAGTGAGAATTTGGTAGCCGACCATCTTTCCAGGCTTGTCAATGAAGAGGTGACTACACAAAAAAAAGAGATTAGAGATGAGTTTCCCGATGAAGTTTTGCTTATGGTGAAGGAAAGACCATGGTTTGCCGATATGGCCAATTTCAAGGCCACCGGGGTAATTCCTGAAGATATGACATGGCAACAAAAGAAGAAGTTCTATCGGGATGCCAACTATTATGTGTGGGATGATCCATATTTATTCAAGATTGGGGCGGATAATTTGTTAAGAAGGTGTGTGTCTCATGAGGAAGCCAAGAATATCTTGTGGCATTGCCACAACTCTCCCTATGGAGGCCATTACAATGGGGAGAGGACAGCTGCAAAAGTCTTACAATCTGGCTTCTTTTGGCCCACTATATTCAAAGATGCCCATCACCATGCCCAAGCTTGTGACAAGTGTCAAAGGACGGGGAATATTTCCAAGCGCCATGAAATGCCACTTCAAAACATGTTGGAAGTGGAGGTTTTTGATTGTTGGGGTATAGACTTTGTTGGACCCCTACCATCTTCTTACTCCAATGAATACATCTTAGTGGCGGTGGATTATGTCTCCAAATGGGTTGAAGTAGTAGCTGCCCCTAAAAATGATGCTAAAATCGTCATTAAGTTTCTCAAGAAGAACATCTTTGCTCGGTTTGGAGTGCCAAGGGTACTCATAAGTGATGGAGGGTCACATTTTTGCAATGCTCAATTGAAAAAGGTGCTTGAGCATTATGATGTCCGTCACAAGGTAGCCTCACCCTACCACCCCCAAACAAATGGCCAAGCTGAGGTTTCCAACCGTGAGATCAAAAGAATCCTTGAGAAGACCGTAGCATCTTCAAGAAAGGATTGGGCTATGAAGTTGGATGACACTCTATGGGCATATAGAACGGCATTCAAAACTCCTATTGGTCTCTCACCCTTCCAAATGGTGTATGACAAAGCATGTCACTTACCGGTTGAGATGGAACATAAGGCCTATTGGGCCCTCAAGTTCCTCAATTTTGATCCATCTCAATCGGCGGAGAATAGGGAGTTGCAACTACATGCGCTTGAAGAGATGAGGCTCAATGCATATGAGTCCTCCAAGCACTACAAGGAGCGAGTGAAGGCCTATCATGACAAGCACATAGTGAAAAAAACCTTTCAACCGGGACAACAAGTTCTTCTTTTCAACTCCCGGTTGAGGTTGTTTCCAGGCAAGCTCAAATCCAAGTGGTCAGGTCCATTCATCATCAAGAAGGTCAAACATCATGGAGCTATTGAAGTAGAGGATCTGACAACACAAAGAAGTTGGGTGGTAAATGGCCAAAGACTCAAGCCATATTTGGGTGGTGATGTTGAAAGACTCACTACCATTGTGCTTTTCAATGACCCTTGAGGTCTTTGGCTTGTAAAGCTAGTGACGTTAAACAAGCGCTTACTGGGAGGCAACCCAGCATTTCTCACCCTTTCTCTTTTTAATTTTTTGTCATTTGAGTTAGTTTAACTATTACTTGGTTTACGTTGTTTGAATTTTCTGTTATGTTTTTGTTTTGGAGTGTGAATTGCTCATGATCACTTAGCATCTTTGGTGCACATGTTGAGTGAGTGCTAAATAAGCTTTTTCTTGGTAGTTCTTGCTCATTTTGTTAAAAGAGAATTCTGCAGAAAAAAAAATTATGCAGCTGAGTTATCATAGCTTGAACTAATTTGGAAAAGCTTGATTTGTCTCAACAAGTGACATCATTGATGCAAAGTGTTTAAGTGTTGATTTAGTAAGTTGCTAAAAAAAAATTCTGTCAATTTCAAGCTAAGTGTGGAATTATTTCATAATTGTTGCCATTTAGATACTTAGCTTTGTACATTCTCATGCCTAATGTGGCAAGTTCAAGTCCCTGGAGCCATTCATTCATCCAAATTGGCAAATTAATTGCCTCATGGACCAACCATTTGTCACATGTCAAGGCAAATTCAACGTGAACATGAATATGAATTTGTGCTGCAAATTCATGGATTCAATGACCAATCATGCGGTGCCACAAGGTAGCCAAGATAAGCATTCATTCAAGTCAAGTGGTGGCATTGCTTTTGGTAAGCAATTGCTGCACTATTTCTTTCTCTGCCACATTGACATGAATATACTCATGGTCAACATGGCTTTGTGCTGCAATTTAATTGGTCCAAGGACCAATCATGTGTCAATTCCCCTGCAGCTCAACGTGGAATTAATTGATCCAAGGATCATTTAATTAAGTGCAAAAATTGGCACTTTGTTCCCTGCCTCTTTGAAGCCATGCGTCATTTTTTTCCTTAAGCTAGCTTGGAAATCAATTTGCTGCAGGCACTCAATTAATTTGCTTCAATTTTAATTGCCCTAGGGACCAATTCCTCTCGGCCAAAATGAAGCCAGGCGTCAACTTTCCTAAGCCAGGCATGGCCTCTTGAATTGAGTTGCAAATTGTGCAATTTTTGCACAATTCTCTCTGCCACTCTCACGCCCAGCGTCATTTCTTCCAAGCTAGGCGTGGGTTGCTCCCTTTTGCTCTTTTAATTTCGAAAATTACTTGTTTGCCTCAGGTAGTTTGACGCTGGGCCTCAATTTCCCCAAGCTGGGCGTGAGCTTTGGTTATTTAAGCACCTGACCCATTTCTTTTTACACTTCACTTCTTTCTCTCTAGTTTTTCTTTCTCTTTCGAACCACACTCACAGCAGCACATTCTTCACGCCATTTTCTTCTTTTCTTTTTCATATCATTTCGAGCTTTGATCATTGTGAGTTCATTTTTTTTCTTTATTTCTCTATCATGTTTCTACTTTGTCTTTCTTAGTTCTTAACATGTTTTCCTTTCTTTATTTATTTAAATGTTGCTACTTGTTTTCCATAGTTTGAATGTTCATTACTTGCTTTTCTTAGTGTTTCTGGTTGATCTCTGCTATTGGGTTGTTCTCTTTCTTTGTTTTTCAAATTTGTGATTTTACACATGTTCAAGTTTTTCTTTTTCCTTCTAGTTTTAAGTGTGCCTTTTAAGTGTTTGGTGAAATGCCTAAGTGAAATTTGCTTGTGATTTCTCACTTGTTCTGTGATCCTTAGGCTTAACTTCACTTTCTATTGGCTTGTTTAAGGCTAGTTTTATGGTGTTGAATCTTGCGGTGTTTTGCTACTTTCTTTGTTAGTTAATGTTTTTTTTCTTTCGTTATTTCCCTTGTGTTTTCAGTTGTTTCTTTTTATTGTAGTTACTTTTTCTTCTTTTTCTATTGCCTTGGGTTAGTCTTAGAACTAGTTCTTGTTGCTATTTAAACCAAGTTTTTTTTTTTCTCATTCTTCTGTTGTTGAGTTTTCTTATTGTTATGTTCTCTTGTGTATTTGCTTTAGGATGGCTACCCCTCAAACTAAGGTTTATAAAAAAAGGAAGACCACTGCAGCTGGTTGCTTATATCCTCCAAGGCAGAACCCAAGGCCCGAATTTCAGAAGTACTACTACAAATCCAAGGCCCATGAGGAGCTCTATAAGACCTATGAAAACAGGTCATTGATCATGGAAAGACAAATTAGGTTGGAGCCTGAGGCATTTCCTGAATTTCAAGATGAGCTAAAAAGGAGAAATTGGACACAAATGGGGACTTATCCAATTTCGGCCAATATTGCGTTGGTTAGAGAATTCTACTGCAATGCAAGGCAAATTGAAAATCAAGATTCTCCTTCTTTTGTAAGCTATGTCAGAAGCAAGCCCATCCCATTCAACGCGGAAAGAATCAATAGAATTTTGGGAACTACTTTGACCCTAGGCTCATGCATGTATTCCAGGATAGTAGAGAAGGATGAAGTGAGTTATTCTGAGGTGGAGAAGGTCGTTTGCAAGCCGGGTTGTCAATTCACGTATACTGATAAGGGAAATATCTCTCACATTTTGACCCAAGATCTCACACCTATTGCCCGACTTTGGACAGCTTTCATCCATTCCAACCTTTCTCCGTGCTCGCACAGATCAGATATCCAGGCTGAGAGGTCTATCCTTTTATACTGCATCATGAAAAAGATAAAGATAGATGTTGGCAAGCTCATTGCTGAGGAAATTCAGAGTTGTGCTAACCAGTCTGGAGCAGCTTCTTTAATCTACCATTCTCTAATCACTATTTTGTGTCAGTGCTCTGGGGTTGCGGATGTGCAAGAGCCTCCTTTTTTGAAGTTGGGGGCAACCAATCCATAGGAGTTATATCATGCAACATTGTTATACAGAGAAGGTGCAACAGTCACGCAGTGGACCTAGATCATCTTCTCAGGCTCCACCTCTCCCCCGTCCTTCAGCCCCTCGTACACAGAAAGAGTGTTTGGCAGCCCTACAGCAAGAAGTTGCTCACCTAAGGGCATTCGTTCAGCAAACAGCTGTTCACCAGAATGCAGCTTCACAGCGCATAGAGGAACGACAAGAAGCTCTTTATAGATACTTATCCAGGGTGACAGATGGAATGCATGACTTGTCTCTTCACATGCCCGGTTTACCTCCGGGATACCACTTTCCATCAGCTGCTGAAGTTTCTGTTGATGTGGCTTGGCCACATTATCCTAGGGACCAGGATAATCCCCAGGGAGGAGGAGGGTCTGCTGCTGCTGATAGGGATGTTGATGCACACTTGGAAGAGGAAGGAGTGGCGGAAGGCTAAGCTCTTAGCCTGATGTTGAGGGAGTCATATTGTGTTTATGTTTTTTTTTTTTTTGTCTTATGTTTATGTTGTGTTTAGCTGTTATTGTTTAACTTGTGTGATGTGCTAGATTTTAATTTCCAGTTAATGTGTTTTTAGATTAAACATGTGTGAAGTGTGTGGTTTGAGATTTTGGCACAATTTTAGTTCATCCATTGCATGAGTTCTTGAGGATGTTAAATTCCATTGTGATATGATTGTATGCTTGTGGTTGTACTCTGATATGCATAGTTGGATGCAGTGTTGTAGTCCGTGCGGTTAATGAGTTTGGCATGATGTTGTTGAAAATCATTGAGTGCTTGTTTTAACCGTGTGAGTATTTGAGCTTCCATTGATTTATTTGATTGAGTGCCACCATTGGAATGTGTACAATTGGTTTTGCTTGAATCTCTGTTACCTTGAATTGCAATTGCTTGTTGAGAAGTGATCAAGGCATTTTATTCTTGTGAAAATTTTAGCCACTGGACCAAATAGCTAACCTAACAATTTGTTGTCCTTTGCATGACCCCCTTTGAGCCAAACACATTTTTTTATTCTTGAATCCTTGAGCCTAAAAGAAAGACAATTGCTTCCCACACCTTAGGGATAGGAGAGCAAATCATTTTTGATAGTGGATTGCAAGAGTTTAAGTTTAGGGTTTTCTGTGTGATTTACCAAGAAAGGATAGCAATGTTGGGAATCTTTATGTGGTTTCTTATTTTCAAGCCACCCTTGTGTCATGTTAAAAAAAAAATCAATTTTAAAAAAAAAAAGAAGAAAAAGAAAAAAGTTTGAAAAGTAAGCAAGGTGGCTCAATAATTCTTGTTGTGATGTTGGTCAAGGTTGTTTCAGCATTGGGATACATTGAATGAAGGTTTTCATTGAACTTGAGAAGTTGGAATTGTTGGATGAATTGTGATCATAGAAGATGCTCTCCTATTCTCTTGTGGTGTAATTTTGCTTATCCGAAAAAAACCAAAATTCTTTGTAGCCCAGCCAAGATTCGACCTAATAAAAGACCTTTGTGATCTTTGCATGCATGTGTGGTCTATTGGTTTCTTTTGAGATGAAAAGCAAAAACTGAATTGTGTGGTTTCAATGTGTGTGATTGAGAGATACACTTGCCCAGATACACTTGTGTGCTTGAGAGAAACACCTTTTTTTGTGAGGGAACAAGTGCTCTTTGGTTTTTCAATTTCAGTCATTGCCATGCTTGTTATTCTCTTAAGGAATTATTTGCATTTGTATCTTGCTGTGAAATTTTGTGTGGGCACCACAGGGTATGGTTATTCATTTTGGAAATTCTTGCTCAAAAACTTGAGTTGAAAGCATGTGTGGATGGATGTGATGTGGTGCTTGATCTTCAAACCATGTTTTTTGTGCATAATTTCATGTTTATGTTGATGTTAACTAGGTTATTTATGTTTAGTTGTGTAGCTTAGTTTTATTTTGCTTGAGGACAAGCAAAGCTCTAAGTTTGGGGTGTTTGATAGATGCTTTATATGCTTACATATCTTAGCATTTATCTTACATTTTTCATGACTTAGAACTTTGTTTTAATCAATTTTAGGCTAATCTAACTATTATTTAGAAGTAGTGTTAATATTGCTAATCCTTTAGGAGTTTTACTAGCTTTTGATATTTTGTTGTAGGAATAGAAGAAGAATTAAAGAATTTGGAGCATGAGTCATTGGAAGTTCAAGCCAACATCTTTGGAAGCATATTTTGAAAGCCAAAAGCCAACATCTTCCTTTTATCTTGCTGAGGCCGGGCTTGAGAAACTTGAGGCTGGGCCTGAGAATGAAGAAATCTCCCTTTGCTTGCTGTCAACCTGAGGCTGGGCGTGAGAATGCTAAGGCTGGGCGTGAGGACCTTCAAGTTGTACCCTGATGCCTTTTCTGAAGCTGAGCATGGGAAGACTTGAGGCTGGGCGTGAGGGTGCTGATGTGGCTTAAGTGATGCGAAAACAAAGATATTTATGAGGGAAAAGTGGTCATTTGGCATTCATTGACGTTGCAGACCTTTTCTTGGCTTGGAGTGACACTTGGATAGCTTCCTTTGGGTTCCCATGGCTTCTACTTCAAGTTTCTTCCTTTCTTCTTCATTTTTGCTGCTGCACATGTCTATGTGTAGCTAATTTCACCCTTGTTGGGGTTTGATGTAGTTGACCCAAAACTCATGTATACTCTTTAAGTTTTTAATCAAAGTTTATTATTCATGTTATGTGCTTTTTCTTTCTTTTAATGCTTGCTTTGGCTTGATCACCCTTTGCTTGATTTTGTGGTTTGAATCCGATTGGAAAATGTTTTTAAACCTAGAAATGGAGAAGAGTACCTAATGGGGTTTGTTGCTAGGAATAGAGCAAAACCCATTAGTCATCTTTAAACTCTTGTTCTTCTCTCAAGTATCTTGGTTGATTTATGCAAGGAATTGATAGGTTGGTCAAGAGACTTAGGTTTTCACTCTAAGGAATTAGGGTTTAAACATTTTTGTGAGTTGATGATAACATTTGGATAATGAACTTGATTAGTGGCTTTTGAATGCATGGGTGAGTGGTTAACGAAGTCAAACCCCAACATCTCGTATTATTGTCGTGAACTCTCTATTTTCTGCATTTTACTTGCTTGAGAAAATTCCAAAAATAGTTTCTAGTTGATTTAATTGTCAAGTTTAGTTTTTTAGTGCCTTATTCCAACTTTACATCCATTCCATTGCATATTTACTGCTTATTTGTTGTTCTAGCAAGTTCCTTATGCAAATAGCTAAATATTGAACAAGTCCCTATGGATACGATACTTGGATTTACCAAGATACTACTTACACGACTTGGTTCACTTGCCAAGGAGTTAACAAACATCTTTTGAAGTTTTCGGACTTCTCATACTAATGATAGCCTGGCATTTATCCGGGTTTGCCTCTATACCTCGGCATGTTAACATAAAGCCCAAAAACTTTTCTCCTTGAACACCGAAGACACACTTTTCTAGATTTAGGCGCATGTTGCGCTTTCTAAGCTCGACAAAGATCTCTTCAAGGTCCTTCTTGTGCATGCTAGCATTGGAATACTTAACTACCATATCATCAACATATACTTCCAGGTTTCTCCCTAACTGCTTCCGAAAAACTTTGTCCATTAGTCTTTGATAAGTTGCCCCAGCATTTTTCAGGCCGAAGGTCATGACCCAATAACAATAATTGGCTGATTCGGTGATGAAAGCAGTCTTGTCCTCATCCTGAGGGTACATTCGAATTTGATTGTAACCCGAATATGCATGCAAAAAGCTGAGGAAAATATGTCCGGCCGCTCCATCGACTAGCCGATCAGTGTTTGGTAGAGGGTATGCATCCTTCGGGCATGCTTTGTTTAGATTCGTGTAGTCTATACACATTCGCCATTTACCGTTCGAATTTTTCACCATAACTACATTGTCTAACCAGGTGGTGTACTTGACTTCTCGGATGAAGTTAACTGCTATCAACTTTGCTACTTCTTCTGCTACTGCCTTCCACCTCTCATCCCCCATCTTTCTTTTCTTCTGAGCTATCGGTCTGGCCTCTCGGCATATTGCCAAGTTGTGACAGTGGAAGTTTGGATCGATGTCCGACATGTCTGAGGCTTTCCACTCGAACAAGTTAGCATTCTCCCTAATTACACTTTGGAGTTGAAGACAATCATTTTCCAATAAATTGCTGCCGAGGTATGTGACTTGGCTTTTTGTTTCACCGATCTGAAATGCATAGGTTTCCTCGTTTGGTTCGGCACACTTGTCTTCGTCGATCCTAGGATCAAGATCCAAGGATTGGGCCCAAGGTTCGACTACCGAGACAGTGTTTTGACTTGTACTCCTCTTCCTTTAGCTGAGTGACTTTGAGGCTAGCTAGGTAACACTCCCTAGCCGCCTTTTGGTCGACGTGAACTGTGATTACTATGCCCCGACTGGAAGGGAATTTCATGGCTAGATGTGGGGTGGATACTATGGCCCCCAAAGCGTTCAAGGATGGTCGTCCGAGTAGTATGTTATACTAAGTGTTAGCATGCACTACGGTGTATCTAACTTTGATAGTCCTCCATTCCTTTTCCCTGTATTCAAACGTTGTATCCAAATCTATACATCCCCTGGTATTGACCCTTTCCCCTGAGAATCTGACCAAGGGTTCGTCATATGGCATAAGCTTCCCTTTCGGTATGTTCAATTGCTTGAAGGTGTTCTAATATAGAATGTCAGTCGAGCTTCCTTGATCCACAAGAGTTTTCCGGACCATGTTGTTCGCCATGTCAACGCTGATGACCATCGGATCATCTTGTACTGGGTCGGAACCCTGGAAGTTTGCATCTGTGAATGTGATGGGTGGCATTTTCAACTTGCTAACTATCGATGTCATGTTGACTGACCGTACGAGACGGAGATGTCTTTTCCTTGCCGACGAGGTACTCCCTCCCCCAGCGAATCCTCCCGCAATAGTGTTGATCACTCTTCGAGGATGTTCATGGGATTTTGCTTCTTGTCGCTCCTGAGACCTACTTCTTTGTCTTTCCACCCTTCCGTCACGATCTCTGCCATGGTCCCTATCCCTCATGTATGTCTTATCGTCTTTTTTGTACCTCGAGTATTGAGATCTTTCAGCTCTGGGGTTGTGAACGAAGTGTTTAAGGTGTTCCATTTTTATGAGATCCTCAAGCTTGTCTTTAAGTTCAGCACATTCTTCAGTGGAATGGCCTCTATTGTGATGGTATCATCATTATTTGCTGTAGTCTGCCTTAGGAGGGGTGTTAGCTCTTTTCGACACAACCAATATTTCGGTTGCAAGAGCTTGCTCAAGTATCCGAGAGCGACTAGTGTTGAGCAGAGTATAGCTCGTGTATCGAGGACCATGATACTCGCGATCTTTGGGAAATTTCTCTTTTCCCTTCCCATGTTTATATTTTTGATATTCTCTCTTTCCTGTGTTGGCTTCTGCTCGGACTTGGTTTCGGTATTCAGCTAACTCCTCCATCTGCATGTACTTCACTGCTCTTCGTCGGAGGTCGTCCATGTCGAGTGCAGGTTTCTTACAAAGACTATTGATGAAAGCCCTTGGCTGAAGGGCTGTCACCAGGTGATGCATGGCTACAGTTGGGTCCAAGTTGTGAATGTTTAAGGCGACCTTACCGAACCTTACCATGAAAGTCCGAAGAGACTACTTCTTCTCCTGCCTTATGTTTACCAATGCTACCAACGTCAAGTGATGGGGTTTGCTTGTTGCAAACTGGGTACCAAATCTAGCAGCAAGTGTTTCAAAGCTATCAATGGAATTTGGTGGAAGCCGAGTAAACCAATTAAGGGCTTGTCCCTTCAGAGATGTGGGGAATACCCTACACAGGATAGCGTCTTCGGTGGTGTATAGGCTAACTTGGGTCACATAAACATCTATGTGCTCATCTGGGTCAGTGCTACCATCATATTAGTCCAAACTGAGGCTTTTCCAACTTGAGGGGAGAGGGGTTTCCATTATTCCGGAAACAAAGGGGTGTCTACAAGGGTGTGTTTGAGTATTGACTGTGAAGGTTGAGAGCCGATGTGTTGCCCCCTGGATGCTGAGATTTGCCGTTGACTCGCCCTCATGCTGGCGGCCAGGAGTTTGGTCTTCGGGCTTCTAGGATTGATTTAAACTTTTCAACTCAGCGTTTTTCCTGACGAAGGGCTGAGATCTCCTGAGCATGCTGTTTGCGCATTGCTGAGAGATTAGCTCTCAACTGCCTCAACTCCGAAGACAAACTTGTTTGGTCTTCCACCTGCTCCGCATTTTCGTTGATGCGATGCTGTCCCTCTACGCCGTGTTATATGCCTGGTGTTGATGATCCGGGTATTTCCATGTGTGCGTGGCTCCGAGTTGTAACCATTCCTTGGGGGGTCGTGGGATAAGTTTTACCAGGGCCCCATGGTGGGCGCCAAAATGTTCCTGCCTGAGGGTAACAAGGTAATCTTCTTCTGTTGATGTCTTCAGTCCGAGATCTTCTGCTAGTGTCTGAATCCTTCTAGGTGAGAAAGGGATAGGTACCTGCAAAAGACACTTCAATGCTCAAGTCAGCTTTCAGCTCAGAGCATTTAATAAGGGGTAATAAATGAGGATCAAAAGTTACCGTACTTCGAGGATCGTACTCCTTTTTATACTTACTTTATTGGGCCTTGGACTTTTATGGGCCCTGATTATCTTTCGATGATTTGTCATGACTAATTAGCATTACTAATCTCCTTCTAATACCTTGATTATCTTGATAACACCATACTAGGACTATACATCTCATCCGAATACTCTTTATGGTATTCGGCCATCATGGTGTCCGAAACCTTTTCGTACCTATTCGGCAACTAGCTAACAACTGTTATTTGTAATCTTCAAGTCTATCTTCAAGGGTATTTGATTTTTACTACTGCCTAGTACCCATCCAGTATGGAGGTATTCGGCTATTCCTATTGCCGAGCACCCATCCGGTATAAGATAGATTTAACTTTGGATTGGAACCTTTGCACCCCAACACGCGCGTTAGAACTTGATGAAGATAAAAGATTTCTCTCCTTTTATTTCGTTGCTTAATTTAAACAAATACACACTTTTCAAGGAAAATTAAAACAATCTTAAACATATAGCTTCATTAGTAATGCCATTAGTTTTAATAGTATCACAGAATTCAAAAAAAGTATCTAATTAAAGATATGGAACTTGTATCTAATTAAAGATATGGATCTTCCCAAAAATGTATTGTTTCTCACAAGGCATATAAGTGTAGGATGTACATCTAAAGTTCCTTCAGTAAAGGGGGAGGGGTAAGACTATTGACTCCCTAAATTTAACACGTCTATGAGAGTAAGTTATTGTTCACCCATATTGGTTGTGATTCTTGGAAGAGTTTGATAGCTACAGTTGCTTAAATGTTGGGCAATCACCCGAGCTTTTTTATTTTATCGTGTTTGTTTTCTATTTACTTTTATTGTTTTCTCAATTTCTTGTTGGTTTGAACATTAATTATGTTCTATAGTTTTTATGCAAGTAAATTTAATGGGATAAGTTTTACATTTTGAATTTGAGAGATAAAATATTAAAATTGATCCTTTAAA
Organism: Pueraria montana var. lobata; assembly: GCA_026413185.1. NCBI lineage: Eukaryota > Viridiplantae > Streptophyta > Magnoliopsida > Fabales > Fabaceae > Pueraria > Pueraria montana. The sequence continues at coordinate 60,351,490 of CM048655.1, read as the reverse complement.
AGATAGATGACCAAAATAAATTTTAGTAAAAAGATATAAGACTAAAAATATATTTTAGCCTTATTATTTCTTATAATACTTATTGGTGATAAAATTTCCATTTAAACACGTAATAAAATTCTATGTTTTCTAATTAATTAATTAATTAATATATGTATGTTGCATAGGATTAGCTATAAAATATATTATTTTGAAATTGAAATTCATTTTCTATCATGTTAATTTTTTCTATATTTTAAAAATAAAGTAAAAAAAAGACTCTGGGATAGGTAAAGTTATTGGATGAAAGAGTAAGTACTTTTTCTTGTATACAAAAGTAAGAGCTAATAATAAAAAATCGCTCGGCTAGATCAACCTCAAGTGATTGAGGATGATGAACCAAAAGTTGTTAATTACTTGAGTTGAGTTGTCATGAAAAGACAATAAAACTTGAAGATGTATGATTCGCTCTTTAAGCTTAAATCCAATAGTTACATAAGAGTAAAAAAGATTAATGGTGTGTTCAAATGACTTGAGTCAATGTTTACTGAAATCTAAGAAGATATGAGATTTTTTAGGCCTATACATATATGGCATGTGAGTATTCAGCAGAAAAAATAAAAATAAAAATGACAAGTGAGTATAACTATATTTTTACCTTAAACTTCCCTTATATGTAGACTCAAGTACATAAAATCATTCTATAATATTTAAAAAAATCTGTATTTTTAACCACAATTCTTAACCGAAATGACATAATATGCAAATATGGAAAATATTTAATAAAATTATATATAAATACAATGAAAAATGTCAAATAAAAATATTAGGAATGTATTTATATACATGATAAAGAAATTAGGATAAATTAGGTGACGTTTACTTTCAATTCTATTTTCTGTTTTCATTTTCTGTTTTCGGTTTTTAATTACAAAACTGCTATTTTGTTTTCATTTTGTTTTTTGTTTTCTAAGAATTGTATAGGAAACAGAGAAAACAAAAAAAAGTTGTTTTCAGTGTTTCCTGTACAAATCTTAGAAAACAGTACAAATCTTAGAAAACAGAAAACAAAATGAAAACAAGGTGGCAGTTTTGTAATTAAAAATTGAAAACATAAAATGAAAACAGAACGGAATCGCAAGTAAACGCCCCCTTATGTTTTTCGTCCCTGAATTTTTCATAATTTATGATTTGGGTTCCTAAATTTTTTGACAATTAAATTATTTTTTAAAAATGATTAAATAATTTGTGGCAGCTAAATACCGCCACAATTTGCTTCAACTTGAACAATTAAGAACCTGAACCTGAAATTCCTTGATTCGAATCACACATTTGCAAACATTCAAAATGACATAAAAAAAATAGAAGCAGGTCAAGATGAGAATGGAACCGAACGTGATCTTTATATCAGGCACCATACACAAGCTTTTCTTATCATGAACAAGCACCTTAATTAATTTGGGAGCATTAAAATAATTTAAAAAATCAAAAACTCCGTAACAGAGACCATCCTCCCAAAACAATCAAAATTGCAACAATCTCTTCAAAATATGAATATGCAGTTAGGTCTCCGTCCTCTATCTCTACACCCTCCTTGATCACTAGCATACAACTACGAAATTCCTACAAGAAACGTAGACCCTGCGATTTCTTTCTCTTAGGATTCATTTTAGCCGAAAATCTAACCCGTACTTTGTGCCCACCAACATCCTTCAGTTGTGGAAAAGGAACAAAAAATAAAATCTCAGATCGAACAACCAGAACACACTAATCAAATAATGGTTACAATCTTTGTCAATTAATGGTTCGATTGCGATCGTCGACACCTCCGCAAACATCAACCGCCTCTGGCCATCGCCCGCTGGAAACCGTCGCACGGTGGTGGTGGAGCTCGACGTCGCCGTCGATGGCAAGAGGGTGGGGCGGCGTGACTTCGCGAACAAAAAAGAGGAAGAGGCATGGGAACGCGACTTCTCGATAGATCTGATTTTTGTGATCTGGTTTTTGAAGGTTTATGAAATAGTTTGATTTTTCATGGACGCTGTTGGTTTGTGATCTGATTTTTGTGGTTTATGAAATGGTTTGGATCGGAGTTTGATTTTTCAGGTTCTTAATTGTTTAAGATTAAGCAATTTGTGGCGGCTAAAAGTCGCTACAAATTATTTAATCCTTTTAAAAATCATTTTTGACTGCTTTTACTAGAAAACGTAATCAAATAAAATAATAATAAAATTAACATCACATGATCACTTAACGGTCAAAATAGACAGAAAGGAATAAAACATATGACAGAAAAAAAGTTCAAGACATTGATTGGTTGTCGAAAAGTTTAGGGACCAAAACCATAAATTGTGAAAAGTTTAGGGACGAAAAATATAATTTGTCCAAGAAATTACTATAAATTATAAATATTAAAAAAGCACTAAACAGTCCTAAGAGCAACTTTAACGGTGCCTTCGGAAGCACTGAAGCTGCTGAAGCAACGCGCTAGGGAAGCAATTTCCCGTTGTAGTCTTATATGAATTTTAGTCCAAGAAGCACTGGTGCTTCAACTTTAAAAATTTAAAAAAAAATTATTTAAATAGTAAATTTGAAATGTATGGGTCTGTTGAATTTTTTTTTTGCAATTATATTTTTTAATCACTGTATATGAACACTGTATATAAATAGGGGTACTTCATATTTTTTTGAGTAAATTACACATACCCTTATGAGATTTGTTCTTATTATACCTAGCATCTCTCTATTTTTTTACATTACTCTGAGCGCCCCTAAGAGGGGTAAGTGTTATATTTTTTAAACCTAAGAGGGGGGTCAGTATAATGATTTATGCCTATGAGAGGGGTCGGTGTAACGAAAGTCCAAAAATTAGAAGGTTTTCTGTATGGTTCAAAAATGGAGGGGTGCTTTGTGTAATAAAGGCAAATCTCAGGAGGTGTCTGTATAATTTACTCTAATTTTTTACACAACTTAAATCTCTCAAATTTCTCTCATTCTTATTCTCAAAATATTTTCAATTACCTCTTTGATTTGTTTCCATTCAATGGAATGAAACCAAAATCGATTCAATATGAATCCTTATTTTAATTTCATGTCAAATTATCAATTTCCTACAAATTCAAATTTTCAAAATTCTCCACATTTACCAAACTCACAAAATAATTCAAATATTGCAAATTATCAATTTCCTACATGTAATTTTTATTATTTTAATTATTGTCTTTTATATCGTGCTATTTGTATGAGGTTAGCTATTTTCATCATTTTAAATAAAATATAATTTAATTATATTTTGTTATTATAAAAAATATTTTACATAATAATAGTCTAAAAAATTTATTAATCTTTAAAATTTAATTAATTTATAAATAAGATAATCATAATGTAATAAATAAGTTATTAATATAATATAATGATGTAAGTTTTTTGATGAGTCCCATTGAAAGCACTTAAGAAGAATTGTTCCATTGAAGAAAATTAAGTGTTTAAATATACTTATATTGAAAAAAATAAAAATAAATGATGTATAAAAATAGGTCTCATTAAAAGTACTCATAGATAATTGCTTTATTAAAGATGCTCTAAATTATTAAAAACTGACCCGTGCAATGCATGGGAGTGACACTTAGTCATGGTACACATCTCAAGAAGAGGCGGTAGATAGTACTCCACCCAGCCTAACAAGTTAAGGGTAGAATGGTCTGTACATGTTTCATAATTTTGACATTTTCTTTACCCAAACGCAACAACCAAAGTGAAGGCTTGTTGTGTTGAGTTGAGTCGTGTCGTGTCGTGGTGGGGGTACATCGCATTCATTCTCATTGATTGATACTAATCCAATACCATATACCATATTTCATGTGCCAGCCGCGCGAGATCGCCATTACTAAAACATAGACTATTGCGGTGCATTCCCTCCCTCGTTTACCATGCTTCCCTGAGGAATAGTAAAACCCCCCAATATTAAAACAGATTTTCTTTCCTCCGAGGGAAAAAAAAAAAAAAAAAACATGTCGGACGCTTTGATCAATGGATTGGCCGGAGCTGGAGGAGGGATCATTGCTCAGCTCATCACATACCCACTTCAAACTGTACGAATATGGTTTCAAAAATTGATTCTTTTTGCCTTCTCTTTGAAAAATTTTCAACCGGGTCTTCGTTTAAGGTGCCAGAGAGGCAGGGATTGAATTTTTCTGACGTGATCTACAGGTAAACACTCGTCAACAAACCGAGCGTGATCCGAAGAAAGACACGAGGAGTCAAGGGGCCCTCGAACGAATGTGCCAGGTTTCTGTTTTTTTTTAAAGAGGATTGTTTAGCTGAATTTAATATTTTAATTGTATTGTTCGTGTTGGTTATCGAAAGAGAGAAAGTGGTTGTTGATTTTGTTTATGGGAAAATATTGTAGGTTGTAAAAGAAGAGGGGTGGGAACGGTTGTATGGAGGTTTGATGCCATCGCTAGTGGGTACAGCTGCGTCTCAGGTGAGCTCAATTTAGCTCGTGTTTTGTGATATTGCTTTTTTTTTTTTTTTTAGCTGACAACCCCTTGTTCATTTTATTATTAAACCTCCAGTCTCATTTGAGTGATTTCTTTATTTCCTGATGTGTTTCATTTTATTGTTGAATCAGTGAGAAAACTAAAATCTAGGAATGCTTGCTACAGATTTGTTTTGAGGATGTTATTGTCAACACATATGTTTTTAGTTTTTACCCCCTGCTGAGAGCATGATTAACAAGGTTTTAAAAATGGTCTGTGACCGTGATTTCAGCCGCGACAATAAGGTTTTTGAGCTCTCTGTGACCATATTGTGACTGCAATTGCGGCTGCATTTGCCGCAATTTCCTGCAATGTCGAGGGCTGTGACAAAACCGTGATTGTGACCGCAATTTAAAACCTTGATGATTAATAACAAACACAGAAAATTGAAAGCAGTTTAATTGGTTTCTGTATTAACTGTTTTTCTGGATGAAATATAACAGAAGTTTGACTTTGATGAACTTTGTTTGAAACTTTGATGTAATGGCAAGTCAACAGTGGAGTTTGCTGTAGATTCAGAGGATTAATACTTATGTAGTTGTTATTCTCCAGACTTGCTCCCCGTATTGTTGTCAATTCTCCAGACTTGCTCCCCGTATTATTGTCATGGACTAAGTTTAATTGTTTGGAGGCTTGATAATATAGACAAGGAAAAACTAGTTACTTCTTCAACTATCTGATATAATTATTGACTAATAGACTTCATGCCCATTTGGTTTAGATTTTGGTAGAATTGATTTTGATAGAATTAATATTAATCTGTTGAATGTGATTGAGATGTGTGTCCAAATTAATCTCACCACAAATTTTTCATTGAAACATGTGCCCCTGCTAGGGAAATTGATTATTGTTGTAAACCAAATGGGCACATTGTTTGATGTTGATGGTCTGTAGTGTAGCTTGTTATCTTTGAAAATGGATGGAATTTTCCCAACTAGCCTTGGTTTCTGCATGATATATACTCTACGGTAACCTGATTGTTCGATGTTCTGACTTACATTTCAATGTTTTAATATCTCATAATTTTATGGTACAGGGTGTTTACTATTATTTCTATCAAATATTCAGGAACAAAGCTGAAGCAGCTGCACTACAACAAAAGAAAATGGGCATTGGTAATGGATCAGTTGGGATGCTCTCCTCACTTCTTGTTGCTGCTTTATCTGGGTAGTTTACTTTGTTTTAGTGTACAAGCCCATGTGGTTCTAGTTTGTTATTGCCCCAGAAAATATAAGTTCTTGAATAGAAGTTTTTCTTACAGCTATAGCAGTTATTTTGCCATATTAACATCATACCTCGGTTGTAAAGGTTCTATTTCTATATTTCTCAAATTTGGCTTTGTAAAAGAACTGCTGAATTGACCTTCCTATAATAAAAGCATAAACTGTTAACCGCCAATCATGTTGGTAGAAACTGCTGATTATGTTATGTCTCACTGTCTCAGTTCTCATGTATAGTGGTGTAACTCAAATTGCTTGATAAATCTTTTTGTAGGTGTCTTAACGTGCTCTTGACAAATCCCATATGGGTAATTGTTACCCGTATGCAGGTAATTTAGCTAGTTGTTATTCATCTCTTCATTCTCTTGTGTCTCTTTCTGCTTTCCTTCCTCTCGTCGCTTATCCTAACCCTTGTTTGTCTTGTTTCTTGTATACACTAAACATTATAGCAAGAATAATTAATACAAATTAACTTCTGGGAAAACTTCCTTTCCTCCTGATTCTTTTTTTGTGGATGATTATTTAGAATAAAGAAATTATTAAGACTATTACTGAGCATTTTTATTTCCTTTCCTATAAGCTAAAGCATTTTCAAAAGTATTTCAACTTTGTAAGTAGATAAACTTGGAAGGGAAGTGATGATGGCTTTGAATGCTTGTCTGGACTACAAAATGTTTAGAGCTTTCATGGATTTGGGAACTGTTTCGGACCCATGTATTAGACAAAAACTTATTTTGTTGGTTTAAGTTGTTTCAGTATAGAATATATGATACATGGTCTGTCATTGATTTTGTTTTGCTATTTGTGTTTCTCAAAGTTATCAAAATTATGTTCTCTTATAATTTAGAATAATAAATGATATACAAAATCTGTCTGCCTGTCTCTCCTTAGCTTTTCTCTTGCCTGACTCAGCTAGTAAGTCTTAGATTCTGATTTTGCTATTTTATGTCAAAAAACTATTTTTACTGTGCAGACACATAGAAAAGAGTCAAACAGAACTCCAGCTGATCAGGGTTTATTAGTTGCCAATGAGCAACCAATTCTTTCTGCAGTTGAGCCTCTTCCTTATGGAACTAGCCATGTGGTAAGTAAAGTCTATATTGGAATCTTAAGTAATTTAGAGAAGTTACGCTAGCTTGGCTATTCTAATATGATAAAATGTTTGGAAAACTGATCTTATGGTCTCGTCTTGGTTAGTATACTGGGTTCTTATATTCCAGTTAGAATAGATTGTCTGAAAATATTCCAACAAATTGATTTATGATTTGTGATTATCATGATTTCCCCCGTTCTATAATATGCAGAGTTTTATGAGTCCTGATAATGCTTGGGGACTCCTGATGATGCTTTATACTTTTCAAACCCTCTAGTTTCCTTTTGTATGTGTAATACTTGAATACAATTTTGCAGATTGAAGAAATCTATGATGAAGCTGGAATTTGGGGTTTCTGGAAAGGTGTATTACCATCATGTATCATGGTATGTTGGAAGTGAATCTCTTTCATGCTGAGGGAGTATTACTAATTGGTTGTTCCTTAACTCAGGTAAGCAATCCTTCCATACAGTTCATGCTGTATGAAGCCATGTTGGCAGAGTTAAGAAAAAGACGTGCCTGGAGTAAGAAGGGTAGCAATGGGTTAACTGCTTTAGAGGTATTATGTCATTTTGCTAATCTACATAAAATCTCTTTTGAGTGATGTCCTATTCGGCTATTCATATATTTTCTCTTATATTGCCCTTAATTGTTTACTACATTTTCATATTAATATTTCCTTATGATACTAGATATTTCTTCTTGGAGCTTTAGCTAAGCTTGGAGCTACTGTTGTAACTTATCCGATCATAGTTGTAAAGGTATATCATACTAGTTTTCTATCCTGGTTGTGAAGGTATATCATATAGTGTGTTTGGTTATCAGTTGAAAACTTGAAATGAACTAAACTTGTGTTCAACGTGAATGACAGAATATTTGCTTCTCCATTTCATACTTTGGAATGTGTAAAATTTAGTTTGCATTGTTGCAAATGCAAATACCAGTTGGAATTTTTTTTTGCCATTCCCATGCATATCTAGAGATGATGAACTTCAGAGTTCAGATGATTTAATATGTTTGACATTGTAATAATATGTCACCAATAATTTTTAAATTTAATTTAGATATTAGACAATTGCATCATTCACATTATTCTATTCACTTGTTTTAAATATGGTAGATGATTTATTAAAATATACTGAATGTCTTATTTTTAAAATTTGTTGTGTTGGCATGTTGTTGATATATCACATTGATGTCCATTATTCACTAGATGTAGTGAATGGGAAGGACTGAGAAAATTATCTGTGTCGAAAATGCTTTTCTCAATTTCTTACTTGTTATGTTGTTTGCACAGGCAAGGCTCCACGCTAAACAGGATAAAACTGGAGACAGGAGGCACCATTACAAAGGTTGAAGTTATGAATTATGATGCTATTTTGTTATACCTTGTTTATCAAGAGAGGTTATGAGCACTTCATTGCTGAAGTTTACACGTTATTATTAAAATTGCCCTTGTTCACCCTGGTGATAAATGCATCTGTTTGTTGCTTTCTCTTGCATGCATGCACACATGCACAAACATCCATTCTGATGCAAGTTAATTGAAAACTAAGTTTGAAGTTTTAGAAATTTTACTCTATTCTTCCTTTCCTCTCTAAAGTTGCATATTTTTCTTAAATTCAGGTACATGGGATGCTATTATTAAAATGATCCGCTATGAAGGGTTTAATGGGTTTTACAAAGGTATGGGCACAAAAATTGTACAAAGTGTGCTGGCTGCTGCTGTTTTGTTCATGATGAAGGAAGAACTAGTTAGGGGGGTTCGTTTCTTGCTTGCCAAGGATGCTGCCAACACTGTAAAGCCAAAGCATCTGTGATTGGAGGCCACTAGCTTGATTAAGATTTCATGTACCATCTTCAGTTAGCAAATTAGTTCAAATGGTAGGGGAACTAGAGTGATTCAAACAACATATTAAAATATGGCTGTGACTGCATCTTGATTATTTTCATCAGGTTAGTTTCCATAGAGGATATTCATGCGAAAAATTACACGCTGGATTCATTGGTTCGTTTCATGAACAAAACAGGATTGTAGATTTGAAGTATGCTGCTGAAACAAATATTCTTTTTACGAACGAATATCACTATCTGATTTCATTGGTAGCTAAAGATTTAGATCAAAATTTAATTCACTCGAAATATGACATGAACCAAATATTACTATCCTCATCCATTATCAGACACCAAGCCATTGGCATTTGGCAATGTTGAAAGTTACAGTGCTATCATGCCAGATGAATAATTACCAAGTTCTTATCAACAAGAAGCCAATGGACAATTTTATATTAATTATATATATGATAACATACTTTTCTTTTATGAAATGTAATTATATGAAAGCCAACGTGTTGAATCAATCACAGCCTTGACGACTCTATTCTAAAGCCTTTTCTCTACATGTTATTATTGCTACAAAGCTTTTCTTTTTTATCTTTTTCATTAACCTTTTGCTTCAATATTGTTCATGGGACAGGACTAACATGAGTTGCGATCGTGTTGCTGAATGAAAATTCCCAACTTTCCATCTTTTAAGGCCGAGATGCTTCCCACCATATTGTACATAGGCCCATAGAAGGAGTCCATTTTATAAATTGAGTTATAAGGTTAACTTGATGGTTGAAAAGAGAGGAAGAGGTTGTAGGTTCTCCCACTAACATTCTAACAAAACTAACAACTAACATTAGTCACCGATAAAAAAAAAACTGAGATAGATCAGGGGTGTTTGAATTAATATATTTCGGCTTAATTTTTTTAACAGCTACTTTGAAAAACATTTTATTTCTTAAACAAAAAAAGAAAAACGTTGCCAAAGATACAGAATCTATCCTTTACCACCCTGCTTAAGCAAAATGTGAAACAGGAATTAGTGAATAAATTTTTGTTTATATCTTGTCTCTGTTTTCCCATGAAAACGTAGGGAACAGTGGTTCTAAGTTCGAGTAGGATGGCCTCAAGGAAATATGTGGTTTGTAAAAAAAAATAAAAAAACTGTTTGACTTTAAAATTTGATTGCTAACCTATTAATTCTTAAAAATATAAAAACTTCTTTCCCGCTTAAGCATCATAAATATTATATTTATTTACGCTTATGTTGCTACACTTTAGTGCTTGTATAATATCGGGTGGAAAATAAATGTTGAATTTCACTTTTGGTTTCTCTTTGTCTTTAAACTTATTTTGAGCTAATCAATTTCTTCTACTTTTAAAATTAAACAAATTTAATCCTTCTTTTAGGAATTGGCTTAATACATATTTTGGCTTAAAATGAATTCTAAAATGATACCATTGAAATTAATTTAAAAGAATTAATAAAATTATTACAATCTTATTTAAAGAATCTTTTATGCTTTGGGGGATGTAAAATCAAATACTAATACTTTAAATTTGAATCCTTATTTTTTAACCTGAAAATTTCGAATTTAATCTCATTTACATAACACTTTTTGCATTAAACATCTCACTTTTTTTTTTTTATTTGGATGCATTTTTTATTCCTAGTAAATACAATCACAGGGAATGCATTTACTTCCTTCCCCTTCACTCCTAGAAATTGTATTTATCTGAACCTTAAAATACTAACCTAACACCCTTAATCCCCTACAACATTGCTTAGGTACTGTGACATTCGCATCCTTAAACAAATGCCAAAATTGAAGGTGATAAGTTAAGGTCTTTCTGACAATACTCACCTGTTGGGACAAGTTGGATTCGAGGGATAGGCATAGATTTTCTTGGCTGGTCGTGATGAGGAGTTGTGGCCTGTGGGTGATAATGGTTGATGGTTATGGTTTTCTGTTGTGGTTGACTAGAGTAGAGTTGCTCATTCTGGGCTGGGTTTGATATAGTTAAAGGGTGATAGTGTTGGTTCTTGAATAATAACCACGGAGGTTGTTGGTGACAGGTTAGTAATTGTTTGTGGACCTAGTAGGAGTTTCAAAATGGGCCCAGTCTCATTGATTGATCCAATTAGTTTAATGTACGATTGAGTTGGGTTGCGAAAAATTAAGTTTGAGCTTGTTTTGACCTGAATTTTTATTGATTAGGTTAGCTTGTTGCCTCGATTTGCTATTTATTTATTTTTATAATTAGTAAGTTTATACATAATAAATTTAATATTATATGTGTAATTAATGTCTATTTTAAAGTTAACATTCTTTGTATATTGGTTTTTGTTTTTAATTTCTAATACTTGTTTAATTTAATTTTACAATTAATATACTCTATTTTATTTTTATTATTACATATCATATTTTATTATTTGATAGTATAAACTATAACCTATATTTTTATTTTTATTTATAGTAGTTAAACATAATATTAACTTATTAAACATAATTACTATAGTAATTATTATAAATAATATTATATTTAATTACTATAAATTAAAGTAAAAATATTATTAACTCCTTCAAACATTTAAATATTAAAAAAAATTTAATACACATTTTAAAAATTGAATATCCAAATAAAACATTTTAGAACAAATTACATCAACACCCTCTGAACTTTTATCAAATTACATATAGTTTCGCTCTTTTTTATTTTCTTACACTAACTCTCATTTAAGTTTGAAAATATTACACTGACATCCCCTCAAACCTTTACACTAACATTCCTATAGAGGAGGCAAAAGTAATTGTTAAAAAAATAGGAAGTGCTTGTGTAATTACACAAAATCTCAGAGAGTGATGTTATAATTTGCTTAACATTTTAATACACAAGATTTTATAATATTATAAAATATTATAATATTATATTACAAGAGAGAAAGATAAAAAATAAATTAAAAATATTATATAAATAATAACAGATTTTATTATAATTATTTTATGTTTTATCATTTATAATAGGATATAATTTTATCCTTTATTGATGTGAAAGGATCTAAATTCACCAAAAACATTACTTATAAAAAAAATTACTTGGAAAATCCACGACAAGATGAATAATGATGGCGGGGAAGCTCCAGCATCATCGGTTTTCTCTCAGCTCTTGGTCATTACAACACCATGTTTCCAGCCCTCAAAGTTGACGTTCCTGAACAAAATATAATATAATATAATATATTGAAATAAAAAAATATATAGCATACCATCTAGATAAGAAATATGAATAAAATACGAGGCGGTTGCAAGTTATAACATCTTGATCTGTTTAAAATTTTCCTCCTCAGCAATTGTTGTTCCTGCACAAACTATAATATATGAATGGTTTTAAATCTTTTTATAATATTCTTTCAAAAGTTTTCTTAATTGTTAAATAGAAAATACAAATATGTTTTATGGCTTCAAAGTATTAAATATATATTTATTGTAAAATTAAATATTATTAACAATATGCTATAAGAAGATATAACATTATAATATATTTATATCAAAGAATATCAAAGAGGTATAGCAGTTGATGTTATAATATATTTATATGGTATAATATATTTATAGTTTAGTTGATTGAAAGTGAATGTTGTAAATTCTTACTAATCAAAAAAATATCAAAGAATAGCAAAAAAAAAAAAAAAAAAAAACTTCCACTAGAATTTGGACAAGTAACCCTTCTAGATAAGAAATCTGAATAAAATATGAGACTAGTACAGTGTCTTATAGCGCGTTTACTTTTTCATTCAAGAGGTCCCAAACCCACGATCATATGAAAGCGATAATTTTTGCTTCTCACTAAAGGGAACATTGGAGCTTCGAGCCCGGTAAATCTAGCCAGTATCCAAACACGTTATTAATCTGGCTCTGGTTAAAAGGTAAAGGTAATTGAACTACAATATATATATTTTATTTTATTTTAAGGTTTAATTGCAGATTTTACCATCCAACTTTTATTATTTTGCGAATTTTATCACCCAAGTTTTTTTTTATGAATTTTACCATCCAACTTTCATTAATTTGCGAATTTTACCATTCAAGTTATTTTTTTGCAAATTTTACCATCCAACTTTCATCATTTTATAAATTTTACCACTTAAATTTTTAATTTTTGCGCATTTTACCACCCTCATGTTTCACAAAAAAAAAGTTTTGAATTTTTTAACTTTTTTTTTTTGTGAAATATCAAAGTGGTAAAATACGTAAAAATTAAAAACTTAAATGGTAAAATTTATAAAAATAAAATTTGGGTGATAAAATTAATAAAATTATAAAAATTAGATAGTAAAATTTACAATTAAGCCTTATTTTAAAAAAGGTGCTTTAGTGTCCTGGGTGTGGAGGACCACTTATGCACTAGTGTGAAGTCCTTGTCCCATTGTCCCCATGGAGTTCCCCACTTGGGTGTTGGTGAAGCATGCCCCAATGGATGGATTAAAACCTAGTGGTATCAAATTAACTTGGCCTCATCCGTGGATCAACCTCGTCATCCAGTAAAGTCATGTCTTCGACTTTTAAACTGTGGCCATTTTTTTGGTTTTCCAAGCCAACATCACCAAATTAAAAAGGTACTGTATATCCGTATCAGGCAAATTGCGACAGAGAAAATTCAAGTATAAGATGATTTTTTTTTGTTGAAATACTTTTATTTATAGTTACAACATGTTCCTTTAATTTTATATTTTTATTTTAAAGATATTTTTATTAAACACACACAAAATCTTTATTACTTTAATTTTTCTTTATCACACACAAAGATAATTTTTCTTTAAAGATATTTTTTATTAAACACACACAAAATATTTATGGTTACAACATGTTCCTTTAATTTTATATTTTTATTAAACACGCACAAAAGTAATAAAATAAAGTTTTTATTACTTTTCTTTTTACAAAATCTTCAAAATAAAAAAAATTAAACACACACAATCCATATAAGCATTCTAGGTCAATCCTCGAGATGAGAAAACGAAGCTATTTTCATAAAATAAAGGTTGCCAAGGTTTTTGTATAGTTTGAATATGAATATATTAAGTATGTAGAATTGAGAAAATGAGATGAGATAGTTGTACGCTGTTGATAGTGAAGGATCAAGGAACTGCCTTCCCTAGTTCCCTAGGTCCGTATTAAAACAGTTGATAGGTTTTAATAATAATAAAAAAGTTACACTGATGATTAATTATGGATCATTATATTATCAAAAATTGTTGACGCGAAATAATTATTTTTAAAAGTTAAACTTAATATGTTGACTTCAAAAAAACTTCATATGTTATCTAATTATTTAATAATACAAAATTTTTTACATTGACAAAATATTAAAATTAAACACTTTAATAAATCGTTTTTAAGTCAGTTTGTTTGTGTTTTTTTTTTTTACAAAATAGAAATATTTTCATTAGAATATATTTAAAACATTTTATTCTAATTAAATAATTTTTAAAAACACATTAAGATCATTTTCAAATTTTAAAAAAGTAAAAAGTCCAAAAACTTATGTTGTGAAAGTATCTTTTACTAAAATGATTGAAATGCACCTTTTATAAATAAAGAGAAAAAAAACTATTCACATTTACAGTATAAAATAATTTTACATTGTTATTCAATTACAAATCAATATGTATGGTAAATTTTTTGAATTTTACAATAACTACTTTAAAAGTCGTATTAACTACTATTTTACATTATTATTCAATCACAAATCAATATGTATGGTAATTTCACCTCTTCTAAATTTGTTAAGTTTTTAGTAATTTTTTTAAAACTTTTAAAATTATTTTACATCTCAGTTTCATTATAAGCCTCCAAATCTTTAGATAAAAATAATAATTTGAGATTTTTAAATAAAAAAATTAACAAGAAACAAATTCACTTAATTTTAAAAATAAGGAAACTTAATTAACTTTGAAAAAAATTGAAAAGCTAGAATCGTATACAATTTAGATTAAACAAACTAAAAAGGAAAATTATACTTGTTGTGTGCCATTAGTACCATAAAGAAACACAGAATGTGAAGAATACGTCTTATCTAGAGCTTCTTCAGTTCTACTTGCAAACAGATGCCAACCACCAAGAAAAGAACCAAGAGCTACATGACAGATAAAAAAATCTAATTAATAAGGTCGAGCTTTTCTCATGATCTGTCAAATAGCAACTTACCCTCATTTAAATTATAAATATTTTTCGACCGAATTTTTTTTTATATCCAGATTTGGACTTGCAACAATTAATAAATAATAATCCCAAAAATTTAGCCTCCAAAGGATCTTCCTGACAAACCGCTGGGTCCTGTTCTCTAGTGGACCCTGGGATGCAACTACAGCAACTAAAGATTATACTTTAAATTAGAATCTAAAAGGAAAAACTTGTTTATATAAAGTAGATTTCAAAATGTCAAAAGATGACTTAGAAATGCCTCTTGGACAAGAAATATATTCTCCATTATTGATTGATATGCATATTTCTAATTTTATTTATTATAAAGTACGATCTACTGGTGATGATAGATCCTTTGGGGCAAAATTTCAATGGTTACAGCCCCCAAATTAATGCTTGAATTCATAAAATAATTGGTTATTTTGGTGCGACGGGTTAAGTTGCATTATTGGCAAGCACGGTGGCCTGGCCGTAATCGGCATGTTCTTAAAGTTGAAGGAAACTTGGCGTGCTTTTCAAATAACAGTGTCACCTTCTAGATGATTGCTTTACAATTTAGCAGTGACACTTTCACGGAGTGGGTTAAAAAATTCTCTTAACGAGGGTTAAAATTTTCGATTCATGCATCCGAAGTCTGCGTAATGATTATATAAAAACACAACCAGAGATATATAAAAAAGCGCTTAATGACCCATACTAAATAACCAGCCGCATGCTTTAGTTGAAATTGGTCATTTCTTTAACAATCTAATTAATATGTATTATTTCTTAAATTTAATACTTATATTTATTAGAATTTTAACATGTTACATTATTAATTATTTTTAATTTAGTTAATAAAAAGTTATATAAAAATAAATAATAATTTATCAAAACATTTTAAAAATATTGCTCTAGTATATGCAAGCCAATTAGAGCCAATATAGAAATTAAATTTGTTTAGATCATAAAAAAAAGGTAAGGAAAGTCGTTGGTCCTGATATTTAGGGGGATAAAATAATATAGATATATTAGACACTTGATGCTCAACCATAGCTGCAATTAAAAAAAATCCAGCATGTTGACGAGAGTGAGTGACCACTAATAACTAATTAATTACGGCCTACTTCAGTCATTCTTCATTTTTTATTTTTTGGTTCATTCTTCATCTTTATTTGGTTTCATTTTTAATGATATGCAGCAATATTTTATTTTTTACACAAATACGGGGCAATATATAATGACAAATCTTGCGTGGCAGTGTGGCACTACAACTCTGCTTGAGAGTCAAATCAGGCTCGAGCTTATTATTACTCTTCCCTTCAGCATATATATTTATATTTATTTAGATGTAAGAAGGGTAATAGCCTTCCATAATGGGCAGGAGGGCTTAGCAAGATTCACTAACTTAACTTCAGGGCAGATTGACATTTTATATCTCTAATAAGAGCTCCTGATATATAAATATTAAGAATTATAAAATATACATATATTATATAAATAGACACATAATTTTATTAAAATAATATTTTTACTATAGGTCTTTATTCATCTTTTTTTATTCATATATTTTTATTATAATAAGAGAATAATATAATTTTAATAAATCTTAAAAAAATACATTATATTTTTCATTCAATTTACTCATATGTTATCATCAATCATTTAATTTACACCTCCAAACAAATTATACACACATAAATATTTATATATAAAGTCACTCCTAAAAAGAAAATAAAAAAACATATATACACAATATATATTATATATAATTTTTAATAGTAATTTTATACAATTTTATTTTTTTATAACTTCTCCATTTCCTTTTTCTTTCTATGTCCATCTTTCTTTTTCATTGCATCTCCTATTAGATCTCACTTTTTTTTTTTTTTTTCTCTTCTCTTCCTATTTCTCTTACCACTCAAGATGGATACACCTCCCAAAAAACATAAAACCATCATTTCTAATCATTTTTAAGGCCTCTTTATTTTTTCCCAGATGTTTCTTAATAAAAAATAAATAAAGGAATATTATTTCATTATTTGAAGCAAAGAATATACTATTCTTGTTGTTCTCAGGTTAAAAATTAAATTTCTCTTTAATAAATTTTGAGGTTCAATTATGCTTTTAAAATTTTAAATGAAATATCTAAATATAATATAGATGTCCTATTATTAGAATTGGTGCCATGAATTTTAAAAATTACATCTGTTTTCTTCCACCGTAACGCTATAGTCTTGTATCTTTTGTTTATTTTATATAAATTTGGTGTTTGTGGTATGTTGTTAATTATTATTATTTTTTTAGTTGTTGGTTAAATTTAATATATTAATATTAAAATTATAATTTAATTTTCCCCCCCTTAAAGAAGATGTTATACTTTTTCCGAACTGAAATATAAGCAAAAAAAAATTCATGTGTAGTGGACTAAAATATAAACAAATTTTAACTAACTCTCTCCTGTTTAATGATACAATCTCCAAAACACCCTTCGTTTAATTAGAGTTTTATTTCCAATAATTCTCTTTTGTTTTGTCCTATGCAATTAAATGTAAGGGGTACTTTAGGAAATGGGATAACTTTTTTATTGAGACTATCAAAATAAATGATACTAACTAATTTTCTTAAAATGTGTGATTCAATTTTTTTTTCTTATATTTCAGTCCAAAGGGAATAGTTTTGTCTCTATCGTTTATTATCGACAAAATATCATCATTTTATATTAAAACATATATTTATGCTTTTTTATTAACACACTTACTTTTAGTTTTAATTCCTTTAAATTTGCGTTCTAGTTTATGTTTCTTATATTGTTAAAAAAAGCAAACACTTTAAGTCTATTGTTGTATATCCATTACATGTTGATATGTCACAATTAGTTGAACATTCAGTTAAAATGGATTTATGAATATAACCATTAGAAGAAAAAAAAACTAACAATCAAAAGAATGATAATTTCTAATCAAATGTCATATTTTAATTTGAATAAAAAGAGACATAAAATGAAATAACAATTTCAATCTATGTAGGAAAACAACATAAAACAATATAGAAAAAAATGATTACGTATCATATGAGAATGATTAATATCATTTGTTAAATTAAAATGAAAGACCTATATATAATTAGTAGCATTTTTTTTTTGTGTGTGAAGGAAGGCTAAATGTCCAAAAAGAAATACAATTGAATCTTACAAGGTATAGATAATCCCATTATATCTTTAAGTAACAAGTGAGAACACACTCAAAAGAATCTAGCAAGAACATGCAATCCTAAACTATGTAAATGAGCTAATAAGGATAAACATTTGCCACAATATTTGCCTCCCCGATAAGCATGTGAGATTTTAACCCTTAGCAAGTTAGGTTTTGACTGAATCCATTCTCAATTCAAACTAATATTTCCTAACAAGCTCATTAATAGTTGAAAAAATATATATACTTAATTTTTTTTTTAACAAACACAAGAACATGTAACCTAGACTATATGTAAATAAGACAACAAGGCTAAACAATTTGCAACAACATTTGCTTCTCGATAAGTATGTCAGATTTTAACCCTTAGCAAGTCAGGTTTTGACTGAATCCATTCTCAATTCAAACTAATATCTTCTAACAAATACGATAATATTTATATAATATCATAATTTATTCATTGTAAAATTTGCTTCCCGATAAGCATGTGAGATTTTAATCTTTAGCAAGTTAGGTTTTGATTGAATCCATGGGTGTTCTTCACAAGAGAAAATCCTACTTTAGTTAGGTAAATTACTATAGATGATAAAGTTTTTCCTTTAAATATTTAACAAAACTATATGACCATTTCTCTAACTCAAAATTGCTGCTTAAACTAAAATAATCCCATAGCAATTGATGCACACATTCAATAATAGAAAAAGAATAATTTTATTCATTCATTTCATTTCCTCCCTTATCAAACAACTTAAACAAAATTATTTTATATCTATTTTTTTTTCTTTTCTTTCACTTTACTAAATCAACTGTACCCTTAACAATTTTAACTTTGAACACCTACTTTTTCTTATATTTTTCTATACATTTTCTCTCTCTATTTCGATTCACACCATTTATTATATCTCCTAATTTGTAGTATTATTTTTATATCTTTCTTTCTTTTTTATTCACACCATTTATTATATCTCTTAATTTATATTTGTACTTATCTTTTTTATTTTATTTTTTTATTCACACCATTTATTATACTATCTCTTAATTTATACAACACACGTCAGAGAGACCAAAATGATTGCCGGAAAGAAATCCGGGTGGGAAGGGTGTAGCTCCTAGGATGATGAAAATCTCAAACATTGTTATTGTTATAACAGAAAGGCCCTTGAGGCACTGACGTGTTACATCACATCACGTAAATATAGGTAATAAGCTCGGAACAAGTTTTGTCGTCTCAACCTCTATTTGGAGTTGGCCCTACCATTACCATTTCCTCTCTCTCTCTCTCTCTCACACACACACACACACTCATCATCATCTCCCTCCCAACCTTTCGCCACTTGAACCAAAGCCTCTTTTCTTCACTCTTCACTCTCCGATCCAATACTCCCATGACGGAGGACCGGAACGTGCGGAAGACACGTGTGGTCGACGTGGTCCTCGACTGCGTCATCCCATACATCGAGGACCCCAAGGACCGCGACGCCGTCTCCCAGGTGTGCCGACGCTGGTACGAGCTCGACTCCCTCACCAGGAAGCACGTCACCATCGCCCTCTGCTACACCACAACGCCTGCGCGCCTCCGCCGCCGCTTCCCCCACCTCGAGTCCCTCAAGCTCAAGGGCAAGCCCCGAGCTGCAATGTTCAACCTCATACCCGAGGATTGGGGTGGCCACGTCACTCCCTGGGTTGGGGAAATCTCTCAGTACTTCGATTGCCTCAAGAGCCTCCACTTCCGCCGCATGATTGTCAAGGATTCCGATCTTCAGATTCTCGCTCGCGACCGCGGTCACGTGCTCCACGCTCTCAAGCTTGACAAGTGCTCCGGTTTCTCCACCGATGGTCTTTTCCATATCGGTCGCTTTTGCAAGTAACTACCTAACTAACTTAATTCCCTTTATTATTGTTATTGCTATGTTTCAAATATTTTTTTTTTTCTTTCAGAATTAATCATGCTCCTCCTACATCGCCTGCAGTCAAAATTAATGAATTCAAGACCAAATTTAGTGATAAAAAACTTTACTTTCTCTAGCTAACTATGTATAGGGTAACTAAATAATTTTCTAAAGTTCGCGTATAAATTGTTCTGTTACTAATTTTAATTTTAGTGATGATTATTATTATTATTATTATTTTTTTTAATTTATGTATTGTTGAAGTGGTTTAATAGTTTGAGACTTTGAATTGCTTTTCTTTGAATATGTGTAATTGTGTATCCTTTTTCGTTGATGAGTTGGATTCTGTGACCTAAGATTCGTGGACTGCGTGTTTCGTTCGAACCTACTTTGTTGTTTGTTGATACTTTTTTTTTTTAATACTGCGAATTTGGCTGATGGTGGTTGTTTAGTTACTGTTTTTCGAATTCTCAATGGTTAACTAGCAACGCCAGGTGTTCTTACCTGTCTTGCTAATCCTCCCTGCTTTTATTGCTATTTTTCCGTTCCAATTGTTTGGCAGAAAGCTTTCGTTTTAACTTTTATGGCGTTCAGTAATAAATTGTGCTGTGCCACCTTATCTGTTACTGTTGACTCTTGAGGAATCCTAAATTAATGAGGAACGCACACCCCCATTATTTCGAAGAAAAAAAAAATACAGTAAAATGAAAAAAATTAAAGAATGATGGAGAAAATAATAGATATAATAAATGATGTGATGAGAAATGAAGTAAGAGATTAGAAAAAAAAGAAGAATGAAAATGAGATGAAAGAAAAAGTAGAGATATGTTAATAATAACTCAATCATTTATTGGTGTATCCGGTGGCAGATGTGGCTGTTTTAATTTCGTTTTAGTCCCAACGTCCAGCAATTCTTTTCTAATTTCTCTTACAGTTTTCCAAATGATTAAATGATTTGAATTTCATACTTCTGAAGTTTCAAATCTTCAATTTGAAAGAATTTTCTAGGGATTAATCATTCATGGAGTAAGTCTAAAGAAGATGAAGTTCCTTTGTTTATTGACTAAAAATGTGGTGATTGGTTTCTGTAACTTGTAGGATGAAGTATTTGAACAGTTTGTGCTCTGCTCTACATGGTTGTGAGAAACATATAGAAGTCTTTGTGCGTTTCCTTCTTCTCTAAGTAAAACCATATTTATACTTTATGGCTTTATGCTTCATTTAAGGGAAAAAGAATCTTATAACTTTTATTTTTATGGCATCTTTTTTAATAAAATTTACATAATAATAGACATCTTTATTTGTAGGGAAAATTTCTAGTCATATTAGAATTTTCAAGTACATTGATCTGAGCCCTTTGTTCTTGGAAGCTAGAATTTATGCCTGCAGTTAATTAAATTATTGTGGCTCTGACAGTAAAATTTTCTTTTCGGCAGGAATTTAAGAGTCTTGTTTTTGGAGGAAAGCTCAATTGTTGAGAAGGACGGAGAATGGCTACATGAGCTCGCTTTGAATAATACAGTTCTTGAGACTCTCAACTTTTACTTGACAGATATTGCTGTTGTCAAGATTCAGGACCTTGAACTTTTAGCTAAAAATTGCCCCAACTTAGTGTCTGTGAAACTTACTGATTGTGAAATACTGGATCTTGTGAACTTCTTTAAGCATGCCTCTGCTCTGGAAGAGTTTTGTGGAGGCACCTACAATGAGGAACCAGAAAAATACTCTGCTATATCATTACCAGCAAAGTTATGTCGTTTAGGTTTAACATATATTGGAAAGAATGAGTTGCCCATAGTGTTCATGTTTGCAGCCGTACTAAAAAAATTGGATCTCCTCTATGCAATGCTAGACACGGAGGATCATTGTATGTTAATCCAAAGGTGTCCAAATCTGGAAGTCCTTGAGGTAAGTTCCAGAAATTTGCTTATCAAGATTTACCTGTCAACCTCTCTATTCTATATATGCATTTCAATTATGCATCAGCATTATATAACACATAGATGTATATATTATAAGGGTTTGATAATATACTCCCATTTGTTTTATAAAGGAAGTATGTTAACTAGTTATGATCTTGAATTTGTTAAAATTCTCCAGTTCAAAAATCAAGTGGGAGGGATATATTATTAACACTCATTTGTCAACAAGTGGAATGGATACTAAATTGCTAATATACTCCCACTTGTTTTTAAAAAAAAAACTACGATACAACTTATATATATAGTCTATTGAAATGGATATGGTTATTTTAAATGATCAGAACTGCATTTGAAATGTTTATTGTGAACTGATACCTTGACAGACAAGGAATGTAATTGGAGATAGAGGGTTAGAGGTTCTTGGTCGTTGTTGTAGGAGGCTAAAAAGGCTTAGGATTGAAAGGGGCGATGATGATCAAGGAATGGAGGATGAAGAAGGTACTGTGTCCCATAGAGGGCTAATAGCTTTGTCACAGGGCTGTTCGGAGCTTGAATACATGGCTGTTTATGTTTCTGATATTACAAATGCATCTCTGGAACATATTGGAACTCACTTGAAGAACCTCTGCGATTTTCGCCTTGTGTTGCTTGACCATGAAGAGAAAATAACTGATTTGCCACTTGACAATGGGGTGAGGGCTCTGCTGAGGGGCTGTGACAAGCTGAGAAGATTTGCTCTATATCTCAGGCGTGGGGGGTTGACTGATGTAGGTCTTGGTTACATTGGACGGTACAGTCCAAATGTGAGATGGATGCTGCTTGGTTATGTGGGGGAGTCTGATGCAGGGCTTTTGGAGTTCTCTAAGGGGTGTCCTAGTCTTCAGAAACTTGAAATGAGAGGGTGTTCTTTTTTCAGTGAACGTGCACTTGCTGTGGCTGCAACACAATTGACTTCTCTTAGGTACTTGTGGGTGCAAGGGTATGGTGTATCTCCATCTGGACGTGATCTTTTGGCAATGGCTCGCCCCTTTTGGAACATTGAGTTGATTCCTTCTAGAAAGGTGGCTATGAATACCACCAATCCGGATGAGACTGTTGAGCATCCTGCTCATATTCTTGCATATTATTCTCTTGCAGGGCAGAGATCAGATTTTCCAGATACTGTTGTGCCTTTGGACACTGCCACATGCGTTGACGCCTAGAGTTGTGTATATACCATTTTTCTTTTGTTTTTCTTC
This sequence comes from Pueraria montana var. lobata, assembly GCA_026413185.1. Lineage (NCBI taxonomy): Eukaryota > Viridiplantae > Streptophyta > Magnoliopsida > Fabales > Fabaceae > Pueraria > Pueraria montana. Next base: position 60,328,405 of record CM048655.1, on the reverse strand, counting down.
TCCCCTTTCGTATGCTGTTTTTATGTTCCTGCTCTATTTGTAGTTCATTTTAGACAATTAGTCTTGTAATAAGCCTGTGTTTTCATTTGTAATTCAGAAACGCTTCCCCTAACGCAATTGGTTCCCTTTAGAACTGAACATTCTCAATTTTGTGAATAAAAAGCAAGAGCTGTTCTTTCCCCCTTTCATTCATATTTTCCTATTAAACTAAAATGTTAGATCTACATTGTTTAGTCCACTATCGTAGACCTAGATTGGCTACAGCTACTTTAGCCCAATATCAAAGAGAAGAAGAAAAAAAAACCACAAAGCTAAGCATTTATTTAGTATGGACCGAAAAGAAAGTTGTTAGTGGAAACTTTAAAAGAAAATTAATCCTTTCTTCCAAAACTAGTTAATTACAATTGTCTTTTTGGCTGGTGTCACGTTAAGATATCATAAAAATATCTGCTATCACACAGCTAGCATGAGTGTCATCTCATCACCAATCGGCATTTGCAATTGACACGTATTTGTCATTTTTGTCAAGGGTACTTTCGTCATTGAACAATGTTCGTTTTAATCTTATCCACAGTGAGACGTCAAATATAAAAAATGGAATGAAATGATAATTTTATTAAGAAACTGTATATGATCCTCTGGACTGGAGTTGACGAAGAAACTGCATGAGGTGCAGTTGTCAATCTCATTCACCCATTTATATTGAGATAATGTTTACATTTACTATATAATAAAATATTTTTCACGATTGATTTCTGATTGCTTATGGGTTCATTTGTTTGTTTTTTAAATAAAATATTTTAAGAAAATTAGATAAGTTTCTTAAATGCTTTTTTAACTCAAGAGTTTTTTAATATATATATATATATATATATATATATATATATATATATATATATAATGTAAGTATTTTTTTTTATAAAATCCTAAGTTACCCCATTTTAATATTCAATTTCTCCTAGTTGTGATACCAAAAAACAAAACAAAACTCCTAGTTAATGAATAATAATCTCATATCTAGATTGAATTTATTTTGATCGACAACTTATTTGAAGTTTTTCGCCCATCCATGTTTATAAAACATACATTTTTTTTTTCTCTCCAAAATTGAGCTTTATCTCAGATTATACATTCACTACAGTTCAAACATTCATTGATCTAGGCATTCCTAGTAGTGCCCCCCAAAATGCATTTCCTGATCTAATTACAGTACGTTAAGGGTTAATACTAATATAGTGGTTAAAGAGAAAGCTCGTTGAGGTGACTGGATACATGGAATGGAAGTTGATCCAATGTGGTCCAACACCCAATTGTTGTTATCATCTTATGGTTTCAACTTTTTGTATTGTTTTTACTTTTTATATAAAACAAATGTTTTAATCGAAAACATATTTATTTTTAACTGCAAACTATCAAAATCCAGTAAGGGAATAATGTCATCATTTCTCCAAGTGAAATTATATGAAACGATTCCCTGGAATTAAAATTCACACCACTTTCTCGCATAAATCATTCGCTAAAATAGTAATTAAGTTTGAACTGCACATGTTTAAATTTCACAATTTCACAAAACACTTCGTATTGTTTTCTTTTCATCTTTTCTTTTTGTGAGTCTTTTATGAATTTATTTTTTTATAAATATTAATTAGATGATTAATTGTGGAAATTTTGATAATATATGTATAATAAATTACAAAATTGTTTAAATCTCCTTTATTCTTTAAAGTACATTAGTAACATTATCCTCCCTGCTAAATCTGTCTTCTATAGATTTTATTTCCCTCCCCTCGGAATCTAATTACCTTAATGATAAGATCTCTGTAGAACTCTCTCTCACACACACAACAAAGGGTTTAATTTTAATGGTTGAGGATAAGCTGATATAAAAAAATTTATGCAAAGAAGCAACTTTAATACAAGTAAAGATTACTCTTACCAATAAAATGGGTAAAAAGAAAGCACTGGATTATTAAATTATCAATATATAAAAAAAAAAGAGAAACACTGCAAGTGTCAATTTTCCCACATAGAAAGGAAAACTATTTAATATAGTAGATGCCAGATCGATAAATGAGCATATTCGTTGGAGACTTGTATCATAGCGCCCTGTAGAAAATATCATCACATGTAAAAGTGGAATTTCATTAATTAGTGGATCCCTGGAAAATAAAGTCAATTCTATTAATGGGACTACTGTAGAGCTCAAACTCTTCTTCAATCATAACGATAATAATGTAATATTCTCCAAAGTTTGCCCTTTCAACCATTAGACCAAACTCAAAAATAGGAAAGAACTATTTTAACCTAACCAGATTTCCCCTTTTATGTTTTTCCGAAGTATATATATGCACTTATCATTGTTCTCATATTCTTGATATTTTTTAACATATGATAAAAATATCATACAGTAAAAAATGATGTTATAATTAAAAAAAGCATCCAACTCATCCTACGTGAGCAGAGAGAAATAATTTGTCCCTGCAAAATAACACTACTCTTTTTATATCATGCTGACGTCATATTTTTTATTTTTTGAATTAAATTTGTTATTTTGAGTAAATTGAATTTGTTATATATATTTAGTTAACTAGTATTTTATCTTTTGCAATATACACAATAAATATTTATTTATATAATTAAAATTTATATTGAATAAATATTTTTAATATATAAATTATATTTTAAATCTATAATAAATAATTTATATTTTTTTTATTACAATAGATATTTATACAATGATATAATGTTTTTTTTAATTATTAATAATTTCTTTTAAAAATATTAAAATTCAATTTAGAAATAAAGATAGAAAAGATAAATTGAAAGAAATAAAATGCTAAAAAAAATTCTTAAAATCACTATTCAAGAAAAAACTTTTAAAAATACTCTCAAAGAAGTCTTAAAAATACTTTCATTCAATATATTTATTCTAATAGATAGAGAGAGAGAGAGAGAGAGAGAGAGGATGTGATTCTTTTTATCAATGTAATTGACATGAGACGTTGAGAATTGAATGAAATAGTGAAGTAATTTGTAATAGAAGTTAAAAAAAAAAAGAAGAAGTGGAGAGCAAATATCAGTGAGAAGATGTAAGCAGCGTCAATGGAAGAGTAGGAAGTTATACATGTGGCAGTTGAAGGGTAAAATTGAAGAAAAAAAATGTGGAAATTATAAGGATATATGGTCATTATTATTGTTTTAGATTACAAATAATGGGTAATGTAGACAGCAAATTTTCCATCTCATTCCTATAAAGCTTGACTCAGTTATTAAGTGATTATATAGTTCAATGGGATCTTTACTACATTTTATATCTTGTACAATATCAAATTAAATTTTAACCAACGTTATATGCATATCTATGTCGGCCAACATTATAGTACAGTATGATCATGTGTGAAAAGGATCCGTGGATATGTGGGCCAAACCAAAGTGTGAAGGAGCAATCCTTTTGCATGGTGATAGCTAAGCATGGCAAATGCATCGTTGCTGTAAAGTTTAGTCCTAAATCTTTTGAGAGGTTAAAAGAAGTGTAAAGAGGCAACTTGTACGGTTTATCTTTCTCTAGATACGACGATCAAACTTAAAATAAAATGTGGCCTGAAGCTGAGCTAGCTTCTCTAGATATACTCGGCCATATATAATTCTAAAGTTGAAGGTTGCGTCATTTGCAAAAGAAAAGTTAGCTAAGACAATCACATTCGTTGCATTAGGTTGAACCTTTGATGCGCTAATATCGTCATGTGTAGTTTGTAAAATGTACGATTGGTTAAAAATATGAGCACAAGCAATGAAAAGTTCTTCTTAGTATAATTGAAAGACATTAACCTATTAGAGTCTGTCCAGTGATGACGAGTTTAAGTAATGTGTAAGAAATCCTAAAATTAAATGTTATTATTTTCATTGTACACACAAAAAAAAAAAAAAATATGACCACAACAATAAAATAAATAATAATAGAATCCAAGAATGAAACATTTTGTGATTCTTAAAAATTTTGGGTCAGTCACATTAATCCAAGACATGAAAATCACCATTTTCATCCCTTTAAAGATGAAAATATTGATAAATTTAATCATTCTTAGGAACTAAATTAATGTTAGAAAGGATCAAATTCATCAACTTTTTTTTTTCTATCTCTTTCAAATATAAAAGTGTTATTTTTCAATTTTTTTAGAGACTAATATGCCTAATTCCAAATCTCTTGCAGAACAAAATGGTGTTTTATTATAGAATTCTCATTGTAGCTCCAAGAAAAACAGAGTGACATCATTGCTTATTGTTGTTCGACATATTTTGAGATAGTGACAATCCATGTAATCCCACCTACCCCTCCATTTTGAAATAATTAAGCTTTTATTTATGCATACAAAAATCTTTCCACACCTCAAAAACTGAAAAATTACCAAACATCCTGTACTATTAATTTCTAAAATGACCACACAAAAATTCTATTGGGATGCAATTATCCTCTTCTAAACTCGGAAAGAGAAATATGCTTCACAAAGTTTAGTGAAATATATATTATTTCCAGGCCAAGGAGCAGAAGTATTAAGAGTTCAATGTACACTACGTATCTAAAGTTGGCTGCTTCCTTTATTCCTATTAATAGTTTTAGAGAAAAAAGAAAAAAAGAAAAAAGAAAATCCGCATAATGCATGCGGCTATAATATGTTATTGGGTTCTCAAGCAGGGATGGAACCAGGAAAAAATGTTAGGGGGGGGGGGGGGGGTAAAAATTTATCACATGATAAACAAAATTAATAATACTAATTCTACTATTAACAATTGTTTGAAATCGTGGACAATTATTCCCATTTCTTGAAAAATAAAGATATTTTATATTCCTTGGTTGATATGGATTAACTTTAAGAAAAACATATCATATTTTATGTCTTTGATTAAAAGGAAACTTGAATTTGCATGCATGAATCAATTTGTTTTTAAAGAAATTGGTAATTAATAATACTAGTGACATAATTTAAGTATACAATTTGCATGCATGAATCAATTTTCTTTCTTGAGTCAAAAACCTCAAATTAGTAATTGGTAAATCAGTAAGTTTATTTATTTATTTTTAGAAATCCCAATGCAAACTTCATTTAAGTAATTTGTCTAATATTATTTGATTAAATAGCCAATGTATTGTTGTACAAATCAAACCAATCATAAAATAATGGGTGTTTTGTCTAACATGAGTATCAGGGTATAGTAAATACTAGAAGAAATATAACTCATAAGATCTCCTTGTAGTGGAGTGAAAGTGTGCAGGAGAAGCAAAAATTGAGGGGGGCAAGCTTAACCATTTAGCAATATATATTAAGTAGCTTTTGTTATTTAGGGAGGGCGGCTGCCCCTGTTGGCTTATAGGTAGTTCCGTCCCTGTTCTCAAGCAAAATAAAGAATCAAAATAAAGCATGATTGTTCCAGAGACCAGTAAAAGAAGCAACAATGCTGACGCAACAGTATTGCCACCACAAAAAGGTGGATTGGCGGAAGCAAAAAAATATCAAAGAAAGGGAAGAACCGGATTGGCTGAAAATCGAAAATAACAAAAGATGGCTATGATAGTGTGAGCCACATTGGCATTCCTACGTGAATCTGCCTATTTTCTGACCCAATGAGCATGGGATTCTAGTTAAGTGGAATGCAAACTCAGATTCTACTACCAAAGTGATTCTGATGATCAAACCTGGTGGTCAACTTGGCCATATTGCTCCCAGAAAGCATATGATTAATGATGGTGGAAAGTGTCTAAAGACAAAAAGCTTACTATATCATCACAATCTACCCAAAATTTCAATCAAGTGCTCAAGTGAGTCAGCCACATCAGCAACTGAATTGGCTACCTACCAAAATATATACAAATTGTTTATATAGGATTATTTGACGAGCGTGCGTAAATAGGTTTTTGCAACAGTTATAACTATCTAATAAGTCCATTATTTTGACTTGGGGTTACTATTTTTTATATTATGGGAATTGGGACCCCCAAGTTAAAATCGAAAACCATCACCAGCTTTGAGATTCGCCTCACGTATTGAAGGCAGAACATTGGTACCATTATGTGCTTTAATTTATAGTTTATTGGACAAGAATGAAAGGCTTCCAATTGAAAGTAAATTACATTTTAAAACCTTGATATTATTATAACACACGTGTGATCTAATGGAATTCAATGACTACTGAACACTGTCTCGTTGCCCGAGACTTAGAATGCCTGAATGGTGCAGATTGAGTCTATACAAAGAAATAGACATGCTAACTGTCTGACTAGGAGATAAACAGGAAAACTTGAAAAGGGTTCATTCCAAAACAGTTGAAGGAATGAAACATTATTTATGTTCATAACATAAAACAAGTACCCTTGGGTCTATGATCTATGTAGTAGAACTGGTATCTTGTTCATAACATGATCAGAGCGGGCATTACAGTGCATGAATACCAAAAATAGCTTCCTTGTTGAAGTCTCTAGAAGCCGTCCTGAAACCTGGATTTTTAAGCTTGGCATAAGTCTCATGAAAAGCACATTCATAGAAATCCTGCCCTTGCAACTTGAGGGTCTTGGAAGAGATGCCAGATGAAGGTGACATGAACATATCATAATTTGGGTTGACAACCATACGTGACCCATTGTTGTTGTGGCGATTAATCCATTCAAGTTGTACTTTTGGCATGCTAGTCAGCTTCTGTAGCTCAGAAGTCATGTGAGACTCATCATTGAATAAAAGAGGCTTCTCTTGATCTGATGTAAGATTAACAATGGTGATATCATGGATACTAGGCCTCCTTTTATTGTCTTTCCCTCCAGAAAGCTTTTGCCTTATGTAATACTTTTGAGCATGGCTTGCCACTTGGGTGGGAGTCTTTGTCACCACAAAATTGCGAGAGATATTTCTCCAATCCCCTTTACCATACTTTAAAAGTCCCATAAGAAAACGTCTGAAACTCAATACCCAAAAGTCCATGTCAAGCACAGGAACCAAAAAAACATAGAGATTGAAACTGCATAAATAGTACCTAATTGAACTAACTTAAGATTATGTTTAACATGTCAGCAGTTTTGGAATGTATACAGTTTAAAATTTAATTTACAAGTAGACTTCACCTGCCAAATTGGAATGTAGCCAAGCTAGATTGACAAAGCAATATATCATAGTAGCCAGATAAGAAAACAAACCAGAACTAGTTGTTTGTACAAGTTGAGTTGCTTGTGTCATATAATCATGATTCATTACCCTATATGAGTAAATAGTTAATGCACTAAGTGTAAAAAGTTTTTATTTTGTCATCCAATCACAAATTCACAATTATCATATATGATAAGTTTGTTAACTTATACAGTAATTATATTAAAAGTTATACTTACTATAATTTTTTATTGATTGACAGTGTAAAATATTTTACACTCGAGGTGTGTTAAAATTAAACTCCTGCTATATTTTCCTTCAAAAAACCCCAAATCAATGTAAAAAAAAAAAAAAAAAAAGGACCAAGGAAGATGATGAAACTCACCTGTGTTCCTCTTCTGTCCAAGGGACTCCTTTCTTCCTCTCCTGATCAGAACTCCTGACAGTTGCAGGCTTCTTTCTGCATGCATCATAATAACATTGGTTGTCAACCATCTCCAATGTGAAAGAAGAGGTAGGATATCCAGGAACTGGAATCCTCCCTGCTTCTATTTCACAAACATCTTCTTCCAATTCTCTGTACTGTTTGATCACATCATAGACAGTTTTTCCAGGGAGCATGGCTGCAACCCTCAGCCATCTGTCTGGGGTATCCTTATCATATATGGCAAGGGCACTTTCAAACTTCTTATTCTCTTCTCTTGTCCATTCTGTGTAGTGGCCTTCTTGAGAAAACCAATTTGAATTTGACATAAAACAAGTTGGATATGGAGTCTCGAATTCCATACCTTACAACAAAATTCCCCTACACTAAAGAGATGGAAATGAGAAACTAGAAAGAAATGCACAACAACAAAGAACTTATGCAACTTTGATTCAAGGGGCATGGAATTTAGAATCCTTCAAGTGTAGTCAAGAATCTACTTTCAGTGAGAGCACAAACTACAGAACCTAAAAAATTAAAGTTGAACTTCTACCCTTTAGAATCGAGGAGAATCTTGGAAAAATCATGACGTACCCAGGAGTGAGACCTTAGAAATATGATAGCAGAGATAAATGTTAAAATCCAACAGCAAGTTGATGCAGAAAGTGAACAGTGATGTCCCAAATTAGAAAAGAGAGATTCTTTACAATTAGGAAAGGAAAAGCAAGGTGGTGTTTCCTTTTGTTATTTCTTCCTGCTGAAGCAATTGTGAAAGCAAATGCAGATGATACTAAGCAAAGTGAAAAACTGGAACTGAGAGAGAATAGGAATGGAGGTTAGTGAATTTCAAAGGATTAGATTTGGGTCTGTTGGTAACTCTGGTTGTGTTGTGTGTTCAAAAGAGAGGAGAAGCAGGAATTGATGTGAGAGAGAAATGGCTTGGGATGAATGTAAATCACTTGCTACCAGTTAGAACTGGTGACAAAATTCAGTCCTGTTTTATAAGCATTTAATTAATTACATTTTAAAAAAAAAAAAAAAAAACTTCTAAGGAAAGAGGAATTACTACAGTAGTATTATTTTTAAGGTATCGGTATTTGTCCATAATTTCTCGATGTCAAATATTGACTCAAATTTTAGTTAGAGCAACTTAACTTCAATTAGAGGATACTTATAATTATAGTCCTGAATAATTTTTATTTAGTGAAAAACTAGGAAACATAGTTGTTTTGTTTGTTTGTATGTGTGATTTAATTTAATGAATCCCTTAAGTATATTAATTAAGGTTTAAGTATTAGCTGTGTGTATGAAAATAATTTTATCAAAAAGAATTAGTCTCTACCTCTCTAATTATTAATACAAATATAAATAAGAGAACAAATGATTTAAATGCATATATTTAAATAATTTCCAAATAGATATTTTTTATGCAAAAGACAAACATTGATTATAACATTGTAACTTGTAAGGAAAAAAAGTGTGATGAAAGTATAAATGAACCTAAAATAAACTAATTAAAATATCAATTTTTAGAGTAAGGAAAATACAGGTAGAATGAAGTTTTTCATTTTGATCAAGACAATGATAAAGAAAAAATACACAAGAAAAACAAAGAAACGAAGAAGGTAAAACGGGGTGGAGATTGGAAAGGGTTAGCATTACAATCTTTGAAGTAATAGGATTTTTTATGTAGAATTGAAAGCTGAAACACCAAACGTGTATAGTAACTTCAGACCACTCAATCTCAATTTACATTAATTTGAAGGAAAATGTTTTGTGAAAAGCTATCTAATTGACAAGAAAATAATTAAATTATATATGAATACTTTTAAATAAAAATAAATTATTTTGAAAATATGTAAATTTATTAAAAATAAATAAATAATTTATTTTATTAATGATAAAAATATAAAATAAATGCCAAATACAGGTATTTGATTTTTCAAATTTATAAAATCTTAAAAATTGGTTTAACTGGTGAAAGATTATTTTTTTAGCAACTTACAAATATAATATTGATTAAAAAAATTAAAGAATGTAAAAACCTTTTTTTTTAATTAAATAACAAATAAAAGAGAAAAATATTAAATTTATTTAATATAAAGGCTTAGAAATCTCGTGTCATAAAATTTAACTTTAGAATGTTATTTCTAATTTATTGTTTACCATGAGTAGTTTTCATAAAAGGCATTCGACTTGAATAATAAATACTCTCAACAAGTGAATTAGGATTTGTCATTTAAGAGACTATTCTCCTTTGTTAAACTCATTTCACTTGATAATTTTTTTTTTGATCCGTAGAAATTGAAGATAGTACTAAGAGATTTACAACACTCACGCACCTTACTCAACCAACTGAGCTAAACCCCTTTGGTTTTCACTTGATAAAATGAAATTAGGTTTTAAATATTTTATCATAAGCTTTAAAACTTTGTTCAAAATTTTTATTTCATATTTTAAAATCTTAAAATTAATTGATTGTATGAATTTAAAGCTAATTGTTAATGATGTTAAAAAGAGAAAAAAAAAACATATTTATATATTAAAATAAGTTAAAATATAGTAATACTAATAATCTTTAAAGATAGAGACGTAATCTTTTAAAATATAGAAGAGAATGGTGTACTTTAAAAGTTTATTAAAAGAGAAAATATTATGTTTTTTATTATGTTATAGGTACGGAATATTTTAATGAATTTTTTTATTAACTACTTTTTTTTTCATGCACATTATTTTTTGGTTATCATGTTATTGGTATGAAGTATCCACCGACTTTGTCGATGACTAATCTCCGTCGGGGAACCTGATTGGCCACCTTTAGTGGGGTTCTTCCCTCCCAATCACGTTTTTTCCATCCACAAGGCTCGAACCCGAGACCTTGCTTAAGGGGATCGAGCCCAACACCACTCGGACCAACGACTTGTAATGTTATAAGATCTTGTTTAAGATATCCAAATATAATTTTATTTAGACTAATGTAATGTTAATAGTACAGTTTGTACTATAAATTTATATTAAAAATTATAATATAACAATGGTTCGATTAATAGACAAAATTTTAAATTATACAAATAATATAATATTATATTTATAAAATTATTTTACTCAAGCAAACCAAACAAAAGTTGGTCTTTGAAAATATCAAACTTCCTTTTCACGTTAGTCTTTTTTTGCTTTGCAGTTTTCTGTAACTTTCATATGCATTAAAAAAAAAAAAAATCCCTTTCACAATTAACATGTATTGGCTGCAGTTTGCAAACACTACTACGAAAGTTATCAATTCAAGTATATAAATAAGAATGGAAACCATTACAAATAACTTGCGCTTGTAGCTCAGTGGATAGAGCGTCTGTTTCCTAAGCAGAAGGTCGTAGGTTCGACCCCTACCTGGCGCGTTTTTTTATGACACTTCATTGCAAAGTGCAATATTTTGTGGAGGCAAGAGTAATTAGCTTAAAAAGTGGTCGAGTATATATGTCATATGTGATTTAGAAAAATAAAATAATGAGTAACAACAAAATCATGCTAACTTCATAAACTTGAAATTCTAATGGTGCTTCAAATTTGATATTCCCCCCTCCCCCCCCCTCTCCGAAATTACTTAAGTTGTGATTAGATTTAAATATAATTTTGATTTTTTTATTTTGTCAAATTTATAATTTTGGTTTTTCTATTTTAAAATAAAGATTTTTTTAATTGGCCAAATGTTATTTTAAAATATAGACATTTGATAATCTATTTTATAAAATTCGCAATTTTTATTCAATCCTCAATTTTGTCTACATAGATTTCTTTTATTTTTTACATTTTAATTAATTAAAACATTTCTTAATGGTACTTTAAATAAATATATTAGGTCTTTGGTTTAATTGAATCAAAATAAAAAAAAATAAAATGTAGACAACATTGAGAATTGTATCAAAATTATAAATTTCTAAAATAGGAAACTAAATATCTATATTTTAAAATAGAAATACCAAAATTATATTTAAGCCTTCATATTATTCATAAGCAATTTGGCGTTTCCATTAGGTAAGACATCACCTTTTGTTTAGTGTAGTGTGCACTCAAATTGTCTGTCTTGAATTCAATTTTTCATGCTTTTCTACCACTTAAGAAGGGGTATGATTTCCATTTTCTATCAAGAATGCCATTTGATGGTGCAACTTGTTATTGTTCATGGAAGGCCTATGATGCTATGGGCATTTGATTTGTTTGGTCACTTGGTGGCAGACCATATTTTATAGCATGATTGTGCACACCTTCAAAATCTGATTTTCACCATTCATTTGAACTCATACTAAAATAGAAAAAAGAAAAAGGCCAACCTCAAAAAAAAAAAAAAACAACAAATTTTATGTGAATGGAAAAATTTAAGCCCTAACTACTTATAACCTCATATTTGCTTAGGAAATATAGTTGAAATAAGAGTTTAATGGTCATATATTGATAATGTAAAAAAAATTATACTGTCGTTTAATAACAAATCATCGTTGATATGACTTTTAAGGTAATTAGCATAAAAGTAAATAAATTTACCATACTTGATGGATTGTGATTGAAAGATAGTATAAAATTATTTTACACTGTTAGTGCATGACCTATTTTCTCTTGAAATAATTAACACTTGTGAAACGTTAAGCAACACACATTTTAATACATTTTTTATATGTGAATAAGAGTTGTTAAATAAAAAGTTAATGCACATTGTTTTGTAAATCTCAATAAATCATGGTCATTAATATATAATTAGTTTTTGTACACGTGTTATGTACATAACATATATTTAGTTATAAACCTATAATTTTTTATTATTTTATTTTAAATATTTGTAAAAATAAATGAAAAATTCATGTTTAAATTTTTTAAATAAACTTATGTTAAATTTAAATATTTTTGTAATTTTGAAATGTAAAATGATTCAATTAGTTTACAACTATATTGTTAATAAAAACAAATTTGATTATTCACCAAAAAAAAAAACAAATTTGATTATTCACCAAAAAAAAAAACAAATTTGATTATTCACCAAAAAAAAAACAAATTTGATTATTCACCAAAAAAAACAAATTTGATTAATTTTATAATATTTAAAGATTAAAAATAAATATTTTGAATAATTTTAAATATAAAAATTAATTAAATTAGATACAAATTATTGAAATCAAACAATATTAAAAATAAGTTATTATTTTGATATCTATTAGACAATTTATATTTCACTAACACTTATGTGAGATGAGTTGTTACAAGTGTTTATTATTAGAGTTTAATGGTGATACACTGACAGTGTAAAACTGTTTTACACAGTCATCTAATCACAAATCAGTGTTGGTATGACTTTTAAGATAATTTTTTAAAAATCAACAAACTTATCATACATGGTGAATTGTGATTGAATGACAGTATAAATTTTTTTACACTATTAGTGCATAGCCCTTTTTCTCTTATTATTATCATCTATTTGTGAGAATTTTTTTTACTAACTACCACGTTCTGTAATGTAAGTATTTTTTTTCTCCTTAATGTAACTATGCAATTTTAGCTAATCATATAAAAGTGTATTAGTTGTAACAATTACTTAAAATAGTGATATTTTTGTCCAAATATTACAATCATATTTTCATTAAGGATTATAATGATATTATATGTTGTAAATATGTTAAAATTAACAAAATATAAAAATGAAATGAATTTTTAAAATAGAATATTTTAATTTAGAGTAAAATGATATATTTTAAAGAAAAAATAATATAATATAAAATTAATTCAGTTTCAAATCTAGATAATAATATTTATATTTAAGTAAATTATTTTATAATTATAAATTACTTCAAATAAATTATAAATTAAGTCAAATACTTCTAATCAAAATTTGATTAATAATACTCCATTTTCTTTTTTTCTTTTTGGTCACAGATAATATATTGGACATGCTTAGTGGCACTTACAAAATTTGATTAATACTCGTACTCTATTTTTTTTTTTGGTCAATAGATCATGAATAATATGCCATTCTAAAATTAACAAAATATTATTTATGAGTTACATTCCAAGAAGAAGAAGATAGTGTAGTGCTTTAGCCCACAACTCGTATAAATAAAAAGGTAGTTGCTATTCTTATCTCCCTCTATTAATAATATACCTCCTTTTATTTCTTTTTTTTTTTCAAAAATATCCTTTTGTAATTTATACCGCGGAGATTCTGCTAACATCTACATGCCAAATTCCCACAAACCACAAACCCCACTAATAAAAAGTACAATTCGAATCAAACCCTATATGATACTATTATTATAGAGAGGAAATAATGAAACTTTGAAAGATAAAGCAAAACCCAATAAAACTCAAAATTCAGACATAAACTCAGAGACAACATCATTGCAGTGGTGCACCCAATAGCTCTGGGAATCTCAAACATACTTGCACTGCCCCAAATTGAGTTTCTCCCTCAACAATTTCCGCCCCCAAAGTTCCATAAGTGCCCATTCCCACGTAATTAAGCCATTAAAATTCATCACCCCATTACGTTGAATCCATGCACGCGTGATGCCTTGGCTGGACCAAACCCAATATAATGACTTGTTCCATTACCTCGTTTTGGATTGGTACATTTTCAACACACACAAAGCAAAATGCTACATTCCAGCTTCTTAACCCAAACCAATTGCTCATGCATTGCATTCTCTCAACTTTTCTTAGTGTCAATGTGTGACTAAATCGATGATCATAAATCTAGATGGTTCGCATCAATATAACAGAACGAAGATGAGGGAATTTGAATGGATCTAATTCCGAATGTACTTTTTATTGGGGGGGGGGGGGGGGGGGGGGGTTGTGATTTGTGGATTTGAATTTGACATGTTAACAGAACCACAAGGGAGGTATAATTTACAAGGGTGTTTTTGAAAAAAAATAAAATGAGGAATATTATTAAAAGAGGGAGGTAAGAATAACAACTACCAAAATAAAATCCAATAACTAGAATAGCCCATTAACAAATGTAGAAGATAGCCCAGTGCCTATGCCTACAACTCGGTAATTACTTAAGGCACCTTCTTTTTTTCTTGGTGCATCCCATAAACATCCAAAGGGACAAAAATACCCATGTTTGAAAGAGAGGGAGAGAAGTAGATTAAGGGTTAGCAATACCCTCCTGAACCCTAGCGCACCTCCCTCCCTCCTTCCTCCTTACCACCGCCACCTCCTTCCTCCTCACCATCGCCACCTCCTTCTTAATCTATTCTCCTCAACGAAACCTGCAATAAACCCAACCAAAAGGCAGAAAACAACAAAGAAGCCATAGACGCATTTCATCCCCAGCCAACCTGAGCCACCCTTGAGCCTCCGCGCGCGTTTCCTGAGCCTGGGTTCACCACGCGAGTCGCATCACAACGGCGTCAAATCTCGCGCAGTTCCGATGACATGGTAATCGCGAAATATGAATCGCGTTGTCGTGGCTCCACATTAGAACGCGAACCCTACCTTCCATTGTCGTGGAGGCATGTTATTGGGAACTACTTCCTGAGAAAAAGTGTGCGCCTTCAACAATTCCGGATTGCATGATCCGGATTAAATTTTTAGGCTTTCGGAATATCTAATTCGAAAAAGTTACTAGCTTTCTGGATTACACAATCCGGACTACATTTATTTGTATTACGGATTGCTCAATCCGTAATAGAACAAATGAATTACGGATTGAGCAATCCGTGATGCATTTGTGTTATGGATTGCTCAATCCGTAATATATTTGTTTGTATTACGGATTGCTCAATCCGTAATACAACAAATGTATTACGGATTGAGCAATCCGTAATGCATTTGTATTACAGATTTCTCAATCCGTAACTGTATGAGAGTGGTGCGGCACGATGATGGGTTTAGTGCGGCGTGGTTGTTCGCAATGATGTGCGTGGCGATGGTGGGTGGCAACGCGGTGGTGGGTTCGATGCAGTGTAGAGTTGGCGTTGGGTGGTTGTGGTGGTGGTGTTTGGGTGCCACAGTGGGGTTGGGTGGAGGTCGGTGTGGTGGTCATGGAGGTTTGGAGGAGCCAACCAGGGTTTGCTTGGGAGAGGAAGGGTAAGAAGGGAATATTAAGAATTTTGGAGGTGCACCAAGCAAAATATAGGGTGCCTTAAGTAATTGCCATGCAACTTGTATAAAACATCCAATATCTAATATAGCCCATTAACAAAATGAACCAAGAAGACACAATACAAATATTATTGGGTAGGGAGATTAATTCAATGTTAATATTATTGGGTAGTTATTAGAATGGTGGCGGTTATTTTTATAGATTAGTATAGATGACAAGGTGTGTATGTATATGCGTGTGACATACTTTATTAAATAATAATATAGATAAACGAGATATACAAAAATAAAAATAATACAGATAAATACACCAACCTTCTTGTTAAGAATTACTAGAAACAGATTGCACGTGTGCATGTAGAAAATGAATATTTACTTAGTTGGCTTTGCATAGACCCCATTTCCTCAGGAAATGAAGAAACCAAAAATTTAAATTCAGCAACAATCTGTTTCCTTCACAGCTTGCAATCAAAATTCACACGAAAGAGTATTATAATTCACAATAGAAGGAAAAGTAAAATGATCAGATCCCACAAAAGAAGAAAAAGTAAAATTCACGATTGAACCAAACTAACGAAAGATGAAATTAAAGAACTATGGAACCAAAATTAAAGAGGAATAGAGAAAGAGATTCTTTAATAAAATTGAAATACATTAGTCGTTTTTTTGACAATAAATACATTAGTAGTTAAAACCAACTAAAAGTCCACACTCATTTATTTATCTATTTAAACTGTGGACCTAAGATATCACCGAAAGTTTACACGGCTTGGACATGACCCTGACCGTGAAACACTGTGGATGTAAACGGGGATAGTTTTGTCCAAGCACAGTCGTATCTCAATTAAATCCCCGGATACACATATAAGCTCTGGTTCAGCTCCACCCAATGAGTTCCTTATAGCATTGATGACATCCCTTTTGTAATAGAAGCGACCGGGTGTTATGCCAGCATTTTCAAGGATTATTATCAGATCGTGGAATGCATAAAAGTGTAATCCCAGCAGGAAGTAATCATACTGTAGCAGGTTAGAGCACGATCCGTGAATCCGCCATTGATTATACCATAAGTGCCCAAGTTTTAAATCTGGCCAATCATTTTCTAGTTGACTCTCCAGTGCATAAATTTAATCAAATAAAAAAAGAAGAAAAGAATCATTTTCTGAAAACTTATTGACCAAGTGGTGAAAAACTAACCATCAGTGGGCAATAGGATGGCTGTGGCCAGCGGTAGGTAGATGGCCATAGGCCATGAATGGTGAACTTTTGTGGCATTGGTTGGATCCCACACAGTCAAATCCCACTATGGAAGAAAAATAAGAAGAATGTGAAGCAAGGAATAAATGGACGTACGTTGGTAAGATGTAGGCAATTCAATTGGTCGTTGATTGTCTCTGGAAGGTAACTAGGTGGGTTTAATGCGTGAGAGTAAAGAAGTAATACATTAATTTAGAGTTGAAAGAACTCTAAATTTAAACACAACTTTGTAATTTGTATGTAACCACGAATGGGCAATTTGTGTAATGGACCCGGGACTACAAATGAATGGTGCGAGGTGTAGATAACCCCATTACATCTTTAACAATAAAAGGATATAATGGGGGTAATATTGCTTTGTTTATTTATTTTTTATTAGCTTTATATATATGTGGGATCCGACAGGTAGAGGGGGCAGCTCATATACCAGCAGAGGGGAAAAAGTATCCGGCTTAGAGGTATGGATGGTTTTTTTTAAAGATTATTTGAGTTTCACGTATTTTGTACAGGCAATAGAATGCTAATCTTAGATGCATAAGTAAGCTTCATAGCATATTAATTCTGCATTAATTTTTAGTGCATTTTGACTAGGAATAATATCTTAAAAAGATACCATATTAATTTTCCTGAATTCTGCCTAAAATTGTCTTCGTTTCCTTTACAATATTTATTTTTATTCATATGAATTGAACTTAATATTAGGGATTTGCAATAACTCACTTACATTGCTCAATCAACTTAGCCAACTTCTTTATATATATATATATATGATATTTTAGTTTTGCATTGTCAAAAAATTTATCTCACTTTAATTTTTTGGATTTATTAATGATAAATTAATACTAAAATTATAATACAGCAGTGCTATACGGGACGAATCAACTTAACACAAAACCATACGAAATCCATATGTTTATATAGGATTGGATAGTTGTTAAATTAAAATAAATAAAAAACAAGATATTATATAGGAAACCCTAATTAGCTTTATCCAAATTCGTCTAATACGACTTCGTACTTTATAGCATTTTCTATTATAATAATAAACTAAAGAATTAAATAAGTGGAAATGCTCGCAACAATTTAAGGTTTTTTTTTTATATATATATTTTTAAATGTGCACCACTTTGAGTAGTTACTTACATGTAATTCCAAATCTTATATTTCTATGAATCCTTTTAATTATAGTTGAAGAAATTATTAAATGCTTTAATATATTATATTTTTAGGACATTAAATACACTAACATTTTCATTCACAATAATTTATAAATTATTAGGATGAGTAATAAACAAATTATAAAAGATATAGCATTACACATTATAAATCCAATTAAAGAATAGCAATAATAATAAGTGTTTTTTTTTTATAGTAACAAATTATTTAATAACAAGTGATTTTTAATAACAACTGATTTATTGACCGGAAA
Organism: Pueraria montana var. lobata; assembly: GCA_026413185.1. NCBI lineage: Eukaryota > Viridiplantae > Streptophyta > Magnoliopsida > Fabales > Fabaceae > Pueraria > Pueraria montana. The sequence goes on along the minus strand of CM048655.1, from coordinate 60,310,071 downwards.
TATTCACCAAAATTATTATGATAAATTGGCGTTAAAAAAATTAAAATAATATGGAATTAAAATTGAGTGGAAACACTCACAACTATTTAAGGTTTATTTTACATTATTATTTGTGTATCACTTTAATTTGTTACGTAATAAATAATTTTAATTTTTATATATTTTTTATTAATTGTTTTATTTATCAAGTGAAGAGAGTATCAATGTTTTGTTAATGATTTTAAGATAATAAAAAAATAGTGTTGGGTTTTGGAATAAGGTTAAGTTTGTTGTGCTTGTATGTGTCATTTATCATGAAAGTCATTGGAAAATCTTCATTTTCTTGATACCTTGACGGTAAATTGCCTGGTGAATATTGTGTTTCTTACCAATGACTTTAGAATAACATGTTCTCCTTGCTTCTACTTCGTTGTTGATGGTGTCAACTTTATGGGGTTACCATATTCTTGTCAGAATTCTCCTTGAATCTACCATTCGTAATTGTGTCAATTCCCAAGTTACTAAAAGTTGAGAAGATTATTGGTTGGGAAAACTCTTGTGATGTGAGGCAAGTTGAGATTCATTTCATCCCACAAAAAGCCAGAGAATCTCAATTTTATATCGTGGTTAAAGCGGCTTACATAATTAATGCAGAGTACTACCGGATATCTATTATCACACAAGAATGTTACCATTCCAACTTTTGTTGGTGAATCACTATTATCATACTAGATTAGGTGTATATTAATTTGCATATGCTTCATCTAATGTTGGTGAATCTTATTTGAATACTTAAGTCAGTGGAGTATGCTCTTGATTTAACAAACAAACAAAAAAGAGTATAGGCTCTTGATCATGCTACTTTTTTGTTGAAATTTTCTCCATGAAGCCGAGTTTGTATCAGTGCATTCATTTATTGCACTTGATAGTTATCAATGATATGGTATAAATTGTTTGATTTGCTTATTTTGTTATGATTATATGTTAGTTTAGGCACCTTATTTGTTTGTCTTTACCATATTAATGTCTTAGTTAGAATCTCACTCCCTGACTTTTTCTTTTTCTTTTTTTTTCCTTTTTTTGTTTTTTTTAGATGTTAGTTTTTTTTTTTTCTTTTTGACATTGAGATATTTTCGTTAGTTTCAGAAGACTTTTTCTTTTTTGTTGTCAATGTTGAAATTGACTTTTTGTTGATGTTTATGTGGCTCCTAGCACGGAGTTAATGTTACTCTTATATATATATATATATATATATATATATATAAAATGAGAGATCAACTTACTCCAAGAGTAAGTTTAAAGGAGTTACTCTTCATCTTTACCATTTATTTTCTTGAAATCTAATGGTTACAACCATTAGATTTCAAGAAAATGAATGGTGAGGATGAAGAGTAACTCCCTTATACTTACTTTTGGAGTAAATCGATCCCTCCTCTCTCTCTAGATATATATATATATATATATATCCTTATATATATATATATATATATATAAATGATTAAGAGATTCTCTTATCTCCTTGCTTCACTCTCCCCACTCTCTCACATTCACTCTTATTAATTTGAATACTCTCCTCTCATGGAGCGGTATAGTTCACTCTCCTAACATGCATATAATTCTTCTACTTTTCCTAAAATTTCTCTTATCAATTTTTGTAACTACCCCACATTTACAATATTCTATAACTACCTCCATCCACTTCTTTATTTGATGCTATATTTTTTTAAATATTTTTTATCAATTTTTTAACTCTATTTTTTAATTCCGAAGATTTATCTCTTTCATAAATAATTATAAATCCTTAATTCAATTTACTTTTCAATTTTCAAAGTTAATTTAAAAAATTAAAGTTACATCTTCCCTTATCTTTTTTTTTCTTTAAAAAAAATTATAGTTTGTAATTTCTTTTATAATTATCTCTTTTTCAAAATTTCTTTCGATGTGCTATATAATAATTATTATTTTTCAAATTTTATACTCTATAATCTTTTGGGTTTTTTTTAATATTTCTTTTATCTGATTTTCTAGCTCTATTTTTTAATTCTGAAAATTTCTCTCTTTCATAAATAATTTCAAATCCTTGATTCAATTTACTTTTCAATTTTCAAATTTAATATTAAAAAAATTAAAGTTACATCATTACATCTTCCTTTATTTTTTTTTCTTTTAAAAAAATTATAGTTTCTAATTTCTTTTATAATTATTTATTTTTCAAAATTTCTTTCGATGCACTATATCATTTTTTTTTCAAATTTTAAACTATCTAATATATTGTTTTTTTTAATATTTGTTTTATCAGATTTTCTAACTCTATTTTTTAATTCCGAAGATTTCTCTCTTTAGTGAATAATTCTAAATCCTTAATTCAATTTACTTTTCAATTTTCAAAGTTAATATTAAAAAAATTAAAGTTACATTGTTACATCTTTCCTTATCTTTTTTTTTTTTTAATTTTATAGTTTCTAATTTCTTTTATAATTATCTTTTTTTTAAAATTTCTTTCAATGTGCTATATAATTCTTTTTTTTTTCGAATTTCTTTCTATTAACTACATAAATAAGGTAGTAAAAATTTTAATAAGCCCGTGCGTACACTAGTATATATATAAATAAATAAGTCTATCTTTGGTCTCATTACTCTACTCTCCCCACTCTTTCCCTCTCTCCCTCTCTCCCTCACATTCATTCTCATTTGAATATTTTCTTCTCATGAAGTGATGTAGTTCACTCTCGTAACATGCATTTGATTCTTTCACTTTTCCTAAAATTTCTCTTATCAATTTCGGTAATTACCTACATTCACAATATTTCTATAACTACTTTCATTCAGTTCTCTATTTGATGCTATCTTTTTTTTTTAATATTTCTTTTATCACTTTTTCTAACTCTATTTTTTAATTCCGAAGATCTCTCTCTTTCATCAATAATTTCAAATCTTTAATTCAATTCACTTTTCAATTTTGAAAGTTAAGATTAAAAAAATTAAAGTTACATCCTTACATTTTTCTTTATTTTTTTTAATTTTATAGTTTCTAATTATCTTTTTTTAAAAAAAATTTTGATATGCTATATAATCATTTTTTTTTCAAATTTCTTTCTCTTGACTATATAAATAAGGTAGTAAAAATTTGAATAAACCCGTACAATGCACGGGCTAAAACACTAGTGTATATATATATATATATATATATATATATATATATATATATATATATATATATATAGTACGACTCCTGTAAGAACACTTTCTTATGTGAGAACATGAGAACAACTAATAACAACCATCAGATCAAGATTAAAAATAATAAACGGTTGAGATTAAAATATTTAAAATTCAAATTATGATCAAATATATAATCTAATAAAAAATAAATCTATAAAAGATCTTAATTATCACTTCCTAAAATATAATTTAAATTTTAAATATTTTAATCTCAACCACTTATTATTTTTAATCTTGATTTGATGGTTGTTATTAGTTGTTCTCATGTTCTCACATAAGAAAGTGTTCTCACAGGAGTCGTACTATATATATATATATATATATATATATATATATATATATATATATATATATATGCACACACACACACATTAGTGTTTTAGCCCCGTGCATTGCACAAGCTTATTCAAATTTTCACTACCTTATTTATATAGTCGATAGAAAGAAATTTAAAAAAAATTATATAGCACATCGAAATAAATTTTAAAAAAGAGATAACTATAAAAGAAATTAGAAACTATATAAAAAAAAGATAAGGGAAGATGTAATGATGTAACTTTATTTTTTTTAATATTAACTTTAAAAATTGAATTAAGGATTTGAAATTATTGATGAAAATGACAAATCTTCGGAATTAAAAAATAGAGTTAGAAAATTTGAGAAAAGAAATATTAAAAAAATCCAAAAGATTATAGAGTATTAAATTTGAAGAAAAAAATTATATAGCACATCGAAAGAAATTTTGAAAAAAGGATAATTATAAAAGAAATTAGAAGTTATAATTTTTTTAAAAGAAAAAAAAAAGGATAAGGAAAGATGTAATGATGTAACTTTAATTTTTTTAATATTAACTTCAAAAATTAAAAAGTAAATTGAATTAAGAATTTAAAATTATTGATAAAAGAGATAAATCTTCAGAATTAAAAAAAAATGAAGTTAGAAAATCTGATAAAAGAAATACGCAAACATTATTAAATTAGTTTACTCAAGCAAACCAAACAAAAGTTGGTCACTGAAAATATCAAATTTCCTTTTTCACAATCAACATGTAGTGGCTGCAAACATTATTTTGAAAGTTATCGGTTTCTAGTTCTGTATAATATTGGAATGGAAACTCCATTAAATAACTTGCTTGTAGCTCAGTGGATAGAGTGACACCTTTTGTTTAGTGTAGTGCGCATTCAAATTGTCTTTCTCGGATCCTGATTTTCATGTTTTTCTAGCACTTGGGAAGGTCGTGTTCGCTTTATTTTCTCACAATGACATGGTTTATCCATCGATTTTTTCATCATTTGTAGAAGGAAAACAAAACCCAGAAGCAATTAAAATCAAACCTATGACATGTGATAGGAGGCTGTAAATCCCAACACAATAGACCTTTACCAAGTATGATGATAGCGAATAATTAAGCAAACGAATGACCATAAATTAAAACCGTTCATACCCGCCAACTGTAAACATGTCATGTGAAATTAAAACCACCCCTTGTACTGTTGCAACAATTTTTTGCTGCTAGGTTCCAAAACTCGAACAGTAAGACATCAATTGAAACAATTGGATCATTCTTTTGTATCTTAGTTCTTACAGAGCACTTACTCAATCCTCTTGTTTTAAAGCACTTCAAATAACTTGGTCATTTCATCAAGTCAAACATAAACCTCAAACCATATTTTAAAATTTAATAGGAGATCTAAAGAATAACTCAAGTCAATGGTTCACATATTGAAGACTCATCTTTTTCTAAAATTCAAGAAGGAACACCAGCACATACTCACACAAGCATTCCATCAAACAGCTAGAGTGCAAATACAAAATAAGTTAAGGTCTTAACTATCTTATACTTTCTCCAACCTTTAATCAAATAGCTGACATATATTCAGAGGACATTAACTCATTGTGATATAAGATCTTATTACAATATAGGCCAATTCTATGGTGGGAAACTTTGACATATCCCCCACCATGGGAAACAAATGTGGTCTGTTAGATATCAAGCATTTATAATTAACAGCTAAGATAAGTGTGGGTTTACCATATGAATACATACACTGGAATAAAAAAAAAAAAAACCTCCACACCCTCCGCCAGTTCTTTCTCCCATGTTTATTCCCTTCCAAGCCCCAACCCACTGTTCCTTTCTCTGACCACCACCCGCCACCCAAGAACCGTTCCTACTCGCCGGTGTCTTCTACGTCCTCCTCCATCGCGCCGTCGTGCCCGTCGAAGTCGATGGTTATTGGCACTGTCTTCGAGAACCAACTCGGCCACATTTGGATCTGCGTCGCCAAACCCTCCCTCCCTCGTCTGGATCACCTTCGAGTGCTCCCCCACCAGCCACGTGCCCCCTCCGCTTCGTCCCCCTCTGGTTCGTCTTCTACAACCGCAAGACTGGCTTCAAATCCCGCCGCCACGTCGGCAACCGCATTTGCTCCATCCTTCGCATCATGCATCTCTGAGGCCCAAAAGCTTAGCCGCTCCGACAAACATGCCTTAATTCCAGTTCCTGCACTTGATGGCGGTGTTTCAGATCACGATTCTTCCCGTGATTGTTTTGAGTGCGAGTATGCCTCTGGTGTAGGACACGTCGCCGTAGAAGACCTCGTAGTGACATCGTTCCTGGTGGCAGCCGACGTCGTCGAGTTGGTCGCAGACATCGGAGGAGCATGAAACGCCGATGAAGGAAGCGGAGTGGGCCGGGTTGGGAAATTGCAAAAGAGAGAAAGAAAAATAATATTTTTTAATTTAATTCAGTATGGGCAGTTCTACCATGGTCTCACACTAATCTAAAAAAAAATTGATATCTAACGGACCTCCTTTGTTTCCCATGGTGGGGGATATGTTGAAGTTTCCCACCGTAGAATTGGCCTTACAATATATTCAAAAGTATAGCCATTTCTCTACTCTTTTCAGTTTCAACTCAGCCACAATGGAAAGTATAGAGGAAAGAGAAGTGGTTGTTTATCCTACGCCACACATATATCCCTCATAAACCATCTATTTTGCTCCCTCATCCTAGATGGAGCTATAAAGTGGTTCCTCTCTATTTCAGATGATAAATCAAGTTTAATTTTATCAATTGATTCAACCCAAACCCCTGGTTTATGTGTTTGTGTTATGCTAAAGAATTTTAATAGCACCACGGCATCAGTAAAAGAATTCATGATCCTTTTATCTCAGTCAACGATAGGAAATGTATCCCTCATATTTCCTTGCTGGATTAAACTCCAAATACCAAGCATTGTAGCCAAAGAAACTTTTAGAAGTTGAAAAAGAGTAAGATTAAGCATGATCAAATCATAACTGCAATAGTGTGTTCTAGAAACAATACTGAAAGAAAAAGTTAAGGAAAGATGGATGAAATATGTGTTTTGATTCCCTTCTCGTAGCTGGTTTCAAGCAGAATATAATGAAGTTCAAACAAATATATGTTGCTCATTAGATTATCAAATTCCCCTATAAGTTATTTTCTACATAAAAGCAAAAGATCATTCTTACAATTGAAATAGAAAACAGATCAGTTTGCAAATAGAAAGAGGGTAAACCTTCAAAATAAAATTATAAAGCAATATTCATATTATCAAATAGTTTCTTAATTTGTCGTATACTTAGTAATAATGCATAGTTGACAAACCACTTTGAATGTGTACAAGGTAAAATCCTAATAACCACAGTCATAAACCTCATTATTCCTCCACCAATCGGAAGAAGGTTTTCTTATAAATTATTATATCACAGAAACACATTTCTCCTTTTGCACCAAGCTCCTCAATCATGTGGGTACTTAAATCAAACCAGGCTAGTTCATTGTCTTTTTTTCTGAAGAATATATCACCTTGTTTTCCAACTCCAATAGGTTCCCCAACGCAAGCCAAAGGCGTAACCATGAAGAGTTTAGTCCATGATTCCTTCACACCGAGTTCACCCAAAATTGATATGTAAAAAATATTTGTATCTGCATAATTTGATATCAAAGTGATGGACCCATTAAACAGCACCAAGTATCTCCTCACCAAATGAAAATCAAAACTATCATACGTGTGTGAGGGTATGTCTAAGGGATTGGGTGTTGTAAAGAACACCTCATTGCTCAAGTCAAACGACACTAGGTATGCTCCAACCTTATCATCATAGATTGTTTTACCCAACCAATGACACATTCCATCCAGGTACAATTGGTCATTCTGACCATAGCGAAACAGCATATCGACATCAAGTTTCCTCCAAGAGTTACTTCTTAGGCTATATATCTCCAATAAGGAGTCACGTGAGGGTACTGAATCCCATAGCTCATATTCCAAGTCGTAAGTTCTTAGATAAAAATTTACTTGCCTAATCACCTTATAGTCATCTCTAGCATGGTCATAACCAAATCCATAAAGAAAAATGAAAGGGTCCATATAAGGTGGTACAGACTCAACCGGACTGGGAGGAATGACCTTGAATTCCCCCATAGCTGGATTCCACAACACAATTTTGTTAGGCACTTGGTAGAGGCAAAGAATTCCATTAACACTAGCAGACCCCAAAATATAAAAAGCAGGGTCATCCTCTTGAAATGGATTTGGCTAGTCGACTTTGACCATATTTTGAAACCTCTCACCAGAGAGCGAAAATAAGGAGGAATTAAAGCGGTGTAGGATAGATGGCACAGTCAGACGCAGAAGGAGAGATGTATCGTCATAATAAGAATGATGATTAGATATGAAATTATTGCAGAAGATGTTCATGAAATGAGGGTTTTCAAATAAGAGGGCCCATGATTTGCATACACATCCAAATCTCTTCAAAGATTTCAAAGGTAGTTTTGACAGAATGAAGAGTGCAAGATCATCAGGTATGTGATTCCTGCGCTTTTCACTCATGGCACCCACAGATTTCTTCTCCATCTCTGCTTGCAATGAGAGAACCTGAGAGCAGAAGGAAGCAGATTCCTCCTCCTTGGTAGTCTCCTCTGGCTTACGCAACCAAACGTTAATGAGTTGCCACTAGTGAGAAACCTTAGAATCTTTCTCCTTATCCTCATGAACATCCTCTATGTCTCCTTCCTTCTTAGGATGATCGTCACCAATTTCCATCTCCGTTGTCTTCTCAGTCCACAGGTAAATGGGATGGGTAATGTGTTGGGAGTGTTTCTTCACAGGATCCTTGATCCTCGTCTCTTCCAAGTACTCCAACTGTTGACAAAAATGAACAAATCAGTGAACACAACAGGACAAAAAATGTGGGGTTTAGGAATAATTTTTGTACCTGGTGGTCCTTGAGGAAGAGGGTGATTTTGGTTCCCCTTCCGAGTTGTTGGCCATTAAGGTCCCTGGTAAGAGTGAAGGAGGAGGCACCAGCCTGAGATTCCCAGATGTATTGCTCATGGTCGTTGTGCTTAGTGGTGACGATAACCTTGTCAGCAACCAAGTAAGAGGAGTAGAAGCCAACACCCAATTGATCAATCATGGTGGTGCCAGTCCTACCCAAATTGTTGACCAAATCTAAAACACACACATCCCCCCCGGATGAATGACTATAAGCATGCAATGCACACACAAATGAAACTGATGAAATGAAAAAGACGAAGCATTACCTGCTTTGGTCATGCTAATACCATTGTCGATGATGGAAAGCGTTTTGTTAGCCTTGTTAGGGACCAGTCTAATGAATTGAGCATCTAAATTGATCTCAAATCGAATTTTATCCAAAGCCTATACATTGATTATAGATAACAAATACAAATGAAATCTCAGAACAGAACAGAACTTAAAGGATGGTAGGTGAAGGACTACTTACGTCGGAAGCATTGCTGATAAGTTCGCGAAGGAAGATTTCTTTGTTATAGTAGAAATTGTTGATGATGAGGCTCAGGAGCTGGGACATCTCACCCTCGAATAAGAACGTCTCAGCGTCCGCCATTGCAATTGCAATATACCAACCAACGAGAATCAATCAATTTAACAAGAGCGCGGTTAATGAGGGTTTCATATTCTTTGGGGGAAAACGGGGTTATAACTATTTCAAAAACAAACAATGAAAATCTATATTTATATCTATACATGTATAACATACCATTGGAGAAGATCTAGAAGACAAAACTTTTTACTATTACTGGATTAGTGCATTTCCAAAATTGTCTTTGAGCATGCAAGGTAGTATTTAATGAAATTAATTTAATAATTTATTTAAAGATATGTGATTCCGTTGACAAAATACACAACGGAAATGTGATTTCGTTATATATTTTGTTCAAGGAAAATGTGTTTGAATTATGTTAATTTTTACGATATTTTAATTAACAGTTGGAGTACTTGGAAGAGACGAGGATCATGGATCTTGTGAAGAAACACTCCCAACACATTACCCATCCCATTTACCTGTGGACTGAGATGGAAATTGGTGAAGATCATCCTAAGAAGGAAGGAGACATAGAGGATGTTCATGAGGATAAGGATAAAGATTCTAAGAAGGTTTCTCACGAGTGGCAACTCATTAACGTTTTGTTGCGTAAGCCAGAGGAGACTACCAAGGATGAGGAATCTGCTTCCTTCTACTCTCAGGATCTCTCATTGCAAGCAGAGATGGAGAAGAAATTTGTGGGTGCCATGAGTGAAAAGTGCAGGAATCACATACCTGATGATCTTGCACTCTTCATTCTGTCAAAACTACCTTTGAAATCTTTGAAGAGATTTGGATGTGTATGCAAATCATGGGCCCTCTTATTTGAAAACCCTCATTTCATGAACATCTTCCGCAACAATTTCATATCTAATCATCATTCTTATTACGACGATACATCTCTCCTTTTGCATCTGACTGTGCCATCTATCCTACACCGCTTTAATTCCTCCTTGTTTTCACTCTTTGGTGAGAGGTTTCAAAATATGGTCAAAGTCGACTGGCCAAATCCATTTTAAGAGGATGACCCTGCTTTTTATATTTTGGGGTCTGCTAGTGTTAATGGAATTCTTTGCCTCTACCAAGTGCCTAACAAAATTGTGTTGTGTCTGACGTCGGTTGAATTCATCGCTGACCAAAGCCAACCGAAAAATAGTCTGGCAGATGTTGGTCGAAAATAGCCCCGATCGACGTCGGCCGAAAACAACCCTGACCGATGACAATTGAAAACTTTTCCCCATCGAAAACACAAACCTAGCCGAGGTCAGCCCAAAATTGCCATAGTCGACGTCGGCCGAAAAAACCCTAGTCGAGGTCAACCGAAAACTGCCTTGACTGACGTCTACTGAAAAAAAACCTGGTTGAGGTCAGCCAAAAAATAGTCTCGGCCGTTGTCGGCCAAAAAAAGGCTGATCGAGGTCAGCCAAAAATTGCCCCTGGCCGACGTCAGCCGAAAAGAAACCCTAGCTGAGGTCGGTCGAAAAAAATCATGGTTAAGGTCGGCCGAAAACTGTCCTGGCCAATTTCGATAGGAAAAAAACCTAGTTGAGGTTGGCCAAAAAACAGTCTCGGCCGTTGTCGACCAGAAAAATGCTGATCGAGGTTGGCCAAAAATTGCCCCTAACTAATGTCAGCTGAAAAGAAACCCTAGCTAAGGTCGGTCGAAAAACAAACCCGACTGATGTCGGTTGAAAAAAAATCCTGATCGACATCGGCTGAAAAAAATCACGATCGAGGTCGGCCGAAAATTGCCCTGGCCGATGTTGGCCAAAAAACAGTCTTTGTCAATGTCGACCGAAAACTACCCTGGCTGACGTCGGCAAAAAAAAAACCCTGGTTGAGGTCGATCGAAAAACAGCTCATACCAACATCAGTCGAAAAAAAATCCTGGCCGACATTGGTCGATAACTTTCATGGTCGACGTCGGCCGAAAAATATATTTGTAAAATAATATTTAAAAATATTTTATAAACAAATTTTAAATATAAATTTAAGAAAGATTTAAATATAAAAATATCAGTTTGATTAATTTTGATCCATTAGGTACTGATTAGAGGATGCGTTGGATTTTGAAAAATAATGGATAGATAATTAACCATCCATGAAATTAAATGGATGGATTGAATCCAATCCGTTTAGTTTTTATTTTTTATAATGGATGAATTGGATGAATTTACTAATAAATGGATTGGATGAATGATGGATAAACGGATTGATTTATCATCCCTTTGTGGAACCCAGCTATCGGGGATTTCAAGGTCATTCCTCCCAGCCCAGTTGAGTCTGTACCACCTAATCAGGACCCTCACATTGTTCTTTATGGATTTGGTTATGACTGTGTTAGAGATGACTATAAGGTGATTAGGCATGTAGATTTTTTCGAAAGAACTTTCGACTTGGAATATGTGCCATGAGATCGGGTACCCTTACGTGACTCCTTATGGGAGATATATAGCCTAAGAAGTAACACTTGGAGGAAACTTGATGTCGATATGCTATATTGCTGTGGTCAGCATGACCGATTGTACCTGGATGGAATGTGTCATTGGTTGGGTAAAACAATCTATGAAGATAAGGTTGAAGCATATTTGGTATCGTTTGACTTGAGCAACGAGATGTTCTTTACGACACAAATGCCCATAGACATACCCTCAAACGTGTATGATAGTTTTGATTCTCATTTGGTTTGGAGAAACTTGGTGTTGTTAAATGGGTCCATTGCTGTCATCTCAAGGTATGCAGATGCGACTACTTGTTACATATCAATTTTGGCTGAACTCGGTGAGAAAGAATCATGTACTAAACTCTTCGTTGTTGGGCCCTTGCCTTGCATTGAGCGTCCTATTGGAGCGGGGAAGATAGGCGATATATTCTTCAGAACAAAAGACGGTGAACTAGTCTGGTTTGATTTAAGTACCCACATGATTGAGGAGCTTGATGTTAAAGGAGAGACGTCTTTGTGTCAAATATTAATTTACAAGGAAAGCAGCCTTCCAATTGGAGGCAAAAATAATTAATTGTTTTTCTTATTTTCACCCAAGTGGTTTATGACTGTGCTCATTAGAAATTTACCTTGTATACATACAAGGTGGCTTGTCAATTTTAAATTATTATAAGTATATCAATTTTATTTTGAAGGTTTACTCTCTATTTGCAAACTGTAATGAGCAACATATATTTGTTTGAACTTCATTATATTCTCCTTGAAACCAGCTACGGGAAAGGAATCAAAACACATATTTGATCCATCTTTCCTTAACATTTTCTATCAGTCCTTTTTCTAGAACTGTTGCAGTTTATGATTTGATCATGCTTAATCTTTCTCTTTTTGCAACTTCTAAAAATTGCTTTGGCTACAATGCTTGGTATTTGGAGTTTAATTCAACAAGGAAAGATGAGGGATACATTTCCTATAACAGACTGAGACATGAGGATCGTGAATTCTTTTACTTATGCCGTGGTGCTGTTAAATTATTTAGCATTACACAAAAAACATAAACTAGGGGGCTTGGGTTGAATCTGTTGATAAAATTAAACTTGTGTAATCATCTGAAAACTATAGCTCCATCTAGGATGAGGGAGCAAAATAGGTTGTTTATGAGGGATATATGTGTGCAGTAGGATATATTGGTATAATAATCAACCACTTCTCTTTGCTCTATACTTTATATTGTGGCTGAGTTAAAACTGAAAAGAGTACAGAACTGGCTATACTTTTGAGTATATTGTAATGAGATATTGTATCACAATGATTTAATGCCCTTTGAATATATGTCAGCTATTTGATGAAAGGTTGGGAGAAGTATAAGATAGTTACAAACGCCTTAACTTATTTTGTATTTGAACTCTAGCTGTTTGATGGAATGCCTGTGTGAGTATGTGCTGGTGTTCCTTCTTGAATTTTGGAAAAAGACGAGTCTTCAATATGTGAACCATTGGCTTGAGTTTTTCTTTAGATCTCCTATTAATTTTTAAAATATGGTTTGAGGTTTATGTTTGACTTGATAAAATGACCATGTTATTTGAAATGCTTTAAAGCAGGAGGATTGAGTGAGTGCTCTATAAGATACTAACGAATGATCCAATTGTTCAATTTATGTCTAACTGTTAGAGTTGTGGAAGCTTGCAGCAAAAAATTGTGGCAACAGTACAAGGGGTGGTTTTGATTTCACATGATACAGTTGGCGAGTATGAATGTATGGTCACTCATTTGCTTAATTATTTGTTATCATACTTGGTAAAGGTCTATTGTGTTGGGATTTATAGCCTTCTATCACATGTCATAGATTTGATTTTAATTGCCATTGGGGTTTTGTTTTCCTTCTACAAAAGATGAGAAAATCTATGGATAAACCGTGTCATTGTGAGAAAATAAAGCGAACAACGACGAGAGAGTTTTCATGTTATGGTACCATATGGTGTGTTTGACATTCATATTTAGAATAGTTAGGCAATGCTTTTGTATAATTTGTTGTTGATGTTTGTTTTTTAAAAAAAAACGAAAGTAATAATTGAAAACAAAATCCAAAAAAGGCGTCTTGGTAAAATCATGATTTTGTGTGTGGTCATATATACTTGTTGAGTAAATTGTGCATTGGTTTGGTATGCTGTATTATTTTTCAAACTTATTTAGAATGAAGACTGAAGAGCAAAGTTTAAAAAATAAAGGGCATTACTGAGTTCTTGTGCATTGAGTTCCCTTGTCACAGTATTTGGAGTTTATTTTGTTTCTTTATCTCCTTGTTTGAGTTGTATGAATCATTTATTTTTTTAGTAGAGGAGAATATTTTTAATGTCTTCAATAGCTCAACAAATGAGCTTTAGAAAAAGAAATACAGAAGAAATAAAGACCAATTAGTATTTGACAAAGCCGAAAGCTAATGTGACCAAACAACATTTCCCAACAAACTGTTGAAGGTGAGCTATGTCCACATGTCTAAGGATCTTTAGCTGGTGTAGGGTAGCTGTCCTTCACCTCTATTGAATGCAAAAGGATCTTGTCCTTGGGTGGAACAATCAACTCTTTTTTGACTTATGCCATTTGAGAGAAGCTGCATCAGAGTCTCTAAAATTGTCTGTAGAATGCATCAATGGCTTTGGTAATCCATGAGTTTTAGGAAAAGCAGTGGTTTCAGGCAAACTGTATCCTCATTCAGCTGTTTTAACTTGTTAGAGTGTATAGTCTCTACTGCTAATATGAGCTTATGTATCATGTTCTAAATCTATCTCTGTTTGGGGACCAAATTGCAGACATTCTCACCAAGCCCCCATGTCCAAAGCTTTCAAAGATATGGGTACCTAAAAATAAAAAAAATCCTTTTGCATATGTCCTTAATAGGACAAAGGAAACTCTCTTGTTGGTATTTGGATAGTGAATGCTCGCAACATATGATGGAAGAAAGGTCTATGTTCGTAGACCCCCAACTTAAGAGTTGTATATATTAGCTGTTATTTATAAAATATAAGTAGGTAATATTATATTATAATTTGGAAGATGAGGGATCCACTTACTCCAAGAGTAAGTATAAGAGACTTCCTCTTCATCCTCACCATTCATTTTCTTAAAATGTAATGGTTGTAATGAGTAATTAATCTTAACCATTAGATTTTAAGAAAATGAATGGTGAGGATGAAGAGTAAGTCTCTTATGCTTACTCTTGGAGTAAGTGGATACCTCCTCATTTGGAAAGATGATTTCATCATTTTGCATTTATGCTGTTATGTACTATTGAGTTATAATCTATATTTATAGACCCTTAAATGTTATGAACATGTTGTTTTCTATTAAAGACAGTAATTTTTCATTTAGTTTTTTATTTTTGTCCAGATCTAATCGATCATACCAACATAAAATTAACTTTGTTAAAGTGATAAACAGGAAATATATGATTAAATTGCAGGTACTTGTCTGACGATAGCATATATCTTTTTCTAAAAGCAGATAAAATTGACAATGAATTGCAGGTTTAACAGATTAAGCTGCTGCTCCAACAGCTACACCACCCTTGAGCCTGGATTTACCATACAGGGTTTCTTCAAACCGGATGATCTCATTCTTGGATCCATAAGCAACTTGAGTTCTCTCATCAATGTTAGAGATGACTTTGTCTAGCACAGACTGATGACCATCACTGCTGTAACCTCCAGCATTTTCAATCAACAACCCCAAAGGAGCTACCTCAAACAACAGTCTCAGCTTGGCTTTGGCTGATGGTGATGCCACGTTGGTGAAGATTCCTTTTTCTTTTACAATAATCTGCAGACAGATGACATTTTGAAAGCATATATATTGTTATACTAGGTTGATAGTGAGCTTCACAGAACATGCATGTCTCTGAAATAATATAAAAAAATAGACCGTATTAAAATGTCATGTATGACTGTGTTAAGAAAAGAACCTGGTTGACATCTGGCACCATTCCTCCAGTGTATCTCAATGTGTACTTTTCGTTGACATAGTAATCGATCAACTATTGGATGACAAAGAAAGATGTAAGTATTCATTTATACACGTCATAGTAACACTAAAATCTTCCTTTACTGATATAAGAAAACAGGTAGACCTTAGCATAATCGGGATTGTCAGATGTGGCTCTCAAATTTCCTGGGGAGAACAGTTTTCCTTCACCAATTTCTGTGGTCTCTTTGACATGCTGCCATTTTCCTGAAATATGAATATATATTAGATATTTTTTGTTGTGTGATAAAGTTTGAATAAGACTCCTCTAAAGGGAGTTTGTCTAAAATGAGCAAAAGCGTATATGTATAACTGAAAGTTCATTGTGATCTTAACCCACTAAAATTTAATGGTGGACACATCCTTGTTCAATTCAGAGTCAAACTCACCTCGGAGAATCTTTATTTTTCCAAAAAAAAGGTTTTACCCTAATGAAAAACAATGAAGGAACGAACATAAACAATTTTTTGAGTGGTCTGGCCAGTCATTGACAAGTTCAATTTTAGATTAACATATGGTAATGTGTGACTACTTCCTTACTAGATTCTCATAAATCTTATTGCATCAAGCTGACCTTCATCAAGCAGAAGAAATTCATGGGTGCCAGGGAAGTCCTTAAGAGCAAGCACATATGTGGTTCTAGGACCCATAACCCCCATGGCTGCAGCAACTTGATCTCTTCCGGTGACCCCAGTCAACTTATCTCCAGGCCACACACCAAAGATGGTGCCTACTGTGAAATTTGTGTCCACAATGCTGGAGCCATCAAGGGGATCAAATGCAACACTAAATCCACCTGTTTGTTGCATATTCACACAAATGCATCACCTCAAAAGTGACATTTTGTAATAGAGACAAGAATCAATTTAATTGCCAGTTTAATATAATTATTGTGGCAGACCTTCAACTGGACCTCCCATGTCCCGGAGCTCAGGATCTTCTTCAGAGCAAGCATACTTACAGAAATGGGAGTAATTTAAGGCCTATACATAGAACATTGGATACGTCAGTTTCATTGCACATTGAAAATAAGATGGCATATATTGATGAATTAATAATTCATGCACCGATTGTGTAAATGTCTTTTACACTATCATTCAATCATAGACTGTCATATACTGAATTTATTGTTTTTTATAATAACTACCTTAAAAATTATACTAATAATGACTTTTGATTGATTGTTAGTTCAAAAACTCTTAAACTGATAGTGTATATCTAATAAATTTTATATTTATTACTACTATTGAGAAAGAAAGAAAAATCAAGAGTTCAGTTCCATATAAGATCAAAGTTCATCATTAGTCCTGGTCATAACATAACCGAGTATCCTTAATAAATCATTTGAATTGGTTTTCATTAATGAAATTCGGAGAAATAAAATTTTAGATGGAAAGGTTTCATACATCAGATCCCAACATGACAAATAACAATTGATAACTAAAGTACTTCTTCTCTTACTAAGAACACTACTACTATTACAATAGTGTACTGACATAGGGTGATATTTAGCTGTCAACAAAAGGTAGGAGTTATGTGAATGTAGCCTTAGAGGCATGAGAAAACTGATTGTATTTTTACCTTAAATTGAGCAACTCTTATGCACATTTTAAGTAATTAATAAAAACTTAGCTTATCAAAAAAAGAACACTGCTACTATTCAGGAGAAATGAATCAAATGATTCTTGCATGTCATTTTTCATTTCAAAATCTTGCACAAGAGCCACACATTTATGGGTCCCCTGTGTTGGACCAATCAATATTGCATGAATTGGGTTAGTCAAACTATAAGTGTGGAGAAATATGATGCACAAGAATCAGGATTTTAATTTATTGTTTAATTGGGAAGAAACTTATTGACAATAATAATACTGTTCTAACCTCAAAAAGAAGCTGATTAGCCAGCAAATCCACTGCAAGCTGCTCGTCCCCAAAAGTATTAACACATTGTGTTCCTCCACAAGAAGCCGTCTTCACTTTAAAGGAAATTGTTCTTAATGCTTCTCCCATGGACACCAACAACCTGATCAACCCCTTATCTGGTGTTGCTTTAGTGAGGAATTCTTCCTACAATACACAAAAACACCAACATCAGTTTATTTCACGTGCATGTAAGCCAAAATACCAAAATGTTTGCTAGTTTGACACAGCAAGAATTTTCTACTGTGTAAGTAACTACTCACCAGACTGTCACCAATTTCACATCTGGTTACGAGTGAAGTATTCTTTGTCTTTGAAACCTTTAGTGTTGATTTGGATGCCACTCTTAGCGATTCTCCAAATAAAGAGCTTGATTTCAGACTCTGTCATTGCAAACAAGTTTATTTTAAACATCCATTCTCTTTTCTTCAATTTGGTGTCTTGATATCTCACATAGAAGAAGTTAGTCACATAAAGAGAGAATAAACTATGCATGGTAGCACTTTCAAAGTTTAATTGAAAAGATTCAATCATGCAAGTGGGAACACTGATTCTGCATACCCTCAAGCCAAAAGATGGAGAGATGGAAGGTGGAGAGTGCTTGGAAGAAACACTAGGCAAGAAAGGCCCGCGGGTGTAGCATGCTATGCCTGTTTCCATGGCTGCAAAACGATGATGTTCAAAGGTTAAGGATGTTATGTTATTGCATTGATTGATAGTGAGACTAAGAAGGGAGAGGAGGGGATAGCAATTTTAGATATGTGGCTAACTATGTGTGTAGTGCCACGTGGCAGGTGCTGAGTAGATAGGCTAATGAAACTGCATTTGGGTATGAATATTTAGCATCGCTAGTATTTATGTGGTTGTGCTATGGTCCTATATAAAAGAGATATGGTGGGGAGATGCTACTTGCTAGCCCTCACTGTTTGTTAGTTTGTGACTTCGTTTATAACTGTGTGTTGTTCTGCATACGTGTGGTGTGGTCGTTCATATTTCATATGTTAGCGCCATAACGTTAGTTAATTATCAAATGCACTTTTAGTGTAGACAAAGCTAAAATCCTCACCGAACTTTCTTAAACCATGGACAATGTTCTCATTTGGCCTAGAACGTGTAATTAAGGAAAGGAAGAAGACATTCATTTTAGAAATCTCAAATCTAATGAGGTAGATGTTACAAAATTCTTAGCAAATTATGCTTTTGGAATTTAAAATAAAATTAAGATGACAATTCTGATTCGGCTTGCGCTACATCTAACCTAAGTGGGATGAAACTAGTAGCTAGCTAGCTAATTTAGACACGACTGAGGATAGGGGTCTTGGTCTTTCAAGAGATTTCAGTTGGTATTTGTCTTATCGGGATTGTTAGGGGTTCATTGCTTGGAAGTTTAATTTAGTTGTTATTCCTCTTTTTTTTTTTTTTTTTTGTTAAAATGTGCCCCCCTCCTTTCCCGTGAAACAAACTAAAGAGTATGAATTTATTGACGTTTCGGGTAAAGGAAGGGATAAAAAAGAATATGAATTTATTGAGATTTAGAGTGAGTGTGTGGTGTTTTGTTCTAATTAATCTTTAAACTCTATCATTTTTGTAAATATACATCTTAAACTTTAGTTTCATTTTAATTTATCTTCTTACAAATAGTTCTTTCTATTAAGTTAGAGTTAAATTATTTATCTTAAATGTGAATCATTCACTAATCTTTTTCTTCTTTTGTTACAATTCGTTTTTTCAAATATTAAAATACAATAAAATATAAATTAAAAAAACAGTAAAAACAATTAAAAAGTCTTATTTTTTATTTTAAATTTTATTATGTTTTAATGTTTGGAAAAACAATTTATAAAAATAAAATTACTAAATGATTGGGATTTAAAATAAATAAATGGTTGAGATTTTTTTAGTGGTTTGTCCCAATTTAATCTAAGAGACTATTTACAAAAAGAGTAAATTTGGATGCAATAATAGTAATGGCAAATCTCTTTCAAGATATAATGGAGTAGTCTCTTGATTTGATTTGTACACTTACGTTCAAGCCTTCAAAAAGATACATCTTATGATTTTCAGTAAAGAAGTATAACCCTTCAAAAGATACATCTTTTTTATGAAAGAACATACAACTTTATGAAATTATATAACATTTCACACTGGTAAATTTTTATGAAAGAATGCATACTTTTAAGAAAAAATATAGCATTTAATGAATAAACACGTATTTTTATGGAATGATACATTCATACTTATATCTTTTTTTATGAATATATATAATTTTGTGAAATGATATAACTTTTCATTGTGAAAATCTCTCTCATTTATGACTAAAGATTAAATATAATACTATGATAAATTATAATTTGTTTATTAATTATATAATATAATTATAAATTATTCATACTTACCCTTTACCATAATAATTCATATTTATTTATAGATTAATAATTTTATTTTTTCAATTATACTTTATCCTGTGTTCTATTAAAAATTATAATAATATATTTTTTCTAAATTTAAACTAAACATTATACTTTAACATATTTTATATTTTATAGTTATTTTTTAATTTAATTTTAAGTATAGGTGAAAGAAGACATTCGACAATTTCACACTTCCCGATTCACACATGAAAAACAAACAGTCAAACAGTTAACACGCAAAAAGGCAAAAACAAAAACAAAGGAAAGACACACAAAAATAAAGGAAGCTTCCTTCCGCGTCGGCATTCTCTGCGTTCTCAAATGCAACTGCATAAATCTAACCGTTAATTTCACTTTTGATATATTAAAAGGTTAATAAACTATAAACTAAAAAGGTTTAAACCGTTGGATTGTGAATGCAGAATCCTACAATCAGAGTACGGTTACTAACAAAGAAGCGGCGAAATATCCTTGCTCTTATATCCATTCCATACCAACGCATTTGTTTTGGCATTCTTAATGAAAAATATATACTCTATCCTCTTTTTCTTTTGTCAAGATTTTTGTTTTGGCACATAGTGATGTCTTTCTCAGGTGCTTTTCTCACTGCACAATATAATTTCATCTCGTTCTGAAAGTTTGAAAGTATTTCTTTTACAAGCTTTTTTTTTTTTAAGAAAACAGCAAATTACATTTAGTTTAAGAATAAAGTTTTGTTCTTTTTTTGTGCCCCCTCAATGAAAATTGCATAGCTCCGACCCTTGTGTTGATGCTTTTGAATTTGAGGTTATGAATGATGAGCAAATGAATCCATGTTAAATTATAGGTTATCCCTTTGGCACCTGGAAGCAAAGTGGAGGCGTTACTTGAACTGGATTATAGGTTCATATTTGCTTGCAGTTTGAAGCTATGTCTGCATATGCTCATCAAATGGAGCAGCAGTACTCTGCACCTAGTCTCTCAGATGATTCTGGTATGTAATGCCAATTTTCTCACTCTTCAGCTATGAATTAATAAAAATAAAAATAAAAACTATGTTCTATTGTAGAGCCTACGCCTAAATAGATTAATGTTTGGAGTTCAGTAATTATTCCATGTACTTACCTTTACGCAATTATCTTATTCATCAATGGATTAACTTGTAAAAAGTAGTGTTTGGGGGATCACAACTTTATCCTCCCCATCCAACAATAACAAAAGCCTTATCCCACTAGGTGAAGTTGGCTACATGGATCACATGGTGTCATTCGACTTGGTTAAAGACTAAGTAGTCCATGTTAAGTATATCAACAAATTTTACTTTTTGAGAGTCTAATACAACTCTCTTCCTTTACCTAGGCTTGGGACTGACTTTGTTCTCCCCCTCCAAGAAAAAGAAAAAAAGAAGATCAGGCTCATCAATTGATTTGATTCAAGTTGGACTAGTTTACCCTAAAGATGACTTACTAACTGTACTCATTTGATGCCTGTGCTGGCTGATAACAATACAGACCTTCTTCTTGGCTATCTTATACTTTTTAGCTTCTTCCAAATGAATCCTTTTCTTTCGTGTTTGCAGAGCCAGGAAGCCATTATGAGTTAGAATCAGGATTCTTCATGAAATCGTTTACCGCAACAATCTTCGTGGCTTCACTTGTCACTCTTGGAGTTCTACTAATTACTTTGGTGATTTCCTTGGTGATTATGCTGCAATCCTGTCAAAGTAAAAGTGCCGGAGTTATCGAGCTTCTGAATATAAATGATTATTACAGTTATTGCAGGGTGTATTCTCTGCATGCTGAGCTCAATAACTTAGAAGGATATAAGCTTCCTAGAATCTGCAGAGACCTGGCTGTACACTATATCAAAGTAGGTCAATATGCTAGAGACTTGGATTTGACTATGTCTGTGATTGATGATTACTTCAAGAGTGTTATACCTTCAGAGGATGGTTTGGATGTGGTTTTGATGGACATAGATGACATTTTTCCTCGGAACTCTGACTCTTCCAATTTGTTTCACAGGTAATCTCTTGCAATTTATGTTTCCTAATACAGGATGATGGAAAATATAGATTACATCAGATACAACTAGTATTGTGGTGACTAAATTTTTTATTAGTGGCTTGTTACACTAATTGCATCAGTTCTCCAATTTATATTTCTTGCTTTTTAAAGCTCTGTTGATTATTAATTTAGCACCCTTTATGTAATTCTTGCAACTTGATGCTGATCTTTATTATCTGTTATTGTATTGCATATAACTTAACAAGGGGTTTCTTTTGGTGTAGGTTTTATAGTGACAGCACTAGCAACTGTATTAAAGAGGCAAAGAATGTAAAGCTCATGTTTGTTTCTAGGCTATACATGTACCTTCAAACTGGTGGATGGTCTATAATTTTGTTATCAAGAGAGCCTAGAACACACCGAAACGTCACCATTAATCATCTTGACTCTGCGGGATTTAGAAGTTGGTCTGCCTTGATGATGAGGTATAGTGATCATGTTCCTTTTATATATCCAAGATCAAGCCTTGTTACGAAGTCTTATGGGTTCTCAATCGGTTATGCTTTAAATAGCTCATCTTGTATTGAGGTTTACAAACATATTTTAGAGGTGCTATAATATTTCAGAATATAAGTTGATATCTAGTTATCTATCAGGCTACCACATAGCTTTAGTTTTTTCAAAAGCATTATAGAGGTGCATTTTTACAAACTTGGCTTTAGCTTTACCAAAAGTATAATGTAAGAACTGAATCTTATGGTGCCAATAATTTGCATTTTTGCAGAGCAGAAGATTCAGATCCTACCAAAGGGTATGAGTACTTCTCTAGGCAAAGGAATGTGATAAGGAAAAAGGGCTTCCGAATAAAAAGTATCATAAGCAGCCATATGGATGCCGTGACCGTTCCAGAGACCAGGGTGCGAAATTTTTTGCTTCCAGACCCTCTATGTGACAAGTTTGAAAAGAAGATAGAGCATAGATACTGAACGTTAGTTTCATGATTATATAGGTTCTTATTCTCTGAATCTAAGTTTGTTCTTGCTACTCATTTGACATCAATACTACATATTTTAATCTTACCTCGAGGCATAGAATAGCTCTCCAACTTAGAGTTTGGTATGTAGTTGTAGATACTTGCACACCCATGTGTGAGACACTATATTATCAAATATCCTTTCTTAAGCTGTGACGTGTGAAAATAAACAGTGTATTTTATTTTTATTTTTATAATGGAAAATCGAACCTAAGTATTTATCCCAACCCCACCATTAAGCCGACGCAAGACATATATGAAGATTTTAATGCTTGAATACAAGCATGGACGTGCGAGGCGTTTTATGCTACCAAACGCAACGTGCAAAGTAGCCATAATAAATATTGGAAAGTTACTGGAATTTCAGGAAATTACTGAAATACTCGTAATCATGTTCCTTTGGAATGTTTAATAATCACGCTTAAATTATGGAACTAAACCTGGATGACGAAAAAGAAAAACATAATTTCTTTGCGGTCTTTCGAGCGTCAGTTTCCTATTCAAGTACAAGGTCCTGCAACTTAAAATAATAATTGAGACTTCAAATGTCCATAACTCTTAGTTGCACAAACGTGGTTCCCTGTTTTGCCTTTTTCTTTTTACACAAGAAAAAAGTTGACAGGTTGCAATTTGCAAATAATAACATCTGACTGATTTAAAACCAAATGCAAATGGAAAAGTAACAGCAATAAAATAACGTTAAAATAATATTAAGAGACTCCACTACTATTTATCAGCTATTACATTAATGCATCAATTAGTTATTGATATACACTTTTAAGCTTCCAAGTATAGTCACATTTGGGAAATCACCCCCTGAAAATTTATATCGTCGTCATATTGTAACGAACAGACCACTGCCTAAACACCACATTCTATGAAGTACTATAAACTGAAAAAAAGAAAATTATGAAAGTATGACAAAAACCTAGACTGGAGGTGGACCACCAGACTGAAGCCGCTGCAACCACGAGATCCTCAGATTAGGCGTTTTCAATTGCAGAAAAATTTCCCTATACTCCTGCTTAAGGAATACATCTAAAGCAAACATGTAGAGATCACTTCCTTGCTCTATTTCTTCCATTCTATCAAGGCATTCAATGCATTCACCAATGCTATAATTGCGTTTGCCTTCAGTGGATGAAACTGCACTAGCATTCTTTTGAATACTCGCACCATTTCTTGATGCAACAGCAACACAATGACATTCAGTTTTCTCGTCTAAGTTGGCTGTGTCAGGTTCTTTTGTCTGTAAAGGGAAAGTAATAACACTATCATCACTTTTCCTTTGTTGCGCAGCAGGTTCAGTCTCTCCAGTAACAGTAGTTCCATTAAAGATGGTTTCCAATATGTCAGTGAATTGTAATTCCTTATAGTGAAATTGTGCAGCTTCTGGATTTTCCTGTACAAAAACCACTAGTGCGAAATGAGTGAAAGTGGAAATCGTGAACTTCTGTAAGATTTGGAAACTTGCATGGACTACAAATTAGATGCCCTCAGCAATTTAACATACCTGTAAATAGTTGGTCCAATCTTCTTCACTAGCCTCAAATGTCTGGTTACATGGATCCCACTTCATGTAACTGGTGCCAATAAGCTTACACCAAATTTTCCATTGTTCCTTGGTAGAATCCCAGTGATTCTTAAGTTGTAATCTACCATAATTCAAACCAGCTTTTGCATAAAATGATTCCATAATGTTCTTCCAACCTTCCTTTGTAAAATGTGTCCCAGGCTTATTCCCCTTTAATGTCTCTTGCAGACATAGATCAACGAAGATCTTGTGCACTGTAGGAGTCCATGCGGCTTTGACCTTGGTATATGATGAACTGGACATGCTCTGCTCACTTGGAATTGTACTGATTGGGATGGCATTAACCATAATGGCACTCTTTAATCCACAATCCCGACCAACATTCCTACGTTTCTTCTCACGCTCTTTTCCACGCAATGTAACTGAAGCATCATTCTGCCTCTTAAGCCTAGTTATCATTTCCTCAGTTGGCATAGCTCCATCAAAGATGACGTTTAATTTGTCAGAAAACTGGAGTTCCTTAAACCGAAATTGTGCAGCTTCTGGGAATGCCTGTGACAAAATGACTTCATTACTATTAAAACAAAGAAGATCTATTACAACATTGAATGAATATTAATAATTACCCTGAATACCTTTATACAATTGTGCCAGTCTTCCTCATAAGCACCAAACGCATTGGTTTGTGGGTCCCATTTCATGTTGTTGTCACCAATCAACTTAGCCCAGATTTTCCATAGTTTCCTGGTTGAATCATAGTGATTCTTAATTTGTTTTTTGTCATATCTCATACCAGTCTTTGCATTAAAGGATCCAACAATATTCCTCCAGCCCTCCTTGGTAAAATGTGTCCCAGACTTGTTCCCCTTAAATGTTTCTTCGATGCATAAGTCAACAAACATTTTATGGTATGCAGGTGACCAAGAAGCTTTTGGTGTTGGTGAATAGTCAACCATAATGGTACTATCTAATTCACAATCCCTACCAAAATTCTTGCGTTTCTTCTCTCGCTGTTTTCCACGCAAAGGAGATGTAGCTGAAGCATCGTTCTGCCACTTGAGACTGGCCCACCTTTTCACTTCCTCAATTCGATTCCCTCCATCAAAGATGATATCCAGTTTGTCTTTAAACTGGATTTCCTTAGACTGAAACTGGGCAGCTTCTGGAATTGCCTGTGACAAGATGGCTTCATTATTATTAATATGGAACCATGAAGATATCTTACAATCTTGGATGAACATTAATAAAAATCACTATCCATACCTTTACATAATTTTGCCAGTCTTCCTCGGAAGCACCAAATGTCCGCGTTTCTGGATCCCACTTCATGCTGCTATCATCAGTCAACTTGACCCAGACTTTCCATAGTTTTCTGGTAGAATCATAGTGATTCTTAAATTGCTTTTTGTCATATCTCACACCAGTCTTCGCATAAAAGGATCCAACAATGTTCCTCCAACCCGCCTTGGTAATTCGCGTTGACCCGGGCTCATTCTTCAACATTTCTCCAAGGCATAAATCAACAAATATTCTATGGAATCCAGGTGTCCAAGTGGCTTTTGAAGCTGGACTGGACATCCTCGTATCATGAAAATGTTCTGCTATTTTTAAATGCAATTAAGTAGTAAGCAATAATCAAACCAACCAACTTCAATTTGATAAAATACAATAAGCTCCAATCCTTATTTTCAATTCCCCCGTTTCTATCCCTACCAATCACACCCCAAACAATAAGAACATCTTGCCAAGACTAGTATATATGGCAATAACTATTAACACATGAAAAAAAAATGACATTAAAACTAAAATAACTCTTGAGTGGGTACAATTATACAAACCCTTTTTTCCTAAGATGAACAATAATACAAATTTGACAAAAAAAAAATTATTTTTCCAACCTCAAATGGAGACTCTGAGCCATGATATCTAAGATTAACCTACATGCACATGCATGCTCTGCTTATAAAAGGGATCAAAGTATGGGGAAAAAAGGGTTTCAGTAATAATGGGACTAAAATTGAAAGGAAAAAACGAAAGATTAATTAAAAACGTTGAATTGGTACTATCTTTGCATGCGCGACGAGGTATAAAAGTCGAAAAATATTTGGGGAAAAAAAAGGATAAGAGGGAGTGAGAGCGAAGAGGCGAAGTGTTATACCTGAAGTTCAAGGACAATGCTGCATTCGGAACAAACGTGAATTTGATCGTCGTAAGCGCTTCGGAAACTCAAGACTCACGATATGATATGTATGTTTGTTCTTTTTCCCCTGCGATTGCCGATTAGCTTCTGAAACCTTCTCTCCTCTACTTCATTGTTTTGTTTTTGTTACGAGGGAATTGCTATTCTCACCTCCCCCAATTTGCTATTCTCACCACCCTCGTGGGTGGTTTTTTCTTATTTTCCAAAATATCCTTGTACAATAGAATCACGATTCCGTTGTACACTGTACAGCGGAATCGTGATTCCATTGTACAAGAGGTGAAAAAAAGTGTACAATAGAATCGCAATTCCATTGTATAAATTTGTTTTACCCCCTTGTACAACGGAATCACGATTCCGTTGTACACTTTTCAACGGAATCACGATTCCATTGTACAAGGGTACAATCCTGGTTAAATTTTGTATCAGTACCTAATATATGTTTAAAATACCATCAATCAGTCATAATACAATATAGTTTTGTAAAAAATATTCAACAACCAAAACATTAAACAAATAAAGTCCTCTAATAACAATTATTAATAGAGGATTAATTAACTAAAATGAATCCCTAGTAATGTCTACTACATATTGAGATCCTCTAGTTGAATGAAATGGTATTGAGTTGAATTCTTGCATGCGTTGCATGTACGATTTTGCCCATGATCGAGCTTCAACAGTGCAGTATGTTCTCCATTGAGGTGCAATAGGAGACAGGGGACAATCATCTTGTAAAAATAGCTAATCAATGAAAATTAAACTGGTAAGCTTAACTTAGTAAACAAATTTGCATAGTTAATAGTTTAGTATATTATGTGTACCTGTACAAAGTGATTTCCGTTAACAAATCAAATAGCTATAAGACGTTGTTGTGCAGCAGATGGAGGTCGACTCCTAAGCGGAAAGAAAGTCCAACTTTGAAGCATAGATAAGTGAACCCAACACCACATTATACCGACTAGCAATCACATACCCCATGTCGGGAATGGTTATCCACTTGTTAATGGTTGTTGGTCCACCTTCGAGATACAACGAGCTGATTAGTTCAACCAATCTTTCTTCCGTGCCAAAGAGCTCAAGATAAAGAGAGTGCCATGTTTGAAGTTCCCGAATCAAGTCTTGACGAATGAGAGCCCAGGATTCCTCACCCATACCTAACAAAGCTGCAATTGCTCTATAACCGCAATTTCCATCTACTTTGACATCAATAATTTTTTGGATGAATGGTTTCAATTCGTCGGGAAACTCATTAACATAAGACATCATTTTGCTCTGCTTATTGTCACTGACAACTTAGGGAGGTATAGTAGGAGTTCCTGAACTACCTACCATTGTGTGCATTGCATCGACTTGCTCCCACATTGAAGGTGCACGCTTAGTAGATTTCACAAACTTCGGGGCACCCTTTGTTTTCACCTTCTCTGGAGGTGGACACATTGAGGTGGTATATGGAAATGCAAGTTCACGGACTTTAGTCTTCATTGTGATTTTCTCAAAGACATCAAGTTGGGAAAACCTCTTTAACAATGCATCAACCTCATGTGTCAAAGTCAAGTCCCCCCAAGAATCACCGGTGTCATCTTGATTGATGGATAACATGTTCCAATGCACATGAATTGACCTCAAGGGTATTGAGCCAAACATATTGTTGAATCTAGCAAGTTCACAAGCACACAGTAGACCGTGAGTAGTTCTAAGTGTGCATCCACAAGCATAACTGTCAATACCAACGCTGTCAACCCGTTTGTACTCGTTGTATATCATGTCTTGTGCTTGGTTTGATACAAAGTCCTGTATCTTCTTGTAAAACACGTTATTAAACCTGTGACCCACAACATTGATGCTTTTTTGGAATGAAGCCAAAATCTCAGTATGTTGCAATATAAGCATGTTATTCATGGCATCCCAACAACTGCACAAGTCTCCCATACTATCTCGAAGCAACCTCTTCAATCGTGCGTGTGCGCCTTCAACCCTATCATGCAACCAAAAGTAATGTCAAGCAAAATATATAATTAAAATCAACGAATATAATTATATGGAAAAGTACCTATTAGTTGTTGTATTTCCAAGATGCATAACTCGATCCGTCCATGCTTGTACAAACTTCTCCTTGTGAGGTATCAACCATGTACAATGGACATACTCAAGGAAAAGTGGATAATATGAGCATAGGTTTGTGAAGTTTTTCAAGTTAACCTCATACAATTGTTCATTAGCAGATTGCATTAACCCTTCCCAAGCGTCCAACACTTTGTCCCATTCTTCCGCGTTGCCCACATGCTTCTTGCATTTTGCCCTAACATTCTTAGAAATGTGGAATTGGCATAACAAGTTGTTTGAAGAAGGAAAGACATTATCTAACGCATTCATGAATGCAAGATCTTTATCAGTGACAATAACCTGAGGCAATACATCATCTTTGACAAACATTTCTTTCACCCTATTTAATGCCCACTCAAAATTGTCTGTCCTCTCAGATTGTAAATAAGTAAAGGCAACTGAGAAAGTCATGTCTGTTGAAGTCACCCCAACAATCTCCAATAACGGAAGACGATATTTGTTCGTCTTGTAAGTAGTATCACATATCAACACTGTTGAAAATGAATTTAGGAGCTTGATAGATGTGCCCACAAGATATCTCTTACAACATCTTCAGTGTCGACCCTTCTATACCAATAAACATATTGATCACGTTCTATCAACTTCATCAGATGTTGTATTTCAGTTCTTGGACCCCTTTGTTGTGGCCGATATTTTTGTCGCTCATTGTATATGATTTTAATGGTGGTGACATTTGCAACATCTTGATCTTTGATTGTCAACAGAATTTGCCCAGGCTTCACCATATTTTTGGTCATTTGATTTAGCAGACTTTTTCTTCACTGCTTAAACGACCAGCATATGCATGACCCACCAATGTTTCACTGACTTCATGGTTATGAAAACCGCAAACCACATAAAGTTTCCAACCAATGTCTTTCACAAGCCTCCCTTTTAATTTAAACGGGCACTGACATTTTTTGCTTCCAGTAGTCTTGCGGACTAACTTATCTCTATATTATTTGTACTTTCCTCCCTTTTCACAAACCAATAGGACAAAAGTTTTCTTGCCAGCTTCTGACCTTTCTATGACAACAACAAATCCAAGCTCCTTTGCGACAGATCGAACCCACGTCAACAAGTGATCTCGCTCTTCAAAAGCCTAAAAACAAAATGCATTCCTTTACTAACAAAATACACATACAAAAAATATCATATACATAAAAACAATAATTAATCAATCAACCTCATTAGTCATGAAATTATTGGAGAAGTCGGGATAATTGTGGTGAGGTTCAATGTCCATCACATAATCATCTGCTTGCATTTCATTTTGTTCACCGGGTTGGTCTAAAGCATTTTCACTTGCATCAATCATATTTCCCCAACTACTTGGCATCGTAACTTCATCAGAAATAAAAGTATTCCAATCCATTGCTACTACTGAAAAGAAAAAAAATTCAAAGTTCACTAAATTAATAACAGTAAAAAAATTAAATCAAATATTGTCTGTGTGCACAATGGAATCACGATTCCGTTGTGCATGTTTTATTTCATACACAATGGAATCACGATTCCATTGTGTTAAAAAAAACATGCACAACGGAATCGTGATTCCGTTGTGCAAGTCATTTTTCATACATAACGAAATCGTGATTCCGTTGTGTATGAAAAATGACTTGCACAACGGAATCACGATTCCGTTGTGTATGCAAAATACATGCACAACGGAATTGTGATTCTATTGTGCATGTATTTTTCATACACAATAGAATCACGATTCCGTTGTGTACTGTAAAAAACAAAAAAAACAACGGAATCACGATTCCGCTATGCATTGAACACAGCGGAACCATGACTCCGTTGATCTACACAACTTACGGGTGTGAGTAAGTGTAGGAACTGAAGGAGGAGAAGGGGAGTGACACGAGGCTGGGGGTGGAGGTGGAGACTGTGAGGAGTAGGGAGTAGGGTGGGGTGTAGGGACACGAGAGTAATTTTACAAGTTAGGGGGGAGAATAGCAATTTGTAGGGGTGAGAATAGCAAAGCCCTTGTTATGATTACTAACAAAGTCCATAAATATATGTGGGCCTAAAGTCACCTCTGTTCACTACCCAAGTTGAAAGAGCCCAACAAGGTCTTTTTCAACTTCCTATTGAAAAAAATATTTTTCTTTAAAAACTAGATACATTTGTGTTTACGAATGTTTTAAACTTGTATTTTTATCTGGCCATGGCTAGACTGTTTTGTCTTAATTTTTAAAATATAAAACTTAACACGATTTAATTATTTTTATGTAATTATAATTAATTAATTGTGTTTTTTTTAACTTTTATCATTTTACTATAACAATATTATTACTATATATTTGATATATCTATAAAAAAAATTAAAATATAAACCGCAAATATATGACACTCAATTAAAATTATTTTTGATTTTTAACTCATTTTCGAAACACTTTTACATTCATTTTCAAAATCAAGAAAAAAAAAAGATTTGTGAATTAGATTTTTAGTTTTAAAAAAACGTGCTCCCTACATTTGACAATGACCCTTCTTGCTGCTCTCGCCACCACCACCACCTTTGTCATTGTTGCCATCATCACCTCCACCCCTATTGTCACAACTGTCGTCGCCGTCACTACCACCATTGGTATTGTTACCACCATTGCCACCAACGTCACTGCCGCTGCCATCACCGCTATCACCACCACCATTGACACTACCACCGTCGTCGCCATTGATACCACTACCACTGTTAACCACCACCACCATTACCATTTTTTTTTAAATCAGCAAAGGAATATCATTAATGCGGTACCAGTGGTACCAAGTTCGCATACAAAGTAACACAACTGCCAAAGGTTATAGAGCATTAACAAGCAATAAAAGCCAATAAATGCAGACTAACCAAGGCCCAAAAAACTTTGTGTTGAAGTTCCCCCTATACAAGTGTGACCCTATATTAAGTATATATTCAACTGAACCACCACTCAGAACAATTAAACAGAAAAGCCGTGTGAGCACCACCATGAGCTATTGACCACTAGCTATTCATGCAACGGTTATGAGTCTCCCGAGATACTTGTTCCACCACGCCTGTGATTAGACACACTATATTGCTACCATTGAATCCTCCCCCTGGAGCATCAAACCTGAATCAACCGGAGCCAGCCTGTAGCTATGTTACTGCCATTGAATCCTCCCCTGGAGAATTAAGCCTGAATCAACCAGAGCCAACCTGAGTTGAAATTCTATAGGATCCCACCGTAAACTTATAAAAACACGATCATGGGTTGCTGGCCCACAAAGCAAAAGGAATAGAGAAGGATGTGGAACAACTCTTCAACCATGACCAAGAAAATAAGGAAGATTTTTGTATGAGACACTGGATGACTGTTCTTTCACCTCTGAATACACAAGCATTCCTTTGATTCCAAAGGCACCATATAATAGAACACCAAACTACCCTCAACATTGCAATCGAATTACCACCCCCACTCCCAAGAGAAAACTGCAGTAATGCATAATAGGATCACTTGGTAAAACAATTAAAATATTACACCACTTGTACGATACCTTCCACACTTCCTGCGCCACTCTACAATCAAACAAAATATGCTCCACGGTTTCATCACTTTCCTCACATAGAGGACATGAGAAATCGTCCCCTCGCAGCCTAACATTTCTGCTTCTCAAATTATGTCTTGTAGGTAACTTCTTTTGCATCACCTTCCAACAAAAGTGTGCAATTTTGGAAGGTATTTTAATTTTCCATATGCTTTCAAAAATGTCCATTGGGTTTGTGGCAGAATTTATACCATATAGAGCGTTATAGGCCGAAGAAACAGAAAAAGTACCTGACCCATCCTTAGTCCAAACCCACGTATCCCTTTTACCTTGTGAAATGTCCAGCTCCAAATCTCCCCACAATTTTTGACATGTTACGTTGTCCACCGATACTTTTTTGGCCTCTTGTAAGCATAAAAGTTGCACTCCCTCCTTGATAATTGTTTTCCTCACCATCTTCGATTTTATAATCCCACCCAAACCTCTGATATTAAGCTACAAAATCTTCATATATAACCTGCCGTTTCGCCCCTGTTGATTATGTTGCTAGCTTCCACAATTTCCTTTTTATCTCTGTTTTCCATCTCTTTAATTTTGCTAACCATTTCTTCTTCCCTTCCTTCATAACAGACTCCCATTTGCTTACCTATTTTCCACAGTTCCTTCACTTCTACTGTTTCCTCCTTTAGCCAAAATAGTCGGTTACAGTTTTTGACATTCCCATCTGATAAGAAATTGCTCCACTGCTGATCTACACTCTTTTCTCCCATGGCCTTGTTATCTTTTTTTGAAGTCGATGGAGATCCCAAAAAGGGTGCTGGAAGCTCTGTTCCAATTGGGCCCCTAATGACCCCATTATTGTTGCTCTCGTCTTTTTCATTACTACGAAAAAAGTGGTCCCAAAGATCCAGAGAGCCACCTTCAAAATTCTCTTATAAGTGATGAATGAACTCATTCCCGTCGTTGAGAGAAACACAGCGGGTTCCACTCTCCACCCCAACTACTGTGTCTGAGGTGTCATGTGCATATAGATGCTCTATCACCATCCCCTCTTTAGGCTTATCTTTGGACTCCGAGAGGAGTTTTTTCTTTTTACCTCGAGTACCAGGAACTTTAGATTGTCCTACAGCCAGTTTACTCTTCTTCCTCTTAAAGCAACCCATACCATTTCTTCTGTGGGCCTTATTTTGTCTCTGACATTCTTTGTCACTGCCTTTTTTAAAGCCTTCTTGTGAGTTATGGACCATTAAGCCTTTTCCTTCATAACTGACCAGCTTCAACTAGGCCAACTCTTTTCCTTTGGGCCCAGCACAATGTAGCTGGTCTTTATTCCCCCCGAGGTTATTATAAAGATCCTGCTCCCCTTCCTCTGTTGTCTCTTTATTGCCCACTCCCTCTTTTGTTGACTTTTCTATCCTATCTTCCCCTTCCCTTTCTCGATTTTCAAGACTTCTTCCTCTGCTACCTATATTCTGACCCTTTGATATGGCCCTGCTATTCTGGTCTTCTGCACTGTTACCGCCCTCCATCATATTCAAAATTTGAATTATGCTTCTCTTCCTGTTTTCCACTTTGTCCACACCACCCCCAAAGTCCACGTCTCTGTCAGACTCCCCATCTCCATTTCCATCATTACCCGTTTTGCTAACCTCCTTATGTACCACTGGGTATTGTACCGTGGTTTCTTCATCCATAGCTTTGTTTCTAGTTTGCTTGTCTACCTTCTGACCTTCTTCATCGGCGGCCTGCTCCTCATCGTGCATTTGTAAGTCACCGTCAAATTCATCTTCCTCCGAATGAACATTTAGGCCAATATCACTTGCCCATGACATATGATCTATTGTGGACTTTAGATATTTCCATAGTTGGCATTAACAGTGTGTGCCTCTTGTCGCGTATTCCTCTACCAAACGGACCTGGTGCCTCACCCCATTTATCATAATCCTCTCCACCGAAGTGATTGGAGTAAGTGTAGATGTCTTAATAAGGATACGAGCAAACTCCAAGTGCTTCATGTCTTTCGTCTCATCATCCATGTACTTGTAGACACCCACCGTAGCGACAATGCTAGAGAAAAATTGTTCGCTCCACGCGTGTAAAGGAGCACCATAACACCTGACCCACACAAAACGATTACCTGAGACTAATTCCGGGCACCATTTTTGTATTGAGTGGAATAGAGAAAAGATCCCTTGTTCTTCCTAGCACGTGATTTCCTTCATCCTATTCTCATCAAACCCCAGCAATAGCATCATGTCATCCCCCATATATCTAAATGAGGCTTCCCCGTCACCCTCCATAACAGCCACTTCTTGTATTTTGTTGAAGCTTGCCGGATCTTTTAGTTTTCCAACCCAACAGTCCAACAACCATTCCTTTCCTTCCATATTCACTTGCACTTCTCTACCCCACCATTCTTCATTTGTATCTTTTCTTCTATCCTTTTTAATCCGCCATTGCCGGTATTGAACCTCCTCACGCCTTCTCAGTGCTTGTGCATACGATCTACCAGGAACCGTGAGTGTAGGTTGTATATTTCCCCCTCCACCCCTGCGATCTATATAGGGTGTAGTTACATTCCTATATCTCGTTGAGACATTTATGCCATCTTCTTGTAGTTGAGCCTTCTTTCTTGTTATGTTTTCTGCAACCTTGGTCTTTGGGTTTCCAAGTTCCTCTTGTAGCGGTCTCCCTGAGAGAATTCTGCTGGTCTGTTCTTCTCCAGTTACCCTTCCATATTTAGGGATATTAACATTCATTTTTTCGTTGCCTATACATATTCGATCGAGTTGTTTCTCCAACTCCAGTGGGTCTCTGACATCAGCGAACCTTACAAAGCCATAACGATTCCCCCAAGCATTCCTCCTTCTGGCAATGAAGATTTCACACACCTTTCCCCACCGTTGGAAAGTCCCCTAGAGAGCAGCCTCACCAAAATCCACTGGGAATTTCTCAAAGAAGAACGTAGAAATATTCTTCCCATCCCTCCAATTCTTACCTCTGCCCACTCTCTCTAACCTGTTTCTCTCTCTACCTCTCTCTCTCTCTAAACATACTATTCTTTTGCTGCTTCACCACCATCACCATTGTTATAACAACATACAAAAACACCCTTAAAGTAATTTTAATAGGATAAGAAACTTTCAAATGAGTTTATTTTTTAAACTAAAAAATGGAGAAAAAACTAAAAATTAATTGTTGTTTTTAAAAATTTTGAAACTCACTACTATAAATCACTCCAAATGGGACCATAGTAATATATACTTCAAAAAAAAATTGAAAAAAAAGGAAAACAACTATATTTGTGTGGAATGTTACTTTTGTCATAAAAATATATGATTTATGTATAATTTTTAATTTTTTAATTTGACCTCTATTATAGTGTTATCTCATTTATGGTAAATATATATTGAGAATAGTCATAATTCTGATTAAATCAGTTTTAAAGTAAACAATCATTTAGTCTGATCATAAAAAAAATTGTGATTCGATTTGTATTAGTTTGAAATTAATATCAAATTTTTCTTTTAAAAATGGACCAATAAAAACCATCAGAAAATAATCGAAAGGTCAAGTAAGCTATACTACAAAATAAATTAATTAAAATTGTGATTAATTAGTTATGAATGATCAGTGTAAGCAAAAGTTTATTTTCTTTTGTTAGGCCAAGGAAGCTATATCGCGAACAGTTTGATAAAGTATTGTGGCAAACCAACGTCGTTTTCTTTATGATATTTCCATCCAAATAAAATTAAATTTAAATCAACCAAGAAGTTATTTTTCAAAAGCACATAAAAGTAGTTATTTATTGGATAATAGAGTTGTTACAATGTAACTTATTTATGAGCCTCTATAACAAGCTCAAATACATAACGATATATAAAACACAACACTCTATAGTGTGGCCTGAAGCTTTGAAGCCTTGTAAAAACCCCATATTGTGTAACCAAGTTCTCAGCCTTCTACAAGCTGCAATTAGATTAGAAAAAAACAATAAGCATATGGTACGTACTTTATAGCAGCCAAATGTGATGACTATATACATGTTTAATTTAGTTTAGTTTAGTTTAGAAATATAATCATTTAACAGCGTCTTTGGATAAAGTTTGTGAAAAATAGATGATTATTCTTCAACAATATATCTATATAGTAGAATAATATATTGGCATTTATGATAGATAGGTACCTCCATGGAGTAGGAGAAATCTTAGAGGCTTGGTGAAATAACAAGGCTAAAATATGTTTTTCGTCCTCACAAAATTTGAAATGTATACTTTTTGTCCCTACAAAATTTTTAGTACGTTTTTCGTCCCTGCAAAATTGAAATGTGTCAAATTTTGGCCCGGAGTTAAGTTCGGACCTACATGAGGATTTTTTGCGGTTAAAAACCGTCACAAATTGCATAAAAAACCGTCACAAATTGCAGAAATAAATAAATAAATAATGCAATTTGTGACGGTTTTTTATACAATTTGTGACGGTTTTTATGCAATTTGTAACGGTTTTTTCAATTTGTGGCGGCTTATTTTGCAATTTGTGGCGGTTTTTAACCCCAAAAAATCCAATTGCCACAAAATTCAAAAAAACCGCCACAAAATGCATAATGTAGGTCCGAACCTAGCTGCGAGCCAAATTTTGACACATTTCAATTTTGTAGGGACGAAAAACGTACTAAAATTTTTGCAGGGATAAAAAACATACATTTCCAATATTGTGATGATGAAAAACATATTTTAGCCAAATAACAACGATGGGGAATGGTCATTGCAATTTTGGGATCAACGCCAACTTTCTTAAAGGCATCGGAAGCAAAGATAGCATGCAAGCAAGTGATGCCAACATTTTCGAGGTCTTCGCAACACTCTGAAGAAACAGGAGTTTTCACATCTTGTGCAACCTCTTTGCAGTGAAGAAGCACCTTTTCTATCAATATTTCAAGTGTGCTCAACTTTCCACATAGATCATGTTTCTTGTGTTTAGGAGGATACACATGACTATGATCTTTGTGTTTAAGATCAGGATCAGGACTATAGTTGTATTCAGCAACAGCCATAGAAATCAAAAGTAATAAGACCAACCCAATGAACTTACTCATCATAATTAAAATCAATTTGATTTCTTTGTTTTTTAAGTAGTTCAAAACTTGAAATGTAACTCACAAAAATTGCCTAACACTATGATCTATATATAATGCCAGATTAGTGAAATAAACAAGCAACTATGCTCTATATATTTTGTATTCTTTGAATATAAAAACCATGTTTAGATTATTGTCTTTTTTACTCAATAAACATATTAAGTTTAATTAATTTAAATAAGAATCGAGTCCTAAATCTTTAGTGGTTAATTTTTCATTTAAAGAATAATGTTTATAATAAAAAGTCAAATACATACACAATAAACATAAAAAGTCAACATATATTTCATCATAAATCACAATTGGGTCAAATTTATACCACAAGTCAAAATATTCTTAAGTTTTCCAAAAATGCAAAATTCCTTTAATGTTTAACTTATCACTTGAGGAATAATGCTTATTAAATAAAAAGTCAAATACATATTAAAAAAATTGTTCAAAATCTTAAATTTCATCATAAATCACAATTCAGTTAAAATAATCTCAAGTTTGCTAAAAATGTAAATATTGAACATGCTTGAGACTTTGACTTGTGTAATTTTGACCATACTGTGATTTATGATAGGAAAATTGATAAAATTAATAAAACTTTTATCAATTTTCCTATCATATTCCTTAAATAAATGTTAACCTATATCATATTCCTTAAAAAAATGTTAACCTAAACTCATTATTATATTGTTCAATTTATTATGAACATATATTTTCAATTTTAGAAAATTTAAGATTATTTTGACTTGTGATATAATTTTGACCAAATTGATTAATAATGAAATTTAATATTTGAACATTTTTTTTACCTGTGGTAAAATTTTGACCAAATTAACTAGTTTAAAAGTTTATTTGATGAAGTTAAATCTATATGACAAAGGAATTTGTAGTGTTTTAATATCATTTTTTAAAACACTAATTTATCTTAATGTTTGAGCTTATAAGTTTTTTTTTCTTCTAACTTTATTCTCATTATACTATTGTAATTATCTTTTATATCTTTTTATATTATTTTACACTTATAAGCAAAATTAATAGTTAGTTTTACCACTTTTAATTTACTCAACCAACTTATTAACTTCTAAATTTTAGCTTCTTTTTAGTTTTTAAGTTTCAAGTTTTCAACTAACTTTTTAACTTTCAACTAATTTATCTATAACTTTGCAAAACATATATACTCAAAATGTAGGTCAAGAAAGTTTTTTGGGTTAAAATATTTGGAAAAAAAAAAAAAAAGAATGCTCGAATCATGTAGTTCCTTGAGGCATAACTTTCTTAAATGCCAGACAGCATTTTACCTGTCTCGGTAACCATTTATTTGAATAAATCATTGATTTGATCCTCAAGTATTGTTCTAGGTAACCATTTATTTGAATAAATCATTGATTTGATTCTCTCTTAAATAGTTCTTAAACTACTAATATTATATAAGTAGTCTTAAAATATTGAATATCAATCAATTAAGTCCCTATGTTAATATATTTTACTAACATTGAGGGACTATCTTGAAGGATTTTTCAATACTTAAGAAACTATGTAACATAATTTCTAATATACTTTAGAGACTACATATATAATTTCATTATTTTAAGGACTATTTTAGGGAGAAGGTAATACTTTAAAGACTAAATTGATAGTTTATTATTTATTCCATATATTTAATGCATGTTTGGAAAACCGGTGGATGCCCCCTCAAACGTACATTGAGTCCAAAAGTATCAAAGGAGATGTTTTTTCAAACGGAAACCCAAACATGCACTTAATATGTCTATACTATGATGTGTGGATCCTTGTGTATATACTTTAAAAATACATTTCTTGTTTTGAAAAATAAAAGTAAAACAATTAAATTTGTGTGGAATGTTACTTTTATCATAAAAATATATTTTTTATGTATTATATTTCTCTCATTTATCGTAAGTGTTGGGAAGTCTCACATCGTCTGCCTTAACTCTTTGGGTGCAGCTTATATATCTGTTGGACAACTTCACTTTGTGCCAATTGGTTTTAAGATGAAATCTAACAGTAAGTATATATTAAGATTTAAGAATATTCATAATTAGGTTTAAATCCTATCAATCATAAAAAAAAATTGTGATTCAGCTGCTGTTAATTCGAGAACAATATCAAAAATTTCTTTTAAAAATAGACTAATAAAAACCATTGAAAAAACTAACATTGGTTGGCACAAGTGGTAGCGGCTAGTGTCCCTTAACCAAGTGGTCAGGGTTCGAATCCTGGTGATGTCACTTTTGGTATGAAATAAACCATGTTGGGAGGGGAATACCCACCTTGGTGTGCGTTCACGGTCCCTTACGGAGTTTAGTCATTGCTTACGGGCGATGAATAATTCAATCCTTATGGAGTTTAGTCATTGCTTTCGGTGATGAATAATTCAATAAAGCATTGTCGCCAACAAACATCGTCTTCTTTAATCTTTACGATACTTTCATCCAAATAAAATTAAATTTAAAGCAACCCAGAAGTTATGTTTTAAAAAGACGTCAAAGTTATTTTATGGATTATAAAGTTGTTACAACTTAACTTATTTATGAGCCTCTATTATAACGAGCTCAAATACATAACGATACACAAAACACAACATTCTATAGCGTAGCGTGAAGCTTTAAAGCCTTGTAAAAACTTCATGTCAACGTTCTCAGCCTTTTATCAACTACAATTAGATTACAAAAAACAATGAGTATAAGCATATGGTACTTTATGGCAACTAAACATGATGACTATATACATGTTTAACTTAGTTTATTTTAGAAAATATAATCATTGATCAGGTTCTTTAGATAAAGTTTGTGAAAAATAAACGATTATTCCTCATAAATATATTTATATATTATATTGGCATTTATGATAGATAGATAGATACCTTCATGGAATAAGAGAAATCTGGAGAGGATAGGCGAAATGGCAACGATGAGGAATGGTCATTGCAATTTTGGGATCAACACCAACTTTCTTGAAGGCATCTGAAGCAAAGACAGCATGCAAGCAAGGGATGCTGACCTTTGCGAGGCCTTTGCAACATTGTGAAGAAACAGGAGCCTCCACATCTCGTGCAGCCTTTTTGCAGTGACGCAGCATATGCGTCAATATTCTAAGTGTGCTAAGCTTCCCACATAGACCATGTTTCTTATGTTCAGGAGGATACGCAGGACTATCGTCGTTGTCCTCAGGAGGATAAGCAGGACTATTGTCGTCATGTTTAGGAGGATATGCAGGACTATCATCGTTGTCCTCAGGAGGATACGCAGGACTATCATCGTTGTCTTCAGGAGGATATGCAGGACTATCATCATTATGTTCAGGAGGATATGCAGGACTATTGTTGTTGTGTTCAGGAGGATAAGCAGGACTTGATCCTTGTGTTTAGGAGCACACCCAAGACTGTGGTCGTATTCAGCAACGACCACAGTGATCAAAAGCAACACAAGCAATCCAACCAACTTACTCATTGTAATTAAAATCAATTTGATTTTTTTAAGTAGCTTTAAGCTTGGAATGCAACTCACAAAAATTGCCTACCACTATGTTCTATATATATTGCCAGAATTAGTGAAATAAACAAGCCAGTGAAGTCAATAATAAATAAAAAGTCAAATACATATTAAAAAAATATGGTTAACTTTTCCATTTATGTAATAATACTTATTAAATAAAAAGTCAAATGCATATTCAAAACAATTGTTCAAAATATTAAATTTCATCATAAATCAATTTGGTCAAAATTATATCAATTTATTCTAAAATTGAAAATATATGTTTATAATAAATTGAACAATATAATAATGACTTTAGGTTAATTTTATTTAAGGAATATGATAGAAAAATTTATAAAAGTTTAATATGCTTGCGGTTTGGTTTATTTTGTACATGAAAACTAAAAAATCAAATCACATGTGAAAATTCTCTCAATTTTTTAGTTTTTTAATTAACGATTTATTTAGTTTTCAAAAAAAATTTAGATCAATTTACCCATTTTAAATTATTTAAATTGATTTTTGAACACTCCTAATAAATATGTAAAATGTTCACGAAGTAAGTAAAAAAACATATGAATTTTTTATTCTTTTTCATTTGAGGAAATAACACTTATTAATAGAAGGTCAAATACATAATAAATATAAAATATTTCAAAGAATTAAATTTCATCAAAATTACAACTTGGTCTAAATTATATCACTAGTCAAAATACTCATTTTTTTCCCAAATACATAATAAATATGAAAAAAAAATTCAAAGTATTAAATTTCATCAAAATTACAACTTGGTCTAAATTATATCACAAGTCAAAATACTCTTTAAGTTTTCTAAAAATGCAAATACTTATTCATAATAAATTGAATAATATAATGACTTTAGGTTAGGATTTATTTAAAGAACATGGTAGGAAAATATTGATAAAAGCTTATATATGGTGATAGTATGGTTTAATTTTGAACATTTTACTGAAAATCGAATCAAACCATATAAATAAAGGTGTTTTTTTTTCTTTTTAATTTTTGGTTTTTTCAACTAACAATTTATTCGGGTGTTAACTTTTTTAGACCAATTTACTAATTTGAAATGTTTTCTTTTGTTGCCATGTTATAGATGTGATGTATCTACTAATTGTAACACTCTAAATCCGGTTTTACATATATTCTCATTTACAAACTTATTTTAATTCAATAGGCATGTGAACTAACTTTAATTTTTCCAAAAAACTGTGAAGTTAATAAAACATAGATCGTAATTTTACTAAAATTTTAAAACTTTTGATTAATTAATTTCAGAAGTTGTTTATTGTTACCTTAAATATAAATATATATTTTAAAGCGAGTAAAACATAATAAATAAAGTAAATAACTCCTCCCATACATATATACATGAAAAGGAAAAAGGGTCCTAGGACTCAGAGCAGACATCACTAATACTCAACCCTGCATGTTAGACCAACCTCCAAACGAAAAGTGACGAAGCTAATGAAGATAACATCTTTATGACATCCACAGGTACTGTCACAGGTTACTCTCTGCTTCATCAAGCAGTACACACAGAACGACTTGACAATCACATACACAATCCTACTAGCCACCACGATGTGGTTCTCTAACGGTCACACCCGAAACCTATTCGTTTCCACAGCTATTCTTGTAAATTATTTCACACTGGTCAGCTGCCACTGGAACTCCCAGAACTCAGTGGTCTTACACATTTTTGAGTTGGATGACTGTTGGGAGTACACCCTTCACCATGATACAATGGCGGGCTCTCACCAACCGATGATGTCTCGTATTTTTGTCAGGGTGGTCGAGTCAGCTACGTGATCTATCATCACAACTCAGTGCCTTACCCTCCAAGAACAACCTGCCTTATGATCATCTCCCAGGTACCAAATGTGGTCATCCATTACTCCGAGGACTAACTCCTCAACAACCCTCCTCACCGGGATTATTCTTTTTCGTCACAGTGGGGTTCCGCTGCACATGGTACTGGACGATTGAATAGACACCGAGTCTGAGACCTCGTCTCTGCTCAAAATTATATATATTTACGAGGACATTGCCTCCATCACCTTTCTATGGGTGACCGTCACATTACGTCGTGACACGCCTTTCGAACTCTGCCCCCTCTCTTTGGTATTCTCACAATTGGAACACCCAACGCGACTCTCTTGCCATCTTGCAATTCCAGCAATCTGCTGTACACCCGTATCATCCTTGTATGACTCTCAACTCAACATGATTCGCCACGGGTAGACAATTTTATTATGTTTTATGTATTTCCTTGCTCTCTCAAAACTTTACAATTTTATAAATGTTAACTTACTATTGATTCCTCCATGCAAAGGTGCTAAATTCTTTTTATGTCCAATACATAAAATAAAGAGTTCGTTAATTAATTTTTATTAATAAAAATAAAATAAATCTTTCAGCATAATTAGTTGTGCTTACTGTTTAAGTTTCATCTATCTGTTATATGGCAATCTAGCCACAAACACTAGAACATAGTTCTAGTCCTCACAAGTACTTGCAACCGAGTCTTGTGAACAACACATCATACGGACAAACAACTTTATCACAAAGTTAAACCTACAGTCCTAAGGACTGCATCACAAAAGCCCACAAAACCACACT
Source organism: Pueraria montana var. lobata (assembly GCA_026413185.1). NCBI lineage: Eukaryota > Viridiplantae > Streptophyta > Magnoliopsida > Fabales > Fabaceae > Pueraria > Pueraria montana. The sequence continues at coordinate 60,266,572 of CM048655.1, read as the reverse complement.
TTCAAATATTAAGTACCCAAGATTCACATCTCTAGGACTTAAACCCAAAACAGAATAGGTCCATGGATATTACATATCCACTACCTTACAAAATCACAATTAATAATTATAATTGCAACAATTCAAAATAACACACATATAGTAACAAAATTGACTAAAAAGACAGATTTCTCTTTGACAGTATTGAATGTGAGCTCTCACTGATACAAGCAAATGACCTCGGAATTTAAAATTTTTTATATCAAATCGAAGCTCTTGAAATATATTTTATAGAAAGGTATCCCACTTATAAAATCAACATCTAGAAAATTTTATAAAAATTTTCCAAGTCAGCAGCCCTGAATTTTGATTGCTCACTGAACATAGCTCAAAGAAATGTAAATTTCTCCCACTTCCCAAACTTTTTTTGAGCTACAATTTTTACAGTAGAAAGATAACATCTTTATCTTTCTAAAAAGGTAACCCTTGTCCCCAAATTGTTTCCCTATTATTCCCAGTAAATTTGTTTCTAATAGCCTAAGTTTCAGACTCAAAACAGAGCTCAAAAACCCTTGCCCTATTTCTTTTTAAAAAGTTAATTTAGAAATTGGACATGATAATTTTTGTAATTTATATGGTTAAAAATCTTGTTTTGTCTAGTTTTTTAATGGTTCAAAAACGAAAAAGAAACATTAAGCACACAAGTGGAAATTTGAGAAAAATCAAGACATGTTCCAGGGAAACTTGAAAACAGAACAGCCATTTTGAAAGCCACGGATGAACTTCAAGATGAGGTTTTCTCTCCATGGTGTCAAAATAAAAGTTGTTCCTTTTTGTGTCTATTTTCATTCAAAACAAGTTTCAGGAAAAACCAATGGTTAGATCTCCCAAAAATCGCAAAACCGTGGGATAAATTTGAAGTTTTGCTATTTGCACTCACCCTTCCTCTAAGGACACCCCTCTTCTCTTATATATATATATATATATATATATATATATATATATATATATATATATATATATATATATATTTTTTTTTTTTTTTTCTTTTTCTACAACTTACAGAACTCACGTAAAAGTCCAAAAAAATTCACAATAACACTATGGCCCGTAACAAAATATAGAACTTAAGTTAATTATTATATCAATCAACATAATTTAAATTTAGTTTGCTCTTTCATTATTAATCAAACACTTAATCATACAATTAGAAAAACCACAACGTTACAATTCTCCCTAACAAGAAAATTTTCTAATTAAATCTCTCACGTTCATACTTATTGGGTTGAAATTTTCGGGGTGTTACACTAATTTTGTCAATAACTAATCTCTGTTAGAAAATCTAACTGATCCCTTTTAATAGTGTCTGTCCCTCCAATCACAAGACTTAAACATGAGACATTACTTAAAATTTGAATCCAAATTCACTTGGACCAAAAACGTATCAATTTGAAAAGGTTTAAATCAATTTTTGAACACTGCTAATTAGTATATAAAATATTGGAATTAAGTAAAGATAATTGAATAATTGAGAAGATAGGAACTTAAACATCTATTTTTATATTATAAATTTGAATCATCATCTTTGAATAAGAGTGTTTTTAAGAATTATTTTTGAATAAAATATACTTTTAAATTAAAGTTAAAAATAAAAAAAAAACATAAAAAAGAAGTAGAACTATTTGGTAGCTTTCATTTTTTTAGCTTAAAAACTCATTTTAAATTCAAGGTTGTTTGATAAAAAAAAATTAAAAGTTTTAGTTTTACTTAAAACTAGTTATCTCATTCAATGAAAAATATATTTATAAAACAAAAAAACATCGTATAAAATTAATTTAATTTATATAACATTATTTCAAGGTTAAATGACTATTTTGGTCATTTATTTTATTTATTTTGTTCACTTTAATACTTTATCTTTTAAAAAGTTCATTTTAATCCTTTATTTTATTTAAAAAATTCAAAATTGTCATTTATCTTTTAAAAAATTCACTTTGGTACATCATTTTATTTAAAAATTCAAAATAGTCCTTCAACTATTTAAATATATTCAAAATGATTTGAGTGTTATTCAAATGACAAAGTTCAATATATTTAAATAGTTGAAGAACCATTTTAAACCTTTTAAATAAGATATAAGAGACCAAAATGATTTTTTTTTAAAAGATAAAGGACTATTTTGAACATTTTAAATAAGATAAATGACCAAAATGAATTTTTTAAAAAATAAATGACTATTTTAAACAAAATAAATAAAATAAAAAGTCAAAATGATCATTTAGTCTTATTTCAATAATAATAAAATAAATAAAAATGTTAAAGCAAAGATATTTATTTGCAAAAAAGTTGTATGCGAGAAGAAACAACTCTTCACTAATCAACCACATCACTTCTGATGGAAACATAAACATTCATCAAGGATGAAGGAGCTAAATAAAAAGGGGCTAACACAGCCTAACACCAAGCAATAAGCATAGTGAGATAGATTCTTTTAATTAATTAAATACAAGCGTTAATTATAGGTATTTTATTAATTCGTAATCCTAATAGCCATAGGTTGGTGGTTCGGCAGAGAAATAGGCAAGAGCACCTACAAACGGCGCATTGATATATGTTGCTGGCTCTGACTGCTGATAGTTATGTCTATCATCAGAGAAATTGTCGTTGTTATCAGGACCACCTACTATGGCTCCAACAAGGACATTTGGATTGGGTGACCCAGAATGGAAATACTGAAACCCGTCGTTGCAGGAAATGTGTTGAGTATGTGAGTGAATGGAAGGCAGAGAGGAACCCCTGTGGTGGATATGCTTTGGATACCTCTCCCCAAAACCCACCATATAAGACATCTTTGTTGGATTATTGCCCAAAATGTAATCAACTTGTGCTTTGGCTAGTGTTACGAGGTTTTGGCCCGTGACCGCTGAAGTCCCACATCGGACAGCGCCCCCGTTTGCGTTCAGATACTTGGCGTATGTCAAGAGAAGGAAGCTAGTCGATGTCACGTACTGCAAATTGCTCTCACTCCCTTTGTACAGAAGCCCCCCTACAAAATTTTATAATAAACCATCATTTTCTCTTTTCTGATAGTTAAAATTTTACTGAATATTAAACCTTTTTTTTTCTAACTGAACCATGAGGATAAATATTAAATTAAAATAATCCGGATTGCTGACCTCGGGTGTACTGAGCCTGGAAACCGGGTGTTCCCGACATTAGCGAACAAATGTAATTGTCTGCATGTGCCTTATATAATTGGAACTCTTCAGAATTTTTCTCCAGGAATTCCTGTCATCGTGTCCGTGTAAAATAAACCTTTTAAGTGATACATATATACATGTGTGATGGCATTTAGGGTCTAAAAAAATGAATTGAGATTCTCTTCTGACTTCAAATTTAATTTTTATACAAAAAGTTATCTTATTTAATTTCTTCACAAGCTAAAACTGAAATATTTAAGTTAATTTTAACTTCCAAAAGGGTACCTTGGAAAGCAGGATTTTTGTTCCAGGTCTCTTGTCATCCCAACTGAAGGTGTAACCATCATCATCAGCGCCTAATATGTGGCCATTGGATTGTATATATTGTATGTAAGAGCTAATTCCCGAGGCTTTATAAATCCATGATGCACCCCACAGAAGCTCATCCTATTTACAACAACAGGTTTAATTAGAAGCCATGCATGTGATATGTTTCAAATTAAAATGCAATTAATTAAGTTGAAGGCATGTATGTCTTACATGGTATCCTGAGTAAGAGCAGTAGAATGGACAGACAACCGAATTAAGAGAGTCACTGTAAGAACCCCTGTAACGGTCTGCAAAAGTGAATACCTGCAAAGTAACATTCACATAATTAGAAAATGAACAATACAGTACACTTAGCAATGCAAAAAATGAAAATGGGGGAACAGTTTATTTATTTATTACTTTGATGGCTGCTTGAAGCAATTTGGAGGAATAGCTGGGATCCGAATCTCTGAATACTATTGAAGAAGCTGCCAATGCAGCTGCCGTCTCTGCTGCTACATCCGATCCTGGGTTTTGAGCTGATACCTTATACACGTTGCGTGGAGTGTCCATATCTTCAGGCCTTTCCCAACACCTGTGATCCGTGTTCGGGTCTCCTACCTGCATTAATTAACCTCTCGTTCATTTCTATCATTTTTCTTTCATGATTTTTGTTGGAAATCTCACGTTGATAAGTGATATGTCTAAAAATAGTGTATATAGATGGAGGCAACTCTCACTTCATGAATTAACTTTTGTGGTTAAATTAAGCTCAAACTTAAATTTTAAAATAGTATCAGAGTCTATCTTAGTAATTATTGTTGGATTTGTTGGGTCATATGTTATCGGACTATCCGTAGATATCCATGTAAACTTCTCACTCGAAATGTCTAGTTCTTGACATGAGAGGTTGTGTTGAATATTCTATATCGATTAGTGATATGGGTAAAAAAATGTATATAAAACAATTCTCACCTTTTGAGCTAATTTTTAGAGTTAAGTTTAATGCAAACTCAAATTCTCAGAGTTTTACCTTGTACTCTCCCTCCTAGCACTTTGATATGATAATGGCTTATTTATATATATATATATATATATATATATATATATATATATATATATGTGTGTGTGTGTGTGTGTGTGTGTGTGTGTGTGTGTGTGTGTGTGTGTGTGTGTTGTAAGAAGCATAGAACTAAATTTGGTGGCAGTTAAATTAAGTTTGCTCACTTGGACATATAACGTGTCAGGGGTGGTGGTGGCTGCCTTAAGAAGGTAATCCGTGCTCCACCGGATAGCAGCTCTGGCATTTTCAATTTGGTCCTGCATTGAACTTCCAAATTCAATCACACTCCATGCTAATAACGTAGTGGTAAAGGCCATTGGCAGCCCAAACTTGACGTTGTCTCCAGCATCATAATAACCGCCTACTAGGTCCACCTGAATTACAAGATTAATCATGATTAAACTGTATGTGAGCAAAATTAACAAGTTTAACTTTAAATTTCATATATTTACATGATAAGAAGAGCCATCGGACAATCCAGAATCTCCCCTCCATGTTTGTTGCTGGTTGGAAGGCAATTTTCCAGATCGTTGTCCCTCAAAGAAGAGAATGGATTTCTCAAGAGCCTCATGGTACTCTTGCCATGTGAAAGCTAAGCTTAGCTGACCAAACGAAGAACATAATATTAAGAACAGAAACTGTAACATTAGTGAAAATGTGGTGACTGAAGCCATCCCTTTTGGCATGTGCAGTTGTTCTTTGGTTAACTGGCAGACAGAATTAGAGGCTTCAGAGAATGGAGTGATGGTTTGTTTGTAACGTCCAAATGGATTGTATTTATAAACCATGAGAAGTAGGAAGTTGAGAGGTTAGTTAACTTAAACACGAGGATGTGAATCAACTGATATAGAATTGTTCCAACTTAATTGACAGTTTCGAGTTCAAGTTTTGGATATGCAGTTATATTAAATATTCAAAGGATATTTGTGGTTTGTATAAAAAAAAGTTAGTTAAACTTGACGTAAATGCTCATTGGTCACAGGATCAACTGCGCCAAACCGGGCTAGCAGAAAGTCCAAACATCTGACTTCTTTATTATCCCTAATCCTTATTATTGGATACTTGAGCTGAAAAGCCATTTTCACAAGAATATATTCATAAGAAAAGCATATATAGATAGATGTTACTGTGGTTACTATTGGCGTAACTTACGCCAGGAAATTGGACTTAAAACTAGTTAGAAGTTGGGTATATAGGATGCCAAAATTTAAGGCGCAGTATGGAAAACAGTAATTTTGTCTGTAGCAAGCAAGTCACGGACACAAAATTAGAGTCACATGAGGAAATCAACCAAGTTGACGGCCACGAGTGAGACCGGTGGAGGTAGGGGATGTAGAAAGGTTTGCATGAGAACATTTTTAATGAATATAGAAATGCCACAGAACCAATCAGAAAAACCATAATATATATCACGTGATAGGGATGTTCACATGAATGGTCAAGGATTCCTGCATTTCTTTCGGTGGGAAGAGAAAACAAGTGCAGCCTTCTAAATTGCAAAGCGTGAAAGAGAGAGAGGAAGAGATGCGCCATGATTTTGGGTTAATCTAACGCCTCCCCTATTCGATTTCTTTGTCTGTCATCATTTAATCTAGGATTTGGTCGCAATTACTCCTTGCTCTTGTTTATTGAATTCTAAATTTTCAATTTAGATTTTATCATCTGGTTTACTAACATCCGTGATTTTATCCTCAAAACCGGTAATTTAACAACAGACTATTGAACCCATGCATAAATGAACTATATATAATGAGTATTTTAGTATTTTTCTTTTATATAGACCATAAATATCCTTCATTGTAGGCAATCTCCCTCCCAAAGCAACTACAGAACTCGAGACTTATGCATTCGGTGGTAATTAGTATGGACAATACACAAAATAAATGTTTTTTATATAATTAAATTTTATAATAAATAAATATAAGAGTTTAATAATTATGCATTATTAAATTATTTTACCCAATAAGTGCATAATCTGTTGAGATAATTGAAAGAAAAATCTCTTGAACTAGTTAAATAAAAATAAATTTACATTAAGACAACTTAATACATAGGATTAAAATAAAACTTATGTACATACTTAATCATTTCACTTTTTAAATCTTTTACAAAATATATTTTGCCTAATAATATAATACATGAGCATATTTTCAGATCATTTTATATGCATCGAATTATCAATTAAATTTACCAAATACTTCAAATTTAATCAACTAATCAAGTTTCATTTTTCAATAACTTTAACTTTCAAATTTTGTCTATTTATTTCTTAAAACATACTTCCATCGGAGATTTTCATTCCATCAAGCTTTCATTTCCTCAGTTTGATGCTCAATTATATTAGCAATGAGAGAGAAATGGAAATTAATAGCAACAACACGAGATATTTTGTACAACGTAAATCAGTAAGGATAACTCCCCGACTCCAAAGCATAACATACATTAGAATAAAAAGCATGAGTTCAAAGGACAAATCAACAAGGTAGGCTGGTGAAAATCCTAAATTACTTTTTCACATGCAGAGGTGTAAGTTCCACATCTTTCTATATTGGTGTACAGCATTACAAATATCTTAATTGAAAATTCTTGGTATAAACATCAGCCTAATCTCGCTTCTCTTCGTAACACCTGGAAGATAGAAACCCAGAAAGGAAACTATCAGTTTAGAATGTAGCTATCAGTATGCGTACACATGACAAGCAAAATCAATGACAGTATACCTCTTCAGCAAATTTTATCAAAATTGTTGTCCGTGGTCGTTGTTGACCTTCCATGGGCACAAAATGAGCTGTTACAACAGCTGGAAACCCGGCACCATCTAAAACGCCCTTCATTGATGAATGAAACAAAACCACTGTTTAGACCTTTCTCTAAGAATCAGATAACTAGTTGACAGTAACTGAACAAAGCAAAGCACTTACCCGTACTATTCCAGCAACAAATGCTCCACAGTTAAACGTTCCCATGTCCTTTGGGATAGAAATGAATCTATAAATCAGAGATCCATATACATCACTACAAATTGATGATATATTATGTGTAACAGTCAAATAAAATGTTGAGACAGAAATTACTTGTTTACTAGGAGCTCCTTTTCACTGATCATGTATTCATCTTCATGTTCAGTTCCTTTCTCCAGTGAATCAGCTACCTAATATAAGACAAATAAAAAAACAAAACATGAAACTTAGGGAGCTGCTAAAAAATTAAGATAGTTGCCAACTCAATTCATTCCAAGGAAAACGAGTATATGATACAACCAGAACAGAATAAATAGTGCTTGATTGTTACAAAAAAATCGTACTAATGCTCCATTGGGTTCAAGTCACATCTCTTACACCATTGATTATGATTATAACATCAAGATGTATATGCCTAGGTATTGAATAATTCTCACAGCTAATGCATTTTTGTGTGAATTTCAGGTCTCTAACACCAGATCTGCAAAGTGAACCATGCATATGAACTTTCACAAGACAGAAGGAAAACCATGATATAGAAAACACATGACAAAAATATACTGGTTGGTCAAAAACTAAAGATTGTATAGCAATGTACATGATGATGATCAACCCAACCCAATATGCCCTCCAGCACCAAAGCCGTGGTCAGTTCAGTAGATATCCATGAGTAGTGGAATATAACACTGACCGACAGAATGTAAAATAAGATCACAATACATTTATTAGCTCAACATTTACAGGGCCTTTGACTTGGCAGTGATAAACAGTTCTCATCCCAAGGACCACATCAAGGTGAAACTTAAGGATCACTAGTTAAATTACTGTGAAAACCCCCCACAAGCTTGTTAAAGCCAACCATCATAACTTTCAAGAATGAACAATCAAAACAACTTCATATAAAAGTCCATCTTGTCATTTTATGCATGCTTCACAGCTAAGATAATCTTGTTTCCAAGATATTAATGTGAATATTTCTTCTCTCACAGACAGAACTTCACGGAACCTTATTGCCAGTCTGGAAAGGCCATACCATAACAGGATGACAAAGGCTCAAAACTTAAAAACCTCATGTCTCTAAGCAAAGGATATTTCATGTCATTGTGCAACACAACATGTAATTCACCTTTCCAAATATTGATAAAATTGGGGTAATGAGGGATAGAAGCAAATTTTGATAAAGGAGCTTACCTTTCCAAATAATACTTTCCACACTGTACTGTGTACAAAAGAAAGAATACCCAACAGCCGTGTCTCCCTTCTGTTTCCCTGCAGTTTCAGAATAACTCTATATCAATCATGCTAACCTCATGCAAAAATACAGAGATATTCCACCCTCATAACCAAACTCAAATCAGTATGTGTCACTGTTCAATATACACAAACAATCAACTTTCTGACCCAATGAATTTACAAGCCTATCTTTGAACCATTGGATATCAAATGAACAAAACAAAATTGACAGAACAAAGGATGTGTATGGATTCTCTCACTTTAGAGATAGAATGTTAACAAGCCAAAAGAGTAGATGAGTCTGTTTAAGACAAAGAGAAATAATGTAGAAATGGCACCTCTATTAGTCTAGGTTCAATTAAGAATTGTTGATTATAATAATGGATGGCTGGATTGCACAGACACTGACTTCATTTTCTTAATAACAAATTGTCATTACTCATTACCTAATAATCGTAATCAAGTAGAATATAAAGCATAGAAATGGTTACGAAATTGCCCCAGGCTCAGACATCACACGGGATGATATGAACCCAAGTGTTTTATTTATCTCCTCCCTTCACTTCTTTGATAAAAGAATCGAACCCAAGTGATAGGTCATATAGAAACAATCTTGATGGAAAAAAAATTGCTTAAAAGTCCAAGACTCCAAGCACAAGCTCATGGATCCAAATATAATATTGATGCATAGTTTTATACCATGGGTATATGAAAGTAGAACTAATTATACCATTCAAAATGATAAATCCTTCAAAGAGAGGAAACTGCTGGGTAACCTAAACTATAGTCCAGTATAGTATCCCCTCTAATCATGGTCCAGGATTGCCTAATTTGATTTCCTTGATATTTAATCTAGGTTATGATAAACAAAGAAATTAGTGACAGCAACCATACCTTATCTCTGTGGCAAAGCAGCTCAAGAACTCGAGCCCCAACTGCATATCCAGCATCCTCCAGTCTGGTGGATTTACATTGTTAAATACCAAACTATTTCACATCAATTTGAATGCATGCATTACAATAATAAAGCATCAGGAAAACATTGTTTTCAAGCCAAATCAATCTAGAATTTATATCTCTTCAAGCTTCTTAAGTTTCAAACAAAGTACGAAGGCACTATTGAATTGTTGTAACTAAAATGTTAGAGATCAAGTGTTTACTGTCCTGGATCCAGGGAAACAAATCATCCTTAATAATCAAGTACCTACTTATCATATGATCTCCCAATTTAAGACCTACGGGGAAACTAAAACAAAACCAAATCAGCGTTTCTCTTAAATTAATTTCAGAATGCAATGGACAATAACCTTCGTTCGAGCTCGCCAATATTGTCGACCTGCGTTTGGTTGTACTGAACAAGCTCCGAGAACAAGAACGCGAATGCACTCAAACTAACCTGCACCAACACTTCAAATTAGCCATAGGATTCGAAACACGGAATCAAAGTGATGAATAAGGCGAGATCTGGAGAGAGAGAGAAAGGACCTCTTGCTTGCCCTTGGTGAGGGGCTTGTCGAGGACGTTACTGTACTGCTTGATCTTTCCGACGCCGATCATCTTCTTCCTACTACTACTACTTCTCTTTCTTAGGTTAACGCTGATTTGGCTACCCGATCATTTTTCCTTACGCTATGCTATATTCACGATTTTAAAAATTCACAAATACCAAGAGTTATTTATTTATTACCTTGAAAATTCTTTTTCACGTACCCTTAACAAATAGAATTAATTAAAATATATAATTGATAATGTAAAAAAAACCGAAATAATGAATTTATATCTTTTTCATGTCACAAATATTTTTTTTCTTTATTTGGCATGATTGCAATTTATATTGTTATTAATAATTATTACTTTATATCAACAGGTGGTTGAGTGGAATTGGACTCTATTCTTTGAGTAAGTTTTTTTGGACTTAAATCTTGTGAACAAAAAAAAAAATTGGTTGGAAGAGAAGATCTCATTATAGGTGGTCAATTAGGTTCTTCGACAAATATTAGTTATTGACAAAACTCACATATACTTCAACCAATATTGACCTAAAAAAAATAAAAATAATTAGAGAAAATAGGTGATACACTGGCGGTGTAAACAAACTTTACACTGTCATCCAATCACAACCCACCATGTATGATAAGTTTGTTGACTTTTACAATAATCATCTTAAAAGTCATACCAACGGTGATTTGTAATTGGTTGATCGTGTAAAATAGTTTTATATTGTCAATGCATCATCATTAAACTCAAATAATTATTACTTTGTAGAAAATAATTAGTTTTTTTAAAGGTTGAATATATAATTTAGTCTTTACATGTGTCACAAATTTTAAATTTGATCCCTGTACATAAAAACTTATTAAATGGATTTTTATACATGAAAATGTTACATTTTTTTTTATTCTAATCAAAGGAACAAATCATGGTATGAAAATCTTAGAAAGGGTTTTAACATAACTTAACCCAAATGACTTTTTTAAGCCTAAACAACAACCAATCATCAATAAACTTCAAACAAAGTGACACATCCATCTATTTTCAACAAAAATATTGTGTGGAAATAAAAAGATAAGTAAGCTCCTCTACTTCTTAGTGTCTCAATCAATGAAGATTTGGATAAAAAAATGGATCTATGTGCTTTGACCTTTTAGAATCCAAAAATATCAACAATCCCAAATGTTTGAGTTTTCATGAAATGAACTAGAGAATAAAAGGTTAATGCTCTATTTGATAGAGATGATGAAAATATAAGAGATATTTGAATTAAAGTAGTATGTTAGAGGTGTAGGATCCATACTAATTTTTGAAATTTCTCCTCTTCCTTCCCTTTATTTCTACTGTACCAAATGGAGGGTAAGAGAAGGGTTTTGAGGTTTCAAGAAAAAAGTGTTAGAAGAGATGATAAAGACATCATGAAGAACTTACCTTAAATGAACCTTTAATGGTGCCTTAAGCGAGAAATCGATGCATAACCACTTAAGCTTTGACATAGGGATTTGTTATGGAAGGTTTCCATGGATGAGAAGAAAGTAAAATGGAAGAGAACTTGCTTTCTATAGGTTCGACCAACGGAGAAAATGTGCTAAGAATTTATGCTTTTATGGTGTTAAGAATGGAGGTAGACAAAATAGTAAACAATGGTAAAAGGGGGTTAGGTGAATTCTTTCACCTAAGGCTTTTTACACTTCAATCAGCTTGTTAATGAAGGCTTAGGATGGTCTAGAGTAGGACGTCTAAATAGGTATAAAAAAATGGGTGGAATTTATGCTAAAGTATGATTAACTTTGATATTTATGCTAATCACGTTTCCAATGTGTCAATGACACTTTGAAATCAATTTAAGTAATTAAGAATAGGCAAATGCTAAGTGGTCAGGGAAAGACATTGGTTAAGGAACTAAAAGTATAATAATTTTTATTAGAATGCGTGAAATTATGCTGTCCATAATTATTTTTGCATTCTCCTATAATTTTCACAATAAATACTTTATTCTTTTAATTCCTTAACCAGTGTCTTTAACAAGATCCTTAAGAATAATTTCAAGATTTCAAACAAACTTTTATTCTCTCGAAAAACTTATTTGAGTATCAAAAATCAAATTAAAATAAAGTAATTTTAATAAATGATGTTAGAATTAATTAAAATTAATAACAAGTAATCATAATTAATTCCCATAGTTTCTTAACTATTTGCTTAATTTCATAGTGTAATCTTACATTCTCAATTTTAGTGAAAAAGCATACTGAAACTTATACACAAAAATTATATATATTTATTATTAAATTTTCTTAACTAAATATATATTTTCACTTATAATTATTTTCAATCTGTTTCACAAATTAGAAAAGACGAGTTTGGATCTTTACCTGTCAAGAAACATTTAAAAAAATAAGAGTTTTATTTCTATTAACCTTTTGTTTCGAGCTGAAGCAGGACAAAATTATGATAGATTGATAGTCTTGATGAAGTCCACCTGCCCCAAATTTGCTCTGGCAAAAATAATCAAATCATCTGCAAAATGTTAGGTGATAAAAAAATATTTATCTTAATAATACACATACTAAAATATTAGTTATTGAATAATCTTAAATACAATCATTTGGATTATTTTCGATATTAAAACTGGAATTCAATATGATTTAATTATTTTTATTTTTTATTATCAAAATTTCAATTGGTTTATTGGGTCAACGTTAAATTGAATTTCTACTTCATTGTATAGTGAGGTTGGCGTTTGATTCTAAGGCATTGCCGCTGGATTTAAACTTTCTTATGTTCACAGCTTTGGTTTTCTTGTGTATTTTGCTTTTGTTTATCAGTTCAGGCATATCTTGTGCTGTAAGCTGGTGTTAATAATTTTTTTTTCTCTTGGCCTTTTTTTAAAATAAAAACGTTAAATTGAATTGATTGTTGAGAATAGGAAAATCTATTTTTATATGAGATTTTTTTAAGAGTTTAATTTTTATACATTGTTAGTGTATTATTATAAATAAATTTTTAAAATAATTATTACAAAAATTAATAATCTTATTATATAACAGTCTATAATTAGATAATAATCAATATATTTAGTTAGAATAAATAACATATACATGAAGTGCAACGATTTTTTACATTATACTATTTAATTATAAATCAACGTATATAATAAGTTTGTTAATTTTATCGTAATCATTTCAAAAGTTATATAAAAAAAAAAAAAGTTTGGTTGACAATTGCTTGCATATTAAACTCTTTAAATGAAATTCTTTTTTTTAATTAAGATCGTAATACATTCGCGAGTCTGTTCAAGGCTTCAAGGTTCATTCAAGAGGCGAGCCGCATGGCGTGTCTGAAATTCATCAACAGATATTTGTGACAACTGCAGTTGTTTTTTTTTGGTAATATGTGAAAACTACACTTTAACTTTACATTGCATTCCCTCTTTGTTTTGACAAATAATAGAAATACTTCTATTTGACTATTTCTCTAATCAATATTTTATAGTATTTATTATAATTGTGAGTTCTTTGTCTGTTTACTTCTTTTTTTTTTTTTTTTTTTTCAAAACTATCAAATCATGTATTATACATTACTACATTAATAACATTATCATTAAATTGTTTATGAAATGAAAATATTTAAAAATTAACAATAAATGTTTTATTATTATTTTTACAAAAATATTTTATTATTGCATATATATATTAAAACCGAGGAATCATTTCACAACTTATTTTTGGTCATCTTTTTTCTATTCATTTGCATTATTTTTTTGCACCTATCTTTTCTATTGATGTAAATGATTTTTTCTCGGTCATTTTTATTACTTTTATGCCTATTTGGACATTTTTTTCATTAATTTAAATCATTTCTCCGTCCATCATTTTTTTTACCTTTTTTGTTTGTTTGTATAGTTTTTTTTCCGTCTGAATGGTTTCTCTCTCTCCTATTTTTACGGTTTATTTATATTTTTTTGTTCATTTAAATATATATTTTTTCAATAATGTTCCATTCTTTTGCATTATTCCTTTGCCCATTTTTTCCCGCTAATTTCAATTATCTTTTCATTATTTTTTCTTTTTATTTGCATGATTTTCTTCATTCATTTGTATGATTTTTTTTTTCATTTATTTGAATAATTTTCTCTCACTTATTTACATCCTTTTCCCATTCATTTAAAATTTTTCACTTTTATTTATTTATTTTCTTCATAAGTTGTATAGTTATTTTTCACCTATTTTCTGTTTTTAATAATAATTTCGTGCAAATAAAATGTAGGTTATTGAATTGTGATTAATGACTATACGCGTATTGAATTAATGTTATTTATAAAAAAAATTATAAATATTATTTATATTTTATACTAAGAAATTTCGACGCGTGAATTAATGGACTTACAAATTTTTCTTAAAAGAAGTATATCATTTTTTTATTATAAAAATAGGACTTTAATTCATTAATATTTTTTTAAAAAAAATTCAGGTCTTCTAATTTTCGTCCTCTGATTGAGTTGTTGCCCATGATGGACCACGACATTGAGACAGAAAGAAAAAAAAAAAAAAAAAAAAACAGCGATAGTGGATTCTACCAAACGAATAAAAAAAGTGTTAATGGAGACAGCAAGGATTTTTGTATCCTGGTTCCTAATAGTTATTATTTACAATTAAATTTTACAATTAAAATCTCTTCATTTTCTCTCTTTAATGCATTTTCATTATGGTGACCAAGATATGATCTGTTATCAATATATATTCAATGTCATTCATAGTCCCCAGTCCTAACCTGAGTTGTGTCTCAGCTTGCTCTTCTCTTCTCTTCTTCTCTTTCGCCCTCAAAATTTCTCACCCTCTCTTTATCTTCACCTTTTCAGTTTAAAGCTTCAGATCACAAACGATCCAGCATTCATCACTTTCTCTTCACAAGGTATGCTGAAAGTGAAATACCCATTTTGACTATGTCAACTTTATACTATTTCATTTCTCTGAACCAAACCAAACCAAACAAAACAGATTCATTCATACGAGGATGCTTTTTTAAACTTACAAAATTTGACCTTTTTTTAACCGTTTGCTGAAACTGCTTTCTGCTCATTGTTTGTTGTTTATGTTTTTGGTTCATATGAGTAGCTCAAGTTATTGTGACAGGCAAATCTAACAAGAAAAGTAGTCTCTGAAGCCGATCCAGTGCCTTGTGAATTTGGAATTGGTGGTGAATTTAGATCTAAAAGCCGCAGCAATGTCTTTTATCGGTACCCAGCAAAAGTGCAAGGCTTGTGAGAAAACGGTTTATCCCGTTGATCAGCTTTCTGCTGATGGCACTGCTTATCACAAAGCTTGCTTCAGGTGCTCTCACTGCAAAGGAACATTAAAGGTGCCTTTTTTTTATTATTATTGTTATTTTTTGATTAATCTATTTGCTTGTTTTGTTAGCTGCATTATTTATTATTTTATTTGATAGCATATATATATTGTTCTTTTATTTTTATTTGTTAAATTCTGCTAAAGATCCTTGCTTTTGTTTGACGCTGCCTTGCATCCTTGTAAAATTTCCATGAGAATTTTAGTTGATTGATAAAAAGATAGTGTGATTTCATGATTTGATCAGAAAATGAATGGGGACACCACTCTCATTCGTTTTTAGAGTCTGATGAAACTAAGAATTTTTGGTGTGTAAAATCTTCACTTGATTCCTGTAATGACACAGATCAGCTCTTTTTATGTCATGTTTGGATAAACTGAAAAAGAAAATAAGAAGGTAAAATGCACTGAGCTTCTCCCATAAGCTAAAATCAACTTATGTGCACCTTAACTTCTATGACAGTGCTTCTATAAAAGTTAAGTGCTTAAGTTGATTTTAGCTTATGGGAGAAATTCGATTCATTTTACCTTCTTATTTTCTTCTTTTATTAGTACTTATGATGTTTATTCAGACAGGACCTTAGTAATGTTGGACACTAATTGAGTTAGCATTTGTGTATGTGAGTTTAAACTTTTACACGGATTATTGTTGATGATCTTTATGTTTCAGCTGAGCAACTATTCCTCAATGGAAGGTGTTCTTTACTGTAAGCCTCACTATGAGCAGCTCTTCAAGGAGACTGGCACCTTCAGCAAGAACTTCCAGTCACGTATGTGTTCTTCTTTTTCTTCTTTGAGGATGAAGCTGTGTTTGTGTGGTTTTTGAATCAGTTGCCTCTTTAATTGGCCATATTTTCATTTTGAACAGCTGCAAAGCTAGCTGATAAGACAACTCCTGAGCTGGTAAAATGCTTAATTTTGCAAATTTCAAACTTCATTGTGATAAGTAGGTCTACGGCATTGGTAATAACTATTGGCTTCTTTTGTTTATTCCAGACAAGGTCCCCTAGTAAAGCTGCGAGCATGTTTTCTGGCACACAAGAAAAGTGTGCCACATGTGGCAAAACTGCTTATCCATTGGAGAAGGTAGGATTCAAATATCTTTGAAACAAATTAGTTGATGATATTCATTATAAGGTTACAAAATGTCTGTTACAAATTGGGTATATGGATGTTCATGCCTCGAGCAAGGAAATTTGTTGTTATTCCTATCTGGATCCTGTAGATTACTAGAGTATCCTCCTTCTCTAGATGTATATATATGTGTTACTCTGAAGTTGTAAGGGGATAAGTGCAGCATAAAGAAGGTTGGTGTAAAGTGCCTCTTTATGTCCTTTTCAGGAAATATTGATAAGTTTTGGCTTAAATTACCAGCATGAAAGCACATGTATTAGTTTGACCTTTTGCCTTTGTTTGGTACA
The DNA here is from genome assembly GCA_026413185.1 of Pueraria montana var. lobata. NCBI lineage: Eukaryota > Viridiplantae > Streptophyta > Magnoliopsida > Fabales > Fabaceae > Pueraria > Pueraria montana. The sequence goes on along the minus strand of CM048655.1, from coordinate 60,249,571 downwards.
CATGGTTCTGTGAAATCAAGCAATATGTGTTACTGCCTCCCAAAATATCTTGTGTAAAGTAATAGGAGTTTGAACTTCGTTTTTAATTTGGACCACAATAGACTCAGGTTTGGCTTCCATATCTTAATGGGAGATACATGTGTAAAGATAAAAAATTCATATTTAGTTTCTGTGCTTGAGATGATGAAAACTGTATTCTGATTTAGTTCATATTTCTCACAAGTCAAGTAAACAAAATTACATTTGCTTATGAATAATTCTGGAACTTCTTCCTCCACCCACAAATAATTATAATAAAAATTCCACAAAATGAAATCCATGCTAATAGTGACGTATACCTGACAACTTTTGTTTGTGGTAATATCAAGTTCTTGTATCAGTTTATTCTATTTTTTTGTCAATAGGAGGGAAGAGTAGATTGGCAAATAGCAATTGTTTTGTAAACAATTTTCAAAACTTAATAGATTTTGGATAAAAAATTGATTGTTGAGTGGTGTGAAATTGTTTTAGAAAACACTTTTTAAAACCAAAAAGTTAGAAGGGAATCAAACTTACCCATTATCTCCCACTCGAATTCAAGCTGGGGGTAGCTCTCTAAGAAAACTGGTGTCTTGTTCCCTGTTTAGATAAACTTCTCCATAAACACTTATAGGAGAGGAAAATAAGAAGGAAAAATGAGTGTGTTTTTTATTTGAGAGAGCTAGCACCGCTGACATGAAAGTGGATAGTATATAACCAAACTGAAGAATCTACTGATTCCCATCTTTTCTAGTAAATTTATTTGTTGATAATTGCATGAATGAGTAAAATGTAAATCTAATTATTATAAATATGCTGTTCTGCAGTTAACCTGAATTAGAATTTCATCTTGGTTTTCTTGGTACTATTTATAAATATGTATATTTCTTCTGAGTGTAGGTAACAGTGGAAGGGCAGGCGTATCACAAATCATGTTTCAAGTGTTCACATGGTGGATGTCCCATAACCCCATCGAATTATGCAGCCCTTGAGGGCATTTTGTATTGCAAGCACCATTTCTCCCAGCTTTTTAAGGAGAAAGGGAGCTATAATCATCTTACTAAGTCTGCATCAATCAAACGGGCAGCAGCAGCAGCAGCCCCTGTTCCAGAATCTTGAATGTTGGTTCCTTCAATTGCCCTTTCTTTTTCAAATACATTTTGGTCTGTCAAGCAAGTGTTTGTATGTGTGGCCTTTTTGTTTTTGATTGTTCTCTCGTGACTTCGATCGTTTCTGATATTTTTACTTACACATGCGTGGCGTGCAAATCTTGTGTGGTTTATTTATACAATGGACATTCAGTAATGACTAATGAGAGCGTGAGTGATTTGCAAGATTTATCATTCCAAGTTGATGACATTGCCTCTCATTGCATTTTCTACCCAATGCTATCTTATACTTTAATATTCTTATGCAAATTTAGAAGATTGAGAAATATTGGAGGGTTTGGGTATCTTGCTTGCATGTTATGAATCAGGGCGTCTGGAAAGTGATTTGTTATTAGTCTCTCCAAAATCATTATTTTTTAGATTATTAAGATATGAAAATTGAAATAAATAAGACGTGGATCATAATAACTAAATAAAAACGTTAATACAATTACTAAAAAAGTATTAACTTAATAGGATTGTTTTAATATCAAATTGTTTGAGCCCTTGGTATCCAGTTACATAAATGTTTTAAGGGAGAGTTTTGTCGCTTACTATGTTCATACTTGAATAAAATTATCTTTTGTAGAAGATACTTATGGTCTCATACAAAAAATAATAATTATTAATAAAAAAAAGGTTAAAATTAAGGGTCTGTTTGGATAAACAACTTAATTAAGATTTTATTTAAGAAGTTCTTATTACGTAAGAATTTATGTTATATTGAAAGTTATAAAATGTAATCTCATTTTAAAAAAAAAAAAAAAATGAAGAATCAAATCATGATTAATTTCTCCAAAATAATTAGATTAAAATAAATTAAAAAAATAAATTTTAACATTATTCACCACAAAAATATTAAAAATAAAAAACATTGGTCACTATTTACTTATTTATAGTTTTTTAAAAACAAAAATTTAAGAATTATAAATTTAAAAAAATTAAAAACTTTTCCATATGTGTGTTTGTGTTTTAAATTTTTTTAAATTATATATAATGATATATATATGTTTTTAAAAATATAAATATTTAATTTTGTTAAAAAAGATATATTATGTTTTTTAATATATATATATATATATATATATATATATTATATTTTAAAAATCTGTTCTATATATAGAAAACTAAGATTAAAAACAATAAATACCGGTAGCAAGACATTTTGGAGTGTGTGAAAGTGAGTCACATGTTCTCCAACTCCAATAATAAGACAGTTTTTTCCTAAACCGAAAGCGTGAAAATGTGTTGAGAAATCAAAAAAAGGGTGATGCGGGATTCGAAGTGTGTGTGAAAGTCCAAGCTCCGCATAAGCAAATGGTATAAGCTAGTATGGAGAGCTTATGGAAATAACCTGAAGACAGCTTATGGAATATTCATAAGCTATATTTATAAACTTTTCCAAACACTATCATAAGTACTTATATAATAAGATAAGTAAAAATAAGCTGTTGAAAAACTCTTCCAAACAGGTTATGTAAAATTAAGTATATATATTGAGTAAAGTCTTCTAGTGACAAAAATAGATAGCTTAATGGTATTCACGGATAAAATAAATTATTTTTTCTCTCTCTCTATCCTCTTATTAATCGGGTAGGAGATAGATAGTAAGGTACACATATTCACATATATTTGTAATTTAAAATTATTTAAATAGTTTTAATTAGGTATATATATAGCTTGACATAGGAAATTCAAACTACAAATTTGGTCCATTTAATTAGAAAAAACATGGTCAATAATGACCATGGTTTTAATAAATTAGGAACATTTAGCAACAAGGACCGAAGTAATTTATACATTTCTTTTGTTATTATTAGCTTTAATAGTACTTTGAATTCTTATTTTCTTGACCTTTCAATTTTTATAATTGTTTTAAAATAATCTTAAAAATAATATTAACATTTTTTTAATAAAATAGTAAATGCAAACAAATTTTATTTCATAGATTGATCTTAATTTTAAAAATTATATATACTTTATTTTATACCTTTAACTTTTCAATTTTTTATAGCTATTTTTCTAAATTTGCAAAACAAATACAAATTAAAAGCACATTAATTGTTAACAAATCATTAAAAATATATTTTATTATTAATATTGATCATAAATAGAGAAAAAATTAAAAAAAATTAGTATGATATAAGTAAATATTATATTATCTTATTTATAAATTTTGTTTCTTTTAATCTCATTTTTATAAGTTTCATTGAAAAAATAATTCAGTTTTTCCATAATTAATAATGCATGTCAATAAATATACATAATGTTATACTTTTAACATTTCAAATCTTATTTTTTATATTTATCTTTTTTATGCATTTGTAAAATAAATAGAAATTAAAAATACGTTAATTCTTAATAAAAATATAAGTAAGTACTTTGTTAACTTATTTATTATAACTTCTATTGTCTTTTAATCGTATTCATACATGTTTTAATGGAAGAAAAAAAAATTGAACAATATGGAATTGATTTAGTTTTTACCTACTTAATTCATACTACTAGTAAAGAACATACACATAAAAAAAAATACTAGTAGTAGAGAACATAGTTTAAATGATGGAAGCAGCGTCGTCACCTTCCCCGCTCCGAGACCTTGTTCTCCGTTTATCGGCCGGAATCGCGGAGTCTCTGGCCACCGTCCCCTACACTCCACACCAAGCCTTCAACGTCTCCGTCAAAGCCTTTCTCGAACCCCTCCTCCTTCCCACCACCACCGTCAAAGACTTGGCTCTTGCGTGCGCTCTCATTTCCTCTTCCGCCTTCGACTCTTACGGCATTCTCTCATGGATCCCCAGCCACCTCTCCTCTCTCGCAACCTCCTCCTTCTCCGACCTCTCCCGCGCCTACCTCGGCGACGGAAATCGCGACCTCGTCCTGGAATTGATGCCCGAGGTTTTGCCTTTTCTGAAAGAGAGGATTAAGGAGAGTTCCATTGATGTGTCCGACGAGAGCGACGAGTTCTCCGCGGCGTCGGCCAGAGTCCCCGTCGGGTTCGCCATTCTCGCTGCTTTTCAGTTTAGATGGTTTGTTACCCAGGTACGAACTCCTCTGCTAGTGTTTTGGTACTTTGCTTGTCTTTAAGGACAACAAAAATGAAGATTATAAGTTAAGAGTTTAATTTTTATGTAAGTATAAAATATTTTACACTGTTAACTAATTAAAAGTCATCGTTGGAATGACTTTTAAAGTAATTAAATAGTTAGCAAACTTATGAGTTTGTGATTGGACATCAGTGTATAAATTTTTTTTACTATCAGTGCATGCATTATTTACTTGTAATTAAAGTTTGGTTCAGTTATTTGTCCATGATGAGACATTGAGATGATAATTGGATTTATGATAGGTTGATTATCCTCATTTGGGCAAGTTGTGTGGATTGGTGATTCCTTGTGCACTGACTGCTGTTGATCATTGGTCCCCGGTAGTGAAGGTATGTGTTTGTTTGATTTGTGATTGTATTGAAACTTAGGAATCACTCCACCTGTATGTATGGAAGGGACATGAATCTCGAAATAGTGTTATAATTCAGTTGGTGATTTTTTTATTTTTTATTTTTTCTCTTGTGTGATTTCAGGGACAGGGCATGATTAGCCTTACGCATGTTGGAAAAAATGTGGATGCTGCTCAGCTTGGTGGGTACGTGGATGTGATTCTGGATGCCTGCTGCCAGAATACAGCTTCTGATGATGAGATATGGCACCATGTTGTTGAGGCGTCTGTAGTTCTCGTGACTCTTACTCAGAGAAGTAATCCACGTAGTCCATGGTATATTCATCCATTTCCATTCCATTTTCTTTCAATTGTAGATGTTATAGCTTCAAGGGAATTTTTTTAAGACTTTCGCATGTTGAATACCATTGGGAATTCTGGCGTTGGAATGATTAGCTAACTGAATAAGCAGGAAAGTGGGTTTCATTTAGCCATGAATTCCTGCATCTTTTTGCAGTCAGAAAATGCAGTTGGTTCTTGACTTAAACTTCAACTTGAAACATAGTTTTCACTTTTCAGAAATATGTAATATTCTAGTACCCATTGATCATAGTCCGTCAGTATTGATTCTTTTCATTTAATTAGAAGGGAGTTTTGGCTCTGTTTTTATAGCAAATGAAGTTTTGGCTTGTAATGGATCAAGGGAGCGTAAACTTTTTTTTTTTTTTTACAAACTTTTACTATGTTTGATTAAGTGACCTCAATCTCATCAAGTTGAGAGTGAATGGATATAATTCTATTGGAGCAGATTTTGACTGTTATATGTCACAAGTGAAGAATTTTTATTTACTACTTGAGAGGGTGTTATTTAGTTTGGAAAAAGTTATATAACTTCCCCATAAGCCATAAGTCTGAAAGTTTCCTCAATATCTAAGGTGTTGGAATAATAGGCTATCCTTTCGTTTAAACTCTTGGCTCTTTGAAGCATATCTTCCATCTTGATTTCAATCTATCATTATCTTGAATAGGTTTGAAAGGATGCTAAATGAGATGTTAAGTCACTTGGAGCGCCAGCCCAGAAACAAAGAGCGCCGCATTGCATGGCTTAAATCTGTCGATTCACTGTTTAATGGAATTGGTCTTACTCTTTTAGCTCACTTCAGGCGCATTTTCCCATTATTTTTTCAGTGGATGCATGCTGATGACAATGGGACTATTATTTTGGTGAGTACCTTTATATGTATTGGAACTTTGGATGACACTTTTTAAAGTTTATTTTACTGAACCCAAATCATTGTCGAAATAGATGTACATTCAAAATAGTTGCAATTGTTTTAACTTGGGAAAAGGTTTCGACATTGGCTTTCCTTTCTTTATATGGTTTTGACATTGATGAACATATATGCTACTTTGTATTTTTAGTACTTGGTAAACAGAAGAACAAAAGAAAGTAATTTCTGATTAACTCTTTGATATATTTTTATTCTGCAGGTTCTAAAATGTACATATATAGTTTTGAGACTGACGTGGATAAGGAACTCACCATTTGTTGCAAAGTAAGTTAAAAAGCTACCTTATGAATTTTTTATTTCAGATAAATGTGGCATTGTTGTGCTTGAGAAATAGGGAGTCCCTCTTTGATTAACTTTTGTAGCACTTGATCATCTTGGTCTCCAACTCTAGAGAAGGGATGACTCAGAAGTTAATTTTACTGTAGCCATCCATTGATATACTAGAGATTTAGACTACATCTGCATCCCTTTCCTTTAAAACCCATTTTTAGGAGAATTCTGAAGTTACAGAAATTAATCTTGGTTTTCCACTTACGTGGTGGAATCCTGGGTCTGTGGATATAAACATCTTTATTTCTTATCCTGTATTTGCCTCGTCGATATAATTCATTTGGAGCACATGATTTGACTTCAGATTGGTAGATGAACTTGCTCTTGTGTACAAGGAGGCAGCATTAAGAACAGCTCGGGAAGAGATTAGAGCAAATATATGTCAGATACTGATCCTACTTCAAGAGTAAGGCCTTATTTTTGGATTAATTTCTACAAGTTATATATTCATTCCCTCATTTAGTCAATTTCTTTTCTGTGTACCCAGAAGCAAAGGGCAGCATTTTATTACGGCTTGGGACAAGCATCGATCCGATCCAGATTTGACCACTCTTGATCTGTCATTAAGTGGAAGAAGTAATACTAAAACTGTGCCTTCAGAAGATTGTCGTCAGCAGGGTTCGGTACCCGTTCAATGATAAGTTGATTGCATTTCTGATTATTTCAATGTACCACAATTTGAGTTGATATAAAGTACATATAATTAAAAAGTAGAAATCTTGGAGCGTGAATAACAAATATGCAACGTTCGACTTTGTTTTATATTCTTTGAATTCATTTGTTACCATTCTCTACTTCAAAATATCTCAGAAGTGGTATTTAAAGAAATTCGCGATACTAGAGAAATTCGACGGCGGGCAAAAATATGAATTTTATCATTATCAATAAACAAATGTAAAATAGTGTTAAACAGTAAATGTGTAGATATCCAATTTTACAAATCTTTTTCCTCCAGGAATAAATGCCAATAAGAATTCAATTTTCCCAACATAGGTAAGTGTTTTTTTTTTTTTGGAGAGACATCAATCGCTTATTTCAACTTTTGATCTGTGGGCTATTTCTGCATCGTTGCTAATACAATGAGGAACACGTTCAATGAGGTATAACGTGTGGGGAAAAATTGTCTGTATATTAGAGTGAGAAAACTCTGGATTCTGATCACTAGCCTGGAATCGTGAGGTTGTCTGTGCAGTAATGAAAGCTAAATATTGTAATGAAATTTCAAGGACATATGCTTAACTCTCTGTAGTAATGTTAGTAGAAAAAACAAAAAAAGGCGTCTTTAGTATCCAAGTCCCCTCTGGAGTGATCTTTCGGAACCACTGTGGGGTAGTAGCAGCTGCTACAAATTTCTTGCCTAATTGTTATGATATTCACATAGCTGAAGCTCTGGCTTACAGGTGGGCTATAGAAACATCCAGGTATCTTCTACTCAACTCAGTTCAGTATGAATCTGATTGTCAGCGTTTGGTCAATGCTTGGAATGGCTCTTCTCTTAATTCCAATAGCTATTTTGCTGGTATTATTCAGGATTGTGCTTTTCTTCTCAGAGGCACCTCCTTGAATTCTTTGGCTTTTGTTAATAGACAGGTTAATAGAGCTGCTGATAGATTAGCTAGCTTAGCTTTTTTGACTAAAGAGCAGTATTGGATAGAGGAAGCTCCTCCTCAGCTTTTTGACATTGTTGAAAATGATGTAATGCCTCTGGCTATTTCTTGTCTATAATACATACATCTTTTCCCTCAAAAAAAAAAGTATCCAAGTCCCCTCTGCTTCCATCATTCTCCAAAACAAAGAAAAGGTGGCGAATTTAACTAAACAAAAATCAATTACAACTTAGCTAACGATTGGTGAAGACACACCTGTCCATTTGTGACATCATCGTCAGAATCTAATTCCCACCAAGAGCAAGAACCTCTGTCATCCTTATAGGCATCATCAACTTCATTACAGGTATCTTCAATATTATAATCTTCAGATGCTTCAGTAACTGTATCGTCCAGATTGAATTTCTTTCTATCCACATCTGAGTTGTATGATCACTCCAACCTTTTTAAGATATCGCAGTCCTTCCAGTTTTTGACAACTGAAACATCCTGCTTTATTGCCTTCCCCATCAGAATTTCTTCCAAGAAAAGGCAGTATCGGTCTCTTCAAGACACCATCATCAATATCCCCAATGACAAATGTCTTCAGACATCGCAGCATCGCTTCCTTTATCACATCAACAAAATCAGAATCATCAGACACAAGTACCACACACTTGACCCTCCTATGATCCATGATATCCACAATGTGGCTTTGCAATGCTTTATCCAACACAGTTTGAATCCAAAACCCACTCCGGGAGTGAGAACAGCACTTGCAGCCTTCTTATACTTTTCCATTTTCATACAAAACTTAGCCACCAACTTCATCCTTCTGTTCCCCCTAGCAGACTCTATCTGGTTCCTTTTCACGTGCTCATGCAATTGCTTGAAATGGTTAACAAGATTTTCATTTAGTACAAAACTTTCTCCCAGAAACCCGACAAAGGTAAGGTTGATTTGGCTAGATGACACCCTTGCTCTCTAAACGACACAACAGTTCCCTCTCTTTCCTCCTCTCCCGGACACATTGGCTAAAAGTGTGGCTATTTGCATAAGCCACCATATAATGAACAGCCCCAAAGGAAGATGCAGCCACTCTCAGCTTATTGGCAACTTCATGAGGTGGGATTATGTTGGGTGGTTTATTGTCCAAGTCCCAGAATGACAATAATATCCAAAGGCACCATAACTTGTGGCTTCCAGTGAGAAAAGGAAGATGCTACGAAATTTGAGGATATGCAATGGGTTCTCTGTTCTTGTATAAAACAAATAACTTGTAAAAGAAACCATCCAATCCAATCAAGTTTTATTGAAGGAGAAAGAGGAGTGAAGAATCTGAAGATTGTAGAAAACAAAACCCATTTTTCTAAAGAACGAAAAGATTGGAAATTGGATTTGGTTTGTAGGTAATGTAGAATTTAGCATACACTAAGACGAATTGGGTGTGATCGTGACCTCGTTCCTCCGAAGAAGAGGTTGGTATGGGGCGGATTTTGAACGTTACGTGTCACAACTCACAAGTGAATATTTATTTACCACTTGAGAGGGTGTTATTTAGTGACGGAAAAAGTATAACTTTCCCCAAAACACTCGTGTATGTCAGAATTCAGAAAGTGTTCCTCAATATCCCAGGTTTTGGAATAATAGGCTAACCTTGGGTTTAAACCCTTAGCTCTTTGAGCATATTGCGTATCTTCCACCTTGACTTCAATCTATCATTATCTTGGGTAGGTTTGAGAAGATTTTAAATGAGATGTTAAGTCACTTGGAACACCAGCTCATAAATAAGAGTGTTTCCATCAGCGTTTACAAAATTGATTTTATAACAAAGTAATTTATGTTTGGATATTTTTATCTTGCAAGCAAGTTTAATGTAAAACTTGTGTAAATTTTTTAACTCTAACACATTTTTTTTATCACTTTTAATCAAACTTAGTATAAAGACAATCATTTTTACCTAACAATACTCAATTATCTGTAATTTTTATTAAAATCACGCTTAACAGGAAGCATAATCAATTCTGATGTTTTTCTTCGTAAACTAAGCACAAGCTAAATCTGTCAATTCACTATCTAAGGGAGTTGGTCTTTTGCTTTTAGTTCACTTCAGGCGCCTTTTTCCGATTATTTTTTCAGTGGATGCATGCTGATGAAAATGATACTATTATTTTGGTGAGTACCTTTATATGTAATTATGTATTATGTATTGAAACTTTGGACTGACACTTTTTAAAGTTTATCATACTGAACTAAAATCATTGGCTGTAACCTGCAGTGTTGCAAAAGATGTACACTCAAAATAGTTGCAATTGTTTCAAGTTGAAAGAGGTTTCAGCATTGACTTTCCTTTCTCTTTATATGGTTTTGACATTGATGAACATTTATGCAACTCTGTTCTTTTAGTGTTTGGTAAAGAAAAAAGAATAATTTCTGATTAAATTTTTGAAATGTTAGTTATTCTGCAGGTTCTAAAATGTGCTTATATAATTGAGACTGACATGGATAATGAACTCACCATATGTTGCAAGGTGAGTTAAGAAATTACAGTATGTGTAGTTAAAAATTAAAAATCTTGGAGCGTGAATAACAAATATGTAAAGCTTGATTTTGTTTTATATTCTTTGCATTCATTTATTTATATATTTATTTATTTTTATAAACATTCATTTATTTATTCTCTAGTTCAAAATACATCAGAAATGATATAATAGAAATTGGACGATGGGCAAAAGTATGAATTCTATCATTAATAAACGAATGTAAATAGTGTTCAACAATAGATGTGTAGATATCCAATTTTACAACTCTTTTTCCTCCAAGAATAAATGACAAAAAGTACTCAATCATCCCAACATTGGTAAAGTAAAGAGACATCAGTCACTTATTGCAACTTTTGTTCTGTGGGCTACTTCTGCATCGTTGCTAACACAATGAGGAACCCTTTCAATGAAGCCTGACGTGTGGGTAAAAAAATGTATATTAGAGTCAGAAAACTCTGGATTCTGATCACTAGCATGCTAAACAAATTTGCCTCCGGAAATCTTGAGGTTGACTGTGCAGTAACGAAAACTAAATGTTGTAGTTGTAGGGTATAACTAAAGGTTGTCCTTTCAATGCTGCTGAGCATGAATGATGATGTATTAGTATCACTTGCTTCTCTTTTTGGCTTCACTGTAGAGTATAACTCCAAAGACTGTGAGTGAGTAACCCATCATTCCAGTGACCGAAACTGGGTTTCTGAATATTAGAATTGAAACTACTACTGCTACCGCCCCTTTAGCATTTCCTAGTACCTGCATGAGCCAACTTTTAGTTAGATTATCAATTGAAATCAATTTAAGAATAATGATCAGAAATTAAATAGAAAAATGAATAACTTGAGCAAAGGCAAAAATCAGACTTAAATAAAATGCACATCTTTCCACCAATTTGTCTACTTATATCCTCATTTGAATCACACAGCTTTCATTAATCAATCCAAAAGCATATTGTAATATACAAACTCTCAGAAGAGGAAAAACAAAACAAACATCAACAAAAGCTGTATCCCACTAGGTTTAGAGGAAAAGCAAAAATCAAAGAGAAATTAGAAACCGGTGTAGATTTCATTTTTGAACGTATGTTTCCATGACAGATACCCCAAACACTAATTTGTATAATTTTTGCAAATTTAAACATTAATTTATCATCCTAAATTCATTGCTATCTTGATCAGGGATTTACATGGCAGACAGTTAACACAGTTATAACAGTCACCCTACTCCGAGTGGACAATAATTTACTCATCAGCAAGTTCTGATCACAAGTCATCTTGAACAATTGGTAACAAATACTGCTTATCAACTAACTTGAACACTGGGAGCACCAAACTTGAATAATTGAACCTTACAGACAAAATTTCACTAAACTATTCAACCACATTAGTTTTTTATGCTTGTGAACTATCAGTAGCATTGTTTGAATATACTGGCCTAGCACTAGCTTTAGAGATCCAGCAGAAAGTTCTCAGTGGCATCCCCTGAATAAAGTTTGCAAGAACTATTTTTGAAATATCTGGTAATCACAGTATCACACAATCTAAATCCCCCCCTTTTGTAGAAACTAGAAAAATTACATATTTATGAATTTTGAGAAACTAGATTGCAAATGCAAAATTCTAGGCAATGTAAAAGTTCACATGACCTGAGGTAATTTGTTTTCAAAGAATTCCATTCTCAAACAAAAAAAGAATAATGAGGGAACAAAATAACTCAACCACCGATCACATTGCAGCAGAACTGACAAAAAACAAAAAGTGACCAAGACAATGCTGATAATGTGATACATATCTTGTGATTTGACAACCACCAATATCTGATGTCCCAACTACCAACAGATGAGACAACAGACAGTTTGTTGGAGTGAAAAGTACATTTAAAAAAACAAAAAAGGGAATGGAAGCCTATTTGAATAAATAATCGGGACTTACCTGAAGGGTCAGAGCACTGGTATGTTTCGTGACCAAAAAGTTGGTCAGGTTGACAAAATATGCAAGTGCCGAATTAAATAGAAGATACCAAATGATCTTGGAATCATCTCTGGCAAGAGCCAACGTGATGCCAACCACATTGTCTTCCATTATAAGTGTTGCAGGAAGAAGGAAAACCACAGCCATTGGAGCCATGTAAAGCAGAAGGTTCATAGAATTCAGCTTCTCTCTGCCACACAAGAACTCTGTTAGAAAACCAAAGACAAGCATAGAGATACTTTAATCATGATTAAACTATTCACTTGGTCGGTCTCTATAGTTGTCCTCATCTTAAATTTTAATCCTTACACACATGTACATCAGATAAAACTTTCTGGCTGTGTAAAACCAATCTCCGCTAAGAAAAAACTGTGTAGGGACTAAAACTTGCCATTTTCTTGTATAGGGAGAAATACTTAAAATAAGAGGACCAAATGAATAATTTAAGCATTAATCATTAACGAATCAATCTGGAGTTGCTTAATCCTTACCCTTCAGAAGAAAGCAAAATTCCTTGTAGCACTGATTTTAGAGCCCTTGCACCTGTAGCCGCAACACATATAATAAATCCAAACAGATGGAAACTGGGTTCTCCCTATGGCCAAATAGAAGAAGACACACACAACAACACATATCAGAAGCCATTAAAATATTTGATTTTTATGTTGAACCAATCTGAATTCACATCAGAAACATTAAAAACATTAGAAGGGTGTTGTGTTATGTTATGTGACATACCCCACTGGCAATGATGACTCCAGTAACGACAGGAACAAGGGTGAGATAAGTGAGCCAAGCCTCCCTCTTGAAGGTCATAAGGTAAGCAAAAACGGCAGTGAAGAAGGGCGTGGTGGCGCCAATTGCCTGGTTAAACGACACGGGGAGGTAGCGTAGAGAAATGTTCCCAAATACAACGGAGACGCAGAAAACGAGGCTGAGAGCAGAGATCTTGAAGAACTGCACCCTGGATCGAATTGTTTGCAATGGGACAACCTTCATCCACGCTATGGCAACGTAACTGAGCAAGGAACACGCGGTCATGTGGCACATGGTGAGGAAGATCGGGTACTTGAAACCATAGTTGCTGAGCAAGTACTTGTTCAAGAGAAGCACCCCAATGTTGGAGGAGTACCACGCCGCCACCAACCCCACCGTGAAGAACCGGTTCGAACCCTTCATTTTTTTCAAGCCTTCGATTTGATCTTCGGAGCCCTGCGGTTTCAGAGATAGGAGGTTAATGGGGATCTGTTTAACTTTGACTGATAAAGGGGTTGACTTTACGAGGACAAGCCATGGATCTGGGAATCCATGGCTTGGTTGGGGTCGGAGAAATTAAGGAGAGTGGTGGGTCTGCGGAGAAATGTGTTGTGTTGTGTGGGATGTGCCTGCCAACCTCTGCTACGCAAACAGACCCAAACCACGGAGACAGGGAAAGAGGAAAGAAAAAAAACAGCATTTAAAGCTGCACAGCACAAGATGTAATATTATTATTATTGTTATTATTAATATACTGGTAAACAGTTAAAGCGAATAGAAGAAGGACCCCTATCAGTTACTAGTTAGTGATTTGATTTGGGCTGATTTGCACCATTTACTCGTTTCGTTTGTAATTATGATATGGTGTACGTTGCAAGAAAAGTATAAAGAGGAACAGTTAAACTCTGGAATAAGTTTGATAGTTTAATTTATTTATTTTTTAAATTTTAGCCAAGTACTTTATTGTCCATGATAGTTCCATTGGACTCAAATAGAACTATTTCTTATAGAAAATACTGTGATTTAAAAAAAAAAATTGTAATTTTTTTTAATTTAATAGACAAATCTCTTGTATTTAAATATTTGGGATTTCATTTCCTTCTTATCAGTTTTTTGTTATAAAATAAAAACATGGTACTTGTTGTGTAGTCAACGGATGGATGGATGGAAAATTTTAAAAGGTTCTCTATATTGTTTGTATATATATAATAACCTGTAAAGAGGACAATAATAGGGTAAGTGTTACGGAATAAAAAGATGCTGGAATCATAGAAAAATATACTATATTATGTAAAAGATGATAATAATTTCGTAGGAAACAAATGAAGGAAGGGAATCTTATTTGGGAGGATGAACGAGTGCACGATCCATGATCCACCCACGATTTTGTACAACTGGACCGGTGAAGCGTGCGTTACGTGTTGTGCCGTTCAATGGAATGGGAAAAATATTTAATACTAGTACAGAATTAGTCCAACTTAGGCGCAAAAATTGGACTAGTAATCAATCTAGTATATTAATTATTATTGCTTAAGGCAACGCGCTTACAATGCTAGGTGCTTCATGTTAGGCACAGCGAATTGACCAAAAACGTTTGGCATAGGGAGGTACCAGGAAGGGCCGTCCAAACGCCGCCTTTGTTTATTTTCTACGTTCTTTACCTTTTTGTGAAAACAAGAAACATCGTCTAGCATGTGATTGTGAAACTCAGTTTGTGAAGTAATCTCTCCTGTTTCCAAGCAGAAATTTTGGGTCACGCAGAAAACACCATTGTGTTTTCTAAAGTTTTTTTTTTTTGTTGCTGAATTTTTTGTGTTTTCTACAAAGTCTTGCTGTATGTTTGCAAACTTATCATAAAATAATTCATCAATTTGGTCCAAAAACGTGAAAAATCATATCAACAACATGGAAAATCACATCCACAACATATGTAACCAAACACACTATCTAACCAATTATGCTGTGGGAAGTCGCATCTTCAACTTATTTTGGTTTTAGGAGAAGCTAGCTAAAAGACTCTCATACCATCAAAAAATCCCATTAGCAGTTACTTGTGGAGAATCTTCAACCCAAGAGAAAATCTTTGTAGGTAAATTTTAATTGAATCTGCTGGTTGATAAGACACTAAAACACATTTAGGGTATCCTGGCCTTTTGTTTAGGACATTTTAATGAGACAAGTAGTTAGACACAGAACAAATGGAAGGGAAGGGCTGCCTCTAAGTTCCAAGTTGTTTTTAATGTATGCTATGCTATGCTTGGTAGTTGCTGCATATTGGAACTGAAAATAAAAAAACATTTTTCATAAGAAGAATCATGTCCACGCCAAAGGTGACCATTAAATTCATTCATAGAGTTGAGAAGTCTACTGCTAAATTCTTAAGTGGGAAGAGGTCTTTTGCGGGTATGTCTTACATTCGTTTCGGAGAAGAGGAGGAATAATAATCAAATCCTTCTTTTTTTGGGACCATAAGACAATCCAACCCTTCGTGGATCATATATAATGTGGGCCTTTGGGCCCATTCAGTCCGGTTTTGAGCCTTCTTTTTTTGCAAGAACATTATGGTTAATCAAAATTTCCTAATTAAGTTTCTTCACTTTTTTCGTTTACAAAAATGAAGTTGATTAATAGGCATTGTTACTTTAGGATTTAAATAAAGTAAAGATAATGCAAATATCAATCAACTGTATTAAAAAAATATTACAGTACATTAAAGAGAAAAAAATATTAAAGAGAAAATGAGAATTACAGTTAAAGAAAATGAAAATGATTTTTAGGTTTTACGAGTAAGAAAAGTTAAAAAGATTTTTTTTTGCTACGTGGGAATAAAACAAACAAACTAGTGAATAAAAACTTATCCTACGTCGTCGTCGTCGTCATATGATTGCGTGATGCATTTATTTTTTTATAAAAAAGTCTTGTAGTATTTAATCAGAATTTTTTAATAAGATAAAAAAGTCTTATGGTATTCAATCAAAACTTTCAAGATTTTTTTTATGGCAACAAAATCCGGTAATATTCAATCAAGATTTTTTACAACTTAAAAAAAATAATCTGGTATTCAAAATCCTATCGATTTCGATGGATTGTTTTGTAAATTGGATTTTGTGTGACTTTTTAATTATATGTATAAATACCTACACATCAAACAATCATGTCCAAACCCTTGGAATTTTTCTACTCTTCCATTCTAGATTTTTTCTTTTTTCCATCATCACACATATTTTTCTCCTAATCCTACACACGTTCTTTATATGATCCTAACAGTAATGCGTTCATACCACCAAATCACTATGAACCACCCTACATCACCTGATCAAATCCACCATCCCATTCCCCTTTAGGTTCGGAGTTTTACCTTATCAGGACCAACAATCAAGCCAAAGTATTATAGAAGACCTTTTTATTGACATTGAGACTATTGAAGTCAATTTAAAAAAAAAAAATAAGAGAAAGAGACAGAGAAAGAATGAAAAAATTGTATTGATTTTATTTTTTTATCCAAACCTTATCATTTATTTGTTATCTTTTTTATCGACTCTGTTAATTTTGAATATTTTTTAAAAATTGGAATCCTTTAAAATCTTGTAAATCTATAAAGTTCTTTCAAATCTTATTAATTCATATTTTATAAATCTATTAAAATCCAAACTACAAAATCCATCTTTTAAAAAAATCTTAAAAGTCATTACATTCCTACAAAATCTTTTAAAATCTACAGAATTTTTTTATGCAAAAAAAAAAAAGTATGTTAAAATCCTAATTGAATACACCCCTCATACATAACTTCCTAAATTATATAGGTCATATTTATTTATTTATTTAGTGAGTGTTATATAAATTTTATTTGTTAATAAAAAATAAAAAGAAACCTTATTTTGATTTATATTAAGTGGATAAATAAAAAGTTTGATATGGAATTTTTAATAACAACGTTGATATTAAGTACTAAATTTAATTTTTTCTAATCATGGTATTAGTATGAATTAGTCATCGTCGAAAGTAATGACTAAACTCCATTGGAGATAGTGAACGTAGGTATTCCCCTCCCAATATGGTTTATTCCATACTCAAAGTGGTATCACCAAGATTTAAATCATGGACCACTTGTTTAAGGGACACAAATCATTCCCACTTATGTCAACTAATGTTGGGTAAGTACTAAAATTTTAAAGTATTAAATAAATAGTGTAATATTCTTCAAAAGTAAGTAATAGTTGATTTGTTAAAAAGTACTTATTACAGAAGCAATATGAAAAGTGTCCTAACCTTTTCTGCTGGCCAACCATGAGGGAGAGAGATGGCTCCTCCTTCTGATACCTTCACCACCGCACTTCTTGTTCTATCCCCGTCTGAATTTGAATTGGATGAAGCAATCCATGGAACCCTTTCGATCCTCCAACTCGGAACCACTGATGCTAAACTCACTTTGTTTCTTCCATATGATAGTTGTTGTTTCCCCCTACCTGAAAATGAAATTAACCCACCAACACACATCAATTCTTCAAATCACATGATACAATCCAACTATAATATCTCTTTGATCATTTGATTTTGCTTGGTTCCTACTTCCTAGGAGAATACATGCCATGTGATGTGAGAAACAAATTGGGAAAAAGGAGTGGTTGGTGAAATTATTTGATAACATAGTAAGTAGTACATGCCAGTAATAGGTATAACAGTTGCTGGAGCAATAAGCGCAATTTGAGCCATTGAAGAAGGAACTCCACCAATCTAGCTAACTGGGACACAGCACAGAAGAGGGAGAGAATATAGACAGGGAAAGTGAGAGACTTCAGAGTTGAGAGAAAAACAAGAAACTGAATATGAGCTATGATTGAGTACCGATTCATAGCTGACAACGATGTTTTGCTCGCTCAAAAAAACACACGAATGAATTAGCACTTTACCAGGTACAATTTCAGACCAAAAAACTAAGTGCCAAAAATATTCAAGATTAACGAAGACATGTTGATTTTAGACGTATAAGAAATAACTATAGTTAATTAGTTACTGTGAACGGATTAATTGGGGCCAATTATTATGTGTAAGGAGATTTTTTCCGAATCCACGTGGCAGGAGAGTATTGGTTAATGAAGATTGAAGTCTGAAATTATTTAGCTAGAGGTGACATGACGTCCCTAAGTGGGCCATCTTCGCAAATGGATATTCGAATCTAGTATAGTATCAGTGCCATTCCTCTTCTTGTCTATCAGTCTATGTTGAATTGTGTTTTTTTTTTTTTTTGAACTGTCTATGTTGAATTGTTGATAAGTTGATTTACCGTTTACCCTTTTCGTGACTTGCTTTCTTTAATTTCCATAAGTTAAGGATATGTTTGAAAATTGATATATTGATATAAATTTAATATCATACTTATTTATTTATTTTTATAAATATTATATAATTCTCTTAATTTAAAATTAAAATGTTTACTCTCTTTTTTCTTTCCAAATTCCATTTTCAAATACTTGCTAGAAGTCTGTCTGACATTTCATTTCTTATTTTTATGAATAATTATAAACTTGTCACGTTGTTTTTTTTTATATTTTTTTTAAAGTTTGTTTAGAAAACAATAAAATAAATATTTAAAAATAAAAATAAAGTAACATTTTTTTGTAATTTTTATAGAAACAAAAAGTAAAAATAAATAATATTTTCTCAAACTAAACAAATTCTATTTTTTTTTGCTAGTTTTGCTTTCGGCATATATAAATTCATTTGTTAAAGTCAGTATACATTATAATTATTTAAAATTCGATCTATTAGAGTCCATACATGGAACTAGAACTTTAATTCAAAATTGTAATTTCAACTCTAGTTCTGACAAAATTGTATTTTTAAGTTGGATTTAAATTCCATGAGAAACCAAAAACCCGACACGCCCTTCTTGTTTTGGGTTTTCTTTTTTGCGTCGAAGAGGCCCTTTGGGTTTACTTTTGGTTTTGTTTCCTCATTATTGGGCTAACGGATCCAACAGAAATATATTAAACAGAGAAACGGTGCGTTTTGATCTGGTTGGGTTCTTCTTCGTCACACTTGGTTCACGCATTCAGCATCAGCATGATCTGATTGTGTTTCGTTTCATTCCACCGTTCCGTTATCAGGTTTTCTCAAATCTTCTTTTCAAACCAACTCATTTGTATCTTAACTTTGTTCCACTTTTATTGAAAAATAACTATAATAAAAAAACATCAATTGTTTTTTCTCGTTGCTTTTTTTGGATGATCTAGGATTCCGCATCGTTCTCAATGGTCAGTTTTGTGGCATTGGCTGAATGTGGTTGTGATTTTGTTATTTGAACATGATTCCTTCTTTTTTTTCCTGGTCTGTCATCACTTAAAATGTTTGCACCTGTTTCTGTTAATTGTTTCCACAATGTGTGAATATTTGTAGATTCTATTAACTAAGGTTTATTTTTTAATTTGAATTTTGATTTATGGATTTTTAGTAGGTGCTGTGCATTCATATTTCTTGAAATTTAATTAAAATTAGTAGTATAATTATGGTATATGAATGAATTTGACGTGCTCCAAGCCTCCAACTGATTGTAAAATTGTAACTTGTGAGTGAGATTTTGTTTTGTATCACCAACCTTCAGTTTAGGGAAAGTGATGAACCCCTTTGGTGATAAGTCTCTTTTCAGCTCCCTGAAAATGGAAGCATACTCTTCTGCCCTGTATCTGTCAATGTCTAACATGATTGTTTACTATTGGATCACAGTTATGTGATGGCCATAAGGTTGGATTTCTTTGCAATGCAGGGAAATGGGTCTGTGGACTTTACTTGAGGGGTTTCTTCTTCTTGCAAATGCTCTAGCGATATTAAATGAGGACCGCTTTCTTGCACCTAGAGGATGGGGCTTCTCAGATTTCTCAGGTGGAAGGACTAAGTCGTTCAAAGGCCAGCTTATAGGCCTCATTTATGCAACTCAGTACCTCAGGGTTCCTCTTATACTTCTCAATTCCATCTGCATTTTTGTCAAGTTGGTGTCTGGATGATGCTTGACAAGGTGAGACCGAGATGTCTATTTCAAGCATTTTATTTATTTTATATGCCATTATTCATAATATATTTTTTTCGAAAGAAATAATTTGAACAAACATCTGTTGTTCTTGGAGTGCGTTGAGCTCTTAATCTGTTTTTTTTTTTTTTAAGATGAAATCTGCATTTTCCTGAAAGTGATGTTTGAGCCATTTTGAGTTTTTGACGTAAATTTTTCTGGCATCATACTACATCATATGCTATTTATTGACTTTAGACGTATGTGTACATGAGATGTAATTAGTTCATGATTTTAGTGATTGGTAGTTTATTACTCTCCTCCATTCTGATTGTTGTACATCAATATGACATAAGTGCTGAGTTTAAGTTTGGTTTCCAATAAAGGAATCTGAAGTTCTGAACTGAAGTCAGCCAGTGTTGATAGTATGAAACAAAGGATGTAGTTCAATGAAGTGAAGCTAGCGTAGTCAGCAATCCTTAGTATTTACCTATCTTTGTCTCTTCTCTATGTGTCTCTACTCTCTTATGAAGTTTGGACTTTGGAGAGTATAGAACTTATTTTCTTATTTAGGGAGAGGAAGTGATAATAACATGGCCATTTACATTACATCTGTTTCTTAATATATTTATTTATTGATTGATACAGATTCTGTTTCTTAAATATTGCATGTTCTGGAGTTTTTGTCAGAAGATTTCACGAAGGTCTTTAAGATAGCAGGTTTGCCAAATTCTATTGTAGAAATATCAATTGAAGTGTTTGTCCTGTTTTCTGTGATATTATTTACTGCCACAAAATAGTGTTCTTTTTTTTCTTATATTTGAGTCTAGAGTCTAGAGGGAGTACAATAGTAACATACTTAGAGGCTGAAATGGAGGGCATTAAGATTTTAAATTCAGTGTTGTATTCAATTTATTGAGTATCGATTATCATTTCTCATTTTATTTTTAATTGATTCTAGCTTACTTTGCTTGCCCGAATTGATGCTGATAGCGTAACTCCCACCAGGGATATGATCAATTTCTTAACTAGCGCCATATATGCTTATTTACTGATCTGAGTCACCAATGTTGACCAAAAGTGCAAGGTTTACTCAACAAAATACATTAATACATTGATCCAATACAATCTTCTGCTAGGAAATCCTATACTTGTTTTTTATATTATTTATTTTTAAATGAAAGCATCTAAAACCTCTGGCATTACAATTGCTGAAAGAATAAAATGAATTTAATCACAAATCAGCAAAAACATGGTATGTTTTGGAGTCTAGGGCAATGAGCCGTATGGCTGAAATTGCTGCTGCAAGAGACATAATGGCAAAGAAACCAATGTTGATCCAGTGCCAGAGCTTTTGTGAGCTGTTTAGTTTGTCCTTCTTTGCCCTTAGGTACATGTGGTTTGCAAGAATAAATGTAAGGGGAAATGTGCTGATCGCTCCTGTGAGGCTCATGAAATCTCCAAGGAATGGCAGGAAAGCTGCCACAAATGTGTTAAATGCCAGGTAGCCACCTCTTACCACGATTCGAAATGACAAGTTTTTAACATTCATTGCACTTCCATTGATCCCATATTTAGTATCCAAAAACTCGTACATTGGACTTGCAAAAATCTAGTAGAAGCAGAACAGGAGTTAATATTAATGTTAAGCCAGGGAAATAATTCAAGTAAATAGTAGGGAGAATTATAGTTTAAATGTATGTACATGTAATGCAATGACTGATTGAAGAAAGGCTGTGATATTGGCCAAAGCCTTCACCCAAACTGGACCATTCACACTATTCAGCAAATACACTTCTGTTGAAGATCCATAAGCCCAGTATCCTGTAAAGGCAACCAGGTACAATGGTAGAACTCCAGCAGTAAACTGAAAGTACAGGGCTTTCATCATGTTCTTCACAACTGGTTCCCTAATCGTTGCCTGCAAGTTATACAATCAAATAAAACTCAATCTCTAGAGCACATAATAGAATTCTGCATCAACGAAAAATACAATATATTAAGATTTACCTGTATCTCAGGAAGCATGCCAGTATTAAATGCAAACACGAGGTTAGCAGATGCCCCAATTATTGTAAATATTTTGCTTACACCTTCTCCTGGAATTTCGTAATCTCGAGGTGGTGATTGTAATCCTGATAACGTTCTATTGGTTAGTGCACAGTCACGCACAATATATTCAACATAACAAAGTAAGCATACGAAACGATATTGCAGGCCCATTTTTAGTATTGACTTGACACAAAATTGAACATACACTTAGAGCATGTTTGGATTTCCGGTAGAAAGGTTCAAAAGTATCTTTAAGAGCAAAATCAGTTTGAGATCATGTTTGAATTCTCCTTAAAAGTATGTTTGAAAGTAAAATTTTGCCTGTAAACTTAATTTTGGAAAAGTAAGACTTGAAATATTTTTACAAACTCAGTTTGCAAACTTAAGTTTAATCCAAACTTAAGTTTGTAAACTTTAATCCAAACATGCACTTAATGTGTGTTTGGATACTCATTTTAATAAGAAAAGTCACATCAATTCTCCTCATAGACGTGAAAACTTAAACTACTTGCTTTTTGTTTGACGTGAAAAACCACGTCCCTAACAGTATCAAACATGCTATTAGTGTTTTTGCTTATGCATTAAAAAAGCACATATGCATAAGCTATTTGTATATTGTTTCAAGTGACATGCATTCCTTTCCTTTTTAGATAACGCTAAACCAAACACTCAATTATTAACAAGTTATTGTAAGATTAACTTGCAGGGACAGACATAAGAGACACGATCTATTACCATCTTTAAGCGACAACACGAATGATATAACAATATATGCTAGGCTGAAGACTGTTGAAAATCCTAGCCAAATTCCAAGAGCTGAAAGATGAGGAATGCAGATGGCAAACATTGCACACACAAGTCCACCTATGGCAATACAATATGGAAGTTTCAGCAGACCATCATCCTTGAATAGAACATAAGCAGCCTGCAATCACAATGAACAAAAAATTGGTTTAGGTAAAAAAAAAACTTCAATAGACATGTATTTGAACAACGCAAAAACAGAAAAAAAATGAAACACTACAGAATAATCTGTAGATGATTCCAAAAGTCTTATCACTTGTGAAAGAAGTCAGTAAGGAGAAGAATCCAATTTTAATTTTAATTGAATGGCAAGAAAAGATATACTTTGTGTGTCCTAATTCTCTCTTACTTTCAAGGCTGAACCGGCCAAAATGATGTAGCCAGTATTTATCATGAAAAGATTGATATACTGCAGAACCCATGTGAGATTATAGGCTTTTTTACCTGCAATGAGAATGAAATGAACATAATAAGCTGCATGGAAATGGAAATAACATGGCAAAGTGAAGAGATGAAAGTAGCTAATAATGTGCCTTACCGTATATAAATCCAGCAAGATCTCTATACCTAATGTGCCTTTGCCCTCCAAATTCATGGAGATAAGCAATTAGAGCATTTGCATAAAGTGATGCTATGGTAGCAAGAATTAGACCAACCACACCCCCGATCCAACCCAGGGGAACCATGACGGTCCCAGGATATCCAAGAACAAAGGCACTGTTGATTCCGGTCGTGAGGATAAAAGACACTTGAAGCCATGAATCTGCAAACACAAAAAACAAACATAAATTAAAAGGGAAGAAGGGTCAAACAATTAATGGCGGATAATTCCTAGCTACAAAAAATCTCGATAATTGTTTTCCACCTCCGACTTTAATTTATACTGTTCAGTTACAAATCGTATAGTATTTCCCTCAGCTTCATTTTCATAATTCCAATATTTAATAATATAATTGTAACATAAGCACGATTCTATCATAATCAAAAGATTGAACATAGGTAATTAAGAGGCGGTCGAGCAAAGTCAAAATTCAGACATAAACGTTGACTCAGCTGTGGAAAATTTAATAGGTTAAAACAAAAGGGTAGTTTTGAAAATTCAATGATTTGCCTTGCCCGTGTCGTTTACATTTTTATTTTTTATTTTTGTTAAAGAAAAAACATGTGTTAATTGCGCTCTTCCTACCATAGAAGAAATGAAAGATTGAGCTTCTAAACCTTGGAGTCTTGGGGTTCCGTAAACGTAGGAATTTCGGAAATCACATGTATGATGTGAATGTGAAGGGTATATAAAGGTAATGAATGTAAAAGTGAAAAGCAATAATAATAAGATTACAAACCGGTGCTAATCTGATGAGCGGTATCTGGGACTTCAACGTCCCCTCCTGCTTCTGCATCCTCGTCATAGACCTTGTTTGTTGTCTCGAGTTCAATGTCTCCTTTCCCCATTATTTGATGTTGATGTTGTCACACGAGGTTGTTGTTGTTGTCGTCGTCGTAGAGCAGCGTCACGGTAAGAAGCTGCTCCCACCAAACAAGCCTTACAGCCAGCCTGAACGAAGGAACCAACACCCTTTTATATATATATATCAATGAATGAATGAATAAACTCTGTTGTTTGGCTATTCAAACATAACCAACAAGGACCGGCCAATTGCACTTCCTTTTATAGACCAAAAATAAAAGGTAAATATAACAAGTACCAATTTCTCATGTTTCCCACCAAACTCATTATTTCACCCCTTTTTTACTTATATACTAATGAAAAGGATATCAGAGTCTGTCAGAAAAAAAATAATTAAAACAATTTAACTACAAGGAAAGTGTTAAAATAAAAAGATATTGAAAAAATATCTTTTTCATTTTTCACTCCAGTCATATTTATATTTAAACATTTTTTTTTATGCGGTACCGACGTGCCATGGCGCGCGCAGAGAGAACGCGTAGAGATAACTTTGGATCCACATTTATTCAGTGTGTCCAGAATTGTGGGACCCACCGCTGGATTCTACCTCTGCTTCCGTCCATCATCGTGGCACTAATTTTTGGTCTTTGCTTAAATTTCAATTTGTGTCTATATTCCTAATTGGTTTTTTAAAAAATTATAATATTATTGAATTTGCTTTTGTAAAAAAGCTATAATAGTTAAAAAAATTAAAAATATCTTCACATTTAATTTTTATGGAAGACTAAATTAATGATACAAAAAGCCATAGTAATTAATTATTTTATAATTCAAAGGATTGATTTTTTTTTGGTACATTCCAAGGGTTGATTTATTTAATAAAATAATTGAGATTTTAAAAGTTTAACTGAAATTTTAATTTTGAGGACATCAATTGAAAGGTTTATTTAAAATTTTCAACTTAAGAATTTGACTGATTTTAGAAAAGAATCTAGGTCATCAATATATGAAATATCAATAAATTTGATGCATACTTGTCCTTTCATGAATAAGGGGTGTTACAAATATAATAATAATAATTTTTTTACAGCGATTGACGTATAATATTTTATAATATAAAGTAAAGGAATTTTAGTACACTTTTTTTTGCAAAAAATAAAAACACTTTAGATAATTTTTTTCAGTTATTTAATTTTCTATTTATTAAATAAACTATATTAATTAGTAAGACATTTAATAAAAAGTGAGTTTTAAATACACATTTATTATTAGGTATTATGAGAATGATAATGAACTTTAATAGCATTATCAACGAGTATTTGAACTCATGCGTTCATTAATTGATTATTACTCATTCATTTTCATATGAATACTCTACACAAATAACACTTTTTAAGTATGTTCTCTTCACACTAGGGCTATATTTGATAAAATTAGCTGATAAGGTAGTTGAAAGCTTATAAGCTATAAGCTAGGAGCTGAAAAGATGGAAACTTATAAGCTAATTGATTTAATTGAAAGTATTGGGTAAGATTAATTGATAAGCTAGCTGATAAATATCAAATGACATAAAATGATATATTTATTATTTCTAATATTTGAACTTATTTTTAATAACTTATCATCTTAAAAAGTAGGACAATAATTTTGTAATATAAAAGAATAGTAAAGATTCAGTGATTTTACTCATATTGTTTAAAATCAAATTTTTAATAAACTAATATTGTTTTAAATCAAAATTTTCCTTATTTTTGGAAAAAAGTAGAATTAAATTAAATAAACTTATATTGTTTAAAATCAATTTTTTAATATTTAATTTTTATTTATAGTATTATTTTAAAACAAAAAGATAAAAATTGTTGTTTCTTTATAATTTTGTTTTTTTTTACCAATTTTTGTATAGTGACCAAATATTTTAAATGAAAATAAAAAATAAATAATGTATTAATTCATTAAAATAAATAGTTTAACATTAAACAAAATAATAAAAAAGTAGAATTTCAAGTTTCATAATAACTAAAAAAATAAATGTCATCTAGTATTTTTAAGAATGTTAAAATAGGTAAAAGGGTAAAATAGAATTTCAAATAAATTAATGAAGATAAAACTGAGAAGAAAAAAAGACTAGTAGCTTATAAGCTAATTTATTTTCCATAAGCTGTTCCGAATAGCTTTTTCATAAGCTACTTGAAGTAGCTTATGGAAAATAAGTTACTAAAATAAGCTCGTATACTAAACAAGTTTATTTTAGTCAAAGTAGTTTATAAGCTAGTCAAAAAAACTTATAAAATTCTCAAAAATCTTACCAAACACACTCTAGTACTAAAATTTATACTAATTTAAGCATCGAAATATTTACAAATGACCATCACTGTGGGTTATCTTCTCTCTACTGTGAGCAGCATCGTCCAAAGTCACCTTTGTCACTTGAACAACAATAATCATACCCAGCAACTTATTTTTTATGATAAGAAACGTTCTATCTTTATATTTTTTTTTCCAACGAGCACTTTTTTGACTTCATTGGATGGTAAGCATTCGGTTAGCTCAGAATAGAACAACCAAAAATATTAGCCTTATTGGCTGATCTGGCTAAAAAAAAGTTAAGGAATTTCAGGAGCACGCACTATTCGTACATTAGAAAATGATTTGACAAAAGAAATGTGTGGTGAACTACAATGGCACTAATGAAACCTCTCATTCGTCTCTTTTTAACTTTTCCTTCCTTTTCATTTGTTATTATCTTTTGGTTAGGGTCTACTATTTCCAATATATTAATTAAGATTTTTTTTTAGAAATAATCTTGTTTGAATCGGATAAAACTATTATAAATAATAATAAAAAATTATAAATATTTAAAACAATTACATACTTAGAATTGATGATTAACATTTATCGTTCTTAAGCCTTTTTCTGTTTATATTTAAATGAATCAATGATTAATGCAATTTTTGTACGTCAATTTATATTGCTATATTCGTAAAGTGAAAACGCTGTTATTTGACTAAAGACGTGATCGAGAATCCACTAGTAGTGATTGATTGATCAATTATGATATAGCTGCTGTGAGTTCATACCAAAAAAAAGAAAAGAAAAAGAATTGCTGTGATGGTGGGCGTTGTCCCATGCATGTGATTCGAAATGAAAGGTTGGTCTTCTCTTCCTATTGGATATGATCGAAGGACAACCCGATATATATATATATATATATATATATATATATATATATATATATATATATATATATATATATATATATATATATATATATATATAATTAACTTTGTATTGGTTATGGGGGTGACTATATATAATCACTTGAAACTAAAGAAGCCTTGTTTATTACACTTGGCATTCTTTTTCTTTTGGATTTTCTTTACATGAAAATGACACAATGTTCACTACACAGCAAATTTAAAGTGGGCAAGATTCTAACAAGATTTTTAATTAAAGAAGGTGCGGACAAAGATTTTTAAAGAGAGTGAGTGATATCATTTGGAATTCAAAGGGTCGGTTCCCATTTTGACCACATTAATAATTCATATAATGCTTGAGCTTTAATCATGTTGACTCTCTTTTTTAATAAAAAAAATGCAAAACAAAAATCAGTCTTTTTAAAAACTAAATAAATTTGTAAGCATCAAATTATTGTTTTAAAAATCACAAGTTCATAGCTAATTATTGGTATCTAAATACCATGTTGAACATTTTACTAATGAGTCGACTTAATTAAACAAGACTAGGATACCTTCCGAATTTCTTTCTTTCTTTGTTTGTTTTACTTTTTCTTTTATGAAATTATACGTGAAAATGATTAATTTTGAATGCAACTCATAATTAATTTTGGGATCGAATCAGAGTGATATAATTTGCTGTATAAACTTTTGGTAAGATAACCTTATATAACAATTTATAGGGGAAAGATAGATTTCTAAAAAGATTAATAGGAACGGAGTAGTGCTGTTAACCTTTTCTTAGCAATCATGCATGGAGCTGTCTCCTTCGTGGTGCATCTTTACTCTTCTTTTTTTTCCCTTGTTGAATGACTTTCTTTTTAGATGCTTTTCAATATTACTGTATCACTTATGCTAAACAAAGGAATAACTTCTATTTCTCTTTGCTACGAAACCTAAGGTGGAAATGCAATCACGTTGGGCACAAACCTTTCGTGTGAAAATCTTACTTCTTTTTAATCAGCACTAGCATATAGTGCTGGTTTTAAATGCAAAGGCAAGAACACAATTATGTTGGGGCACAAACCTGACGTGTGAAAAACTGACTTCTTCAGCTAGCGTTTTAAATTTCAAAGAAAACGAGAATGCCCTTGAAACTACGACAAAGCTTTATTAATAATAAGGATATCTGTCATAATGTTTTGTTAACCCCTCGTCTTGATAGAACACAGAAGCCTGTCATTTTTCATTACTTCCATGGCGAAAAGTAACAACTAATAGTAGAAGGATAACATTTAACTGTAATATTTTTATTTTAATTACTTATAACATTGTTTTCTAATTAAAAGTAAAGTTTTTACCTTCATAATTAGTACGTTGACCTTTAAGGCTTTAATATAAATCTTTGTTATGAGTTATTGAAGTCAAATTTAAGTTTTAATTTTTTTTTTTGAAAGCAAGTTTTAATTAAAATTAATTTTTTTAATTAAAAATATCATAAAAATTATTTAAAGTACTATATTTAAGTTTTGTCCAAAAATAAGTTATCCTAGAAAATCAAAACAAATACTACCACCGTCCCTATATATAAGACATTTTCAACTAATTCACACCCTTTAAGAAAGTTGGTTAATTTAGTTAATCACAATAAATTTGTCAATTATTTATACTGTCCTTCCAATATTATCCTTTATTTCTCTCTCCACTTAATTGCTTCTCATATAAGAGTAATTAATGTTTGGATAGGAAAAAAATAATCAATGCACCAGACAATTAGAAGATGATATTATAAAAAAGGACAAACAAAAAAGTGAAAATGATCTTATATATAGGGACAGAAATAGTAGTAAATTGAGATATTATTATTATTTTTATATGTCAATCAATTAGAGATATCTTTCTTCTTTTAGATCAATTGAATTGTAGGATTATTATAATACTAATCAATCTTAAATTGAATTGAATTTTTAAATTTTTAAATTTGACCCATATCATATCAACAAAAATAATGTATCTTGATTCAAATAATTTATTTTTATAATTTTCTTCTCAATTTTAAATTTTTTTCTCTTAATTCAAAAGCAAAAATAATTAATATTAAATAATGTACTAATGATTTACTGATTTATTGTACTAAAATAAATGCTCTACATTCATTCAAGTTCTCTGGCAAATTATGTACAGTATACCTTTGGATCTGCATTTTTTATTATTTTTCTTTGCTTCTCTTTGCCCAGCTCGGTAGTTAATTTCCCAACTGCCCCCTCAAACACAAATGAACTTACCATTTGATGGTTCAGACTTCTTAAAATCTCAGTTCAGATGGAAAGACTCTGATTTTGTAGTTGTAACAAGATTAAACTATTCTTTTGATTGATACAGTTTTTTTTTTTTTTTTTGGATAAATTGATTGATACGGTTTTCCTTCTTTTAAGGTTTTAATCTTTATATGAAAAAATTGTAAATTTTATTTCCTATATATGCATAAAAGTTAAATTTTAATCTTCATTGTTAATATTAGAAAATATTTTTTGGCAGTGTAAAATTACTACAATTTTTTTTAGTAATGATAAACTGTCATAAAAAATTATTCGGAGACTAAAACTTAAAATAGAAAAAATCATATCAACCAAGAAAATAATTTAATCTTATAACAATATACCACTATGTTAGGTAGGCTACCTGATTTTCAGAATTTTCCCATTACCCAACCTGGAAAGATGGAATAAAAAAGCTAGCAAATCATATGCAAATATTGATTTATTTACAACAAAAAAATTCCAAAACAAGGAGGAAAATCTCCCGCTACTGCAAATTCACACGCTGATGCTAAAGAAATGGTGGAAAAATTTTGTCTTCATTCATGTCTTGAAAGATCACAAACTCGCAAGTCACAACGCGCAATCGAATTTCTTTGTTTCTTTCTGCTTTTTTTTTGGTGCAGATTTTGTTTTTTGGTGCAGTTGTTTCTTTTTGCTTAAAAAAACTCTTTAAATAACAAAAAATAAAAAAAAAACTTTGGTTTTAGAGGATTAATGATAAAAACAAAATCCAATATTTTATCTCTCTTATGTTATGTCGAAATTCTAACTATTTCAAAATAATTGTTGTTTAGCCTAATATATAAGGATTAGAAAAAATATTAAATGCTCTTATTTTTTTATAAAAATAAAACTATATTATTAAATTTTTATTGATATTCTCCTCCATCATACTTAATTGAAATAGTAAGAAAAATGAATAAAATTAAAAAAATCACTAATGCATTTTTATTTTAAAAATAAAATAACAAAAAATATGAAACAAATTAAAACTTTAAACTGACAATGATTTTAATAGAAATGAAATATTCCTATTCTATTTGGTGGTTTTGGGGCATGCAATTATTCAGTTACTCCGTTTTTTTTTTTTAAAAAAAAAGTTTAAAGTTTTTAAAGTTTTGGGGCTTGCATTTCTCTATAGCTTTTGGAACAACCTACAATACAATCTGCAAGCCCACCTAATTTTCATATTTTTATCTAATGAAAGAAGTGTGTGCAAGTCAGAAGCAAACAATGAAAGAAAAATAGTTTCTTTTAAGGGTAAATGGTCAATTTGGTCCTCGAAAGTGTTAAGCACTGACAATTTGATCACTGAAAGATGAAAAATTTGAATTTAGTCTCAGAAAGTGAAAAAAGTGCGACAAATTCGTCATCCCGTTAACTCTTCTCCGTTAAAATTAACGAAAGTGCCTACGTGACACTTTTGGTGATGAAGTGTCAATTGACGGTTGCCACGTGGCTGTCATGTGGCTAGAAGTTGACTTTTCACTTTAGTCTCTGAACTTAACAACTTGCTGACATTTTGGTTCCTGAACTTAATCACTTACTGACATTTTGGTTCCTGAACTTAATCACTTACTGACATTTTGGTTCCTGAACTTAACCACTTACTGTCATTTTGGTCCTTAAAAGTACTTTTGAATTTTTAATTAAATCTCATGCTATATGTAAATTATTAGCATAGTCATTACCATATTCCCTCACTTCCATTCTTTTCATAACATTTGGAGTGTAGAGAGTGAAAAAATTGAGGATGAATGGGGTGTAAGTAGGAGGGGTGGCATAGGATTCATGTGATCGTTTGGCACATGATTGATGATCAAAGTAAAAGGATCAAACATATCAGAAAATGTAAACAACAAAAGTTGTGGTTTTAATGAACTACTACCACAAGGTATATATAGACATCAAATAACTTTGAATGTAGTGGTTACTTGAGAGTGTTGAAGAAGCTATTTGAAATTTTTTAATTGAATAAAATGCAACTTCTTAAAGAAGCTAGACAATGTTTATTAAGAAAAAAATTAAATAGTTTTTTAAGATGTTTTTGTGTTATTTTTCTATTAGAATTGATGTTTCAATTGAATAAATGATGAACTTTGCATGCAGATGATAGACGTGAAAGTCAAGATGAACTACAAGGTGTGGAAGAGGAAGGTGAAAAATATGAGAGATATGGAATGGATATGGTATTGACTATGCTAATAATTTACAAGTAATGCGAGACTTAATTAAAATTCAAAAGTACTTTTAGGGACTAAAATGACAGTACGTGGTAAAAAGTTCAGGGACCAAAATGACAATATGTGGTTAAGTTTAAGGACTAAAATTATAGTACGTGGTTAAGTTCAGTGACCAAAATGTCAGTAAGTGGTTGATTGACCAAAATGACAGCAAGTTGTTAAATTCAGACATTAAAGTGAAAAGTCAACTTTTAGCCACGTGGATGATATGTGGCAACCGTGAGCTGCCACGTCATCACCAAAAGTGTCACGTAGGCAATTCCGTTAATGTTAACGGAGAAAAGTTAACGGAGGACGAATTTGTTACACTTTTTTTACTTTCGGAGATTAAATTCGAATTTTTCATCTTTCAGGGACTAAATTGTCAGCGTTTGACACTTTCGAGGACCAAAATGATCATTTACCCTTCTTTTAACGACAGAACAGAACATATATTTCCTAAAAATAGCAAAAACTCACGCAATAGCAAGTTCATACACAGAAGCCGAAAGTAAATTTGCCCTTTATAAATGGATGCTAGAAACTTGCAGATGGTGGTGAATTGTTAATGCCATTCATGTATTGAAGGACCCAAGCCCACAAAATAAAATCTTATCTGTTGTTTCATTCTCCCAAACGACAAAAAAGGTTTAAAAGCTTTTAAGTTAAGAGGACAAATGATATGAAAGCCCAAGTATTATCTCCCAAACCTATGAAAAATGCAACATAGCCGACAATTTATCTAACAATCACTCTTGCATTATGTCAAAATTCTTTTATTTCCTGGCATTGTTCTCACCTCAATTTCATCAAAGTAAAATTCTTTCTTAAGAAGAATGTCATCAAGAATAAAAACATGGTCAGGCACAGAATTCACCAAGCACTTTATTTACCACTATAAGTGGAAATCAAATAGACAAAGAATATGTTTACATAAACCACTAAATTAAGTGTTTATTCAATAATTTCTTGTAAGGTCAATATGAAACTTATTACAATAAATTAAAAAATTATTTTAATAAATTTCATTTTTTTTACCATGACATTGATATAAAATATTAACTAATTTTGTCAATAACTAATATCTGTCAGAAAATCTCGTTAACTAACTTTAGTAGAGTCTCTCTTTCCTACTATATTTTTTTTTCCATTCACAATACTCAAATCCAAAACCTTGCTTGGAAATTTATTGAAATAAACTCCCAAGAATTTAAAGAAATTGTAAATTATTTTCATAAGGTACGGAGAAGTTTTTCTAAAGACCTTCAAAGACTTCTTTTAGCAAAACTGAATTAGGAAGCATCATTCGGTTCTTCCCTCCTTCCTCTGATTCCAATTGCTTGGAAAGCAAAACAAGATTGACTAGGACAAAACTTGAAGGAAAGAAGAGGACAAAGATAAATATGAATAATTCCAACGCAGCTGGATGCACTTGTAATATTGCTGTTATCCATCATGTTACTACATGACTACATCAAAGCATCAAAATAAAAGCAGATGCTGCAACCTGAACCTGGGGTTTGTATTTTTCATTTGTGAAACATTATGTAAATTCCATTCTCTCCGCATGTAATCAGGGAATAAAGGCCGAGTGCATACCTGTTCTGTTGGCTATCTAGATCTCTTAGCATGACTCAAAGAACAAGGGATATAGGATTTCTTCAGTTAAGATAGAGGTTATATTATATATGCAGCCCTTATGTCTGGGGAGAATACTATATGTCTATATCCCTTATTTCAATATTGTTGGAGAATACCACATCCCCTTCAATCTAATTGGAAAATACCACATTCTCTTCAGCACATGCATACATAAATATTAGTAACAGGGAAAAGTAATGCAAATATATTACGCACAATTTAACAATATGCTTACATCCACCGATGAGAACTGTCTAATTTTCTATCAAACACAAATCCATCCTATAGGCTTCCTTACAAAACAATATTTCTCATAACCTTTACAATTCAGCAATACAAGTATTCATATGTAACCACCCTTAAACAACATTCCTAGTTTTCTATTACAAATTTCAATCAAACGACTGAGATATCTTTTAAGTCTTTCACATATCCACGAATATAATACGAAGCTATCCATAACAACATGTAATGAAATTTCGCTCAAACCCAACACATAACAAAGAAGAAAACAATAACTAGCAACATATGGTATATCACAGCTGCAACTGCAAGCATGGCAATTTATATACGCTGCCAAGAATCAAATGTTACAAAAATTCAAACCAAAGTGGTTCCCAAGCAGGGCGTGCACATATTTTACATATTCAATTACAAATAAATTTACAATATCACAATCTCCTACAAAAGTATCCTCCACATCACATAAATACACAACAACAACAACAATAACAACGAAAGTTACAAAACAAGATGATCTTCACCTACTCTCTAACTTTCATTATCATCATGCGCATTCTTGTCAACAGCCACATCAATTCTCTCATACCTTACATCCGAAGAAGGGTGATCAGGGATTTTGGCAAGAGACTCCTCTTCACCCTTTTGGAAAAAAATGGCCCACATAAACAG
This sequence comes from Pueraria montana var. lobata, assembly GCA_026413185.1. Lineage (NCBI taxonomy): Eukaryota > Viridiplantae > Streptophyta > Magnoliopsida > Fabales > Fabaceae > Pueraria > Pueraria montana. The sequence goes on along the minus strand of CM048655.1, from coordinate 60,214,963 downwards.
CACCACAAACGTCACCAACGCAACACACCCAGTTCCAAAAATAACCCCAGCCAGAACCGTCAAGGGACACAATTTCTTATGCTCATCCTCAGATACACCATGTGGATCCGCAGGCATAGAATGCAACCCATTTGAAACCTTCTTCAAACTTACCCTCCACGAATACACACTAACAACCTGCACCGAATCGTCCCCATTGGAAGCACTTATACCCGCAAACACAGGATTCCCACCCCAAATCTTAGAAAAATCAATCTTATGAGAAACGATGGGATCAGAAGGCTTTTCTTCCCCCCATTTACTTAACCTAACTTCCAAAACCTTAGAACCAGCTTCATAATCAACCCAAGCGTTCAACTTTTCCCCATTGTTGAGAACCAAATTCACATCCGAAACATTCGCGACAGCCACGGACACGTGGCTTCCGACATCGATGCCGACGTGGCTCGCGTTCGGGTCTCCGACATTGTCGTCCTTGGACGTGTCGAACTCGACGCCGACGTAATTTGAAACGTTGCCGGCGGCGGCGAGGACGAGGAAGAGGCCGTGGCCGTGGCCGGAGATGGAGAAGGAAAATTCCGAGGAGAGGGTGGCGGGGTGGGCGAAAGCGAGGGGCTCCCGGCGGCGGAGGATGCCGGAGGAGGAAGATGTGGGGCGCGTGAGCCGCACGTGGGAGTCAGCGTCGTGGGCGGCGGCGACAACGTGGGCGTCGCCGAGGAAGTCGAAGTTGTCGGGGACGAAATTGGGGGGTTGGGTGGAAGAAGAAGAAGAAGGTTGGACGAGGAGGATTAAGGAACAGAAGATGAAGAAGGAGAATGCAACCATGCCGCTATGTTTTTTGGATGGGAGAATGACTCTGTCTTTGTCTTTGTGTCTGTCTCTTTGTTCTTCAATCCTCATTCTTCCACGCATCTTACTTTGGTTTCTGTTTTTGGTGTCAACCGCTCACAATCTATGCGTTTTCTTCCGCTGCTTGATGCTAATGTTTCCTCCACCGCTCAAAATCCACCTCGTTTTTAGTTTGGTTTTAATTTTATAATTTGTCGTTAAGTAAAGAAGAAAAAAAAAGGAGACTAATTAGAATTTGTTGAGTTGAGACAATGAGAGTAATGGCTATTTTTGTCTTAAAGAATACCCTTTCTATCATTTAGTCTAATAATGATTTTTATTGTAATAATTGAATGAAGAGCTGGCTTCCCCTGGATCTTAAGGCGAGTTTGCTGTACTACTAACAGGAACCTGTGACTTTGCAAAGCGAGACCTCCCTCACTACTTTCTTATCTCGTTTGTGTGTTTGTGTCGGTGCATCTGCGTGGAAATTAAGGATTTGGCACTTTCTTATCTTAAAAAAAAGTTGTAAATTGTAAGAGGAAGATTTTTTTTTTTTTTTTAATTGAAAGACTCCAAACATGGGGAAGATGATAATCAGCTTCTCCTAGTCTTACCATTTGGGCCTTTTCATTTTATTCTCTTGCTCATGTGTACAAAATTTTATGGAATTCAATTGATATTGTCAAATGAACCTCTTTTATCAGCCTCTTAAATTTTAAAACGTGGGAAATCTAAGTAATGCAATACTATGATATACTCCCTCCGGTCCTTTTTATAAGAAACAAATAACTAAATCATCAAGACCAATAAAAATAGTTAAGTTAGTTGGTTATAATTAATAATATCATAAATTTTAATTGTATTCCAAAAGTACCCCTTAAATTGTTTGATTTAAGTAGTTGTTACATTAATGATATTGCACCTCCACTAATAAGTGTAATTTGTATTGTTAATAGACCAATAAATGCATGAGAAATGAGTAGGTGTCTCATTAATGGATTTCACAAGATGAAGGGTAAAAAAGAAAACTAACAATTAATACATCTTAAAGTGGATCTATATTTCTTATAATTAGGATAAAAAAAGAACATCATTTTGTTTCTTATAAAAATGACAGGAGGGAGTAATAAGATTGTGAAATCGTAAGATTAGTACATTTTTATTCAATTTATAACGAAAGATGTCTTCAATTTTGATTATCTTTTTCATAGTTAATTGCAATTTTATATTCCCTCTCGAACTATTGCAATGATGAGATGCATTTTTTAATTATGGGTCCATGTGATGAGAAGCGGTTGAAGGAGTTCAATAAAAATATAGTTGGGTTAGGCCCATTATAACGTGGGCTCAAGCTATCTGTTCAGAGTTTAAGTTTTTGATGTTGCAACCAGGGTTAGTTGAACTCCAAGCCCAGGACACGTTATTTAATGGTTCATATTTCTAAGCTAACTGCAAGGAATAAATTACCATAGCTGAAATGATTCTTTTGGTTTAGATAACATTATTTTCTACTGGATGCAGTTATCTTCAAGTTGGGTAGGATTATTATTGGCATTAAAGTTTTTTTTAAGTATTTAACGCAGTTGTATATTCAAGACTTGAACTCAAGATCACTAGTTAAGTTGGAACAATTTTACGTCAATTGATTCATGCACTCGGTGGTCCATAGTTGAAATGATTTAGACATGCACAATCTATTTTGGAGAAATACAACACATTTGTTTAGTATACTTTTTTAAAGACATTTGTATTTTATTAATGAACATTTATTAAAAATTATAAAATTATGTGAATCTAACTCCTTAAATAATAAATCTTTTATGATTTTGTAATTTTAAATAAATTTTCATTAATAATAACAAATGTATTAAAAAGAGTGTATTGTTTTTTTTTGTAATTGTAGGAAAGTTTATTAGAGTTAGTGCTTAGAAAGAGTGGATTAGTGGAAAATGAGAATTTAATCCGTTTTTGTATTAGTTTATTTTGAAAAAAAAAATCATTTTATCTTTTAAAATAAATTTTAAAATTAACCCTTTTTTAAAAAATGATATTACTTGTTTCAATTAATTTAATTTGAGATCGTCAAACTTTCTTTAAAACAGTTTAATGAAAAAGTATTATAAAAAATTAATTATTTCTCCAAACATGCAATCAAAAGATTGAAACCCAAGAATACGAGTCACGAAAAGGAACTTGGGATGAGAGAGAAAGTTGAGAGAGAAGGGGAGTGGCAGAGAGTGGAGATGGGGAGGAAAGAGAAAAGGATGGCATAATTTCTACATTCTTCTTTTCCAAATTCCCTGAAACTTTAAATGAAGATGATTTGTGGAAGATCTTTCAACGTTGGGGTAGAGTGTGGGGAATCTATATTGCAAACAAAAGGGATAAGATAGGCAATAGATATAGGTTTGTAAGTTTTCTGGAGGTTCAAAATGTGTATGTGCTGGAGAAAAAACTTGATCAAATTTATATTGGGAATGTTAAAATGAATGTTAATATCCCCAAATATGGAAGAGTGCAGAAAGATCGAATAGAAGGAAGGTTCGTGAGAGAGGAAGGTTCGCAGAGGAGTGGATGGCCTGGAAGAAATCCAAACAGCATAGCCCAGACTCGTAACAACATACTGCCAGATGTAGAGAGAGGAAAAGGGATAGTGGGAGAACAGACATACGCACAAGCAGTTCGAAGAACAAATCAGGGCCATGGTATGAAATGGAAGGAAATAAAGGGGGCAAAGGATCAAGAAAAAGAAAAAGTTTGGTGGGGAAATGAGATAAAGGTAGAAGAAAAAAACAAAGAATGGCTATAGCAAAGCTGGATAGGAAGGCTCAGGGACTTGACAATGTTCAATAGATTGAACGATGTGTTTGTGTGGGACGAGGAAGGGAGTGTAAAGTTGAAATATGTTGGGGATGACATATAACAGGATTAACAGAAGCATATATCACAAAGAAAATGAGTGAAGACGAAGAGGGTTTGTTCTCAATCTTCCATACGATCCAAAAGTGGGAGGAGGGGATCACAGCTGTTAACCATTTAGCCTGGATTCGGTGTACCGGGGTGCCTCTACAGGTTTGGGGAGGGGAATGTTTTTCGAACTTGTGAGCCCCTTCAGTGAATACATAACATTTGATAATGATACTGCTTCCATGGAGAAGGTGGATGTTGCAAGAATATTAGTGAAAGTCGCTTCCCCACAACACGTGATGCACCACGACAAAGTCAAGATTAATGGTTTTCTGTGTGTATTTAGGGCGGTGGAGGAAATACCATGTAAAACACAACAGTGCGGTTGCTAGAGATGGGGAGAGAGAGACACAGCATCAAAAGAGGACTCGCTTGAAAGCATGGTGGGTATGGATGCTATTTCGTCTGAGTTAGAAAATGAAGAAGATGAGGGTATGTTCGACGGAGGTGGTGGAGCAGACAATGAAGCATCAGGAGATGAAGAAGGTGGTGGCCAGAAAGAGGAAACGGTGGAATTTTCAAAAAATGGCTCTAATATAAAAAACCAGTAGACATTGGTAGAAGATGATGGTCAAAAGGATTGTCCAGCGGGCATGGCGAATAATCAGATTATGCTAATTGCTGAAAGGGACAAAAGGGAACAAGCAGTCAGAAGTGGGTCTCGAGGAGTATGGGGAGTGGTGGGGCCAGAAGAAAATGAGTGTAGCAGGGATGGACCAACACTTAATTTACACGTCGCAATTCAAAATATAACGTGTAAGGAATGCAACTTATCTGAGGTGCGGAGGAGTGATGTTATGGTTATGGGCCCCACAGTCTCCAAAGCCCACAATAGTCTAACCGAAGAGGCTATGCAAAGAGAGGACTCGAGGGATAGAACTCTAAGAAAACAAGATGGGCCAAGAGATGTCAAAACCCACTCATCCTCAACTAGCGGGATAGTGGTATGCTTATCAAGTCAGTCCACGGGAACAAAAAAGAGCGTAGTGGGAAGGACAAAGAAATAGAATTGAAGCAGGATGATGCATGTATGGAGAGTGACAATTGTAATTTGGGAGAAGGAAACAAGTTCTGGCCGCTGAGAAAAGGGGTGCAACATGGACCTCTGAGAGGTATTTCAATTCTTGAAGAAGGATCATCGTCGTCTGGATTGTGTACAACAGACAACAAAGGTATGCAGAAAGGAAAGAGAAAGGAGGTTAGAGAAGAAGTGCTAGAATTCAATAATGTTCTTTCAGACAATTGCATGAACAACTGTAATGGGCTGGTTTGGCTTAGAAATGATTTTGCAGAGGCAAAGAAGATTTGGGAGTTGGGAAAGGAAATTGGGGTGACCTTCGAAAGGGATGAAAATAGCATGATAGAAAAAATTAAACATATGGAAGAAAGAGATCAAGAGGGTTTGATGCAAGTTCAGAGGAAGCACACGGAGGGAAGAAGTGAGGTGAACAAATGAAGCTTTTATCTTATAATGTGAGGGGGTTAGGGGGGAAGTTGAAGGTGAAATTCGTTAGGAAAATTGTTCAAAAAGGGGAGGTTCAGTTTATGTGCATTCAAGAAACCAAGAAGGAAATGGTGGATAATAATTTCTGTTATAAATTGTGGGGGGATAGCTCTTTGGGTTGGGTTGCTTCACCGGCTCATGGATCGACAGGAGGTCTTTTGTGCATTTGGGATCTGAATTGTTTTCAAATTAGAAATCAATTCGTATGTCGTGAATATATTGAGGTTGAAGGTGTATGGAAAGAAAATGGGAGGGAAGTTGTTATTATAAATGTATATGCCCCTTGTGATAGAGCAAGAAGGAGAAGAGTGTGGAAAGACTTAAGGGTGAGAAAAGCTAATAGTAATATAACTTGTTGGTGTATTGTTGGTGACTTCAATTGTGTAAGAAGTGCATCCGAAAGGGTTGGGGTAGGTGGGGAAGACAGTGGTACTAGTGAGAGAGAAGAGTTCAACACATTCATATTAGAGATGGAGGTGGAAGACATGCCTATGGTAGGAAGGAAATTCACTTGGTATAGACCAAATGGAAAAGCAAGGAGTATGATTGATAGAGTGCTGGCATCGAGGGAGTGGTATGATAGTTGGCTGGGAAGTTCACAATATATTCTTGATCGAAATATTTCGGACCATTGCCCTATTTTAGTCAAGAATACTATTGTTGATTGGGGACCTAAGCCTTTTAAGGTCCTTGATTGTTGGTTTATGGATAAAAGATTCATCAAATATGTAGAAGATGTATGGAAGGATTTAAAGATTGAAGGGTGGGGAGCCTTTGTTCTCAAAGAAAAACTAAAGGCTTTAAAGAAGGGGCTAAAAGTGTGGAACTCGGAATTCATTGGCAATGTGGAGGAAAAACAAAAACAAATTGAAAAAGAATTGAGTGAGTTGGAGAAAAGAGAAGATGAGGAGAATCTTGATGAGGAGGATGTTAAAAAAAAAGAGAATTACAAGAGGAGTTTTGGAGGGTGGTTACATGTAATGAATCTTTGATAAGACAAAAGTCAAGAGTTAAATGGGTACTTGAAGGTGATAGAAACTCAACGTATTTCCACTATTTTGTAAATTGGAAAAGAAAGAAAAATATGCTTAGGAATTTGTACATTGATGGTGTGTGGGTGGAAGATGCTAGTAGAGTAAAGAAGGAAGTAGAAAAAAATTTTGAGGAAAGATTTAAAGAAGCCGAAGGTTGTTGACCTAAGTTAGAAGGGGTGGGATTCAACCAAATTTCATGTGAAGATAATAAGATGCTTGAAGCTAACTTTGAGGAGTTGGAGGTGAAGGAAGCGGTGTGGGAGTGTGGTAATTTGAAGAGCCTGGGTCCCGATGGATTTAATTTCAAATTTGTCAAGGCTTTTTGGCATATGGTAATGGATGACATTATGAGGTTTCTCCAAGAATTTCATGATCATGGTGTGTTCCCTAGGGGAGGTAATTCTTCTTTTATCTCTCTTATACCAAAAGTTGATGATCCTCAAAGTTTGGGAGAGTTTAGGCCAATTTCTCTAGTTGGGTGCATGTATAAAATTTTGGCTAAAATTCTCTCAAATAGATTAAAGAGGGTGTCGTGTAAAGTTATTGATCAAAGGCAAAGTGCCTTTTTGGGTGGTAGGCATCTACTTCATAGTGTGTTGGTGGCAAATGAAGTGGTGGAAGAGGCGAAGAGATTGAAAAAGAATTGTGTGGTTTTCAAGGTTGATTATGAGAAAGCGTATGATTCGGTGAACTGGGGGTTTTTTGTTGTATATGCTAAAAAGGTTGGGTTTTGAAGAGAGGTGGATAAAGTGGATCAAAGGATGCTTAGTGAGTAGTATGATATCCGTGTTGGTCAATGGGAGCCCCACTAATGAATTCAATGTGTCTAAAGGGTTAAGACAAGGAGACCCACTTGCTCCTTTCTTGTTTAATGTTGTGGTAGAAGGTTTGAGCGGTATGATGAGGGTAGCTATTGAAAAGAACCTTTTTAAAAGCTATCTTGTGGGGGAAAAAAGGTCCAAGTCAACCTTCTTCAATATGCGGATGACACCATTTTTTTGGGAGAGGCGACTTTGGCTAATGTGGTAACGATAAAAAGCATTCTAAGAGGTTTTGAATTAGTTTCCGGCCTCAAGGTCAATTTCTTTAAAAGTAGGTTTGGTGCTTTAGGTGTGAAGGAAGACATGAAAGAGAGGTATGCAAATATTTTGAATTGTAAATTGCTAAAATTCCCTTTTGTTTACTTGGGAATTCCTATTGATGCAAATCCTAGGTTAGTAGATACTTGGAAACCCATTCTTGGAAAATTTACAAAAAAATTGTCGGGTTGGAAACATAAAGTTTGTTCTTTTGCGGGTAGGGTGTGTCTTATAAACTCGGTCTAGTCATCTATCCCTTTGTTCTTTTTCTCCTTTTTTAGAGTACCTAAAAGTGTGGGTAAAGCTATTGTTAGTATCCAAAGAAACTTTTTGTGGGGTAGTGAAGAAGGTAAAAATAAAATTTGTTGGGAAAGTTGGGATAGGATTTGTCATCCAAAATCTCAAGGGGATTTAGGGATTAAAAATATTTTCACTTTCAATGTGGCGCTTTTAGCAAAGTGGAGATGGGAGCTAATGCATGAGAAGGGTGATTTATGGAGTGAAGTTTTGGGATCTAAATATGGAGGTTGGAGGGGCCTTATGAAAGAGGAGATGAATTATAAATCATCTAAGTGGTGGCGAAACTTGTGTTATGTATGTGGCGGTATGGATGCAACAAGGTGGTTTGACGACATGGGGGAATGGAAGATTGGGATGGGTGATAAAGTAAATTTTTGGAGTGATAAATGGTTGGGTGAGCAAACTTTGGCATATAGTTATCCGAGAATGTATATTAATTCTTTGCAAAGAGAGGAGTTTGCTAGTAAGGTGGGTGAATGGGTGGAGGGAGAGTGGAGGTGGAATCTTATTTGGCGTAGGGAGTGGTTCCAATGGGAAGCTGCCGTGAAAGAGAGGTTTGATAGGGAGTTGGCAGGGATTCAAATCCAAAAAGATGTCCCGAATACATGGGTTTGGAAACATGATCAATCTGGAAATTTCACTGTGAGGTCTGCATATGAAGCGATTTATTGTCAGAGATGGGGAAATTCACAAGAGGATATTTTTACCCAGGTGTGGCGGTATAAAGCACCTCCTAAAGTTAATATTTTCGTATGGAGGCTTTTGAGGAATAAATAGCTTGTAACCTCATCATGTTTTGTCTCACAGTAGGAAATGTCGAGACTCAGTAGAACATTTGTAACTATGGTACTACTGGTACCGGTTTATATATAATATTCATTTTGCTGATTAAAAAAAAAGATTGAAACCCTACCGTATAACCGCGATCCCCTCGTAATAGCAATGAAAGATGCGATCGAGGAGATATCTACAAGTAAACAATTTTTTTACATCGAGTGGCTTTGCTATTTTATTGCTTTACTTGAGTATTTCCCAACTATTTGCTGCTTTTATGTGCTTACGCTTCAATCCTGTTAATTTTAGTCAGTTTATCGTACGTCTTTCTTGTTCCATTTTATTAAACTCCTCTACATTTAATATTCTGAACCTATTCTTATAATATCTCAACCCTCTTAGCAGCTGGTAGCTAGTGTGGGGTGTTCAATATTAGCTGTACATGTGATGCAAGTTTGTCAAAGATATTCAAAACATTCTAGTTACACTATATATGGTTGGATTTCAACTCTTTGTTAAGCCTAGCTAGCTATATAGTAGTATTTCTTTAACATTATCCACCCAACAAAAAGGGAGGGAGAAAGCACAATAAGTTGGACTATTTTCTACAACTTATAATTAATTTGGCCTTCAATTATGACGTACTTTTCTCCACTATATATGGTCCTCCCACCTTGCATAGAGCCAATATTGATAGTACATGACAGTGCCACCCCACTAATATATGGGCAATGGCATTGCCATGGTTGCACAGGATCAGGACCACGCTAGCTACCAATACCAATACCAATACCATTACCATGCCGTTACCCATATGCAATATTGCAACTTTGGCACACAACCCTATACGCTAGCTATAAGCCAATGTCACGCTTGACGCTAACCTGTTTTTGTTTATGCTATGCACCTATAATAATATGTATGGTGGAACTGAAACCTAGCTGACTATGTCTCATCACTCATTTGCATCACACACTGTATCATTTTAATTAATTATTATAACACTACTCCGTAGCGGCATTCATTGTTTTTTTCTGCCCCAAAACTAGGGTGCATTAGTTGCTCAATATGATGCTACACCTATGTGGGGCTCCCCATATTGGATTGTTCTGTTCTATGCCTCCACACAACCATGGAGTTTAGTTTGAAATATGTATACACATATATAGGGGAGGTACTGCTTTCAGTCAAATTCACTGTTGCATTACAGGGTGTTCCATCTAAATTTGTGCTTTTGCTTCTCTAATACATGCATTATTACCTAAAGCTTTGTGCAACCGGGGTGTTGAAACCCCCTAAAATCGGGGGGATTTTGGTTTGGTCTTACAAAGTTACAAATTCTCCAACTCACAACAATACGGACTGTCCATTGTTAATATAGCTAGGTGTAGTTGATCAAAAAATTAATTAGCTATTAACAGCTGTTTTTATTTTGTTAACGTGTGGGAAAAATAAATAAAAAAACTATTAAATGATATTTGACTATAGTATAAAAAATTAACATGTAACAAAAAAAAGTATAACAAATTAACATCTTATAAATTCAAGAACTTTAAATAGGCGAATGTTACTTTTATCATTTTAGGAACAAGTGTAAATACTCAATTTTGTTTGAGTATGTAAAAATATTTGAATTATAGAATGGAGATAAAATGGAGAACTTTTGAAGACAAATGAAGTTAATGATCTCATTTTCTTTTTATGTTAGGACAACATGAAGAGATAATATCTTATCTTGAACTATATTTATTGAAATGAGATGCTCTTAATATTGTTGGAAAGCTAAGAAAAAGATTGACAACTCATAATTCAAACATTTAAACCAAAATTGACCTCTATCTTTATAAAAATAGCTCAAAAGTAGATTATATAGACATGGTAGAAGTTCCTTCAACCTCGCTTGAGAAATCTCATATTGGGCAAATTAGTTTCTTGCACTCACTCTCTTGCACCAATCAATAAGGGACATAAAAAAATTGATCATAAGCATAGGGTTTATTGAAGAATTGAGAAAATGATAGTTTAGGAATATTGTGCAAATATAATTTCTAAATTTTTTGGTTAATGATATTTTTAGTTCTTGATAATTTTCTAAATTTTGTTTTTGGTCCCCAACTTTAAAATCAATAATTTTTGTCACTATATTTTTTAAAATGTTCAAACTTTAGTCCCTAAAGCTAATATTTTTTTTTCTTATACAATAATTAAAATTTAGCTATTTCAAAAAATATAAGAATTAAAATCAATGTTTTACAATTGGGGACAAAAATAATTTCTTTTTCAGGGACTAAACACCATTAATCCTTTATTTTTTTATATAATTTAAAAAACATTTAAAAAAAATAAAGTTCTAACAAACGGGTCCAATTAATATCATCGTTTAAAAATAAAGTTATTACCTTCATTATTAATATGAGAATCCATGCATGATTTAAGGTTAAGAATGCTCTATACATTTCGTACAGTAATAGGCAATTCATATGTTACTGTGTGATAATGGCAAAACAACTTTTTGTTCTCCATGCAATTATTATGGTCGACCGCGCGGATGTTATTTCTTGTCAAAAAAACAAACAGTAGTGGTGATGTCTTATGCTAGAGTTACAATTACTTTTAATTTACTCAAGAAGGTGAAAAATAAAGGAGAGGAGAATTATAATTAATACATATCTTATAACTTTATACACACATCTCAATCAACTGATCCCACCCGTAAGGAAAAGAAATCAAATCCTTAGATCCTCAATTTGTGGCAGCAACTTCACAAAGTGCAATAATACTAAAGAATGAGAAGAAATTGAGGAAAGGAGTTTGAATTTGGAGACAGGTCAAGGGCTTTTGGGGCCCAAATGCATGGCCTACCCACAGTCAATATCTCCTCCAAAGCATATAACTTTTTATGTAAAAATCATATCATTTTAATTAATTTAGATTATAGTCAATTTTGCTCCGCAAGAGATTTTTAGATTAGTCTAATTAATTTTTGCACAAGATATCATGCACAGAACTTCATCCAACAAAGTAATTATTATAGGAAGGATGGTGTACTAAAAAAAATTCTAAAAAATTATTTATTAAACTCACTCTTATAATTTTCCCCCTTATTTCTTGAAAGAAACATATAGTCTATTTTTCTTTTGGCAGCTTATGTCTTCTATATAAAGTTTGTGTAGTCCAAGAGGGAGACATTTGAACTACACATTTCATATTTGAAGACAATCTGTACACTCTTTATGTCAAAAAATTCTTCATCCTCAACCTTGGACCCATCCTTGCGTACAATTTCAATTCAATGTCATTTCATTAGAAATTTGAACTACATGCACCTCTATAATTTAAGGAAAGGCTAACCGTAAAACCACACATGTTCTAGCTTCTGGAACAGGTCTTGTTCCAGACTTTTCAGTTTTTATTGATTTTTTTTTTGTCTAACACTACTAATATTTGAATATCACATTCAATATTCGATTAATTCAGGTGAAGTTAGGTAACCACTAAGAGTGACAAATATTTTCCTGACAAATATTTGATTTTTATTGCTGTAGAGGTTTATTAATGAAGATGTTTAACTTTCTATATTATTTTATTGTTGTTATTTTAATAATATTAAATGGGGAATGGGATTCTCTGGTCTCTGCGGTCACTTTTAAAGTGACTAAATAAAATTTTAACCATTCAAAATAAATTTTATATATATAATAAACCCTAGAATTATGACTGCAGGTCCTTTATAAATACATAAAATCATGGTCCATATATCTATAAGAAGTGTTAGCAACATATATACTTTTTATAATATTCTTCTAATACACTTTCTTTTAAGAGGAGTTATAAGGTTTGTCTGATGGTTAAGGGAGAAGGGAAGGAGGGAGAGGTCGTGGATTCGAATCCCACTAACTAACAAAAAATTAACAATTAACAACTAATATTTGCCGATAAAAAGAAAAACACTTCTTTTAAGGGAAAACTTAGATGCAGTATCTAAACATTTGACGACGGAGTATAGTTATTGCTTCCGACGATAACTAATCCGTACCAATATCATGGTCAGCAAAAAAAAAATATCTAAATTTTTTCCTTTCTCTTATTGATTAATATTCTCTTGCAGTTACTTTATTAAAAAATAAAAAATTATGAAAGAATTTCATTAAAGAAGACTTGAAACTCACAGAATTTTATAATTTTTAATCAATAAAAATGAGTATCTTAAAAAAAAGTCTGCTGCATAGTACTATATCAGCAAGCATTTCTCTGTATCAAATTGCTTGTTGCTGGTACCCACAGAACTGCATGTCTTATTTGAGGTGAGGTATTAAACATTTAATTATTGATTGCAGGTTTTATTATAAATGCTTTTTTTTCATTAAATTAAATTATTATAGCAATTAAGAAAAAAAATGGGCATCAAAGTATAATGTCTTTGTCAATTTCTTTAATTACGTATGGAAACAAAAATAAGGTGTTACCGTAATTGTAATAGCCATACACAGAAAATTTTGTTTTCCTTAAAAAATCCCGTTGTTTGAACTTATACCCGTTGGTGGAAGGCTATCAATAGCCATATAGACCATGATTAATTAAGAAAGAGAGGAAACTAAGGAAACCATTTGAAACCACATTAAAGGGGTTTTTTTTTTCTTGGGTCAGAGACCACTCTCTTCCAACCCACTAAGTCAGAAACTAATCCCACTTGCGGTATGTGACTGCTGTTGGTCCAAAGAAATTTTGCACACGAAAAGAATCAAACATGGATTCTTCCGCTAAATAGATTATTTTTCTACATGTGAACGTAGTGGGGTCTTACAATACTCGTCAATGGATTAAAAACGACATAAGTTTACTAGCTTTTATATATATTGTCATCTAATCATAAATTAGTGTATATAATAAGTTTACTAACTTTTATAATAATTACTTTAAAAGTTATTTTAATAATAATTTTTAATTAACAATGTAAAATTTTTATACCAATAATATATAAAAATTAAACTTGAAAAATAAATTATATGAGATGATGGTGGAACATGATGAAACAAGTGGGAAAGCCCTTCATTGTAGCCCTTTCCCTACATTAGTATATTAGTCTAAAAATCTTTTGCCATTTTGGGGAAACTGATGGAGATTTAAGATTCAATTTTTTGACAGAAATGGAAAAAAGGACGAAGAAGAGATATAAAGAGAGTCAGGAAGGTTGGAGCCGTGTGATTAAAGGGATAATGAAGAATAGGTGGGTTTATGCTAGAATGTTGGGTTCATGTGCCAAGAATAGGGATAAAGAAAAATAGACCCTTTTATTTAAAAAAATAAGCAACATTTGTAAGACTTTTTCAATTTTTAATTCTTAAGCACTCAGCACATGATCAATCACGGTTTGAACTTTGAACACACGATGTGAGGCCCAAAGTTATTACAAAGTGTAATTGACTTGTAATGCCTTGGATTCTAATTAAAGTCCATAAAATTAAAGCAAGAGATTTTAGAGTATAACTGACTCAGGGCCACCACTACGCTGTGCCATTGCGTGACCATGAAGACTATTCCAACATTTATATATAGCAATGAGAAGAATATCATCTCAACCCAAAACAACTCAAGTGTGACCAGAAAACCATAAGTTAAATGTTATATATACCCAAAAGATTTGTTTTCAATGAAAACCAAAAAAAAAAGACACTTTATCAAAAGGTGAAATCAATTTGTTGGACATATGCAATGATCAAAAGCTTCCAAAATGGGGTAGATATGATTTTTTACCAAGCAAAAAATGCATAGAATCATTTCCTTCTCATCAATCATTTGGTACTGTTTTATTCATAGAACTAATTGCTAACTAGCTTGCTCCCACTTTGTTGTTGTACTTAATCATGATTTCTATTTTGCCAACAGTGGCACCCTCTAATTGTAAAAAGTCAGAATATGCGCATCTGTAGCACTTGCAGGAGATTAGAATTTTTCTTTCTTCCAGTCTAATTAATTAATAATATAAACCCGTAAAAGATGCGGTGCTGATTGATTAAGATCAAGCAAGTAATTAATTTACTTGCAATGGATGAAGGGTTATTTATTCTTCTTCTTAAAGATATCTTCCCAAAAGTTATTTTCAATCCATATATACCGCACTACTCAAAGGTGCATAATAGAAACATCCAAAATGGTTCTTAAATCTTAAACGCATAAACTGCAAAAGGGTCTCCCCATATGTACTTCACCTAGTAAAAGCTGGCATGTATATATAACTTATGTTGTAATTTTAAGCGTATTATATGTCTAGTTTCAGAGATTGACCTCACTCTGAAGTATATATGACACTCACACACACACACACTGACACGTAACTAACATTCATGGAAAACTATGCATCGGTAAAATATACAGCAACTGTTGGATGAGGAAAAAAAAAAAAAAGACAATTAAATGAACTGAGAAGGAGAAAAAACTTGTTCCAAAAATAATTACCCTCTACCTCAAGGGTCGGATCCAGCGCCGCCCTATGGGAATTTCATAAAAGGGATATAAATTCAACAAAGCTTATAATAGAAACGTGAAATAAGGCAATCAGAGACTTGTTTTTACGATAATTAATAGTGTACTACTATTTCATAGATTGAGAAAAATTATTGGCATCTGTGAAATTGTTTCATAGATTGAGAAAGAACATATATAATATAGAGCTAAGGAAATTGGCTAGCTAGGCATGTGTAAGACAAGAGCCAAGAGGGTTTGAAAAGGAAAAGAATATGGACTTACAGAAATGAGTTATGTGATTCTCTTTCAGCCACAGAATGCATGATGAGTAGTAGTGTTAAGTGTTTGTGTTGTGGTGCAGCTAGCAAGTATGTCCACCAGAAACCATGAGCTAGGCATCATTATAGAAGCCACTAAAGGAGAAATCCAAAGGGATAGCATGATCCCAAGTATTATTGTGAGTGGGAAGAGAGAATATTAAAGGTTGGATTTGGGATCAATGCGATCCCTTTGGATGCCTCCTCCAGTTGCAGTGGAATAACCAAACCTCTCCTATCTTCTGAATTGGTTCAGAGTTGAATGTTGATATGTGAGGGAAAGTGGGTAGGTTTGAGTTTGAGGCCTTTTAGTGTAAAGAGAAACTAGTGCTTATATTAATAAAGACTACTGTTTCCATTATCATTTTTTTTCTTTCTTTTTTTATAATTTTTTTATACTTGTCAATGTAGATTTGCCAAATCATCAGAGATGTTTTTCACAAAATTAAGATATTTTGTTGAATGTAGACCCCATTCCCTATCAATTCAAACACACGGAAATAAATTTTACCCGGCAGTGGGCCAGCTATCCATTATTGGAAATTCCCAACTAGTTGGCTAGCAATTATGTGCTATTGTAATTATATTCTTCGCATTGTTTATCATTAAACGTGGAGATGAATCTCGCGAGGAGGAATTTAATGTCTTGTAAACATAAATACTACTTATTATGTAAGTAAATAGGAGAATCAATAAGTGGATATTATAGGAAGATTTAAAGTTATTCTTTTTAAGAGAATTGCTCTAGCTTGTCTAAAAGTTTTAAGTTTTTCATGAATACAATTGTATTAAAAATTTAGAAGAAGAATTTTATATATCGAACTTGATCTAAACTAATTAAATGTCCAGTATAATGTTCATATGTTGGTAGCAAATTTTATACTTGAGTATTTTAATATAATTCATTAATTTTTATTAAATTCTTCTAACATTTTAAATTGCAATTTTGTTAATTAAGTTTAATAATAAAGTAATTTCAATGTCACTCTATAGTAATTCATTCTATCTTGCACTACAGTTGATAAAAAAATAAAGTTTGAAATCTTTTTGACAATGAAAATAATTGCAAATATTATTAATAGTATTCTATAAACATATTAAAAAAGAATCAATTTTTTTAATTTAGTTTAGCACTTCTAATAGGATATTAATTTCTTTTGTTAACATTTATTCTTGTACTTTGATTTAGGAAAAAAAAGGTCAAAACCACTACTATTAAATTAATGCTTTCTAAAATTTTAATTTGTTTCAAGATTAATACAATATTTTTTTTATGCATTCTCTTTTAATATTTGTTTCAAGAACATATTTTTTTATGCTTTCTCTTTTTAATAAACACCATCAAAATGTATACTTTGAAAGCAAAAAATACACATGTGACAAGTTGTTTAATAATAAAAATACAAAATCAAAGTTGTTTGTCATGTTTTTTTTTCTGCCAATGGGTGGGTGGGCTATTATGTGAATGACCTGTACTCTGTTAATCATGTAAGTAAAGTCTCTAACTATATTTGAGCAAAGGGACTAAAACGAGATTTTTTTAAAATTTTAGGGACTAAAAAGATCAATTTTAAATTTGAGAGACAAAAAACAAACTTACTGAAAATTGGAGAGACTAATTAAAAACATATTTAAGCTTGAACAATATTTAGAAAATACTAAAATTGTTATTTGTCACATAAAATACATGTGCATTGCTCATGTCAACATACTATTTAATAATATACTATTTAATAATAATGAAGCAAATGGAACATATAGAGTTGTCAAATGGGTTGACCCAGTCCAACCCAAATGGCCAAAATGTGGAAAGTGGACACTTACGAACTGCATTTTTGGTTAGGTCAAATTGACCCATTTTTTAGTGTAATTTTATATGAATTTTAAAAGTAAAAGGATTAAAAATATAATATGGGGCCAAATAGGCTCAATTCTTTTTGGGCTTTTAATTTGATAACCTGACACAATTTGATCCATCGGGCCATTGAATCTGTTGAACCGAGCTAATTTTAACAGTTCTAGGAACATAAAATACAAATAGACTAAACTTAAAAATTATATATTTGTTATGAATTATCTATTTGTGGCTGTCCATATATTTTTGTATTATCTTTTATGATCTTTCCTTATTTCTCTTTATCTTTTGTAACTTCCAAGATATCTCTTGTATTTATAAATAGACTACTCCTCCTGGAAAGAATACACACAATTATCATTCTCTCTAGACTCTGGTCTCCTCTTCTTCTCTACTTTACTCTCTACTTTTCTGCTCCGAGTTATATTTTATTTAACACGTTATCAGCACGATTGTCTTTCTTCCACGGGTCATCCACAATTGGTATTGCAACCTGCAAGAAAAGGTCTTGTAAATAATTTGATTGGAGAAAGTTGTTCTTTCAAATTTAGATTTCAAGGTCAGATTTTCTCTTTCTCCAATTTCATTATTCATACTATGTGTTTGATAAAATTTGTGTTCTATTTACAAATTAATTATTTGAGAGTCCTGAAGACTCTATCAAAAAAGAAAATTATTTGAGAGTCCTGAAGACTCTATCAAAGAAGAAAATTATTTGAGAGACCAAGACTCTGAACTGGTTATATTTCTCTATAAAAATATTTTCTCACCAGAAGTGAGAAAATAATACAAAAGTGAAAATAATTTCTCTTACCAGAAGTGAGAAAATAATGCAAAAGTGAAAATAATTTCTCTAACCAGAAGTGAGAAAATAATGTAAAAGTGAGAATAATTTTTCCCACCAGAAGTGAAAAGGTAGTGCGAATAATTTTTCTTCTTGATTTTCTTGATTATTTGTCCCTTGATGTTGCACCTCTTGAAGTTTAGGTGTACTGCTTAACATTTGGTCAATATATTTTGAAACCAATTTATCTATCTGTTTTATCTTTTACTTTAAAAATTAATCTATTTATTATTATTGTTGATATCATCAGCACCTCTTTAAAATTTCGTATATTTATACGCAGTACATTTTACAACCATTATAAATAATGGATTTAGCTTCGTACATTCCTTTAATAAATAATGGATTAAAATTTTGACCTGTTATATGCGTTGCATTTATCTAAAGAATTCAGCCATTTTTTTTCCTTTTATATTATTTTAATAAGCAAAATGTGTGCTACAATGTTTATAAGTGCATTTGGTGGTTTATAATTGATTTTCAGGTTTATATGAAAACATTGCTTTATAAACACATATATGTTATGCGGTGATTTAAAGAGGATCGTGAATCTATATACAGTGCTTTATATGTTATGAACAATACGGTCAGATCAATATCGGGGATATATATTACATTGTTTTATATTAATTTAAAGAAATTACTGATATTGATTAGATGTTTATTCTGAAAAATTGCAAGCTACTATATGTTTATTTTAATTTTTATGATAGTCTTTAAACATGTCAAACCTTGTAAAACTTGAATTTGTGGCTCTTGATATTACGGGAAAGAATTATTTATCTTGGATATTAGAAGCAGAAGCATTTAGCTGCAATGGGTCTTGAAGACTTTATTAAAAAATGGAAATAAAACATCTAATCAAAACTCTATTAGATGCGAAAATACATTTAACTACAATGGGTCTTGAATATGTTTTTAATACATAAATTACATATTATGTGAGAAAGTTTTATTTGTTGTTTTTGTAAGTTCCAATAAAGAAAGCAGACAAAAGTTTTTTCCATATACTGTATGTGAGACTTTCATTTGAGAGATTTTTCGATATGGCCATGGTTTATATATTTTGTTTAGAATATAATTAAAAAATTCTATTGTTGATGAAGTAGACCTTTACACTTTAGCCATGTGCTCCCCTTCTCGACAAATTTTTTTTTTTTAATTTCTTGCCTCCTTGCGACTAAGCAAAACAATGAGTTTTCAATGAAAAATCATGAGGCTCGCCTGATCGATTCTACTCTATTCCCATAAGTGAATGCAGTAATATCTTATTATTATGCTTATGGATAATCTTGTGGTCAAAGCCATATTGTGATCATGGTCGTGGACATGGTCATGAAAGAAGTTAATGATAGTACTATGATAGTTTCTATCAAGAATAATAAAATTTTCTCTTGTTTAGTAATGCGAGAAGTTAATGATAGTACTATTTATGGTACTACAAATATAATTGAAAGCTCTAGAAGAGCTAATGTATTGTTACCTGGAGGAACAAGGTTGCACATTAAGTTTCAAGGATATCCGTCTAAATGGATACCATATTAAAACAAATAATGAAGGAAATGTGAAATATCTTTATATCATGAGACTTAATTATGTATTGAAAAAAAAAATTACATGCCTTTTCTTATAATTTGTACTACGCGAATATTAGTACAATGGAAAAGCATAATGTTGTAAACCAGAAGTTTACAAATCAAAATAAATTTGTTGTTTGGCATGACCGGTCGAACCATCCCGGGTCTATTGTGATGCGAAAAATATTGTAAAATTCATGTGGGCACCCATTGAAGAGCCAAAAGATTCTCCAATGATTTATTATATACTACATGTTCCCAAGGGAAGTTGGTAATTAGACCATCACCAGGAAAATTGGGAATGAATCCATTTCATTTTTTAGAAGGGATACAGGGTGATATTTGTGGACCAATACACCCACCATGTGAACCATTTAGATATTTTATGGTTTTAATTGATGCATCAACTAGATGGTCACATGTTTGTTTGTTGTCAACTCGCAACCAGGCGTTTGCAAGATTGTTAGCTCAATTAATTCGACTAAGAGCTCATTTTCCTGATTATCCAATTAAGAAAATCTGTCTTGATAATGCTGGTGAGTTTACATCTCATGTTTTTAATAAGTGTTGTATGTCTATTGGAATTGATATTGAACATCCTGTAGCACATGTTCATACATAAGATGGACTTGCAGAATCACTTAGTAAACATCTAAAGTTGATTGCAAGACCATTATTCATGTGATCAAAACTTCCAATGGTTTATTGGGGACATGCAATCTTGCATGTTGTAGTATTGATTCGCATCACGCCAACAAGTTATAATTAGCTCTCCCCATTGAAATTTATTGAGCAACTTATTAATATTTCCCATTTGAAAATTTGTGGATGTGATGTATATTCCAATTGTTATACCACAATACACTAAGATGAGTCCTAAAAGAAGGTTGGAAATATATGTTGGGTATGAATCTCCATATGTAATAAAATATGTTGAATCATCAACATTAGATGACTTGATGTGTCGATTGTTATTTTGAATTAGTTTTCCCAACATGAGGGGGAGATAATAAGCAGTTGGAAAAAGGAGATTAGTTTGAATGAATTATCATTATCTTGATCCTCGTACAAAAACATTTTGAACCAAAAGTTCAAAAGATAATTCATTTACAAAGTTTAGCCAAAATAGTGGCTTAATCATATGTATCAACTGCTAATGCTCCAATAAAATTTGATGTCCCTGTTGGACAATATAATATTGCAAAACGAGTCTCAGACACGCATGAAGCGTGGTAGACCCATTGGTTCCAAAGATGAAAAATCCTCAAGAAAAGGAGCTAAAAAGTAAGATGGCTAAATTGAGGTTATGAAAAATTTAAAAGATTTCTTTGACATAATTAATATTTTAGTTCCAGAAGAACTCAGGTACCTGAAATTAGTGAAAATAAAGAGATATCAAATTATGTCATGAATGGTACGATGGAACCAAAATGAAGTCAACGTTGACGAAGTGTTTGCATATAATATAGCGCTAAATGAAATAAATGATATTAAGGATCAAGTACCAAAGTTCATTAGTGATTGTCGACAAAGAAATGATTAGCCAAAATGGAAAGATGCTATTGAAGCTAAATTAGACTCGCTTGCTAAGCGAATCATTTTTGGACCTGTAGTCCATACACCTTGAAGGTGTAAAACTAATTGGATACAAATGGGTTTTGTGCAAAAGCAAAATGAGAATGGTGAAATTGTGAGATACAAAGCACGACTAGTTGCTTAAGGATTTTCACAAAGACCCAATATTGAATTTAAAGAGACATATTCACCTGTAGTGGATGTAAGTATTTTTATATTTAATGGTTGCTCATGAAGGACTCAATTTACATCTAATGGATGTTGTTACAGCCAATTTGTACGGCTCTCTGGAAAATGACATTTATATGAAACTCCCCGAAGGATTTAATTTGCCTAGCAGTGCAAGTTTTAGAGAAGATTACTCAATCAAATTGAATAAGTCTCTTTATAGATTAAAGCAATCAGGATGCATGTGGTACAATCGTCTTAGTGAGTATTTGCTTACGGAAGGATATAAAAATGATCATATTTGTCCATGTATTTTCATGAAAAAATCTGAAAATGGATTTGCCATAATTATTGTTTATATAGATGACATAAATATCATTGGAACTCCTGAAGAGCTTCCAAAAGTCATAGATTGCTTAAAGAAAGAGTTTGAAATGAAGGACCTAGGAAGGACAAAATTCTGCTTGGGATTACAAATTGAATATTTAAAAAGCGAAATTTTTGTGCATTAAGAAACTTATATAACGAAGGTGCTTAAAAGGTTCTATACGGACAAATCACATTCATTGAGTACTCCAATGGTTGTAAGGTCTTTAGATGTGAACAATGACCCTTTTCAGACCTAAAAGGATGAAGAACTACTTGGTCCTGAAGTACCATATCTTAGTGTTATAGGAGCATTAATGTATCTTGCTAATTATACACGACCCAATATATCATTTGCAATTAATTTATTAGCAAGATATAGTTCTTCACCCACACGAAGACATTGGAATGAGTGAAGCACATACTTCGTTACCTTTGGGTCACTATGGACATGGGCTTGTTTTATTCAAATATTTCAAAGTCATATCTAATTGGTTATGCAGATGCAGGTTATTTATCAAATCCTCATAATGGTAGATCACAGACATAATGTTTGTTTACATGCAGTGGTACAGCCATTTCATGGTGGTCTGTGAAACAAACCATAGCAGCAACATCATTTAATAATGAAGAAATTTTAGCATTACACGAGGCAAGTCGTATATGTGTTTGGATGAGATTTGTAATTCAACATGTGCAAGAAACTTGCGGTTTATCCTCAAGAAAAATGGCATAGACGATCATATGCGAAGACAATGTTGCATGTATCGCTCAGTTGAAAAAAGGATACATTAAAAGAAATAGAACAAAGCATATTCTACCAAAATTATTTTTCACTCATGATCTCCAAAAGAATGGTGACATAAATGTTCAATAAGTTCGTTCGTGTGAGAATCTAGCAGATCTCTTTACAAAGTCATTGCCAAGGAAGACTTTTGAGCAACTAACCCACAAGATTAGACTTTGTCGTCTTAAAAATGATTGTCTACATGAGGGGGAGAAATAAATACGTTCTGCACTCTTTTTCCCTTCGCCATGGTTTTGTCCCATTGGGTTTTCCTGGCAAGGTTTTTAATGAGGCAGGGGATAACGTATTAAAGGATGATGTACTCTTTTTCCTTCACTAGGGTTTTATCCCACAGGGTTTTTCCTAGTAAAGTTTTTAATGAGACACATTCTTAAATAATGGACATCCAAGGGAGAGTGTTATGAATTATCTATTTGTGGCTGTCCATATCTTTTTGTATTATCTTTTATGATCTTTCTTTATTTCTCTTTATCTTTTGTAACTTCCAAGATATCTCTTGTATTTATAAATAGACTACTCCTCCTGGAAAGAATACACACAATTATCATTCTCTCTAGACTTTGGTCTCCTCTTCTTCTCTACTTTACTCTCTACTTTTCTACTCCGAGTTATATTTTATTTAACAATATTAACCTTTTTTTCCCTTCTAATTAAGGTAACCTTATTAACTAATAAGCGACTATCAAGTTAGGATAAATGCCAATTAGTAAAACTCATTATGTATTTGATATTTATTTATTTTTACAGTGGTAGTAGTGCAGTTTAAATCTAAAACTTTATATAAACCATCAAATCTCCTACTAGTCGGACCTTAGTAATTAATTATGTGCTTGAAATTAAACTTTAATTTTCTTTTATTCTTATAAAGCGAATTTCTTATTTTAAAAAGGTAAAATCCTTAAAATTTGATTTATAAATTGTACCTTTTTCCCTTTACCTTCTTTCATTTCTCATGTTTACATGATCATTTACATAACAAAAAATTCCACATAGAAAAAGCTATAAATTAAGGAGCTATACCCAACTTCCCTCAAACTAATAGGCTATGATTGCATGTAATGAGTTTCCATGGAAGGCAATAAGAATCGATCAGTACCGGGAATGAGAGAAGGTGTGTGATGCTAGCTCATAGTCATAGTATAGTATAGTGCTGGCATACGAGAAGAAAACAGTAGTCTCCAAAAGCTGTCCCATGCGCAAGACTTCTCATAGTGATCTTATGCTTCCATTAATCAGTTGACGGCTCCAGATTATGATAGATGGTGCTAGATCTTGTCCACACTAAGCAGTAAAAAATGACTACTGACCAATGACCACATTCAATTGGGTCAAAATAAATATTATGATGCTCCATAGACCCTACCACTAAATGAACATTTTATAATGCTCTATGCGATCTCACGTATACACACACAAATTTAGGACGATACTGTCTCGTGTGATTTGAAAGTGGAAGAGTTTTAGTTCAGCTGCGTGACCTCTGAGGGAGAATACATTATGTATATGTGTCTGTTATTTGAAGGACACAAATGTTAGTTCCACCAAGCCTTTGTGAATTGTGAGCTATCGAATGGTACACATTTCGCTTTCAAACATGCACCCATATTTCATTGCTGCCCCTCATTTTTTTTTTTGTTCTCCTTGTGTCCATCTCCCACTAACATACAATTTTCGCTCAGTGCCAACTACCATTCACAGTTCAATCTTTTCTTGTATGTGTTCCACTTTGAGGGTTCAATCAGGATTGGGGTATGACAAAGTTTTATGGTACGTACCTATCACTTCCGGGTGAGGTAACAGACGATGTTTTTCCCATTATATTTAAAAGAGGACATCAACAAATAGCACAAATGACATCTAGAATTGGGATTTGCCTTTCAATTATCACTGAATTGAATTTCAGTTTTTCCACCTTCCTCTTTTTTCTGTGCTAGCTCGTGATGGTGAACCTCGTTTAATTTGTAAATAAATATAAATCAATAGATGAAAATAATTTAAAATCTGGCTTCATCAAGTTGTAAATAAGAATCCACTTTTCTTTATGGCTTACAGTATTGCGATTTAACGAGACATTGATAAATATATAGTTGCTGTGATACATTTGTCTTCCCATCAGTCTCAGATGGTAAAAAGAAAATGATGGCTAATTAATTGTGTATCATGAAATAATGGTGCCAATTTGACATGATAGGTTTGAAAACTTTAGTGCCTCCATATTACAAAAACGTGGCCATATAATTTAAGGCCGGTTTGGGTGGTTATAATTGTAATTTTTAAAAAGACTTAACTACTATGTTTTTAGTTTCTGAAATTTAGAGTTAATTTTAATTCTCAAAATTATAAAAAAAATTATTTTAGTCCCTCAAATTAAAAAAAAAAATGTTTTTGATTCTTAAACACTAAATTTGAGGGACTAAAATGATTTTTTTATATATAAAGTGTTTTTAGTCCCTAAATAGTAAATTTGAGGGATTAAAAACTTATTTTTTCAAATTTGAGAAACTAAAATAATTTTTTAAAATTTGAGAAAATCAAAATTAGATTCACTTCAAATTTTAGGAACTAAAAATATATTAAATCTTTTAAATATTATAACCAAAATCTATATATATGTATAATGGATTTTGGTAATGTGGGTGATAATTTGTGTTTGTATTGAAAGAGTCGTGTAATGGTTTAAAGCTCATTATAATTGTTTTATACGATATAAATAGAGGTGTTGGATTTATCTATAAAGTTAGGTGTTGGTGACCAAAAGATCTAGCTCAATTGATTGAGTAGGATGCATGAGTGTTGTAAATTCTCTGGTACTGTCTTCGATCAATTCCTACAGATAAAAAAAAAAAGTTAGGTGTTGGTTTGTTGCCACTGTGGGAGGGGCAGTTGCAAGTGGTGGTAAAACGGAAGGCGAGTAGCAAGGGTGGAGTGGAGGAGGAGATGCAAAGACTAGGGGAGGGGAATTCATTGGGGGTGGCAGCCAATGGTGGATTAGGGGTGAAGCCAAAGACTGAATTGAGACAGAGAAAATTGAATAAGATTCAAAAAAGACTGAGCAACAGGTGAAGAAAGAGAAACAAGGCAGAGGAAAGTATTAAAAAGGTTAATACAATTTCCAAAAATTTAAAACTAAAACTAGAAAAAAAAAATTCCTTTTTATTCAAACAAGTTTTGCTTTCAAATTTAAGTTTGAAAAAAAAAAATCAAAAACTTATCATCACCCCCAAACTGGACATAAGGAGTTCTAAATTCTAATGTGTGGTGTGGAGCGATTACTAAATCTTCGAAGATCAATTCAAAAACAAAAATCTAAACCTCCAATCATCAAATTCTAAATATATTATATATATATATAGCTCATAATTAATTATTTTTGTTCATGGATCACCTTCAATTCTTCCGCAATTTTCAGCAATCGCGTTTATATATCTCACGTCACGTTTATTGATCATTCTTTCGCATTTTCCAGCTATCGTCTTTAATACATGGGGTCCATCGATGGCTAACCACCCCCTTTTACACATCTTTATAAAATGTTTGAAGCCATGCATGGACCACAGTTCCATTTTTTTTTTTTACAATAGTAATCATGAGATATGAATTTTACACCTCATACATATTACTCAACTACTAATTTAACAAAAAAAAAAATGACTGAAACTGTAATTCTTCTATTTCAACAAGGTTCAAATTTTGTAATAAATTGTCCTGCATGAGAAGAGTTTGTGCAGACGATCAGACAGTGTCCCAACAATCAGTTACCATTAAGAAACCGATTCAAGCAAGTGTTTGTTATAAGTTTTTAGGACAAAGTTTTTTTTTTTTTTTTTTTTTTTAATGTATATGTTAATCTTGACCTAATAAAACTTAATGGGGGTGTGTGTATAAAAAATCGATTACATACGTTTTGGCACTGAGTGTGTTGTGCGGTCCTCGGGCACTAGTCATTAGAAAGTGTTTCACTCGGCCTCCATTTGTGCAGTGTCCTAGTCACGTCAATGAGATATTGTTCTGTACAACAAATTTCAATCCCTGAATGCACCATAAAAATGAGAGATCAGGTGGCACTTGTTTTTGCGTTGAAAAGGGAAGAAATACTCACTCTGCTGGTGCACCCACCTACTGTCTTAGAGGGTCCATGCGCTACAGTTGGTTTTAATTGGTAAAGCAAGCTCATCTGTTTTTGAAAGCATGTCATCTTATTCCTTCAATAACGATAATGATCCAAAACAACTTTCTTCATTTTCCTTTTAATCCTCTTTATTTACTTTTAGAAGAAAAAAAATTAAAAAAAAATCATTTTTGAGTTTATATCCAAGGAAAGAAAAATACATTGATGAGATTATGGCCGGTTATGTGCTGCTGGGGCCAAATATGGCTATGCCAATGTGTGATAGAGGGGGGACCGTCTGAAGACGAAGAGTGTAGAGAGAAAGTGAAGACAATAAAAAAAAAAAAAAACATCTACTTGATCGAGTGAAATTGAAATTATTTTTTGTTTTTAAATAAGATCTCAGCTTTGAATATTGTAATAGAAAAATGTAGTTGAAATGGAAGATCTTATTAAAAATAGTCAGTTAAATTTTCCAACAAAGAATTGATACATATTTCATACTAATAACATCATGAAAACAAAAAAGAAAAGAAAAAAGACGACAGACATCTTGTGATCTAAAGCTTCAATACGTGATTACTCAAAGCATATATTCATATTCTGTGTCCGGAACATGCATTTGAAAGGAACACATAAGTCGCGAACCCCCTTTTTTTTTTACAAATAAAAAATATATTAAATACATTGAGTACAAGTGGTACTCAGTACCAACAGTACGTGATATCCCAATCTAAATTATCTCAAATTCTAAAACTTCTAACAATTTTTAAGATCCAAGCCTTGTGGTCTTTTTTAAAACAAAAGAAAAACACCACGTAATGCAGAAAATGAATAAACATTACAGGATTCTGAGTCTGTAATTATTCCTCTTAATTTTCGGCTTAATTCTGAGCATATAGCACTATATCTTTAAGTAGTTGCACGAAAATCAAATGAATTAATTAGTGTGTTTGGATTGGCAGGACTAAAAACTGGTAACACTATGAAAAATTAAAAACAATTCTATGTTAATTGTCTTTAACGTGGATAACTTAAATTGATTTTGACAACAGTGAAACCAAACTAAACATGCATGCTAGTATCAAATCAAGCATTGGGCAACACATTCGAGTCTTTTTTTTTTTTTATTCTTTTGGTCCAAAGCTAAACATTGAATTCCAAATACGAAGTCCAGCCACGACAATTACTTAAGGCACCTTCTTTTTTTCTTAGTGCACCCCATAGTTTTAAATATTCTCATAATACCTTTATTTATTATAATGTTTTACTATGTGACTTTTTTATCTCGCTGTCTCTCCTTCGCACCCCATTCTTCTTCACTGCGACTCCGAGTAAGGTGTCGTGGTTCCTCCGCATTCACCTTCTCTTTTTGCCACTCCGTCGCCTTCATGGTTGATGTGTTTACTTCCACAAAGTTTCCATTTAAGGTGAAGAAGGTGTCATAGGTTCTTCTGTCGTCCTCCTTCCTCCGTAGACGACCAGGTTTCTGTTTAAGTTCTTCATCTGGTAAGGTTTTTTTTTTTTATGGTATACGGATCAAGCAATCCGTAATTCATTTAACAATGTTACAAAATGATTGGTCCGTAATAGAATATACATTACGGAATGCTCAATCCATAATTATACATTACGGATTGATCAATCCGTAATTGGATAAGAATGATTACGGAATGACTAATCCGTAATTATTGTAATAGAATTATGGATTGAGCAATCCGTAATGTATATTGTATTATGAAATGTTCAATCCGTAATTCTATTACAACAATTACGGATCATACAATCCGTAAGCCTTGTAATACAATTACGGATTGTATAATCCGTAATATACATAAATGAATCATACAATCCTTCCCTTCTCTTTCTTCACTGTTGTTCTTCACCGTTTGACACTCTCCAAGAACGTCGTGCTCCGCTCAATCTCCCACCCCACACTGCCGACAACATCTATGTTTTGCTTTTGGATCTTGTATATTTTTTTATGAGGATGAGGATTATGACCTGCTTTGTTATTTTAATGGCAGCATCTGCGTTTATAAATTTGGTTTGTGGTTAACAATCTATTACTTCTCTCATATCTGGAATATTCAAGGGAAACTTTTTTTTTTTGTTTTGACAAAGAACTTAAAGCTTCATTAAGCCCCAAGGAGAATATTAGAACAGATACCAACCGTCAAACCCAGATTTAGTTTGGATTGAGGAGACTTGAAGTTATTGAAATGGATCCATCTATTTTATTATTATTAAAAAGTCAAATTTATTCATCTATTTCAAAAAATCAAGACATAATTGTGAAAAAAGTCACAATTTTCCATCACCAGCAACCAAATGGAACACGCTAAATAACCTTGCAAACTCCGACGACAATGCAGATCTGAACCACTGCAACCAGAGCACAGACCATGACAGGAGTGCGGTGCACACCGCACTCCTGTTCGTGGTGAGGGACTCGGCACAGTCTCGTACATGAAGCTGTTGGCAGAGGCCGGTGCGAATCTGGACCACCACGATCGGAGCGGCGGTCTCGCGGAAGTCGATCACACATCTCAGTCCCAAAACCTTCTTTCACATCTGCAATGGCGTTAGATTGGAGAATCGATTCACACCATGAACCGTCGAAGGGTCCAGATCTGGTGGCATCGACGCAGAACTTGAAATACGAAAATCTACGTGACATAAAAAAGGTGTGGTTGCGGTTTGCCTATCAATTCATGGTATCCCCACTCAGTTGGTAAAATCTTTTCATTTTTATTTCTTACAGATTATCAAATTCAGAATGTTTAGGATATTCTGGAAATGTATTACGGAATACCCATTCCGTAATATAACAATATATTACAGAATGGGTATTCCGTAATACATTTCTGGAATACCCTAAACATTCCGGATTGCATAATCCATAATGTTCAGTTGTACTACGGAATAGACGTTTCGTAACATAACAACATATATTACGGATTACTCATTCCGTAATATATGTTGTTATGTTACGGAATGCCTATTCCATAGTACAACTGAACATTTCCTTTTACGGATTGCATAATCCGTCAATCCTAAAAAGGGTTCAAAATAAAAGGAAAAAAGGGCAAAACAGTCTATCTAGGTCCTTCATTATTTCCAATGGGGTGCACTAAGAAAAAAAGGAGGTGCCTTAAGCAATTGCCCAGTTCGACAAATTAAAAAATTTGATGTTCCCCAGCGAAGGCCCAAAAGCCCAAGTTTATACCTAGAATGGTAAAACCGTAATTCAAATGCAATTTGTTTTCAAACTTGCCTGAAGCGTAATAAAATGAACAACTTTTTAACCAATAAATCTTGGTCCGAGTGGTACAGGTTGGGTCCCTTAAGCAAAAAAAAAACTTTTTAAACAAGTTTAACTTTTACATACTTCATCTCTAGTGCATGTATGCATGAGCTTGCAAAGTAATTAGTTGCTGAAATTGGGTGCTATCCTTGGTGAAGTTCTGACCAATTCTATTGGTAAAATTATTGATAATTTAGGTTTCAGTTTCAGGGGGACTACAACATTATATCCACATTAGAACATATTCTCAAATATATTTTCTACATTTATATCCTTGTTGCCAGTGTGTATTAGAATCTGCCCTCCCCGGCTACCCCACTTCTCAGAACAACTGTGTAGGCAAGTTTGGCAAAATTTTATGCTACGATTTCCAATATGGATTTGACAGTTCAGGCCAATTTATGCTTTTAACAATTATAGGCCATATTTTGCTTTGGGTTCACTAAGCAGTTTCATTACCTGGGGAATGAATTAGTTTTTCCCTGTTTTGGTCTATAATAGCAACATGAGTAACATGATTAATGAGCTTGAGGGATTCCATGCAGTAGTATTCTATTCTTGCATCATATAGTATTTGTAGCATTTGTGGCGGTTACTTATATGTAAAGTTCAAATGAGTTGAATGAAAAGAAGTATCTTGATGGTTAATATATACCTGCCTACTTCATTCCAATCCTGTCTTGTCCTTCTTTTTTCCTTTTTGTGAATTCCCCTAGTGTGTACTATATATTGTATATATGTATTGAAGTAAACTTGTATTCATTTAATTGACAAATTAGTCTCTGGTGATGCATTGTGCCTTTCAAAGTCTAATGAAAAGTGTATTGCTTTGCAGCCCATGCAGTCCATGGAAACAAATGGGCAGCAATTGCAAAACCTCTTCCAGGTAGAATAGAACAGATAATGCCATTAAGAACCACTGGAATTCTGCTCTGAAGCGCAGGTGTATGCAGCAGAAGTTGGTAGCTTTGAGAATAAAAAAAGCATCCTCTGAAGAAACCAAGCCAGTTGATGATATCAATTTAGTGAATCCTACAGAAGTCAGAACTATTGTGATGAATTAAATATGTAATTTATTTTAAATTTAAAATGTTTAATTATTAACATAATATCATATAATTTAACAGTTAAATTTGTTAAATTTTAATTTATAAAAAATATTGAATAAAATAAGGAATTTCCATTATTATTATATAAAATATTTTAAAATAAAAACAAAAGAAGAAAAAGACACATGATAGAGGTAAAGAAGACAAAAAATGTTATCCTTTTTACGGTGTCGTATGTGCTGCTAAAGAAAAAGCTTGTTCTATTTTTAGGTCACCTCATCTTATTCTATTTTTGGGTCATCTCATCCACAGCAATGACAAGTATTTTTTAGGTTAAATTAATCTGTATTTTCTTATATTTTTACCAAATTTTCAATTAGGTTCTGAACTTTTTTTTTTTTTAATTGGGTACCTGAACTTTTTTTTTTTCGATTGGGTCCCTCATCTAATTGTTGTTATAAAAAACTAACCGCAAATACTTAATTAGAGGTACATACAGTGAGTTGATGCTTCTGAAATGTGTTATAAGTAGAGCTGTCAAATGGATCGGCCCTAGCCCACATGGGTTAGGGCCAAACTGGCCCATAGGGTCAAATGGCCCACATAATAAATGGCCCATAGGGTTAAAAAGCCCTTAGGGCTAGGGCCAACCCATGGGCCAACCAACTTTAAGAAATTAAAATTTCAAAAGTTAAGAGAAATTTTACTTGTGAGCTAACACTGGCCAAGGTCGCCCGACAATTGATTTGCTTGAGGTCGGTCTAAAATTGTCACGGCAAATGTTGGCCGAAAATTGCAGCGGTCGATGACGATCAAAAAATATTTTCGGTCGAGGTAGGCTTAAAATTGTCCCGATTGACGTCAGTCAAAAATTCCCTAGGCCAACATCGGCCGAAAAATAGCCTTGGCCGAGGTCGGCCGAAAACCTCCCTGGCCGAGGTCGCCGAAAATCACCATGGTCGAGGTCGACCAAAAACTGTCGTGGTCGATGTAAGATGAAAAATAACTCTGGCCGAGGTCGGCCAAAAACTGTCCCGGCTGACATCACCCAAAAATTCCCCCAGCCGACGCCGGCCGAAAAACAGCCTTAGTCATGGTCGGCCGAAAACTGCCCTGGTTGAGGTCGGCTGAAAACTGCCTCGGCCGACGCCACCCAAAAACTCCCCCAACCAACTTTGGCCGAAAAATAGTCCTGGCCGAGGTTGGCCAAAAACTGCCCTGGTCGAGGTCGTCCAAAAACTGTTGCGGTTGATGTCGGCCGAAAAACATCCATAGTCAAGGTTGGCCGAAAGCTGCCCTAGTTGAGGTCGATCGAAAACTGCCTCGGCCGACACCACCCAAAAACTCCCCCAACCGACTTTGGCCGAAAAACAACGCTAGCCGAGGTTGGCCGAAAACTGCCTAGTCGAGGTCTACTAAAAATTGCCGCAATTGATGTCGGTCGATAAACAGCCTTGACAGAGGTCGGGCGAAAACAGCCCTGGCCAATGTCGTCCAAAAACTCCCCCAGCCGATGTCAGCCAAAAAACGGCTCTGGTCAAGGTCGACTGAAAATTGCCCTGGTTGAGGTCGGCCGAAAATTTTCCCGGCCGATGTTAGTCCAAAAATAGACTTGGCCGACGTCAGTCGAAAACTGTCCCCGCCAACGTCGTCGAAAACTGCCTCGACTGTCAACCGAAAATTTCACTGTTCTAGGTCAACCAAGAACTGTCCTAGCTGAGGTTGGCTGAAAAATGTCTTGGCCAAGGTTGGTCGAAAGAAGCACTAACTAAGGCTGGCCGAAAGAAATCCAGGCGAAGTTGGATGAAAAATACCCTAGCCGAGACTGGCCAAAAAATGCCCTATCTAAGGCAAGCCGAAAGATGCCTCGGTTGAAGTCAGCCGAAAAATACCCTAGGATTGGTCAACTGAAAAAATATTTTTGAAATTGTTATAATTTGTGGGCTGACCCTTCAAGACCATAGCCCTTGCCCTTTACATAGTGGAGCTTTGTGGGTTAGGGCTTGTTTTGGCCCTTTTATTAAATGGGCTAGAAAACTTAGGGCTATTATAGTGGGCCAAGTGGGCTGATCCTAGGACTTAGGGCCAAATTGACAGCTCTAGTTGTAAGCACAACTGAATCAATTCTGAAAGATTTCTGCAAAATTTCAACTTCTACAGGTCAATTTAACTCAAACATTTTTTCACAATTATTTGGCTCTAAAGAAGGTTAAAACTTTGCAGAAAACTCTCAGAATTGACTCAGTTGAGCTTACAACACATTCTAGAAGTATCATTTCATTGTCTGCACCTCTAATTAAGTGTCTGCGGTAACGACAATTAGACAGAAGGACCAAATTGAAAAACAAATAAAAGTTTAGGGACCCAATTGAAAAATAAATAAAAATTCAGGGAACCAATTAAAAAAAATCAATAACCTAATTGAAAAATTGCTAAAAGTATAGATACCTACATAATAATTAACGTATTTTTTTATAAATCCCGCTTTTATTTCATTTTATTGAACAGGTCTTTTCACATATGTGGCTAAAGAAAAAAGGGATCAAAATCAAAAGTCTTTTAGTAACCTTTACTATGTCAATTCCCTGCAGTTCAAAATTAAACTGCACAAGAAGCACTAAGAGCATCTTTAGTGCTAGAATCGAATTTGGGTTCTTACCACTTTTAAATGAGCCCTTTAGTGACATGTGGATTTTAAGAACTTTTGGACTATTTTTCTCCAGCACTAGACCAAAATTTAAGTTCTTAAGTTAATTTTGGTGGTCCTACCGTATTTTTCATTTTTCTTTTCTCTTTATCCTTTCCACCCCACCCCATCCCGTTTGCTTCCTTTTCTCCGCCACACCATTCTACCTTCTGTTTCTCCACTCTCCTCTCTTTCATTCTCCCTTCCTGTTGCCCCTCCGCGCTGGCCACAAAACACCGCCGCACCACTCCAACTCCTTCATCCCCTCTCCGTCATGCTAGTGATCGGTCCATATCTGCAACTGCAAATCACGGGGGTCCAGATCTAATTTTCCCTCTTAATTCTGTTAAGATGAAACATTAAAAATTAATATTTTATTGCAAGTGGTTGAGTTCTTGAGGGTTCTTGTAGAAGAACCGTTATTCCACCGTGGAGAACTATGGTCCCGCTCCAATGGGAGTTCCTTGAAGAACGGTTCTTGCACATAAGAACCTGTGCCAAGAACCGTTGTTGGAGATGGTCTAAATGTATCCAATACTAGAAAATATATAAAAATATTATCGTACTTTATTTTAATTTCTTAAATTATCTTTAATCATATTTATTAGATATGATATTCACATTTGAATTAACCTAAGGATATTTTTAGAATGTTAATACTAAATAGGATTGAATTAATTACATTTACTTATATTTCAGTCTATTAAATATGAGCATTTTTCTTATATTTAAATTCAGAGAAAGTATTTTTTTCATTTGTTTTAGTTCTTTTTATTCAAAATTTAGAAACTAAAACTAATTAAAGATTATATATGTAAGAACTAAAACAAATTAAAAATATTTGTGTAGAATTTAAATGTATATAGAACTAAAATGTAAAGATCGTACAAATATAAATTAAACTAACAATTTAATCTCTCTCTTTCAGAAATTATTACACAGTTGATATATAACATCATTAAATTTCTAAATTTATAAAGAAGAGATAATAATATGTTATCATGTCATATAAAAACCATAATTTCTCTTTCTATTGTTTTTCATCTCTCCAGTGTCGTAAATTTTTTCTTCTCTGTTTTTTACTATTTTCTTTTTTATTTATTTGATTCGAAACACATGAGTCCTGATAGTAAAAGCCAGCTGCTACTGCCACACTGCAGTACAGGTGTTGCTTAGACACTGACATTTCACATCACTCTTCAGTCTTCCCTCTGCTTCTTTCGCAGATTCTCGGCATGAAACCTGCGACTTTTTCTTCTAACTTCTAACCTTTGCATTGCTTGCTGGCTGGTAGTATTAAGTATTAACTACATGAAGGT
The DNA here is from genome assembly GCA_026413185.1 of Pueraria montana var. lobata. NCBI lineage: Eukaryota > Viridiplantae > Streptophyta > Magnoliopsida > Fabales > Fabaceae > Pueraria > Pueraria montana. The sequence continues at coordinate 60,180,030 of CM048655.1, read as the reverse complement.
CCTCAAAATGTCGGTTGCAGATGACAAGTCTCAGTCTCACGTTGTTGTTGCCGATGCCGACATTCACAATGGTTGTCCTCCCCGGACCTCGGTCGGCGGCGAGGGCTGTTCTGACAAGGAGATTGTGCCATTGTCTGAAATTGAGAGCGTGGAGGTGGATCTGGTGGTGCCGGATGTGAAGGTGCATTTGGATATGGTGAAGAGGAACTGCAGGATTTGTTACCTCAGCATGGACATCACCAACCATAACAGTGAATCTGGGAATGCCACTCCCATTGAGCTGGGATGTTCTTGCAAAGAGGATTTGGCTGCTGCTCACAAACACTGTGCTGAGGCTTGGTTCAAGATCAAGGGTAACAAGTAAGTGCATTGTCAACAAAGCCTCATTTTTTTTATTTTTTTTTTCAAATAACCAGGGTCTGTGTGTGATGGAAATTCAGTGAAGGGTTCCTTAGTTACATCGTGTTTTGATGTAATTTTATGATTCTTCCATTATAAGCTCTCGGTCTGATTCCATGTTGGAAAGTTGGAGAATCTTTCCCTTCATGGATTGTTGGAGGAACTGTTTTGTCATGTGTATGTTTTATTCATTGCAGGTGCTTTTAAATTGTATAATTGCATACATAGAACTGTTAAATTGTACTTATTCTAGTTGTAAATTGGTCTGGTTTTTCTCTATTGGTTACCCGCGAATTTGATTAAACTGCTGGCAAGTCTGAAAATTCCATGTGACATTCTCACTTCTTTTGTTATTCTTTTTCTGTCATTTTGGTTTGTAGTTGTGCACTATGTTCCGTTATTTGTGATACAAGGCCTGAAGGACAAGCCCCCTATTTGATGGTTAATGTCATTGACTTATTTAATAGGCTGCTCAACTATCATATACTAGTTGGACCATGGAGAAAGTAACAACATACTTGTAACATTTGGCAATCCTTTTCAGATTGTGAAAGAACTATCGATATTTTACTTAGTTATATACCTCCCGTGTGTCTCAGTTGTTTATCTTTAGACACGGTTGTTCTGTCACTATTTTATCCCACACAAACACACGAGGGAACAATAGAAGAAAGGATACCTAGTGGATCTTATGCTGTTATTTATGAAATTATATATTCTAACCTTAGACTGTTTACTGTGATTCTGTGAACATGGTATGAGAAGCATCTCAGAAACTCTAGCTAAAATGCTTGATTATTGGTTGGTTTGATTCATATGCCTCTGCCCCTTTTTTGGGTAAAATATGGCTCAAACATGAATTATTTTCTTTTAAAAGACGATTGCAACACAATAAAGAAATGGAAATTCATGATAAATGTGGTTTCAACCTTGTACCGTGATTTTAAACAGTTTTGCATGTGCTTTTGATTGGTAAAGTCCAAAGGGATAAAAATGTTTTAATGCTTGTCATATCATTGGTGGTACTCTGTTGTGCTTCTATTACCTTGGTAAAGTCCAAATGTATCTCAATCTATTACCTTCCTTATTGTTGATATGTTTCTGTTAAACCTTGCAGTTGGTTTACTTGTACTTCTGTGTTCAAATTTATCATAAAACTTACAATTTTTACTTTCCTTTTTTTGTTGATAAAAATTAACAGAATTTGTGAAATCTGTGGATCCATTGCACGCAATGTAACTGGTGTAGTTGAAGTCCAAACGAATGAACAGTGGAATGAAGCAAATAATGATGGCTCAATGGTACCACCAACTGGACCTGCCCCCCCAGCAGAAACTCGACATTTCTGGCATGGTCAACGGTTCCTGAATTTCCTTCTTGCCTGTATGGTCTTTGCTTTTGTCATATCCTGGCTTTTTCACTTCAATATGCCCTGATGAAATCTTGAATCTTCAAAATGAAGGGGGTAAGATGAATGATTGAGGGTTATTACACAAGCCTATGGCCCCTGACACAGGTACCAAAATCAACTCCAGTGTCCCCATGCTTGATTGGAGCTTGTTTTTTGTTTACATGCATCATGTGTTCATGTATGTACCAGTATCAGGAACGGTTATAAGTTATTTGTTTCCATACCTTGATCTGTCTCTGTTGTAGTAATCTTGGTTATCTCCATGTATAAATGTATGGAAAAATATATTAAGAGACTGTATAGTATGTATATATATTTTACTATATATAATGCAAAAGTTTGGATTTTTCCCTTTTATACTCTTTTTGTTTTCAATCTGAATCGAACGAGCATGTAAATATTTGCTAGTGGTAGGTTTAAGTATGAGCGAAATAAAATGAAACCAAATAGAATATATTTATTATATTACTATTTATTTAGACATAAAATAAGGTAAAGTTTGTATTTCATTATTTAAGTTAATGTTCAGTTAATAAGACTAATTGATTGGTGTAACCTGTTGGTGGTCCAATTTAACTTGTACATTTGGTAATTCAAGAACAACATTTTAAACCGGTGGAGTTAGTCATGAACCACTATTTACAGGGAGAATCAGACCCATTTTATTCATAACTCATTATTCATGCCATTGCTAATTAAAAATGAGACAACCTTTTCCAAGAATCAAACCTATGAGCCCCAGCTACATGCACGAAGTGTTAACCACCAGGCTGCGGATCTTCTTTGTTATAGATATGCTTTTCATTATATTTTTTTATAAGCAAAAGTTAAAATTAATAGGAGCACAGGGGTAATCTAACCCTTGTATAAAAACTAAGCCTCTACATCCTTTAAAGAGAGGATTTAAAAGTTAATAAATTCAGTTGGACACGTACACCAATTGGAGAGCAAAATATTAGAAATACCCCAGATTGTGCAATCAATCAGAACCAAGACCTGAACTCAATCAAATCTGTAGTATGATATTAATTGCATATGTACGTGTAGCGTTGCAGTGAAAGAAAATCATGATCATTTTGATTTTGAATGTAAAACTATTTGGTATCACATCAGTGTTTTCATGTTTTTTTACGCAATTTTGGGAGGTTCATCATGCAACCATACGTGTTGATTATTACACATCACCCACAAACTCTACTAAAAATTATATTCATTGCGTATGTTCGGTGTAGCGGTGCCGTGATAGAAAATTGTGTCTATTTTGACTTTTAATGTAAAGCTCTTTGGTATCATATCAATGTTTCCATGTTTTTATGCGAGTTTTGGAGGTTCTTTGCGCAACCAAACATGTTGATTATTACACATCATCCTCAACCTCTACTAAAAATTATATTAATTGTGTATGTTTAGTGTAGCAATGCGGTGAAAGAAAATCGTGTCCATTTTGACTTTGAATGTAAAGCTATTTGGTATCACATAAGTATTTCCAAGTTTTTTTATGCGATATTGGGAGGTTCATCGCGCAACCAAACATGTTGATTATTACACATCATCCACAAGTTCTACTAGAAATGATATTAATTGCGTATGTTCAGTGGTGTAGCGGTGCGGTAAAAGAAAATTGTGTCCATTTTAACTTTTAACGTAAAGCTATTTGATATCACATTAGTGTTTCCATGTTTTTTTACGTGATTTTGGGAAGTTCTTTGCACAACCAATTAAACATGCTGATTATTACGCATCATCCACAAGCTCTAAACCATGAAATGTCGCAACATTTGCCAAGACATAAGAATAATGAACAAAAATAGAAGATGGAAGGACTATAGATAAACTGAGCGGAAAACTCCAAACCTTGTGAGAAATAGTATATATAAAGAACAAATGAATTGTGGACTTCTCCCCAAAAAAAACACAAGATACAGAATTTAAGTCTGTGATAACCTTCCTATGGAAAAGGTTCAACCTAGTACGTTGGTTAGCCAACACTACATGCTAAGAAAATGCAAGGACCTTGTAAGGAGCACAACATCTCCAATGTTTTTTTTTTTTTTTCAAGAGAGCTAAATGGGAGCTATAACCATCTCACCCAAAGAGACGTGCTTATTATCGGACAATAAGGACAACCTAGTAAAAGGCTCTTTATAGCTTTTTTCACCCATCCACAAATCATGCCAAAAGAAATGTTTGACTTGTGCAAAGATGATGAATTATCATCATCAATACAACATAAATCTTGGCAACAAAAAAAAGAATTTTTCGGCACCACTTATCAACTTGACAAATAGAGTTTAAATTTACATGGCTGGACAATAATAAAGGACGATACGATCATGAATCGAATTTGATGTGTGGTGTGGCCCTAGCAGTTCAGGGTCGTTACAATCATGGATCGAATTTGATGTGCATTCCAGTAAGATTTATCTTGGGGATTGCTATTCTCACCCCACAATTTACTATTCTCACCACCCACGTGGGTGGTTTTTTTTATTGATTTCCCAAAATATCCTTATACAACGGAATCGTGATTCAGTTGAAAAGTGTGCAATGGAATCACGATTCCATTGTACAAGGGGGTGAAACAAATTTATATAACGGAATCATGATTCCATTGTATAAATTTGTTTTACCCCCTTGTACAACGGAATAGTGATTCTGTTGCACAATGTTGTACAAGTGTATAACGGAATCGTGATTCCGTTATACAGATTCCGTTGTACACTTGTACAATATTGTACAACGGAATCATGATTCCGTTGCACATTTTTTTTAATTTATTCTAATTTTTCCTAAGTTTTTTTTTTATATTGAGTAATATTTTTTGAAATGTATAAATTTAGGTTTTAAAGACTTGGCCAAAATAAACATACCAATTTAATGCACATTGGTTGATGTATCTTATAGGATTAATATAGACCATTGGTTTTAAATACTTGACAAAAAACAAACATAACAATTTAACATACATGTCAAAAATCCTATATTTAACATACCAATTTAACATACTTGGCAAAAATCCTATACTTGGTTGATGTATCTATGATTTTAATAGAGAAATCGTTCCTTCTTTCATTATATTACCAGGCGCGCGCGTGTTATTTATAGAGTTTATAAAGAAAAATATAATAAACTAAAAACATCAACATCATTTATATAATAAAATGTATATACAAAATAAAAGTTTAGATACAAATATAAAAAAATACATCATAAATCAACCGCCTCTGCGGCTACCGCCTCGGCGGCCACCGCCCTTGGTCCTCCTCCTCTGTCTGCGTCCTTGGCTGCTGCACCCAGCACCTAAGCCACTCTGTGCTATGTGCAATAGCCGCTGCACCAACTCATGGTCATGCGTGCCCTCAGGAATGGCTCTGGTATGCAACAACCTATCTGCAATCGTAGACATCATCCGGTACCGATCCTACATAAACGAAAATTAAAATTAATAATTTCAAATCGAAAAAAATGTAAACAATTATGAAAAAAGTGTTTGCATTACATTACCTCGCACGAGTAATCTACACCATCTACAAACTCTGGCAGAGGGTCACCAGGCTGAGGCTGAAGAATGGGGTCGGGCATACATACTGGGCTCCGTGCTACCTCTCCTTCCTCTAGCGGAATCACATATGGATGTGAATGCTCATAATACCATGCTAAGTAGTTGGAGGTGCAGGCCCATGGAGCATCCTCTGACACATGCTCACCCAGCTGCACTGTATGCTGCTCCCACTCGGCCCACGTCTGAATGGATGTTTCAAATGGAGGACGAGGAGGTGGTGGTGGAAGGATCCCCTGTACGTAGTCGAATTGCCTCAAAACCCTCTCTGGCAGATAGGGTCGCATGTCTGTGCCACACCTTATGTGACTAGAATAATATGTCTGCTCCAAGAAGGGTCTCTCAACGACAGTCCTGTATCCATCATTATATGGGGACCAGACGACGTCCTCCATCTGCAACATATCCAGCAACCGTCTGGTCCCCCAGGCCTTGCCGGTACCCCTCGTCGTCCTCCATCTGGTAGCAAAGGGAAGCCTGGGGTCATAAGCGACATGCTCCCATCCGCCAACTGATGGCAGATGTGCAAACGCCCATGCCTGTAAATTAAAGAAAACAAATTATGTTAACATTTGTATTAAAAATTACACAAACAAATATGTAAACAACAAATAAATAATTTCTTACCATTAGTAACGTCATACAACCTCCACACTGCTTGCTCTCCCGCAAGCTCACATAAGAGAGATGGTCGTAAAGATACGCCAATGCAGATACTCCCCAAGCATACTGGGAGCAGGTGGACAGATCGCTGAGGTAGCAGAGATAGAAAATGTTCACATGTGTGGAGCTCTTGTCGACGAAGATGGTACAGCTGAGCAAGTGCAACAAGTACGCCCGTGTGACCCACACATATGATCCAGATTACACATACTGTAACATCCTGAAAATTACAACCCAATAAGTATGAACGTGAGAGATTTAATTAGAAAATTTTCTTGTTGGGGAGAATTGTAACGTTGTAATTTTCCTAATTGTATGATTAAGTGTTTGATTAATAATGAAAGAGAAAACTAAATTTAAATTATGTTGACTGATATAATAAATAACTTAAGTTCTATGTTTTGTTATGTGCCATAGTGTTATTGTGATTTTTTTTGTCTTTTCCGTGAGTTCTGTAAGTTGTAGAAAGAGAAAAAAAATAATAAGAGAAGGGGATGTCCTTAGAGGAAGAGTGACTGCAAATAGTAAAACTTCAAATTTTATCCAAATACTTAAAGTGAAGAGTTTGCTTCTTTCTCTCATTCTGTGTTCATTGCACCCGAAGCTCTCTCTTTTTTTTTTTTTTCTCTCCTGGTCCGAGAGCTACCAAGGGAGAAGGGAAATCATATTTTTGTTGCTTGGCTGGTTGCATACAAGGCTTGGTGGTTCACTCTTAATTACCAACAACTCATCTTCTCTTCTTCTCTTTCAGCTGAACCAAAAATCCAAGGTGAGGGAGACTCTTTGTGGATTCTATTTTTAGTCTAAGGGTAGTTGAGAGTTAGGGGACTCAATCACCTACAGCATGCATGCCCCTCTTTGGTTGTTGTGTGTGTTTGTTTGAATGTTTGAATGTAAAAAGTTGATGAAATGGGTTTGAAACCCTTGGCAGTGGCTGTGTGAGTGCATGTCCTGGCCTTAGTGTTGTTTTTGTTCTTTTGAAACTGAGTGGGAAGGCCCCTGGAACAAGGGAATCCATGCCCAATTTTCGTAGAATTAATTGATGAAGGTTGTATGTTGAAAACAAACTCCAAAACAATGGAACAGTGGCTGTTAGGTTCGCGTGTCCCTGGACAGCTCCCACGGTTTTGTGATTTTTGGAAGATATAACCGTTGGTTTTTCATGAAATTTGTTTTGAATGAAAAGAGACACAAAAAGGAACAACTTTTATTTTGACACCATGGAGATCAAATCTCGTATTGAAGTTCATCCGTAGCTTTCAAAATGGATGTTCTGTTTTCAAGTTTCCCTGGAACTTGTCTCGGTTTTTCTCAAATTTCCACTTGTGTGCTTAATGTTTCTTTTTAGTTTTTGAATCATTCAAAACTAGACAAAACAATATTTTTAACCATATAAATTACAAAAATTATCATGTCCAATTTCTAAATTAACCTTTTAAAAAGAAACAGAGCAAGGGCTTTTGAGCTCTGTTTTGAGTCTGAAACTTAGGCTGTTAGAAACAAATTTACTGGGAAAAATAGGGAAATAATTTGGAGGCAAGGATTACCTTTTTAGAAAGATAAAGATGTTACCTTTCTACTGTAAAAATTTCAGCTTAAAACAAGTTTGGGAAGTGGGAGAAATTTATATTTCTTTGAGCTATGTTCAGTGAGCACTCAAAATTCAGGGCTGCTGACTTAGAAATTTTTTATAAAATTTGCTAGATGTTGATTTTATAAGTGGGATACCTTTCTATAAAATAGATTTCAAGAGCTTCGATTTGATATAAAAAATTTTAAATTCCGAGGTCATTTGTTAGTATCAGTGAGAGCTCACATTCAGTACTGCCAATGAAAATTTGACTAAATAGTCAAATGTGATTGTTAACACTTGTAATTTTATAACTTTACCTTCAATTAATATTTTGATTCTGTGAGATAATGGATAAAATACAACCAATATTATGATTGATTCATTCAAGTCTCAGGGAGGAAAACCTTGAGTATTTGATACTTGAAAGTGTGATTTTCTCTGTTTTGGTGATACGGTCTTGTGGTGAATTGTTTGATGGTGTGATGTGATATGATGTATTTAAGCTTGAGAGATGATATTCTACCTTTAAAGGTGAATATTCATCAATGTGCTATGTGTTGAATAATTATCTGTGACTTGATTCATTATACAAATTAACTGTACTATGTATATTGTGGACTGAGACCTGGGGGTGTGAACCCTGGGCATTGTGGAAAAGTTGTGTGCGCATGATTTTGATGTGTTTTGGATGTGGAATGTGGGGACGAGGATTAATAATCTTCGTGGGAACAAATGAACTCCATGCTAAGCACATTTGTGGAAAACGGTGATGTTGTGATCCTTGTTTTGTGTTGGTGATGATCGAATGAGAAGGAAAACATTTCCGTTGGGGGTCATGTGTGACTGGTGTAGTGGATAAATGCTACGCGTTGATTCAGAAGGATAATCTTACGTGACCGGAAGCCAAATGGGCAAGTGTTGAGAGGTCGTGTGAAGGCTTTATCTACGGTGAGCATTGTGCTTGTGAGATGACGGGGTCGTAATATTTAACCACTGTGATAGTGGGGGAGTTGGATCTCCGTGTTGTATGTCTGGGACATATGTTGTTTGAGGACCGCCGTCGAGTATCTTTGGTAGAAAAGCCCACACAGACCTATAAAAGACGAATCCCAATAGGGAGAGTGGTTGAGAAGTTAGTCCTCGGAGTAATGGATGACCACAGTTGGTACCTAGGAGATGATCGTAAGGCAGGTTGTTCTTGGAGGGTAAGGCACTGAGTTGTGACGACAGATCACGTAGCTGACTCGGCCACCCTGAAAAAAATACGAGACATCATCAGTTGGTGAGAGACCGCCATTTTACCATGGTGAAGGCTGTACTCCCAACAGTCATCCAACTCAAAAATGTGTAAGACCACTGAGTTCTGGAAGTTTCAGTGGCAGCTGGCCAGTGTGAAATAATTTACAAGAATAGCTGTGGAAATGAATAGGTTTCGGGTGTGACCGTTAGAGAATCACATCGTGGTGGCTAGTAGGATTGTGTATGTGACTGTGAAGTCGTTCTGTGTACTGCTTGATGAAGCAGAGAGTTTACCCTCTATTTTTTTTTTAGGAACCGGTGGCAGTACCTGTAGATGTCATAAAGACATTATCTTCATCAGCTTCGTCATTTTTCGTTTGGAGGTTGGTCTAACATGCAGGGTTGGGTTTAGATATGACTGCTCTGAGACTAGGTTTTCCCTTTTTATGTATTTGAATATGGGTAACCTTAGGTTTCAGATTTGTGGTATGTACATTCAACTTTCGTAATCTATTACCCTATATATTTGGAATACCCTTTGGAAATGTACATATTACTATTACTCTGGAAAATATTTGGGTTATGAAAATCTCTATTTCATGTATATATGTATATTTTATAGCTAGAGCTATTTACTTTATTAACTTCATAGTTTTTGGACAAATTAAAGTTAGTTAACATGCCTATTGAATTAAAATAAGTTTAAAAGTGAGAATATATGTAAACCTGGATTTAGGGTGTTACACATACCTCTCATATAACTCCCTCAGCCATATGAGACGTACCCTAGCTCCTGCCGTCGTAGCAGCATCAGCCTCATCGTCAGACCCCAGGCCTAGCATGGTCCTCAGCAACATCCTAATGTCAGCCTTTGAAAAGGCGATCGCTGGGCCGACAATCTGCTAGCCTGTAATAGGCAACTACAGCAGACATGACACGTCATCCAGAGTGATGGTCATCTCTCCAACGGGCAAGTGGAAGGTGCATGTCTCCTGATGCCACCTCTCAATAAAGGCATTGACGAAGCCTTTATTCGCGATATATCGCGCATGATAAAGGCCCGTCAAGTCAGGCTGATCCACGTATGCCTGGACTTGTGGCTGGGTAGGGTAGGAAATCAACTTCCCAGTGTGGCCGACCACCTTCAGCTCCTCCCGAGGCTGATCAATCCAAATATGTCCAGCGACGTGGTCCTTGTAGGACCCCAACAGTGTATCAACTACAGGACCACCAGGAAATGGCGGTCTAATGATCCGGTCAGCAAACGGGATCACTGGGACTGCTGGCTGTGGTACCTCCGGTACCTCTGCATCAGGTTGTGGCATGTCTGCCTCAGCATGTACATGCTCTACATCCTCTGGCTCATCGTGATGTACTCCTCCAACAGCACGAGTATCATCTGCCCGACGACGACGAGTAGATGCTGTCACACATCGCTGGTCTACCCTGGATGCCTGGGCAGGCTAACCAGCATTTGCAACAGCATCTTACTCCAAAGTGGAGGGATCCTGTCGGCGATCGTACGAAACATACTTCGTCCGAGCCATAATAAATCTGCAAAAAATTAACTAAAATACTTAGAACTCGATAAACAAAAAATAAAGTCAAATACTATATAACTAAATAAACAAATAAACAAACTAACTAACACTGTAAATATAATGCATTTAAAAATATAAAATATAAAAAATATTAATACTTTTTTTAATTAAAAAAAATTATTCAATTAAATAATAATTTTAATTTAAAAATTAAATATTAAAAATAATACTGTAAATATATAATACAAATATAATTAAATATTTTGCTTTTAAAAAAATTTACTTTACAAATTCAAAATTCAAAATTTTAAAAAAAATTCAAGCAACACAATGGAATCGTGATTCCGCTGTGTTGACGATTCTGTTGTGTTGCTTGAAAAATCAAACAGTACAATGGATTCGTGATTCCGTTGTACTGTTTGAAAAATCAAACAGCACAACGGAATCGTGATTCCGCTGTGTTGTTTGATTTTTCAAACAGTACAATGGAATCGCGATTCCGTTGTACTACGTTAAATTGAAAAAAAAAAATAAGGGGGAGGGGACGAACATGTTGCCTTTGGGGAGAAAGGTGAGGGAGAGACGTTGTGAGGAGAATGGGGTGAGAGGTGAGAGGTGAGGGAGAGACGTTATGAGGAGAATGGGGAGAGAGGTGAGAGGTGAGGGAGAGACGTTGTGAGGGAGAGAATGTGAGGAGTATGGGGAAGGGGGTGAGAAGAAGGGGTGGGTATGGGGCGGGGAAGGTGAGGGGGTGGGGGGAAGAGGGAGAGGTGGGGTGGGAGGTTGCTGACAGGGATAAGGGAGTCTTTTCAACTTTTTAGGGGTGGGAATAGTAATTCTTAGGGGTGAAAATAGCAATCCCCTTTATCTTTAGATCAAGCCCATTGGATTGGACCCGAGTTTGGGACAATATAGTAGTAGTTGTTATTTATTTGACAAAATTAAAATTATACATTTAAGAAACACTGTCATATCGGTCCAATTTTAAAAATATTAATATGTGAAGTTAATGAAATGATAAAGACATTACTAAATAATACGTTAGTTCTGTGTAATATATTCTAAAATTTAAGAAAGTAAAATAAGAATATACTTATAAGTATATACTTATTATGTTGAAGAATATTTACATGTATGTAATGTACATAATCTAAAGTTCACGCAGGTTTTGGAGATTAACGAAAATGTGAAATTATAGAGGAGACAACAAACAGAACTGGCCGCAAACCAGCTCAAAGGTCCATATATAGACGATTAAACGTGTTTATAATTAGACAAAGCATTAAGTAGGAATTTGTTTAGTTGAACATTGAGTAGGCTTTTGTCTTCTCGTTTGTCTCTTAATCATTCTTTTTTATATATATTATCTCTTAATAATTCATAGTAATGACAATTATATATAGTCTATAGATGTCGCATTAAAAAATGTTCATATTTTTTCATAACTTTTCCCCCCATTTTCTCTCCTGCATATTATTCAATCTCATCAAGACAGACGCGATGGGCTGAAAGTTGATTGGAATGGTGTGCATTTGTGGAAGTTCTGTAGCAGAAAATAGAGAATACTAAAAGTAATATACCTCATTTTTAAAGCAAAGGGCCAAAAAAGGAAGAAAGGACAAGGAAACGTAAAAGACATTATGTGGACGATTCCCATGTGATAGGTCGGTCACCATGCTGCGTACGTCAAGTCATAAATCTAAAGTTTAATTTCAGGGGAAAAAAATACCAATGATGGATAAAGTGTTAATATAGAATTTTTGCACTCCCAACTAATTTTTTTTATTGGTCAAGGGAAATGGAGTCAGTAAAATGAAATTAAATATAAAGAGTGTATAATAGGACAAAAAGGTATAAGTGTGAAGTGAGCAATTAGAATCCTATGATTAATAGCACCGAAAAAGAAACATAGGATTAACAATTAGTCGGAATGAATTTTAGATAGTGCACTGTGCACGGTTGCTGCCGCTAATCGGCGAAATTAGCGCTTGAGTCTCATGTGGACAAATTCATCAAGTTAAACACACATGGCACTGCACTCTATGTGTCACCAAGATTCCCACATTCATGCAGTTTATCTCTACATAAACTTAAATTTTGTATTAATATGATTATGTTAACAATTGCATCATTAAATGTTTGCTTAAAACCTTTTAATTGTAATATTATTCTTTATAGAATGTCAAATATATATCTCTTTAATGATTTCTTCGGAGCTGGCTTTGTTTATACCTTTGAGTAATGTCAAATATATACATTTTCATGCGAATCACTTAATGATCCCATCTAGTTATTTTGAACATTTAGACTCTGATTTTGTCACCATATACGTGTAAATATAAGACGACGCAATTATAAGAGATATGTATGAAGCATTATTTAAAATTTTGTTGACATGTCCATAAGGAACTGAGATTCAATTCATTTTATTCTTCCACAGCAAGATTAGAGGCGCCTTCTCTGTTGATACTTTGTTTTTGTTTTGGGTATTATATATGTATAATTTTGTTTTGTTGAGGGGATGAGGCTGGGTATAAACTTATTTAATTAAGTAATTAGCAATTTTTAATCATGCTTGGTCGGTTGCTTAGCATTATGAAGTGCATCTGTCTTCTTTTTCTTTTTGAAGTTATCTTAAGATATTCTGAATTACTGAGTGCAATATTTGATGTATATGGAAAATTAATAATGCTTTCTTCCCATCATAATTTATACCTTTCTTGGCCTTTTGGCTGAGATCAAGTATAATTTAAGGAGTATTTATGATTTATCGTTAATATTAATGTTTGTTTCTATGAAAATAAAATTTTGGGAAAAGCAAATAAGAGACAAATTAATGAGAGAATCTTTATTAATTAATGGATGGCATTCAGGTAGAACATGCTTAATTTTGCTTAAATAAAGTTTTGGATTTAAGACCAATTTAAAAAAAAAAAAAACATTTTGATATTTGTAATTTTAAATTTTATTTCAGACTATAAAAAACAATTAAAAAGTTCATTATAACTACAGAGTTTTATTTTAATTCAAGGAAAACAAAATTGTAACCAAATCAAAGGAATATTTGCTTTAATGATGATTTAAGGAATATATATATATATATGGTTCGTGTGTTGGGCTGTTCTGCAATCTACGGAGATTTCAGAGGGGACATGATAGCCTTAAGAAAATAATGTAATGAAAGAATACATTATAACAAATAAATAAATAAATTTCTATTTTCTAGTAGTTGTGAGGGGAAGATTGTTACGTCGTCGCCAGGCCCAACAGACAATAAAGATTGGTAACAGAACGTGCATGGCATGATTGGAAACGACAACAACTTAATTTGTCGGTTAATACATCCTCGTCAGCTAAACCGGATGGAAGTGTTGCTTCTCAACTGGATTGGACCACTTTATTCAATTTGATCGATCGGAAATAGGATCAGGGCACCCCTCACATGCTTGTGCCCCCTACCCTTTGGAGTCGACAGGGATAGATTCACTTGTTCCTAACCACTCTCTCATCCTCGACCCTCGATCAATTCAATTACAATCTTGAATCTTGCTGCCATTTAATTTACCTAGCTATCTTGTGTGCTTCTCGGACATGCGTTTCATTGGTGTGCCTGTGTGTATGTATGTATCATTTTCCTTTGCTTCTAGTAGTGTACGTGGATAACCATGATCTTATTCTTATCTAGTTTATAATATATAATTTGGGGGGGATGCATGTTTGTATAAGATACATACCAATCTAGTCTCTTTGTAACTCTTCTTTTTTTAGTTCCTTTTATTTTTCCCCGCACTTTGGATCCATGTAGGTTGTTTACATGTTAATCAACCTTACTTACATTAAGAAAATAATGTTTACATGTTAATCAAACTCACTTAGGAGAATTCAAATCCATATAAAAATGCTTCGATCATCTCAAATTTTCTTTTCTTAACCCTATTTCCTCCTTTGATTTCATCAAGACTGTTTAGGGGCTTTCTTCTGTCACCTTCACAAGTCCTGAGCCTTTCAAAAATAAATTATTTGTACATAAATTTGTCTAAAGAGAAAGTATCGTAATTAATGATTGACAGATTTGGTGTATATTTTACTCTCACTCAATACAGAAAAATAATACTATATATTGTCAATTTGTATATAGTTATCTTAAATAGTTATGTGAAAAAGACCGGATACCACCTCGTTACTATTAAACTTTTAAGCATGAGTGCAATAATTAGCACGACTAGAAAAAGAAAGTAGAATTTTTTTTATTTTTTTTTTATGGTTCTAGTACTTGTCAAATTGTCCTATGATTTAATGATCAGAAATTATTTGGAATAATAGGTTGAAATCGAGCCCATCTGATTGAGTAATTAAGAAGGTTCGCAACGATCACTCAAACTTTATGAAGTCCCCGTTACTCTCAAGTTATCAACCTGAAAGTGGAATGGATCACCATCCTATTCTACCCAGAATCAGATATTTGATCCTATTTCTCGTTACTCAATAAAATGATAACAGATTTGACCAATTGACTCTCCCTTTCTGGAGATACAAATTGAACCGAAAATTAACATGAACAATCACGGTAAGTAAAAACATTGATGTGAAAGACTACCAACGTACCAAACTAAAGTGTATGGATTAGAGGAGTTTCATTTTTTCTCCAGCTAGAAAATGAAGATCATCAGCACAAAGACAGTGACAGTATATCTAAAAATGTAACATGAAACAATAACATTAGCAGTTCAAAATCGACAACCTAACTTAACATGCCCCCCTTTATTAAAAAAAAAGACTAACATGAAATTAATGAAACCATATATACATGTCACCATCAATAACAATATTAAACTAAAAGTTAACAATAAGCTTAATTAATGAGTCCCCTATTTAAGTTAGTATGGAAGTGTGAATAATAGAGGCGTGCAAACACGACATAGACATAGCGGACCACGTTACAAATTAAGGGTGGACCCTCCATGGTTTGGTTGGCAATCTTTTCCAAAGTTTCATACTCAATACTCCTTATACTACAACTTGCATTCATTCTTCTATCTTTCCATTCAAGACTTGCCTCTCTTTGTTACTTTTTCATATATCCTTCTTAGATAGCTAGCTACCTAAGTCTTTATTATCTACCCAAAGTATCTATCTATCTCACTCTTGGGTCCGGAATCAGAAGTACAAAGCACACGCACGCTTAATTAATTGATTCTCTGCTATGAAGAAGCTGTGTCCCAATCTTGATCGCGAGGATGGGCTCGAAACCGTGCTTGAGGTCCCTATCCCAGAGGAGATTCTCACCCACAAGAGTGGAACCACCAAAGCGTGGCACAACATGAAGAATTGGATGAAGCCACACGCTGATTCCAGATCAAACTCAGCATCCATGGCAGCAGTTTTCGGAGGGAAAAACACAGAGATTCAGCTTTTGTTAGGTGTTGTTGGAGCGCCATTAATTCCTTCACCTATTGCCTCTGACAACCAACCCATCACTCGCAGCATTAAAGACCAACACATTGTCAGTAATCTTTTCTTTCACTTTTTTTCAGTAGATAATGATTCATGGACAAAACTTACATAAATTTCTTTAAGGATTGTTTGTACTGTTATTCAATCAAAATTGGAGTTTCATTTTGATAATCTGCATAATTCTTTATGCAAACATTTATTGTGTAAATTACCCAAATAAAACTCTAATTCTACACATATGGTGTATCTGAGTTTTGTCCATAATTCAATACAATGATAAAAAAAAAATAAGAAACTTTTGTTTCACTAGAAAATTTAAAATTAGTGACAGAAAATGCAATTTTTCAAAAATCCATCACTTAAATTTTGTGATTCTAGAATTAGGGACGTCACTAAATTTTGTTACTGATGTGTTGTGTATGGTTGAGCAGGAGGTTTCGATGGCCAAATACATAGTGAAGCAGTATGTGGCTGCGGTGGGAGGAGAACGTGCTTTGAATAGTGTGGACAGCATGTATGCGATGGGGCAGGTGAAGATGGCAACTTCAGAGTTTTCAGCAGGGGAAGGGAGTGTGAATAGTAAGAAGGTGGTGAAGGTGAAGAACTTGCAGATGAAGGGAGAGATGGGGGGTTTCGTGGTGTGGCAGAAGAGGCCAGAGTTGTGGTGCTTAGAGCTTGTGGTTTCTGGCTACAAGATCAGTGCCGGGAGTGATGGTAAAGTGGCATGGAGGCAAACCCCTTGGCATCATTCTCATGCTTCTCGCGGCCCACCAAGACCCCTTAGACGTTTCTTACAGGTAATCCAAAGTTCTTCAAATCAGGGGTGGATTAATTGTTTGTGTATGGGACATTAAAGAGCATGCTTAATTATGATCTGATAAAATTGATGTTATGATTTTGTTTGTTTGTATGGGGCAGAATAGAGCATGCTTAATTATGATTAGTATATGGGTGGGGTAAAAAATTGAATCATTCTACTAGAGCATAGAGGACGTTATTATTCACTGATTTTCATGGTAATTGGATAATTGCCTCTAGAGGCTTGCTATGCCTAGTGTGCTTGAAGTGGGTTCCTTTGATCAATATGAATAGGCTAAAGGGTCCTTGAAGTAGTCTAACCATGCTCAAGTGATACTCTATTTTTTATCTTTACTTTCTTTCCGCGTTTGGCTTTGTTTCTCATGTGCTGTTTTCCCACTTCAAGTACTCTTTTTTAAACTCCTCTCAAATAGTCTTTGCTCCCCTTAGCATGAGAAGAAAAGTGGGGTTGGATGTTGTCAACCTCCGAAACCAACACATGCCAGCAAGGAAGAAAAAAAGTCCGCGTAACAAAGTGCTTCCCATTTTCTAAAGGAATTAGCAAACGATAAAAGCTTTTCCATTGAAATTTGCGTCCCTTAGCCCCTCCCATGTCACAGAACCAGAAGGTCTAAATTTTTTAATAAGAAAAATCAACAGTCTAAGATGGGAACGCCGGGGAGATTAATTTCTTACTTTAAAAGTCAAATAGGGAATTTTTCCTAGTTAGTAGTTGCGATTAAGACAAGTCAACAATATCTTAACCGTTAATTTCCTCCGTGTGTGACAACCTGTTCTCATCCATTCCGAAGCTGTTTTATTCTTTAAATTCTTTTGCCTGGTGGAGCCCCCTCAGTTTTGACTCATGAGGCAATTGGATTTGTTATTTACTTGCCTTTTGGTAAGAGATAAAATTTGACCTTCATGTAACCTCCACCAATTAATAGAAAAGTTGGTAAATGTAAATTTTTTATTTAATTTGTTTATTATTCAGTAATCTTCACGTTGAGTCCACCAACAAAGAGTAAAAATTCACTAAATAATATAATAGTATTAAGGGAAATGTCGAATATGTTCACTAACCTCTCAAAATGGATATATAGACGCATGCATAGGTATAGGACTATTGTTTCCTTGCCAAATGATCTAATACTTTTGTTTAACAGGGTCTTGATCCAAGGTCCACGGCTAATCTGTTCAGCAACTCTATATGCATTGGAGAGAAGACAGTGAACAACGAAGACTGCTTCATATTGAAAATCGAAGCGGAGTCATCCACACTGCGAGCAAGAAGCAACAGCAACGTAGAGATAGTTCGCCACACGGTGTGGGGCTACTTCAGCCAAAGAACAGGGTTATTAGTTCAACTAGAAGACTCACACTTACTCAAACTCAAGTCTCACGAAAACGAAAGCATATACTGGGAAACCAACATGGAGTCCCTAATACAAGACTACAGAACCGTAGATGGCATTCAAATAGCACACGCTGGGAAGACTTGGGTGTCCTTGTTCAGGTTTGGTGGGGGCCCCGAGACACATTCCAGGACTCGAATGGAAGAGGTTTGGCAAGTTGAAGAAGTGGATTTTAATGTTAAAGGGTTGTCCATAGATTGCTTTTTACCTCCTAGTGATTTGAAAAGAGAGGAAGAGAATGAAGGGGGAGCAGAAGAATGTGGTGGTGGTGGGGTGGTTGCAACCAATAATGCCAAGTTGCCCTACAAGATTCGTTCGGCTTCTTTTAGGATTAGTGCTTCAAAAGTAGCAGCTGTGAACTTGGATGATTCGTGTACCAGTGAGAGCGATGAAGATTTGTAAATCTTTACGTTCGTTACATCGTTTTGTAAATAGGTCGGTACATGGTCGAGTTTGTAGTTGAGCTATCATATTAGCTTAATTCCTTCTCTTCTCACTACAAACTACCAACTATAGGACGGAAACAATTTTCAATACTCAATAGAAACTTCTACTTTTACCCCTTTTTTTGGCCATTCAATGGAGTCCTAAACAATAGGGAAAAAATCAAAGGGCAATTTATATGCAATGTGAATAACCTACAGACAGTATTCCAATTTCCAACCATAAATCTAGTATCTGTTTGCAACTATCATTGCTTTCCAATTGGGTGTAGATAAGACATGTCTATGATGGCGTTAAATTTTCTGTCTACATGAAGTTTTGATACATATATAATTATATCTATCCAAAGAGTTTTCCAGAGTTGGGTCTTAAATGAAACATATTCACCATGATATATTGGTAGCATTATTATGATCATGATTGATGAGAGAAATTGAGCCTTTGATTATTTAGTTTTAGCAAAACAAAGAAGAGGATTAACATTGGAATAAAAATAAGACATGTACGGAAGGGACCAGGCCAGCAAGGGCATGAAATTTTGATAGCCTATGTATTATTCTTGGGCTAAAAAACTGGTGCATTACCTTATTTTAGCGGATTTTGTTGATAGGTTACCTAAGTACCTAGGATTCGTTTCTGTTTGTGTTCTTTTCTTCTTGTGAATAGATCTAATTTGATAGTCGTTAGATTTCCTTAAGAATTCTGACACAAGCATGCGGACTTTGCTTTGTTTACTGATTTCTTGAATAAAGCTGTAGTGCTTTGGAGTTTGGACTTTAGGCCCCTTCGAGGCAGTTGGATAGCCTGTGGGCTTAGGGCTGTTGCTCGCCTTTTATCCTGACTTTTTCGCTCAAATTGTCCTATTTTTCCCCAATGTTTCATAACGATCCATTTTTGTTTGAGGAAATTATACGGAAATCCTATATTATATTGATATCTTTTGTCTTTTTAAATTATACAAATTTTTTTTTATTTATTGGTTCTAAATTATACGGATCTCCCTAAATTTTATTTATATTACACGGATCCTTTCTAAGTTTTATTTATATTACATCGACACTCCTATTTTTTTGAACTACAGGAGATCAAAAGTAATGTTTAAAAAGACAGGGAGTATCAGTGTAATATATATAAAACTCAGAAAAAATCCATATAATTTACTTTTTTTGTTTTTGCCTTCTAAATGCATCCCTTTTCCCCAAAAATGGCTCATGTATTTAGAAGGCAAATAACAAAATGGATCCATTTTCTTGGAACCCATTTGGCAACGGTTCAAGGCTTCAAGCCACGTATTGACCCTGGTTGAACCACCCACAAGGGTAGCTGGCTATTGGATAGTCCCCGAGTTAACTCCAAAAATTCAGCTTTACTTTCTCGCAACAGAGGGAATAAAGAACTAGAAGCTTTGCCTTTCTTTCTAGCAAATGCAACTCTCCGGGCTTCATTTCCTAGTAGCCTCTGTTCTAGTTTCTCGATGCCTCGCATTTGTCATGCAAATAGGCTCATTTATAAGCTGGCAAAATATTATATACCAGCAAAGGTAGCTGCAGAAAATGGTCTAACCAAAAACTTAAGCTGTGAAACTGGACATGAAAACAATGTTATTGGACTCTCACAGTGACTGTATGTATTTGCCTTTTATTTTATTTTTTCATAATTATTGTTTTGGTAGAGGGAAATGATGAAAGCATAATAAGTTTTTACTTTCAAATGGTGCTTTGCCTGAACAAACGACAGATGGTACATAATATAAGACGTTCTAATAGAGGGAAACAATAGGTGCAGAACAACTTCAGCTTTAATTTGGTGCTTTGTTGCTTTCCTTCAACAAACAAATGGTAGATATTGTAAGATGTTCAACATGACATTGATATATATAGGTGGGTATTTACGTTGTGCCTTGATAATTATCCTATATTCCTACTTTTTGTAGTTATTTTGGGAACAATTATGTGATATTTTTTATGCTTTTGAATTTTGTTATGTTCATTTTAGTTTAATTTTGAATAAAAGTTTAGTTTAT
Source organism: Pueraria montana var. lobata (assembly GCA_026413185.1). Classification (NCBI taxonomy): domain Eukaryota; kingdom Viridiplantae; phylum Streptophyta; class Magnoliopsida; order Fabales; family Fabaceae; genus Pueraria; species Pueraria montana. Next base: position 60,159,511 of record CM048655.1, on the reverse strand, counting down.
TTAGGAATTGTTAATTTTCTACTTTTTACACTTGATCTTGGTTAGTTTGTTTATGTTTTGTAGGTAAATTGATGAATGATCATTTAGAGAGGAGTTGAAAGGCATTGTCATCGTTGTGGAAGAAAAAGAGAGAATTTTGGAGCTGCTGACTTGGCTTAAGCACACTAAGTTGGTGCAGCTTAAGCGCAACTTTGGGAGGAAAATTGAAGCTACTGACTTGGCTTAAGCGCACTGACTTGGTGCGGCTTAAGCGCAACTCTGGAAGAAAAATTGGAGCTACTGACTTGGCTTAAGTGCACCGACTTGGTGCGGCTTAAGCGCAACTCTGGAAGATAAATTTGCGCTACTAACTTAGCTTGAGTGCACCGAATTGGTGCGGCTTAAGCCAACTCTGAAATATACTTATTTCTGCTCTGACTTAAGCCCAACCTGTTTGTGCGGCTTAAGCCAACTTTGTTGAAGATAAAAGCCCATTTAGAAGAAAAGCCCAATTGTTATAAAAAGCAAATCTTATCCAGAATATGGCAAATTTTCACGTTTGTAGAGAGAGTCAACGACGAGTCTATGCTTGGAGATTCTTCTTCTTCTCTTTTCTTCCATGTAATTACGTTTTATTCTTGTTCAATAAAGTTGTTCTTCTTCTATGCTTACTGCTTATTTTTGACCTGATCAATCAATTGCATGATCCTATAATTTCAGTTGTAATTGGAAAATTCTTTTGAATTGCGAACTGAAGAAGACAATCAATCATCTTTATGCCTAGGGATAGGGTAAAGAGGGTTAGTCATCGCTAAAACCCTTTTTCTTAATGCAAGTATCTTAGTTACACTAATTCAAGGGATTGATAGTAGAATCAAGGAACTTAGGTTCTTTCGCTTAAGGAATTTTAAGGCTTGATAATTTTGTGGGTTGATGATAACATATCTTGATTGAATAGGAATAGTTAGTGATTGCATGTTAGGAACATTTAATGAAGTTAAACCCCGACGACTTCATCCATTGATAACAACCCAATTTTCTACACATACCAAATGTTCGACAAAATTCCTCAACCAATTTTCTTCCTTAAACTCTTTTAATTTTTGCATTTGTCATTACATTCCTCAATTTAATTACCGTAGTCTACTTAATTTGTTATTAATTATCCAATTATCGCACAAGTCCCTGTAGAGATGATACTTACATATCACTGTGTTACTTGAGCGATTTGATGCATTTGCCAAAATCACAAACATGCCTCAACTAAAATATTATTTGCCTTTATATGACAGTGAAGCACAACACCATTTTTTACTAGTCAATTGCATGCATAGTAGTCTTAGGGCCTGATTGGATAAATTTATCCAGAAGTATTTCTATAAGAAAAAAATAAGAAGAAAAACATAAAATAAGCTTCTATATCCTACCTAGGAGGAGTTTGCATTAAAATGGCTGAAGTCTAGCCAGGTTTGATATGAATGCAAGCATAAGATTGGAAGGTATGAGTATGACATAGAAGAAAGAGGGAAGAGACTCTAATAGATAGAAATTGACTAGCAATATATCCATTATCCACCTAAACATAAAAATTCAAAGGCAATATGTGTGTGTTACAGCCTTACAGAAAAAGTGGCTTCTCCTGCACGTAAAACCTATTTGTAGAGAATATGATTATACAGAATAAACCTAATCTTTAATGTTAGGAAATAAACCTAGTGGAATAAACAACAAACAATAAAAGCCTTATCCCACTACAGATAAACCTAGTGGAGTATAAGCAAAAAATTGTAGACTGATAAAACTATAATTAAATTGAATATAATTAAACTGTAGACAAGGTAAGAGTAAATGGTTGCTGATATTCATGTGCTATATCAGCATTTGATTGAATTACAATTTGACGACTACTTTTTCCTTCAGTCTATTTTGTTGATTCATAAATTGAGTTGCTTTTTGCAATACATGTGGCCGGTTGATTGTTAGTAGAGATATCAGTGAGCTCTAGATGTAGAAGATTTCAGTGACAATATGTCACTAACCAAGCTATCAAGTAAACAGTAAGACGAACCACCTTCTTTCAAGCAAACACTTGCCTTTTCCTTCAAATTTAAGGCATTCTCTCTAATCTCGTTTGCTGCATCCCCAACCATGAGTTTTTTAATAGTCTTCTCTACCTCTCCTCTCTCTAGTTTATTCTGTAATTGCACCCCAACCTTCCAAACTCCACTTGCATATTTGGCATTGACCTTTTGGTCAGCAAAACATGGCATACAAATCATTGGAACCCCTTCACATATGCTCTCCAAAGTTGAATTCCAACCATTATGAGTCCAAAATGCTCCCACTGCAGGATGGCTCAGCACTTGTTCTTGAGGAGCCCATTTGACAATGTAGCCTCTTCCTCCCAAATTTTCTAGGAACCCACTTGGCAATGGTTCAAGCCATTCTGAGCCACGGATTAACCCGGGTCGAATCACCCACAAGAATGGCTGCTTGCTGTTGGCTAACCCCCAAGATATCTCCAAGAACTCAGCCTCACTTATTGCTGCAATACTCCCAAAACTCACATAAACAACACTGTTATGTTCTTGTTTGTCTAACCAAGACATGCAGCTTTTGTCTGGGGTCAACAAGCTAGTAGAAGAAGCTGAGCCTGTAAGTAAGTGTTTGTGAAAAGGGCCTATAGGGTATATTGGTATGGAAAAATCTTGGCGCAATTTTGTCAATGCAGATGATTCCAACTCTTCAAAGGTGTTCCAAATAACCCCTGAAGATGCCTTGCATTCCACAACAAAGCGACAAACTAGTTTATAGAATGCCTCGGGATCCTGCGACTGAAACTCGGGAAGATCCTTCACCTTGAGTGGTGGGAGATCCACCACAGGCTCTTCCATTCTAGATTCTGAATTTTCAACAAAAGTAAATATGAAAATTTTAGGCACTTTCATCTCAAGGAATGCTGCTTCAATTTGCACTCCAAAAAGAAGATAAACCATAAAAGCAAAATAAAGACTCCCCGGGGACCAGTTTGGCATTGGCAGTATAAAATGGAAAACACTTTCTAGCCAACATTGCATTTGCGAATGAATAAAAACACTACCAAAGACGGGAACTTTCTGATCAGAAACAAAAATATATACCATTTTGGAATTTGGAACGAATCACGTTTGATAAAAAAAATTGAAGAAGAACCAACCTTGTACGGGGAGGTAACCCTTTTCTCTAAGGAGTGGAAATGAGGCAAAAACAAAGAAAGAGGAGGCTCCACCAGTTCTGAGCACGAGGCGCGGGAGCTTCAATTCATCGCAGACAGGTTGAGTGAAGTGAAGTGCAGCATCGGAAATGAAGCAAGGAAGAGGTTCCTGATGAGACAGAGACAGCACCGAAGGCAACCATTCCTTCAAAGGGTGCGCGCATCTGATGTTGATGAGGTCAGTGAGGTGCACGGCATCAAGTGTTGAAGCTTCTGTTTGGGATAAGCCATCCGGGATGGCGTGGAAAGTGAAGTGAGGGTAGGAAGAAGGGTCGGGCGAGTTGAAGAGGGTGTGGACAATGGTGATGGAGAAGCCCTTTGAATAGAGAATGTCACCAAGGTGGAGAAAAGGTGTTATGTGGCCTTGTAACGGTGACGGCATCAGCAACAATCTGTGCCCTTTCCCTCTCTGTTTCTCCTCCATTCACAGCCTAGTTTCCAGTTATTTTCCTTTTTAACCCTTCAATTGATCTAACCGTTAAGCTAGTACTGAATGAAAACTGGTGACAAATGATACTGTTTTAGCTCTGATCTGAGACAGTTAGAGTTGGAGTTGGATTGAAATTGTTACCTGTGCGAGTCTTTGTGCTTATCTCTTCGTTGACCTGGGTGATACAAATAATAATAATAATAATAATCACTCTATTGTTTGGGTGGAAGAGCTAAGCCACCAAGGTGCTCTAGCTCTACTAAACAAATTTGGAATTGGATTCCTGCAGTTACAGATATACTCCAAATATTATAACAAGTCTTTACACTTATTTTCTTTCATATATTATAAATTAATAAAATGCAAGCTGAAAAAATAGTTAAGACAACCTAGGAAGCTATATCGCAATGAGATCGATGAAACATTGTCACAAACCTTATCTTTATAATACGTACTCCCATCCAATTAAAATTAAATTTAAAGCAACAAGAGGTTGTAGTTAGGGTTGGCAAAACGGGCCAGTCCAGCCCGTTTTGGCCCGGCCCGCCGAAAACGGGCCAGGCCGGGCTGGCCCGCCTAGCTTGTGCGGGCTGCTGGTCCTGGCCCGTCCCGCTTTAGAGTGGGCTGGCGGGCTGGCCCGCCAATTTTTTTTTTTTTTTTTAATTATTGTAAATAAAATATAAATAAAATGATCTTGTATCACTTGTATCATAAGAGGACAATAGAGAGTATTTTTGTTACTGTTAAGTGTGAACACAATTAAAAATAATTACAATATTGTTTCATTTTCTTCAATAAATCACAAACTAATAGTCTTTTAACACCACAAGTTCAATATCATCATGAATAACATCTTAAAAAGGCTTACCACAAACTAATAGTCTTTCAAAAATACATCACAAAATATTAATAGTCCCTAATAACTTATATTATTTTATATATATTAATTAAAAAAAAAAAAGGCTGGCGGGCCGGCCCGGCGGGTTGGCGGGCCAGGCGGGGCGGGCCAAAGCGGGCCGCAAACCCCACCCCGTCCCGCCAAATTGACAGCGGACTGGCTGGCCGGCTCGCCTGACCCGACCCGCTTTGCCATCCCTAGTTATAGTATTTTTATAGGACATAAAAGTTATTTGATAGATAATAAAGTTGTTACAAGGTAACTTATTTATGAGCCTCTATAACGAGCTCAAATTATTAACTGTATACAGAACAAAAGACACTGTAGCCTGAAGCTTTCACGACTTGTAAAACTTCAAGTTGCGTAACCAACGTTCTCGTCCTTCTACAAGCTGCAATTAGAGAAAACAATGAGAATGCAATATTTTACTAACATAGCAGCCAAAATGTGATGACTATGCACTTTTTTTATTTTAGAAATATAGCTGAATATATAATATGTTGGCATGTATGATAATTAAGTAGCTAGGTACCTGGTGGTTTATGGCTTGGAGAAATGGCAACGATGGGGAATGGTGATTGCGATTTTGGGATCAACACCAACTTTCTTGAAGGCGTCCGAAGAGAAGACAGCATGCAAGCAAGGGATGCTGACCTTAGCAAGGTCTTTGCAGCACTGTGAAGAAACAGGAGCCCTTATGTTTCGTGCAGCCTTTTCGCAGTGACGCAGATTATGTGTTAACATTCTAAGTGTGCTGAACTTCCCGCACGGACCACGTTTCTCGTGCTCAGGATACCCAGGATGGTGGTCGTATTCAGCAACAGCCACAGTGATTATAAGCAGCAGAAGCAACCCAACAACCTTGTTCATCATCATTGTAACTAAAATTAATTCGATTGATCTTTTTCTTTTTTTTTTTCAAGTAGCTTCAAGCTTGAAATGCAACTCACAAAATTTGCCTAACGCAATGCTCTATATATATAGCGAGATTAGAGAAAGATACAAGTAACAATGTACAAAACCACGTTCGGAAGCATCTGGATTCTGCATTCTTTAATTTCATGGGAGAAGGGCTACAGCTGCATGCCCGCAGATTCTTACTAAAGAAGCACAGGAAATGAAAACAATATTTTGAATCAGGAAGCACAGGGTCTTACTCGGGAAATGAAAACAAGATTAGTGGAGGCTTTCTCTTGTAAAGAATAGAAAAACAAAGACTAACTTGGCTATCTTGTGATTCTGACACTTCATGTTATACTTTGACTCTCCATGGTTTATTAATTTTTTTCATCCAGTGATTCCAGTTTGTCTACTGAACCAAGTTTTACAATTTTAAATTTTTGCAGGTTAATTTAAAATACTTTGTTAAAGTTGCGTTGAACACAAATATGGTATGCTTTATCTCAACAGCTAGCATTGTCGGAGCTGATTCACAATACAACTATGATAGTTGGCCTGGGTGTTGCAGGATGAGGAGTTGGTTGAATAGAAGCAGATGCTGTAATGTATTAATTTGTTATAGAACTTTTTTATAGTTACTTGTAAAATTAGATAATGGAATTAATTTATTCACTGTAAATCTTTAATTCTCTCCTCTGTATTAACAATGTGCATGTTGTTCATATAATATAGTTAAGACTTGTGTGGTTTTTGACCAATGCAGAAGTTGTTAGAAATTTTTGTTTCTCTCTCATTTTTGCATGTTGTTGAGTTTAAATTATTAGGCAAACCAAGAGATGTGAACCCAAAAAGGGATGTTTGGCAGAAACCCTTGTGACAGAGTACAAATACTTGGTGACAAATTTTTCATGTGGACAATCTACTCAAACCAATAATATTAATCCCCTTAATCATCTCTCCAAGCTAAAAAGTAACCTCCCAGGGAAAGCATTTTATGATTTGACCTCTTTTTTAGTTCTTGATTTTTCTTTTTCTACCTAAATTACTTACTAATTTTTCTCCTTATAGGATCTATCTTACAACAAGGACTTGACAGGACCGCTTCCACTATCCATTCCATTGGAGAGTTGAAAAAGCTGGTGAACCTTGTAATGCAGAATTGATTGTTAAATTAGTAACTCAAATCTGAATTAGTTTCATGTTTGTTTGCATTTTCTAACATATAACTAAGTAGTGTAATCATTTACTTTGAATTGCAAATCTGTAAACTTGAATAGCTTTAGAGGTCAAATTCCGCACTCTATTGGTGTTCTATCAAAATTCAAAGCTTTATTGGTTAGATTAATTAACTGACAATCAACTTCAGTGGCACGTGAGTGACAGAGCAATCTAGTTCACAACGAAGGAAAAGCACACAACAATTGTCGGTAATTAAATCAAGCAGCAGCACCGCACGACCGTTTTCACCGCACCGCATGAAAATTGGCAGCATCATCTAAGCTTTCTTCTTATGCACATCACTGTTACGTTACTGTCATTAAGCTTTTTACTCAGCTGTGACGTGGCTACAAGCCAGTATCAGTATCCCACTGGTTATTAAGCATAGTTTTAATATTATTATATTGAATCTAATTTGCCTATAAAAGGCCTAGGCTGTACCGCATGAATTTTCAATGTCTGACGTGAGTGAATTGAAGTTTTTTTAAGTAAAAGTGAAATCTCTTCCTCTCTGTCTCGAAATCGTGCGAATTTGTGGAGCAATTTATTTTCTTTTCTCTCTCGACCTGTCTTCCGCTGTGCATGTGCATTTGTGAGTTTTTTTTTTTTTTTGTTAGTCCACTGATATCAACAATTCTACGGGAAAGAAAAAATGAGAATGGCATGGCTTTTTGTGAGAGACTCGATAAGTTAATTAGATGGATGTGATCTTTAGTTCAATCATTGAAGTCGTTACAGACAGAACCATATATGCTTAGACTATGTTGTGTGATCCATACAGTAAATATCACTTAATGAAAATAAGGTTTTGTTATTGTTGTTGAATGCTTAAGCTTTAAACTTTAATATTTGATAAATTATTAGGTAGTTCTAGACCACCACCTATTTATGATTCCAATCAATTTCTATGTAACACATATTTAATTTTTAAAATTTAAGAGAAAAAAATTAATAGGATTAATTATGTTTTTGGTCCTTGAACTTTTTCGAATTTTCACTTTTAGTCCCTAAACAAAATTTTGACTGGTCTTAATCCTGAACTTTTTTTTCTTCAATGTTTTTAGTCCCTCAACTTTTTTCAATTTTTGTTTTTAGTCCCTAAACAAATATTTGACCAGTCTTAGTCCCTGAACTTTTTCTCTATCAATGTTTTTAGTCCTTCAGGGACTTTTTATGGTAGAGACTAAAAATATTGAAGGAAAAAAAGTTCAGGAACTAAGACTAGTCAAATATTTGTTTAGGGACTAAAAACAAAAATTGAAAAAAAGTTTAGGAACTAAAAACATTGAAGGAAAAAAAATTCAGGGACTAAGACCGATCAAAATTTTGTTTAAAGACTAAAAGTGAAAACTCGAAAAAGTTCAGAGATCAAAAACATAATTAATCCAAATTAATAATACTTAATTACATGCTATTTAAATATTAATAGAGACTATGAATCAGATGATCATCCAAGACCATAAGCACATTTCTTTTATGACCAAAGTCTGCGGTAGTTGTAAAACAATAGTCAATTAGTAGTGTTGTATTTCCTTTTTTTGCATTTAAATTGTCCATATATTAATTGCCTTGACATTTTGTGTGTACAAATATTAGATTTCAAGAAAATAAATGGTGAGGATGAGGAGTAACTCTCTTATAGTTACTCTTGGAGTAAATGAATCCATCCTCACACACACACACACACACACACACACACACACACACACACACACATATATATATATATATATATATATATATATATATATATATATATATATATATATATATTGAGTTTAATGGTCATGTACTGACAGTGTAAGGTAGTTTTACACTGTCATCCAATCACAAATCACCGTTGATATGACTTTTAGGATAATTATCATAAAAGTCAACGAACTTATCATACATGATGGGTTGTGATTGGATGATAGTGTAAAATTCTTTTACACTGTCAATGCATAGCCTATTTTCTTATATATATATTATACTTGTATACATATATTAAAAACAAATGCTTGTGCACATAATGGTATGCACTATTCATAGGACTTGTTCGAATCATAAATCAAGTGCTTTGAATTTTTTTTTTAATTGCATTTAACTAATAACTAATATAGTGCAGGCCCATTTCCTAACCCATATTATTGAAGCCCATTAGTAACCCTAAAATGCTTCTATCTGTGTGAAGAGATGTGCTATTGAGCCGCCGTGTTCAACAAATTTACGTTTTGCATTTCTTCTTCATATATAGTGTCTTTGTCTTTCATTTTTGCTTCCTTTCTCTTCATTCTTTTTTCTTCTTCTCTCTTGCGATTTGATATTTCTTTCATCTTCTCACGTTGTCTACTTGTTATTTCTCGCTTCTTCTCCCTCAATTTGTACCTAATCATTGTGTATTTGAGACAAACTTCTAGTGGTTCACCCACGAGCCGAGTTGCTAATTTTCGCCGATCCAATCCGGTTTTTCAATCAGTTCAATGACGTCACGCCAGTTTTCAAGCAGATTTGATCTGATAACTTGACCGGATCGACCATATGTCTGATTCCCGGTCAAACCGGTTGGATTGGCCTGTCTAGTCCGGGCTTAATAACACTAGTACAAACCCTACTAAGAGTAAAAGCTTCATTGGATTAAGCTTCATTGTTCTCACCACACCATGTCCACAACGGCCATGGAAAACAATAGCCCCCACCAACATCTTGGCATCAACGAAATCATAACATCCACAGTAAAGAGGCTCTCATGATTTTTTTTTCCAAACGGAGTTGCCCTAAGAAGAGAAAGGGTTTTGATTTTGATCTAAACGAACCCATAATCAATACAAGCCCCGAGGCTTCTCCTCCTCGTATCGATATCAATTTGGTTCCAATTTCTTAGGTATATGTCTCCCTCCTTTTTTGCCTACATGTTGATTAAAAAAGGTTCATTTTTGCTTTCATAACTCTTTATGCTAGATGCTTACTAATAAGTGTTAGCTTTGGTATACTTTTAAATAGTTGATCGGTAAATTGTGTGTTACGATAATCATTTGTAAATTTGTCATATGCAAAATGATTTCATGAAATTGATTTGTGTTAAAATTGATTTTGAAGAGAAACCATGAGACTCCTTCTTATGATCTTGGATATTGATTTGTGTTAAAATTGATTTTGAAGAGAAACCTGAGAAATTGGAACCAAATTGATATCGATATGAAGGAGGAGAAGCCTCGGGACTTGTATTGATTATGGGTTCGTTTAGATCAAAATCAAAACCCTTTCTCTTCTTAGGGCAACTCCGTTTGAAAAAAAAAAAATCATGAGAGCCTCTTTACTGTGAATGTTATGATTTCGTTGATGCCAAGATGTTGGTGGGGGCTATTGTTTTCCATGGCCGTTGTGGACATGGTGTGGTGAGAACAATGAATCTTAAACCAATAAAGCTTTTGCTCTCAATAGAGTTTGTACACACAGAATGTCAAGGCAATTAATATAGTTCACATCGAAGAAAAAGCACACAACAATTGTCGGTAATTAAATCAAGCAGCACCACCGCATGCACCGCACCACTGTTTTTCACCACACCGCATGAAAATTGACAGCATCATCTAAGCTTTCTTTCTAGGCACTTAATTCACTTTTACGTGACTATAAGTTAATGAAGCCACCGTTTTACTGTAATTAAGCTTGTTACTCAGCTGTACGTGACTACAAGCTAGTATCCCACCGTTATACATGGTTATTAAGCATAGTGTTAATATTATTATATTGTATGTATTTTACTTATAAAAGGCCAAAGGCTATATACCGCATGAATTATCAATGTGTGAGTGAATTGAAGTTTTGAGTTAAAGTGAAATCCCTTCCTCTCTGTCTCGAAATCGTGCGAGTGTGTGGAGCAGTTTATTTTCTTCTCTCTCTCGACCTGTCTTCCGCTGTGCATGTGCGTTTGTGAGTTTATTTTTTATGTTAGCCCACTTATATCAACAATTTTATGGGAAAGAAAAAATGAGAATGGCATGGCTTTTTGTGAGAGACTCAATGAATTAAATAGATGGATGTGATATTTACAAGTTCAATCCATTATTGAAATCGTTACAAGTGAACCCCTAACAATAACATTGGTAGCACGTGAGGAGGATCTTCACTAATCACTACTACTACAGACAGAACCTTGCATTCCTCGCACACGTGATTAGACTTCTCAAGCCATTAAAAATCAGGTAGCATGTCTTTTAAGTTTTTATATTTTATTCTTTATCTTTTTTATTTAATTCTTTTAATTTCAGTATCATTTTATTTAATGAGTTGTCATGTGATAGTAATTCATTATTTAATAACTAAGTTAACGTAAAAATGACTATAAATGCAACATTAAATGATATTAAACTTTTTATTATTATTTTAACCTATCTTAAATTTTTATTTTTTATTCATCCTTGTTGTCCTCGTGCAAAAAATAAAAATTGCTGATTCCATATCGTTGGAACTTGGAAGAGTAGCATAAAGCTAGCCTCTAAAGAAAGACATATCTCTGTGGGACAAGAACGTAAGAGAGAGGAACCAATAATGGTACAAAGAAATGGGCGCAGGTTGTTGCTTATCCCTTTGCCACTCCAAGGCCACATAAACCCAATGCTTCAACTTGCACACATCCTTCACTCAAAGGGTTTTTCCATCACCATCATCCACACGAGTTTCAACTCCCCTAACCCTTCAAACTACCCTCACTTCAACTTCTCTTGCATCCAAGACGGCTTCTCCGAAACCGAGTCCTCAGCCACGGATCTCTTGAATCTCGTCGTCTCACTCAACGTTAAGTGTGTGGAGCCTTTCAAAGAGTGCGTGGGAAAGCTACTAAGTGATGTGTCCGAGGAACCTGTGGCGTGCTTGATCTCTGATGCTTTGTGTTACTTCACTCAAGCGGTTGCCGACAACATTCAGCTGCCGAGGATTGTGTTGAGAACTGGTGGAGTTTCTTCCTTCGTTGCTTTCACCGCCTTTCCATTGTTGAGAGAAAAAGGTTACATACCCATACAAGGTTAGTTTCTAATTTTCTATTCAATTTTCGGGCTTGTCAAAGCTTTTTAGTTAGTAACTAGTAACCTTCCCATCATTAACTTTCATTTCTAATTTAGCCAACTGAAAATTATGCAGAAGAACGTTAGAATAGTACTATATCTGAGGACATTGACTCTATGTCAATATTATTTGAGTTATTATATTACTAGTATTATATATTTATTTTCTTTTTCACTTCCACTTTCATTTTAATTTTATTATTTATCTCTTCATTTTTTCATTATATAACAATCCATCATATCTATCACTTTTTCTCTCTTCTTCATTTTCTTTTCTTATTTTTATTCATACACTAAAAAGTAGGGGTTTACGATTATTTTTTTCTATATTATTTACTCTTGAAAATTGAATGAAACTAAACCTTAAATATATTTAAAAAACAATTAAAAATTGAAAACGAAAAAAAAATGTATTTTTGTTTCAATTTTTAATTTATAATGTTAAAATCCAACTACATATTTTATATTCTTATATTATTTTGTTTATTATAACTTCATATGTAATTTAATTCTTTCATTAAATTAAACCGTACCTTTAATAAGAGTTGTCAAAATTTAAATTATTTTTAAGAAAAAATAGATTATATACTAACAATATAAGTTTCAAATTATTATATAAAATAAATTTATTAACTTTTATAATAATTATCTTAAAAGTTATATTTAATTGACATTAATTATAAAATTAATAGTAATGATTATTAAAGTCTATTTTTAATTTGAAAACTTTTATGCTAATATAGATGAAAATGTTATAGATGAAAATGTTGTAACGATTAAATAAATTTTATATTTTTTTATTTATAATTATGTAGATATTTTTTAAAATATCGATTCTCTCCTTTAACTTTAATTTCATATTTATATTTGTATACTTTCTATTATAATTTTGTATTATCACTGACTTATTATTGGGAGGGGGTTCGGAAGTACAAAATCACGAGAAGGCAACAAACCCAAGAGGCTGGCCCAAACGAAAAACAAAAGTGAACGCAACTCAAGGAATCCAATGGAATGGGATTCTTACAGTCGAAAGAAACATGTGCACAAAATCATCATCCTTAAAATTTTATTTTCTTTCATACTATATTAAAAATATAAGAGAGAAAAAATAAATCATTAAATTTTGTCATATTTCGTGTCGGTGTTTGCGCAAATTAATATTTTACATGAAGACTGAAGTCATCATTTTCTTTAACAGGATGAGAACTTTGTAAATATGGACATCAAAATAATAACAACAGCAAGTTAATATCTCTTATTTTTTTAATATTTTCATATTACGTTATCAATTATTTATTTATTTTCATCTTTATCTCTCTGCTAGTGTTTACACTTTACAGCAAGAGATATCTATCAATCCTTGTATATTATCAATTCTAACTACTAGCTTTGCTTATTTTTCTTTTATTTTTTTCAAGATTAATGTGTTTTTATTTGGTCTCAAACGGAACTAAAGTGCAAGAGTCATGGAGAATATGTTAAAAAAAAGTGACGAAATTAGGATCTAACACTAGTAATAATCTATTACTTTTCTGCATGTTGCACTTAGAATGCAAATTGGAGGAGTCAGTGGAAGAGCTAGCACCACTCAGAGTGAAAGACTTACCTGTGATCAAGACGGAGGAGCCAGAAAAATACTATGAACTATTACGAAGGTTCGTGAAAGAGACCAAGGGGTCCTTAGGAGTGATTTGGAACTCCTTTGAAGAATTGGAATCATCTGCACTGGCAACACTGAGCCAAGAGTTTTCCATACCAATGTTCCCAATAGGCCCCTTTCACAAGTACTTTCCTTCTTCCTCTTCTTGTAGCAGCTTGATCTCACAAGACCAAAGTTGCATCTCATGGTTAGATAATCACACACCCAACTCTGTGGTCTATGTGAGTTTTGGGAGTGTTGCTGCAATAACTGAGACCGAGTTCTTAGAGATAGCTTGGGGATTGGCCAATAGTAAGCACCCATTTTTGTGGGTGGTTCGACCTGGGCTCATCAAGGGCTCGGAATGGCTTGAACCATTGCCAAGTGGGTTCATGGAGAATTTGGAAGGCGGAGGCATAATAGTGAAATGGGCCCCTCAGCAAGAAGTGTTGGCCCATTCAGCAATAGGTGCATTTTGGACTCATAATGGTTGGAATTCAACCTTGGAGAGTATTTGTGAAGGGGTTCCTATGATATGCATGCCTTGTTTCACTGACCAAAAAGTGAATGCTAGGTATGTGAGCCATGTTTGGAGGGTTGGATTGCAGCTAGAGAAGGGAGTGGAGAGAGAGGAAATAGAGAGGACTATTAGAAGATTGATGGATGTCAATGTTGAAGGGAAGGAGATTAAAGATAGAGCCTTGAAATTGAAGGAAAAGGCAAAGGTTTGCTTGAAACAAGGTGGTTCCTCTTGCTCTTCCTTGGAAGCCTTGGTTACTTACATTTTGTCATTTACTTTTGAAGCCTCCTGATTATGTTCCTGCTTAACCATTTGGGTTTCATGAAGGGTATTATTTAAAGGATTTTTCATTGTTTCTCTGAAAACATATGGAACATTTTACAGAATAAAATTCTTTAGGCAAGGATATTATATTTACAACCTTTGTAGGTGTTTTTATTGTGGCTATTGAGTTATTGGAGTAATAATTATATGCCATAATATACTTAAATGAATCTTAAAATTATAACTTGCACTTCTTCAATATTTACCACGTCAAATATTTGAAATAAACCAATATTGTCTCTGAACATGGCTATCTTTTTATAGTACTAAAGCTGAAAATTTCGTAATAGAAGTTGGTTTGAATGTCACTAAGTTACCCACTTACCCTCATCATCGGGTTGATGAGGCTATACCCTTCTCCGATATTAGAGAGACATACATCTTCCACCCGCCATTCCAAAACTTACACTAGAGTGGTGCAGATTCTTGATCTTGAACCATCACGACCAATCCATGCACCTAAGTAACTGAAATACCTTTATATATATATTCTTCCTCATACATTTTCCGATATATATAACCTCCACATCCCCATTTTCTCCTCATTAAAATGTGGAATACCTTTTATAGTTGTAGTTTTAGCGGGAAAAACTGTCAGATCGTTACAGAGTATGTGGCTAATGTGGCAAGATTGTTAAAAGCATGAAAATACTCTAGACATTGCAAAAGTTGGCAAATGAACCGACATCCATTGATCTCCTAGCCATGAACTATGTTATGTATTTAGAAAATAAATTATGATTAGAGTTTGATTTAGTTTTTTTTTTACTTTCCATTTATTTTTCTGCATGTATGGTTTAGCTGCATATTATTTGTTGGGGACTAAAAAAAGTTTATCCAATATGAAAAGTTATTGTTGTTATATAAAGCTGTTATTTTATTATATATTGATTTAATTACAATTCAACTTAGAATCTAACCATAATTAATCACCTGATTGCATTATCACCTTTATGTTATGTCAAAACAAGGCCATCTACTCGTTTACTTGAGCAAGGATCCATTCTCTAAGAAGTGAATGGGTTAGGCCTAATATGCTCCTGAGCCACTTAAACTCGTGACTGATTAACGACCAAAAACCACAAAAATATAGAACTCACGAATCACGACTGATTAATTCGCAAGGCCCATACATAACTGGGCTCGATACTCCTAACAATGGAAACCGCATTTGTGGTTTATACTCAGATCTACCGTGACAAATGCCGTTGGGCATCCATAATTTTCACCCCATTAAATAATTTTTTAAAATACATTTTTGTAACAAGAAATGATGTCATTTCTCTTTCGACAAAAATCACAAAAAAAGCTTCTAAAAAATTCTGCCTTCTATTCCAGTCTCCTTCTATATATTGTGACTTGTAAATCTTTATCCCAATTTCAAATCCCTATTGTATGTTTGCTCTTTTTTTTTTTCTTCTGAATTTCATATGAACAATAAAATTCCAAACCATCAAGCATAAGCATTGCTGATCAGGTAAGGACATGCCTCGAGATTTAAAAAGTATTTATAGAGATACTTACACATCGACTACCACCAACAAGATCCTTGCATTAGTAATAGGAATTGAACTTACGTTCTTGTGAGATATGAGTCGGATCCTTATCAATTGAATCAATCTTTGTTGACGACACATAAATACTTTTATTAAGTTAAATGAAGAAGTTTTAACAAAGAGATTATCGGGTCTAATGGATAAAATTCTCAAAGACTATTTAGTGACTTTCTTTTTCAAATACTAAATTAAGTTAATAATTTTTTTAAAGATCAAATTAGATGTTTATTCAAAAAAAAAATTAACAACTATATTTAATCATACTCAGAATGATTTAAGTGCATTGTATTTTAGCATTTTCCTGGACTTTTCTTTCTAGCATATTCTTAGGATTAATTGTTACATGATGGCCCTCATGTTGTCTCCGCAGTCTGCTGAATGAAATGCAAGATGCCCTCCTTCGGTTTGGAAATGACTCTTGATAAGAAAAAAAGGTTTGGAAATGACAACTCTAAAGTTGATTCTGTATTCGCAATCAACGAAAGACTAATATCAAAAGAAATGTCTTAACGCTTAAACAAAACAAAAACTAATAATATGTCGATAGAAAGTTTTATTTGCTTCAAGTTCTTTTCAAAGGTAAATATATGGATTTAATATTAATAATGCACCATTCATCCCCAAATTTAAAGGATTTTTCATATCAACTCATAAGACTAATTTAAAAAAAAAAAAACCACACACACACTGTTGATCTTGAACTTATAATCTGAGTTTTGTAGATCATAGCAAAAAAAATGTCCAATACGACATAAGTTGTGAAGCTTGTCGAGGCAGTTTCCTAATTTTCTTTTCTTTAGTCGTATCATGTTAATAACCTGCTTAGCTCCCGACACAAAAGAAACCAACTTTTGTTTACCAACATGAAAGAGAGGAACGAAAGAAACTCGCTATATACGATATATTTACTAAAAAAAAAAAAAGCTATATACGATATATATATAGCTTTAATCATGACACATAAGACATTATATATCTTTAATCAAAATCCAAAATAAAAGGGGTAGAACACTATCAAAATTGAAAAGGCCAGAAATTTTATTACTATTTTTGTATTTTTAATACATTGTTAGTTGCAAATGATTATTAACTAAGTGCACGCCAGTTAGTGATAAGGTCAGTCCAGCATGCATAATAAACGGCACTAACCAAAAAAAAGAGCCATATATCATGGATGTATGCGTGTACGGTGTGGACCTTCGTGGATCATTGGTTCAAAAAGCAGCAAGCTAAGACATCAAATCATTGAAAGGAGCTTCGTTTTGACAAATCGCACAGATCAATCATTAATCTGGGATAACACTAGAATCATGTTCAAGCACCGAATTATAAAATCAACCTTATAATAACCATATGCACATGAAGCACACATTCAGCTAATAGATACATTCCTCACCAAAAAGAAAAGGCTGATAGATACATTCAGCTCAGCTACCAGAATAAGCGTTTTCGTTATTGTTAATCTAGTGTAATCCAAAGCATGGATATATACAAGATTTGGCAGTAATCCTTTTTTATCTAAGGAATGTACATTTTGAGGAAGTTTAAGATAAAAGTATAAGTGCAATCTATTTGTATAAACCGGGTTGGGTTTTTAACGGAAGGAATTGATCCTCTTTAATGCGATAAATCAAAATTTCAATACTTTTATCTTAAATTGTAAAAAGAAAAGAATTATATATATATAAAAAAAAAAAGGTATTCACAAAGACTTTTTAATTGTACGTTAAAATTAATTTTAAAATGTAAATCTTCTAAGAAAATAATAAACCCCAGTTCAGAACCTGAATCTTTTAACTCGAAGGATATTAAGGCTCTCTAATGTTACTGATGTACACCTTGTGAGATATATTTAAAGGAAGGAACGTAATTTTGCTAAAAAGAGCATTGGACATATTAAATTTTTAAGTATGATAAACAGTTTATTGACACAAAATCTTGAATAGATAATTTTGTCCTTTCCCTTTACTTCACATAGAAAGGAAAGGGCTAATAAGCTAATTTATTTGGTCTACAGTGTGCAATCAACTTAATTGAAGTAACAAATATTTAAGCTACAATTGTACGGATTAACCCAATCCTATCCAATTCGAAAATATCTTGACCCGTATTGAGTTAATGGTCCAACAGACCCAATTTAACAATTCTAAAACAAATGTCAGAATGTTTTTATCAAACGATATTATAGTGTGTTTAGATACTACACAAAATTGTGATGATATTATGAACAAAATTATAGTAATTAGTATTTATTAATTTACCTTTATCATAAAAAATTGATTGATTTTTTTTTTTAGAAAAATGGCTATACAACGACAATATAAAATAGTTTTACACTGTCTTCTAATTACAAATTATCATTATGTATGGTAAGTTTGTTGACTTTTACTAAATTATCTTAAAAATCATAAAACTGTTTTACTGTTAAACTCAATTTTTTTTTTATCATAAAACTATTTCAAACACACTATTTTTTTTTAATAAATTTCAAACACATTATTAGGATGCTTATCGGTTACAATTTTTCTCATAATTAAAGTCCAATGTTAATTATTGATGACAAAACGGACAGAGCATGTTTAATTCGTGTGTAGACTTGTCCTATCCCACTCCCTGGTTTTGGTGAGAGTGGTCGTTACTTTGTACTTAGCATAGAAATAGCAAAAACGGTATAAAAATACAATGGACCGAGAAAAAAAATATCTCGATCCAGAATGGACCCATAAAAACGTGATTTACGGCTAGACATGGCCCACAAAATAAGTAGGTTTCAGCCCTATCTATCCAATGGAAAGCAAATTATTATAGAAAAGAAATAAAAATGGAAACCATTGAATATTGATGTCACAGGCTCACAGCAACCATTGTGACCCTCCACGTGTTGACAACCCATCTCAAGTGGCTTGTTACTTTACATTATTTGCAGGCAAAGCCGAAGCCATAAATATATAATAGAGTGAAAAAACAACACCAAGCTTTGATCAATTTGTTTTCTTTCTTCCAAGGGTAGCACAGCACTTCACCCCGAAGAAAGCCTAATGGAAAGCTTCTTCAACTTGTATGGGCCAAAGGATTCAAATTTGTTATTATAATTCTTTCAAAAATCAACTGGGAGCACATTTTTTCCCACTGTAATTGAGATATTTGGCTTTTTTTTTTTACTTCAATTAATTCAAAAATTTAGACAGAAGAAAAAGAAAAATAAAAGAGTCAAATCTGAATAAAAAATAAACAGAAGAATTATTTTTCATACACTGAAAACCTTAAAGATCGAAATACATCTTCAAATTAAAGAACTAAATCGCAAATTAATTAAAGTCTAATGTGTTAATTTACATTTTTGTCTCTGAACAAAATTTAAGTTTCTAACCACATGTTTGGATTCTCTGTTATTGAAGTTTTATGCTCATCAAAGTAGAAATTTCTTACAGTAGAGGGAAACAATCTCCAAGGGCCATAAAATTTTCTTTAGTAGAGGGAAATCTGAGTGAGAAGAGAAGCAACCTTAACATACTATATGAACCGTCAAAAGGTAAGACTCAACTGTTATATTTCTAAACGCATGATTCCAAGTTAAATGCAGTTCATGGTAAATACTAAATAGTCCACAATTCAGCAATGGTGATTGAACAATCTCCCACTTTCTTAGCAAAATCAAGCAAGAAGTTACTTACATAATCTCTTAATACCCAACCACATCCAACTTCAGTATGAGAATTCCTTATAGAAACATCAGAGTTTACTTTCACCCCGTTGAATTTGGTTTGGACTCTAATTCTTTTCCTCTAAATTTATCTACAATGAAAAAAAATATGTCCAAAACAAATTCGGAAAAAAATATTTAAGTGATAAAATAAAATTGCTTTTAAATTATAAATATAAATGTTTTACAGATTTTATACTTGAAATTACTTTTATTAAAAAATGAAATATTTATTTCTATTCAAGTTAGTTAATTTTATACACCGGAAAATTAATTTAACAAAATTAGCCAAACCCAAGTAAATACTGTGCAAATCAATTCTGGTTACAATTGGAATTTTGGAATGAAGCAAACAAGCTAAATGTCATTTTCTAGTTAAAGGAGTGACAACCTAAATTCATGAATATTCAACTTTTCCTGTGATGATAAAGATTCTGATTGCTTTTTGACGTGACAATCAACATTCTAGTTGAAGCGGTAAAATTATTTCTTTTTTGTCATTAATCTGATTAGTAAAATTAATCTTCGTTGTTATAACAATGGCCCTAACCACATGTTAAGTTCAGGTTACAGTTTATATACTCATGGCCGTTAAAGTAATAAACGCCCGTTTATTTTAAAACTGAGCCGGATTAATTTTAAATCGTTAGAATATAATTAAGAAATATATTTAAATTAACTTCGATCATAAACTTACATTAAAATGAATGCTTTTTTATTAAAAAATGCGAGAAGTACCTTTTTTTGGCTGAACCATGGTATTCCCTTGCCAAAAAATAAAGAGTAATTTAAGTATTGACAAGAATATTTTCCAACTATAGTAGTATAAGAATTATTTTTTAAACATTAAAACATAGATTCTAATAAAAACAAAAACAAAGGTTCGAATTTTCACTTTTTTATAAATATTTTATTTTGGTAACATACTTTTTTTAATAAATATTTGATAAAATGAATTATACGTGATTATTCTGTCAAATATAGCAAGACAATAGACTGCTAACATCGTCGTTAAATCATCATTTAACGTTGTTATATTTAATAGGAGCAAGACAAAAAAAAATTAAAGAACTAAAATCAAAACAAAAATATTTAAAGGACTAAAAAAACTCCTATTTTATAAGTATTAAAAGGTTATTTAAGCCTATTTTTTATTTATCTAACTATTTATAAAGTAAATATTAAATGGTAAAAAAATAAAGTAAATATTAAATAAAAAATTACTTTTGATGCACAGTTAATGAAAAATTTCTTACTATCAACTAATTAGAAATCATGTAAAATATGATATATATTTAATATAATTATTATAAAACTCAACCATAACAATTTGTGATTAAATAATATTGTAAAACTTTTATACTATTAATGCATTTAAATTAAAAAATATAGACCGAGGAGGTCTAGCTCAGTTGGTTAAACAGGATGTGTGTGAATTATTGTAAACCCCCGGTACCGTGTTATATTCCTACTGATAAAAAAAAAATTAAAAAATATAGTTAATATCTAAAAAACATAAAATACATTTAATTCATTTAACAAGTACTAAGAACATTTAATTGTCAAAAAAAAAAAGTAAGAACATTTAATTCACTGTGATTTTTATTGTTTGACCATTATGTCGACCCAATAGATAACAAAGTCGTAATAAATAATGGCAGTAACCATTAACCTTAGTCTATCTTTTAATAAAACCGAATGGAACACGGTAAAACTTAAAATAATCCCGTGGCATAAAATTGCTCACGCCGTACCGGTAGTTACACCCATAAAATAATGGAATAGCTAGGGAAAGAGGACACAACACAGCACATGTACCCAAAACAATTTGAAATTAAAAAAAAAAAAGAGTTAATGGGAAAGGATAATAATTTATACTACATAACATAGTACATAATAGTATGATGGGGAAGTTTGACAAAGTCAAAATCAACAAATGCCTCTAAGGCCAAATCAAAAGATGTGTTCGTTAGTTGCTAGTTTAAGGAAAAAATAAAAGCGGGAGATGCAGATGGGAGAGGGCAGTAACAGATATAGAAGAAGGACCCCACCAACTGGGTTCAGAATTCAGACAATGAATGGACCCATCTCACCCATCCAAATAATGTACGTATAAATCCATCCCCATAATTCATATCCCCACCACCACCCCTTCCTTCAATGCCTAACTGGGTAACATAACAATCAGTATCTATCCTTTCCACAATTCTCCCGCTCTAGTGTTCCATTAAATTATTACTTAAATTAACATTATTAGATGGATAAATTCATAATTGTACCAACAAAATAACATTGGATGGATGGATGGATAAGATAAATAAATATCTTGACTCAAAGGGTGTCTAGCCTATACTATAGATAGACACATAAATTAGGTTCCCCTCCTCTTTCATTCAAATTGGCACTGGCCAGTTGTGACTTGTGAATGTTCGAATATGTGACTGTTAGTCCCGGTAACCATTCCGTTGCACAGACCATGATTTTGGTTCACAGCCATAAATCAAAAAGGAGATTCAAATTTGCATTATCTACAGGAGAACAGTAATACTGATAGAAAGAGCTAATTTTATTACATAGTATAACTTATTACATACTTACTATATACTACTACCATAATGTGCAGGGATTTTCACCAAAGGCACACATGGGTAATCGACCAATTTTCAACACTTCTGGCTTGACTTGAAACTTGGCCAACGTTGAACCATACCTTGCGCTTTAGCCCCATCAGTATCATCACCATAACCATAACGCAAAAGAAAACGACCCGCTTATCTTATTACAACTAATAATAATATTAATATTGATATAAAAGGTTAAAAAAGAAAAAGAAAAAAGCCGTGCCTAATCTGCTATCCTTCCTTTCACTATTCCTTCCTTCCACTAAAACCAGGTCCCAAAAGCTGCAACCTTTCTTCCTAGAAAAACTGGATGATTTATTTGAACCTAAACTAGCCAAACACATTCTTCAATTTCATCTTGTGTCAAAACAAGCAAAATAAACTACCACAAACTATTGCCTTTGCAAGAGTCAAAAGAGTCAGTAAGTCCACTCTTGAGGTAGGCGAATTTCATAGTTAGCTGCCTCTTCTCGCCGAACACTTAACCTCTGCTGCATGAGAAGCGCGTTTCTCCTCGCTAAAATCGCATCTACAAGCAAAGAAAACACAAGAAAAGTGAGATTCACACTCATGCCAATTAAGAACTTCACTTTGTTACTCAAAAGACCTAACCCACTCACCATAATCGGTAGCAAAGGCATTCGAGAAGCGTTGTTGGTTAGTCCCATTCAGGTCATCAATATTCAACTTCAAAGCATGAACCACCTTTGCTGGTAACAAAACAGGCGCACAACCTGACCACAAGAAAAAACACCCAATAAGACACAAAATCAAGCAAAACAACAACTGAAATAGTAGTATTTAAAAATAAAGGAAAAGACCCAAGAGAGAGAAAGGAATAAGCAAATAACCACTTACCAGTTTGCTTGCGAGACTCGGAAGGGGTTTCATAATGGCGAGGCAAGAACACCCCAGTTCCACCGCACCCCCTTTTCACAGAAGATCCACCCCCACCGGGTACAGCAACCCGCGATCCGGATCCGCCAAACTGTACCAGGTTGTTTTGTTGCTGAACTTGCAAAGGGGGCCACGCAGATTGGGGCAAACACAATGGACGAGTGCATTTCACATTCACACTCTCGTGACCAAACTCACGCGCTCTGTTCTGAACCCGAACCTGTTGCTGCTGAACCAAATAGTTAGGCTTCGTTGGCCTTCCCCAAACCGAACCACACTGTTGCTTAGGTCTCACAACCTACAGAACCAACAACACAACAAAAAAAAATTGTTAGAAATCCCACGTTGACCAGTAATATAACCAAAATAGAGTATATAAAATGGCTTCTCTTACTTGGTTAACCTGATTGAAACTCTGGTTAGGGCGAGGATGAGTGAGTAACCCTCTGTTGTTGTGAAAATCAAACTGTGGAACTTGGTTGTTATTTATCTTCATCCTTGCGATTTGTCCTGCAGCTGCGTATATAACTTCCCAGGGGTCGTTGTTTTCGTCAAACGGCGTCGTTGACGGCGAGGGGACACGCGAGTAACCGTTCGGGCTTCCGTCGCTGGAAACGGCGCTTCGACCCGACCAGCTACCGATTCCGGTCAGCGTCGACTGAGGAGACCCGACCAAACCCTGAGTCTTCCTTGGAATCTCCGAAAATGTTACGTTGTCGGGCTTGATAGGCACCGCAGAGAGTTGCTTCCGAGTTTCGAGAAGCGAGGTCTGACTCAGTCGGCGAGTCAGGCCGGCGAAGAAGTCCTCTTCGCCGTCGCTGCTCTCGGTCTCCGTGGACCCCGCCACCGACTCCACCGCCGGAGAAGACACTCCAAACTCGTAGGGGAACTCCGACGGGAAGCTGAAATCGGCGTTGAAAAGACTTTTGTCGTTATGTTTCGTTTCGTCGGCGAGGAAGTGCGGCGGAAGCCAGAGGCCGGCGTCAGTCATGGTGGTAGTTCCGAGGGGTTAAGGAAGCGTGGGGAAGTGTGAGGGGGTGATGGTTGGGGGGAGATTTAATAATGTGAATGAGCCAGCTGAGGTTGCCTGGGTTGGCAGGCCCAGTGAGTGACCCAACAAAGAAAGGATGTGAGATAACAGAGAGAGAGAGAGAGTGGGGAGGTTAGTACTTAGTAGGGAGTTGGAGCATAGAATGTTGAAGACAATCTGCTTTTATTAAGGTTTCAGGGTCCTTTTGAGGCACTCCCAAATTTAAAATTCAAAAATAAAATAATACTAATATTGATAAGAGAGAGAGAGAGAGAGGGAGAGAGGGAGGGTTGCAATTTGAGAACAACTGGAAGAATGGCCCAGTAGTTGGAGGAGACATTTGTCCGTGTTTTTGTTTGCACAACCCACCTGCCATTTGTCCACCCCTAATTCGACTCACCATCACCCTTTCATGCATATCATTACCATACCACATGCCATCATTCAAGGAGAACGGATATTTTTCTACTGTTTCTACTTAGAAATCAATTTTCAATTTCTTTGGATTTGGAGATGCGCATTAATAGATAATTTAGGACATATTTAAAAGTTAGTAGTAATTTAATTAATTATTACTTTACTCAATTAAAATTGTCTCTCACAAAAATTACATATGATTTGTACAAAAAAAAAAATAGAATTTATTTACCATCCATTGCATGAATCAATTGACACATAATTATTTCAATTTAATAAATATTTTTGAGTTTGAGTTCAAAATATGTAATTACATTAAATATTAAAAAGAAAATAATTGTTAGCTATAATAATCATACTTAATTCGAATAAAATTTTTTTTTTTTTAAATACATGTAGTCTAAAGGAAGTTAGAATTTATTTATAAGTTTGATGAAGTTTATTAAAACAAATTTAAAATATGTTTTAATAAGTTTTTTGAATTTTATTAAAATAAGTTTTAAAACGTATAAAAGTCGTACATTTATTTAAAAAATTCAAATAACTTCATTCAAATATTGCCTTAACAAATTAATAGTAGTATTCTATTAATGCCTGAAGCCCGCTCTACAGTCTCGCTCGTTTTTCTTTTTCTTGTCCAGTTGCTTTTGAGTATAAATTGATTAAATTCTGGAGTTTGGCAAGATTCACTATCAGGTTTACACTTTTAGGCTTCCGACTCATATTTTGAATTATTCTTGGTGTTATTTTTTGAATAGTGATAGATCTGCCGCCGATGCTGGCTTTTATTTCAAGTTTTATGTAAATTCAAAAGATAGGTGGGGTCGTTATATATATGGTGATTTGGACAATATTCGAATTAAACGAAGATTGACTTTTTGTTTGCTGGGAAAATTGGAAAAATAGGCTAATGCATATGCACGTTGATACCGTCACTGTGCCCGCATATGGATATGATTCAATTTGGACCCTTATTAAATTTTAAAAAATTGCTATAATGATTATTGATGATGGCTTTCTCAGCGTATAGTGTAATAGGCAATTCTCCACGATTATGTGATATGAAATATAATGAATGAGTATATTTTTCGCTTGTGACACATCCCCCTTTGACATTCTGCTTTTTATTTGCTTGCAAATTACTTATTATTTCGAGCACAAGGGATAAGAATGAGCATCATGCATCGAAAAGCATCATATCCAGTCTATCCGATTCGCAATGCTATGACACAGCGGTGTTTCTCTTTTTCCACTCCTCTACCTTCTAAGCAACCCTTCCCTTTCGCATACTCCAAAAAGTTTGCAGCTATTATATTTACATCCTTCATGGAAAATTAATTATGGAGAAAGATTTCTTAGATTAGACTAATTATTACATATCTATTTACATGTTGTAACATTACATTGAGTGAAAATTAAGTGTATATTGAAGAATTCTTTTATTATGTATGTGATTTCAGAAAAAAAAAAAAAAAGCAAGTTCATAATAAGATAATTTAAACATAATAAATAAGACATAATACCATTTGCAAATGAGTTTAAATTTTACCCAATACTGGTGAAAAGTTTTTGATATTATCATTAAGTGATGTAATATAAAACATGAGTAGAAATGCTATAAAAAAATGAGTAGAAATATGTTTAACTCCTATAGTTTCTAAATTTGATTTTAATTTTATACTTTTTTTAGGTAACCGTAATATTGGATAATTTTTATACTTTAAAATTTTAGTTTTGAATGCCTATAATTTCAAAATCATTAAAATTCAGCCCATATCATTATGCCTGCATTGTAATTTTGGTCCTTATATCCAAAAATAATGCCTTGTAGTTTTGAAATTTTAGACATTTAAAACATAGAGATTAAAAATAAAATTGTAAAAAAAATATAGAAATTGAAAATGTATTTAAACCATAATTAGGTTTTATGTTTTTATAATATAACATAACTAGGTTCAATAAGGCATAAGCTAAATCGTAATTAAATCATTAAAAGAGCATAATTAGGTTCAATAAGTTAAATCATATGTTTGAAACTTGTATTGTTTATTTATGTTTCAGATTATCATGATTCGTTTAGTGGCTTAAATAATTTGATTATATAGTATAAGAGATTTTGAAGGGCGAAGGGCTCATCTGGTATGCTGTTATAAATGCTGTTGTGTGATGAAAACGTGATGCTAATTTTCGTCGTGCTTGCAAGTTTGGCTGGGAGGATATTAAAAGTAGCGGATTTGTTTTGCTTATGCTGATATATTGATATGTTGCTTTTAGTTGGATTATAGGTGATTGGGATATGTAGAGTACCTGACTACCTGCTATTTTAGGTGGCTTTTGATTTGAGAAAACATCTTTGTACTCTTGTTATGTTATTATGTTATAAGCTCTGTCATACCTTGTGTTTGGGCTTTGGTTATTAATAAATTAATTCTTAGTCTTTCAAAAAAAAATATATATATATATATATATATATATATATATATATATATATAGTATAAGAGAAACAAATAAAAATAGGAAAGGATATAAGTATAATAAACTTTTATTTTATTCAGTATTTGAAATACATCAAATAACCTATTCGATAGTAACAGAAAATAACAAAATTAACTTGTAACAGTACTGGTTGTAACGGCAGTGGCGTAGGTAATGATTTAGGAAGGCAAGGTTGTGCTTGTCAACAGTGGCAAAAACGGTAAAGAAATTAAAATAGCAACGAAATTACTAGTGATTATAATTGTGGTGGCAATAATTTAAAAACTACATATTTTCTATCCTATTTTCTCTTAATTCAACTTCTCTTTTTAGATAAAGAGGAGTGACAACACACTTATTCTTATCCACTTTTTTATTAGCTATAATTTATTGAAAATTATAAAATTATGAGAGAGATTTATTAAATAGGATATAAGATCTATAAGAATTTATAATCCTTAATAAATTTCAACTAATAAAAAGATGTGTGTTCAAACTAGTGTGTTTCTAGCATTAATCTTAAATAAATTTTGAATTGAACTACTTATTAGGAGAGGACAAAGCAACAAAACTAACTCATCCTATCTCATCTCCTTTACGTAAGTGGTCACCAAATTGTACTTAAATGTGTAATATGATATTTTAAAATTTAGAGTGTTTGAAAGTGAGAACAACTTTTACTAATTAGTTATAAATCTATCACAAAACATGTCTCTATGTTTTTGTGGATGAATGAATAACAACTTACATAATTAAAAAAACTATAAAAACAAAACAAAACTAGATATATGTTTTTAGTGGATGAATGGATAACAAGTTACATAATTAAAAAAAAAACTATAAAAACAAAAGAAAAATAGATATTGGACCATTCTTCCTAGATGGGATGGACGAGAGCAATAATGAAAGACGAGAGTACCACAAACGCCTATGCTTTCACAAGGCTTGGCGCTTGAGGGACTGTGGATCGTCATTCCTGAAAGGGATGGACGATAGAATTAAGGGAGGACAAGAATACAATAAGCGTCTACACCTTTTTAAGGCTTAGTGCTTGAGGGATTATGGATCGTCCTTCCTATAAGGGATGGACGATAAAATCAAGGGAGGACGAGAATACAATAAGCGCCTGAGCCTTCTTAAGGCTTGGCGCTTGAGGGACTATGGATCGTCCTTCCTATAAGGGATGGACGATAGAATTAAGGGAGGACTATAATACAATAAGCGCCTACGACTTCTTAAGGCTTGACGCTTGAGGGATTATGGACCGTCCTTTTCCAAGGGATGGACGAGATTATTAACAAGGACGAGAGTACCACAAACACTATGCCTTCACAAGGCTTGGTGCTTGAAGGATTGTGGACCGCCCTTCCCTTCTAGGGAGGACGAGAGTATAATGCATGACCATATCGGAATAGGCTCCCAGAGTAGAGGATGAGGGTTGGCAGGACAACCAACTACGTACCCTAGACAACTTATGACACCCGACAAAGAACACCACACTCTGACATGTCAGAGGCAAGACGACGTTGTAGCATAAGAACGTGGCGACAAGAGAAGGGGACACCACACCCTGACATGTCAGACGGAGGACCAATCCTGCCACACATAGACAAAGGTACTACACTAATGAGCGATTGCCACGTGTCATCCTAGGGAAAAGGGGGACCACCCTCGGTCATTTGAGAACGCCCACTATAAATAGAGGGAAGAGTGTTACTCTTACCTCACGTTCACATTAGGGCACAGGCTTACAGGAGGTTTCTCTTGAGACACACAACTCAGGGTCTCCTCCGTAGGCGGTGGCATTCTCTAGCGTGAACAAATATAATAAAGTTGAGACTTGTGTGTGAAATGTATATATTTCAATTTTTCTAACATTATACTCAAACATCAAATATCAAACCAATATTAAAAGGTGTTGAGCATATGAAACTCGAAATACATGACTTAAAAACGAAAAAATTTATTAGATGCTACTACAACTATGCTTCGTTGCTTTCAAATTTCATATGAATGTAAAATTTTCCATACAAATATTTTTGGAGAAATAATATCATGTATTTAAAGAAAATAAATGTAATTTATGTAGCTGTAATTAGTAACACATGGAGAAAAAAAACGTCCCAATTTTTTTCATGTATAATGACAATAATAAAATTTCAACCTAAGATCTTTTATAAATTACATATATTAACATCACATTACTATTAACTAGGCCAACTTATTGGGGTTAACTAAAACAAAATCACATCTTAACATATAACATGCATTAGTTGTTAGTTTTTGTTGTGAGGTAGGCACGAAGCATGCGAAGATTGGATTTTTGGCAAGGCATGATGGTGGTGTGTGACAAATGTCATCGGTAGTAACACTTGCAGGGGCAGGGACTCCAATGCAAAAGTTAGTGTGAGAGATATATAAAAGTCAAAAAATGAGTGATTTGAGGTGCACCTATTGAAAGGAGTCCTTTATATAGAGATTTCTTGACGAAAAATATCATTAAGGTTGCTTGAGTGCCACGGGGGATGCCACGTGGCTGAGGGAATTTGGGTGTTGAATCTCTTTGGCTCATGACACATTGGCCTTTGTTCTGATGTAGTCGAGTTAGGGTCAAATGTTGATGTTAAGTGATAGATGAATCTTATGTTTGTATTGCATTTTGGCGTGTGGATTGCCAAAGTCGACATTGCTTGATGGAAGCAATGTCGGCTTAAAAACCTAGAGGTCGAGATGACCTCTACAATAATTGTTCCCAAATTGGTATTGTTTAAAAAAAGTAATGCCAACTCAAAAGCCTAGAGGTTGAGGTGACCTCCAAAATAATTTTGCTTTTTTATCTAATAAAAATGAAGCTATTAATATTATGACTTTATATTAAAAATAAGATACACCGATAACATAGATTAACTTTCTATATTGATAGATAAATATATGATCAATAAACAATTATGTTAAAATAAGATATTGATATATCTACTATTTTTATTAATTCATAATGTCTGTATCGAAAAATATTTTTTTATTGTATAAAGTTTATACTAACATAAGCAAGATTAATTATTTATAACTTTCTCTTGTCAGGATATTTTTTCTACAAGTGATATTTAGAGGTTACTCTAAAGTCTAAACCATATATATATGACCGTCCATGTCCGGCTGTGGGATTCTTATATTATTTTCCTTTTGGGACATAAATCACAAATGGAACCCACATGTGAATATCATGTTGTTGGCTGTTGGGGTTGGGGCTGTGTTCGTGACCCCATGAATTGGGATCTTTAATTGTTGCTTTAATTAGTATACTATGTGTCACTAATAAAAGCAAAGGACACAATCATTACGGCATTTGACCCAGAACGTTGTATTATTACTCCTTATTAGCGTTGGTCTCTTGCTTTTCCTCCTGTCTAGTCTCTGGCAAGCCATGGTAAAAATGGTCAAAAGAAATTTTAAAATATCCCAATTGTTGTATGTTCCTTTGCTGACATCTAAAGCTTCATAAGTTGATCTTCATTTGCCTGATGATAAGCGATAACATAAAGGGCACCCTTCCCAATTTCCATACTATACTAATTTATTGTAGAACGCATGCTCATGAACATGCCAATCAAATGGGCACGCCGCAAAGCTGTGGAAGTGAAATACTCAGTTGCACATTTCTACATTTTAAGGGCTAAGACATGCTTGGTTCCTTGATAATTCCTGCTTTGTATAACACATGATGGAATAAATTATTTATAATTAGATGAAAGTCAAAGGAGGTTACAAATGATGTGTGTCTGTGTGTCCTCCTTATCACGAGTTATTGAATGGCGATTCAATTCTTTTTTTT
This sequence comes from Pueraria montana var. lobata, assembly GCA_026413185.1. NCBI lineage: Eukaryota > Viridiplantae > Streptophyta > Magnoliopsida > Fabales > Fabaceae > Pueraria > Pueraria montana. The sequence continues at coordinate 60,128,771 of CM048655.1, read as the reverse complement.
TCTTTTTGGCTGTAAGGAAATAATAAAAGCAGGAAGGTGAATGGAAATCAGGATCCTCGTGTATCTCTACAATAGAATTTTGTCTACACTCAAAAACTGGATCGTATATCACGTTCTTTTTCTTCCTCAATTGTTATGTAATGATCATCAATCAACAACTGAGATTTAACAAGATTTTGGCTGCACACAAAATTGGCAGGAAAATATCTAATCTGAGTGGACTGAAGCCCGTTTTTTTTTTAATATTTCCACACTATTGCTGTAATTAACTTTACGTCATCTTGATCTTCGCGTAAACAATGGTTAAGTGCAAATTAATTTCAAGAGTCAAAATTTTCAGGTAAACAGATTAAAAGGTAGTGAAAAGAAATTCGTTTATAATATTTTGTTTTCAAATGAAACAACTAGATCGATCATGATAATTTCATTCTATTTGCTTAATCCTAATTTCTTCCCATTTAATTTGGGGTACATTTGATGAAACGGATCTTTTAAATTACAAAATGACTATTTTATCTTTATAAATTTTATTCTAATCATCAGCTTCTTTTTTGACAAATAATCATTAGTTTCTTAAATATAATATATTTAAAATAAAAAATAATATGGAAATTAAAAAGTTATAACTCATTCTTTTTTTTTTCAAACAATGAAATGAAATCAATGTTTTGTTTCATTATAAAATGTCTAAATAATATAATGATATTTATTATATTCCATTTCAATCCATCCCATCTATGAAGTAATTAAACTTGCCCAAGAAAAAACTAAAAATAAAACTTATATATACAATAGTTTTTTAAATAATTATATATTATTGTTATAGTGCAAGTGTGATTTAAAAGTCTCTACATTAGATAGAGATAGACATCTTAAGCAACATACAACTAGCAAAGACATGCAAATCTAATGTTGTGAGGTTTTGAGTTTGATGTGGTGTCAGGTTGATTTATGTCTAGTAATCCATTGACGAAGATCTCTCTAGTGATTTACCTCATTTAGGGGTGGGTATATGGACCCGGGTCCGCGGACCAATCCGTTAAGCTCGCGGACCGCGCGGATAACGGGCCTAAAAAATTTTGCACCGTCTAATTGTTGTCGATTTTGAGTCCGGTCCGTTTAGCCGGTGGACTTAGTGGGCTAAATCCGCAAAGCCCGCGGACCGGTCCGTTTATCAAATTGTTAAGATATTATTTAGTATTGTTTTAATGCTTATATATATATATATATATATTTTTTTTTTTATGCTTAGATATTATTTAGTATTGATATGTTAAGACTTTGATATTTAATTTAGAACCTTTAATGTTGTTATAAATGTTGGTATTTTTTAGTTACATATGTGAAGACTTTGATCTTTTAAATATGTTGGTATATTTTAGTTACAAGCATTGTTAAGACAAGTTTCATAGTTATAAATTAGATTTAAATGTTTAATATTTAATTGAATGTTTATATTCATATTGCTTTTTTTTTTTTTATGTACGTGTTTCAGTGTTTCCTTTCTCACATTTTCAAGGAAAAGAAAAAAGAATTTTTCTTTAATTTAACAATTTTTTTGTTTTTTTGTTTTTTTTTGGATTTTCATTAAGCCCGCGGACCGGTCCGTTTATCCGCGGGCTTCGCGGAGCGAATACGGACTTTAAAAAATAGCCCATTTAACTAGCGGACCGGGCTTATCCGGTCCGTATAAAATGCGGGCTTCGCGGACCGGGCCTTAAATGGACCGGACCGATCTGCGTACCCACCCCTAACCTCATTCATTCTGTTCCACAACAATTCCTTCTCTTTGTATAAATTAAAATAGGTATATTGAATGAAAGTGCTTTTAGGAGTTATTCTTAAGAGTTTTTCTTCAATGAAAACGTTTTTAAGAATTTTTCTTAATCTCTTATCTATTTCGATCTATCATTTTTCATACTTATTTCTAAAGTGAATTTTAATATTCTTTAAAAAAATTATAATAGTTAAAAATAAACTTGTATCATAAGATAAATTGTTTATCATAAATATAAAATATAATTTATTATTCAAAAATATTTATTTATTATGAATTTTAGTTATAAATAATAAATATTTATTTTGTATATTTCACAAGCTAAAATACTAGTTATTTATACAAAGAAATAAAAATATATAATATAAAAATTATATAGAAAATTTTTAAAAAATAAAAAAATATCATATGAGTATTTATAATAAAAGTTTAATGAATATATGTTGTCAGTTTAAAGGACTTTATACAGTGAACTAATTAAAAATCAATTTATACTTTTAGAATATGACCCTTTTACACTATTTATGCATGCATTTTTTTTGTTGTTGTTGTTGACTTATACTAATGAGATGTTCATATATTTTTCCTTTATTGGAAACGAACCTGACGCCCAAGAGGATTGAACATTATGGGCACCCAAACCCAATAGTGAAATTTTTTTATGAATAACCTGCCACCATCATGATTGACGAGCGACCAAACCATTATGATTGGCTTGGCTAAGGCCTAAGGGAAAACTCAAGTCCAAGCTCCATCCACCAAAGCAAGCAACTTTGACTCCCTATTTTATTTTCAATGGCAGTGATGAATCACTGAACGAAGATTTGGTTCCGAAAGCAAGGGCATGCATTCCCCATCCACATTCAACCAACCCACTATCAATATTCATGCAGATACTTGTTTTTATGGAATGACTATTAGTTAACCCGAGTTAACTGAGAGAATATTAATTCTGTCAACTAACTTTTTACTGAGTAATACTATTAGGCAAATGCTAATCAGAATTAAAAAATTAAAAGAAAAAATATTTTTATTGAAAGACGGTAAATTATGCTGTATATAATATTTTTTTTGTTTTTCTATGAATTTTATAATAAGTTTTTTTTTTAATTTCTTAATCAGTGTCCTCTGATTAGGGAGACCTATACTATTATTTAACCAATGTTTTAAAATTACTTGCATATTATCATTATGAGAACATTTTATGATACTTGTGTAACAATTCGTGTAGTATTCTTATAACAAGTCAGTTGATTATATCATTAAAATTTTAATTTGAAAATTCCATTTGATTCCTCATTTTTTATTTTTTTAAGGAATCTTCAATAAAATATTTTTTCATTATCAAACGGTCACTTTTTTTTTTTTTCTCATTTGGTATATGTAAATATTTCAAGTTTCCCATTGGATAGATTAAAACAAAAGAACAACACGTAATATAATACATGCATGATTTCATTTTAAAAAAAAAAATACATGCATGATTTTTGGAGTCTTGAGTGGCCATATCTTGTGCACATATCAAGCTCTGCTACATTATAAAATTTAGCTTTAAAAAAAAGAAGCAAACAGAAAATAAATAAAAAATAATAAATATATTGTTAAAAAAATTAAATAATAGATCAAATAAAAAATACAATTTTTTGGAAAACAAAATATTTATTTAAGCCTTATTATATATAAGGCTGCTTGATCTTGTTTTCTTTCGTCAATATTTTTTCCCAATCAAATAAAAAAAAAATCTATTTCTCTTCACTTTTTTTTTCTCATTTTCTTCGAAACCGATGAAGGAAAAATACTTTTGACCTATTACAAAGCTAGGATGCAATAGGAAATACGAATGTACAATTTTGATTTTATTTGTGGTAAGTTATTTTTATTTAAAGATGAAAAATGATTTGGTGGGTAACAACAAAGAACAAGATGTTGCATTTATTGCAGCAAATTCTATCTGTCCAAGTATCCACAAAAATCCCGTGAGTGGGTAAAGAAGCATCAGCTGTAATCCAGGAACATATACATTATTCACTGCACGGGAGTATGACTTATTAAATGCTGTTCAGGCTTTGTTCCAAGCAAAGGATAAATAAGAACAGAAAAAGGAAAATTATCATGCTATATACACATATAATTTTATTTATTAAATTATCATACTACTCGTATTTTATATAAATACATATGAAACTATTACACTAATCATATTTCTCATATCCTTACAATCTTAATTAGTCCTATTATTCTAATATATATTTTTATAATTGTTTTTATTTCTTTCTTTGTTTAACTTTTTTCTTTTATAAAAAAAATGTATTTTGATAAAAAGAATGAGTCAAAGAAGCAATTTATAATTAAGATAAGAAGTGACAAATTTGAGTAAGAGAAATAATAATTTATTGCATATATTATTGAATTTGTGTATGAACATGTATTTGAAGTTTTAGAAGAATTAAGATTAATTTAATCAATAATTTATAATTTGGATTATGTTGTGATTTATAATGAGATATTTAATATTTTAAATATTTTTTTGTATATTTATTAACATTTGATGTTATATTTAATATATATTACTATCTTATTGCTACTTTTTCAATATTTCTCGTTACTTAAACCACTATAAAAAAGAAAAAAAAAAAGAGCTTAAAGACTAATTGAATTTATTGACTAAAGTAATTTTGTCACTATCTATTGATCATATTCTCGATTGGTTAACTTCGAGTTGTTCATAGATGATTACTTAATAACCAATTTAGCAACTGATTAATGAAGTTGCAAATAATTTGTTCACTAAAGTCGTTGTTAAATGTCATTTTTAAGTCAAATTTATTGACCTTTTAGCGACTGTTATGGATACCTTTTTCATACATATTTTTTTTGCCAGTTAATCATCGATCAAAATCAATCGCTAGCTCACGTCATTTGAGATGAAATAGCAACCAATTTGATGACAGATTTTGGGACCAATTTGATGTTTTAGTATATATTGATCGATTGATGACCAAAATTTCAAGAAATTTTGTTACTTTCAATAAATTTCAATTAATATTAGATAATTTGTATTTCATATAGTGTCATGAGTCTTCTTGAAGGATGGTTGGGTCAGGGTAAGGGCCTTCTGAGGAAGGTGCTGTTGGTTTTGTTCTGGTTTTTCATGTAGGTTGGTTGGTTTGTACTACTAGGTCTTATGACTCAATTTCAAACCCTCTTTTTATTAATAATATTTCTTTGCCTTCCAAAAAAAAAAAAAATATTAGATAATTTGTACAAAGATGAGATCACATATCAACATATAACTAGATTAAGTTACAGAGACACTGAAACACATTATTAACAACTAACATAAAAAAAAAATAACCTTAGATAATCTGTACAAAGTCTTAAACTCGAATTAGTTTGCCATCATTATGCACAATGAAAAAGATAAATTTCTATTAATTTTAAAATTATAATATATATAATTTTTTTATCATTATTATAATATAATATATAAAAATTAAACTAATGTGTTTGTCACTTCAAGAATACTGTTTTTTTAGTAGTATTTATCGTTACATTAACCACTCTTTTTTCTTTTGATATCAGTTACATTAACCACTCTATTTCTTGAGTTTAATGTTGTTTATGTGCTTATTAAATACTAAGTTATTGATAATACAAGGGTGTAAACGTGATTAATAAAGTCCAATTCCCGCCAATTTTGAGTTGGAGGAAAAGAAAAAGAAAACAACAAACTGATAATGGCGGGAACTAGAATAAAATAATAAATGACCTGCACAAAAGGACATTTCCGTTATTCAAGGTGGCCATGGCATTGGCGGGAAATAACCATAGTTTGTCGTTGCTGTATCAGGAGGATATAGCATTCTCAACACACGCTTCTTTAGTTCTATGTAGTAATACACGAATAATGTTCTCTATAATAAAATTTTCATGAATTTAATAAAGTAATTTGTATAAAAAGAATAGTAAAACCTTTCAAACTGTGGCTTATAAAAAAGAAGACAAATACTAATCGGTGAATACTGATTAAAGAACTAAAAAGATAAATATTTTTATTGAAAGATGCAAAATTATGTTGTTTATGATTTTTTTTACGCTTTTTTATAATTTTCATAATAAATACTTTCTCTTTTTAATTTTTTAACCAGTATCATAAGCAAGACCCAAAAAAGAAATAGGAAAAGTATCTTAAACATTTTAATAATATTTTTTTAATTAAAATTTAAATTAAAGATAAGGTGAAAGAAAACATTTGAAATTTTATTTTTAGATGTCAAATTTTCTGTTTACTTTCTCCCAATCAAATAAAAAGTACTTTAATTTATAAATACATGTATTATATACTTTTTTTTTATACTGATATCTTTTTAAAGTTGTATTTGAAATTTACATAAGATGTATTGATTTTCCATATCAGCCTTTTCCATCTCACTTACAGTCATTTATATAATATTTTTTTAGTAACTTTGCATCCGTCGAGTCAACAACTCGAAGTTGTCATCAATTCTTTTTTAATTTTTAAAAAATTATATATTGATGAACTTTAGCCTCTACCAGTACCAGGAACAACTAGCATGGCTATAATATAACCCATGGTTTAAATAAAGTGAAGAAGAATTGGCGCCAAAAATGTTCTGAGTTTGGCGCCTAAAAAGAATAGAGTTGGCAGTGCCATCGGAGCTATCACTTCACTATCAAAACTTCTGCTATGCTCATAACCACATATCGTATATGACATAGTAAGTAATTGCTTAAGCTTTACGAGACTTATGATATAGATAGGACAAGACAACCATAGCTAGCCTTTTTCCGTTTTTCTTTTTTTACTGCTATTATTTGTTTATCACTTTATTTAGTGTATAATTTTGTTGTTTTGCAACCACTCCAGCTAACGTGAGATATTTTAAGGAAAATAATAATCATACACATCATTTTGGGTGGACTTGTGTACCAGAAAAAGAGAAATAAAAAAGTAAAAAAAAAATAACATGAAAAAAAATAAAAATAAAATCAAATATAAATCAGATGGAGAAACACTATCCAGTGTTGTGAAAACCGGATCGGTCATCGATCCGATCGAGGTACTGGATTGATAGATCAGTGGTCGAACCGGTGGATCACTAATTGACCCGGTTTGATCCTGTATATAGTAAAAAATTAAAAATATATATAATATAGCTAACAAAATGTGATCAATCCATAATTCATACTCTAAAATTAAAATCAATCATGATCAAACTATAAATATTACATAATGATTTATTACTATAAATTATTATATTGGATATTATCATTAAATTACTAAAGAAATTCTTGTTATTTTTCACGGCTAAATATAAAAGTTGTCGGAGGACCATGAGCAAGTATGGTGAAGATGTATAAAACAAATAAATATTAAATCATATCAAGATCAAGATAATAATAATTAGCTATTATATATTATTGCCAACATCAAAATAATATTATAGGAACATATTATTATATACTATTAAGCAATTAGCTATTAACAATTTAATTAAAATGTTATAGGAGCGTATTATTATATTATATTATACTATTTAGCAATTAACTTTTGTCATGGATTTCAAATGGTACTATGGAAAGAATTCCAAATAACTATATTGTTTACAAGAATTGTAAAAAAAAAATAAAAATTAGCTGAACCGGTTCAACCCCGGTTCAACCGGGTCCGGGTCACCGGTTTTCTACCAAATCCGGCTGGGTCAAACCGGGCTGATCCGGGTCAAACCGGGTCGATGACAGATCCAGTCCGATAGCCGAACCGAATCGGTCAGGCCACCGATTTCTGGTCGAACCGGTCCGACCGGTCGGTCCAGTCCGATTTTTATAACTATGACACTATCTACCCGTATGTTTGGATATGTGTCTCTCACCAAATGATGCGCATTACTTGGAAGTTACACATTACATATTTTCTCTGTCATTTTGTTTAATTTGATGTGAAAATTAGAATAAATGCATATAATTGACATATTATTAGACACACACTTCTACTTTTGTTAAAGACTAATATCTTCCAGGAAATTAGCTTACCATTTTTAATGAATCTTCCTTGTATATAGGTTAGTTTAAGTATATAGGTTAGTTTTGTAACACCCCTTTTTACTATTAAAGATTTTCTTATTAATTAAGAAATTTGTGAAGTAATTCGATATCCAATTATTGAAAATAGCCTTTATAATTCGGAAAGATTTGTTTTTCCTTTAAAAAGGTTGTTACTTAAAACTCCGAACAAAAATCATCCCCAATAACTTATTAATATATAAAAATTCCTTTTAATGAAATATCAGTCTTAATAAATCAGACTCATTTTATAAGACATTAACTTCGATGCAAACCATGAAACATAACAAAATCTTCTTTAATTAAAAACATCCTCAGATCCAGCATTATACTATTCTATTACACCGAATATATTCATGCATTTACCTTCTTGGAATTTAACACATTATTCATTTGAGCCACGTATAAAGAGTTGTACATCATAATATTAAAACCAAGTCTACCCCTTTTTATACAAGAAAGTACTAAGACTCAGAGCAGTGACTCAATGAAAATTTCAAAAATACCTAATTAACCCAAGTAACATCCTAGAAGGATCCTCTTCTTTCTCTTCAAACATCCACTCGTGTTCACAGTGCTTGTTGTAGCCTTTCGTTCCATCTTTGTTGTCTGCATAAGATCATTTGTCTAAATCTGAAAAATAAAGGCGTATGGAGTGAGTCTCTCTCCTCCTCTAAACCAACAACCAAACGACCTTCCGGTCTCAAACAAACATACAATATCAACCACTTCACAGTGGTGCTCTCACGAGTCTCACTCGAAACCTATTCGTTTCCACAACTATTCTTTGTAAATTATTTCACACTGGCCAGCTGCCACTGGAACTTCCAGAACTCAGTGGTCTTACATATTTTTGAGTTGGATGACTGTTGGGAGTACACCCTTCACCATGGTACAATGGCGGGCTCTCACCAACCGATGATGGCTCGTATTTTTGTCAGGGTGGCCGAGTCAGCTACGTGATCTATCGTCACAACTCAGTGCCTTACCCTCCAAGAACAACCTGCCTTACGATCATCTCCCAGGTACCAACTGTGGTCATCCATTACTCCGAGGACTGACTCCTCAACACTCTCTCACAGAGTTTATTTTCTTTCTTCGTCGCATGTGGATTTCCCGCTGCACATGGTACAGGTGCGGACGAATTGACGCCGAGCTAAAGGTACCACCTCTACGCTCACATATGCATATATAGATAAGGACTTTGCCTTTACCGCTACATCGTAACGATCTCGTCACCTCAAGTGACGCGTCATTCGCAATCCGACCTTGGTTCACAGATAACTCGCAGCTGAAATATCCCACGCGACCTTTCACAGGTTTGTGTGAGCTTTTCTACCAAAGGTACTCGACGGCGGTCCTCAATCAACATATGTCCCAGACATACAACATGGAGATCAAACTCCCCCACTATCACAGTGGTTAAACATTACGACCCCATCATCTCACAAGCACAATGCTCACCGTAGATAAAGCCTCCACACGACCTGTCTCACAATTATCCGTTCAAGCTTTGTCCACGAACCAATCTGTTCAACCGTCTCACACGACTTAGCGTTGGAGGTTTCTTCCTCCTTTCGGTTCTCACCACGATTCGAACAATCACAGTTCACAAACTTTCAAACACATGTGCGTATCGCACTTTACCCAATCATGACCCACATCATGATTCTTAACTGTCTTACTTAGTTTTATGGAAATCCTCACCCACTCTCACATTTTATGCTTACTTCATTCATTTTGTCCAAATCCATGCAAGAGTCCTAAATTCCTTTCTAAGTCCAAACATCCGGCATCCTCCATGTGCATAGGTAATTCCTAATTACTAATCCATAATGTTATTAAGTTCACACTCTTAATTATAGTTGATTCACTATTGCTCATAGTGAATATTATTGATTACTAGAATAACCTTCTAGTATTCACAAATGTACTCCATTTGGAGTTCATTTGCTCCCACACAAGAATGAATTATTCTCGTTCCCACAATCAACAAACCATCACAAGCAATTCACATGCACAAACAAATTCCAGCACTCTTTGCCCGAGGATCACATTCCTCCCGGTCTCCAATTCACAGTTAATAATAGAATAATCATTAATAATTAATAATTCAATAACTCAAACTCAATCCATCACAAATCATTGCATTCATATTTCAATGGAAACTTCCCTTTGTAGGTGAAATTATTCCATAACAAGTACAATTAAAGGCATTAAAACCAAATACACAATTAATACAATTAAATTTCATGTGGACACATAGAGCTGTACACACACCAAAAATTATTTGATACATCATATCAACTTTAAATTTCATGAGATTTTACAAATAAACTATAAATCATACATATTTCATCATATAAATTTATCTCACGAAAATCCAACCCACAAATATTATTTTTGAATTAAAAACAGGGTCTGTACATGCTCTGTAAAACACAATTCCATATTTTTAGAAAATAGCATATCAAATTCGTTTTGTGTGAAATTTTACAGAGAATATCTCCAACATGTGGACTATCACATATAATTTCCTCAGAATCAAAAATCCACCAAAAATATCCTTTTTGAATTTTTAAAGCATTTCTGTCTCAGAACATAGTCTCCCATATAAAAACATAAATAATTACCAAAAATGCCTATAAAATTCCGATAAAATTCACAAATATTTCACATAATCCAAATAAGGTTACAAAGTTTTCTCATAGCCAAATTCGTACAAAAAGGATATTTTCCCCATTTAAATTCTCCACTGTCCAGTTTTCATTTTTCACAATAATAATTTTCTAAAATTACCTCCCGACTTTTCCTAACCTTGAAAAAATTCAGAGATGACCCTCATGATACATAAAATGAACTCATGGTTCCAGTTTTCCAAAATCGTGTCCCAAAATTCTTGTAAAAATCAAAACAGTCCCATTCTCAGAATTAACAGTTTTCGAAAATAATTCCGGTAAAAATAGTTACAGTGCTCAAAAAAATCTGAAAAAAATACCACGACATCCAGAGGCATCAAAACATAGGAAAATATATTTACATCATCAAAAACGTGCACGAAAACCGAGACGAAAAATCCACACAGTCACAGGACCCAAATCACAAGTAGCTTATTTTGGGTTTTCAACATTATTTACAGACCATCAACAACAGCCACAATCCATATTTAACAAGAAAATAAGGAAATAGTTTAGGAAAAAAAAAAGAAACCCCTCCATACCTCGACGAAATCGAAATCCAATCGGTGGGTATTGAAGCTCTTGAATTCTTCTTTAACATATCCGAAAATGAACGGTGAAAGATGAAAATTGATGCTCCAAAACTTAGAGAGAAGTTAGAGCTTCCGTGGGGAGAAAACAGAAGAAGCAGAAATGGAAAATTTTTTTAGAACAATCAAGAAGCTTTCCACGTACATATTTGGGAAAATTTTGACATTTTACTATTGACACCTGGTTTCCTCTAAAGGCACCCCCCTTCTTTTTTTTTTTTTAACTTACGGAACTCACGTAAAAGTCTCAAAAATCTCACAATAATACTAACTATATTTTAATTACTCAAACATATCTTTTCTTATTTAAAAGACATAAATTCCAATTAAATCATAACTCAATCACACAATTATATATTTATTGAGTTGTAATTTTTAGGGTGTTACAAGTTTGGAACTAGGGAAGACATTCATAATGAGGTTAGCAATTCAACAAAGATATGATTATAGAAGTTCATATGTTATATAATGATTGAAGAGAAATGCTAAGAATATATTCTCTAATACATTTTTTTGAACACATTCTCTTATTTTGGTTAAAATTTATTAAAAATTATAAAAATGTGTAGGTTCCATATCTTATTTAATGATCATTTCTTCTGATTTTGTAATTTTTAATAAATTTAAACTAATAAAAGAGAGTGTGTTCCTAACACTCATGTTTGAAAGATGAATAAATAGTCACATGAAACTTAATTGAGATAACATTCAAATAGAAAATCATGTAAAAATGAGAAAAACTGATGGTTCACAATTAAGGTTAGATTGGAGTGGAAAAAAAAGAAAATCACTTAAAAAAGAGAAGAAAAACAAGAAAAAAAATGTGTAAGAAGAAGGAGCAATAGTCAAAACAACATTGTTGTAGGATTTAGCTAACAATGTTAAATGCTATATATAGGATGCTTTTGTTAAGTTGAAAGATGAAGATGATGATGAGAAAAATGTTAGAAGAAAAATAAGTTAAAAAGAAAAATTGATAATAAAAGTTGGTAGGTCATATTTAATCATTAAGCTTATAAGATGAAAATGATTTTTGTAGCATCCTTCCTTTATTTATTTATTTTTGATAAATTTAATTTTTCTATCAAGTTGGGGGGTTGAATCTCCATTAATTTGGATCATTGATTTAATGTTAAATAATTCAATGGCTGGAATGAATATGTGATAACGAGATAAGTATTAGGTTTTTTTATAGCTTATAATAGCAAATTAATATGGAAATAAATAAATGTTAAAAAACCATATAAAAAGGAGTAAAAAGGAAAATTTTTCATCATTGTGAATGCCACCACCCCATTCCTCTTCATTCCCTTGTTCATATCACCCTTGGCGTGGCTCATTTGGGAATTGGATCGAGCGTTGAGGTGTTGAGCTTGGATTTTGTGGTATTTATCGCAAAGGAAATGTTAGGGTGGATGAAAGTTGGCATTAAGGTAAGGGTAAATATTCATTTTGATCTCTGAAAATATGTGACGTTGACATATTGTTCCCTGAAAGATGAAAAATTCAAATTTAGTCTCCGAATATGCAAAAAGTGCGACAAATTAGTCATGCTGTTAACTCATCTCCGTTAACTTTAACGGATATGCCTACATGACACTTCGATGATGACGTGGCAATTGGCGGTTGCCACGTGTCAGCCACGTAGTTGTCACGTGTCATCCACATGACTGTCACGTGTCTAAAAGTTGAACTTAACAACTTGTTGTCATTTCAGTCCCTGAACTTAACAACTTACTACATTTTGGTTCATGAACTTAATCATGTACTGTCATTTTGGTTTCCGAAAGTACTTTTGAATTTTTAATTAAGTCTCACATTACATGTAAATTATTAATATAGTTATCATCATATCCCCTTACTTTCATTATATTTCATATCCCTCATATTTTTCACCTTCCTCTTTCACGCCTTATAGTTAATCTTGACTTTCACCTCCACCATCTGCATGCAAAGTTCGTCATTTATTCAACTGAAACATCAATTCTAATAGGAAAATAACACAAAAACATATTAAAAAACTATTTAATTTTTTCTCTTAATAAACATTGTCTAGCTTCTTTAAAAAATTATATTTTATTCAATTAAAAAATTTCAAATAGCAACACTCTTAGGTAACCACTACATTTAAAATTCTTTGATGTCTATATATACCTTGCGGTAGTAGTTCATAAAACCCATAACTTTTGTATTGCCCCATTGAAAGGGTATGTAAGCAAATGGTTCTAACACTTTCATTTTTCTCCCTTTCGTGATTCTCAAGTTTTTTTAACTGTCTTTTTATGATTAATGTTATTCCAAAAAATAGATTAATTAAATAATTAATTTAACATTCTACACATATTAATAGCATATAACATAATAGCTTGATTTGGGTAGAAGATATGGTTTGGAACCTTGTAGAATCTTGTTAGCAATGTCTTGGATTTAGCCGCTAATTATTACTTTGTGGTCACTCATAAATTAGTTTCATATTTATAGTATAATTTAAATGGCGGAATTAATAAAAGGAAGTTGAAAAATATGAAGGATAAAAAATGGAAGTGAGAGAATATGATAATATCTATGCTAATAATTTACATGTAACATGAAACTTAATTGAAAATTTGAAAGTGCTTTTAGGGACAAAAATGATAGTACATGGTTAAATTTAGGGACCAAAATGTCAGTAAGTTGTTAAGTTAAGGACTAAGATGATAACAAGTTGTTAAGTTCAATTTTTAAACACGTGACAATTGTCAGTTGCCACGTCATCACTGAGGTACCACGTAGGCACATTCATTAAGGTTAACGGAAATGAGTTAACGACAGGACTAATTTGTCGCACTTTTTGCATATTCGGGAACTAAATTCAATTTTTTTAGGGTTAATTGCAAATTTTACCACCCAACTTTCATAATTTTGCGAATTTTACCACCCAAGTTTTAATTTTGCAAATTTTACCACCCAAGTTTTCAATTTTTGCACATTTTACCACTCTGATATTTTACCAAAAAAAAGTTAAAAAATTCAAAAAAAAAAAAATTTGTCAAACATCAGGTGGTAAAATGCGAAAAATTGAAAACTTAGGTGGTAAAATGTGCAAAAATTGAAAATTTGGGTGGTAAAATTTGCAAAATTAAAACTTGGGTGGTAAAATTCGCAAAATTATGAAAGTTGAGTGGTATAATTTGTAAAATTAAAACTTGGATGGTAAAATTTACAAAATTATGAAAGTTGGATGGTAAAATATGCAATTAAGCCATTTTTTTTATCTTTCAGGAACCAATTTGTTAGCGCCACATACTTTTAGGGACCAAAATGGATGTTTACCATTAAGGTAACATATATATATTTTTAGCACTAGCCCAGGGGATTATTATTTGTACTTGTCTATTTTATTTATACAATTTCCTTTATTTTTTTTTTATTAGGACGCAAAAATAAATAGCCAGGAAGGAGACACTGTTTTCACGGTTATTTTCATTCCAATTTGGTTATGGCAGGAACGAACAGGACACAAGCATAACATTAACATAGCAATAGCAATAGCATAGCATGCAGAAGCAGAGCAGTATCATAGATCCGCCGAATAATGGATGCGCTGAATTTGGCTTTATTGATCGACACACACTCACATTCAGCTTCTCAACCACACATTTGAGTTTACTGGGGAAAAAAACAGTACAAAGTCACAGGCAACAAAGAAACTACCAAACAGATCAGAAGAAGTTATGACTTACGAATATCAAATATTTGGATCTTCTATATTATAATAATATAATCGTTATATATATTATAAATATATATATATATATTTCTTTTGAATTTGGAGTTTGGACCACCACGTCCACAGCTTATTATGTAATTAAAGAAATGGGTAACCAATTCCGGCAAGAGGACAATGATTCGTGTTAGGATGAGGGAGAAATGTCTTGGTCTCAAACTTTCTGTAACATGGGCTACTCTGATCTGCCCTTTACTTTTTCAATGAAAATATAGTCCTCTCCTCTCCTCTCCTCTCTCTGTCACAGTCATGGGCAGCACCTATGCCTGCACATGCCTCCACTTTCATTATCCACTTCACTTCCTTCTTTTTTTATTACACATTGCAACCATTTATAATTCACTTACTTTTGGTACACATTATAAATGTGTGAGTAAATTACACGGATTTCTCATGAGTTTTACATATATTATACCGATATTCTTTGTCTTTTTAAACATTATTCTTGATTCAAAAAAATAGGGATGTCGGTGTAATATAAGTAAAACTCAGAGGGGTCCGTGTAATATAAATAAAACTCAGGGGTCAGTGTAATTTTGAACCAATAAATAAGAGGTTTTTTGTATGATTTAAAAAGATAGAAAATATCGGTGTAATATAAGTAAAATTCAAGAAGGATCCGTATAATTTACTCTACATGTTTCTCGCTAATTGTATTGCCATCTTGGTACTCATAAGTTAACCTATATAAAATAAACAAAAGTATAGAAAATAAAAAACACAAACCCCTATTCTATAATCTATAATCAATAATAAATTACTAAACCCAAGTAAATGACAATAATAATATAATAAATAATTTGAATATCTCAATTTTAGAACTATTAAAGAATAAAAAAATCTCAACTTAACGGGTTAACACAACCTAATTTGTCGAGTTGGTAGATTGCTTGGATTGAATAAGATCTAAAAAGTATCTGAATGTATGAAATGCTTTATAAAATGGTAGAGTGACAAGAAAAGTCATTACTCGTTAGTGTGCAGTGACGTGACTAGCAGCTGCGGTAACTTAAAACGCATGTCTGATCTCTAAGGGTGGTTTTGGTTGAGAATAATGAAAATGAAATGAAGGAAAGATTTTTAAAATTTCAGTGAGTTCCATACCTCTACTACTTTACTTTAATTTAAATATTTCTTTTTGAGTCTATTCCATTTCACTCCATTCAACCAAAACAATCCTAAGTTGGTTTGATAACCTCGATAAAATATAAGACAGTTATAAGAAACAAACTAAAGACAACCAGATAGAAGGTCATATATCGGTCCAGAACAGAAGTATTTTAATAATTTTCTTCTATACAGATTTGGGTTGCAATCTGAAAGGTAAAATTAGATTAAGCAAATTCTCATTTTACTCCCTCCATTGCAGGTAAGTACCCTTTAAGATTGCTTCACATTTATCGTTGACAACTTTTGACATTATTATGGATTGGATCATGATGATGGTGTTCTTAACACTGATGCATGTCTCGCTTTCAGTTTGAATAATCATGGTTCGAATACAAGTTTGTCTCTTCATCTCTTATCACTTTTATCTAAATCATAATTTGAGAATTTTATCCTAAGGATTGTGAGAGACGCACTTGACCATTGCTTGCAGCTACCAAATAGAAATTTATAAGCAATCTCTTTATTTTATTATTTCTTTAAATTGAGTTCCATCTATGGTAAAATTATGATTGGACGTATTTTATTACACCTATGTGTTCTGAATCATAATAGGAGAGAAAGTTGAGAAGGTTACATTTATTTAATCAAATTATATATAGTTTAGAAAAAGCAATTAAAAAATACTGTAAGATCTTACAGATGATATTTCTACAAAGAAGCTAACAGAGTTACAGAAGTGACGAATAGGGGTATTATATTTAAGAATATATATACAAAGAAAGTTATATATGAATGTTCAAGAGGGGAGCAAAGAGAAGGAAATAGTAGGTATCACTAATAAAAGGAAGATATACTAAGAGAAAAAGAAACAGGAATTTACTACATTAATTCCAGCGGATATGTTCTGACACTGCGACAACAGCGGGAAAGTAACTAAGAACATGCTAGAGTGACAAACACAAGTGAGATCTCTGATCCCACCTGCAAATGTTACAATTATTGTAAGCAGAATGAAATGAGTTACTATTGTTACTTATTTAGTTCTTTTACTTTTTCGTCCATGCAGGATGATAATTGATAATCCCTCGTATAAAAATAAATTATAATAAGAACTTAGAATTAATTAATTTTCAGCATTTGGCTCCTCTTTTCTAAAAAAAAAAAACTAAAATATACTTTTAGTCATTATATTTAATTTGATCTCTTATCTTTTAAGAAGTTTAATTTTATTTTTTATTTTTTAAAGTGAGTTAAAATAATTTTTTTTGAAACAATGATCATTTTTTTATTTTGAGACTTGATTTTAATTTTTTTTTTAGTTAATTCGAGACATAAAACTTGTGTCAAAGAGTGTGGCTAACATTTTTCTTATATTTAGTTAAACGAACATGTCTGGTTGTTCCGCGGGAAAGAGACGGTGTGTCGGGAAACTCTGTTTTAGAAGATTCTTGGGAAAGTGAGTTCCACTTCCATGACAGAATGAATCTATCACCGTTTTGACCAACTCACCAATTCACCATGCCTCCACCACCGTCATTCACGAAAAATTTAATCATAGTAATGACAACAATTGTTTGAGAAAAACACGGCAAGGCAATGACATAGCCACCAAGAATATATATAATTATTGAATCTTAACACCATGCTTGCTCATATATAAAAATATGTTTTTTAGGTTTTAAATGAGCATCACAACTAGATCGTAGATCCATATTAATAATATCAAAAGCCGTGCCAAATGGTGAAAAGCCCCAAAACCAGAACCGCATTGCACGTGGGAGTCTACGTAATGTAATACTCCATCCATGATACACGCATTCATGTATTTAGAGTAAACACACTAAATGAGAGATGATGCACATTTAATATAATGTTAATGGTTCGTCACGAATGAATACGAATTTCGCTCAAAAAGTGATCCCATCTTATGCATTTATTTATTGAATAGAAAATACATTACCTGGATCTGGAGCAATCTTGTCTTCTCTGTATGGGAACGACATTACTATTTCATCTGTTGTGAGTGACCGTATTGAATTTGTTCAGAATTACGAGAAAATATAAGCTAAACATCAATCTGCCTAACTAACAATACCAATAACACATGATCCGATAGTACTATATAGAAGTAGACAAAAATGGAAAATAAGACATGTAATCAGAAATTAACTTTTTCTTTAATTATTTCAGGCAAAATAATATAACCTTTTTCTGCAGGTAGAGCTAGCAATGCATGCATTTTGTCTCAAAATACAGTCGTATGTCTCACACGTTTCTGAGAAAGAACACATGGTTTACATAAGATTAGAATGAATTTATAGTTACTATATATAGTTTTGAGAGTACACAGTACATACAACCCAGATGAAACCATTTTAAGAGGTTTATACTGGGAATACAAATAAATAATACGCTAAGTGTACCAACTAAAATACACAAGGAATATGTTATATATGCAAAAAAAAAAAAAAAAAAAAAAGCAGCAATATAACTGGCAAATCATTGCAAAACATGTAAAGAAAATCAAGAATCAGTATTGACATCAAGTGGAAAGTTGCAGAGAAGGTTGATGATGGTTACTGCTGTTCTCCAAAGATATCTGCTTGGCCATGCATGCTAGGAAAAAAAAATCATTATTTCACACTACATATCACGTTGTCAAATGAGTAGTAGAGTAAGGAGTAGAAGTAGAAATGTTAGAAATACACCTTTTTTTTTTTAAACACTTGTTTCAACATATTTTCTGTTATTGGATAAAATCCATGAGAAATCAACTATATCCATGACAGTATAATTCGTACTTATCCAGTGAGATCAATTCATTCTTAATTGATCACAAAGATAATAAAAGAAAGAATTAAATGATATATATTAGATACATTTCAACCATATTCTTTCGTCCTCTTTACTTTCACTCATTCCCTGAGAATAAAAAATATAGCTTTATGCTCTTTTATTAAGTCTTATGATAAGGCTTCATTGACACTAAGTAGTTTTAAACTCAATCTCTTTTAAATTTTATAGAAAAACCCAATTTCACTTACTTGATAGCAATAATTAGAATTATATTAAAAGTTAAAATTATTATGATTATGATTATCATTTCATTTGTTAATATTATCATTATTATCTTTATTTATGTGTTATTGTATTTTCATTGTTATGTTTATCTATTTAAAATTTTTCACTTAATAATGTATTTAGTTGGATTCTACTAACTCACACTTCTACCCCAACGAAGTTAGGCCCATTAGCAATGCATCCATAACCCATTGCAACAAGAATGCCCTCCCTCTCACGGTCCTATACTGCCAGGTACAGAGAAAGAAAAGTTTCCTCAAATACAATTTACACTAACCATGCCTCATTCGATAAATTCCTAACCATTTATATAATCGATTTTTAACTATCATAAATAACCAAAGGCTCAACAGCAGTAAGAGCTAAACAAAGAATCCTTTCCATTCAATTTCATGCAGCAGCTCAACAAAACTTAACTCATGAACTTCCATCACACACAAACAATTATTAAATTTTAAAGTAGTTATCACACGAAGCACAACTTCCTCCCCCACCTTGATATTTCAGAACCAGCATAACAAAATCTACACCATTAGATGCCACCTAACACTCTCACATGTGTTGAGAAGGTGGGCTTCCAGCCCAACCAAGGGAGGAGCAACTCGGCAGCGTGTTGGGCTTGGACTTGTGAGGCCCAGCAGAAGAAAACACAAAACCAATCCATTATCTACTAACCCATTCACTTAATTAATTATTTTAATTTTACACTTTAACTTCAGTTAATTATTTTTAAACACAAACAACAATTTCATAAGTTTTTATTTAACAACATTCTAAATATTTAAGCTTACTAATCTCATTATATTTTTTTGCACACCTATTTTTAATTTATTTTAAACTTTCAAATTTTATTTTAATTTCACATAAGCATCTAATTTATTTACCTTCATATTATTCTCCTAAACTAATTAGTATTCTTTCTTTTTAATTATTTAACCTTAGCTAAAATATAATTGTAATTACAACTATTGAAAGTATCAATAAAAAATAAAAGCAGGCCAAAGATAAAATAAAATACTAATTTATTTAATATTTACAAATAAAGAAATTTATATACACTTAAAATAGTATTCAAATAATGTAAATAAACGAGAGTTAACTCGTAGAGTGAATTATGGGGAGAATAATTATTTGTATGTATAATAAAAAATATTAACAGCTTTATATTATTAGAAAAAGATCTCATTAATTAAAATTTATGCAGTAAAATACTTAATTTAGCATATTATTGTAGAAGAATGCATGTAATACTAATACTAATTTTGAACAAATCAATAAATTGACTAAGATGAAAATTACTTAATTATCCTGATTTTAATTAAGATAAGATTTTTTGGTTATAGATTAAGATGAAATAATAATAAGAAAAAGAGGAGAAATTGAGAGGGTGACTGCGCCGTCTGTTACGCGCGCGTTCTGCTATCTTCAAAATTTACGTTGAAGCTAGGAAGAGTTGTTTCCGTTCCATTCCATGAGACGGCGTCATAAAATTCAATCGAAACATGCTATGCTATGCTATGAATGAATTATCCCTACCAACATAATTAATATATGAATTTAATTTTATGTAGTATTTGTTTAAGAATGATAGTCATTAATTAGATGAACATGTCTCGTTGTAAAATGGACAATTAGACATTTAATCAGAAATTAACTTTTTCTTTTTTAATTATTTCAGGCAAAATAAGATAACATTTTGTGCAGATAGAGCAATGCGATTTAACTCCGAATCCATTAACGACAATACAGTTGTCTGTCTCACGTTTCTGAGAAAGAACACATGATTTACATAAGATTAGAATGAATTTATAGTTACTATACAGTTTTGAGTAAACCTACACAGTACATACAGCCCAGACGAAACCATTTTTAAGAGGTTTATACTGGGAATATAAATAAATAATAAGCTGTGTACAACTAAAATACACAAGGATGCATAAACAAAAAAGAAAAAGCAACAACATAACTTGCAAATCATTGCAAAACAGGTAAAGATAATCAAGAATCGGTATTGACATCATTGGAAGGTTGCAGAGAAGGTTGATGATGGTTACTGCTTTTCTCCAAAGATATCTGCTTGGCCAAGCAAGTAAAAAAAAATCATTATTTCACACTACAATATCACGTTGTCAACTGAGTAGAGTAAGAAGTAGAAAGACAAGACTAAGAGAAACGCTAGAAATAAACCTTTTTGTTTTTTTTTACACCCTAGTTTCAGCTTACTTTCTATTATTGGATGAAATCCATGGGAAAGCAACTAAATCATGTGGGTCTCAAAAATTAGGGAGTGCAACCCATATGAAATTCATCTAATAATAAAGAATGTGTCAAAGAACGAGTATCTAGCTTTCTCTTGGACTAAATAATGATATAAACAAGTTATATCAATATAAAAAGAATAAACGATGGTCGAAACTTTCATTGAAAGTCCTAAGTGAAGATTATGATAGTTGCACTACCGTGACATCACATCAACCATCTTACCTACAGAGGTCTATTAAGCATTTTACTTGGAAAAAAAAATCAGTTTAACAAAATAACTTTCACCAGAGATAACAAATCACACGACTTGGAAGTTTAGTAGCATAAATCAAATAGCTCAGTGAAAGATGATTTGAGGTATATGATGCTTACCAAAAGAAGATCCTCATCAGTTCCAAAGGCTTTGCGAGCTTCTTCTAAAGACTTCGAAGAAATCCTCTTATGTTTCCTGCACATTTTTCAGAGAATTTTGAATAAAGATGACTAATCAACTCTTATTTTAGGCTCAAAATCACAAAAAAGAACTAGGCAATAATTTATCCACTCAAATAATATGCAGATGTTTATCATATTCCAGCATATTGTTTATGAAAAATAATAAAATAAAATTGATTATTTGACCAATGTCATTTCACTTGTTTGCGTTGTCCTTTGCTATATCAGCAAATTCAGCCATGGTGAAAAGGAACAGAGCTAGAACCATGAGGCATAACATATAATTTTAAGAATGTTCACACAAATGGTTTTTGTCATCTGAGGCATGTATGTTGACATCTAAAATGATGCAACGAAAGGACAGTTTGTCTGCTTAAGCTACTAGTTTTCATCTGGCAAGTTATTTCATTAAATATATATGGTTATAGAAGCACTATGTGCATATTTGATAATTTAAACTCCATGAGCCAAAATTGTAACCATGACTGACGTAGTACTCTGACCCTTCTAAACAGTTATACAACAAAGTTAAGGAAACAAATTGTTTATCCAGTAAACCAAAAGGCTTAACAAACAATAACAGTGATACAATCAGAATGGAACCATTATCAGTATCATTAAACATCCCCTGCCTGGATAAATTTCATGAACATTGGAACTGGAAAGAACTATCTTTCAAAAACCACATAAATATGAATGCTTATACACAAACATGATATGTAAATCCAGAACTCATTAATGATTAAGTGATTCATTTATCATTAATGAGTTTTGGATTTACATATCATGTTTGTGATCCAAATATAATGGTAAAGATATTAATAAGGAAAAATTAGTATTGTGCAGAAAATTTTAATATAAAACTAGAAGTAGAAAGAGGGAAAAGAGGATACTTAGAGCTGGCAGGATCTCTAATCTCAAACATATCTGCTCCAGCATCATAGCCACATATCAACACATAGTGACCTGTCAATGGAATTCTTCTACTTATTAACTCATTTAATAAATTTATTAATTTTAGAATGTTTGGATAAATACTAATAGAATAATAAATCTATTGTGAGGATATTGACCAGTTTCTCACACGTTAGAAAAATATCAGCTCATATTCACAGTTGCAAACAAGCATAATCTTGGAGTTCAAGAATTATAACTCTAGGATACCAACAGCTATCAATCTCTGAAATCATTTTTCAGCAGAGACACTTAACGTAGCTACAAATACAGTGTGATACATAAAATTTGCATTAGCTTCCTTGTCCTTAAAAACACATTTTTATGGGATGGATTTGAAAGAAAAGGGGAAATAACAAATACTGAGAAAAGGAAAATCAATGGGTTCACAAACTTATGAGGTGTGTAAAAATGATGGAGCTAGGTCCTCAGGTTCATGTGGCATAATAACACATCTTGAAGGAAGTCAGTGAAAAGCCATGAAAATGTTTGCTGCCCATTACCCTAATCAAAAATTGAAATAGAATAATATGTTTATATTTGTCTAAACTCATCATATGAAGAAGTTCTTCAGAACATCACACTGCTGGTCTAAATAAATCAAAAAGGAATGCTACTCACATGTATAGAACAGTTGTAGGTAGTAACTTCCACTTGGAAAGAATACATCCAAAAAAGATGCAAATAAGTTAAAGCTAAAATATAAATGTTCACCTGTGTAGCCAGGGTTGTTGCTGAAAACACCAGGCACGGGAACATCTTGCAAAACATGACTGAAACAGAACCTTTTCAGAAGCAGCTAGAATTGCCCATCACCAAGGAAAATGACATTATTGGGGAAAAGAAAATGAAATAGTAAAGAATGAACTTGGTTTACCTCAGTCAGGTGCTATATAAAGTTGGTAGGAGCAATTGGAGTATGTAAATGTAGTACAGTTGTAAATAAAGTATTAAAGCCAGTAAAGAAAGGATTATAAGAAAATTGTACCTCAATTTGTTGTGATCAACTAATGCAATAGCAATATATTTCCCAGACAATATGAGAATAGAAATCTCTTCTGCACTAATTGACCTGCACTGTAAAAAGATGGGAATTGGAAAAGGTTAGGACAGTTATTGGAGTTTGTTAGTAGAAGGTTAGTCAGTTAGAGTGGATTTGAAAGGTAAATAAATAGGAGGAGGATGTATAGGAAGAGGCAATCTATCTTGTATCATTTGTAGATTGAGCTTTTGCTCTTTGTGATGGGGAAACCTTGGAAGAGAGATATCCTATTTTCTGTTCTTTCTATTTAATTCAATAAAGTCTTTTTTTTCTTTCCTGTTTCTATTCTTGGTTCCTAACAAAAGGTTTGTTGGCTACTTATAAAAAAACAACAAAGCCGTAAGCAAATAAAAAGTCTCCACAGTC
Source organism: Pueraria montana var. lobata (assembly GCA_026413185.1). Taxonomy (NCBI): domain Eukaryota; kingdom Viridiplantae; phylum Streptophyta; class Magnoliopsida; order Fabales; family Fabaceae; genus Pueraria; species Pueraria montana. Next base: position 60,104,626 of record CM048655.1, on the reverse strand, counting down.
CACACAGAAGTAAAGATAATAACCATAAAGTTCTACTTGTCATTGGGTATGTTTGGATAAACTTTTCCATAAGCACTTATAGGAGAAGAAAATAAAAGGAAAATAAATTAGCTTCTCCATAAGCTATAATTAGCATATGCATAAGTTAATTTGTAGAAACTCTCTCATATTAGCTTCTCCAAAAACTAATTTTTAACTTATGCATAAGCTAATTTTAGTTTATGGAGAAACTTATTTTGTTTTTTCATTTTATTTTCTTCTCCTATAGTGTTTATGGAAAAGTTTATCCAAATAGACTCATTTTCTTCTAATTCCAACAAATCTGCCAGAGAAAACCATTTTACAAACCGTTATAAAAAGTTCATTTCCTAATTACCAGTGCTCAATGTATGTAATAAAATAGCAACTGACTGAACTGAGTTCACACCCTTTAATTATTTCATACCAAGACAAACTAACAATAAAACATTAATTGAAAGAAATGATGTAACATTTTCCTTTTCTTTTTCAATACATGACAATCTCAGAACTTCTCTCAAATTGATACTGAAGGGATCCAATAAAAAAGGTGCAGGCGTGCAGCATACCTGTATATCAATCCCAAGCCCCATTGCTTTCTGAAATAGCAAATTCACTCTCACTAGATCATTAGGCAGTTCCTCCTACACAATATTTAAAACAAAATCCTATCAACTTTACGCAAAAGGTAGACAAAGCATTGAATGCATGCAGAAGAAAGATCCATACGGCATGGTTCTTTCAAATTCTCTGATAAATCAACATCGAAAGTGACAATCATAAAACTGGACATGCCATAACCTATAAACTGGTACCCGTTCCGCTCAATCATGATTATCAATAAGACCACTGGTGAATCACCTAACCCTATGCCATTTAAAATGTCCTCTTGGATAATACTCTGATACCAATATATCTCAAACCCATATTTTGACCACTCTAAACGAAAATTTTATATCTTCAATTTCTTCAACCAAAAACAGACATGAGCAAAGACACGAGTCAAAATAAACCCCCATTTTGGTCCTCAAGACATTTTTGGAACATTAATTTGCTCTTCAAAAGATTGTTACATCTATTTACTCTTCAAACTTCAACTGATAGTTTTGCAGCATCAAAAACAAAATAGCCCTAAGTTACGGTTTGATAACCAAAAATCATGATTTCATTACCAAATTGATATTTCAAAATTCTCCTGATGACCATATCGGGGATTTACTAATACTAAAAAAAAACTAAAGAGCTTGTAACTATTTCAGTATGACAATGAATTACCTTGTAAAATGATTCAATGCAATAGTTTGGGTTTGCCCCAAATGTCACTGTGAAGTAGGAAAAAGCAACAGCAAATCTCTGTAATAAATACGCCAAGTCAACAGTCCAAATGCTGCAAAACAGTAGTAAACAGTGAGACTAGTGAGAAGTTCATCATACATTTTCATATCGAATTACAATATTCATCTGTTTTTTTTTTGTACATGATATTAATTTGTTTTACTATTTGATTCAGATTAATGCTATTGTTGGCAAAAATAAAGTTGCAATGATTGACAGCATCATCCTGAAAAGTTAACAAAAACATAACTTGTGTTTATATTCAACCATTAAAATAAACAACAATTTTTTTTTTTCTTAATTTCCTTTTTTCTTCCCCTACTTGAAAAATCTTATAAGCACTTTGGTTTTGTAACTTGAATGTTGAATCCCGTACAGTGTGAGCAAAGACATAAATAACATGCAGAACCAGACTATCCTAATTCCTATATTTTGCAAATCTATCAATACATGATGACCAACTTCCAAGTTGCTTTCTGAAATTCTGCCAGATATATATCGGGGGAGAAAAGGACAAAAGATCATGAATTCTGAAGCAAACTTTAGTTCTGACTGTTGAACTCCAAATAGCACATGGAATAATCAATTCATTGATATGTTGATATAAGTTGTTTATCAAGTCTTCAACAATTTTATTCCAAAGAATCTGGTTTAGTATTTAAAATGCAAGTGACAAGGTAAGATTATTTTTTGGCAATGCATCAAATACATGTATGTAGTATTTTAGTTTACAAAATTTGATGATACTTTGGTCCAAAATGTAAAGATACTAAGAAACCCTGTCACCTGATTAACATTTTAAGATTGTCAATGATTTCCAATTAAAGAAAGACAGAGGAGAGAGGAGGACTAGAGATATACTTGCATAGGCATAGTCCTATAGAGTATATTCTCACAACTTTTGTGTAGAACCCATAGTGAGTCCTGCACAAGGTTGTGAGTGTGCTTACTATAGGCACTTTACTTTTCTTAACCTATTAAAGAAGTCCAAAGACTCCAAACTACGCTTCCTTCTTAGTTGCATTAGAAATAGCCATGTATATATGGTCTAGGATCTTCAAGCATTTCATATGACACAGTAACTACAATTTTAAGCTTTTATAGAGGAAAAGACCTAGTTGTGCGGCATAGTTCAGCCAGTGTTTGAATATCGCAGTTGTTGACACCAATAGTTTTCAAAACCATCAAGACACAAGCAAGGCCACAATCCCATGTATATATTTGGTTTATGTGTGGTACCTATAAGCATAATTAGATAAAGTTTATTACAGATATAATCAACAGAAAAATATTTCTAGTATAATATGTAAAGAATGAGTTTTAAGCCACATATCTCATGCTCTTACTTCAATGAAGTGTGAACGGCGCAAGGAGGGAGGATGGGAATCTATGTTACTTGATGGTTGCTGAAACAGGTATGGATTTATCGCATTCAAATTATCTCCTTTTAATTCTCTTTCAACCCCTGCCTTGAGAATCTTGTTGAATAGCAAGTATATGGGCCACATCAATGACCAAAGTTAATGCAAAACGTTTAATTTCAAACAAAGGTCCAGAATAGAGTGCAGAGAAGGAAAGAGGGCAGTCCTTGTCGCATATGGGAGTCTCAACCAAATTGGGAGGATTGCAGTACATATACTGCCTGCAGCAGCTTTGACAAAAAAAAACTAATAGAAGTCAATCATAGAATTTTTTTAATTTCTTAGTAGTTAGGATTCCCCAATTTCTAAATCCATTGAAGGCCATAACACCTAAGAAAGCTGGATTTGAATCATTTAAGAGTATTTCTGGATGGACAAGTTGGGTGGGGAAGGGAAGGGAGGGGTAATTTTCCATTTCAAGTAAACATTCTCCATAGTTGATAATTGTTAAAATAGTGAGATTATCATGTAACCTTCCAGTCACCCCACATACTTCTGTTTAAAACATTTAATAATTCTTTAAATTCAAAAATGAAAAGCTAACCTCCCTTCCCTTTCCCATGCAAACTCCTCAATCCAAACATACTAGAGGTTAATTAAGCAATAAAAATTGTTCAAGTTCAATGCCAATTGCACAAAATCAAACTTGGATGGCCTGTAAAAGTTGACAGCAAGCGCAGGGTAGCTACACAATGTCACAATACTATTAATCTAGATTATTTTGTCGTTCTTCTATAACTTAAGCATCCCTACACAAACACAAACTAATATGATGATGGAATACTTTGACTAACAGGAAAAAACAAAACAGAGAAATAAATCTGCCTGACACCAAAAAATTCTCCCTCGTAATTTAACATATAAACATGAAATAAAAATCTCATTCTGATTTTCAATTTTTTCCCCCAAAGAAATGACTGACAAAATTCAAAACAAGTCCAACGCTGATAAAATTTCAACGGATGAGTTAATTTCATTTGAATAAATATCAACGGAGCACGAAACAAGTAAATGATCGGAAAAACCATAAATCAAATGTTAAACGAAAGCAGAGTCATAGAAATATCATGAAATTGGAACGAAATTGAACGTACAAGGCGAACGGAGAAGAAAACGCGAATTCAAAGAGGTTGAGGTGTTAGGTTGGTTGGTCAGTTTTCTGATTTGTCTTTTGTCCCCTTTCTTCTCTGTTGTGTGTTCCCCCATCACGTTTTCTTCTCTTACTTCTTTCATTTTCTTCTTCTTCATATTCTCTTTTTAATTATTTTTTCAAACGGATTAATTATTTTATTTTATTTTATTAATGTTAATATTGACTGACTGTGTTATATGAACATGTGGCAACGTCCTCTAAAAGACAAAACAGGATAAAAAAGAAAAATAATTTACAAAAGAAGAGTTGAAAAAAAAATAATTTACCTGCAGGAATAATTTTTGACATGTTGCACCATGAGACGCCAACTGAAATTTTTTTTTTGTTTGCTAGCAGGAGGCGCCAACCCGTTATGCTCTTCCCGAATGTATATAGTCTGACCAATAGGTGTACGGTGTGCAGAATAGGAGACGCCAAGTGGATTGTAGCCTCCCATTGGGAGGCGTCAACTTGATAGTTGCCTCCTATTGGGAGGTGCCAACTCCTCTAGCACTTTGTGTGTTTTTTTTCCCCTGACGAGACATGTGTATATGTGCAGCAGGTTACTTTTTACGATTTTTTATGCGAAATGGTTGTGATGGTGCAAAATTTTGTTGTATAAATTGAGATTTAAGATTTTGCTTAGTTTGTAGTTACACCTGCCGTTAAGAATTGAAATACGTTTTCTCCTTCATTGTTGTGTTGCCTTAGTTTACTTTTTTTTTTTTTTTGCTGATAATGATGAATTCTTTAACTGTATATGTTTTAGTTTATTATAATGGAGAAATCGTGTCTACTGCAAATGAATGTGTCAAATTTGTTAAATTATCATGAATTAGAATTAAATTTTTATAATTAATTTTGAAAATTTAATATTTATTTAATTATTTTTAATCAGAATTCATATTAAATTCATTTTAGCTCAATAAATTCTCAAATTTTTATGGAAATTATATTTTTATGTATTTAATCCAAAAATGATCTGACTTTGTCAGTTTCATCAAGTTTTAATATTATTTCTATATTGACTGACTTATCAGTAGTCGTCTAGGGTGTTTTGTATAAATTTCTCAGAAAGTTCTAAATTTTCTGAGAAAATTATCCAAACCTTATTTAGACTTATAAAACATGATTCTAAGCTCAAATAATTATTTTGTAATCACTTGATACTTTTCTTCATGTCTGCTATAGAGACAAACAATTATGTATTTAATCGTTGTTTTAATAGTTATCCGGACTTTGGCCCGAAATAATTATTAAAATTCACGATTAAGTAGAACATGAAATCTTGATCACAATAGTGTGAATCAATATCTTAATATTCTGTCTTGATTTCTCAATATTAAATTATTAATAAAAAGAAAATAGACAGAATAAAAATGAGGGTGTTACAATTCGCCAATGTAGAAGACATCGTACCAGAAGTAATACTACAAACTGGGCAAAACCTCAATTTATACAAAAAAAATTTGCACCAGCACGAGCAAACAATACCATTTCGCATTGAAAATCGTAAAAAGTAACCCGCTACAGAGATAAACATGTCTCATCAGGGGCAGAAAAAAAGCACACAAAGTGCCAAATGAGTTAGCGTCTCCCAATAGAAGGTAGCTATCAAGTTGGCGCCTCCTTGGGAGGCTACAATCCACTTGGCATCTCCCACTCTGCACCCCGTACACCTATTGGTCAGACTACATACTTTCGGGAATAGCACAATGGGTTGGCGCCTCCTGCTAACAAATAAAAAAAAATTCAGGAGGCGTCAACTCATTGTGTAACGTGTCAAAAATAACATATATAAGTAAATTGTTTTTTTTTTCAACTCTTCTTTTATAAATTATTTTTCTTTTTCACTTTGTTTTATCTTTTAGCCGGCCACGTCAGGTACAAGTTACTCTTTCCACTTAAAAGAAAATAATAAGATGCGGATTATTTATGCTTATGCAACAGACAAGTTAAGATTCCTTAAATTACATTTGATTATTCTTGTATTATTTTAAAGGCATAACTAAATTTTGTTATGTTGCTTAAGTTAAAAATTAAAATACCATGTGGATGGTTTGTATTAAAACTGTTCCTCGTGCTTGTAAGAACAAGTGAAAAGATAGGTGAATTTTTTTATTTTAGTTTCGTGCGAAAATTTAGGACAATTAGATACATACATTAAAACTTTTCATAATTTTTTTAATATCTATCTAAATTTTACAAAAAAAATTAAAAAAAATTAAATAACAGAATTTGGCTAAATTTAAGTAGCAGATCTTAACAAGAACAAGATGCAGAGGTTTTGTTGATATTTTCTTAGCACCTTGAGAAAAATCAATGCAGTAAGAAATATTAAAAATAAAATAAAAAAGAATATGAGAACTTCTAAAAGGTGGCATCAAAAGATGGAATCAGGTACAACCAATCTGTGTAACGACAGCATCTAAGAATTCAATGAATGTTTTCTTAGTTTCATTAAAAAATATATCAATCAATCATAGCAAAAATGCTCATTATTTTCAGTATTTAGCTAAATTTCACAATCTGTCAAAAAAAAAGAGCTAAATTTCACAAAAGTGCCGTCAAATATTTACTTACATACGAGAAATGATTGTTTTCTTAAAATAAACGTTCTCTTTAAAAAGTTAAAAATAATCTTAAAAAATTAAAATAAATATGCAGTGGAATAGTTCAAGGTCATGATCCGATACACTCCTTAAGTAGCCACAAAAGATATAAGGATATATCTTAGAGTAAATTAATACTATTATTTTTTAAGTATTGATAAGTTGTTCTAGCATAATATTAAGAATTGTTCTAAAAGTTAAAGAATCATTTGAAAAATAAATAAAAACAAATAACAGAATTTGGCTAAATTTAAGCAGCAGATCTTAACAAGAACAAGATGCAGAGGCTTTGTTGATGTTTTCTTAGCCAAACATTATGGTGAGAAGTTGTAGGAGATAGAAGAAGAAGAAGAATTTGATTTTTCAAAATTATCAAGTATGTCATGTGTATCACGTAATAAAATAGTGTGTAAAGTATCGTTCTCCTAAAAAATTAATAAAATACCAATATCTATATTGTTTGAGCAAAAACAAGTTAAAAGAAAGGATTAAGAATTAAAAACTAAACTAACAAAATTTGTATTGGATTTTAAAGTGGTTTATCAAATGGTTCTTTGACTTTGGGCCAATTCTTATCTTAATATCATCCCTGAACATGCTAAAACAAGTGTAATATGAATATGAGTTGAGTTGTACGCAAGTGTGAACGAGTACATGTTCACAAATACTTTGCTATTTTAGACAGCTTGTGGGAGGCTATTTGGAATGACTTGTAATCCCAGTGGCTTCCCTTGGTTAAGCGTGGCTTAATAAAATAAAATAAAAACTTAGGATTCTTTTTAATTTTTTTAGGAGTTAAAATATAATAGAACTTTGGCCCGTTTCAAAATAAATTAACAGTATATGAATGAATGTCACGTCAGTAATAAAATAAATAAAAGACGTATTAAAAAAATAATAATCATACTGATTTAAAAAGCGTATATGCATTGGAAGGAAAGGAACTTTTTTAATCTAATGGTTGGATTTAATCGCGTCTATTGAAGAAGGTGACCTCCAAATGTGGCAAATTGAGTTTGGGCTTAACTGAAAGGTGATCCATGACCCAAATTGCTAAAAGATTACTCTTCTCTGAAAAGGTTGCTACAACCTACAGAGAGAAGGCAATGTTTTTAAATTTATTAAAAATGTAGGTTACTTTATAATATAAAATAACATTATTATTTTTAAATTAAATTGATTTGCAATATTCTTAAAAATATGATATAGTAACATTTAAATTGTTTAAATTTTATTTATTCACATAACCAAGACTATCGATACTACAACAGCAGGTTGGGGTATTGTAGAACGATCCCAATCAACCGAGTAATAATATGATATCGCGTGAAAATAATAAATTCACATGTACGAAACCATTTTGTTTTTCAAAATTTCTTTTGACTTATTGAAGCTTATATGAAGGTCTAGAATCTAGATAGAAGCTGATAAACAATTAATGGACAGGGAAGTGCATGTCATATAATGCCTTGATTTAATTAGAAAGGTGGTCCATGATAATGGTAGCATTAGAGGTGGTCCACGCTAAATGGAAAATCGTTGCGGTGGAATCCTGGATATTCTGCAATTCTCTCAACATTACATGCTGGAGCTCCGTTTTAAAACCATCATTTTTTTATACAGTTTCATATTGGTTTAGGATGGTTTGAAAATTGAAATCCACAGTTGAAAAAAAAAGGATAGAAATACATTACTGAATTTATTTTTTAGAGTTTAATTATCATGCAGTATCAATATAAATAATCAAATAAAATTTTTATTATTATATATATATATTTATTTATCTACAAAGTAAAAATAGGAATTTATATAAAAATTGTAAACTTTCCCTAATTTTTGATCGAGTTATATAGTATTAGGATAGTAACAATACTTTTGTACTCTTTGTTAGCTAAAAGATAGTTAGATGACAGTTGTACTGTATTGTAGTTAGTTAGATGACAACGGTACTGTATTCTATTTTCATTTTTTCCTTATTTCTGCTATACTCAGCTTGCACCATATATAAGCTGGTTTTGCAACTTGTAAAACAGATTATTCATTTTAATAACACTCTTTTGCAAATCGTATTATGGTATCAGAGCGGGTTCATCTCGCTCTACTTCCGCTCTTTGCAATTCTCTGATTCTATTCGGTGTTCGTATTCTTCTACTTACTTTACCGATCATCTTCTTCTTCCATTGAAGTTCTTGGAGACTCAATAATGGATTCTTCAACTTCCAATGGAATGCTGCAAGTGCAAAGCACGATAGATCAATCGCAAAACCCGTCAAGTCCTTACTATCTTCATCCCGGAGAGAATCCAGGAGCGATTCTCGTTACGCCTTAGTTGAATGGAGCGAATTACCACTTGTGGAGCAAAGGCATGAAACGAGCACTATTATCAAAGAATAAATTGAAGTTCGTTAATGGAGGAATTCTGATTCCGAATCAAGACGATCCGTTGCACGATGCATGGGAAAGGTGCAATGTTATGGTAATTTCTTGGATCACTCGAACTTTGGCTCCGCATATCGCACAAAGTACGATTTACATTGATAATGCTAAGGATCTTTGGGATGATTTGAGGGAGAGGTTCTCGAAAGGGGATCACTTCCGGATCTCAGATTTGTTGCAAGAGATACACTCCATCAAATAGGGAGAGAGGAATGTGTCTGAGTTCTACACAGATTTGAAGATTCTATGGGAAGAACTTGAATCCTTGAGGCCTACTCCTACTTGCATATGCACTGTCAAATGTAGTTGCAATTTGGTGAAAACTGTTGCCAAGCATAGAGATTCTGAATACGTGATGTGTTTCTTGAAAGGACTTGGTGAGGTCTACAACACAATTAAGACACAAATTCTCCTCATGGAGCCATTGCCAAACATTAATCGAGTGTTCTCTCTCGTTCTACAACAAGAGAGACAACTCAATGGGAGTTCTTTTGGAGACTCAAAGGCATTGTTGAATACCTCTGAGGGACAGAATAATTGGAAACCCCAAGGGAGAGGCAATGGTTACTCTTATGGAAAAGGTAGAGGAAGGGGACGAGGATCTAACTATGGGAAGCAATGCACCTTCTGCCACGAGATGAATCATACAATTGATGAGTGTTATTCTAAGCATGGTTTTCCTCCTTGGTTCAAGCAAAGGAATAACCACACTGTGAACAGTGCAGTGGCAGAAAGTGTACCCGATCCTCCAGCATCTGAAAAGAGTGACTTGCCACAAGCAAATCAACATGATACCAGTCATATTAGTAGTACTCAGTTCACGCCTGAGCAAGTGCAACAGCTTCTAAAAATGTTGCAACGATCCACAACTCCTTCTTCACACAGAGTTAACCAAATCAGTTCCTCCTCCCTTGGTGAGTCATCTACTCACCAGTCAAAACAAGGTAATGCTAAAACCATTTTGGATTCCTGGATATTGGACACTGGTGCTACTGACCATGTTACACATACTAAGTCTCATTTTAGTAGTTTCTATAGCATTAAACCAATTCCTGTAAAATTACCCAATGATTCTCATGTTGTTGCCAACTATGCTGGTACCATTCATTTCTCAGATTCCTTACAACTCTTTAATGTCTTATATATACCAAAATTTGCCTTTAATCTCATTTCTGTTCAACAACTCATTAATTCCCTTGATTGTTAGCTAGTTTTCTCACACTTCATTTGTCAAATTCAGGACAATTCTACATCGAAGATGATTGGGCTCGCTGAGTTACAAGGAGGACTTTACTGTTTGCAGCAACCAGGAGCTCCTTCATTGGCCTATCCAGCTTTTGTAAATAATGCTCAAGTGGTACCTATTAATCCAGATTTTGACCTTTGGCACTGTAGATTTGGTCATCCCTCCAATAAGATCCTTCAACATATTTGTAAAACATTTCCCTATGTACATTTTGACAGTAATAAATTTTGTGATTCTTGTCACCTTGCCAAACAACATAAACTTCCCTTCTCCCATAGTAATACAGTCTCTTTACATGCTTTTGATTTAATTCATGTTGATATATGGGGTCCACTTGCTATTCCATCTATTCACGGTCATAGATATTTTCTCACCATTGTAGATGACTACACTAGGCACACATGGTTATTTCTTATGAAAAGTAAAGCTGAAAACTGTCTAATTTTATTGTTCTAATTCAAAACCAATTTGGTTCAACTGTTAAGGCCATTAGATCCGACAATGGACAGGAGTTTGCTTACAATGAATTATATAGCAAATTTGGAATAATTCATCACACTTCATGTATAGAGACTCCACAACAAAACTCAGTTGTAGAAAGAAAACACCAACATATCGTTTATGTCACACGCAGCCTCTTGTTTCAATCCAACATGCCAAAATCTTTTTGGTCCTATGCTGTTACACATGCTGTCCATATAATAAACAGATTACCATCTCCTACACTTAACCATAAATCCCCATTTGAGCTCTTATACAACTAGTAACCCACATTTCTTAACCTTAAGGTATTTGGCTCGCTTTGTTTTGCCTCCACCATTGAAAACAATAGGTCCAAACTTGACCCCAGATCAAGAAAATGTGTATTTCTTGGCTTCAAACCGGGAACTAAGGGTTATGTGGTGTTTGACCTCTCATCCAGAGAGGTTTTTATATCTAGAAATGTCATTTTCCATGAGCATATGTTTCCATATACTTCACCTAACAGATCAGAACCAAACATGACCTCACAACAACCAGACTTTCACTTTCCTCTTGATTCCTTACCTAGCTATACCAATCCAACCTTACCCGACCATAATAATACCAATTCCCAAATACTTGATAATTCAGAACCACAAACAGAATGCACCACCACCCCTACTCTTCGTCGATCCACAAGAAACCGAAGGGCTCCTGATTACTTGAAAGATTTTCATCATAAGATCAATAACTCAACGCAGTCCAATTCATCTTCATTCTCAGGTACTGTTACTTATCCTTTGTCTTCTGTCCTTTCCTATAATTCCTTATCTCCATCACATCTCCAATACACCTTAGCAATTTCCTCTCACCTTGAGCCACAAACATATAATCAAGCCATCCAATCACCTGAGTGGGTTCTTGCTATGAAGGCTGAACTTGATGCTTTACAAGCTAATAATACCTGGTACCTTACTGATTTGCCCCCTGGCAAGTTTCCTATTGGATGCAGGTGGGTTTACAGGGTTAAATATAAGGCTGATGGAACTGTGGAGTGCTATAAAGCCCGCCTTGTTGCAAAAGGCTATACCCAACAAGAGAGAGTTGACTACTTAGACACTTTCTCTCCTGTTGCTAAACTCACAACTGTTCGTTTGTTGCTTGCTCTTGCTGCCACTCAGAATTGGCACCTCCAACAACTCGATGTTAATAATGCATTTTTGCATGGAGACCTCGATGAAGAGGTTTATATGTTGTTACCTCTAGGAATTGAATCTTCTAAACCAAATCAAGTGTGTAGATTGACTAAATCATTATATGGCCTAAAACAGGCCAGCAGGCAATGGTTTGCCAAGCTTTCAGCCTCCTTACTATCACTTGGTTTTCTTTAGTCTCAATTTGATCACTCATTATTTACTAAGAAAACTAACTCTTCATTCACAACTCTGCTTGTATATGTCGATGATATAATTCTTGCAGGTGATTCTTTATCTGAGATTGATAAAGTGAAATGCTTCTTAGACTCAACTTTCAAAATTAAAGATCTTGGTCAGCTCAAATATTTTTTGGGTCTTGAAGTAGCTCGCTCTCACAAAGGAATTCATATTTGCCAACGTAAATATGCCCTTGACATTCTCTCCGATTCTGGGTTACTTGCTGCTAAGCCTTGCTCCACACCTATGGTCAAGAACACAAAACTACATTTTGATCACACTGCTCCCCTCCATGATGATGCATCTTATCGCAGGCTTATTGGAGGCTTACTGTATCTCACAAACACACGTCCTGACATTTGTTTTGCTGTTCAGCATTTGAGTCAGTTTATGCAAGCTCCATCTATTCATCATTATCAAGCTGCTTTACGCGTGTTGCGATACATCAAATCTTCACCATCTCAGGGGCTCTTTTTCCCTTCAGACTCTGTTGTTCAACTGAAGGCCTTTAGTGATTCTGATTAGGCCTCTTGCCCAAACACTCGTCGATCAATTACTGGATTTTGTGTCTTTTTAGGCTCTTCTTTGATATCCTGGAAATCAAAGAAGCAGACAACCGTGTCTCGTTCTTCATCCGAAGCTGAATATCGTGCCTTAGCTTCAACCACCTGTGAGCTTCAGTGGTTGACTTATTTGCTCGATGACTTGTGTACCTCTTCCATTTCACCAGTTGTACTGTATTGTGACAGTGAATCAGTTAGGCACATCGCCTCCAATCCTAGTTTTCACGAGCGCACAAAACATATAGATATTGATTGTCATGTTGTTAGAGAGAAACTCCAAGCTCACTTGTTCCAGCTCTTGCCTATTAGTTCAGCTCATCAACTTGCTGATGTTTTTACTAAACCTTTGGACCCCACTCCTTTTGCTGCAATCATCTCCAAGCTGGGAGTGCATAACATACACTCTCCAGCTTGAGGGGGGGGGGGGGGGGGGTATTAGGATAGTAACAATACTTTTGTACTCTTTGTTAGCTAAAAGATAGTTAGATGACAGCTGTATTGTATTGTAGTTAGTTAGATGACAACTGTACTGTATTCTATTTTCATTTTTTCCTTATTTCTGCTATACTCAGCTTGCACTATATATAAGCTGGTTCTGTAACTTGTAAAACAGATTATTCATTTTAATAACACTCTTTTGCAAATCGTATTATATAGATTGAGAAAGATCAAAGTAATATTAGAAAAATACTAAATTTTATTTTATTAAACTTAGAAAGTGAGAGGATAATTTGTTTAAATTATTTTTTGTTTACTTAGTAAATTGTCAGCTTTGCACGTGAAAAAGACATAACGTGTAGATGTAGACTCCAACTCAGTGTTTACTGTTTGTTCTTGGTTTAAATTCAAAGAACAAGGCGAATTGTACAAAGAACCTCTTAATAACATATGGAAATCTCGCATTATTTTTTTATTATTCTTTATCCAATTTAAAAAATAAATAAATAATGTTTACTCGACGGATTGGCCTATCCCATCCTATTACGAGCCTGTTTTTCGACAAATCAAAATAAGATGAGCCAAACACACTGATGAATTAAATGCTCATAAGCCAATATGTCTAAGAAAATAAGTTAATTGAACTGACCCAATGAGACAAGCCCGTTTGTTACCCATACTAGTCTACTAAATGGTACCAAACTGGGTTCAGATAATCTACAATAAATTTATCGCTGGATAAGATCGTGACCATAAAAACATGTTTTTTTGTTCTAGACCAGAGATCACGAGTGTCTTTTAATCTACTGGGTCAAAGACTAACTTTGTTCATGGTGCGTGACTGCTGCCGACTCAAGGAAATTTTGTCCACAGAGATAAGTGTCCCTTAACCCACTAGGTTAAAGACTAATCATGTTCACGATGCGTGGTTTGCCGGTTCGCATCAAACACGCTAAATAGATCGTTCTCCATATATGAACGCAGCAGGATTTTACACCACTGCATCAATCCTTTGGATTATAAAAAAAACATATATTTAACCTAATAAGAATTATGAACATATTTTTTAGCGTAAGAGAGATGGTGAGATGTGCAGGGAAAATTCTCATAACTTGAGTTGAGACGATCCACACTTCCACTGTATTCCGTGAAGCAAAAAGCGGAAAGTAAATTTAAAAAGGTTCACACAAAAACGAGTTTTGAAAAAGTAGCGGCCGTGAACTAAAAAAGTCAAGAGCTAACAGTGCCTCTGCTTTAATAAACGGATATAATAACAGTTTCCTTTTTCTCTTCACTTTAACTAAACTAATCCATTGTCAAAAACAACGTGCAACCGTTGTAGCCATTTTGGCCGTTAGCTTTTGATCCCTTCGTTGCTTCGTGGGTTGGATTTCAACGGGAAAAGTTAGATAAATTTGAATTGAAGTTTGTATGAAAGTCATCTCCATGGTTACTGAGAAAAAAGAAGAATAGAGGCAAACGTTAATAGATTTATGTCAGCGTTGATTATACATAATGACAAATCAATTTACTTTTTAAAGAAATCTAGTTAGAATGTACTGCTAATATAAATTTTTTCATGCTGTCATTTAATTATAAATTGTCATATATTAATAACATAATTTTTTTATAATAATTATTTTAAAAATTATATTTTAGATAATTTTTAATTAATTAATAATGTAAAAATTTTTAATTAATTAATAATGTAAAAATTTTAAACTAATAATACATAGAAATTAAACTCTTTATTTAGTTATTTTTTTTAAAAAACCAATTAAATTAAGATTTTATTATATAAGTCAACAAAATTTTCATATATGACAATTTATAATCAAATAATAATATAGTTTTTTTAAGGGTCATTGCATTCTAATTAAATTCTTAAATTAATTAATTTTTTTGTATAAAATATTTGGATTCTTGCTTCATAGAGAACAATAACATCTCAATCTACACATAAAGTTACATCTCAAACACTTTTTTTTCAAGTGAGATATGTCAACTTGAAAAATTAAAATAACAATTATTTGAAGAAAAAAAAGAGAGTAAAAAAGTCCAATTTCATATACAATTATGACTTTAGCTACAAAAGTAATATAGTAGTTTTTTTTTTCTTTTAATTAGAGTAACGTTTTTTTGGTGATAAGGGGGGCTTAAAGTCCTTAATTAGAGTAATGTTACATCAATTGGGAAACAAGAAGGCATGGGAGAAGGGAAACAACAAATGTACTAGTTTGATGAATTTTTTTCTCCTAATTTCCCTACTTTTGGCAGACCTACGCCGTATTAGACCTTCTTTATACAATTAAAAAGACATACTTTTAACCGAATATTACTACAGTTCCTGATTATTAGGCAAGTTTTATGGTCATGCAATCAAGAATAGTTGTGGATTTTTGTCACCTATCAATCATGCACTTTAGCAGCAAGAGTGCAAGACGACGAGGAAGAAATGTTTCTAAACGATATAAAATCATGATAATCATGTTTGTGGCTAATTATTCTTATACACAAATTAATTATTACAAAACTAGTGTACCGCACGGACTTATTAAAATTTCACTACCTTATTTATATAGTCAATAAAAAGAAATTTGAAAAAAAATTATATAGCATAATGAAATAAATTTTAAAAAAAAGATAATTATAAAAGAAATTAGAAACTATAAAATTAAAAAAAAAGATAAGGGAAGATGTAACAATGTAACTTTAATTTTTTTAATATTAACTTTAAAAATTGAAAAGTAAATTGAATTAAGGATTTAGAATTATTGACTAAAGAGAGAAATATTCGAAATTAAAAAATGGAGTTAGAAAATCTGATAAAAGAAATATTAAAAAAAATAGTAGATTAGATAGTATAAAATTTGAAAAAAAAATTATATAGTACATCCAAAAGAAATTTTGAAAAAGAGATAATTATAAAAGAAATTAGAAAGTATACTTTTTTTAAAAGAAAAAAAATAAGGGAAGATGTAATGATGTAACTTTAATTTTTTTAATATTAAATTTGAAAATTGAAAAGTAAATTGAATCAAGGATTTGAAATTATTGATGAAAGAGAGAAATATTTGGAATTAAAAAATAGAGTTAGAAAATTAGATAAAAAAAATATTAAAAAAAAATCCAAAAGATTAGAGAGTATAAAATTTGAAAAAAAAAAAGAATTATATAGCACATAAAAAGAAATTTTGAAAAAGAGATAATTATAAAAGAAATTAGAAACTATAATTTTTATAAAGAGAAAAAAAAAGATAAGGGAAGATGTAATGATCTAACTTTAATTTTTTAAATTAACTTTGAAAATTAAAAAGTAAATTGAATTAAAGATTTGAAATTATTTATGATAGAAAAAAATATTCGAAATTAAAAAATATAGTTAAAAAAATTGATAAAAAATATTTAAAAAAATATAGCATCAGATAAAGAAAAGAATGAAGATAGTTATAGAAATATTGTGAATGTGAGGTAGTTACGATAAGAGAAATTTTAGGAAGAGTAGAAGAACCAGATGCATGTCAGGAGAGTGAACTACACCACTCTATGAGAAGAGAAAGAGAGTATTCAAATAAGAGTGAATGTGAGAGAGACTGGAAAGAGTGAAGTAAGGAGAGGAGATGATCTCTTAGTCATTTATATATATATATATATATATATATATATATATATATATATATATATATATAAGGAGATTATTTTTATAAAAAATTAAAACAAAATATACTTCTAAACATTTAGCCTTTTAGATTTCGAAACGTTAAGGATATAGTAAATATATATTTGTTTAATTTCTATATCTGAATTGACTTTTAATATATTTGTTTATTAAAACATTGTCAGTAATAAAGATAACTTTGCATCACAATTTAAATTATTCATTTTAAATGTAAAATATTATTTATACATTCAAATATATTTATTTATTATATTAACAAATATTTATTTAATATAAAAAATAAATATTTATCCTATATAATATACATACTAAATCCTATTGTGTAATGATCCAACAACCAATAAACACAACATAAATCATCAGACATATTTCGTCAAACAGAAAAATTGTAGAGTTTACGTGGATTTGAATCCCCTTTTTAATGATATAATTTTTATCAAAGGCAAATATATTTTGAACATTAAAAGTGAAATATTTTTATTGTTTTTATTTTATTTATCTAGTAATTTTTTAGATAAATGAATGAAAATTTAAAATATAAATAAATGTAAAAAAGAATAGGTTATGTATTTCATTTAATTAATTAAATTGATGAAAGAATATGAGGCAACTTTCTGTCAAGGCCTAACTGCTCTTTAACGGCCATATTTGAGTTATAAGTTGAATAAAAAAAACGACATAAACTAACGCAAATTACAGAATAGCCCTTGGTCGACTGATAGTAATACGATGAATTGATCACGGAAATTGCTGGATAACCCTTGATCGATAGTAATTAAGAACTCGTGAATAGGTCACGAGTTAAAACCTTCGTATTATTAGAAGTTTAATACTATCACACGGTTTGTTTTTGTTCAAGTAAAAATTAAATTTTAAAAAATATAGTGCATATTCATGAATTATTTTTTTAAATAGTTATAAAAAAAAACCCTTTCAAGAAGTTAAAAATATTATTCTTTGAAATAAACTAAACTAAATGCATACATATTTGTAAATTATGAGGTTAGAGATAGAGATAGAGGGTACATACAATATTTCAAGAAATATTGTTTAATACTAGTATTGATTTTGTGTTTCATTTAGATCGTCATGAATATGTCTATATTATTTTGATAAGAAAACCATTTTAAATTTCACCTCCGAAATATTTAATTGCAGTGAACAGGTTGGAGTTAGAATTTCAATTTTAGGGGGTTTAAGATTAAAATACATAATTTTGTAATAAATAAATAAATTTTCGTGTGTATAACTAATATATGTTAGAAATTTAATATAATTAATATTTCTTATGAATAAAATGAATATATAACTATATTGAGTATAAAAATAACATATAAGAAAAAGAATATATCAAATGGATGAAGTGTAATAACTTTATATAAAATATTAAATAAGTTTAAAAAATTTAGGAATGACCATAACCCCATTAGGTCACCTCCTCCTTTCGCCGCTCACATGAAATGAATATTTAACAGATTAAACAAAGATAACATGCTTAATTTCAACAAACGAGCTAACTAAACTCTATAAAAAAAGAATCTATGGGCAAAATTTCCAAGTGGAGTAGCTGATATTATACCAAAAAATTATACCTCCTAAATTCTCACTCGGAGTTAAGTAAGGATGCTGTTCTTTTAAATGCAACCGAATCAAACAAAATTGAATGTTGATAAATAAATGCCATCAAGAACTTTGATAGCAGGAGTTGGAAGATATAGACCAGCGGGACCAATTATGGCCTTATTATGGTGGCATTTTCAATCAAAGCTTATAACTATTTCATGCGTCATGCGATACTATTCAAATTTTGAAATAAAATACGAACGCTATCTATCGATCAACACAAATTATTAGGTTATTATACAACTTTCTTTAATTAGTACTACAAACTTTACTAAGCCCCACACAATCGAACTAACTCAAACATGAAAAATCTTCTGAAACAAAAAAGGCATTCCATTGGGATTAAAATACTACCCATTTTCAATTAGTAAGCTAGTAATCATAGGTGGGTGCAAAATCTTCTGCAAACGTGATATTCTTCTCATTTGCATAAAAGTAGAATTTCATTCATCATTTCAGTTCTTAAAAGTGTAATGCTACGAAAATAAGAAAAATTTAAATAAGTACTTGAGTTTAGTTGTTTCATCTAAATTTTTAAACTTAATAATTTATTATCAAATAAGCCGTATATTTTTTTAAAGAAAAACATTAGAAATACACTCTTTTATATATTTTTTTGAACACATTCTTTTTTATTAGTTAAAATTGATTAAAATTTACAAAATTTTGTAAGTCTCTTATCTATTTAACGAGTCTTTTATGATTTAATAATTTTAATAAAGTTTAATCAATAAAATGTAGTATATGTATTAGAAAGAGTATTAATTGATTACACTTTCAGATTCTTATTTAAACTTTTTTAATACATTTTTAGACAGTAAAAATAGTGATTTGCTGGTTATGTGTCAGTAAAGCACAGGTACAAAATGTTGCAACAAATGGACGAAAGGCTAAAAAAGTAATTATGATATCTCAGCGTGTTGTTGTAGTGTAGCTCCCTCTCTGTGCTTACTTACTCCCACAGCTACCAGGTTCAAATTTTTTTATTGATATATTATATTTTGAACGTACCCGGTACTCTGAGAGCGAAAGCCAGAGAGACGTTAGCATTTGGTTTGCTAATACCCTTCAAACTTGAAATCAAATTTCTTGGTGTGTTGTATGCACCTGCAGGGAGTGGTAGTAGTAGAATCTCACAATCCTTTTAGGAAAAAGCCACACGTCTTCATCATTGCATCGTCTTTTCTTTCCATCAAACAACCTTAGCGGTCCCTTCATATATCCTTCAACCCACCTCACACTTGTCTTACCGTTATGTCCGAACCCACGTTCCCAGTATCTTCTTATCTGCGCCACTGGTGACTGCCCCATTTGCCTTTTCGGACCCAAAACACTTTCCTTTTCTCAAAGATGGACGCTTTATCTAAGAAGAACGAAAGTTCTCAAAAGAAAAGAGATGGGGTTTTGTCTTCTCTCACCACAGATTCCAGTGCAGAGTCTAGAGAAACCAGTTTCTGTGGATCCAGCTCCTCAGTTTCTACTGAAGAAGCAAAGGCGAAAGGGTCTTCTTCACCTGCTCCTCTTGGTTGGCCTATTCTCAAGGCCACAATCTCCAAGCGCTCAAATTCTGATGAAAAAGAAAACAAACATAAATCCCACTCGGAAGACACAAAGTTTACCAGTATCGGTTTGAAGTTGTCAGGTTAGTTTTTTTTTTTTTTTTTTTTTTTAATATGTTGTTGTGATAAATGGATAATGTTGTGTTTGGAAACTAGAAAAGGATTGTGGACAGGAATTTTAAATGATAGAGATTATTTTTTTAGTTAAATTGGTTGGAGTTAATAATCCCTTTTTAAGTCATTAATATCCCTTTGACTTTGTTGTCTAATAACTCTAATTAGTGCTAATTATTAGATTTTATTTTTTTATTTTGTTTGAAACAGAAGTTGACATGATGAAGGAGAGGTTTGCAAAATTGTTGCTTGGTGAAGATATGTCAGGTTCTGGAAAAGGGGTTTGCACTGCTTTGGCCATCTCTAATGCCATTACTAATCTGTGCGGTATGATTTCTCTCTCGCAGACACTGGCATAGGCTCATGTTGTAATTGAGAAACTGTTTAGTTTGTCTATGTTGGCAAATAGTTCAAAATTTTGAATTTTCTGTTCTGGTTTTAAATTTGAATTTTATAACTTATTCAAATTTGGATTATTTGCAACGTGTAGCAACTGTATTTGGGCAATTATGGAGACTAGAACCTCTACCCTCTGAGAAGAAAGAAATGTGGCAGAGAGAGATGGAATGGCTTGTTAGTGTTAGTGATTACATTGTCGAGTTGATGCCTTCTTGGCAAACATATCCTGATGGGAGTAAGCTCGAGGTAAAATTGGATTGAGTCTTAATTTCAATGCTGAACTCTGATTTTATTCAAAAGGGGAATTAATGAATTATGATGTTTCTAATATGGTGCATTATGCAGGTAATGACTTGCAGGCCTAGGACAGATATTTTTATCAATCTTCCAGCTCTTCGCAAACTCGACAACATGCTTCTCGTGAGTATTGAATCTTGTTCTTTCATGGCTTACTAGTAAATAGTAATTGGCTGTGACATCATTGAATGATTGAGGCCTTAATGTACATTTTCTTTTACAACAGGAAATTTTAGACAGTTTCACTGCTACAGAGTTCTGGTATGTAGACCAAGGAATTGTAGCCCCAGATGCAGATGGTTCGGCCTCTTTTCGCAAAGCAATTCAGCGGCAAGAAGAGAAGTGGTGGCTTCCTGTACCTCGTGTTCCCCCAGCAGGACTCAGCGAAGACTCAAGAAAGCAGTTGAATCACTCTCGAGAATGTGCAAACCAAATACTAAAAGCAGCCATGGCTATCAACAGCATTGCTTTGGCTGAAATGGAAGTTCCTGAGTCATATTTGGAAGTTCTTCCTAAGGTCTAATCTAAATTCTATCATTAATAGACTTTTTTCCCCTTATGTCATTCTATGATTAAGATAAATGCCCAAACAAATATTGATTACACCGTTACATGACATACCTTGGTTATCTACAAATAAACTTGAGGGACTAGTAGATATGTATTTTTTTGGCATACATGTACATTACGTTAAGCACGTGGTTAGGAATTCGATCTTCAGGCTCGTGTGTATAAAAAGAATTTGTAGGTGAGATCAACTCCTTAAATGGATTTAAATATCTTGAGGGAACATTTTCTGACTCTTGGTTGGGAGATATCTTGGATCACTCTGAAAAAAAATAAAAAACATGTACATAACCTGCAATGAGATGTTCTCTGGTTAATTTTGTGTCAAGTTATGACATTGTCTTGAATATGGGTTTTTGCAGAATGGAAGAACTTGCTTGGGGGATTTTGTTTACCGTTACATAACATCAGATCAATTCTCCCCGGAGTGCCTTCTTGATTGCTTAGACATATCCTCTGAACATGTTGCACTAGAGATTGCAAACCGTGTGGAAGCAGCAATTTATGTATGGCGCCGAAGAGCTCACTCTAGGTCCTCACCAAACCCCAACCGTTCTACCACAAAATCATCATGGGAAATAGTCAAGGACTTCATGGTTGATGGAGATAAGAGAGAACTTCTAGCAGATAGAGCTGAAAACATTCTAGTTTCCTTGAAGCAGCGGTTCCCCGGCTTAAGTCAAACTACCCTTGATACCAGCAAGATCCAATGCAACAAGGTTGGTTCCATCATTCCATGCTTGTTTTTCAATTTCAATATCCATCTACATGATCATAACTATTATTGACACATTTTCACACAAACATTTCAGGATGTTGGAAAATCCGTGCTAGAGAGCTACTCAAGAGTTTTGGAGAGCATGGCTTTCAACATTGTGGCCCGCATTGATGATTTGCTATATGTGGATGACTTGACAAAACATTCAGAGAGGTTTGCATTGGTTCCTACTACTACAGTTGATGTGGTTTCTCAACAGAAGAATACACGTCCACTCTCAGTGTCTGTCTCAGGCACTACACCACACAAAGCATCAGTTGGCACACCTAGCTTTTCACCTGCGGCTGTGCCACTAATTAGTCCTGCAAGAGGGGAGAGAACTCCTTTCCTCCACAACAACAACAACAGCATCAAACCTCATCGTCGCGGCTTTGGGGTGAGGAGAGTGTTGTCAAATTATCTTGGAGTAGAGACAAAGACTACTAAGATATGCAGCAACTCAACTGAGGTGAATTGTTCAAACCCAGGTAGCAAGAAAACTGAACAACAACGTCAGAAGCAATCATGCACACTTAAAAACAGGACCAAATGACTAGCAAGGTTTATCCATTTGAGCACTCAATATGGTAGTTGAGATTCGGTGGCACAAAGTTTACTTAGTGGAGCACAAACTGTTATAAAGCATTTATTATTTTTTTTTGAACTTTTTCATTTGTATCATTCACGACGAGCATATATTTATTGGTAGTTGAGAATTCAAATTTATAGTGTTAATTACAGTAGCTTACTGAGATCTGAATTCTGAAATTTAAATTTAAATATGCTGGGAATCACGTTGACATTTAATGATATTTCGTCAATTAATTGAAACCATCTCTTCTATAATGGGGCTTGATTGTTTACATCTTAATTAACAAATGACAAGTGGGACCTCTGGAAAATTTTGCTTGGAGCCTTAAAATGTGTGTTAGAAACTAGAAAGTGGGTCACTGGCCAATGAGACTTCATAAAAATCAAAAGAGACATGAAAAGTAAAAAGAGGGGCATTCCGAGAATTGAACTCGGGACCTCTCGCACCCTAAGCGAGAATCATACCACTAGACCAAATGCCCATATTGTTATTAAATTTAATTAAAAAAATATCTTATTATATACTTCCTCCGTTCCAGTTTATATGACGTTTAAGGTTTTGGCACAGGTATTAAGGAATACAATTAATTTGTTGCATTTCCTAGAAAACATTAGGTAATTTTCTAATATACCTTTTATCTCTCTAATTAATTATTCATACTACACTACTTTCACTAAGTATTAATTAAGGGTAGTCTTGGAAAAAGATATTTAATGCAACATTGGTTTTATAAAACGTCATCTATTTTGGAACAAATTTTTTTCTCTAAAATGCCATATAATCTGGAACGGAGGGAGTATGAGATTTTTTTAAAGAATATTATTACATAAACATCAAAGCGCCTAGCGCGTACGCTATTCCTCTTTGTCAGGTTACTTTTTTGCAATTTTCTTACTCATTCAACCTGGGAGGTTCTTTCTCAAAAAAACCTGGGAGGTTAATTACGGATAATGCTCTCATAGCTTTTGAATGCTTTCACAACATGCGAACAAGACATGGAGGAAGGAAAGGACACATGGCCATCAAGCTGGACATTTCTAAAGCCTATGATCGGGTAGAGTGGAAGTTCTTAGAAAGCATCTTGATGAAGATGGGGTTTCCAGGTAAATGGTGTAACCTTATTCTTAAATGTGTCTCAACTGTTTCCTTTGTTGTTTTGGTTAATGGGACACCGGGGAGGGACTTTAAAGCGTATAGAGGGTTGAGACAGGGGGATCCCCTCTCCCCTTATCTTTTCATTTTGTGTGCCGAAGGTTTTTCTGCTATGATTTCCAAATCTATCATAGATCAAGCCTTGCATGGTATAAAGGTTTACCCTCAAGCCCCTTTAATATCACACCTTCTATTTGCAGATGATAGTATCATTTTTGCCCGAGCTAGCAAAGAAGAGGCACTTCATATTACCTACATTCTCAGAGCTTATGAAGAAGCTTCAGGCCAAAAAATTAATCTCAACAAATCTGAAATCTCCTTTAGCCGAAATGTACCTACAAACAGAGCAAATGAGCTAGAGATGCTTTTGGGAATAAAGGCAGTGGGAGATCATGGGAAATACCTGGGTTTACCAGCTCTTATTGGTAGATCAAAATCTCAGGTTTTTCAATTTGTTAGGGACAAGGTCTAGAAAAAGCTTAAAGGATGGAAAGAGAAGGTACTCTCTAAAGCTGGTAGAGAAACTTTAATCAAATCAGTGGTACAGTCCATTCCAACATATATCATGAGTTGTTTCCATTTACCTGTTGCTTTATGTGCCCAAATTGAAAAAATGATACGAAGGTTTTTTTGGGGTGGTGAACCTGATTCTAGAAAGATGCATTGGCTCCATTGGGAAAAGCTCACTCAACCAAAGGTGAATGGAGGTCTGGGATTCCGGAGGATACAAGCTTTCAATAAGGCTTTGTTAGCTAAACAAATGTGGCGCTTGTTGAATAACAATTCTGGTTTAGCTACTCAGGTCTTAAAGCCAAATATTTTCCTCAATCTTCCCCACTTGCAGCAAAGAAGGCATATAGACCGAGCTATACTTGGAGCAGTATTTTATACTCAAAAGATTTGATTGAGGCTGGTGTGATATGGAGAATTGGAAATGGAAAGTCAGTCAAAATATGGTCAGAAAGATGGATAGCAAATTCTGAAAGTAATCTACTCCTCTTGTCTCAATTTTGTCAAGTTGATCAAGCAAACCTGGTTGCAGATCTTATTGATGATAATACACTGAGCTGGAATGTTCAAAAAGTTCAATCTATGTTCCCAACAAACATTAGCCAGAAGATTCTAAGCATTCCCTTGCGGATGGTTTCCTATGATGATCGTCTTATTTGGAAATATACAATGGATGGTGCCTATACTGTTAAATCTGGATACCACCAATCCTTACAGCTTAGTGGACCTTCTCAAGCATCTTCAAGTGTAGTGCCTGGTGATCTTTGGAAAAAGCTATGGAAAATCCCAACATTACCCAAATGCCTCAACTTGGTGTGGAGAGCTTGCAAAGATATTCTGCCTGTCAGGAAAAATCTTAGAATGAGGGGTTTAAATGTGGATAATATGTGTCCAAAATGTGGAGAAAATGAAGAGAATGTGGTACATGCTTTGCTGCTGTGTGAAGAGGTTAAGCGCACTTGGTTTGCCTCTAATCTTGGAGGTAGAATGCAAGTGGATGAAAATGTCTCTTTTGCAGGGTGGTTCGCTGATTGTTTAAAAGTAGGAGACATGGAGTTTATGGGGTGTTTATGTGAAATGTTGTGGACTATCTGGTATGTGAGAAACCAGTGGGTTTTCCAACAAAAGACTTTCCCACTCTCGCACATCTTGGCAAAAGCACAGGCTCCGAGGGTAGAAAAAGGCCAAAAAGAAAAAAGAATTGATATAACTCCACCTGTGACATGGAAAAAGCCATGTAGGGGATTTATTAAGGCAAACTTTGATGCCTCAGTTAAGATAAATCAAGGCACTGGAATTGGAGTCATCTTTAGGGACCATGAAGGAGATGTCCTGGCTACTGTAGCTATTTTATTGCCAAACTGCTATGAGCCTCACATAGCTGAGGCAGTAGCTTTTCGGTGGTCATTGGAGACTGCAGCTCACATGTGCTTTACAAAAGTTCAATATGAATTTGATTGCCAGAGACTTATGGATGCATGGAAAGCTAAAAAATATGACTACTGTAGTTATTTTGATGGGGTGATTTTGGACTGTGTTATGCTGAGTAGATCACAGAATTTTCATAGTTTATGTTACTCACCTAGAGCAGCAAATAGAGCTGCAGATTCCTTAGCAAAAATAGCTTTTACAGTTAAAGAACGGTATTGGCTTGAGGATTTTCCTCCTAGCTTATTCTCAATTGTAACAGATGATGTAAGGCCTTCGCCTTTGTCTTTTTGTAGCTTAATATAAATCGTCTTTCTAAAAAAAAAAAAAAAACGTGGTTATCTAATAGCCAATATTCCCTTATATTATTAAGTTAGGAAAACGATAGGTGATCATATCTTGGTGTAGACACTAAAAAAGAGAGACATATAGGAAGAGAAAAAAAAGAAAGGTAATATAATTAGTAGTGCAATGTTATAAATACTGTAAATTCACCCTCTCTCCCTCTGTTTTTAATAATTATTCCCCGTAATTCTCGTTTGTTTTCCGTTACATTTTTGTTCTTAATGGGTAAATCAAATGCATTCCATTTTGGATATTGGTTAAGAGAAAAAGTAAGAAATGCATTATTTGGTTCTCTAACACATTATTCGCAACATATTTATTATTATTGGTTAAAAATAATTTGTTTTTACCACTTTAAGAATAAAACTGTTAAATGAAAAAAGAAGACCCACTTTAGTAATGTAAGAAATTAATTTATTCTATTTAAAGAAAATGGGTCGGTAAGACTTAAAAGTGTTTTTGTTGCTCTGACGAGTGACCCGTTTCCAGTGACAGTGAGGATCCATCCATCAATTTTGTTTTCTTTGTTTCGCCCTGAAACTGAAAGTGAAACCGACAACAATG
This sequence comes from Pueraria montana var. lobata, assembly GCA_026413185.1. Lineage (NCBI taxonomy): Eukaryota > Viridiplantae > Streptophyta > Magnoliopsida > Fabales > Fabaceae > Pueraria > Pueraria montana. Next base: position 60,077,944 of record CM048655.1, on the reverse strand, counting down.
TCTTCTTCTTCCTTCACAAGTCTCCACATCACCGCCTTAGACGCGATAGTGAACGTGAACTCCCTCTTCACCCTCGCGGTCTTCATCGGTCTAACCTGGAACCCGAACGACCCGCAGAACAGCCTCAACGACGATCCGGCGTGTGCCCCCACCGCGGCCATCGCGGAGAACCTGGTGGCCTTCCACGTGTACTCGTTCAGCTCCTTCCTCTTCTCCAGCCTCGTCGCCCTCGCCCTCAAGCAGGCCATCCGCCTCTCCCGCACCTCCTCCTTCCACTACCCCGCCGTAGTCGAACACCTCGTCGCGCACGTCAACCGCACCGCCCTCCGCGTCGGCATGCTCGTCTCCGGCGTCGGATCCGTCGCCGGCTGCGCCTTCCTCATGCTCGCCCTCGTCAACGTCGCGCAGATCAAGCTCGGAACCCTCGCCTGCGGAAGCTCCCACACTTACGGCGCCGTTGTTCCGCTTCTCATCTTCGTCCCCCTCGCGCTCCTCATCTACGTCTCCCTCGTTCTCTACGCTTTCACTCGCTAGCTTATTGCGATTGCTCTGTTTGATGCGACTAGTTCTAAAGTCCGATTTATGATATTTTCACATTGAGATGTGAAAATAAATTGAATCGAAATGAATGCCTGTAAATTAAATAGTGACGTGCTCTGAAATGGAAGTGGTTTTTTTGATAGTGTCACTTCTGAATTTGATGGTGAGATCGATTGACATCATCTTTGTCGATAGGAGTAATTTGATTCTTGACAATAGTGGTGATAAGGATAGGTTAGGGTTTTCAATTGCATCGCAAATTCAATTAGAGTAAATTACAGTAACACCCCCTGAGATTTCGTATAATTACACATGCACCCCCTGCTTTTTTAACCATTACTTTGGCACCCCTGCAGGGGGTGTTAGTGTAAGGTTTGAGGGGGTGCCACTGCAATGTTTACAAACATATCAGGGGGTGTTAGTGTAATGTTTTCAAACTTAAAGGGGTGTTAGTGTAGAAAAATAAAAAAGAGTGAGGTTATGTGTAATTACATGAAACCTCAGGGGGTGCTGCTGTAATTTACTCATTCAATTATACACTTGTGTTGGAATTTGAGCTGAGTCTTTGGTTCCAAAAGATATAATAGAATCGTTCTTCATCTTCATCATCATCTAAGTATTAATTTCTCTCTCTAGATGCCAGGAAATTGAGTGTGATAGATGTAAGAATTAAGCTCCTCTTCTCATGCTGCATAAAAAGTAATTTATTTTAGTTTTTGTACTTCATTTTCTTTTTTTTCTTTTTGTCCTGCACGAGTTAGAATAGAATTATTATTATGAACAATAAAATTATTTCTTTGAATATTTAATTAAATTGTATATTTTACGTAAAAAAAAATAAATTAAATTGTTTACTTAAGACTTTAACTTAATGTTATTCCTACACAAATTAATCCACGCCTTCGATGGTTTGTACTTTGTATTCTAATTGTCTGTTTACTTTGAAAACGATTAAAATGAATGGCATTTTATGTAGTTTATAAGATCAAGAATCAAAGTGACTGTTAGTTATGATTTTAGAGAAAAAAAGGTTTATTCCTTGTTAAATCCACCTCCTTCGAACATTTGTCTTCATGTGTCCACTGATAAGGTGTGTACATCGCTGTTCAAGTGATAAGCTTCTTTCTGGGTTGCCTTCCAAAAGCATGTCTCAAAATTTCAAAAGGATGATATCAGAAAGGAAGCTGAGTAAGAAACTTACTTTTGACTTTTGAGACTTGGCTTAAGGACTAAGGACCAGGGCCTTTGTTTAAAGGTATGACACTGGATTTCCATAAATATTATTAGTTGGAATGTTATTTCAAGAAATATTTAAAAATTTGTTTGGTTAGATTTTAACATTTTTTTCTGAAAATATTTTTGAAATTTAAAATAATTAAAATAAAAAATGAGTCAAAATGAAAGTTATAAATAAATTTAAAAAATAACTTTCCACATTTTTATGGGAATACAACTTATCCATCTCTCTCTATGAGAATAAAAATGAAGCAAATCATGTTGTAACTACTTTTTCGAGAATGAGCATACTTAGAATTTTTTTTTTAAAACTTCAAACAAATGTGGAAATACTACATTCCCAAGTCCATATTTGGAAATAATTTTTTAGTGCGTGAAACAAACTAGGGAGTAAGAAAGGAAAAGGGAAAGATCGCTCGGAGCCGCCTGTAAGTTGTAATTGCTTAATGGGCCGTGATCGGTGTCAATTGCAGCTTGCATGGGTTTGGATCAAAACATTTTCTGTGTTTAATCGCCGGTCCATATATGTTGGTTTATTAAACCTTTGAGTTAAATGCACAAATCAATCTGTTTATTTGCACGATTTTTTTTTAACTTTTAAAATCATTTTAATATAAAACAAAATGTTAGTTTGGGATTTTACCAAAAAAAAAAAAATGTTAGTTTGGGATATCTTTGGGATATATTTTAAACAATTAGGACCAATGCACAAAATTCATTTTTGTTTATATAAAAACTAAATGCGGACCAATCCACGAACTAGCTAGCCTGTTTAATTTTGGACTCACTTGAGCTTCTTAAATATATTAGCTTATTTAAATGCGGCCTATGCAGATTAATTTGTTTAACTGGGGTGGGAGCTTAAATTGAGTGGTTCTATTTTTCTTAACTAGGAATAATGCTTTCAATGTTTGCTTATTAAAGTTTAAAATTTACACAATGTTTGCTTGATTATAAAAGAAAAAAAAAACTATACTTTTGTATTTTGCGTAGCTTTTAAAATAGAATAACATTTCAGTTTTATGATAGCGGGGCTAATTAATTTAGCAATTTCCTTTGAAGAATTCAAAATTTTGTTAATTAGGAATCTCAGAATACAAACGTTTTTTTGCATCAACTACACGAGATTCTTGTTTTTTAAATATACAGCAACTAAAAGTTTATTCTTAACGAAAAACAAAGAAGGGAGTTGGTATTAAAAGGACAACCAATCAGATTTCGTCTATTTTTTTTTATGCATTTAAATTCGTACAATTAAACATTTTTCTTGATTTATTATGACCTTCGAATAATTTGTTATTAATTTATTTCAATAAATCTCAGAATTAAATTTATGAATGAATAAATTCAGTTATGATAAGCATCCTCCTTAAACAAAAACATTTGAGATTGGGATAAAGTTTCAGCTTTCATGACTAGTTTGACTTTTGTGACAACCTCCGAGCTACCTTCATTTATCTTGTTCCTGTTTGAGGGTGCAGGTGGTGGTCTTCAGCTGATATCTTTTGTTCAAGATCTTCTATATTTGTCCGAAAGGGGAGGAGGGTACCTGTAAAAGGGACTCCAACGCTTAAGTCAGGTTTTGGCTCAGAGCATTTAATGTGAGTAATAAATGAGGGTCCAAGTCCCTTATCTTGAGGGGTGTACCCATTTTTATACTTATTCTGTTGGGCTTGGGCCCTGACCATTTCTTAATGACCGATCCATATTAATTAAGGTTGCTTAATCACCTCCTAATTTTTGATTTACCTTGATAATAGTCTCCTAATGGGATCTACATTATCCGAATACTATCCCTAGTATTCGGCTGTATTGATGCCGAATACTCCTGCGATGGTATTTGGTAATGTAGCTAGTTTGAGCGTAAAGAGTAAAGAGTGTTCGGCCAGATCTAAGCTGAACACTTACCTCTTTACGAGGTGTATTCGGTTGTTTGTGGTAGAGGGTATTCGGTTATTCATATAGCCGAATATCCCCCGGTATACATGCCCCCTAGCCTCGAGTAATCAGCTGTGACGAAGAGGCTTTAATTCGAAAAAGGCGTCTCGTTGTGTCGTTTCAAATTCTGCCATTATGGCTGAAAAAAGGCCGTTTGGGTGAAAGGATTGAGGCGTTGCGTTTTTATGAATCGTTAGATCTGGATTGATCTAAGGTTGGCAGCGTTTGAACTTTTTGGACCGTTGTGGGCTTGGGCCCTATAAATAGGGTGAGGGATGTCGTCTTTGCATCCCTTATTTACAATCTACCAAATTTTTCATATTTCGCTCTTGGCCAAATACTTCTTTCTAGCTTCATCTTTTTTGTCTTAACCAAGGTATGAGAGTTCGGCTTTTGCTCTTTCTTTTTCCATTACCATGAGTTCGTCTGGTCGTAAGCTTTTCGGGGAAACCGAGGTGGTTGATATTCGATCACCCCCCTCGGCTAGTGGGGAGTCTTCGACTTCTTCATCTTCGTTTTTGTCTTCTTGCCCTTGATGTCCCCCTCTTCGTCTTCTGCCCGAGAAGGGGTGGGTGAAAACGTGGTGTCCCATTCGGTTGGAAATGATAATTCCAGTCAAAAGCCGAAGCGTAAGCCTCAGGTTACGCAAGGGAAACGAGTGTTCCCGCCGATTATCCTGGATGGGTACACCTGGGTAAACGGGAAGGTCGGGTCCTATTGGTCCCGGTATGATGATAAATATAGTGTGCCCAATTTTGTAAATTATGTAGATGTGTCTACCATCCTTGAGGATGAGTTGTGTCCGATAGCGTTACAATGTTGTCGGCATGAAACTAATGCCGAATTCATTTTCATGGGAAAGGGTGAGTCTGTAAGGGACTTCTTTTACATGTACAATTGCGTATTCCATGACCTACATGTAACGGTTCCCTTTGATGATTTTACAATGGGGGTGCTTTGAGTTTTGAACGTGGCACCCTCTCAGTTGCATCTGAACGGGTGGGCCGCAATCCAAGCATTCTGTGTCCTTTGTATTTTCAATTTTATAGAGTCTTCAGTGAGTGTATTTTTGTACTATTTTTGTACTCGGCCCAAGAGTGGTTTATGGGTATCCTTAATAAGGAAACCAAAGAGGCCCTTATTCCAATCTTTTACTTCTTCTTACAAAAATTTCAAAACCGACTTCTTTAAAGTGGTAGTAAGGCCGAATATAGGGGCTAACCACTTCTATGATAGGGGTGAGAAGCCCTTATTTCCTTTTTACTGGGAGAGAACCCCTCGGCGTTATTTTCGAAGTCTATGATGACTGAAAGGGAACGCGAGGACCTCCTCTTTCTTGAGTCCCTCCCTCGAAAGCTTCCGGCTAGGCAGCTCGTGGCCTTATTTAGTTCTTCAACTGTTTTAGCGGATATGTGTGGTAAGGCTTCGGTTCTTTCTTTTCTGTTATTTTTATACTTAGCTCTCATGAATGACTAAGTGTTTTGTGGGGTGTAGGTATTATGGCCGATGCTGGTGGTGACGTCCTTTCTTTCTGGAATGCTGGGAAGAACTGGGCTCAAGCTGCAGGGAACATTTCAGGTGTTGCTTCAGTGCCTCTAGTTGTGAAGCAACCGGCCCCGAGGCCATATCCGGTGGATACCTTACCCCCTCCGGCAGTAGAGAAGAAAAACAAGGACAAAGATCACAAGAAAAGGCACCGAAGCCGTGAGGTCTCGGAGGAGGAAAAGGCGAAGAAGCTGAAACAACATACCTTGGACTTTTCAGCTTCGGGATCTTTGGCTTCCATCACTGCCATGACTGTCGAGGGCTTTTTTTCGAAGGACTTTCGGCCAAAGAAAATGGTCAGTTCCAGTGACATTTCAGATACTGGAAAGAATATCTTGAACAAGGCTGATCCTGCCTCCAACTGGTCGGCCTACTATGAGTTTCAGGCAAGGGCTTCGCCCATTGCTTATCACATGTTCATGAACCCGCTGAAGGAGGCCGAGAAGCTGAAGAAGAGCTTGAAGGAGTCGCAGGCCTCTAACCAATAAGCTCTGGACGCCAACATAGTATTGACGGATGACAACGCTTGTCTAAAGGACGAAGTCAAGCACCTTTCAGTTGATCTTAATGATTTGAATTCTAAAGTCATAATGGTCGAGAAGGATGCTAAACTTCAGTCCAATGAGATTGAGCGTTTGAAGATGCTATTGGTTCAGGCTGAAGAGGAGAGGGACGCGGAATGTGCTGCCAAGGAAAGCATCATCTCTTCGGCTCAAGACAAGATTTATGCCAAACATGAAGCCGGATTTCTTCATGCTGTTCGGCAGATGCTGCATTTTTATGACGTCCGCGATCCTACCCTTTTTGACATGGACAAGGATGTCTACCAAGGCTGCTTAGTGCCTTTTGATGATATTCCTGAGGACGTGGTACTTGAGAATCCTCTTCAGTCGTCGGCTCTGGATGTTGCTGGGGAGCCTGGGACCAATGAGGAAAATAGAGAAGAAAATGTTGCTGATGCCGTGGCCCAAGAGGATCCGGCTGAATGAAATATTTGTATGTTAGGCCATTAGAGCCCTTTTTGTTTTTGGAAACAAAATTTGTAAATGTTTCTTTTTGTGATTAATGAAACATGTTGCTTTTTCTCTTCGTCATCTGCTATCAATTTATACTTAAGATAATTTCATAACTTATTTGTGGCCGAACACTTTGCACGAACTGTTTCTTCTTAAAAAAAGGTTAGTGTACGACTCTTAAGGGAACCACTAAGTAGTGCTGTGAGTTCAAAATGTATTTGTATTCTAACCAAGATATGGTTGCATGTGTTTGGCTTGAATGTGTATCTCATCCAATACCTAGCTTTTGTTGGTGGCAGATTATTTTGAAGAAATCAACACTTGAGTTTTTTTTAAAGAAATTGCGAATGGTACATCCTTGGCCGAGTGCTAGTATTCGGGAGGGAAACTATTTGTAGAAAATCCGAATGGTGCGTCCTTAGCTGAGTAGGAGTACTCGGGAGGAAACCATTTGTAGGGAAATTCGAATGGTGCGTCCTTAGCCGAGTAGGAGTACTCAGGAGGGAAACCAATTGTAGAAAATCCAAATGGTGCGTCTTTAGCCGAGTAGGAGTACTCGGGAGAGAAACCATTTGTATGGGAATATGAATGGTGCGTCCTTACCCGAGTAGGAGTACTTGGGAGGGAAACCCTTTGTAGGGAAATCCGAATGGTGCGTCCTTAGCCAAGTAGGAGTACTCGGGAGGGAAACCAATTGTAGGAAATCCGAATGGTGCGTCCTTAGCCGAGTAGGAGTACTCGGGAGGGAAACCATTTGTAGGGAAATCCGAATGGTGCGTCCTTAGCCGAGTAGGAGTACTCGGGAGGGAAACCAATTGTAGAAAATCTGAATGGTGCGTCCTTAGCCGAGTAGGAGTACTCGGGAGGGAAAACATTTGTAGGGAAATCCGAATGGTGCTGAAAAAACAATCATATTATAGGTAGGAAAGATATGCTTCATTGATTTAATTGGAAAGGTGTGCCTCGTTATAACCTTCTCGGTAAAAACCCTTTCACGTTCTTTTAGGGATAAAAATCCGAGTAAGGAAAAAGAGTACAACACCTGTTTACATAATCAACTAAAATAATACTTAAGGTGGGTTGAATTCCATGTTCTCGGCACCACCTTTCCTGAAAACTCTTCCAACTTGTATGCTCCGTTGTTGAGGGTTTACCTGATCCTGAAAGGGCCATCCCAATTAGCCGTTAGCTTCCCTTCCCGGGTATCTCTTCGTGCATTTCCTTGCATCCTTAGGACTAGATCTCCTTGTTTGAACTCTCTCGGCTTTAACTTTGAGTTGAACCTCCTGGTCATTCTTTGTCTGCATGCTTCGGCGTTGAGGCGTGCTCGGTTGCATACCTCTTCGATCAAGTCAAGTTCACATCTCATGGAGTTTTCATTCTCTGATACTTCAAAGTTTTGTCCTCGGAAGGAAGGTTCCCCTACTTCTACTGGGATCATAGCTTCGGTTCCACACACCATTCTGACGAGATAGCATATAGCTCGTCGGCGGGTTGATGGATAAGGTTACCATGTTTTTGGCATTGGCTGCACTTCTTAACAAATTCAGAACAGTCGGTCTTAAGGGTCGGCCAATAATACCCTGCTCTTAATACACGAGTTGCCATCGTTCGGCCACCTGAGTGCATGCTACAGATTCCTTCCTGTAGCTCTTTCGTGACGTATTCGGCCTGATCCTTATTAAGGAATTTAAGTAGAGGTGTGGAAAACCCCCTTCTGTATAACTCCCCGGCGATCAGGACGTACCTTGTGGCACTGATTCGTAACTTTTTGGCCTTGTCCTTATCCTCTGGAAGGGTGCCTCATGACAAATATTGTTGGATTTTGGTTATCCAAGCGTCTTTAGATACCGAAACTTGCATGCACTCTTCGGTGGTTACACTTGGTTCTGGTAACATCTCCTGAATGAATGTTCTTAGTTGTCCGGGTTTCTGCATACTAGCTAATTTAGCAAGCTGATCTGCTCTGTCGTTGTGCTCTCGGACTAAGTGCTTTACTTGGACCTCATCGAATTCTTACTTCAGCTGCATGAAAGTGTGATAATACTTCAGTAACTGTGGGTCTTTGACCTGGAATGTACCATTGATCTGTTCAGCTGCTACTTGGGAATCGCTCTAACATTGTACTTTCCGGGCTCCCATTTCCCTTGCCAATCTGAGTCCGGCCAACAAAGCTTCATATTCGGCCTGATTGTTAGATGCTTTAAAACCGAATCGCAAAGACTATTCTAGCCGTATCTGGTTTGGTCCTTGCAATATAACACCTGCTCTGGTTCCCTTTTGGTTGGACGAACCGTCAACGTGTACAACCCACCATTCGACGTCAACATTCTCAGCCAGGTGCAGCTCATTGACGAAGTCCGCTAAACATTGCGCCTTGATGGGACCTCTCGGCTCATACTTTATATCAAATTCTGACAATTCTATTGACCAAGCCATCATGCGTCCGACCAGCTCTGGTTTCTTCAATACCTTTGCAATGGGACAATCGATTTTGACAACCACTTGGTGTCCTTGGAAGTATTGTCTTAGGCGCCTTGCGGCGTTGACTAGTGCTAGGGCCGCCTTCTCTATTGTTTGGTACCTGGTCTCGGAATCCTGGAGTACTCGGCTGATAAAATATACAGGTGCTTGACCCTCTTCTGACTCTTGGGCTAACACCGCACTTATGGCTTCTTGGGAGACCGAGATGTATAGCACTAAATCTTTTTTAGGGTCCGATTTCTTGAGAATAGGCGGGGCCGAAAGGGTCTTCTTCAGTTCTTGAAAGGCATCTTCACATTATTGGTTCCATGAAAAATTCTTGGTTGTCTTCAACAATTGCATGATGGGTTTCGCCTTTTCGGCTATCCTTGGTAGGAATCGTGATAGAGAGGCGATTCTCCCTGCCAGTCTCTGGACTTCCTTTGGGATTTTTGGGCTTCTCATACAAATAACGGCCTGACACTTGTCAGGATTTCTCCTCTATGCCTCGGCATGTTAACATGAAGCCAAAAAATTTTCCTCCTTGAACGCCAAAAATATATTTTTTGGGGTTCAGGCGCATATTGCGCTTTCTGAGTTCAGCAAAGATTTCTTCTAGGTCCCTCGTGTGTATGTCGGGCTTGGAAGATTTGACGACCATATCATCAACGTATACTTCCAGGTTTCGTCCAAGTTATCTTTGAAAGACTTTATCCATTAGCCTTTGGTAAGTGGCTCCAGCGTTCTTCAAGCCGAAAGGCATAACTCTGTAGCAGTAGTTAGCCGGCTCAGTTATGAATGCAGTCTTGTCTTCATCATGAGGGTATATTTGGATTTGATTATACCTCGAGTACGCATCCAAGAAACTGAGGCAAGAGTACCCGGCTGCCCATCGACTAGTCGGTCAATGTTTGATAGCGGATACGCATCCTTTGGGCATGCTTTGTTCAAGTCCGTGTAGTTTGTACACATCTTCCATTTATTTGCCGTTTGCCTTTTTTACCATAATCACATTGGCTAACCAAGTGGTGTATTTGACCTCTCGGATGAATTTGGCCGTCATCAACTTAGATACTTCATCTTCTATGGCTTTTCGCCTCTCTTCCCCCGTCTTTCTCTTCTTTTGAGCCATCGGCTTCGCTTCTCGGCATATTGCCAATTTGTGACAGTGGAATTTGGGGTCGATGCCTGGCATGTCCGAGGCTCTCCAGGCGAATAGGTCGGCTTTCTGTCTTACGACATTTTGGATTTGAAGCCTATCCTTTTCCGATAGATTGCTGGCGAGATATGTGATTTGAGTTTTTGCCCCCACCAATATGAAATGTACAGATTTCCTCGTTTGGTTCAACCTGCCTGTCTTCATCAGTCCGGGGATCAAGATCCAAAGATTGGGCCGAAAGTTCGGTTGTCGAGACTGTGTATACTGACTTGTACTCCTCTTCTTCTAACTGAGTGACCTTGAGACTGGCTAGGTAGCACTCCCTAGCCGCCTTTTGATCGATATGGATTGTAATTACCGTGCCTCAGCTTGACGGGAACTTCATGGCAAGATGAGGGGTGGACACTTTAGCTCTAAGAGTATTCAAGGATGGGCGTCCGAGTAGTATATTATATGAAGTGTTACCGCGCACTACTATATATCTAACTTTTATAGTTTTGTACTCCTTTTCCCCATATCCGAAGGTTGTGTCCAGCTCTATACATCCCCTGGTGTTAACCCTCTCGCCTGTGAATCCGACCAGGGGTTCATCATAGGGCATGAGCTTCCCTTTTGGTATATCTAATTGCTTGAAGGTACTCTAGTAAAGGATGTCGGCCAAACTTCCTTGATCTACCAGAGTTTTCCGGACTGTGCAATCAGCTATATCTACGCTGATAACCATGGGGTCATCCTGCACGGGGTCGGATCCTTGAAAGTCTGTGTCTGTGAATGTGATAGGTGGCATTTTCAGCTTGCTCACGGTCGATGTCATGTTGACTGACCGGACTAATCGGAGATGCTTCTTCCTGGCCGAAGATGTACTTCCTCCTTCTGCGAATCCTCTCGCAATTGTATTTATGACTTTTCGGGGGTTAGACGGTTTTGTTTCGTGTCGCTCCCGAGACCTGCTTCTTGGTGTTTCGGTCCTTCGGTCATGTTCTCGGTCGTAACTGGAGTCTCTCCTGTGAGTTTTGTCATCGTCTTTGTACTTTGAGAACTGGGGCCTTTCAGTTCTAGGCTCGCAGACAAAATCTTTGAGATGCCCCATCTTGATGAGATCCTCAATCTTGTCTTTGAGTGCGGTGCATTAATCGGTGGAATGACCTCTATTGCGATGGTATCGGCATTGCTTGCTGTAGTCAGCTTTAGGGGGGGTATTGACTCTTTTTGGCACAACCAATATTTCGGTTGCCAAGGCTTGTTCAAGTATCTGGGAGCGGCTAGTGTTGAGCGGAGTGTAGGCCGTGTATCGGTGGCCACGGTACTCTCGTTCCTTGTGATGCTTCTCTTTCCCCTTCCCCTGATTATCTTTTTCATGTTCTTTCTTTCCTATTTTGGCTTCCGCTCGGACTTGATTTCGGTACTCGGATAACTCTTCCATCTGCACGTATTTTGCTGCTCTTCGGCGGAGGTCGTCCATGTCAAGTGCCTGTTTTTTACAAAGACTATTGACGAAAGCCCCCGGCTTAAGGGCCGTCACAAGATGATGCATGGCTTCTGCTGGATCAAGGTTACAGATGTTTAAGGCCATTCTGCTGAACCTTTCCATGAACATTATAAGGGATTCCCTCTTTTCTTGCCAAATATTCACTAGTGCGACTAAAGTCAAGTGATGAGGTCTGCTTGTTGCAAACTGGTTGTCAAATTTAGTCGCAAGGGTCTCAAAACTATCGATGGAATTGGGCGGGAGCCGTGTGAACCAGTTAAGAGCTTGTCCCTTTAGAGACGTGGGGAATACTCTACATAGGATGGCGTCTTCGGCTGTGTAAAGGCTGACTTGGGTGACATAGACATCTATATGCTCATCCGGGTCAGTGCTACCATCGTACCGATCTAGGCTAAGGCTTTTCCAATTTGGAGGAAGAGGGGTTTCCAAGATTCCGAAAACAAAAGGATGCCTGCAAGGATGCGACTGAGTGTTGGCGGTGAAGGTTGAGGGCCGATTATTTGCCCCATGTGGGCTAAGATTGGCCGCCGACTCACCCTCATGTTGCTTGTCTGGTGCCTGATCCTCTGGTTTCCAAGATCAGTTCAAATTCCTCAGCTCAGCGTTCTCCTGCCGGATGACCGATATCTCCTGCGCGTGCTGCCTTCTCATTGCCAATATGTTGGCTCTCAGTTGTCTTAATTCCGACGACAAATTCGTTTGGTCTCCCACATATACTATGTTTTCGTCGACGAGATGTTGCCCTTGTACGTGTTGTTGCATGGCTGGTGCCGACGATTCAGGCATATCTATGTGTGCGTGACTTCGGGTAGTGACCATTCCTTGAGGGGCTGTGGGATAAGTTTTACCAGGCCCCACGGTGGGCGCCAAAATGTTCCTGTCTAAGGGTGCAGGGGTGGTCTTCAGCTGATGTCTTTTGTTCAAGATCTTCTATATTTGTCCGAAAGGGGGTGGGTACCTGCAAAAGGCACTCCAATGCTCAAGTCAGATTTCGGCTCAGAGCATTTAATGTGAGTAATAAATGAGGGTCCAAGTCCCTTACCTTGAGGGGTGTACCCTTTTTTATACTTATCCTATTGGACTTGGGCCCTTATGGGCCCTGACCATTTCTTAATGACCAATCCATATTAATTAAGGTTGCTTAATCATCTCCTAATTTTCGATTTACCTTGATAATAACCTCCTAATGGGATTTACATTATCCGAATACTATCCCTAGTATTCGGCCATATTGATGCCGAATACTCTTGCGATGGTATTTGGTAATGTAGCTAGTTTGAGCGTAAGGAGTAAAGAGTGTTCGGCCATATCTAAGCTGAACACTTACCTCTTTACGAGGTGTATTCGGTTGTTTGTGGTGGAGGATATTCGGCTATTCATATAGCCAAATAGCCCCCGGTATATATCTTATTAATAAACTATGGACCGTCTAAGTATAGCATGACGTTTCACAAAATAGCATGGTTGAAAAAGTATTTGGTTTTTCTATTCTTTATATATATAAAAGGAATTAAAGCCTCCATTTGATATTGTTTTCATTTCCTGAGAGGCTGTTCAGTAAGATGTTGTAATACCAACTAAGTACAAGGTAGGTAGACCCTGTGCAGTGCTTCCTGATTCAAAATATTATTCCCAGCCTGCTGCTAATTCGAATCTGGGGGCACCCTTCTCCCATGAATGGACAATCCAGACGCTTGGGAACGAGGATTTGTATGGTTACGTGTTTATTTTGCTAATCCCGCCAATATATATAGAGCATAGTGCTAAGCAATTTTTGTGAGTTGCATTCTAAGCTTGAAGCTACTACGTAGTTAAAAAGAGGAAATCGATCAAATTCATTTCGTTAGTTAAGATGAGCAAGTTCGTTGGGTTGCTCCTGCTGGTTTTGGTGAGTGTGGCCGTTGCTGAACACGAGAAAGAGGGTCCATGCGGAAAGTTTAGCACACTTAGAATTTTGACGCATAAGCTGCGTCACTGTGAAAAGGCTGCAAGAGACGTGAGGGTTCCTGTTTCTTCACAGTGCTGCAAAGACCTTGTAAAGCTCAGCATCCCTTGCCTCTATGATGTCTTCTCTTCCGATGCATTCAAGAAAGTTGGTGTTGATCCCAAAATCGCAATCACCATTCCCCATCGTTGCCATTTCGCCAACCCATAGAGAAAGTTGGTCAGGCAACCTAAGGATTTCAGGATACACTGTGTTGTGTATTGTATGTTGTCCTTAATATTAATAATTTGAGCTCGTTATAAAAGGCTCATAAATAAGTTACCTTACCTTGTAACATTTTTATTATCTATCTTATGCATGTTTTCTTGAAAAATATATATCTTTTGGTTGTTTCAAATTTACTTTTATTTGGATAGGAATATCGTAAAGAAGACAACGTTGGCACATATATGCTTGGCTTCATGTTATAGTTGGAACTCCAAAAGTCATCAGTCTCGTCTCGATACATCATGCATCAACTAAGAGAAGAGAATAGACAAAATGATAATATGCAGTAATTAATGAAATGGAAAATAAAATGACAATCAATAAACAAAATAAAGAAGCCAAAACTCACCACGTTATGCCATTTCCCACCACCATCCATGCTCATATATATGCTGCACCCAACCCTGAATATTTGATCTGCAAGGGTGTGGATGTATGATCCTGAATATTTGGTATTTTGTGTAGATTTTAACATAGAATAACATTTCAGTTCTACGATTCCGCGGGCGGCTAATTAATTTAGCAATTTCCTTTGAAGAATTAAAAATATGTTAATTAAGGAAGTTAAGGAATACAATACAAACGTTCTTTTTGCATAAACGAAAAACCAGGAAGGATTGAAGGATTAGTATTAAAAAGACAACCAGATTATATATATATAGGGACGGAATCAGGAAAAATAGTTAGGGGGGCAAAATTTAATACTCAAATCAACCATGATCTAAAGCTAAAAATAGTTTTTGTTATATAAATTTATTTATCTATCAAATTAAAAGAAATTTAATTTTTTATATGAAAAAGAAATTTAAAATTTAACAAAAAAAAAGTAAAGCATAACATACAAATGAGAAAACATATTTGGAAGCAATTAACGTATTTAAAATTGTACCAAAAAATTAACATAATTAAAAGTAATTTTTATTGAAGATTAATTTCTACTGAGAAATTTGATTGACCAAGATCTCCTTTCTCAATTATGTTTTATTGACGTTTTCTTTTGTAACAAAATAAAAACTCAACACCTTACTTAAAAGATTCAAATCTAATTTCATTGGACATGTTGGTCTTAGTGTTGCTATAATTAACATATAAAAAATAAAATGATTTATATAACAATTAATGTATATTAAAAGTAATTAATATAAAATTAAATAATTATAGCTAAAATTAATATCAGCAATTAAAAGTAATTATAAAAATTAACATGTATTTTATTTACCTAATATATAAAATTATTGTTATAGATAATAAATAATATCTATAAAGTGAAATAAAAGTAAAATTTATTAATGCAATATTTAAAAGTAAAAAGTAAGTGTACTAACAATAATTTTTGATAAAAATGAAAAGGTAATAAAGCTGGTAATATAACATATAACGTAGTTCCGTCCCCTATAACATATAACGTAGTTCCGTCCCTATATATATATATATATATATATATAATTGCTATCTTAAATGAGAATGTTTTTAAGAGTAATTTTTTAACAAAAATGTTTTTAAGAATTTTTCTTCAATAAAAATATTTTTAAATTTTTTAACTACTTTTCTCTTATAATCTATCATCATTTTCATTTTTATTTTTTTAAAATAGATTTTAATATTTTTTAAAATGAATCATCACAATATAAATTACTTATCATAAATTTAAAATATAATTTACATGTGAAAAATATTTATTTATTATGAATTTATTTATAATGTAATTTATACCGTTTAAAATATTTATTTGTTATAAATTTTGGTCATATAAAATAAACATTATTATGTGCATTGCATAAATCTAAAATACTAGTTTATTTCAATAAATTTCGGAATTAAATTTGTGAATAAGTTCTCGTATGATAAATATTAGGTTAGATGTTGCAGTAAAAAAAAAAAAAATTATGTTAGATGTTAGAATACATTTGAGATCAACTTTCAGTCTGCATCACTGATTTGACTTCTGTGCACAACCTACAATCTACCTACATTAATATTCATAAACCATGGATCGGAGCATCTAAGTATAAAATTCTTTCACACATTATCATTGGTTTTTCTATTTTTTATATATAAGAGAAAGACTCCATTTGATATTGTTTTCATTTCCTCAGTAAGTTATACAGGCTGTTTAGTACGCACGATGTTCTAAATATACCAACTACGTACCAAGTAGACCATGTGCTTTCTGATCTTCAGTAAGAATCCGCGGGCATGCAGCTGTACGTAGCCCCTTCTCCGGATCCCATAAAAATTAAAGAATATAATGCACAATCATATGCCAACAAACGTGGTTTTGTACATTCATTTCGCTAATCTGCCAAATATATATAGAACATAGCGCTAGGCAATTCTAGTGAATTGCATTCCAAGCTTGAAGCTACTTAATTAAAATAAAAGAAAGAATTCCCTTTAATTTGGATTAAGATGAGCAAGTTCGTTGGGTTGCTGCTGCTGCTTTTGATCAGCATGGCTGTTGCTGAATATGATCATAGTCCTATATATGTATCCTCCTGAACATAAGAAATATGGTCCATGCGGCAAGTTTAGCAGTCAGAATATTGACGCATAAACTGCGTCACTGTGAAAAGTGCTGCAAAGACCTAGCAAAGGTCAGCATCCCTTGCCTCTATGCTGTCTTCTCTTCCGACGCCTTTAAGGAAGTTGGTGTTGATCCCAAAATCGCAATCACCATTCCCCATCGTTGTCATTTCGCCATGCCACCCAAGATTCCTCCTGTTCCCTAGCTAGATCTTCACGAGGTACCTACCTATCATAAAGGCCAAGATATGCATAGTCATCACATTTTGTTGGCTGCTATATAAAGTACCATATGCTAATTGTTTTCTCTAATATAGGCTGAGAACATTGGTTGTGCAATCTGAAGTTTTTACAAGTCGTCAAGGCTTCAGGCTACAGTGTCTTTTCTTTTGTACCATGTCGTTAATAATTTGAGCTCCTATAATAGAGGCTCGTAAATAAGTTACGTTGTAACAATTTTATTATCTATCAAATAACTTTTATGTCCTGAAAAAAATGATCTTTTTGGTCATTTTAAATTCAAATTTATTTGGATGGGAGTATCTTAAAGAAGTTGATGTTGGTTTTGCGACGAACTGTTCACGATATAGCTAGCTTCCTTGGTCTTGATGCATAAAACAATTTTGTACATATGCTGATCATTATTAGGTTTCAGAGGATTGAGAGAATTCAGAGGAAACGGAAAAACTAGAAAGTAAAAGTTTGAGTATTATTAAGCCACTTGACAAAACTGATTACAGAAATATTTATAAACAGTTGACAGTTGTCTATTGACAACTGTCATAACTAGCTTAACCTAAACTAACTAATCAAAGATACTAAACTTCACTGAGTAAACTAACTGAGGTTGTAGTTGAGAACTGCACCTCTTACAGTAATCTCTAATACCCCCCCCCCCCCCCCCGCCACAAACTCAAGGTGGGTGAGACTTTGGCAAAGGTTCAACTACATTGAGTTTGGTTCTTAAAAACATGAAACGTGTTGGAGAGAGAGGCTTAGTCAATGCATCTGCCCACTGATCAAGAGCAGGAATATGATGAACTTGAAGCTGTTTGGCTAGAACTTTCTCACGCACAAAGAACACATCAATCTCCATATGCTTTGTGTGAGCATGAAGCACAAGATTGTGAGACAAGGCAACAACACTTTGATTATCACAAAAGATCTTAGGAGTAGAAAAAAGGACCCCCAACTCAGTTAACAGTGTTTGTATCCAAAGAATTTTCGCTGTGGTTGTGCTAGACTTCAATATTCTGCCTTAGTGGTTGACCGAGCAACAACTTATTGCTTGCGAGACCACCAGGAAATTAGGTTGGGACCAAAGAATATTGCTGCACTAGAGGTGGATCTTCTATCATCAATATTTGATGCCTAATTAGCATCACAAAGAGCTTGAAGAGTGAAAGGTTTTCCTGGAGTAGTAGACTTGAGATACAAACCACAATAGACAGTCCCTTTGAGATATCTCAGAATCCTTTTAACAGCAACCCAATGAGAGTCAAGAGGGTTGGACATGAACTGGCACACCTTATTAACTGCAAAATTGATCTCAAGCCTAGTAATGGTAGTGTACTGTAAAGCTCCAACTACTATCCGATATAAAGTGGGATCATGAAAAGATCTGAACCAGACTTAGTAAGCTTGCAGTTGGAGACCATAGGAGATGAAATAGATTGAGCTTCAATCATTTTTGTCTTCTGAAGGAGATCACGAATGTATTTACTCTGAGTTAAAACTAAAGAATTGTCTGCCATAGTTTTTACCTCAATGCCCAAGAAATAGTCCAGTTTGCTAAGTTGTTTAAGAGAGAAACTAGAGTTAAGTCTGTTTGTAAGATGCTGGATTAACTGGGTAGAGTTGCCAGTAATGATGATATCATCAACATACACCAGAAGATAGACAATATGAGAGTGAGCTTGATAAATAAATAATGAGGGATCACATTTGCTTGCTTTAAAGCCAAACTGAATTAAGGTAGATTGTAGACGATCAAACCATTGTCTGGGGGCTTATTTGAGCCTATAGAGTGCCTTGTTAAGTTTGTAGACCAAAGATTTGTCCTTATTTTCAAAGCCAGGGGGTTGAGTCATGTAAACTGTTTTAGTGAGTAACCCATTGAGAAACACATTATTAACATCCAACTGAAAGAGATCCCACTGCCTTGTTAATGAAGGAGTGAGAATAAGTCTAATAGTGACAGGTTTGATGACAGGGGAAAAGGTTTCATGAAAGTCAAACCCATGAACTTGATGAAAACCTTTTGCAACTAATCTTACTTTATACTTGTTAACGGAACCATCTACATTTTCTTTTATTCTGAATACCCATTTACAACCAATAGCTTTCCTATTAGATGGCAGAGAAACTAAATCCTATGTATTATTTTTTATAAGAGCTCCATATTCTTGTTGCATGGTTGAGAGCCAGTTGGTATCAGCTAAGGCATGCTTAACACTCTTCGGTTCACAATGTGCTAAAAAAAAAGAAGGATGAAGTCTGGGTTTGTGTATTCCAGACTTGGACCGAGTTTGCATAGGATGAACATTGATAGTCCTAGGAAAAGACTGATCAGACTCAGCAGTATTAGATAGGGAAGTAGGTGACTGTGTAGGAACAATGTCAGAGTTATCATTGTCAGAGGACTGATCAGAACTAGAAATAGAGGGTTGAGCAGGATGAGAGCTAGTTGGCTGAACAGGAGATTGCTGAACAGGAGATGACATGTTTATATGTTCACTAAGTGGAGGAGAGGGAATGGAATTTGATGTAGTGATCTGTGGGGATATAGGAATAGTAGCTGAAGAGGGTGTTACAAGGTATAGATGCCATAGGAAAATGAGTGAATGGAACTGAAGTGGCAATAGATGAAGATTCAAATAATTCAGTATAAGGAAACCTGAACTCATTGAATACAACTTCTTTGGAAACAAAGACTTTCCCAATGGGAGAAAGACGCTTGTAACCTTTGTGACTAGTGGAATACCCCAAGAAAACACACTCATGAGACCTGAAGTCCAACTTATGTTTGTTATAGGGCCTAAGAAAAGGAAAACATGCACAACCAAAATTTTTTAGGAAACCATAATCTGGATTTTGTTTAAACAGGACAGTATAAGGGACAACAAACTTGAGAGAAGCTATGGGAAGCCTATTTATAAGATAGACAGCAGTGGTAAAAGCAAAATCCCAAAATTTAATAGGTAAAGAAGCATGATTGAGTAATGTGAGTCCAAGTTCTACAATATGTTTGTGTTTTCTCTCAACCACACCATTTTGATGATGTGTATGGGGACAAATGACCCTATGATTAATGCCGAGATTAGCTAAGTAGTTGGACAGAGGTCTGAACTCACCTCCCCAGTCAGTTTGTAGGCTTTTAATTTTAGTATTAAACTGAAGTTCAGCCATAGCCTTGGATTGTTGAAAAATAGTGAGGGTTTCAGACATGGGTTTAAGAAGAATAAGCCAGGCAAACATGGAATAAGCATTTACAAAAGTGATGTAGTATAGGAAACCATTCATAGAGGGAATATGAGAGGGACCCCATAGATCACTATACACCAATTCCAAGGGAGAACTATAAACAGTTTCAGACATAAAAGAAGGAAGTCTGTGAGATTTGCCAACACAACAAGCAAAACAGAAATCAATGCTATTTTTATTAACATTGGGTATATTACAATGATTCAGAACTAATCTGAGTACATGAAGATTAGGGTGGCCAAGTCTATTGTGCCACAATGTACTAGAATTATTAGAGCTATGTACATCAGAATTTTGAGAACTAGAGACATAACAGGAAACTGCAGCAGCTGAAGAATCTTGCAGCTTGAGATTGGGAAAAGAGTATAGCCCATCAGCACCAACAGAGCCTTGAAACAAGACTTCATTGGTAACCTGAGATTAGACAACACAATAATTGGAGTGAAATTCAAAAAAGACATTGTTATCCTTAGCAAACTTACTCACACTAATTAAATTTTTGGTTATGGACGGGACATGCAAGAGTTGATTTAAGGACAAAGATACTTTAGAGTTAAGAGGAGAAATAAAACTGGAAGAACCAGAGGAGTGTATGTGCAAACCTTGGCCATTGCCAATGAAAATCTGGTCAGGACCTTCAAATGGTCCTTGCTGTTGAATGTTCTGAGACTCTCCTGTGACATGGAAGGAGGCACCTGAATCAGGAAGCCAAGTAAAGACAGGTTGTGACTAAGTATTGGAACTTGTCAACATAGCACTAGGGTGTAATCCATTGTTAGGTTGAGCTTGAAACTGAAACTGAGTCGGATTTGGAGGCCTATAAGAACTGTTCATCCAAGTGTGAGATGGACGATAGCCATTATACTGTCCAAAAGCACCATTGAAACTATTATGAGATTGATAATTCTGAAGTTGATAAGACTGATTGAAGCTCTGTGAATCTTGAAGAGTCAATGAAGGATTAGGTTGATAATGTTTGTCAAAACGATAGTAGCAGAAGGTGGCAGTGTGTCCAAACTTGAGACACACTTGACACTGTGTGTTTGCAAAACGACCACCATGGCCTCTGCCACCACCGTACCGGCCACCGTGACCGTAGCTACTTTCGCGGCTAAAACCACTGCGACTATTAGGAGAGAAATTGTCTGAATCAGATGCTTGAGAGGGTTTGTTTGGCACAGTGAACGCATCAGAATTGGGTAACAAATTGGAATTAGGGTTCGTCGGAGTAGTTTGGGATAGAATAATCGATGGCGATTCTGAAAGTTTCTTGCGAAATTTGAGTAGACGAGCTTCATGCGCAAGGAGGAGCGCTCCAACCTCTTCGATTGGAAGAGGTTCAAAGTGACTTTCAATGACAGAGATTACAGAACCATAATTCGACGGAAGTCCTTCAAGAATGACATAGAATTTCCTACGGAAGCAAGGGCATAAGCAATGGCTTTAATTCGAAGAAGAAATTCGTGCATAGTCTTATCGTCAAGGTTTGTTGCGCGCAACTCGGTTTGTAATTGCCGAGCCTTTGCGCGTGTTTATTTGTGAAAATAGTCATGGATTTTCTCCCAAACTTGAAACAAGTGAACAGATCCTAAGATCCTAGAAAGAAAAGACGAAGATAACGTCAATTGTAACTGTGTCAGAAGAACTTGATCTTGTTTCCCAAACGAAGTATGCAGGATTTTCATTCCCTGCCTCGCGATCTTCCTCAGTAAGAAATCGTAGCGGAATTGATGGATTTGCCATAAATCGTTAAAGGCGATGTGACTTGATAACTGGTTCGACTTGTTGTCGCTAGCGAAGAAAATTGGAGTCGTCAAGTTTCTCTGTGATAGCATGAGAAAAGGTTTGAGGAGCGGAAGAGGTGGGAGTAGAAGTTGCCATTGTTGACCACTAAGCTCTGGATTGTAGAGCTCTAGATACCATATTAGGTTTTAGAGGATTGAGAGAATTCAAAGGAAAAGGAAAAGTAGAAAGTAGAAGTTTGAGTATTATTAAGCCACTTGACAAAACTGATTACAGAAATATTTATAAACAGTTGACAGTTGTCTATTGACAACTGTCATAACTGACTTAACCTAAACTAACTAATCAGAGACACTAAACTTGACTGAGTAAACTAACTGAGGTTGCAGTTGAGAACTGCACCTCTTACAGTAATCTCTAATAATCATTAACACTTAATTAAATTTGTTGGTTGTATATATAGCTTCCTTGACCTTTTGACTATGATCTCCACGTAAACGACAAGGGCAGAGTATATGTATGAAAATGATCCCCTCCTAATGCCCTTATTTCATGCCAGATTAAGACCATGAAAAAAAGTCATAAGTTCAGCCTGCAGGTTAGAAGAGAATTAACAATGGAAATCCGGAGAAACCGAAACCCCATTCATCCCGCCACCACCAACTTGTCTTGGCAAAATCCTATATATATAGTTTTGAGTTTTGATACTTGGGGTTAAACTCATATGTTTTGTATACAAAGAAGGAAAATACAGACCCATCATGTTGTTTTATGTGCGAATTGGGAAGTGTGGGTGTGTGATCAGGAATTGATAGGACCTGGGCTCCCATACTTTTGTGTAGAAAGTAATGAAAAGAAAATATGTTAGCGAAGTAATGAAATAAAAAATAAAATAAAAATTCAAGAATATTTTAGATCCTGTACATAAGTTAATAAATGCTCTACTACTAATTCAAAATCATAATAATCAAAAAAATCTATAAACAGTAATGAAATTACAGTAAAATAAAAATATTCCATAATTATAATAAAATTATTAAAATCAAGTTTTTAACTAAATATAAATGAAATTTCAACAAAAGGGTATTAGGACATTTCCTTGACCCATAAAATCTTTGGGCTGTGAGACCTTGAACTCAATTTTCACAGTATAATAATAACAACAAAAATAATAATGTTTCATATTCGAGTATTGTAAATAAAAAAAGAATAGTTAAAAGAAGAGATCCTTTTCTAAAGATAGTCAACCAACTTTTTTAGAAGACATGAAATAATAATGGACAAGAAAAATTGTAATATTAGATTTTTCAGTTTTCTGGTTGCACATAGGACTTACTTTTCATGCACTTTTTACTTTCTTTATGTTTCTTGTTGGTTTGAACATTAGTTGATTTTCATAATTTTCATGTAGATGAATGTAATGAAATAAATTTCACGTCTTGAATCAATTAAAAAAAGGTTTTAAATCGTTTCCCCCCCATCCAAAAAAAAAAATAAGTAAGGAAATCATTTTAAAACTTTTAAAATTAAGGGACCAATTTAGAAAAAAAAAAAAAGTTAAGAGACTATTTGTATATTTGAGCCTAAATACATATTAGGTTAATTAGATAAGTTTGACTTGTGTGATAATCAAGCGGTAGAAGATAAAACCATAGAGCATCTAATTATAGCATGACGCGTCACAAAATAGCAAAGTTGAAAGATGAAAATGTAGTCGTTTTTATATTTTTTAAGCAAGAGAAAGCCTCCGTTGGTTTTTGTTTTGCAGATCATCTGATATACTATCTAATACGGTATTAGAAACCTGATTCGAAATATTCCCAGGCCCGGTGCTTCTTTGGTAAGAATCTGCGAGCACAAAACTTCTCCCGAGAAATTAAACAATGCAGAATCCACATGCTTCCTGAACGTGGTTTTCTACATAGTTGCTTGTTTATTTTGCTAATCTATCAATATATATAGAGCATTCTGCTAAGCAAATTTTGTGAGTTGCATTCAAAGCTTGAAGCTACACTTATTAAAAAACAGAACAATTACGAATTAATTTTAGTTACAAATGATGATCATGAGCAAGTTCGTGGGGTTGCTCCTGCTGCTTTTAATCACTGTGGCCGTTGCTGAACACGAGCACCATCCTGGGTATCCTGAACAGGAGAAACGTGGTCCATGTGGGAAGTTCAGCACACTAAGAATGTTAACACATAAGCTGCGTCACTGTGAAAAGGCTGCACTAAACATAAGGGCTCCTGTTTCTTCACAGTGCTGCAAAGACCATGCTAAGGTCAGCATCCCTTGCCTCTATGATGTCTTCTCTTCTGATGCATTCAAGAAAGTTGGTGTTGATCCCAAAATCGCAATCACCATTCCCCATCGTTGCCATTTTGCCAAGCCATAAACCACCAGGTACCTAGCTACTTAATTATCATACATGCCAACATATTATATATTCAGCTATATTTCTAAAATAAACAAAGTGCATAGTCATCACATTTTGGCTGCTATACGTTTCTCTAATCTAATTGCAGCTTGTAGAAGGCAGAGAACGTTGGTTACGCAACCTGAAGTTTTACAAGTCGTGAAAGCTTCAGGCTACAGTGTCCTTTGTTCTGTATACCGTTAATAATTTGAGCTCCTTATAAAGGCTCATAAATAAGTTACACTGTAACAACTTTATTATCTATAAAATAACTTTTATGTTCTTCTAAACAGCAACTTCTTTGGTTGCTTTAAATTTAATTTTATTTGGATGGAAATTAATATCATAAAGATGGTGATGTTGATTTGCGACAATGCTTTATCGAGAACAATATTGGTCATTCGTTGATCAAGTGATCATTCACAATTAATCAAGCGGCATGAGAAAGTTTGTATTACCGTTGTTCAGTTCGTTTACAAAGTTTTTCGCAAAATTAAGACACTGCATATTTTCTTTCACAAAATCATGACCAAGGCTGTTTTAGATATCGATAATCTTGAAACCGTTTTCTTTTGGTTTATATCAGCGTATAATGATTAGTCTCACGACTCTCATTTGTGTTGCACTGAACGTGCTTGGGCATTAATAATGGTTGACGCTGGACTCACATACGTAGCTTTTCTGGTTTGTAATTTGATGTGACGAGTAGGGAACAAAGAAGTAGTATAATGGACAGAGACAAGAGAAAAGAGAAAATAATAAATAAATTATTTTTTATTTAATTTGGATTGAGAGAGAAAGAAAAATTAAATTTTCTTCCTAATAGTGTTAAAAATTACAAGAATATAGTTTTAAGTGAAATAAACAACCTTATAGTTGATTATTGATAATATTTTTATGTTGTAGAAAAGTGAAGCTTAAAAATATTACAACTCTTATTTATTAGTCACAGTGTGCTACATGCTACAGCGGATAGAACAGGAAACCATAAAGTACATTTAACAAGATCACATGATTCTAAAATACTACTACTAAAAGTCGGTTACCCACACGAGACTTTTTGTATGAAAATAAAAGCACAACAGGGAGTAATTATGGCTTCAAGCTACTACTATAAAGGGTTGACTTATATATATATGTGCTACTAACTTATATGTGCGAGCTGTGACAAAAAGGACCCAACACATGCTGAAGAGTACTAGTGTCCGCTACCATGTCTTTATTTCCGTAGTTAATATATTAGAGTACCGCTACTGCGTACAACGTACATGGTCGATCTTATCATCCTGCAACCTGAACAAAGTTCATGTTTGAAAGCTGAGCTAAATAGTGAATCAATTAATATATAGAAAATTCCAGCAGTGTGTGCCAAAGAGTTTTATTCAATTTGTTTGTATATGAGAATTTGGATATAAAGTTGCAATGTTTCTCCTTGCACACGCCAAAGAAATGGGGACAAAAACAGTGGAGCTTTAGCAGGACATAAAGCAATGTAATTGTAAATATAAACACACAGAATTGGACTACTCTACGGTGGCTATGAATCTTTGAGAGAAAAAAAAAAACAAATTGTAATTATTAATTAAGCAATTAGCAATTGAAAATTTAATAAAATTCATACATACACGTATTAAGTTATTAAATTTTTTTGTTAATTTTTTAATCAATTATATAATTATATATTTTTCTATAGAATGCATTCTTCTTCACTTCTATTTAGAAGGAAAATTAGAAGGAAAAGATGTAGAAGTTATATTTAAATTTCAAATACCTGGTATACAGGATGGCGAGCTTGCATACTTTGGCAGATGTTAATAATAAAGAGAACCTGCGGAAACCGAAAATAATATAGGTATAATTAGTGGCGGATCTAGAATCTAGGACCAGCGGGGCAATCTATTTAGAAAAAATAAATATAATAATAATTATTATATAAGAAGAATGAGAAAATGAGATAATGAGTTCAAATATATAAACATAAGAGGTGTAAATATAAAATTTTAAAATAAATACTTATAATTTTATTAAAATAAAGGGGTGCATTTATTTATCCTCACATAAAAATAAGTCAGGAGATTCAAACATACAAAATTAGGAGATTCAAAATATAAAATTTTAAGATAAATACATGTGACTTTATAAAAATGAGGGGGTGCATTTGTTCATCCTCAAATGTATATAGGTCCGTCTATGGGTATAATAAAGTCAGTAAACTGTGCTTCACTTAGAATGTCTTTTTTTTTTTATAATTTTTTTTTCTTTTATTATTGCTTTCGCTACTGGGCAACCAAGATTGTCCTTCCTACCTTGCCACCAGTTCCCTCTAGAAGCACTGTTTGAATCATTACCATTTGGATCATCATCATCCTTATCTTTCTTAAACTGCAAAGATGCCACATATGCTTTAATTAATAAACATACAACACACATATATGTATGTAAACTAACATCAATAAAGTTTTAATTTATGCATCAATGCATGCATATACCGTTACTATTTTATTTATAGCCAATGATCCTCTTGCTGCATAAATGAAAAATAAACCATGTATATGCCAGTAGTTAAATTTCCATGGTTTCTCGTTAAACTTCTATATATTATTTTTTATATTTTCTCTCCTTTTTGTATAAATAACCATAAGAAATTATATTCAATTGATGGTCATCAATTTAAGTAGAATTTTAATGTATTATATTGTTGGTTAAGAAAATAGCATATCATCTTATACTTGAATTTATCCACTTTGCTTTTACATTTATCTTTTAAGTAAAAAGGAAAGATAAAAAAAAGAGAAAGTGTAATTTTTGTCTCTTTCTTTAGCATATGAAAGCAAGCTTAATTAAGGGAAATGTTAAAAATAAAGCATGTGTGCTACTAAAGCATATTGTGTTACTAAATGTAAAAACAGTGGAGGGTTGTACTTAATAATATTATTATATATTAGATAATTAATTATCCTTTTGGCAAACAAGAGCATGGACCATCATGATAAAGGATGAGAATTAAGGCACTCACAATATGGTGGGATTCAGTGGTCCTGGTTCTTGGGGAATAATTTTCTTGACCACCATAATAGATTGATGAACTGTAGTAGCTGGGCTCCACTGTCTCATTCTGATAATTGGTACTAGTATTCTTGTTGGAGACACCGCTGCCTTCACCTTTGTAACTGTAATTTCCTGAAAAGAATCCAACTGAAGCTTTACTAAATGAGCCCAGACACTAAAATTGGATTGAAAAAGCCACATGTTCCCTCTATATAGACAAGATTTGAGATGAACTGAAAGAGGGCATATTTAGTACACTAGTCAAAGTGGTATATATATGTCTAATAACGAACCTGGTGCTCCATAATTTTTGCATCCCGTGTCCTGTTTTGTTGAATCTCTCCCTCCAACCTAAAGTTAATAGGGTGCGGTTAAGTATACATGTTATGTCAATTATTTTTCACAAAGCAGTATATGCTATATATATCGCTCGGAGATCAAAGTTGATAGTTAACTTTAGTCCAAGACAAGAGTACTGATGCAGGAACATATTCATTCATGCTTAAAGTTGTGATTAATGGTAAACTTTAGACGACACAGAGAAGAGCTAGACCAAAAGAATTTTAGAAATTCATACTCAACAAGTTGCTTGCTAGCTAGCTCAAATACCACCTACATATTACTATTATACTCAATTTTATTTAAGAATATATCATGGTTAAAAACTAGATCAGCTATAAATGATTTTTTTTTGTGTAGACATGTAGTTATAGTTAGTTAGTTACCTAGATAGAAGAGTTTGACCATAATGCTTTCATTTCAATAACTATCATGTAGTAAAAAGGTGCTAGTGCGCTACATACTGACTCAAACGAATCAAGGACCTTGAACCATTGAAGTTAATTCTTTTGTTATTAATTATACCAACTAACTAAAGCTATCATATTCCCGAAAAAACCTGTTGGTCAAGTCAGAAACAATAACTATGCCATATTGCCAAAACTAAAAATCTGAAAAAAATAAAATAAAATTGTAGGACAGGCTATGTAAGTAAGATTGAGCAAAAATAACCCATGCATTTACATAAAAAAGCAAAAAAAAACAAAAAAAAGTAAGAGGGGGACATGCATACAGTGGAAGGAGGTGGGAAAATGGAGCCAAAGATGCTGGTGGATGAAGATGAAGTGGTGGAGGGGTCCTTGGGACCAAAAAGATGATCAAAGTGGGTGAGTGATGATGAGGAAGAACCTCCTCCCACTTTCTTTTTGTCGTTCTCCATGTCTGGTCTGGGGTGTGTGTGAGTGTGAGTGTGAGTGTGACTTACGACTAGTAAGTAAATAGGGAAGCTTGATCGATAGCTTTATGTTTTGGGAGAGGTATAAATTAAATTAGCTTTCTTTGTCAACCAACGAACAAAACTACTAGCTAGCTAGGTTGATAAATATCCTATAACGAACGACCAAAAGATTGGATAAGATTTGCAGGTTGGGAAGAAGGCAACAAATTAAAGAGATAACGAAGGTGGGAAAAAAGGGTAGGGTAGGGTGCAGAGAGAGAGACAAGAGAAGAGAAGAGAAGAGAAGAGCACGTGATGGTAGCAGATGATGTGTAGAACATGATACGTATAGAGAGGTATTTATAAGCCCAAAAATATGCTGCGCCCATGTGCCCCTCATTCAATTTCCATCCCTTTCCCTCTCTTTGACATATGGAGACCCACTTGGGCCCCACGTGGACTTGATACCCAAATCCAAACCCCTCCTGCCATGTGTTTTGCTCCTCCATCTTTGACTTTTTCCACCTACTCAAATGCATTCAAGCAAGGATTTGAGTAATGATTTTCAAAATTAATATAGTGACACTACTTCTGCCTTTTTTTTTTTAAGTGATAGTATAAAAAAATTGTAATTGAGAGAGAAAATCTCATTGAAGATAATCAAAATTTTCGATAAAAATTAATTATTAATAAAATTGATGAATATTATGTACTAATAACATTATAAATAAAAATAATATCCATACATACATTCATTATTAATCAACTTTAAGAATTAAAAAAAATTACATTTAAGAATGATCATGCTAAAAGATTATATTACTAATGTTGTATGGTCCTATTTGGATAATTTAAGAATGATTTTTCAATTTAACTCTAATAATTTTTTAATTAATATTTTTTATGATTTAGTAATTTTACACTTAAGTAAAGTCAGAGGTGGAGACAGTGGGTGACTTGGAAGGGCGTGGTCACCGCCATTTTTTTTAAGTCTTTTTAATTTACTATAAAAATAATTTTATGTACCCTAAAATTTATAAAATATTAAAAAAAAATTATACATAGACATCACCATGCTAGTTGACTGCTAGGGAGAAAAAGAGAGAGAAGTGTATGGATGATAATTGATAAGTTATATATTGATAGGGAGTAAGAGATAAAAAGAAATGATAGATGCTAATTAATAAAGTGTTGGTAAAGTTGAGATGTCTATATATAATTATTTATAAATTTTTTGTCCATCTAATTTTATTTGTGTGTTCAATATAGTTATATATATTTTATTATAAAAATGTTCGATACATAATAAACTATTTTATTTATTTTATGAATGTAAAGTTTTAAATTTTCCTCCCCTCTCTAGCCAAATTTATAGACTAAAGAGTATTAATGGATGAGTATGAATATATAAGGAGTAAATGGATGGGTTAAACTAAGTGTCCACGCGTGGGTATGATGTCAATTATAAAGTATTTTGTTTATAGAGATAATTACTGTAGTATCTTAATTACCTGGACCTTACTCATTCCCATCCCACATTTTTTTCAGCATAAAAAGTCTTCAAACTTTTTCTTTTCACATACTTTTTTAATCTTTCATCACGTTTTTTTCTTCTTCTTTTCTTTTGTTGTATTTTCTTATTCTTCTTCATCTACTCTTTGTCATTCTTCATCTACGTTCTTTTGGTATCACCGTCCGTCTTCTTTATGCTTTCTTGTTTTCTGGATGAGAATAAAATCTATTTACATTTTCTGATTGTTCTTCATCGATCTACTCGTTTTGTCATTCTTCATCTGTGTTTCTTCTTCTAATAGCTTTGTTTTCCATCTTTATGCTTTCATATTTTTTAGATGAGAATATAACTCTTCCAGAAGGTGCTTCGAGAACTAGAATTTTAATTAGCAATTTTTTCTCCTTTTTTAGGCCCCTCTTATATTTAATTTTGTTCTAATAATTACTTTTTAAACAAATTAAAATATGTAAGTGTGCTCTCCAAGAATACAAACAAATGCACCTATATATATATATATTAATCACGGATTAGGAATAGATTTCACAAGAGATAATACTTCTGATTGGAAACTATCAAGCCAAAGTATGTCATTGATGACTATAACCTACCCTCTTCGGTCTCTATTCAACTGTGTAGCTGCTGGAGAGATTCAAGTCGTAAAAATAAGTCTTTTTAATAGTAAGATTGGTTACGTGATGTTGGTTAAATGACACAAGTCACTATCACTTGTACTAACCAATGTTGGTTACGAAACATATATATATATATATATATATAGTTGGTCTGTTATAGGAACAGAAATACAGTTTGCCTTGTCTAACACAGTAACACCAGCTGATAAATATCCATCTTTGTGAAATGTTATTGAAATTCGAATAATTCCTCCGGAACCGGAGAACCATATAGTCCACGAAGGGTTGAAAATCAACCCAACTGCATCTTTACTGTTTGAACAGATCATGTTTGCACCCAGTGTCCGAAATGCACATGCACGTTCAGCTTCATTTATTCCAATGCCAAGAGGAGAGGCGAATCACAAGAATAAAGCTGCTTCTTTATTCTTATTTATTTGAACTTAATTTCCTTCTATTTTAATTACATCAAAGTTATAAAGAAATATTATTTTTTTAAGACGTATAAAGAAATATAATACTTTGGTTAAAATGATATTTTCTTAAAATTGTCATTTGAAAATTGATTTGAAATATTAATATTCCATGATTGACGATTAATGAAATTTCATATATATTTTTTTATTTTATTTTACAAGTGAGAGTATGTGTCAAATGTTATAATGACAAGTTCTCACATAATTTGAATGTTAAAAAGAAAAGGAGAGAAATTAATTTTTAAACCCTATATTTTTACTTTCTACAAATTTATTGGAAAGCCATTATTAACATTAATGGATTAATAATTACACTGGAAAATCAATGAAGAGAGGTTTCAAACAATATCACATTTTTATTCCGTATATTTACTCTTTTCTTGATTTAATTAAAGAGTTCATTTCTATAAATTTAGTACTACTATTCTATTAATAACAATGGATTCTTTTAGTCCTTATTTGTACACTTCAATTAATTTAGTTAACTTAATTATTAACTTTATTTCTATAAATTTATTGGAAAATAATTTTTAATAATAATGAATTAGAAATCCCATTTAAAAATTAATAGAGAAATTTCAAATACTATTAATGAAAGGTAATAGAATTTGACAGTACTAACAGTAGCGATTAAAAATAGAAAGTTTGAAATTTTTAGAGATGATAAAAAATTATAGAAACTAAAAGTGAAAAAATTACTAAATTATAGAGAAGGAAAATATATTTAATTTTTTTATTTAAATTTTTATTTGGTTGAATTTTGTTAACATGTGTTTAGTTTGTCCTTTTAGAAACTTCAAACACAGATCACATTTTTTCAAGCACACAATGGAAAAAGAATAACACGGTGGATTGAAAAAAACTTGTCGCGTTGAACTGAATTGTAATCCAAAAAAGTCCAAACACAGCCTCGATCATAACTTCGAAAGAGACAAATCGGCGTTCTGATCGACCTTATACAGTACATAGTATTTGATAACTTTGCAGGTCTGCTTGAGCAAGGTAGAGTTAAAGATTGAAAGCAAAAGATGAATTGAAGTCGTATAATAATAACACGCACAACGAGAAAAATAAATGGATAAGGTTTTAAGGTGGTGGTCCTTGGCTTTTTATATACAACCCGCAGTTGACCTGGTTGTTTCTCAATTTTATTTTATCTTTTTCTAATTTTGTACTATATTGTGAGTATTTTACTATGAATAATTTTAAATTATTTTACAACATTTTCTTTTTGTATAATGAGTATTGAATGCTTTTAATATTTCTAACATATTAAATATATTTATTTTTCTTTTAATATTTTCTTTAGAAAGTATTAAGAAGGTTTATAAAATATTTTATAAGATATAATATTATTCTTTTATTATTATTTAGCATTTTTATTATCGAATAAAGAGTAAAATAAATTAAAAATTATAAATAAATTATAGCCGCTATAGTTAACGTTAATGACTCTAATATGACGATCACCACCAATGTCATCATTATTAGAATAAAACTGAATTTAGATCCTTTAAGTAAAGTTTTGAATTCGAGTCTTATAGATGAAAAAAAAATTGGATGGGATGAGAGACCTCATTACATGTGGCTAACTAGGTTTTCCAGGAAAGATTAGTTGTCGACCAAGTCATTGGATATTTTACACTAATAGCATGGTGATCCAAAAAAAAAAAGATAAAATATCAACATTTTGTTGGTTAGGGTGAAATTGAACTCGAATCCTTTAAGTAATGTTTCCGGTTCGGTCTTTATGGATAAAAAAATGTGATTGGTAAAGATAGTCCAGTCAAGTTTTCCAACAAAAATTAATTATCGATAAAGACAATAAAATTTTGCACCGACAGAGTGACGCAAAAAATAAGAGACCAAATAAAAATGATTTAATTTTAACATACTAAAACTAATTTTTTTTAACTACATAAACTAAAAATATATTTAACCCAAATTATTATCGATTGTTGATTTGTTCTTTATAAAGTGTATTCTCCTACTTTTGAATAACTCGCCCCAACCCATGGTTAAGTTATGTTCTATCAAATCTTTCAAAGAATCTTTGTGATTTTTGGGCCAGAGATACCATTTCTCTGGTTGGATGCAGTTATAGATTTTCTATTTGTCTATTAAATGTTGGCCTGAGTGACATGGGAATCATATATATGCATCATAATGTTTCTGGTATATTTTTATTATACCCTAAACACAAATTGGCATTCTTCAACATGGTATACCGTATGAAGATTCTTGAGAAAAGGTTTGGCCAGATATTATAAGAAAATTAGTATAGATACACACTCAACATGGAAAAACAATATTTTTTCATTCTCTAAATGGAAATGGTCAAATCAGGCCCACAAGTTTAGTTGTGCACCAATATTGAAATGAAAAGAAAACGCTATTGTTTATACCATCGTGGAGGCTATGATTTGTCAAATGAAGTATGAGTAATTTTTGCATTACAATATTTATGAACATGAACAAATAAAAACTTAAAATTTATTAAGATAATAATAAAAAATAATAAAGTTCGTCATTTTTTTATTGAGATATTTATAATCAGACACTATATTGGGCAGCAAAACTTTTTTGAGTTTCTAACGCCTACGTTTAGACGGGTTTAAATTGAAGCTCTTGATTAGTTAGGTAGAATTATTCCATGCTAACTGATTTATATATGCACTTAGTGATAAATAATAAAGTTTGTCTTTATATAATTTCAATATTATCTTATAGTTTTAATGGTAAATGATAAATAGTGTCATCAGGACACCAGTGAAGAAAATAAAAGTAAAAATTATTTATTAATAAAAGAAACATTTATTATATTAAAATCACAAAAAATATTTAATATTTGCATTTAATTGCAAATACTGAATCAAGTGTAATTAATAAATGCTCTTTAATTAATACTTTTATTAAAAAAATATTGTTAAACATTGCTTCAAGAACAATGGTTAAAAAAAAACAATAAATAAAAGTATTAATTAAAAATCACAATGAAAATGTATTAATAGCACTAAAAGTTATATTTTTCAATAAACACCCTTTTCTTTTAATTTCTTATACATTATCCTTATGACAATTTAATAGAGTCATTATATAAGATACTCACGTCTCATTTTTAATTAATTATACTTATAAATATCGTGTTATCTAAAAATTTGTTCATGTATCAGATTTGAGGCTCTAGTTTTAACCGAGTGTTTGTGGCGTTGAAATGAACCACATGGCTCATTTGCCACTGTAGAAGCATTAATTGCTACATTAACCTACTAAATGAGTACCTCACCGAATGATTGTTACAACTTAGTTCCAATGTAAATGGTCAATCAATATGGTGGGATCTAGATACCACTAGTTTGTGAATAATCTTGACAATAGATATTATTATAGCCTAGAATCTTCAATGTAAAGGAACTATTTAAATGCATCGAACTTGATATGTATTAATGCTTTACAAGATTGTTAGTTTGGAAAGGTATCCAAAAAAGCAAAATATGCATGGTTAGATGATAACCTAATTTAATATCCTTAATTAACGATAGGGCCATATTCTATTGTGTTAATCAGCAGCTAAAATTGTAAGTTAATACCCTTAAATAAAGGTTGCAAAAGGTCACATGGGGAATGGTCTTAAAGAGGGTCTAAAGTGGACAGAAGAACATATATATGGAAGGGATGTAGGAGAATTTTAACAAGAGTATATATACATTGGTGTACTTAAAGAATTCCCTTCATTCTTTCAGGTTCGTTTTGGATAACTAAGTATAAGGACCTGCATGAGAGAATTTCATGGAGGGTGTAATATATTCTGGAACAAAGTTAAAGTACTTTTTCACATCAAATATTGTCGGAGGGGTTAGTATTATGGAATATGCCACCAAGCCCTGGAAGGTTCTCTTTCAAACAAACTAACAAAGAAGCCTTCCCTTTTGGCCACTCTTCCCCAAGGATAATTTAATTCCGTATTCCTATTAATGTATCAGTAAAATTTGACTTTTAAAAATTTAGGTAGCATTTGAACCAACTTTTTACATTTTAAAAGTTATTTTAAACCTAAAGTTAAAAATAACAGATTAAAAAACTTTTTTTTTTTGGTAATTTTACCAAAATAAAAATACACAAAAGTACATGCACCAATGGCATCATTAAAACAAATAAAATAATAATAATCTCAACAAATAATAACAATAATAATGATAGCCAATCAAGAATTATTTTCAAACAATATTGTACTTCCACTAGCCTTTCCAACATCTGTCCAGACAAAATGTTTGCTCAAATGACTTATGTTCATCAATGCATGACAACCAACAACATAAATATTTTAACTTCACTACTTAAACCTTAACATGAAGAAAAAACAACATCATTGCATTTGTGTCTCAAAACATCAAGTTGTAGCCAGAAATTGACCACTTAGGGTACCAACAACTCTCCTACACAAAGTATATAGCCCTTCACAAGGTTCTAAGGACACAAAAATAGCTTAAATAGGATCTGGGCATAATGATTATGATTTTATACACCCTTTTATACATCTTAACTTTATGCATGTGATTAAATAATCGTTTGAGTGTAAAACTTATTAAATTTGATGAAGTATTCCTTATAGTTTTACTTGGAAGTATTAAATGAATTTTAATAAATTTAATTAAGTTTGGGTTTGAATTTATATACTATTGTTCCAAAATAATTTTATTTAAAATTTTGAATTTTCTAAAATATCCCTATATTTAATATTCTTATGTCCTTTTGATCACTTGAGAATTTTAATAGAAGTTCAGATTACCATTATTGTTTAATAGGATTTTTTGTAATTTTTTTACATTATTTTATGTGAAAAGACAATTTTATTGTTAAGTTTTAATATAATTTACTAGAATCTTCGTAACTTATTCAAATTAACTTGAAAATTGGAAATTCTTTCAATTCTGACTTGAGAAAAATTATTTACGACCAAAATAAATTATTTTAGTAAAAAAAAAGTAAATTTTTTATCAGAAAAAAGTAATTTTAAATGGGGGAAATTACAAATTTCCCATATTTAGCTTATTTTCACTATAATTTTCTATGAGAGTACTTATTTAGAATTTATTGGTTCAATTATGATTAAATTTTGATCGAACCGTTAAGAATTATGCCTAGGGTTTGACATAAGTCAATGAAAAGGAAAAAAATTGTTAAACCTAGGGAATGAGTTATAATATTGTGATGAAGTCGCGTCTTAACATAAGTCAATAAATAATAAAATAAAAAAAAGGAATTCAAGGGTTTGACAAAAATCACAATTGGTACTTTTTTTTTTTTTTTTGAGGAAATCACAATTGGTACTTATTATAGGCTTTTTGTCTCGTTTTTCTCCATCTACATTCATACTCTAGCATTTTTTCTCAAGAAAGAGAAGTACTAAATCATAAAAATGAGTTGTAATATGAATATTGACGAAGCCAAATGTCTTAAGCTGAGTTGTTAAATAATAAAATTAAAAATGAATATAAAAACACGGTTGGTACGTACTGCAGGTTATAGGCTTTTTCGTCACTTTTTGCCTATTTAATTTCATTCATAGTACTTTTTAGCATTTTTCTTATGGAAGACAATTATTATAAAACCTACGATGAGTTATACTACAAATTTTAATGAAGTCACGTATCTTAATCTGAGGGATTAGATAAAAAAAAATAAAAGGAATTCAAGGGTTTTTGGCAAAAATTAAGGTTTTGGTATTACTTTTACGCTTTCCCATCACTTTTCATCTATTTTCATTCACACTCTTTAGCATTTTTCTTATATGAAAGAGAACTGCTAAGCTAAACCGAAAGAATGAGTTATAGTATGAATTTTGATGAAGCCACATGTCTTAATTTGAGTGGTTAGATAATAAAAGGAATTCAAGGGTTTGGCGAAAATCACGGTTGGTTATGGTTATAGCCTTTTTTTCCTTTTTCACTTTTCGTCTATCTCGATTCATACTCTTTTTGCATTTATAGAACAAAACTATTGAACTGCATGTGAGAATGAACAAAACTATTTGACGAAGCACACATGTGTTAATCTAAGTGGTTAGATATTAAATAAAAGAAAAGAAGAGAAATTCAAGGATTAATTGGCTGAAATTGCAGTTAGTACTGCTTAGTGCCTAGCTATTTATAAGCCTTGCGACTTTGAGTGATAAATCTGTAATTTAACCATAAAAATGTATCTCCGCTCTATACATGATATATTTCAATCATTATCATCATTCACCAACTAATCTGTAATAAAGTTGAATTTAAAATTTATAAGTTGTTAAAGAAGGTCACTCTAACAATCACTTTAATTATATTAAGACATTAATGATAACAATTATTAAAGGTTGATATATATAATATAATATCAGATACTTGAAGTGCAGGAGCTTAATTTGCTTATGGTTCTACTATATGATGATGATAGCGCATGAGGCATACTAATTTTGATTATTTATTTATGAAGGTTAATATTTATAATATATAGCTCAATCCCTAATATTTCCATGGCTTGCACACGAGGTTGGAGCAAGCATCATCATCCCATGTGCTTGTACATTCGCCACCCTTACCATCACAGCATTTGCACACGAGCCCCAGTGTGGAATAAAATTGACGCTTTGTGTACCCTACATGTATTAATCAACATGCATTTTTGTGTTAACATATGTATATGCTTTCTTTCTATATATTTTAATTGAAGTAAAACATAAAGAACCAACGCAAGCACATATATAGATAGAGATTCACCTTTAAAATGGCTACTGTTTCTACGGATGGTTAGAACCTGAGTAGCTTCCACACCATTTGGGTTGAGAGAAATTATTAGGAGACAAGCAAAGAAGAGCATAAACAACTTTTGGGTGAGCATTTTTTTTTCCTGAACTGCAATGACCACACGCTAATAAAGAGCAGAAAAGAGAAAAACAGCACAAGTTATAATAAGTAGACACGAAAGGAGTGAGAGGGAGCAGGCGAAAACTTGGAACAAAATTATTAATGAACACTTTGAATGCTGGTTTTTAATAGAATGGGGAATGCACATTCTGATTCCTTTGTTGTATTGGACTTGGAGTGAATGAAACTGCAAAGAATTTCTAGAATAGTGGAATCGTAGTGATAGTCAAAACGCCACGCGTTTGATGTCACACGTACGTACGCGGGGCTCAAAACGGGTCTTCTTAATTCTATGATCAAAACTTCGTTAAATTACCGTCTGGGGTCCGCTAGGAAGGTGACATTGAAATTCAAGGTACTTTGCATTCTTTGAATTTCCACCTGCTTGCATGTTGAAGTCACTTGCAACTTCCAAGGTATTATATCCGTTCCTATTTATAAGGAACAAGTTATAGTGTAAAAAATATATTATACTTTCCCCGTTTCAAAATAATGATCTTTTTAATTTTTTGTTTTTGTTCCAAAATAATAATCTTTTTAGCTTTTTTAAGCTATTTTTTTCAATAATACCCCTAGACATAATTAAGAAGATCAATTAATACTTGCATTGAAAAAAGACATCTGTCATAAAAATAAGTTAGTGGATAGTATCATGTTTTTGTTATTGGTGGATTGTGGTATAATTAATGACAAGAGTAGTTGAAAAAGTAAGGATATTTTTGTCTAAACTTATATCAATTGAATGTTTCTTAATCAGTGTGCCACAACCTTAAAAAATTATTATTTTGGAACGGAGGGAGTAACTTGTTTTTTATAAATAGGATTGGAGCTAATATTATTATAAATTGGAAGAATAATTTGGAGATTCGTGGTGTATATATAAACTTTTGGTTTTAATCATCAGTGTGCATATGTGTAATTTTCTGATAAATTATTTAAGTGGGAGTCTCATTATATTTTCATAAATAACATGTAACATTTAAACTTTTTATAAGCAAAATGAATTTCATTATAAGATAAAAAAAAAACCTTAGTATTAATGTGGTACCAAGAAAATCTGATATACATATCTCTTCGACACCAAATAAAAACAGATGAAAATCCTCAACACCATACCATTTACCTAACGAATTGAGATATGTAACATTTTATATATCGAGATAATATTAAGAGAATTTAATTAAAGATCCTTATATGATCTACAAATAAGAGAAATCTCTTGCTTGGAGGTGCTGTAGGATCAACACCCAATATAACCATTCCTCAATGTAAATTGTAATATATTTGTTTTCCAATATTTGCTTTTCTAGATCAAACTTCTAAAGCACGTTACAAGACTTTCACAGATGTCGTTTTCGTTGTTGTAGATTATTACATGTATTTAATGTAATTAGTTGTATTTATTCCTTTATACTATTTGCGTGTTTCGTCGTTGTAGATTACATGTATTTAATGCGATTAGATGTATTTATTCCTTTATACTGTTTGCGTGTTTCGTTGTTGTAGATTACATGTATTTAATGTGATATTGTGATATGCATAAAAAAATGTGATATTGTGATTAGATGTATTTATTCCTTTATACCATTAGGTGCATGTTTGATTGTACGTTATCATGTAATTTTTCACGTTTAATTAAAAGTTAATAATTATAGTTTTCATACTTTTAGGCCAAATTGACATGATTCTTACTTTGTGATGAGTTTTTAAACATGTACTATAATGGAAGAGCAAATACTTAAGCAAATACCTGATTTAACTTTCGCTTTTCATCAGAATTCTCACAGGTTTCTTATAGTTTTCTATTTATTAAAAAAATAGCAGAAAGCAAAAATACATGAGGAAAAAAAGAGAGGTTATGCGTCAAAGAGAAGTGACAAGATTTAACTAATGAAATAAATAGAAGTCATATTTGATTTTTAACCATGTTTAAAATGCCTGGAAAATGAGATGGCCGATAAAGGAAAGCGAAAATATGGAATATTCCACTGTTATAAGATAGATACCTGATTGATAATTTTGCCTGGAAATTACCCCAACCAAGTGATTTGCACATGCGTGCATTCCATCAATTTGTAAAGAATTGAAAATGGAATCTCTTTTAGTCAAGGAAAAATCAGTCTTGTCTTCCTAAGTCAAGGAGGGAAACGAATACTATTTGCTGGAGGACTTTGTAAATCAAGAGCTTTGTCACTTTGTAAATTAAACTACAAGAATGGTTTTTCTTTTCTTTTTTTCTCTTTCTAACTCCTAATATATATTTTTAATTGAATCTATCCGTTCTTTATATAATGACAACTAAACTACAAGAATGGTTTTTCTTTTCTTTTTCTCTTTCTAACTCCTAATATATATGTTTTTTAATTTAATCTATCCGTTCTTTATATAATGACAAAATTTATAAATTTTTGTTTAAATTAATTATATTATAACTATTTAAAATGTCATTTAATAAAATTATTATTTTTTATCTTTTTGAATTAATTAAATATGTAAAGAGAAGTTAACTTTATTTTCTTCTCTTAATTTAAATAATTTAAAATTTACATTTTGTTTATTTAATTTTTCTCTTATTTCTTTTTACTCTGTTTTTCCCCCTTTTCTTTTTGTAGCCTGTGCGCCCGCAAGATGACCAATGCCCCGTAAACAACGCCATTTTTTTTTATATTTTTTTTACCCTTTTGTCGTTGTTTATGTACAATCGGCTGGCTGACGGCAGTTTAATTTCGTGATTCAAAACAAGAGTGTGAAATTATTTTTTTGACTGTAAGTGTGAAATTAGAATTATGTAATTAAGAGTGTGAATAAGAGTGTGAAAGTGTGTATTATTACACTTAATTTGAGCAACTTAACTGTTTAAAACTACAGTATATATAGATTATCTACTACACTTAATTTTCGTGATTCAATCTTTAATTTACGAATAATGATTTGAAGTTAGATTATATGTAATTATAAACCAAATTTTTGTAAGGGGTCTTTAATTACTTTTGGCCTCTCCTCGTATTCAAAGAAATTAATCCTCTATTTAATTATAAAATTGGAGAAACTATAAAAAGCCTTTTAAAAATTATACATGTTGATTATTTTTAATAAAATATTAAACTATTTATTATCAAATCAGCATTCAAGTACTTAACCAATTGATCTTTATGGTATCACATCACACCCATGTATAAGGCTAGCTAATTAATCAATTAAATGAGCTGAACTTAGAAAATGAAGTTCTTCAATAAAATCAGCTAAACTTGAACTAAATATATATAGTTGGATTTATTTAGTTCATGAACTTATATATATATATATATATACAGAGAGAGAGAGAGAGAGAGAGAGAGAGAGAGAGAGAGTATAAATGTAAAAAGTTTAGTCTCTATCTTTGACACAAATAATTTATTTTAATTCTTTTTTACTTCATGTTTTTTATTGTTATTTTACACAAAGAAAGTTAATAACATTTTATTAAGTTAGGAACTTGAGCGTGCAAGTTCTTTAACTGAACCACATAATTTATTAATATAAAAACATGACTTGAGTTGGAATCGAAACAATTATTATCTAATTGAGTCAAGTTGAATGATATTCAATTCATCTCAACTCATTTCTAGTCCTATATATATCTATAAATGTAACATAACAATTCTCTTTAAGTTTTGTAAAACCTTAAAGTCGATGAGATTTATATTTAACTCGTGGGGCGTATCCATCCCTGTTAGTATTATATATTCACGAGTTAAGAAAAACAGTTCCACCACAAAAAAAGTTCATTGTTTTCAAATGTTTGAAAATCTAATAAATTCGCATTTTCTTGTCGCCCTTTTATTTCATTGTAAAAATTCGACAATTCAAAGAATAATTATAGCGTCTGTAAATATTATCAAACATAAATGTTGAATTGATTAATTTGTTCATACTGGTAAAATTCCAATCTTGTTTGAATGATAGAGAATGTTTTCATAAAAGAAAAAGTCAAAAAGATGAAGCAAGAGCGAGCTAGAAAATATGAAATTAATATTATGACTAATTTGCATGGTTGAAATTGTATGTGAACGTAAAGAAAAAAAATAGTCAGCATACAGGCTTCTAATTAACATGATGCAGATATACATATTCGTGGAATTATAGGATGAAGCGACCAATACAATAATTCATAAGTGATAGGTACCTAATACTAAAAGTTAGCTCTATGAAAAATCTTCTTGATGTATCCAGCATTGATGAAACACTGATCTTTTTTTTGGAGAATAAAAAACAAGGAAAAAAAATATAATGTTAGTTACTGATCAAAATTTCAAGTGCAAATCTTGTTGGACCTAATCCCCCGTTATCGATACAGTTTCTCTCCGACAATTCCTTATTTTGCAGCCTTGTGTAATCCAGAGAAGGGTTCTTTTAGGCAGAAAGGAAGTGAGAGAGGGAGAAGAAACAATGCATAAAACAAGAAAGAGTGAGCGTAAATTGTCAAGAGGAAATATAATAGAAATAAAAGGGCGTGTGGTGTGGATTCTTCGGTTGAATTGGCTAATTAATCACACACAAAAATTATTAGTCCACCTAAAATTATATAAAACATAATATCGGATAAAAAAATATAAAACATAATATTCATAATGTGTACAGTAAAGATGCAAAGTACTTTTTCCAAACTCAAATATAAGGGGGGAAAGGAACAACAACTCATGAATAGTGGATCAAAATATAAGTAAATTTTAATTATTTTTACTCTATTATTTAATGATATATCATTTCTAAAATATTCTTTATTTAATTGAGGGGATAGATAATAAATTTAATTAATATAGATAGGACAAACATGTGAAAAGAATAATAAATTATACACTATATACGTTCAAGCTACTTCAAGTAATATCAGAAAAAAACATTATAAGTTAGTAAGATAAATATGGTTATCAAACACAGCTATTTTAATCAAAGGAACTTGTCTTTTATAAGTTATCTCTGCTATAAGATAACGGTTTGGATTTGTTAAATAGAATTTTTCTGCGGTGATAGTCGCTGTTGGCTCAAAGGTAAAGGCTTGTACAGCCTTTGTTTTTTGCCTCACATCTTTCATAAATATTATACCAACACATAAAAATAAATATGTAATATTAATAATAAAAGTAATTGCAGTCAAAAAAATAATAAAAGTAATTAATTTAATTATTTAATAATTTGGTATAATAATTTTGTGCGATGGATTTAATAATTTAAGTCTTTTAATTATAAAATTTCAATTCATAATTTTGCATCTCATAATAAAATCAACAAATGTTAAATAATAATTACATTATATATTTACCAGGTAAATTATAAATAGTCACCATCGAGTATCGACAATTCGGCTTTAGGTCACTGTCATGTCATGGTTGAGTTGCCCTGGTCATAGTGCATGGCAACCAAGTAGCACACTAATTGGCTAAGCTTGGCATTAGTCTACCCAAATGCAACGTGAAATTTTTTTTCCATGCAATATTTTTTTGGCTTTTTCTAGTAATGCATTCGTTTGTGCCTTGGTTGCCCAAGGAACGGGGTGGACTAACAAAACGTGTGGAGAAATTATTAGATAGAAACATCCTGCCAGTTCATGTAAAGATACTCTTGAAAGATATGTGTAATATTATAATATATAGTTTATGTTCACATCATTGGAGGACCTAGTTAGTCAATGCCAAATTTACCTGGGGATGCTATGGACAAGATTATTAATTAGTTTAATCATAGTTCTTTAATTTGTTTCTGGAGTATCAAATTCGTTCAACGAAAAAAATTGCTACCACACTTACGTTTTAAAGTAAAAAAACAAAGGTTGCTATTTGTAACAAGTGTGTAAATATATATAATCTGTTAACTGTTATTGCTCCTTGGGAATGGTCTTCCGCTACCTATATAAATTAATATGCTAGACGAGATTAAATTCAGTTTACTGTAATGTGGATCCTGGACGAGATTATTGTTTAATCATAGTTCTTTGTTTCTAAAGAATCAAATTCTGCTCAAATCAAACTCTACCACACTTTAGAGTGAAAAAATAGGTTCATATTAACCAAGTGGGTAAAGAATTTGTTCTTCCTAGCTAGTGGATGCTCTCTTCTTCAATTCCTTGAAAATGCTAGAGAACACTTCAAACGACTGGTTAAGATAGCGGGAATACTTAGTGAAAGTCACCTCACCATGTATTATTGACTATAATAAAAAAGTTCAAATCAACGGTGCATATTTTTTCATCAGGGCGGTGGAAGAAATGCATTCGTATCAAGATCAATGCTCATGTTGGAGGTGGAAAGTTTATGACTCAACGGAGGACGAATATGAATTGGAGAGTAATGTTGGTATGGAGGTGTGCTTGTCTGATGCGGAATGCCAAAGTTTGTTCAGTGATATACCGGAGGAACTATAGGAGGTTCAAGGTGCTCTCCGACAGAGAGAGCTAAGGGTGGAACAAGGGTTTTGTATAACGGATAATTCCAAGGCTGTTTACACAGAAGTCCGAGACCAACCAGTCAATATTTTGAATTTGGGTAAGGCGAGCAACTTCGGGAAAGTGGCAGATCATGGAGTGGAGGTTGGGGAAAAAGGTCAGAGCCCAATCAATCAAAATAGAAGTGTCATTGGGGATCGTGTAGTCCACAACAGTGCCAGCAAATACACTCCAACGATTCTTATTCAGAGGGGAAAAGTGTCAGCGTCGAAAGTGCAAGTGACAACAAGTATAGAAGAAAGGGGTTCTGGGGGTGGTCTGGTTGAGGTCTTGGAGTCAAAGAGTGATAAACGAGATGGGCTTGGTCCAACAGGGCCCATCATACCCGGAGGCATCTTAAGCAGGTCTAAAAACGTTACGAGACTATTGGCCCAAGCAGAGGACTCTCCACCATTTTCAAAGTCAAATTACTTTGGGCCCAACAAGCTTCAATATGAAGATGCGGAGGTTGAAGGTCATAAAAAAGAGGTTCAATACCAGCCAAGCAGCGGGGTTATACGTGGCCCTATCAGAAGGTGGTCAGAGGTGCTAGGTGAATCCTCTTCATCGATACCAACGACCTCATGTAAGAACAAACATATAAGTGAAATCAAGAACAGAAGAAAAGAGTTAAGGTTGGAGGTGGAGGGGCTGGCTGCTAGTAGTAACCTAAACGATGAAATCATCCGAAATTGCAACAGGAACTTCTGGAGAAATAAGGGGGAGGAGGAAGCGAAGTGGTTGTTGGGTCTAGGGAAG
The DNA here is from genome assembly GCA_026413185.1 of Pueraria montana var. lobata. Lineage (NCBI taxonomy): Eukaryota > Viridiplantae > Streptophyta > Magnoliopsida > Fabales > Fabaceae > Pueraria > Pueraria montana. The sequence goes on along the minus strand of CM048655.1, from coordinate 60,033,172 downwards.
GCTTTAGGTGTATCCTTTGAAGGTGATGATGAGCATATGGTGGGAAAACTAATACAATTGGAGAACAGACACGCTGAAGGCATAGAAAAGGTGGAAAAAAGCGAAAAAAAGGGGAGTAAAGCTGGTCATCCGTGAAAGTTATGTCTTATAATGTTAGAGGTTTGGGGGATAAGGTGAAATGGAGAAGCATTAGACAATTGGTGGTAAGAGAGGAAGTTCAATTCCTGTGTTTACAGGAGACAAAAAAAGAAAAAGTTGATAAATTTCTTTGTCAAGCAATTTGGGGCGATAGTAATGTGGTGTGGGTAGAGAACCCAGCGGTCAATGCTGTAGGGGGCCTATTATGTGCTTGGAATAATGATTTCTTTGAGATGGATGGTTATTTTCTTGGTGGGGGCTTCATTGGTGTAGAGGGTATTTGGAAGGAAGGAGGCTGGAGGATTGTTATAGTCAACATATATTCACCTTGTGATATATCCCAAAAAAGAAGACAGTGGGAAGAACTAAAAGAGAAAAGAAGGAATAGTAACATTGATTTATGGTGTCTTTTGGGTGATTTCAACTCTATTAGAAAGTCAAGTGAGAGAAAAGGTGTTGGGAGGTTAGAGGAAAGAAGCGGGGAATGTAATCTCTTCAACCAATTCATTGAAGACATGGCAGTGGAAGATGTTCCTTCGGTTGGTAGAGGCTTCACATGGTATAGGCCAAACGGTAGTGTAAAGAGCCGAATTGATAGGTTCTTGGTTTCTAGAGAGTGGTATGACAAATGGCCACAATGCTTGCAAGTAATCTTGGATAGAAGCATATCCGATCACTGTCCAATCATCATGAAGAACAAAGTGGTGGATTGGGGACCAAAGCCTTTCCAAGTTCTTGACTGTTGGTTCCAAGACAAAGACTTTAAGGGCTTTGTTGAAAGAGAATGGAAGAATATGATGTTTCATGGGTGGGGTGCTTATGTCCTAAAAGAAAAATTGAAAGGTTTGAAAATGAGGTTGAAGGAATGGAATGTAAATGAGTTTAGGGATATAAATAAATCACATAAAGAGATTGTGGCAAAATTGAACTTCTTAGATTTGAAGGAGGAATTGGAAGTTTTATCGGAGGAGGAGAGAAAGAAGAGAGTAGAGCTTCAAGAAGATTTTTGGAAGGTTGCTAGGAGGAATGAGTGCATGCTAAGACAAAAAGAAAGATCAAAATGGTTGCTTGAGGGGGATAGCAATACAAAGTTTTTCCATTCTTCTATAAATTGGAGGAGGAGAAAATGCATGATTAGAGGTTTACATATTAATGGAACTTGGGAGGAAGAACCAATCAAAGTGAAGGAGGAAGTTAGAGAGTTTTTCAATGAAAGATTTAAAGAAGTGGAGTGGGAAAGACCAAAATTAGATGGAGTTAATTTCAAACAAATTTCTCTTGAGGAGAAAGAGAGTGTAGTAGCTTGTTTTAAAGAATAAGAGATTAAAGAGTGTTGGAGTACAAGTGTGAAGCTGAAGTCCCATATTGGGTAGAAATGGGAAAGTTGAGCAACATATAAGTGGATAGACCCGCAAACCTAATGCCTTAAGGTTTTGGGTTGAAGGTGGTGTCAAGTTCACTTATGTGGTGTGCTCGTGGCCCATTGGTGAAATCTCCCCGGTGTTTCCTCCCCCCTCGATGCACAACAATTGGTATCAGAGCCGATGGTTCGACCAGGTGACCAGCTCGGACGAGTATGGTGGATTGGCGATGGATCCGGGCATGGCATGGGGATCCCTTGTATCGAAAGTCTTCCTAGCGATGGGTCCATACATAGAGGCCAGGAAGCGTGTCCCGTGGCCGTGAAACGGTGGAGGCGGCGGTTCAAGGTACTAGAGCATGCTTAAGCTCTAGAGGCGCCATCATTGGATACTCGTGCTGAAAATGACTTCCGCTTGAGGGGGAGCTACCATGTGGAAGAGACTCACACTTGAGGGGGAGATTGTTGGAGTACAAGTGTGAAGCTGAAGTCCCACATTGGGTAGAAATGGGAAAGTTGAGCAACATATAAGTGAATAGACCCGCAAACCTAATGCCTTAAGGTTTTGGGTTGAAGGTGGTGTCAAGTTCACTTATGTGGTGTGCTCGTGGCCCATTGGTGAAATCTCCCCGGTGTTTCCTCCCCCCTCGATGCACAACAAAGAGGCTGTGTGGGAATGTGGGAGCTCAAAAAGTCCCGGGCCGGATGGTTTCAACTTTAAATTTATCAAAGCTTTTTGGGAGATTCTTAAGGATGATATAAGGAGGTTTCTTGATGAGTTTCATACAAATGGTATTTTCCCCAAAGGTTGCAACTCTTCCTTCATTGCTCTTATTCCTAAATTTGAAGATCCACAAAATCTTGGTGATTTTAGGCCTATTTCACTAGTTGGTTGTATGTATAAAATTTTAGCAAAAATCCTTGCTAAAAGGTTTAAGAAGGTGTTACCAAGAGTCATAGAGTTGAAGCAAAGTGCCTTCTTGGAAGGAAGAAACATCCTTCATAGTGTCTTGGTGGCAAATGAGGTCGTGGAAGAGGCAAAGAGGAGAAAGAAGAAGTGCTTGGTCTTCAAAGTGGATTATGAGAAAGCTTATGACTCGGTTAATTGGAATTTCTTGCTATACATGTTGCATAGGTTGGGAAAATTTTGTGCAAAATGGCTACATTGGATCCGACAATGTCTTGTATCTACTCACATTTCGGTTTTGGTTAATGGTAGTCCTACAAAGGAATTTGTACCACAAAAAGGCCTTAGACAAGGTGATCCTTTGGCACCTTTCTTATTTAATTTGGTGGTAGAAGGGCTTAGTGGTTTAATGAGAGAAGCTACATCTAAGAATCTATTCCGTGCCTTCCCGGTTGGTGTTCATAGGGTGGAGGTTAGTCTTCTCCAATATGCGGATGACACCCTTTTTTTTGGAGAAGCCACTCACCAAAATGTGGCAATCATTAAATGCATGTTGAGATGCTTCGAATTGGTGTCGGGTCTTAAAGTTAACTTCTTCAAAAGTTGTTTTGGTGCCATTGGAGTGGAAAGAGATTATTTAGAAAGTTTTGCGGATTTGTTGAATTGTAGGTTGATGAGGTTGCCTTTCACTTACCTTGGTATTCCGATTGGTGCAAATCCAAGGAAGGAAGCTACTTGGGTCACGATCATTCAAAAAAATTAAGAAGAAATTGTCTTCATGGAGGTGTAAGATTTTGTCCTTTGCGGCAAGGGTTTGTCTTATAAATTCCGTTCTTTCCTCTCTTCCTCTATTCTTTCTCTCTTTTTTTAAAATGCCAAATGTTGTGGTTAAAAAGGTTGTGAAATTACAAAGGGACTTTTTATGGGGGAGTGAAGAAGGTAGAAAGAAAATTGCATGGGTTAAGTGGGAAAAAAATTGCAATCCTAAAAACATGGGAGGTTTGGGTGTGAAAGATGTAAATTTTTTTAATGATTCACTTCTTGCTAAATGGAGATGAGGTCTTTTCCACCAAGAACATTGTTTATGGAAGGATATCATTATTTCTAAGTATGGGGGTTAGAGAGGTCTTATGAGTGGTGAAGCTTGCTCTTTTTCTTTTTCTTGGTGGTGGAGAGATTGTTAGCAATAGCAACCAGAATTCTAAAGATCAGAGTGATCACACACACACACACAGACACGAGATTTAACGAGGTTCGGCAAGTGTGCCTACGTCCTCGGGAGCAGAGCGGTTGTTTCTATTATTATTATTGGCCAATAGGGTTACATCAGTATATATAGAATAAACCACGATACAGACTTACAATATTACCCAACATCCGGAATCAAGAATCCACGCATCTGTAAGCTGACTGCATGAAACCGAGAGAACATCTCCCTCACTGTAGTAGTCTGAGTCGTCAGTCTCTGCCACATTCGCAGAGCGGGATGCCCCTTCACCAGACTGCTTCAACTTTGGACAATTATTTCTGAAATGCCCTTGTTGTTTGCAATTGTAGCACAAAATTGATTTGCCGTGTTTTGGACTTATTCCTCTTCCCAAAACCCCCTTTGCCTTTCGTCCTCCCACGTTCTTTATTCCCCTTTGCATACAGACCCTCGCCTTGAGAACACTCTCCTGCATTCTGTTTCCGTTGACAGTGGGACATAAGTGCAGCCGTGATCTCCTCCAGACTAATGGTGTCTTTCCCGTACGTTAGGGTGGTCACTAAATGCTCGTAGGAATTAGGCAAAGAACACAACAGAATTATTGCCTTATCCTCGTCCTCAATCTTCACATCAAGCCTCAGTAAATAGGGATGGCAATGGGTAGGGTCTGGGTAGGGTCCTATAGTACCCGTCCCCATACCCGCGTTTAAAAAAAATACCCGTATCCGGCCCCATACCCGCGCGGGTAGCAACTTTAATCCACGTACCCGCTGGGTACCTATATACCCATACCCGCACCCGCTACCCGCACTTTACTTATGTATGAAGTTAATAAATCAATAAAAAATAGGCTTAAATGTAATTTTGGTCCCCTTATTTTGCACAATCTGCAATTTTAGTCATCCTATTTTAAAATAGAGACATTTAGTCCTCCTATTTTACACAATCAGCAATCTTGGTCCCTCTATAGAGATATTTAGTCCCCCAATTTTGTAAAATCCGTAATTTTGGTCCTTTCATCAAATTGAAAACATTGACAGTTAAGAGATTAACGTTGACCTTGACATGATCCAAATATAGTGATGTGACACGAGATTATTTATTTATTTTTTAATTATTTTAAATACTGAGTAATAATTATTTGTTTATCTACGTCACTAAAGCATATGTCACGTCGATTTTAATGGTTGGAGTAGTTGTGAGTCCTAAAATAGAAATCACAAGTCTTAATCATTTATTTTAAACTAGTTCTATATTATTGAAGTACATGGCACATCGTAGTCAAATAAATTATATTACTTTTTTTTAAAATATATTTTTCATCAATTATTCTACTCAATATTTAAAATAATTAAAAACTAAATAAATAATCACGTGTCACGTCACTATATTTGGACCACGTTAAGGTTAATGTTAATCTCTTAACAGTCAACGCTTTCAATTTGATGGAAGGACCAAAATTACATATTTTACAAAATTGGGAGACTAAACGTCTCTATTTTAAAATAAGGGGACCAAAATTGCGGATTGTGCAAAATAGATGAACCAAAATTGCATTTAAGCTATAAAAATATTAATTAAAAAAAATATTACAAATAAATTGAAAATTCACGCTTAAATAATTCAAACTTAACATTAAAAGCATCCACACATAATATTAAAAATATAAAATATAAAATTATTGTAAGTTATAACATAAATCTTTTACCATTAGTGTTAGTTTATGGAAAATATAAAATTATTTTTTTTACAGAAAAGTATATATATAACATAATTATTTATTTAAGTTATTTTAATTTTTTTATACATATATACGGTAGGTGCGAGGCGGGGCGGGGCGGGTACTATAGTACCTGTACCCGTACCTGCACCCGCAAAAAATTGCGGGTAAATACCCGGCCCCAGCCCCAATAAGCGGGTATTTACCCGACCCGTTTGCGGATATTTTTGCGGGTACCCGTAGGGTCCAGGTACATTTTGCCATCTCTATCAGTAAATCACTGATAATCTGATTGAAGACATTGATATGCTGTTGCAAATCAGAACCCTCCTGCATCTTCAACCCGTACAATTTCTGCTTCATGTACAGCTTGTTCGTCAGGGACTTGGACATATACTGACTCTCCAATTTTGTCCATACTTCCCCCGGAGACATCAGGTCCATAACGTGGTACATGACCTCGTCTGCCAAACACAACCGTATGGTTGCCACAGCCCTCTCCTTCAACTCCTCCCAATCCGCATCCTCCATGTCTGTAGGTTTCGTTGTGCGCAGCGCCTTTTGAAAACCTTGCTGTGCCAACATATCCTTAACCCTCCTCTGCCACACTGCGAAATTCCCAGTTCCATCGAACTTCCTCACTTCGAATTTTGCACCAGGGTTAAGCGCCATCTGATACCAGTTGTTAGCAATAGCAACCGGAATTCTAAATATCAGAGTAATCACACGCACACACACAGACACGAGATTTAACGAGGTTCGGCAAGTGTGCCTACGTCCTCGGGAGCAGAGCGGCTGTTTCTATTATTATTATTGGCCAATAGGGTTACATCAGTATATATAGAATAAACCACGATACAGACTTACAATATTATCCCTGTACCGTACCGCGAGGCTAAACCCCGCACCCCCAACCCACTTATTTCGTAACCCAACAACAAGTGGCCCAAACCCAATCTGCTCACTCATAGAATATGAGCCATGCACAACAGAGATATTAGAAAAGTTTGTGGTGGTGAATGTGGAGAGATATGGTTTGAGAATATGGTGGAGTGGAGAATTGGAGATGGAGGTAAGACAAATTTCTGGTTAGATACATGGTGTGGGAATCAAAGCTTTCTAGATTTATTCCCTAGACTTTATTTGATCTCAGAACAACAGAACGAGATTATTAAAAGTCTAGGCTTTTGGGAGAATGATGTTTGGAAATGGAACTTGAGATGGAGGAGAAGTTGCTTTACATGGGAGCTTTTTCATATGCAGCAGCTAGAAGCTTTGTTAGCATCGGTGGAAATTAAAAAGGAAATAGATGATTCCTAGCTGTGGTTACTTAATAATGATGGATGCTTCTCGGTCAACTCAGCATATAGGGCCCTCTTTGATATAAGGTCTGGCTCTCAAGTTTCTGAGTTGTTCTCTCTTCTATGGAGTATTAATATTCCCCCTAAAGCAACATTTATGTTGTGGAGGCTTCTTCTTAATAAGTTACCTACAAAGGATAATCTTAGACGCAAAAATATACAATTATATCTCAATGATTTCTCATGTATTTTCTGCTCTGAGTCTGAAGAATCATGCAACCATCTTTTTTTGAACTGCAAGGAGATTGGTTATATTTGGAACTTTTGCCTTAGTTGGTTTAATTGTTTGTCGGTCTTTCCTGGCAGTATTAGGGAAATTTTCAACATCTTCCATCTGCATTGCAGTGTAATAAGCAAATAGAGAAATGGTTGGTGTTATGGAGTACGGTTGTGTGGTGTACATGGAATCATAGGAATTTTTGCCTTTTTAGAGGTGGCTCCTTTGACAGAGAGGTGCTCATTCAGAACATTATGTTTACTGCATGGTCCTAGTTTGCAGGTAGATTCCATGATTTTGATTACTCCTTCTCCCAGTGGTGTGTTACTCCAGGATCATGTTTGGGATTTAATGCTAATATGTAATATTGTCTCTGGTTGCTTCAATTCAGAATTGTTCTTAGTGACATCTTAGGTGGCATGCATATTTTCTGCTATGGTCTTTTATAGTGTGCAGTAAGGGGTGGTGACTCTGCGCTTTAGAGTAGGAAAAGTTGTTGGACAATTTAGGTTGGCTGCAAAACTTTTGTAACAATTGGTTAGTCTATATTTATGTGATGATTTAATCATAAATATGGAGTAACCTATTGAATTCATGGGCTGATAGTGACTGATTTACATGACATGTAATTCCTTTTCAGTACTTCTGGTACCATTTAATAGAATGTCTTTTGTTTGCTGATAAAAAAAAAGATAGCGGGAATACTTGCAACAAGCACTACAATTAACTGTTCATAAAAAAAAATAAAAAAAAGAGCACTACAATTAACTTACTGCCAAAAGAAGCTTAGGTTAGGTGTTTATGTTGGAATGAACATATCTGGGAAGATACCTTCGAATTCGTAGTGTTCATTGTGCAAATAGAGAAGACGTATTGCATGGTGATCTAGGGCGGGAACCTATAACAAAGAGAAGATTCACCATCTCCCACGTGATTTTGTAGAGAATCTTGAATCATGCACTGTTCTTTCGTCCCTTCCTTGTCTCCTAAATAAAATATAACATATAAAATAAGAAAATTTCTCCCTCTTAATTATTATTATTTTTTTTCTCCCTCTTATGAGAAGTGAATTGAGAAACAAAGAAAACGATACAGAGTCTCAATTCAGAGAGTAGTTAATTTGAGTCCTGAGTTGGAGTCCCCCTTCGTTTAAACTTGATCGGGAGTGCACAGCAAAGTTAATTGATTTGAGCTTAATGGATGTATCGAGTGATTGCATTTTCTGAGATTTTGGAAGAAATTCGTAATCCAACTTTGACTAATCAAATGCGAAATATGGCGTTGATAGCTTCGCTTGAAGTCGAAAACAACCATATTAGTCTGCTGCCTAAAATTGAAGATGGACTTTGGACAGCCCAATTTGTCAATTCTTCTGGGCCTATTCATGGCCCAAGAGACCATAGAACTATATATAATTTTCGAAGGCTGGCCGAAAACAACCATGTTTCTTTTTCTGTTACACATATAAGGATGGGATAGTCGATAGCTGGAATCATGAAAATGAAAATGAAACTTTAAAGGTGACTGGACTAATTAGATTCTTTGACTTCCACGGTCTCTGAAATGTTGATTAAATTGTTGCTATGCCAGTTTATATTAACTTTCTATTAGAAATAGTTCTCGTTACAAGTTTTTTCTTCTATTAGTTTTGTTTCTTTTATAGACCTTTAAAATATGGAAACCACATTTTATTGGCGTCCTGTTGTATAGGTTCTACCCATGTGTTTATGTATCTTCAGTTATTGTTAAAAAAAAGTAGCATATCTCCTTAATTTACTGATGTCCTGCTACAGTAAAGGATATGGGAAGAACGAATTATTATAATTGGAGTACATAACAACCATTGGATAAATTAAAATAAGCTTAAATACCTTTTTAGTCTTTGTAATTTAATGCATTTTTGCTTTTCGTCCTTGCAATTTTTTTTTTGTTTTAGTCTTTGCAATTTATGTTTGTTTTGTTTTTTGTCCTTAAAGCGGTTTAAATAGTGTTTTTTTCACTGTTCAAAACGCTTTTTGAAACGATATCTAAATCGCTTTAAGGACGAAAAATAAAACAAACATAATTTGTGAGGACTAAAACAAAAAAAATTGTAAGGACAAAAAGAAAAAAACGCTAAATTGCAAGGACTAAAAATGTATTTAAACCATTAAAATAATATAAAGTTGGACAGATTTCATTAAATCCTTCTTTTAATCACCAAATTAATTTATCTTATCATGGGTGCTACATACCTGCTAACCTTAACGAACGTGTAGATGAGTTATTAGAACTTGTGAAGTGTTAAGATAAACTTGAGTACCAGGTATCAACTTTAATGCTTCACTCAACTCTTGCTAATTAGAATACTTTCAATATTACATTATCAATAAAATGAGAGCAGCCATTTTGGCTGTTTAATACTAATATATATGAAAAACCTGCAAATGCTTTATGCTTTTGCTTCAAGTTATTTAATGCATTAACCTTGGCCATTATGCTGTATTGAATACAACAATGGGGCTCCTCACTTGGTACTTACCATCATTCCAAACCAATGAGGCTGACACTATGGGTTGTTTTATTGCTCCCTCAATTGAGAGCACAAATGTTTGCTTTTGGTTAAGAGAAGTGAATGGTAGAACACTGGGGTTCACCTCAATTTTTAGTCCCTCAGGAGCAGTCACAGTAGCTTTATATGTGGACGTTGCTGACCCAACATTTGTAACAGTCCTGTTAAAACTGCCACTTACACTACCGGAGTTGGAGGGTGGGACAAAAAGTGCAAATGAAGCATAGTTTAGATCCCTTGCTGAACCATTCTTTGTTTCAGGGCAGCTACTGTTATCTCCTGTGATTAGTTGTAAAGTCCTTGTACTATAGCCTTGTCCACATAAAAACGTTACATAGTCTATTTCACCAGCATCATATACTAAACCGGGGCACACAGCCTTGGAAGGATCAATTTGGCCTGCTCCATATGCGAATTCTGCATGAAGGTTAGTTGCGGGATTAAGTTGTTTAGCTGCAATGTGCACGAAGAAGAGAGTTAGCTAAAAGTATGATTCCAAATTCCAATACTAGTTGAGATGTGTCATCACTCATTTCATTTCTATTATTACCTGTTGTCATTAGAGCTGAACGAATAGCAGCAGGAGACCATGTTGGATGAAAAGACTTAACATATGCTGCTGCCCCAGAAACGTGTGGACAAGCCATTGAAGTTCCGGAGATAATATTGAAATTCAATGTTCTGTTGTCACCTTCAACATCAGAAGGAGGGGAAGCTGGAGACCAACTAGCTAGAATGGCAACTCCGGGAGCCACTAAATCCGGCTACAAAATGTAAAAAACGAAAAGAAGATTTAGGAGAGATAATCACCAGAATGCTGAGAAATTATTGTATGATTCCAGAATCGAGACCACCATGTGTCTATGGTTCTGGTCAATCTCTGTCTGATATCTAACTGAGTTTTATCAACTCTTTCTTGTAAATTAAAAATCTTGACTATGTACCATTTGGAGATTGACGAGGACCATAGATACGTGGTGGTATGGGACTATACAATAGTTTCTCCAGAATGCTAGATATAGATAAATTTAAGTCAGTCATAGAAAAACTAAATAAGGTACCTTGAGAATTTCAGGTGTAACAAGGTTTGGACCCCTTGAAGAGAAAGAGGCCACAACAGGGGCTATTGTATCTTTTGTCTCATCAGTCTTAAATATGGTTGCAGTTGGAGTCCTGCAAAAAAATCAATTTTAGACAAGTATGGTTCTCTACACTCTTGCTAATGTAAGTGGCATCTTCAGTTGATACCTTGTAAAGTTTATGTAGTCAAATACAGAGGCACCATCCTTCAAATCAAGGTAAGATCCAGGCAAAGGAAGAGAGGGAGGAAGATCACTAGAACCTTGACCTTGTATCAATGCCCCAACAGCACCAGCATCGTAAGGGCCTAACGCTTTGTTTCTGCCCTCACACAGAACAATTTTACCCTCAACTAATTTTTGGTCCAAAGAACCGCTGAAGCAAAACCTGCATTTTGGAAACATTTTCATTAACAAATTAGAGTATTTTAGAATATAGTTTGAAACACACGGGACTATTTGCACTTGTTTAATTGTTTGTTTAGCCGATGTTTTACATCTTAGAGGATATCAGGGCCATGATGTTACCTTGATGAAGAACCATCGTAGCCTTTGCTTGGTGCATCTCCACCATAAATTATAGGATACAATTCTCCCTTGAGATCAAATGTATTTATTGAGGTACCCTAAACATGGAACGAAGAAATTGAATTATTTTTATGTTATAATTTATAGAATAAATAATATATGCATGACAGTGTAAATGTTTTTTTTACACTATCGTCCGATCATAAATTGTTATTATGGTAAGTTTGTTAATTTTTGTGATAAATACCTTAAAATTTACATTAAAGATGATTTCTGATTAGTTAACGATATAAAATGTATAGAAAGTTTGTTAGCTTTTGCAATGACTATTTTAAAAGGCATATAAAGAATGATTGATTGATTGTGTAAAAATGACAATATTTTTAAGTAATATTCATATAGTATAGTTCATCAAATTATAAGCTGATTTAGCTTAGCTGACTTTCACCTATGAAGCATGCTCTAGATAGGATAGAGAAGGTAATTTACCTCATAGGTAATTTTGTTACCTAATTCAACCTTGGTAACAAACTTCCTGTCTATGGTACTAGCAGCCACAGTAATTGACCAAGGCGAAAAGTTGGATAGGGAGGAAGGTTTTGGACCACTGTTTCCTGCTGAAGTTACTGTCAATACTCCATTTCTCACAGCATGAAATGCTCCAATGGCTATTCCATCTCTAAAGTAGTTTTCATCACTGAACCCTCCAAGAGAAACTGTTACTATGTCAACCCCGTCTGCAATTGCATCATCAAATGCAGCTAGTATGTCTGCATCAGTACAACCATCAAACCAACACACTTTATACACAGCAATGCGCGCTTTTGTCGCGCCACCTCTTGCTGTTCCCTGTCCAAGGCCTAACATGCTAGCTGTGCTAACTGGGTTCCCAGCTGCTGTTGATGCTACATGAGTGCCATGACCATCTATATCTCTCACAGATTTTGGATCATCATCGCTAAAAACTCCATCAGCTTTGTAAATCTTAGCCCCAATGATTTTACTACAAGAACATAGCAACTTCTGTTAATAATAGTGTACATTTTTGTTTGCCCTAAATATTTTGAATGTTATCTATGTGTAATTGTGTATGTGGACTGGACTACAACTACATACTTATTGCATGTGAAATTTTTAGAAGTTTGGCAGGTTCCCTTCCATTTACTAGGTGGTGGACCAAATCCTTTGTCATTGAAGCTCTCAGATTCAGGCCAGATTCCAGAGTCAAGTACTCCAATGATGACATCGCTTTCAGCTGGTGCTCTATCTGCTTGTAGTGGAAAACCAATAAAATCCCATGATCTTGTTGTATGGAGTTGCTTCTTTTTATTAGGAAAGACAGCTACAACTCTATCATGTCCTGCATTGAGAGTGTTCTTGGTTGGCAAATTTGTGAATCCAAGAAGAAAAGACAGGTGAGTTTTGAAGAGGATAAAAGATAGAATAGTTTTTGTGCATACTAGCCATTCTATTGGCTTCCTCCTCTGTTAGCATAGCAACAAAGCCGCTGAAACTACGCTTGAAGTAGTGCTGTACTGACTTGGACTCAGCATTGCTGAAATTGTGAGTACAAATCAAGACAGAAGGCAAAACAAAGAAGCCAATTAACCATGCATTTTTAGTTCACCCAGTCACTTCAAATAATGACACTATACATTGGCTACTTTTCAATTTTCCTTTTGTTAATGCAGAAAACAAGGAGGAAAAATGATAGGTTGTTTCCACTTTTGACTCATTCTTTTATTTTCTAAAACACTAATCCTACCAAACAAAGCTTTACAAGGAAAAAATAGGCTTGCCAACTGAGGATGGTGTAATGCAGTTACATTGTAGCCTATCAGTTCGATTAATATTATTTATTTAATATGTCATCAATAAATGAGACAGAGTGCTAATGCTTTAACAAAAACAGCAATATAATGAACATATAGGATTCTGTTTCACGAGACAGGATACAACTGCCAAGTATGGATGACCAAATAAGAAAATAGAGTTTTCTTCTGTACCAAAAACAAAGTAGCTTCCTTCAGTTCTTGGAATCTTGTTAAATAAATTGACCAAGTCGTTTAGGTAATAATTAGAGTCAAAATCTGAACATGACACACTCAGTTTTCATTTTCCTTTTCATTTGAAATTTCGGTAAGCACTTAAATTTAAATTCAATTTACCAAAGGGGTCTAGCTCAATTGGTTGAGCAGAGTGCGTGAGTGTTGTAAACCCCTTGGTACTGTCTTCAATTCCTACGAATCAAAAATTTAAATTCAATTTTATAGAGTCTTTAACACTAGAATCATTTTTGTCGTGACATATTTGGCCAGTTTGTTATTGTGGCATTCAATCATACTTCTATCACGAGGTAAATTTTAAGGGGATTTACTCTCAATTGATTGATTGCTACCATTTTGGAACTGACCAACCATCTGATCCAGAATTTGTGATGTCTAAAATATTTTTATTTTGATATAATGTCATTACCTGTCTGCAACTTCTTGTAGCATGCTTGAATAAAGAGTCAACGCAGAAGCCTCATCATTCATGCTATTGCCAGTGTAGACAATGTAGCTCTGCATTCAGAACATAGTTATAAAAAATAAGACACATACTCTTCTCCTTTAATTAGCTAAAGCCAAGAATAACATAAACCATAAGAATTTCAAAACCAAGACAAACATAGGGAAGAAGGCTCAGAATAGCAAACAAAATAATGTGATTGATAGAGAATAATGAAGAGATAGATTTGCCTTCAGTTGGGATGCTGAGTGACATAGTTGAAGACATGAAGTAAAGCAAAGAAGCAGCACCAAATGGGTAGATGATCTACAAGTATCCATTGTCAGGTTAGTTATGACTCAGAAGGTTGCAGCCAAGTGGTTGGTACTGTGTCGGTTTATATACACGTCCATTGACAGAGACATATTATCCATCCATGCTTGAATCCTTTGCAGCATTACGAGTTATCTTTTCTCCAAAAATCTCCCACCAATCAAGGCAAGACGTGTTTTAAGATAAAATATCATACCTTAGTTGAACGGTTCAAACTTAAATTAGAAAAGTCTACAAACACAAAAAGGAAACAATAGAACATTGGCCACTGGGGCTCTAGCTCTTGGAAGCTAGCACTCAAGTTCTCATTAATTGAGAGTGACATTAATCCTACTACAATTACACCATGATAAGTGTAACTTGTTAATTACGTCCATCAACTACAAATCAAATTAAGGAAAAGCATGTATTTTGTCTACCCTTTGTTATACGCTTAACCTCAACACTACAAATCATAGAAATGAAAAGCATTTTCTTTTGGACTGAAGTCACATGGCATGTACAGCTTGCTGCCCTAGTGGGGTTGAAATCATTATCAGACACATAAATCCATCCACATCTAAATAAATTAAATTGTTCTATACATCCGTGAATGTTGTTAGATTGGAACATGCTTGAAGAAGCTGTTAAATGATGAGATGAATAAAATGTTCGTTTTGCTACATTGGAGTTTGCCTTATCGTCCTTGACATCATCGTTAAAATTTAGTGTAGGGTCCATGTTTAGATAACTCGTTATGTGTTATTTCATTATCATAATAAGCAACAAATTGATTAGGCCTTCTGGAAATTTGTTTTAGCGTGGGACCATCTGCCAATTTGCAACAAGTTAGCAAAAGAACAACTTAGTTGTTGGCAGCTTTGCTTCACATATATATCTATTACTTTTCTTAGTTCCTACTCGGGAAGTTCATTATGTCAATTCTCTCTCCATCCAAATCACAGTTATTCATCACATGTGATGGTTCACAGCTATAACTATTGATCAATTAGTGACAAGAATAGTCATTGTTAAATAAGACAACCAATATTTTTGGAGAGTGGTCATTGGTCAAGCGTTCAATCCCCAAAAAGTTGCGCAATTTGGATGAACGTTTATCGTTCTTCATTAACACTGGTCAATCTAGTGACGAATTGAACAATGGCAAAACAAATTGATCGATTAATATAGACCATTGGATATAATGAGCAACTGTTATTTAGCTAATTGGAGAAAAGCCGAACAGGAAATTGGCTAGAAATTTCTTATCCAACACAAGGAGATGATGGGATATTTAATTCAATTTTGTCATTTCATCATAAAAAAGACACGTATAACATCGTACGTACGTGACACCTAATGCAATTATCTATATCTCTCAATTACTCCACTTTTTATTATTTTTATATACACTCATATTCCAAAGTGAGGCACATCATCAACACTTACATGCAAATGAGCTTGCTGTGATTCGCAAGTTTACAGCGAAAGATTGAAATTTCTTTCTTATTCACGCGTTTAGAGAGGACAACAATTGGCTAAAAAGGGAACTTTGGCAGTGGAGTCCCTGTTATGGTTCATCATTCCCCAGCTAGTCTTGGACATAGAGCTGTAAAGTTGCCCCAGTGGGCCAAAGTGTAAAAAGCGGAGCAGACTTGGCCTGTTAATCGTTGGATTGGGTTAAATTGAACCATTTTTTTTTATCTATAAATTCTAGGTTTAAATATGAATTTGATTCCGGTAAATTTGTACTTTTTTAATTTTAGTCTAGTTTACACTTTTTCAATTTTCAAGTTCCTTACTTGACCGAATTAGGTAATCAGGCAGCAAAATGGATGGTTGACTTTGCTCACTCACTCCCATAAAAGCTTCAATTTTTCCACTCTCCTTCCTTAATTAGGATGTGTTCTAATCATTTGAAATTATCTTATTGGTGCTAAGTTTCTTCATATTGTAAGTTGTTTAGAAACCTTCGGGAATTCAGGAAAAAAAAAAAAAAAGGAACCTTCGGGCCTCCTGATTAGAAAAAAAAAAAACTTTATAACCATAAATTATTCATTAGAAGTGATTTTTTATAAGCTACTCGTTAGAACTGATTGATAATTAATAAAAAAAAACACATTGTTAGAAAGAAAAAAATGAACTAACCCCATAATTAAATATAAGTGAATCCAAAGCTGCCTCTAAATAAATCCATAATTGGAACTTGTAAGGCTTGCAAATTTGATTCCTTGCCCCACTCTTGCTTGCTTTAATTTGTTTTTCAATCACCATTCTTTGATTGTTTGAATAGCTTACGATTTTAAAGAATTCAGTAATGTTACAGGAAAAGACGAGGATAAACAAGAAAATAAATATAAGTGAAGCCAAAGCTGCCTCTAAATAAATCCATATAATTGGAACTTGTGGGGCTTGCAAATTTGATTCCTTGCCCCACTCTTGCTTGCTCTTAATTTGTTTTTCAATTACCATTATTTGATTGTTTGAATAGCTACGAGTTTAAAGAATTCAGTAATGTTACAGGAAATGACGAGGATAAACAAGAAAATATAAAAAGCAAAAGAGGATACACACAAATTTTGTGGTTCGACCAATATCACCTACTGACCTACATCTACTAATAGTAAAACAAAAGTTCTATTTCTTTCACAAAGAATCTCAAAATGTTACAATATCATAACCTGCAACCCAGTAAACTTATCCACATTCCAAGAAGATGCACAAAAAATTAGGCCTATAAGCTCATAGTAGTATCACAACCTCCTATATTTTTTTTCTCTTTCAAATTTTCAACTCCACACATATCCAGTCGGGTTGCAATTTGTTGTGACCCATTAGCAAAGTTCAAGGCATCTCAATAGATATATCATTAATAATTAATTATTGTGGGTATGATATTTAAGATTCTAACTTTGAAATTTTTTTATTTTTTTATTTACGAAATGTCTCTTGTATGATTTGTGGCAATTACTCAAAAAGAATGAACCTTAACGATTCAATCCTCATCATCCTATAGTAACTTCTCTTTAATTCTATACTTAAATATCAAGATTATATATATATATATATATATATATATATATATATATATATATATATATATATATATATATATCATATATATAATTGCTTTTGTTAAACACATTTATTAGTTGTTACAAGTATCTTGATTCTTTCTAATTGAGCTTCTCTGCTATTTTTATTTTCTGTAGTTATGAAAAATACCCCAGTAGCAACAATTTCACAAATAAGAATTAATTTTTTTACAATAAATTTGAAAATAATAATGAGATATTGTGAAATTTTTTTTTTTATAGAAAAATACTGTCCTACTCTAATTCTAAAATAAATGATAGTATTAATTTATGATTATTTATTTTTACAATATAATTAAAGATATATGGTATTTTATTATGTAAAAATTAAAACATATTTTATAATTTAATAAAAAATTAAATCAATTTTTTTCATCAAGCCGCCTATCGCGCAGGTTTATTGTTAGGATCGATAAAAACATAGGATACATTCAATTGAGCTGGTTGATATTGGAGGGAAAGAGGAAAAGGACTGTTGCTTTGCTTTGGTTAAGGTTCAGAAAGTGACAAATCGAAATCGAGCTCAGCAAGGGACCGGAGAGTGAAATAATGGAAAGAGAAAAACAAAGGTTGCCATGTTCGTCGGTGGGAGAACATTTTAGTCATTGATGACACAGTCTATAGTCTAATAGCAGTCCGCAGGCTATTTGCTTTCAGGACAGGGAGGAATTGGGATGTTTGAAGTTCCATTTAAATTACTTTTAGGGGAAAGTTATTTTCAATTTATTTTTCCTAAAATTTAAAAATATTTTTTTAATTCCCTTATTTTTAGAAATCTAGTTCACCTTTTGTCTTTAATTTGCGATTATTTTAGTATATGATAAGGATCAAAAGTGGAATATTTCTAAACTAGGGGACTAAAATAATCACTTTTATTTAAGAGATCAAAAATAAATTTTTAATTTTTATTTTATTTTTAAGAGATGTCAAATAATATATATTTTAACTTTCTGACCACATTTTCTTTATCTACAAATTTTGAACTTAAGACCTTACTTAAAGAATTCGAGTCCTATCACTTTTACCAACGATATGTTGATATAGTAATGGTCTTTTATGAATATGCAACATACTAGCAATTTAGAAAAAAAATTATTATTGGTGTATATGTATTGTGAGAAATAAAAAGAAAATAAAAATAAAAATGTGATTGGCAGTGCAAGAGAAGAAGAGAGAAACATTGGAAAGAACATCATTGTTCTAACTTTTACGTGCACATGATCAAAAAAGGAAATGGAAAAGTAACACTGCCGAGGTTCGCGTAATGTATTCCACACGAATGGCCGTTCAAAGTGCCTTGCCGTCCGTTTATTCTGTTTGCACCCACTTGTTGTTGGCCTTTCAAAATGCCTTTTCTTCTCTCTCTTTCTCTTTCTCTCTTTCTCTCCCAACTTTGAATCTTCAATCCCTGCATTCATCCATCCATCATCATCACCCCACTTTGCTTTCACCATCTTTTTATGGTTAGTACCCTTCATCTCTTCCATTGTTTTCGTACTTACACTTTGTTAGTGTCATTATTGGTCATCTTAATTTCTCTCTCTACCTATATCTTTTTTGTTATGTTGATCATGGTTTTAAAAAATGGTATGTGACTTTGATTTCAGCCACAACATCAAGGTTTTTAGAATCTCTATGACCGCAATTGTAATCGCATTTGTTTACAATTTCCTACGATGTCAAGGAATATGATGAAACCGTGACCGCCTCCATTTTTTAAAACCTTGGTTTTGATTATGTGATTATTGACATGTATGTATGTGTACTTGATTTTGGAAATCATTTTCCAATGGGGCAGGTCTCGGGTGGTGTCGGGTGTTGGAAGCATGGCATACAAAGTGGACCATGAATACGACTATCTATTCAAGATCGTACTCATTGGAGACTCTGGTGTTGGAAAATCCAATATCCTCTCTAGGTTTACCAGAAATGAGTTTTGCTTGGAGTCTAAGTCTACCATTGGGGTTGAATTCGCAACCAGAACATTACAGGTTGCTTTTTTTTTTTACCCTGAAATTTTGTGAAACATCAACTATGATTCTGTTATTCTCCATTTGAGTGATGGTGGGTGTAGTTCAAAAACTTAAATTTATGTAATTTTATCATTAGGATTTTTGTTGATTACCCTATGTTAGTTTGGTGATGACCATGCTAATAATGTGATAAGAACTAGAAGCATGCAGCTTGATGACCATGATAAAATAATGGAAATGCTAGTTGTACATATATTTTGTATACATAATGTCACATAGGATGTGCACCATTAAAATTGATGTATAAAAGTTCAAGAGAAAAATAATGGACGATGATGATGAGAGTTATATGGATTGATTTTGTTTATGAAAAGAAGCTTTTTTGTGTGTGAGGTAGCATTTAGGTAATATTATCCCAAGATAAATAAGCCTAACATAAACTTTTCAAACATAAAGATAAATGCAATGCATAATTACCCGTACAATAACTAATAAGCAAGCCTTTTCCCCTTAAGTGAAGTTGGTAATACAAATTAAATGATGCTATAAGAAGGTTTTATAAAATGATCCACAACATCATGATTTTTGGGTTCTTTGCGACTGCATTACAATCATAATTGTGACTGCATGGTTGCATTTGTCAGCAATTTCTCATAAAGTTAAAGATCATGACAAAAACGTGACTATGATCACGATTGAAATTTAAAACCTTGGTCGTAACCATAATATTCTATTGTGAATTATGTCTACAAACTATTAAACGTTTCACTTATAATTTTGTCTATACTTGATACATTGCTGTTCCACAAAACTTAATACGAAGAAGCAAGCAAGATATTTTCATTTTGGATTAATTTCTGTTACATGTTTCATGATATGTCTATTTGAAAAATAAGAAGAAACTAAATTTCCATTTCTCATGCATTGTTTCTGTGTAGTTAATTCCTTGGAATACTTGTTTGTTTGACATATATATATATATATATATAGGTGGAGGGGAAGACCGTGAAGGCACAAATATGGGACACAGCTGGTCAAGAGAGGTATCGAGCTATCACAAGTGCATACTACAGAGGAGCAGTTGGTGCCTTGTTGGTCTATGACATAACCAAGAGGCAAACATTTGAGAATGTACAGAGGTGGCTTCGTGAACTGAGGGACCATGCAGACTCAAACATTGTTATTATGATGGCTGGAAACAAGTCTGACTTGAACCACCTGAGAGCAGTCTCTACTGATGATGCTCAAAACTTGGCTGAGAGGGAGGGCCTCTCATTCCTAGAGACTTCAGCATTGGAGGCCTTCAATGTTGAGAAAGCATTTCAAACCATTTTGTTTGATATATACCAAATTATAAGTAAAAAGGCACTGGCTGCACAGGAGGCAGCTTCCACTACTAGCCTTCCTCAAGGGACTACCATAAATGTCTCAAATATGTCAGGTAGTGTGGAGAAGAAATCTTGTTGCTCCAATTAACATTGTAGAAAAGGTGAGGACTGAGGAGGAGCAAGTTTTCTCAGGGAATCTTCTTTTTGTATTTGAAAAACACAAAGGACATGAGGAATAGCTGTTACCTTCTGCCACATTTTCTTCTTGTTCTTTTTTTCTGGAAGACAAGAGAGGCAGATCTCTAGCCTTTAACAAACACAACCGAAAATGAATATATATATATATATATATATATATATATATATATATATCACAGTGTTAACAATTTGTAGTCCTCGCTTTGGTATACTGATTCTTAAATACATACATGCATTTGGATTTTGGAACTTGATCATAGTGCATCGTTGATTAGTAGTAATTAAGCAACTCTAATTGTAGTAGATTCACATTAGTCTCTTATCTTGCATCTTCGTGTGGAGTTTGGTCTTAGTGCATCGTTGGTTAGTAGTAGTAATTAAGCAACTCTGTAGTTTCATATTAGTCTCTAATCTTGCATCTTCCTGTTTATTGTATAAACTTAAGAATGTTGCTACTCTGAAAAAAAAATTACGGTACTGAACAACTTCTATATACAATATTGTGAGAGGGCTTTTAGAATGCTTTATACTTTAGATGAAGTGGACAACAATTTGAAATCAGTTTTCTTTTATTAATTGATATGTAAAAATGGTGAACACTTTTTTAAAAAAATTCATTAATATGTAAAAATGTTGCTAAAAATTTATAGTTACAAAGATAATATTTGATAAAATGTGCAAAAATAAAAATTTTGTTTTGGTTGATACAAATGGAGGGTATGTTCTGAGAGAATTAGTAATCCAAAATCTCAGCCTAAAAATAAAATTTGCCATTTTAGAGTAGTTTTTTTGTTATTATAAAAAATTATTTTTAGAAAAAAAAAAAGGAAAACAATTATTCTGAAGTTTTTTAATAGAAAATTTTCTTTCCTCTTCTTCAAATAAGCGTATCCAGATTATTGATCTTTCGTGTAACAAGCTACCCGGGCTAGCACCAGTACTAAGGCTGTTGCTAAACACACCCCACTCGGTTTTACTTGTACACCACCCTTTTACATAATTTCTATTTATTTTTCCAAATTTACCCATTCTTTTCCCCTTTCCAGAAATTGTTGTTAGTGCACGATGCACCCCCCTTCTCTGGCGAGGGTGTTGAGCATATTTTTGTGGAATCGGAACAACAAAGTGATTATGTTTTTCTAAATCTCAACAAAGTCTTCTATTTCAATTTTTAATTCTTCTTTTTTAACCCAAAAACATTGCACCTCTTCTTTTGACATGACTTTTTTTCCCAATTATTCTTCTTTTTTAAACCCGCCATCCGTGAAGGAAGGAACAAATCGATTTTGTTCAATTTTCCTGGTTTTGAGTTTAAAACCACAGTTGTTTAATGAAACAAATTAAAGGGCAATCCTTCGTTCAATCCACCAAAGCCAATTTTCATCCCCCACCATTTTTTTTAAACTCCCCAAAGTCAGCATGGAGGAGGTTTAGATCACATGCAACGAATTGGATTATTGACGAGGTTTGATGGGTGTAAATCAGATTTGGTGAAGAAGAAGAAGAAGAAGAAATTGTGATGATTACGAATTGAAGTGTGGGAAGGAGACATGAACGTGAGCCATGCTTTTGTTCACCTAGTTGAAGAAGTTCCAAGGACTGAAGGCGATGTTGACCAAAATGTTAATGCTCCCAGGGTGCTGTTGGCGGCATCAGAGGATGATTGAGATAAAAGCGACGATGAGGATAAGAGACTCTGAAGGGGTGCACTACTTTTCGAAAAAAGAAAAAAAAAAAAAAAGAGAAGGATATAATTGGAAATATCAGTGAAAGGGGAGTGTATTAGTAAAAGTTGGAGGTGTGTTTAGCAAAAGCCAAGTACTAGTCGGTTTCGAATGGGTTGAGAAATGAGAGCCCAATAAAGTTCAATTAATGCGGGACATATATACAAGTTATAAGATGACCAAAAAAAATGTACAAGTTATTAAGGTGGATTCAAGGGCGAAGAAGTTGATTATAGTTGACATTTTCTGGCTAGCATTTTTCTTTTAAATTAATAATCTAAAGATGAATCTTCGGGAAAAAAAAATTGAAACAGAAATGGCATAATATTGTTGTGATAGGGATTAAATTTATAGTTTATAGTAAAGTACAAACATGAAAATTTAAATATTTTCAATAAAAAGTTATACATAATTTTCGTTATAAATTATATAATTCATTAAAAACTATGCTTTTAATAAAATGTTATATTATCAAATTTCATTAACATTTTTAATAATATTAAATATTAATACTTTTTTTTTTATAAATTTGGTAGGTTTTAATAAAATTTGAGATGAAAAGAAAACCAAAAATTATAAGACGAAAAATAAAACTTAAGTTATCAAACACGTATTTTTTGGGTAGGCTTAGATAAACCTTTTTCAACTTGAAATTACTATTCTTGTATTGTTCCGACTAGCGCGAAACATGTTATATCAAACGGCTACAAAGAGGTTTTATGTAAAAAATCTGTTGATCTCGTACTGTAAAATAACTGTCCTGGCGTGGAATATCTACTACCAATGTTTTTCTCAACACTTTGAATATATGCCATATAACAAAAATAAATAATCACCGTAGCTGATATTTTCGCATGATGCTACTTTTTTTTTCTAATAAAGTATCAAGAATGATACCAGCTCCTTTTGCCTAGGACCATAAAATAATAACTAAAATATAATTAACATTCAATGATTTGCAATTTGCAAGAATCCAATCCATTGGTAGATATGGCTCTGTGAAAATGTCAATCTAAAACACTATATTTACGAATATTCAAGTACGCATAATTAAGTAAACTTCTTTAAAAAAAACCAAATAATTTGTTCATTAGCATCTTTAATTAATCATATCTGAGAAAGCGAGGTTGGACTTGGCCAACATTTTTATAAGAAAGTTATTATATAATTAAGTACTAATTAGAGAATCGAATATAAAGCGTGAACCACATTGGTAAAATTAACATTATCATATAATCTCTTTTTATATTCCTAATTTCATGATTAAGAATACCCTTGACAGAGGAGATGCAGCAGGAAGTGTTGACCATAGAAGGAAAATTTGATTATTTGGTACTCAGAAGAAACCGTGAGGTGCCAAAAATCTTGTTTTGGTTCACTTTTGAGGACAAAAACACACTTTTTTTTTCCCATAAAAAAGCCTCTCAAGGGAAGGAAAGAAATGGTGTCCCCCCTATCAATTTGGCAATCTTAATATCCTTTTGTAATTGGATTTTTTTTTCATTTTTATTTGAGCTCTTGATTATTTTTCTAAAAAATTTGGTTTGCTTTCACAAGCGTTCTTATTCTTATTCCTCTTGACAATTTTATTCCCCTTTAAATATAGGCCATCCCATCCTTGAGGCCGTGACCTTAAAATAATTATTGGATGTGGTTTCTATGATGACGTAGTTTATTATTTATTAGACTTTGGGCTGATAATTAAGGAAATTAGACTTAGAACTGGGTTGGGAAATAAAATAACTTGTTTAATTAACATCCACTATTATTATTAGTTAAAGAACAGGCTCTGTAAAAGCATTATGCGTGGCATCTGCTTTGGAAGGAACCATGTTCTCCCTTTCTTGTCACAATAGATATATCAGGTTTTCTAAAATGTCATGGAAATAATGAAACTCAGATGGATCCGGTACCATTCTTTCTGACATTTTGAGGCTATAATTGTAGTGTCATTTTCTTGATTAAGTATCATTAGAAAAATTCCCAGCTTCGTTGAGTATCGTTTTCGCATGAAATAAACAGGATCCATTCTTTTATAATTTTTGTAATTATTGGCTAATTAAAAAAGGCATGTTAATATCTTCATGAATCATGATATCTTTGCCAGTATGGAAGGTGAAAATGACAGAACATGATTTGTTTTAAATTCAAATATTAAAAATTCTTCTATTTATCCTTTCCCTGCTGTCATCTTCGTTGGTGTTTTCTTTACCCGAACTATCACGCAAGCTTAGCTTATAAACCAGCTTGGGGTAATCTAAAATACAAAATAAGATAAAAATAAAAGCAAAAAATGTGCATGAGATATTAAACGTATCCTGTATTTGAATTTTGATGACGTATTCGTATTCAATTTGCTTATAAACCAGCTTGGACTTTAATCATGAAAGCGTATCCTGTATTTGAATTTTGATGACGTATTTGTATAATTTTTTTTTTTGATAAATTGTGTTTTTAATTTTTCATCTGTTTAAAGTATTTGATGACGTCAAACAAGTTAATAATTGATAAGTAATTAAAAATATAATAAAAAAATAAATAGATCATTAGTTACATAAACATCAATGTTACATCATTAGTTAACGCTGTTACTTGACAATATAAATTAAAACAAAAATAAATAAATAAAATTAACATAGAAGTATCAGACGCAATTTACAAAAACACACAAGGATGTGAGTGGAGGGAAGGGATCCCCGATGTTATACGAGGAAAAAAAAAAGTTATTTGTAGGGTTACACAACGGAGGAGTAATAAACGGTGATTTACTTTTTTTTTCTTTTTATCATGCAGACGTTAAAGAACGTGCGGACGAAACACGAATTTGGATTACTCTTGTTTGGACTTCGGAATCCAACAGAAAACATTTTTCTTTTCTTGTTTCACTGGATAAATTTTCTTTTCTGTTTAACCTATTAATGACAGTGATTGTTGTATATATATATATATATATATATATATATATGAAGTGTCTGATTTTGACTTTGGTGCTATGTGTATTAAATGATTTAGACCCCATAAGCAGTGTTATCAGACCCGGCTCGAACCGGCCGGGTCGACCCAATGACCCGCGAACCGGTCACCCAACCGGTCCGGGTCACCAATCGGATCGGTTATGCAATCGATCCGGTACGACCCGGGTTGACCCGGCCGGTTTTGATGTGACCCGGTGACCCGATGACCCGGTTGACTCGGCGGGTCACGAATTTTGGTTTTTTTTTTTTTTTTTTTTTTTTTGCAGGAGAACAATAACACTCATATGAAAAAATTTAATTTATATCTTACACTTATGTTATTTATATATTTACTTACTTTTTTTTACCAAGCATAACCGCATATTAGGATTTGAGATGATAAAGGCATAAAGCTATTGTCACTTCCAATTTTACCTTTTCTCCTTGGCTTATATTGTTATTTACGAGTAAAACTTGTATTTATCTTATCTCATCCAATATACTTACTGGTTCGAAAAATTATTATTTTTTGCCAGAGTAATAGTGAGATGAATGAAAAAATTGTATTATTTAAATAAAATAGGTTTATATATATATTATGTCTGCCAGTGTACAACAATGATAGTTTTAGCTTTTAATAAATAGATGATAATGATATATTTTAAATTATAACTTAAGGTTGTGTATGTTGAATTTTAGAATAAAATATGTTGCTCAAGATTCTTAAACAAGTTCATAACTATGCTTCTAAATGTGTTGAATTTTGTTAAACTTTAAATATTTAAGGGTATAAGTTTATAAGCTATCTTTTCTACACACACAAAAAAGTGTACAAATTTACAGGTTATGAAATTATTGAAAAAATTTTATTAAAAAGTTTACAGGTTATGAATTTTTTATTATTTTTTTAATACAGGCCGAGTCATACGGGTCAACTATTGACTCACCGAGTTGACCCCTGACCCAGTGACCCAATACCCCAGCCGAGTCGATGACCGAGCCGGGTCTGATAACATTGCCCATAAGGTACAAAAGTCGATGTGCTTTAAATTTACGAAAAGAATCTGATTCAATTTGGAGGAAGAACGTAGCTTGCATTTACTGTGTAAGTGTGAAGAACTGCTTCTAAATGAATTTGAATATGCTTTGGTCATTGAGTCATAGGAAATGGAAATGTTATAGATAAAAAAAGAACTTAATTTTTATTAAATAAAAATTTATTATGATTGAGTATAAGATTCACTATTTATTTATATTTAATAAGAAATTATATTATCCTACCTTACATGTCATTGATATGAGTAAAATGGAACTATATAGTTAGAAGTAGAGGTGTCAAATGGATCGGACCAAGTTGTGGAAATGGACTGGTCCGGCCTGATCCGAATCTATCATAGGCCAAATTTTTTTAGGCCTAACCTGGCCCGTTAGGCTGGGCCAATTTGGCCCATCTATTTTTTTTGTTTAAATTAACCTAACTTTAAAAAGAAAAAAAAAGTCGGGCCAAATAGCCCCAAAAAGGTGTTCGGGCTAAGAATTTGTAGGCCGGACCAAATTAGCCTAATTTTTTTTAGGCCAATTTTTTTTTAGCCTGACCCAGTCTGGCTTGATGGGCCATCGAGCCAGGCCAATTTTGACAACTCTAGTTAGAAGGAGTCTAAAGGTAAAAATTCATATTATATTATAGCCGGTAATATTTGGTTATATTAAAAAAAAAATGCTAATGCCTTGCCTTTCCAAGAGGTCTAACATTGAATAGGTGTAAGTTATAACATTGAATAGGTTAAGTCTTTGTAAAGCTTTTGGTACCTGATTTTGATTCCTACCACACAAAAAAAAAAAAGTTTGACACTATTATTCACATTGTCTCCCCTACCAATCCTCCCACTTAAACATCAACCTTATTGGCGCAGTTTGTCGCGTGGATCACATCATTGGTTGTCGGTCGCACGATGGAATTGTGGTTTGACTGTTTTCTTTCTGAGTCAGACGATGGACAATATACGTTGGTTGAAGGTGGCATAACGACGATGGTGGATAAGACAACAATTGATAAAAAAAAAAAAAAAAAAAAAAAAAAGGTGAAAGAGAGGTGTAATAGGAGGGGTATTTTTAAAAAATAAAAAAAGGTAATTTTTTACATTAGAGGGGTAATTTTTTTTAAAAATTACAAAAATGGATAAATTTTAAAAAAATTATGAAATTGGATAAATCGTGTTTTGAAACACGACTTTGTATTAAGAAGTTGTGTTTCAAAACATGTTATATATATATATATATATATATATATATATATATATATATATATATATATATATATTACAGAACTCATGTTTTAGACATGTTTTTAATTTTTTTTAATGAAGTCGGGCTGTGAATTAAAACTTGTATTGTGACCTGTTTATCTTTTTTTTTACAAAGTTGTGATTTGAATCACGACTTGTTTGTGATTTGTTTTTTGTTTTTTGTTTTTTTAAATTTAACTTCTGTAATTTAAGTTTCAACATACGACTTATGTATAATTGTAATTTTTTAAAACTTACTCATTTTCGAAAAAAATTTAAAAATTTGCCCCTCTTATATAAAAATACCGATGTATAATTTAATTTTTAAAAGAAAAGGTTAATGTATAATTTTAAAATGTTACTTCTCAACAAGTTACTGATAAAATATCGAATAAAAAAAAACTTATAAAATATCAAAAATTACATTTTACTCGGGAGCAACCTAACCAGTTACACTAGTCAGTAGGGATGGCAATGGATAAGGTACTATAGTACCTGTCCCCATACCCGCACTTTAAAAAAATTCCCGTACCCAGACCCATATCTGCGTAAGTAGTAACTTTGATACCTGTACCTTTTTCCGTTGGGTACCTAAATGCCCGTACCCGTTACCTGCACTTTAATTAATTATGAAAAATTGATAAATAAAATATTGGTTAAAAATACAATAGTAATTAAATTAAAATCTCACTCAAAGTATACCAAAAGTTAAAATCTCATTCAAAGATCATTATAAAACATAATCAATATCAATATATATAAAATTTACGAATCCAAAAATAGCTTTGGAAAACACGTGGCAAAACAATGTTGCTTCTCAAGCATTGGATGACACGTGTCATCATTTCATGTTTTGGAATTGTTTGATTCGGTTATGAACCAAATTCAAATTCAAATACATTTAAGTCTCATTAAATGATTTCTTCTCCTTTAAATGATTGATTTTGCATCTCTATTAAATTATTGACTGACATCAATCTAAGATTTAATTGATGATTATTTACAAAGATAATTTAATATGACAATTATTACCAAAATAAATTAATATTAAAATTAAAATTATTATTGTTATTATTAAAATTATTATCAATAAATTTAATATTCAAGAATATTAACACATGTTGTTTCTTATTACCTTAGATAAAATATTAAGATATCATTATAATTAATTTTCAGAAATAATTTATTTAGTGAAATAATCAATATATATAAAATTTACGAATCCAAAAACAGCTTTGAAAAACACGTGGCAAAACAAGGTTGCTTCTCAAGCATTGGATGACACATGTCATCATTTCATGCTTCGGAATTATTTGGTTTGGTTACGAACCAAATACAAATTCAAATACATTTAAGTCTAATTAAATGATTTCTTCTCCTTTAAATGATTGATTTTGCATCTCTATTAAATTATTGATTGACATCAATCTAAGATTTAATTGATGATTAATTTAAAATGGATGATTATTTACGAAGATAATTTAATATGACAAATATTAACCAAAATAAATTAATATTAAAATTAAAATTATTATTGTTATTATTAAAATTATTATCAATAAATTTAATATTCAAGAATATTAACACATGTTGTTTCTTATTACCTTAGATAAAATATTAAGATATCATTATAATTAATTTTCAGAAATAATTTATTTAGTGAAATAATTTATGATAATAAAAATAATTAAATATTATTATTAAATTTATATTTATTTTAAATATAAATTTTATATTAAATTAGTTTTATTTGATATTTTTATAAATTATTAAATATAATTTTAAATTAATTTGTCAGTATAATTGCTACAAATTAATTTATTATAAAATGGACAATTATATAATAAACGGCCTAATATATATGGACAATCATTAATTAATGTCCATGATATCGAAATTATATGGGGTATATTTGCTATGTATAATAAGTAGCTTAATATTTGCTATGCATCATAAACAACCTAATATTTTTTTTTTATATAAAAAACGGCCTAATATTGCTAAAGTATAGATTTGAAAATTATAATTTCTTTCTCTATTTTAATTACCGTATTAATATATATGAATAAATATAGACAACAAAAATCTATAATATATCTGCTTACATGTCAATTTCACATTCATTTGTACATAAATCAATTTATAGACAATTATAATATGCAAAATTAGGAAATTAATTTTTATTGTATCTTCTAATTGATCACAATCATCCTTATACACAATCACGGGAATTATTAGTTCCTTATGCTTATATATTGAAATTTGCAATTCAAACAGAATTGCAGAATATAAGACGACCAAAGAAAGAATAAATGAGAAAGTGACGTATATTCAGAAAAGACCCAATCTAGGTATTTCATTTTTCTTTTTTGCACTCACTCTCTCCTATCATTTCTCCAATGTCATAATTTTTTTTTGTTACATGTTCTAAACAATCATCCCCATTGCATTGATTTCTTTGGTTGTCTTTGATAAGGTAGGAAAATATATTGGCAAATTGAGCTGCATATATGTCAGGTGATTTTTCCTCTTTTTCTTTTCTGCTTTTTGCATTTTCTTCATTCGATAGACTTCTTCACTTTTATGTTTTATTGTTCTCTTTCATTTGTTTTCTTCATTCGATAGACTTCTTCACTTCGATAGTGGATGGTCAAGATGATTGACATTGAGGATGAAGGTGAAGATGGTGCTCAAGATCCCAACTTGCTATCAACTTTCTATTCATTTGAGTTTTTTTTTATTGCTTTAAATTTGATTTACTAAGATTTATTTTATTTTTAATGTGAAAAATTCAATAAAAATTATAGAGAGAAATGAGAATATAGATGAAGGGAATATTTTAAACTATGTTTTAAAGCGATTGTGGTCATTTTGATTCTGTGTCAATTGGGAGTTATTTATTCAGTGTTAATGTAATTATTAATTATATTTATTTCAAAATAAAATAATTTAAAATTAAAATAATTACATGTAATGTTTATATATAATTAATAATTAATAATTGGAATGTCTATTTAAAATAGGAGTAGTTTCGTAATTTAATGTCTAATTAATATAACTATGAGAGAAGGATATTGCAGAACAAAGGAACCTAGGTTTTGGATCCTATGAGAGAAACTATTGGGGAACAAAAAAAGTGAAAATGCGTCTAATAAGGATCCCAATTGCTACTGCATATAGTGTGTGTGCTATTGGGGAAAAATGATGGGAAAACTCAAGGGGAAAAACAGACCGGTGAGGAAGAGAACGTGAGCACGTGATTAACTTTTTTTGATTTTTAATTTTTTTAGTAAAATAATCTATACAGTTAGATTAACTCATTTTAGCGGATGAGATTTGTTGTAAGTATTTAGACTTACACCTGGTATCAACGGATCCCATCCCGTTAAAATAATATTAAAAAAATCTTTGACTATAAGGGTAATGTGATGATTTAACTTTTATATAATTATTTTAATTAATTATAATTAATCAATTTAATTAAACTTAATTAGTAATTAAATGTTAATTATGAAATGTAATTTTCAATTTAATCAATTGAAGTACCAAAATGAATAAACGGTTTTTAATAATATATATTACAATAAGTTGTATATATTTAGAAGTATTTACAAATACATATAAAATACGAAAAAATATATTTAAAAGTATTTAAAAATTTAATTTATTAATAATAAAAATATAAATTAATATATAAAATATGCAACCACTCAAAACTTTGAATTTGAAAAGTTTTAAAAAATAATTTTAACTGATTAAAGAATTAATTATGATTTAAATATATATCTTTATATTTTATGTTAATTATAAGTTTTCATTCTTAATATATTATTTTTCATTCTTATGGATAGTCTCCATCAAATTAAAATCTTTTATTTGAATAATCAATTAAAAAATCTAAAAATAAAAAAGAAAGGTAGTCTGGAACAAATTGTACAGGCTCAAAATAGAGATAATGTGGTGATTTAATTTTTATATAATTAAGACAATAAAATGACCACCGAGTACGTGGATCAACTAGTGTGAGATTATTCCAATTTAAACAGAGGTCTCGAGTTCGAGTATCAAAATGAATAAATAGTGTGTCAATCTTTGATAGTATCTATTAGTAAATAATTTATTTATAAAAGTATTTACAAATAAATATAAAATATGGAAAATTTATGTTTGAAAAGTATTTAAAATTTTAGTTTAAATATAATAAAATTATAAATTAATACATAAAATTATGTGGTCATTCAACACTTTTAATTTACAAAGTTTTAAATAGGATATTTAAATATAATTTGGCTTATAAAAAAAATACATAATTATTTGATGAAAGAATTAATATTATGGAGTTCATTTAATTGCAGGATTGAAATTCTTATACCAATTCTTTGTTTTTGAATTATGGGGTTTATAATTTTTTTAGCGATTTATAATCTTATTAATATTCCTAATTTTTATTCTTTTCATATTATATATAACATTTCATACAAGTTTTATATACGAAGTAAATTTTTTAATTGCAATTATACAATAATAAATTTTGTAGTATAGTGCTTATAATTTAAATTTATTTGAATATATATATATATATATATATATACACACACACACACACATATGTTAAAATATGTTATCTACTATTAAAATATATATTAACATAAATATCTATCAAGTTTAATGGTCATGCAATAACAATGTAAAATAATTTTTAAGGTAATTATTGTACAAGTCAAAAAAAACTTATCATACACAACATGTTAGCATTTTTTTCTCATATCCATATATACATCTAAATACATACAAATAAAAATCTAAATATTTTCTTAAAAATATATTTTCTTAAAAAACATGTTTACAAATAAAAAAAAATATTTACAAATGCAGTAAAAAAAATCTAAATACATACGAATAAAAATATATTTACAAATGTAATATTTTCTTAAAAAAACATGTTTATGTAAATGTAAATAATATAATATATTTATAATTATGAATATAAAATTATTTAAATATATTTCAATATTCACAATTATGTTCACATATTATATATATAATACATTAAAGTTATAATAATATAAAAGTTGTATAGTAATTAAAACCCGTGCCATGCACAGGTTATTAAACTAGTAAATAGAAAAAATTGAGAAAAGAAACAAATAAGAAAGGTGATATTTTTTTCAAAATTAAGGAACATGATCTATCTTTAAATAAATAAAGATATGATTTATCCCTATAAGGAACATAACTTTTTTTTTTTATGAATTAAATAACGTCATCTATCTCTTAGCAAATAAGGAACATGATCTATCTTTTCAATTATTATTATTATTATTATTATGGGTAGGGTTGGGTACTAAGGTACCCATACCCAGACCCGTACCCGTTAAAATTTGTGGATAATTATCGGTACCCGAGCCCGTAACCATTAAGTGGGTAATTACCCTATCCGGGTAATTTTTGCGGGTACCCATAGGATTTGGGTAGAATTGTCATCCCTACTAGCCAGCACCCACAACTATGCCATCCATCTACCTTATGTTTTTTTGGTGTGATCCATGTACCTTATCTTTTTATCATTTTTAAGATAGTTATTTGTAAAAATAAATAAATTTATCATAAATGGTAATTTGTGATTAGATGACAATGCAAAATAATTTTACACTGATAATGTATTGTCTTTTTTATAATTAAAATCCATAATAAATAAATATTTTAACATATAAATTATATTTTAGATTTATTGTAAGTAATTTATATTATGTTACATTGCTATTTTTAACTATTGATAATTTTTAAAAACGTTTTCGTAGAAGAAAAATTCTAAAAACAAAAACACTTTCCTTAAAGAATAGTTCTTGAAAATACTATGATTCAAGACAAATATTTTAATTTTTATATATTTTTATATATAATAGTTGAAATTCAATTTAAAAAATAAAAATAAAAAGATAAAAAATTAAGAAAATTTCCTAAAAATATTCCCATTAAAGAAATTTTTCTAAAAACACTCTTATTAAACTAACTCTTATGTGTACTCTAATTTAATATAACTATTCTAATTTATCGAAAATAGGATAAAGGATGAGATTCACTCATGATTTTAAAGTTTTTAATAAATCTTAACTTATCTTTATATATATAAAAGTAGTAGCCTTGGATATTTATGTAATTTTCTTTTTCCCTATCATTTTAAGGATAAAAGTAGTTCTATTAATCGTTTTTCCCGCTCATACTTTTAAGGCTAAAAGAGTAATTTTAACTTTCCCGCTCTTTTTAAAGATAAAGGAGTAATTGTAAAAGTCTTTTTTGTTATTAAAATAAGTGTAATTAAAATCTTTTAATATAATAAGTCTAATATAAAATTTTTAATATAAACATTGAGATAATTTAAATATATAATTAAATTAACAAAATAAATTAGTAAAAATTAAAATATTAACTTATGGCTATATATGACATAATTAAATTAACAAAAAAAAGTGAAAATAATTAATTAACATATGACTAATATATTATTTCTTATGATTAAAAAATAAGTGTAATTAAAATATTTTAATATAATAAGCATAATATAAAGACTTTAATATAAACATTAAGATAATTTAAATATATAATTAAATTAACAAAATAAAGTAAAAATAACTAATTAAGTTATGACTAATATATTATTTCTTATGATTAAAAATAAGTATAATTAAAATATTGTAATATAATAAGTCTAATATAACAATTTTAATATAAACATTATTTTTGTTTATAAATAGAAATCAATTAATATATGTAAAGGTGTATTTTTGTGTGATATAAACAATATTTTTGTGTATAAATAGTAATCAATTCAAAATCAATTAATATATGTAAAGACTTATTTTAAATTATATACAATAATTATGAAGACCAAAAGTTTTTAAAATATTTTAATAAACTAAACTAATTCAATGTTAATTTATGATAATAATAATAATAATAATAATATGATGATGATATGATTATATAATTACTTTATGTAATTAAATTGTACAAAATTTAAAATTTGAACAATGTCTAACAATTTGTCCAATTGCATTTAATTAGCAATTGATATAATTTTATGTTACATAATTGATATAATTGACAGAATTGATTTTATAGAATTGATCAAAATTAAATGGTAATCGAATTTTGTTTTATTCGTAGGAATCGAAGACAATACCAAGGGATTTACAACACTCACGCACCTTACTCAACCAATTGAGCTAGACCCCTTTAGTATGGTAATTGAATTTGATTGCAATTAAATGATAATTGAAATTTCGTAAAATGAATCATTCTCTAATATCAATATTTAATTATGTATATATTTTATAACTGATAATTAAATTATTGATTGCAATTAATTGATTTATACAATTGAGTTATATTATAATTATATCAAAATCAATTCAATTATATGATTATTTTCCGCAATTAATTAATATAGTTATAAAAACACTATTTTTTGGTAAGTTTATTAGCTAACCATGAGAATGCACACCGAGTTTCATAGGAGCTATGATAGAATATTATCTCTCGTTGATGTCATCGGATAGATAATGGTGGGTTAGACAATGAAAAACATTGTTTTTTTCATCTATTTTGTTTTTTTTCTTCATCATCATTTTCTATCATCTTCTATACTAATAAATGATTCATTTTTTTTCATACTATTTTTGTAGTTAATCCCTGCAAATGTGGAATACATTTTTATTTATCTGAGACAAGAAAAGATTGTTCTAGAATGACGACGGGATGATGTTTAATGCATGCTCAAGGAAAGAAAAAAGACGTAACGAACAATATATTACTATTGTATGTTGATGAGTTCATAAGGACGAAGAATCTTACATTAAACGATGTTCTTCATTTCACATTTCTTGAGAATAATTTTGAGGTCATGTATGTTGAATTAATTAGACATGGGGCAGGAGATTTTAGGTTTTTCAAGATTTCTCAAAATATAGTTTAGTTGGTGTTTAAATTGTTAGTGTGTTAGACCAATTTTATTTCATTTATTTTCATCTATTCAATTTTATTTCGTCTTTTGTTAGAACAATGGTGTTGTCTACTTTACAAATTATTTTTCTCTTTTATGTGCATTAAATTTGGGAATATAAAAAAAAGTGTTAATTATTTTAATATAAAATAGAGTTAAAAACTAGTGAATAAATAAAAAAATATTGTTTTAATATCAAACGTGTTGTGCTCATTATTTTAATATATTTGACAAATTGTGGTATACTTTATAATTATTATTATAAGATATAAAATAATTTTATTAAGAAAAGAAAAATATTTGTACAAAAAATTAAATGAAGGAAGAAAAAAATTGAACAAAAAATTAAATAACATTTTATGATGAAATAATAATTAAGGACAGTAAACTAAATTATGGTTAACTATATTATTTTAAATGAATGATAATCAAGTTAATGTTAATTCTATTCCGATTTGAATTTTATTATGTTTATTTATACTATATATAATTATATTATATTAACTTTAATTAATTAACAAGTGATCATTCATAATCATATAATAATGAACGTAAATATTGATAAATGACCTTTAATTTACTTTAAATTATGCATATCATACAAAATAAATCAAATTATATTAATATTTATGGCTAAATAATATTTAGTCCATCCACTTATATTATGTTTACCTATACTATTTTTAATTAAATTAAAAATCATGTTACTGTTTCAATTTCATATTTAATTTTTTTAATTAAAGTAGAAATCACGTTACTGTTTCAATTCCATATTTTAAAAAAATATTATTTTAACTTTCAAATGAAATATAATTTATTCTAAAGAATTCAAATAAACTCTAATATATTAACTTTCAAAATTCATGATTGACAGACTAATCGATAATTCAACATATTAATTATGGCAAATTTTGTAAAATAAATTAAAAGATATGTTAATATATTAATGTTAGAGTAAAGGAATTTTAAATTTTAAAAATCAAATATTCTTATTTGCAAAATGAACGGTAATCTAGCTAATCATTTATGAAAATGTGCTAAAATTAATTAAAAGTAATTATAATTTAGATGAATCTATTCAAATCAACTCTAATATTTTAACTTTCAAAATTCAAATATTATGATAGGCTGAATAATAGGTAATTCAACACATTGATTATGGTGGATTATAAAAATATAATTAATTTAAAGTAGTTGGAATTTATTTTGAAAATTCAAAATCAAAGCTAATATTTTAAATTTCAAATTCGAATATTATGATTGACAAAGTAATTGGTAATTTAGCATAATAATTATTGCAAATTGTGTAAAATAAATTAAAGGCTTAAATATGAATTTAGTACCTATAAGTTTGAATTTTTTCAATTTTGATCCCTATAATTTTATTATTATTTTTAGTCATTGTAATTTTTTTTTCCAATTTTAATCCCAAAGAGTTAACTTACAGGGACTAAAAATGAAAAAAAAATGGAATTTTAAAAAGACTAAAATTAGAAAAGCATAAACCTACATGATTAAAAATGAAAAAAAATCTTACAAGGATCAAAATTAAAAAAACACAAACTTACAAAGACTAAATTCATATTTAAGACTAAATTAAAAGATATATTAATATATTAATGACAGAGTAAAAAATTTAAATCAACTCTGATATTTTTAATATAATTAACTCTAATATTAATGTGTTCAATTATTTTTATTTTTAATAGAATTGATTTTAAATAGTTATATATAATTAAAATATATATATTTAAATTAAATCTAAGAAAAATATACCTTAAAATATGTAATGTAAATTCTAAAAATCAAATTTAATATCATTGATAATCATTTCAATTTATTTTGTTTATGATAAATTTGATGTTAACAGAGGATGAGATAAAAAATTATATGCTTGCAGAATTAGATAGATTGTTGCATAATAACATAAAAGAGTTGGTTGGTTTTTTACAATGCCTCAACCAAATATCAATGTCTTTGGTCAATCAATTAATAGGTTGATATTTGATGAATTTAACTATCATAGGCTTGCTTTAGTTGTAGAGCATGCACAATTATTGAAGACCGTGACATCTGAACAAAGGGTAATAATATATGATAAAATGATGTCAAGTGTTTATCAATATAAAGCATAATGCTTTTTATTTCTTAATTTATGGGTATGGGAAACATGTAAAACATTTATATGGAGGGTTATTTCAACCACTATTATATCTAAAGGAAAAATTATTTTAATAGTTGTATCAAGTGGAATGACAACATTCTTAATTCTAGGAGGGAGAACAACTTATTCAAGATTTGTCATTTCAATTCTCTACTCGCAATATAAAATTTTATATTATTATGCATGGAAAAAATAGAAGTGCCCATTAAAAGGTTAACATTAATTGATGAGCAGGTTTTAATTAGTGTATTTAAAAGGATGTTTGGTTATAAATTTGTTATTACTCCTTTCATTTTTTAAACTTTTTATATTCAATCTAAATGAGAATATGTTAATAATTAATATGCATAGTAAATATTGTAGACTAATAAATTCACCCATGTCTTTTAAATTTTACTGAAAAATAATATGAAATAAAAATTATTCACGGGATAAATTTTTTTTACCAAAGATTTTTGTCAAATCAAAATTAAATTTATTTTACATAATTAATATACATTTAATTACATAATAAAAATTAAATTAAATCAACTTAATCATGATTATTTTCTGCACGCAAAATTAGTGTCTAAAATTAATTTTAAAGCAAATAATTATTCATTTTTTATTTATTATATTATCACTTAGATAAATTATTCAAGATTTCTTCTACTTGAACACATTTTTATTGTCTTTTATACATTGATATTATTTTCTAATATATTAAAATGAAAATTATATATAAAATATAACACATTGGGATGAATATTTTTTTAAAGCAAGTAGAAAATTTCCAATTAATTCAAGGGAATGAAGAACTTACTTGAAATCACATTAATATCTAAATTATTATGGTAAAATTATATTATTTTATTATAATAATTTTAATCTAAATATATTTTTTTATGACTGTCTCTTTTCTGACTTAAATAAATTATTGAATGTTTTAATTTATGAACATAGAAAGTATGGAAAAAATATAACAAATGGAGATGAATATTTTTCATGAAAGTATGAATAAAAATTTAGACTTAACTTACCATATTTGTCAGATATATAAAAATATAACTCACGGGGATTGAGTTTTTTTTTTATATATAAAACAAGTAGGAAAATTTACACTAACTCATAGGGATAAACATTTTTAATAAAGATTTTTGTCCAATCAAAATTAATATTTTTTTATATAACTAATTTATTTAATTACATAACAAAAATCAAATTAAATCTATATAATCACTCTTATTTTCTCCATGCACAATTAGTGTCTAAAATTAACTTTTTAAGCAAACAATTATTTGTTTTTTATTTATTATATTCTCACTTAAATAAATTATTCATGATTTTCTTCTACTTGGACAAATTTTATTTTTCTTTTATATATTGATATGTATAAGAAAATATATTACATAGGGATGAATATTTTTTTTTTATAAAAGCAACTAGAAAATTTTCACTTAATTTACGGATATGAACAATTTACCTAAAATGACATTAATATCTAAATTAATATGGTGAAATTCTATTATTTACTATAATAATTTTAATTTAATTGTATTTTTTATGGTTGTCTCTTTCTTGATTTAAATAATTTATTGAATATTTTATCTTACGAATATAGAAAGTATTAAAAAATATATCAAATGGGGATAGATATTTTTAAGAAAGTATGAAGAGAAATTTAAACTTAACTTACCAGATAAAATACATAAAATATGACATATGGGGATGAACAATTTTTATAAAAACAAGTACAAAAATTTACAATGAATTCAGTAGGATAAACATTTTTGTTAAAGATTTTTGTCCAATCAAAATTAAAATTTCTTTTACATAACTATTATATATTTAATTACATAACAAAAATGATATTAAATTAACTTAATCACTATTATTTTCTTCATGCAAAATTAGTGTCTAAAATTATTTTTTAAGCAAATAATTACTCCATTTTTATTTATTATCTTCTAACTTAAATAAATTATTTAAGATTTTCTTCTACCTAAACAAATTTTAATTTTGTTTTAATAATTGATATGAATATGTCAATATATTAAAATAAAAGTTATGTATTAATTATAACATGTAGGGATGAATATTTAAAAAAAAAAATAAGTAGAAAAATTTCACTTAATTCATGGAGATGAACAATTTATGTGAAATCACATTAATATCTAAATTATTATTGTAAAATTATATTTTTAATTATAATAATTTTAATTTAAATATATTTTTTATGTCTGTCTATTCCCTGACTTAATTAATTTATTGAATGTTTTATTTACGAACATAGAAAGTATAAAAAATATAACAAATTGAGATGAATATTTTTCATAAAAATATGAAGAGAAATTTAGACTTAATTTACCATATTAGATATATAAAATATAACACACGGGGATGAATATTTTTTTATAAAACAAGTCAGAAAATTTATATTGAATTCATGAGGATAAACTTTTTTTACTAAAGATTTTTGTCTAATCTAAACTAAAATTTCTTTTTCATAATTTATATATATTTAATTACATATCAAAAATCAAAGTAAATCAACACAATCACTATTATTTTCTCTACTCAAAATTAGTGTCTAAAATTAATATTTAGGCAAATAATTAATTATTTTTATTTATTATCTTCTCAATTAAAAAAATAATTCATGATTTTTTTCTACCTAGATAAATTTT
Source organism: Pueraria montana var. lobata (assembly GCA_026413185.1). Classification (NCBI taxonomy): domain Eukaryota; kingdom Viridiplantae; phylum Streptophyta; class Magnoliopsida; order Fabales; family Fabaceae; genus Pueraria; species Pueraria montana. The sequence goes on along the minus strand of CM048655.1, from coordinate 59,992,913 downwards.
AATTTTCTTTTATATGTTGATATGTATATGCCAATATATTATTATATATAAAATATAACATAGGGATAATTTTTAATTTTTTTTAAAGCATGTAGCAAATTTTCACTTAATTCATGGGAATGACATTTACTTGAAATCACATTAATATCTAAATTATTGTGGTGAAATTATATTTTATTATAATAATTTTAATTTAAATATATTTTTATGGCTGTTTCTTTCACGAGTTAAATAATTTATTATTATTTTTTATTTTATAAACATAGAAAGTATGAAAAAAAATAATAAATAGAGATGAATATTTTTCATGAAAGTATGAAGAGAAATTCGGACTTAACATATAAGATAAAATATAACACATGTGAATGATTTTTTTTTTTTATAAAACAAGGAGAAAAATTTACACGGAAGACAAGTCGTACATTTTATTTCTTAACTATGATAAATTTAGGTAAACTTTATGATACATTTTATTTTACAATCAAGAAAATATTATTATAAGTACAATTTAGAACATATTTATTGAATTATTTTTTTTTTCAGTTTTTCTTTTATCAGGTTGTTTTGCAGATGTCTCATGATTGAAAGATTCAAGATTCATTTATTTTAACCATTGTTTGAGTAATTTGTTATTCATTTATGAAACACAAAAAAAAGGTGAAATAAATAGGATGTTATTATGTTTTGAATAATGACATGTCTCCTTATTTTATCAACAATTTCAAATGTTTCATTTGCTGTCAAAATACAGTAGTTCTCCACATAATGTTATTGTTATCGAAGTACATACAAAACAAAATCAAAATAAAAATTTTCAAACACTTTGTTTATTCCGTGCATCGCACGGGCTTAGTATAATAAAAGAAGTATAACGTGTATATATAAAAAAAGGAGTAGTGCTCACGGTTCTTGACGGAGTTTACGCATTGTTTCCGACGATGAATAATCCGTACAAATACCATGGTCAGTAAAAATAAAATAAAAAAAAGGAGTATATTGAAGTATGTCAATTATAAGTATTTCAAATATAATTTTGCTAAAGTGTGGAACGTATATAAATAAATAAATACAACCTGTACTGCTAATCTGAAACATGAAACAATAATACTTTACCATCATTCGGTTGAATAAGCAATATGGCAACTGAACTCGAACCGAGTCATGTCAACGCCTTGCAACTATCACCAAAGGGTCATCCAATTCCAATGTCAGTGCTGATGAACTTGATGTGTTTTTTATTTTTGTTGTGTGTGGAGATATATTTGTAAAGGAAGAAAATAGTTAGTTTTATATTTAATATTTCTCTTCAAGCAATAGTCTTTTAATATATCCTTTTGTATTCTATATTGAATTTTGATATTTTATTTAAAAATAGAACAAAAATAAAGTTCATGACTTTAAATATCAACGGGTCGGGTCTGGTGGAAAAAGTCAGTCCTTCACAAAGTAGCATATTAAGGGTCAAATCTCCACTTAAAGAAATGCTCACATTTTAGAACGTGGAGAAAAAAAAAAAAAAACTCATGAATCATAAATGCTCTAATATAATTAAGGTACATACATAGTTTTATCAAAGTCATTAATGGAAAACCTGATAAATAGCAATTCTCTTTACTACATGCATTTAAATGTACTAATGAGGTCACCAACCATAGATAGCCTTTTTCCTTTGTCTATATAACGTTCCATCCCAGTGAGGACCCTTTTACTTTGCATTTTCCATTTGTAAAGATGGAGCAAGAAATGGAGAAGAGAAAGGGAAGTAGAATTGAAGAAAAAGAGAAATGGGTGCATGATGCATCTGTGGATTATCAAGGCAGAGTTCCTCTCCGTGCTTCCACTGGTGTATGGAAAGCCTCCCTCTTTGTCCTCAGTAAGATACCTGCTCACATGAACTTAGTTTTCTGTATCAACAATTTATTTCAAGTTTGCACCTATGGTTAAAAAAAGTAAAATAAATAAATAAATAAAAATTCAACATTCCTTCGTAGTTCATTTTATAGCTTTATTTTCATCATAAATGAATAAAAGGTGTTCAAGCATGTCTAAAAACAAGTGGCATCTCCTAGAAGATTTTGAATTTTGTTGGCAACCCGTATGAACAATTCGAGGGGCAAAGTTAGTAACCAGTTTTCAGCAAAAAAAGTGTTAACATATACTCTGTTACTGAAACAGCAAAATGATCTTCAAAGTAAAGGTAGTTTTTAGGAGTAGTGGTAGCATGCATTTCAAAACTAGAGAAAAACAAAATTTCCCTCTTTTCCGCCTGATCCTTAGGAAAATTTTCTTATTCTTTTATTGGTTCTTGGTAGTGGATTAGTAGTTATAAAAATGTGTAATAAATGTGTTTGACTAATATGAGCACAACATAACTTGGTGTTTCTGTTTCAATTTGGAACAGCAATTGAATTTAGTGAAAGGGTAAGCTACTTTGGGATAGCCACTAATCTTATCTCGTACCTGACTAAAGTGATGCATGAAGACCTCAAAACAGCAGCCAAGAATGTAAATTACTGGTCAGGAACAACAACCCTTGTGCCTCTGATTGGGGGGTTTGTTGCTGATGCCTACACTGGTCGATTTTATATGGTCCTGTTTTCTTCCTTTGTATACCTCATGGTAAATCTATTTTTCTCCCCTAATCAATGCACTACATATTTTATTATAACTTAGTAACTTATCCTTTTACACCTCATATATCCATTCTTTGATCAATTTGACACACCTCAGGCTGGATTTTTTTTTTTCAATTTGTTTATATAATTATATATCACTACAAGCATTTATATACTCTTGTAATGAAAAATAAGGTTCATTTGTTGATGTCAAACCAGGGATTAAGCCTGTTGACCATGTCTCAATTCATCCCTAGTCTAAAGCCTTGCAACACTAAGATATGCCAACAGCCTAGGAAGGTTCATGAAGTGATTTTCTTCCTTGCCCTTTACTGCATCTCCTTGGGTACTGGAGGATTCAAACCATGCTTGGAAAGCTTTGGAGCTGATCAATTTGATGATGATCACTTGGAAGAAAGGAAGAAGAAGATTTCTTTCTTCAACTGGTGGAACTTTGCACTGTGCTTTGCATTGCTGTTTGGTGCAACAGTGGTTGTTTATGTTCAAGACTTTGTCAGCTGGGGAGTTGCTAGTCTTATCGTCACTATTCTTATGGCTCTCACTATCATAGCTTTCTGTATGGGAAAACGTTTTTACAGGTACAGGAGGACAGAAGGAAACCCTTTAAAATCAATTTTACAGGTGTTAATTGCAGCAATAAGGAAAAGGAATCTGTCTTGTCCTTCAAATCCTGCTCTATTGCATGAGGTCCCAGAGTCAGAGAGGTCCCAAGGTAGGCTTCTGAGCCACACTAACAGGCTCAGGTATCTATCACACATGGACCTTGTCAGATTGAGATTAATACTTTTTTTCAGAACTTAATTGAATAGTTAGTGTAAAGGTCTTCTTTTACACTTTCATCTATTTGCAATCTGTCAGGTTTGTTTGTTGACTTGTATAATAATTATCTTAAAAGTCAATCTAAACATGATTTTTGATTGGTTGACAGTTTCAAAACTTTTACGCTGACAGAGCATGTCTATTAAATTCATTAATTGAAATTAATGCAAATCAATTCAATGAATAGGTTTCTTGACAAGGCTGCAATAATTGAAGAGAAACATGTTGGGCAGAAGAACAATCCATGGAGATTAGCAACAGTGACAAGAGTGGAGGAAACAAAACTTGTTCTAAATTTAGTTCCCATATGGCTAACTTCATTAACAGTTGGAGTATGCGTGGCACAAGGACAGACACTCTTTGTCAAACAAGCAGCCGCTACTAACTTAAAGATAGGCGACAGTTTCAAAATCCCACCAGCTTCCATGGCCTCTGTTGCAGCAGCTGGTACCTTAATAGCTGTTCCAATATATGATAGGATTGTTGTTCCAATTCTGAGGAAAGTCACTGGTAATGAAAGAGGCATCAGCATCCTTAGGAGGATCAGCATTGGCATGGCATCATCAGTCATCCTCATGGTTGTTGCTGCCTTAGTAGAAGCAAAGAGACTAAGAATGGCTGCACATGAAGTCCTAACAGTAGGGGAAACTAGGCATGAGACTATGAGTGTGTTGTGGTTGATACCTCAATTCTTGATTCTTGGCGTTGGAGATTCATTTTCTGTAGTTGGTTTGCAAGAGTATTTCTATGACCAAGTTCCAGACTCAATGAGAAGCTTAGGAATGGCTTTGTATCTTAGTGTGCTTGGAGTAGGATTCTTCTTAAGCAGCTTTCTAATCATCATTGTGGACCATGTCACGGGGAAAAATGGACAGAGTTGGATTGGGAAGGACATAAATTCAAGTCGTTTGGATAGGTTTTATTGGACATTGGCTGTCATAAATGCTTTGGTTTTGTGTGTCTTTCTCTTTGTGACAAAAAGGTACACTTATAAGACTGTACAGAGGAGAGCTATGGAAACTGATTGTTGTAAGAGTGATGGGGTGGAGATGGTGGCTTGATGAGAGCTACTAAGACTCTCACTGCTATATCTTTAGCTGAACCAAATGCTTAATGTATTGTTTCCATTATATTTTCTGGAATTTTAATTGCTAAGTTATTGTCGCAGATTACCTAGAGTATGGCTAACTAAACAATAACATAAGTGTAGATGACTTCCTGTTTTGTCATATTAGTTAGAGGATATATTCTCTTAAATTTCTTAACCGTGAGAAGAATTCTGCAATTGGAGTTAAATAAAGCATACATTTCTTCTGTTGGTTCATTTGCTGCGTAGTGCGTAAAAATATATCGGAACACTTATTATAAAGTTTGGACAATTCATTAGTTCATGAGAAGTGTGGGGTCTTTAACTAAACCTCAATAGTGCAATTCCTAGCATAGCTGCCTAGACAATCTGTCACTATATTGCACGTACGTGGAGCAAACCCACATCAAAAACAATTAAACCAAGGTACTTACTACTATATATGTAATTTAGATGGATTTTATAACGTGGCCAAAAGAAGTCCGGTGCTTTTAGTTTTAGGCTTCTTAAGTCTTAACTATGGTTTGTACATTGTTGTAGTACTATTAAACGTTATGTCATAAATGGCTCAAAAAAACATGATATTCAAATAGAAGTACAAAAACATATGATTAGATATTTATTGTCAGACTGAAAAACGAGGCTGTGATTTACTTTTCAGAATCAATAAATGAAGTTCCGAATCCTTATATATAAAACAAACAGATTCAAGCTTAGAGCATAGATTAGAAAAGAAATTAGAGTTAATCAACTAACAGAGGATTCTACACAAGAGTACAGTGGACATGATCATAGTCAAAGAATTCAAACATGCTGCTTCATGATGTAACACAATATTTGTCTCGGCACAACAGATAGAGTTAACTAAAAAAAACAATAGAAGACAAATATTTTGATCTTTATGAGTGATCGCCGGATCCCATTATGTCACGAGTTAGTTAGACCGCGTGGTAAGTGTCTGCATCATGTGACCATGTACTTCTAACTTAAAAGCCAACTACTTGATTACTTCTACGTTTGCTTTTGATGGAAACAACTTATGTCACCCTCTGGAGAATCTCACTGACCTGTATCAAACATCCGTCATTTTTGCATTAATAGTCCTTGCTGCATAATGTATTGAGTAAATTGTCCTTACATTCTTTGAAGTTTTTTTTTTTTAAAATATATTTTGGGTCTCTATAAAATATGCAAAATATTAATTTCATCCTCTAAAAATTTTTTGTATTAATTTTGTCCCTCTAAAATTAAAACCTATTTTTGTAAGTCCTTATTGGTAATTCCGTTAAATAGTAATCTGACGTGACTATCGATTTACATGTGAAAATGAATTATAAATTTTATATTTATCAAATTTTCATGTTTTGTTATTGTAAATTTAGATAATTAAAAGAAAAGAAAAATTAAGTTATTGGTATTCATAGGGACCTACAAAAATAAGTTTTAATTTTAGAGGGACCAAATTAATACGAAAAATCTTTTAGGGACAAAATTAATATTTTGCATATTTTACAGGGACTAAAAACATATTTTATCATTTTTTTTTTGCTTAATTGCAATTTTTACCCCCAATTTTTTTTTTATTTTTTTGGTGAATTTTACCCCCAACAAATTAATTTGGCATATTTTACCCCCAACTTTTCAAAAAACTTGCAAATTTTACCTTTTACTAACACAAACATAAATGGTGGGAGTAAAATTCACCAAAAAATAAAAGGTTGGGGGTAAAATTCACCAAAAATTGAAAAAGATAGGGTAAAATTCGCCAAAAAGTAAAAAGTTGGGAGTAAAAAATATAATTATTTTAGTACGCCACATCAACAAAATGGTGAAAGGTAAAATTTGCAAGTTTTTTAAAAAGTTGGGGGGTAAAATGCACCAAATTAATTTATTGGGGGTAAAATTCACCAAAAAATAAAAAAATTGGAGATAAAAATTGCAATTAAGCCTTTTTTTTTTTTTTAAGATTACACATAATTTTTTTTAATGTTTACAATAATCTCTCTTATAAGATACATGGTATAATATTTTTTAAACAATTAAGAAATATTGTGTAATATTTTTTAAACAAAGGAAAATTAGTATAAAGATAAAAAAATGAAGAATATTAAGAAAATTTTAATGAAAGTTTAGAGAGCATTAGTATAATTTACACTAATATATTTGTTCGCAGGAAATTATGATCTTCGAGACTATAAGTTTCAATGATAAGTGCTCTTTTTGTTTTATAAAAGTTAATAAAAAATAAATTTTTTTGTTAGTGAATCTAAAATTTGAGTTTTAATAATCTTACCTTTGAGTTGGCTCTGATTTTCATTATCAAAGAAATTAAAATATTCAAATTGAGTAGTTGCATGCTGAATTTTATACGTGATGAAATAAATCTATAAAAAAATTGTTGACAAAATATTGCATTTGGTTAAACGCATAAATTCGTTCATGTAGATTTTTACCTAATGAAAAATTCTTAAGCAAATATTTAAATGTGCATTCAATATATAAAATAAAGAATAAATATTAAATAACAAGATTTTTAAATAATATATGATAACCATACAAAAATAAATATTAAATAAAATAAATATTTAGTCATTAAAGAACGAGATTTTTTTTTACCGTGCATTAACATAAAGTAAAAAATTTATATAAAATAGACAATAATTAGAGATAAAACTTAAAAATATAATAATTTATTTATTTTATCATAACTCGATTATCCAAACCAAATCAACTAGATCTTAATCGGATTACTTCATTTCAATTTTGCGAAAAAAAAAAAAACGAAATATGAACCAAATCAACCTAACTAAATTTGATTTTATTCTAAACCAGAGTCCATCAAACCTATGAACACCATGGTGAATTAAGTAAATGATGTCAACTAACATGTTACATTGAGGTAGCATGCATAAATGAGTGAGATATTCCCAAAGTGTTGATAGACATGAGATTTGAACCCCCCGCCCATTAAATTCTACTAATAATGCTTGAACCACTAGGCCAATTAACTTCTACGATATAAAAATTAAAATTATATTATATATAACTTAAACGGAGGATCAAAATTGCACATTGCACATTGCACATATACTGTTGGTAATCAAAGTGTGTGAAGGGTAAAGATCATAAGCATAAGAAATGTAGAAAGCATAAGACTATAGGTATGTTTGTTTACACATTGCAACCAATTTCACACTTTTCGATGAATGAAATGCATAAATAACAAAGTTGTGTCTTTTGTGTTGTATACCTTGAGATGATGTAAATTCCGTTGAAAACGTTTAAACAAACATGCACTATGAAGGTAACATTTGTAATTGATTGTACAAGTGACACTGTATGAGCTCTATTTATAGGACTTATTTGAATTAACAAATATTACTAACAACCCACTAATAATTGGGTAAAAAGAAAAAACAGCCCACTAATATTCTTACAAACTAATTACTCCTAACATATACTAAATGGGCATTGAATAAACAATATTAATATTATATATAATAACATCAAAATTAATATGAATAAATTAATATTGATATATATAGAGTAATAAACATATACTAATAATATTAAAATATTAATATTAATAAATATAATTAATTAAATATTAATTTATATATTTGAATAAATATAATTAATAAATTAGTATATATTTATTGAATATTAATAATATTAAATTTGACATTAATAAATATGCACTACTAATAAATATATATATATACTAATAATATTAAAATTGAAATATAAGATACTAAAATCGCACAATTATATAATATTTGAGAGATAAAAAATACAATTAAACCATCTCAGCATGTAAAAATTCTTTACTCTGCATGTAATATTTACTCAGTTTTATCACAATCATTAATGGAGAACCTGCAAAATAACAATTCTCTTTAATACATGCCTTTAAATGTACTAACTAATGAGGCCACCAACCATAGATGTTACCTTTTTCCTTTGTCTATATAACATTCCATCCGAGTGGGACCTTTACATTTGCACTTTGCATTTGTAAAGATGGAGCAAGAAATGGAGAAGAGAAATGGAGGCAAAATTGAAGAAAATGAAGAGAAATGGGTGCATGATGCATCTGTGGATTATAAAGGCAGAGTTCCTCTCCGTGCTTCCACTGGTGTATGGAAAGCCTCCCTCTTTGTCCTCAGTAAGATACCTGTTCACATAAGTTTAGTTTTGTGTATCAACATTTTATTTCAAGTTTGCAACTATGGTTACAAAAAGTAAAAAAATAAAAAATAAAAAATCATTTCAACACTGCTTCATAGTTCATTTTATAGCTTTATTTTCATAATGAATTAATTAAAAGGTGTTCAAGCATGTCAAAAAACAAGTGGCATCTCCTAGAAGATTTTGATTTATATTGGCCACCCATATGAACAATTCAAGGGGCAAAATTAGTAACCTGTTTTCAGCAAAAAGAGTGTTAACATGCACTGATACTGTAACAGCCAAATGAGTCAAAGCAAAGGTGCATTCCAAAACTAGAGAAAAATAAAGATGGGTTTACTTGCAATTTTGTTTTCTGTTTTCATTTTCTGTTTTCTGTTTTTAATTACAAAATTGTCACATTATTTTCATTTTGTTTTCTGTTTTATAAGATTTGTACAGGAAACAGAGAAAACAAAAAAAAAAAGTTATTTTCAGTATTTTCTGTACAAATCTTAGAAAATAGAAAATAAAATGAAAATAAGATGACAATTTTGTAATTAAAAATTGAAAATAAAATGAAAATAGAAAACAAAATCGCAAGTAAACGCCCCAAAATTTCCCTCTTTTCCGCCTGATCCTCTGCACAGTTTTAGGAAGTTTTATATTTTTATTGGTTCTTGGTTGTAGTTATAAAAATGTGTAATAAATGTGTTTGACTAATATGAGCACAACATAACTTGGTGGTTCCGTTTCAATTTGGAACAGCAATTGAATTAAGTGAAAGAGTAAGCTACTTTGGGATAGCCACTAATCTCATCTCATACCTGACTAAAGTGATGCATGAAGACCTTGAAACAGCGGCCAAGAATGTAAACTACTGGGCAGGAGCAACAACCCTTATGCCTCTGATTGGGGGATTTGTTGCTGATGCCTACACTGGTCGATTTTATATGATCTTGTTTTCTTCATTTGTATACCTCATGGTAAATCTACTATTCCCCCCCTAATGAATGCACTACACATTTTATTATAACATTGTAACTTATCCTTTTACACCTCATATAGCCATTGTTCGATCAATTTGACACTGTCAAATAATTGACACTCCTCAGGCTGGATTTTTTTTTTTTTTTTTTCAATTTGTTTATATAATTATATATCACTACATGCACTGATGGTCTGATATACTGTTGCCATGAAAAATAAAGCTCATTTCTTGATGTCAAGCCAGGGATTAAGCCTGTTGACCATGTCTCAGTTCATCCCAAGTCTAAAGCCTTGCAACACTAAGATATGCCATCAACCTAGGAAGGTTCATGAAGTGGTTTTCTTCCTTGCCCTTTACTGCATCTCCTTGGGTACTGGAGGATACAAACCATGCTTGGAAAGCTTTGGAGCTGATCAATTTGATGATGATCACTTGGAAGAAAGGAAGAAGAAGATGTCTTTCTTTAATTGGTGGAATTTTGCTTTGTGCTTTGCATTGCTGCTTGGTGCAACAGTGATTGTTTATGTTCAAGACTTTGTTAGCTGGGGAGTTGCTAGTCTTATAGTCACTATTCTTATGGCTCTCACTGTCATAGCTTTCTGTATGGGAAAACGTTTTTACAGGTACAGGAGGACAGAAGGAAACCCTTTAACACCATTTTTACAGGTCTTAATTGCAGCAATAAGGAAAAGGAATCTGTCTTGTCCTTCAAATCCTGCTTTATTGCATGAGGTCCCAGAGTCAGAGAGCTCCCAAGGAAGGCTTCTGAGCCACACTAACAGGCTCAGGTATCTATCACACATGGACTTTGTCAGATTGAGATTAATACTTTTTATTGATAGAATTTAATGGAATAAAAAATGTAAAGATCTTTTACAATATCATCCAATCACAAATTATCATATATGATAAGTTTATTGATTTTTATAATAACTATCTTAAAAATTAATCTAAACATGATTTTCATTGGTTTATAGTATAAAAACCTTTAAACTAACAGTGCATGCCTATGTTGTCAAAAAAAAATTAAAAAAATTAGTGCTTGCCTATTAAATTCATTAATTGAAATTAATGCAAATCAATTCAATGAATAGGTTTCTTGACAAGGCTGCAATAATTGAAGAGAAACGTGCTGAGCAGAAGGACAATCCATGGAGATTAGCAACAGTGACAAGAGTGGAGGAAACAAAACTTGTTCTAAATGTAGTTCCCATATGGCTAACTTCATTAACAGTTGGAGTAAGCCTGGCACAGGGCCAGACACCCTTTGTCAAACAAGCAGCCGCTACCAACTTAAAGATAGGCGACAATTTCAAAATACCACCAGCTTCCATGGCCTCTGTTGCAGCAGTTGGTACGTTAATAACTGTCCCAATATATGATAGGATTATTGTTCCAATTCTGAGGAAAGTCACTGGTAATGAAAGAGGCATCAGCATCCTTAGGAGGATTGGCATTGGCATGACAATATACGTCATAGTCATGGTTGTTGCTGCCTTAGTAGAAGAAAAGAGACTAAGAATGGCTACACATGAAGTACTCACTGTAGGGGAAACTAGGCATGAGACTATGAGTGTGGTGTGGTTGATACCCCAAAACTTGATTATTGGCATTGGAGATGCATTTTCTCTAGTTGGTTTGCAAGAGTATTTCTATGACCAAGTTCCAGACTCAATCAGAAGCGTAGGATTGGCTTTGTATCTTAGTGTGATTGGAGTAGGATTTTTCTTAAGCAGCTTTCTAATCATCATTGTGGACCATGTCACGGGGAAAACTGGAAAGAGTTGGATTGGGAAGGACATCAATTCAAGTCGTTTGGATAGGTATTATTGGATGTTGGCTGTCATAAATGCTTTGGTTTTGTGTGTCTTTCTCTTTGTGACAAAAAGGTACACTTATAAGACTGTACAAAGGAGAGCTTTGGAAACTGATTGTTGTAAGAGTGATGGGGTGGAGGTGGTGGCTTGATGAGAGCTACTAAGTTGTACCTCTCACTGCTATATCTTCAGCTGAACCAAATGTTTAATGTTTTGTTTCCCTTATATTTTCTGGAATTTGAATTGTAAGTTATTGTCACAGATTACCCAAAGTATGGCTAACTAATGTAGTCTTTGACTTAGTTTAATTACTCAATCGATTTTTTCATCAATTACTATAACTATGTACTTTATTTTCTCTAAAATACATTTTTTTTTCATTTTATAGGAGTAGTTTTGTTTATCTTATTCTTTATTAGAGTTCTTATTTTTTTATTATATCAATGATATCATTTAATTGATTGTTGGTATGAGTGGTACTAGACTCGGTCCCCTTAAGCAAGTCTTGGGTTTGAGCTGGTGAATACTCTGCACCAATGTTATGGAGATCAAAAAAATTTAATCAACAATCAAATACTTTATCTATTAAGTTATTTAATTGGATTACATGTAACATTAAACTAAATCCTTAAAGGATACCTGTAGTTTCGTAAATTTTTTTTACAAATTATTCTAAATATAGTTTTAAAATAATTATTATAAAAATCAATAATCGTACCATAAATGATAGTATATAATTATGAGAGTGTAAAATTAATACATTCTAATTAAATTATTAAATTCTAAAAGAATACGTGATTTATATAAATTATGTGATTTAATTTAGTGATGTCCAAATAGGTTTGGCTTATTTGGTCAGCCCGTATAATCCACCAAGTCAAATTGTGGGTTGGATTGACCCGTTAGATTAACTCCTTTTTTGTATTATATTTTTGTATCCTCACGGAATTTTATAGCTTATGAACTAAATTAAAGTTCACTCTTTAAAGTGGATGAATAATTTAATATAGTTTGATTTTTTTTTGTTTAAAATTGTGAAACCCTATGAAGGAAATTTTTTGTAGTAATTAGAATTTAAAACAAATAAACATTGTAGCTTAAAGTTTATGATAATCTCTTAAATATCAATCATTAAGTTAGTTCCTTAATTTACTAGTTTTAATGTTTTATAATATTTTTCTCTTTTTAAATATATTTTTTACAAGTCTTTTTAATTGTATTTGATCACAAAATTTAGAGAAAATTAAGATGAAAAATAATGATTGCAAATTTTATAATCTTTTTTAAGAGAAATGCTAGCAACACACTCTCTATCACACTCTTTTGAACACACTCTCCATGATTGGTTAAAATTGATTGGAAATCACAAATTTTATGGGTCCCACTTGTTATTTAATGACTCTCTCCTGATTTTGTAGTTTTCGATCAATTCCAACCAATGATAGAGTGTGTATTGGGAAGAGTGTGTTAGAGAGTGTGTTGCTAGCACTCCTCCTTTTTTAATATTTTGGCGGATCAACTCAACGCAATCCATCAAATCTATCCCGAATTGTGTTGGGTTGGATTTTTTTTTTGAAAACGGGTTGGAATTTTGGACACAATGCAAATATGGATCCAACTTAACTCAGTTCGTTTTTTGACGGATTAAGAATGGATTAAATTGGATTAGTCCGTTTGACATCTCAAATTAATTAATTGGGAGGAAGAACATACGGTGCATCCACTTGGAGAGAGACATGGGAATCTCTAGTAATACAAGCCACAATATTTTAATGCAACTAAGTGTAAAAGTCGTAGTGTTAAACTGTGAAGCACCTCACTATACCAATGTTACCTGTTTTAGTTGCCCCGACTCTTTGCTATTTACAAAAGGCCACATATTTGATTGTACATTTTGGTGAAAAATATGGGCACCCATTGATCCAAATCAAAAGTTATTTTTGGGGTAATTTTTTTAATGTACACTAAATTATTTTCTTCCTATAATAAGAGACTAATTCATTTTGAGTTAACAGTTTCCAAGTTAAAAATCTTGAAAATCGTTAACTCAAAACAAAACAGTCTCTTATTATAAAAAAAAAAAATATTTAGCGTACATTAAAAAAAATTACTCAAAAAAATTACCTAAAAATATATATTTTTTCTATAAATATAAAATTGTATTAAAAAAATTATATAAATACATCATTTTATGACATTTTATATTTATTAACTTGTTTATCAAACACTTATAATACAATATGCTAATATTTGATAAGTTTTTGCTTTCAGTTGACTTTTCAATTAATTAATAGTTATTTATATTAAACATAGCCTCAAAAATAGAGTATTAGATCTTAGACTTCATCAATAGATCCTTAAAGGCTTAAACTATTTAAAATTCTTAAATAAATCACTATACTTTAAAGTTTAGGGTGTGGAAAATTTTCAAATTAATAAATCGTTAAATTATTTAAAATTTTTCAAAAATGCCTTAGTTTACTGTCTACTTACGGAAACATAATTTTAAAAATCAATTATAAATAATTTATAAGTTTAGAGACTTAATATAAAAATCTATATAAATTTTTTCAAACAATTTAAAGACCTATTAATTAATTTAACCTTTAAGAGATCATGAATATGCTTCAAAAATTGAGAGAATTTTAGGTAACAAATGCAAAATCGAGGACAAATTACTTAATTTACTTTTGTTTTGTTAATATAAATTTTTTCAAACAATTTAAAGACCTATTAATTAATTTAACCTTTAAGAGATCATGAATATGCTTCAAAAATTGAGAGAATTTTAGGTAACAAATGCAAAATCGAGGACAAATTACTTAATTTACTTTTGTTTTGTTATTTTATTGTAAGTATTTTTTTTAACCTTTATAAAAGCATGTCTAGTACTGGTCATTGAGCAAGAAAAAAAAAAGGAAAAAATAGTGTATGCACTAATGGTGTAAATGACTTTTACAGTCATTCAATAAAAAATTATGCACAAAAAAATTGTTATATATAATAAGTTTATTAACTTTTATAATAACTATATTAAATGTTATCATACCTTTTATGATTTTTAATTGATTGAGAGTGTAAAACTTTTTATATAAGATGTTGGAACAATCTTTATAGGCTGGTACTCCAACCTAAAGATTGTTGGAACAAATTGGTGGTAATGGCTCCGCAACAATGAAGAAGTACCAAAGAAGAAACCATTGACGGTAATGATCCTGCAAGAAAGAAGAAACAACAAAGAAAGGCGCAATTCTCCAAGGCGTGTGTAAAACACTAACCTTTAGGTTCGATTCGCCCCCACCAATCTCTATAGAATTGGATGCAATAGGGCATCTTGGCGAATCCCCTTCAGGATACAATGGAGTCCGTTGACATGGTTTGCACACCCACATCAACCGTATCTTCAATGGCAGTTTACAGAATAATAGTTTCCTTAATTCTCTCTGCGCACAAGGGAAGAAAGGAAATGATTTGGATACAGAGAATTTGGTGATTTCTATGTTTGTTGTTATATTTTTTTTTGTCATCTTTTTCTGCATGTAGATTGGTTCTATTTATAGACCATCTCATGTCTTTTAGTGAAGAGATTTAACCTTTCAAAGAGACACATCTCATGACCCTTGGTGAAGAGTCCTATCTCATGACCCTTAGTGAAGAGTCACATCTCGTGACTCTTGACGAAGAGTCTCATCTCATGTCTCTTGAAGAAGAGTCGTATCTATTCATACTTACACATTTATATGAATAGACACATAACTTCATGAAAGGGTACAACCTTTCATTAATTTTGAAAATCTCTCACAATCTCCCACCATTTTCAAAATATATCCAAATCCCGTTATTCCGGAAATCACATGGTTTCAGATAAAGGTATCTCGCGATTTGAACCTTTACTTAGTAAGTCATGGGTTTCACTCATCCCGAATATTATGGTAGACAAGCTTTGAACCAAATAATCATTAGAACAAGCGTGCATAACTTACACATGCAATCTCGGTACCATTGAACGAATTGTTAAAGTGACACATTTGATAAGGCCTTGTGTCATGTATCCTTTTCATGAGAGCTTTAAGAGTCAACCCCTTAACTCCAAGAAGCGGCCACACTTCACTCCCATATAGGTAGACTTTATCAGAAGTGCCCCATAAATAAACACTCCAGCATATACATGCTATAAGTCCATTAAGAACAAATGTTCAACCTTCCCCTTTTATTTACTTTATGGTCCAAGTACTTTTAAAACCTTTGGGATGTATCTATTATTGTTAAGTACTTGCAATCATTCTAATAATGTACTTTCACCATTGAACTCAAGACTTGATGCTACTCAAGCGTGAGTTGGGTTTCCATCATTGGTGATCAATTAGATATGGGCTTGCATATCATCCCTAATGGTGTTTTACACATCATATCCCTTGTCAATCCTTTCGTCAAAGGATTTTCAAGATTTCTTTATGCTTTCATAAAGACTATGGATATCATTCCATTTGCAATTAGATCCTTCACATAGCTATGTTTAAGTCCAATGTCTTTGGACTTTCCATTATTATCAAAATAGAAGTACAAAAGAGTCTCAAGTAAGTGCACAAATCATGTTCATTGGTTAACCAAACAACTAAAACAACAAACATACAAATAGAGAATCAAGAAGATGAAAGTATAAAATTTTTTGTACACAGTACGTACTTAATATCTCTCACCACGGGCAACCAATCAACGATCTAACCGTTCAGATTTAAGAATCATGTATCTTGAATCGGATCAAAAAATTCCAGCCCAATCCAACGGTTAACAAAGTCATAAATGCAATTTTACTGTGACTGCCCTGTGAAACTACGAGAATAGCAAAATCTCGCTTCCTTTTCTTAGACAAATTACCCCCATGTACTTTCCTCAATTACATACACATTTTATTGAACATATAAATCCTTAGTACCATTTTATTATGATACTCTTCTTCAAAACGAAGGTGATTGCCTCAATTGTTCAAGAAAAGAATCATCTTTTAGATGTTTTAGACTTTTTAAAGTCTTTCCATGAGGAAGGTACTTTGTCAATGGTTGAAGATACATTCATATACTTTCATCTATATGCATATTATTTTTGTTTGTAGATACTAATAATACATTCAATATCATGCATTTGTTTCAAGAGAGGCATACTATCAATCATCTTATAATTATAAAAACAATTAACAAGAAACTTCTTACTTGTTATGTCTCCCATCATGTACCTTAATCTAGAGTTTTGACACATATCAAATAAATTGTCACACATACCATTTAAATTGTGTCTCATGCAAATATAGTCATCATTGTCCCTCTTGTTTTCTAACAGGTTTTAGCAATGATCTCATCTTCCCTATTTGTTAGTCTTAGGGTGTTCAAGACATGCATCACCTTTAAAGTAGTACGAAGGAACTCTATCTTCATTTGCCAATGCACAAACTTTTCACCATCAAATCTCTCAAGTTTGACAATATTAAGCCATCTTCTTCAAAGTTGCAACCATTGTTGTCATAAGCAAAATCGAACCTAAAGATTGTTGGAACAATCTTTATAGGCTGGTACTCCAACCTAAAGATTGTTGGAACAAATTGGTGGTAATGGCTCCGCAACAATGAAGAAGTACCAAAGAAGAAACCATTGACGGTAATGATCCCGCAAGAATGAAGAAACAACAAAGAAAGATGCAATTCTCCAAGACGTGTGTAAAACACTAACCTTTAGGTTCGATTCGCCCCCACCAATCTTTACAGAATTGGATGCAATATGGTGTCTTGGCGAATCCCCTTCAGGATACAATGGAGTCCATTGACATGGTTTGCACACCCATATCAACCGTATCTTCAATGGCAGTTTACAGAATAATAGTTTCCTTAATTCTCTCTGCGCACAAGGGAAGAAAGGAAATGATTTGGATACAGAGAATTTGGTGATTTCTATGTTTGTTGTTATATTTTTTTTTGTCGTCTTTTTCTGCATGTAGATTGGTTCTATTTATAGACCATCTCATGTCTTTTAGTGAAGAGATTTAACCTTTCAAAGAGACACATCTCATGACCCTTGGTGAAGAGTCCCATCTCATGATCCTTAGTGAAGAGTCACATCTCGTGACTCTTGACGAATAGTCTCATCTCATGTCTCTTGAAGAAGAGTCGTATCTATTCATACTTACACATTTATATGAATAGACACATAACTTCATGAAAGGGTACAACCTTTCATTAATTTTGAAAATCTCTCACATAAGAGTGCATAGAAATTAAACTCAAAAAGTGTTTAGCGTTTTATTTGGTTGAAATAATGATATATTTATGTCAGTGATAATTGCCTAATATTACTATATTTTGTAGTGATTTTGTGGGCAATTAGTTGATATTTTCCATGCTTTTGAGCTTTGTTTATCTTCATTTTAGTTGAGTTTTAATAAAAGTTTAGTTTAGTTAGGAATTTCTTGTTTTTACCCTTTTATGCTTGATCTTGGGTTGTTTTCTTGTGTCT
Source organism: Pueraria montana var. lobata (assembly GCA_026413185.1). Taxonomy (NCBI): domain Eukaryota; kingdom Viridiplantae; phylum Streptophyta; class Magnoliopsida; order Fabales; family Fabaceae; genus Pueraria; species Pueraria montana. The sequence goes on along the minus strand of CM048655.1, from coordinate 59,974,893 downwards.
TTAGGAACTTATGTGAAGCTTAGAGTAAGCAATGGGATGTTCCGTGAGAGATTTGATGCGTTGAAGATCATTTGGGCTAAAGTTTAGAGCTTTGGAAGTCTTGCGGAGGCAAAAAGAGCATTTTTGGAAGTCCTGGGAGCTTTGCACACCTGTGCAAACCAAATCACATGCCTGTGCAAGTGCCTGTGCAAGTTTTTAAAGTGTCTGAGAGCGTTGCACACCCGTGCACTCGGAGTGCACACCTGTGCATCGAGCTCTGCGAGATTTATCTCTATTTTTCTGTTTTGATCTCTTTTGGGCTTAAACCCTTGTTGGCCCATAGCTTTAAATAGGGTTTTTCTGTTCTAGCCTAGGCATCAAAAATACTTCGTACGTGAAAGAAACAAGAGGTCCGAGACGGGAGCTTAATGCGTTTGGCTTTCTCCATTCTTTCTCTATCTCTTGCTTCTTCCCTTATGGCTATGCGTAGCTAAGTTCTCTTTTCGTTGGGGTTTAATGTAGGTGGACCTAATTTCATGTAATTACACTCTTCTCTTTATTCAATTTTAGTATTGTTATTGTTCTTCTTCTACTCTTAATGCTTGTGTTTGGCCTGATCAACCAATTGCATGATTCTATGATTTCAATTGTAATTGGGAAATTCTTTTGAATTGCGAACTCAAGAAGACAACCAATCGTTTTTATGCCTAGGGATAGGGTAAAGAGGATTGGTCATCACTAAAACCCTTTTTCTTAATGCAAATACCTTGGTTACACTAATTCAAGGGATTGATAGTGCAATCAAGGGATTTAGGCTCTTTTGCTTAAGGAATTAAGATTTGAGTAATTTTGTGGGTTGATGATAACTAAAATTTAATTGAATAAGATTGAGTTGTGATTGCATGTTAGGAAGTCCAACGAAGTTAAACCCCGGCGATTTATTTTAATTGATTTAAACACATTTTCTGCGCACACCAAGTGTTCGCTAATTTTCTAAAACCAAATTTCTTTTATTCTTCTCTTCTAATTTTTATGCACTTGTCTTTATATTTGGTTACTAAATTATTCTCAATTTCGTAGTCTATAAAATTTACTTTTAATTACCCAATTATCGTACAAGTCCCTGTGGATACGATACTTTACTTACCCTTTGTTACTTGAACGATTTGGTACACTTGCCAAAAATCGCAACAAGTTTCTGGCGCCGTTGCCGGGGACTTGTGTCTCGGTAATTGGGCAAATTTTTAGTATATTTTGTGGGCTTTAAACATTCTTTTATTCTTTCGCATTTTATTTTTAATTTTTTTTCTTCTTCCTTATCCGGTGCTAACGGTCTTTCTAGTTGCTCTAATTGTTTGTGATTTTGTGCATGCTAGGTACTATTGGTACAAGGAGCAAGACTAATCCTCAAGAGCTCCGTTTCATTCCAGAGATTGAGAAGACTGCTAGGCTGATTAGCGGTCAAACTAAAAGAGCAAAGCAACTAGCGAAGCAGTTGACATTGGAAGAGAGTTCTTCCAATCCTCACTCACTTTCCGAACATTCTTCTAGTTCAGAGGAGGAAGACATGGCAGAAGAAGAGCAACCTGCCAGGAGAACTCTTGCGGATCATATCAACAATAATGGTCCAAGAGTGTTCTCTAGTATTGCCAGGCCAAGGAACACCAATCGCATAGTTGAAGCTAAACCAGCATTGCTCACACTTCTCAGTCAACATGCCTTTGCTGGTTTAGAGAATGAAGACCCCTACAACCATTTGACCACCTTTTATGATCTGTGCGGCACAGCAGGGGTAGCCCAAAATGAAGAGGAAAGCCTGTATATGAGGGTATTCCGTTTCTCCCTCATAGGAAATGCATTGAAGTGGCTCACCAACCTTCCATCTCAGAGTCTTTCCACTTGGACTGAAGTGGAAAGAAAGTTCTTGGATCGATTTTTCCCTGAAGTGAAGAAAAGCCAAGCAAAGATTGACATATTGGGCTTCCGCCAAAGGAATGATGAGTCACTCCATGAAACTTGGGAGATATACAAGACTCTTTTGATGAAGTGCCCCAACCATGGGATTGGACAGGTTGATAAACTCTATATTTTCCTTGGGGGTCTGAAGGGGCAAACAAAGGTGATGCTTGATGCTGCAGCTGCTGGAGGAGTGATAAAAAATAAGTCACTGGATGAAGCCATAGAGTTGATTGAAAACATGGCAGCCAGTGATTTTGAAGCTCAACATGATAGAGCTCCGAGAAGAGGAGTAATGGAGCTCAACTCTCAAGATGCTATTCTAGCCCAGGTGGAAGCACTCAAGGTGCAAGTGTCCAATCTTCCCCAACAGTTAATGAAAGCTTCCTCTTCTCAATCACATCACCTAGTGCTTAGTTGTGAAATTTGTGGGGGTAATCATCATGTAAAGCACTGCCCTTATACTTCCAGCACACAAGAGGAAGAGGTGAATTATATGGGGAGACAGAACAACTATGGCCAAGGGAAGCAGAATTTCTACGGTAACAACTCTAACCGTAGTGGCTTTCAGACTCATCCTGTCTTTGATAAAGGAGTTGATGAAAGATCTTCCCAACAAAAGCCCAACCTCTATGACCGCACGACGAAGTTGGAAGAGACTCTCACGGATTTTATGCAAGTCTCTATTTCTAATCAAAAGAGCACTGATGCCTCTCTTAGAAACTTAGAGACTCAAGTTGGGCAGCTTGCAAAACAGGTGGCGGAATTGGCAGAGTTCACTAAGAGTGGCTTTTCAGCCAACACTCAGACCAATCCCAAGGCTAACTGCAGTGCAATCTTTGCAATTAATGGGTCAGAGTGTGACATGGTGAATGGAGATGATGAAGTAGTGGAGGAAGTTGAAGTGAAGAAGGTTGGAGTTCAAAGCACAGACGGGGACTCAAAGATGAAGTGGGCTAGAGCTCGGAAAGCCAAGGAAGAAAAGTTAAGAGCCAAAGCCCCTCTCACTACAAAGCTCCCTTATCCTAAAGCACCAACAAAAATTGATAAGGAGAGACATTTTGCTCGATTCTTAGACATTCTCAAACAACTCTACATCAACATCCCATTCTCAGAAGCATTGAAGCAAATTCCAATCTATGCCAAATTCTTGAAGGACTTCTTGACAAGAAAAAAGAAGTTCATTGAAAAGGATACCATTGAGTTGGAAGCGGAGTGTAGTGCTATAATTCAGAAGACATTGCTTGCCAAACATAAGGACCCTGGGAGCTTTACTATTCCCATCACCATTGGAAACCTTTCTGTTGATAGAGCGTTGCTTGATTTGGGGGCGAGCATCAACCTGATGCCCCTATCTATGCTAAAGAAAGTTGGAGATGTAGAGGTAAAGCCAACTCGCATGACATTACAGCTTGCTGATCGCTCCATTATATACCCTCATGGGGTGGTGGAAAACATGTTGGCGAAGGTCGACAAATTCACAATTCCCGCTGATTTTGTTGTCATGGACATGGCGGAGGATTCACATATTCCCATCATCTTGGGACGACCTTTTATGAAGACTGTTGATGCTCTAATTGATGTTGGCAAAGGAGAGTTTAAGCTTAAAGTGCAAGATGAAGAGGTGACTTTCAATGTCTGTGACTCTGTGAGCCCCCCAAGGGGTTGGGGTTGACACAACCATTCATCTTAGTGACCCCTGAGGTCACTCATCCGTCAAGCTAGTGACGTTAAAGAAGTGCTTACTGGGAGGCAACCCAGCTTTCCCTCTTTACTCTCTAAATTTTATCTTTATTTTCCCTGTTCTCGCTTGTTCTATTTTACGTTTGGGTGTTTCTTTTGTGTTGTTTCAGGTTGCTTTACATAGGATGAAAATATTGGAAAAGCAAAAAAAAAAAACAAAATGACGCGAGTTGCACAACCGTGCAACCAGAGCGCACACCTGTGCATCTTGCGCTGGTGAAGGATCAATTTTTCGACGCAAGTTGCACAACCGTGCAATCCGAGTGCACACCTGTGCATATTGCGCTGATGGAAATACAAGAAAATGACGCGAGTTGCACAGCCGTGCAATCCGAGTGCACACCCGCGCATCTTGCGTCGATGAAGACTTAAGAGGAGACTCAATTTGGCGAAAGTTGCACAACTGTGCATCCCTTTTGCACACCCTGTGCAATCCTATCTCTATTGGGGTTTGAACAAATGTGCACAGCCTGTGCAACCCATTGCACACTCTCTTCATCTTCTTCTTCTCCAACCCTTCTCCTCCCCCAAACACCATAACCACCACCACAAACACCAAATCCACCACCATAAACCCACCATAACCATCACAGCCCCAATCCGAGAGAGTGCCCTCTTTCTCTCTTCTCCCCGCACGCCCCAACCACGCGCCCCTCGCGCCGCTACTGAGCGCCCTGTGCGCGCGACCCACCGCGCGCGAACCAGACATGTCCTGCTCGCATCTCTCTCTCTCCGCGCACCCGCGCGCAGCCACCGCGCCCCCGACCACCATTCTTCTTCTCCTTCGCGCCACCAACGCGTCCCGTTCGCACTGCTCCTCCACGTGAACCCAGAACGCGCGACCAACATTGCAAGAACAATGTGCCACGCTGTCAACAGCATCCTTGCGCGCGCGCACACAGCTGTGGTCCAGATCTGCGCTCCCCGCACATGATAGCACTACCTTGAACATCCAAGGACCAGATTTGAGCTAGCCAACCCTCTCCGCAATGACACATCCTCTGGCCCATGTGGATTGGCCATTCAAAGCTGGGGACCAGCAATTCTTGGCCAGGGGGGTGAGGATGAACCTGATGATGAGCAGTGAGGTAAGTCCTTCTTCTCATTCTTTTCTTTTACCAATTTTTCTTGAATTTAGTTTTGAGAAATAATGATGTGGTTTGTGTATTTATTGGCTTGTCCCATTGAGCATGAATTGAATGATGATTTTTACAAATTGATGTTGATTTGAGACATGTTTTGTGGTTGCATTCCTGGTCATTAGTGATTGGTTCAAATTGTGGTTGATTTGTTTGACATGTTGCATATACACCCTTGTTTCTTGATGAGACCAACCACGGTGAGAAGTAACTGAATGAAATCGAGTGACACCGTTGATACCAACATATGGTTTTGCTTGAATCTCTTGAATCTTGTTGCTTACATGTTGCTTGGAAGTGATCAAGGCCATCTTTGCTATTTTAACCATTGGCCTTTCTAGCTTACCTTTCATAATAAAATCCCTTGCACCCATCTTTGAGCCAAACAGAAAATTCTTGATGCATGTATGAACCTTTAGCCAAAATGAAAAACAATTACTTTCCCAATCTTAGGAATAGGAGAACAATTAAGAGATGAAGTCTTGCATTAAGTTTGGGGTGTCTTGCTAGACACCCAAAAACAAATGAAAAGGTGCTCCAAGGGACTTGAGCTGTAAAAAAAAAAAAAAATTCAGAATCAGAAAGTGTTACTCACCCGTATCCCATAGCATTAATGTTCTCAAAAAAAAAAAAGAAAAAGAGAAAAGAAAAGAAAAATATGCAAAGGAATAAAGTGGGAGTTGGGTGGAGCTTAATAATTGGGTTGGGTTATTGAAAGAACTTGGGGCACGAATTATGTGTTTGTTGAGCTAAGATTGAGTTCTCTCTCTTTGTTCTCATATTCTCTAAAGATATTTGATCCCAAGAAAAACCATTGTTGTTTGTTAGCCCAGCCACATTACAAGCTCAAAAAGTCCTTAGTGATCCTTGATGGCATGTTTGTGACATTGTACTTTGGGAGATGAAAAGCAAAACTGATATATGTGGTGTTGACATGTGATAGAGTGATACACTCACCTTGTTTTGTGTGCTTGAGAGATGCAGTTGTGAGGACCAAGGAACGTGGGTTGTTGATTGCAATTGTGTTATTCATGTTGATTCCTTTATGAACTGTTTCATAGATGCTTTGTGTGGGCACCACAACTTGTCTTGGATTGAGATTAGCAAACTGAACTTGTGAGAAATAAAGCATGCTAAGTGGTGATGAGTCTGTGAATACTTGAGTCATGTCTTGTTAATTTTTATTAGGAATTGAATCTAGGTTGTTTTAATGTCTTTTTGTTCTATGCCTTGTTTTGTTGCGCGAGGATGAGCAAAGTTCTAAGTTTGGGGTGTTGATAATTGCCTAATATTACTATATTTTGTAGTGATTTTGTGGGCAATTAGTTGATATTTTCCATGCTTTTGAGCTTTGTTTATCTTCATTTTAGTTGAGTTTTAATAAAAGTTTAGTTTAGTTAGGAATTTCTTGTTTTTACCCTTTTATGCTTGATCTTGGGTTGTTTTCTTGTGTCTTTAGGAACTTATGTGAAGCTTAGAGTAAGCAATGGGATGTTCCGTGAGAGATTTGATGCGTTGAAGATCATTTGGGCTAAAGTTTAGAGCTTTGGAAGTCTTGCGGAGGCAAAAAGAGCATTTTTGGAAGTCCTGGGAGCTTTGCACACCTGTGCAAACCAAATCACATGCCTGTGCAAGTGCCTGTGCAAGTTTTTAAAGTGTCTGAGAGCGTTGCACACCCGTGCACTCGGAGTGCACACCTGTGCATCGAGCTCTGCGAGATTTATCTCTATTTTTCTGTTTTGATCTCTTTTGGGCTTAAACCCTTGTTGGCCCATAGCTTTAAATAGGGTTTTTCTGTTCTAGCCTAGGCATCAAAAATACTTCGTACGTGAAAGAAACAAGAGGTCCGAGACGGGAGCTTAATGCGTTTGGCTTTCTCCATTCTTTCTCTATCTCTTGCTTCTTCCCTTATGGCTATGCGTAGCTAAGTTCTCTTTTCGTTGGGGTTTAATGTAGGTGGACCTAATTTCATGTAATTACACTCTTCTCTTTATTCAATTTTAGTATTGTTATTGTTCTTCTTCTACTCTTAATGCTTGTGTTTGGCCTGATCAACCAATTGCATGATTCTATGATTTCAATTGTAATTGGGAAATTCTTTTGAATTGCGAACTCAAGAAGACAACCAATCGTTTTTATGCCTAGGGATAGGGTAAAGAGGATTGGTCATCACTAAAACCCTTTTTCTTAATGCAAATACCTTGGTTACACTAATTCAAGGGATTGATAGTGCAATCAAGGGATTTAGGCTCTTTTGCTTAAGGAATTAAGATTTGAGTAATTTTGTGGGTTGATGATAACTAAAATTTAATTGAATAAGATTGAGTTGTGATTGCATGTTAGGAAGTCCAACGAAGTTAAACCCCGGCGATTTATTTTAATTGATTTAAACACATTTTCTGCGCACACCAAGTGTTCGCTAATTTTCTAAAACCAAATTTCTTTTATTCTTCTCTTCTAATTTTTATGCACTTGTCTTTATATTTGGTTACTAAATTATTCTCAATTTCGTAGTCTATAAAATTTACTTTTAATTACCCAATTATCGTACAAGTCCCTGTGGATACGATACTTTACTTACCCTTTGTTACTTGAACGATTTGGTACACTTGCCAAAAATCGCAACAGTCAGCCTTTGTCTCCTGTCAAAAAAAAAAATGTCAGCCTTTGTCTATCGAATTCTGCGGTAGAGATTGTCACTTGAATGAACAAATCAGCAGCTCACTCTGTGTCTCTCAGGAAGAGTTTGATTATAAAAAATTACACTTCATTATATTGCAGGATCTCTTTCAACAAACTGATAGTGCATAACCAAGCGAAGGTAAGAATTTTCATATTCAAGTGTCATTGATGTGACCACCAACCACAAATATCACATTCTTATTTCCTTTGTCTGTGTAGCAAACCCTCTTGGCATTGTAAAAATAGAGCAAGAAATGGAGAAGAGGAAGCAAGGTAGAAGTGAGGAAGAGAAATGGGTGCATGATGCATCTGTGGATTATAAAGGAAGACTTCCTTTCCGTGCTTCTACTGGTGTATGGAAAGCTTCTCTTTTTGTTCTTAGTAAGAGATTTACAAGAATTTTTGTGCATCATCATTTTATTTTGAGTGTGCAACAACAAACTAAAAAAATTAAGCAATGGTTCTTAGTTAATTTTTAACCTTCATTATCAATAAAAATTATTAAAATGTGTTCAAGCATGTCAAATACTAACAACTACCAACTCTTTAAAAGATTTAAATTGTTAATGGCTATTGGCTAGCCATATATGCCTCATAAACAATTCAAAGAGGAAGTTTGAATTCCTGCTAAAAAAGTTGTCCATATTTAGTGATTCGAATAAAATTGCCTATAAGGAAGAGTGCTTGTAGAAAACAAAAACAAAATAAAAAAGGACAAATTCATCAACCAATTTTTAGTAAAAAAGAAAAAAGGTTTTCATTCAGTGTCACAGTAGGCAGTAGAAACTGCCAAATGAGCTTCAAATTAAAGGTGCATTACATTCTAAAACTAAAGAAAATCACTCCACACAAATTTGGCAAAAATTAAACTGTCTTCTTATTTATTGGTGTTTGGGAGTAGTCATAAATTAAATTGTATAATAGATGTGTTTAATTAACACGAGCTTAACTCTGTGATTCTGTTTCAATATATGGAGCAGTAATTGAATTTAGTGAAAGGATAAGCCACTTTGCGATGTTCTCTAATCTTATCACGTACCTGACTAAAGTGATCCATCAAGACCTCAGTACAGCTGCCAAGAGTGTAAACTACTGGGTAGGAACAACCACCTTGATGCCTCTGGTTGGGGGATTTGTTGCTGATGCCTACACTGGTCGATTTCATATGGTCATATTTTCTTCCCTCGTATACTTAATGGTAAATCCAATTGTTTTTTTTAATCAATGTACAACATGTTTTTATTATAACTTAATAATGTGTGCTTTTACACTTCATATATCCTGTCTTTGATCAATTTGAGACTCCTTTATCTTGGCAATAAATTTCAATTTCTTTGTTTACACTTCAAATGCAAGCTCTCACATATATTGTTTCCATGAAAAATAAGCCTAATTTTTACTTGTTAAACTAGGGATTAAGCCTCTTGACCATGTCCCAATTCATCCCAAGTCTAAAGCCGAGCAGCAATAATCAGCCTAGGGTGGTTCATGAAGTGGCTTTCTTCCTTGCCATTTACTGTATCTCCTTGGGCACTGGGGGACACAAACCATGCTTGGAAAGCTTTGGAGCTGATCAATTTGACGATGATCACCGGGAAGAAAGGAAGAAGAAGATGTCTTTTTTCAACTGGTGGAGCTTTACTGTGTGCTTTGCAATGCTGCTTGGTGCAACAATAGTTGTTTATGTTCAAGACTTTGTCAGTTGGGGAGCTGATAGTCTTATCCTCACTATTCTCATGGCTCTCACTACCATAGCTTTCTATGCAGGGAGGCCTGTTTATAGGTACAAGCACCCGGCAGGAAACCCTTTTAGGCCAATTTTACAGGTTTTAGTTGCAGCAATAAGGAAAAGGAATTTCTCTTGTCCTTCAAATCCTGCTCTTTTGTATGAAGTCCCAGAGTCAGAGAAGTCCCAAGGAAGGCTTCTGAGCCATACTAGCAGGCTCAGGTATCACACATGGACCTTGCCAGATTGAGACTAATATTTTTAGGACAATACTTAAATGCAGTTATTTAGATGCTTTTGGTATTGCTTTCCAATCAGAATTAGAGTTTCACGTCAATAATATGCATAACAAGGTTTAAATTAAAAGTCCGCATAGGTTATTGATGTGAAACTCTAATTTTAATTGGAGAACACTTCCTAAAGAATTACATCCAAGTTTTGTCCTATTTTGATTGTTAGAATTCAATGGAATGTATCTATTTTTTTAATGATTGTTAATTTAGTAAGGAAGATAGACTCGAACCAGCCTAGTACCTACTAATATTCAATGAAATTAATACTCATGAATTCAATGAATAGGTTTCTTGACAAGGCTGCAATAATTGAAGAGAAATATGTTGAGCAGAAAGATAACGCATGGAGATTAGCAACAGTGACAAGAGTGGAGGAGACAAAACTTGTTCTAAATGTAGTTCCCATATGGCTAACTTCATTAACAGCTGGAGTATGCTGGGCACAAGCCTCGACACTTTTTGTCAAACAAGCAACTGCTATGAACTTGAAGATAAGCGACAGTTTCACAATGCCACCAGCTTCCCTTGTTTCTGTTGCAGCAATTGGTGTCTTAATATCTCTCCCAATATACGATAGGATTATTGTTCCAATTCCGAGGAAAGTCACAGGCAATGAAAGAGGCATCAGCATCCTAAGGAGGATTGGCATTGGCTTGACATTCTCAGTCATACTCATGGTGGTTGCTGCCTTAGTAGAAACAAAGAGACTAAGAATGGTTGGACAAAGGACTATGAGTGTGTCCTGGTTGATACCCCAATACTTGATACTTGGCATTGGAAATTCATTTTCTCTAGTTGGGTTGCAAGAGTATTTCTATGACCAAGTTCCTGACTCAATGAGAAGCTTAGGAATGGCTTTGTATCTTAGTGTAACTGGAGTGGGAAACTTCTTAAGCAGCTTTCTAATCATGATTGTGGACCATGTCACAGGGAAAAGTTTTGAAGACTGCAATTTAAATTTAGCTTTGATTGTAAAATTAGTGAACTGCTTTGTAGATTTAGAAGAGCTACCTGAGGAATATAAACAACTTAATGGTTGTTTAAGAGATATATTAGCGGATAAATAGGTATACCCAAAATAAAATTGTGTCATTGATAATTTGATATAAACTTATTTTTAAGGCTTAAATATGTTTTGAATTTTTAATAAAAAAAAATTTCTACGTTGAATACATGATATATTAAAAATTTTGTTTTGGATTTCAAAACAAAATTAGGTCATTTATCATGAATCAAAAATATATTTAAGTCATTCTAAATAAATAGTGGTGATTTTTGAGCCGTCAGAAATCGTATTTTAAAACTTTTAATTGACACGTTGGCAAAAACCCAAAATAAAGTTTTTAATGTACCACAAAACTAACGCAAAAAAAAATTGTTAAAGACTTAAAACAAAAATTCAGTCATTTATCAAGAATCAAAAATATAATTAAGCCTATTTTAAATTTGATAACAAGGGGAAATTCGTTTTTTCATTATCATATTTACTGTTTAATATGATAATGTTTTTCCTTAAAATTAGAAATTTGTTTTCATGACAGAGATTATGATAAGAAAAAGTAGATCTATTGTTAAACCATCACTTTTTAATTAATGAAAATTGGATTAATAACAGATATTAGTTTAGTGCTATATATATTTTTTGCGACTTGTCCCTACAAATAATTATGGGACAATCTTGATATGATAGTATTTATCCTAAAAAATATAATGCTATATATAAACTGGCACGTACGCGAGAGAACTCATGCGTTTTGTATAACTTTAATTTAAGGTACTATCTTGATACTCTTCTCCCTACCCTTCCTTTCAAAATAATATCTGTAACATAAGAAAAGGATTAAAATTCTCATTCTCTCTACTCAAATAAACGATTGTACGTAGCCTGACCTGATGCATCCAGATGCATTGACTCGAACAAACTTGTAGTAGAAGGATTTTAGTTAGTGGGGTACAGACAATTTAAAAGGATAAACGTTAAGCAGTTTAAGTACTTTTCAATTTATTTTATAATTAAAATTAAAATTTTATCTTGATACGAGAACACTAAACGTGATGCAGGAAATAAGAGTACGAGTTCAGTCATTTTTTGAAACAGAATCAAAACTTTTTCCTTTTATGTGTTTTAAGATTAGATCCTTTATGGTACAAGAAAGAATTAAGTGCTTTGAATTTATGAAAAGAATATGATTTCAATTTGGAAGAAGAAGATAAGGTGCATATATATTGTCAGAAAGAAAGAGACCGGGGAGTATCTTGTAAATCAAGCCACGATATTTTAATTCAACAAGGTGCAAAAGTGTCTGTGCAATTGAAGTTGTGAAGCACCACACTACTCCAAGGTTACTTGCTTTAGTCATCCTGATTCTTCACAATTTACAAAGCCACATTTGATTTACAAAGCCATATGTGCGGCCGTTGATTGAAATCAGAAGTTAGTCCACCTATCTTCTCGTGTATAATTTAGTGTATGTGTGTGGACTAGAGTTTAATAAAATAAAATTTAAATATTTTAATTTTATAAATTTAATTTCAGTTAAAAATGATTTTAAAGTAAAATATCTTATGTTTTTTTTTTAAATATTAAATAACTTTTTAGTTCCTATAAATATTGAGTGTTTTGTTTTACGTCTTTTTTTTCATTTTCATCTCAATTATATATATTTTTATTTTATTATGGTCTTTGTCTTTAGGTTTCTTCGTCAAATCCAACAGAAAAGGAATTATAGGAATCAAAATAGAAAAATAAAAAATTATATGAACCAAAAAATTCAAAAGACCAAAATAAAAACAACTAATATTAAGAGGACAAACACAAAAATAACCTCTTATATATATATATATAACACATGTAAATAAGCAAAACACTCTCTATTTATAGGAACTAAAAAGTTATTTAAATCTTTTGAAAATTATTTATAATCGAAAGAAATGAATTTCGTCATAGATTCATTGAACTGAACGCGCACAAGCCACCTAAGGTTTCTTTTCTTTGGATTAGAATAGATTTCGAAACTAAAATCCCGTTGGTGACCTTTCCTTTGTTTCATCTATTATTTTCTTTTCTTGCTCTCTCTCTTAATTATTTCCAGCGCATTTTGGTTGGACAAATATCATTGCTTATTTACATGTGTGAAATAATGATATATTGATATCATTAATTAACCCATAACATGCTCAGTCAGAAATCAACCAATTTGTACGTAATGTCAGCACACAGTTATATTAAATTCTGCATATAGAGACTGTCACTTGAATATAAACGTATCACTATATTCACTAGCACTCTCTGTATCTCAAGCAAAATTTGATTAACAAAATATACACCTTATTATCTTTCACAAAGCAGACCAACTGAAGTAGCAATTCTCTTTGCTATTCACATTTCAAATGTCACTAACGAGGCTACACCAACAATAGATTTCATATATCCACCTATTTCATTTGTCTATGCAACACATCAAAAGGTGAAGAGACCATTTTAACCTACGTACACCTTCAATTTGTAAGCATGGAGCAGGAAATGGAGAAGGGAAAGCGAGGTAAAAGTGAAGAAAATGAACAAGAGAAATGGGTTCACGATGCATCTGTAGATTATAATGGCAGAGTTCCTCTCCGTGCTTCCACAGGTGTATGGAAAGCTTCGTTTTTTGTCCTTGGTAAGTACTATATATATATATATATATCATCATTTCATTTCAAGTTGGCAACAACAGTTGAAAAAAATTGTCATTTCATTTCATGAATGCCAAATGACCTTTTTAGTCCCTAAACTTATTTTTTTTGTTCACTTTGGTCCTTAAACTTTTAAAAGGTTCATTTTGGTCATCGATGTATTTAAAACGATTCAAATTGGTCCCTGCCGTTACTGAACTGTCACTTCCATTAACAGCCTAAACGGAACAACATAAAAGGTTCAAATTGGTCCTTTAAGTTTTTAAAAATATTCAAATTGGTCTTTTAAGTATTTCGAATTGTTCAAATTGATCCTTTAAAATTTTTGTACAGATTCAATATTGGTCCGTTAACAACCATTTTCTGCTACTGCTCAATGAATTCCGCTTTTTCTCAAAATAAACATGTCTTTTTCTTCAACACTCTCCTCAGAATACCAATGAAAAAAGCCACAGCCACTATCTGCAACCCCTTTCTAACATGGAAAATGAATCAATAATCAGATTGGATAGCTCATATTTTTAAATAATTTTTAAAACGCAAACAACTTACCACAAAATGTTTGCAACCCCAGAACCTTCTCCCTAGGTTGTCTGTTGTTCTAGCAGTTATCAAAACTGTAAAATCTCCACAGTCACAACGAGGCACCCAATTGTTTGCGCCAGTGTTTTAAAAATCGGACCGGACCGGCCGGTCCGACCGGTTCGACCGGAATCCGGTGGCTTAACCGGTTCGGTTCGATAAAAGGATTGGTTATGCATCTGACCCGGTACGACCCGGGTTGGACCGGCCGGTTTTTGAAAAAAACCGGTGACTCGGGTTGTGATATGATTTTTTTTTTTGAAAAAAAAGTGCTGAAATGACGTGTTTCAATTTTTATTTTATTTTTTTTGTATATAAAACTTATTTATGGACTTGTATTGTCATGATTATTGGTTGTTATTTCTTATTTGAAATATTAGGTACTTTATAATGACAATAATTTAAAATTTGAAGTGTTAAATGATTAAATTATGTTAGCTATATTATATTTTTTTAATTTTTTAATATATATAGAGTCAAACCGGTCCGACCAGTGATCCACCGGTTCGACCAGTGACCCATTAACCCAGTACCTCGACCGGTTCGATGACCGGTCCGGTTCTTAAAACACTGGTTTGCGCCATTCATGGATGTTGCTTGCGAACCCGTGCCTCCGGAGGAACTCGACCTACACCTACACCCAGACGCACTTGACTCCATAGCTGTTAGAAGAAAACTGGTATTCTAGTTTCAGATTTTGGGGAAGAATAGATAAAACCCATGAACCCTAATTCTTCAATTTGGGGAAGAAGAATCCCCTACTATTTATCATTAACGTTTGCTGTTAATTCTGTCACAGCAAGGACCAATTTGAATCGTTTTAAATACATCGAGGACCAAAATGAACATTTTAAAAGTTTTAGGACCAAAATGAAAAAAAAAAATAAGTTTAGGGACTAAAAAAGTCATTTGGCCTTTCATGAATTTGTTTGTAGTTCATTTTTAACCTTCATTCTCATTAAAAACTATTGAAATGTGTTTAAGCATATATTAAATAACAATTAACAAGTAACAACTCTTGAAAGGTTTAGATTATTATTGACTAGGAGTGTTTGTGAATAAATTTGGATCCGTTTTGAATAAAATAAATCATCTTATCCAAAGATTAAAATATCATATTTGGTTTGGTTTAACCTACTTTCTTAAAAAATATGCTATCTAATCCAATTCAAGAAAACACGGTTTGAATTGGATTGGATTATTCGTTTTTTTACCAATCCACCTATACTTTAATTTTCTATTACTTTCTAAAACATTGTTTTTAAAATAAGCATAAAAAAAAAGTACGTGAATCAATTAATAATTATCTTATAATATTTTTTTTCCTAAAGAGATAAAAAAATTATATATAATTTGAATAAAAGTTGAGGAGAACAAAATATATATGGTTCTGATATGTTGGTTGGATACATGAAAAAACACAATACAATATATGTGAAACACTAAAAACATAATAAATAATATAAAAATGACATATGAATGCATAATAACATATGTGTATTGAAAAATATTGGTTTTGTTTTGCAAACACTAAACAAATTAAAAACCGACCCAAACCTATCAGTTATAAAAAAAATGATCCGAAAGAATTTTAAAAATATATATTTTCAATTTTTTTTAATCAAATTGCAGTTTTTTTTAGATTGGATTGGATCTGAATACTCGTTGACTAGTGGGCACACAAACAATTAAGGTTCAAATTTAACAACCTGTTTTTAGAAATCATTATAATTAGAGTTAATTACACGTCCCCCTAAGGTTTATTCTTATTACACCTGGTACCTCTCTATTTTTTTTACATTACTTTGAGTACCCCTAAGGGAGGGTTAGTGTAAGATTTTTCAAACCTAAGAAGGGGGTCGGTGTAACAATTTACATTTAAGAGGGGGGTCGATGTAACGAAAGCCAAAAAATTAGGAAATTTTCTGTAGGGTTCAAAAACGAGGGGGTATCGAGTGTAATAAAAACAAACTTCAGAGAAGATCCGTGTAATTTACTATTACAATCATGTAATCAATGTGTTTGATTAATATGAGCATAAATTGGTGGTTCTATTTCAATTTGGAGCAGCCATTGAATTTAGTGAAAGGATATGCCAATTTGGGATATCCAGTAATCTTATCACGTACTTGACAAAAGTGATGCATGAAGACCTCAAAACAGCAACCAAGAATGTAAGCAACTGGAAAGGAGCAACAACCTTGATACCTCTAATTGGGGGAGTTGTTGCTGATGCCTACACAGGTCGATTTCGTATGGTCCTCTTTTCTTCCCTCGTATACTTGATGGTATATTCATTTTTTTTTTTTTTGTCAATGTACTACATATGTTATTGCATGCAACTTAGTAATGATTTTACGCTTCATATCCTGTCTTTGATCTATTTGACATATCTCAGGTTGGATAGCAAATTCAATTTCTTGTTTATAGCTCTCATGCATATATACTAATATACTATTGCCATGAAAATAAGCCTCATATCTAGTCTTCAAACCAGGGATTAAGCCTCTTGACCTTGTCTCAAATCATTCCAAGTCTAAAACCATGCAACAATGATATATGTCATGGACCAAGGAAGGTTCATGAAGTGGTTTTCTTCCTTGCCCTTTACAGTATCGCCTTGGGGACTGGAGGATTCAAACCGTGCTTAGAAAGCTTTGGAGCTGATCAATTTGATGATGACCACCTTGAAGAACGAAAGAAGAAGATGTCTTTCTTCAACTGGTGGACCTTTACACTGTTCGTTGCAATGCTGCTTGGGACAACGGTGATTGTTTATGTTCAAGACTTCGTCAGCTGGGGAGTTGCTTGTGTCATCCTCACTGTTTTTATGGCTCTCAATATCATTATTTTCTATATGGGGAAGCCTTTTTACAGGTACAGTAGGAGGCCAAAAGGAAACCCTTTCATGCCAATTTTACACGTCCTAATTGCAGCCATAAGGAAAAGGAATTTGTCTTTACCTTCAAATCCTGCTTTATTGTATGAAGTCCCAAAGTCAGAAAATTCCCAAGGAAGGCTTCTAAGCCATACCAGCAGGCTCAGGTATATATCAATGTTCACCTTAATGATATTGTTAATTTAGTTATCTCATTCTTAAAATACTTTTTCTATAATTTCTGTTTTTGCCTTTTCTGTCACATGTAGAAGTATAATTTCTCTTATAAATATACCATAAAGAAGATATATAGACTTTAATTCTTTCAAGATTTCGTGTACAGATGTCATGAAATTAATTTCATGGTATATAATTTTCAAAATATAAAAAGACATTTATTAATATTTCATCAAAGTATAAAATAATAACTAAAAAACTATGTATAGGAAATAAAATTATTTTTAGAATTGTAGATTAATAAAGAAAGATATAGTAACACATAAGCAAAAACGTTGGCGTAACAAAATAATGTAGACTAAATTATTAATATGGTATAGGATAATAGTTTGTGTTTCAGAATAGATGATATAGAGCTGAAACTACCTATTAAAATTCATTAAAATTAATACTAATGAATTCAATCAATACATAGGTTTCTTGACAAGGCTGCAATAGTTGAAGAGAAGTATACCGAGCAGAAAGACAATCCATGGAGATTAGCAACAGTGACAAGAGTGGAGGAGACAAAGCTTATCCTGAACGTTATTCCCATATGGCTAACTTCATTAATAGTTGGTGTATGTATAGCGCAAGGATTGACACTCTTTGTCAAACAAGCAGCTGCTATGAACTTAAAGATAAGCAATAGCTTCAAAATCCCACCAGCTTCCATGGAGTCTGTTCCAGCTTTTGGCACCATAATATCTGTCCCAATATATGATAAGATTATTGTTCCAATTCTGACGAAAGTCACAGGTAACGAAAGAGGCATCAGCATCCTTAGGAGGATTGGCATTGGCTTGACATTCTCAGTCATTCTCATGGTTGTTGCAGCCTTAGTAGAAACAAAGAGATTAAGAATGGTTGGACATGATGAGAGTGAGACTATCAGTGTGTTGTGGTTGATACCCCAATACTTGATCCTTGGGATTGGAGAATCATTTTCTCTAGTTGGTTTGCAAGAGTATTTCTATGACCAAGTTCCTGACTCAATGAGAAGCTTAGGAATGGCTTTATATCTTAGTATGCTTGGAACAGGATTCTTCTTAAGCAGCTTTCTAGTCATGATTGTGGACCATGTCACAGGGAAGAATGGCAAAAGTTGGATTGCGAATGATGTAAACTCAAGCCGTTTAGATAGGTTTTATTGGATGTTGGCTGTCATAAATGCTTTAAATTTGTGTCTGTTTCTATTCTTGGCAAAGAGGTACACTTATAAGACTGTAGTGAGGAAAGCTACAGAAATTGATGGCTGTACTGTAACAGTGTGATGGGCGGAGAAAATGGCATGATGAAAGCGACTGAGGTGTACCTCACTTTCTATATTTTCTGCTTAATCAAATACTGTACTTTGTTATATGTTGTTCCCTTCTATATTTACTGAAATTTGGATTGCTAAGTTTACATTGTACGTGGTACATTACTCTAAATATACGGCTAACTATAAGCAATAACATAGATAAGTATAGACGATTTTTATTTTTCATATTAGTTAGAAAATGCATTTTGTTAAAATTCTTTTTCATATAAAAAAGGACAAATATTTACAATATTATTGTTTAAAGTTTAACGAAATTATACTCGATATTCTTCTCATTAACACAAATCTTCTTTAATTTCTTACGTTGTTATATATGGATTGATTTAAGAAAATTAGTTTTAAATTAAAAATTAAATGATATCAAGTATAATTTTGTTAAAATTTAATTTGGATGTACAAGTGACAATTGTTAAACTTACATTCTTTGCTGTTCTTTATTAATCCCTTGAGGTATTGATATTCGTTTATTAAACCTTGACCACAAACTTAAAGGAGGACAATGTTATCTGTCAATCATGCTACACCATTTTCTTTAATAATAGTGATTTGCTTGATATTTGTAACATATCTTATTTTGACTTCAGGGTTATGTGTTTTATGATTAGATCCTATATATGGTACAAGAATAGATGTGATTTATATTTAAGCTAAAATATCATTTTGCTCCATTATGTTTTTGTATTTTTCCATTTTGTTCCTATATGTTTTAAAAGTTTCATTTTGATCCTTTATATTTGTGAATGGATCCAAAATGATCATTTCATCCATTAAATGATGATGTGCGTTAATTTTATTATTATTTTATTATGTTTTTTGGTGGTTCATTGTCAAAAATTGTTTGTCTAGAATATTTAATAGGTATTAAACAATTTAATTGGATCTGGGATCTAGCAATTTTTGGTTATTTTTAATTGCTAGAAATTGTTTAAAATCTACTAAATGCTTCAGACAATCAATTTTTAGTAGTTTTGAACCGCCAAAAATCGTATTAAAATAATAATAAAATTAATATCACATCATCGAACATTTTGGTTTAATTCACAAACATAAAAGATCAAAATAAAATATTTAAAACATAAAGAATTAAAAAAATATAAAAATATAATGAACCAAATGTTATTTTAATCTTATATTTATTTATGAAAAGAATATGATTTCAATTTGGAGGAAGAACATCATGGGGGAATCTCTTGTAAATCAAGCCACGATATTTTAAATTTTTAATTCAATAGAGTGCAAAAGTCGCTATGTAATTGAAGTTGTGAAGCACTACACTCCAAGCTGGTTAGTCATCATGGCTCTTTACAATTTACAAAGCCATATGTTTGATTGAAATCAAAAGTTACCCCAACGTATATTTTTTTTGCCAGAGACCACGGTTGTCTCTTAATCCACTGGGTCAGAAATTAATCTATGAGAATTTTGCACACAGAGGAAATTGAGCACAGATTTTCCCGCTAAATAGATCATTCCCCCTCACATGAATGCAGCGGGGCCTTACACCACTGTGCCAACCATGTGTGTTACTCCAACGTATATAATTTAGTGTATGTGTGTGGACTAGAGTTCATAAAATAAAATTTAAATAATTTTAATTTTATTTAAAATTATTTTAAAGTAAAATATCTTATGTTTCAATACTTTTATTGAAGAAATACAATTGAAAGAAAATGACTTTCAATGCAGAAGCCACGTAAGGTTTCTTTGAAACTTATTTTAATCCCGCTGGAGAACATTCCTCAACTTGAAAACAAATAATCATTCAAGATCCAACCAACACACACGATTAATCATTTCCCTGTTTTTTACTGTAAATTATTCCAACCTCACATCTTTCTTGAATTTGTTATATATACAAAATCCTCATTATTTTTTTTACAGTAAATCCTCATTATTTTAAATTACACAAAATTCATCATATAATAAATATGTTACACTGAATTGATTGAAGTCGAAATTTGATTTGATATATTACTTGAAATCCTTTTTTATTCTTTTTGTTTTAGATCATCATACTTAGGGAGAATTAAGCAAAATAATCAAATCTTTATATTTTTTATAATATAAAATTTTAAAAGTATTGTCTTGATATTTAATATGATATAACAAAAATAATTTATTTTTTTAAAATACTTATTCATTCCTATATTTCTATTCTTTTTCTACTTCATCATTTATACTATATTAAAATAATATTAAAATAAATAATATAATATATTATTTTGATATATTAAATAATGTAAATATTATAATATTAAAATAAATAGTATAATAATAGTGATGTGTTGAAAACAATGAGAAGAAAATGGAATAAAAAGAGAGATGAAAGACAAAAGTAATTGTATGTTTATATTTATTGTATGAAATATATACTAAATGATAAATTATATAATTTATTTATTAAAAACTTTATATTTATTTTGTTTTATAAATTTATTATTTATTATTTTCAAACTAGATCTAACATTGAAGAAGTATTTTAAAGAATTATATTTTTTTTGTTATATACAATATATTGTTTATTTTATGACTTAAAACAAGTTAAATGACTTAGTAATTTAGGTCGGGAAAGAAAAGAAGGCCATGGGTTCAAATTCTCCACAATCACTTTAATCATTTTCTAAATCATAAATTTTGTTGGAAGACTAAAATCACGTAATTAAAAAAAAAAAGGACCAAAATCACAAATTAGATATTATAGGAGGACCAAAAGTGTAATTTATCTAAGCATTATTAAATATTAGAGAAATACTAGGAACACACTCTTATGAATATACTCTTTCTTATTGATTGATATTTATTGAAAATGACAATTTTATAGATCCCGCATCATGTTTAATGATTCTCTCCTAATTTTGTTGTTTTCAATAAATTTTATCCAGTAAGAGAAAATGTGTATTTGAATAAGTGTGTTCCTAACACTCCTCTAAATATTAATTGATACATTATCTACTAAATGTCACATCATAGTTTGCGTTACAATTTTAACAATCAATGGATAGATATTTACCAAATTGCAGATTTTATTATTAAAATTTGGAGTAGAATTTAAAATTACAAGACCAAAATCGAAAACTGGGACATATAAAAAGATCAAATCTGCAATTTAATTAGCCTTTATCATAAGGTCCAAATTAAAAAGTGTGGTTTAATCTTTATTATAAGGTCCAATCTAAAATGTTCATTTCATAATTATTTTTTCACAAAAATACTCTTCATTAAAACCAGTAATAGAATGACGTATTGGTGAAAGAAATGTAACTAATTAATATTTTTTAATTTTGTTCAGAGGGTAGCCTTTATCATGTTGCTTCTTAAAAATCTGGGCGGTTCTAATTAATATTTCTTAAAACACTGATGTGTTGGGAGGAGTGTGTTAGAGAGTGTGTTGCTAGCACTCCTTCTTTTTTAATATTTTGGCGGATCAACTCAACGCAATCCATCAAATCTATCCCGAATTGTGTTGGGTTGGAAAACCTGATAAATAGCAATTCTCTTTACTACATGCATTTAAATGTACTAATGAGGTCACCAACCATAGATAGCCTTTTTCCTTTGTCTATATAACGTTCCATCCCAGTGAGGACCCTTTTACTTTGCATTTTCCATTTGTAAAGATGGAGCAAGAAATGGAGAAGAGAAAGGGAAGTAGAATTGAAGAAAAAGAGAAATGGGTGCATGATGCATCTGTGGATTATAAAGGCAGAGTTCCTCTCCGTGCTTCCACTGGTGTATGGAAAGCCTCCCTCTTTGTCCTCAGTAAGATACCTGCTCACATGAACTTAGTTTTCTGTATCAACAATTTATTTCAAGTTTGCACCTATGGTTAAAAAAAGTAAAATAAATAAATAAATAAAAATTCAACATTCCTTCGTAGTTCATTTTATAGCTTTATTTTCATCATAAATGAATAAAAGGTGTTCAAGCATGTCTAAAAACAAGTGGCATCTCCTAGAAGATTTTGAATTTTGTTGGCAACCCGTATGAACAATTCGAGGGGCAAAGTTAGTAACCAGTTTTCAGCAAAAAAAGTGTTAACATATACTCTGTTACTGAAACAGCAAAATGATCTTCAAAGTAAAGGTAGTTTTTAGGAGTAGTGGTAGCATGCATTTCAAAACTAGAGAAAAACAAAATTTCCCTCTTTTCCGCCTGATCCTTAGGAAAATTTTCTTATTCTTTTATTGGTTCTTGGTAGTGGATTAGTAGTTATAAAAATGTGTAATAAATGTGTTTGACTAATATGAGCACAACATAACTTGGTGTTTCTGTTTCAATTTGGAACAGCAATTGAATTTAGTGAAAGGGTAAGCTACTTTGGGATAGCCACTAATCTTATCTCGTACCTGACTAAAGTGATGCATGAAGACCTCAAAACAGCAGCCAAGAATGTAAATTACTGGTCAGGAACAACAACCCTTGTGCCTCTGATTGGGGGGTTTGTTGCTGATGCCTACACTGGTCGATTTTATATGGTCCTGTTTTCTTCCTTTGTATACCTCATGGTAAATCTATTTTTCTCCCCTAATCAATGCACTACATATTTTATTATAACTTAGTAACTTATCCTTTTACACCTCATATATCCATTCTTTGATCAATTTGACACACCTCAGGCTGGATTTTTTTTTTTCAATTTGTTTATATAATTATATATCACTACAAGCATTTATATACTCTTGTAATGAAAAATAAGGTTCATTTGTTGATGTCAAACCAGGGATTAAGCCTGTTGACCATGTCTCAATTCATCCCTAGTCTAAAGCCTTGCAACACTAAGATATGCCAACAGCCTAGGAAGGTTCATGAAGTGATTTTCTTCCTTGCCCTTTACTGCATCTCCTTGGGTACTGGAGGATTCAAACCATGCTTGGAAAGCTTTGGAGCTGATCAATTTGATGATGATCACTTGGAAGAAAGGAAGAAGAAGATTTCTTTCTTCAACTGGTGGAACTTTGCACTGTGCTTTGCATTGCTGTTTGGTGCAACAGTGGTTGTTTATGTTCAAGACTTTGTCAGCTGGGGAGTTGCTAGTCTTATCGTCACTATTCTTATGGCTCTCACTATCATAGCTTTCTGTATGGGAAAACGTTTTTACAGGTACAGGAGGACAGAAGGAAACCCTTTAAAATCAATTTTACAGGTGTTAATTGCAGCAATAAGGAAAAGGAATCTGTCTTGTCCTTCAAATCCTGCTCTATTGCATGAGGTCCCAGAGTCAGAGAGGTCCCAAGGTAGGCTTCTGAGCCACACTAACAGGCTCAGGTATCTATCACACATGGACCTTGTCAGATTGAGATTAATACTTTTTTTCAGAACTTAATTGAATAGTTAGTGTAAAGGTCTTCTTTTACACTTTCATCTATTTGCAATCTGTCAGGTTTGTTTGTTGACTTGTATAATAATTATCTTAAAAGTCAATCTAAACATGATTTTTGATTGGTTGACAGCTATGAAGCCCGGATACTCCAAAATGGCAAAAGTATCGGTGTCGTACCCGTGTCGGACACCGATACTGCCCCGATACGTCCGGATACGTATCGAAAAAGTATCCAATTTTTTTTTATTTATTTTTTTAAAAAAAAATTCAGGATACGGCTAGGATACGGCTCAAAGTGAAGGGATACGGCTAGGATACGGCTCAAAGTGAAGGGATACGGCTCAAGCTGTTTTGGGACACGGCTCCAATACGGCTTGAGCCGTTTTTGTATTTTTAAATATTTTATAATTTTAATTTTAATATTTTAAATTTAGAAATTTTAAAATGATTTTAAAATAAGAAAAGTTTAAGAATGTGAGAGTACAGAACACGCTACTCTTTCCCTCTCTTCTCAGAAGCAAATAGAGCCAAACATGCGACATCCACAACCTTCGTGGTTCTCCCAGTGACCAACGTTTACGGCAAGTGGGTTCTCCGACTATGGCTGTTCGGGACGTCGTCCCCTGCACGAGTGGGGTGAGTTCATTTTTCGGTAAGTGGGTGTCTCCCTACACGCAGTGGTTCTGCGCATTTTCCGTTGTGGTTCTGTGCGTTTTTAAGATTAGTGATAAGTATTAGATAAAATTTTAAAAGGTAGTAGAACTGTTGGACATGCTAGATATAATTTAAAATTTTAACTTAAGCATGGCTGAATTGCTGTCCAGAAAACAGAATATTCACATTTGCATCCATATATAATTTTTTATTAACGTATCCAAGACGTGTCGTATCCTTAATTTCAAAAAATTTGCCGTATCCCCGTATCCGTGTCGTGTCGTACCCGTGTCGTATCCCGTATCTAGGCTTCTTAGGTTGACAGTTTCAAAACTTTTACGCTGACAGAGCATGTCTATTAAATTCATTAATTGAAATTAATGCAAATCAATTCAATGAATAGGTTTCTTGACAAGGCTGCAATAATTGAAGAGAAACATGTTGGGCAGAAGGACAATCCATGGAGATTAGCAACAGTGACAAGAGTGGAGGAAACAAAACTTGTTCTAAATTTAGTTCCCATATGGCTAACTTCATTAACAGTTGGAGTATGCCTGGCACAAGGACAGACACTCTTTGTCAAACAAGCAGCCGCTACAAACTTAAAGATAGGCGACAGTTTCAAAATCCCACCAGCTTCCATGGCCTCTGTTGCAGCAGCTGGTACCTTAATAGCTGTTCCAATATATGATAGGATTGTTGTTCCAATTCTGAGGAAAGTCACTGGTAATGAAAGAGGCATCAGCATCCTTAGGAGGATCAGCATTGGCATGGCATCATCAGTCATCCTCATGGTTGTTGCTGCCTTAGTAGAAGCAAAGAGACTAAGAATGGCTGCACATGAAGTCCTAACAGTAGGGGAAACTAGGCATGAGACTATGAGTGTGTTGTGGTTGATACCTCAATTCTTGATTCTTGGCGTTGGAGATTCATTTTCTGTAGTTGGTTTGCAAGAGTATTTCTATGACCAAGTTCCAGACTCAATGAGAAGCTTAGGAATGGCTTTGTATCTTAGTGTGCTTGGAGTAGGATTCTTCTTAAGCAGCTTTCTAATCATCATTGTGGAGCATGTCACGGGGAAAACTGGAAAGAGTTGGATTGGGAAGGACATAAATTCAAGTCGTTTGGATAGGTTTTATTGGACATTGGCTGTCATAAATGCTTTGGTTTTGTGTGTCTTTCTCTTTGTGACAAAAAGGTACACTTATAAGACTGTACAGAGGAGAGCTATGGAAACTGATTGTTGTAAGAGTGATGGGGTGGAGATGGTGGCTTGATGAGAGCTACTAAGACTCTCACTGCTATATCTTTAGCTGAACCAAATGTTTAATGTATTGTTTCCATTATATTTTCTGGAATTTTAATTGCTAAGTTATTGTCGCAGATTACCTAGAGTATGGCTAACTAAACAATAACATAAGTGTAGATGACTTCCTGTTTTGTCATATTAGTTAGAGGATATATTCTCTTAAATTTCTTAACCGTGAGAAGAATTCTGCAATTGGAGTTAAATAAAGCATACATTTCTTCTGTTGGTTCATTTGCTGCGTAGTGCGTAAAAATATATCGGAACACTTATTATAAAGTTTGGACAATTCATTAGTTCATGTGAAGTGTGGGGTCTTTAACTAAACCTCAATAGTGCAATTCCTAGCATAGCTGCCTAGACAATCTGTCACTATATTGCACGTACGTGGAGCAAACCCACATCAAAAACAATTAAACCAAGGTACTTACTACTATATATGTAATTTAGATGGATTTTATAACGTGGCCAAAAGAAGTCCGGTGCTTTTAGTTTTAGGCTTCTTAAGTCTTAACTATGTTTTGTACATTGTTGTAGTACTATTAAACGTTATGTCATAAATGGCTAAAAAAAACATGATATTCAAATAGAAGTACAAAAACATATGATTAGATATTTATTGTCAGACTGAAAAACGAGGCTGTGATTTACTTTTCAGAATCAATAAATGAAGTTCCGAATCCTTATATATAAAACAAACAGATTCAAGCTTAGAGCATAGATTAGAAAAGAAATTAGAGTTAATCAACTAACAGAGGATTCTACACAAGAGTACAGTGGACATGATCATAGTCAAAGAATTCAAACATGCTGCTTCATGATGTAACACAATATTTGTCTCGGCACAACAGATAGAGTTAACTAAAAATAACAATAGAAGACAAATATTTTGATCTTTATGAGTGATCGCCGGATCCCATTATGTCACGAGTTAGTTAGACCGCGTGGTAAGTGTCTGCATCATGTGACCATGTACTTCTAACTTAAAGGCCAACTACTTGATTACTTCTACGTTTGCTTTTGATGGAAACAACTTATGTCACCCTCTGGAGAATCTCACTGACCTGTATCAAACATCCGTCATTTTTGCATTAATAGTCCTTGCTGCATAATGTATTGAGTAAATTGTCCTTACATTCTTTGAAGTTTTTTTTTTTTTTTTTTAAATATATTTTGGGTCTCTATAAAATATGCAAAATATTAATTTCATCCTCTAAAATTTTTTTGTATTAAAGTTGTCCCTCTAAAATTAAAACCTATTTTTGTAAGTCCTTATTGGTAATTCCGTTAAATAATAATCTGACGTGACTATCGATTTACACGTGAAAATGAATTATAAATTTTATATTTATCAAATTTTCATGTTTTGTTATTGTAAATTTAGAGAATTAAAAGAAAAGAAAAATTAAGTTATTGGTATTCATAGGGACCTACAAAAATAAGTTTTAATTTTAGAGGGACCAAATTAATACGAAAAATCTTTTAGGGACAAAATTAATATTTTGCATATTTTACAGGGACCAAAAACATATTTTACCCTTTTTTTTTGCTTAATTGCAATTTTTACCCCAAATTTTTTTTTGGTGAATTTTACCCCTAACAAATTAATTTGGCACATTTTACCCCCAACTTTTCAAAAAACTTGCAAATTTTACCTTTTACTAACACAAGCATAAATGGTGGGAGTAAAATTCACCAAAAAAATAAAAGGTTGGGGATAAAATTCACCAAAAATTGAAAAAGATAGGGTAAAATTCGCCAAAAAGTAAAAAGTTGGGAGTAAAAAATATAATTATTTTAGTACGCCACATCAACAAAATGGTGAAAGGTAAAATTTGCAAGTTTTTTAGAAAGTTGAGGGGTAAAATGCACCAAATTAATTTATTGGGAGTAAAATTCACCAAAAAATAAAAAAATTGGAGATAAAAATTACAATTAAGCCTTTTTTTTTTTTAAGATTACACATAATTTTTTTTAATGTTTACAATAATCTCTCTTATAAGATACATGGTATAATATTTTTTAAACAATTAAGAAATATTGTGTAATATTTTTTAAACAAAGGAAAATTAGTATAAAGATAGAAAAATGAAGAATATTAAGAAAATTTTAATGAAAGTTTAGAGAGCATTAGTATAATTTACACTAATATATTTGTTCGCAGGAAATTATGATCTTCGAGACTATAAGTTTCAATGATAAGTGCTCTTTTTGTTTTATAAAAGTTAATAAAAAATAATTTTTTTTGTTAGTGAATCTAAAATTTGAGTTTTAATAATCTTACCTTTGAGTTGGCTCTGATTTTCATTATCAAAGAAATTAAAATATTCAAATTGAGTAGTTGCATGCTGAATTTTATACGTGATGAAATAAATCTATAAAAAAATTGTTGACAAAATATTGCATTTGGTTAAACGCATAAATTCGTTCATGTAGATTTTTACCTAATGAAAAATTCTTAAGCAAATATTTAAATGTGCATTCAATATATAAAATAAAGAATAAATATTAAATAACAAGATTCTTAAATAATATATGATAACCATATAAAAATAAATATTAAATAAAATAAATATTTAGTCATTAAAGAACGAGATTTTTTTTTACCTTGCATTAACATAAAGTAAAAATTTATATAAAATAGACAATAATTAGACATAAAACTTAAAAATATAATAATTTATTTATTTTATCATAACTCGATTATCCAAACCAAATCAACTAGATCTTAATCGGATTACTTCATTTCAATTTTGCGAGAAAAAAAAAACGAAATATGAACCAAATCAACCTAACTAAATTTGATTTTATTCTAAACCAGAGTCCATCAAACCTATGAACACCATGGTGAATTAAGTAAATGATGTCAACTAACATGTTACATTGAGGTAGCATGCATAAATGAGTGAGATATTCTCAAAGTGTTGATAGACATGAGATTTGAACCCCCCGCCCATTAAATTCTACTAATAATGCTTGAACCACTAGGCCAATTAACTTCTATGATATAAAAATTAAAATTATATTATATATAACTTAAACGGAGGATCAAAATTGCACATTGCACATATACTGTTGGTAATCAAAGTGTGTGAAGGGTAAAGATCATAAGCATAAGAAATGTAGAAAGCATAAGACTATAGGTATGTTTGTTTACACATTGCAACCAATTTCACACTTTTCGATGAATGAAATGCATAAATAACAAAGTTGTGTCTTTTGCGTTGTATACCTTGAGATGATGTAAATTCCGTTGAAAACGTTTAAACAAACATGCACTATGAAGGTAACATTTGTAATTGATTGTACAAGTGACACTGTATGAGCTCTATTTATAGGACTTATTTGAATTAACAAATATTACTAACAACCCACTAATAATTGGGTAAAAAGAAAAAACAGCCCACTAATATTCTTACAAACTAATTACTCCTAACATATACTAAATGGGCATTGAATAAACAATATTAATATTATATATAATAACATCAAAATTAATATGAATAAATTAATATTGATATATATAGAGTAATAAACATATACTAATAATATTAAAATATTAATATTAATAAATATAATTAATTAAATATTAATTTATATATTTGAATAAATATAATTAATAAATTAGTATATATTTATTGAATATTAATAATATTAAATTTGACATTAATAAATATGCACTACTAATAAATATATATATATATACTAATAATATTAAAATTAAAATATAAGATACTAAAATCGCACAATTATATAATATTTGAGAGATAAAAAATACAATTAAACCATCTCAGCATGTAAAAATTCTTTACTCTGCATGTAATATTTACTCAGTTTTATCACAATCATTAATGGAGAACCTGCAAAATAACAATTCTCTTTAATACATGCCTTTAAATGTACTAACTAATGAGGCCACCAACCATAGATGTTACCTTTTTCCTTTGTCTATATAACATTCCATCCGAGTGGGACCTTTACATTTGCACTTTGCATTTGTAAAGATGGAGCAAGAAATGGAGAAGAGAAATGGAGGCAAAATTGAAGAAAATGAAGAGAAATGGGTGCATGATGCATCTGTGGATTATAAAGGCAGAGTTCCTCTCCGTGCTTCCACTGGTGTATGGAAAGCCTCCCTCTTTGTCCTCAGTAAGATACCTGTTCACATAAGTTTAGTTTTGTGTATCAACATTTTATTTCAAGTTTGCAACTATGGTTACAAAAAGTAAAAAAATAAAAAATAAAAAATCATTTCAACACTGCTTCATAGTTCATTTTATAGCTTTATTTTCATAATGAATTAATTAAAAGGTGTTCAAGCATGTCAAAAAACAAGTGGCATCTCCTAGAAGATTTTGATTTATATTGGCCACCCATATGAACAATTCAAGGGGCAAAATTAGTAACCTGTTTTCAGCAAAAAGAGTGTTAACATGCACTGATACTGTAACAGCCAAATGAGTCAAAGCAAAGGTGCATTCCAAAACTAGAGAAAAATAAAGATGGGTTTACTTGCAATTTTGTTTTCTGTTTTCATTTTCTGTTTTCTGTTTTTAATTACAAAATTGTCACATTGTTTTCATTTTGTTTTCTGTTTTATAAGATTTGTACAGGAAACAGAGAAAACAAAAAAAAAAGTTATTTTCAGTATTTTCTGTACAAATCTTAGAAAATAGAAAATAAAATAAAAATAAGATGACAATTTTGTAATTAAAAACTGAAAACAAAATGAAAATAGAAAACAAAATCGCAAGTAAACGCCCCAAAATTTCCCTCTTTTCCGCCTGATCCTCTGCACAGTTTTAGGAAGTTTTATATTTTTATTGGTTCTTGGTTGTAGTTATAAAAATGTGTAATAAATGTGTTTGACTAATATGAGCACAACATAACTTGGTGGTTCCGTTTCAATTTGGAACAGCAATTGAATTAAGTGAAAGAGTAAGCTACTTTGGGATAGCCACTAATCTCATCTCATACCTGACTAAAGTGATGCATGAAGACCTTGAAACAGCGGCCAAGAATGTAAACTACTGGGCAGGAGCAACAACCCTTATGCCTCTGATTGGGGGATTTGTTGCTGATGCCTACACTGGTCGATTTTATATGATCTTGTTTTCTTCATTTGTATACCTCATGGTAAATCTACTATTCCCCCCCTAATGAATGCACTACACATTTTATTATAACATTGTAACTTATCCTTTTACACCTCATATAGCCATTGTTCGATCAATTTGACACTGTCAAATAATTGACACTCCTCAGGCTGGATTTTTTTTTTTTTTTTTTCAATTTGTTTATATAATTATATATCACTACATGCACTGATGGTCTGATATACTGTTGCCATGAAAAATAAAGCTCATTTCTTGATGTCAAGCCAGGGATTAAGCCTGTTGACCATGTCTCAGTTCATCCCAAGTCTAAAGCCTTGCAAAACTAAGATATGCCATCAACCTAGGAAGGTTCATGAAGTGGTTTTCTTCCTTGCCCTTTACTGCATCTCCTTGGGTACTGGAGGATACAAACCATGCTTGGAAAGCTTTGGAGCTGATCAATTTGATGATGATCACTTGGAAGAAAGGAAGAAGAAGATGTCTTTCTTTAATTGGTGGAATTTTGCTTTGTGCTTTGCATTGCTGCTTGGTGCAACAGTGATTGTTTATGTTCAAGACTTTGTTAGCTGGGGAGTTGCTAGTCTTATAGTCACTATTCTTATGGCTCTCACTGTCATAGCTTTCTGTATGGGAAAACGTTTTTACAGGTACAGGAGGACAGAAGGAAACCCTTTAACACCATTTTTACAGGTCTTAATTGCAGCAATAAGGAAAAGGAATCTGTCTTGTCCTTCAAATCCTGCTTTATTGCATGAGGTCCCAGAGTCAGAGAGCTCCCAAGGAAGGCTTCTGAGCCACACTAACAGGCTCAGGTATCTATCACACATGGACTTTGTCAGATTGAGATTAATACTTTTTATTGATAGAATTTAATGGAATAAAAAATGTAAAGATCTTTTACAATGTCATCCAATCACAAATTATCATATATGATAAGTTTATTGATTTTTATAATAACTATCTTAAAAATTAATCTAAACATGATTTTCATTGGTTTATAGTATAAAAACCTTTAAACTAACAGTGCATGCCTATGTTGTCAAAAAAAAAAAATAGTGCTTGCCTATTAAATTCTGTTGGCACAAGAAGAAATTTTCAGAACAGAAACATAAACTTCTCATTCATTCTACTGCAGTATGCTAAGTTTCTGATACATATATTCTTCTTAAAACAGAACAGTAGCTCTGCTACTACCTAACAGATTAATGAGCCAGCTGCCCATCTTAATTACTAGACTTAAAACACACTCCAAAGGTACAAGTCTACACACTAAGTCTGAAAATACATTAAATATACTGCATAAAGCATAAAATTAAATTACACATCAGAAAATTCTGTACTGCATCAGCAATTTCAGCTGCATTAACACTCCTCCTTGAAATTTTTGATGGAGACTCCAAGCAAGCCTCTTAGTCTTTCAAATCTTGCTCTAGGTAGAGCTTTAGTCAGAATATCAGCAACTTGAACATCAGAACAGCAATGAATTAGCTTGATC
Organism: Pueraria montana var. lobata; assembly: GCA_026413185.1. Taxonomy (NCBI): domain Eukaryota; kingdom Viridiplantae; phylum Streptophyta; class Magnoliopsida; order Fabales; family Fabaceae; genus Pueraria; species Pueraria montana. The sequence continues at coordinate 59,942,808 of CM048655.1, read as the reverse complement.
TCACAATTCTTAACAGTCTCACGAACAACATGAAACTTCACTTGAATGTACTTGGTCTTTCCATGCTGAACTGGATTTTCTGCAATGGCAATTGCTGATTTGCTATCACAGTAAATTTCAGTAGCTTCCAGCTGCTCTACTCCCAAATCAAATAAATTTTTCTTCAACCAAATAGCTTGGTTTGCTACTGCAGCTGCTGCAACATATTCTGCCTCTGCAGTGGACTGAGCTACAATTTCTTGCTTCTTTGAGTTCCAAGAAAACATGCCAGAGCCTAAGGAAAAAACATAACCAGTAGTGCTCTTCATGTCATCAAGGTTTCCAGCCCAATCACTGTCAACATAGCCACACAAATTTCCATTTTCACTTGGCTTATACCAGATTCCAAGTTGAGTAGTGCCTTTCAAGTACCTAAGCACTCTCTTGGCTGCTGCAAAATGAATCACACTTGGACTCTGCATAAATCTTGAGAGTAAGCTGGCTGCATACATAAGATCAGGTCTAGATGAAGTGAGATAAAGCAAACTTCCAATTAAACTTCTATAAAGAGAAGCATCCATTTTTTCAGCTTCATCATCTTTGGACAATTTCAAATTCTGCACCAGAGGAGTTGGGACAGATTTGCAACTTTCCATTCTGAACTTCTTCAAAACTTCATGAGCATACTTCTCTTGATTCAGAAAAATTCCATCTTCAGTTTGATGTACTTCCAAGCCTAGAAAATAATTCATTTCTCCCAAGCTAGACATCTGAAACTGATTCTGCATCTCCTCCATAAGCTGCTGCACTTCTTGTTGATTATTGCTAGTCACTAGCAAATCATCAACATACAAAGAAACAATTAAAGAGCCACCATCCAGCAACCTTTTCACATAAAGAGTTGCATCATTTTCACTCCTCCTGAAACCTTGACTGCAAAAATAGCCATCAATTCTGCTGTACCAAGCTCTAGGAGCTTGTTTCAACCCATACAAAGCTTTATGAAGCTTATACACCTTGTCTTCACTCCCTTTCACAACAAAACCTTCAGGTTGAGCTACATAAATTTCTTCAGTCAAGTTCCCATTTAAGAATGCAGATTTGACATCTAAATGCCAAATTTTCCATTTCATTTGAGCTGCCAAAGCTACAAGAATGCGAATAGTGTCCATTCTTGCAACCGGAGAAAATGTTTCTGCATAATCAATTCCTGGCTGTTGAGCATAGCCTTTAACAACAAGTCTGGCCTTGTATTTGTTAATGGATCCATTAGGATTCAGCTTTACCTTATAGACCCATTTAACTCCAATAGCATTTTTGTCCTCTGGTTTGTCAACCAGCTGCCATGTCTTGTTGTCTTCAATGGTGGTGATCTCCTCCTTCATTGCTTGGTTCCATTCTTCATCCTTACTAGCTTCTTCAAAGCTGCTAGGTTCAACTACAGCAACATTACATCTATGATAAATTTCTAAAAGAGGTCTAGTGCCTCTCACAGCAAAATCATCATCAACCTCTTCTTCTTGATCTGCATTGGTGCTCTCCAAAGAAGGCAAAACTGCATGCCTTTTCATTTGACAAGTCTCCCAATTCCAAAAAGAATCTTCATCCACCTTCACATCTCTGCTGACAAAAACTTTGCCTGAATCAATTCCATAGACTTTATAGCCCTTAGACTTTGAGCTATAGCCTATTAAAATTCCTTTTTCAGCTTTCTCATCCAATTTGCTTCTTTTCACATCTGGTACATGACAGTAACAAGGTGAACCAAACACTTTTAGATGTCTAATGGATGGTTTAATTCCTCCCCAGGCTTCAATGGGTGTCATCCCTTCTACTGCTCTTGTAGGAAGTCTATTTTGGAGGTAGACAGCTGTGTTTACAACTTCTGCCCAAAAAGACTTTGGCATTTTCTTCTAAAAAATCATGCATCTAGCCATCTCAAGGACTGATCTATTTTTCCTCTCTGCCACTCCATTTTGTTGGGGTGAATAGCTTACTGTAAGTTGGCGCTCAACTCCCAAATCTTCACAAAATGAATTAAATTCAGCAGAGGTATACTCCTTCCCATTGTCGGTTCTGAGTTTCTTCAAAAGACAACCACTTTCAGCTTCAACAAGGGCTTTAAACTTCTTAAAAATAGAAAAAACTTCAGATTTCTGTTTAAGAAAGTAAACCCAAGTCATTCTTGTAAAATCATCTATGAAGAGAATAAAATACTTGTTGCCATTGAGTGAAGTAGTTTTCATAGGTCCACAAACATTAGAGTGCACTAACTCAAGCTTTTCACTTGCTTTCCATGTAGATGAACTTGGAAAAGGCAATCTATGTTGCTTACCAAGCTGACAGCCTTCACATACTTCTGAAAAAACTTGAATATTTGGCAAATCTTTGACTAACTCATGCTTTTGAGCAAACTGAATGGATCTCAAATTAAAGTGACCAAACCTCTTGTGCCATAGCTTAGAATCAAGTTCAGTCTTGCTAATGTTGCACTCATGCTCAGAAATTAAATTCCAATTAACAGGAAAACTTCTTTTTTTCATCTCTACTTCAAACAATTCATGACCATCAACATCAGTAACTACACAACTTTTTTCTTTAAACAACAAGCAATAACCACTTTGCATCATTTGACCCACACTCAACAGGTTTTGATCAAGTTCAGGCACTAAAAGAACATCAGAAATATGCTTAATACCTGTTGCAGTATGAATTCCCACAACTCCTTTACCAGTGATGACAAGTTTGTCTCCATTTCCAATCTTTACCGATCCTCCAGCGGGTTTCAGCTCAGAAAAAAATTCTGGTATGCTTGTCATGTGTTGAGTGCAACCACTGTCAATAAACCATGTATTTTCATCCTCCAAACTCCTTGTAGTCTTGGCCATAAACAATAGATCTTCATCATTTTCAGCTTCAGTGACATTTGCCTTTTGAGTGGTATGATTTTGCTGCTGCTGTTTCAGCCTACAAAACCTCTCTATGTGGCCATTTTGTTTGCAGTATCTGCATTGGATAGGTGGTGGTGTCTTCCCTTTGTACCAGCAATCACTCTCCTTGTGACTGGTTCTTTTGCAAATCCCACACTTTGGAAATTTTTCTCTTCTCTTGGAATCATTTCCAGAGTGCTCTCCAACATATTTCTTCTCTCCTTTTGCTGCTACTGCCTTCCCTTTGTGTTTGACTTGTAGAGAAGATTCTGATGCTTCCTTCTGTCTGAGAAGCCTCCGCTGTTCTTGAGCTTGAAGAGCATTTATAAGCTCTGTCAAGCTTATCTTCGAGAGATCCTTCGACTCTTCAAGTGAAGAAATCTTGGATTCAAACCTTTCCGGTAAGACAACCAAAACTTTCTCAACTATTCTGCTGTCTGGAAATTTCTCCCCTAGCAATCTGATCTGGTTCACAACCTACATCAATCTAGTCATGAAATCTTTGATGTTTTCAGCCTCATTCATCTTCAAGGCTTCAAACTCTCTTTTGAGGTTGAGAACTTGCATTTGCTTAGTCCTCTCATTTCCAAAAAACTCTTCTTCAAGCTTCTCCCAAACTTCCTTTGCTGTATCCAAGTTTGAGATTCTCATAAAAACATCATCTTCCACAACTGAATGCAAGATGGTAAGAGCCTTTGCTCTTTTAGAAACTTGCTCATTGTGAACTCTCATCTGAGCAACAGTGGGATTTTCTTCCAAGGCTGATGGTTCAGCTGTCTCCACTGCTTCCCAAAGATAATAAGCTTTCAACTGAGCTCTCATCTTCACAGCCCAAATTTCGTAGTTCTTTCCTGTGAATACAGGAGGTGCTGGTAGTGAGACATTGTTGGAAGCCATTTAGAAGTTGGGTATTCTGAAAACAGCTTGGGTTTTTGATTTTCTCTCCTCTCTATTTTCTGGTTTTCTGTTTCTGGTTTTCTCTCTTCTCTCAGGTTCTCTCACAGTCCCTCAAGATCAAAATAGCTCTAGATACCAATTGTTGGCACAAGAAGAAATTTTCAGAACAGAAACATAAACTTCTCATTCATTCTACTGCAGTATGCTAAGTTTCTGATACATATATTCTTCTTAAAACAGAACAGTAGCTCTGCTACTACCTAACAGATTAATGAGCCAGCTGCCCATCTTAATTACTAGACTTAAAACACACTCCAAAGGTACAAGTCTACACACTAAGTCTGAAAATACATTAAATATACTGCATAAAACATAAAATTAAATTACACATCAGAAAATTCTGCACTGCATCAGGAATTTCAGCTGCATTAACAAATTCATTAATTGAAATTAATGCAAATCAATTCAATGAATAGGTTTCTTGACAAGGCTGCAATAATTGAAGAGAAACGTGCTGAGCAGAAGGACAATCCATGGAGATTAGCAACAGTGACAAGAGTGGAGGAAACAAAACTTGTTCTAAATGTAGTTCCCATATGGCTAACTTCATTAACAGTTGGAGTAAGCCTGGCACAGGGCCAGACACTCTTTGTCAAACAAGCAGCCGCTACCAACTTAAAGATAGGCGACAATTTCAAAATACCACCAGCTTCCATGGCCTCTGTTGCAGCAGTTGGTACGTTAATAACTGTCCCAATATATGATAGGATTATTGTTCCAATTCTGAGGAAAGTCACTGGTAATGAAAGAGGCATCAGCATCCTTAGGAGGATTGGCATTGGCATGACAATATACGTCATAGTCATGGTTGTTGCTGCCTTAGTAGAAGAAAAGAGACTAAGAATGGCTACACATGAAGTACTCACTGTAGGGGAAACTAGGCATGAGACTATGAGTGTGGTGTGGTTGATACCCCAAAACTTGATTATTGGCATTGGAGATGCATTTTCTCTAGTTGGTTTGCAAGAGTATTTCTATGACCAAGTTCCAGACTCAATCAGAAGCGTAGGATTGGCTTTGTATCTTAGTGTGATTGGAGTAGGATTTTTCTTAAGCAGCTTTCTAATCATCATTGTGGACCATGTCACGGGGAAAACTGGAAAGAGTTGGATTGGGAAGGACATCAATTCAAGTCGTTTGGATAGGTATTATTGGATGTTGGCTGTCATAAATGCTTTGGTTTTGTGTGTCTTTCTCTTTGTGACAAAAAGGTACACTTATAAGACTGTACAAAGGAGAGCTATGGAAACTGATTGTTGTAAGAGTGATGGGGTGGAGATGGTGGCTTGATGAGAGCTACTAAGTTGTACCTCTCACTGCTATATCTTCAGCTGAACCAAATGTTTAATGTTTTGTTTCCCTTATATTTTCTGGAATTTGAATTGTAAGCTATTGTCACAGATTACCCAAAGTATGGCTAACTAATGTAGTCTTTGACTTAGTTTAATTACTCAATCGATTTTTTCATCAATTACTATAACTATGTACTTTATTTTCTCTAAAATACATTTTTTTTTCATTTTATAGGAGTAGTTTTTTTTTATCTTATTCTTTATTAGAGTTCTTATTTTTTTTTATTATATCAATGATATCATTTAATTGATTGTTGGTATGAGTGGTACTAGACTCGGTCCCCTTAAGCAAGTCTTGGGTTTGAGCTGGTGAATACTCTGCACCAATGTTATGGAGATCAAAAAAAAAATTTAATCAACAATCAAATACTATAAATGATTATAAAAATGATTATAAATGATTATATAAATGATTACTAAATATAGTTTTAAAATAATTATTATAAAAATCAATAATCGTACCATAAATGATAGTATATAATTATGAGAGTGTAAAATTAATACATTCTAATTAAATTATTAAATTCTAAAAGAATACGTGATTTATATAAATTATGTGATTTAATTTAGTGATGTCCAAATAGGTTTGGCTTATTTGGTCAGCCCGTATAATCCACCAAGTCAAATTGTGGGTTGGATTGACCCGTTAGATTAACTCCTTTTTTGTATTATATTTTTGTATCCTCACGGAATTTTATAGCTTATGAACTAAATTAAAGTTCACTCTTTAAAGTGGATGAATAATTTAATATAGTTTGATTTTTTTTTGTTTGAAATTGTGAAACCCTATGAAGGAATTTTTTTGTAGTAATTAGAATTTAAAACAAATAAACATTGTAGCTTAAAGTTTATGATAATCTCTTAAATATCAACCATTAAGTTAGTTCCTTAATTTACTAGTTTTAATGTTTTATAATATTTTTCTCTTTTTAAATATATTTTTTACAAGTCTTTTTAATTGTATTTGATCACAAAATTTAGAGAAAATTAAGATGAAAAATAATGATTGCAAATTTTATAATCTTTTTTAAGAGAAATGCTAGCAACACACTCTCTATCACACTCTTTTGAACACACTCTCCATGATTGGTTAAAATTGATTGGAAATCACAAATTTTATGGGTCCCACTTGTTATTTAATGACTCTCTCCTGATTTTGTAGTTTTCGATCAATTCCAACCAATGATAGAGTGTGTATTGGGAAGAGTGTGTTAGAGAGTGTGTTGCTAGCACTCCTCCTTTTTTAATATTTTGGCGGATCAACTCAACGCAATCCATCAAATCTATCCCGAATTGTGTTGGGTTGGATTTTTTTTTTGAAAACGGGTTGGAATTTTGGACACAATGCAAATATGGATCCAACTTAACTCAGTTCGTTTTTTGACGGATTAAGAATGGATTAAATTGGATTAGTCCGTTTGACATCTCAAATTAATTAATTGGGAGGAAGAACATACGGTGCATCCACTTGGAGAGAGACATGGGAATCTCTAGTAATACAAGCCACAATATTTTAATGCAACTAAGTGTAAAAGTCGTAGTGTTAAACTGTGAAGCACCTCACTATACCAATGTTACCTGTTTTAGTTGCCCCGACTCTTTGCTATTTACAAAAGGCCACATATTTGATTGTACATTTTGGTGAAAAATATGGGCACCCATTGATCCAAATCAAAAGTTATTTTTGGGGTAATTTTTTTAATGTACACTAAATTATTTTCTTCCTATAATAAGAGACTAATTCATTTTGAGTTAACAGTTTCCAAGTTAAAAATCTTGAAAATCGTTAACTCAAAACAAAACAGTCTCTTATTATAAAAAAAAAAAATATTTAGCGTACATTAAAAAAAATTACTCAAAAAAATTACCTAAAAATATATATTTTTTCTATAAATATAAAATTGTATTAAAAAAATTATATAAATACATCATTTTATGACATTTTATATTTATTAACTTGTTTATCAAACACTTATAATACAATATGCTAATATTTGATAAGTTTTTGCTTTCAGTTGACTTTTCAATTAATTAATAGTTATTTATATTAAACATAGCCTCAAAAATAGAGTATTAGATCTTAGACTTCATCAATAGATCCTTAAAGGCTTAAACTATTTAAAATTCTTAAATAAATCACTATACTTTAAAGTTTAGGGTGTGGAAAATTTTCAAATTAATAAATCGTTAAATTATTTAAAATTTTTCAAAAATGCCTTAGTTTACTGTCTACTTACGGAAACATAATTTTAAAAATCAATTATAAATAATTTATAAGTTTAGAGACTTAATATAAAAATCTATATAAATTTTTTCAAACAATTTAAAGACCTATTAATTAATTTAACCTTTAAGAGATCATGAATATGCTTCAAAAATTGAGAGAATTTTAGGTAACAAATGCAAAATCGAGGACAAATTACTTAATTTACTTTTGTTTTGTTATTTTATTGTAAGTATTTTTTTTAACCTTTATAAAAGCATGTCTAGTACTGGTCATTGAGCAAGAAAAAAAAAAGGAAAAAATAGTGTATGCACTAATGGTGTAAATGACTTTTACAGTCATTCAATAAAAAATTATGCACAAAAAAATTGTTATATATAATAAGTTTATTAACTTTTATAATAACTATATTAAATGTTATCATACCTTTTATGATTTTTAATTGATTGAGAGTGTAAAACTTTTTATATAAGATGTTGGAACAATCTTTATAGGCTGGTACTCCAACCTAAAGATTGTTGGAACAAATTGGTGGTAATGGCTCCGCAACAATGAAGAAGTACCAAAGAAGAAACCATTGACGGTAATGATCCTGCAAGAAAGAAGAAACAACAAAGAAAGGCGCAATTCTCCAAGGCGTGTGTAAAACACTAACCTTTAGGTTCGATTCGCCCCCACCAATCTCTATAGAATTGGATGCAATAGGGCATCTTGGCGAATCCCCTTCAGGATACAATGGAGTCCGTTGACATGGTTTGCACACCCACATCAACCGTATCTTCAATGGCAGTTTACAGAATAATAGTTTCCTTAATTCTCTCTGCGCACAAGGGAAGAAAGGAAATGATTTGGATACAGAGAATTTGGTGATTTCTATGTTTGTTGTTATATTTTTTTTTGTCATCTTTTTCTGCATGTAGATTGGTTCTATTTATAGACCATCTCATGTCTTTTAGTGAAGAGATTTAACCTTTCAAAGAGACACATCTCATGACCCTTGGTGAAGAGTCCTATCTCATGACCCTTAGTGAAGAGTCACATCTCGTGACTCTTGACGAAGAGTCTCATCTCATGTCTCTTGAAGAAGAGTCGTATCTATTCATACTTACACATTTATATGAATAGACACATAACTTCATGAAAGGGTACAACCTTTCATTAATTTTGAAAATCTCTCACAATCTCCCACCATTTTCAAAATATATCCAAATCCCGTTATTCCGGAAATCACATGGTTTCAGATAAAGGTATCTCGCGATTTGAACCTTTACTTAGTAAGTCATGGGTTTCACTCATCCCGAATATTATGGTAGACAAGCTTTGAACCAAATAATCATTAGAACAAGCGTGCATAACTTACACATGCAATCTCGGTACCATTGAACGAATTGTTAAAGTGACACATTTGATAAGGCCTTGTGTCATGTATCCTTTTCATGAGAGCTTTAAGAGTCAACCCCTTAACTCCAAGAAGCGGCCACACTTCACTCCCATATAGGTAGACTTTATCAGAAGTGCCCCATAAATAAACACTCCAGCATATACATGCTATAAGTCCATTAAGAACAAATGTTCAACCTTCCCCTTTTATTTACTTTATGGTCCAAGTACTTTTAAAACCTTTGGGATGTATCTATTATTGTTAAGTACTTGCAATCATTCTAATAATGTACTTTCACCATTGAACTCAAGACTTGATGCTACTCAAGCGTGAGTTGGGTTTCCATCATTGGTGATCAATTAGATATGGGCTTGCATATCATCCCTAATGGTGTTTTACACATCATATCCCTTGTCAATCCTTTCGTCAAAGGATTTTCAAGATTTCTTTATGCTTTCATAAAGACTATGGATATCATTCCATTTGCAATTAGATCCTTCACATAGCTATGTTTAAGTCCAATGTCTTTGGACTTTCCATTATTATCAAAATAGAAGTACAAAAGAGTCTCAAGTAAGTGCACAAATCATGTTCATTGGTTAACCAAACAACTAAAACAACAAACATACAAATAGAGAATCAAGAAGATGAAAGTATAAAATTTTTTGTACACAGTACGTACTTAATATCTCTCACCACGGGCAACCAATCAACGATCTAACCGTTCAGATTTAAGAATCATGTATCTTGAATCGGATCAAAAAATTCCAGCCCAATCCAACGGTTAACAAAGTCATAAATGCAATTTTACTGTGACTGCCCTGTGAAACTACGAGAATAGCAAAATCTCGCTTCCTTTTCTTAGACAAATTACCCCCATGTACTTTCCTCAATTACATACACATTTTATTGAACATATAAATCCTTAGTACCATTTTATTATGATACTCTTCTTCAAAACGAAGGTGATTGCCTCAATTGTTCAAGAAAAGAATCATCTTTTAGATGTTTTAGACTTTTTAAAGTCTTTCCATGAGGAAGGTACTTTGTCAATGGTTGAAGATACATTCATATACTTTCATCTATATGCATATTATTTTTGTTTGTAGATACTAATAATACATTCACTATCATGCATTTGTTTCAAGAGAGGCATACTATCAATCATCTTATAATTATAAAAACAATTAACAAGAAACTTCTTACTTGTTATGTCTCCCATCATGTACCTTAATCTAGAGTTTTGACACATATCAAATAAATTGTCACACATACCATTTAAATTGTGTCTCATGCAAATATAGTCATCATTGTCCCTCTTGTTTTCTAACAGGTTTTAGCAATGATCTCATCTTCCCTATTTGTTAGTCTTAGGGTGTTCAAGACATGCATCACCTTTAAAGTAGTACGAAGGAACTCTATCTTCATTTGCCAATGCACAAACTTTTCACCATCAAATCTCTCAAGTTTGACAATATTAAGCCATCTTCTTCAAAGTTGCAACCATTGTTGTCATAAGCAAAATCGAACCTAAAGATTGTTGGAACAATCTTTATAGGCTGGTACTCCAACCTAAAGATTGTTGGAACAAATTGGTGGTAATGGCTCCGCAACAATGAAGAAGTACCAAAGAAGAAACCATTGACGGTAATGATCCCGCAAGAATGAAGAAACAACAAAGAAAGATGCAATTCTCCAAGACGTGTGTAAAACACTAACCTTTAGGTTCGATTCGCCCCCACCAATCTTTACAGAATTGGATGCAATATGGTGTCTTGGCGAATCCCCTTCAGGATACAATGGAGTCCATTGACATGGTTTGCACACCCATATCAACCGTATCTTCAATGGCAGTTTACAGAATAATAGTTTCCTTAATTCTCTCTGCGCACAAGGGAAGAAAGGAAATGATTTGGATACAGAGAATTTGGTGATTTCTATGTTTGTTGTTATATTTTTTTTTGTCGTCTTTTTCTGCATGTAGATTGGTTCTATTTATAGACCATCTCATGTCTTTTAGTGAAGAGATTTAACCTTTCAAAGAGACACATCTCATGACCCTTGGTGAAGAGTCCCATCTCATGATCCTTAGTGAAGAGTCACATCTCGTGACTCTTGACGAATAGTCTCATCTCATGTCTCTTGAAGAAGAGTCGTATCTATTCATACTTACACATTTATATGAATAGACACATAACTTCATGAAAGGGTACAACCTTTCATTAATTTTGAAAATCTCTCACATAAGAGTGCATAGAAATTAAACTCAAAAAGTGTTTAGCGTTTTATTTGGTTGAAATAATGATATATTTATGTCAGTGATAATTGCCTAATATTACTATATTTTGTAGTGATTTTGTGGGCAATTAGTTGATATTTTCCATGCTTTTGAGCTTTGTTTATCTTCATTTTAGTTGAGTTTTAATAAAAGTTTAGTTTAGTTAGGAATTTCTTGTTTTTACCCTTTTATGCTTGATCTTGGGTTGTTTTCTTGTGTCTTTAGGAACTTATGTGAAGCTTAGAGTAAGCAATGGGGATGTTCCGTGAGAGATTTGATGCGTTGAAGATCATTTGGGCTAAAGTTTAGAGCTTTGGAAGTCTTGCGGAGGCAAAAAGAGCATTTTTGGAAGTCCTGGGAGCTTTGCACACCTGTGCAAACCAAATCACATGCCTGTGCAAGTGCCTGTGCAAATTTTTAAAGTGTCTGAGAGCGTTGCACACCCGTGCACTCGGAGTGCACACCTGTGCATCGAGCTCTGCGAGATTTATCTCTATTTTTCTGTTTTGATCTCTTTTGGGCTTAAACCCTTGTTGGCCCATAGCTTTAAATAGGGTTTTTCTGTTCTAGCCTAGGCATCAAAAATACTTCGTACGTGAAAGAAACAAGAGGTCCGAGACGGGAGCTTAATGCGTTTGGCTTTCTCCATTCTTTCTCTATCTCTTGCTTCTTCCCTTATGGCTATGCGTAGCTAAGTTCTCTTTTCGTTGGGGTTTAATGTAGGTGGACCTAATTTCATGTAATTACACTCTTCTCTTTATTCAATTTTAGTATTGTTATTGTTCTTCTTCTACTCTTAATGCTTGTGTTTGGCCTGATCAACCAATTGCATGATTCTATGATTTCAATTGTAATTGGGAAATTCTTTTGAATTGCGAACTCAAGAAGACAACCAATCGTTTTTATGCCTAGGGATAGGGTAAAGAGGATTGGTCATCACTAAAACCCTTTTTCTTAATGCAAATACCTTGGTTACACTAATTCAAGGGATTGATAGTGCAATCAAGGGATTTAGGCTCTTTTGCTTAAGGAATTAAGATTTGAGTAATTTTGTGGGTTGATGATAACTAAAATTTAATTGAATAAGATTGAGTTGTGATTGCATGTTAGGAAGTCCAACGAAGTTAAACCCCGGCGATTTATTTTAATTGATTTAAACACATTTTCTGCGCACACCAAGTGTTCGCTAATTTTCTAAAACCAAATTTCTTTTATTCTTCTCTTCTAATTTTTATGCACTTGTCTTTATATTTGGTTACTAAATTATTCTCAATTTCGTAGTCTATAAAATTTACTTTTAATTACCCAATTATCGTACAAGTCCCTGTGGATACGATACTTTACTTACCCTTTGTTACTTGAACGATTTGGTACACTTGCCAAAAATCGCAACAAGTTTCTGGCGCCGTTGCCGGGGACTTGTGTCTCGGTAATTGGGCAAATTTTTAGTATATTTTGTGGGCTTTAAACATTCTTTTATTCTTTCGCATTTTATTTTTAATTTTTTTTCTTCTTCCTTATCCGGTGCTAACGGTCTTTCTAGTTGCTCTAGTTGTTTGTGATTTTGTGCATGCTAGGTACTATTGGTACAAGGAGCAAGACTAATCCTCAAGAGCTCCGTTTCATTCCAGAGATTGAGAAGACTGCTAGGCTGATTAGCGGTCAAACTAAAAGAGCAAAGCAACTAGCGAAGCAGTTGACATTGGAAGAGAGTTCTTCCAATCCTCACTCACTTTCCGAACATTCTTCTAGTTCAGAGGAGGAAGACATGGCAGAAGAAGAGCAACCTGCCAGGAGAACTCTTGCGGATCATATCAACAATAATGGTCCAAGAGTGTTCTCTAGTATTGCCAGGCCAAGGAACACCAATCGCATAGTTGAAGCTAAACCAGCATTGCTCACACTTCTCAGTCAACATGCCTTTGCTGGTTTAGAGAATGAAGACCCCTACAACCATTTGACCACCTTTTATGATCTGTGCGGCACAGCAGGGGTAGCCCAAAATGAAGAGGAAAGCCTGTATATGAGGGTATTCCGTTTCTCCCTCATAGGAAATGCATTGAAGTGGCTCACCAACCTTCCATCTCAGAGTCTTTCCACTTGGACTGAAGTGGAAAGAAAGTTCTTGGATCGATTTTTCCCTGAAGTGAAGAAAAGCCAAGCAAAGATTGACATATTGGGCTTCCGCCAAAGGAATGATGAGTCACTCCATGAAACTTGGGAGATATACAAGACTCTTTTGATGAAGTGCCCCAACCATGGGATTGGACAGGTTGATAAACTCTATATTTTCCTTGGGGGTCTGAAGGGGCAAACAAAGGTGATGCTTGATGCTGCAGCTGCTGGAGGAGTGATAAAAAATAAGTCACTGGATGAAGCCATAGAGTTGATTGAAAACATGGCAGCCAGTGATTTTGAAGCTCAACATGATAGAGCTCCGAGAAGAGGAGTAATGGAGCTCAACTCTCAAGATGCTATTCTAGCCCAGGTGGAAGCACTCAAGGTGCAAGTGTCCAATCTTCCCCAACAGTTAATGAAAGCTTCCTCTTCTCAATCACATCACCTAGTGCTTAGTTGTGAAATTTGTGGGGGTAATCATCATGTAAAGCACTGCCCTTATACTTCCAGCACACAAGAGGAAGAGGTGAATTATATGGGGAGACAGAACAACTATGGCCAAGGGAAGCAGAATTTCTACGGTAACAACTCTAACCGTAGTGGCTTTCAGACTCATCCTGTCTTTGATAAAGGAGTTGATGAAAGATCTTCCCAACAAAAGCCCAACCTCTATGACCGCACGACGAAGTTGGAAGAGACTCTCACGGATTTTATGCAAGTCTCTATTTCTAATCAAAAGAGCACTGATGCCTCTCTTAGAAACTTAGAGACTCAAGTTGGGCAGCTTGCAAAACAGGTGGCGGAATTGGCAGAGTTCACTAAGAGTGGCTTTTCAGCCAACACTCAGACCAATCCCAAGGCTAACTGCAGTGCAATCTTTGCAATTAATGGGTCAGAGTGTGACATGGTGAATGGAGATGATGAAGTAGTGGAGGAAGTTGAAGTGAAGAAGGTTGGAGTTCAAAGCACAGACGGGGACTCAAAGATGAAGTGGGCTAGAGCTCGGAAAGCCAAGGAAGAAAAGTTAAGAGCCAAAGCCCCTCTCACTACAAAGCTCCCTTATCCTAAAGCACCAACAAAAATTGATAAGGAGAGACATTTTGCTCGATTCTTAGACATTCTCAAACAACTCTACATCAACATCCCATTCTCAGAAGCATTGAAGCAAATTCCAATCTATGCCAAATTCTTGAAGGACTTCTTGACAAGAAAAAAGAAGTTCATTGAAAAGGATACCATTGAGTTGGAAGCGGAGTGTAGTGCTATAATTCAGAAGACATTGCTTGCCAAACATAAGGACCCTGGGAGCTTTACTATTCCCATCACCATTGGAAACCTTTCTGTTGATAGAGCGTTGCTTGATTTGGGGGCGAGCATCAACCTGATGCCCCTATCTATGCTAAAGAAAGTTGGAGATGTAGAGGTAAAGCCAACTCGCATGACATTACAGCTTGCTGATCGCTCCATTATATACCCTCATGGGGTGGTGGAAAACATGTTGGCGAAGGTCGACAAATTCACAATTCCCGCTGATTTTGTTGTCATGGACATGGCGGAGGATTCACATATTCCCATCATCTTGGGACGACCTTTTATGAAGACTGTTGATGCTCTAATTGATGTTGGCAAAGGAGAGTTTAAGCTTAAAGTGCAAGATGAAGAGGTGACTTTCAATGTCTGTGACTCTGTGAGCCCCCCAAGGGGTTGGGGTTGACACAACCATTCATCTTAGTGACCCCTGAGGTCACTCATCCGTCAAGCTAGTGACGTTAAAGAAGTGCTTACTGGGAGGCAACCCAGCTTTCCCTCTTTACTCTCTAAATTTTATCTTTATTTTCCCTGTTCTCGCTTGTTCTATTTTACGTTTGGGTGTTTCTTTTGTGTTGTTTCAGGTTGCTTTACATAGGATGAAAATATTGGAAAAGCAAAAAAAAAAAACAAAATGACGCGAGTTGCACAACCGTGCAACCAGAGCGCACACCTGTGCATCTTGCGCTGGTGAAGGATCAATTTTTCGACGCAAGTTGCACAACCGTGCAATCCGAGTGCACACCTGTGCATATTGCGCTGATGGAAATACAAGAAAATGACGCGAGTTGCACAGCCGTGCAATCCGAGTGCACACCCGCGCATCTTGCGTCGATGAAGACTTAAGAGGAGACTCAATTTGGCGAAAGTTGCACAACTGTGCATCCCTTTTGCACACCCTGTGCAATCCTATCTCTATTGGGGTTTGAACAAATGTGCACAGCCTGTGCAACCCATTGCACACTCTCTTCATCTTCTTCTTCTCCAACCCTTCTCCTCCCCCAAACACCATAACCACCACCACAAACACCAAATCCACCACCATAAACCCACCATAACCATCACAGCCCCAATCCGAGAGAGTGCCCTCTTTCTCTCTTCTCCCCGCACGCCCCAACCACGCGCCCCTCGCGCCGCTACTGAGCGCCCTGTGCGCGCGACCCACCGCGCGCGAACCAGACATGTCCCGCTCGCATCTCTCTCTCTCCGCGCACCCGCGCGCAGCCACCGCGCCCCCGACCACCATTCTTCTTCTCCTTCGCGCCACCAACGCGTCCCGTTCGCACTGCTCCTCCACGTGAACCCAGAACGCGCGACCAACATTGCAAGAACAATGTGCCACGCTGTCAACAGCATCCTTGCGCGCGCGCACACAGCTGTGGTCCAGATCTGCGCTCCCCGCACATGATAGCACTACCTTGAACATCCAAGGACCAGATTTGAGCTAGCCAACCCTCTCCGCAATGACACATCCTCTGGCCCATGTGGATTGGCCATTCAAAGCTGGGGACCAGCAATTCTTGGCCAGGGGGGTGAGGATGAACCTGATGATGAGCAGTGAGGTAAGTCCTTCTTCTCATTCTTTTCTTTTACCAATTTTTCTTGAATTTAGTTTTGAGAAATAATGATGTGGTTTGTGTATTTATTGGCTTGTCCCATTGAGCATGAATTGAATGATGATTTTTACAAATTGATGTTGATTTGAGACATGTTTTGTGGTTGCATTCCTGGTCATTAGTGATTGGTTCAAATTGTGGTTGATTTGTTTGACATGTTGCATATACACCCTTGTTTCTTGATGAGACCAACCACGGTGAGAAGTAACTGAATGAAATCGAGTGACACCGTTGATACCAACATATGGTTTTGCTTGAATCTCTTGAATCTTGTTGCTTACATGTTGCTTGGAAGTGATCAAGGCCATCTTTGCTATTTTAACCATTGGCCTTTCTAGCTTACCTTTCATAATAAAATCCCTTGCACCCATCTTTGAGCCAAACAGAAAATTCTTGATGCATGTATGAACCTTTAGCCAAAATGAAAAACAATTACTTTCCCAATCTTAGGAATAGGAGAACAATTAAGAGATGAAGTCTTGCATTAAGTTTGGGGTGTCTTGCTAGACACCCAAAAACAAATGAAAAGGTGCTCCAAGGGACTTGAGCTGTAAAAAAAAAAAAAAAATTCAGAATCAGAAAGTGTTACTCACCCGTATCCCACAGCATTAATGTTCTCAAAAAAAAAAAAAAAAAAGAGAAAAGAAAAGAAAAATATGCAAAGGAATAAAGTGGGAGTTGGGTGGAGCTTAATAATTGGGTTGGGTTATTGAAAGAACTTGGGGCACGAATTATGTGTTTGTTGAGCTAAGATTGAGTTCTCTCTCTTTGTTCTCATATTCTCTAAAGATATTTGAATCCCAAGAAAAACCATTGTTGTTTGTTAGCCCAGCCACATTACAAGCTCAAAAAGTCCTTAGTGATCCTTGATGGCATGTTTGTGACATTGTACTTTGGGAGATGAAAAGCAAAACTGATATATGTGGTGTTGACATGTGATAGAGTGATACACTCACCTTGTTTTGTGTGCTTGAGAGATGCAGTTGTGAGGACCAAGGAACGTGGGTTGTTGATTGCAATTGTGTTATTCATGTTGATTCCTTTATGAACTGTTTCATAGATGCTTTGTGTGGGCACCACAACTTGTCTTGGATTGAGATTAGCAAACTGAACTTGTGAGAAATAAAGCATGCTAAGTGGTGATGAGTCTGTGAATACTTGAGTCATGTCTTGTTAATTTTTATTAGGAATTGAATCTAGGTTGTTTTAATGTCTTTTTGTTCTATGCCTTGTTTTGTTGCGCGAGGATGAGCAAAGTTCTAAGTTTGGGGTGTTGATAATTGCCTAATATTACTATATTTTGTAGTGATTTTGTGGGCAATTAGTTGATATTTTCCATGCTTTTGAGCTTTGTTTATCTTCATTTTAGTTGAGTTTTAATAAAAGTTTAGTTTAGTTAGGAATTTCTTGTTTTTACCCTTTTATGCTTGATCTTGGGTTGTTTTCTTGTGTCTTTAGGAACTTATGTGAAGCTTAGAGTAAGCAATGGGATGTTCCGTGAGAGATTTGATGCGTTGAAGATCATTTGGGCTAAAGTTTAGAGCTTTGGAAGTCTTGCGGAGGCAAAAAGAGCATTTTTGGAAGTCCTGGGAGCTTTGCACACCTGTGCAAACCAAATCACATGCCTGTGCAAGTGCCTGTGCAAGTTTTTAAAGTGTCTGAGAGCGTTGCACACCCGTGCACTCGGAGTGCACACCTGTGCATCGAGCTCTGCGAGATTTATCTCTATTTTTCTGTTTTGATCTCTTTTGGGCTTAAACCCTTGTTGGCCCATAGCTTTAAATAGGGTTTTTCTGTTCTAGCCTAGGCATCAAAAATACTTCGTACGTGAAAGAAACAAGAGGTCCGAGACGGGAGCTTAATGCGTTTGGCTTTCTCCATTCTTTCTCTATCTCTTGCTTCTTCCCTTATGGCTATGCGTAGCTAAGTTCTCTTTTCGTTGGGGTTTAATGTAGGTGGACCTAATTTCATGTAATTACACTCTTCTCTTTATTCAATTTTAGTATTGTTATTGTTCTTCTTCTACTCTTAATGCTTGTGTTTGGCCTGATCAACCAATTGCATGATTCTATGATTTCAATTGTAATTGGGAAATTCTTTTGAATTGCGAACTCAAGAAGACAACCAATCGTTTTTATGCCTAGGGATAGGGTAAAGAGGATTGGTCATCACTAAAACCCTTTTTCTTAATGCAAATACCTTGGTTACACTAATTCAAGGGATTGATAGTGTAATCAAGGGATTTAGGCTCTTTTGCTTAAGGAATTAAGATTTGAGTAATTTTGTGGGTTGATGATAACTAAAATTTAATTGAATAAGATTGAGTTGTGATTGCATGTTAGGAAGTCCAACGAAGTTAAACCCCGGCGATTTATTTTAATTGATTTAAACACATTTTCTGCGCACACCAAGTGTTCGCTAATTTTCTAAAACCAAATTTCTTTTATTCTTCTCTTCTAATTTTTATGCACTTGTCTTTATATTTGGTTACTAAATTATTCTCAATTTTGTAGTCTATAAAATTTACTTTTAATTACCCAATTATCGTACAAGTCCCTGTGGATACGATACTTTACTTACCCTTTGTTACTTGAACGATTTGGTACACTTGCCAAAAATCGCAACAGTCAGCCTTTGTCTCCTGTCAAAAAAAAAAAATGTCAGCCTTTGTCTATCGAATTCTGCGGTAGAGATTGTCACTTGAATGAACAAATCAGCAGCTCACTCTGTGTCTCTCAGGAAGAGTTTGATTATAAAAAATTACACTTCATTATATTGCAGGATCTCTTTCAACAAACTGATAGTGCATAACCAAGCGAAGGTAAGAATTTTCATATTCAAGTGTCATTGATGTGACCACCAACCACAAATATCACATTCTTATTTCCTTTGTCTGTGTAGCAAACCCTCTTGGCATTGTAAAAATAGAGCAAGAAATGGAGAAGAGGAAGCAAGGTAGAAGTGAGGAAGAGAAATGGGTGCATGATGCATCTGTGGATTATAAAGGAAGACTTCCTTTCCGTGCTTCTACTGGTGTATGGAAAGCTTCTCTTTTTGTTCTTAGTAAGAGATTTACAAGAATTTTTGTGCATCATCATTTTATTTTGAGTGTGCAACAACAAACTAAAAAAATTAAGCAATGGTTCTTAGTTAATTTTTAACCTTCATTATCAATAAAAATTATTAAAATGTGTTCAAGCATGTCAAATACTAACAACTACCAACTCTTTAAAAGATTTAAATTGTTAATGGCTATTGGCTAGCCATATATGCCTCATAAACAATTCAAAGAGGAAGTTTGAATTCCTGCTAAAAAAGTTGTCCATATTTAGTGATTCGAATAAAATTGCCTATAAGGAAGAGTGCTTGTAGAAAACAAAAACAAAATAAAAAAGGACAAATTCATCAACCAATTTTTAGTAAAAAAGAAAAAAGGTTTTCATTCAGTGTCACAGTAGGCAGTAGAATGATGTGGTTCTTCTAGGAAGATCAATGAATCTTCGAAGAACAACCAAGAATGGAGTAGGGATTCCAATGAAAGAATGGAAACCGAACAGAGAATCTTTATTGAATTAGAAGGAGAATTACAAGAGAGAATTTCTTACAAAAAATGAATGAATACGCGAATGCTGAAACTGCTATGTATATATGTATAGCAATTCAGTTACAATTTAATGGCTCAGGACTTGCCACTTGTCCTAAGGCTAACTAACTATTTTTGATCCTGCATCAATCCTCCCTCCTTAAGCTAATCCTTGTCCTCAAGGATTAAAGTTAGGAAACTTCTTCTTCAAATCAAAGAAGAATTCCCAAGTTGCATCCTCTGGCAGAAGATGCTTCCATTTGACAAGTACCTTAGTAACAGCCTTGTTTCCTCTCTTGACTGTCATCCTTTCTATGATTTCCTCTGGCTCCTTGATTCTTGTCTCTTCATCATTCCTTGGGCAGTGAGTTGATGTGCTAGCTTCTCCTACAAACTTCTTCAACTGGGATACATGAAACACATCGTGGATGAGTGATCCAGCTGGTAATTGGATCTTGTAGGCGACTGATCCAATCTTGTCGACTATAGCATAAGGTCCATAGTATTTTGGAGCTAATTTGGCACTGCTCCTAAATGCTACAGAGACTTGTCTATAAGGGTGTAATTTCACAAACACCAAATCTCCAATTTCAAAGGCCCTATCTGATCTCCTCTTGTCAGCCAGTTGCTTCATTCTTTCTTGTGCCCTTTTCATGTGAAACTTGACCATCTTAAGCTGTTCCTCCCTCTTCTGTAGACTTCTATCAACAAGTTCAATCTTGGATTCTCCCGGTAAATAGGGTAAGTAAGCTGGGGGTGCTTGTCCATACATGATTTCATAGGGACTGGCCTTAATAGTGCTGTGATATGCAGAGTTATACCACCACTCAGCTAAGGGAAGCCATTTGGACCATTGTTTAGGATCATCTGAGCACATACACCTCAGATATGTCTCAATACACCTGTTCACTACCTCTGTCTGCCCATCTGTCTGAGGATGGTAAGCAGTAGAAAGCTGAACTTGAATCCCTTGAAAAGCCATGAAGTCCTTCCAGAATTGACTGACAAAAATCGGATCCCTGTCACTTGTTATTGAAGCTGGGCAACCATGAAGCTTAAAGACATTATCCATAAAGCATTGGGCCACATCAGAAGCAGTATATGGGTGTTGTAATGCTATGAAATGAGCAGCCTTGCTCAGCCTGTCAACAACAACAAAGATTACTTGTTTTCCAAAGGAATTGGGAAGACCCTCTATGAAGTCCATGGTAATGTGCTGCCAAATCAGATCAGGGACTGGGAGTGGTTGTAGCAACCCAGGAGAGGCAGAATTATCATACTTACATTGCTGGCAGGTAGTACATTGATGGACAAATCTTTTAACATCCTTAGACAATCCTTTCCAGTACACCACTGTCTTGACTTTTTGATAAGTGGCATCTCTCCCTGAATGACCACCACAGGATGAAGAGTGCAACCAATTAAGTATTTTCTTTCTCAATTCAAGATTTTTACCAATGACCAGCTTCCCTTTCCTCCTTAATTCTCCACCTGACCAAGAGAAATCCTTATGTGAAGAAGGATCTTTCGTAACTTCAGCAATCAGTTTTTGTAAGGCATCATCACCTTGCCAAGATGCTTTGATTCTCTCTAGTAGATCAGAATCGGGTTGGTGAGTGGAAATAGTAGCACATTCAACTCTTGAGAGTGCATCAGCAGCTTGGTTCTCACTTCCCTGCTTATATTCAATAATGAAATCAAATTCCATAAGTTTTACCAACCATTTTTGTTGGAAAGCTGTGGAAAGTCTCTGGTCAAGAATATACTTGAGACTTCTGTGATCAGTTTTGATTACAAACTGCTTAGGTAATAAGTAATGCCTCCACTTTTGTACAGCAAACACCACAGCTAGTAACTCCTTCTCATAGGTTGACAGGGATTGTTGCTGAACATTCAAGCTTCTGCTTATAAAGGCTATGGGATGGTGATCTTGCATGAGAACAGCTCCTACCCCCACTCCTGAGGCATCAGCCTCCACTATAAAAGGCTTTGTAAAATCAGGTAAGGCCAATACAGGTGCCTGGCTTAACTGATCCTTAAGACACTGAAATGCAAGCTTGGCTTCCTCAGACCAAGAAAAACTATCTTTTTTCAACATGTCATTTAGTGGTTTGGCTATGGTGCTATATCTCCGCACGAACCTTCTATAATAGCCTGCCAAACCCAAAAACCCTCTCAACTGTTTGAGAGTCTGAGGAAGTGGCCAATTCTGCACTGCTTCCACCTTAGTAGGGTCAGTAGAGACTCCCTCTCCAGAGATAAAATGTCCTAAGTATTCTACTCGTGCAACCCCAAAGTAGCACTTAGATTTCTTGGCCAACAGGGCATTTGCTCTCATGGTAGACAAGACTGTTTGTAAATGATGCAAGTGGTCCTCCATGCCCTTGCTGTAAATCAAAATGTCGTCAAAAAAGACCAACAGGAACCTCCTCAAGTATTCTCGAAACACTGAATTCATTAAGCCCTGAAATGTGGCAGGGGCATTGGTTAAGCCAAAAGGCATAACCAAGTACTCATAATGCCCTGAATGAGTTTTGAAAGCTGTTTTATGTACATCTGCCTCCGCCATTCTGACTTGATTATAGCCAGACCTCAAGTCAATTTTGGAAAATACAGTAGAGCCATGTAGCTCATCCAATAGATCATCAACCAAGGGTATAGGGAACCTATTTTTTACTGTACTCTTGTTGAGGTCCCTATAGTCAATACAAAGCCTCCAACTTCCATCCTTTTTACCAACCAACACTACAGGACTGCTGTAAGGACTACTGCTATTCTGGATAACACCACTCTTTAAGTAGTCTTGTACCAATTCATCTATTATGTCCTTCTGTTGTTTAGAATACCTGTATGGTCTCTTATTCACAGGGTTAGTTCCTTGCACCAAGGGAATAGTGTGATCATGATCTGGCCTTCTAGGTGGTAGAGTAGTGGGTATTGCAAACACATCTTCATATTGAAGTAGCAACTTATCAATACTGTCAGGAATTGAGGAAGATGTAGCATGAGTGGACAGGGAGTGGAGCAGCAATCCTTCTTCAGACTCACATACTTGCAACCTAGAAAAGTGAACTCCTGCAGTTAGTGTCTTATGTATCTGCTGTTTCCTAATTGTCTTAATATTTGTAGAAGAATTGCCTCTCAATACATGTCTTCTTCCTTGAGCAGTGAACTCCATGGTTAACTTGTCAAAGTTCCAGGTGATATTCCCCAATGTAATCAGCCATTCGATACCAAGAACCATATCACAGCAGCCTAAAGGTAATAGCAGGATATCTGAACTGAATGTAGTGTTCTGTATAAGCCAAGAGAACCCTTTCACCATAGTATTAATCTGCACTCTAGCCCCATCAGCCACAGTGACGCTAACAGGATCCATATCTTCAATTTTGCACCCTAGCTTCTTGGCTACATTAACATCTAAGAAATTGTGGGTGCTCCCACTGTCAATGAGAATGTGCAGGGGCTTCTTCCTTACCTGACCAGTGACTCTCATGGTCCGAAACTTGGCTACTCCAGTTAGAGCATTTACTGAAATCAAGGGTTCCGGATTGGTTTCATCAGGAGGGTTTTCAGTAGGTCCTAGGTCTTCATCAGAGTCAGAATTCTCAGCTATTTCCATGACGTGGATTTGGAGTTTCTTATGAGTTTGGCTATGGGCAGGGGTAAAGGGTTCATCACAGAAATAGCAGAGACCCTTAGCCCTCCTTTCACTCATATAGGCAGGGGTTAGCTGTTTAGTGGTTTGTGTTTTAGGTTTTATAGGTTCTAAGGTTTTGGGAGGGTTTGGTAAGAGTGGTGGCTTTGCTACAGGGTTGGGTTTGATGGTTTTAGAGAATGGTTTGGTTTGCATGCTATTGGCATTGGCATTTTCATACATCTTAGCTAGGGAAAAGGCTTTCATAACAGAGGTTGGTTGGAACATTCTAACCATCATTTGAATCTCCATTTGCAAACCACCAAGGAAACAACTCAATTGATGGGCCTCAGATAAGTCAATTCTTGAAACAATTGCATCAAAGTCAGTGTGATAATCAGTAACAGTACCTTTCTGTCGGAGTCTCATCAGTTCAGCCATTGGATCCTCGCAAACTTCACCAAATCTTTCAATCAAGATTTTCGTATAGTCATTCCATGGGGGCAATTTATCGAGTCCCACTGTCTTCACATACGCACTGTGCCATTGGAGAGCTTTGCCTTCAAAATGGACCACAGCCAAGCGCACCTTGTACTCTTCGGGGGTTTGATCAACCGAAAAGAAAGTGTCACACTGGATGATCCAGTTCTTGACGCCCTCGCCATTGAATCGGGGAAAATCCAAACGTGCGAGCCTAGTGTTACACGAATAGGGCCGGGAAGACGCGCCAGAACCTGATGAGGAAGAATTTTCGTGGCGTCGAAACATATCCTCGATCGTGCGCTGCAACGAAGCTCCAATTTCCATGAATCGTTCTTCCATTTGCGTACTGAGACGTTCTTCAATTTCACGAATATGCGTTTGATTTCTGGTATTATCAGCCATGGCGGAGTCGTAGCTTGGAAGGTCACCTGCTGATACCAATTGATGTGGTTCTTCTAGGAAGATCAATGAATCTTCGAAGAACAACCAAGAATGGAGTAGGGATTCCAATGAAAGAATGGAAACCGAACAGAGAATCTTTATTGAATTAGAAGGAGAATTACAAGAGAGAATTTCTTACAAAAAATGAATGAATACGCGAATGCTGAAACTGCTATGTATATATGTATAGCAATTCAGTTACAATTTAATGGCTCAGGACTTGCCACTTGTCCTAAGGCTAACTAACTATTTTTGATCCTGCATCATAGAAACTGCCAAATGAGCTTCAAATTAAAGGTGCATTACATTCTAAAACTAAAGAAAATCACTCCACACAAATTTGGCAAAAATTAAACTGTCTTCTTATTTATTGGTGTTTGGGAGTAGTCATAAATTAAATTGTATAATAGATGTGTTTAATTAACACGAGCTTAACTCTGTGATTCTGTTTCAATATATGGAGCAGTAATTGAATTTAGTGAAAGGATAAGCCACTTTGCGATGTTCTCTAATCTTATCACGTACCTGACTAAAGTGATCCATCAAGACCTCAGTACAGCTGCCAAGAGTGTAAACTACTGGGTAGGAACAACCACCTTGATGCCTCTGGTTGGGGGATTTGTTGCTGATGCCTACACTGGTCGATTTCATATGGTCATATTTTCTTCCCTCGTATACTTAATGGTAAATCCAATTGTTTTTTTTAATCAATGTACAACATGTTTTTATTATAACTTAATAATGTGTGCTTTTACACTTCATATATCCTGTCTTTGATCAATTTGAGACTCCTTTATCTTGGCAATAAATTTCAATTTCTTTGTTTACACTTCAAATGCAAGCTCTCACATATATTGTTTCCATGAAAAATAAGCCTAATTTTTACTTGTTAAACTAGGGATTAAGCCTCTTGACCATGTCCCAATTCATCCCAAGTCTAAAGCCGAGCAGCAATAATCAGCCTAGGGTGGTTCATGAAGTGGCTTTCTTCCTTGCCATTTACTGTATCTCCTTGGGCACTGGGGGACACAAACCATGCTTGGAAAGCTTTGGAGCTGATCAATTTGACGATGATCACCGGGAAGAAAGGAAGAAGAAGATGTCTTTTTTCAACTGGTGGAGCTTTACTGTGTGCTTTGCAATGCTGCTTGGTGCAACAATAGTTGTTTATGTTCAAGACTTTGTCAGTTGGGGAGCTGCTAGTCTTATCCTCACTATTCTCATGGCTCTCACTACCATAGCTTTCTATGCAGGGAGGCCTGTTTATAGGTACAAGCACCCGGCAGGAAACCCTTTTAGGCCAATTTTACAGGTTTTAGTTGCAGCAATAAGGAAAAGGAATTTCTCTTGTCCTTCAAATCCTGCTCTTTTGTATGAAGTCCCAGAGTCAGAGAAGTCCCAAGGAAGGCTTCTGAGCCATACTAGCAGGCTCAGGTATCACACATGGACCTTGCCAGATTGAGACTAATATTTTTAGGACAATACTTAAATGCAGTTATTTAGATGCTTTTGGTATTGCTTTCCAATCAGAGTTAGAGTTTCACGTCAATAATATGCATAACAAGGTTTAAATTAAAAGTCCGCATAGGTTATTGATGTGAAACTCTAATTTTAATTGGAGAACACTTCCTAAAGAATTACATCCAAGTTTTGTCCTATTTTGATTGTTAGAATTCAATGGAATGTATCTATTTTTTTAATGATTGTTAATTTAGTAAGGAAGATAGACTCGAACCAGCCTAGTACCTACTAATATTCAATGAAATTAATACTCATGAATTCAATGAATAGGTTTCTTGACAAGGCTGCAATAATTGAAGAGAAATATGTTGAGCAGAAAGATAACGCATGGAGATTAGCAACAGTGACAAGAGTGGAGGAGACAAAACTTGTTCTAAATGTAGTTCCCATATGGCTAACTTCATTAACAGCTGGAGTATGCTGGGCACAAGCCTCGACACTTTTTGTCAAACAAGCAACTGCTATGAACTTGAAGATAAGCGACAGTTTCACAATGCCACCAGCTTCCCTTGTTTCTGTTGCAGCAATTGGTGTCTTAATATCTCTCCCAATATACGATAGGATTATTGTTCCAATTCCGAGGAAAGTCACAGGCAATGAAAGAGGCATCAGCATCCTAAGGAGGATTGGCATTGGCTTGACATTCTCAGTCATACTCATGGTGGTTGCTGCCTTAGTAGAAACAAAGAGACTAAGAATGGTTGGACAAAGGACTATGAGTGTGTCCTGGTTGATACCCCAATACTTGATACTTGGCATTGGAAATTCATTTTCTCTAGTTGGGTTGCAAGAGTATTTCTATGACCAAGTTCCTGACTCAATGAGAAGCTTAGGAATGGCTTTGTATCTTAGTGTAACTGGAGTGGGAAACTTCTTAAGCAGCTTTCTAATCATGATTGTGGACCATGTCACAGGGAAAAGTGGCAAGAGTTGGATTGGGAAGGATATAAATTCAAGTCGTTTGGATAGGTTTTATTGGATGTTGGTTGTCATCAATGCTTTGGATTTGTGTGCCTTTCTCTTCTTGGCAAAAAGGTACACTTATAAGACTGTACAGAGGAGAACTATGGATACTGATGGTTGTAAGAGTGATGGTGTGGAGACAGTGGGGTAATGAGAGCTACTTTCAATTTGAGAAATTTTCTTTTTGAAGACTGCAATTTAAATTTAGCTTTGATTGTAAAATTAGTGAACTGCTTTGTAGATTTAGAAGAGCTACCTGAGGAATATAAACAACTTAATGGTTGTTTAAGAGATATATTAGCGGATAAATAGGTATACCCAAAATAAAATTGTGTCATTGATAATTTGATATAAACTTATTTTTAAGGCTTAAATATGTTTTGAATTTTTAATAAAAAAAAATTTCTACGTTGAATACATGATATATTAAAAATTTTGTTTTGGATTTCAAAACAAAATTAGGTCATTTATCATGAATCAAAAATATATTTAAGTCATTCTAAATAAATAGTGGTGATTTTTGAGCCGTCAGAAATCGTATTTTAAAACTTTTAATTGACACGTTGGCAAAAACCCAAAATAAAGTTTGTAATGTACCACAAAACTAACGCAAAAAAAAATTGTTAAAGACTTAAAACAAAAATTCAGTCATTTATCAAGAATCAAAAATATAATTAAGCCTATTTTAAATTTGATAACAAGGGGAAATTCGTTTTTTCATTATCATATTTACTGTTTAATATGATAATGTTTTTCCTTAAAATTAGAAATTTGTTTTCATGACAGAGATTATGATAAGAAAAAGTAGATCTATTGTTAAACCATCACTTTTTAATTAATGAAAATTGGATTAATAACAGATATTAGTTTAGTGCTATATATATTTTTTGCGACTTGTCCCTACAAATAATTATGGGACAATCTTGATATGATAGTATTTATCCTAAAAAATATAATGCTATATATAAACTGGCACGTACGCGAGAGAACTCATGCGTTTTGTATAACTTTAATTTAAGGTACTATCTTGATACTCTTCTCCCTACCCTTCCTTTCAAAATAATATCTGTAACATAAGAAAAGGATTAAAATTCTCATTCTCTCTACTCAAATAAACGATTGTACGTAGCCTGACCTGATGCATCCAGATGCATTGACTCGAACAAACTTGTAGTAGAAGGATTTTAGTTAGTGGGGTACAGACAATTTAAAAGGATAAACGTTAAGCAGTTTAAGTACTTTTCAATTTATTTTATAATTAAAATTAAAATTTTATCTTGATACGAGAACACTAAACGTGATGCAGGAAATAAGAGTACGAGTTCAGTCATTTTTTGAAACAGAATCAAAACTTTTTCCTTTTATGTGTTTTAAGATTAGATCCTTTATGGTACAAGAAAGAATTAAGTGCTTTGAATTTATGAAAAGAATATGATTTCAATTTGGAAGAAGAAGATAAGGTGCATATATATTGTCAGAAAGAAAGAGACCGGGGAGTATCTTGTAAATCAAGCCACGATATTTTAATTCAACAAGGTGCAAAAGTGTCTGTGCAATTGAAGTTGTGAAGCACCACACTACTCCAAGGTTACTTGCTTTAGTCATCCTGATTCTTCACAATTTACAAAGCCACATTTGATTTACAAAGCCATATGTGCGGCCGTTGATTGAAATCAGAAGTTAGTCCACCTATCTTCTCGTGTATAATTTAGTGTATGTGTGTGGACTAGAGTTTAATAAAATAAAATTTAAATATTTTAATTTTATAAATTTAATTTCAGTTAAAAATGATTTTAAAGTAAAATATCTTATGTTTTTTTTTTAAATATTAAATAACTTTTTAGTTCCTATAAATATTGAGTGTTTTGTTTTACGTCTTTTTTTTCATTTTCATCTCAATTATATATATTTTTATTTTATTATGGTCTTTGTCTTTAGGTTTCTTCGTCAAATCCAACAGAAAAGGAATTATAGGAATCAAAATAGAAAAATAAAAAATTATATGAACCAAAAAATTCAAAAGACCAAAATAAAAACAACTAATATTAAGAGGACAAACACAAAAATAACCTCTTATATATATATATATAACACATGTAAATAAGCAAAACACTCTCTATTTATAGGAACTAAAAAGTTATTTAAATCTTTTGAAAATTATTTATAATCGAAAGAAATGAATTTCGTCATAGATTCATTGAACTGAACGCGCACAAGCCACCTAAGGTTTCTTTTCTTTGGATTAGAATAGATTTCGAAACTAAAATCCCGTTGGTGACCTTTCCTTTGTTTCATCTATTATTTTCTTTTCTTGCTCTCTCTCTTAATTATTTCCAGCGCATTTTGGTTGGACAAATATCATTGCTTATTTACATGTGTGAAATAATGATATATTGATATCATTAATTAACCCATAACATGCTCAGTCAGAAATCAACCAATTTGTACGTAATGTCAGCACACAGTTATATTAAATTCTGCATATAGAGACTGTCACTTGAATATAAACGTATCACTATATTCACTAGCACTCTCTGTATCTCAAGCAAAATTTGATTAACAAAATATACACCTTATTATCTTTCACAAAGCAGACCAACTGAAGTAGCAATTCTCTTTGCTATTCACATTTCAAATGTCACTAACGAGGCTACACCAACAATAGATTTCATATATCCACCTATTTCATTTGTCTATGCAACACATCAAAAGGTGAAGAGACCATTTTAACCTACGTACACCTTCAATTTGTAAGCATGGAGCAGGAAATGGAGAAGGGAAAGCGAGGTAAAAGTGAAGAAAATGAACAAGAGAAATGGGTTCACGATGCATCTGTAGATTATAATGGCAGAGTTCCTCTCCGTGCTTCCACAGGTGTATGGAAAGCTTCGTTTTTTGTCCTTGGTAAGTACTATATATATATATATATATATATATATATATATATATATATATATATATATATATATATATATCATCATTTCATTTCAAGTTGGCAACAACATTTGAAAAAAATTGTCATTTCATTTCATGAATGCCAAATGACCTTTTTAGTCCCTAAACTTATTTTTTTTGTTCACTTTGGTCCTTAAACTTTTAAAAGGTTCATTTTGGTCATCGATGTATTTAAAACGATTCAAATTGGTCCCTGCCATTACTGAACTGTCACTTCCATTAACAGCCTAAACGGATCAACATAAAAGGTTCAAATTGGTCCTTTAAGTTTTTAAAAATATTCAAATTGGTCTTTTAAGTATTTCGAATTGTTCAAATTGGTCCTTTAAAATTTTTGTACAGATTCAATATTGGTCTGTTAACAACCATTTCCTGCTACTGCTCAATGAATTCTGCTTTTTCTCAAAATAAGCATGTCTTTTTCTTCAACACTCTCCTCAGAATACCAATGAAAAAAGCCACAGCCACTATCTGCAACCCCTTTCTAACATGGAAAATGAATCAATAATCAGATTGGATAGCTCATATTTTCAAATAATTTTTAAAACGCAAACAACTTACCACAAAATGTTTGCAACCCCAGAACCTTCTCCCTAGGTTGTCTGTTGTTCTAGCAGTTATCAAAACTGTAAAATCTCCACAGTCACAACGAGGCATCCAATTGTTTGCGCCATTCATGGATGTTGCTTGCGAACCCGTGCCTCCGGAGGAACTCGACCTACACCTACACCCAGACGCACTTGACTCCATAGCTGTTAGAAGAAAACTGGTATTCTAGTTTCAGATTTTGGGGAAGAACAGATAAAACCCATGAACCCTAATTCTTCAATTTGGGGAAGAAGAATCCCCTACTATTTATCATTAACGTTTGCTGTTAATTCTGTCACAGCAAGGACCAATTTGAATCGTTTTAAATACATCGAGGACCAAAATGAACATTTTAAAAGTTTTAGGACCAAAATGAAAAAAAAAAATAAGTTTAGGGACTAAAAAAGTCATTTGGCCTTTCATGAATTTGTTTGTAGTTCATTTTTAACCTTCATTCTCATTAAAAACTATTGAAATGTGTTTAAGCATATATTAAATAACAATTAACAAGTAACAACTCTTGAAAGGTTTAGATTATTATTGACTAGGAGTGTTTGTGAATAAATTTGGATCCGTTTTGAATAAAATAAATCATCTTATCCAAAGATTAAAATATCATATTTGGTTTGGTTTAACCTACTTTCTTAAAAAATATGCTATCTAATCCAATTCAAGAAAACACGGTTTGAATTGGATTGGATTATTCGTTTTTTTACCAATCCACCTATACTTTAATTTTCTATTACTTTCTAAAACATTGTTTTTAAAATAAGCATAAAAAAAAGTACGTGAATCAATTAATAATTATCTTATAATATTTTTTTTCCTAAAGAGATAAAAAAATTATATATAATTTGAATAAAAGTTGAGGAGAACAAAATATATATGGTTCTGATATGTTGGTTGGATACATGAAAAAACACAATACAATATATGTGAAACACTAAAAACATAATAAATAATATAAAAATGACATATGAATGCATAATAACATGTGTGTATTGAAAAATATTGGTTTTGTTTTGCAAACACTAAACAAATTAAAAACCGACCCAAACCTATCAGTTATAAAAAAAAATGATCCGAAAGAATTTTAAAAATATATATTTTCAATTTTTTTTAATCAAATTGCAGTTTTTTTTTAGATTGGATTGGATCTGAATACTCGTTGACTAGTGGGCACACAAACAATTAAGGTTCAAATTTAACAACCTGTTTTTAGAAATCATTATAATTAGAGTTAATTACACGTCCCCCTAAGGTTTATTCTTATTACACCTGGTACCTCTCTATTTTTTTTACATTACTTTGAGTACTCCTAAGGGAGGGTTAGTGTAAGATTTTTCAAACCTAAGAAGGGGGTCGGTGTAACAATTTACATTTAAGAGGGGGGTCGATGTAACGAAAGCCAAAAAATTAGGAAATTTTCTGTAGGGTTCAAAAACGAGGGGATATCGAGTGTAATAAAAACAAACTTCAGAGAAGATCCGTGTAATTTACTATTACAATCATGTAATCAATGTGTTTGATTAATATGAGCATAAATTGGTGGTTCTATTTCAATTTGGAGCAGCCATTGAATTTAGTGAAAGGATATGCCAATTTGGGATATCCAGTAATCTTATCACGTACTTGACAAAAGTGATGCATGAAGACCTCAAAACAGCAACCAAGAATGTAAGCAACTGGAAAGGAGCAACAACCTTGATACCTCTAATTGGGGGAGTTGTTGCTGATGCCTACACAGGTCGATTTCGTATGGTCCTCTTTTCTTCCCTCGTATACTTGATGGTATATTCATTTTTTTTTTTTTGTCAATGTACTACATATGTTATTGCATGCAACTTAGTAATGATTTTACGCTTCATATCCTGTCTTTGATCTATTTGACATATCTCAGGTTGGATAGCAAATTCAATTTCTTGTTTATAGCTCTCATGCATATATACTAATATACTATTGCCATGAAAATAAGCCTCATATCTAGTCTTCAAACCAGGGATTAAGCCTCTTGACCTTGTCTCAAATCATTCCAAGTCTAAAACCATGCAACAATGATATATGTCATGGACCAAGGAAGGTTCATGAAGTGGTTTTCTTCCTTGCCCTTTACAGTATCGCCTTGGGGACTGGAGGATTCAAACCGTGCTTAGAAAGCTTTGGAGCTGATCAATTTGATGATGACCACCTTGAAGAACGAAAGAAGAAGATGTCTTTCTTCAACTGGTGGACCTTTACACTGTTCGTTGCAATGCTGCTTGGGACAACGGTGATTGTTTATGTTCAAGACTTCGTCAGCTGGGGAGTTGCTTGTGTCATCCTCACTGTTTTTATGGCTCTCAATATCATTATTTTCTATATGGGGAAGCCTTTTTACAGGTACAGTAGGAGGCCAAAAGGAAACCCTTTCATGCCAATTTTACACGTCCTAATTGCAGCCATAAGGAAAAGGAATTTGTCTTTACCTTCAAATCCTGCTTTATTGTATGAAGTCCCAAAGTCAGAAAATTCCCAAGGAAGGCTTCTAAGCCATACCAGCAGGCTCAGGTATATATCAATGTTCACCTTAATGATATTGTTAATTTAGTTATCTCATTCTTAAAATACTTTTTCTATAATTTCTGTTTTTGCCTTTTCTGTCACATGTAGAAGTATAATTTCTCTTATAAATATACCATAAAGAAGATATATAGACTTTAATTCTTTCAAGATTTCGTGTACAGATGTCATGAAATTAATTTCATGGTATATAATTTTCAAAATATAAAAAGACATTTATTAATATTTCATCAAAGTATAAAATAATAACTAAAAAACTATGTATAGGAAATAAAATTATTTTTAGAATTGTAGATTAATAAAGAAAGATATAGTAACACATAAGCAAAAACGTTGGCGTAACAAAATAATGTAGACTAAATTATTAATATGGTATAGGATAATAGTTTGTGTTTCAGAATAGATGATATAGAGCTGAAACTACCTATTAAAATTCATTAAAATTAATACTAATGAATTCAATCAATACATAGGTTTCTTGACAAGGCTGCAATAGTTGAAGAGAAGTATACCGAGCAGAAAGACAATCCATGGAGATTAGCAACAGTGACAAGAGTGGAGGAGACAAAGCTTATCCTGAACGTTATTCCCATATGGCTAACTTCATTAATAGTTGGTGTATGTATAGCGCAAGGATTGACACTCTTTGTCAAACAAGCAGCTGCTATGAACTTAAAGATAAGCAATAGCTTCAAAATCCCACCAGCTTCCATGGAGTCTGTTCCAGCTTTTGGCACCATAATATCTGTCCCAATATATGATAAGATTATTGTTCCAATTCTGACGAAAGTCACAGGTAACGAAAGAGGCATCAGCATCCTTAGGAGGATTGGCATTGGCTTGACATTCTCAGTCATTCTCATGGTTGTTGCAGCCTTAGTAGAAACAAAGAGATTAAGAATGGTTGGACATGATGAGAGTGAGACTATCAGTGTGTTGTGGTTGATACCCCAATACTTGATCCTTGGGATTGGAGAATCATTTTCTCTAGTTGGTTTGCAAGAGTATTTCTATGACCAAGTTCCTGACTCAATGAGAAGCTTAGGAATGGCTTTATATCTTAGTATGCTTGGAACAGGATTCTTCTTAAGCAGCTTTCTAGTCATGATTGTGGACCATGTCACAGGGAAGAATGGCAAAAGTTGGATTGCGAATGATGTAAACTCAAGCCGTTTAGATAGGTTTTATTGGATGTTGGCTGTCATAAATGCTTTAAATTTGTGTCTGTTTCTATTCTTGGCAAAGAGGTACACTTATAAGACTGTAGTGAGGAAAGCTACAGAAATTGATGGCTGTACTGTAACAGTGTGATGGGCGGAGAAAATGGCATGATGAAAGCGACTGAGGTGTACCTCACTTTCTATATTTTCTGCTTAATCAAATACTGTACTTTGTTATATGTTGTTCCCTTCTATATTTACTGAAATTTGGATTGCTAAGTTTACATTGTACGTGGTACATTACTCTAAATATACGGCTAACTATAAGCAATAACATAGATAAGTATAGACGATTTTTATTTTTCATATTAGTTAGAAAATGCATTTTGTTAAAATTCTTTTTCATATAAAAAAGGACAAATATTTACAATATTATTGTTTAAAGTTTAACGAAATTATACTCGATATTCTTCTCATTAACACAAATCTTCTTTAATTTCTTACGTTGTTATATATGGATTGATTTAAGAAAATTAGTTTTAAATTAAAAATTAAATGATATCAAGTATAATTTTGTTAAAATTTAATTTGGATGTACAAGTGACAATTGTTAAACTTACATTCTTTGCTGTTCTTTATTAATCCCTTGAGGTATTGATATTCGTTTATTAAACCTTGACCACAAACTTAAAGGAGGACAATGTTATCTGTCAATCATGCTACACCATTTTCTTTAATAATAGTGATTTGCTTGATATTTGTTACATATCTTATTTTGACTTCAGGGTTATGTGTTTTATGATTAGATCCTATATATGGTACAAGAATAGATGTGATTTATATTTAAGCTAAAATATCATTTTGCTCCATTATGTTTTTGTATTTTTCCATTTTGTTCCTATATGTTTTAAAAGTTTCATTTTGATCCTTTATATTTGTGAATGGATCCAAAATGATCATTTCATCCATTAAATGATGATGTGCGTTAATTTTATTATTATTTTATTATGTTTTTTGGTGGTTCATTGTCAAAAATTGTTTGTCTAGAATATTTAATAGGTATTAAACAATTTAATTGGATCTGGGATCTAGCAATTTTTGGTTATTTTTAATTGCT
Source organism: Pueraria montana var. lobata (assembly GCA_026413185.1). Lineage (NCBI taxonomy): Eukaryota > Viridiplantae > Streptophyta > Magnoliopsida > Fabales > Fabaceae > Pueraria > Pueraria montana. The sequence goes on along the minus strand of CM048655.1, from coordinate 59,907,658 downwards.
AGAAATTGTTTAAAATCTACTAAATGCTTCAGACAATCAATTTTTAGTAGTTTTGAACCGCCAAAAATCGTATTAAAATAATAATAAAATTAATATCACATCATCGAACATTTTGGTTTAATTCACAAACATAAAAGATCAAAATAAAATATTTAAAACATAAAGAATTAAAAAAATATAAAAATATAATGAACCAAATGTTATTTTAATCTTATATTTATTTATGAAAAGAATATGATTTCAATTTGGAGGAAGAACATCATGGGGGAATCTCTTGTAAATCAAGCCACGATATTTTAAATTTTTAATTCAATAGAGTGCAAAAGTCGCTATGTAATTGAAGTTGTGAAGCACTACACTCCAAGCTGGTTAGTCATCATGGCTCTTTACAATTTACAAAGCCATATGTTTGATTGAAATCAAAAGTTACCCCAACGTATATTTTTTTTGCCAGAGACCACGGTTGTCTCTTAATCCACTGGGTCAGAAATTAATCTATGAGAATTTTGCACACAGAGGAAATTGAGCACAGATTTTCCCGCTAAATAGATCATTCCCCCTCACATGAATGCAGCGGGGCCTTACACCACTGTGCCAACCATGTGTGTTACTCCAACGTATATAATTTAGTGTATGTGTGTGGACTAGAGTTCATAAAATAAAATTTAAATAATTTTAATTTTATTTAAAATTATTTTAAAGTAAAATATCTTATGTTTCAATACTTTTATTGAAGAAATACAATTGAAAGAAAATGACTTTCAATGCAGAAGCCACGTAAGGTTTCTTTGAAACTTATTTTAATCCCGCTGGAGAACATTCCTCAACTTGAAAACAAATAATCATTCAAGATCCAACCAACACACACGATTAATCATTTCCCTGTTTTTTACTGTAAATTATTCCAACCTCACATCTTTCTTGAATTTGTTATATATACAAAATCCTCATTATTTTTTTTACAGTAAATCCTCATTATTTTAAATTACACAAAATTCATCATATAATAAATATGTTACACTGAATTGATTGAAGTCGAAATTTGATTTGATATATTACTTGAAATCCTTTTTTATTCTTTTTGTTTTAGATCATCATACTTAGGGAGAATTAAGCAAAATAATCAAATCTTTATATTTTTTATAATATAAAATTTTAAAAGTATTGTCTTGATATTTAATATGATATAACAAAAATAATTTATTTTTTTAAAATACTTATTCATTCCTATATTTCTATTCTTTTTCTACTTCATCATTTATACTATATTAAAATAATATTAAAATAAATAATATAATATATTATTTTGATATATTAAATAATGTAAATATTATAATATTAAAATAAATAGTATAATAATAGTGATGTGTTGAAAACAATGAGAAGAAAATGGAATAAAAAGAGAGATGAAAGACAAAAGTAATTGTATGTTTATATTTATTGTATGAAATATATACTAAATGATAAATTAAATAATTTATTTATTAAAAACTTTATATTTATTTTGTTTTATAAATTTATTATTTATTATTTTCAAACTAGATCTAACATTGAAGAAGTATTTTAAAGAATTATATTTTTTTTGTTATATACAATATATTGTTTATTTTATGACTTAAAACAAGTTAAATGACTTAGTAATTTAGGTCGGGAAAGAAAAGAAGGCCATGGGTTCAAATTCTCCACAATCACTTTAATCATTTTCTAAATCATAAATTTTGTTGGAAGACTAAAATCACGTAATTAAAAAAAAAAAAGGACCAAAATCACAAATTAGATATTATAGGAGGACCAAAAGTGTAATTTATCTAAGCATTATTAAATATTAGAGAAATACTAGGAACATACTCTTATGAATATACTCTTTCTTATTGATTGATATTTATTGAAAATGACAATTTTATAGATCCCGCATCATGTTTAATGATTCTCTCCTAATTTTGTTGTTTTCAATAAATTTTATCCAGTCAGAGAAAATGTGTATTTGAAGAAGTGTGTTCCTAACACTCCTCTAAATATTAATTGATACATTATCTACTAAATGTCACATCATAGTTTGCGTTACAATTTTAACAATCAACGGATAGATATTTACCAAATTGCAGATTTTATTATTAAAATTTGGAGTAGAATTTAAAATTACAGGACCAAAATCGAAAACTGGGACATATAAAAAGATCAAATCTGCAATTTAATTAGCCTTTATCATAAGGTCCAAATTAAAAAGTGTGGTTTAATCTTTATTATAAGGTCCAATCTAAAATGTTCATTTCATAATTATTTTTTCACAAAAATACTCTTCATTAAAACCAGTAATAGAATGACGTATTGGTGAAAGAAATGTAACTAATTAATATTTTTTAATTTTGTTCAGAGGGGTAGTTTTGAAAAAAAATCTAATTTAAGACAAATTTAATATTCTAAATTAAATTAACCAAATTATTTTAATTATGATGAATTAGTTAATTGGACCTTATAATAATTATAATGAGGACTTAAGGAGTAATATATTTTCACCTTATAATGATACATTGAAATCATTAATTAATCCATTAAATGTTGAGTGAGAAATTAAGTAATTAACCATAATTGTAATGTCAGCAACACCTTACTACCTCCATCCCTATATATAAGGTCTTTTTTTACTTTTTTGTTTGTATCTTTTTATAAGACCATCTTCTAATTGTCTGGTGTATTAATTATTTTATTCCTATAATATCTTTCATTAATTACAGTAAAATAATTGATAAATTTAATGTAATTAACTAACTTAAGCAATTTTCTTAAATGATGTGAATTAATTGAAAGGGTCTTATATATAGAGACGAAAGTAGTATTTGGGATGGCAAAGTATACTCGGACCCTACGGGGTACCTGCAAAAATATTCGCAAGCGGGTCGGGTAAATACCCGTTTATTAGGGCTTGGGCTGGGACCGGGTATTTACCCGCATTCTTTTGTGGGTGCAGGTGCGGGTACGGATACTATAGTATCCGCCCCGTCCCGTACCTACCATATATTAAAATAACTTACTTAAATATATAATTATGTTATATATATATTTTTCTGTAAAAAAAATTAATTTCATATTTTCCATAAACTAACACCAATAGTAAAATATTTATGTTATAACTTACAATAATTTTATATTTTATATTTTTAATATTATGTGTGGATACTTTTAAAGTTAAGTTTGAATTATTTAAGCGTGAATTTTCAATTTATTTGCAGTAATTTTTTTAATTAATATTTTATGGCTTAAATGCAATTTTGGTCCCTTTATTTTGCACAATCCGCAATTTTGGTCCCCTATTTTAAAATAGAGACATTTAGTCTCTCAATTTTGTAACGTGAAAGCGTTGACCGTAAGAGATTAACGTTAACCTTAACGTGGTCCAAATATAGTGATATGACACGAGATTATTTATTTAGTTTTTAATTACTTTAAATATTGACTGTGACGTACCATGTGCTTCAACAACATCGATTTTAATAGTTGGGGTAGTCGTGAGTCCTAATATAGAAATCACAAATCTTAATCATTTATTTTAAACTAATTCTACGTTGTTGAAGCACATGGCACATCGTAGTCAGTATTTAAAATAATTAAAAAATAAATAAATAATCTAGTGTCTCGTCACTATATTTGGGCCACGTCAAGGTCAATGTTAATATCTTAATTATCAATGCTTTCAATTTGATGGAAGGACCAAAATTACAAATTTTACAAAATTGGGGACTAAATGTCTCTATTTTAAAATAGAGGGACCAAAATTGTGGAATGTGCAAAATAGGAGAACTAAATGTCTCTATTTTAAAATAGAATGACTAAAATTATGGATTGTGCAAAATATGGGGATCAAAATTACATTTAAGCCTATTTTTTTTATTGATTTATTAACTTCATACATAAGTAAAGTGCGGGTAGCGGTATGAGTATATAGGTACCTAGCGGGTACGGGGATGGAGATTAAAGTTGCTATCAGCGCAAGTATAGGGTCGGGTATGGGTATTTTTTTAAACGCAAGTATAGGAACGAGTACTATAGGGCCCTACCCATTGTCATCCCTAGGTAGTATTATCTAGGGATGGCAACGGGGCGGTTCAAGGACGGGTTTGGCTCTCCCCGTCCCCATCCCCGCAAAAGGCGGGGCAGGTATGGGTTCGGGTATAAAAGATGCGGGTTTAATATTTTAATACACATCCCCATCCCGGTCGGATTTTATCGGGTTCGGGTATACCTGCGGGTAACCCACTACACTATTTTTTATAATTTAATTTACTTACTTATTTATAAATAAATCATATATTAAGTTATTAATTATGTTTTAATTCAAATAATATATATATAAAATGAATAACAAAGGAATTAAAGGCAAAGAATTAAGAATTAAATTATATTTTTAGTTAAATGTATAATTTTAAGTTTGTTATTTAACTATTATTATAATTTAAATTATTTAACTATTAAGCTATTTAATTTATATTTTTAAAAATTATAATGTATATATATGTTGTGACAAAACAATTATAAAAAAAATATAATGGTGACAGGTATATGGGTACAGGTACGGATATAGTTTGATACCCGTCCCCATCTCCGTTTAAAAAATTCAGGTAATACCCGTACCTGATCAAAGCGGGTATCTCCGTCAAAGTCGGAGTGGGTTTTGGGCAGTACCCACAAATACGGGTTTATTTGCCATGTCTAATATTATCTTTCACTTGCAGGTTCTATATATTCCAACAAGTTAATAAAGCAGAACCAACTGAAGTAGCATTCTCTTTGCTATTTACATTTCAAATGTCACTAACGAGGCCACACCAACCATAGATTTCATCCACCCATTTCATTTGTCTATGTGACACACCATCAAAAAGTGAAGAGAGACCATTTTTATTAACCTATATCTTTAATTTGTAAGCATGGAGAAGGAAATATTGGAGAATAGAAATCGAGGTAAGACTAAGAGTGAAGAAAATGAAGAAGAGAAATGGGTGCATGATGCATCTGTGGATTATAAGGGCAGAGTTCCACTCCGTGCTTCCACCGGTGTATGGAAAGCTTCGCTTTTTGTCCTTGGTAAGGTACCTGTTTACTTAAGTTCTATATATCATAATTTTATTTCAAGTTTGCAACAACAGTAAAATAATTGTCATTTCATTTCATTTCATCAATTCGTTCGTTGTTCATTTTTAACCATTATTCTCATTAAAAAGTATATTGAAATGTGTATAAGCATGTGTCAAATAACAAGTAGCAACTCTTGTAAGATTTATATTATTATTGGCTAGTGGCGAGACACAAACAATTCAATGGTCAAATTTAACAATCTGTTATTAGCAATCATAAAAATTATGTGATAAACGTGTTTAATATGAGCGTTACTGCGTGATTCTATTTCAATATTTGGAGCAGCAATTGAATTTAGTGAGAGGACAAGCCACTTTGGGATAGCCAGTAATCTTATCATGTACCTGACTCAAGTGATGCATGAAGACCTCAAAACAGCAACCAATAATGTAAACTACTGGAAAGGAGCAACAACCTTGATGCCTCTAATTGGGGGATTTGTTGGTGATGCCTACACTCATCGATTTCGTATGGTCCTCTTTTCTTCCCTCGTATACCTAAAGGTATATTCATCTTTTTTGTCATATGTTACATGTTTATCATGTCTTTTTTTTATCACTTTGATATCTCAGGCTGGATAACAAATTTCAATTTCTTTGTTAATATACATCTGATGCAAGCTCTTGTATTCCTTCCTATATCGAGTATAAGTACAAAAGAATCCAAACATTTAATCTAAAATATAAGAAAATCTTAAATGAAATTATTCTTAAAATCCTTCGTTTAATAGACATTTTATTTCTAATGATCCTTTTTTAGTGTTGATATTAAGGCTATGTTTGGCGAGCCATTTCAGCTATTTTCTAGCTTTTTTTACTAGCTGAAAAGCTTGTTTGATTGTTCGGAAAATAAGTTTTTTAGTAGTTTCTAGCGTTTTTTGAAACACTACTAGAAGTAGCGTTTTATAAAACGCTAGTTTCTAGCTTTTTATATTTTATTTCTTTTTTATTCTTAAAATATTTATTAAATTTCCTTATTACCCCTTTTAAATAAAACATGGTTTTATTATTTATATGTTTTATTTTATTTTTGTTATTATATTTTATATTTTTTATATTACACTATTTATTTTAACTATTGTACTATTTATAATATTTAATTTATTATTTCAATATTATATTTCACAAAATTGACAATGATAAATGATAGATTTTTTTTCATATTTTGAATAATTTTATATTAGATAATTATTTTAACTATTACGCTAATTAACATGATAAAAGTATAATGTCTACTTAAGTGTATGTTTCTTTACTTTATTTTAAACTTGATTAAAAATATTTTAAGATATAGTATAAGATTAATAGTAGAATACTTAATATGAAAAATGTAATAATTGAAACTAAAATTGTAATGCAAATAATTTATCTATAAATAAAAAATTACAAGACTTTAAAATTAATTAAAAAATTAAATTTTTTTGGTGAGGTAGATTTGTTTTTGGTGAGAAATTAAAAAATTAAAATTATAATATCTCAAAATATATTTTTATCCATAAAATAAAATAGAAATTTACATAAAATATCATATAAATATATCCATTTATGTCATTTTACACTTTTCAGTTACTTCAATAGGTAATTTTACCAAACACTATGATTTAATAAGTTAGTTTAACAGTTTTCAGCTACCAGCTAGCTTTTTAGCTTTTAGTTAGTTTTTCAGCTTCCAGCTAGCTTTTCAACTAGTTTTGTCGAACATAGCCTAATTCAATGAATGCAGATTAGAAAAAATGTTTATTTTTTAAATAAATTAGTAAAATTAAATTGTTAACTACTAATTTAAACTCACGTGAATTAATTAATTAACTTTTATATTCAAAACCCCGGAAAGAGTAAACTGTTGCCATGAAAAATGAGCCTAGCTCGTATGATGTTGTGTCAAGCCTGCAGGGATTAGGCATCTTGAGCATGTCTCAATTCATCCCAAGTCTAAAAGCATGCAACAAGATATGTCATCGGCCAAGGAAGCTTCATGAAGTGGTATTCTACCTTGCTCTTTACTGTATCGCCTTGGGAACTGGAGGATTCAGACCGTGCTTACAAAGCTTTGGAGCAGATCAATTTGATGATGACCACTTTGAAGAACGAAAGAGGAAGATGTCTTTCTTCAACTGGTGGACCTTTACATTCAGCGTTGCAAACCTGCTAGGGACAACAGTGGTTGTTTATGTTGAGGACTTCATTAGCTGGGGTGCTGCTTGTCTCATCCTCACTATTTTTATGACTCTCACTGTCATTGCTTTCCTTGGGGGGATGCCTTTTTACAGGTACAGAATGAGGCCAAAAGAAAACCCTTTCATGCCAATTCTACAAGTCCTAATTGCAGCCCTAAGGAAAAAGAATCTGTCTTGTCCTTCAAATCCTGCTTTATTGTATGAAATCCCAAAGTCAGAGAATTCCCAAGGAAGGCTTCTAAGCCATACTAACAGGCTCAGGTGCATTACCTTTAATTAGATATATATTGAGCATGTTGTTATAATTCTGACTGATATTGTTAATTTAGCTATATCGATTCATAAAGTATTTTTTAATATAATGAATCAAAAATTGAAAAAACTCAGAAAGTGTAAGGTTAAAGTTAAAAGTTGGAGATGAAGTATTTAATAAATGTTTCAAGTGTGGCAAAGTAAAGAGGAGATAGGAATACATTTTTTTAGTCATATGAAATAAAGTTATTTTTTTTATAATTATAGATTAAAGAGAGTAATACCTAAGTAAAAATGTTGACATGACAAAATAATGTCAATTAATTATTAATATGGCCTTTCAAAAAAAAAAGTTAATTATTAATTTGATAGTAAAATATTTTGTTTGATAATAGATTATATATATAGTTGAACCTACCTATTAAAATTCATTAAAATTAATACTAATTATATAATTCAATTCATATATAAATAGGTTTCTTGACAAGGCTGCAATAGTTGAAGAGAAGTATACTGAGCAGAAAGACAATCCATGGAGATTAGCAACAGTGACAAGAGTGGAGGAAACAAAGCTTATTCTGAATGTTGTTCCCATATGGCTAACTTCATTATTAGTTGGAGTATGTTTAGCACAAGGTTCGACACTCTTTGTCAAACAAGCAGCTGCTATGAACTTAAAGATAAGCGACAACTTCAAAATCCCACCAGCTTCCATGGGGTCCCTTTCAGCCTTTGGCACCATAATATTTGTCCCAATATATGATAGGATTATAGTTCCAATTCTGAGGAAAGTCACAGGTAACGAAAGAGGCATCAGCATCCTTAGGAGGATTGGCATTGGCTTAACATTCTCAGTCATAGTCATGGTTGTTGCTGCCTTAGTAGAAACAAAGAGACTAAGAATGGTTGAACATGAAGTCTTAACAGTAGGGGGAACTAGGCATGAAACTATGAGTGCGTTGTGGTTGATACCCCAATACTTGATCCTTGGCATTGGAAATTCATTTTCTCTGATTGGCTTGCAAGAGTATTTCTATGACCAAGTTCCTGACTCAATGAGAAGCTTAGGAATGGCTTTATACCTTAGTGTGATTGGAATAGGATTCTTCTTAAGCAGCTTTCTAATAATAATTGTGGACCATGTCACAGGGAAGAATGGAAAAGGTTGGATTGCCAAGGATGTAAATTCAAGTCGTCTAGATAAGTTTTATTGGATGTTGGCTGTCATAAATGCTTTAAATTTGTGTCTCTTCCTATACTTGGCAAAGAGGTACACTTATATGACCGTACAGAGGAAAGCTACGGAAATTGATGATGGTTGCAACAGTGATGGGTTAGACACAATGACATGATGAGAGTGACTGAGTACCTCACTTGTTATATTTTCTGCTTAATCAAATATGTAATATGTTGTTCCCTTTATATTTACTAAAATTTGGATAGCTAAGTTTACATTGTGGGAGACTACTCTAAGTATCTAACTAAGCATTAACATGGATTAGTATATATATTGTTCCTGTTTGAGGATGTTGGGGTGATCTCCTACTCCTTACTTCAAGGTTTTCTGTAGATGTCTGAATCCTCCTATACGAATGATTGGGGGGGTACCTGCAAAAGGCACTCCAACGCTCAAGTCAGGTTTCGGCTCAGAGCATTTAATGTGAGTAATAAATGAGGGTCAAAAGTGGTCTACCTTGAAGGGTGCGACCCCCTTTTTATACTTATTTTACTGGGTCTGGACTCCTATGGGCTCTGACCACCTCTTAATATTTAATCTACATTGATTAGGGTTGCTTAATCATCTCCTAATCTTCAGTTTACCTTGATAAGGGCCTTTTAATCGGGTCTTATTAGCCGAATACTATCCCCAGTATTTGGTCGTAGTGGTGCCGAATGCTCCTATGATGGTTTTGAGCATAAGGAGAGTGTTCGGTCGGTTTTAAGCCAAACATTCACCTTTTTATGAGGTGTGCTTGTTTGTTGGTGATAGAGGTTGTTCGGCTAGTGTTCGGCCAGTTTTACGCCGAACACTCACCTCTCTATGGGGTAAGTGTATTTATTTGTGATGGAGGGTGTTCGGCTATAGACAGCCGAATACCCAACCGGTATACATGCCCCCCAGCCTCGAGGAATTAATTGTGACGAGGAGGTTTTTGATTCAAACTGGGCTCCTCGTTGTGTCGTTTCAGATTCTGTCGTAATAGCTAAAAAAAAGCCGTTTAGGTTATGGGATCGAGGAGTCGCATTTTTATGAACCATTAGATCGTGGTTAATCTAACGGTTGGCAGCACTTGAACCCTTTGGACCGTTATGGGCTTGGGCCCTATAAATAGGATGAGGGATGTCGTCTTTGCATCCCTTATTTACAATCCAATAACCTCTCCATTTTTCGCTCTCGGCCGAATACTTCTTTCTTGCTTCTTCCTTTTTCGTCTTAGCCAAGGTACGAGAGTTCGACTTTTTCTCTTTCATTTATCGTTACCATGAGTTCGTCTGGTCATAAGCTTTCCGAGGGAACCGAGGTGGTTGATCTTCGATCACCCGCCTCGGATAGTGGGGAGTCTTCGACTTCTTTGTCTTCGTCTTCTTGTCCTTCAACGTCTCCCTCTTCGTCTCCTACCCGAGAGGGGGTGGATGAGAACATGGTATCTCATTCGGCTGGAGATGATAATTCCAGTCAAAAGCCGAGGCATAAGCCTCAGGTTACACAAGGGAAACGAGTGTTCCCGTCGATTACCCTAGATGGGTACACATGGGTACACGGGGAGGTCGGGTTCTATTGGTCTCAGTATGATGATAAGCGTAGTGTGTCCAATTTTGTAAATTATGTAGATGTGTCTTCCATCCTTGAGGACGAGTTGTGTCCCATAGCGTTACAGTGTTGTCGTCGTGAAACTAACGCCGAATTCATTTTCATGGGGAGGGGTCAGTCTTTGAGGGACTTCTTTTACATGTATGACTGTGTGTTCCGTGACCTACATGTAACGGTTTCCTTTGATGATTTTACAATGGGGGTGCTTCGGGTTTTGAACGTGGCACCCTCGCAGTTGCATCTGAATGGGTGGGCTGCAATCCAAGCATTCCGCGCCCTCTGTATTTTCAATTTTATAGAGCCTTCGGTAGTGTATTTTTGCATTATTTTTGTACTCGACCTAAGAGTGGTTTATGGGTATCCTTAATAAGGAAACCGAAAAGGCCCTTATTCCAATCTTTTACCACTTCTTACAAAAATTTCAAAATCGGCTTCTTTAAAGTGGTAGTGAAGCCGAACATAGGGGCTAACCATTTCTATGATAGGGATGGGAAGCCTTTATTTCCTTTTTATTGGGAGAGAAACCCTCGGCGTTATGATAAATTTCCAAAGTCTATGATGACCGAAAGGGAACGCGAGGACCTCCTCTTTCTTGAGTCCCTCCCCCGAAAGCTTTCGGCTAGACAGCTCGTGGTCTTGTTTAATTCTTCGACTGTTATAGCCGATATGTGTGGTAAGGCCTCGGTTCTTTCCTTTCGGTTATTTGGTACTTAGTTCTTATGGCTGACTAAGTGTTTTGTGGGGTGTAGGTATTATGGCCGATGCGGGTGGTGATGTCATTTCTTTCCGGAATGCTAGGAAGAATAAGGCTCAAGCAGCGGGGAATACCTCAGGTGTTGCTTTTGTGCCTCCTGTTGTGAAGCAACCGACTCCGAGGCCATGTCCGGTAGATATCGTGCCCCTTTTGGGAGGAGAGAAGAAAAACAAGGAGAAGGATCATAAGAAGAGGCACCGAAGCCGTGAGGCCTCGGAGGAGGAGAAGGCAAAGAAGCTGAAACAACAGACTTTGGACTTTTCGGCTTCGGGGTCTTTGGCTTCTATCCCTGCCCTGACTGCCGAGTGTTTCTTTTCGAAGGATTTTCGGCCAAAGAAAATGGTCAGTTCCAGTGACATTTTCGAGATTGGAAAGAACATTTTGAATAAGGCTGATGCTGCCTCTAACTGGTCGGCCTACTGTGAGTTCCAGGTAAGGGCTTCGGTCATTGCTTATCACATGTTCACGAATCCGCTAAAGGAGACGGAGAAGCTAAAGAAGAGTTTAAAGGAGTCACAAGCTTCTAACCACCAGGCTCTAAAGGCCAACATAGCTTTAGCGGACGATAACGCTCGTTTGAAGGATGAGGTGAAGCATCTTTCGATTGACCTTGGTGATTTGAACACCAAAGTTCTAATGGCCGAGAAGGATGCTAAACTTCAAGCTGAAGAGATCGAGGGTTTGAAGGTGCTACTGGCTCGGGCCAAAGAGGATAGGGATGTCGAACGCTCTGCCAAGGAACAGATCATTGCTTCGGTGCAGGATAAAATTCTTGCCGAACATGAAGTCGGGTTCCTCCATGCTGTTCGGCAAATGCTGTTCTTTTATGACGTCCATAACCCTACCATTTTCGACATGGATAAGGACGTCTACCAAGGCCGCTTGCTACCTTTTGATGATATTCCTGAGGATGCGGTTCTTGAGAATCCTCTTCAGCAGTCGGCTCCAGATGGTGATGGTTATGGTGATGGTGATGATGGGATCCATGAAGAGAACAGAGAGGATGTTGCCGACGCCTTGGCCCAAGAGGATCCGACCGAATGAAAGTTGTAACTTGGGTCATTAGAGCCCCTTTTTGTTTCTAAGAGGCATTTTTTGTAAATCTATTTTGTGATTAATGAAGTATATTTCTTTGCCTTTGGCATCCATTTTTCATTCTGTACTTAGAATAATTTCGCAAATTTACTTACAGTCGATAACTTGTAAGATATGTTTTCCCTCTTTTGTTAGCCACTGATTCTTTTTTAAGAGATTACTTGAGTTTCTGTAAAGGGATTCCGAATGGTGCATTCTTAGCTGGGCGAAAGTACTCGGAAGGGACTCATTTGTGAAGAAATTCCGAATAGTGCATCCTTATCCGAGTAGGAGTACTCGGGAGGGAACCATTTGCGAAGAAAATTTCGAATGGTGCATCCTTAGCCGAGTAGGAGTACTTGGGAGGGAACCATTTGCGAAGAAAATTCTGAATGGTGCATCCTTAGCCGAGTAGGAGTACTTGGGAGGGAACCATTTGTGAAGAAATTTCGAATGGTGCATCCTTAGCCGAGTAGGAGTACTCGGGAGGGAACCATTTGCGAAGAAATTTCGAATGGTGCTGAAAAAACAATCCTATTATAGCCGGGAAAGATAAACTTCATTGATTTTGATTGGAAAGGTGTGCCTCGTTAAAACCTTCTCGGTAAAAACCCTTTCACGTTCTTTTAGGGATAAAAAACCAAGTAAGAAAAAAGAGTACAACACCCGTTTACATAATCAGCTAAAATTATACTTAAGATGGGTCGAGTTCCATGTTCTGGGTAACCGCCCTTCCTGAAAGCTCTTCTAACTTGTATGCTCCATTGTTGAGGATTTGCCGAATTCTAAATGGGGCCATCCCAATTAGCTGCTAGCTTGCCTTCCCGGGAATCTCTTCATGCATCACCTTGCATCCTTAGTACTAGGTCTCCTTCTTTGAACTCTCTCGGCTTCAACTTTGAGTTGAACCTCCTGGTCATTCTTTGCTTGCACGCTTCAGCAACGATGCGTGCTCAGTCGCGAACCTCTTCGATCAAATCAAGTTCACCTCTGATGGAGCTTTCATTTTCGGACTCTTCGAAGTTTTGTCTTCGAAAGGTAGGTTCCCCTACCTCTACTGGGATCATGGCTTCGGTTCCATACACCATTCGGAAGGGTATTTCCTTGATAGTTGATTGAGGGGTGCATCTATACGCCCACAAAATCTCATGTATCTCGTCGGCCCATGCACCTTTAGCAGCACCTAATCTCTTTTTTAATTCCCCCAAGATGACCTTGTTGGCGGATTCTGCTTGACCGTTCATCTGGGGGTGTTCGACCGAGGTTACCCTATGTTTTATTCCCAAACCTTCCAAAAAAGCATTTAGCTTTTTGTCCATAAACTGTAATCCGTTGTCGCTGATGATCACATATGGAATACCGAAGCGTGTGATTACGTTTCTCCATAGAAATTTTTGTACGTTTTGAGCTGAAATGGTTGCCAGAGGTTCGGCCTCTATCCATTTTGTGAAGTAATTGACTGTCACTATAAAAAATTTGACCTACCCCCTTGCTACGGGAAAAGGTCCCAGGATATTGGTCCCCCAAATAGCTAAAGGCCATGGTGCTGAAATGTCATGTAGCTCATTGGCAGGCTGGTAAATAAGGGTGATATGTGTTTGGCATTTGTCACATTTTTTAACATACTCGGTGCAGTCAGTCTTAAGGGTCGGCCAGTAATACCCTGCTCTTAGCACGCGAGTGGACATTGCTCGGCCACCAGAGTGCATTCCACAGATCCCCTCATGCAGCTCTCTTGTAACATATTCGGCCTGATCTTGGTCAAGGCATTTAAGTAGGGGGTGGAAAACCCTCTTCTGTACAATTCCCCAGCAATGAGAACGTACCTTGCGGCACTCGTTCGCAATCTTTTGGCCTTGTTCTTATTCTCCGGAAGGGTACCTTGTGACAAGTATTGCTGGATTTCGGTTATCCAGAGGTTCCTAGGTGTCGAAACCTGCATGCATTCCTCTGTAGTTACACTTGGTACTGGTATCGTTTCCTGAATGAATGTTCTCAGTTTTCCGGGCTTCTGAGTACTAGCTAACTTAGCAAGTTAGTCGGCTCTATCATTTTGTTCTTGGGCCAAATGCCTTACTCGGACCTCATCGAACTCTTCCTTCAGTTGCATGAAAGTATGATAATACTTTAATAATTGCGGGTCTTTAACTTGAAAAATACCGTTGATCTGTTCGGCTGCGACTTGGGAATCGCTCGAACACTTTACTTTCCGAGCTCCCATTTCTTTTGCTAACCTGAGTCCGGCCAGCAAGGCTTCATATTCGGCCTGATTGTTAGATGCTTTGAAACCGAATCGCAAAGACTGTTCTAGTCGTATCTGGTTTGGTCCTTGCAGTATAACACCTGCCCCGCTTCCCCTTAGGTTGGACGAACCGTCGACGTGTACAATCCACCATTCGTCGTCGAGTTTCTCGGCCAGGTGCAGTTCATTGATGAAGTTCGCTAAACATTGCGCCTTGATGGGACCCCTCGGCTCGTATCTTATATCAAATTCTGACAGTTTTATTGACCATGCCATCATCCGTCCGGCTAGTTCTGGCTTCTTCAATACTTTTGCAATAGGACAGTCAGTTCTGACAACGACTTGGTGCCCTTGGAAAATTTGTCTTAAGAGCCTTGTGGCATTGACTAGTGCCAAGGCCGCTTTCTCTATTGTTTGGTACCTGGTCTCGGACCCTTGGAGTATTCGGCTGATAAAATATACAAGTGCTTGACTCTCTTCATGCTCTTGGGCTAACACCGCGCTTATGGCTTCTTGGGAGACCGAGATGTATAATATCAGATCTTCTTGAGTATAGGCGGGGCCGAAAGGGTCTTCTTTAGCTCTTGAAAGGCTTCTTCACACTGCTGGTTCCATGAAAAATTCTTAGTTGTCCTTAACAACCGCATGATGGGTTTTGCCTTTTCGGCTATCCTTGGGAGAAATCGTGATAGGGAGGCGATTCTCCCTGTCAACCTTTGGATCTCCTTTGGGATTCTCGGGCTTTTCATACGAATTATTGCTTCACATTTATCAGGATTTGCCTCTATGCCTCGGTATGTTAGCATGAAACCCAAGAATTTTCCTCCTTGAACACCGAAAACACATTTCTCGGGGTTCAGGCGCATATTGTGTTTCCTGAGTTCGAAAAAGATCTCTTCCAAGTCCTTCGTGTGCTCGTCAGTCTTGGAAGATTTGACAACCATATCATCCACGTATACCTCCAGGTTTCTTCCAAGTTGCTTTTGAAAGACTTTGTCCATTAGTCTTTGGTAGGTGGCTCCGGCGTTTTTGAGGCCGAAAGGCATGACTTTATAGCAGTAATTGGCAGATTCAGTTATGAAAGCTGTCTTGTCTTCGTCTTGAGGGTACATTCGAATTTGGTTGTATCTCGAATATGCATCCAAAAAACTCAGGCAAGAATGTCCGGCTGCCCCACCGATCAGCCGATCAATATTTGGCAGTGGATACGCATCCTTTGGACAAGCTTTGTTTAGGTCCGTGTAGTCGGTACACATTCTCCAATTGCCATTAGTCTTTCTTACCATGACCACGTTGGCTAGCCAAGTAATGTACTTGACTTCTCGGATGAAGTTGGCCGCTATTAGCTTGGATACTTCTTCCTCCACGGCTTTTCGCCTTTCTTCTCCCATTTTTCGCTTCTTTTGAGAGATCGGTCTAGCTTCTCGGCATGTCGCTAGTCTGTGAGAGTGGAATCTCGAGTTGATGTCTGGCATATCCGAGGCTTTCCAGGCAAACAGGTCGACGCGCTGCCTTACGACATTTTGGATTTGAAGCTTATTCTTTTCCGATAGATTGCTTCCGAGGTATGTGATCTGATTGCTTACCGCACCAATTTGGAATGCGCGGATTTCTTCGTTTGGTTCAACTCACTTTTCTTCATTGGTTCTGGGATCAAGATCCAAGGATTGCGCCTGGGGTTCGGCCGTCGAGATCATGTGTATCACCCAGAACTCCTCTTCTTTTAGCTGAGTGACCTTAAGACTGGCTATGTAACACTCTCTAGCCGCTTTCTAGTCAGCATGAATTGTAAGTATCGTGCCCCGGCTTGTTGGGAATTTCATGGCAAGGTGTGGGGTGGACACTATAGCTCCAAGAGCATTCAAGGATGGTCGTCCGAGCAATATGTTGTACAAAGTGTTAGCATGCACTACTATATATCTGACTTTTATAGTTTTGCACTCCTTTCTCCCATACCCGAAGGTTGAGTCTAGTTCGATACACCATCTGGTGTTAACCCTTTCGCCTGAAAACCCGACCAGGGGTTCATCGTAGGGCATGAGCTTCCTTTCTGGAATATCCAACTGCCTGAAGGTATTCCAATACAGGATGTCGGCCGAGCTTCCTTGATCTACCAGAGTTTTTCGGACTGTACAGTCGGCTACGTCTACACTGATGACCATTGGATCATCTTGTACGGGATCGGACCCTTGAAAGTCCGCGTCGGTGAAAGTAATAGGCGGCATTTTTAGTTCATTCTCGGCCGATGTCATGTTGACTGATCGAACTAATCGGAGATGTTTTTTCCTAGCCGAAGATGTACTTCCTCCTCCGGCTAATCCTCCCGCGATTGTATTTATGATCTTTCGAGGGTTAGATGGTTTTGTCTCGTATCTCTCCCGAGACCTGCTTCTTGGTCTTTCGACCCTTTGGTCATGATCTCGGTCATGATTGGAGTCCCTCCTGTAGGTTCTGTCCTCACTTCTATGCTTTGAGAACTGGGGCCTTTCAATTCTAGGCTCGCGGACGAAATCTTTGAGGTGCCCTATCTTAATGAGGTCTTCGATCTTGTCTTTGAGTACTGCACACTCTTCGGTGGAATGACCCCTATTGCGGTGGTATTAACATTGTTTGCTGTAGTCGGCTTTTGGGGGGGTGTTGGCTCTCTTTGGTACCGCCAATATCTCAGTTGCCAAGGCCTGTTCGAGTATCCGGGAACGGCTAGTGTTTAGGGGAGTGTAGGCCGTGTACCAGGTGCCACGGTACTCTCGTTCCCTATGAAATTTGTCCTTGCCTTTTCCCTGATTGTCTTTTTCGTGTTCCTTCCTTCCTGTGTTAGCTTCCGATCGGACTTGGTTTCGGTATTCGGACAATTCTTCCATCTGCATGTATTTTGCCGCTCTTCGCGGAGGTCGTCCATGTCAACTGCCAGTTTTTTGCAGAGACTATTGACGAAAGCCCCCGGCTTAAGGACCGTCACGAGATGATGTATAGCTACTGCCGGATCAAGGTTTCGGATGTTTAGGGCAACTTGGCCGAACCTTTCCATGAATGTTATAAGGGATTCCCTCTTTTCTTGTCGAATGTTTACTAGTGCGACTGAAGTCAAGTGATGAGGTCTGCTTGTTGCGAATTGGTTGCCGAATCTAGTTTTAAGTGTTTCAAAACTGTCAATGGAACTGGGTGGGAGCCGGGTGAACCAATTTAGAGCTTGTCTCTTTAGGGACGTGGGGAACACTCTGCATAGGATGGCGTCTTCAGCGGTGTAAAGGCTAACTTGGGTGACGTAGACGTCTATGTGCTCGTCTGGGTCAGTGCTACCATCATATCGATCTAGGCTGAGGCTCTTCCAATTTGGGGGAAGAGGGGTTTCCATGCTTCCGGAGACGAAAGGATGTCTGCAGAGGTGTGACTGAGTGTTTGTGGTAAAGGTTGAAGGTCGATTGGTTGCTCTGTGGATACTAAGGTTGGCCGCATACTCAACCTCATGTTGCTTGTCTGGTGTCTAATCCTCGGGTCTCCATGATCGGTTCAGATTTCTCAGCTTAGCGTTTTCCTGTCAAAGGGTCGATATCTCTTATGCGTGCTGCCTTCTCATCATCGACATATCGGCTCTTAGCTGTCTTAACTTTGACGACAGATTCGTTTGATCTTCCACATGCTCCATGTTTTCGCTGACGAGGTGTTGTCCTTGTACGTGCTGTTGCCTGGCTGTTATCTATGGTTCAGGTATGTCCATGTGTGTGTGACTTTGGGTAGTAACCATTCCTTGAAGGGCTATGGGGTAAGTTTTACCGGGCCCCACGGTGGAAGCCAAAATGTTCCTGTCTGAGGATGTTGGGGTGATCTCCTACTCCTTACTTCAAGGTCTTCTGTAGATGTTTGAATCCTCCTATACGAATGATGGGGTACCTACAAAAGGCACTCCAACGCTCAAGTCAGGTTTCGGCTCAGAGCATTTAATGTGAGTAATAAATGAGGGTCAAAAGTGGTCTACCTTGAAGGGTGCGACCCCCTTTTTATACTTATTTTACTGGGCCTGGACTCTTATGGGCCCTGACCACTTCTTAATATTTAATCTACATTGATTAGGGTTGCTTAATCATCTCCTAACCTTCAGTTTACCTTGATAAGGGCATTTTAATCGGGTATTATTAGCTGAATACTATCCCCAGTATTCGGCCGTAGTGGTGCCGAATGCTCCTATGATGGTTTTGAGCATAAGGAGAGTGTTCGGCTGGTTTTAAGCCGAACACTCACCTTTTTATGAGGTGTGCTTGTTTGTTGGTGATAGAGGATGTTCGGCTAGTGTTCGGCCAGTTTTACGTCGAACACTCACCTCTCTATGGGGTAAGTGTATTTGTTTGTGATGGAGGGTGTTCGGCTATAGACAGCCGAATACCCAACCGGTATATATATAGACAATTTTATTTTCATTTCAGTTAGAAATATTCTATCTAATTTCTTTTCCATATAAAAAAAGGACAAATTATTACACTATTAAAATTTAACGAAATTATACTCCATATTCTTCTCATTAACACAAATCTTCTTTAATTTCTTACGTTATTATATGAATTGATTTAAGAAATTTAGTTTTATATATATTAAAAGTAAATGATATCAAGTATATTTTGGTGTAATAGTGTGATATTTTTTTTGTTTTTTGTTTTTTAAGGTCAATAAGGGAACTTCTTTACTATTGGTTCTGAAGGCCATTGGCACCTCCCAAATTGCTATTAAAACTCTCCACCCACCTTTTCAGAATTATTTTTTTTGACAAAAATACCCTTAACATTTGACACCTCTATTAAATAATGGAAATAAGTTTTATTATATATCTGGTAGAGATACACAACGGAAGTTTGTTTCCCTTGTATATCTCGTCAATATACACAATGAAAACAAGCATTTGTTGTGTATGTGCAACAGATATACAACCGAAACTTGTTTTCGTTGTATATGTGGTTGAGATATACAACAGAAACAAGTTTTCATTGTGTATCTCGACTAGATATACAATGGAAACAAGTTTTTGTTGTGTAGGAAAATTATAGTTATGTGATTTACTACTTCAAGTTGTTTTTAAAGGAAATTGATTAAAACAATTAATGGTTAAACACTTAATTTAATAAATAACTTGATAAATATATATGAGCTGAGAATATAGAAGATATCAAACTAAAATCATCATACATACACAACACGAGGTTCAAAAACAAAATGCACATACAAAAGAGAAAATATACAAGAAAATATAAAAACATAAAATCATTGGCGAGTCTTTTTCCTCCTATATGTGCACATAAATTCAGTCTCTCTATTATATATTAATTTAAATTTATTGAAAATTATATTTTTTTTGTGGGTTTCACTTATTATTTAATTAATCTCAATCAAAATTTTGTAGTTTTCAATAAATTTTAATTAATGACAAAGAATTATTTATAAATAATATGTTGCTAGCATTCTTTTTTCTTGATACATGTAAGATATCTGATTTTGACTCGAGGGTTATGTGTTTTAAGATTAGGTCTTATATGATCAAGAATAGATGTGCTTTAAATTTATGAAAATAATATGATTTCAATTTGGAGGAAGAATATGGGAGATTTCTTGTAAATTAAACCACGATATTTTAATTCAACAAAGTGCAAAAGTCGCTATGTAATTGATGTTGTGAAGCACTACACTACTCCAAGGTTACTTGCTTAGTCATCCTGGCCCCTTACAATTTACAAAGCCACATGTTTGTTTAATGTGCTAGTGTTCGTGTGGCCGTTGATTGAAATCAAAAGTTACTCCAACATATATAATTTAGTGTATGTGTGTGGACTAGAAGAGTTCATAAAATAAATTTTAAATAATTTAGATTTTATTTTTAAAATGATTTGAAAGTAAAATATCTTATGTTTTAATACTTTTATTGAAAAAATACAATTGAAAAAAATGAATTTCGTCATAGATTGAATGCAGAAGCCACCTAAGGTTTCTTTGGCCTTAGAATAGATTTTGAAACTAAAATCCCGCTGGAGACCATTCCTCGGCTTGAAAACAAATAAGTTTAAAAGGAAAAATTCCAAACCCATATTGTTTCTAACATCCAAGATCCAACCAACACACACAATTAATGATTTCCTTGTTAAATGTATTTTTTTTCTCTACTGTAGATTATTCCAACCTCACATCTTTTTATGAATTCGTTATATATACAAAATCCACATTATTTTAAATTACACAAAATTCATCATATAATAAATATGTTACACTTAATTATCTCTAATACTTATGGAGTATTTTATGAAATGCATGCATTCATAAAATACCATCAAATGGTGAAAACCATTTTAACCTGCGTCTTGTATTAATTTGTAAAGATGGAATCATGGAACAGGAAATGGAGAAGAGAAAGCGAGATAAAAGTGAAGAAAATGGAGAAGAGAAATGGGTGCATGATGCATCTGTGGATTACAAGGGCAGAATTCCTCTCCGTGCTTCCACCGGTGTATGGAAAGCTTCGCTTTTTGTCCTTAGTAAGATGCTTAATTTCTTGACTATATATATCATCATTTTATTTCAACTCAAGTTTGCAACAATAGTAAAAAAATGTCATTTTATTTCATCAACTGGTTGTAGCTCATTTTTTACCTTCATTCTCAATAAAAACTATTAAAATTAATGCGTGTGTTAAAGCATATCAAATATAACAAGTCTTGGAAGATTTGTATTATTATTGGCTAGTGGTACTGGTCAGCAACAAAAACAATTCAAGGGTCAAACTCAGCAACCTGGTTTTAGTAATAGGGTGTTAACATAAATTATCGCAGTAGAAAGTAGAAACTGCCGAATGGTCTTTAATTCAAAGTAAAGGTGCATAAAATAACAAAGAGAAAATCATATTTCCTTCTGAGTTCTGAGGCAAATTGTCGTCTGATTTATGACCGGGTAGCAACGCAATCATAAAAATTATGTAATAAATTATGTGGTTAATATGAGCATAACTTGGTGATTCTATTTCAATTTTGAGCAGCAATTGAATTTAGTGAAAGGATATGCTACTTTGGGATAGCCAGTAATCTTATCATGTACCTGACTAAAGTGATGCATGAAGATCTCAAAACAGCGACCAAGAATGTAAACTACTGGTTAGGAGCAACAACCCTGATGCCTCTAATTGGGGGATCTGTTGCTGATGCCTACACAGGTCGATTTCGTATGGTCCTCTTTTCTTCCGTCGTATACCTTAAGGTATATATATTCATTTTTTTTTTTTTATCAATATGTACTACATATGTTATTACATGCAACATAGTAACGAGTGCTTTTGCACTCCGTAGTCTTCGATCAATTTGCATATCTCAGGCTCGATAACAAACCAATTTTCAATTTCTTTGTTCAAGCCAGGGATTAAGTCTGTTGACCATGTCTCAATTCATCCCAAGTCTAAAACCATGCAACAATAAGATATGTCATCGGCCAAGGAAGGTTCATGAAGTGGTTTTCTTCCTTGCCCTTTACTGTATCGCCTTGGGAACTGGAGGATTCAGACCGTGCTTACAAAGCTTTGGAGCTGATCAATTTGATGATGACCACCTTGAAGAAAGAAAGAAGAAGATGTCTTTCTTCAACTGGTGGAGTTTTACACTGTGCGCTGCAATGCTTCTTGGGGCAACCGTGGTAGTTTATGTTCAAGACTTTGTCAGCTGGGGAGTTGCTTATCTCATCCTCACTATGTTTATGGCTCTTAATATCATTGCTTTCTATGTGGGGAAGCCTTTTTACAGGTACAGGAGGCCAGAAGGAAACCCTTTAATGCCAATTCTACAAGTCCTAATTGCAGCCATAAGGAAAAGGAATTTGTCTTTACCTTCAAATCCTGCTTTATTATTGTATGAAGTCCCAAAGTTAGAGAAGTCCCAAGGAAGGCTTCTAAGCCATACTAGCAGGCTCAGGTATCCAACATTCACCTTGTTAGATATATAGAGCATGACTCTTTTTATTGTGAATAGGAGGGTTATACATTTTTAACACATTTTTTCTAATATATATTTTTAATATTATTGGTTAAAATTTATTAAAAATTATATATAAAAGTATAAGTGAAACTTATTAAATAAAAAAAAGTAAAATCTACAAAATTTCATGATTTTCAATAAATTTAAGTTAATAATAAAAAAATTATTTAAAAAAGAGTGTTGGGAAGATTTTGTGTACCATATGAGGCTTACTGGATTCATTTCTTTAAAGCCAAGTGAAAAAAATACTGACAAATATTTTTTTGTCAAATTATCATAGCTTATTGGATTCAATAAATTTAGTATGCAGTTCTTTTACAAATTGAATTAGTAGATAATTCTATGAATTCATTTATTTTAGGGCTAAACCTATAAGTAATTGAAAAAATTAACTCTAACATGAATTAGTATATTGAAAAGTAAGAAAAATGGTCAATCAAAAAATTGAAAAGACATATGGAAAGTGTAAGGTTAAAGTTAAAAGCTAGAGAAAAAGTTGAGAGGTACTTAATAAATGTTTAAAGTGTAAGTAAAAGTAAGAGGAGATTATAAGAAAGATATATATTTTATAGTGATATGAGATAAAATTATTATTAAAATTATAGCTTAAATAAAGAAATAGCTATAAGTATAATGTTGACATAACAAAATAATATCGACTAAATAATTAATATGGTAGTATAATAGTTTGTATTTCAGAATTATAAATAGACGATAGAGTTGAATATCAATGAGTATATATGGATCAATTAGCGCAATGTTATTCAAGCTTAATTAGTTATCTTTAATTTGAGTCTTAGGTATATATAATTGTATTAAATATTCTAAAATGAGAGTTTTTATCGTCCACTATAATCCTATCTTGCTCGAGCAAGCAATTGTCTCTAGTAAAAAATCTCTATAATTTATACCAAAAAAAATATGAAAGAGTTGAACGTACCTATTCACTAATACTCATTAAAATTAATACTAATCAATTCAATCAATGAATAGGTTTCTTGACAAGGCTGCAATAGTTGAAGAGAAGTATACGGAGCAGAAAGGCAATCCATGGAGATTAGCAACAGTGACAAGAGTGGAGGAGACAAAGCTTATTCTAAATGTTATTCCCATATGGCTAACTTCATTAATGGTTGGTGTATGTATAGCGCAAGGTCAGACACTCTTTGTCAAACAAGCAGCTGCTATGAACTTAAATATAAACGACAGCTTCAAAATCCCACCAGCTTCCATGGCATCTGTTTCAGCTATTTGCACCATAATATCTGTCCCAACATATGATAAAATTATTGTTCCAATTCTGAGGAAAGTCACAGGTAACGAAAGAGGCATCAGCATCCTTAGGAGGATTGGCATAGGCTTAACGCTCTTAGTCATACTCATGGTTGTTGCTGCCTTAGTAGAAACAAAGAGACTAAGAATGGTTGGACATGAGACTATGAGTGTGTTGTGGTTGATACCCCAATACTTGATCCTTGGAATTGGAGGAGATTCACTTTCTGTAGTTGGCTTGCAAGAGTATTTCTATGACCAAGTTCCTGACTCAATGAGAAGCATAGGAATAGCTTTATATCTTAGTGCGCTTGGAGTAGGATACTTCTTAAGCAGCTTTCTAATCATCATTGTGGACCATGTCACGGGGAAGAATGGCAAAAGTTGGATTGCCAAGGATATAAATTCAAGTCATTTAGATAGGTTTTATTGGATGTTGGCTGTCATAAATGCTTTCAATCTGTGTCTCTTTCTATTCTTGGCAACGAGGTACACTTATAAGACTGTACATAGGAAAGCTACGAAAATTGATGGTTGTAACAGTGATAGGGCGGAGACAATGGCATGATGAGAGCGACTGAGGTGTACCTCACTTGCTATGTTTTCTGCTTAATCAAATATGTAATATGTTGTTCCCCTTATATCTACTGAAATTTGGATTGCTCAGTTTACATTGTGGCAGATTATTCTAATTATGGCTAACAGATGAGTTTTTTTTTTTTTTTATCAGCCAAAAACCTTAATACATTAGATGTGGTACAAGAGGTACCATAATCCATATACAAAACAGCTTTATACAATGTAACCTGTTGTTGGTGATTTTGGCAAGTGTACCAAATCGTGCAAGTAACAAAGGGTAAGTAGAGTATCGTATTCACAGGGACTTGTACGATAATTGGGTAAATAATAGTAAATTAAATAGGCTACGAAGTTTAGAAATTTAGTAACCAAAATTAAAAGACAAGTGCATAAAAATAAGGCTTAATTGTAGATTTTACCATCCAACTTTCATAATTTTGCACATTTTACCACCCAAGTTTTTTTTTTGCGAATTTTACCACTCAACTTTCATAATTTTGCGAATTTTACCACACAAGTTTTTTTTTACGAATTTTACCACTCAACTTTCATCATTTTGCGAATTTTACCACCTAAGTTTTCAATTTTTGCGCATTTTACCACCCTGATGTTTCACAATTTTTTTTTTAATTCTTTAACTTTTTTTTTGGTAAAATATCAGAGTGGTAAAATGTGCAAAAATTGAAAACTTGGGTGGTAAATTTTGCAAAATTAAAACTTGGGTGGTAAAATTCGCAAAATTATGAAAGTTTGGTGGTAAAATTTGCAATTAAGCCTAAAAATAAAAGAGAAGAATAGAATAAATTTGGTTTTAGAAAATTAGCGAACACTTGGTATGCGTAGAAAAGATGGTTTAAATCAATTTAAAATAAATCGCCGGGGTTTAACTTTGTTGGACTTCCTAAAATGAAAAACAACTCACTCTCATTCAATTAAATTTGTTATCATCAACCCACAAATTTATTCAAACCTTAATTCCTTAAGTGAAAGAGTCTAAATCCTTTGATTCCACTATCAATCCTTTGAATTAGTGTAACCAAGGTAGTTGTATTAAGAAAAAGGGTTTTAGTTATGACCAATCCTCTTTACCCTATTCCTAAGCATAAAAACGATTGGTTGTCTTCTTTAGTTCGCAATCCAAAAGAATCTTTCAATTACCAATGGAATTAAATAATCATGCAATTGATTGATCAGGCCAAACACAAGCATTAAGAGTAGAAGAAGAACAATAACAATACTAAAATTGAATAAAGAGAATAGTGTAATTACATGAAATTAGGTCCAACTACATTAAACCTCAACGAAAAGAGAACTTAGCTACACATAGCCATGGGGGAAGGAGCAAAAGATGGAGAAAGAACGGAAGATGAACCCAAACGCATCAAAGCCATCACGCACATCTCGAAATTCTCTTCCTTTCGTTACACAATGTTCGGAACCCTAGGATAGATTAGAAAATCCTTATTTAAGCTATGGGCCAAAAGGGGTTCAAGCCCAAACAAAAGATAAAATAGAAAAAATAAGAATTATCCTTGTAGCGTGCGATGCATAGGTGCACGGATTTTTGCACAGCCTGTGCAACTCACTATCTTCAGATTTTCAGCACTCTTCAAAAATTGTACAGGTGCACAGCTTGGTTGCACAAGCCCATTCCAAAGCTTCTCACAAGCTTCTTTTGCTTCCGCAAGACCTTCAAGGCGTTAAACTTCAACCTAATTGATTCTTAACGCATCATTCACTCTTGGGACCTCTCCAAACTTTCTCCATGCTTCCACAAAGCTCCTAAAAACATAAGAAAACAACCCAAAGATCAAGTGTAAAAGGGTAAAAACTAAAATTCCTAACTAAACAAAACTTTTATTAAAAACACAACTATAATGAACATAACAAAACTCAAAAGCATGAAAAATATCAAATAATTGCCCCTAAACTACTACAAAAAGTAGGAATATAAGGTAGTTATCACCTGTCAAGCCTACTGCTCTTAAAAACCAGAACATGTATCAGTTTTTTAGTTATATCCCACAAAATAGAAAAAACGTAACCCATAATAGAATTATGTATAATCAAACCAGTATACTTCCTTAGTCTATTTGTCCCACCAGTTGGTGCCTATGATGTCTGTCCTATTTATCCAGCATTACCTATAACCCTTTTATGCATTCAGCTGGTAATCTATCTATCCACAATGGAGGATGTGCCAGGAGACAAAATAGTACTATTGATTGGACAATGCATTTCCATTTTTGCCCTTTAGTTTGTGATATTTGGCTAGAATATTAAATAAGTAATAAAATATCACTAATAGTAATAGTAATAATATTATTATTAATAATTAATAATGAATAAGAATAATTTTTACGTAATGTTATTCTTGTGATTTTTTGGTAGAATATGAAATATAAAATAAACTATAAACTAATATTAATAATTATAATGATACATAAATATGAATATACCTTAAATAGTTGTTATTATTGAAGATTTTAGTTAAAATTATTTGATAACAAAATCAATTATAGTTATATGACCATCCAATTAATAGAAAATTATTCTATTTTGTCAAATTTTGAATATGAAAAATAAAAAAAAATTAAATATGAAAAATTTGTGAAATTTTAAAATTGAAATATGAAAAATGAAAAATACAGAGAATAATAATTTGAATATTAAAGTAAAAGAAGTTGAAAGGTATTATTGATTAGTTTAATAATAATGAATCATTATAATTAAAAATTAAAATTATAGATACTAATTTAATAATGGAAAAATAATTTATAATTTACATTTAAATTGAATTTTATATTGTAAAATTTAATTTAATACAATATAAATAAATAAATATAAATATTATTTTTTGTTATTATTAGTTAGAATTGGAGCCAAAAATACATGTTGGAGGTAAAAGTTCAAATTTGAATTTTGAATTAGTATTTAAGAGCCAAAACCTTGGAGCCAAAAAAAGAATTTGAATTTTGAATTGGAATATTTGTTTAAAAGGGAAAATTTTAAGGCAAGGTTTGGAGCCAAAATTAGTCTATAAATAAGGGTAGTGTTACCTATCAACTCATAAGTATTTGTTTCTTTTGTTGCAATTTCTTTTGTTACAATTTGTTCTTCCATATGAGTTGAAAGAATATTTAATATTTTATTTTATATTTGGTTTGGGAAGTTTTTATTTGATATCATAAAAATGTCTTTTGTTGTTGATCGTGTTGAGTCTATTAATGTTGATAAACAATCATGGAGACTCAAGGTACGTGTAATTCGATTATGGGAAATGTTTCCTATTGCGAAGCCGAATGAGCCATATGTTGTTGAAATTGTTTTGATTGATTCTAATGTAAGTATGGTTGTTAAATTAATTAATAATTAGGAAAAAATTATATTTTTTAATAATGTTTTTTTATTAGAGATATTATATTTGATTATAAATTGGTTTTATCCTATAACAAAATTCATGCTACTGTTAGAAAAGTTGTGTTAAGACAACAAAAAATGTACATCATAAAGCTAGACAATCAATGATTTTTGCAAAGTAATTATATCCTATAGTATATCTACCTATAATTTTGGAACTCACACACTTAAATACACGGATTTAACTTTTGTTTACCGTAAATATAAAAAAATTATTCTGTTTCTTTCTTAATAGTTTTTTATTTTACATTTTTTTCTTTTCATTTTTTTCCTTTTTTTATGTTTCTTTCTTTCTATTTTCGTTTTTATATCTTTCTTTATTTTTCTTTTTACGTTTTTCTTTCTCTCTTTTTTTATGTTTTTCTTTATACGTTTTTTTTTTCTTTCTGTCCTTTTTATGTAACTGTATGATCATCATTGTTCTTATCATTTTTAAAACTTGTAGAAATAGTTTACTTATTTAGTATGATTTTTTTTAAAATAGTGTACTTATTTGAGTAATATTTAATATTTGATTTTATGTGTACTATACCTATTTAGAGTAGCAATGATGGTATATTATTTTTTTTGTCAATAAAGATAACATATTATGTGTACTATACCTATTTAGAGTAGCAATGATGACATATTATATTACTATTATATATAGGTATATTATGTTGTCTACATAATTGACAAAATGTACATAATATATATCATAAAGCTAGACAACCAACTTTTTTGCAAAGTAATTATATCCTATAGTGTACCTACCTATAGTCTTGGAACTCACACACATAGATTCAACTTTTATTTACCGTAAATATGTAAAAAAAAAATATTCTCTTTCTCTCTTAGTAGTTTTTTTATTTTACGTTTTTTTTTTCATGTTTTTTTCCTTTTTTTTTATGTTTCTTTCTTTCTATTTTCATTTTTATATTTTTCTTTTTACGTTTTTCTTTCTGTCTTTTTTTATTTTTTTTCTTTTATGTTTTTCTTTTTTTTTCTTTTTACGTTTTTTTCTTTCTTTCTTTTTTATGTTTTTTCTTTTTATGTAACTTTATAACCATCATTGTTCTTACCATTTTTAAAACATGTAGAAATAGTTTACTTATTTAGTATATATTTTTTTTAAAATAGTATACTTATTTGAGTAATATTTGATATTTGATTTGATGTGTACAATACCTATTTAGAGTAGCAATGATGGTATATTATTTTTTTGTCAATAAAGATAACATATTAGATGTATTATACCTATTTAGAGTAGCAATGATGGTATACTATCTATCTATCTATCTATCCACAATGGAGGAAATGCTAGAAGACAAAATAGCAGTATTGACTAGACAGTGCATTTTCGTTTTTGCCCTTTTAGTTATAATGATTAGGTAGAAGATAAAATAAAATAATATTTATTCATTTATTTATTTGGAAGTATTATATTATATTATAAATAATGATCAGTTAGAAGACAAAATAAAATAGTAGATTGGACAATACATATTATATTTATTTATTTATTTGCAAGTATTATATTATGTTTTATAAATATAAATATATTATAATTATAAATTATAGATATTTATGATTTCCATCTTACAATTATGAACTGATATTTCATGTGGTTGCATAGGGATATGCTTATTTTTTTGGAAAATTTATGTTCCAATATAATATATCTAATTTATGTATTTATCTATTAATAATAATTAATAATTATATTTATTTTGGAAAATCATTTTGTTGTATAGATAATTACTTTCTTTGGACTAAATACATATTTTTTGTGGCGGATGTATTTTTTGTGAATCCCTTGTGCTAATAACAAATATATGTATTTATATAATATAATAATAAATAAAAGAATAATGCAATATAGTATAATATAATATAATATTTTGTTATTACCTGGTTGGATCGATTGTAACATATTTATAATAAAAAAAATTAAAATATGTATAATTAATTTATTTAAATAATTTTTAGGATAGATTAATTATAATAATTAATAATATATTATAAAATGGTGCTATATAGATAGATATATAATATATTTAGAATAAATTAATATTTAATAATAGATTATAAAATAGTGCTATAGTGCTATATATATATACATATATATATATATATTAGACAAAAATAAATAATAAATAACTAACTAATATACATCTAATATATATATATATATAATTATAAATAACAAATATATAATATAATATATAAATATAAACAATAATAATAATAATAATAATAATAATAATAATAATAATAATAATAATAAATAAATAAATAAATAAATAAATAAAATTGGAGCCAAAATGTTGGAGTCAAAACTTTGAGCCCAAATTTGAATTTGAATTTGAACTTGAAGCCAAAAAGATGGAGCCAATTCTTGGAGCCAAAATAGAATTTGAATTTGAATTTAAATATAAAATTGGAGCTACAATGTTGGAGCAAAAATTGGGTTGTTAGTTTTAGTGTTCTCTTCATCCAATTTCTATTTATTTATTTTATCTTTATTTCCAATTTATGTGTTCTATTTCTATTTCTATTTGATCTCTTCATCCAATTTGATCATTTTTATAATATAATATTCAATTATAATAATAAATAATAGAATAATACAATATAATATAATTTCTGTTATAATAATTATTTTCTTGTGTGGTCGAATGAGACTTCAAATGTTCATATGTCGTCAATTGCAATATATTCATAATAAAATAAAATTAAAATATGTAAAATTAATTTATTTAAATAATTTTTAGAATGGATTAATTTTTAATAATTAATAATATATTATAAAATGGTGCTATATAGATACATATATTATATATTTAGAATAGATTAATATTTAATAATAGATTATAAAATAGTGCTATGTATATATATAAATATCAAACAAAAAAATAATAAATAATGAATAAATAAGTAATATAGATACATAATACATATAATAAAACTTGGAGCCCAAGTTTTATTTTATTTTAATTTTAATTATTATTAGAGCCAAAATTTGGAGCCAAAACTTGGAGTCCAAATTCAAATTGAAAAAAACTTGGAGCCAAAAAGATGGAGTCAATTCTTGGAGCCAAAATAGAAATTGAATTTGAATTTAAATGTAAAATTGGAGCCACAATGTTGGAGCCAAAATTGAGTTTCTATGAATTCAAAAGATATTGCTCATCTATATAAGTATTACTTTTGGTGTTCTCTTCATCCAATTTCTATTTGTATGTTTCATTTCTATTTTCATTTCTATGTTTGATTGCAAAAATGCAAATATAATTCTATAGTTCTATTAAGTTTAATCTATATCAATTTAATCAAACATAAAAGATTTTGTTTTGTTTCTCTTTTTATACTGATAGTGTCCTGTTTGTTAATACTCGTAAACAAACAAGAAAACTTAAGGTACACGTTATTCAATTATGGTAGATGTTTCCTATTTTCAAGTCGTCTGAGCTTTACGCTATAAAAATGATTTTAATTGATGCTTATGTATGTATATTGATGAACTCTTATTGACCGTTTTTATTTTTTTTTAGATATTGTTATTTTATTTATTTATCCTTAAAATTATAATATCGGGTGTTGATTTTGATATATATGTATATTTTGTACAGTTTGTTGTTCATGTAGGTATTATAATATGCCTATATATAATAATACATAGGTGCTATTTATTAGGTACAATAATTTATTTAATACTTATTTTGGTAACTTATCAACTCAATCCAAATAGTATACAGATATATGACCATTCTTGTCCTTATCATATTTTAAACGTGTATAAATGAATTTATTTCAGTATAAAATTTAGTATATAAAAAAAAGGAAAAAATATGAAACTTATTTTAGTAATATATGACTTGATATTTGATTTGATATTTAATTGATGCCTATATATATAGACTAATAATAATATAGGTTCTATATATATAATAGGCTTTATATATAAGTTCTATATATTAGCTACAATAGTTTGCCTAACTTATCATCACTATCCTAGTCTACAACTATATCACCATCATTATATTTTTTGTGTTTTAAAAACGTGTAGAATTACTTTTATTAATAGTCCACAACTATATTTGATTCATGATCATTATTCTTTCCATTTTTGTTTTTAGTTATTTTAAAATATATATAAGTTTTTACAACATGAATGTATCAATCATACTTTAATATGCGTTATATATTTTTTCAAATAAATAAATACAATGTGCTTAACCATACGTGTTTAATTACTGTAACACCCCAAAAAATTACAACCTAATAAGTATGAACGTAAGAGATTTAATTAGAAAATTTTTTTGTTGGGAAGAATTGTAACGTTGTGGTTTTCTTAATTGTATGATTAAGTGTTTAATTAATAAGGAAAGAGCCAACTAAATTTAAATTATGTTGATTGATATAATAATTAACTTAAGTTCTATGTTTTGTTATGGACCATAGTGTTATTGTGAGATTTTTGGAATTTTTACGTGAGTTCCGTAAGTTGTAGAAAAAAGAAAAAAAAAAGAGAATAGCGGTGTCCTTAGAGGAATGGTGGTGCAAATAGCAAAACTTCAAATTTCATCTGTTCATTCCTTGCACCCGAAGCTCTCTTTTTTCTCTTCTGTTCATTCCTTGCACCCGAAGCTCTCTTCTTTCTTTTTTTTTTCTCTGCTGGCCGAGAACTACCAAGGGAGAAGGGAAGCCATTTTTGTTGCTTGGTTGGTTGCATGCAAGCTGGGAGGTCATCTCTTCATCACCAACAGCTTATCTTCTTTTCCTCTCTCTCAGCTGAACCAAAAATCCAAGGTGAGGGAGACTCTTTGTGGATTCTATTTTTAGTCTAAGGTTGGTTGAGAGTTAGGGGGCTCAATTATCTACAGCATGCATGCCCCTCTTTGGCTGTTGTGTGTGTTTGTTTGAATGTTTGAATGTAAAAAGTTGATGAAATGGGTTTGAAACCCTTGGCAGTGGCTGTGTGAGTGCATGTCCTGGCTTTAGTATTGTTTTTGTTCTTTTGAAACTGAGTGGGAAGGCCCCTGGAACAAGGGAGTCCATGCCCAATTTTCGTAGAATTAATTGATGAAGGCTGTATGTTGAAAATAAACTCCAAAAAAATGGAACAGTGGCTGTTAGGTTCGCGTGTCCCTGGACAGCTCCCACGGTTTTGCGACTTTTGAAAGATCTAACCATTTATTTTTCACGAAATTTGTTTTCAATGAAAATAGACACAAAAAGGAACAACTTTTATTTTGACATCATGGAGAGAAAACCTTGTCTTGAAATTCATCCGTAGCTTTCAAAATGGATGTTCTGTTTTCATGTTTCCCTGGAACATGTCTTGGTTTTTCTCAAATTTCCACTTGTGTACTTAATTTTTATTTTTCGTTTTTGAACCATTAAAAACTAGAAAAAACTATATTTTTAACTATATAAATTACAAAAATTATCATGCCCAATTTCTAAATTAACCTTTTAAAAAGAAACAGGGCAAGGGTTTTTGAGCTCTGTTTTGAGTCTGAAACTTAGGCTGTTAGAAACAAATTTACTGGGAACAATAGGTAAATAATTTGGAGGCAAGGGTTACCTTTTTAGAAATATAAAGATGTTACCTTTCTACTATAAAAAGTTCAGCTCAAAAAAAGTTTGGAAAGTGGGAGAAATTTACATTTCTTTGAGCTATGTTCAGTGAGAACTCAAAATTCAGGGCTGCTGACTTAGAAAATTTTTATAAAATTTTCTAGATGTTGATTTTATAAGTGGGATACCTTTCTGTAAAATAGATTTCAAGATCTTCGATTTGATATAAAAAATTTTAAATTCCTAGGTCATTTGCTAATATCAGTGAGAGCCCACATTCAGTACTACCAATGAAAATTTGACTAAATAGTCAAATGTGATTGTTAACACTTGTATTTTTATAACTTTACCTTCAATTAATATTTTGATTCTGTGAGATAATAGATAGAATACAACCACTATTATGATTGATTTATTCAAGTCTCAGGAAGGAAAACCTTGAGTATTTGATATTTAAAAGTGTATTTTTCCCTGTTTTGGTGATACGGTCTGTTGACTGTAGTTTGAATCTTGTTATGAATTGTTTGTTGGTGTGATGTGTTTACAAGACTTGATGAGAGTATTTGTAATAACTAGAACTAATTTCTAGTGTCAATAGCAGGATTGCTATTCAAAGATAAATATCTTTCTTTTACCAAATCATAAGACATTTGAGAGGATAAGGAATATATAAAACATAATAAAATTGTCCGAATCGTGGTGAGAACCGAAAGGAGGAAGGAACCTCCAGCGCCAAGTCATGTGAAACGGTTGAACGAATGTGTTCGTGGATAAAGCTTGAATGGACAATTGTGAAAGAGGTTGTGTGGGGGCTTCAACTGTGGTGAGCGATATGCTCATGAGGAATGGGGTCGGAATGTGTGACCACTGTGGTGGTGGAGAGTGGATCTCCATATGGTATGTCAGGGACATACGTTGTGGAAGACCGTCGTTCAGTACATTTGGCAGTGAACCGACACCAACCTATAAGAGATGAACCTGATGAGAGGGAGTGGTTGAGGAGTCAGTCCTCAGAGATTGGATGACCTCACAGAGTGGTACCTGAGATGTGCTCGCTGACTTGCTGTTTCTTGGGGATCTGGCGCCGAGTTTGTGGTCGTGCTTCCACAGTGCCGACTTGGCAATCCCAACAAATGCAAGGCACAACCGTGTTGGTGAGAATCCTGCCATTGTACCGTGGTGAAGGGTGTACTCCCAGCAAGTCATCCGACTTAAAATGTGTAAGACCACTGAGATCTGGGAGTTCCAGTGGCAGCTGGCCAGTGTGAAATAATTTACAAGAATAACTGTGGAAACGAATAGGTTTCGGGTGTGACAGTTAGAGAACCACATCGTGGTGGCTAGTAGGATTGTGTGTGTGATTGTCAAGTCGTTCTGTGTGTACTGGTTGATGAAGCAGAGAGTTCACCCTCTGTTTATTTTTCTTTTAGGAACTTGTGGCAGTACCTGTGGATGTCATAAAGATGTTATTTTCATCAGTTTCGTCACTTTTCCTTTGGAGGTTGGTCTAACATGCAGGGTTGGGTTTAGAGATGACTGCTCTGAGACTAGGTTTTCCTCTTTTTATGTATTTGGATATGGGTAGACCTAGGTTTCATATTTTTGGTATGTACATTCAGCTTTCGTACTATATTACCCTATGTATTTGGTATACACTTTGAAAATGTACATGTTACTATTACTCTGGAAAATATTTGGGTTATGAAAATCTCTATTTCATGTATACTTATAATTGAGGCAGCGATACGCAACTTCCAAAATTAATTAATGAAAAGTTTTAAACATCCGATAAAATTCCGATCTATGTTTTATTAACTTCACAGTTTTTGGAAAAAATTAAAGTTAGTTAACATGCTTATTGAATTAAAATAAGTTTAAAATGAGAATATATGTAAACCCGGATTTAGGGTGTTACAATTACTGATTCTAAAAATCATTTTTTTTTACTATTTTTATTAATTTATTTATTACTTTTATTAACATTTTGTTATTTGAATATCTCTCTTACTATTAACAATGTTTTATCATTTTTTTATGTCGTGTTTGATATTACAATACATAGCTAAATCTCTATTTTCCAAAGCTTAAATTTAAACTCAAATATATTAAGTACTATACACAAAAAATGTTTATCCCTACAAAATTGTTACTACATATGGCATCTTGCAAAGGAATAAAAAAATCGAGTAAAATTAACTTCAAAAATGATCCGTGTATATATTCATATATTAGATATTGTTTAAGATATAGAAGATCTTTTACAATCTCATATATATACTTATTTTAATTTTTAATAACCACTGTATTCAAAACTATTTTATTAATTAAATGTACAATTTTTTAATAAGATGTCATGTTCATTATTGTTTCCTTCGCACGTAGATAGATAGATTTGTCACAATTTCTATAGGGTTTCATTCCTTTTAATAATAACACTAATCTGAAAAAATTAGGAACCTTCCATTTTATCATGTTATCATTAAATTTTGTCTTATATGTAGACCTCATAATACATCTATATATAACATATCATGTCATAGGTAGTATATATTATCTAAACTAATATATTTATTTTGATCTTATTTTTAAGTCATCATTATTTTTTTACTCTAATTACTAATAGTTTCTGTTGAAACAACAATATCAGATAGTAAATTCCCAAGATTTATCTTTTTATATAAATAAATATAGTAACTTTATGTGTAAATCTTTTTATAAATTACTAATGTTATAGTTATCGAATATGTGTAATTAAAAGAATATCAGGTATTGATTTTTATATATATATGAATATTCCGTACACTTTGTTGTGCATGTAGGAGTTATAATATGCCTATATATAGTAATATATAGGTGCTATATATTAGGTACTATAATTTATTTTACATTTATTTTTGTAACTTATCAACTCAATTCAGATTGTATACAGATTTATGACCATTTTTGTCCTCACCGTATTTTAAACGTGTATAAATGGAACTACATATTTTTTTTAGCAAGGAAGTACAGATTTTAAAATTTAATTAATTGTGGTAATACTTTTGTTTATCTAGCATCTTTCCTTCATCCTTGAAAAAGGATTAGAGATTCTAGAAGGGGGCTTTTGATTGGTTACTAAATTTTAGGATAAATGCTACGGTGAAGTAGCAAAGTAAGTGGTTCATCAACCACTTTGAAAGTATTATTTTAATAAAAATAAATATTTTTTATCTTTATAAAATTAATATTTAAATATTTTTAAAAGATAACATTTAACAAATTTTCTTTTTATTATCCTTAATAAAAAAATTATATTTTTATTCTACTTCAAATTCTATCTCTCTCTTGATTGTTGGAAATAAAATATATTAATAGTTTACCCATAATATTTTCTCCATCTCTTTCATTATCTTGCTTATATATCTAACATTTTATCTTGTTTTAATTTCTCTTTTTATATTTTTCTCAATCAAAATAGTATGTAACTTAGTTTATTTTTTCCACGGTAAAAACATTAGGAGTATGAAAGAGAAGAAATTAGCTAACTTATGTGATACTACATAAGAAATTAATTTTAAGTAGAATTAGAATCCATTAGTTTGTATTTTATAATTAATATTTTTTTTATAATTAAATAAGTTTTTCAAAAAGCTAAAACTAAAAATATTTTTAACAATTTTTCTCGTGAGTTGAATTTTTTTTTGAAATTGGAATAATACAACATAAGAATTTTTTTAGAAAAATCCAAACGTATCATCAATAATTTAAAAGAATCCATACTAAATTATACTTGAGTTTAAAATGCCACTAAAATAAATATAAAATTTTGAAACTAACTTTATAAATCATATTTTACAATTAAGTATGTCAGTATTAATAATTTCATAATTAAGTATTTGCAATCTAGCATAAAAAAAATATATAAGTTAGGCTTAAGGAATAAATCTAAATTCCTATCATTTTCGTTAAGAAAAAAAATAAGTGCATGACTTTTAATGCCTTTTTACTATTTAAAAGATAGGTGATATTAAGTTACTTCTAATATTTATATATGTGAAAAGACATATGATATGAGCTAGGAAGAATTTTTTTTAACATAGAAAAATTAAGTATTTATTAAATTTTGATATGCTATTATTAAATTTTGTCTTATATGTAGATATGTATATATGTAGACATCATAATAGATCTACGTATAGGATATCATTGCTCCTATAAATTTGGTAAATAATCTATAAAAATACTAAAATTTAACAACTAATTTTTTTTATTGAACAACTTATTTTAATATTATTATTATTATTATTGAAAATTATTAAAAATAAATATAGCTAAATATTCATCAATGGATGAATATACAATGTATAAATGGTATATATGCACATGGGCTTTCCAAATAAAGGGGCTGTCGGTAAGCACCAATAATAATTTGGATTCAATTGTGAAATCAAATTATTTTTTTTGTCTTTTAGCCATTATCTATTTATATAAAAGAAAAAAAAAAAACCCCCACTTGGACACATGTCACTCTCTCATACAAATTTTTCCCTCCAAAACTTCTCTTTCTTTTCAACTTTTCTCTCTTTCTTACTTTTTTTTTGTTTACCTTTTTGTGATTTTTTTATTTTCTTTTTTTGCTTTTTCCTTTTCTATTATCTACATAAGGTAATTTGGTCCTTGCTATTGTCATTATTTTTTAACATATAGTATTTTATATTTTTTATAGATTTATATCATTATACTATTTATATTTTTATTATATTGTTGTTTTATATCTTTTATTTATAAAATTTTAATTTTATATATAAAAAAGAGAACCTCCACTTGGACACATGTTATTCTCTCTTACAAATTTTTTCCTCCAAAACTTCTCTTTCCTTCCAACTTTTCTCTCTTTCTTACTTTTTATTTTTTACCTTTTTGTGATTTTTTTATTTTCTTTTTTTGCTTCTTTTTCCTTTTCTATTATCTACATAAGAAAATTTGGTCCTTGCTATTGTTATTATTTTTTAACATGTACTATTTTATATTCTTATAGATTTATATCATTATATTATTTATATTTTTATTATATTATTGCTCTATATCTTTTATTTATAAAATTTTATATTCTTGAAATATTTAATATAATAATATGCTCAATGTTATATAAAAATATGTTATTATTTATATTAAATGAATGATAAATTTATAGGCTTAATTACAAATTTTACCACCCAACTTTCATAATTTTGCGAATTTTACCACCCAAATTTTATTTTTACAAATTTTACCACCTAAGTTTTCAATTTTTGCGCATTTTACCACTCTGATATTTCACAAAAAAAAAAGTAAAAGAATTCAAAACTTTTTTTTTGTGAAACATCAGGGTGGTAAAATGCGCAAAAATTGAAAACTTAGGTAGTAAAATTCACAAAATGATGAAAGTTGGATGGTAAAATTTGTGAAAAAATAGCTTGAATGGTAAAATTCAAAAAATGATGAAAGTTGGGTGGTAAAATTCGTAAAATAATGAAAGTTGAGTGGTAAAATCTGCAATTAAGCCAAATTTATATGGTTTTGTTGACATGATATTTATTTTTTCTTGAAATATTTAATATAATAATATGCTCAATATTATATAAAAATATGATTATTATATTAACTGAATGATAAATTTCTATAATTACTTATTATTTATTAAAATAATTATAACTTAATTAACTAAATTTATTTTTACTTTTAAATCCAATAAAATTATTTTTACTTAGAAATCATATAAAATAATTTTAAATAATTTAATAAATAGATGTTTTGTTGAATGATATTATATTATGTGGTTAAAATTTTTATACTAAAAGTTTATTTAAATCTAAGTAGTTAATATATTTATACAAAATAATATTTTGACTCTATGTTTAAAATTAATTTATTAAATATATTTTTATTAGAAAATAATTTTAAATTACTTTAACAATAATATCTTAAATTAAATTAGTTTAATATTTTTATAGAATAAACTACAAATATCATTCACGAGAGACAATATTGCTTAAGACCATTATGGGTAACAAAACTCTTTTTTCGAGTATTTAATACAACTGCATAGTTTTAAATGACTTACTCAATACTATCATAATTAAAATAGTTTTAATTTTGTTTATGATAGATACCACAAGTATCATTCATGGGAGACAATCCTGCACGACACTGTTATGGGTGAACGATTTTGGGCAACAAAACTCTTTATCTGAGTATTTAACATAAAACTGCATAGTTTTAAATTACTTACTCAATAATATCATAATTAAATTAGTTTTAATTTTGTTTATGATAGAGACCACAAGTATCATTTACGGGAGACAGTCCTGCTCAACACTATTATGGGTGAACGATTTTGGGCAACAAAACTCTTTCTGTGAGTATTTAACATACAACTGCATAGTTTTAAATGACTTACTCAATAGTATCATAATTAAATTAGTTTTAATTTTGTTTATGATAGAGACCACAAGATTCATTCACGGAAGACAATCCTGTTCGACACTGTTATGGTGAACGATTTTGGGTGACAAAGCTCTTTTTGTGAGTATTTAACATACAACTGCATAATTTTAAATTACTTTCTCAATAATATCATAATTAAATTAGTTTTAATTTTGTTTATGATAGAGATCACAAGTATCATTTATGGGAGACAATCTTGTTCGACACTATTATGGGTGAACGATTTTGGGCCACAAAGCTTTCTGTGAGTATTTAACATAATTGTATATCAAAGACTCAACAATATTTATTTTTACTTTGAAATCTTATAAAATTATTTTTACTTAGAAACTATATAAAATAATTTTAAATAATTTAATAAATAAATATTTTGTTGAATAATATTTATATTATGATGTTGAAATTTGTATAATAAATTTAATTTATATCTAATTAGTTAATATATTTATTACAAAATAATATTTTTACTTAGAAATTGTATAAAAGAATTTTAAATAATTTCATAAATAAATATTTTGTTGAATGATATTTATACTATGTAGTTAAAATTTTTATACTATAAATTTATTTAAATCTAATTAGTTAATATATTTATATATACAAAATAATACTTTGATTCTATGTTTAATAATTATCACTGAGCAACAAATATATATCTAATATTTATTTTTATTAAACATTCTTGCTCCATTATAGGCCAGTACAACATAGGTTATAATTACCGTGGAAAAAATGTATTGGTTGGCATTGTTTTTAAGAAATTTTTTATTTTATTTTGATATATACATTCTGTACTTTTTGTCCTTTATCGTAAAATTGAATTTCAAATGTCTATTGTATATTGGAAATTATTTTTGAAATTAACTTTACATATTATTATATAATACGAATCGTTTATAAATGCATAGTGTATATTATTTAAGTGTAAATGAATCCAAGTATATTGCAAAGTCAGTTTATATTAGATGTTTTTAATTTAGCTAAAGGATTATTTCTATATGCTATGCATAATGATGTAAATGGTAAAATTTTGTTTTGTCACAATTAATAATATATTGTAATATTAAGGATTAGAAAATCTTTAAATACCTAGAAATGAATGGTATACTAGAAAATATTATACCAATTATTAGACTACGAAGTAATGCTCACCTACAAACATTTTAAATTATATATTGTATCATTTTGAACATGATTTTTTTTAATTTATTTTATTTTAAGTACCCATGAATTACCATATTTGATTTATTAAAAAAATATAATCAAATTATTTCATTAATTTAAATTTAAATATTTTTTTACAATCATATATAGATATAAGATCTTTAATCATTTTCATATAATATGAATTTTAAATAAATTTGATCTTACCCGTGCAACGCCGGGTCCATTAACTAGTATTTACCAATCATAAAAGGAATACGAAAATCCCTTCACCCTACAAGATAACCAAGTCCAAGACCAAAATTTAACCAATTCTAAAACAGTATTGCCATTTAGATGCTCATTTTTAAAGATAATGCTATTTCTATGTTTCCATAAGGACCATTTTACAGCAAACCAAATAAACCTCCATACTTTTCCCTGGTTTTTGTTTATCTGGTGAAATTTTTTCTTTCCTTGTACATAATAGTAGTGATTCTCTTGATATATGCAAGATATCTCTGATTTCATGACTTGAGGGGGTTATGTGTTTTAAGAATAAATCCTACATGGTAAAAGAATAGATGTGCTTTAAATTTATGAAAAGAATATGATTTCAATTTGGAGGAAGAACATGGGGAATTCCTTGTAAATCAAGCCACTGTATTTTAATTCAACAAATGCAAAAGTCGCTGTATAATTAAAGTTGTGAAGCACTATAATACTCCAAGCTGGTTACTTGCTTTAGCCATATTGGCCCTTTATAATTTACAAAGCCACATGTTTGATTTAATGTGCGAGCGTACGTGCGGCCGTTGATTGAAATCAAAAGTTACTCCAGCGTATATAATTTAGTGTATGTGTGTGGACTAGAGTTCATAAAATAAATTTTAAATAATTTTAATTTTATAAATTTAATTTTAGTTAAAAATGATTTCAAAGTAAAACATCTTATGTTTTAACACTTTAATTGAAAAAAAAATTACAATTAAAATAAATGAATTTCGTCAAAGATTCATTGAATTGAGTGCACCGAAGCCACCTTAGGTTTCTTCGGCTTAGAATAGATTTTGAAATTAAAATCCCGTTGGAGACCATTGCTCAGCTTAAAAACAAATAAATTTAAAAGGAAAATCTTCAAACCCATAGTTGTTTCTAACAGCCAACCAAACACACAATTAATTATTTCCATGTTCATTTTTTTTTAACTGTAAAGTATTCCAGCCTCACATGCATCTTTTTTTGACTTTATTATATATAAAAAATCCTCATCATTCTAAAATTACACAAAATTCATCATATAATAAATATGTTATACTTAATTATGTGTAATATTTATGGAGTATTTCATGAAGCTAAAAATCAACTGTTAAAATTTATAATTTATGTCAAATTAACGAAAACACTCATTGTTTCATTTGTTTGTGTGTTATGATCCTCATTACGCAACTTCATTTACTTTTTAAAGCTACCAACATGTTGGTCCAACTTCATTTATTTTAAAAATTTTATAGTTTAAGTATTTAATAATTTAAATTTTTACTTTCATAAAATATTATTTTCTTTAATGAATCAATTCAAAACCTATAGTTGGTAATAAATATATTTTTATTAACTATATAAACAAATGATTGATTATTGACTAATATATAGTTCCATAAGATTCGTCATGAAAAAAATTAGGCTTCAATATAGCGTATTCCAAAATATAACTAGATTTTTTAAGTTTTGAAGATGGATCTTATTTAACAAACACAAAATGACAAAAATGGATGAAGTATTGCGTAATTTATTTTTTTGCTATTAGTTTTTCGCTTATAAAAGTCATGGCTTGTATTGCTTAATTAGGGGAAAATTAAATAGCATTGAGAGATTTAATTTTGGTGAGATAATGATATAATGATATCATTAATTAACCCATAAAATGCTTAGTTGGAAATGTCAGCAACACCCTATATTATCTTTGATTTGCAGGTTCTATCCCAACAAGTTAATAATGCAGAACCAAATGAAGTAGCAATTCTCTTTGCTTTATGCATTTCAAAAGCACCAACCATAGATTTCACCTGCCCTTTTCATTTGTCTATGTAGCATATCGTCAAAAGGTGAAGACCATTTTAATTAACCAACGTCTTGTATTTGTAAAGATGCAGCAAGAAATGGAGAAGAGAAAGCAAGGTAAAAGTGAAGAAAAGAAATGGGTGCATGGTGCATCTGTGGATTATAAGGGCGGAGTTCCTCTCCGTGCTTCCACCGGTGTATGGAAAGCTTCGCTTTTTGTCCTT
Source organism: Pueraria montana var. lobata (assembly GCA_026413185.1). Taxonomy (NCBI): domain Eukaryota; kingdom Viridiplantae; phylum Streptophyta; class Magnoliopsida; order Fabales; family Fabaceae; genus Pueraria; species Pueraria montana. The sequence goes on along the minus strand of CM048655.1, from coordinate 59,864,495 downwards.
AGTAAGATACTTATTTACTTGACTACTATGTCTATATATATACTAGTATATCATCATCATCATCATTTTATTTCATGTTTGCAACATCAGTAAAACAGATTTTCATTAATTTCATCAAATGGTTCGTATACTTCATTCTCATTCAAAACTATTAAAATGTGTTTAAGCATGTCAAATCTTAACAAGTCTCGGAAGATGGTGACAAGTTCACTTGTGTGATTTGCTCGAGATCCATTTGGTGAAGATCTCCCCAAAATTTATTCCCCTCCGTTGCACAACAATTGATATCTTGGTATCAGAGTCAATGGTTCGACCAGGTAATCGGCTTAGACGAATAAAATGGATTGACGGTGGATCCAGGCATGGGATCTCTTATATTGAAAGTCATCCTGGCGGTGAGACACATAATACAATCAACCTGTGTGCTGGTGCGTGTTCAACCATAAAAGGCCAGCCAGTATGCTCGATGAAAGGAGGAGGATTGGAGGCGAGAGTCTGATCTAGAACAACATAGATTACCACAGTAGAAACTACCAAATGTTTTTTAATTCAAAGTAAAGGTGCATAACAAAACAAGAGAAAATCAAATTTCCTTCTTCGGCTAATCGTCTTCTTATATATTTGTAGTGGGTCTGGCCTTGCAAAAAAAAAAAAAAAAATATATATATATATATATATATATATATATATATATATATATTTGTAGTGGGTAGCACAATAATAAAATTATGTAATAAATGTTTAATATGAGCATAACTTTGGTGATTAATTCTACTTCAATTTGGAGCAGCAATTGAATTTAGTGAAAGGATATGCCACTTTGGGATATCCAGTAATCTTATCACGTACCTGACTAAAGTGATACATGAAGACCTCAATACAGCGACCAAGAATGTAAACTACTGGGTAGGAGCAACAACTCTGATGCCTCTAATTGGAGGATTCATTGCTGATGCCTACACCGGTCGATTTCGTATGGTCCTCTTTTCTTCCCTCGTATATTTTAAGGTAAATTCATTTTTCTTTTATCAATGTACGTACTACGCCATCGATTTACTGTTTGACCTCCTTCAACTTAATTACATTTGTCTTAATAATCTCAATTTGGTTATATGGTTGATTTTCTTTAAATATACCTTTGGATACTTACATTTGACTTGAAACCAAATTTTAATTAAAAGCAATACACATCAATACACTATTGCCATGAAAAATAATTAAGCCTCATTAATTTCTTCTTGTGTCAAGCCAGGGATTAAGCCTCTTGACCATGTCTCAATTCATTCCAAGTCTAAAACCATGCAACGATGAGATATGTCATCAACCAAGGAAGGTTCATGAAGTGGTTTTCTTCCTTGCCCTTTACTGTATCGCCTTGGGCACTGGAGGATACAAACCTTGCTTGGAAAGCTTTGGAGCCGATCAATTTGATGATGACCACCTTGAAGAACGAAAGAAGAAGATGTCTTTCTTCAACTGGTGGACCTTTGCACTGTGTGTTGCAATGCTAATTGGGACAACAGTGGTTGTTTGTATTCAGGACTTCGTTAGCTGGGGAGTTGCTTGTCTCATCCTCACTATTTTTATGGCTCTCAATATCATTGCTTTCTATGTGGGGAAGCCTTTTTACAGGTACAGGAGGCCAGAAGGAAACCCTTTAATGCCAATTCTACAAGTCCTAATTGCAGCCATAAGGAAAAGGAATCTGTCTTGTCCTTCAAATCCTGCTCTATTGTATCAAGTCCCACACTCACAGAAATCCCAAGGAAGGCTTCTAAACCATACTAGCAGGCTAAGGTATCAAACCTGCACCTTGAGCATGACCTCTTTTTATTGTCATGAGAGTCATAGAAACACATTTTTTCTAACACACTTTGATTAAAAATGATTAAAAATTACAAAAATAAAAGTGAGACTCGTTAAATAAAAATAAAATTTTATGATTTTTAACAAATTTTAATTAATAATGAGCATATTCAAAAAATTAAAGTGTGTACAAGAGTGTCTCTAACTCATTATATCAACGAAATTATTAATATGGTAGTGTAATAGTTTGTGTTTCAGAATTTATAAATAGATGATAAAGTCCAGTAAAAAAAACAAAAAATAGATGATAAAGTTGAACGTACCTATTAAAATTAATACTAATCAATTCAATCAATGAAAAGGTTTCTTGACAAGGCTGCAATAGTGGAAGAGAAGTATATTGAGCAGAAAGACAATCCATGGAGATTGGCAACAGTGACAAGAGTGGAGGAGACAAAGCTTATTCTGAATGTTGTTCCCATATGGCTAACTTCATTAATAATTGGTGTATGTATAGCGCAAGGCTCGACACTCTTTGTCAAACAAGCAGCTGCTATGAACTTAAAGATAAGCAACAGCTTCAGAATCCCACCAGCTTCCATTGCGTCTGTTTCAGCTATTAGCTCTATAATATCTGTCCCAATATATGATAAGATTATAGTTCCAATTATGAGGAAAGTCACAGGTAACGAAAGAGGCATCAACATCCTTAGGAGGATTGGCATTGGCTTAGCATTCTTAGTCATAGCCATGGTTGTTGCTGCCTTAGTAGAAACAAAGAGATTAAGAATGGTTGAACATGAAGTCCTAACAGTAGGGGGAACTAGGCATGACACTATGAGTGTGTTGTGGTTAATACCCCAATACTTTATCCTTGGTATTGGAGGAGATTCATTGTCTCTAATTGGTTTGCAAGAATATTTCTATGACCAAGTTCCAGACTCAATGAGAAGCTTAGGAATGGCTTTGTATCTCAGTGTGCTTGGAGTAGGATTCTTCTTAAGCAGCTTTCTAATCATCATTGTGGACCATGTCACGGGGAAGAATGGCAAAAGTTGGATTGCAAAAGATATAAATTCAAGTCGTCTAGATAAATTTTATTGGATGTTGGCTGTCATAAATGCTTTAAATTTGTGTCTCTTTCTATTCTTGGCAAAGAGGTACACTTATAAAACCGTACAAAGGAAAACTACGGAAATTTGTAACAGTGATGGGGTGGAGACAATGGCATCATGAGAGCCAAAATCTATATTTTATACTGACTCAAAGTTGTTCCCCTTGTATTTACTGAAATTTGGATTGCTAAGTATACATTGTGGCAGATTACTCTAAGTATACATTGGCAACAGGACGATTTTTATTTTTCATTTTAGTTAGAAAATACATTCTGTCAAATTTCTTTTTCATATCGAAAAAGGACAAAATGCACTTTTATTGTTTAAGGATTAACGAAATTTTACTCGATACTCTTCTCGTTAACACAAATATTCTTTAATTTTTTATTTGTTATATGAATTGATTTAAAAAGGCTAGTGTTATATTAAAAAGTAAAAGAATCAAGTATAATTTGGTTAAAATTTAGGAGGTGTAAGTGTAATACTTGTTTCATTTTTATGTCAGTAAAAGGGAACTTCTTTGCTATTGGTTTTGAAAGACTTTTTTATTGGTTTATTCAAAGCCCATTAAAGATATTATCATGCCTGCCGCTAGCCCATTTTCTGCGTTGCATAAGCCCATGCAAAAAGTGGCCCAACTAACAAGAATAAAAAGGAAACTCTGTGAGCACCTTTGAACAGGCGTACATCTTGTTCATTGTCAGATTCTCCACACAGACCTTTATTTGTAATATCTAATATCTTTCTTTTTGTTTACAATGATCATATTGAAGTTTGAATCTATTATCTCATGTATACTAAAAAAATAAAAAATGGATAAAGAAAAATTTAACAAAATGATACAATGTAATATCCTAAACAAAACGGAATAATTACTAACGCTTCAACTAAATCCCATAATTAACATATATGAAAATAATGGATTACTTTCTTTGTTTTGTTACATTAGAGATACAAGCAATGACCAACAAAGGGTCTTATAGTTGGTAGATAGTTGAATTTTTAAGCATATTGATAGGAATTCAATTTCTATTCATATACATGGAAAATATTTTATTAGGAAAAGTAATATTCACTTGAGTGATCTTTATGTTTTAAAAGAATTAGTCTTCCGCTATTAATTAGAAATAGGACTGAAAATGAATCGTGTCTAATCAAATTGGGTTTGGCTCAACTCGTCTTAATAAAAATTGATTTAACTCAACTTGAATTCGATATAAACCTTTGTTTAACTCGAACTTGATTCAATTCAAACTTGTGAGCGACCCAATTCAAATCATTATCTAGGATCATATAAACCAAGAGTTAAAATAAGACTTAAAAAATTAATAAGGCTAAAATTATATAGCTTTATATAATAATATTTTATTTAATTGTGACTGTAACATAATTACCACACGTGACTTATTATTTTACTAATATGATATAGTTTTTGACTAATTTTATAATTAATGAAATTTAAAATCATGATTATATTTTTTATTTTTTATTTCATATTAAAATAAAATTAATTAGAGAATTATATAGATATATATATTACATAATTGTTTACACTTTTTTGTTTGAAAATAAAAGATATAGCAGAAAATATACGTTGGATTTTTTTTATTTTCTTATCTAAAAAGCATATAAAAATGATAATTAAAAATAATTTGCTAACATAATTTGAAATTTAACATGCTGAGTGAGTTTCCATTCCTACTAATGTAATTATTGGCTTATTGCTAGCAAAAGCATCATAAATAATTCCATATCTCATAAATTAAAACAAGGCATGCATAATATTATTCAACTTGGACATGGACGTCCTTACATATATAGGGACACCACATTCCCCCTGGGTGATGAAATAACAGGAGGGAAGCTGTCCAACCTTGTGTCTTATGTTTGATCCAATACAACATCAAACACTAGATTCCAAACTCCTATGAGAACGTGTTCTTATTACAGTGGGAAATGACCAGTCAAACGAATATGCTCCAGAGTGCGACGTAAACCATATTTATTCACAGCTTCATTGGCTGCTCTAAAGCCACCACCATAAGCTGGGGAAGAATCATTGGCAATCTGGTTCATGAAAAACTCACCCAATTTATTTTCAACATGAGATTTTCTACCTTTCTTTGATGAGTTAGAGTAGGAGGAGGAAGAAGAAGCTGCTGATGTTGATGGCATGGTTCTAGCACATGACATCACCTCTGCATCAAGCCACATGTAAGAAAGAACCTGACAAATACCTTCCTCTACTTCAGGACTAAGGTTTTGGTAACCTGCTTAATTAGTTCAAGGCAAAGTGAGATAAAAAAATCATGTAATACTGAGCAGTTGAATACCAAGATAAGATCAACATTATAACCTTTGAGGCGTAACCAAGCATGCATCAACTCATGTGCAAGTATAGCACCTGTGAGTAACCTGCATCCAGTAAAAAAAATATTATAAAGTTTGGATCAACATTATCACAAGCATAAAGTAGCATTGTCTATCATTGGTTTTGACCCTTGAGGGGCTTACTATATTATATTTATAAGAATTCAATAGTATTTAAATGTTATTTACCTTGGAAGACCATAGAGAACAAGAATAGCTGTAACTTCACACTTTCTAGGCAGCCTTTGAGCTTGAGATCTCATCCCTATTAATCGATGGCCTCCAATTCTTGGCCATCTATATACCTGAAACAACAGAAGATCAGAAATTAGTGGAAATACCTGACAGATAATTTATAACTTTGTTCATGAAGGCTTCATAAAACGAGAGAAAAATTAAATAACATACACTTGTGACAGTTTGCTCTTCTGAAAGGCATAAGCCTCTTGTTTCTGGTAAGTGATGGAAACCCTGGTAAAAGCCAATAAAGAGTAAGAGGAATGAATTAATTCTATGACTGAAAAATGAAAGAGTGGATGGTTCGTTACATTCTTCTCCCCAACAATGGCTTCATTAAGTGCTTCTCTCCCAACGAGAAGCATTGGGACTTGTTGATCTATTTTCATATTCATTCCTTCATAATAGTCTCTGATAGCATGATAAAGGGGTTGACATTCACCAGTGTCCGTTATAGCAGATTCCATGCACTCAAAGCACAAAATCCTTCCATCTTCCAATCTATAGTATCTTTCATCCCGCGACTTCAAGGAGAAGATAATTTAAAAGAAAATAAAAAAAATCAGAAAAAAGAGGAGCATATAGCAAAATACTATTTCCCTGTTGTGAAAAAAGTAATAATTATCGTATTAGTACCTCTAATCTTTCACAACTACAGCACCGAGCTGTATTATCATATTCATGAGATGGACAATACTTTTGGTTCCAATAGGGGTGGCATCTATACTCAATCAAACCAGCAGCATTTATTGGTATCTGAAAGTGAAATAAAATACCACAACCATTAATATTGCTTTTCAAACCAATAGTAGTAGACACATAGGAGAATATCTTTTTTACTAGGCTAGTCTTCTGTAAGATAAACTAAATTATCAATGGAAAGCTCTTATGTCATATCATATGATTTATTAATAGAAAAAATAAAAACAGAATTTCCTCAATCTTCTAAGTTCTAAATATTCATAAATGAATAGGATATAGCGATATTAATTACGGCTGTAATTTAAAATTATTTCAAATGTCATTAAGAAGACTAATAGTCCTATTTGGTTCCGTCATTATAAACTAACTGGGGTAACTGTCCCTTATAAGGTATATGAAATTCACTGAAATTTAATGACCTTATTGATTGACGAAAACTAAAAGTGACAAAAGCAGAACAATGTGAATAAGCAAAGACAGTAGCAGACTAATCTTACATATTGATGGCAAACTTCACATTTAGGGTGGGTCAATTCCTTAAAACAGGACTTGTGATATGGATGCTTCCCTGACAAAGAAAACTAGGATCAACAGAAAAAAAGGAAGTAAGAGACAGATAAAAGAGAAGTGTTAAAAATTAAAATGAATACTTTTGCAAGCTTAGATTTGAAAGTGTAAATAACATGAATTTGTTGTGGGAAAATATTGGAGAGAAGTATAATATATGTATGAGTACATATGTAAAATAGATGATATCAGATTCCTCTTAATCTCAAGAAAATCAAACTACCTCATGCTCAGTAATGGGGTAACGACAAGAGTGACACCGAAAGCAGTCTGGATGAAAATAACTATGACCAACTCCTAAACAATTGCCATAGAGTATCTCTTGGCTGCACCCTCCACATATTCTGTTATGCGATGACACACTGCACATGATCAGTTGTCAATAAGAAATGATTGAGCAGGACCATCATAATGTATTTGCATCATCACAACAATGAAATCAAAATTAATTACACAATGTATGGTGAAACATAGAAATCAAAACTTATTTTAAAATTTTGTTCTAATTTATGTAACAACACAAAGACATACATATATACATAATGCCAGTGAAATTTTATGTGATTCTGACTAGCCAATAAAAAATTTCAACTATAATGCTATTGATCAATTTGGAAACACTTGATGTGTGGCCTACATTTATGAGTTATAATGTTTAGGAGAGAAAAAATTTACCCATATCCCCGGGGATAAAGAGGTACAGGGGCATATGGAGGACGTGCAGATGAGAACATGCGATCCTGAAGAGCCTTTGCATAATCTTCATCAGTTCCTGTTCGCCATCTATATCCTTGATGATCAAACAAAAACAAAAGCTTAATTAGATCACAATAGCTAGAGAGAAATTACATTTTTGAAAATTTGGCACCTACCAGTTGGTCTCTTAAAATTTTCGCCTAAAGAAAGTGCAATTGCACGATCTAGATCCTCTTCCTCCTTCCGAGATCTAGCACGATCATCCTAATGACATCAAGCATGTTATTCAATACTTCTTCCACAGTCGCAGTTATGAACATATGTTGATTAAAAGAACGAAAAAGATCATTGTATATCCAGTTATGAACCCTCCTCCTAGACACTCTAAATGTCCTTTATTTTTCCATAGCAGGGAGGTAATTTGAATATAACATGAATAATATAAGGAGGAAAGAAATTCCGCACAATAGTAGAAGCAGATAACAAAAAACATAGTACAAACAACTGTAAGATCATAGGAAGCATGCTTCAGAAAATTAGTTAAAAAAAATGCTACATTACTCATCACTACATGATGCAGCACAACTCATGTTGTAGTGCACAGTTAAGATACAAGTCAACATTGCTTAACCAAATCTTTGGAAGGAAAAAGTGTGGGAAAAATTCACTATGTGCTTTAAGCTGTAACCCCAAGTAACGAGATGATATCTAATCAACCAAACAAGACAAAAGAAGTCAACTTTCTAGCACTTATGATTGAGTTAGAGTAAACCCCCCATTTTAGTCCTTAAAATTGTATAGGTCAAATATTGTAGGTCCTGACTTTACAAAATCCTTACTTTGCAAAAAGTCATACATTTTAATTTTTTCCACTCCATTTTTCCACATTATTGTTTTACACCAAAAAAGAATGAATGTGGTTTTACAAATCAGGACTGAAATGAGAATTTTGTAAAGTTAGAGACGAATGCTTACAATTTCAAGGATTAAAATGAGATTTTACTTAATTGGGTTATGAATTTTTTTGGGTGAACCCAAGATATCCCTTAGCGAGAAGTCAATGACTAATCCCTTGATATACAGAGATCAATTTAAGAAGCTGACCTATCAGATACTCAAGTGGGTTATGATTGATGACAATTAAATCATCTTGATTCGGCCTAGAAGTAGCATATTCCTGTGAACTAACTATTCTCCTTCTTTTATTTTGAGCAAAACAATAACCATACTTATGAGTGACAAGAACAACAAGTAACAACAATTGATATAAATATCCTTGAATAGCAATGTTATGAATGGAACAGAACAGAACGTAAATGCTTCTGTTTACCAACGATCTAGCTGGAGCTGGCCAAACCATGTTTTCCTCTACAGGCTGCTGCAGATGAAGACCACCACTCCTTCCTCTATTGGACCCAATGTTGAAAATCTTGCCAAACCATTTCATAAAACCAGACTTTCTCTCTGTGTATGAAGAAACAAAGTCCCCTGCTTCCCACCAAAATTGCAACAACAAAAAAAAGTTCAATTATAGTTTAGAACCGCAACTGTTAAATCATAGTATAAATCGAATTTGGCTTATCAACTGGGTTGTGACTTTATTTGGATAAATTTCTCCATAGGAGCAGAAAATAAGAAAGTAAAATGAATTAAGCTTCTCCCTCAAGTCAAAATTAGCTTATACATAAACTAATTTATAGAAGTTCTTTCATTTAACTTCTCCATAAGCTAATTTATAAAAATTCTATCTAAATTGAATTTTTGCTTTATCCAAACATGGCCTATATCTTATTACACACTTTACATAATCCTCTGGAATCGTATGCGAAGTAAAATGAGAAATTTTGAGAACAACCATCCATACCCATTTAGTAAAATTAACAACAACCAAAACAAGGACTTAAAAAGTTCAAAAAATAGTTTCACGCGGTTATTCTGAAGTTTGCAAAATCTGTTTTGTCTTCCACGTGATGATGGCAAGTGTTAGGCACATGAAGGTCTAGTTTTGTTTTTTTTTTTTTTAACAGAAGGAAGAAGAAGAAGAATAAAGAGAAAATACCGTATATACAAGGGTGAGAAAGATGATTGATATCTGAAGGAGGAGCCATAGGCTATGTATAGATTTTCTGGTTACGTGAGAGGTGGAAGAGGCAAAAGGAAGCACGAAAAATGAAAATGACAGAGAGAGAAGAAGGGGTTGGAGAGAGAGAGAGGAGCAGATGAAAAACAAGGTTCATTAGAGATCGTTAATAGTGGTTGAAAAAGAGGGATAGGAATCTATGAGGAAGTGGCAGAGAGAGAGAGATTCTTGGCTTCGAAAGCAATGAAGAGAAAGTAGACAATTGCAGAAAGATATGTCCTTGAAGAATGGGAGAATATTAAGTAACGGTGGATTGTTGAGAATCAAACTGGGATATATCTATAGAGAGAGAGAAAAAAGGGCTTGTGTTTGCACGCATGGAGTTGAAGACATAGTGCATGAAAGTTTTCTCTTTATGGCTTTGTTGTTGGAAGCATTTTGGCGGGTAAGATGACAGAGACAGACAGAGTGAGTTCAAACAGTTTGATTCTTCCTAAACGGTCAACTATTTGTAGTGTCTTTTTCTGAGCTAGCTCCTAGCTGTAGATGCGACTAATCGCCTATCACCAATCAACTTTCACATGCCAACATGAACATACCAATCAACTTGAACATACCAAAATACTTCGAGGAAGTGTAAGTAATTTTAATTAAAATTAGGGTTTAATTTTAATAATCTGCATACTTTTTTTTTGAAAAAAAAACAATCTGCATAATTAAACTAGTGTTGATTGGATTTTAATTATAATTAGAAGTAATACTAAAAATACTTTAGATATTATAATTAAATTTTATACTTATTATTATCACATGAATTTTTTACCGTTCAACTAAATAATAATATTATGTCTAAGATGGATGAGATTTTAAGTTCGAACTAGATGCAAGTTGGACCATCCCTCTAGACAGGGACAGATATAGAGGGGGGCTAGCAGGGGCGCCAACCCCCCCCCCCCCCCCCCCCCTTCTTTGGAATTTTCGTATATATCCATATATATTTTTAAATTAGTTAATATAAAATTGTGTATGTTGTTATTATAATACTAGTTAAGGTTAATTAGTATAAATTTATGTAAAACTAGTTATATTTGTTGTTATTATTGCAATAGTTAAGATGATAATTAATGTAAAATTATGTAAAACTAGTTGTGTGTTTGTTGTTGTTATAATAACGGTTAAGGTTGTTATCATTTAAAATAAAAATTAATTTCAACTTTACGAGTAAAAATAGTAAATATTTTTTAAAAATTATTATTTATTAAAAGTTAAACATTTAAATAATTATAAAGGAAGAAAAAAAAATGCAACCCCCTTTTATCCGCAAGGCTTAGCACTTAAGGGGTTAAGCTGTCGCAAGAGGTCGATTGTATAAAACGATCTTAGAAGGTCAACATGATAGAAGTGCTCGCGCGCCGCAAGGTTTAGCACTTGAAGGGTTGTGACTATCCCAAGAGGTTGACCTTTAGAAGGCTGGCCCACGATACAAGTGCTTGCATCCATGAGACTTAGAACTTGAGGAACTCTAGACCATCTCAGGAGATCGACTTTTTGAAGGCCAACCCATGAAACAAGTACTTGCACTATAAGGCTTAGCACGTGAGAAGTTGTAGACCATCCCAAGAGGTCGACCCTGGAAGGCCTACCTCCAAACGTAAACACGCTTGCCGAACAAAATACAGATCTTAATATGATAGACAGACCTTAAGGATTAACCCCCTCTGATCGACCAATTAACAAATTCCCAGTAAATTAACTTAGACCAACAAAAGACAAAATCTAAGGAGGGCTTTTGATTTGAATAGTTTCCATTACTCTTGGTTTGTAGAGGAATTTTTGAAGTAATTTATGACAATTTAAAACTGTAAGAAAATGTCTTTTATTTATTAAAGAAATATTGCGAAACATTTCCTAACAATTTTGAACCACCAAAAAGTTAATTGTTACAAAACATAATAAAACAATAGTAAAAATAACATTACGTTATCATTCAACGGTAATATTTGATGGCAAGGATCAAAAGTGATGACAGAAAAATTGTTTAATGACTTTCACTGGTCAAATATTAGTCAAGGGGTCAAAAAAAATCTGAAAAATTTAAAGATTAAAAATATATTTAACCCAATAATTAAAGTGAAGTTATAATTTGATATTCCCTTAATTCATAGTTAACTACACTCAACACCATTAATATATAAATAAGTCAATATGGATTAAGAATGACTAATTTGTGCTTTCTTCACGAGTCAATAAAAAGTTTATTATCAAAATAAAACAAAAAGTATTAGAAAGGGGAAAAGAAAGTACTCATATGAAGTATTCACTATAAAGCATTAGTTTTGTAAATTAATAGTAGTTGCTTAAAGAACAAATTTAGAATATTGGACATTAATATCTATATATAGTAATAGCGTTTTGACAACTGCCCTCTCTTTATCTTTTTCAAATTCCATTCCTAAGCTACGAAATAAATCGTTATCCTATTATTCCTTACATCAAAACAAACCCTTTTCTTCTGTATATCTTCTATTTGACATGACAAGCAACAAGCAAAAGTTTCTTCATCATGCTCAGTTCACACACAAAGGGAATCTACGTGCACTTAATTAGGTATATATCATTTATTGGAAAGAAAGACAATCCTGCCTTCGTTAACAAATTAAAATAGGGGACAGGGATCGTAGATTCGTAGTCGTAGATAAATGACAAAAGGAAGGTGTAGATGTGGTTGTTATTGTAATGCTGTTTTAAATATGAGCTCATGATACGGTAGCTTTTTCTTTTAATTTTTGGGACCAACCATAACATATGAAATAGAAAGCGAGAGGGTAATATCACTGTAAACAAATTATTTAGTAATAGATAAAAAAAAATCGAAAGTTATAATTATTTTTATTAGTATTTTTAATAAAAAATAAATAAATTGTTAATATAAATATTACAAGTATATACTAATAGTATAGTGTCTTATAAAAATATTTATATACTTATAAAAATATTCACACTATCATCCAATTAAAGTTTTACTTTAATATCAAACTTTACAAAATGTGATAAAATATCATTCACTTAATTTAAGTCAATACTATATTTTTCATTATTTTTTTTACTGCCTATATTTAAGTCAATACTATATTTTTCATTAATATTAAGGGTTAAAGCTAATAATATTTTGTAAGGTCAAATATTAAAGTGAAAATTTTATAAAATTAGAGAATAAAATAACTGACACTTTTTTTTTTAAACAAAATAATTGACACTTGTAATATCATTAACTAAACCTATCGTCTAGAAAGAAAGAAAAAAAGTTAATTACTCAAAACACAGAAAGATATTGAACTAACGAGTGAAAGTTACCCAAGAGAAACATTGCACATGCTGATTGTAAATAATACGAGTTAATGGCGAACGTCAAAAATCGGAATTTTCATATTCTTACACAATAGGAATAATAACAACGACGTGGAAATAGCAAATACAACTCATTTTCTCATAGGAATAAAAATGGAACTTAGATTAATTAATTCTCGGAATAATCTTTTAAAACTTAAACCAAATACCAGAATCATTTTTTGCAAGATTCCCAGGAATAAATTAATAAAGCTTGAAACAAACGCTCGAAAGGAAATGTCCTTGTAGGCGGTGACCCAAAATTATATTTATTTTTTATTAAAAAATTAGGCGAGTTGAGTCTCAAGCTTCACGATGATTGGACAAATCTCAAAATTTAGAAAGTGCTTATGAATCTACTTACATATTATCTATCAAAAATCCTCACATTATCAGCAGAATTTCTCATGTATTTATGAGATATGAGTCTAAATTTTTTACTAATTACTGGACCAAACTTAACTGAAAATTATATTATTCTTAAATTTGGACGGCTAAGAAATATGTGTATGAGTGATGGTATTCTTCAAGTTGATGTAGTTGCATACATGCAACGTTTCGACTTCCAAATACATTGCTTCCAAGGAAATGATGGAAACAAAACAGAGAAAAAACGATTCTTAATACTCAGATGTAGCTTTATTAATATTTTCCAGCTTTTAGGAAAAGAATCTTGGTATAATATATACTAACATGTTACATTTACCTGAAAAGCAAACCATTTTACTAGCTTCATATGTCATAGTATTGTGTGAGATAAGAAAAAGTAAGAAAGAAAAAATTAAAGAAAACTGGAAAAGCCTTCTCACCCATTAGAAAGATGATCATCATTGTAAATTTAAAGAAGGGGCACTGAAAACTAGGAGTTTCAAAAGTAAACAGTGAAGAAAAGCATCTTACAACCATGCCGTCTTGCTTTGATGGTTTTATATACCTGGCTTTGCAGCTAAACCAGATGCATATCTGGATCCGTTTACCAAACAATTGGGTAGTGGTAACCTTTAGTCTTGGTAACATTTCTAATGCCATAAAGGTGGGACTAATTAAATTGTGCCCAATACAAAAGGATTAATTGGTATGAACTTCCACCTTCTTCAATGGAAGTTACTTGGCACTAGTTAACTTATTACTACCATTGCGAGTTATTACAAGTGGTTAAAGATATGGTATTCCACCTTTAAGGTGTGAGTTCAATTCTCCTTATGTCACTTTTCCTCTTCAATGGATAACCTTCCCTAGAGATATTTCCTAGCACTTAGATATTAGTTGGGTAGATGTAACTGGGTGGAACCGTACGTTTACAGATTAAGCATATGTAATAATCCTCTAAGTGGACTTTTATTAGCAATCACAACATGTCATTAACGCCCTACCTAGTTTGGAAGTGTCTCTCTATTCTATCACCTTTTGTTATCAAAAAAGAAAAAAAGTTAACCTAGTTCTTTTTCTTAATTTCACATGATTCTTGGAGCAGCTCTTTTCCAAAGTGGCTGCTGCCTTGCTATTTCAGCCTGCAGCATACACATAATAGCCAATCATATAAGAAAAAACTCAAGATCTGCTCTTGGAATTAAGCTGAAGCACATGTTTCATCCGGATAAAGTAGATGTCTGTCTTCAATCTCTAAAGTGGATATGTACGTCGTCTTTAACCATGTGTTTGGGCTTATTAAATTAGATCGATGATGTAAACTTTTGAAGCATAACAACAGAGACATCTGCTTTGGCAGCTTTGAGCTTTATCCAGTAGCTATCTATATATAGAAGTTAAGATACATATTATACTGAAAACAAGGGAAGAAGGAAAGTCATCATCCTCAAATCTCTTTAAATTTTCTTTACGAGAAAGGCCATAATTTCTGACTCAGACCACATGTTAGGGGCACCTTGTAGATACTTTTTTTCCCTACATGTAAAACACTGGCGCAGAATCTTTAAATTTCAAGTAATTGACATAGCCATGTTGGTCATGAAATCAAAAGAAATTGCGGTACATATGCTGGATTTGTATCTATCCACCAATTACTAATTAATTGCAAACTAATTAGCAGCTATCAATAATTTATATATATAGTTCCTTTGATCTTAGCTCTATAACTTACATCCTCTTGTCTAAAATCATATCATTTTAATATAAACATGTTCCAAGTTTTCGCTTGTATATGATCTATAAAAGCTCATGCAAAAACTTGTGGCTTCCTCTGACAAATTGAAAGTCATTTTTGTAATTTTGAATAAATCAAAATCATTTTTCCAGTAATATTTCGAATTCTTAATTACATCATCATAACAAAATTGTTTACCATAGCAGAAATCGAAGTAGCAAACATTACGGCAAACAAATTTGCTATTTGCTATAATTATGCTTGCCGTGAGGTTCACAGTTCAGATGATGAAGGCAAGGGGAAAACTATCTCGTGCATGCAACAAAAGTTAATATTGATAAAAATGAGGGTATCCGTAGTTTGTTTTGCCTTTTAATATCGGAAATTATATCCACCACTACATTAATCCGTAGATTCTGACGCAAAGTCGGAAGAGGCATTTGGTATAAGATAAATTTTTAATTTCCTAGAAATAATGTTTTTCGAGATTTGTATCAAATATTCCTGGATGAAAACAAATTAAAGAAGTAGTTGTGAATTTTATGAGGATAAGAATGTGAGAAATTTGAAATGTTTAGTTGTGTAAAAAGAAAAAATTGAAGTACCCCTTTATTTACAACGGAAAAAATTAAAAAAAATACAACAGAAAAAATTTTGAACGTTATAATTCATTTTTGTTATAAAAAAAAAAAAAAAGACATTACCATTCATTCAGTGTGCAACGGTAAAATAAAAAAGAAAAGAACATTAACATTCATACACCGGCAACGATCATTTTTACTGTGTAACAGTCACTTTACATTTATTTTTATTAAAAAAATTAAGACTTAAGTACCCGTGCTTGAATAAACAATAAGTGCTTATTTACATTTGGCTTAAATATATTTTTTGTTTTTATAATTTAACGTTTTTTTATTTTTTGTTCTTGTAAAAAAAATTATTTTAATCATTGTAAATTATATTTTTTTTTTCATCCTTAAAGCAGTTTAGATAGTTCTTTAAATAGTAAAAAAATACTATCTAAATCATTTTAAGAATAAAAAATATAATAAATATAATTTATAAGAATTAAAATAAAACAAAAATTACAAGAACAAAAAATAAAAAAATATTAAATTATAAAAGACTAAAAAAATATTTAAATCTTTAATTTGTATGTTGGTCCGATGAGAAATGCTACACAGGCATCGATGCTTAATTGCCACTGCGCCAATTAAGCGGTTAGCCTACTCCACCCTATTTTTGACATATTATTTGTGGATCGGGCCACAATCAACCGATAAGCTACCAGCCTTAAAAGTTAAAACCAAACCTAACTAAGTACGAGCCGCATTTGAAAAAAAAAAAAAAAAAAGCTTCCCTAACAACAAAGATTCTATGACGTGGCAATTCCGCTAACGTTTGGTCAGCATCGTTGAGAAGAGAATGTCATTGACATTGTGATTCAAAACAAAACACTACTCCTACTCTTATATCTCTCTATCTTTCGATTCCACCTTCCGTTTTTCACAATACCCCCATGGCTCAAGGTATTTCCTTTCATCTCACGTGTATTGTTGAATTCCAGATTTGGGTTGTTTCAATCTAAGTGTTTCATGGGGGTGTTCCTTTTCAAGTGGAGTGCCTTGTGCTTCAACTCAAGTTTAAATTTTCATGTTCTTTTTCCGTCGATTTTGCAGAAGGACATGATGGGTCCTCTAAATCTTCGTCAGTGACTCCATATGAAGAAGCATTGGATGCCTTGTCATCTCTGATCACTAGACGCACTCGTGTCGGTGATGTCAATATGGAGGAACGATTCAACGTGCTATATAAGTACCTAAAGGTACAATGTTTGTGAATTGGGTTTGAATATATCTACTTGCTCACTTTGTTAGAATAATAGTATTAATAATAATGAAGTCTAGTTGTTTGGTGGTGTTAACTGTGGCGTGCCGTTGATTCATTCCATAGATGCTTGATTTGGAGGAGGCGATTTCAAATATGAAGATTATCCATGTTGCTGGCACCAAAGGGAAGGTACTTTCGTTCAACTTCAATGGTTGCTTGGAAATGAAGCCATGTTAGTAGTTAGAGAATACACGCATTCACATAGTCGGTTAGTTAGAACAGTTGGATGAAGATTAGACAGTTCATATATTATCTAGGTAAATCTGTCTTAAAATACACATTTAAAATACAAACTATCCGATCTTCATCCAACGGTCATGAATCCGTGAATGCATGGAATCCATTTCCGTTAAGAGCTCCAGAGTCTTTGGCTTGCTGTTCACGTGGAATTCTTTATTGTATTAGTTAAACACTTAAACTAGCTAAGCCTAAGGCTTTAAACTTACTGCTTTGGAAAATTAACTTCATGTCATTTCTGAATTTATGTTCTATTTACTGTTCAATTAGAGATTCAAAGTATTTGCAATGATTGACGTGGTTGGTGGTTTGTGGTGTCTTAGACAGAGGAGTAGCTATGGATTTCTACTTTCATGTATATAGACAGAAAAATACATAGATAGATTGCCATATGAATTTCTACTTGTGCATTTGTAATAGTAAACATTTTCCTCTGCACTATGCTTCCACAGGGATCTACATGTACCTTCACAGAATCTATATTACGCAACTGTGGATTTCGCACTGGACTTTTCACTTCTCCTCACCTAATTGATATCCGAGAAAGGTTTCGTTTAGATGGGTGAGTATTTCAGATGCATAGATTGATTTTATTTCTGTTTACTATAATAGTCAACTTGTGTTATTTTGCATATCGAGTTCATTCTCTATTTTTAATTGGCCATTGAATTCTTTTTTAATCTTCATTGTGTCTATTCTTTAATTTGTTAAGGTTGCATATTAGTTAAACATGAATTCTGATTATTTTGTTCATACTGGAGTGGTTTTGTAACAAATGGATATTTTTACGTTGGTAGAGCTACTGCAGTATCATCATTCTCGTACTTTTAAGTTATACCAAATTTCACAGATGTACTAAAATTTATTATATGCTGCTTTTTAATTCATTTTTGCAGCATAGCTACTTAGCTAGTGTGCTCTGATTTATTAGCATTATTCTCGTTGCTTCTGCAGTGTGGAAATCTCTGGAGAGAAATTTTTAGCACATTTCTGGTGGTGTTATGATAGACTAAAGGTATATTTCTGTGGATAAGTACTTCATTATAATTTTTATGGGCAGAACTTATAAAAGCAGGTTATCATTTTTCCCTATTTTTAATCTGAACTCGAACCAAATATTATTCCTACATTTTTTAACTGCTGGAAACTTTCTTTCAACTTAGTTATACAGGTCCATGTTAGGATCCAATTGCTAGGTATGAACCTTGAGTCCCATGTTAGAAGTATAGGATTCTGGTGTAGGGTTTATAAGGCCTTGGACTCTCTAACTACAATGGCTAGCTTTTGTGGTGGGACTCTCTTAAGGTTTTTATCAATTGGTATCAGAACTTTTCACCATGTCTCTTGGTTGCAAATGAGCAATACTTTGGTGTTGCATAACAGTAAAATAATATTAAATTCATGCATGACTAATCATCACAGTGATCTCTTCGAATTGATGTTAACAGAATTTTGAAAAGCTTTCGTGGTGTGATATGCTTGCTAATAAATGGTTTCTTGTTTTGGTGGTGCACAGGAAAAAACTGATGACAATGTTCCAATGCCTACCTTTTTTCACTTCCTTGCTTTACTTGCCTTCAAGATATTTGCAGCAGAGCAGGTTGGATCCATGTGCTTTAAATTCCTACAAATCGTTCCATTCTGATACCATTTCTTGTATATTTTACTACCAACGAATAAAAGTAACTTTATTTCATTTATGCAGGTAGATGTCTCTATAATGGAGGTTGGATTAGGTGGCAAATATGATGCAACAAATGTGGTATGCATAATTATCATTTCAGCGGAAATGTATTGGTCTTTAGGAGACTACCAGAATAAAACTGCTTGAATATTGATATTTTCTATGAAGTTAGTATCGGAACAAGCTCATGTAGTTGTTTTGATTTTTCAGGTCCCAACACCTATTGTGTGTGGTATAACTTCCCTTGGGTATGACCACATGGAGATTCTTGGTTAGTGCTCTTTTTCTGTGTTCTGGGTAACTATTAATTTAATGCATATCTAGTTGATTTATTTAACCAGTTGGGTTTACCTCCATCTGCTGGATTCTACTAACAGGGAATACTCTTGGAGAAATTGCTGGTGAGAAGGCTGGTATCTTCAAGGTAATTTTTGGAGTAGAGTATCTTTTCTCTCTCTCTATTCTGATGTAGAGAACAGCCCAGTACTTAAAGCCAGACTGTTAAGAGGGGATAGCCTCAACTTTAAACGGGAGTTCTGTTACTCACAACCATGAATTAACCAATACTGGAGTCACACTCCTGTGTCATTTTATATTTTATTTTTGAAAGAAAAGAAAAACTCCTTTTCAAGTTTGTATCAACAATGTGCACTTTCATGTGCTGCAATTATATGTATCTTTTCTCTTACAGTTTCATGTCCTCCCTTGTAAGTTGTAACACCCAACACTGTTTTCTATACTTTCTTCCTAAATATTTCCTTTTATTCCTTTTATTTATTTATTTATTTTATATTTTGATTTGGTGTAGCATCGGATTCCAGCATTTACAGTGCCTCAACCTGATGGAGCAATGCATGTACTCAGAGAGAAGGCTTCTCAGTTAAATGTAAGTACATTCTTTCATGTCCTTACATCCTCCAGAACTTGCATGAACGACTCATAACTTGGCATAATAGTATAAAATTGCTATGTCAAAGTCAAAAAAGAAAGTACAAGTTGGTGCTTGTTTTTCTTGCAACAAAATTTTAAATATATCATGGTTATAGCTTAGCTGCATTGTATGTAAAACTTGTCAAACAATGCAAAATTTGGCAACAAATTTCACTGATGTTTTATCCTTTGTACTTGAATGTTGGACTATTTGCTTATATATACATTACTTAGTCGCTTTGCCCTAAGTTTTGTCCTATGATTCTATTAGTATGTCTATTTATTCTGTCAAAAGGATGATATATCGCGAAAACTTAAATCAATGGTAATTTATGGATTGCCTTGAAAAGAAAATAATTCCTTCGATAAGATTTAGCATGCTTGGTCATACTAATGCTACATGTTATCAAGTTGTGTCTTCATACTCTCTACACGTTACATTGGTCAATCATCTTTTGAAAGTTTGGGGATTCCTAACTTCAAATGTAGATAACCTTCCTCACTCACCTAGTTGGAGTAGGTCTTTGGTTTTCATAATCAATCAGTTGAGGTGATTTTCCTGACTGTAGGTACCTCTTCAAGTGGTAACCCCATTAGATGCCAAATTGCTAAATGGCTTAAGACTAGGTCTTGAAGGTGAGCACCAATATATAAATGCTGGTCTTGCTGTTGCATTATGCTCTACGTGGCTGAAAATGAATGGGCATCTTGAAGACTCGCATTTGAAACATATAGTAAGTTCTAGATGTGAAAAATAGTTCTTTTATGACCTTTTCTTTTTGTGTTTATCATTTGTTTTTGTCATGCTACTGAAGTGACTCATCTGCCTGTGTGAAGCAACATGCTTTACCAGAGAAGTTCATAAAAGGGTTAACAACTGCAAGTTTGCAAGGAAGGGCTCAGATTGTTCCTGATCAGTTCATTAACAAAGAAATATCAAATGAACTTGTCTTCTTTTTAGATGGGGCTCATAGTCCTGAAAGCATGGAAGCATGTGCCAGGTGGTTTTCTCTTGCTATTAAAGATCAAGACCAGATTTTGTTTCATCAGAAACCTGATAATTCTAACTTCTCAAACCAAGTAGTGAAGATGCACAATGGTGAAACTGTAAAGAAGAAATCCACACAGGTAGAAGAATAAGCTGTTATTGAATGTTTCAGCAAATATAACCTGAGAAATTAGCAGTAAAGTTGAATATCTAATTTCTGTTGAGCATGTTCCTCGGACTAAAATTAGAAGAATGTCACTACTTGTGAAGCAAACAAAATAAGAGTAACTAATATTTTTTGGGTAGTAAGTAGTATGGCAACTTGCTTTGTTGAATGGGAATCATAAATATACGTTCTTGGAAGTGGTTTGCAAGACTCATGTACAGAATGATTTTAAAAATAATTAAAATCTGGTGAGATAGAATGGTAATGCTAATATATATTTTTTTCAATCTTGATTATTTTTCATAAATATATTTAGCTGAAATCATTAAACTTTTTGCAGATTTTGCTGTTCAATTGTATGTCTGAGCGAAATCCTCAGTTGCTTCTTCCTCACTTGATGAAAACATGTGCAGATCATGGTGAGTAATATATGGACTTTGCTAGAACATGGTTACTCTGTAATGGCATAGTCTAATAAGGATTAATTCTGTGATAGTTTAGGTCTATTGGGAGAAAAGGTAATGCCAAATATTTTTTCATTTGACATTTTTTTCTGAAGCAATAAACAACTAGATTGAAACTGTAGGTGTCTACTTCAAGAAGGCACTCTTTGTACCTGGTTTATCTGTGTATCACAAAGTTGGATCCCATGCTTTACCAGCGACAGATTCTAATGTTGACCTGTCGTGGCAGTTTACTCTACAAAGAGTGTGGGAAAATCTCATGCAAGGTAACAAAGGTATTGTTTGATCACATACAAATTATATGTTTCTTTTCAAGTTCTTCAATAATTAGGCCCTACTCTGGCCATAAAGTGGTCACCAAAATTTGATCCAGTAGGCATATAACATCTAGCTAGGCCCTCTAAGATTATTTTTGGATTTTTCTGTCTCTGTTGGCTCCCTGTCCATAATTAATTTAAACTCAATTTAATATACTCATGAGTTCATGAGAAATTCTTAGGCAGGTATTGCTTACCACAAGCACTCTAACTGTTTACATATGTAAAAGCATTCCTTAGAGAAACATACATTTCTAACATGGCTCACACAACTTTGTACATGTTATTGATCATTGAGTACTTATGACTAGCAGTGCCTACTTTAGAAATTATTTGAGATCATTGAGATTTACTGCATCATAGGAGCGTCTTTTCATACGCATTGTTTTCTCCTTCTCATTATTTGTTTAATTTAGAGCGATGGACAATTTTCTGACTTTAGTCTGTTTGGGGTCACTTGGCTAGAAGGCAAGAGTAATAATGCTGCTTCTGAAGAATTAAACATGGAAATGAGTGCCAGCAATTGTGGACACAGTGCCGTGTTTTCCTCATTGCCGCTGGTTATCAAATGGCTTAGGGACACAGTGCAACAAAACCAGTCAACTCGTTTTCAGGTAACATTAATTCATGGTTACACGGGAATATTGAATATCGGATATGGTGATATGGTAGATATTGATTCCTTTCTTTAAAGTGAAATGATTACTTTAGTTTGAGTTTGTTGTAACTTTGCTTAAGTGACGGGGTTTGTCATTTGCACAATTGCACAGAATAAGTTTCTTCAACAGACTCACAAAACTGCCATCCCTATGATCCCCCCCTTTTTTTTTTCTTTTCCTCTCCCCCTCTCTCCCTCATCAATGGTTCTCCTTTGAAATCTGAGGTCTGTGAAACACACAACTCTGTGCAAGTAAAGCAACTCTAGTAGGCTAGTAACAGTGATAGCCCCTATCATGCCCTGAAGAAGCAGCAAAAAATCAATGAAAGTAGCACGCCATGAACCCATTTTGGTACAAAACATTGGTTGATCTCTCTCATTTTAATCCCTCGTGTTCTTACCAAGATAAGAGATTTAGTAACTTGCAAAAATTTTGTATAAATAATATGAAAGATTCAGTTTAAGGAATTCAATCCTAGTTGTAACACATGTTCTTATCAAGTATTTGTGAATGGTCAGGACTCAAGATTAGCTCCATTTAATCTTACACGGACGATTAAGATTAGTTGCTCTCATGTTCGTTTTATTATATGCCATGTATAGGATCTGACTGCAAAATTTGTCTGGTTGATGCATCAGGTCCTTGTAACTGGTTCTTTACATCTTATGGGTGACGTGTTGAAATTAGTCAAGAAGTGATTCGTTGGGCTCTACTTGAAAGATTGTCTTCCATTCAGATTTTTGAAGTGCCACCATCTATGTTACACTTGGTTCAAAAGCTGTTGACAGAAGGTTATCAATATAATAACTACATCCTTTGATTGTGGACATTTGATGCATCCATTACATTGGTTTATATCAGCATCACTCTGGCGACTTCTTCGTGGGTTGGTCTTTCAACTTTCATTTGACTGTAATTGAAAAAGAAAAGGGTGGATTAAGGGACATGAATAAAGGATAATCTATCAATTTTCCTAACATGTTTTATGTCTCTTGCAAGAATATTCCTTTTGGATTATGCCATAATGTTAATACGAAAATGCTAGATTATACCAAAGTTTTGACGAAAACTACTGCGTGACTGATTTCTATTTCATTCTTTAATTTTTTTTCTTAAGTTGTATAATTTATTAATTAATCAATAGAAAATCACTTTTAAATTCGTTAGTAAATTTGCCGTACTATAAAACAGTACTGATGTTTATTTTATTTTTCCTTTAGCAAAAGTGATAAAATGGAGATACAATTCCAATACTATTGGGCAGAGTATTAATGACATGTTAAAATTGTCGGTAAAGGTTTACAAAAAAGATTATTGCATGCTTAAACTACAAGCTTAAACTGCAAGCAAGCAATTTAATTATATATAAAAAAAACTGCAAGCAATTTAATGATAAAAAAAAAGTGTAAGCAATTATATATATTCAAATAGCTAGCTCCGACCATCTCCAACAACGGTTCTTGGCACAGGTTCTTATGTGCAAGAACCGTTCTTCAAGGAACTCCCACTGGTTCTTCCACAAGAATCCTCAAGAACTCAACCACTTGCAATAAAAAAATAATTTTTAATGTTTTTTTCTTAAAAGATTTAAGAGGAACAATTAGATATGGACCATCGCAGTTTGCCGTCGAAGATCTGAATTGATCACCAGCGTGACGGAGAGGGGACGAAGGAGTTGGAGTGGTGTGGCAGTGTTTTGTGGCCAGCACGGAGGGGCAACAGGAGTGGGAGAATGAAAGAGGGGAAGGTGGAGAAACACAAGGTAGAACGGTGTGGCGGAGAAAAGAGAAAAGGAAGCAAACAAACGAGTGGGGTGAGGTGAGCACTGATCAGAAAGGAGAAAGAAAAATGAAAAGGGACCACTAAAATTAACTTAAGAACTTAAATTTTGGTTCTACTGCTGGAGAAAAATATTCTAAAAGTTCTTAAAACCCACATGTCACTGAAGGGCCCATTTAAAAGTGGTTAAGAATTCAAATTCGGTTCTACCATTAAAGATGCTCTAAGCGTTAGGGATCTTTCTAAGTAAGAATGCCCACTAAATGGGATTTTAGTGGCTTGAGGAGGAATTGAATTTATTGTCTAAAAAAAAGGAGGAATTGAATTTACATTCATGAAGAGAATGAGAGTTAACTTTGGATAATAATGTTGTTAATAATAATATAAAAATTTGTACAAAAATAATTTAATAGCATGAAGGCTGAAGGCATATGTAAAGTTTTAACGATCATCATTCTATGGTTACATTGGTACGGGGCTATAATTTTTTTTGATTAGGTAGGAATGTAAAGAAACAATACGGGACTAAAAATAAGAGTGAATAGTTCATATAACATTTTTATTAAGAGTTTAATTTTATTATTTGTTGGTATTTTCATCGTATAAATTCATATTATCAACCAATTAGAAATTATTATGGGTATGAATTTTGAAATTGTTATTGCACAAGTCAACAATGATAAATATATATTACAATTTATAATTAAACGATAGTATAAAACTTTTTACATTGTTAATATATTTATATTAAATATTTTTATTAATATATTTATATTGAAATTTAAAAATTTCTTCGCCCCATTTTATTTTAATGAACATAATTTCTTAGCTCAAGCCAATATATCTAGTTTTTGCGATATTTCATTTGACTGCTATGGAGTGTTGATTTGCTTCATCGAGCAAAACTACATAGAATTCATGAAGTCGCAAACTGACAAAGAAAGCATAAACATGGATTTGTCTGGGTGGTGTAGTTGGTTATCACGCTAGTCTCACACACTAGAGGTCCCCGGTTCGAACCCGGGCTCAGACATTTTTTCATATAGTAATATTTTTTTTTCCTTTTTCGTAGACTTCGTGACTAACAATGTGGCCCGGGCCTGTAGCTAAACTCTGCTGGGCCTGATAACTATTTTTGGGCCCGATATTGTAGTTTTTTTTTCCGGCGAACTAACCAAATGACCAAAACACTAGTATTTCAGTTAACTAAGTAGAAAAATCAATTTCTCAAAAAAAAAAAAAAAAAAAAAGTAGAAAAATCAAAGGTTTCTGCAATCTAGGGCTTTCCCATTAACTCGGAAGCATTTTCAATTTGCAATGCCTCTCTGACTCAGACTTTTGTTTTACGTTCCATGGAGGAGGAATCTTACACCACAGGCAGCACCAGCCATTTGCTCGGTTCTGTTCCGGTGAGTCTGCGCTCACTGTGTTTTATTCATTCTCTTTGATTTCTCACTAATCTGGAAACAAAACTATGATTAGTTGCTTAATTTATGTACTTGTGCTTCCAGATTATAAGAAAAGTATTTAAGAAATCCACAAATGATTATGATATTAACTTAATTAAAACTCTAAATTTTTATCATTAAAGTTCTCCTAATTAATTTGTTTGAAGAAAAGGAAAAACCTTATGTGGCCATAGTACTGTTATTTGTGTTTGGTAGTTACTAATTAATTTATGTATTAATTATGGTTCTGTACTTATTCTTGTTTGTTGCTTAGGCTGTCATAGCTGAAGAAAAGAATAGCTCAAACCATGACGGTATGAAATCATAGCATGGAGGTTTTTTCTTATGTTGAGATGCGTGTTCTTCCCTATACTGTTAAAAGTTTCAGTCACCTGAAAAAGGTTGCTTCTGAACTTTCATGCAGTCCCTTACGCCAGTATGCAAACATTCCCGCCTAGCAATGGAGTTGACGGAGGACAGGGATATCAAACTGTTGGAAGTCCAACTGGTATGTCATCAAACTTTTTAATGAGTGACTGTAAAAATAAAATGGCTATTTATTTGTCAATTATGTATGTGAGTTTGCATACTTCGTACACTTCACATTTTAGATACTTTGGCATATCTTCATAATATTTTAGGGGATGGGGTTGTGACTTATTGTGGAGAGTAGTTTTAGTTTGTTTAGTTTTAGCTATCTCAGACAATGAGCTGTCTAAACTAAACCAATTTTATTAGAGCTGTCAAAGAATATTTTAGTTATGACTTTATTCAACTAATAATTGAATATCATATGTATCATGGTTGCAGATGTACTAGTTAATGCAATTTGTTTTCTGAAAGAACAAGCTTGGTTTCAGTTGCATATTTTGACCTAGAGATGATTCTATAGTCTGTGTTAGAACCTAGAAGTGTGTGTGGTTCATGTATCACAAGCTAAAATGCATTTCATGTTCATGGGTATTAGTGTCTAGGAAGTTGCATCACTTGCTATAAAAGATTCTGTTGTCTCTCAATCTCCCCCTCTAAATTCAACAGTTTGATTTGAGAATAATTGCAATTTTGTATTTTTAATTTTGTTGTCAATTGATTCTATTATAATGTCATTCATTGATCTCTTAATTGTTCATCTGTGCAGAAGCATTTGGGCAACAACCAACAAACAACTGGCAGGGAGTCTTTAGTGTCTCATCTTACACACAATATTTCAATGTGGATACAGATGTTGTCGTAAACAGATTGATAAGTTCCTTGAATCCAGTCGGTGGTGATTTTTTTAGCAAGATAGATGCTAACCCTGATTTGTGAGTTATTCTTTTTATCCCATGTTGCTTAATTTTCAATAATCAAAATAGAGACACCCATTTGTATTAAATGTGGAAATGTGTGATGCTTGGCCAAAAACTATAGTTGCAACTGAACTGTCACCAACTCACCATAACATTATAGGAAAAAAAAAAAAAAACTGTTTTTTTGCTTCTGCCAGCCCCTTTCTCTTCTTTTCTTGATCTTGGTGCATTTGTCCTCTTCACCCACACAAAATCATCACTTCCCTAACCAGAATTTCAGAAAATGGAAGTAATGTGGGCAAAATAGAATGTGGATTATGCAAGCATAACTTGTTGCTTTCTGCATACTTAGGGCGCATGGGATGTGTCAAGTTATGGGAGACATGATGAACTTTTACCAGATATTTTTTAAGCATTGTAGTTCAAAAAGTACAAGTGCATAACTTCCTGATATTCCTTGTAACACTTTTTCCCCCTTATAATGGAAGCAGATATTGAAATAATTCTTCTACCAATTCCATAGATATATTGATCCAGCCATTTTTGAGGAAAAAAACAATCAATGAAAATCCAGATCTTCAAATATGTTAATCATGTTGATAACTTGTGAGTACTGAAGACAGTTATAGTGGAGAAAGGCAATATTTGCCTTCCCCCCCTTTTTTTCCTTTTTGGGTTAAAATTATTAAATATGACCTATACAATGGTCCACGTTGATTATTTAATAGTATGATGCTTTTACTTTATTATAGGTATGGGCTTATATGGATCTCAACAACATTGGTTTTTGTACTTACCTTACTTGGAAATCTTTCCACATACCTTATGGCAAAACATGAAGATAAGAGTACTTCTTGGAGCTTTGATGTCAGCTACGTAAATACAGCTGCATGGTCTATCTATGGCTATGTTATAGTGGTCCCACTGGCATACTACTTTTTCCTTCAGTATATGGGTTCAAATGCTAACCTTATACGGTTTTGGTGCATGTGGGGGTATTCGCTCACCATTTTCATTGTGTCCTCTGTAAGTTTTGATTTTCTAAATATTGCATATTGCGTTATCAATTTTAGTATGCTCATTACAATATTGCATTACAGTACTTAGAATTTCCTTTTGCAAAAGTTCATATTTGGAGATGATAAATGCTAACAACACATTTTCTAACTTATCTAATACTTGTGAATTTTTCAGTTTCTATTGCTTGTTCCAGTTGGGATTCTTCGTTGGATTATAATAATCCTTACAGGTGTTGCTTCAGCTAGCTTTGTTGCCCTGAACCTAAGATCTTTTATAGAAGGAAATGATCTTTCAGTGGCTATAATTGCTGCTTTTTTCTTGCAAATAGCTTTGGCTGTCTTCATCAAGGTTTGGTTCTTTGCATAACTTAAAGCATTGCAGTAATGAAGAACAAAACCCGACCACTGTCATTGTTACCCCACTCTACTGGCTAACTTTGTTTAACACGTGAGTAGATTAATGACTTTGTAATTTTGTTACTCCGTTCTTTGCATGGGGTAACAACTAGAATGGGGTAACTTTGTTTACCAATACAGAAATGGTTTTGGTAATTTTGATTTATGAGATTGATGCCAGAAGAGTTGCAAGGTGATATGATTTGGTTCCGCTCTTTTTAGCTACAACATTGAGAAAGAGAAGGGGAGGAGGAACAATCATTGGTGCAATTTTTGTGCCTCAACGTTTGAGCTCCTTCCATGTTACTATTGTTGTAATTACTGGATCTTTTGTTTCTCCACTTTGCTTAAACTGAAAATGTAATCTCACCCGTACGTTATCCCTCTAACAGCAGTGGTGTAGAAAAAGAAAATGCAAAGGATAATATGCCAAGGAGGTTGCTCGAGTACGCTTATTTTTTAACATTAGTTGTTAATATTTGTTTATTGTGATGAATCATATTTTATTAAAGGGCGTTGATGTATGTATTAACATGTCAAACAAAGGGTAATTTAAAAATAACACATTTTTTTTTAGTAATTTTAAAGTAATTTTTTAGTGTTAACCCATTTCTTAAATTTTAAAGTAATATTTTTAGTATCTTAATTTAAAAATAACCCATTTTTATTCATAATTTGTAATTATTTTAGTTTCTAATAAGGATAAAAAATGGACAATTTCAAAATTAGGAGACTAAAAGATTAATTTTTTTTTATACTAAAAAAAATTACTTTTATATTTGAGAGACTAAATATAAAGTTCATCCAAATAAGAGAGATTAAAAAATATATAAGTTTTTTTTTTTTTTTAGATCATAAGTATTCTTTACCGGAATCAATCTTGTTTAAGCGGGTGCGAGCAGTGGGTTAAGAATCGGAAGTGTGGTGCGAATTGGGCCCACCATATGAAACGGATGGTAGATGTACTTCAATCAACGTTGTCGTGCCCGTGCTAGCCAATAGCCTGCCAACTTTCTCGCCGTCTCTTACATTTTTTATTATTTATTTGGTATTTGTCACATCTTTCTTTTAGATAGATAGAAATTTATCCATTTGAAAAAAGTTAATTTATATGTACTGTTTTAATAGATAGTATTTAGTAAAAAAAATATTTTACCTTCATAATATATTAATAAATAAAATAATGTGATAATAACATAAATTCCTATTAAATATGTGTGTAATATTTTTTGAAATAAAAATACATATAAATTATTTGAAAAAAGTTAATTTATATGTACTGTTTTAATAGATAGTATTTAGTAAAAAAATATTTTACCTTCATAATATATTAATAAATAAAATAATGTGATAATAACATAAATTCCTATTAAATATGTGTGTAATATTTTTTGAAATAAAAATACATATAAATTAAATTCTTTCAAAAGTTTCCAATTTACACTGCAAGCGGCTGAGGAGGAAGGGCACAATTAAGAGACGTCTACTTTGCACATGGATTTGTTACTTTACTTTTTGACAGGAACAGGAGTAATAAATCGGAGTCTTATGAGATGATTTTTTTTATTTCATTTTTAATGTTATATTTATTATATTTTTAAAAAAAATTAATTCCTTATTTATACATTTTTTTTTCTAAATTTTCATTTTTGATGTATAAACTATTAAAACAATTAATTTTTTACTTTGAGTTTTTAAAATTTAATTTGTTTTATACATAAATTAATCAATTTTAATTTATAGTCACATTAAATAAGATATTCTTTAAAGCAGTATTTTTTTTTAAATTAAACATGTTATTTTTAACTTTTTAATTTTTATTCTAATAATTTCTTTTAAATTATTTATATACTTATTATAATTTTAATTTTTCTTTGAATAAATATTTTTAAGTGTTTACATAATCTAAGTACATATATGTTTTATATATTTTTTTAATTTTACTTAAAATGTTCATGGAATTCACTACTTAATAGTCTTATAAAATAATATCTCTGATTTTTTTCCTAGCTAAAGTAATATCTCTGTAAGCGGCTTTATTGTTTTTTTACTAAATATTGTAAATTAACGTTATTCTTATAAAAATTTGAGAGTGATGGGATTAGAGTTTCAATATAATCCGCTTCAATTTGTTAACTTAATTAACCAAGTGAGTATATAATAATACTAACATAAAGTATTTTAAAACGGTTTATTATTCCACTGCAACCACAATTAAAAAAAAAAACAACAATTTGAGTTTGTTTGGATGACCCTTTCACAATTCCACTCAAACAAACTAATTTATGCGTGTGTTTGCGAAAATGTTCAATCAAACACAACCTGCGTGTATTGAAAAGTTTCGGTATCCTTGCATTCCTTTTTTTACATTGGAAAGCATATTTTTTCCGTTGAACGTGAAATCAACGGATTCATAAACACATTCTATATCCGCCTGCCGAAATCAATTATCCACTTGACTTTCCAATTTAGACATTAATTCATAATTTATTCGAGTTTAAACTTGATTTTAGTCCAAAGAAATATTAGAGTTGCTTTTGTGTTAAATACTTCTATATTTTTTGATACTTTATTTCTTTAACTATGATCATACAACTTTTTTCTTCCTTGTTTTAGTCCTCTTTCATTTATAGACTTTTTTTTAGTAATAACATTTATAAAAATTATTGAAATAATATTGATTCTCTCAAAATCATTTTTAAATAAAAACATTTAAGCATAAATTATTTAACTCTAATTCTTTTTAAACTAAAAAATAAGTAGTCCATGTACTAACAATGCAAAGAGTTCTTTTAAAAAAAATACATAGAATTTTTATATTATCATTCAATTATAAATAAATATATATGATATATTTATTGACTTTTATAATAAGTACCTTAAAAGTTATATCTATTACGACTTTTAATTAGTTGACAATGTTCAATTGTTTTTTATATGAACAACACATAAAAATTAAATTATAAAATTAATTAAACAAAATTTAAAAATTTTTAATTAAGTTTAAACTTTTTTTTTTATCTGTTTCATTCTTTAGACAGAAGAACAAAAGGAGTTGACATTAGCTTTTTTTTTTTTTTTATAGTTGACATTGGCTAGTTGAGTTCTCAAACTCCAAACTACATACATTACATTTTTTTTTCCTTTCTTGGTCACCATAATATGAAGCAAATTATCTATCATTTGTTGATAACATCGAGAAATTTGAATGGTCGTTTTTTATGAGATATTTCATTTAAATCACATTTTTTTTTTCATATACAAAACTTGAATTAAGATTTTATTTGAAGAATTCGAATTTAATTTTACTCCAACCAAAAGCATGTTACTCAATACATTACACCTTTATTTTTAGATAAGAAATAGTAAAATATTATACCCACATAAAATATTTCTAGTGGCATATATTACAGTTGGCTCAAAGACATTCAACCGCGTCGACTTAGGTTTAAGATTAGATTACTTGCAATTCTCCGCGACCTTTTTCATTAGAAAAAAAAAAAATCAACGATAAATATCAATAAAGGATCAAGATGCCCTTAATGTGAGGCATTGGGAACATTAATTATACTACTTCCGTTTTGGTTTTACTTTGGGTCAGTTTTATTCTGCATTTTTGAGAGTTTATAATAGGTTATTTTCTTTTTCTTTTTAAAAAATTGTACTCTCATTTTTTATAAAATGAAAATATACTTCACTGTAATTTATTTTTCTGTACAAAACTTTTTTTATTAGCATCTAGTAACTAAATAGATCCTTTAAGAAATTTCCACTCTTTACACAACTTTATATGTTTTGATCAGAGAAAACAAAACAGAGTAAAAAAAAAACGTGAATAATAATATATTTTATTTAGATGAAAAAATTAGAGAAAATAAAAATAATTAACTTTAAAAAGTAAAAATTTAATTTCTTTTTGTTTTCTCTTTAATTCAAATTTTAAATCTTTCTCTTTTCTTTCATTTTCATTCATCTATCCTAATATTCTTGTTTCATTTTTAAAATAGTCTCAAAATTTGTATCTCCTGTTTAAAGTTCTGATAATAAAAATTTAAAACTAATTGCGAAAAAAAAGAGAAAGAAAAACTATCCCCTAAGACAATTGTTAATATATTTTTTGTTTAAATATCTTTTTAGTCCCTGCAATTTAGTATTTTTTGGTTTTTCATCATTGTAATTTTTGTTTTGTTTTAGTTCTTGCGAATTATATTTGTTTTGTTTTTCGTTCTTAAAGCGGTTTAGATAACGCTTTGAACAGTGAAAAAAGTACTATCTAAATCATTTTAATGACGAAAAACAAAACAAACATAATTTATAAAGACTAAAATCATTTTTTTTGCAAAGACAAAAAATAAAAAAAATACTAAATTACAAAGACTAAAAATATATTTAAACTTACATTTTTTTTTATCAGTAAGACAATTGTTAATATTAAGAAAAAGTGAAGTTTAATTCTAGACCAAAAGAGTATAATTAGGATTTAGGAATAATTTCTCTAACCATAGGATGTAATAATTTAAAAGAAATAAAAGAAAATGTAAATATGATGATAGGGCAGTGTAAACTGTAAAGTGTTAACCTTTTTATCAACACGTGACATTAAGATTAAGAACTGTTCACGGCTACACTCTCTTTCTTCTCTGCCAACCATACTGAACAACACACACTCTGTTGGTCAGAATATGGAGAACACAGATCCTTGTAGACATTTTCTCCAGGATGTTAAGCGTATCATCATCAAGGTTCTCTTCTCTCTCCAAAAATCATGTTATCTTTTTGTCGTTTCTTTTGTTTGTGTGTTGTGTATCAATTGGTTGGCGTGCAATGCTTGAACCATAGGATAATGCAAATGGCTAAGGTTGTTTTGGTTGTTTTTAAAGGTTGGGACTGCTGTGGTCACTCGCCAAGATGGAAGGTTAGCGGTTGGAAAATTAGGGGCACTCTGTGAGCAGGTTGCTTTGTATATTATTTGTGTTATGAGTTTTTTTTTTTTGTTCAAGGAATAAAAATTGGATTTTGAGTTTGGCATGTGTGACCCTTTTGAAAATAAATGGCAGATTAAGGAGCTGAACTCTCTTGGTTATGAGATTATTTTGGTGTCATCAGGTGCTGTTGGCCTTGGTCGCCAAAGGCTTAGATACAGAAAACTAATTAACAGCAGGTAATAAAGTTGTAACACCTTTGTTTTGTTGCTCTCAGTATGCACATGTATGGTGTAGGTGTAGCCTTGAAAGTTGGTTGAAATTGTAATTTACTTGGGTCTTTCGTGGGACATGTTACAGCTTTGCTGACCTTCAGAAGCCTCAAGTTGAACTTGATGGCAAGGCTTGTGCTGCTGTTGGACAAAACAGTCTTATGGCTCTTTATGATGTTCTGTTTAGTCAGGTAATTGTTGTTAATTGGTTTTCGAGACTGAACTATCATCTTATGCTTGCTCTCATTCCAAATGTCGTCTAGATTTTTGTTTTGTTTACCGTTATTGCCATTTCATTTTCCATTGTTGCCTTATTTTAGAATAACTGACATTGATGTGTTAATTCCTTTCTCTACCTGTCCTGCAGTTGGATGTGACATCTGCTCAGCTTCTTGTGACAGACAATGATTTTAGAGACAAAGATTTCAGAAAGCAACTCAGCGAAACTGTGAAATCACTGTTAGCATTAAAAGTTATTCCCATATTCAACGAGAACGATGCAGTTAGTACTAGGAAAGCTCCATATGAGGTTTGTTATTCTACTTGTCTGATTTGTTATCAGAGCTGAACTTAAACTTGGAGCTGATTGCTTCAAGCTATGCACCTTTTTAAAAGAAATAGTGTCATTATTGTGTGATTTCTTGGTGATATGATCAACGGTTATGCTAGCTTGAAGTAGAACTGGGAATTATATCTGTTTTCTTTAGATGAATTTTCTGAACTTAATCTGTTCAACTTAAATATTGATTCTGTATGCAAGGTTTTCTTAAGACTGATCTGTGTATGGTAAGTAAAATTTAATTTAGTAATTTTTCCATCAGCCTAACTCAACCTATTTAAGGAAAATTGATTGCTTGTTTATTCTTCAATATGATCCTTCTTTGGCTGTCAACTATTCCCAGCATTTGTTGAAATTCTTCTATTAAACTTATATAAAGGGTGTTTCAATGCTTGATTTTGCCAAAACAGGTCAGGTATGAGAATAAACTAGAGAATACTTAAAGTGTCACTAAATCATTTTATGCAGGATTCTTCCGGCATATTTTGGGATAATGACAGTTTATCAGCTTTATTGGCATTGGAATTAAAAGCTGATCTTCTTATTTTGTTGAGTGACGTAGAGGGTCTCTATAGTGGCCCTCCAAGTGATCCACATTCAAAGCTTATTCATACATACATTAAGGAAAAGCATCAAAATGAAATTACCTTTGGAGACAAGTCTAGAGTGGGAAGAGGTGGAATGACTGCTAAAGTAAAGGCTTCTATTCATGCAGCTGAAGCTGGCATTCCTGTTATCATTACTAGGTGCTCTATTATACGATGTTACCAATAAAGATTAAAACTGAAACTTGTTTTTTCATTTTTCAAAAGCTCTGCTTTTGACATCATATTTGTATCCCTTCTTTAGGTTTTATTTAAATCATTTTTAAGTGGCTCTTGTTTCAATTAGAAATATTTGATTTAGGACATGACATATGAATCACTAATCACAACTTTCACTAAACCACAGGCAATTTTTGAGAAATGGAAATAAAAAAGCTCTTATCTATTTAATTTTGTATAAAGTTATCTCTTTATTTGTTCCATCTGTTTCTCTTTGGATGACTTTTTGTTGACCAGATTTTTTGTCAGTAAATTTAAACGAGACATGCGTGCATTGCATGCACAGGGATGGGAAGGATCACACTTAAAAAAAAAAAATTCCCCTTTTCAATTTTTGATATATTAAAACAGAAATTTTAATTCCAAGAACACTATGAAATCCATTATGTATGCTACCTACTTTATCTGATTCTCATCTTTGCAAATTGGTTTTTCCTTGGTTCTGCCACATTTTAGTGGTTATGCAGCTGAAAATATAATTAAAGTCCTCCAAGGACAACGAATTGGAACCCTCTTCCATAAAGATGCACATAAATGGGCTCCAGTAAAAGAGGTTGATGCTCGTGAGATGGCAGTTGCAGCTAGGGACTGTTCCAGACGGCTTCAGGTTTCCCTTATGTCTAAATACTGAAAAAATACCTGATGGATCATGGATACTACTGAGCTGTCAGTATGCCATCCTACTTTAGCATTCTGATCTCCTAATCCTACATTACAGGCCTTATCTTCAGAAGAGAGGAAACAGATTTTGCTAAAAATAGCTGATGCCCTGGAAGCACATCAAAATGAGATCAGGATTGAAAATGAAGCTGATGTTGCTGATGCAAAAGAAGCAGGATATGAAAAATCCTTGGTTGCTAGACTGGTTTTAAAGAATGAGAAGGCAAGAAAGTTCACCTAAAGAAATTATTTAAATTTTAACTAACTGTACACAATGGTTTAAATTTTAACAAACTGTAAAATTTGTGATGATAAATCATGATAACTGACAGCTTGCAAGCCTTGCGAACAACATTCGAATTATTGCAAACATGGAAGATCCAATTGGACGAGTGTTAAAGCGAACTGAGGTAATAAAAAGATTTTTATAGCTATTTTTATTATGGGTCATGGTAGTTTTACATTATGCTAATTTGAATCAATTTCCGTTCTACTTATTGTATTTATTACAGATTCTAGTTTTACACTATGCTGGTAGATAAGAAGGAAATGAGTTGTGTTATTTACAATTTTGTATAAGTTGTCAGAACTCCACAGTATGTGAGCATAGTTGTTGCTTACTTATAATTCATAAAGTACATAGTTTATGATGTTTTGAGGAAGCTTTTCATGGACACTTGATTGTACTGAATTTTTAATAATAGTTACTGATCTATGATATTTTTGACAGCTGCCTTTTTATTTAGCTTGCAGAGGGGCTGATTTTGGAGAAAACATCATCTCCTTTAGGAGTTCTTTTAATTGTTTTTGAGTCTCGCCCTGATGCACTAGTACAGGTAAATTAACATTTTCATTTTTCTTTTTTACCTTCTGTTAATACCTGGTTAATTATTCTCAATTTCTTACTTTTACCATTCCTCTTGCCTTTATTTACGATTCTTTATCAATTTGCTGTCTAGATGACATGCTTGGACAACTTATACTACCTGCTAAGCTGTGGGTCGACCTTACTTTAAAATAATAATATGAATTCTTCTTATATGACATGAAAGGATGAAAACTTATTTAGATTGGGAAAATGTCTACATTGCATTTCAAAAAAAAAAAAAAAAGATTCTAAGCCAGTAGCTTCATGTAATCTGAACAGATAGCTTCCTTGGCAATCCGAAGTGGGAATGGGCTTCTCTTGAAAGGAGGCAAGGAGGCTAAGCGATCGAATGTGATTTTGCACAAAGTTCGGTTTCAAATTAAATGATAATTTGTCAACCATTTTCTTTTTAAATTATATTTGATTTTGTCAGTCTAATTAATAAACATTTTCTGAGCAATTTGTCATTGCTGGAAAATCAGGTAATTACTGAAGCCATACCAGATACTGTTGGCTCAAAACTTATAGGACTTGTGACATCAAGAGCAGAAATTCCTGAGCTACTTAAGGTGAATACAAAGTAGATATTAACTTCTGATTTATAAATTTGCGCGCTTTGAACATTGGTAGCTTTAACTAAAGCTAGAGTTTGCATTCTACGTTTCTTTCAGTTGGATGATGTAATTGATCTGGTGATTCCAAGAGGCAGCAACAAACTTGTCTCTCAGATCAAGAGTTCCACTAAGATTCCTGTCCTGGGTCATGCTGGTAAGACCTTTCTGCTTAACTTGCAAACAATGCTTGATATGATATGGTAAATCCTTTTGTCAAAAGAATTTACCATAACAAAGCCCCATTACTGCCAAACCAGATGGAATTTGTCACGTCTATGTTGATAAATCTGCTGATTTGGAGACAGCAAGGCGAATTGTACTGGATGCAAAAATAGATTATCCAGCAGGCTGCAATGCCATGGTAATTTCTATGTACTGGATGACAGTGCAAGCTTTGTTTGTCAGCTATTTTTCATACTCAATTTTCAAATTTCAATTTTTAGGAAACACTTCTTGTTCACAAGGACTTAGTAGAGAAAGGTTGGCTCAATAATATTACTGTTGACTTACGGACAGAAGGTATGACTTCTGGCAAACATTTCTATTAGACTGGTGAATTATCTGACTGACATATTTTCCAAGATTGAAGAATAGTTTCTTGAAGTCAAATGGACTGTTAAGTGTAGCTTGCAAGGTTTCTGGAATGCTGAAATGGTTTAAAATTTATGCAGGTGTTACATTGTACGGAGGACCCAAGGCAAGTCCTTTGTTAAATATTCCATTGGCTCGTACGTTACATCATGAGTACAATTCATTGGCTTGCACAGTTGAAATTGTGGAAGATGTTTATGCAGCTATTGATCATATAAATCTTCATGGAAGGCATGTCGCTCTTTATTTCTTGATAATGTGTTGGAAGCATATTTCCCTTTCATCCATCTCCTCTGCTTCATTTCAAATTAGATCTATAGTAGTGCTGTGGGCATAGTTGGAAAATTTTCACATTTCTCCTTCGTTGCAGTGCACATACTGATTCCATTGTCGCAGAAGATCATGAAGTAGCTGATGTGTTTCTACGCCAAGTAGACAGGTAATATTTGAAATATAATGTCTTTCTATTGTGTTACTAATCACATTATCTAATTTGCAGCATTTCATTATTTTGTGTAATTTAATTTCCTTTTATGACTAAGTTATGTATTAATAAACACAACAACCCTTTTCTTGTAAGCAATCAACCCTCTTTGAAATTTCAGCACATTTACAAGGGTAGTTATGTAAATAATGTTTACTATATTGGCAGTGCTGCTGTTTTTCACAATGCTAGTACAAGATTCAGTGATGGGGCACGATTTGGACTAGGGGCAGAGGTATGATATTCTTTACATTCTTTTAATAATCAATCTCTTATGCTAAGGTCGTTAATTTAGTTCATAATTCTCGTGTCACGGGCTTTTATAGGTTGGAATAAGTACAAGCAGGATTCATGCTCGGGGTCCAGTAGGAGTTGATGGATTGTTAACAACTAGATGGTATGAGCTTGATGGTCATTATAATACTTTAGAAACAGTATAAACTTTTTAGTTTCCTGTACAACTAGTCATTTCATATTCTGTCTCTTATTTAGTTGACTTGATTTATTTGAATCACACAAGGTACAAAAGATATGTGAATAGATATACCATATACAAACTAACATACCAATAGGCTTATAAAAGGATAATAACTGATACTACAACCATTCATTTTCTTATGTGCAGGATTCTCAAAGGAAGTGGACAAATAGTGGATGGTGACAAAGCAGTTAGCTACACTCACAAAGACCTTGCTATATGATTCATGATTGTTGCTAGTAAAAAATCATGGAGGGAGGGGAGAAAAGGAAGGTCGCTAGGCTGTGCTTTATTTTCTCTAGTGTGGGACTAAAGTTGTACAATTCAGCAGAGAGGAGGGATATTATACAATCATATTAATGTAAGAATTAGTTTAATCATGTTATTGAACCAATGTCAGATTCGTCCCATGAATTACCAATTTGACAATCATATTAATGCAAGAATTAGTTTAATCATTTATTGCTTTATTAGTTTGATTTATGTGGACTATTGGATTGTAAATGTAAGATTAGAATTTTGACTCATGAAAGGCTAGAAAGAAATTTGCCGAATAAGATTCAAATTGGGTCTCTCGTGGTCCCACGGTGGATCCGACACAGAATAGAAAGTGCAGAACACGTTTGCACACCCATTGGGGTCCGTAATATGGAAATCTACCTGGGACTAGGAAAAATTCTCCTAGTTTTTCCGTTTCAATATAGAGGTCCACCACTATCTGGTTCTTGGCGGAATTTATCTCAAATAATTACAGGGAAATCTTGGCAAAAAAGAGAGACAAATAACACTGAATATTACACAACTTAGGAACAGTAGACCAACTTTATACCCTTTACAAAGACACAGACCTTTCAAAACTGTAAATTATGGCATCACTCTTACTAACGAAACTGACTTGTACAATATGTAACAAAGAAAAACGGATTGGGATGCGGGAAAATAAAAAAGAAAAACAAATGAAACAAACAAACACATTTCAGACTCAAGAACTTACAACTTCCTAATCACATGCTAAGAATAACACAGTAACCTCACATGACTATCTCTGGCTTCAGAATGTTTGACTTGATCTCCTTGTGGGGCAAAACAACACCACCATTGCTGTAGACTTCATCACAAACATGGACATCTTCTCCAAGGATAGTCATATTCTCCACACGGGCCCATTGCCCAACAGTGGAATGCCACCCAATGATACTGTTGGATATGCAAGTATGCTTTTTAATCCGAACTCCTCGCATAACTGTGCAGCGTGAAAGCCTGACACCTGACTCAACAACACAGCCAGGACCGATTGCAACATCAGGTCCAATGAGACATCCTTCACCAATATTGGCAGTTTCATGCACAATGACATTTCCCACAAAGTGAGGACCACTGGCCAGTTTAGAAGGAGACTTTTTCCTCAGGGAGTCCAGGTAAAGTGTCAGGCCAGAAATATAGTCCTTTGGTTGTCCAATGTCCATCCAGAATCCTGGCAGGACCATTGCATATAGTTTTTTCTCTGCTGCAATCTTTGGAAACACCTCTTTCTCGATGGAAGTGGGCCTCAGTTCAATTCGATCCAAAACTGAGGGATTCAATAGGTAGATTCCAGCATTGATTTTGTTACCAACAAACAACTTTGGTTTCTCTACAAATCTCTCAACCTGTCCAGTAGTCTCCTCCATCACAACCACACCATATTTTGATGGCTCGTCAACCTACATAAATAGATGAAAAAAATATATTAAAAGGTCTAATCTGTACTATATATATATTCTGTACTATATATATTGTTTCAATTTTGTTACCTTTGTCACCATTATGGAAGCTTCTCCTCCATGGACTTTGTGGAATTCAATCATTTCTTTAAGTGGGTACTCACTTATAACATCACTGTTGAGAACAAAAAATGGCTCTCCAGAGTCATCTGTTAGCTTATCCCTTGCAAGAGCCAAGGGGCCTGCAGTACCCAGCGGTTCAGTTTCTTGAGAACAAGTGATTTTGATACCAAGTTTTGCCTCAAACTCCTTCAAAAAATTCAACATAACCTGCAAGAGGAAGTTTTGCAAAAGTCAAATATAGAAACTTTATTTACATTGATCTCGTTAAAAAAATAATAATAAAATAAAAAAAAAGAGAATAGCATGGTGAGGGGATATGAAATCCTTACCTCTGGTTGGTAATTGATAGCTAGTACCACTTCATTGACGCCAATGGCCTTGAGAGCCTCTATCTGTAAAACAAGCATAATTAAAAGATAAATAATAGGATGGTATACTAAGAAGCAAGACAAATATACATAAAAGAGACACACATATTCAAGTATGCACTTGTGCATACACAGACAACAATAGGATGGTGAGGAGAACAAATACAAAACGAGTAGAAAATTCTAGCAAAAATAATTCTGGCCATGTAGCATTTCCCTAAAAACTTTGACCAATTCATCAAAAAACAAAACTCATGTAACATACAGATGTAAGACTTCAAGAAAAGAGACTTCAAAATGCCTTACCTGATGCAGAATCATGGGCTTGTTAGCAAAATCAACAAGAGGCTTGGGAACACTGAGTGTCAATGGCCTCAACCTTGTTCCAAACCCTCCAACAAGAATTAGCGCCTTCATTGTGATATGATGTCCTTTGCTTTTCCTGTAAATTATAACTTTAGAAGCAGATCAAGAAGGAGTAACAGAGAACACAGACTCAAATATGAGAAATAAATTTCACTCTGCTCTATAATAAATATGCATGCCAGGAAAGAATTTGCATGGAACTCTTCACTGACATTTGTAAAAATTAAACAACTGGCAAAGAATTTGCACCTGAGGTGACGGGTGTACAAAGGAGCGTGACACGAATGCAGCTAAAGATGGTAACTGAAATGAGAAAGAACAGTCTGTCAAAGAAGCTTAAGACATAAGACCCTGAAAACTTTACACTCGTCCAAATTCCAAAGAAGCAACAACCAGATCAAATTATGTGTCATTACAAGAATCATAGATCTACAAAGGAAAGTAAAATGACGCGTAAGGTTTAGCCAGATATGAAAACAAAGACAAAATCCAGCTATACAATGGCACTAGCTTTTAATGAGAACGACAAAAACGGTTCAATCCAGCAAAAGGTTTATCCATAAACGGTGCTATGTCTAAACCAGAGAGCGGTGCATAGTAAAAATTTGCATTCTGCTGATAATTTCAGGATGAGGCTATTTCGTTCTTTCAAATTAAGATTTCCTGCATAACTTTCGGATAGAAAGATCTTCACTTAAGAAGCCTTCAAAGTAAAGTGCATTGCATTGATTCAGCATTAGAGAAACAAATATGCTACATGTGAAACGGTGATATATTTTTAATTACAAACAGTCACCTTTTGCTACATTGCTTGCTCTGTCAAGAAATTGAGCCAAGAGAAAATGCACGAAATGGCGTGTAACATTGAGCGTACTCTCATAAGAGGAGTTAATCTTTACCATATAACCATATATAGATGGTTGATATTGGATTTAAGGAAAATCAATGTTGACTATTCATGTATAGTTATATTGTCAAAATTAGCTCTTTCCACGCTTTCTCTTACACTTACACGCCTCCTAGATATATAATTATATTATATATATACATCAAGCAAAAGATTGAGTCAGGTCAAATGTACTGGATAGCATTAGAGCAAATAGAATTG
The DNA here is from genome assembly GCA_026413185.1 of Pueraria montana var. lobata. Classification (NCBI taxonomy): domain Eukaryota; kingdom Viridiplantae; phylum Streptophyta; class Magnoliopsida; order Fabales; family Fabaceae; genus Pueraria; species Pueraria montana. The sequence goes on along the minus strand of CM048655.1, from coordinate 59,822,225 downwards.
AGTTTCCTGACATCAAGACGGATAATAAGCTCCTTCTTTGTACTATTTTCAGGAATAAATTTCTCAAAAAGAGGACATTGTTGGAGAAAATACAGGAGGGAGTTATTTATATAGCTGAAGCTTTTTTGTTGGTCTTTATCTAGCTGAAGCTAACTTTTATAAATAAACCTGCACTGTATGGATCTCCTAGATCCATTGGACCCAAGAGCTATAAGGCCAGCCCAATTTTGCTTGCATACGAGAACCCTATACAATTTACTCTTATCTCATGCACGGCATCAGAAAAATTCAGTAGTATTTATATTTTTTTAATAATTTTCATACAATACACCACAAAAGCTTGAATTGAAGCAAAGCAAGAAATGTACCAAATTCATGAAAATGGAAATCAAATTACATAGCCAAAAATAAAACACAAAAAAGAAAAGCACAGAAATGAAACAGTAACACCAGCACCAGATCTGATACATACACAATTGTTTTCATATAATTCAGCACAGAATGAGACTAAAGCACAATACAATTACACAAACACCTTGTGAAGAAAAAACAAAACAGAGTAAACACAAATTCAAACAGAAACCGTCAATTCAGAATCAGAACAAACGGAAATTACATTGTCAGATAACTCATTCACCTCAACTCAATTCATGCAGAAAGCAAACATTAAAAATAAAAAATAAAGCAAAGATGGAGAGAGCAGAATTGAATTCACCTGAGACAAAATTGAGATCCGTCCGCGGGCGAATCAGAACCCCCCAAACTCGAGCGAGTCAACCCAGCGAGTCAGAGTGGGTCTCGAAGAACAACCCAACGGTCCAGTACGTGAGCTGTTACAATGGCGTTGGTCACCGCTCGTCATCATCCATGCTTATATACGCGCCAACTATACATTCTTTAACTACGCACGCTTTTTTTTTGTTCATTTTTTTAATTATTATAATTAATTGGATTACCTTTTCAGTCCCTCAAGGAACCTTAGGCCTTGTTTGGTGAAAGCGTCGGTGGGTACGGCTTTTGCGATTTCGCCCACTTTGGCAGTTTAGCTTTCCCTCTTCAACCTGTTTTTGTTTTACGACTGGGTTGATATTTCATTTTCTTCCTTAACTCTTTCTTTTTTCTGTGCACAATTATGGTATTGTATGACTGATAAAGGAAATTAAATTAGGGAAAGGTACCAGGAAAGAAGTCATTGTGTATTAACGTTATTTTAATATTTTTTTAACCACGATTGTAAGTTTCTGGACAAGCCAGAATATTCCTAAACTAGATGCTTTACCTTTTTTTGCCCCCTTTTTTTCTCGGTTTGGTCTTTTTTTTGTTTAGCCAAATGCAAAACCAATTGCCATTTTATTTAAATTTTACCTTTTTTGTTATGATTTCGTAACATAAAAACCATTTGTGTGCGAATTTGAGTAAATTCATGTGTTTATTAAAAGATAGATTTATTTGGATAAGTTTTTTTAAAAAAAAAAAAAACGAAACAACACCAGTGTCAAATAACGATTTCTGGATTCTGATGCACCGCTGTTATTAAGAAAAAAACAACCTGTTTATGCTGTCGGTGGCGTTGAGAGAAATACGAAACGAAGAAACTTTTAAGTTTTAACCAATAATTCAAAACGACTACTTTACGTGTTTTTATTGTGAGATTTAATTTTAATATATAATAATACTGTAATATTTTTCTCTTTTATGAAATTCACAAATTTTCAACAGAGCTAATAATTTTATATTTGAATGCTTTTCGTGAATTTCATGAAAAATATTATAAAATATATTGTTGCTAAGATAATGTAAAATGAGTTTAATAGTTACACGTGTAAACTTTTTCGCTATTAATCAATGTAAATCAATTTTAATATGATTTTTAAGATATTTATTATAAAAGTTAATAAACTTATTATACATTATAATTTGTTATTAAATAATAGTGTAAATTAAAATTGCTTTACACTCTCATGTAAAATTTATATAATTAACTTTTCATTAAAAAAATTGACAAAAAAGAGCAAAAGCCTTCAATTTTGCTTCAACTGAAAGATCCCTAAAAGGTAGCGAGCATCCATGGTATCAAGTCCCGTTTAGATTCCAGCTATTGTTCATATTCATCCCTTACATATCTGGATATATCCCTATAAGCTGAAGCTAACTTTTACAAATACATAAAAGAGAAAAAAGGATATATTGACGGCGTAAAAAGTTTTACATTATCATACAATCATAACTCACCATTTATAATAAGTTTGTTGATTTTTAAAACATTATCTTGAAAATTATATCAACTGTAATTTATGATTTGATGATTATATAAAACAATTTTACACTCTCAGTACATCACCATTAAACTCATAAATAAACATGCACTGAACCATTGAAGTTTGACTTAACATCCGGGATATAATGGCCTTCATTCAGAAATTCACATGAATATCGGGAAGTAAGTTGTATTTCATTTATTTACTGGAGACACTGCAACAAAAGTTTGTGGGCTTAGAATTAGAATACTACCATTCTACCAATGCTTTGTGAAAATAAAAAATGGTGGTCAGAGACAGACAAGTTTCTTTTCTGCTTTCTTTAAATTGCAGTCAAAGCCATCAGGAGGTTCATGTAATAAACCAAACTACGCGTTGACTTTTGGTTTTTTCCTTTTGTAGAATAGCAAGCAAGTCATAAATCTGGGCATTGGGCAGCTTAGTTTTTACTCCGCCGCAAAATTTGTAAAAGTATTAATATAATATCACTTAAATAATAATTAAGAAAAAAATTTGAAAAATAGACAGAAGCAGGACATGAAATTGTTCTCTAGCTTACTTTCCATTGTTTTGTAAATTAAGTTTGTAAGATAGATACCATAATGTGAAAGTAGCTAGCAATGGTAAATCGGTGATAAGATCCTAGTAAATCATTATTAACTTTTTAGAATCTTCTAATAGGCTTGAGAAAACTAAACTTTAGTTAATTGCACAAGGTGAGGATGAAAAGGGTCTTCTAATTTCAGTCCCAATGCTTCGGGGGCTGATGAGCTTTTTGACATCTTTCTGTGGAATATTTACTACTTACTTTTGTTACAAGTGAAAGTAATCCTTTTAACTAGAATTGTAAGTTTGTACCAAAAGAAATGCAAGTTTATGGAAGGTCATAATATCTCATGATTATTCTTGGAGTTGGAGGAAACTGTTGAATATACTGTGGGATGGGGCCGATCGAAGATAATCTGAATGGCAATGATACATTTTTTAATTTTCATGATGGAAGTCCTCATGGAGGACTGGATACAATATGTGAGAAGGGTAACAATTAATTCAATAAAGGTTTGCTTAATTGGTAGGGCGGAATAGTGTTCGACAAAAAAAGTTTTAGACTTAATTTGATTTTGAGTTTAATTTTTATGTAATGACAATTTAAAAAAATTTATATTATTAATAAATTAGAAATTATTGTTTGCATGGATTTTAAAATAGTTAAATTATTGTAAAAGTTAACAAATTTATCATACATAATAATTTAATATTGGATAATAGTGTAAAAAAAAATTATATTGTTAGTTCATAGGTTATTCACTCTTTGTTTGCTAACATTAATTGAAATGAGGTAGTTTAATTTTCATCTTCCCAAATTATTTTCACCTTAAAAAAATATTAACAATCATAGCATCGCAGCTCTTTTACTCTCTTCTTAAATTTGAATGATATAATTCTGAACTAACTTAATAATTGAGGAAAATATTTTTTAAAATATTAATTCTAAAATCCCCTCGTAATTTGATATTGATGTAAGATAGATACTATATACACTTATAATCATGATAAATCGTTAAAATATTTATATCTTATTAAATATCCATAATAAATTAATAGTGTTACTATATACTTACATCTCATTAGTTTGATAATAAATGCTGACAAGCTTATTAAATATAAACAATAATCGATAAGTATAGCACTATACCAATACCTATAAAAAATAAGTATTAAAGTAATCTCTCCCGAAGCTAATAAGTTGTTTATCTAAGTGGTACTAGATCCAGTCTTCTTAAGTATCGGGTTCGGGTCTTGTAAAAGATGGCCAATCAAATTTCTTAGTAAATATTAATCATCAGCAAGCTGGTAAATACTTCGCATCAATGTCATGGTGAATCCAAAAAGAAAAAGTAATCCCCCAAATAAATTTGCCATACTCCTAAACGCATCAATATTTTGATGAGTAATAATATTTTTTTAATAGACGTAATTAACTCATGAAATCTGAACCAATCAATTTTCATCAATTCAGATTGGTTTGAATTCTCATTTTTTTCACAACCCAAAACAAACTAGCCCTATAAAAAGCAATATGATTTAGTTTGAATCAATTGGATCCTTTTTTATGCAAATGTGTAAAATTTTGTTTTTAAGGGAAAAAAACACATGATTTTATCCAAAAATCCATAGATAATTATGTCATTAAAAGGGTGTAAACAACATATTTTGTTATAATTAGCTTACACCAATTAAATAATAGCAAAAATTATAATAAATAAATAAATGTTTGTAAAGGGTATTCAATGAAAAGGGTAAAAAAAATATTAATAATATTTAATATCATTGATTTGGTTCGGGTTCAACGAATTTGTAAATCACAAATTTGATACCTAAACCAATCACCATCGTATTTGATTGGTTTGGTTCGAGTTGGATCTAATTAGGCTAAAAATTCCAAACCAATTTTAATTATTTTGGTTTGGATTCTCAAGTTGGTCGGGTTGATCGAAGCCGATGAACACCTTTAAGGTCGGTCTAGTGGTAGAGATTTGAGTAGTATGTATGAGATCATAGATTATAATATCAATACTACTATTGTATTTGTACATTTAAAATAAATGCTTAGAATGATAATGATTTTAAAGGAAGGATATAATGATTAGGAAAAGAAATCTACATGAAATACATTTTTTTAATACATAAAATTTTAAGGTGAATGAATCATATCCCTCTCTCTTCATTTTGAACAATTTAAGAATTTGAGCACAAGTAGTGTACAATTGAGTAATTCTAAATTATCTTAAAACATCTTTTTATTAATCATCTTACTTTCTTTGTATAGTAAGTATCAAATACATTTTACATTTTTAAGACATTATTAAATATATTTACCTATCCATTTAATACATTATTTATAAAGTTTTGGGAAGATTTATTAGAAGATATAATGTTACTCTATACACTACAACAAAACAACAAAATAGCATCTAACTGTTAGCAATGATCACAAGATTGTCACTAATTACAACGACTTGACCATCGGTAATGATGTTTTAAAAAAAATGTTTGTATTGTGAGCGACAACCTAATTGTCACTAATGATTTATTTTCGAAAAGAAAAATTTTCATTGTAAGTGATGGCTAGATTGTCGCTTGTAAAACATTTTTTTGCTAAATTACAATTTTGGTCCACCTATTTTTTTTTTTTTTGCAATTTTAGTCCCCACATTTTAGAAAATCCATAAAAAAAAATTTGGTTTCTTCTAACTCCACTCTCATTTCTTGTAATTCGTTTCTTGCTTCCTAGAGTTGAAGTTTGAATCCTACCATTCTCCCATAATACCCCTAATAGGATCTTCATTTCTAATACACACTTCTTCAACCATATTATTCATAGCATTAGTTTTCTTGTTCTCTTCGACACTTTCAACCAACTTAAGCTTTCTTTCTCTACCCACTAATCACTCTAAAGTCTTCCAATCTTTCTCGGGGAAAGAACCGAACAAAACCACACAATACAGTGGAGAGGGTATTTACCACACCCATTTGTGGATATTTTTGCAGGTATTTATAGGGTTCAAGTAGAATTGTCATCCCTAAATAAGTAGATTCCAGCATTAATTTTAATGTAACACTCTTAACGAGCATTACCATACGAGTAGTTCATAAATACATAGAGTACATGAGTCATAACTTCCTAACACATAAAGCACATGAGTCATAATTATTGACACATAAAATACATGAGTCATAACTTAACACATAAAGTACATGATTCATAACTTTCTTTCTATATATACTATGATATTAAAGATCTTTTAAGCATGGTCTAAAGCTTAACATGCATTAAGATTCATCTTTTATCTTTTTTGTCCTACATGGTAGATTTGAGCTCATAATGTTTAAAAAAGCTTATTGTGTTCTTTGTCATACATCTTTCCTTTATTGAAGGATTTTCTCTAACCACTCCTTGGGAATTGAAGGAGACAAAAACCTTCCCTTACCAAAGAGGTATAATGTAAGTCTTATACATACTTTAATATTAACCTTATCTTTTGTCATCCCTTAGTAATCGTATGAGTTATTACCCTTCCTTTACTAAAAGAGACATTTCATATCTGATACATAGATAACAAACATTTCTCATTCATTTCTCATACATAGATAAAAATCCTTATGATTCTCAAACCATCATATCACACAATAGGATTCAAAGATCTCTTTCCTACATCCTAAACCACAAATCTCCCTTTCAAACCCATTAGTCAATCATGCATTTCAAGGATTCCCATAAAACCTCATATGTGAAAAGTGTTTGCAAATTACAATCAAAGAGGAAGAACATTCAAGAACAAAAAACATGGGAAAACATAAGAGAAAATAGTTTATGCACTCACTATGTAAAGATTTTGTACATTGTCATCCAATTAAAAATCGCCGTGTATAATAGATTCATTGGTTTTTACAAAAACTACTTAATGGTCATACCTATCACGATGATTTGTGATTTGTTGACGGTGTAAATATTAGTTTAAATTGTCAGTGCATAATCATTAAACTCAAAACATAAAAGGATACAATAACCTTGAGATTTGAGGGATAGAAGCTCCTTAAAAGGTAACTCTTAAGGTTTCTTTTTTTATCCTTTCCTCCTTTCTTTTCTTTGTGGGTATTTAGGGCCCATGAAGTCAACCTTTTATTGGGCCCAAATAAAATAACATCTAATTATTTATTTATCTAATTAAGATGTTTTTTTTTGGGATGTTACAGTTACCAATAAACAACTTTGGTTTCTCTACAAACTTCTCAAGGCCCAGTAGTGTCCTCCATCGGTAACATCATATTTTGATGGCTCATCAACCTACACAAGTAGAAGAAAAAAAAATATTGAAAGTCTAATATGCAATATATATATATATATATATATATATTTCAATTTTGTTACCTTTGACACCAATGTGGAAGTCTTTTCTTCACGAGCTTTGTGAAAATCAATCATTTCTTTAAGTAAGTAGGTACTCACTGATAAAATCATTGTTGACAGTTGACAATGATAACAAAGAATGGCTCTCCATAGTCATCTATCATGTAGCAAGAATTAAGGGACATGAGTCCTCGGTGTTTAGGTTCTAAATAACACGTGATTTTGATTTCAAGCTTTTCTTCAAAATCTTTCTTGAAATTTAACATCTCTTGGGAGAAAGTTTTGCCAAAGTCAAAATGAAGAAATTTTATTTACATTAGTTCGTGACAACATAATGTTATGATTGATAACTAGTAAAACAACTAATTGACAAAGGAAAACTAACCCAACGCTAGTTCTTGCAATGTGCCTTTGCTTAAAGATTAATTTCGAAAGGTTATTTGGTTTGAAAAAAATATTTTTTTTATTTTTAATTATAAATTACCTTATTTTTTTATTTTTTAAAAATTATATTATATGTAAAACACCCACCTTTTGCTACATTGCTTGCTTTGTCAACAAATTTGAGTCAGAAAGAAAATGCACAAAAATAATGGGTATATAAGTGTAAAACAAATTAAGCATGCTCTCTTAAGAGAGCTAATCTTCACCATATAACCATTTATAGATGGTTGATATATTAGATTTAAGGAAAAACAATATTAATTATCTATATATAATTATATTGTCAAGATTAAGTCTTAGATTAATGTTATTTATTTTAAAAAATATTCATAACACACACACACACACACACACACACACACACACACACACACACACACACACATATATATATATATATATATATATATATATATATATACATACATACATACAGAAAGAGAAGGGACCAAGTTACTCAAAGACTAACTTTAAAGAATTATTTTCATCCTCATTGTTCATTTTTTGAAATCTAATGATTCTAACGAGTGACAAATCCTCACGCTTATATTAAGAAAATGAATGGTTAGAATAAAGAATAACTCTTTTAGAATTATTCTTGGAGTAAATTGATTCATCCTCTTATGTGTGTATATATATGTGTGTGTGTGTGGCCATCTTATGTGAAAATGAGAGTGACTAATCTCATCCGTTAAATTAAAATGGAAGGCCTAGATTAAAAGTATTTTAAATTCAAATTAAAATCTCAAATAACGGACAAATCTCTAAAAGATTTACTAAACAAAAATCAAATCTCTACAAGATTTTAATTATCACGTCTTAAAATATATCAAACCCATCATCACCAACATCATGACCACCAACACCGTCATGATCGTCATCGCCACCACTACCATGATCGCCATTGCAACCACTACCATGACCATCGTCATGCCCATCACCATCGCCACCACCATAATCGCCGTCGCCACCACCAACATGACCGTTGTCGCCAATGTTGTCGCCAACGGTGGTGGTGGCAGCAGCAACGGCGACGACAGTCATGTTGGTGACGGTGACTGTAACACCCTGAAAATTTCAACTCAGTTATATAAGTATATACGTATATATATTTATAATATGTATATATTTATATATTTCTCTGTAAGTAACTCTCTGGAATTAATTTTCTACAATTAATTCTCTATAGTCACTTTCCTGTGTTTTTGTTTGTAAGTTGCTATAGAATTTTGTGTGATTGAATTGTCTATGTTGTTTATTTGATCAAGTACGTATATTGTCTGTGTATGCTTATCTGTTATGCCTGCTAGTAATTAATTGAGCTGAGATTAATTACTAGTAGTAAAATATTTAAAATATCTATTGCTATGTACTAATTAATTTATTGTGTACAAATTGGTTTTAAGTATTTTAATTATATTAAATTCTAGTAACTTGCACACCAAGTTACCTCTTATAAAGTTTATATGTAAATAATTTCTTTATAGAGAAAATTTTATTTGAGCTACTAGAAAAGTTTTTATTACTAGAAGTTTTATAAAATTAATTAGCTGTTTGAAATTAAGTTTTAAAATTTTAAAACACACCTCTTTACGATTACACAGTATAAAATTACACTGTGTAAATTATAATGAGTAACCAAATTTCCTAATCCTAAACTAATGACACCTAAGCTAATGCATGCATGCATGTCATCTATGAATAACACCTCAGCAACTAATTAACACCTAATCATCTCTTAAACCAACACCTAATCTACATGCAAAGCCTAAGACCAACACCTAGCCTACCTAGCTACCCCAAAACCCACGGCCAAACCCAACAACACAACACTAATCTCATTTTCTCTCACTCACTAAACTACAGCCACACTTAGTGAGAAGTTTTCTCCAACTTCTCTCTTCCTTGCACCTGCTGGCCGAGAGCTTGAAGGAGAAAGGAGAAGCCATTTTTGTGCCTTGGTGGTTGCATGCAAGCTTGGAGGACATCTCACCACTACACCAAGCTTGTGTCTTCACCATCATCTCTTCTTCATTTTCTTTGAGCATTTGGAGATAGGTAAGGGGAACTCTCTTGTGGATTCTTTGCTTTCTTTTTTCTGTTGAGAATAAGGTTAAGGGCTGGGGGCCTTAACCATAGCATCCATGCATGCCTCCATTGATAAGAATTGTGATGTGTTTGAATTGTTTGTTGAATTGAAATTGGATGGGTAGTGTTGAATTCTCTTTGGCAGTAGTTGTGAGCCTTTGCATGTGGGGAGTAAATTCATTTTCACCTTGTAATTGGAATGAAAATGGCCCTGGAAACAAGTGAGGTCATGTACCATTTTCTCAAAATGGTTTTGATCAAGTTTTCTTTAAAAATGTTAACTAAAAATTCGTTGGCAGTGGCTGTATTTTCGTTTAGCATGGAACAGCCCTCACTGTTTTGCCATTTTTGAGAGATCTAACCGTTGATTTTTCGTGAAATTTATTTTGAATAAAAATAGACACAAAATAAAACAACTTTTGTGTTGACATCTTTGAAAAATAATTTCATCTTAGGGTTCATCCATGGCTCGACATTGGACTGTCCTGTTTTGGGGTTTCACTGGAACAGGGCTCGGTTTTTGTTAAAATTCTCCCTGTGTACTTATTGTTTTTGAAATGTAATTAAACCTTTAAAAACTAGACACAATAATATTTTTAACCATGTATATTACAAAAATTACCGAGCATAATTTCTAAATTAATTTTTCAATAAGAAACAGAACAATGGGTTAGAACCCTGTTTTGAGTCAAAATTGTTGGCTGTTAGGAATATTTTTACTGGGAACAATAGAAAATGAATTTGGAAGCAAGAAATACCCTTTTGGAAAGATCAAGATGTTAGCTTTAAACTGTAAAAATTTTCATTCAATTTAGCTTTGGGAAGTGGGAGAAAGTTACATTTCTTTGCGCTATGTTCAGTGAGCACTCAAAATCCAGGGCTGCTGACTTAGAAAATTTTATAAAAATTTTCTAGATATTTATTTTATAAGTGGGATATCTTTCTGTAAAATAAATTTCAAGATCTTCGATTTTATATAAAAAAATTTCAATTCCGAGGTCAATTGCTACAATCAGTGAGAGCTCACATTCAGTACTGCCAGAGAGAAATCTGCCTTTTGGTCAATTTTGTGTGTTATTTTGAATTGTGGCAATTATAATTATAAATTGTGGTTTTGTAAGGCAGTGGATATGTAATATCCATTGACCTATTCTATTTTGGTTTAAGTCCCAGAGATGTGAATCTTGGATACTTAACCTTTGAAAGTGTGATTTTTGTATGCTTTGGTGATACAGTCTTTTGACTGTAGATTGAACATTGTAACAATGTTGTTTGTCTGTGTGATGTGTTCACAAGACTTGGGCGCAAGTACTTGTGAGGACTAGAACTATGTTCTAGTATTTGTGACTAGACTGCCATGTAACAGATAAATGAAACTTGAACAGTGAGCACAATTAATTAGGCTAAAAGATTTATTTTTATTTTTATTAAATCTAAATTAATTAACAAACTCTTTATTTTATGCATTGGACATAGAAAGAATTTAGGACCTTTGCGTGGAGGAATCAACGGTAAGTTATTAATTATTAAAAATTATAGAAATTGATGAGAGGGGGAGGCACAAATTAAACTTAACAAGATTTTGTTATGTGTTGTGAATCATGTTGATTTCTGAGAGTCGTGCAATGGAACTGCGTGTGCGCGGCGATCCGTGGGAACTGCAAGATGAAAAAAGAGTCATGTGGAGTGTTCCAGCTGTGAGAATAACAAAGAGAGGGGGCGGACTTCGAAATGCGTGTCACGACGTAATGTGACGGTCACCCATAGAAAGGTGATGGAGGCAAATGTCCTCGTTCATATGATTTTGAGCAGAGACGGGGTCTCAGGCTCAGCGTCTATTCGACAGTCCAATACCATGTGCAGCGGAACCCCACTGTGATGAGAAAGAATAATCCTTGTGAGGAGAGTTATGGAGGAGTCAGTCCTTCGAGTATTGGATGATCATAGTTGGTACCTGGGAAATGATCGTAAGGCAAATTGACCTTGGAGGGTAAGGCACTGAGTTGTGATGATAGATCACATAGCTGACTCGGGCACCCTGACAAAAATACGATATATCATCGGTTGGTGAGAGCCCACCATAGTACCATGGTGAGAGGTGTACTCCCAACAGTCATCCAACTCAATTGTGTAAGACCACTGAGTTCTGGGAGTTCCAGTGGCAGCTGGCCAGTAAGAAAGGATTTACAGAATTAGTGAAAGGAAACGATTAGGACTGCGGGTGTGAACGTTAGAAAACCACATGGCGATGGTGGACAAGATTTTGTTTGTGACTTGTAAAGTCGTTGTTTGTGTGCTGCTTGATGAAGCAGAGAGTTCACCCTTCGGTTTATTTTCTTTTAGGGGTAGATGACAGCGGAGGAATCAACCCTCCATTAGAGGATTGAGAACATCTTCGGGAGATGGGTAACAGTTGTGGGCATGGATCACATCTTGGGCTACATCTGGTTCGCACGTACGTCCACGTGTGACCCTTGGGGCTTAGGATCTCTGCACAGAGTGGGAGTTAGAAGATGACTACTCTGAGTCCTAGGACTTTCTTTTCTTTGCCATGTATCTCGTTGGGGTAGACCTAGGCACTCAGATTTCTTTTGTTATGTGTGTATGTCAGTCATCATGTCCTATGACTATGTTCTAGTTTTCCTGTACTTTGCCTTTCTACGTGTTTACTGTTATGCTCCGGGAGTACATTATGTTAAACACTTTCATATATGCATATGTTATATTTCAGTCACAATTATCATTTGTATTTACATATTTCTACTCCTTCGAAAACTTAAAATCGCTCTTTTACAATCAAAATAACGCCACAACCTTTTCTGCCAAATTATATTAACACATTATAAGTATTAAAACGAAGCGCAACTTTCGAAATTAAAATTGAGGAATAAGTTTGTTTTAAAAAAATATCCATAAAATCCCAATCAAGTTTTCTTAATTTCACTAGATTTTCGTAAGTAAATTTATAAAAGTGCTTTATGAAATAATTAATTGAATTAAACCTCGCATATTTCCATAATAGAAATTAGAGTGTTACAATAAACCGCAAGTTTCTTGCACATGTTGAATTACAGATCTCAACCAAACACATTCACGACTTGCCTCGTGTAATGCTAAAATTTCTGCATGATTAGATGATGTTGCTGTTGTGGTTTGTTTCACAGACCGCCATGAAATAGTTGTACCACCACATGTAAACAAATATCCTGCCTATGATCTACCATTATGAGGATCTGATAAATATCCTGCATCTGCATAACCAATTAGATCTGACTTTGAAACATTTGAATAATCTGTCAAAAAAAAAATAAACATTTGAATAAAACAAGCCCATGTCCATAGTGCCCCTAAGGTAACGAATATGTTTCACTCCATTCCAATGTCTTCGTGTAGGTGAAGAACTATATCTTGCTAATAAATTAACTACAAATGATATATCGGGTCGTGTATAATTAGCAAGATACATTAATGCTCCTATAGCACTAAGATATGGTACTTCAGGACCAAGTAGTTCTTCATCCTCTTCTTTAGGTTTGAAAGGGTCATTGTTCACATCTAAAGACCTTACAACCATTGGAGTACACAATGGATGTGATTTGTCCATATAGAACCTTTTAAGCACCTTCGTTATATAAGTTTCTTGATGCACAAAAATTCCGCCCTTTGAATATTCAATTTGTAATCCCAAGCAGAATTTTGTTCTTCCTAGGTCCTTCATTTCAAACTCTTTCTTTAGGCAATCTATGGCTTTTGGAAGCTCTTCAAGAGTTCCAATGATATTTATGTCATCTACATAAATAGCAATTATGGCAAATCCATTTTCAAATTTTTTCATGAAAATACATGGACAAATAGGATCATTTTTATATCCTTCCTTAAGAAAATACTCACTAAGACGATTGTACCACATGCGTCTTGATTGCTTTAGCCCATAAAGAGACTTGTTCAATTTAATTGAGTATTCTTCTCTAGAACATGCTTTACTGGGCAAATTGAATCCTTCAGGGAGTTTCATGTAAATGTCATTATCAAGAGACCCATACAAGTAGGTTGTAACAACATCCAATAGATGTAGATTGAGTCCTTCATGTGCAACCAGACTAATTAATTATCGAAAAATACTTGCATCCACTACAGGTGAATATGTCTCTTCAAAATCAATGCCGAGTCTTTGTGAAAATCCTAGAGCAACAAGTCATGCTTTGTATCTGACAATTTCACCATTCTCATTTCGTTTTTGCACAAAAACCCATTTATATCCAACTGGTTTTACACCTTCAGGTGTACGGACTACAGGTCCAAAAACCTTTCACTTAGAAAGCCAGTCTAATTCTGCCTCAATTGCATCTTTCCATTTTGGCCAATCATTTCTTTGTCGACAATCCTTAATGGACTTTGGTTCTTGATCCTTTGTATCATTTATTACATTTAGCGCTATATTATATGCAAACACATCATCAACATTGATTTCATTTCGGTTCCACCGTACTCCGTTCATAACATAATTTATTGAGATCTCTTCATTTTCAATAATTTCAGGTACCTGAGTTTCTTCTAGAACTGAACAATTAACTATGTCTAAGGAGTCTTTTGGAGTTTCCACATCCTCAATTTGACCATCTTGCTTTATAGCTCCCTTTTTTGTTCGAGGATTTTTATCTTTGGAACCAACGGGTCTACCACGCTTCATGCATGTTTGGGACTCGTTTGCAATGTTAGATTGTCCTACTGGGACATCAATTTTTTATTGGAGCATTAGCAGCTAGAACATGTGACTTAGTCACCCTTTTTGGGTCAGTGAATACATTAGGTAACTGGTTGGCTAAATTTTGTAAATGAATTATCTTTTGAACTTTCAGTTCACATTCTTTTGTGCGAGGATCAAGATGAGATAATGATAATTCATTCCAACTGATATCCTTTTCCAACTGCTTAGTCTCCCCCCTAATGTTGGAAAAACTTATTCATCAAAATGACAATCGGCAAATCGAGCCGTAAATAAATCTCCTATTGATGGTTCAAGATATTTTATTATAGATAGAGATTCATACCCAACATATATTCCCAACCTTCTTTGAGGACCATTTTGGTTCGTTGTGGTGGGGCAATTGGAACATATACAGTGCACCCAAAGATTCTTAAATGGGATTTGTGGGTTGCTAACCAAAAACCAACTGCAAAGGGGAGTACTTGTGATAATTTGTTGGCCTGATGCGAATCAATAAAGTTGCATGCAAGATTGCATGTCCCCAAGTAGACATTGGAAGTTTTGATCTCATGAGCAATGGTCTTGCAATCAATTTTATATGTTTAATAAGTGATTCAGCAAGTCCATTTTGCGTATGAACATGTGCTACAGGATATTCAATATCAATGCCAATAGACATACAATACTCATTAAAAGCATGAGATGTAAACTTACCAGCATTATCAAGACGGATTTTCTTAATTGGATAATCAAGAAAATGAGCTCTTAGTCAAATTAATTGAACTAACAATCTCGCAAACGCCTGGTTGCAAGTTGATAACAAACAAACATGTGACCATCTAGTTGATGCATCAATTAAAACCATAAAATATATAAATGGTCCACATGGTGGGTGTATTGGTCTGTAAATATCACCATGTATCCGTTCTAAAAATATGATAAATTTGTTTCCAATTTTTTCTGCTGATGGTCGAATTATTAAACTACAAGGGAAGTTATTTGATTGAAGAATTTCCTGGCTCTTCAATGGGT
This sequence comes from Pueraria montana var. lobata, assembly GCA_026413185.1. Classification (NCBI taxonomy): domain Eukaryota; kingdom Viridiplantae; phylum Streptophyta; class Magnoliopsida; order Fabales; family Fabaceae; genus Pueraria; species Pueraria montana. Next base: position 59,806,783 of record CM048655.1, on the reverse strand, counting down.
GTCCACATGAATTTTTAATTATTTTTCGCATCATAATAGATCCAGGATCGCCTAACCGGTCATGCCAAACAACAAATTTATTCTGATTTGTAAACTTCTGGTTTACAACAGTATGTGTTTCTATTGTACTAATATACGTGTAGTGCAAACCATGGGAAAAGGCTGGTAATTTTTCCAATCCACATTTTTTATCCAAGTTAAGTCTCGTGATATAAAGATATTCCATATTTCCTTCATCATTTGTTTCAATATGGTATCCATTTAAACGAATATCCTTGAAACTTAACAAGTTTCTATGAGACTTGGATGCATATAATGCATTATCAATGTGTAGCTTAGTTATTCCAAGTAACAATATATTGGCTCTTCCGGAGCCTTCAATTATATTTGTAGTACCAGATATAGTATTAACATTGACTTCTTGCATTACTAAATGGGAGAAAAATTTATTATTCTTGAGAATCATATGAGTCGTTGCACTATTAGCAAGGCACGTATCTTCATTATTGATGCTAGTATCAATATTCATTCTTCACAAAAACAAGGAGTATATAAAAAAAAAATAGAAAGATAACAAAACCTATAAGTGAATTATTTATTGCCTTGAAAAGAAAAGCGCATATAAAGTCTAATAAAATCCAATAACATCAAAGTATAAAAAGTTCAAAAACATAGAAAATCCAAACCACTATGCTAAAACATAAAGTTCAACAAGATAAAATTATTTCTTGACACTTCCATCACCAATAAGGTGATCAATTTTCCCATCTGGATTAGCAAAGAAATCAACAACATCTAGGTGAGTAGCATCCATATGATCATAATCACCATCTTCATAAGAAAAATATATTTCTATCTTTTTCTCCTTATTTTAAAGTGATTCTTGGTAAAGTTCAACCAGATGCTTTGGTGTACGATAGGTACGTGCCCAATGGTCTTTTCCACCACAACGATAGCATATATTCTCTACATGTTTGCTACTTTGTCCATTTTTCCCTTTCTCATTCTTCACATTACTTTTCCACTTCTGGTGGGAAGAAGTTTTCTTGAAAGTTCCTTCATGACCATGTCTTCTACCCCAGCCACAACCATGACCACGTCCACGGCTGTGACCACGACCACGAGTTTGCCCAGAATTATGGTGATCATAAGTTGTCACATTCACTTATGGGAATGGAGCAGAACCAGTTGGGCGAGACTCGTGATTTTTCATCAAAAGCTCGTTATTTTGCTCAGCCACAAGGAGGCAATAAATTAATTCAGAATATTTCTTAAAGCCTTTTTCTCTATATTGTTGTTGCAGGAGCATATTTGAGGCATGAAAAGTGAAGAATATTTTTTCTAACATGTCCTCATCAGTAATTTTTTCTCCACATAAGGCCAATTTAGAAGTAATAAATATTGCAGAATTATATTCACTTACAGATTTAAAATCCTGTAAACGTAAATGCATCCATTCATAACGAGTTTTTGGGAGCATCACAGTTTTCTGGTGGTCGTATCTTTCTTTCAAATTGTTCCAAAGGACAAGCGGGTCTTTTGCAGTAAGATATTCAGCTTTTAACCCTTCATGAAGGTGGTGGCGAAGAAAAATCATGGCTTTAGCTTTGTTTTGATTAGATGCTTTATTTCCATCTTTAATAGAGTCTTCAAGACCCATTGCAGCTAAATGTATTTCTGCATCTAATACCCAAGATAAATAATTATTTCCCGTAATGTCAAAGGCCACAAATTCAAGTTTTGCAATGTTTGACATGTTCAAATACTATCATAAAAATAAAGATAATTAGAATAATGAATTAATAATTATGATGTAACATAATAATTAAAGAGATTAAAATTGCTCAAAATTATACTCAAAAATCAAATATAATGTAGCTTGCAATTTTCCAGAATAAACATCTAATCAATTCCAGAATAAAGTGCATGTAATAAGAAACACAAAAAGCACTACGTTTCAAATATTGATTTGCTCTTTTGAGAGAAAAAATCGATTTGCTTCTTAAAATAATATAAAGGAAATAATAATAAAAAAATCTAGTTGCTTCATTCTTAGATAAATGCAACGTTAATTCATCGCTGGTATTAATATATGGTGCGTTGTATATAAAAGCCATATTATATTTAAATTCCAAAAACAAAAGGCACTGCAAGTTTGGATCAATTTCACAATCTTTTCAATATAATAATATATCACGAGTTGAAATCAGTTGTATACAAAAATATTATACACGACCCATATAATTTGGATTTGATTTAAATAAAACGCAGTATATGTATACGAATTTTCAAAAAGGCACTAGTATCAATAATATCTTGATCAAATGTCAAGTAGTACACCTAAACTTCAGGAGGAATATTACTTTCTCACTTTTGGTGAGAAATTATTTTTTATAGATAAATATAACATGTTCAGAGTCTTCAGGACTCTCAAATAATTTAATTTTCTTCTTTAATAGTCTTCAGGACTCTCAAATATTTTTATTTTTTTATAGAGTCTTCAGGGCTTTCAAATAATTAATTTTTAAATATAACACAAATAATGAAATTAGGAAAAAGAAAAGAAAATCTAACCTTGCCACTGAGAGCTGGTTAAAGCCTTGGTTAGAGTCTCGTGCTGATAACGTGTTAAATAAAATATAACTCAGAGCAGAAAAGTAGAGAGAAAAGTGGAGAACAAGAAGATACCAGAGCCTAGAGAGAATGATAATTGTGTGTATTCTTTCTAGGAGGAGTAGTTTATTTATAAATATAAGAGATAATTGAGAAGTTACAAAAGATAAATAAAAACAAAAAAAGATCATAAAAAATAATATAAAAAAATATGGACAGACACAAATAAATAATTCATAACAAATATAAGTTTTTTTCTATTTACTCATGTGAGTCACTTTTTATTGTAAGAACAAGTTTTAAAAGAATAAACAGGTGAGATTTGACACTCCGTTCGACACACAGGACACTTGCTAATCAAGTTTATTCTGTTTTCGGCATGCCGTCCATTGCCGTCCGTGTCTGCAGTCTCCAACACAGCTCTTCTTTCAAACTCTCTCTATATATGTTGTTCAAACATACACTCTGCCACATGACATGAGCAACACAAAGATTTATTAACACAGCCACAACAGAGAAATTAAGTTATCTTTAATGGCTCTTTCACCACTCAGCATGCTTGTGGTCATTGCCACCATCCTCCTCCCATCCATTGCTATGGCCAAGGAATTTGTAGTTGGCGATGAACATGGATGGACACTAGGGTTTGATTACACAGCTTGGGCTGCAGATAAGACCTTTCAAGTTGGGGACATACTTGGTAACTTAACTCATCAAATTATTTTTTAGTTTGTTTATGATAATATTATTGATTTTTGTAATAATTACTTGAAGAGTCATAGCTAGACCAATTTCTAATTAGTTTGCAGTGACAAGTTTTTATATATCACAATTAGATTAAATTTGTAAAATTATCACAAGAAGCTTATGTCATATTATTAATGTAAAGTGCTTCATAATAAAACCCGATTGATTTTGTAATTTGTAGTATTCAAGTATGCCGTTGGAGAACACAACGTGTTCAAAGTGAATGGAACTGCATTCCAGAGCTGCACTGTTCCTCCAGCAAGTGAAGCATTGACTACTGGAAGTGACCGTATTGTATTGGCAATTCCTGGCAGAAAATGGTATATATGTGGTGTTGGGGGTCACTGCAACGCTGGGCAAAAGCTTGTTATTACAGTTCAGCCCCAAACACTGCCTCCAACTCCTGCCCCTGCCCCTGCACCTTCACCTCTTCAACATCGCCATCGATGGGTGCCTAAGAAGCTATTTACAATATTTCATTAATGTTGGTTTTAACCTATGTTTTTAGAGTGGTATTAGTGCATTGTTCGTCCTCGGAATAAATTATTGATTCTATTTCAAAATTCATTAGGATTTTGTTGTTGTATTTTAAAATTCAAATTGGAAGTTTGTGAATGTGCTTATAATATATATAAGCTCAATCCAACTACATATACCATTTAAATAAAATTAGAAATTTGCATTCCAGTCTTCTCTAATATTCCTATTCCTTTACATCATGTCACTTTTAGTTTTCCTCCCTAACTCAAGTATAAATATGTTGTAGTTTTCGTTACTTTTATCCATTTTAACAGTCACTAGAATTTTATCTACTTACTTTTTTTTTTATATTGATTGAATTTTTGTGAAAGAAAGAAAAATAGTAGTCAAATTGCTCTCGTTCTTTTGTTTTTATTTTATTTTATTTTAAAAATGCAAGTAAAAATCAACAAATAATTGGTCGAAATGGTATATATTTGATATTTCTTTAGCAAAGTCTCCGGTGTCACGGTGTGTGAAAGAGATATATCCTTTATTAATGAATAAAATTGAAGATTCACTATAAGGAGAGAAATGCATTAAATAATAAAGAGTAAACCTTTTTTTTTTACAGTAATAAAGAGTAAAACTTATACTATTTAATAAATGTCACTTGAATTTTTAACTTAATAATAATTGTTAAATGCGTGAAAAAATGTATTATTAATACTTCTCACATTTCTCTTTTGATCGTGGTCTTTAGCTTAGTTCTTTACAGTAATAGTGTTCAACTTCTCAGGTACTACAGTGAAGGAAAATGAAAAAAAAAAAAAAGAGTTTAATGGTGATGCACTGATTGTGTAAAATAGTTTTACACTGTCATTCAATCACAAATTACCGTTTGTATGACTCTTAAGATAATTTTATAAAAGTCAACAAACTTATCATGCATGATGGGTAGTAATTGGATAACTGTGTAAAATTATTTTACACTGTCAATGCATAGTCTTTTTTCTATATAAAAAAAAAAAAAGCTAAATGCCGTATACGGTATAACCATTCTTTTCTTTTTTCTGACTTCGAAAATAAGAAATTCTTCAAACATAAACGTTAATTAGTGTCCTCCAGCAAATAAAAGTAAAATATTTATTAAAAATATATTTATTATATTAAAAATAAAAATAAATATATAAAACTTTGTTTTCTAAATAATTAAAATATTTACTAAGATATATTAAATATTTTTTAACTAATACCTTTACAATACTTGTTAGCAATATCATTTTTTAAAATACCCTTTTATTGTTCTAGTCTAATCGGGGGTGTTTGAAAAATATTCTCCAGAGTTTTTTTAGATTTATCTTAAGCATATAAGCATATTAAAATAGGAATTTATATGTGTCCACGCTGGCTGGACTATAAAATCATACATGAATGGTTAAAATTACCAATCAGTGATCACATAATCATTTAAAAAAGTTATACATTAACTTTTATTTGAATTTTGACCATTCAAATATAATTTAATAGTTTATAATATTTATTCGTAGGAATCAAAAACAGTACCAAGTTTACAACAACTCACGCACCTATTCAACCAACTGACCGACTGAGTTAGATCCTTGATACAATTTAATAGTCTATATTTATAATTCTCATTTCTTGTAATAAGAAAAATAATCTTCTTTTGATACATTTAATACACACCCATACCCATAGTTCTTTTTTTTACTGGGTCATACTTATAGTTCTTATTTCCCACAATACAAATAATTTTCATTTGATAACATCCCATGTGTATTTCTTTTTTTCTCACTTTAAGAAAAATTCTCATTCGATACGTTTCTAAATATATGAGAAATAATACTTATACAATAAATTTTACAATCCAAAGAGAAAAAGATAGAGGAATTTGAAATGTAATAAATGATGTGATGGAAAGAGATAGACACATGAATCATGTTATACGAATTGACGTAAAAATTGTTGTATGTATATTACATCTATGAATATATGCACACACAAAAAATTGAAAATTATAAAATCAATAACTTTGATTAACTTTGATTACATATAGTTCACTTTAAACATTGATTACATATATCATTCACTTTTTCTCACAACCAATAAACTTGATGAATGGATAACACGAAAGGTAGGTGACCCGTTTTGAACTTCTAATTGTGGCCTTCCCTATAAAAATAATGTTGAGGTTCAAAAACACCTTAATTAAATTAAATGACTTATACTTTTTTTTTTCTTTCTCATCGTATACCTATGAAAAAATATGTTGAATCTTTTTGGAAACTTAACCTATAATCAAAATCTAATTTGCCCAATAATTTTTTTTGATCAGCATAATTTGCCCAATAATAAATATATGATAGGCTTTAATACCATTTTGAATTTAAGTTTCAACTTAACTCGATTCTAAAAACTATTCAAACACAATCTTTAGTCTATGTGAGAGACTTTAGATTTTTTTCTAATAGCTTTTTTATTTATATACAAATAGCACTTTTTTTGCTCGCACTTGCATGTTATTAACCTTGGACACACACGACACTTTGCTAATCAAGTTTATTCTTTTTTCGGCATGCCGTCCATAGCCGTCCGTGTCTGCAGTCTCCAACATAGAATCACTCACAGCATTGGAACTCTCTTCTTCCAAGCTCTATATATATATGAGTTCAAACATACACACTTCCACAATACAAAGATTTATTAACAACACAGTCGTCATAACAGAGAAATTAAGTTGTCTTTAATGGCTCTTTCACCACTCAGCATGCTTCTGGTCATTGCCACCATCTTCCTCCCATCCATTGCTATGGCCAAAGAATTTGTAGTTGGCGATGATCATGGATGGACAATAGGGTTTGATTACGCAGCTTGGGCTGCAGATAAGACCTTCCAAGTTGGGGACGTACTTGGTAAGTTAACTCATCAAATTATTACTCTTATGACATACTAGAGTAAAGTGCTTCATAGTAATACCCCATTCATTTTGTATTTTGTAGTATTCAAGTATGCTGTTGGGAAACACAACGTGTTCAAAGTGAATGGAACTGCATTCCAGAGCTGCACGATTCCTCCAGCAAGTGAAGCATTGTCTACTGGAAGTGACCGTATTGTATTGGCAATTCCTGGCAGAAAATGGTATATATGTGGTGTTGAGGGTCACTGCAATGCTGGGCAAAAGCTTGTTATTACAGTTCAACCCCAAACACTGCCTCCAACTCCTGCCCCTGCACCTTCACCTCTTCAACATCACCCTCGTTTTGGTCGATGGGTGCCTAAGAAGCTAATTACAATATTTCATTAAACTTCATTGTTGGTTTAACCTATGTTTTGAATACTCCTATTTTTTCTAAGCTTTTGAGAGAGTGATATTAGTCCTCAGAATAAATTATTGTTTCTATTTCAAAGTTCAAATTGGAAGTTTGTGATTGTGCTTACTAGCTCAATCCAACTACCATTTAAATGAAATTGCAAATTTACATTTCATTCTTCTCTAATCTTCCTATTCCTTGACATCACTCTTGTAGTTTTCATTATAATTTTATCCATTTTGACAGTCTCTAGGATTTTATCAACTTACTTTTTTTGTTATTGGTTGAATTTCTGTGAAAGAAAGAAAACTAGAGAGAGGCAAATCGCTCTCGTTACCTTCGCCTAGTGAAAGACGAGGAGGTTCATATTGAAAATGTCTAAAATCCATAACGTACGTACAAGTACTTGTCTGTTCAGTTCAAGAATTACAAGCTAACTGAACCAACTAGGCCCTGTAATCTTGAATTTATTTCTCAAAGATTGAGAAACCTTTTGTTATGGAGTCATGGACTTGCTAAATCATACCAAATGCTAAACCCAAGAAAAAATTGTATGTTGCAAATCCTCCCGGATAGAATTTAGGACAATATATTGAACTTCAGTCTCCTTGCAGTTATGCAGTACAACATTGATAACTGTTTGTATTTAAATAAATAACATCAAAGCAATTGTGAAACCTTGAATATTTGATATTTCAGCTTAGCTAGACGAGGATTTAAAACAGCTCTAGCAAATTGTGTTTTACAGCATAACTTCTTTTCATTCAGCAAAGGTAATAATACATTCACATTTACATATACATAATACATGTGCAAAACAAGAGCCTAAAGTTTAGAACTCAAAATTTAGTCTAGCAACAACGTACACAATCATAAGTTACAAAATCCAAAAAACATCAGACAACTCGACAACATCAAAAGAAACTACTTCTCCAATACCTTTGCTGAGGCAATACTAATGATATACTCAATCTCCTCTGCTACCTCTTTCATTGAAGGTCGGTTCTGTCTCTTTTCCTCCAAGCAACCCAATGCCAAAAACGCCACTGCCTTCATCGTCTCTAGCTCTATAGTGGTAGCTCCATTCTTCAACATTGGATCAATGACATCCATCAACTTTTCCTCGGTCACCATCCGATGCACATAAACCGCCAAGTTCACATCATCTGCAGCCCTGTTAAAATCTATTGCCTTCTGAGCTGTCAAAAGCTCAAGCAGCACCACCCCAAAACTGTAAACGTCACTCTTATCAGTCAATTGGTAGTTCCTATAATACTCAGGATCAAGGTACCCAAGGGTGCCCTGAGCACAAGTAGAGATATGACTCATATCTGTCTGAGCCAACCTAGACAAACCAAAATCTGAAACCTTGGCATTCAGCTTGATATCTAGCAGAATGTTGCTGGACTTGACATCTCTATGGTAGATAGGAGGCACAGCCATGAAGTGAAGGTAAGCAAGACCCTCAGCAGTGTAGCGTGCAATTTGAAGGCGATGATTCCAAGTAAGCAAGCCACGGCCCTTGGGCATTTGACCTTGCAAGTGATCAAGAAGGGTCCCATTTTCTATGAACTCATAAACCATAATAGGCTGCTCCAGTTCCACACAGCAACCAAGTAAACCAACAAGGTTGCGGTGGTTAACTTGGCATAATATGCGAACCTCATTGAGGACTTGGTCAGTGCCTTTGGGGTTGCCAAGTTTGGCACACTTGACAGCCACAACAGTGCCATCTTGAAGAATGCCCTTGTAAACTTCACCATAGCCTCCAACACCAAGAAGCCGATCACTGGAGAAGTCGTTTGTGGCTTTCTTTATCTCTTTGCCACTGAAAAGTTTAGCGGCTCTACCCCCATTACTGGCATTCAGAATTCCTTCACGCTCTTTGGCTAGCCGTGCTTGTGCTTCTTTGATGCGCCTGTGGCGTTTGTAGAGTAGAAAGGCAATGATGGCTAGGATGAGTGCAGCTCCAACCCCACATACTGAACCTGCACATTGTTGCCATCAAAGTTTACATAGTGCATCATACAAAAGAGGCCACAAGAAACCAGTGTTCAGAATAGCCATCAAATTTTCATTCAACAAGGAGAAGACTTTTTTTTTTTTTTCCTTTTCTTTTCCTCAATGGATGAAATATACGAGCAATTTATCAACTCTAAGTTCAGATAAAAATGTACACATTTATTATGTTCTTTTCATATAAACTAAAACTTTATCTCTACTATCAACTCACAACGCTTGAGTAGGTAGATTCCTTTGACCTGTATTTAATTTCCAACTGTCATCTATGCAATTTATATCAGTCAGACCTTCATTATTGACAAAGACTTGGTTTACATGTCATCATTCATATGCCAAATTGCTTCTCTCACAAATCACAATTTCGTTGTATACAGTACTGGTTCACATATCATGTGCACAGACCATTTGTCCGCATCCATAAAAATAAAATAAAAAAAGACCATTTGTCCGCATGAAACTACCCTTACTTTTTTAACAAATCCGTCTTAGAACTAGTGTATACTATTAAAAAGATGTCAAAACATCACCACCACCTTTAACAATTTGCAAAAGAGTAGGCTTATTACTAAACAATACTATATTCATATATAGTAAAATTTAATTAGGATCCACTTGCAGTTTCACTTTTCCATTTTCATCCAATTATATATTATTATATATGTTAAGAATATTGATTTTTCTAACAATTAATTTAAAAATTAGATTAATATGCTGATAGCATAAAAGAAAATTTACATTATCATTGATTTTTATATTAATGAAATTAAATTAAAAGCTATATTATAAATGATTTCCAATAAATTAATAATGTAAAAACTTCTACAGTGACAATTTCTGTTAAGTTTTTGAAAAATATATCTAAAATAATTTATAATTGGTGAATATTTTAAATAACCCATATTAATTGTTTTCTAGAGGAGAAATTAAAAATCTTAAAGTGCAATGAATACCTGCTATTATGGCCGTTCTGTGAGATGAGTCGTCACAACCATCAGGGTTCTGGCAAGTAATTTCTGCATGAAAAGTCAAACCAAAACTCCAAAGTTAGTCAACGCGGCCAACAAATAAGAAAATTAAAAACGAGTTATAATCCTCTGCAACTCACTTTTAGCGCACACCCCTTGGATAGGGTCCCACACGAGCCCATCGTTACAAAAGCACCTCTTAATCCCGCGCGAAGAGGAAGCATCGGGCCCACAAGTCGACGTGGCAGAGTCGCAATCAGCCTGGGACCCACACACGGTCTCTTTGGGCGAGAGCCACTGAATCTCCAAACCGGGTTGGGGCCAGCGGTTGACGGGGAGAGCCGGGTTGAGGTTAACAAAACTGGAGTAAGCGCTGCAACCAGAGTCTCTGACGCGAATCATGTAGGAGTTGCTGGAGCCACCGGTGCGGTAGGTGCAGCAGAGGGGGCCGGAGTGGCAGGGGGAGGCGGAGGCGGTGGCGTTGATGTAGGAGTGGCAGGCACTGGCGGCGGAGCAGTTGAGGGGGGACTGGAGGAGCGTGAGGGTGCAGTTGAGGTAGACGATGGTGTTGGAGCTGGTGATGTTGAAGGGGAGGGTGTTGTTGAGCTGGATCCCCTGGTGCACCTTATCGGTGGACACGCACGTGTCCGGTAACAGCGGGGAGGGTCGGATGACGAGGCGCTGGGATTTCGGGTCGATGGACTCGATCGGGTAGGAGTTGTTGAGCGTGTCGAAGACGAGGGTGTTGGAACTGCTGCTGCAACGGATTTTGTACGAGGGGTCCCCGCATGCTGAGGTTGTGCTCAGAGGAAACGGCACCGTCGTGTTGCCGCACGGGGGGCACGGGGTGGCGGGTGACACGTGCGGGGCGCCTGATAGCAGCAGTAGAAGAACCGCCAAGAGGAAGAGTCTCGCCGTGGACTCCATAATTGGTGGGAGAGAGTTCGCTTGCAGTGGATATTCATAACTGAGTAGTCGTGGGTATATATATTTTTTTTTGGTGGATCGTGGGTATATATATGAATAGATAACTGGTGGCATATGTTAAAAAATAAATAAGATTTTTAGATTATTTTATTTAAAAAAGCCATATAAAAGTTTTTTTTTTTTTTACAAAGTACTTGTGCCTTTGGAAGTACACAATTTTGCTCAAAGTTGAGATAATAAAGTTTTCTTCCTACTATTTAATGTATTTATACAATGTTTTAAATATGTTTTTCATCTCGTTAAGATTTATTTTTTTAGCCCCAAAATTAAAATTTGTATTTTTATCTCAAATTGGCCAATTATGTTTTTTAATCATTTTGATTTATTTTTTTAATATGAATGCACAATTTGTGACCATTTTTAATCACAGAAAAAATTAAAAAAAGGTATTCACGAATTTGAGAGATTAAAAAATATAAATTTTAATTTAGAAAACTAAAAAAGACTAATCTTTAAATTTAATACATTAAAAACATATCCAAGCCTTATACAATTGAGACAAGTGATTAAGTTAAATATTGTGTTGGTTGATTTGTGGACTAAATGCTTTATAAAATATTTTTAATTTAAATATTTTTTTAGTCTCTCAAACTTAAATTTATTTTTGTCTTTCTAATTTAAAAACAATTCACTTTAATCTTTATTTGACACTCAAATAATTATAAATTAATAATCTCAAAGACTAAGTAAGTTATTTTTAAATTAGAAAGAAAAATAATCAATTTAGTAAAGCATAAGAAAATTAAGAACTATAAAGATATTTAATCCAAGATGTTATAAGAAAAGGAAAGAGAGGATAAAATATTATTTTATGAATTTGACTTTAGGTATTTATAATTGATTTATTTTTTCAATAATGCTATCAACTGTGTTCATCATTTACTCATACTGTTTCTTCAACTATTGTGATTAATCTGCACAGACTGTACAGTTATATTTTATTGGTGGGTTTAGATAAAATCTTTGTCAAAACAGTACTCAACGTGTTATTTTAAGTCTGCTTTGTTGACTAATGTAAGCTGTTTTAATTTATAATTGTATGAAATTTGTATTTTTTCTAAGAAACGCGTCGAATTCAATCCTGACCAAAATGAATGTTAGGAACGATTTGTTTTTTATGTAAAATATCTTAGAGTACACTCTAGTGTTAGAATTCTTACTGCTTAATAAAGAAACTTCATATACTATCTTTAATATAATGAATTTCAATAAGTGAACTTCACAAATTACCTTATACTATCTTTAATTTTATTTTCTTTACTATAATTTTTTTTATCAGCCAAAGAAAAAATATATTAATGTGGGTACAAAGGCTACCCAAACCTAAATACACATGATAACATAAGCAAAAACAGATTTATCTTACAAAAAGGTTTTTCTGTGAAAAAGATTGTCTTAGAAAAAAACAGATCCCGCAAAGATTTTCTTTACTATAATAATTTGAGTGAACTAATGATAATTAAGTTAACTTAAGAAAATTATTTATGAAGTACTAATTAAAATATATATATACAACATATCCAAACAGTCATTTTCTAACGTGGAAGCTTCATTTGACCAGTCAACTCTTTACGGAAAAAATTTCCTCTTTTCTAGCTTATGTATAAATATAATACTACTGGGATAACGACTGACGTATTTTGCTGAATATGCAATAAAGGTGGCCGAGTAAGAATCAAGTATAGTGGCATTGGTAGAATTCGATACATTTACGTATATTTTAACATTTTAGGGTTTAATATGGGTTCCATATATCCAAATACAGCTCATTTTTCAGAAGTATTTTTTTATATACAAATGTTTTGTTTTTCCTGAACACACAACCCGTTTTTCAAAATGAAAATGCTTCATAAGTTGCAATGAAGATCTGCCTACCTAGAATTGATTCTGTTGATGTTTTTCTAAGCTCATTCTTTATTAGCTTGAGGTTGACTTTGACTTTATGAATAACAAAAAGTCCATGCAAAAGCAATAGCTATAATCAGAAAAAAAAAATTAAAAAAATAGTTTTCAACTTACTCGAGAAGATGGGAAAAAAACTACATAAAAAAAAAACTATTTATAATGTTTAACATATTCATGTATGTTGTGATAAGATTAATAATAGAATAAGAATATATTTTCATGTAATACTCTTCTATTAGTTTTCCTAATATTTTATATAATAAATAATTAAATGAAAAATGTTTTTATTGTTTTAAAAACATAAGAAATTCAATGGCTTTTAACCTAGTAAATAGAAGGATTAGTAAAAAGACACTGTAAATAAAGAAAATATTAAATAAATGCGTTTAATATTTTCTTTATAAAGTGATGTTTCAGTTTCTTTTTATCAATCACATTTGGGAAAAAATTGATTTTATGTATCTTTTATTTTGAAATTTCAAAATAACATTAAGTATTATTTTCATAAGTATACCCTTATTAAAAAATAGAGAGAAACAATTATATATAAAAGTTGAAAATAATAAATAATAAAAATAAATGATATATTAAAAATACAAATAATTTTAATATAAATAAAAAGATTAATTATTTTTAATTTATATGTTATAACATTAAATAGTATATAGAACAGAACGAAATGAATATTAAAAAAATAATAAGAGAATATTATAATAAGATATATCATTATTCTTTAAAAATATTCATAGAGTTAATATGTATAACACTTATCTTTTTCCACCATCCATCGAGAGGAAAAAAATATATGTTGTGTTTCTTGGTAAATTTTTACATTAAACGAAGGAGTTGAGTAATTGAGAAAGAAATGTAAGGAGAGAAAAGGAAAGTTACTTGATACTTGGTAAATATCTTCAGAAAGATAGATTTAAAAAAAAATAATAAAAAAAAAAAGAGTGATAAGCCTATGATGCTATAATAATGAAAATTGGAGAGAAAATTTTGAAGAGATGTACGGTTGACAACGATGTCCATGTGAAAAAATACAGGTAAGAAGATAGAAAGGTTGGCCTCTGACCAATCATCGCCCGCCAAGCATCTAGAACGTTGGTTGACTAACCTATATAATACTAATAATGAACGTTAGAATCAAAATAATAATAATAAATGTTGAACACCCTTCCAAGTTCCAACAACTAGTCATTAATTAGGGTTTGAAAAAAAAATAAAATTAAATTAGATTTAGAAACTAAATTATTTAAAATAATTTTTAAATTAAATTGATTTATTATGTGTATTTGAATATAGTGTACCGTTTCTTTTAACTGGTTTGGTGCATTAAAATAAACCAACCCATTTTATTCTTAATTTTTTAAAAACTAAAATTAGTATATAAAACACTTTTTAAATGTAAATTATAAGGACAACAATTGTCATATGATAAATAATATCTTGATGTTTTTTATTCCAATATATAGAGAGCAAGAACATCAAGATAGCAAGTAAACAAAATTTAGAGTAACTTCATCCCTTTAAATCAACTGTGAACAATAGTTATAGATTATGGCTCTTAGGGTAATTTTACGGAATAACTTTTATGAGTTGCTAAAATTAATTTTAAATTACTTCTCACATTTTCTTACAATACCATATTACTTTTACTATTTAAAAAATCAAATTATTTTTTTACTCTAATACATTAACTTAAAAAAAAAAATCTTAAATAGATCCCACTTCTTATTCCATACAGTTAAAAATTTTGTAAACCCACAAAAGGTAAATAATTACAGTTCCTATTCTCAGTAACCATTGCTCTTATCTTATGTAGCAAAAAAAGTAAAGTGCTCTCCAATGTTGTTGTGTTATTATTAGAATTAATATCAGAGGAGCTAATTGAGAAATAATTCTCAATGGAGTTACCCTTAGCCAGCTCTTATATGATTTTGGTGGAAGAATATATGTGACATTACATTAATGATAGTGATTTGCTTCGTCAACACTTCAGCAGCAGCAACATTAATGGGTTACGCGGCTTCCGTACCTAAAGAAAACACTTGCAACTTGCAAGTTTCTGCTTCACAGTAGAAGTCTACCTTATTTTTCACTTTCTTTTTATTTGTAAATCAATGGATACTTGTAGGGGTGATCTCTATTAGTTTATCTTCTTGGATATTTGCATGTTAGGTGGATCAAGTAACATATTTGATAAACCATCACCATCTACTTAGCTTCGTCCAATGATATTTAGCTGGTTAAAAACCAAATTTGGAAAAATGATTAAAACATTGGTTTTAAAGGACAAAAAAAAAGTTTCGAAACTAGTTCAAAATTGGTTTAGTTTTAAAAAGGTTTAGTTCAGAATCAGTTTAGATTTTTTTTTTTTTTAATATACCAGTTTAGAACTAGTTTATCAAAAACCAGTTTAGAACTAGTATTTTAAAAATTACTAGAAAATTGACAAATAAAAAATTCATTTAAATAACGAGTAGAGTCAGAAGTAGGAATAGAAAAATCCTTATTTTCACGTAAAGATAAAGTCTGGAAATATTCAAAAAATTAATCATAAAATATAAATAAATTTTTAGCATATATAATCTTATAAATAAATTATAAAAATCGATCTTATAAAAAAATTGTATATACATTGAAAAATGTTCTAAATAAAACCTAGGCATGATTGGTGTGACATGAAGTGAGCGTTAAATTTATACCAAATCAATGCAGTTACACTTAAATGAACAGTCCAACCCAAAATCAAAATGTAAATTTTGAGCCTCAACGATTGGAGTGGTCAAGAACAAGATTTTTGTTTCTTCATATTCACGTGATAAGATCTTGCTTAACTTAACGCTAGTCCACCCTCCCTGTGCCATCGCGAGAGAACATATATCTCGGATGACAGGTACAGGCGTACAGCCATGCCTAAAAACCGCGGAACGCAGCTTCTGTTATTTGACTTTGACTCCATGGATAACGTAAGGATTATGACTAAACATAAATAACATGTCTCACTATGGTTTACAGAAGAAACATATCTCTATCACGTCACATTTTATATATAATTTGGAAAAAGCAAGTGCTTCAAATCTGTGGGAAATTCATTTTCAAAGTTTTGAGCCAAATAGGTCAAAAACCTCTACCATATATCTACACATAACTACAAAAACTGCGTCATGTCATACATGAACATTCCGATTTCCCAGAAATCATAATATTATGCTGAGTTCTATTGTCGATCGAAAATATGATCTTTGCCCATACATATTTAGCATGGACCTCAAAGGCCAACTTGCATGGATATATATATATACTAAAGTCTAAAGCTGAAGAACCACCCCATATAGGCGGATTCTAGGGTGGGAGAGTTACTCCGATCGTGAGAAAGAAACATGATGCGTTGGATTAGGACATTTCTCAAAATAAATAGAGGACTATGGTAGGGATGTCCACACTGGAATAGATTTAAAAAAAAAGAAAGAAAAAAAAAAGAGGGGACTGAAGTGTCTCACCACTGTGTCTCATCACACCTCTCCACCCTCGACGAACACGCCGGGGACGGAGGCCAACACCTCCGAGAACCGCCACGTCGAGCGCGCGATCTGGAACTGCGCGCGGAAGCCAAGCGCGCTAGTTCCAAGCCTCCGATGAACTCGTGGCTCCCACCGGAGCAGTCTTGCACGGTCTCGCACACCGCCGCGTTGTGCCTCCTCTCGCGGAGGAACGCCGCCACGCTCCGCCGGAAGAGCGACGTGTTTCGCTCCCTCAGAAACGCGAAGCTCTATAGCCGATGTTCTTGCCGTTGTAGAATGCGATCCAGAGGGGTAGGCGTGGGAGCACTCCGACGGCGACGCGGACTAGGGAGGAGGGAGAGAGGGTTTGGCGGAGAGGCGATCGTGCTGGCGTGGAGGCGGCGGTGGAGGACGCCGGCAGGGAGGGGCGGTTCTTGGGTGGCGGGTGGTGGTCGGAGAAAGGGACGGTGAGTTGGGGCGGAAAGGTTGGGAACAGTGAAGGGGCCGGAAAGGTTGGGAACAGTGAAGGGGGAAGACTGAAGAATTTTTCTTATTTTTTTAAAAAAATATTTCAGTACATTTATTTCTATGATAGTCTCTACTTATCGTAGCCGTTGATTGTGAAAGATTCATATCTAACGCACCATATGTCATTCCCACGGTGGGGGATTTGATGAACTCTCCCACCGTAGAATCCGCCCCCCATATTACCCCCCACAACTACATGCCGGGGGACAGTACTAACTTCTAGAGTATCTAGTTACAGTGGTTAGTTTATACAATTAAAAGAAAATATACACTATGAAGAATAATGTTACATAGATGAAAAGGACCCAATATTTTCCTTCCCAAACCAGAAATCTCTAATGGATGTTGTTTAAATGCTAGAGCCAGTCATGATGATTCACACCATGAAAGAATACAAGCATATATACATATGCCATATGTATACCACTACTGTATGTACATATACATATGCATATGATTTTTACCAAACAAAAGAACAGCTAACTAACAAAATTGGGTCATGAGCCTCGAGAAAGGGCACATGACATCAAGTGGGTGACTCGGCCAGAAGAAGAGTATGCCACCAGCCACATGCAACGTTTTTAGCTACACAACCTTCGATGGTAACTTCAGAAGGAATGTTACGGTCTATCACGTCCCCAAGGCCAAGCTGCCACATTCAGAAATTAAAACTTAGAATAGTATGATCAAGTACCAAGAATATCACCAATTCACAAAACAAGTATTACTTAAAATATGCATATGGTCAAATAGACATTTCAACAATATGATTGTTTAAACTTTAAAATGTGAAATTCAAAGGAGACACATAAAAATGGTAGTGCAATATAAGCACCTGTCCATACTTGTTCCATCCCCAGCAGAAGACTTTTCCATTATCTTGAAGAGACAAAAACAAAAAAAAAAACTAATAAGAATCTATTAATAATAGACACGCAAATTTCCATCTGTTTTTAACTTCCAATATAATCAAAATACAGCCTCAATCAATGTGCTCATCATGACGAGTAACTAGCCTCATAACTATCCAAGACTAATGCCAAAACGAAGAACGTGTATGACTACTGTGAAAGCAGAAAACAGTAATGCAGAGTCTGAATTTGGTTTGCTATTTTATTCAGTTACATTATGGTAGAAATATTTTCATCTGGTGATCTTAGACTCCCCAAAGATTGTTCGTTTCAATGTTACCTATGTCATTGTGGACTTCACAAGATTAAAGAATATTTTACCTATTAACACCATTTCACAGTAGCATCATCACCGCCACATTTTTAAAGAGAAAAAAAAAAAACAACAACAACTAAGGGTCTATTTGGATAAACTTCTCCAAAAACACTTATAGGAGAAGAAAATAAAAAGCTTCCGGAGAAGTTTACCCAATCAAGCCCTAACTGTTCCATTATTTTCTATCATTCCAATCAGTTGTACTGGCAAAAGGTAATGCAACTAAAGGACAAATAGCAGTCTCAAAACTTTTGCTCAAAGACGCTAAAGAATAAATTATGAAAAAAAAGGATAATGTTAAGTGCTCACTGTCACTATTTGAAACAGCACCTTCCAGATTCTATTATAGATAAGAGATGGAGTTGAGAAATCAAGCAGGTATTCAAGTCTAGCAGTATTTAGATATGCATTAACGTAACTTCAGTCGTGGAAGGATAGCGTTGGCTACGTGGTTATGAAAATGCCATGTGCAGTTTTGTGAGTTATAGTATACCTGTTATTAGAGCAGTGTGACGAGCCCCACAAGATATCCTCTTTACATTCACATTTTCCAAGCTCGGACAATCCAGGAGCCTTGGTATAGTCTGCTTCAAAATTCAAGTTAAAATTAATATCACAGAATGCCTCAATTCAACTACCTAAGAACATAATATGTATTATGGAACTTTAGGTGACAGCAATGATAGTCATAGTGCACTGGTGACAGCAATAATCACATCATTATGTTTCATTTTAAGTTTTAATGACAAGAGAGGCAAATCTAAGGGATGGCAAGGGCATACCTCAGCTTGATCACCACCAGTTCCCAGCTGCCCAAACTGGTTTCCACCAAATGCATATACATCACCATCAGCAGATGTACACACAGTATGCCACAGTCCTGCAGCGACTCCCTCTATTCGAATACCCAATAAGGAAGATACGCAAGTCGGGCTCAGTTCATCATCTGTACTTCCTTGCCCGCACTTTTCCAAAACAAGATGACATTAATTTTAGTATAACAAGCATTAGCATGCATCAACCAAGAGAGTGAATAGAAAGATAAATATTGTAAAGTAACAGAACAGATTATCCCTTGTTAGAGTGAACCTCATCTTCAACATCTACATTGCTTTTGCCCACGATATTCTACTTTCCCTACATGTTGATCCTAAAGAATGGTTAACAGTTGATGATATAGAAGGTGAATATATATTTCAACTGACCAAACTCTTAAGTATAATTTAGTTAATTCTTATGCAATAAAGCCTCAAGCAATCTTTGGCTGATCAGCTCACAATTTTGATCAGCTGCATTTTACTAATTCACAGTACCAAGGAAGTATTAACTAGTAAAATAAACATGTGGGTGATATGCAAACTTAAGCAATAAAGTTTACACCTAAAAGGAACTATCAAAGGGAAGGTCTAACTGCACTGGATGATACATCTCATATCAAGAAAACACATGTAGCCCATCTAATAAATTTCCATTCTATCTTTGTATCTTTGAGGCCCCAGCAGGTGAACTTAATGGTCTGCCTTGAGACTGATTCAGCCCAGAACATGCTTTCTAATATGAGGGCCCAAGCAAGCCAGCACACACTAGAACACATCAGAGGAATTTATTTACAATTAACACTGATGAAATTTGCTGGGAAGGAAAAGCTCTACATGTGTAGTGTTGTTAACAATATACGTAGTTAGGTACCACAGAAGAAAAGGAGATAAGCAGGTGGTAACTGGACAAAGTTGCTAAATAGGATATGCAATTTGAGTAGGAAAAAAAAGATCCAGAGATATCCCAAGTTCACTGTAAATTACCTGTCCATAAAGTCCCCAACCAAACGTAAGCACAGCTCCAGCATCTGTCAGTTCAACAGGGAAGATGTTGGGATTATGAATTGTAAAATTCACCATAACTAGATGAGCAGAATTTTAGGAAATAATAAGCAATTATGGAAGTTGTGTCCAATTTTCTATATTGTAAATTTGTAACTACTCAACTCTTAATCTAGCATCTAGAAAGACACAACATTCATAAATATTTCACATATTTATTAGGATATAGTTTCTCCCTTTCATCAAATCATACAATTCCTGATCTGATTGTGCCATATAATGTAGAACAAATTTTCTCCTTCTAAACACCAATACCGGTTAGGTAAATTGCATTACAAATAAACATGGATATTCTCTTTTTTGGTTCCCCAAAGAAACTAATGCAGACTGTCCAGAAAGATATTCACTTGAGATACAGAATAGACTAGACTGATAGACATTTACCTGTGATTACTGCACTGTGTCGACCTCCGCAGGCAATTCCCTTTATATAACTTCCAGGAACTCTGAAATTTTGCCCATCTGAACTCATGCTTCCTCGAGCCAGTGACGCCGATATATCTTTACCATAAGAAGAGGAATTAATACAAGGAACTAGATGAGGAGAGGACACCATTCGTATTCTAGAACCCAAACCAAGCTGCCCTTCACCTCCATAGCCCCAACCCCACACCTGTCCTATATCTGAAACTTCCAGAAAATTACAATTAATGACATGTCTTAGATTGCATAACTGATCTTCCATGGCACAAAAAATGATGCTTCAACCAAAAGATGATCACATTATATACGAAAATAACATACATAAAATATTAGGCCTAGCTGCCTAGGTTAAGAAATAGTCCTTAATAAAGTCAATACCCGACAATGCTAAGGTGTGGCGACCACCAGCAGCAACACTTTGTATCCTCACTCCTGGGTTTAGCGTGACAAGACATGGCAATGCTGTCTGAGTATCATCACTAGATGACGAGGTTTCAGCTGTTTGCTTTGCTGAAGATACTCTTCTTCTCTTTGTACTTTCTTCTCCACTGGTACTAGACGCAGTTCCTCCAGTAGATTTTGAGCCTTGAGAACGAGGGCTCACTGTTCCAAAACCACACTACACCAGTTAGAGAGATAAAGGCTAAGTATCCTTTTTTGTTCATCACAAAGGGGCAAAAATCTTCTTTTTTCTTTTGGGATTTCAAACATTTTATCCTAAATTATAACAGTTCCTCTCTTCTCACACTCCTTTTAGTACACTTTGGCTACCTTAGATAACCTCCTGGGAGGAGAGGTAGCTGCAGACAAATGGACATTGTAAAGAGGTCAAACATACCTTGCTCCATCAAGTATGAACTTTGCCTTCCCGGTACATCCTTTTCGGGGTTTACCCCAGTTAATGATTCACCAAACACCTTCCCGGAGGGAACACATTCCCTCCATCCCCATGTGTAAACTTCTCCACAATCTGCATAGGAACAACAAAACAGGTATGTAGGATGACAGAAGTAAGAAAACATGCTTGATGGACATACAATCTCTTGAATCCATTTTGGATTAATTATTTGTGAAATTTTGCAAGTATTGGATCATTTATCCAGTAGGACAATACTACCAATTCAATTTTAGTTTATCCCTTCCCCTTTCAATTACATTATATAGTGTTCCTTCCTTGGCAAGCAAGATAAGTAAATGAATCTTACCCGTCACAGAAACACAATGTGCCCATCCAGCTGCAGCTTTTACAATAGTCACTTCAGTTGGAAGAGGGAAAGGCTCTGGAGTTTCCTTTACAAATAAATTATAAAATGTTAGTTGAGTGAAAAAGAAATAATAGAGAACAGTACCATTCTATATGGTTATGCAATATGCATTACCCCATGTTTGCCAGATGTAACATAGCTTTGGCCTAAATCATCTGTTGAACCCCATGTTATGAGCTTTCCAGGCTCTGATCAAGGAAGAAAGCATGAGTAATGATGAATCCTTTACGTTAGAAGAAAAGGGAAGCCTAAAGAGAAACAAGGACAGAAAGATATGTACTGGGATAACTCCCTTCAAAAGAAAACAAACAAAAAAAAAAAAAGAACAAGGCTGACCTTAATTACTAATACAACATCATTTAAACAACAACAAAATTACACTCATGCTGAAGACATTAAACAATAAACATTAATGCCAGCATATTAGAAGAACATACAACATGAAGTTCCAAGGAAGTGAGTGTGTAAAAGATTGACGAAAATAAGTCAAACCACTCAAAATAATCATACTGAAAGCCAGACAAACTCCTAGCTACCTTTTCTTCTTCTTAGATTTGACGTCCTTAACAAAACACAAGGAACATAAATAGCCTGTGGTGGAGCTGAGCAAATAACAACACAAGCTCAAACGGAATAATTTAATCAAACAAAAAACTATGTGGCTATTTGGCTAAACACTTGAATCAATTCTTCCCACTGTAGCACAGGTTCCAAAGTAAAACCTATGGTTTAAATTAATTCGGACACATCTTATGGTACAAAAAATCATTCATTTTTAAAAGAGGTACAAGATGAGAATTTCCAAAGAGGTTATCCGTCCTAATACTACTCTCGCCCCAATTCACTTAATCACTTAATTAGAGAGTTATGAGGGAATTTGGTGCATTATTGCTGATTACGTTCAAAATTAATTTAGCAGAACCAATTTTACCTAACTTCAAAATATACGGGAAATTGTTTAGTCCCGCAGAGAGACACAATTTCATCAAAAAAGGAAAACGACTCTGTCCAAACAAAACCATACACACACAAAGAACTATGCCGAGAACAACATCAGTATGTAGCTCTGGCTACTGAATGGAGTCCAGTGAGGTTAGATTCTCACTCCATTAAAATGGAAATGAGACAGCAAATGCAAAATCACAAGTTCTCATTTCAAGCTTCTCATCAACATATAAGGAAGAAAAAAACACAAATATAATGGAGAAGCAATCCCTTCCATTACCACAGCCAAAAAAGGAATAAGAATAAATTTTTCCCCCACAATCTCAAGTTTTAAAAGAAGAAAATGGAAATTAGAAGGAAAAAAAAAAAAAAAAAAGTTAGATACCAGAGATAGCCATGGCAAATCCACAACCACCACCGCAAACATCCTTCCAAGCATAACCAGACGGCGGAACCCTAACAAGAATCGGCGTCAACAGCGGCGACCTCTGCGGCAGAGCTCCGGGCAGGTAACCCCACATGTACACCAACCTCTCCTTCTCCACTTGCATTGCTTCACTCCCCTCGCCATTCATGGCGATTCCCACCAAAAATCCAATCCCCAATGCAATAATAAAAAATTAAAAATAAAAACTCTCTTCCCTTATTTTCAGGTGTTTCCGTTTAAAAATTTGTATGCGGAAAGTGCCCCAATCTTTTTCACTGCTGGTGCATAAAAGGGGGCGTATCATTTTCTGCGTAACGCGGGTGCCACGTCGGACGCTCACGTGGTTCCACTGCCACGTGGCTCCATTTTGGCCGCTATATCTTTCGTCGATTTCTGGCCATTATTTTGGCGGAACTTTCTGGAAGGTCTCAGCCTCTCTAGTCTCTCCTAACGCCCCCAAGGCCGTGTGCGTTACCAGCTACCGTGTCCGCTCTCTCCTCGCACCACGTGTTGGTCCCTTCTGTACCCTCCAATCATTGTTTATCGCCACGTTCCGTTCTCTCTGTGGGACACGTCAGCAGTGGGGCCCGAAGAGGAGTGTGTCGTGATGTGATGGCGTCATGACGATGCTGTTATTTTCTTTTGGCAATTCCAGATTTCAGCCAATGGATTCCTCATCTGAATAAAAACTTGGATGTGGCATCATGTGTTTAGCTAAACCTGTTAAGTTGGGTTTCTTTGGGGGAGACAACAACTATGAGTATATGATCCCTCCAAATTACTAGTATATTCTTTTTAGGGTAAAATATATTTTTGTTCTTTATTTTATTTTAATTTTTATTTTTAGTCTTTCATAAAAAAAAATTATTATTTTTAATTTTTCATAAATTATTCTGTTATGTTTTTAGTTTTTTATAAATTATTTTGTTCTATTTTTAGTCCTGACGCTAATTTCTCAACTGTTAAGTGATGACATGACAGACATAAATTGTATGTGTGAAAAATTCCTAATTAAGTTTCTAGTGACTTTTAACAGCTACAAATTTTGTTGCCATTAGAAATGTTTACTTTTGTAACATTTCTTGTGATTTCAGAAAATTTTGTGTTCGAGGTTTTGATTTTTTTTTATTAGTTTTTTAACATTTATGACAGTTTTAGTTTGCCAGAAAATTTGCAGTAGTTAAAAATCGCTAGAAACTTAAACAGAAATTTTTCAAGCACAAATTATGTTCGTCGCGACATCACTTAACAGTTAAAATTAATGACAATGACTAAAAACAAAAGAAAATAATTTTTGAGCGATTAAAAACACAGAAAAAATTTATGAGAAACTAAAAATAGAAATTTAGATAAAATGAGGGACCAACAATATATTTTACCTTCTTTTTATGGAAAAAGAAATCATGTGGGACTATGAACAATTAAAATTAATTTTATATAAATCTTATTCTAATTATTTATGCAAAATTAACTCCCCTATCAGGCTTTTGCATCATATCATATACTTAATAATTATCAAAAGCATATTCACGAATGAGTGTTGCTTGACCAAAGTCTCGTGACTCTTTTATTTATTTATTTAGCGAAGTTGATAGTTGTTAACTGAGAAAACAAGTGTGCTACTTTGATTGGTCCGTGACTTCTAGGTAGATGGATACCGCTTGTCCCACAAATTTGATTTTGAAAATTGTGGCTTTACGTATCTAAATTTTGTTGAACCACTTGTTTATATTTTCTTGCTTTTCAACCTATGCAGAATATGCTTCTGGAAAGTGAAAATGCTAACCATTACACTTTGTTTAGTCTATGAGAAAGATTAAGTAAAAAAAAAGTAAAAAATAAGATGATTGTTTAATGATTTGGTAAGAGACAAAATGAGAAGAAGAAAAAAAAAAGGTAAGAGGAAAGGAAAAAAAATATTTATAAAATTATATAAATAATTCTAAATAAAATTAGTTATAATAATTTTGTTTGTATATATTATAATCAATTAATCATAATAGGAATAATAGTATTTTTATCTTTTGCTCCCCCTTTACTGCTTTCTGCTCAAATTGGAGAGAATAAATTTTGGTGTAAGACCTAATTTTTATTTATTTATTTATTTTGTTTCTTCTTTTGTCCTCATGTGTACAAAAGGTGGAATAGCTTTTTGGTAAACATTTTTTTCCTCTGCTTTTATGCCGTTTCAATCGAAGTGTTAAATTTAAACACGGCGCACGACAAAAAATAAAATAAAACAATCAATTAAATGCTAAATTTTGACATAATTTTCTGAACAACTCTCTAACCTTAGGACATGTTGTGAAAAGTTTGTTTTAACCTAGTACTACTTCCGTTTCATTTTTTTTATTTTTTTGAAATGCAATTATGAATCTGTTTAAGCAATTAAGTGTTATACCAATAAATGGGGTATTACTAGATGATAACTTTGTAGTATCAGTAGCGATTAAGTGTGCAGATTGTAAATCTCAAGAGAAGATTAGCACTTGATTATTAACTTTCGTATTTACTGGACTGTGATCTTTTGGAAATTTTAATATTTTTCGTAGTTAATGTCAATTTTCTCACCTTTACTGAGATAAGTATGTCATGGAAAGAAAGCAATTTTATTATTTGAAGATCAAACAATTAATATTATAGTATTTAATACTATATATAATTTGAGAAAAAAAATACTATATATAATTAAGAGTAAATAGTGTATATAATGATAGTATAAAAAATTATATTGTCATTCAATAACAAATTATAATAAATTTGTTGACTTTAATAATAATTATTTTAAAAGTCAAACCTATTATGATTTTTAATTGATTTAGTGTAAAAATTTTGGGCTTAGAAATTAAAGTCTATAAATAATTATAATATATATATATATATATATATATATATATATAACATTGTTTTATAAATCAAAGATTAAAAAAAATTGTCTCATTTTTATTTTACACAAAATACTTTCCTAATAAAAAAAAAACAGACACACGTACTCTCAAATAAAGCCAATTTTCTTTTTCTTCTTGGCGTTTTCCCCTTGTAAACGCATTGAGTTATTTTCAGCATATGTCTTGTATGTTTTCTCACTTTTCTCCCTCTATTTTTGTTTTTGGTGCTCCACCACGGCACTACGACCACGAACAACTTTAATGTGCATATAATTAAATACTGGTGAGTGGTGGGACTAACTGTGATTTTCACTTTCAGGCTTCTACTGTGAGAGTTAACAACACCACCAAAAAGAAAAGCTTCTTGTTTTGTGTAGGGCTTCCAATTCTCGATCTTTCGAAGGTTTGGTAAATTAAGATTTTTCCAATGCCAACATTTTCGTTTAGGTTAAACCATGGTTAGGTAATGCACGAATTGAGTGCATGTTTGGGTCTCCATTTGGAGATCCCAAACTTAAGTTTGCAAAAGTAATTCCTTTGAGGTTATGTTTGGCTACCCCCAAAAGTATATTTGAGAGCTTTCACAACTTGATGAACCAAGTTTGAATTTTCGTTAAGAGGTGTAATTGAGTTATTGTTGTTGATATGGCCATGAATGTTTGAGTTGGATATAGAGCTTGTGATACTAGTAAGCATATGATTTCAGGGAAGAGCGAAGAAACAATGAAAGAATTCAATCAATTCATCAGAAAAACACTTTACAAACTTAAATTATCAGTACCAAATAATGTTATTAATTAAAAAATTTATACTATTATGGACTAAATAATAAATATGAAAATTTCATCTAATAAGTTGAAATGGCCTATTATAACAGATCAATTTTAGTGGTTCACCCAAGCTTGTACCATTTTTTTTTTATTTACATTACTTAATAATTTTCTATAAAATACGAAATTAAATTAATCACACCGTTGAATTATTTAATATTATAATTTCCAAACTTTAGGCCTAATAGTCTTCTGCTTGCAACGAAAAATCTGGGTCAATATCAAATACTTGCAGACCCACCTGAGCATTACATCAACAAACGTCTATTATCCATTTCCAAAGTCTAAAGTAGTAGGGTTCAATGGAAGTGTAAAAGCAAGCAAATACACAGAACCTCATAGCCACAGGGCTTTTAATCGGTGGAATGAAAGCAACACTGTATCCCTTTAGGCCCAACCCAGTTAAAACACATTCAGACACGTTTACCCCTAATCATGATACACATCTCCTTTGCCACTAAAATTTTGTGGCACTAATAACACCTCTCACACCACTTTCAACACATGGGCGTTAACAAGCCACCTCTACTAGAAAACACCATGCCCAAGAGCAGTTTATGAATTGGGCCCATTATCATGTGGCTATGAAGCAATCCCCAATAACCGTATGGACTCGGTTCTTAGGTTGAGAAATGAAAAGGGAAAATTGACTGTGGCCAGACCCAGGATAAGGTGATGGGCAAGTGCTTGTTAGTCGTCAATTAAGTTATACTTACAGACACGCAGACAAAAGACTAAAAGTTGTTGCTACAAGTTTTAACTAAGGTATATTGGTACAAGCCGACAAGTAGTATTTGGTATATGGGTGTCTTAACTAAGGTTTGAGGTTCGATTCTGGTTTGAAAATAAAGTCACAAGATTGTGTGGTTGAATATCAAATAAAAGTTCTCGATATTTTTAGAAGAAACGTTGGATGTTTGTATTGACAATCATTGGATGTGGTGAGTGTGTCCTGGGGTACGAGATCGTGTGGTGAGGAAGAGGTGTTGGGAAATGATTAGAGGTGTTTGATGCTGGTGTTATCTTATCATAGGTTGATGGTTATGAATTATTGATTGTCCAAGTCTTTATCGTTATGAGGAAAATCGGGGCGGGGGTGGGTAGATATAATTTGAGAGAGGGAAATGAGTTTAAATCAGTGTTTGATTTTTTTTATTTTTATTTTTTAAAGAAGTTGAAGCCAAATATATTTAAAAAAATAAAAATAATGTAATTGGATTTTATAAAAGAAAAGGAGAAAAGAAATTAAAAAAAAAAAAGTTAACTCAAGTAGATTTTAAAACTAAATTGCATACTTTAGTAAATTAATCGATGTAGGATAAATAAATGGATTTTTTTATTTAATAAGAGCTTTTAAAAGTTAATTTCAAAATAATTTTTAAGATTAAAAAAAGTTGGGTTAAATATAACCTAAATTGATTGAAATAGCTTGAACCGAGTTTAGTATTAGATTTTTGAATTAGAGTGAGGGTAGAAGGGAAGAGAAAAGGATGAGAGGGGGAGGGAGTGAGAAGAAAGGGATAGAATAGAAATCTTCCAAAAAAAAAAAAAAGAAGAAGAAAATGGAAAGTGGGAAGAGAGAAAAAGGAAATGCGAATAACAGCACCCTTTTATATGGCACATTGGCATGCAAGTGTTTGCATTGACAGTTACTGAAGGCAACGCCAGTACAGGAACAAAAAATAGCTGCAATTTAAAATTACTACAATTAACGTATAACGTTAGAGTTCTAGGTAGAATGCAGCTTGAAACCACACCTTATCCGCAAGCATTATTTTTTTTGTATTATTTTATCTCCTTTTAAACTTTACAGTTATTCTGACGAGGCTGTTTATCAGAAAAAGGCGAGATGGATCTGAAAAATTTAGATATGGCAGGAAATATCGACAGATTGAATCATAAACCCAGTGGTTCAAATTTGGAACCTTCACTGCAAATCCTAACATACGAGGATAAATTCCTTAGTCTATTTTTTCGCTTAACAAGAGTGTTTTCTTCCAAGGAGACGGACATTATAAAAAACAAATATATCATCAGCTATTTACTTTTTATTAACGTCATCAAACATGATATACCCTACATTAGAAACTGTTCTAATGTCAAACTACCATTGAAAATGCTGTCCAAAGTAGCCCCTTGAGACAAGGTGCGAAGGCCAGAAAACTTGACATATAAAATCTCAGGGATCATCATCAGGTGGAAATGAAAATGGTGAATCACTTATATTGACAGGACTAAGGGGGTTATCTATATATCACACTTTTAACATTTATGTCCGCCTCCTTACTCGCCTGCCATTCGGATTAACCGATTCAGCAGCTGCCCCGTCTGCTAAATCTTGACCATATATGCTACTGCCACTTCTCTTTCTGCTCAATGTCTGGCCTGAGTTATCATCCACTGATGCAAATGTCTCCAGCAATTCCAACAACATTGTGGGGCAGCTCTCTTTCAAATGCACAAAAGCTTCCGACTGCATTACAGCTGCACAAGGTGTAATAATATATCACTGAAATAACTCTAAGGTTGAAATTTCAAGGGCTCCAACAGTAGGGAAATAAACTCCCCAAGAGTATCTATCAAGTGAGCCAAATTTAAGCGACAGGTCACAAAAACAACACAAGAAACATTTATTTCAAGAAGAAACCCACAGACATAAAGCCAGTGACTCACTGTTAAAATCTTGATAATTGACACACCACCATTTCCTTTTATCCTAACATCAATTAACTAATAAAATAATTAATAGATAATAAAGAAGAAAAATGTAAGGACATTTGATTAGTCATTGATAGGATACGATGTCAAAAAAGTACAGCTAACATCAGTGATTAAACAAGTTACGAGTCAAATGAATTAAAATTATAAAACAAAACTACAATCAATTGAATAAGTGACATGGTACGGAAATAAAATTATCCCTCTTGTGTATGCAGAGAGAGAGGGGGGATGGGGGTGGGGGGGATAAAAGGGTACCAACAAATAAACAAAATTACTTTCTCAAACTACAGAGCACAAAGGAGCACCAAAGGGTAAGAAAATTTCTCTTGAACTTTGAATATTAAAGCTATATACACCCTTCTAACTGAATTGGCGATGAAGTAATTTGTTATTTGAATGAGCAATGTAGTAATCTTGTTATGAGAAATACTCCGCTTATATTGTGTAAATATCACAGCACAGAAAATGGCCTCGTATGCCAATGTCATAAGCATAACAGAACTAGATCTCTGGATGATTGTTATTTCAAGTTACAAGTTTGAGCCACAATGGATGACAACATATATATAAGCCAAACACAGTTTTAGCTCAAGCAAGCTCAACACATCACTAATGAGTGTTAGTTTATTCACAAAACAAGGGATAAAATTATTAGTGTTAGTTTATCAATAATGAGGCTAAGTGGGCATGAATTTTTAGTGTTTGTGCAGTATTTGTGTTTTTAAATAGTTAATTAGGCAGTTATTTGGGTAGTTATGGATCTGAATTATTATTTTTGTCTTTATGCAGTTATAGAATGGTGTGACAGTTGGTGGTTTATGCTTTTTGTATGGTGCTTGGAGGTGGTCATTAAGTAGTTTCACTAATTGCTGAATTCAGGAGGAGACTCCTTGTTAGGGAAATCACTGTGCTGTGATTGTTTCCAGTAATAAATACATCAGTGTGCTTACTCTTGAGATTAACATGAACAAACCAAAAGCCCCAAAAAGATGCAGTTGGAGTCAAGCTCTTCTCAGCTCAATGCAACTTCCAAGTAGTTAAGTGTATGTGTTTAATTTCTTTAACTTATCCAATTAGAGGAAATGCATGGCAAATATATATATATATATATATATATATATATAGCATAATGATTGTTTCCACTGACTAGTACCTTAAAACCAAGAATCACACAAACAGAATAAAAATGGTGATACGAAATAAATTTCTAACAGATTACCGTAGCTCATAATGATATTTGACCATATAGCATATCAAACATCTATCCTATCAACTTAAAGAGACTAAGAAACAAGAAAATGTATTTAATTTGGAAAGTGTCAGGAAACATCAAGACTGTAATACATATTATGCTAATTTCCAAAAGAATCTTAAGTTGAAACAACCATGAATTTTTACATTCATATTCTAAAACGATACGCACCTCCCAAGTTTGCTGGATTTGCAATAAATTTTAAACAGATAGCCTTAAGCTGTGGACAGTGGTGTTGCTCTGCCAGCGCAAGTGTCGTGGCCACATTGTCAGTATTGATTTCTTCACACAATTTTGATTCACAAAGCAGTTTGAGCCGATCAAGATTATAGAGATCAGCAGCAGCCAAGAGATGCTGCACCATGACAGTGTATGAGCACAAGGGCATTGAGTCCATAACCTCATATATGCCAGGAAGTTTGTCAGAGTAAATGAATAGAAGCATTGCCTGGAGAAAACAGATGAAAGGATTTTCACTTAATCAATCTGCTTAACAAGATAATATGAAAGAATAATTACTTCGGTTAGAAATTGTCAGCAAGCATATAAGATGATGAATACTACAGCTGCAGGAACTAACAATATTTTAAAAAACCAACCACAATTCTCTTAAGTAATGGAATGGAATGATATTATAATTGACATAAGCAGCTCTCATTACTCAACAAAATACTCACACTTAGCCATTTTTTTTCACATACAACATTCTCCATACTAAATGGTTGCAATTTAAAAGACACAAGCGAAGTTGTTTATTAAACAACTTATTTTGTTCTACCACAAAAAACTATTTTGGCAAGACACACCTAGTTCCAACTGACTGCTGAAACAAAAGCAAACACAAATAGGTCAGACCCTGAAACTAAGAATTAAAAAATAATTAAAGTTTCACTGTTCATATATCACAAATGGAGTAGGAAGGCTATTTATCATGATGTAAGAATGAGCTCAATTATTTCAC
Organism: Pueraria montana var. lobata; assembly: GCA_026413185.1. Lineage (NCBI taxonomy): Eukaryota > Viridiplantae > Streptophyta > Magnoliopsida > Fabales > Fabaceae > Pueraria > Pueraria montana. Next base: position 59,774,900 of record CM048655.1, on the reverse strand, counting down.
TGTTCAGATATTACAAATGGGAGTTAATTGAAGTTGAAAGCTACCTTGAAGATAAAGGGTTCAATGTCCTCTACCACTACTTCCTCTAAGGTAGGATCCCCAACAAGTCCAAAAAACTGTGCTCTAAACACAGGAGATCGGGCTGCAAGTATCAACTTATGAGCTTTGAAGCTTTCACTTTTGACTTTGAAAACTATGTCACAACCAACCTCAGATTCCAACAGGTCCTTAAAATCTCGGCCCATGTCTGACTGTGGCACAATAACACCCTGTTTAGATCCCTCAAAACGAGTTTTAACGACACCAACAGTGCAATGCATTACAAGGCAATCATCTTTTAGATACTCAGAGGTTTCCAGTAGTGTTCTTCTGAAGAAGCGTTTGTAACCCCTGAAATGAGCAAAGAAACGTTAATTGCAGGAAACACCCAAGACCGGAGACAACCACATTCTGTCCACCATCCCAAAAAAATAAGTCAAACATAGATAAATAAAATTACAATAACTAGTTTTAAATGCATTGCCCCTTTCTAACATTATTCTCACAAAACATCACTTTGTATAGATAACACACAATTCAAACCCCTAAACCCCAAATAAGCCATTAATCCAAATTTACAATCATGTTGTTGACAATAACAAAACAAAAGGCAAAGAATGATGAAAAAATTCAAGGTACCACAAGCTGCCATTATACTTCAAACATGTAAGGTCATTCTTAAGAAAGTGATCGAAATGTTAATAACAAGAACCACCCAGACCAGAGATAACAACCTTCTGCCCAACCCCGCCCCCAAAAAAAAGCAAAATATGTATAACCAAAATTGTAAAAACTATATTCAGGGGTAAATAAGCAACTAAGTCCCTGGAATTAATCTAGTCATGGATTTTGTTCATGTGAAAATCAGTCTTACTCTGCTTCAATTTACTACTTTTTAGGAATTAAAGTGAAACGAAAAAAAAAATGAGTCACACAATTCAAGCTCAAAAAATTCAGGAACACACGTAAACAACTTAAGAGACTAAGTTGCCCTGTCTCAGGATTTGACTCCTTCGAAGTGAGCAGTGCACTTTAGATGATAAAGAGCATTTATAACCATTGATTAAAAATTCAATAGTTGAAAATTGAAATTACAATTAAACCATGGTTCTAAATTGCGGCCCACAACTGCAATTGCAGCTGCAATATTGCTGTTGCAGAGCTGCTGCTATCGCAGCAGCCCGCAATTGCGGTTTGAATTTCAATCACACAAAATGTTGTAATGCAGCCACAAAAGAAGCGCAATAGAGCCACAACGGAACTTTAAAAAATGACAAAGATTCAGATTTCAATCTTCTATTCTAACTTCTAAGTGTCAGTGGTCAAATGGGTGTGGCCATATAGGATGTTGGGGGATACCAAATCTTAAAATGAATGAAAAGTTGTACTACCTTTTAAATAAAAGATATACCAATAATTAAAATAATTATAAAAAAAAATTTATATTCGATGCAAATATATAATAATTTCACGCCATAATGGCCGCAACCGCAATCACAATTTAGAACCATGAATTAATTAAATATAATACATGCACAAATATAACTAACAAATTATGAAGTTATTAAACTCTGATCATCAGTTGATATGCCAACATCACTCAATTCAAAACCCTAAACCCCAAAATTTGTCTATATCACCATTCCCCACAGCCAACCCATTCATTATTCCAAATTCAGAATTGAGGGAATCGATGGTACCAACCACATGCTGCCTCTATACTTCAAGGTATAAGGTCCACTCTCGAGGGGGCGATCGAAATGGCTATGGACTTTATCATTCCCCTTCTCACTCTGATCCACCAGCGTCAACTTGAACAGAGCCCTAACATCGGTTCCGTCGCTAGCGAGCGCAATAAAAACCGAAACGTACATGGAATTGTCCTCAGGGTTCTTCCCATCGGGGTAGAAGTAAATAGCCCAATCGTAACCACCAACGCTGAACGTGTCGCTCATGATGTACTTTCCCGCACCCATCCCTTTGGCCAAAGAGTAGCCCTTGATCGTGAATTGGTGCGAGCCGTTCACGGTTTCGCTGATCGAACGGGAGCACGAAGAACCCTCCGAGAAGGGCTTGAAATCCGCCATCCGCTCCTCCTCCAATTCCGCCATCGCAGCAAACCCTAGCGACGGTGGTGGTGGCGCATCGATGAATGGGGCGAAACCCTAATTCCCCGAATTGGGGGTGAGAAGAAATGGAATTGGGTGCAGTGAGGGCGGAATTAGAGAACCAGAGAGAGGAGAGGAAGGGAGAGACGAGTTACGTTACGAATACGAAACTTTTGTTGTGTTGCGGTTTGAGGTTTTAGAAAAGAAAGAAGAAAGGAAGGAGTTAATTGGGGTTAGAGAGAAGGAGGCAACATAATCACATAACACAACGAAACGAAACCCCGCTGTCGTATTTATAGGATTCTACTACTGCCAGACACCGGTAACACCTTGTAACACGCAACCTCACTTTCCTTTTCACACCCCCACTGTGATTGACTTGCCTTGCCTTCGTGTTTAAAAACGAGTAAATAGTCAAATTGAGGAGTAGAAGGAACACACTATTTTTTTTTTTCCTTTTATATTAAGGATATCTTCCTATTAATAACACTAGATACTAATTTCTATTTCTTTCGAGACGCACAAATTATCGAAATATATTTTACCACTTTCAACAAAATATTTTTCTTTCATATGGTCAAGAATTAAATTTCTGATAACATGTTTAAAGAACTTTGTTATCTATCAAGTATTGAACTTTGTTGGTGTAGGAACACACAAAATAATAACTAGAATTCTTTTTCTAATCCTCTGTAGGCTTAACCATAGCTCAACAATTGCTACCCAATAACCCAATTATGTTGGTACAAACTCTTTAGTAACATTAATCCACCTGATTAAATTTTAAAGTATCTTTAGCTTCTTCGAAAGAAATTGACTCTAACTTTTGCTATTTTTACTCTCAAATAATGGATACAATGTATTACATAGAGCCTAAAGAATAGAACTAGAGTGTTTTCATAAGAAGGTATTATCGCAGAAGCCAAAAGCCTCACTTTAGAATAACATATTTTTTTGTAATTTCATCCCTATACTTATTGTTTCCCTTTATTTCACCAATTCCATTCAAATAATGGCCTTTATATAAAGTGTTTTTTTTTTCTTTCTTCAAACTAGTAGTTCATAACTATTTGGGTTAATTATGTTTTTAGTCCCTAAACTTTTTCAAAATTCGATTTTTAGTCCCTAAATTTTAATTTGACTGGTCAAGGTCCCTAAACTTTTTAAAAATTCAGTTTTTAGTCCCTGAATTAATGAGATTTCAGGGGCTAAAAATCAAATTTTTAAAAAGTTTAAGAACCTTGACCGGTCAAACTAAAATTTAGGGACTAAAAAATGAATTTTAAAAAAGTTTAGGAACTAAAAACCAAATTTTAAAAAAGTTTAAAGATTAAAAACTTAGTTAATCCTAATTATTTTAAACCTAGTCAAAAGTTATTTAGAAGTTGTATGATATGTCACTTTCATTACAATTGCGATTAACTATTATTTTGTTTGTTTCAACTGGTTGTAAAATAATTAAATGAGATAATCATTTCTTTTAATTGGAAATATTCTTTTTGAATTTGGAAGTTGTTTTGAGTTGAATTTTTTTAGTGAAATATTCTTTGACAACTTTTGGAATCTGTCAGGATTATAGCTTATGAAAAAATAAACATATGCAAAATTTTTGACACTATAAAAATTTTAGGCTAGACCAAGCATTTAAATTTTAGGCTTGAAAATAATTGGATCAATTTGGCTTTGCCTAATGAGTCTAATCAAGCCTATGAGAAGGTCTGAAAACTATACTTTATATTTTTTTCATTTTTTTAATATATATATTCAGACGAAAAAAAAGTCAATGTAGTCAAACCAACAAATTTGTACCCAATAAAAAATTTAAATTAGTCTAACTCAACTCACTTTTCACACCTTGGTACGTTGAACTGGTTAGACAAACCATTTTAACCCCTTATTTCTCAACATATATAACATTAGTAATCATTTTATCAATTATTGTTCGGTGGAGGTTAGAGTGGGAGACCTATCATGTCTCCCTCCGTGGGAAACAACTTTAGCACCGTTCGACTTACTTGATTTTAAATTAGTGGTCTAGATTTTATTTCATCTTTTTTTTCCTTCTTTTTTCCCCAATGTAGCCTTACCATCCCTATCCAAGCAACAACTCCTCTAAGCTAGAAACACCGTTGCAGACCACCGTATGCTGCCGCCAAAAGTGATTTTCGGCAACCATTCCCTTTCTCTCTCCTCCCATTTTCTTTTCTCTTATTCTCTAGATTTGTAGATTCCACGATCCAAACCCAAGTTCCAAAAACCTAACAACCTATACACCTACACACCAAAACAGATCAACAAAACTCAGTCGCAACAACTAGCGAACCATCGCACAGTGATTGGGAGGAGTAAATCATTTTAGGAATGAGATGTGCTTACACATGCACAACTTGCAAATCCACTACCACGCTTCTCCATCGTGCATTTTAGGGATGAAATGCACAACAATGTTGTTAATGCGCTTGTTGTGAGGTTTTGTGTTCACATGATTGGTTGACAACGTTGTTAAGATTTGGTAGCACGAGGTGCAGGGGAAGGGGATGAAGCATTTCTTCTCACAAACGCCGTTAAAGCAAGAATACACAGTGACAGGCTGACAATGTTAGTTATTAACAAGGAATGGACATTTTTGTACACTAGGTCTTCCGACGGGTTGGTAAAATTTTGGATGAGGAAGACAAACTTGGAGCATAAGGGATTTTGACTGCTCAACAACGACTAGTGAAAGAGAACATATAGAGAAAAAGAGAAAGAAAGGAGATAGAAAAATAAATAGGAAAAAAAATCTAAATCATTAATTTAAAAGTGAATAAATAAATGGCTTAATTACCGATTTGGTCCTCAAGTTTTTAAAAATGTGTCAATTTGGTCCCAAAGTTTTTAAAAATGTGTCAATTTGATTTCTAAATTTTTAAAAATGTGTCAATTTGGTCTCTACCGTCAGATTTCATTAATTTGACTGACGAAGATATGTGACATGACACTGATGTGACTTTATTTAATGGGGACCAAATTGACATATTTTTTAAAACTTGGGGAGCAAATTGACTTTTTAAAAATTTGGAGACCAAATTGACACATTTTTAAAAACTTGTAACCAAATTGATGTTTTTTAAAATATGAAGACCAAATTGACATTAATAAATAGATTTGAGGACCAAATTAGTAATTAAGCCTAAATAAATCTATCAATATAAAAGTTGTTTCTTATGATAGGAAACATCAGAATATCTCCCACCTTAACATCCACCCTACTATTTATGTTAACTCATGTCACATAAATTGTTTACCATTCATTATTAAATCAGAAAGAGAAATGATACATCCTCCGATTAAATTAGCCGGAAGAGTAGTCGACTCAATTAAAAGTGACACCTGTCAACTCAATTAATTATAAAATATTAGTTTATTCTAAAAAATTTATTTTTTCCAAATGTATCCTTTCCACTCACCCATGTATCCTTGGCTTACACTCACTCGTGAACCAAAAGACATTGTTCACTCTTTTTCTTTTCTTTTCCTTTTCTAACACACAAAATAGCTACTGTGATAAAAATCTAAGAAACAAGTTGTTTAAAGTAGGGACGTTCGCGGATTGGATTGGATCGATTTTGAAGGAAAAAATCATCTGATCCAATCACTTCGATTTTCCTAATTCATCATCTAATTGGTTTTCTTCAAGATTTTAATCCGATTCAATCCAATTTTAATCGATTTGGATTGGATCGATTTTTGATTTTAATCTTAATTTTATTTTTTTAAGAAAATATTAAATAAATGGTAAGATATATAATACATATAATAAAAAATAATTCAAAATATCAAATATTTCATTTATACGTCATTATATAACTATATCAAAAATAATTTTTATACAACTTGATAATTATATTTTTGCATCTTAACTCAAATAGTTAATAAAAAATTATCTTTAATTAAATATTTTTATAAATAGGTATAAATTATGTGATAATTTTACAAATATATAAGAAATAAAAATATAAACATGAGTAATATTATCAATTTATGAATAAAAATATATACATATATAAAAGTTCGGTTTGAATTGGATTGGATCGGTTTTGAAAATCAAATCCAAAATCCGATCTAATCCAATAAAAAATTTCGATTTTTCAAATTTTTGATCCGTTTGATTTTTAGTTTATTCGATTTTCGGTTTTTTGGATCGATTTTTTCGATTTTTATTGGATTTGATCGGTTTATGAACATTCCTAGTTTAAAGACTCAAGTAAGACCAAAGTCCAAAGAGCAATTGACACAAGAACTGCAAAATCAAAGTTGAAGACCATATAATTAAAAACGATCCATCAAGATCTTATCAGCAAAACAAATTTTATTAGTGGGCAAAATACAAGCAGGAAGCAATCTATTTCAGATAGAAAAAAATCCATCTTCTGCCAAAATGCTACCCCTTTCTCAAATCATTTTTTTTTTTTTTTGGTGAATCCTTTCTCAAATCATTTAACAATGTAAGCATTTAATGGAATCAATAATAAACCAGGGACTAGATGAGCAAACATTATTACCAAAATCCCTTGGTACTTTGTACTGCTATCATCGTCCCCATTTTCGATTCGAAAAAAAAAAAATCATCCCCATTTTCGCTCCGCCGTTTTCGCGAGATCTAAAGCAACGCGATAGAACTGGGTTGTTGATGTTTTGCTATGGCTCCCTCATTCTGGTGGCAGCGTTTACCAAAATCTGGAAACTCAAACGGCGCCTTCGTGTTCAGCAATATCCCCACCATGGACAACCCATCACATAGCTCTCTCGGCAACAACCCATACGAGACTGTGCAAGTGAATTTTTATGGATGAAATTCGTAGGTCAGAACAAAACCCAAATACATTTCTCATTTCTCCATGAGAGAGGGTCTTGAACACTGAATATACAGAGTCTTCTGAGTGGTAACTCACTACCTATTACTGCGCGTGGTCTTTACGGGACAAGGGTAAGTTTGGAAAGGAGGAAAAAATTTAAAAGGTTGATTTCAATGAATATTTTACTTTGACAAGTGCCAACTTTACATGGTTCGACTACTTTTTCGGAAAAATTTAGTCGGAAGAAGTAGCATTTCTCAATCAGAAATACTGTTTACTGTGTTGTTGCTCCCACAAAAAAAAAGTCTGTACATAATAAAAATAAAAATAAAAATAAAAAAAGTCTGTAATTAGCTGCAGTACGCGCGCACACACACACACACCCCGTCAGTCACTGCAGTTATTGTTCATCTAAGAAGTGGCAATTAAGTGAAGCACTGCATAGAAAGGAGACATTTTGACTCGCACCCTTTATTCTTGGATCCATGAATTGAATCACGAAATTCCCAATGACCGGCGATTTTCTCCGGACACCCCTCACACTCAAGATCGCTGCATTCTTCTTCATTGCCGTCACTTTCTTCTACTTCGGCAAGCACTGGTCCGATGGCTACCAGCAGCTCGTATTCTTCACCCAAGGATCCGACCCGGATCAGAACTCCAACCAGGCCGTGTTCACGTCCCCGAATTACGCCAAGTCCTTCAACATCTCCGCCCTAATCGACCAGAACAACACGCAACCGGCGCCGGAAAATGCCCCCCCGCCGCCGCCGCAGCCGGAGGGGTCAATCGAGAAACTGGGGGTCGTGAACGAGAATGGCGCGATGTCCGATGAGTTCGAGGTGGGGGATTTCGATCCGGGAATGGTGGATCAGTGGGTGAACGAGACTCAGGTTGATGAGAGCGAGGGTTCTTCTTCTTCTTCTGATGTTGGATTTGGGATCAAGAAGTTCGGGTTGTGCCCGCGCGAGATGAGCGAGTATATACCGTGTTTGGATAACGAGGACGCGATTCGGAAGCTGCCTTCCACGGAGAAAGGGGAGAGGTTCGAGCGGCATTGCCCTGAGCAAGGTCAAGGGTTGAATTGCTTGGTTCCTGCACCCAAAGGGTACCGTACCCCTATTCCATGGCCCAGAAGCCGAGATGAGGTAAAAAATGTTGCCTTTATTATTCTCTCTTCCATTTAAGCTAAATGGGTATTTCTGGTTTTAAGTTGGAGGATTTTGAATTAGCTTTTGGTTTTTGAACAAAACTTAGATGCAGTTCTATAGGTGATTTTAGTGGTGTTCTCTGATGAGAATTAGTAGAGTTTTGCCTCACCAATTCACATCTATTAAATGTGAATGAACATTACCGAGGTGAAACTCTAATTTTAATTGGAGAATAGTACCAAAAGCTCCCATACAACTCCACTTTTCCTTTTTTTTTTTTAAAGGTTTTCATAAGTACACTTTATTTTTTTTCTTGTTTTTGGTGTAGATATGGTACAATAATGTTCCTCATACACGTCTTGTTGAAGATAAAGGAGGCCAAAACTGGATTTCCAGAGACAAGGATAAGTTTAAATTCCCCGGTGGTGGTACACAGTTTATACATGGGGCAAATGAATACTTGGACCATATTTCTAAGGTTGTTATGCTGTTTTTTTGTATACTTTGGTTTCACCTTTTTGTTGGGGAAGTGTAGGCGCATTTTATAGGAATCTGATGTTGGACATTTGCATTTGTAGATGATTCCTGATATTACATTTGGTAAGCATATAAGGGTTGTTCTTGATGTTGGCTGTGGCGTTGCTAGTTTTGGTGCGTACTTACTGTCACGCAATGTCGTCACTGTGTCTGTTGCTCCCAAGGATGTTCATGAGAATCAGATTCAGTTTGCTCTTGAGCGTGGCGTACCGGCAATGGCAGCGGCATTTGCTACTAGACGATTGTTATATCCAAGTCAAGCTTTTGACTTGGTACATTGTTCACGCTGTAGAATTAATTGGACTAGAGATGGTATGTGTTTTTCTCTCTTGTATGATGAGCAATAGTTCTTGGTAGTAATGAGGAGAAAAGTGATATGGAGAGGTCTATAATAGCTAATCAACCAATAGAAAGTAGAGAATCCATGTTGGAACAGCCACTTTTCTTGCTAGTGATATTTAAATGTCATTATTTGTGTTGTGATGCTTTAAACTGATTTACCTGTGATGAAGATGGGATACTGCTGCTTGAAGTTAATAGGATGCTAAGAGCAGGAGGGTACTTTGTCTGGGCTGCCCAGCCAGTTTATAAGCATGAAGAAGTTTTAGAAGAACAATGGGAAGGTATAGTTAAATTTTTTGAAGCTTTTTTAGCTATTGAGTTAGTGTATTTAAGGATAGCTCTATTTCGTACCTTTTTGTATTAATATTAGCATTGTATGAAATGCCGTACACACCAAATTGTTTCTTACAATGGTTTCCATCAGTGTCTCCAGATGACCACACAGAATTAACATGCAACCTGTTAATCATCAACCTTTGACTTTTAGACCTCAACGATTTGTTTGTTATTCAAAGCAAAAGTTTGATCGTTTCCACATTTCCTTCTAATGTTTCTTTATATTTCATTTGTCAATTTCTGTCTTATATGCTATGACTTAAAAATATGCTCAAGGAGAAGCATCTTAAACTGTTTTCATTCTTAAGTCACTTCTGCGATTTTCATTGAACAGTCAATAAGTTATTATTAGGGTTTGTCTAACTTGTTATTGCTAAGAATGCTGTCTAAGCCTATGATGAATGTAACATTTGATTTTGTTATCTCCAGAGATGCTTAATCTTACCACGCGACTCTGCTGGAATTTTTTGAAAAAAGATGGGTACATTGCAATATGGCAGAAACCTTCTGACAATAGTTGCTATCTAGACCGTGAGGCAGGAACTAAACCTCCTATGTGTGACCCAAGTGATGACCCAGACAATGTTTGGTATTGTGTCCAGGCCTTTCCTTATACATCGATGATTATACAGAAACAATATAAGATAAGAAGAAAAATGAAAAGAAAATTACATGGTGGTCTATACCAATGAAAAAGTGGTTATTTCACTGTAAATATTGTTTTCCATTTGTTAAATATTATATTATTTCATAATAAAATGTGGAATTCGGTAAAGACCAAGGAAGCAAAAGAATTGGCTGCACTACCCCCTGGTTATGTGTCTATTTTGGATTTCTATCTGCAATGTTGTAGAATGCTTTTTCTGGTTACACACTTAAAACCTATACTGCTTATAAAAAAGAAAACTATGAGCGAGTTGTATAAATAAATTTGGGTGAAGCCTCATGACAGCTTTTCATACTTCTTAGTGTTATGATTAAAATTTAATGACTCATTATTGGTGATTTTGTTAATTACTTGATTAATCTAGGTATGTTGATCTTAAAGCATGCATCTCTAAATTGCCTAAGAACGGATATGGGGCAAATGTTACTGAATGGCCTGCACGTTTGCAAACCCCCCCTGATAGGCTTCAAAGCATAAAGCTTGATGCTTTCACGTCCAGATCAGAGCTTTTTAGGGCAGAATCAAAATACTGGAATGAAATAATAGCAAGCTATGTTCGCGTTTTACACTGGAAAAAAATGAGATTAAGAAATGTTATGGACATGCGAGCAGGTTTTGGAGGGTATTGTTTTTGTCTTATTTACTTGTTATAAATTTGCATTTAGGAATTTTCCTATGAGAATCTTCAACATATTTGAGTGTTTTTGCAGATTTGCAGCAGCATTGATTGATCAGAATCTTGACAGCTGGGTTATGAATGTTGTTCCTGTTAGTGGTCCAAACACCTTGCCTGTTATATATGACCGCGGATTGATTGGAGTTGTGCATGACTGGTATTTCACTAAGCTTATTTAAGATATATTAAATACAAGTGTTCTCAATTTTGTGCTGTGGTTTCTTAATTCCACATGCTGAACAATTCCCCTTCGTCCTTCTAAATTACCGTCAACTTGTCAGCATGTAGTAACAATTTCATGATTTATAATATAGGTGTGAGGCATTTGACACCTACCCAAGAACCTATGATTTACTGCATGCAGCAAACCTACTTTCTGTCGAGAAAAAAAGGTACTCTTTTCTCCACTTATCAGCACTTTATCTCTTTCTTGCCAATATCGTATTTGTGCCAATAAAAATAAAAATGAGTATTGCATTGTGGTTTAGATACTCTCGAGCAAAGTCATTTGTTTTTGGATATCTAATCTATTATCCTTCTTAGCTTTATATACTACTTTGAATAACCATATATTATTGTTTCTAAATTTTAAGGCTGTCACTAAACAAGCATATGCACTACATCTCAATATTCATGCATAGTGAAACAACTCATATTTGCAATTTCATATTTCATCGTTCATTCACAGCATGTATTATTTTCAGAGAAGAAAATATTTTTATTTCTCTGATACATTTTAAATAATACAACCACTGATTTATCGACAGAATTAGTCCCCAAAGAGGAAATCAAATCTGCCGCACAATCAGAAAAAAAATAAGGAAGCAATAAATAGCCTATCACCTATGATCTGTTCATAATTCAGATTTTATTCAAATTTGATTTTGAACGGATTATTACAATATCAAATCAAGGCATTAATTAGGAAATAATTGAAACAAAAAATAAGGAAAAACTTGCAACTGTATTAATATGTCATTATTCATTTAGAGCATGTATTATGATTCTATCAGTTCAGCTTATTGCAAATAAGAAACATGTTGTTTGATGTCTATTCTTTTCTATCTCTTGCATTTCTCTCTATCAGATGCAATGTCTCATCCATTATGCTTGAGATGGATCGGATACTAAGACCCGGTGGACATGTATACATCCGCGATTCTCTTGATATCATGGATGAACTTCAAGAGATTGCCAAGGCAATAGGCTGGCACGTGATGTTGCGAGACACGGAGGAGGGGCCTCATGCAAGTTATAGGGTATTGGTTTGTGATAAGCACTTGCTACGCTCTTAAAGCCAAATGGGGTATATTGCATGATTTTTTCTATGACCTTGCAAGTGGAAGTCATCAAAAGAACATGGCAAAATCTGTCATTTTAGAAGTGTAGGAAGATGCAAGTGCAAGTACTACTAGGCATTTGAGAAGTGCAGGAAGATGCAAGTGCACTTCCTTACAAACGTGAGGAGGTAGTCAGCATTTATTCATCGATAGTACTATTCATGAGATCCCTAAAGCTGGATAGATCATGTGCATCATCTACCTATTTGTAAAATTCAATTTATTTGTATATTCCAAAGCTCTACGTGGCTTAAATATTTTTGTTGTTCCCGTGAATATAAGCACATTCAGTCTTGATCTTTATAAATTTTTTGGGTCAGTTTGTACCTCTCATTTCTTAGAAGCCCCTTTTGGATCCAAGCTAGCTGGGATACAAATCAACCAGAAAAATTATAGGAATCGAGACTGAAATACTTATATTTATAAAGACTAAAAGGATAAAATAATCTCTACGTCAAGTATATGCTATAATAAAGACGTAGAGATTAAGCAACGATGTTTACTCTAGTTATACGAATAAAATATAGTTAATTTGAAGGACCAGAGGTTGCTTAATCTAGATATCGGTGAGATTTTGATCTTTTAATATCTAAATAAGCGTCCCTGATGATAATGTAGTGACATTTATTCTGATGAGAATTTACATTAACCATAAGTTATGGTTACTTGGTTTTACTTGGGATTAAAATAGGAAAAGTATAACAATATCAAGATGTGGTTCAATTCGGTCTATAAAATAAAATTTGCAAACCCATTTACATCGAATGATTTTATTTTATTTTTTAAATTTTTTAGTGATTTTGGAATGGTTTAGATTCGATTTGAACACCCTTATTTATCACATCTACAAACTTTTTCAGTCTTTGACTCCTTGCAACCGAAGCAGTCAAGCACCAAGTCCCTTACCCATAAATCGCACTAGTCTTGTCATCACCAAACTAGTCAAACTATTACCACGTCTTCCACACCATGACAACCGTCATGCCACTTTTGGGTTGATACTCTCACTCTCACTTTCACCATTCTGGCGCGAAAACCTTTAGACACAATAATTACGAGATATTATTGATGTGAATGTGACATTTATAGAAGAAAGGATGATAGAAAATTAATTAAGGTTATTTGAACTTATGTAAAGAAGACTATTGGAAGCACTAAACACTTATAAAAAGAGTAGATTACATAGAGTTTACCTCCTTTTTGGTGAAACTACTGTAGCAAAGATTTGAAAGAAAAATTTTAAAAAATTAGTGTAGATCTCACACCTTCATTATATTATTTTAATTCAAATATTTATTTTCCATTTCATTCCATTCTTTTTCACTTTACCAAACTATGCCTTAGTCTTGGGAAAAAGAGTAGAGGAAATTCAAAAAATATATTTGGAGAAAAATATTGATTAAGACTTGAATTCAAAATCATTGATTAATTTGGAATAATCCATTCTAATTGACTCATGTTTGATGGTTCAAGGTTAAGGACTAAAATAACTATTTACTTTTTTTTTTCTCTTTAAATCTCAACTTTAGTTACTTCTAATATTTTTCATTATATTTTATATTGAGTTAGATTTCTTAATTTGAATATGTACAACACATAATCACAAATACCTTTACTGTCTTTTTAATCACAATCACCTTCAAAATCTTTTTAACTTCTCCGTTTTTTTTGTACAAATAGTTGCAATAAGATTTGGTTTCTCTTTATGTAATGAGAAGTTATTTGAAAATCTTATTATTATTACTATTATTGTCATTAAATATTATTAATTATCTCGTTGGTTTAAGAATGCAATAAGAAACGTGAGAGGTTACTACAAAGTTAAAAAGAAAACACAAAAAATAATGGGAGAAAAATAAAATAGATCCATTCTTTATATTTTCCAATGCTAGCAAAATATATCATAAATATAAAGAAGGAAGAATTTCATAAAAACATAAATTTTAAAATGATTTAAGAACAAAATTAAAAAGGTGAGAGATTACTACAAAATTGAAAAGAAAATACAAAAATGAGAGAAAAAAATTGAGAGTATACAGAACAGTAAAATAGACTCATTGTTAACTACTAAAAAAAAGACTTATTGTTTACTTTTTTAAGTGTTAAGAACAAAAAGAAAATGATTTCATGAATGCAATGTTATCATACTCAGACTGATCATTGACTCGATCGGGGTACTGGGTCGCTGGATCAGGGATTGATCCAGTGAGTCACTAGTTGACCCGCATGAATCGGTGCAAATAAAAAAAATTAAAAATATACAATATATATTATATTTAACATATAATAACACGTGTTAAATAGCTTAGCGGTAAGTTTTCTTTCTAGAGCCTAATATGTACTGTTTGTTTTCGATTTTCTATGAGACCAGTTTTTATATATTTTAGTTTGTCTTTAACTATTTCCTACTCTGCTCCGAGTTGCAACCGAGTTTCGCCGGTTAAACCTGATTTGAAATCGAGTTAGTGACATCACATCTGGTTCAAATGCATTTCCGATCTAATCAACAACTCGACCCGGTCATATGCTCGATTTTCGGTTCAACAGGCCAAACCGGATCAGATAACACTGCATGAATGACATAAAAGAATCCCAAAATGATTTATGTTTTTATGTTGACAAAACGAACAAATAAATTGAGTGATTGACCCAAGAACCATGCCATGTGAGTACGTCTCTAATGAAAATCACACTCTCCTCCGTTTCCTACCCTGCACTGCACTGCACTACTCTGCCAGCCATTTTAAAGCCCGGAAAAATAATGGACCCGTTACCCTTTTTCCCGCGTCCAAATCCAATGATTGAAAAAGGAGCTGTCATCCTCAAATAGGGATGGCAAAAAAATCCACGCCCGCGAATATCCGCGGATAAAATCCGTCACGGATAGAAGATGGATAGTATAAATGGATATCCGCGGGTAACGGGTACGAGTTTTTTATTTACCCGCTCATTAACGGGCGGGTACGGGTATCATACTATCCGTGCCCGCGGATACCCGCTACCCATAAAATTACTAAATTACCCTCATATATATATATATAATTTAAAATCACTAGTTTTTGCTCTTGAGACTAGTAAATATTATGTCTAGAGATTCAAAATCACATTATAAGATTCTTATTTCTTTGATTTTTTTTTAATTAAAGACATGTAATTTTCACATAAAAATTTAATTAACTACACATTTGATTCTTTATTTTTCTTGTAGTAAATAATATGATTTTATTTCCAAATTTTATTGCACATAAAGGATCTATTTCTTAGTATTTCTTCTAAAAAAATCACCTTTTTTTTAAAAAAAAAAAATATTTTTTTAATATGAAATATCCATGGGTATCCACGGATACCCACGGATATAAGAAAAATCCGCGGATTTTTATCAAACGGATATCCGGCGGGTAACGGGGTGGATTTTCTCCGGCGAGTCGGGTAGAGGGTAACTACTGTCCGTGCCCGACCCGACCCGTTGCCATCCCTATCCTCAAAGGCTCTTCCAATATATAAAAATGTTTAAAACATTAGTATTAATAAATTTAAAATATGTTTTATTTTTTTTTCTTTTTCCTAACATTTAAGATGATTTTATTCAACATATGTCTTCTCAATGTAAATTTGAATCGAAATTCATTACTTTATAGACTAATCTACTTTTCATATAAAAATTAAAAAAATTAAAGAAACAATCATCTACTTTTTTTTTTTTAATGCATCTACTTTTTTTTTTTAAAGTTATAAAAACGAGATATTATTTTTGAATAAATTTTTAAATTATTCATCGAAATTATATGAGTCCGGTGTTTTAATTTTTGAGATTTAAAAACCTATTCTTTTATTTCTCCACTTTAGAAAATGATATTTATTTTAGTCTTTTATTTTTTTTGAAAAAGTGTCAATAAAAATAAAGTAAAAATATTAAATAAAGAGTAAATAGTACATCCAGTTACAATATGAATTTTTTTATACTACCGATATATAAAATCAAACTCTTAAATAAATGACTTTTTTTTGTGAGTTTAGAGATCAATGAAATATTTTTATCTTGCAAAATAAAACGATTTAGAGATTGAAGGATTTATTCCGAAATTTACTCAGTTACTTTTCATTTCATTGAAGCAAAGATTCCCTTGGTTTTGTTTCTATTAAAATAATCATAATAATTTGCGACAATTTATTTAGTGGGACAAACAATTCACCCATTAAAAAGTTCATTGTCTTAAAAAAAAAAAAAGGTTCCATGTTTCAAAGTAGAAAACCCTCTTCGTAAGTTTGCTCAGTGGCACTGCTACTTCAACTCACTCCCAAGTTTCCTCCTTTCTCACATATGAACAATGCCAACGTAAGTTTCAGCAATCACCCTTCATTTATTTCCCCCTCAAATCCGAATGGTTTCTCTTGATGGTGCGTTTTTTATTCATCTTTGTCTCTTTCTACATTCCTCGCCGTTTTATTTCTATTTTTATTATCTGGGTATTCATTTATTGCTTTTTACTATTGCTGCTTTCTATTGGGTCATGGGTTTGGGTAGTATATGAATTGGACAAGGGAAATACATGAATGAATTTTGTGGAATTTCTGTTCATGCTTTTCTGCTTGGTGTGAATTTGAGTTAGATGGAGCTTCTGTGGCGTTGTGTTGGATAAGTTAGGCATGGTTACCGTGTTTGTCAATGATTAATTTTTCATGGATTAGCTAGTTGTGCTTGTTTCTGATGCTTGAGTTAGGGCACTAAACAAGGCCAAAACAACTTATGAATTTGAATTGTTTGTCTCTTGAACATCCTATTTTGGATACCTTCAAACACCAAAAGGTATCCAAAATAGGGTGTTCAAGAAGGCCAAAACAACTTATGAATTTGAATTGTTTCTCTTGAATATCCTATTTTGGATACCTTCTGGTGTTAGTATTGTACTATCGTGAGAGGAAACCAACAAGATTTGGTCTTGAATGAAATTTATGAGCTATCAATTAAGAAAAATGATTTTAATTTCTCATCAACCTAATCATCAGCCTTTATAAGTTGAAGGCCTAGTATGTTACCATGTTTACATTGTATGTAATTGTTATCACCTATGACGTCCGGATACTCTAAAAATGCAAAAGAATTAGTGTGCAACATGTATCCAATATTGATATCATTCGATACGTCGATACATATCCAAAAGGTATTAAATTAATTTATTTTTAAAATTACCCAATACGGCTCCATTTCAAATAGATACATACAATGGCTGCAATGAGATTAGAACTAAGACCTCATGCAAATTATCCAAACTCCCTACCATTGGGCCGACCCTAGTGAACTATTGTTAAGTTTCTTTTACCTTTACCCTACTAGTCTTTTATATAGTGTAATTTATTCCAAATTGCGCCACAAAAAGGAGCCGCTGTCACTGCTAGCACTAGGGCTTGCAAATGATGAGCCCGATACGAAGTGCATCTTCCTTTAAATTCTCTTTTCCTCTCTAACCATCCACCATAGCCGCCCACAAACCACTGCGCCTTGCCTCCAAATCTCTGAACAATCTCCAACGAGCAGCCATCTGCAGTCGCTAGAGTTGCTGGAGGTTCTAGCTCCTTTTTTGGTTCTCAGGCCAGTGTTCTCCAAGTTGCTATTGGTAACTCTGCTAGTTTTGTGTCTTTCAAGTTGTGCAAAGTTGGTTCTTGTTAATGTATCTTGGCCGTATCCTATCTTGATTTTTTAAAAAAAATTCCATATCCCCGTATCTGTATTGTATTATGTATCTGGACTTATTAGGTCATCACTTTACATATACTTGAGCTAGGACTCGTATCTATGTTTAATTAGCTGAGTGGGATAGATCTGCATAATGCAATCTCTAACTTTATGAACAATTATATCAGGTCAGGGATATTGCTCCAAGGCTTTCAATATGCTCGTAGATTGTGATCCTCTTGCCTTCATCTTTTCCATTTATTGTTGCAAACCATAATTGCAGCTGTCTCATTGATACATTGACTGCTACTCAGAGTTATTCAGGGGCAAAAATGAGTACACATAGTATGTTGGATATTGTGGTAAAAGATATACTTCGGGTGGTCACACCATTACAAGAAGATTGGGAGATACGATTTGCAATTATTAATGATTTACGAAGCATTGTTGAATCTGTGGAAAGCCTGAGAGGTGAACTTTCTAGAAGTTTTGTTTCTGCTCTCTACCCCCTCCCCCTTTTATCACTAGTGTTGATAAGGATTCTCCTTTATTTAATTACAATTTCTATGCATGAACATATTTGCTGGCTTGAAGTGGATATCACTTAACCTAATGTTGCTTGTTGTAGACCATCTAAAGGCATGATTTCTGTATATGGCGAAGGAAGATCCAAGAAGGGGCTAATTGCATTCTTCTAATTGTTTTTATTAGCATTAGTTTTTCCTATACATATATAATTGAATAGTTCTTTTTATGCTTATGATTGAAGAATATACGAGAATCATTAATTACTTTACTGTATCTCACTGCTATGAACCAGCATTTAATTTTTGTTGTTTACCTTGAGTACCACAGATGTAGAAACAGATGGATTCAAGTGACTTACCATGAAGTTTTCCGCACTATAGATATAAGCAAATTTTAATTCATTAGTTATGAAATTTAAGTATTTAAAGTTGTACTTCACTTTTGGAACAGGAGCAACTGTTGAGCCATTTGGGTCATTTGTATCTAATCTCTTCACACGATGGGGTGACTTGGATATTTCAATTGAGCTATCAAATGGTTTGCATATTTCATCTGCTGGGAAAAAACAAAAACAAACTTTATTGAGGGATGTTTTAAATGCTTTGAGCATGAGAGGTAAAATTCTTACACTTGAAGCTTCTGTCACTTGGAAGTTAGTATAAAATCTGTGTATTTGTTAACCATGTAGCAGATTCATTTTTCTTCCAATTTGACAATTTTTTTCTCTTTATCTTCACACAGTTCAAGCAATAGGATGTAAAGCTTAGTCATTTTTCCCCCCATTGAAGTGAAGTGCAATTAGGTGTAACAAATATCCATGCAAGAAATTGTAGTGAGGGGCAAACCACTTTATATTTATCATATGATTATTAATGTGTACTCTCCTAAATTAACTAATACAACTAGGATAAGTACCAACTGGGTTTGTGTAAATATATTATTTGGTTATTTTATAGAGCACTTATTAGTGGCTTGTACAGGGTACAAATGTTATTTTATATGTCACTTGAAATTGTTATTTGCATGTAACTTTACAAATAAAATTGAAATTGGTAGGATGATGTAGTTACATGACTACTGTTGAAGATTAGGATATGGGGAGATGACTTCCCTTAAAAAATTTGACTGGATTGATGTCACAGATATGTCTTTTCTATTGACTTGCTTTAAATCTGGACAAAAATTACGCTTCAGTGACTGGAGAAAAACAGGGTGAATGATCTTATATAGTTGAGTTGTTCTATAATTTAATATCCATTTTAAATTTAAGACTGAGTCATGCTAGACAGCATGATAATTTCATATATGCTATAAAATCATGTAATTACTTGTTGAACCAATCAATCCAATAATGATTTTTAATTTTTTATCACTCCATGTCAATTTTGGTACTGATTGTCAGAGGTTTATTTTATTTGACTAAATTTTTCCTTCAGATTTTAGAGTTCCATTAGCAGTGGTTATTAAGCTTTTCATAGCTTTCTTTGTACTTTTTAAATTTAAGAAAATTGTGAGTTTCTTTAGTATGTCCTAATACATTCTGTAATAACATTAATTTGCAGGTGGAGGGAGCAACTTGCAGTTCATCTCCAATGCACGAGTTCCCATTTTAAAATTTAAAAGCAACCGGCAGGGTGTATCTTGTGACATTTCAATTAATAACCTGCCGGGCCAAATGAAATCCAAGATTTTGCTTTGGATCAACAAGATAGATGGCCGTTTTCGTCCTATGGTTTTACTGGTACATTCTTGAGTCTAAAGAAAGGTTGCTGTGCTTGGAATTGCTTCTGTTTGATTCATTCTTTCTGGTTTGTGTAGGTCAAGGAGTGGGCCAAAGCACATAAAATCAATAACTCGAAGGCTGGAACTTTTAACTCCTATTCGCTAAGTTTGCTTGTGATATTTTATTTTCAGGTATTTCTCCTTTTTCATAATTCTTTTGTGGTGTTATTTTTTTCCTCCTTTTTTTGGGGGTGGGATGGGGGGGATGCTGCAACCAATTCTAGGAAATATTTTATTGATTCCGCTTATATGTCATCTCATCTATGTTATTTATTTTGGATTGGGTTTTTGCTGGAATATCATCGCATTGTGTTCTTTTTCATCTTTCTACATGAACTATAACTTCAACCATTTAATGGTGCCTTTGGTATCCTTGTCTTGAAAAAATTACTAGGTGTTCATTTCAGTTTGAAGATTTGACATTAGCCAATGCTTGTTTGGTTTGAGAAAATGTTTCATGTTTTCGTTTCCTGCTTTCTTAAAGATTTCTATAGGAAATGATACTTTTTTTTTTCCATGTAATTTCTTATACAAATATTTGAAAAGAGGAAACACAGTGAAAGTAAGGCGACAATTTTATAATTATATTTTAAAACATTAAATAGAAACAAAAACTGTTCTCTCAAAACAAACAGGCCCTAAAATAGTGGGCGCCTCTAGCCCTCCACTATAATATGCTTTAACTTTTAACTGTTAGTAGTCTTCTCTCCAAAAATAATAGACGGATCTTCGTCCTCTGATGCATCCAACGTTTCCCTTCTTTTTTTTCAGACATGTATTCCTGCAATTTTACCACCGCTTAAAGATATATACCCTGGCAACATGGTTGATGATCTTAGAGGTACATTTCGTCTTTCATTTTGAGTGTAAAATGTCATTATTCTAGCATTTGAGATATTGAGGTGAGCTTTGTAGAAGCTGAACCTGTTCATAGAAAGCTAAAATATTCGCTCTTTTTTATGTTCAGGTTGAGTGCATGCTTCAATGTTAAGAATTCTGTAAATGCCTATAACTTATTTCAATGCCAAGACTTCAAACATATTCACCATGCTATTTCTTTTACTCCCCGCATTACTTTACACTTTCCTTGTGTAGTTTTCTTTTTTACACGTATTTGAAGAATTAATCCTCTTTTTGAAAGGCATGATCAATATCGTAGTTTGATGGGATTGATTTTAGTTTCAGAGGCCTTTGGATAATATTTGCTAAAAGGATAGTGGGCAGTAGGTTTGGGGTTGACAAACGATCAACTCTGATGACATATTGGTGGGCTGCTGGCTCATGTATA
Source organism: Pueraria montana var. lobata (assembly GCA_026413185.1). Lineage (NCBI taxonomy): Eukaryota > Viridiplantae > Streptophyta > Magnoliopsida > Fabales > Fabaceae > Pueraria > Pueraria montana. Next base: position 59,753,594 of record CM048655.1, on the reverse strand, counting down.
GTGCTGTTTATTACTTTTTGTTCTGTCTCTCCTTTTAATCTTTTAGGGCTTCAAAGAATGGGGTGGGGACCCTTTGACTATCCTTTCCCCTTTACTCTCCCTCAAGGTAATGCTACTTGGTCTAAATACAGCTTGAGGGATACGTACAAAAAACTTGTTCAACATGATTTCCAGGCATTGCCAGGTGGCAAATTTTTCTTTGAATTTATGAGTTTGGAATGTTCAAAATGCTTGATGTGTCTCTTAAAATAGTGCCAGAATTAGAATTGTCAATCACTTGTGTTGTATATATTAGAATTAGAATTGTCAATTTACTTGTATATATTAGAATTAGTATTGTCAATTTACTTGTATACAGGAGTTTGTAACCTTTATCTTGATGTAATTTATGCAGGTATTAGAGCTGATGCAGAGAATCTTATTGCAGAAACATGTGATGCTAACATAAACCGGTTCATATCAAACAGGGCAAGGTCAATTAACAGAAAATCTGTGGCTGAACTTTTTGTTGAATTCGTAGGAAAGGTAAATCATTATTTTGTTGATTATACTTTCAATTGGTATTGGTAAAAGATGTTTGTATGCTGTGTTTAATATCAGGTATTTTTCTGTGCACTTGATCATACAGTTCATAGCTGACAATTTTTAAAACCATGTCCTTTTTCCCCTGGGTAATACCAGTGAGAATGTCGTAGTGATGGATATCATGTATTTTTAATGAAAAGATAACATTTTAGATGTATCTGTTGTAGAGGCTCTCTGGCAATGGATTTCGTCAATCTATAGTACGGCCCTCTAGGCATTATTTACATAAAATAATGATTACAGCATGTTGTATGTTCCTGCAGTTTGCTAAGATGGATTCATTGGCCCCGAAGATGGGAATTTGCCCCTATACTGGACAATGGGAAGAGATAGAGAACAATACGATTTGGTTACCCAAGACTTACGCAATATTTGTAATACCCTTCTTATGTTCTTCTCTACTTTTTAGTGACCTTATGGTTTTGTTTTGGGGATAGGCTATGTTTGGTTATTGCCAGAACAATGCTTGATTCCAATGCTGTAGTGGCAAATGCTAGATTCTATCATACATATTTTCTCTTGCTCTGCTAATGATATTTGTATTTGACTTTTGATTGGTTAGGTTGAGGATCCTTTTGAGCAGCCACAAAATACTGCAAGATCCGTCAGTGCAGGACAACTGAAGAAGATAGCCGAGGCATTTTCAAGGACGCACAACTTACTTACCTCAACAAATCAGAATCAAATTTCACTTTTGAGCAACATAGCACCACTACATGTAATAAGATGTATCACAAGGCCTCCTCCTATCAGAGATTACGGTGGTTACTTCCACCCAACTCAGCCTCATGTGCAGAGGGGTGGAGGTTACTTTCACCCAACTCAGCCACAAGCGTTCCACCCAACTCAACCACGAGTGCAGAGGGCCATACGCTCGCGACAGCAGTCACAACGTCATTTTCAAAATGCCAGTCAAGGAACAAGCTCCAACAGTTCATCTTCAAATGGACATATACATGAGCGTAAAGGAACAAGCTCCAACAGTTCATCTTCAAAAGGACATACACCGGTGTATAGAGGCCAACAGATATGGAGGCCAAAGAGTTAAAGGGGATCTCTATTACTCTGAAAATGTCATGGTTTTAGCTGTGAACAGGTTTTGACTATTGCCTTTCAGTTTACTTGTTAATACAAGTGATTGGAAGAATGGGACTTTGATTTTTTTGTGCCCTTGTGGATCAAAAAGTGATTAACCGTGTAGATATTACATGAGGTTTTGGTGGGCATTATATTGACGTTTTTACAACTCTTATGTACTTGTGGTAAATATTCGGAGCATGCAGGAGTTTGCAGAGTGTAACTTTGCATATGAACCATAAATTGTTTTGCTTGTTTACCAAGTCGCATTATAGTAGTATTGATAACCAACCAAGATTAAGCAAGGGAAATAGAGACTCGGAAATGTCGTAACACACTTTTCATACATTTTTTATTGGGTGAAATAATGGGAGCTTCACTTAATAATCTGGGCACACTTAGTGATAGTGTTGTAAGGTATGTGTCAAGTGTTTTTAGCAATGGGATATTAAATATACTAGTCTATTTTTCACTTGACAAGAAATTGCGATTTCTTTTGGATGACACTTGACAAGAAATTACGATTAAAAACAGGCTGTTGCTATATCCACTCCTCCTTTTCCTTTTTTTTTCTCAAATTACTCTACTAAAATACACTTCCTCCATCTCCTTTTCCCTCTCACGAATATAACTCTCTTCCAGAAAAAGAAAACACACTCCTCCTCAATGTCTTTGCACATATAGCAACACATTTGACAAATATCACTAATACCATTAACAATTAACACGTAAACATGGGCATGGGTAGAAAGAAAACCAAAGGAAACAATAATTTGGATAAAAAGATAACAAACATGCTGCTAAGATGAATTGAAGGAATGACATAAGAGGCCAACAAGTATTGCCATGGTGGAAGGTGGAAGCTGGAAGCACAGGTAAGAAGTGTTAACAATGAAGTAAAGCCCTTGGACCACTAACATACGCTAATTGTTTTTTTTTATTTGATACTTTGAAATGAATAGCCATGGCATTCAAGAGTATAGTAACAGAAGTTATATTAATTGGAGTACACCAAATGTGGTCGAAGAAAGTTAAGAAGTCAAAGAATGGGAAGAAACTAATGTGGCATATGATTCACAGCCTGCGCTTATATAATTTAATATATTATAAATAAATAGATCAGCACTAAATCCATTAATATCTTGTATCATTAAATTGGTACACAACCAATCATCCAACCATTCTTATTTCCACTGTACTCTGTTTTAGGATTTGTTTCTCAGGAAAGCAGGGCCATGGAGGACATGTAAAATATGAGTGTGGGCATAAGGGTGCTCTGACCAGAAATATATGTGCGTGTGCATAAAGCCATGAGAATAATTAATGAAGAGATTGAGAGAATTGTTAATGGTGTTATTGATATTTGTCAATTGTATTGTTATATGTGCAGAGGTATTGAGGAGTAATGTGTTTTTTTTTTGGGAGAGTTATATACGAGAGAGGGAGAAGGAGATGGGGGAGTGTATTTTAGTGGGGTAGTTTGGGAAAAAAATGGAAAAGGGAAAGTGGATTAGTATAAAGGGGAGTGGATATAGCAACAGCCTTAAAAACATTATAAAGAGCATAGTTGTGAGTTGGGCTACCAAGGTTAAATGTACATGTACTTCAAACCTCCCTTTTTTCTTTGGGCTATTGTCTCTTATGCTTGCAGGCCTTAATTGAATGCTCTGTGCCCAAGAGTTCATGGCAGGCTGGCAGCTCTCTAGTGACAAACTTATATATTTAGTCGAGTTTTTTAATTAAAAATATAATAGATGTTTTAGAGATGTAAATAATTACTGAGAAGTTATCTTTTATAATAATTGTTGTGATTGAGAAACCGTTTTCAAAATTAGTTAAACGACAAAATAGTCTAAAAATTATGTACTCAAAGTCAAAAAGATAGGTATTCCCTTTATTATTAGTACAGATAATTAAATCTTTAGAAGGAGAAAAACAATTGCTGTCTTGATTTGCCTTGCGTACAACACTAAACCCAAATAAACATGTGATGGAATCAAATAATCACTGGAATTTGTCAGTGAAGCGATTAATCAGCAAGGGATAGTAAGAATTGCCTCCACTTTTGTCTTTGACATGCATCCTACAAGAATCTGATACTTTCCATACTTTGTAACCAAATATGGGTCGTCAAAAGTTTTTTGTTTATTAATTATCTAATTTTGGATGGATGGATGGATGTTTTTACAAGTTTCAACTGTTATTCCCCACACGCGTAATGCTTATGACATTATTCGTTGTGGATATTATATTCAGGAAATCTCAAAAGTGGAGCATTCACGGTCAACCTCAGCATATATATGAGTCCAGCTAATTTTTAGATTAGTGGTTGAATTTTTAACACCATGCTTCGGGGAATAAAAACTTATCCACCGATTCTGCCAAATTTATTTCTTTTGAATCTTGACAATGTATATATGAAGTCGTGTACATTTTTCTTCTAGTAAGAACATGTGGACGCTGCAATTTTTTCTTGTTAAATATTTTTCTTACTAACTAATAGTATCAGATTCTTGTTAATTTCCCACACGCACAAATTATGTTACTTTTTCTTTTTTTTAATTTCCATTTTGGTAGGTTGATTGGGACATATTGTAGTAGTGAACTACTGAAGAAAATTATAAAGCATTGCAATTGACTATATGCCAAAGTTCGGATAGGATAACATTATTGTAGGTTACTTTCTTATCCGATTCTAGGCCAAATGCAAAATGGAAATATTATGGTTTCTACATGCCCTATGCTTTCGCTTGTGTTCTCATTCATTTCTGCCTTATCTTGATCTCAAGGATCAGATCATATTAGGAGACAAGGAACAAAAACTGCTACGTTAAACTAGCACAGAACGATAAATGTGTTGGTGATTATTTGGGTTCTAAGTCAGGACAAGGGGGTCTTGATTCTTGAATTAGAATTCTTGTAGAAAAGTGCTCGAGTCACTTGAAAAACAATATAAGATGGATTTATAGTATCTAGTGGCCACTTAAAAGAAGGTGAATTTCATATTTTAAGGAGAAATGTGGTATTTGACTTTGAGCATTGGCTCAAGTCTTAAACGGCATATAATGTTGTTTGCACAACATTGCAGTCAAATATGCATAATGGTTCCATTTTAATAGGAGTGGCATCACTTACTGAAATTCTTCAATAAATTAATATAGATTTATGTAACAGTCATAAAATATTATATGGTTTTGCATTTTTTTTTAAAACAAAATACTCATACCATTTCATTAACAATCAAAGCTTGAATACAAGTTGAAATCAAATCATGAAACTATAGACTAGCATAAAATCTAGACTCCCTTGCAAGGTAATAGACGACTTGATTAGCTTGTCTACAAATAAAATTAACTGAAGAGTTATGAAAAAAAGAGAAACACTCCTTTGCTTGAAGAATAATGGCATCAAACTCTAATTAAACTGCGCTAACTTTGTTGAAGCTATCTACCACAATCTTGCAGTCAAGTTCAAAAGTAGGATTGACTGACCTGTTGAACTGTGAATACAGGGAGCACAATAATATCTTTAAAAATAGAGAAATTCTATTTATACAATATAGCTTTGTGTAACTTTTTTTTTAATATATAAATAAGAGATAAGAAAAGAAGAGAGAAATGTGAGATAAGATAAATCATATATATAATAGAGAAAAAAAATGTTGCGTGAATTGTTATAAAATCTTATTGTAGGGATATTATCGTGGAAAAAGAGTTGGTCTTTGCATTCTATAGCAGCCCATGAGGATGAAAAGTAGGAGAAATTATTATATGGTCTAGAACAATGTAGTCACAACCAATCTCTATTTGACATGTCTTATTATTTTATTTTTTTGTTAAGTTGAAAAATGTGATTACATGTTATATGGAGATTGGTTGTCAATTTTCCAGAAAGTAGGTTGATCCAATGTCTAATAAGTAGGAAACATGTCTATTAACATTAAGCACATGACAATATCAACATCTATACTGTATTCCAAGTTTACCGTACTGTGTACCATATATCGTATATCGGGGTTCTCTTTAAAAGTCTTGTAATAATGATGTAAAAAGTGACGAATTATGTATCTACGCAAACTATGTATCGATGCCTTTACCATTATCTGATATTTATGATACCAACCAACCATTTAAACCAGATAATGACTTACTATTTTTTTTTTTAATAACCACTGTAATTAGGATTTTTGGCTCTCCAGTGTGATCTTGAGGCATTAGGCATCTCCATAAGCTTTTATCCTTTGGACTAACTATGAGACTAATTATGTTTGAACATTTGAAAATAGATAAATCATATTCATAACAATAATTATTGTTAAAAGAAAGTCAATGGAGGAATTTAAACCACGGATATAGCATCATGAGATACACATTTTCTTTAATCTTTTCACCTTACTAAATTGAGAGTAGTCATTATAAGTAAGCTCTCTCCCATTTATGACTAAGAGAAGTTCTACATTGAATATCCTTGAGTTCTATCATCAGAGTTTGTTGTTGTGAAATAGATTATCACTCCTTCAAGGAGTTTGAAAAGAGCAAATCTCTAAAAAAATATCTCATTAAAACATTTTGGGTGGCAACCTTCTAAAACCAACTCTGATTTTGTTCTTTGCTGGCCTCTAATAGTGCTCCAAGCATTTTTATCCTTCGCACCCACATTATTTCCGAAGTAGTAGTTGCAGCCTCATATGCACTATGTAGTAATTTGTCAAACTGCACATTATTGCAGAGCATCACGAAAGCCCCATAGCCTTGACCATATCAAGAAGGTTTCATAACACTTAAGCTAATTTCCAGATTAGGTAAACCAATCGTTTTTAAAGAAGACTAATGACTATATATTAGTCTAAGATCAAATTCAATGTTTTATCCAGAAATAATTAGAGAAGAGAAGAAAATTGATTCTCAGATGTAACTAGTCTATGGCCCAACTGATAGGGTTGAACGCAAGCAATCAGCATCAAATCCAAGCAAATCTCGTCCAGCTAAGAGATGGTGACACAAAAAAAGGATCAAATGCTACGTGTCCATCTTTGATTAAGTATGTAACTGAGCCCACATGTTTAGTTTATTTGTGGAATTTGCATGAAAAATGGTGTAATGTGCCAACAACCAAAACCAAAATATCTTTTTCCTTTCATTCTGTTTTAAGAATTGTGTTTCCTCTTAATAGAAAAATACTACAAATAACTATAAGATCATCATTAAAGTATTTAATTATAAAATGAGTAGATATAATTTCATTCTCAGTGACAATTAATGTTAGTTTGATTCTTAAAATTGTTTGTATGTACTATAATCTAACCTCTAAATATATCAAATTAATGACAACTTAATACATAATTTAGTCTTAAAATTATTAATTCATGAGAATTTTTTTTTTAAAATTTATTGAATTGATAATAAATTTAATTTTAAAATGTATTCAATTTCGGGTTAGAAGAAAATATCACAAAATTTATAAAATTAGAAATTATATACACAATTATTTAAGAATTCAATTAAGGAGTAAATGATTTAACTTTTGATTTATTGATTTGTTTCTTTAATTGCCTAAGCCGTGTACGGAAAAGAACTACAGGAATATAACTATGTAGAGGAACAGCATTTATCCCTTCTCGAGTCGACAATTGGGGTCCCAAATAAAGGGCACTGTCATCAAATTACATCTATTGTCGAGTTTGATATGTGACTCCTGTGTCGTGTGGAAGTTACTGCTACCCAGCACAGCTTCATCATCATCATGATCATCATAACATTTGATGGTATAATAATCACCATAACAATAATAATATCATTTTTTTTACAATAAATAATAACACTTGATAAATCTTTATTTTTTTTGTGTCCATATTTTTTTTTTACAAAAGTTCTTATTGATCTATTTTGTAAAAGCTTAAGATGATTTTACTTATATCTTTATTTTTATTTAATTTAAAAATATTCTATAATTTATCATAAATAAGAGATAAATGATAATGGAGGCTATATTCAAAAGTTAAAAAACCAATAGATTGACGTAGTAGTGTAAGACCTTACTACATTCACATGTGGGAAAAGAATTTATTTAGCGGAAAAATTCATGTTCGATTTTCTCCGTATGCAAAAAAAATTTGGATCAGCGACAGCCACACATCATGAACGAGATCAATTTTGACCTAGTGGGTTAGGGGACCTCATGGTCTCTGACTCAGGACAAAAAAAATCAAAAGTTAAAATTAATTTTGATATTAACAAAGATATTAATTACATTTCTTAATCTATATTTTATTTATTAAACTAAATAAATAAAAAAGTACGGATAGTATTCTTTAAAATAAAAGAATGGTATTTAATCATAAAAATATGAATTTAATTAAAATATACTGATAACATACATTTTTTACACTATAATTCAATTACAAATGATCATATATTGTAATTTTATCGACTTTTATAATGGCTATTTTAAAATCCACACTTGAGATGGTTTTTAATTAATCAATAGTGTACAGATATTTTATATATTCAGTAAGCATTAGATAACATGGAATGAGTAAAAAATCTATTCAATAATTTTCGTACTATATATCTTCTAGTTACACTTAACCATTCTCTAAGAGAGTGAAGGCTTGAGGGAGTGATTCCAAAGATCTCACTAGATTTATCCTCCAGTGTTAAACATGTCTATTTTATATTTATCTAAAATAGTATTATATAGGTTGGTTCGAATTGAGACAAATCTAAATAATGCTTAGTGCATATTTGAATTGCCATTACACTTTTTTCAAAAGTATTGTCAGAATAAAAGATGCAAAGAGTTATGTTTGGATAACTATTTAGAGGGTCTAAACATGCTTTTGTCTCACTAAATTCAGTTTATTATTATGTTTGATTGTCTCTAAAAGTATTTTTCCTACTTACATATGGGTTGCTTTTAAAAATTTATTTTCCGTTAATAGTATTTATTCAACAGCAACATTAAGTAAAAGTATTTTTGATTAATATTATTCAAATGAAATTAATTTTATCAACATACTTTTGAATAAAAAATATACAAACATAAATTACATTATAATAAACTTATTCTTTTATCAAATTTGAGTTTATAACATACTTTTAATTCAAATTTATGTTTATAAATTTTAATCTAAACATGTACATTATCTTTTTCTAAAAATGCATTTGTCATCCAAAAGTATGTTTAGAATGGTTATCCAAACATGAAAATTACCCATTATCTTTTTCATGATGCAAGAGTTCCGACAGCCGAATCATTAACCAATTTAAAAAACACGAATATCCTTAAAATTAGCTATTAAAATAATGATGGAGCTCAATCCTTAGAAAGATACGAAATCATTGGAGGCATGTATTTAGAGGGATACAGATGCATTTGTTAGTGCCCCTTTTTAATTTTGACTAAAGCATTGTCATTGTTATTGCTATGAGACTAATCATTGTCGTAACTGGTTCTACAGATTCATATTTTGAGCATTTTTCTGATGTCGCAACTTGCTCGGTACCTTGTTCAATCTCGTTTCCTTCTTGATATTATTATTGTGATGTAGAGTTAGTACACTTTAATAAAAATAATTCGACGAACTCTTTAAAACCATATGACACTTGCTTATAAAAGCTTCCTGACAAGGTACTAAAGTGCATCTCTTTACCAGTATTTTAAAATTTCATAAATATCATTAATAAAGATTAATGTTATTGCCAAAAAAAATAAAGATTAATGTTAATAACTATTTTTGTTTAATATTAAAATGTTTTTCTCGTATATTGTAAGAAGCAGACTTCAGACTTGAGAGTGAAGGAGGAAACATGCGATAATGGCTTTGGTTTATGGATAATTTTCATTCTTTATTCAGATACCCAAGAGTTGGGGAGTATGTGGGCAAAAAGGATAATTGTCTGTTAACTTATTCAACATCTAAGCAATTAAAAAGTGTTCGGAAATTATTATTTCTCCGCTCAGAGGAATAAAAAAACAGCCAGTTCTTGAATGAGTAATGCGATGGTTTTGAATTTTTAAGTTTTAACAATAGCAAAGCTTTCCAGCTGGTAAAACTGCAGATGACTCAGGTGATGTCGTCCATCTCCAATGTTGTACTACAAGTAAAACTACAGAACAAAGATATAATTTATCGAACTCGATTAATCTTGGGAGAGTTGGACAACAATAGACGCGTTCAGTTTTAATTAAAAGTCCTAGCAAACTCAATGATGAACTTTGATCCAATATTTCAAAAAAGAATAAAAACTTAAAATAGAATTGGCAGAGACACGAACCAAAGCAAAATCCAATTTATAGATTCGACTATGGACAAAAGAAAAGGGGGTGTCAACCGGCAGATTGATTCCTTTGTCGACACAAATTTTCCCTACAGTAAAATTTTCCTATAATTTTTTCATTTTCCATAGTTAAAATTTCCTTCCTCTTTTTTTCTTTTTTTAACCTAAGATACCATTACATTACAATCAACATTGATTAAGCAAAAGCCACACGCCCCCTCCCTCTGATTTGGTCTTCCCATCCTTAATGAAGTTCTAAAAACAAAGGGTGTGCACTGCAGTGCCCATGATGTTTAAAGGGCTATTCATTGATTCATTCATTGATTTATTAGATTGATTTGGTTCCTCGCCAGCGTTAATTAATTAACGTCGTTGGAATTGGATGATCGTGGTTGATCTCTCCTCAAATCGACCACCACCACGCTCACATTATCCGAACTATGCCTCGCCAAAGCCAACTTGGTCAACAGAATCGACGCATCGGAGCAAGCCCGGTCGGAACCATCCGCCGCCACGTCACTCCCCGGAGACCCCGGCGGCGACGGCGGCTTCTGCGCCTTCAGACACATCCTCACCACCCCACAAGCCGTTTCATTCGACACCACATCCCACAACCCATCACTCGCCAGTATCAAACACTCATCCTCCTCGGTCCGTTCCGTCACCGTCACCTCCGGCTCCGAAATCACGTACGGCTTCAGATAATTGTCACCTGACACAAACGGAAGTAACACACAACCGTTAATTAAAAAAAAATAAAAACTAAACAAATCCAAACCGCCTTTGCCAAAATACGCGAACACAAAATAAAGCACAAGCTGCTATCGTGCGCGTTGTTTCATTCACTCACCTATGGCTCGAGACATGGCTAACACACCAAGCACTCTCGGACCGTCCCAGTAAATCACGCGCCCTCCCTTGGATTGAACTCGGAGCAATTCGTCGGGTCGATCCGGCTGGCATAAAACGGATCCAAAAACGGCTACGTTAGGGAAACGGTTTTTTTTTTTTTTCGGGAAATGAAATGAAAGGAGAAAAGGAGAATGACCTTGTGATCGGAGGAGAGAGGGATGGCGACGCCGTTCCGGCAGAGAACGGCGCGGGAGTCGCCGCAGTTCGAGACGACGAGTTTGTCCGGCGTGACGACGGCGACGACGGCGGTGGATCCGACGGCGTCGCAGTGAGGAGTCTGGAGCTCGCACCTGCAGGTGAAGGTCTGGTTGCTCTGGCTCCGGCGATGAACCTCGTCGTCCATGCGAGCGAATCCGTTCTCCATCGTCAATTTCCACTCCAAATTCTCGCTCGCGCTGTGAATCTCCTCGTTCACAATCTCGTGGAGCCGCTCCTTGCACATAGTCGCAACCTGTGGAAACAAAAGCAACACAAATTCTAAGAATCACAATCCAGATCCGTTACTACTAGGCGGAATAATAGTGAGAATACGAACATGAGAGCAACCGTGACCGTCGAAAACGCCGAAGTAGTGGAAGCCTTGGGAGAAGCAAGGCCGCACCGAAACGGAATCTTCCATGTCTCTTCTCCTGCCGCAAACGGACGTCACACCAAACTTCGGACACTCTCCAACTTCCGAAGAAGAATCCGCAACCGTTACGGTTTTTGTTTCGGAAACATCATCGTCATCGTTGTCCACTTTGGCTTCTTTCTTCATCACCTTTTGTCCAGTGGATTCGTCGCAATTTTCAATTGCGTTTTCCCAGTCCCTGAGATCCAGCTTGGGACGTTTCCGTGAACCCTCGGGCGGCGGCACCGCCCTGTCAGCGATGTATTTTAGCGGTAAGATGTCCAAGCTCCGGCGCCTGGAAGGGCGGGAAGTTGGCTCGAGTGGAGCCGGAGTGTCACCTTCACCAACAACACCACAGCAAATTCCAGCCATTCAGAACCTTTCTAACTAAGAATTCAATTCTTTCTTTCAGAGATGCAGTAGTAGTAATAACAGACTAATAGTACTAGTTAAATGGTGGAAGAGAAGAAGGAAAGGGAGGTCTTCATAGAAGAGGGAAAGGGGGTGAGTGGAACCCTTATTTGAGAGGGAACGGACCCATTAAAATGGGGTTGGGGAAAAAGGTTTTCTAGGCGGTGAGAGAGGGGAATTGTTCACCTGGGGGCCACACGGGCAGCCTGCCCGTCACCGTCAGGGGCACCGTATGCTATCTCCACCCTTCATCACATTGCTCTCTGCGTTACCTTTCCAACACGTGGTGCATCACTTTTTTCAAAGGACTACGTGGCACCAATCATTTCCTTTTTAGACACGCATGTGGTCCTCTCCCTCTCTCTCTTACCATTTCTGAATTCTAATTTCAAACTTGTGTGTGTCTTCTCCCATTTGGTTTCCGTTCCACCCGCAAATTATTATTATCTTTTCAAATAATTATTACATAAGCTCAATTAACAAAAATATGTTCTATGGATCTCAAAAAATAAATGTTACTATCTGTGTAAGTTTCATATATGAAATTAAGAAATTATTAAATGTTCAGTAATTATAATATTTGAATATTAATTAATTGTGTATATCTACATATTTATTTTTTTAGGCGGATGTAACTGACTTAATTGCATTCTTTTTACTCCAGTATTTTTCTTTTTTTTTTTTTTTTCTTCACTTTTTCCTTTATTTTTTTCTTTTGTATTCCACTTTTCGGTCTCCTAAGACACTCGGCCGGGGGATGTCACCACGTGGCTTCATCGTAGAATACGAGATTCCAGTTTGATTCTGCTATTCACGGTCGCTCCCCGCCATTACCCAACACGCGCCTTCGTTAAAAATAATTTAAATTGATAAAAAAAAAGTGAGATAAAAAAAATCAAAATAACTGAAAAAAAATTAAGACAAATTTCAATTGCGTTTTAAAATTAATTTGATTTTTTAATTAATTAAAAATATATTATTATTTATATTTTCCTATTATCTATATAAACCGTTGATCTATCTATTTGTCTTTATAACACTTGCTTTTAGGATTATTCACGGACTAGTTGGGTCGAATTTAGCTAAACTTATTATCTAACCTAATCAAAATTATATGGATTGAATTGGGTTTTTGTGATTTTGTTGTAAAATCCACCCCAAACTAACTTGTTTGTAAACGAGTTGGTTTCAACTGAGTCAATAGAGAATGGGCATTTAAATTTTTCAAAAATTAGAATTATTTCATTACCAAACATTACAAGTAACACCACCTCATTTGCTCCAATAACTAACCTAATTAAGAATCATTGTTTAAATCATATAAGGAACTCCATTAGAGCATCTACAATGTTGCAACTCTATCGAGTTGCTTAAGTAAATATTTTTGGGTCTAGTTTGCTACATTTACATATAAGAAACTTTATTTATTTTTGCCTCAAATAGGTGCATTTATTTAAATGGGTCTCAATGTTCAAAACAATCATTTTTCACCTACTCTTCCAGAGGCATCGATTTTTTATTTTTCACACGTTTCTCATGATGCACCTTTCTCTCTACTCTCCAGATCCAGAGTTTTCGACTCCTTCCTTTGTTCCAGAGTTTTTTTTTTACTTTATTGTGACACCTTTTTCTCTCAACATTTTAGCCTTCTCCGCCTTGCTCTTAAGCTCGTGAAGTTATCTCTCTTCGCTAATCATTTCTTTTTGTCACAATGACCTCATTCTCCTAGGCTTATGACGATCTCCTATTCAAATCAAGTTCAAACCTTTGCGTTTGAGTCTGTTTGACCTCTCTCTGACATATATCATATTCTTCGACATAGATCCATTTCTTTCCATAGCGATTATCTCATTCTCCTAGGCTTGTAACGATATTCGATGCAAATCAAGTTTGAACCTCTGCGTCCGAGTCTATCTGACCTCTCTTTGACACAATCCATATTCTCCAGCAATGTTTTAAGAACCGGACCGGTCATCGAACCGGCCGAGGTACTGGGTTAATGGGTCATTGGTCGGAATGGTGGGTCACTGGTCAGACAGGTTTGACTCGGTATATATTAAAAAAATTAAAAATATAATATAGCTAACATAATTTAATCATTCGACACTCCAAATTTAAAATTATTATCATTGTAAAGTACTTAATATTCCAAATAAGAAATAACAATCAATAGTCATGACAATACAAATCCATAAATAAGTTTTATACAAAAACAAAATTAAAAAAAAAATAAAACACATGGTTTCAGCACTTTTTTTTCAAAATTACACTACAACCGGTTCGACCAGTGACCCGTCGGGTCATCGATTTTTTCAAAAACCGGTCGGTTCAACCCGGGTCGTACCGGGTCAACTACATTTTCGATCCTTTCATCGAACCGAACCGGTTAGACTACCGAATTTCGGTTGGACCGGCCAGTTCGATCCGGTTCTTAAAACACCGTTCTCCAGCGTGAATCCATTTCTTTTTGTCACGACAATCTCATTCTCCTAAGCTCGTGACGATCTCCAATGCAAATCAGGTTTGATCCTCTGCACCTAAGTCTATCTAACCTTTCTTTGACACATATCATATTCTCCGACACAGATCTAGCCTTTCTGGCATAGGTTGACTCTCCCCGACGCGTTCAAGTTTGAGTGTGATATTTTTAATTTTTTTTATGATTTTGTTTCCATATTTGAGTTGTTTTGTGTGCTTGAAAATTGTTCGAGTTTAAGTGTGATTTTTTTATTTTATTTTATTTTATGGTTGTGCAATGGTAGTCCCTAAATGACCTCTTTGAGCTTGATTTTGTGAAGAATGAACCATTAGTTTTCCTCATTTTTATGTTGATTTTGGGTCTAAAAAGTACCTATTTTATTGATAAAAATAGTTAAGCAATGTTGCTTATACAAGCAACAATGCTTGTATAAGAAACGTCACGTCAAATACTCCAACGATAATTTTATTAAGAAATACATCTTATTTTTAAGCAACTCACATAAGATACAAAGTTTTAGATGTCATTGGAAATGCTTTAAGAGGTAATAAGTTACTAAAACAATGTAACACATACACATACAATTTATTATTAGTAATCTAGTCTCACCATATAAATTAAAGTATAGAAGAATACAAATTAGAGAGTGAAATTCTTACCTTCTCCATTTTTCTCAATTAGTTCATTATCCTATTTCTTTTCTCATTTGAGTGTTGTGGTTGTGAGTTCTAGGGTTCTTGTTTGATTATGCTTTGATTATGTTCTAGAGGTTGTTTGATTATGATTTTGGCATTTCTCTTAATTTCCTTTCCATTTCTATTGATTATGAGCTTAAAAAATTATTTTTTTTATTATTAAGGAATGTTGCTTGGATAAGCAATATGCTCTACTAGGTAATAGGTTACTAAAATAAAGCAACACATAACACACACAGTTTATTATTACTAATATTTTTTTGGTGTATAATAATCACATTAAAGTTAAAACTTATGACTTCATCCATACTACCTTAACTCCATCATTAAATCGTCCTTAATAAATTTATTATTACTAATCTAATCTCGCTATAATGTCACAACAAAATATATAATCTCACTATATAAATTAGAGTAAATAAGAGCATCTTTACCGCATAGCTATTGTGGCACACTGCTAGCCAAGCACCGATGCTTGTATGGCTTTTCCCATTGCAGGCACAGTACGGATGATTGCACAGAAGCACCGGTTGCTTCACCAAGCATTGGTTGCTTCACCAAGCACCGGTGCTTCAGCTTTTTAAAATAATAAAATATATATATTTTAATATTATTTTTGCTTTTTAACCGTTGCCAATGAAAATCTACTAGCCGTTGCCGATAAAAATTATTTAGCCGTTAACGAATTTTTTTTTACCGTTGCAACAACTTTTAACGTTAAAGTTTTGGGCAATTACAATTTTTTTTTATTTTGACCATGTATATAAATAGGGGTACTTCATTTTTTTTTTACACAACTAAACCTATCAAATTTCTCTCATTCTTAGTCTCATAAAATTCTCAACTACCTCTTTGATTTGTTTTGATTCAATGGAACCAAACCAAAATCAATTCAATATGAATCCCTATTTTAATTTCATGCCAAATTATCAACTTCCCACAAATCCAAATTTTCAAAATTCCCCACAATTACCAAACCCACAAAATAATCCAAATATGGCCAATTTTCAATTTCATACATTCCCATTTCCATATCAATTTCCTATGTTTCAATCACCACCAACTAACATTCCCACCATGGATCAAGGGTCTTCAATGGGTACTAGTGGCGACCAATGTAATGAAAGAGAGCATGGCACACCATCCGACTTCGCGTCAGAATCTCAAGTTTCACCATTTTCCACCCAAGTTGGGTTGGATAATATTGTGGTCAGTGAAGGAGGAGAAGAAGAACAACCATCTGAAACACAACAAAGGTCATACTTCACCGCAAAGGAAGATGAATGTCTCGTTGACTCATGGCTAAATATTTCTAAGGATGCAATTGTGGGGGTAGACCAAAAAGGTAGAGCTTTTTGGTTAAGAATTGCAGACAATTACAATAATTGTCGTGAGCATTTGAAAGCAAGAGAAGCGTCACAACTGAAATATCGATGACAAAAGTTAAATGCAAGTTGTCAAAAATATTCAGGTTGCTACAAACAAGCCTGTCAAAGAAAGAAGAATGGTAGCTCCGAGTCTGACATCATGAAGGATGCACATGCAATTTATTTGCAAGATAAAAAGATAACTTTCAAATTAGAGAATGCATGGCAAGTATTGAGGAAGCAACCTAAATGGTTGGCACTATTTGAAGGATCTAGTAAGAGAACAAAGGTTTCTTCTTCTGGAGCATACTCATCCTCTTCTAATCCGAACACGCCGTCAAGTTACGAGCCAACATCACCTACCATGGTTCGTCCAATGGGGACAAAAGCAGCAAAGAGAAAGGCAAAAGCAAAAGGAAAAGAAAAATCTTCTGATTTTGTTGATCTTACAGAGATAATAAAGTCAAAAGCTTCAGCATTAGAAGATATCGCTCGTGCCAAGCATGAACGCAATAGGTTGAGGGACAAAGAGATCAACATGCAAATATTGTTCAAGGATACTGAAGGTATGAAGGATACACAACTGCAACTTCATCAAAGCTTGTGTAACAAAATTAAAGAAAAATATGGACTTGAGTAATTATGCGAGTTATTGTAATTTTTATTATGTAATTTTTATTGTTTATTAGGTTTTAATTATGTAATTTCTATTATGTATTTTTTTGTTAATTCTAATGACATTAAAATATGTTGTGATAATTGTGTGACTTTAGTTATTTTCACCATTTTAAATAAAATCGAATTTAATTAATATATAAATAAGATAACCATAATGTAATAAATAAGTTATTAATATAATATAATGATGTAAGCTTTTGGGTGGGTCCCATTGGAAGCACCCAATGAGAGTTGCTCAATTGGAGGGAATTAAGTGCTTAGAGGTGCTTATATTGGGAAGAGTAAATATGACTGATGTGTACAAGTGAGTCCCATTGGAAGCACTCATATTGGATTGCTCCATTAAAGATGCTCTAAGTACATAGATTAGAGACTAGTTTTCTCAACCTCCTCATTTTCTTAATTAGTTTTTTCTCTTCTTTGACTATGATTTTCACATATAATTACCGAAAGTAAACAAGTTTTGCTTCAACCCCCCACCCCCAAGTAGAATATTTTTACCGATATAAAAATTTAAATTTATTTTTATCTTATGTTACTTATGCCATTTATTTATTTATTTAAAATATATTAAAATAATAAAAAAGTTTTTTTTAACACTACAAAATTTTTAATAAGTTATTGTCTAATAATGTTTACACTTTTTTCATTTTATTTTAGATTATAATAAACAAAAATTAATAAACTAAAAATTCTTTTTATTATTTAAATATGTTTATTTAAAATTAAAAGTATGTAATCTTTTATACTTAATTTTATAATTTTTCTTAAATATTAATAAAAATATCCATATTGTTATATAGATTTTTATTGACAGAAATATTATTATTATTATATAGATTAAAATACTAGTAAGTGAAAAATAGAAAAAAGAGAGCCGGAGCGTGGAAGGGACGGAGGTTGAGGGAGGGTGGTTGTGAGAGTGTGTTGAGTGGGGAGAAGGTTCGCTTTATGGTGGCGATTCCAGTTGTCCAATGAAAGCGATGTACGTAACAAGGGATATTTGGACACGTGTGGGACCGCATGTCAAAGGCGATTGACGCTTGCAGAATATCTCAGGTTCTCATTATTGAATGTGGGACGCGTGGCTACTTCTTACGTGGATCCATCCCCAAAACTGCGATCAAACCCAACACAACAAACCAACCCAAGTTTCCAATACCACTCACACTTCTTTTTCAATTCAATTCAATTAAATTCAAAAAACGCAGGCAGCACCCCCCCCTTTCCCAAAACCACCAACCTACCTACATACGTTTCACAAACGACACTTGTCATCCCCTCTAGTTTCCCATTCCGCTATCCCTTCAATTCTTCCATCCAATGTTTGTTAGATACATACATTCAACTCAATTACACTCATATTTCTTTATGCATAATTAATTACATATGCTTAGCCTTAATTATTCTTATCTTACTATCTTTTACACGTGGACACTCAATTCCAATGTATCTCTACCTCTACTATGTACACGTGTTGTGCATGCATACTTACTCCTTTACGCCAGCGGAAAATTTCGTTTCTTTTTAATAAAATTTAAAATATACTAGTATCATTTTAAAATAAAATATTAAATAAGTGGGAAAATCCTTGCCTTCTAAGTTAGTTTTTTGAGATTTAGTTAGACCAAAACTCAAATTTTAAGATGGCATTAGAGTGTATACAAATAATTGTTAATAGGTCTATCGAACCACCCATTATCAGGATGTTTATCGGGCCATCCGTAGATGTAGTCTTACAAACTTTAAGCTCAAGATGTTCAATCCTTTGTGCAAAAGAATGTGTTGAAGATTTCATATTAACTAGTTCTATGACCAAAATAGTATATATAAATAGAAGACAATCCTTATTTTATAAATTGATTTTGTAGAGTTGAGTCACCCAAATTCAAATTCTAACCCTATGTTTCGTTGGTGAGAAATCAAAGGAAAAGAACAGATAAAAATAATAAGAGTTGTTTGATAGAGTGGAAATAGAGTATAAATATTTTTTAAAATGATAAAACTCATTGTACTATTTATACTTATCTATTTATCTCTATTTTTCTACAATTAAACATTTTTAATTTATACTTTATTTCTCATCTATTTTCATTCTAATTTTTTTTAGTAATTTTTTTATAATGATATTTTTATTCACTCTAAAACGGGCGTTAAGAAAAAACTTGTATATTATATTTCATTAATACGTGTACACCTTAATGTGGGAAAAAAGTATTATCCAATTTGAATGATTTCGTTTGATATCCCTTTTTGACTGGTCTCTCTCTCTCTGCTTAGCTGCAGTAATCAAAGGTTACGTACTACCTCTTATCTAATTATAAGACTTTTTTTAAAGATTTATTTATTATTTTTTATAAGACTCTTTTTAAATTATCTATTACATTATTTTTTTGGACTAAAATACCCTTAATTATTTTACAATAAATGTTATATAAATTCATTCTCTCTCTTGTAAGAATTGGATAAGAAGATTAACATACATTAATTAATTAAGTAGAAAGTAATTAAGTAGAAAGAGAGAGGTGGTGAGTCCCAATAATTTTAAGGATAATTTAGGAAAAATGATACAAATTGCTAACAAATTTAATGTTACTAACTAAATTAATTAACTTTATTAAAATGTGTGAATTAGTCAAAAAATTCTTATATTTAGGGACGGGGTAATATTAATTATTATTATTATTAATTAGTTTGTTTTTTAGTTATTTATTATGAGAAAAAAACTATGCACTGACAGTGTAAAATAATTTTACACTGTCATCCAATCACAACCCACCGTATATGGAAAGTTTGTTGACTTTTAAAAAATTATCTTAAAAGTCATACAAATGATGATTTGTGATTGGATGACCGTGTAAAACTATTTTGCACTGTCAGTGTATCACCGTTAAATTCATTTATTAATGTATTATTGTATTCGTATTGTTTTCCTCGTCTTGAACTAGAAGTACATAGCGTAATACGTAATAAGTCATTTGAGTATTAAACAGAGACACGCATGAGGATCGCAGGAGAATATCACTAAGAACATGAATAACACATGGAAGATGCAAAATAAACACGCTTGCTTGAAAATTGAAATGCGTACTAGCCTACAATTTTGTTGTTGAACTTGAAGGGGAAATTAAAATATGGCGTAACGGATATCGAATAACAATCAGTTATGGAAGATGAAGTCCAACTTACAATATTTTATAATAATAAATTATAAACATTGTTAAATTACACAACAATTTATCATGACTATGAAGCTTACCGTCTTCAAATTGAAATTGCTTACACCACTGAATTTCGTTGATAAAACTTTCAAGCTTTTAACGAACTTAGACCCACAAAGTATCCTTATCTTCCCATCAAATCAATAACGCGTATAGTAATAATAAAAAAGATTCACTTAGCTTACTCATAATTGAGGATTAAATTGAAGTGTATTTTTAGCTTCAATTCCTAATCAATTAAAAGAGTACACAAATTATTATGTCAGGAATTAACAAATACTTTCACTTTTGATTTTTCTGATCCTATGCATGCAGGGGGGTCATAAATTTAATTTTTAAAAGTAAAAATACATAAATAAAAAATAGGCTTAATTATCAAATTGGTCCCCAAATTATTTAAAATATTTCAATTTGGTTCCTAAATTTTAAAATGCCCCAATTTGGTCCCCAAATTTTTAAAAATACATCAATTTGATCATTTCTGTCTAATTGGAATTGACGCCGTTAATAATTTCGGACCAAATTGACGTGTTTTAGAATTGTATTATTAACGGCGTCAACTTCAATTGGACGAAAATGATCAAATTGATGTATTTTTTAAAATTTGGGGATCAAATTGAAATATTTTAAATAATTTGAAGACTAATTTGGTAATTAAACTAAAAAATAATACGTCGTAGAAAGAATAAAAGAGGAAAATGGAAGAAAAAGAAAAAAAGGTTGCTTCTAGGAAAATTGATTTGAATTGATGTTGTTGGCAGGAGAAGAGATACACGCGTAGGGAAGAGGAGAGGATTATAGAGTGAGGGAAGGTGCACGTGAATGCACGGAAGGGAAGCACTTTAGTTCTCAAACTCTGCAAGTAAGTGCAAGTGACGTGACCAAAAACGCGCCACGTGATTAACAATGGCACAGGTTCAGTCAGCGTCTGCATCTGCATCTGCGACTCAGAACCTGACCTTTTTCAGACTTCACCAAAAAGCCACACTGATTCCTTATGTACTAATTTCAGTGAAGTTTTGCTTAGTAACAATTTACAACCAATAAATTATCAATTTATCTTTATCATCATGCTACTTACGAGTTTTGTTTAATTCTTTGCTATCCTCGGGAATACATTACTTTTTTTTAAAATATAATTGTTTTTATTGTAGGCAATGGACTTTCATATACAACAACCTCTGTTTTTATAAATTTACATTATAAAAAAAAGGAATAAAACAGCTCTTTCAGTCACGAAAATGAAATTATTTTGATACAATAAAAAATCTTACTAATCAGTGTCTGGTGAAGGAATTAAAAAAAAATAATTAAAAATTGTTTCTTAGTTGTTCTTTTTATATGACTCTTATTAATATTTTTTATGACTTTTTTTTTTATAATGAAAATTTAGGAAGAAGAGACGGTAGCTCCGTTTAAGGCAGAAAAAAGTTTCAAAACTCAAAAAGTACTTATAAATATACTTACATTTATCTCATCCCAAGAAAACGAGTGAAGGTTCGAACCTGCGATCCATCCATTCTTATCTTGCTCCACTCGACCAATCCCTTGAGATTGAAGTGTTACTTTGTTCTAAAAGAACTAATTCGGTAGGAAAAAATTAGTTGGATGCCTGCCAAGTAGAACTATAAAAGCTCCAACACACAAAAAAATGTTTTTAACTCCTCCATTCTTAAACTATAAATGTTTTAGCATTTTATTAGTTTTGTTCCAAAATTATTGATATTTTACAAATTTAAGACTAAATCTATAACCTTTTTTTTTTCTTTCAACTATACACTTCTTTACTATTACAAATGCATTTAATTTTTGGACAATAATATTTGGACACCCCAAAAATATCAACACTCCATTTCTCTCTATCTCTCTCTTATTATTGTCACATTATGTTATCAATCATATCAATCACATATCTCTCTCAAGTGTCTACACCCTAAGGGATGTTCAAATATATTTATCCTTAATTTTTATTTCTATCCAAGTTAGGTACTGGTACCCAAGCCAACAACTACCCATTAATGAGAATGTGCTAACATAGTCTCTAGACTTCCACTATCCAAATATTGATGGCTAATGGTGTTCCAACAACATGATTAAATAGGGATATTTTAGTCTAGATATATATCGATTAATATTTCTTAATATATGTGCATTAACCTTAAACATCTATAGTTTAACAACAAAGGAGTAATTTTCCCAATTTTTAGATTAAAGGTTTTTTTTTCTTCTAAAAAATATAATCCAAATGTAATTTAAATATTTATTTAATATTAGAGTTGTTAAAGTAGGTCAATTCAATTCATCCGGATTAACCCAATTTGGGTTGGTCAAAAGGTGAACAAAAAAAAAAATCAATCTGACTCATTTTTTGGTGAGCCAAAAAAAAAAAAAAAATCTAACTCAACCCGTCATGAGTTGATAAATTATATGAATTGACTCACCTAATTAAAAAAATAAAAATATAAGTAAAAAATGTCAAAATAATATATAAAAGTAAAATTAAGTTGATAAAAATTTTGAGAAGCTAAATATAACCTAGAACATCAATAAGTTTATTACATTGTGTCCGACGGTTTATATGTAATAATGATTTGAAAAGTCATATTCACGTTTTAATTTTATATTCAAGTTAAATTACTTAGTAGGTTCTTAAACTATTTGTGAATTTTTAAATAAGTACTAAATTATTTTTGTTTTTAATTGGATCCCTAAAATAAAAAAGTGGGTCCTTAGTGTTATTTTTTGCTGGTTTAAAACTGCTACAAAATAATAATTTGTGGCAACTTTAGAAACCCCAGGGACTCAATTAAAAAATTACATGATTACAGACCTAATTAAAAAAAGTAATTTAGGGACTTATTTGAAAATTTGTAAATAGTCCAAGAACTTACTCAATAATTTAATCTTATATCTTTGTATAGAAAAATAAACTAGTGTACTACTATATTTTATTATGTTTAGAATAGAATTAAATAATTGAGATATATGTTATTTTAATTTCTTAGTGAGTTAGTATAGTAAGTTGTAATTTTTTTTTAAAAAAATCCCAACTTGTGAGCCAATTTGACTCACATAGGTTCGACTCAAGATGAGTCACAAGCTAAGTGAACCGAATCAAATTTGACTCACAGGTCAAATGAGTTAATTTTTACCAATTTAATCCGATTCGAATTCGTAATGAGTTATGAGTTAAGTTAGCTCACGATCGAGCCATGACTCGTATTGAGAGCTCTTATAATATACATATTTAATTAATAAATTATAAAAAAACTTATTATTTAATTTTAAAATTATAAAAGTTATCACTGTAAATTATTCATCTTATTTCCTTGCTGACGGTGCATCATATACGCTTATCATATGTCTTAAAACCAAGTATCAATACCAAGAGGTGTAATTCAGTTGGTTGAGCAAATGTGTGAGTGTTGTAAATCTCCTAGTATGTAAATCTCTTGATATTGTCTTTGATTCCTACAGATAAAAAAAAGAAGTATATGTGTTTTTTAATAGTTAATGATATTTAAATAACATTTAATTGAAAATAAAAATGATATAATTATTTACCTTCAGTCCATCAATAAGATATTAGTTTACATAAAAAAAATTTAAAAATAACACTTAATTTTTATAAAAAGATAAAGTATAACTTGATTGAACATCTTCAAAGAAAAAAAATCAGGAATAGTAATTAAAGTTATATGCATATCATTCATCACAATTTGAACTCGTGTCTGCTGACTAGTAAACTACTCAAGAGGCAAAGGCAATGGAATGGCAGATATTTATTGTTGTTGCAACTTGCAACACAAGTTTTTCATTAAACTAGTACTAATATATACAGCCAAGTCATAAAATATAAGATAAAGACAGAAATATGTGATGTGTTTCAAACTCCAACGTGCTTCAATTTCTTCAAGCATTATGGTTATGCTGATACTCATGTACAGCTATGTAAATGACAGATCTACTACTACGTGGCATGGTTAGCTAATTAAAGGGACATATGCGCATGACACGAGGAAGTCATGCCTTAGATGATGAATTCGGCAACCGCACTATGAATCAGCTACACCTTCAGCAAATGGCACCTCCTCACTGCAATTTTAAACTTACAATGACGCGTGCTTGTTGTGTAAAGTTGCATTTGCATTGCAATCAGCTTACTCATGCATACTGTTGGCGCTCACGTGAAACTGCTTACAGCAATTAATAAAACCAGTTTTCTAGGCCAAGAGTTTTGTACGGATCAAGACAACATATGTTGTTTCCTTGGATCCATGATGTCGTGTCATATGATACATACAAAAGCAGAAGAGAATGCTTGATGTCTGATCAATTTGAGATGCATGACCTTGTCTTTGTCTAACCAAGTCATTCAATTGACTGATTTCAAAGCTGCCCTTAATGCAGCAGAGCGCACTATTCTATTATTTACCTAACCGATATTGATCACTGCTTTAAAAGCATGCACCCAATATGATGAGACTATCACAGCTAAGTGGTGTCATCTTTGATTTAATAAAGTTTGCAAAAGAAAAATATCCAAAAAGTTCCCAAAGTATGATTTCTATTGCTATCAGGCCACCCAAGGAAGTTATTTAGGTCCACACTTTGACCTCGAAGCATGCTTAGCTGAACTAACATAGCCTTATGGTGTTAAAAGTTGGGTTTGAATGCAATTTCATATGTATGTGTCAGATGACAAAATTTTTAAAGAAAAGTTATGCATAGCAAGTTGACCACTATTTGATGCGCATTAAGGGCTATGCAAAGTCTGTCGGGTCTAGTGTAACTTAGCTTTACCACCTGTGTGTGAAAATGTTATGTATAAAATAGTGTGCAAATAAATATCATCCAATTAAAAAGGTAATACAAGTAGCTGTTTCTTGATAAAAATTGCTTTAAGCTATACCTGATGCACATGGTGTTGAATAGAACTTGTCACAGATGAGGCTTTAAGACCCTATCCGAAATGAAAGTGCGCTTCCCTCGTAGGTTGATTTTGGTATAATCATATTGTAACAAATCAAATTAATTAGTATATAATTTCTCTTTAAAAATTATGGTCCGAGTATAGAAATCCAACCGATAACTACTATAAACTAGATGCAATACTTATACATTGCACATTTATTTAAATATAAAATACAATTTGAATATATAAAAAATATATTAAAAATAATTTTTTTTATCAATTTATATATATTATAAATATTTCATTGTAAAAAAACATTTTTAAAATATTAATAGTATTTTTTTTATATAAAAAATAACCATTTTAAATGTCAACTTTTTATAAGGTTAAAATATTATAGTTTTTTGAAGTAATTTATTAAGTATTTCTTTATAGACTATATATCTCATATTTATTAACATTGAACAAGAAAAAATAAAAAATAATTAACCTAACTCTTTTACTCCACTAAAAAAAGAAACCTAACTCTAGTAGTTGAAAGTATGAGTCTAGTTTTATAGTATATAATCATAATAATATTGTGAGTGAATTTACATTCATATGATCAATGTGAAGCAAAAAAAAAAAAAATGCATGAACAAAAATATCTTTTTTAGTTTTTGTCCAAAGTGTTTTAATATAAAAATAATAAATGAATAATAAATTTAAAATATTTTGTATAATTACAAATGTTTGCCTAGTTTAAAATTAAAGTTATACTCCTTTGGTTATATAACATAGTTAATTCAATTGATTTTATATAAAACTGAGAAGAAACAATATTAAACAATTTTATTTTTCAACAATTTATTATTTTATTGGACTTATAAGTTATTTAAAGTAGAGAAAATGTAACATATATAGAATATCTCTCATGAACATAAGATTTAGTTCTAATAAATGGTTGTAATCAAAAGAGGTGTACATCATAGAGACCTTTTATCATTTGTTTTTATTTCTAATTGCAATAAAAAGAATTCAATGAAATAAATATTTTACAATGATTTTAATTTAAATTTATAGTCACGATACATAAAATATTATACCACTAAAATAAAATATATTATTATATGATTTTTTTAAGAGTTTAATTTTTATGCATTGGTAGTGTAAAAAATATTACACTAATAACTAGTCATAAATTATGTTAAGTATGACTTTTAAGGTAGTTATTGTTAAAAGTTTAAAGGATGTATGCTCTTTTTTCTCATTGTAAACAATTTAATGGATATACATAATTAGTGTAAAAGAATTTACACTGACAACCAACTAAAAGTCAGTTTTTGTGTGACTTTTATAGTGATTATTATCAAAATTAATAAACTTACCATACATAGTAGTTAATTTGTGATTGGATAATAATGTAAAATAAAACTTTATATTGTTAGTGCACATCCTTTTTTCTTATTGTAAAGAGTTTAATGAATATACAATGTCAGTGTAAAATATTTTATACTATCAACCTATTAAAAATCAATTTTTGTGTGACTTTTAGAGTGATTATTATTAAAGTTAACAAACTCACCATATACGGTGATTTGTGATTGAATAACAGTACAAAAACCTCTTACACTGTTTTTTTTTTGTGTGGGTTGAAAAGAAAAGCAGAAAAAAAAAAACCTCTTACACTAATAGTACATAAACTACTAAAATGTAAAGGTCTTGATATAATATATTATGAAAGTTATTTAGTCGATTTAAATTTCAAAATTTTTGTATTATAATTTCATTATTCAACAATAAACTGAGAAGTACATGAATGATGTGTAATTCTCAATTTCTCATTCGTTCATGGTTTATTCTCCATCAACAAGAAATAACCTGTCCGTGATGTTCAAGGCAGCAGGCAGGCAGGCAGGCAAAGCAAACCCACCAAAGATGAGATATTTAAATCCAATGTCATATGAAAGAAATCAAAGAATAAAGGATCTTTTATTCCAAATATGATAAACATTTAGACAATAAACTGAGAAGTACATGTGATTCGTGAATGTCATGTTATTCTCATGCTGGGTTGAAATCCATTCACTGATAATCCTCCATCAACAAGAACAACCTGTCCTGTGATGTAAGAGGCAGCAGGCAGACAAAGGTAAGCCACCAAGGAAGAAACTTCTTGAGGTTCTGCGATGCGCCCAAGAGGAGTTCGAGATAACATTTCTTCTACATACTTCTTGTTGCGAAGTAGCTATCACAAAACATGAGTGGAAAACAATGAAAGAATTGTTGCATAGAAAAAAAGAGTTTCTGTTTCAAAATTTATTAAAAATGTATCAATCATAACAGAACAGCAAAAATGAGTATACATTATCACTAAAGGCATCCAGAAATCTTGTCTTATCTCACAGCTTAACCAGACAATCCAAGAGCCATACAGCTATAGAATATAGACTCCAAATAAATAAAGATATGCAAGATCTTTAAGCTAACAAAGGATTTGAATACCGTTACTTTCACCATGTATTGGAGTGCAGACCTCCTATTATGGACTTTTACATTTATTATTGGGTAATTTATTTAACACAAAGTATGGTAGCCCTCAAAAGGAAGTCTTGAAGCTATATTAAGTCAAATAGTACATTTGTAAATGTTGCCTATTAGGATCCAATTGCAAGGTGACTTGAGTTCCAAATTGGAAGTATTGAATTCTAGTATGGGGGTAAAGTCTTGGGTTCTCCAACTACAAGGCTAAGTTTTGTGGTGTGATTCTCCCAAGGTTTTTATCATTGTCAAACTCAGATGACATTGAAATTTCAAGTTTTCATCAGTGTTAGGAAAAGGCTATGTACTGCTTGTACTAGTAGTATTATATAACTGGAATAAAAGGATATGAAATTCTTGTATTATTTACAGTGTATACCGAAACAGGAATGAACTCTCTGAAAAAGCAAAAGGGAACACTGCTAGCCCAGGCAATAAAGAGAGGCTTGGTGACTCCCATCATTTCCCCACTCACTCCTTTCTTACACCTTTCTATTTTCCTTCCCCCTCTCCCATAGTTGAATCTCTCCCTAGAATTCTATGCTCCCTGATGTCATGCGTGCAGTGAATATTACATGAGGTTACACCTTTCACAGTATCTTCTGCCAATCAAATCCCCAGTTACCTTCCCTTTTTTCTCTCTACAATACACTGTAAGTGTTTAGTACAAGAATACAGTATGTACAGTAAACATTATTAACCATTAACTAATATAGCTACTATTTCAATTTTCCACACGTGTGTTATTAAAACAAACATAAATATATTTTCAGGAAGTCAAATTTATTAAAGTATTCACAAAATATACCGGATAAAAAGAGGAAGGCAAATAGCTCTAGTATATCTATTTGACATATTTTCCTTTACAGGTTGAGCACAAGCTTGATGACAATTACATGCTGTTGAATTAACACACTAATATTGGATCAACCTGTAGTATTGCAGAATTTCAATGGACTTCAATTTACTACACTCTTGAAGAGATCAGACAATTAGTTAACTTCTTGCACCGAGACTTAAGGATGAACTAGATTTGTGACCACACCAATAACATTAATTGCCCATTGAAAATTAAATATTTCAATAGAAATTAGCTAGAGGGTTGAGCATCAGCAGCAGTATATAAGATATTTATGAAACAGAGACTTGAATGTAGTCTGCATTGAAGAAATGACCTTTGTTGGAGTGTTAGTATTGTAGTAGTGTAACGAGTTTGGTAAACCATGTGATACATGGAAATTTTATTAAATTTTATATAAAGGATAATTTGAATCCGCAGAAAAAATTATTTCCAACTATTAAAAGCTGGCATATCAGCTTTGGGGTCATGGTGTGGATTCTTTGGAGAACAAGGAATAGTTTCATTTTTGAAGGAGTTCAACCCTCAGTGAATGCGGTTTTAGGCCAGGTAAGAAATTTGATTGCTGAGATTTCTACTAGTATTCAGAAGAACCTCCCGCACAGAAAGAAGAATTATTCCTGGATATCAGTAGGATGGACACCTCCACCACAGGATTGGATTAAAGTCAATGTTGATGGCTCTGTTAGACATGGTGGTCATAGTGCGGCCTGTGGGGGTGTTATGAGAGATGCCCAAGGTTATTGGATTGGTGGTTTTACAAAAAACTTAGGTGCTTGTTCTGTTCTAATGGCTGAATTACAAGCTATTTTTACTGCACTGGAAATAGCCTGGCAAAAGAATATCACCAAGCTGTGGATCAAACCTGATTCTGCTGTTAGTGTTCATTTGATTGCACAGGTGCAGCCTACACACCCTTTTGCCTCTATTTTGAGAAGAATCAATTTTTATATGATTAAGGATTGGCAGGTTAGATTTTCCCGTTCTTATAGAGAAGGTAATGCGGTTGCAGATTTTTTGGCTAGCCTTGGACATTGCTTCAGTTGGGGTCTGCATATGTTGAATGACCCACTGAAGGAATGCAAATTTTTGTTGTGGATAGACTTTGTGGGAACTCTTTTCCACGCAGAGTTTTGATGTAGCTGTGGTTTTTTTAACCACCTTTCTTATAAAAAAAAAAGAGTATGTTTTTGGTCCCTCAATATTTTGGAAGGTTGGTTTTTTTGATCCGTAAGAATCAAAGACAGATACTGGAGGGTTTACAACAACTCACACACCCTGCTCAACCAACTGAGCTAGACCCCTCGGTTGGAAGGTTGGTTTTAGTCCCTATAAAAATTTAATACATTTTTAATCCTTACGTTAACTAAAAGTGACGTGGTTTTAGTCTTTCTTCAGACACTAAAAACATGTGTTTCTGGATAAATGTAGGGACTAAAAATGTGTTAAATTTTTATGGGGACAAAAACTAACATTCTAAAATATTTTGGAGGACCAAAAACATACATTACCCTTTTATAAATCTATCTCCATACTAATATATAATATTAAAGTTTTAAAATTACAAAATAATCCATATACTTTAATTTAAATAATTAATTATGTAATGCATAATTTTTAATTTAATTTTATAGTAATATGTTATACTTTATTGATATATGTTATATTAACAAAAATTTCTCTCCCAGCATATTTTAAAACTTTTGACATTAATTTAGTTTTATTTATTATTTATTATATAAAACAATATTTATTTGGTCTTTTTAAAGAAATTATATTACTTAAATCCTTCAATAATTAAAAATATCACTAATGTAATTATTTAGTCATATAAATGCAATATTATTTTTATTTAATAAAATTATATTATTTTAAATCTTAAGTCTCGTGCTTTGTATCAAAAAGAAAAATTTAACATGCTTTGTTTTGAAGAAATATATGGCTTAAAAAAATTAAAATTTTAAAAAATAGTTACACAAAAGTTGAACAAACTCAAGATTGAAAATGTTTATAAATAAAGAACACAGATACAGAGTAGTTGAAATGTTTATAATATAGAAAGATAGTGCAGCAGATTAATGTAAACAGCCAAGATTCAATTTGATTTTAAGTATCAATGTGCAAGCTATTGACTTTGGCCTTTTTCTCTAACATAAGTTTATAATTCTAAGATTTGGAGGATATGGAGTGTCACTAGAGGGGTTTAGTAATTTTATCTGTGAATCATTCAGTTAAAAGGAAAGCAACTAATTCCAATAAAAATAGGAAGCAAAAGCCTTACATGTTCAACAAGTGGTGTATTGGTAGTAGCAGGAACAACACAATTGCTCCTTATGTTGTCTTTAGCCCATTCACAAGCCATATATTTTGTAAGCTGATTGATCGCAGCTGAAAGTAGCATTGGACAAGAAACATTCAGTGCCCTTAAGCACACCAACATTTTATTAATTACAAAAACCAAATTAGTATGAACATGATGGGTCACCTTTACATGCTGCATAGACAGATCCAGTACCTAAGCTGACCACGCCAGCAATAGATGAAATGAACACAATGCTTCCCATTCCAGATGCTTTCAGAAGAGGATATGCAAGTTGGCACAGATGGTAAGCAGAGTCTAAATTGACTGCCATAATTTGTGAATATACTTCAGCAGTGTACTCAATAGTGGGCTTCCTATA
Organism: Pueraria montana var. lobata; assembly: GCA_026413185.1. Classification (NCBI taxonomy): domain Eukaryota; kingdom Viridiplantae; phylum Streptophyta; class Magnoliopsida; order Fabales; family Fabaceae; genus Pueraria; species Pueraria montana. Next base: position 59,722,305 of record CM048655.1, on the reverse strand, counting down.
GTTTACTCCAACATTGTTCACCTATGTTAGGTTACAAGGAATATTAAAACAACCTTAGCCTCTCAGAAATGTAATTAATTCCCTATAGTACTAGAAAAAAAAAGGGGGGAGTTTACTTACATAAATGTTAAGCTTGCCATTGAAGAGGGAAGTGACTTCCTGAATGAGCTTCTCTCTCTGGGGTTGAGATGAGACATCACACACAGACCCAGAAACCAAAAACCCCTTACTACGCCATTCAGCTAAACACTTATCCAATTCAGCTTGGTTCCTGGAACAAGTGTGGACAGTGGCACCAAACCCACATAAGTCCTCCACTATGGCATGCCTGAAATCAAACACAGTTTCATAGGTTGAGGCCAAAAAGATCAAAACTTTTTATAACCAAAATATTCCCTTTCTAATAAACAAAGGGACTGACCCAATTCCACGAGTTCCACCGGTGACAAGAGCAGTCATTCCGTTAAGGGACCATCTTGAAGTTTTGTGGGTGTTGCTACTGTTCTCTGCAGCTGCCATTCCCTCAAAACTCAAAAATGCAACATGTCATGTCCTCCCATTATATGCTTGCAATTTATTGAGTTATGATTATCGATTCATCCAAAAATACAACCGTAAATGCTTTGAAAAGGTGGATCGATATTGGAATGGTAAACGTATTAGATTGCGATTCATTGTTGAATTCGCTGTAGTTAAAAGAATAATAATGGTTAAATATATATTTCGGTATTATATAATAGTAGTTTTAAAAATGAAATAATTAAATAAAATTTTAAAATAACATAAATAATAATATTTTATAATTTATAAGATGAAAAAAAATCATAATAATAATAATTTATTTATAAAGTCAAAAAATATATTTAAATATTGTTACAAATAAACGGTATTAAATTAAGTCATGTTATTATTATTTTTTTAAAAATATAATTTATTTATTGTTATTATTTAAATATTGTTGCAATGACCTCTTTAAAGTCTGGAGTTGTTCCTGCTGTAGAAGCAGAAGCTTCAGCTCTTCTGGAAGCAATGTCTTGGGCAATTGATCTGGGCTACACTAATGTCACCTACGAAATTGACTGCAAGCAAGTATGGGACATGTTTCATTCAAGCCATTCTGCCAGTTCTGAACTGGGTTTTCTTGTTACAGCTTGTAAAAATAAACTTGCTTTCTTGAACAACTCTTATGTGAGTCTTGTACGTAAACAAACGAATTAAATCACTCATTCTCTTGTAAGAACATCTAGATTCTATGTTAGTTCACAATTTTTTTAATTATTCTCCGGATTGTATCCATGTTCAGCTTATTAATGAAATGTTACATGCTCTTTTGCAGTAAAAAAAAAAAAAAAGTCATGTTATTTTATTATTAAACTAAGGCAAGACACAATTACTTCATTTGTTTTTTTGAGGTTGTATCGTGATAAAAATAAACAAGTATAACTACTTCTTTCCATAAGAAATTAGAAATACATTACATCAGAGTTTTTTTTTTTTTTTTCTCACCCCTTTTTGCGTCAATGCCTATATAATATCGAAATTCACCCGGAACAAAGAAATCAATGCATAAAAGAGTAAATAATTTTGACATCAGTCCTGACAATGACGCCATAAGTTTAATTGGCGTCAAACCAACAAATTTAAATCCTGGTTTTTTACGAGATAATTTATAATTATATAAAAACTGTTCAGAAGTTAAATACATGTCACTTCACCGTAACATTTTATGTGCAAAGCTCAGATTTAGTGTACTAGTTTTGAGTGAAAGGGAAAATAAGGTCAAATTCTCATGGACTGATAAAGTTAATTTTTTTTATTAAATTAAAAACAGCAATAAAACTACAGTAATAAAACAACAATCAAATTCACTTGGGCCCTCATCCACTTCGGGTAGAACAAAAACATATCATGCAACATGCATAATATAGCAACTAAGAGATAACCATGCTAAAATAATTTTTGCGAGCTTCTAAATCATGTCCAAACTCAGAATCTCGCCATCCGCACGGAATTACTCATAATATATGTGAATTACACAAGCAATTGAAGCAAAGGACAAATAGGAAATCATTAGTTTTAGACTGCTTCAGATTTTTTAGTCACAAAGAAAAAGGCATTAATCTATTAAATAGGACGTGACATTTATTATATAACTTTTTCATGAGTTTAATAAGACCACTCATTCTCATAGACAACTAGATGGAAGTGGAAGTCTAGAAGGATGAAACCAAATGAGAATCATTTGTTCCGCAGAAAAGCAGTTAAAAAACTTCAGGTAATTCTCATGCTGGGTTGAAATCCATTCACAGTTACTCCTCCATCAGCACAAATAACTTGTCCAGTGATATAAGAGGCAGCAGGCAAGCAAAGGAAAGCCACCAACGATGACACTTCTTCGGGTTCTGCAATGCGCTTAAGAGGAGTCCGAGACATAACATCTTCCACAAACTGTTTGTTTTGGAGCAACTACAAAAAAATAAATAAAGTTAGGTCAAACACATAGACATTTTCAAATTATCAAATACAAACAATTAAGGTAGCTTTTGGTCCACACACAAAATGTATCACTTTTTAACTGTAATTCTTGGTTATGTTCTGTTTTCAACATACATTAATGACAAAACATATATATATCGAACTAGTTCAAAATATCTGCCACACTCTGCCTCTCATTCAAACTTCAATTGCCAAAACATTGAATAAAAGGATTTTCTTTGAAATGCACAAGTTCACCATCCCAATATAATAGACATGTAATTTCCAAGTAGAAAAACTACAAAATTCTGCTAGGTTAGGTTGCTCTGTAATGTTGACTTCAAAATCTACCGTATGGCATTCCTAGCAGTACTTAATTTAAAGGTAAAGATAGTCAAGAATTTCAAGAAACGAACAAAGTAAAATAGAGTACTGAAATACAAAAGTGCTGATTTTATGTTAGACAAAACAGGAAATACTTGATAGCTAAAATATTTAATAATCCATCAATCCACAACCGGACCTTATAGATTCTAAAAGCTTCAGTATGTTTGAGTTAGGTAGTGGTTTAGTATAATGTAGACATATGTAAATTGGTTCTGATATTGGGAGTTCATAGTACATGACATGCAGTTATTTAATTTGGTGAAGTTTATCATGAATATCAATTAAAATCTGTTTTTTTGTGTGTAGTTATGAAAGTATGGTACAATTAGTTCTGTGCTTCTTAACAAACATTTTCCCAGTCTTGTCTACTAAGTAATATTTTTTTAAGGCTTTCGTAAGGAAAACATCAAAGAGAAATAAAAATGGGGAACAAGAAAATTACATGTTCTATAAGTGGGGTTCTGGTTGTCCATGGTACAACACAGTTGCTCCTTATGTTGTCTTTTGCCCATTCACAAGCCAGATTTTTTGTAAGCTGATTAATTGCAGCTGAAAATTCAGTGGACAAAAAATATAATTGTCTTTCTTTTGTGTGTGATAACATTTTATTAATCACATGTACATGAAAGAAAAGACGCAATGAGTATGGTACTAATTAACCTTTGCTTGCTGCATAGACAGATCCAGTGCCCATGCTGGTCACACCAGCAACAGATGAAAGGAACACAATGCTTCCCTTTCCAGATGCTTTTAGAAGAGGATATGCAAGTTGGCACAGATGGAATGCCGAGTTTAAGTTAACTGTCATCAGCTCTGAATATTCTTCAGCACTGTACTCAATGGTTGGCTTTCTATAGTTTACTCCAACGTTGTTTACCTAAAATTTCACAAGTAAATGAAATGGAAGGAAACTACATTGAAAGCGAATCATTAATTTGTGATGGAAGCTTATAATGATATCAAGTTAGGGAAATTATTATAGGTAGTGGTGAACACATCGTGACCTCTGCTAATCTTTGTACGATACATAATTAAGTATATTTTTTTCATAAATTATAAATTTTAAATATATGCTATGTATAAATATTGATTGGAAGCATATATAGGTGGTTGTCTATGACCACTTGATAATTTCTCCTCAGGAGCATTTGCACACATTAATTGTTCAGGTCTACTAAATGAAACAAATCTAGCTATATAAACATTATTGATGGTTTTCGAGGATGATTAACTAGTGAGCTCCTGTGAAAAAATTCAACCGATCGAGAAACAGTTTGTTGTTGACTTAAATTCTGAACATTGATCAACTAGCACAATATTTCTAATCAATTCCTTAAAATCAGGTACATAAAATGGTCAAATTAATTAAGAAAATAGATGCAGTAACAGTATAACATTGAAGTTGTTATGGGAGGACAAGTGTTGCCGTTGTAGTTGTGATACAGCTAGCATTGGAATAGATCAATTTGACCTGATCTCACGAGCACGAGTGCAAACCTATTATTATATTTATTTATAGTTTCAATATCACAAGTTAACTTTAAAGAAATTCTAATGTGTTACTTAAAAAGCAAACATAACACATGTTACTGCTTAGATAGAAATTCTAATGAATTAAAAATGAAACTCTAGATCGTTCATAGCCTTAGCAATAGCATTATAAGTAGTACTTACATAGATGTTAAGTTTGCCATTGAAGGTGGATGCCGCTTCCTGAATAAGCTTGTCTCTCTGGGGTGGTGAGGATACGTCACACACCGAGCCAGTAACCTGAAAGCCTTGACTTTGCCATTCTTGTAAGCACTTATTGAGCTCTGTTTGGTTCCTGGAACAAGTGTGCACAGCAGCGCCAAATCCAGCTAAGTCATTCACTATGGCGTGCCTAAAGTAAAAACACAGTTTGAAATGAACGAATCAGAATAAAGAAAAATGAATAATAATATCATATAAAATAGATTGAGAGTGAGTTGAGAAGGAGAAAATGATGAAAACCCGATCCCACGAGTGCCACCAGTGACAAGAGCCGTCATTCCATTGAGAGACCATCTTGCTCTTGCTCCTCTCTTACTACTGCTTTCTGCCTCTGCCATCCTTCCACTCAAAAAACCATTTCTGTTTTTACTTGATGCTGTCCAGATTTATACATCACATGCATGGCTCTCTCACACGCTTCCAACTTAACTACTCTTGTTTATTAAAACCTATGTTTGTTAAAAAAATGGACCTGCAAAGTGCGTGGGCTAGCACATTCATTTTTTTTTTCTAAAAAGATTAGGTAAAAAATAATGTAGGATTTTGACTTTATTTTCATTTCATTTTAGTATGAAAGTGATATTGTATTTAGGAAATAATATTATTTTCAGTCGAAAATAATTAATAAAGGTATATGTGTCTCTCTCATAATTTTTTGTTATTATTCTTGATATTGGAAACAAAATAATTTGAGGAGTAAGATAGAATCGCGTAGTTAAAAACTGTTAATAGGATGAGTACTGTTAAAAGATACTAGTTAATAGCAATTCAAAACTTTTTTTTTTTATATAATTTTTTATTTTCCTTTTTTTTTTTTTTAATTTTTGGTAGGTCAGCCCCCTAACTTGTCCATAAATAAATTAGACTGCATGTTTCAGTTCATATATTCAGAACGAGTCATCCTAACTTAACCCTTTCTTTGTACGTGAAAAAGTTACATCTAATTAATGGCACGCACTATGGGCTATTATTATTGGCAAAACGCCTCATGGGTCATGGCATTTTAAATTGTTATAAGACGCCTTCTAGGGTGCGCTAGTTGTATAGGTCCTGCACCGTGCGAAAGCATCGTGCATCGTCGGATGTAGGGGGTGCCGTAATGGAAGGTGGATGAAGGTATATATTGTCTAGCGAGAAATCACACTGGATCACAATATACCCTTTTTTAAACAATGAATTAGAAATTCGAGGTAGACTGAAGGTACAGCAGCGGACCCCAGTAGCTCAGAATAGGTTTGGACTAATATGTCATTACGCACATCCGCTTACCACACATTTGAGTCCGTGAGATAAATGAACTATTGGTCCCTTTGAACAACGTAGTTCCAAAAATGAACTATTGGACCTTCTGGTTAATTTCATATGCATAATATTTTCATATACAAAATAAAATAAAATTAAAATAATAAATTTTAAACAATTTTACTATTGGACCGTGTGGATTTTTAAGTTATATACAAAAAAAATGTGACTATATTAGCAAACATGAGGAGTACAATTACCAATTCCCTTATCTTCAACTGACTGTTAAGCCCAAAATTTGTGTTAATCACACTTAATCAATGCTTAATATTCACTTCTACAAAGCCTGCTCTATTCATTTTTTTAACACTTATATGTATTCATTATTCAACCTACAAATTTTACATAAAAAAATGTTTAAATGCAATATTGGTCTTCATATTTTTTAAAATCCATAATTTTGATCCCTCAATTTTAAAATAGAGACATTTAATCCTCATATTTTTAAATTTCGTAATTTTGGTCCTTCTATTTTAAAATATACATTTAGTCCCTCATATTTGTAAAATTCTCAATTTTGATCATTCCATCAAATTCGAAACATTGACCAGTAAGAGATTAACTTGATGTGACCCAAATTTAATGACATGGCATGAGATTATTTGTTTAATATTCACGTCATAGTCATCATTAATCCATTAACAATCAATGTTTTCAGTTTGACAGAAGGATCAAAATTTTGAATTTTATAAAACTGGGAGACTAAATGTTTTTATTTTAAAATAGAAGGACGAAAATTGCAAATTTTGAAAAATATGGAGACTAAATGTCTTTATTTTAAAATAAAGAGACCAAAATTATGAATTTTAAAAAATAAGAAAACCAAAATTGAATTTAAGAAAAAAATATATTTAGCTTAAAAATTAATTTCCACAATGCACAATGATATGCAGCGCCATTTATACGTACACCCAAATCTGCATGTATCGGCCCCAATTTGTGTCTGAGTCAACTTGGAATTTCATATTCACTTTTTAAAAATGCTAAATCAAGATCCGGTGCAGTCCCTCCCACATAATGTGCACGGAAGTCCTATATCCAACGGTTCACGTCACTTTCGCATGGTGGAGGACCTAAAATAACTTACGCACGTTAGAAGGCGTCTTGTTATAAATATGATTTTTAAGTACAGGGAATCTTGATCCACAAACCATGCATGTTTTGGTTTGATGGTGTACAGCGGAGAAGGAATATTTATATCGGATGTTTCTCTCTCATTTCAGATCTATATGCTATGCACACGTGTTTTATAGAGTTGTTTAAAAAATATTCATGAACCAAACTGAATTATGAATCAAACTAAATTAAGAGTTAAAATAAGCAGATTATTTTTAGCAGTTTAATAATTGGGTGTGTATTTTTTATTGCACAATTTAGAACCAAACCATATTCACGAGCTCAATTCAGAGAACTTTCTTTCAAATCGAGTTCGTCTCTCTCACTCTGGCTCGAATTTTTGGCCTTTTATTAACGATAATCATCTCTTCCCTTCCGGCAATCTTCCTGAACCCTAGATTCCAAATCAAAGCTATGCAAACCCTAGGTTCAGCGAAACTTGCAACACACAAGCCTGAAATCGTGAAATTCCCTTTCTCCATTCATAACGAGCTTTTACTATTCAGTTCAGACCATAGGTAATGGTAAAAAGGGTGTTTTTTTTTTTTTTTATAGCTAATGGTAATAAGAAAATTTTCAATTTAATAAAATAATGACACAACATAACTCATAATAAATGCAGAAAAAACAATGATTATTTTTCCTCTAATAAAAATCTTAAATTGTGAGTAAAATGGAATATGTTTCGTGTATTATATTATATATAATTAATTTAAATATGTGGTTATTAAAAGAAATACATGAGTAATTAATTATATTTGGTATTGTAGAGATTAATTAAATGGGCATGTAAATTAAAGTAATTCTTTTTAAATTCAAATGACACTTGGTTATGAATAAAAAAAAACAATGTATGAATAAAAAAATGAAAATTAAGAACAGCTAATTTAATTGACAATTGGTGTCAATATTATATGTTAAATGTAGGGGATATATGTTAAATGTAGAGTGCTAATAATATTTATTATATTATTTTCTAATTATAAATTATAGTAAAAGTGTTAATTTTTGTAATAATTATTTTAAAAATATGTCTAGAATGGTTTCTAATTGGTTAATAGTATAAATGTCTCTAGACTGACAATGTATAGAAATAAATCTTATTTGTCAATATAAAAGGTTAGTAAAGAGTTTAATATGCATACATTGTTAGTATAAAAGTTTTTACATAGTTTTTTTTTTTTATTCTGAAGTTTTTACATAGTTAACTAAAAAAAAAATCATTCTGTATAAATTTTAAGATAATTATTATAAAAATCAATAAATTTATAATTAGATGACAGTATAAAAAATCTTTATAATAACCGTATATATATTATTTATTTATTTATTTATTTATTCTATTATAAAAGAAAAAGACATTAAAGCTATTAAATAGGATGTGCCATTTATCATATAGGTTGTTCATGAATTAAATAAGGCCATTCATTCTCATGCAACTAGAAGGGAGAGGAAACGAAATTGCATGTCACTTGTCACACACACGTTGAAATCAAATGAGAATCGTTTGTTCCACAAAAAAAGCAGTAAAGTAATTTCAGGTAATTCTCATGCTGGGTTGAAATCCATTCACAGTTAATCCTCCATCAACACAAATAATCTGTCCAGTGATGTAAGAAGCAGCAGGCAAGCAAAGGAAAGTCACCAACGATGACACTTCTTCCGGTTCTGCTATACGCTTAATTGGAGTCCGAGACATAATATCATCCACAAACTTTTGGTCTCTCAACAACTACCAAAAGGAAAAACAAAAGGGTTGGATCATCAAACACATTGACATCATAATTCTAACAAGAGAAATGCTAGTAACACATTTTTTTTAACACATTCTTTGTATTTTACCTCTTTTAGTGAAATAAAAAAATATTACTCTTTAACTGCACGTCTAGTTCTGTACTATTTTCAAAATATACCAAATATATAATTGAACTAGTTCAAAATATCTGCCAAACTCTACCTCTAGTTCAAACTTCAATTGCCAAAACATTGAATAAAAATATTTTCTTGATAATGCACATGCCCATCCTCTCAATATAATAGGCATATAATTTCCAAGCAGAAAAACTACAAAATTCTGATAGGTTAGGTTGGGTCTGTAATATTGACATCAAAACCTACCGTATGACATGCCTAGCAGTACTTAATTTAAAGCTAGGTCAAGTACTTCTAGAAACAACAAAATTAAACAAAATCAAATACGAAAGTGTTATCTTTATGCTAGACACAACAGGAAATACTTGATAGCCAAAATAATTCAATAATTCATCAATCCACAAGCATACCTTACAGATTCTAAAAGCTTCAATATGTAGTTAGGCAGTGGTTTAGTATTATGCAGACATATGCAGATTTGGTTCTGATATTGGGAGTTCATAGTATATGACATGCAATTATTTTGGTGAAAATTTTCATGAATGTCAATTAAAATCTCTTTTTTTGTAGATTTTTGACATTAGTACAATTAGTTCAGTGCTTCTTAACAAACATTTTCCCAATCTTGCAGGACTTAGATGGTTCGCTAATGTATTGTCTACCAACTACCAAGTAATATTGTTTTAAGGCTTTGGTAGAAAGGAAAAAGCCAAGAAAAATAAAAGTAGGGAACGAGTAAATTACATGTTCTACAAGTGGGGTTCTGGTTGCCCATGGTACAACACAGTTGCTCCTTATGTTGTCTTTGGCCCATTCACAAGCCAGGTTTTTTGTAAGCTGATTAATTGCAGCTGAAAATTCAGTGGACAAAAAATAAAATTATCTTCGTTTGTGATAAAATTTTATTAATCACATGCACGTGAAAGAAAGACCTGATGAGTATAGTACTGACCTTTACTTGCTGCATAGACAGCTCCAGTACCCAAGCTCACCACACCAGCAACAGATGAAATGAACACAATGCTTCCCTTTTCAGATGCTTTCAGAAGAGGATATGCAAGCTGGCACAGATGGAATGAGGAGTCTAAATTAACTGTCATCAGCTGTGAATATTCTTCAGCAGTGTACTCAATGGTTGGCTTTCTAAAGTTTGTTCCAACGTTGTTTACCTAAAATAAAACAAAGTCACGCATGTGTATGATTAATGACAAGTAAATTAAATGGAAGGAGACTACTTTGAAAGAGAATCATTAATCAGTGGTGGAAGCTTATGATCTCAAATTGGGAGCATTTGCACACATTGCTCAGGTCTACTAAATGAAACACATCTAGCTATAAACAATGTACTTGTTACATATATCATCAATGGTTTTGGAAGATGATTAACTAGCTCCCTCGAATAATTTCAATAAGCTATATAAATTAACCCAGAAAAAGTTTGTTGTTTACTTCTACTCTAAACATTGATCAATGGATAAATTACGAAAATAGATGTAGGAGAACAAAACTTTGATGCAGTTTCATAGGTGGTGTTCTCTAATTAGAATTGGAGTTTCACCTTATTAATTTACATTAACCTTTAATGAAAACCTTTATCACATGAATTATCCAAGTGAAACTCTAATTTTTTATGGAAGAATAATACCAAAAACACTCATGAAACTGCATCTAAGTTTTGTCAACCAAAGTGTATCTCCGATTCAGTATTATTTCTAATGAGCTGACAATACATGATCATGTACAGAAGTTTTTATAAAGAAGGTGAATTAAAAATTAATACTTCCATCCTTATATATAAGATCCTTTTCAGAAATTTACTTGTCCTTATTTATAAGATCCCCTTCAAATTATCTCTTACATTAATGATTTTTTTTACCAAAATACCCTCAATTGTTTTACAATTTTTCTAGTCAATAAACAATAAATACTATAATATAATAAGATAAACTTATTTTCTCTGGTGTAAGAATCGGGGAAAATGACTAACCACACATTAATTAATTAGGTGGAAGATAAATAGGTGGAAAAAGTGAGATGACGGAGTTACAATAATTTAAGGATAATTTTAGAAAAATAATACAAATTTTTAATTCATGTGAATCAGTTAGGAGAGAGTTTATACAGGGATGGAGGTAATAAACTCTACTCTAGATCGATCTATAAATACAATCTTAAGACATAGCCTTAGCAATAGCATTATGAGTAGTACTTACATAGATGTTAAGCTTGCCATTGAAGGTGGATCCCACTTCCTCAATGAGCTTCTCTCTCTGGGATGGAGAGGACACATCACACACCGACCCAGTAACCTGAAATCCCTGACTCTGCCACTCTTGTAAGCACTTGTTGAGCTCTGTCTGAGTCCTGGAGCAAGTGTGCACAACAGCACCAAAAGCAGCTAAATCACTCACTATGGCGTGCCTAAAACATAGTTTGAAATGAACGAATCAGAACAAAACAAAAGCAAAATGAATAATAATAATAGAATGTGCGTTGAATTGAGAAGGAGAAAATGATGAAAACCCGATCCCACGGGTGCCGCCGGTGACGAGAGCCGTCATTCCATTGAAAGACCATCTTGCTCCTCTGTTTTGTGCCTCTGCCATTTTCCTCACTCTAAAACAAACGCCTTTGGAATTTGGATTCCCTGCACTTGTTGTTTATTCAAGTTGACATTGTCTTCGCCCTTGATCTATAGTAGTATTATATAATAATAATACTAATAATTAAACATTTAATTAATATATTGCATAAAAAATAACTTATACCATAATAAATGCACTCTGGAATTGTTTTTTTAAGTTCAGGCAATGTTGATCCAAGATGCATGTTTTGGCTAGATGCAGTGCAACGGAGAACAGGGCCTTGGCTGCTTCAACACCAATAAGTAAGCCGCCTAAGCCTCCATTGAAGCACCTAATTAAAGTTATTTACAACAACTCAACTAACTAAGTTAAATCACTTAGTACCTAATATTTTATATTTTAAAATAATATTTTTAATTTAAGTTACTAGATGATAGATTTTATTATATTATTTATAGTTAATTTTTTTAATAACACTATACAATTTGAAAATTATACGTATAAAAAAAATTGTGTAGTATTCACAAATAGGAAATCTAAGTATAATTTTTAAAATAATTATTATAAAATTAATAAACTTTTTACACGTGATAATTTATAATTGAATCATTATGTAAAAACTCTTTACATCCTCGTTGCATAGATTATTTTCTCTTTGAAAATATGTATATATTGTTTAACAAAATTGTATTACTCATTGAAAAAGGTATAGGAAAAAGAATTTTGCGTTTACTTTGAACTTTAAAAACTGACATTGAAATGAATATAGAAATTGAATTTTATAAAAATGGTATGATCTATAAAAAAAATATTTTAATGAAAATGATAGTAACGAAATCGTACATTCAATTGAAGATTATCTCTTTTGGTTCTTATAAAAACATTAATTATTTTTTAATTTTGATTATTTTGTATATATATTAAATCAATTTATTTTCTTTTATTAAAAAATACTAGTTAATGTGATCTTAGGTAAATTATCACATATTTGGATGCAAAGGGATAGCTTCTTGGTTGATTAACTGAATCGCAGAAGCAGAATCAGTCTCACAAACCACTGACACAAAACCAGCGTCCCAAGCTACACGAAGATCATGGAATATAGCTTTATTTAAACTTGCTTTTTATAATAAAAATATAAATTATATTACTTCAAAATCAATTTCATTCAAAATTGATCCAACCACATACATATATAACTTTTTCATGAGTTTAATAAGACCACCCATTGTTATAGACAACTAACTAGAAGGGAGAGAAAATGAAATAAAATGAGAATCATTTGTTCTACAGAAAAGCAGTTAAGGGGGCCTCAGGTAACTCTCATGCTGGGTTGAAATCCATTCACGGTTAATCCTCCATCAACACAAATAACTTGCCCAGTGATGTAAGAGGCAGCAGGCAAAGAAAGGAAAGTCACCAACGATGACACTTCTTCGGGTTCTGCAATGCGCTTAAGCGACACAATATCTTCCACAAACTTTTGGTTTTGGACCAACTACAAAAAATAAAACAAGTTAGATCCAACACATAGACATCCATAATTCTAATAACAAACAATTAAGGTAGCTTTTGGCGCGCACACACTTATGAAATGAAATGGTTCTATTCTTCATATTCTAGTCTTTTTAGTGTAAACAAAACGTATCAGTTTTTAACTGCACGTCTAGTTCTGTTCTATTTTCAACATACACTAAACATTTATCGATCTGGTTCAAAATATCTGCCAAACTCTACTTCTCATTCAAACTTCAATTGCCAAAATATTGAATAAAAATATTTTCTTCATAATGCACATGTTCATAATCCCAATATAATAGACATATAATTTCCAAGTAGAAAAACTACAAAATTCTGCTAGGTTAGGTTGGCTCCGTAATGTTGACTTCAGAATCTACCGTATGGCATTCTTAGCAGTACTAATTTTAAAGGTGAAAATAGTCAAGAAATTTAAGAAACAACAAAATTGAATAGAATTAAATACAAATGTGGTAACTTTGTGTTAGACACAACAGGAAATACTTGATTGCCAAAATAATTCAATAATCCATCAGTACACAAGTAGATCTTTATTTTTTTTATTTGATGCAATGTTCGAATCCACGCTTTGATGATTTGAGAAGATATCAGTAAACAAAAAAGCCAAGACAACAATTGCCACACCAGTAGACCTTATAAATTTGAAAAGCTACAGTATGTCAGGTTAGGCAGTGGTTTAGAATCTAAACTTTAGATTATGTAGACATGTGTAAATTGGTTTTGATATTGGGAGTTCATAATATAACTGGCATGTAGTTATTTTGGTGAAGTTTATGATGAATGTCAACTAAAAATCTCTTTTTTGTATACTTATTGTTTTGCTTGGGAATCCATCCCATTCCGTTAGACAATGTCTTGTCTGCTAAGTAATATTTTTATAAGGCTTTGGTAGAAAGGAAAACAGCTAAGAGGTAAGAAAAAAAAATAGGGAATAAGTAAATTACATGTTCTACAAGCGGGGTTCTGGTTGCCCATGGTACAACACAGTTGCTCCTTATGTTGTCATTTGCCCATTCACAAGCCAGATATTTTGTAAGCTGATTAATTGCAGCTGAAAATTCAGTGGACAAAAAATATAATTGTTTTTTCTTTCTTTGTGATGACATTTAATTAATCACATATGCAAGAAAGAATAGGCCTGATGAGTATAGTACTCACTCACCTTTACTAGCTGCATAGACAGATCCAGTACCCAAGCTGACCAAACCAGCAATAGATGAAATGAAAACAATGCTTCCCTTTTCAGATGCTTTCAGAAGAGGATATGCAAGTTGGCACAGATGGAATGCCGAGTTTAAATTAACTGTCATCAGCTCTGTATATTCTTCAGCACTGTACTCAATGGTTGGCTTTCTAAAGTTTACTCCAACGTTGTTTACCTAAAATAAAACAAAGTCACGCATATGTATGAACAATGAACTTGTTACATAAATTCAATAAGCTTAAGCTATATAAATTACATAAAATGAAGCAAATAATGCAGAAGATACTCTTTGTAGTTTCTGCTTTGACGCAGAAGAAAACATGCACTTAGTAATATTATAGTTCTCTCACACTCCTCACCAGTTAGCATTCAAATTAGAGAAGTGCTAGCAACACACACTTTTGAATACATTATCTTCAATGATATGTCATGATCATGTACAAAAGTTATACAAAGAAAATGAATTAAAAGTTAAACTGTAGATCTAATACAAGTTGTATATAGATTTATAAATACAATATAATGCATAGCCTTAGCCTTAATTAGCAATAGCAGTATGAGTAGTACTCACATAGATGTTAAGTTTGGCATTGAAGGTGGATGCGAGTTCCTGAATAAGCTTGTCTCTCTGGGGTGGTGAGGACACGTCACAGACCGAGCCAGTTTGCCACTCTTGTAAGCACTTGTTGAGGTCTGTTTGGGTCCTGGAACAGGTGTGCACAGCAGCACCGCCTAAAACACAGTTTGAAATGAAAAATGAGAATGAAAACCCGATCCCACGGGTGCCACCGGTGACAAGAGCCGTCATTCCATTGAGAGACCATCTTGATCTTGCTCCTCTCTTACTACTGCTTTTGGAATTTGGATTCCCTGCACTTGCTTTTTCACCACTCTGGAATTGCCTTTTACATGCAGCAGGGTATCTTGGTCCAAAAACCATGTTTTGACTTTATGCTGACCGAGAACAAGGTTTGCATATTTCTATTCTCTCTCACTTCAACTAACTGGGATGAGTCACCTACTCACCTTTGTTCCTCTACTCTACTGTCTCGAAATTCTAATAACATCATTTGAATATTCCATATGATTCGGCCAATTAGATTTATTAATGTATCATCATATCATTTTAACACTACGCAGTTAAATTATAAAATAAACACAGATTTGAAGCTGGACAAGTATAACGACATTTTCTTTGTTTAATATCAATAGTTAGATTTTGAAATCCTATCATATCTAATTTTACATCATCTTTACTGAAAACCTTTTCTCTTTTCTCCCTTTCCTTCTTCGGCCTCCAACAGCCCCCTCCCATTGTCGACCACTGACCAACAAATTCAAACGACTCAATGGTGCAAACACATAAGAGTCCCTTCGCTAAACACATAAAAGTTATGCTTCAAAACTCTAAATATATTAATATACAATTGTTCAAAAACCTTATGTTTTTTTAAAAGAATATAGAACCCCAGATTGAGTTAGAATGACCCAAAATATAACTTAAACTCATTTTTTAAAATACATTGGTTAATTTCTCAATTCAAATCTGTCAAAATCAACCTCAATCTAGATCGAATTAGTGGGATAGGACAAGTCATGTTTATCCCTAGCAACAGATGTCAAAGTGGCTTTTATGTGTTTGGTTCCACACCTATGGATTATTTTAGGTTTGAAATTAATTTTGATTTTAAATTCAAAATTAATTGAGTTAAAGTAACTTTTATGTTAAATATAAAAACTGATACTGGATTTTACTGTTAACTTATTTTTAAATAAAAAATTCAAATATAAATTATTTTTCTTCAAAGTCAATTTTAACCACAAACAATTTTATATAATCAATTTCATTCAAAATTAATTTGGCAAAGACTCTCCTAAACTCACATTTATACATCTTGAGTTGGATTTACTTTTTTGACTAGGGATACAATGGAGCTAGGTAGATATGTGTAGTATCCTTTCATCACTCATCTTGTTAGATGAAAAATCACTTTATACCCATACAAATATATGTTAAGTGAATATTCATAAATTTTATGAATATTCTTTAGTATAAATAAATATTTGATAAAACATAAAAGTAAAAAAAAATTAAAATATATAGTTATACTATAAAAAAATCGCCGATGCCTTTTCAATTTTTGAAAAATAATTTTTGAAACAATTTTTAGTTTATAAAGACAACTAACTTTATATATAATTAAAGTCATTTAAATAGTAGATATCTACATATACACCTTGTTACTCGCCATCAAGCTCGGCCCTGGACCTTGATTGGAGGGGCCCCAAATTAAATATATATATATATATATATATATATATATATATATATATATGTGTGTGTGTGTGTGTGTATATATATTATTTTATATTATTTTTATAAATGGATTAAAATAATTGTTAGTTTTTTTTCTTCTAATGGTTATATTCATAAACCAATGTTAAATAAATATTTAGTTAATTGTGACATATCAACATGTAAAGGATCTTTAATAATACATGTGTTTGTTTTTTTAACAAGATAAGAAACACAAATTAAAAGTTAAATTATAAAGGAATTAAAACTAAAAGTTAGTATATTAATAAAGAACATAAATATATGTAAGTTTTAATATAAAATGATGATATTTTGTAGATAATAGATGATAGGGATAGAGCTAAGCATTTTTTAGGGGCCAAATATAAAAATTAAATTATAATTTTAAAATTAATATATTAAATTTAACCCACAACTAAAATAATCATAATAATTGGCCACATACCATAAGAACCAAATTTATATAAATTAAACAAAAGATACAAGACTATAGAATTGCAATTGGAGAAAAAAGATTTAGTTTTTAAAATTCATTGTAGCAATTCTAAGGATAGGAAATCTTTATTTTAAATATCATGTTTAAAGTTTTAAAAGCATAATTGACCATCAATTTTTATTGAAGGAAAATTTATTTTTTATCCTGAGAATAATAAGAATAATATATTCTCTGATTCAAACAATTGAATAATATTTTCATTAAAAAATATTGAAAATGATAGTTGTATGTTTTTTGGAAGGTGTATTATCTTCTGTGATAAGAGAAACACGAAGAGGAGAGAGAGAAAATGTGAAATCTAAGACCATCTACATCGGAAACATTTGCACTGTATTTTATAAAAAAAGTATCGGTACTCATTCAGTATCATGGATGCAAAAGAATCGGTTCCTTTGTTCAGATTCTCAAAAGAGAATCGGTACTCATCCAAACAAGTTCCTTTTGTGTTAAAAAAAATATAAATTATTGATAAAATGTAAAGATGTGAGTTGTTTTGTGGGACCCAAATAAGAACCTAAATAGAAGTATTGGGTTGGAGAGAATGAGAATTTTTGAGGTGCTTGTCTTGGGAAGAGTAAAAATGAATGATGTGTATATGTGGAACCCATTTAGGAATCCAAATAAAAATATTGGGATGGAGATGCTCTAATACAAAATGTGATGAGAAAGGAAGATAAACAGAGGAACAGAAAGAAAATGGGAAAGAAATTATGAAAAATAAAATTTTATAAAATCATTATAGAAAAATTATATATACATATTATGTATATTTGCTTTTTTTTTTTTACAGGGGAGTTCTTATATATAAATATTTGTGTATGAATAATTTTTTTTGGAGGTGTAAATTAAATGATAGATGAAAATATGAGTAAATTAAATGAAAAATGTGATACATTTTTTTAAAAATTTATTGAAATAATGTTATTCACTTAATGAAATAAAATATATTATTTTTAATAAAATTACATATTTATTTTTTATGTAATATATATTTATATTTTTGAATATTTATATATAAGGGTCCATTATTATTTTATTCTGTTCTGGGCTCCTAAAATGTCAGGACCGGCCCTGCCATACCTCGTAAATAATTGAGAATGGAAAAAAAAATCATTTACTTTACCCATAAATGCCCATTAAATTATCAAAATACAATCCACAACAAGTTTTATTCTTAAGTATTCATGGGTACAATTTTTTTTCATCCTTATTTTTTACATATTGTTATAATTTTAGTAAGATGTTTTAATTTGAGTTCTGCAAAATAATTGTTAAAGAAACAATTATTGTATGAAATTGTTAATGTTATTTTACGAGCAATGTAGACAAAAGAATGAAGTCTTATAATGTACTGAAATTGAGTATGTTAGTTGATGTATCAATTTTTATTTTTAAAACTTTTAATTTTAACAATAAAATTAAGTTTTCCATAATTGAGACTTG
The DNA here is from genome assembly GCA_026413185.1 of Pueraria montana var. lobata. Taxonomy (NCBI): domain Eukaryota; kingdom Viridiplantae; phylum Streptophyta; class Magnoliopsida; order Fabales; family Fabaceae; genus Pueraria; species Pueraria montana. The sequence goes on along the minus strand of CM048655.1, from coordinate 59,703,817 downwards.
AGAGTGAGAGGTTCATTAGTATGGTAAAAAGTATTACAAAAATATGTTATATAAATAATACAAGTTAACTCTTATCATATTGCTAATGTTGAAATAACTTGAAAGTAGTATATATTATAATGTAATGTATTATTATTTTCATTTTCAACAAAAAAAAAAAAAAAAAAAAAGGAGATGATATGAAGATCCTGTGAGCGAGTAACATTATCCACATCCACATGGTACGGTACCTATGACAGTTTGTCGTGGTGAGTTGCATCTGCGTGTGACTGCAAGAAATGGCTCTTGTTCTCAACGTCTCATTGTGTTCCACTTCTAAACCCCATCTTTCTCTCTCAACCTCCAATTCCAAAGCTTCTACTCTTCCTCTTTTGGTTCGTATACTATACTTACTCTTCTCTTATTCAACAATTCCCACTCTGCTTCATTTCACTCATCTTCACAGGGACTCAACACAAAGCAAAGTCGCCAAGCATCTCAGAAACTCACATTTTCATTGGGTGAATCCGTGTCTAGTGCCACCCTCGTTGCTCTCCTCTCTGCTTCTTTCATCTTTGTTGATCCCGCACTTGCATTCAAGGTAATCAATAAGTAACTCGTCATTTTGTAGCTTGTAGATTAGAATTTAATTCAACCCCAGTTATTCAAGTTAAATTTTTTTTGGGTATGGTGAATTCAGGGTGGAGGGCCATACGGACAAGAAGTGACAAGGGGACAAGATCTCACTGGGAAGGACTTCAGTGGCAAATCTCTGATCAAACAAGACTTCAAAACGGTGTAACTTTATTTGTTTTTTATTTTTTAAACGAGTTTAATTTTGATACATTGTGCTTGTAAAGAATTTTAAGCTTCTAGATATGATTTTAAAGTAATTGTTATAATAGTCAATAATCTTATCATGGCAATTCATAATTGGATGACATTCTAATTAAATTCTTTTTAAAATTAAGTCTATTTGAAATTTGATGATGGAGTCATTCGACTGTGTGCTTTTGATCAAAATTTAACAAGTTAATTAACCTTGACTGTTGCAGTCCATACTCAGACAAGCCAATTTTAAAGGTGCAAAGTTAATAGGTGCTAGCTTCTTTGATGCTGACTTAACAGGTTTGGCCAACGCTAAATGTTATAATAATGAATGTAATATGCACATTTGGAATACTGTTTACCATTTACATTCATTCTCTTCCCATCTTGTTTTTTGTTGTCAGGTGCTGATCTTTCAGATGCTGATCTTAGAAATGCAGATTTTTCCTTGGCAAATGTGACAAAGGTAATTGTTTTCCTGTATTAATAGGGTAATGTCTGATGTGTGTTCATTATGCTAGGATCTAATGGGAATTTAATTTCAAATCAATTGTCCAAGCCTTTGTTTGTTGTGTTGTGTATTGTACTCCGATCAACCCAAAATTTTGCATAATGGCAGTGACTAAACATAGGGCAATTGTATGAGTGGGGTTAAGAGAGGAGAGACTTAATGCACAAATTTCTCAACCATCTGATCAACTGTTTCCTGTCCCTTTTTTTATAAATTTTAAAGAAGAGATATTATAAATGTTTCATATAGATGAAGTGAAAAGTTACAAAGTGACCAAATAGAGATATGAGGGATATCAAATAAGAGTGAATGCAGATGAATCTGTTCTAAAAGAAATCACTACTAAAGAAAGTGGACTCTTCTGCCACCTCATTTTTGTAAAAATGCTTCACGGCATATAGTTTCTTTCTTTGAAGAATGCCGCTTCAATGATTATTGCATAGAAGTTGCAATCAAGTTACCATGAAATATTATGATGGACGATTAACATAATTGTTAGCCATCTGCAATTGGACCAGAATGGGAAATTGCATATGGATTTAATCAGATAGGAAAGGATCTGATAATTTGATCATAACAACTTCATATTTTATTTTAGTCAAAGTTGACAGTGTACCACAGTCCACTGTAATTAACGAATTTCTTTTTGGTTGGCTTCTGCATGAATGACCACTTTCTGCAGGCAAATTTGCATCGAAGTTGCAATCAAGTTACCATGAAATATTATGATGGACGATTAACATAATTGTTAGCCATCTGCAATTGGACCAGAATGGGAAATTGCATATGGATTTAATCAGATAGGAAAGGATCTGATAATTTGATCATAACAACTTCATATTTTATTTTAGTCAAAGTTGACAGTGTACCACAGTCCACTGTAATTAACGAATTTCTTTTTTGGTTGGCTTCTGCATGAATGACCACTTTCTGCAGGCAAATTTAAGCAATGCTAACTTGGAAGGTGCACTTGCAACAGGAAATACATCTTTTAGGGGATCAAATATTACAGGCGCTGGTATGTAGTAATATCACTTAAACTATAATGTGCTGCTATTGGGCTTTTAAGGGAAATATGGTTGTAAAAGAGTGTATGTATCTGATAATAGCTTTCAACTAATTAAAGGACATACATTGGTATTGGGTGGTGATTAATTAACTAATCTATAGTTCCAAAACCTAGCTAGTTAATTAATTAAAGGCGTGTATATTATTGACATACATTATGCAACTAATCTTGGGTTTCAATCAACCTATTTAGGAAGACTATAGGAAGTGTTAATTAGAGAGAAAGAAGAGAGCATGTAAGAGAGGAAAAGCAAATAACCCACTAAGGTCGGCTTAATGGTGGTGGGTTTGGATAATATGTTTGACGTCATAGGTTCTAACCTTAGTGCAATTACTGTACACTAAAAAAGAGAGAGGAAAAACAATGGGAAGCAAGTTTGTTGACCAAAAAACCCTGAATATATATCTATAAACTTTACGAAGAGAAGTTCTACTCTCCTTGACAGTGGCACTGTGCTGCCTTTGTTCAAGACTTCAAGCACTCCCTCTCTCTCTCTCTCTCTCTCTCTCTCTCTCTCTCTTTTTAAATTTCATTATTCAATATGATTTTTACTTTTTCTAAATTGTCCAGAAATAATAAAATTATAAAAATATGTAAAGAAAACTTTATTTAATTTGATTTAATATTATTTAAAATTTATAAGTTAGAATTATAATATCTTTTAAAGGCATTAGAATTATAATATTAAAAGACCAAAAAGAATAATTACCAAGTTATATTAATCCTTATTCCAAGAAACACAAATTTCATCAAATTAGGAAGCATTATTTGAACAATATTTGTGGTTACGTATATACTGTACCTTATTAAAATGGTTTTTGTGATTGTTGGGATTATGATATTAAACCCGGATGCCTATTTCAAAGGTAACTGCAAATTACTTAAGAATTATTAATTTTCCTTTCATATTCTTCTTACCTTCCATCACCAGTAAATCTGCCGTAAATTTTGAACATACTCAACATGCAATTCAGATGTGAGAGTATAGTTTAGTCATTAGCATAAAAGTTAGTACAATCTATGTGCTTAAGTTTGGTTTCTATAAGCCTATATGTAGTCATGAAAACATATGATATGCTTGAACTGAAGATATAACTGAACCTGTATGTAATGTTAAGAACATAACTAGACTTATTTAAAACTAATACTAGCTACAAGTAGAAACATGCGTCTTAATTTTAGCTAAATGTCAAGATATGGCACCATAGGAGTGAAGATTTACATATTCATTCGAGAAATTTGATATTAGGAAACTTGTGAATTCAATGGTTTGCCTATTGTCTTGCTTGGAACCAGACTTCACGGATGTACCACTAAGAGAAGATCAACGTGAATACCTATGCAAAGTTGCTGATGGGTAAGATTATATCTATAAATTAAGCTTGTTTTATTGTCTAAATATGCTTAATCTGTAACGAGTTGTTGTTTCTGGTGACAGAGTGAACCCAACAACCGGAAATGCTACGCGCGATACATTGTTCTGCAATTAGTATTCCATTGCTGAAGACTCACTCCAAGACCTTCAAAATACATGCACTAAATGTATGCATCGATGTAAGCTATTGGTTGAATGCCAACGAATGGTTTCATAGCTAACAAAATACTCCCTTCAGGTTACATAGCACCACAATTTAGATTATTTCAAATTTCCATTCACCATTCATACACTTGACAATAAGATTGTGATGTAATAATGCTCGTAACCAGCCTACCTATGTTATGTATTATTGTATCATATAGCTAAAATCCTTTCATAAATGGAATAATAGACTTTGGAACACTTGGAGTTGCCTTGTGTAAGTCTTACACAATGAAGTGGATTGGGAAAGCCAAACATGAATAAGATTGCAAAATATAAAGTCAAGCCAGAGAGCAAGGAGTTTCAAATCTTACTTCTCCCAAACTCAGTTTCAAAACAAAAAATTACTCTCAAACATACTTTTGAGGGGTAACAAAATATAATCTCAAAATGATTTTACTCTCAAGCGTACTTTTGGATTCTCTCATCGGAAATCCAAACATGCTCTAAGTTGGTGTGTGTGTGTGTGTTCTTTGGTAACCCAAGGATTTTGTGTGAAGAAGTGACCCTCACACAACACATGCCACACAGGAACCTTAACAAAACCTTAGACTTTGAGAGTTGGGAGACGTTACTTTTTGAGTAAAAAGACACATTTGGCTCTTTGATACTACTTGCAATTGATTGTTTTTGTTCTGAATAGAAGTTGCCCTCTATCCATCTCTAGGTTGTTAAACATCAAAATTCAACATGTTTATAATATTTTGTAAAAATTATTCCCAATTATTGAAAGTTTCCTAGCAACATAGGTAAGATATGACTCTAAAGTTAGCCTCTAACTATTGAAAGTTTCTTTTATGACTTCTTGTCACATTTACTACAAAAAAATGCTCATTACTAACGTTCAAAAACTCACCGTAATCGGAAAAAAAAAAAACTATTATAAATTGCCGATGACCATGAAGCGAACCGTAATTCTCTCCTTGGTAAAAATTATCGATGACTCATCGGTCCACTATAATTAACAGGTAATTAAGTGAAACTATTAAATTTTCGATACAATTGACAATGGACTTTTTCATTCACAATTTTGGCCCCAATCATTGAGGGAAAGACCCTCAATAATCCGTGAGTAAAAATAGGACAATTTTAAAAAAATTTCATTTTGGTGAGATAAAAGCCATCAATAACTAAAAGGGTAAACTACCTTTTTAGTACCTGAAAGTGTAATTTGTCTGTCACTTTAGTGTAATATGCTATTTACCTACGTGACATATTATTCATGTAGTTAGATAACGTGTAATGTAAGCACAAATGTTAATTTTAAAGAAATTTTTTTTATCAAAATGACTAAAGTGACAGACAAATTACACTCTCAGGGATTAAAGTGACAGTTTCATACTTTCAAGGAAAGTGACAGTAGATTATACTTTCGGGGACCAAAGTGACAGTTCACCCATAATAAAATAGGTCTTTTTATAATGGAGTTTACGGTGGGCTAACCAGGGAGCTTGACCCTTGGCCTCTTAATAATTATCTATTTTTATCAAACTTATTTATATTTACTTAATTAACAATACCTTAATTAATCTTAAACATAAATAATTAATTTAAAATAATATTTAATATAAACAATATTAATTAATCCACGTCACAAATAATTTATTTTCACATGGCCTAAATCAATAGAATTAAATTAAATATAATACAATCCATATAACTATGAATCAAACAACACATAAAAATGCAATCAAACATGACAAAATTCCATAAAAATCGTATTTAAATCATAATAAAATCTATAGAAATAATACTTATGTCTAATCATAGATCATGTCTCTAATGATCATTAGAGTTGTATTGATAATCAAATGTTGGATAATCATTTTTTACACGGTGGATACAATACATGTGATTTAGAAGGGGTACAAAAAGAATTTAAAATACATTCATAGGAAAAAAATAATTCTACTCTATTAGTCCGGGTAGTGGGTAGTAGGTAGTCTTTAATAGTAGTCTCCAGATGATGTAGAAAACTTCTAGTGAAAGAGTTCTACATGAAAAAATTTTATACCAATGCGAAAGAATTATATGATAATGCTAGAGAATTCTATGTCAATGCAAAAAAAAAATTATTCAGATACGAAGAAATTTTATACTAATGCAAAAGAGTTTTATGCTAATGCCAAAGAATTATGTGCAAATGCAAAATAATTTTATATAAATGCGAAAGAATTCTATGTCAATGCGAAAGAATTTTATGTTAATGCAAAGGAATTTTATGCAAATGCAAGAAAATTTTATACAAATACTTAAAAAAATAAAATAAAGTTACGTCACCATTAAGACAGAGACTTTATGGTGCAATTAATCAAAGAAATCACGGTTGTTGAAAAATTCATTAGTGTCTTCCAACTCGGAAACAGATTGATGCACAGCAACGACAGAGAAGAAATACAGACGACCTCTTGAACAATTTCCATAAGATCAGATCTTCAACATTTGCAGTCCAAAGTGTTTGGTGGCTTAAGGATCTAGGTGGAGGAGACCGCACAAGAACAAGCTTGGACAGGAGAAAGAAAGATCCTAGGTAAAAACTGAAGGAATAAGGTATAATGGATGGATGAAGAAGTAAGTGAAATTGGTTGTTGATGTTTATATGGCTACATTGGACTGGACTGAGTGAAGAATATTTCTCTTTGGTGCGGCGGGGTTGTAACTAGGTTTAGTTACGTCAGGAAAAGTACAAGGTAGAAGAAACCCTACCAAAGTTGGGTGTGTTCGTGAGAGGGGCTTGAAGGCATGCGGTAAATTTAAATGAGTTGTGACACGCGAGGGATGAAGTATCTAGAACTTTCTGCACGTGATGAGCTTGTGTGAAAACGGAAGATCTCAGCCGTACAAATGAGTTATTTAAAATCACAGGCTATTAGATTTTTAGGTCACACAACTAATTTCATAGGATCTGCTCGCCCTACAGTTTGTAATCTGACGGCTGCTATTTACGGAAGGAAAAGTAATAAGGGATTGCGAAAATGAGCTCCTGCCTATTATTACTATTAGAAAGACGTGCCAGTGCATTAGCTTCATGTGAATAATAACTGAGCAGCACCTCAATAAGGGGATAATTTGGTGAAATAATGTATTTTGCCCTCTTAATAAATAAAAGGCTTAAATGCAATTTTGGTCCCCCTATTTTACACAATCTGTAATTTTAGTCTTCCTATTTTAAAATAAAGACATTTAGTCCCTCTATTTTGCACAATCCACAATTTTGGTCCCTCTATTTTAAAATAAAGACATTTAGTCCCCCAATTTTGTAAAATCTATAATTTTGGTCTTTCCGTCAAATTGAAAGCATTGACCGTTAAAAGATTAACGTCAACCTTGATATGACCCAAATATAGTTATTTGATACAAAATTATTTGTTTATTTTTTAATTATTCTAAATACTGAATAGAATAGTTGATGAAAAATATATTTTAAAAAAAGGTAAAACCATTTATTTTAATGGTCGAGAGTAGTCGTAAGTCCTAATATGAAAATCACGAGTCTTAATAATATATTTTAAACAAATTCCATGTCACTGAAGTACATACCACGTCGTAATCAACGTTAATCTCTTAATGGTCAACGCTTTTAATTTGACGGAAGGACAAAAATCACGGATTTTACAAAATTGAGAGATTAAATGTCTTTATTTTAAAATATGAGGTCTAAAATTGTAAATTGTACAAAATAGAGGGACTAAATGTCTATATTTTAAAATAGGAGGACTAAAATTGCGGATTGTACAAAATAGAGGGATTAAATGTCTCTATTTTAAAATAGATGGACTAAAATTGCGGATTGTATAAAATAGAGGGACCAAAATTACATTTAAAAGGTCTTTTTGTTTGAATTTTATGTCTATGAAGAAGTTGATTATAAACTATTTTTATGCCTTTTTGAGAAAGAACTGCACAAGGGGGATCACGACTTTATGTAGACTTATATGCCGTCTGCTTTCAAGTAAATTGCCATTAACTAATGGTGTGTTTGGAACATTGGAAAGAAATTTGGGTGAAAAAAAAATGAAATTAATAGAAAAATAAAATTTTATTTCTAAAAGTACATTTTTCTTTTTTTTCTTCTTACTTTATTAGCAATTAAACGAAAATACATTGTTATCTATATTTTTATCCTCTTTATTTTCCTTTTTCTCAACCAAACATTTCATAAAAGACATCAAAGTCATCACCAGATTTTTGCTGTGAAAATTTCTCCTTTTTCTTTTTAAGAAAAAACAAGGCTTTTATTAGACATATATTTATTTACAGTATTCTTTTGCTGCTTTAGATTCCTAGAAATTATATTAATTTCTTGTTTTTTTTAATAATCAATTTTTCCCTCAATTCTACTGCCAGTAGGGGTGGTAAAACGGGTTGGATCCGTCAGATCAACCCGTTTTGGCCGATTTTTTTGGCTTGGCTGGATGGGTTGATGGTGGGTCAACCCGCCAATCCGTTTTTTTATTATAAAAAATTAATAAATTTAATATTTATTTTATATTTTATATATATTATTAATATTTATTTAATATATTTTTTTGTCTAAATAAATTATTATTCAAAATTTAAGATAATACATTTAATTTTTTAATAAATATTTATTATTTAATATTTATAAAAGATATAAATAATTAAAATGTATTTATTTATTTATTTCATTTTTTTATCGCCAACCCGCTATAAACAAGGCAAGCTTAAATTTTGGATCCACTTTCCTTATGCGGAGTGGGTCGAGCCGACCCGTTTTTGGCGGGTCAAGGACGGGATGGAACCGGTCGGGACAGGCCGGCCCGTTTTACCACCCCTAACTGCCAGTTTCTTTTATTCAATATTTTGGTTATACAAAAATTTGAAAGAAAAAAAACTAATCTTAAATTTACAACATGCCTGGACGAACAATCAAGTGAAGGCGTTTCTGTTAAACAAAACTTCTAATAAGATGATAAAATATCAATTAATTTTTTTTTTTATGAAATTTTGTAAACTTAATCTATTTTATATAAAAAAAATCATTTCAATCGTTAAATTGGTTTCATATTCTAAAGTACCTGGTTTCATATTCTATGAAAGTTATATAGTACAGTAAGTACAAAAATTTGACACTTAATATCAATTCTTGTCCCTTTTATACCCAAAAAAATTCATCATAAATCTCTTCTATAATTTAGAAGAAAAAAACATATAAACTCGACTTCTCTTAAGATACTCTAGCAATGCAGCCATTGAACAACACAATCTCCTTCCAGCTCAAACTTATAAGCCAGGTTCTACATCACACCTCACATACTATGCTTTTCTCTTCTTTTTTTACCTTGCATTTAGCAAGAAGCAAGATGAGCTAATAAAGAAAAGAACTGACACAACAGTAAATTTTATTTCAAGCTCAATCGTTCAGAATCCTTGGGAAAGATGGCAGAAATATTAAATATACTGATAAACAATTAATAACAAACATGTATTCATGAGCATCTGGAAAGGTAGAAGGGTGAGAGAGAAGTGCGAGCCAGGGTCAATGATAATTCAATTTGACCAATTTGCAAGTCATGGTGGAGGTGTCCGCCGTCTCCGGACACGGCGAGGTCTACTATCAGAGCCTCCATCTGAAGATTCATTTGCATCATCAGATCCAGATTGTCCATCATAATTTTCCCCCCAGAGTGTAGTAGTGGGTCTCCTTATTCGCATTTGGAGTGTGGTGCCCCTGGACACGGAGGCAGGCTGAAGAATGAGGAAAAACACAGCCAGCAGACCACCATCATCTATGGGATCATCAACCCCAAATGAAGTTTGAAGTGTGCTAAGGAGGTCGCCGAGATCCCTCTGGCGCTCCAACCTCCTCCAGTTACGCTGGCGTTCTGGGTCTACCGCAGATGGGCGCTCAAGAGGATGTTCAAGTCTTGCATGCTTTCTAAGATCTGTGTATGTGCCACTGAAGTTGCAAGTCTCACAAGAACAGCTCCTTGATTTTTCATTCATGAAATGACGAGCCGCCTCCACTACTTTCCACTCTTTTATTTGCCCTCTACATAGAGGGCATACTAACTTTGATTTTGCATCATTCTCACAGGATAAGGCTTGCATTGTAACCAAACCCTCACTTCTGTCTTCCGGCACATCAATTCTACTTTGGACAATCCCCTCATTTCTGTCTTCCGGCACATCAATTCTACTTTGGACAGTCCCCTCATTTCTGTCTTCCGGCACATCAATTCTACTTTGGACAGTCCCCTCATTTCTGTCTTCTGGCACATCAATTCTACTTTCAACAGTGTCTGAATTTTGAGTTTCTACTTGAGGAATGGTTGATGAGGTGTCTGCAAATGACTTGCAGAACTGATCAAGACAGTTTGAGTGGCGATAGCTAGTGTTGCACATGTAAGGGCGGCATCCCTTCTCATGGGATGAACATATGAGGAGAACTGCATTATGAGGGTGTTCCATGCACACTGGACACCTAGCTTCTTCCCATTCTTTAACATTTTCCTCTGACTCTTTAAGAGCAGATCTTCCAACACGACTAGAGCTGCTCGGGTAAGGTGATGCTCTGCTACTTTCATGTGACAAAGACCTATCCCTTCTCTCCTTTGGCATTTTGAATTGTCAATACACAAGTCTCCACCACCCAGAGGAACTAGAAACCTATGTACAGATAGCATCAACATGAACCCATTGAAGCAACTAGAAACCCAGAGGGACAATTGAAGCAACTAGAAACCTATGTACAGATAGCATCAACATGAACAAAACTGAATTGGACATCAATACAAGTACCGGCAAAACTCATGTCAAATACATCAAACATCCGTGCAAAAAAAAAATAGATCAGCAATGAGACATCCATGTGTAAAACAACAGAACCTAAGAGACATTTATCAGGCCATGCATAATTATTCCACACAGACAAATTTCATTTCCATAAAATCTTGTAATAGTTATCATTAAGATAACTCCATGGGAGGACTTAGTTTATGAAAAATATATTAAGTTAAGCACACAAGACATTCAAAATAATGCACCAATGTAAGCTGTTGCTTGAATGTTAATGAATGATTCCATATCTAACAATATCCTTCCTTCATATTTCTCCATTATTATCATGATCCAAATCTACTGTCCATGACTAGCCAAGATTAGAGACATCTTCCTAATTCCAAAGCTTATCATTTCCTCCCAATTTACAAGTCACTATTTCAAAACTTGATAATAACCTTCATGAATAATAACTTTTTGAAACAAAATCATTCATGTCAAAGCTTATAGCAATTCAAAGCAAAAGGGTTAACAAAACTAGTATAATCTTTATAAATAGAAGAGGGAGTCTACTAAGACTCAGTGAGGACACCCCAAAATACATACATACATACATGTAAACTGTAAACATTCAAACAATTATACATTTTCATATCATTTTCTCATAACACTCATTATTTTCATAATTTTTTCCAAAGTAAAATAGTTATGTTCTCACTTCTCATTATAATTTGACAAAATCCAAAGCATCAATAACACCATTGCACATAATAGTTATATATACCATAATGAATAAGTATATAAGTCCAAGCTACAACACAAAAACTTTGCAAGTACACTATACTCAATACAAATTGAATAAAGAACTGCTATTTTTATATCATAGACTACAGCATGCAAGTTCTAAAATATCATACGAATCAACACATCCTAATACGTGTAAATTTCAAATTGTAGCATTAAAATTGAAAACCTTACTAAACTACTCTGCTTTTATCCACAACTGGGATTGACTTACAATGAAATAATCTCTGATATTTTACCACAAGAAGCTAGATTTTCTAAGCTTTCCAACAAGCTCAGGATCACACAAATTGGAGTTTCTTTGCCCAACTTATGATCCTTCAAAGTACACTGATTTACATCAGAATTCAGCACGACTATGGTCTGCATTTTTATGCATTAGGAGCAATCCCTGTGGTTAAAGAATTCCGAAACTTAATAGACTAAAACAAGAACTTATTATCTTTCAAACCCCACTGGTTCACTCAAAAACAATTTCCTGGCTCAAGTTATGAGCATTCTAATTGGACTTAGCTGCATCAAAATACAGAACAGAATAGTCAATTTCACGAAATTACAGTTACAGGGAATTTTATTGTTATCAAGACATTCTGAAAATTTCCAGAATCAAACTAATATATGTAAGCTTTCAAACAAAATTGGTTCCACTTCAAAATCATTTGTACGAATCAAGTTATTCTCTCTTAAAGTAGGCTAACTCATCAAAACTTAAAACAGACAATCATGTTCTCAAATTTATTATGAATTTCGTACCCAAGATTAAATTTTGAAAATTTCCAGTTAGATACTTCCATAAAAAACTTCCAAACAAATTTTGTTTCACTAAAAACCAATTGTTGTAGCTCAAATTGTCCTCATTTCACAGCAGCTATAGCAGAATTTTTTTGCAAAAGCTATTCCATTTCCAACTTCAAATCAATGCATAGATCGATATGGTTTTAAAACTTGCAGTGCCTACTATCATAATCCACACTTAAACCACAATTTATCTCATGATTTCAAGGCTGAACTTATGTGAAACACTTCGTGTCTGAAATTCTCCAACTTTCTCAAGTTTTCAAATTTCTGCAATCCTCTCAACCCCTCTAATTGCAAAACTAGATAACTCAATCCAATAGCTTATTAACCACAGAAAATACAAGATTTCTCCGCAAGAAACACGATTCCCTTTCAAAACCCTAGTTTACCAAAACCAAACTTACAGAAGCAATTCAACGAATCCAACTTTACAAATCAAGAGAAAGAACAGGAAATTGAAGTTTGAACTGTAAATCGCTCACCTCTTCGATCTTCTTCCAACTCAAAACCGGAAAAAATGGATGTTCTGAAACCCTGAAACTTCTGATACCGTTGAGTTACTCTGGTTATGCTCTTGAATTTCCTCAACTCTAAGAAACGCAAGGAAGATCTCGATCGATCTTCCTCGTTTTTTCTGTGAGTTTTCCCCTTTTTCTTCCTCACTTCTTCTCCCTCTCCTTCTTCTGCATTTCCAGTGGAAACCCTGTGACAGCTCGTCTTATATAACTTTCATTATTTACTCTGTAGGGCCTTCACTTCTCCAAATTCCACATGACTCTTCTTTTTCTTCCACGTTTCTCTTTTCTCTTTCCATTTTTTTTTTTACCAAAACAAAAAAATAATATTCTAATCTTTTTTTATAGTAAATTTTAAATATTTAGTTATATTTTGAAAATATTAAATGTCATCTGATCTAATACTATTCTTATATACTAAGTATTAAATATATATATTTTATTTTCAAAACATTAAATCTCATTTAATATTTTCTAAGATATTAAAAAAAATGTAAGATATATTATTATTCAGTCAAAAAATATTAAATTACTATTATTTACTTAAATATAATTTAAAATGTATTATATCTACTTATACATTATAAATTAAAATACATAACTTACATAGTAAGATTTTTCTTTCTGCATTTTCTTAATTAGACATTTTCAACTTGCTTTCACTTCTCTTATATGTGGTGCATTTCATATTAAACAAAAATAAAATCTCTTTTAATCATCTCAAAATATTTTCATTTCATTTTTATACTTGATTTTCTTAATTATTTGTTTCTTTAAATCTATTCTCTTTATTTCTATAATTAAATTAACTTTAATAATTTTTTAAAACAAAGTTTTTAATAGTTAAAAGGTAACTTTATATTATAATCTACATTATTCATTATTTATATAAATATAAATTGTCAATGTAGCAACAAATTATTCATTACAAATTCAAAATATAATTTATATATTTTAAAAATTATTTATTTAAGATGGATTTTAATTATATAAACATAAATATTTATTTTTGTAAAACATACAGGTTGAATATTATAATAATTTTTTTTATCAAAATTATAATAAACTTATTAAATTTTATAATAATTACTTTAAAAATTATATTAATAATTCTTTCTGATTAATTCACGGTGTGAAAATTTTTACATTCATAATACATAACCAGTAAAGTCTGTATATTAATGTACTAGTCTTTTACATCTACCGCCATAAGGAAATTAAAAAAAATAGGCATGACAATTATCCACTGTGCAATCTTTGAAGTTGGCAATTTGTCATGTTGTTGAAGTCTTGCAATGCATCAGCGCCACAATTTAGAGGCAATTACTTAAGACATCTCATTTTTTTTTGTGTACCTCCAAAATTCTTAATATTCCTTTCTTACCCATTCTCTTCCAAGCAAATCCTGGTTGTCTCCTCCAAACCTCCATGACCACCACACCAACCCCACTGTCGCACCCAAACACCACCACCACAACCACCAAACGCCAACTCTACACTGCATCGAATCCACCACCGCCACGCGCATCATTGCGAACCTCCACGCCGCACTAAACCTATCATCGCGTCGCACCACTCCCATATAGTTACGGATTGAGCACTCTGTAACACAAATGCATTACGGATTGAACAATCCGTAATACATTTGTTGTATTACGGATTGAGTAATCCGTAATACAACAAATGTATTACGGATTTAACAATCCATAATGCATTTGTGTTACGGATTGCTCAATCCGTAATACAATAAATGAATTATGGATTGAGCAATCCGTAATGCATTTGTGTTACGGATTGAGGAATCCGTAATGCATCTGTGTTACTTATTACTCAATCCGTAATACATTTGTTTGTATTACGGATTGAGTAATCCGTAATGTATTTGTATTACGGATTTCTCAATCCGTAACTGTCTGAGAGTGGTGTGGTGCGATGTGTTTAGGCTTGTGGGTCGCATGGTGGTGGCAGGTGGTTGGGTGGCGACGCAGTGTGGAGGTGACATTGGATGGTTGTAGTGGTGGTGTTTGGGTGCCATGGTGGTGGTTGGGTGGAGGTTGGGTGCCATGGTCATGGAGGTTCAAGGAGAGGCAAATAGGGTTTGCTTGGTAGAGGAAGAGTAAGAGAGGAAGGGCAAGATGGGAAGTTTACAAAATTTGGAGTTACACCGAGCAAAAAATGAGGTCCATTAAGTAATTGCCCAATTTATACTATTCCAAATTTCCATTCCCCCATATACTGATACCGAACAGCCTTTTAGAGAAAATCTGAGATTAAATTCAATGCATTTACCCGTTTGTGATTTTTTTTATCTTTTGGGGAAAAAAATTAAAAAAAAAATCCTCCATCTCTTCCCTCAAAAGAAGAATCCAGGGTGTGCATGCATATTGCATATATTGTATTGGAGAAATAAAATGCTGGGTAATGATCTTGTCAGCATAATATATTAACCGAGGAAAATATTAAATAATTTAATATTAATATTTTCAAAATATAGACAATATTTAATATTTACCATATTTAGAAATTAGGAGAATTTATAGGAAGAACAGATAGTAAGATATAAATTACTCAACTTTTGAAGAAAAAAAAACAACTTAATAACGTACAATCATCAAGTTAATGATTGTTGTTTATTGTCTATTAATTCAATTCAAAATTATGTAATATAACGTCTGGGAAAATAATGAAAAGTGAAACGCAAAAACAATTCAAAAAACAACTGTACGAGTTAGATTAACCTTAAACAAAGTAAATCACCACATAAGCATAACAGTGCATGCATATAAGACAACGATTGTGTCTAAACACTTAAAATTCTGAACTCACATGAAAACAACAAAAGTGCCAGAAGCAAAGCAAACAATCCAACTCAAGAAACAGAGTAAAAACATGAAAAATAGTAGCCACAAAAACTCAAAGAGCACAAGAAAAAGCTCACGTTCAGAAAACAAAAATCAAAACATAATTAAGCATCGAATAAAAGCTGATCGACACTCACATGAAAAAGTCCAAAAAAAGGATTACAGAATGAAAACCCCGGGGCAAATGATTAGGTAAAGGTAAAAAAAATTATATGAATGGAATCATAAAAATTAGAAACTGATGTAAAAAAACTCATTTTAATTTAGAAATCATTTTTTATATTTAATATATTGTGAAAAACCAAGTTTTATATTTAGAACACCTTAAAATTAATGAAATTAATTTATCACTTATTTTACTATCTTTTTTAATTAGATTAAGTTCAATAGTTAAATAAATAAAAACAAATTATCAATTCCAGAAATTAAAAGTAAAATCAAATCAATCAAATTTACCCATATCCACGAAAATCCAAACATGTTTGTTTAAACTCCGATATATATGCATATTAAAAAATTAAAAAATCTTAACTTTAAAACTTTCTTAACAAAATGTTTTTTTTATACACTGAATTTTAAAATTAATAATTCTAATCACAATATTCCTTATTTGTGGACGGAACTTGACTAACACAGTTAGTGCCTGTTTGCGAATGCGTTAAACTAAACGTAACCGGTGTTCGTTGAAAAGCAACAAATCAGTTGCTTTTCAAATTTTGCATTGAAATGTGAAAAATCTCCGTTGAACGTAATTTAAACGTGTTTTCAAACACATTCTTATTGGTCACCCGACAAGTTGCACGTGGACTTGTACTTGTATGTTGTATCCAACTATTTGTTATTATTAAATCACAATTGTTAACCAGGTTACAATAATGGTTAAGGAAAAAATACAAAATAATTATGTGAAAAAATGTTTATCATATAAAAACATAAAAAAATAATATTTATTTTCTAAATAATTAAAATATTCATCAAAATAACTAACCAAAAAAATATTCATTAAAATATACTAAATGCCATTTAATTCAATATATTTAGAGAAATAGCATTTTATTTTATTGAAATTTTGAGAGATTTTTTAATAAAAAAAACACTATTTACTCTTATATTATCAATTATTATACATAATTCGGAGAGTGAGATACTTTCATCACTCTCTCAATTAAACAGTCTTAATATTCACTCACTCCTTTCTTTTGGATGTGCATTTCATGTACTACTCTTACAATTAACCAAAATATTTCTCTTTTTAAATCATTTTAAACTACTATCCTTTTATCTTTGAAAAATGTTATATGCTCCAATAAATTTTCCTACGATTCTTCCTATTACTTTGTAAATAAAGTTTTAAATAAAAAATAAATGCATTTATCAAATTTAAAATATAAAACACATTTAATATTTACTATAAAAATGGGAGAATTTATAATTATTCTTTATCTTTATCTGTCCAGTCCTAGTTCAATCCAAATTCTAAGGAGTTTATAATAACTTATGCATATTGCTCAAATAATTAAGTTAGACTTTATTAATAAAGGAGAGTAGTTTGAGATTATTGAAAGAGACTTTTTTTACCTAATACCTATATGTGAAATGCATATATATCTTAAAAAAGAGAAGAAAGAGAATATAAACAATGTCTAATATAAGAGTAAATATACCCACTTTTTCTTAATTTTAATTTTATTTATAAATGTTTTTTGAACCATCGTAACTAAGACTTTTAGCTTTGTTATGAGATCTTGAATTATCTTCACAAACTTCAATTTTTTTGGCAGAAATTTTATTTAAATTTAAAAATGCTTGTGAAATGCCGAACAAACTTGCTGCTTTCTTAAAAGAAAATCATGACAAATACACACTAAATACTCCTATGACCCAACTAAAGCTTGTCTCAAATTTAGTATATTTGCATTGAAGTATTAATCCCATTTGTAAAGTACTTATTGTTGGAATTTTGTGAATTAACATTGTTTAATTATTGGATTATTAATATCAATTATGTAAATAAAATATATGGTATGTTAATTGATGGATATTAGTTATTTGGGTTTATTATGTGAGTGTGTCTATGATGGGTGGACCATCACTTGGTGCCTAAATAAGGGGTCTCTGCTCTCGTCTGGTTGGCTATAAAATTGTTGTTCCATTAGACAATTTTATTGTGACATAACATTGTGTGGGAAACCTTGGCCACCGAACAGAAAATAGTATCTCCCTCGTTCGGTGATATTGCGTTGTTCATGAAGAGAAACATCAGAGATGAATTTCATCTCCTCTTCAGGTACACGTCTCTTATAAACATGCTATAATTGTGCATCACTCGTTATTAAATTTCCATCACTTACGTGTTTGGTTTTTTTTTGTTGGAAAGAGCCAACGTACATTTACTAGAAAGCAACTAATTATCAAACTTTCGCTTGGATGCTAGAAAATCCATGCAGGCAGATACCAAACGTCACTAGAAGTGTAGTAACATCCACAGTAGGGGACAAACTAGCCTACATTTTATACGCAAACACAACAAGTGGAGCGTTTCCAGTCGGGTATAGATTGATGTGAAGGCCAGGACGCGCGTAAAATTTAGAAGAATAATACTAATCACACGTACGAGTGTGTATCACACACTATCATAACAAAACAACCATGTGTGCCCACTATTTTGCATAATTATTTCTTATACCGATAATGAAAATTCATGGTAATTGGGGAGTTCTAGGACAGGAAAATGTAAAGGAAAAATGGTTTGATCATTTTATCCTTATTATTATATGTGTTGTCTTTGTCTGATATAGTATACTACTACTAGGGAGAATCAATACAAAGAAGACGACAGTGGGAATCATTACTCATTTGCCTTAAAGGCCAATCATGCAAATATATCTGCCGTTGGTGCTGGATCCTAAGCAAATATATAACATAGACATAGTGCAAACAAAGGATTAAAGTAAATTGAATTTTATCACCTAAGGTATGATCCATAGGACTTATGATTTGTTGTCTAGGTATGAAACCTAAATCATAATTTTCTGTTTCGTAATCGTATTGGGGATTGAAAGATCCTGAACTTTCTTTTCCCACGAAACCTCTGTATGAAGTCTCTGAAACGTTATCAGGGATTTCTTTTTCTAAAACTACCATTTGGTCGTTTTCAACTTCTGACCTTTCTTCTAGATCTATTGAACTAATATCAATGTCTAGATTTTTATCATTTATTATTTGGTCATCGTTTTGTTCATCTTTATTTAAAGACGAAAACAATTTTGTTTCGAAGATGAAATCATCTTCATCATCAGAGTCATATTCAGACTCACATTTATTCATAAAACTTATAGAATTCCTAATAGGTTGGACTTCTTCTTGTGGTTCTTCCTCAGTGGGAGTCAGAACATTTGCATAGTCTGTAAATCTAACTGACAGGCTATTTCTTCTATGTGTAATTATGGCAGAATTTGGAGCAGTAACTGCTGGTCTGGATGGTCCAGATGTAAGATGTGTTTGCCATAAAGAATTTTGATTTATGGTGGAATCAAAAGTTTCTGGTGGTAAAAACTGGATTCCGTTTGATGATAACGCTGTTATCAATGGATTTGTATTGATCCTATACCTTGGAGATATTTGGTCACTTATTCTACCTATGAAGGTAATGTCTAGATGGAGGTTGTTTCCATCAAAGTTTTGTCCAAAACCTGTAGTTTGCACTTCTAGGTTTATGTTTTGTACAAAATCTACCAAATTCATGGTATAATTGGGAGCAATATAAATTAAGGAGACAGTTTGGTTGAGGTCAACCTCTATCATTCCTATGATTGCTTGTGAATTATTATCCCTAAATCTCTGATCATAGAGAACTAGGAAGGCTTTGCCGCCTACAAAGGATCTTGTTAAGGTTCTAACACCTATCGTGATTAGACCTAAGTGTATATACCTACGTTGGGTATTTATTAGTTGTCTACCAGTTTGTTCAGAGATAAGTCGTATTATCTCATGTTGTCCGTCAGGTAGATGGAAGTCATCTATCCTTCTGTATCTGTATAAACTGGTTCGTTCGCTACTAAGCCAGTTTAGACTGTATAGTTGTCTAGGATTCAAGGAGTCTATCCTAGAATTGGATCCTATTTCAACGTTTGTATTTATGTCAACTATTTGTTCTAGTTGTCTGGTGTTGGTATTTGTTCTCCCAAGGATTCTATCAAGAATGCCAGGGTGATGGTTTATTGTTTCATTAACTGGGGTATGGCCAGCTATGGTTTGTGAAGGTCCAGTAAAAGGGACTGTATTTGTTCTTGTATTAGACATTATTTTCTTGATTTTGCTAAAACAAATTTATTAAAATTTTGTTTATCAAGAAGTCTAGATTCTTTATTTCCGATAGAAATATTTTGCAATTGATTAGAAAGCTTATCTAAATCAGAATTTATTTGAACACGTTTTTCTTGAAAATCAATCACTAGGGTATAGATTGCCCATTGAACCAGTTTTCAATATGCCTTCCCTTCTCTTAAACATAGGAAGTGTTGACCCTCAACTACTTTCTAATTACATAGAACAATGGACCTCCGCAGTAATTAGAGATTACCGGACAAACCATGAAAACCATGTCTCAACAGGACAAGAAATGATGGCTAGAGCCGAGACATATCTGGGAGATATTGCTCGTGCATGCTGGGAATCATTCAAGAAAGAACACCCAGAAGCCATGAAAACAAACATAATTGACCCTGGCCCAAACATCTATAATTTCTGTAGTGCCATACAAAGATTGTTTACGGCCCAGTCAGTAAATGACGGAAATACCATTCGTCAAAAAATTTACTTAGGTAATTTAGAGAGACTCTCTATAAGTTATTTTGGTAAAATAAAAGAATTTACCCAAGATTATCTTATGTATGCTTCCATAGCAGGAGGCTTCATGGATAGAAACTTAGGAGAAAAACTTTTCCTTAAGTTACCCGGTAAATTAGGACAAAAGATAAGAGATAGTTGGGACGATAACCAAATCGATCCCCCTATGAATAATCTTGCAGTAAGAATCCAACACATTATGAAAGTAATGGAGGATACTTGCACAAACATAGCCATAAACAAACAAATAAAAATGGCTGATGCAGACATCTGCAAACAAATTTACACACCCCAGCAGTACCATAAAGAGGTTAGAAAGAAAAGGCCCCAGCCTCAATACAAACCTAGAAACAAAAAGGTACAAACGAAGAGATACTCTGTTAGAGCCTCTACCTCTAAGAAACCTACCCTAAACAAAGACAAACATGTCAGAAAAATTAGGGATAGTAAAACCTATACAAAACAGTTAGAATGTTTTGCCTGTCATCAACAAGGGCATTATTCTAGAGACTGTCCAAACAAAGCAAACCTTTTCACCAGAGAAGCTGAGCTTATAAAAAACTGTAGAATGAATCTCATTTCTATAGACGAGACTGTTAGTACAGACTCAGAAATTTATTCCATAGTTAGTTGGTCTGACTATACTTCGGAAGAAGAAGAAATTCATAAAGATTATTCTGTAATCAATGAATTTACTAAAAATGAGTATAATAATTTATACCCAGAAAATAAATACAACTCATACGGTCAAATTATTGATGAAATGGGTTATAATTTGATGAATAAAAATGAAGGTTTTAACTGCGAAATTCATGAGATTCAGTTTTTCGTAGGACCAGAACACATAGAGTGTATGTTTTGCAAAAGATACCCTCATAAATCTTTAAGAGCACATTGCTCTGTTTGTTATAAAATTTTTTGCAAAGTATGTTTAGAACAAGTTTTAAACATTCCTTTTCCAAAAGATAAAGGATCAAACAAATTTGATAATAAATTAAACAATAGTAGAATTTCTATTTTAGAAACTCGACTAAATAAAATGGAAGAATCTCTAAATAATCTTTTAGAGGATTTTCAGAAACTCAAAGAAACTGAAAGCCAATCAAATAAAATTCCCGAAATCAGCGGTAATTTAATGGCTTTACAAAATAAAGATTGCATTCCGATCATTTGCAACCAGAAAAAGAATAAATGTTTACATATTTTGGTTAAATTAATTTTTCCAAAAGTAGATAATTACAACAAAACAGAAGTAGTTTTACAGGCCCTAGTTGACACTGGGTGCACGTTTACTTCTATCTGCAAAAGCGTTGTACCAAAACAAAACCAGTTTAAACCTGCTGTTATCACTCAAAATAGGTCTATAACTGGCGAATTAATGATAAATGATTTAGAAACAAGAAATTTTCAAATTCAAGTTTCTACAAATTGTAATCTTTTTGGAAAAAAGATTTTTGTACAAAAAGCAGACGTAATAGACTTACAACCTGCTAAAGAACAAATGATAATAGGACTTGATTTTATTATTGGTGATAATAAAACAATGACTATTACAAAAGATTATCTGATCATCTCGACAGATACACAAATCGCTCCTATAATAGATGAACTTACATCAGAAGTAATAAATTCATCAGAAGTGCGAGCAGACCGTGGTGGGTACCCCCTGCCTAAGTCAACTGAAAATTGTACTTGTAAAAATCCAGACGAGTGCAAAAATAAAAATTGTAATTTCATACATAAAAATGATGATTTCAGTAATTTGATAAATCTTGATGAAATTACTAAAGAAGATGGTAAATATCACTATTCTCATTCTCTAACATTTTTAGAACATGATAGTGATTATGCTTTCATAAAAATAAGCAAAACAATTACGTTTGATAATATTCAGCATATTATTGATCGTTTAAATAAATCCAGTATCATAGGAGAAGATCCAACTCGATATTGGGATAAAGATCCAGTTATTTGCAAACTAGATATCATTTTTCCTGATCTTATTATTAAGACAAAAGATATCCAGTATAGCAATGAGGAACAAGAAGAATGCCGAGTGCATATAAAATCTCTATTAGCATTAAAAGTAATAGAGCCGAGTACAAGTCCACATAGAAGTCCTGCTTTTATTGTGAATAAACACTCAGAACAAAAAAGAGGTAAATCCAGAATGGTTTACAACTATAAAAGACTCAATGATAACACTCACATTGATGCTTATAACATCCCTTCAAAAGATGTTTTGATAAATAGAATTCAGAAAGCAAAATGGTTTTCCAAATTCGATTTAAAATCAGGTTTTCATCAAGTTAAGATGGACCCCGAATCTATAAAATGGACAGCATTTTCCTGTTCAGAAGGACTTTTCGAATGGAAGGTTATGCCTTTCGGTTTGAAAAACGCTCCTCAAATCTTTCAAAGAAAAATGGACAATATTTTTGGTTCATACAAAGAATTTACTTGTACGTACATCGACGATGTATTAGTATTTTCAAAAACAAAAGAGGAACACTATCTGCATTTAAAACAGGTGCTTCACCTCTTTGAAACATTTGGTCTTATTATTTCAAAATCAAAAATTGAAATTTGTAAGACACATATATCATTCCTAGGAACTGAAATAGGAAATGGTGAAATAAAATTGCAGCCCCACATAGCTAGCAAAATATTACAATTCCCTGATAAAATGGAAGACATTAAAACGCTTAGAGCATTTTTAGGTCTCCTTAATTATGCTAGGAATTTTATAAAAGACTTGGGAAAATTTACAGCTCCCTTGTATAATAAAACTTCTCTTACTGGCCAAAGAAATTTCAATTCTGAAGATATAAATTTGGTTAGAAAAATAAAAGAAATGGTAAAACATTTGCCCCATTTAGCTTTACCCCTAGATACAGACTATCTAGTAATAGAAAGCGATGGATGCGAACAAGGTTGGGGAGCAGTCCTCAAGAAAAAGAAAAATAAATATGAGAATATTTCTCAAGAGTTGGTATGTAGATACGCATCAGGAAAGTATCATACAAAACCCGACATATATAAAACTTCCACAGACTACGAAGTCAACGCTGTTATAAATGCCCTAGAGTCATTTAAGCTATTCTTAGTCAACAAAAAGGAAATTACTATTAGAACAGATTGCGAAGCAATAGTAGCTTATAGTAATTCTCAAATAAATTCTGACAAAAAACCTCACAAGAGGTGGCTTTTATTCAAAGAACACATTTACCACAACGGTATAAAGGTAAACTTTGAACATATAAAAGGAATAAAAAATATTGCTGCTGATATTCTTTCGCGATTTTCAGGAAATGAAGCCCGTGAAGATAAATTATCCAAATGTCAAGCAGAAAATGAAGTTTGGGAACCAGGAGCTTCCCATCCTTACAAATGAATTTCTTTTCCCTGGAAGAGAAAATACAAATGATAAATTCTGCTGTATCGCAGACAATATTTGGAATATTCCAAAAATAAATAATACAAACGAAATGTTTGTATGTACTATAAAAAGGGGGATTTTATGTGCCCTCTATAATTACTGCTATGCAGATAATAAAGGAATTCCAATCCTTGATAAAGCCTCTCCCTCTGGGAAAGGATACACGTATTTTGTTCTTTTATCAGGACCATACAAAGGTGTCTATGATAACTTCAAAGACGTCCGCATTGCAAAAGAAGGCATAAGAGACCCAAGGTATAAAGGGTTCTATTCCAAAGCCGAAGCTGATAAAGCCCTTGAGCTAGATACAACTGATTTAGAAACTATCAGGGAAGCCCTTGAAAAAGAATCTGAACCAGATGTATTTGTAATAAAATCGGACCAACTCCGAAAAACAAAAAAGGATTTTAAAAGTGTGTTAGGTACAGATCTAAACAGATCCCAAGACCTCTCCATGAAAAAATTCCTGATCATACAAAAGTTCCTGTTTAAGATCCATTCAACCGATGAATCCTTACCAGGACTCTCAGTAGGAACCCAGTCCTACTTCAATAAAAATCTTGCCTGTCTGAGTAGTTCCCCATTATGCAAAGGTATGAAACTTATAAATTGCCCTTGCAAAATAAAATACTTATTCAGAAGAGCTCGAATAGATATAGAAATCTTTGAACCACTAAAATTTGAAGATTTCCTGATAAACCCAAGCTCCCTCTTTTCCTTCGGGTGCTTAGAATTGGTGGTAATTCCTCCATCAGAAAAATTTGGGTGTTTCAGTCCTCCAATAAATGAAGCAGTAAACCATATCCAAGCATCGATAATGTGTTTCCTGTCTATAAACATTATGACCTGCCCCATGAAGTTTTCATCAGAAAGTCATCCAACTCATGTGCTAAAATTAGCCTGTGAAGATAATAAAGACTTTTCAATGCTCCCTCCTAATGGAAGTTATAATGAATGGGATGTTCAAGGTAACACTCAATACCAATACAACCTCTGGAGAGCCCAAATCCAAGGATATAATTGGTATTTTACAGAACAATATGAATTAAATTTCAACTTGATAAAAGAAACCTGGGATACGAAACTTTATATCCCTAATTTCAATGGAAAGTGGTTCATTCCCTTTTCAGTTGATCATAATAATAAGCTAGTCCAGCATTTCCAAAAAGAAAAGCAGAATAAAGAAATTTATGAAGCTGTTGCTGGATTCGGTCAACAAACTCCACAAAACTCACTGATGTCAGAAGACGAAGACTCTTCAGAAATCATGAGAACAAATCAAGAACAAGCAGATAATGAACTATCTGACAAAGAGGAAACTATTCTTTCCAGAAGATAAGATTAAGAAACTTCCCGGAAATCTCCTCGAAGATTCTTAAGACAAACGGTGGACCCCTCCAACAAAAATTGTCGGCACTGTAGCACTGTCGGCAGAACACTGTACACTGTAGCAAATAGTATTTACTGTGCACTTATACTGTGCACTTAAACTATTCTGTACTATAGCTGTAGCAAATAGTGTTTTTCATTTTTCTATATAAGGAAGTGTCCGTCTTCATTTAAGGAGACACAGATAGACATAGACAATATAGAGAGAGATTGTAGAGAGAGAAAGATCAATAAAATCTCCGAAGTTCTTCAGGCATCCCCCCTCCCTCTTCTTCTCAACCAAATCCGTAAGTTTTTCTTATGGCTGGCTAAGCTTGAGTAGTCCTCAGTTTGCCGAAGCCATGTTAATTTAACATATGCTGATAAAATTTAGAACTCTGGATCTCTTTCTAAAACCTGGGATTTGTAAGCCTACTTTGTAGGTGTGCCCTTGATATCTGCTTTCAATTAAGAACAAAGTTTAATTAGAGAAGTAGGATGCTGGCTTGATGAGTTGAGGCACTGTAAGACCTAAGGTGTAGGCTGCCATAAGTCCTCTAAGTATCGCCTTAATATGCATAAACTTCTTAATTAAAGATGTTCTGTTTTAGGGGTACAAAAATCTAAACGGTTTTGTATACCAGATCCACGTTGTTCATTTTATCATATATTATGTTAGTTAACATGACTCACAGTGCATTCTGAGGAGTACTTTATCCATTTACTGGTTTTTCCTTACCTGTTTATGCTTCCGCCCTCTTATTTCTTTTACAAGTATCTTTCTGCAGTTTATATTTTTGCACTTTATATTTACATAGACATAGTGCAAACAAAGGATTAAAGTAAATTGAATCCTCTAGGTAACTCTTTCCATGAATTGGCTAAAACTGTCGATAATAGTTAAGCTCAGCAAAGAAACGCACGATCATAAGGCATCTTTTAATATTGGTGTCCATGACCATATGAAATGATATGTGCTATATGCATGCCTATATGACCTTAAATTCTAACAGGTCATAGAATGCCATATATTTTATAGAGAATCTGTCAGCATAATGTTCTCTTGTTGCACTCTTAATTATAAACGACAAATTAAGCAATGTAGACATATATAATATCATCTAACTATCTTACATGGCTTGCATCAACTAACAACGCCAGCCTATACTTTCTGCCTGCCTCCACTAGTATATGTGCATTTTAATAAAAAATAATAAAATAAAACGCACATATACTACGGTGTTACCTTGTGCATATATTGAACAATATTGGCTTAGTTTTTCTCGACAAATTAAAAAATTGCCTAATTATGATTTCGATATTACAGTAATAAGCATGCATTATTAAGCGTAAGACACGGCAACATATTTGCAATTCTCAACTGTAGGATGATCTTGACTGTTGGACACTAGTGATAATTAAGTACATAGATATGTTCCTTGACCTGAGCTTAATTATAAATAATTTTCTTCTATTCCAGTCACACTGTTGGACACTAGTGATAATTAAGTACATAAATACATTATTAACATTTGCCTATAAAAAAAAAATATCAGATCAATCACCTAGGAGCTAGCCTATAAATACCAAAGCAACAAACCACCAAACAAGAAATGATAAAAGTATGAATATTGAACAAAATAGACACAACAACAACAACAGTAATGAAAGAACAAATCTACCTTCCGGGAAAAATTGTTTAATGTACTTTATGGAGGAGTGAATGTGTTTTCTCAACACTCTTCATCACTTTGAAGAATCTGCCAGTTTCTCTCAAATTATGCTTTCCTCAAAAGTGTAATTTAAAAATACACACAAGAGCATAAAAATTAGAACGATTCAAAGTATAATTTAAATTCATTTTTAAAATACACTAAATTTAATATTTGAAAATCGAACTGATCAAAATTAGTTAGGTCAATAAGACAAGTGGAGTAACATCGTGCAGAGGCTTTGTTTCTAATGTCACCTATTTATTGTTGTTCTTAACTAAATTGGTAGGTCCTCCGGTGTGGTGGCTTCGCCAGAATCTCCACAATGGACGGTGGGGGTGTACTTGCAAAGACACTTCGACGCTCAAGTTAGAGGCGCAGAGGTAAGGGACAAGTATCACAATCGGGATTAGAATTTTCGTACCTTGATTGGGATGGGTTGCCCTGTTTTTATGGAGCATAAAGAGATAGATTTGATAGGGTTATTTTCCTATCAAATCTCCTCAAATCTCGTGATGAAGATATAGATAATTCTATTTTCTATCCTTATCTTACGACCTGATCTATCTTATCATAAAAACTGTTCTTTCCGTTATTATTCTCCGGGTCCGAGTGAGTTTCTACTCGGTCAGCTCGACTACTCGGTTGAGTGCCGAGTCCGAGTAGTACACATGTCCCCCAAGCTCTGAAGTAATGTAGGAGCTTAAGTAGGGTTGTACCAATTTCAGATTTTGCTTGGCCGAGGCGAGTTTGCTTGTTCCATTTGGACGGGTCCGAGTTTGGTTCTCGAAGCGTCACGTCATTTGGTGATGGTGTCGTTTCAGAAGTCGTAACGATTCCCAAGGGCGGCGACAATGATTGTTTTTGAATTTTGAAAAGATCTAGGGATTCCCAAAGGTCACAAGCCTTCCTAGCCGTTGATCGGACTGGTGAAGGGTCTTGATCCAACGGTTCGGACCATTTCGCCTTTTCGCCTTCGAAACGCTTTGGGCCCTATATAAAGGGCACTGTTGACACTGGTGTTCATCTTCTTCTACGTATTTTATTTTTCTGGCGAGATTTCTCTTCCTTCTGCCCTTTTGTCCTCCTTCTTCTAGGTTTTTTCTTTTTCCTTGTTCAGGTACGCCCTTCTCCTCTCCATTTCTCTTTGTTATTCTAGAATGTCTTCTTTTTCTGGGGATTCGGGGCGTTCCGGCGGAGGTCGTATGCTCGCGCCGGAGGTTCACCTCCTCGGAGAGGGTTCTGATGGCGGTTCTCCTTTACATCGTTCTAATTCTGGTGGAATTAGTGATGGTGCGTCGGCGACAGATGTTGTTATCGCGGGCGTCGGCGTGGTTCTTCCATCCGTCGACCCTGCACAGGTACCTTTGGCCGCTCCTGTAAGGGGGTGGTGGTTCTAGATGATTCCGAGGCTACTGAGGATCATCCTCTTGAGACTCGGCGTGGTCGGCTTCCTTTTCCTCCCACTCACCCCCAGCCTACAGAACCTAGGGGTAACAAAAAGGTTTATCCTCTTGTTACCGCTTCTGATTACTCCTGGGTAGCCGGGGAGGTTGGTGCGTATGCCTCTCGGTATCAGACCGAGGAGGCTTTGTCTTCCCTTCTTGCAACCATTGACTTGTGTCATTCGGAAAGGCCGGGTATGGTTCATGCCGAGCCCTGTGGGCCTGATGATTGAGTCTTCATGTCTGCTGTTCCGCACCAACCTCACTTTACTTTTGTGTATGAAGCTTTATTCTCAGTTCTCGGCATCACAGTGCCGTTTGATCAGTTCGAAGCTGACGTTCTTCGAGCATTGAATGTCGCTCCTATGCAGTTGCATCCGAATTCCTGGGCTTCGCTACAGGCTTTCCGGGTGCTCTGCAGCAAATTTTTTATTACTCCTACTGCTCCCAAATTCTTGTATCATTACAAAGTTAAAGAGAGTCAGAAGGGTGGCTGGGTCTCCCTGACCGGGATTCCTGGTCGGTCCATCCTTAGTCCATATACCTCCTATTGGAAAAATTTCAAGAGTGGCTTTTTTCGTGTCCGACCTAGTCCGGAAAGGGAGGTCGAGTTTTTTGACAGTCGTGGGAGGCCGAGGTTCCCTCTTTATTGGACCCACTCCCCAAACAAACGGTTGTCTTGGCAGGTCGTGGACATGTCTCCTGAAGATCAGGATGACATGGTTATGCTGTGCAAGCTGCCGCGTTCCCTATCTTGTAAGACAGTTGTGGGGATTCCTACTTCTCGGGCTCCGAGAGAGGACTGGGACGGTGAGTATCTTCTTTTTATTTGGTCTTCCCTTTTTACTTTGTTTTTTTACTGATGTTTGCTTTTTTTGCAGCTTTGATGGGGAAATTTGACTATAAGACGGCCAAGAAGCAAAGGCTAGAGAAGCTGAAGAACAAGGAGTCTGCCGCTGCGGCCATCCGATTTGCTCCATCCGTTCCTTCTCCTCCTCCTCCTCCTCCTCCTTCTCCGAAGAGAGATCAACCAGCGGTTATGGGGGGGATGGTCCTTCCAAAAAATCGAAGCCGAGTCCGCCTGGTGCCCAAGCCGCGGGTTCTGCCGTTGAGAGACATTCGGCCTTTCTTTCTATGAAAGATGGGCGGACTTCGCTTTGGGGGAAGGATTTCAACCCCGGGACTCTCATCTGTGCCGACAATCTCGGTCAAGCCGATCGGGATATGTTGAGGGATGCCAGGCCGCTGCTCTCTATGGAGGCTGTTTGTCGCTTCCAGGCTCGTTCCTAGGCCATTACTCAGTATTGGGTTGAGGAGTTCGACCGCGGCCACCAGGAGCTGGCCATGGTGAAAGAGGCTGCCGCTAAAGCCGAGCAGGCCCTGGTGGAGACTACCCGGGCCAACGAGACTCTTCTTCAATCTGCTGAAGAGTCTCGAAGGTCTCTGGAGGGGGTGGAGGCTAAGTTAAAGGAAGCTGAGGGCCGTGAGGAAGATTTGAAGCTTTCTTTTGCTGCGTCCGAGAATTCGACCCGGGAGTTGCAGGCCGAGGTGGATAGGCTTATTCTCGAGCTTGCTCAGGCGAAGACTGTGGCCGCCGAATCTGAGGCTAAGCTTAAAGCCGATTTAGGCGAGACCTTAGATGAAATCGTGACGACCCATGAGGCCGGGTTCAGCAAGGCACTTCGCCAGGTTCGTTATTTCTTCAAGGATGCCAACACTTCTCTTTTTGATGTCGATAAGGATATCAATAAAGAGGGGCAGTTGGTGGAGGAGTCTGCTCTTGAGGGTGAGGATGCTCCTGGCTGCTCTACTCAGGAGGGGGAAGATGCTCCAGGTGGCCTTGTTTAGCCAGCTACTTAGTCTCAGTAGATTTTTTCTTTTCTTGTAAGGCTTGTACCCGGCCTACCGAACAGGGTGTTTAATGAATTTTCTTCGTTGTCTATTTTTGTATCCTTACTTTTCGTATCCTTATAAACGTTTACTCGGTTAAGTTTAACTCGCTTTCTGTATCCTTATAAAGGTCTACGTAGTTAAGTAACTCGCTTTTCGTATCTTTATAAAGGTCTACGCGATTAAGTCTAACTCGCTTTTTGTATCCTTTTAAAGGTCTACGCGGTTAAGTAACTCGCTTTTCGTATCTTTATAAAGGTCTACGCGATTAAGTCTAACTCGCTTTTTGTATCCTTTTAAAGGTCTACGCAGTTAAGTCTAACTTGCTTTTTGTATCCTTTTAAGGGTCTACGCGGTTAAGTCTAACTCA
Organism: Pueraria montana var. lobata; assembly: GCA_026413185.1. Classification (NCBI taxonomy): domain Eukaryota; kingdom Viridiplantae; phylum Streptophyta; class Magnoliopsida; order Fabales; family Fabaceae; genus Pueraria; species Pueraria montana. The sequence continues at coordinate 59,673,060 of CM048655.1, read as the reverse complement.
TTTTTTGTATCCTTTTAAAGGTTTACGCGGTTAAGTCTAACTCGCTTTTTGTATCCTTTTAAAGGTCTACACGGTTAAGTAACTCGCTTTTTGTATCCTTTTAAAGGTCTATGCGGTTAGTTTGCAGTTTGGTCATTCTCCTTTCGGGATGCCGAGTATTGCTCTGATTGGTCTACTCGGTCAAATATAAATAGATAATTTGAAGAAAGGAGTTTTATTAATAAGAGAAATTGGGTGTGCCTCATTAAAACCTCTTTGACAAAAAACCTCTTGGGAAAAAATGTCAAAGTAGGAAAAAGAGTACATCACCACTTACAATTTTTCTAACTGTAGTAAAACTTTAGGTGTGTCGCGTTCCAAGTTCGGGGGATGGTTTTGCCGGATGGATGCTCCAATCGGTAGGCTCCATTTCCCAGCGACTCGATTACTCTGAAGGGGCCTTCCCAGTTGGCTGCTAATTTACCCTCTCCTATAGCTTTTCTAGCTTCCCCGCACTTTCTCCAAACTAGATCTCCAATTTCGAAGTTTCTTGGTCTGATCTTGGTGTTATACCTCTTCTCGGCTCTTCTTTTACAGGCCTCTACTCTGATTCGGACTTCGTTGAGAGTCTCTTCGATCATGTCGAGTGCATGCCTTAGTAATTGATCGTTGTTTACCTGGACGAAATTTGCTCTTCGTAAGGAGGGTTCCCCGACTTCTACTGGTATCATGGCGTCTGATCCATATGAGAGTCTGAAAGGGGTTTCCCTCGTTGTTGATTGCGGTGTGCAACGATATGCCCAAAGGATTGCGGGAAGTTCTTCTGCCCAACTTCCTTTAGCGTCGCCTACTCTCTTCTTCAGTTCTCCGAGTATCACTTTATTTGCGGCTTCAGTTTGTCCGTTGGTCTGCGGATGTTCCACTGAGGTCACTCGGTGCCGAATCTCTAGGTTTTTGAAAAACTCCTCCAGGTTCTTTTCGGTGAACTGTCTACCGTTGTCAGATATTACCGAGTGAGGGATGCCGAATCGGCATATGATATTTTTTCATATGAATTTTTGCACATTGTGGGCGGTGATGGTTGCCAAGGGTTCGGCTTCGATCCACTTTGTGAAGTAGTCGATTCCGACAAGGAGGAATTTCACTTGTCCTTTAGCAAGTGGAAAAGGGCCTAATATGTCTACTCCCCACATGGCGAAGGGCCATGGTGCTGTGATATTGTGCAACTCTTCTGCTGGTAGGTGGGATATGTTGCCATATTTTTGGCATTCTCGACATTTTTTCACGTATTCGGCGTAGTCGCGGCGCATTGTTGGCCAGTAGTATCCGGCTCTTAGGATTCGGGCAGCCATGGCCTTTCCTCCTGAGTGCATCCCGCATATTCATTTATGCATCTCGTTTACCACTATTCGGCTTGAATCTTCGTGACACATTTCAGCAGTGGTGCAGTGAAGCCTCTCCTATAAAGGTCTTCTCCCTCTATGACATAGTAACTGACCCTTCTTATGATTTTCCTAGCTTCTTCTCGATTTTCTGGGAGGGTTCCTTTCTTCAGAAAGTTCCATATCTCGATCATCCATTCTCTGTCTGTCGGGTTGATATTAGAGACAATTTTGTCAATACTCGGAGCGGGTATTGTTTCCTGTATGACAGTTCGGTGTTGGCCTTTCTTCTTTGTACTTGCCAACTTTGATAGCAGGTCGGCCCTTTCATTCTCTTCTCTCAAAATGTGGTTGAGTTCGAAATTAACGAACTCGTCCTTTAACTGGGAGGCTAGGTGGTAATATCTTGTCATCTGGGGGTCCTTTGTTTGATAGGATCCATCCATTTGCCCAGTGACTAATTTTGAATCGCTCCAGTATCTAAGGTGTTTTGCCCCCACTTCCTTAGCGAGTTTCAGTCCTGCTATTAGGGCTTCATACTCGGCTTGGTTGTTGGATGTGTCAAAGTTAAATCTGAGTGATTGTTCTAGGATAATTCCTTCAGGGCTTTCAATTATGACTCCTGCTCCGCTGCCTTTTTCGTTCGAGGAACCATCCACGTAAAGGGTCCACCAAGGGAAGGGTGCTTCTTCTACTGGTGCTAGCTCAGCTATAAAGTCGGCTAGGCACTGTGCTTTGATAGGTCCTCTCGGTTCATACTTGATGTCGAACTCGGATAATTCAACTGACCATGCGGTCATTCTTCTGGCTAGTTCTGGTTTCCTCAGTATTTGTCGTATTGGGTGGTCTGTTCGTACCACTATTTGATGGCTTTGAAAGTATGGTCGTAGCCGTCGTGCTGAGGTGACCAGGGCTAGTGCTAGCTTCTCTATCATTTGGTATCTGGTTTCTGCATCTTTCAACACTCGGCTTATGTAGTAGACTGGCTTTTGCGTCTGATTTTCTTCTTGAATGATGACCGAACTGATTGCGTCTCCCGAGACGGCTAGGTATAATACTAAGTCCTTGCCGGGTTCAAGTCGCGTTAGAATTGGTGGTGATGAGAGTAGTGTTTTTATCTTTAGGAAGTTTGCTTCACACTCTTCATTCCATCCGAAAACCTGTTGTTTCTTGAGCAGTTGAAAAAAGGGTCTGGCTACTTCTGCTGCTTTCGGCAAGAAACGGCACAGGGATGCCAGTCTTCCAGTTAGCCGTTGTACTTCCTTTATGTTACTCGGACTTCTCATGCCTATGATCGCTGCACATTTCTCCGGATTGGCTTCTATGCCCCTGTGGGTGAGCATGAATCCTAAGAATTTTCCGCCATGCACTCCGAACACACATTTCTCAGGATTTAGCCTCATATTATGTTTTCTGATCTCGTCAAAAATTTCAGTCAAGTCTCTTGAGTGTGATTTTGGTTCTCTGCTTTTGACCACCATGTCGTCGACGTAGACTTCCAGGTTTCGGCCGAGTTGGTATGCGAAAATCTTGTCCATCAGACGCTGGTATGTTGCTCCTGCATTCTTCAACCCGAATGGCATTACCGTGTAACAGTAATTGGCCGTGTCGGTTATGAACGCCGTCTTTTTCTCATCCGGTGGGTACATTGGTATCTGGTTGTACCCGGAGTATGCATCCAAAAAGCACAGGATCGGATAGCCGGCTTCTCCGTCTACTAACTTGTCTATGCTTGGCAATGGGTATGAGTCTTTTGGACATGCTTTGTTAAGGTCTGTGTAGTCGGTACACATCCTCCATTTTCCGTTTGCCTTCTTTATCATCACCACATTTGCCAGTCATGTGGTGTATTGTACTTCTCTTATGAAGCCGGCGCTGAGTAGTTTTTCAGTTTCTTCTTTGACCGCTTTTCCTCTTTCGGCCCCGAGTTTTCTTTTCTTTTGGGAGATTGGCTTAGCCTCTGGATAGATGGCAAGCTTGTGGCAATGGAAGCTCGGGTCGATTCCGGGCATGTCGGCGGCTGACCATGCAAACAAGTCGGCGTTGTTTAACAAGACTCTGGCGATTGCTTTTTCAGTCTCGTTTGCTAGCTGAGTCCCGAGTTTTGTGCATTGCCTTGGTTCTATTCCTATTTGGAAGGATTTTACTTCCTTTGTAGGCTCTGCTCTCGGCTTGGCCTCTCTGGGGTCGAGATCGGCCTCCTCTATTGGTGTTGCGAGTGAGGCGCATGCTACGTGTTTTACTGTCAGTTCTGGGACCTTTTTGCCGCTGGCTATCTTTAGACTTTCTAAGTAGCATTCGCGGGCTGCCTCCTGATCAGCTTTGACTGTCACTATCTTCCCTTCTGAATTTGGGAATTTCATTGCCAGATGTGGAGTTGAGATTATTGCCCCTAGTTTGTTGAGTGTCGGCCTACCTATGAGAATGTTGTATGAAGTGAGAGCGTTGACCAAGAGGTACCTGACCGTGATAGTCTTGGACCCCATCTCATCTCCAAAGGTAGTGAGGAGGTCAATGTAGCCTCTAGTATCGACCTTTTCACCTGCAAAACCGACTAACTGCTCAGTGTACGGCTGTATTTTACTTTCGGGGATGTCTAGCTGTTGGAAAGTGGACCGATACAGGATATCCACCGAGCTGTCTTGGTCGACTAAGACTTTGCACACCAACCAGTTTGCGACCTCAATTTTGACCACCACCGGGTCATCATGATTAGGTTCCATGCCTTCGAAATCTGCATCTGTGAAAGTTATAGGGGGCATTTTCCTGTGTATTCTAGGGCTTGCTGAGGCCGAGTTGATTGATCGGAGGCTGCGTAGGTGTCTCTTCCTTGCCGAGCTCGAGCTTCCTCCTCCAGCGAATCCTCCTGCTATTGTGTTAATAACACCTTGGAGTCGAGCTCCGGGAGGTTTAGTCTGTTGCTCCTGGAGGGGTTCTTCCATGCGACTGGTTTTTCTATCGCGATCGTCTTCCCTTTCCCGGGTTCGTTCTCGTTCGGACTTTCGGCTGTCGTCTCGGACGAAGCGTCGTAATTTTCCCTGTTGGATAAGTTTTTCAATCTTATCTTTCAGGGTGGTGCAATCCTCTGTGGTGTGTCCGTGCACTCGATGGTATCTGCAAAACTTAGACCTATCTGCTTTCTCGGGGGAGCGGTTCCGAGTAGGCAGACTTATTAGCTCGGCACTGCAGGCTTCTTCCAGAACTCGTGCTCTGCTATCTGTTAGAGGGGTATAATGGGCAAACCTTGCACGGGGCGGTCTGTCGCTTCTAGGTTTGCTACTCCTCTCTCGGCTTGTTCCTGGTTTCTCTCGTTCCTCCTGTTTTTATAGGACTCGCCCCTGACTCGTTCCCTGAACTTGGTCATTTCTTCCATCTGGATGTATCCTGCTGCTTTAGCTCTGAGCTCGTCCATGTCATGTGGTGGCTTCTTGCAGAGGCTGTCCGAGAAAGGTCCGGACTTTAGTGCCATAAGCATGGCGGTCAGTGCTACTTGTGGATTCAAGTCTCGGATCTTGACGGAGATCTCGGCGAACCTCTCCATGAAGTCCCTGAGAGACTCGTTGTCCTCTTGCCGGATGTTGGCTAGTGCTACTGCCGTCAGGTGGTGGGGTCGACTCGTGGCGTATTGAGCGCCGAAACGAGCGACTAACGTGGCAAAAGAGTCGATTGAGAGGGGGGGAAGTCGTGTGTACCAGTTCAACGCTGCCCCCTTCAAGGTTGTTGGGAATACTCGGCACATGATGGCGTCGTCATTTGTGTACAGGTTCACCTGTGTGACGAATGCGTCGATGTGCTCATCGGGGTCGGTCAACCCGTCGTATCGGTCCATGGACAAGGGCTTCCACCCGGCCGGTAGTGGAGTCTCCATGATTCCATCTACGAACGGGTGACGCCTCGTTGTCTCAGGTATTGTGCTTCGTCTTGGGGGTGCTCGCGATCCTGAGGCGGGTCTGGACTCTAAATGGGTTGTTGTTCGTCCTACCTCGCTCCAGGTGGTATCTTCCTGCTCTGTTCGGTCAGGATGTCTATTGGCGGTTGCGTGAGCCGTCGATAGTCCGTTGGTAGCGGCATGGGCTGCCGAGAGTCCGTTGGTAGCTGCGTGGGCTGCCGAGAGTCCGTTTCGATCCTCTTGCAGTTTTTGATACTGCTCTCGGAGGGTAGCATTCTCCTTGCGGAGGTCCTCTATCTCCTTAGCGTTGTTCTGCTTCAGCGTATTGACTTCCCTTTGAAGGGCTTGGATCAACGGGTGATTCTCGAGCGCCTGACGCGGGAAGGGCGCCACGTTGTTGGGGTTACCTCCCTGGGTATCCCCTGGAGGCGGTATACCCAAGATTTGGGTTTTCGCCCCCTGTGGTCGCTTTTCGTGGTTCGTTGTTTTGCTCTGGATTGTCTCCATTGGAATATTGTCGTTTCGATTGGTGTGGCTGGGAATAGTTTCACCGAGCCCCACGATGGGCGCCAAATGTTCTTACCTAAATTGGTAGGTCCTCCGGTGTGGTGGCTTCGCCAGAATCTCCACAATGGACGGTGGGGGGTGTACCTGCAAAGACACTCCGACGCTCAAGTTAGAGGCGCAGAGGTAAGGTACAGGAATCACAATCGGGATTAGAATTTTCGTACCTTGATTGGGATGGGTTGCCCTATTTTTATGGAGCATAAAGAGATAGATTTAATAGGGTTATTTTCCTATCAAATCTCCTCAAATCTCGTGATGAAGATATAGATAATTCTATTTTCTATCCTTATCTTACGACCTGATCTATCTTATCATAAAAACTGTTCTTTCCGTTATTATTTTCCGGGTCCGAGTGAGTTTCTACTCGATCAGCTCGACTACTCGGTTGAGTGCCGAGTCCAAGTAGTACAATTGTGATTAATTATCAATTATATATTCTGTCAATTTTTTTTATCAATTATATTATTTATATAAAATTTTAAATTATTTTTCTATTTTTTTTTTATCATATAAGTTACTTTATTATACATTTTTCTATTACAATTAAGGAATGTCACATTTTTTGCATCATGTTTAATATTGTTGTATTTTTAAAACGGCCACAATATAAAAACGTACGATACATATATATCTGAGAAAAAAGTCATGAATTATAAAATATTTTTACACCATTATTCAATTACAAACCATCATATATGATAAGTTTGTTGAATTTTATAATAATTATTTTAAAAATTATATTAACAATGATTTATAATTCGATGACAATATAAAATTATTTTACACTATTAATATATAATCATTAAACTCTATATATTTTATCTCTATTCTAATAGTTTCCCAAAATAGATTACCATAGTGTTTGGAAACAAATTTAGAGACACCATGTGATGACGTATGAAGCATGCAATGATACATAGGCAGAATGTCAAATAGAAAGAAAGTAACATAGTTGAAGTAATTTGTGATTAGCAAAAGGGTACAGAAACAAATTCAAACAACGGTTTTTATTTTTTTTTAAAAAGAAAGAAATAGAGAATGCCCCAACAACAACAACAGCAAGGGGGATCTTCTCGACAGGAAGTGGCACACACAACACAATACAACCCAATCCATGATTTCCAATTCTACGCTCCAATCCAACCAATGTATCCCCGCTAGCTCTGATTCATGCCCTTAACACGCTACCCCTGTAAGTTTTCATTTTTCTTCCATTTTAATTCTCAACATTTTTTTCGGTGCATTATGTGAATTCAAACTTCAACATAGATTTTGGGACCACTTTGTAAAATTTTAGTTTAATTCAAAATGGGGGTTGTGTCCAATGGATTAGAATATTAGATCATTCTTACTATGCCAATAGAATTGTCAATGAAATGGGTTCAACGAGAAGGGTGAGATTTCATGGTAGATCTAATGTTTTAGCAATTTCATGTTATGGGTTTAAAGTTGTATTATGGTTCTATCTTGATTGATTTCCTTCCTTAACTGGTTTAATTTTGTTTTGATTTATATCTTTTTTCATTTGAATGTGTAACTTCTGCGCCTCTAATGTGGTCTTTCTATGTTCCCGTGTGCTTTTTCAGAGAGGAAAATGCCTTTGAAATTTCAGCTCACAAATGAAACATTCAACTTTGAGTGAGAGGAGCCAAAATCTACATTCATTAACCTCTAATCTACACAATTCAATGAGTAAGTGTACCTGTACAGCTCAATTTCATTTTTTATAAGCTATGAAAAACATAGAAACCCAATTGCTTGATTTTACTTGGTGGTCGAGACTTAAAGGTTACTGTTGGTTAATTCTAACTTTTTCCTACCAAAAAAAAAAGGTTGATGTTGGTTATAATTTATCAATTGAGATATATTGTTAATCTCTGCTACTGATCTGTGTTGTAGGCCAAACATTTAGTGTCTGATGAAAGGCTTGAAAATGTTGTTTAGTTTGCTTTGAGATCCAGTCTCAATCATTTTCTTTGGGATTTCTTTAATAGGTAGTCCTGTGCTTGGATAATTTTCAAAATATTTTATATATCCCTATTACTCTGAAGTAAGGCCTCTTTCTAAATGTGTTTGCATGTGTATTTATTGTTTATATGGTCCACTTATATATTCACCATGCATTTCTTCCTTGACAAATCTCTCTAGATTCTAGAGTTTTACTGGATCCTCAGGCTGTGTTTCATATGTTTGTACTTTGCATCTGTTTTGAATTTGGATTATTTGTGTTACTGAATACTAATGCTTGATTGGAGTCATTAACACGGGGGAATCCTTAACACTGTATGATTGTCTCTTTCTACATTGTTTTTGTTAGGGCTTTTGTTCATCTCAGCATTCTTTTAATAAATGTCAAGCTGATCCTTTTGTCAAAATGGGACATCTAAAGATGCAAATGCAAACTGGTCATAATCCCACAGAGGATGAATACGTGCAATGTGATGCTGGATATCCAAACAAGACTACCATAGCATGCATGATCAATGCAGAAATTGGTGCTGTTTTGGCTGTCATGCGAAGAAATGTTAGATGGGGAGTTCATTACATGTCAGATGATGACCAATCAGAGCACTTTCTTGTTCAGTCTTTAAAGACATTAAGGAGGCAAATTTTCTCGTGGCAGAACCAATGGCATGCCATCAACCCTGCCTTGTATCTCCAGCCTTTTTTGGATGTGATACGATCAGATGAAACTGGTGCACCTATTACTGGTGTTGCTCTGTCATCTGTTTACAAGATCTTAACTCTAGATGTGATTGATCAACACACTATCAATGTTGGGGATACCATGCACTTGGTGGTTGATGCTGTCACAAGTTGCAGATTTGAAGTTACTGATCCTGGATCAGAAGAAGTGGTATTAATGAAGATTTTACAAGTTCTTCTAGCATGTGTGAAAGGTAAAGCATCTGTAATGCTGAGTAACCAACACATTTGCACCATAGTGAATACTAGTTTCCGTATAGTTCATCAAGCAGGAACCAAAGGTGAGCTGTTGCAACGAATAGCACGGTATACAATGCATGAACTGGTTAGGTCTATATTTTCTCACCTTCAGAATATTGACAACACAGAGTCTGCATTCATAAATGGGAGCACTACCTTAAAACAAGAGGTATAAGATTTGTGTTTCCTTCGTCCTTTTTGGTTGGATTTCACACTTCTTCATGTGATTATTTTGCCAGTTGCTATGGATAACAAAAACTGAAATGAAATATAGGGACTTTGAGTGGGATAAAATTCTTATTTGCACTAGAATTTTTGTTTTGCTATTGTAAGTTTTTCTCAGCTTACAAATATGAAATAGTTAAAAAGGGAAATACCCTTAACTCATGGACGCTCTTCTCATGTTACAGTTTATTTATGTGAAAATTTCAATTTCCATTAATTTATTATTCCCAAAATAATTGTATGATGCCTATCTTGGAGTGTCGAACACCATACAGTGTTTGGCCAGCTGGCTTATAAGTCTGAACTCTGAAGTACAGCTTAAAATGAAATAGTGAACTTAGACCTCTCTTCCTGCTTTCTCTTCAGATGGAGGGCAGCAAAATTAAGAAAGGACTAAGGAAGACTAAGTACAGGACCTAGAAATGTTCTAGGTAGATTATCTGGAACTTACCAGAAAAAAAGGAAAAACACTTGTAATAACATCTATTAGTAAAAAAATATTTTTTACTAAAATTTAATGTATATAACTATAATTGACTCCCCGATGTCCTGCACCACCTTGGTGCACATCCAGAAAATGAGGGGGAAAAAGAAGCAAAGAATAATTGCTGGATGCATATATGTTGTTACTAGTTAGGGGTGGAGAGTTGTCTTATACTATTACAACTTACAAATACCAATATTGTATGGTCAAATCTATAAATTCCTAAGGGTGATAATTCAATAGTTCTACGGCAATAAACAATTTTGCTGGTGCAAATCTGAATTTTGATAGTTAGGACATGCATTAATTTGTAATTAAGTACTAATATATATATATATATATAATGTTTTTGTAGACCAATGGACTAAATAATGAGCATGCTTTGGCAAGCGGACAATTGGAAAATGGGAGGCTGAATTCTGCACATGATGCTCAACCATTATCTACAGGCATTGCTTCCAGTACTGCAACTGATGTGACAGCAGCTGTAATTGATGAATACACAGCTATTGCTAGCAGTGGCAATGAAACTGATCCACATGAATTACAGCTCATGACTGAACCGTATGGGGTTCCATGTATGGTGGAAATATTTCACTTCTTGTGTTCTTTGCTGAATGTTGCTGAGCATATGGGAGTGAATCCTAGATCAAACACAATAACATTTGATGAAGATGTGCCTCTTTTTGCATTAAATTTGATTAATGCAGCCATAGAGTTGGGAGGGCCATCCTTTCGCCATCACCCAAGACTACTGAGTTTAATTCAGGATGAATTATTCCGCAATCTTATGCAATTTGGTTTATCAATGAGCCCTCTTGTACTTTCAATGGTGTGTAGCATTGTTCTCAATTTGTATCATCATCTTCGTATGGAACTCAAATTACAGCTAGAAGCATTTTTTTCTTGTGTTGTTTTGAGGCTTGCACAAAGCAAATATGGGGCTTCATATCAGCAACAGGAGGTTGTGATGGAAGCACTTGTTGATTTTTGCAGGCAAAAGACATTCATGGTGGAGATGTATGCTAACTTCGACTGTGACATAAGTTGCAGTAATGTCTTTGAAGATATTGCTAATTTGTTGTCCAAAAGCGCATTTCCTGTGAACAATCCATTATCTTCCATACATGTTCTTGCCTTGGATGGTCTTATTGCTGTAATGCAGGGAATGGCCGAAAGGATAGGTAGTAGATCTTTAAGTTCAGAACAATCTCCTGTGAATTTTGAGGAGTATACTCTATTCTGGATGGAAAAGTGTGACAGTTTTGGTGACCCGAATGATTGGGTTCCTTTTGTCCGCCGAAGAAAGTACATAAAGAGAAGATTAATGATTGGAGCTGATCACTTCAATCGGGATGTTAAGAAAGGTCTCGAGTTTCTCCAAGGAACACATCTTTTGCCTAACAAACTTGATCCCCAAAGTGTTGCCTGCTTTTTAAGATACACTGCTGGGTTGGATAAGAATCTCATTGGTGATTACCTTGGAAATCATGATGAATTCTGTGTTCAGGTTCTTCATGAATTTGCTAGGACATTTGATTTCCAAGATATGACCTTAGACACGGCCCTGCGTGTATTTTTGGAGACTTTTAGGCTGCCTGGAGAATCACAGAAGATACATAGGGTGCTTGAAGCTTTCTCTGAGAGATATTATGAACAATCACCACATATCCTTGCTAACAAGGATTCTGCTCTTGTGTTATCATACTCAATTATATTGCTTAATACAGATCATCATAATGTGCAGGTCAAAAAGAAGATGACTGAAGAGGATTTTATCAGGAATAATAGGCGTATAAATGATGGCAATGATCTTCCTCGAGAATTCCTGTCAGAGATTTACCATTCAATTTGTAAAAATGAAATCCGTACCACTCCTGAACCAGGCTTTGGATTTCCTGAAATGACCCCAAGTCGGTGGATTTCTCTGATGCACAAGTCAAAGAAAACTGCTCCATTCATTGTATCTGATTCCAGAGCATACTTGGATTATGATATGTTTGTGTTATTGTCAGGCCCAACAATTGCTGCCATTTCTGTGGTTTTTGATAATGCTGAAAATGAAGAGGTATACCAAACATGTATGGATGGATTCTTAGCTGTTGCAAAGATATCAGCCTACTATCATCTTGAAAATGTACTTGATGATCTGGTTGTGTGCCTCTGTAAGTTCATTACCATTTTGGATCCATTATCAGTTGAGGAATCTGTCCTGGCCTTTGGAGATGACACAAAAGCAAGAATGTCAACTGAGACAGTTTTCACTATTGCAAATAGGTATGGTGATTACATCCGCACAGGGTGGAGGAATATTCTTGAATGCATCTTAATATTTCACAAGTTAGGCCTCCTTCCTACTCGGTTGGCCAGTGATGCAGCTGATGAGTCACAGGTAACTACAGAAACTGGACATGGGAGGTCTAATTCAAATTCTTTATCATCAACTCATCTTCAATATATTACTCCAAAGAGACCCTCAGGATTAATTAGCAGGTTTAGTCAACTCTTATCTCTTGGTGCTGAAGAGGCACAATCAATACCGACTGAAGAACAACTGGTTGCTCATCAGCAAGCTACACAAGCAATTCATAAGTGTCACATTGACAGCATATTCACTGAGAGCAAATTTCTGCAAGCTGAATCTCTATTGCATCTTGCAAAAGCACTCATTAATGCTGGAGCTCAACATCTGAAAGGGAGCAGAATATCTGAGGATGAAGACACTTCAGTTTTCTGTCTGGAGTTACTGGTGGCAATCACTCTGAATAACAGGGATAGAGTTGGACTTCTTTGGAAGGGTGTTTATGAGCACATATCCATCATTGTTCAGTCAACTGCGATGCCTTGTGCACTGGTAGAAAGGGCTATTTTTGGACTTCTTAGAATTTGCCATCGCTTACTTCCCTACAAAGAGAACATTACTGATGAACTTTTGAGGTCCCTGCAACTTGTCTTGAAGCTTGACGCACGGGTTGCAGATGCATACTATGAGCAGATTACACAGGAAGTCAGTCACCTTGTGAAGGCAAATGCTTCTCATATTAGATCTCAGTCTGGATGGCTGACAATTTCATCACTGCTTTCCATCACTGCTAGACACCTGGAAGCATCTGAGGCTGGATTTGATGCGCTGATATTCATTATGTCTGATGGAGCTCACTTGCTCCCTGCTAATTACATTCTATGTGTAGATGTTGCAAGACAGTTTGCTGAGTCTCGTGTAGGACTGGTAGATCGGTCTATAGTTGCACTAGATCTTATGGCAGGTTCTGTCAATTGTTTAGAAAAGTGGTCTAATAATGCTAAGAAAGCAGTCAAAGAAGAGGAAGTGGAAAAGATGTTGCAGGATATTGGGGAAATGTGGTTTAGGCTAGTTCAGGGACTGAGGAAAGTATGTCTGGACCAGAGAGAGGAGGTTAGAAATCATGCATTGTTATCTTTGCAGAAGTGCTTGACCGGAGCTGTTGGGACTCACATCCCATGCGAGTTGTGGTTAACGTGTTTTGATCAAGTGGTCTTCACTGTGCTGGATGACCTGCTTGAAATTGCGCAGGCACACTCTCAAAAGGACTGCCGGAACATAGAAGGAACACTTGTTAATGCCTTGACACTCTTGTCTAAGGTTTTCCTCCAGTTACTCCAAGAGCTATTGCAATTGGAAGCCTTCTGCAAACTATGGGAGGGTATGCTAAGCCGTATGGAAAAATGTGTGAAGATGAAAATTCGGGGAAGGAGAAGTGAGAAGCTTCAGGAGCTTGTGCCCGAGCTTCTGAAGAACACTTTGCTTGTTATGAAAGCTGGGGGCATTCTAGTGCACAGCAGTGGCTCAGGAGATAATAGTTTGTGGGAACTGACATGGCAACATACAAAGAATATTGCCCCCTCATTGCAGTCTGAAGTGTTCCCCGAGCAAGATTCAGAGCAGTTACAGATTCAGCACAAACAGATTGAACCAGTTGGAAGCTTGGGACCTGATGCAAACATTTCTGTTCCTTCAAATGAAAAGGTGGGCCAAGATGGTGCCGTGATCAGTTAATTCTATCTGCAGTGCCTAAGCAAGCTGAATTGGCTTTTCTGTGTCCCTATGAACACCCCCACAATCTTAGTCTAACCTTGATAAATTCAGTTTTTTCTATCCTAAGGTTGTGAGGGTGTTCTAGCTGATTATGCAGAATATGACATTGCTATTATGATTGGAGCAGTTTGATCAGGTTAAGCATGAAGTGAAGTTGCCTGTTATTTGGTATTCTCTCTTTCTCATAATTGCCCCAGGGACTTTTGGTTGGAGATATGTTATAGTTATACTACATAGATACACTCAAATTATAAAGCATTAGTATTGTCTTTATAGGTTGTACAGAACTCGAAATTGTTATCTCTTTTGGTATTTGCTGGGACATGTATTTACTTGGTATATTAATGATGTAAACAGGAAAAATTTTGAGATGATGATGATGATCATAAATATATAGGCTTAATTACAATTTTTACCCCCAACTTTTTAATTTTTGGCGGATTTTACTCCCAACAAATTAATTTGGTGCATTTTACCCTCAACTTTTTTAAAAAGTTACAAATTTTACCCTCCACGGTTTTGATGACGTAGCATGCTAAAATAGTTGTACTTTTTATCCACAACTTTTTACTTTTTGGCAAATTTTATCCTTAATTTTTTCATTTTTGACAAATTTTATCCCTAATTTTTTACTTTTTAGTGAATTTTATCCCAATTTTTTATGCTTATGTCAGTATGCCACGTCATCAAAACTGTGGAGGGTAAAATTTATAACTTTTTAAAAAAATTAGGGATAAAATGTGTCAAATTAATTTGTTGGGGATAAAATCTGTCAAAAATTAAAAAATCGGAGATAAAAATTGTAATTAAGCCAAATATATACACACATGATAAAACGTCCAGGGATACTTAAGGAGTGAGTGTTGTAGACTTTGGTTCCGTTTTGGTTTAAGCAAAAAAATTTGCTGTTGTTCAATGTGTACCTATTTCTTGCCAAACTCAATTTCAACCATTGATCTCACTTTGGAAATTGTGCTTTGTTTGCAGAACCAAGAAACACACGGGCTTTTACTCCATTTAATTATCGTTTATGGAGATTGAATTTCATCAATTTAATTTTTGGATTAAAAGTTTTCATTGAAAAATTTAACTATATAAAGTTTCATGTGCTTTTAAATTAAGTTAATGCTTTATCAAATAATATAATTTTAATATATACTATATTTTTAGAAATATAAGTGAATACCAATAATAAGATTGCAAATTTACGAATGTTTATTTGAAGACGATGTCTAAAGTGGGAAAGGCAAATTTGTTTTCCTGGAAAATAAAGTTAGTCCGTTGGATATAATTTTTGTTGAGATTAATGTAACACTATCACGGGAGTGTTTACACTAGATTAAATTTAAAAAATATTATTATTATTATTATTATTATTATTATTTCTTTTCTCTCACGTTTTCTTTCTCTATCTCACGGTGTTCCATATCTCTAGCCGGACGTTGTCGCTGACCGCCATGGACGACGATTGGAAAACCTTTGTAAGGTCAGATTCCGACGTGCCGACGGCGGATCGGCAGAGTGGCGCGTGACGGAGGATTCAAGATCTGTTGTTTGCGAGGCCATGGATCTGTTGAAGAGACGCGTTTCGAGATCTGAGGAGCAAGTGCATTTCTGGACCCGAGGCACGAGTGGGTTTTCAGATCTGAGCGTGAAGTGCGTTTCTAGATCTGACGCGCGGTGAGGGAGGTGGCAGTCTTCGACACGCCAGCGCCGCCACGAGGAGTTTTAGTGCTTTACTTAACCTCGGCTTCTGTGTTTTCGTGAGAGCCTGCAAAAATATGACCAAGATTGCCATAATCTTAACGTTGTTGTTGGTGGCCGTGACGACGTCCTATTTTGTCTGTGCATTACATGATTGGAAAATTGAAGGATTCTATATGGTCGTGGCACTTGTGACTATTGCATCAACGATGGTGTTGGCTTTTTGAGCCACAATGGTGACATTTATGGTTGGAGTGATGGTGGCGGGGATTGGGATTCTCGGTGGTCGGAGAAGGTTTCCCGGTGAGACGTTTTTTTTTTTATAATTCTGGAACACGAAAAAGAGAGAAAGAATTTTTTTTTTTAATTTAATCTAGTGTAGGCACTCCTACAATAGTCTTACACTAATCTCAAAAAAAAATTGTATCGGACGGACTACAAATGATTTGTACATTTCTGTGACAGTTTCCCATTATGGCAAACAAGTTTGCCTTTCCCACCTTAGACATCGTTTTTTTTTTTTGAAAATTAGTATGTATGATCATCAGTGCATGTATTATTTATCAAAAAATGAAACTGTTGGAATTGTATACATATGTAATTAATTTATATAATTATGTTATAGTCATCATTATAAAATATTGACATAATGTTTTCATTTTATTATTTTATAATTATTAATATTGAAAAATAATATTCAATGTAAATAATAGTATTATAGTTATTATTATAATATTTCAAGAGACGTCAATTTTTTTTAATCTTAGGAGAGTGTATTCAATTAGGATTTTAATAGACTTTTTTTGTATAAAAAAACCTGTGGATTTTATTTTAAAAGATTTTGTAGGAATGTAATGACTTTTAATATTTTTTTTAAAAGACTTTTATGATTAGGATTTTGTAGTTTGGATTTTAATGGATTTATAAAATATGAATTCATAATATTTGAAAGGACTTTATGGATTTACAAGATTTTAAAGGATTTCATGAATTTTTAGAAAACATTCAAAATTACCAGAGTCGATGAAAAAAATAACAAATAAATTATAAGATTTGGAAAAATAAAATAAAATTAATAATATAAAATTTTTCAATCTTTCTCTATCTCTTTCTCTTTTTTTTAAATTGAAAGCAATACTTGACTTGATTGTTGGTCATGATGTGCTAGAACTCCTTCCATGCTCATATTTACTTCTCTTATGATAGCTTAATTTTTTAGCGGAAACCTCCAAACCTAAGGGAATGAGATGGTGGACTTGGTTAGATGATGTAGGCTGATAGGGTGGTTTGTAGTGATTTGGTGATATAAACGCATCATTGTTAGGATCATATAAAGAGTGTATGTAGGATTAAAACAAAGAGATTATCAATTACTTTTTAACAATATTACCATCATCAGAGAGAAAAAGTATGCGTGATGATGGAAAAATAAAAAGTCTGGAATGGAAAGAGTAGAAAAATCCCAAGGGTTTGGGCAGAATTGTTTGATGTGTGTAGTATTTATACATATAACTAAAAAGTCAGACAAAATTCATCAAAATCCAATTTACAAAACAATTCATCGAAATCTATAGGATTTTGAATACCAGATGACTTTTTTTAAGTTGTAAAAAATCTTGATTGAATACCACCAGATTTTGTTGTCATGAAAAAAAAATCTTAAAAGTCTTGATTGAATACCATAAGACTTTTTTATCTTCTTTAAAAATCTTGATTGAATACCAAAAGATTTTTTTTATTAAAACAAAGTCTTTTAAAATCCTTCAAAATCTTAATTGAATACACCCCCCCTTAATTTATCTTTATTTTACATTTTATTAACTTTTATATTATTATTTATGATTTTTATAATGCTCAATATTATTTATTTTCATTGTCATTTTTTTTTTTTTTTAATAATTCAATATTAGTTTTGACATTTTATGTTTTTGTGATATTACCTTTTTTTTTGGTAAAGTGATTATAATATTACTTCATAATAATAATTCTTATTTTATATTTTATACTGTTATAATAAAATTTTAAACAAACTACATTCATATTATCTGAAGCATAAAAAAATCTTACTTAATATTTCTTCTTTTTCTAGCATATACAAATTTCTCTAGGGATGTTTGTTTCACGAATTATTTCTTTAATTCTGGAAATATTTTTTTTGGAGAATATAACATAAAAATGTTATTTTTGGGTATTTTAAAAAAAATATATAATATATTTAACAATAATTATTTTATTATCTTATAACAAATATGATAATAAAATTTTCTAATTTCATATTCCTGGGAATAAATAAATAATTCGTGAAATAAATACCCCTTAAATTTTAGGAAGTGTAAATGTAATTTGTTCTAAAAATTTTTACTTTTAATAATAGTAAATTATTTTTATTGGTTAACATAGTTCGTTATAATTTCTTACGCAGCTATATATATTGAGAGAAGTCAAAATAACGGAGAGAGAGAGAAAGAAGAATTAGGTCTAATTTATTAAATTTTAGAGGATGTAAATATAATTTATCCTACAATTTTTACTTTTCATAATGTTAATTATTCACTTTTCATATATTATGAAATAAAATTTTAAAAAATGTGTCCATTTTTGTACATATTCTAAATAAAATATCAAGTGTCAAAATTTTGGGGAAGATAATTACTGTTTAGACTGTCCATAAATTTATAATATTGTATAGATTTCTTTTTCAGTATAAACAATAGTACTATTTAATAATTTTTTAATTATTACACCACATGTAGGATGACTCAAATTATTTACACCAATAAATAAATAAAATTTCCTTAGTTTTCGAGAGTCATTTCCTTTTCTTTTTCACGTAGTTTACAGAGAGACGCAGTAAAGAATAGAAGAAGACTGAAGATTCCGATGAGGATCAGTAGTTCGGAGTTCCGTCAACGTTTCCGTTGAATCACCGAATTACGTGACGCGACGCAACTTTCCGATTCGCAGCGAGCAACGAGTGAGTGTGATTTTTTGCTTTCGGTGGATGTTGCAATTTTGCTTTTTCTCTATGTAGTGGAAGAGTTTAAGCCATTCTTTCAATTACGTAGAATTTTATCTCCAATTGCGTCAGTGAATATGCTGGATCCACAGATCTTCTTCTTCTGCATGTGCATTTTGAGTAGCAGAAGTCTTGTAGTATATGTGCACGCTTAGGAATTAGGATTTGTGTGTGTATACTAATGTTTTATACTTACATTATATAGGGTAGGGTTACCTTGTTACATGCTGTGGTGCTGAATTGAATCTGAAGCATTCTCAGGTTGTGCTTTTTGTGTTTGTATTTCGTGCTTCATTTAAGTTAGGGCATTACTCTGCTACCTATATAATGTTATATGCTGCTACAAGATCATCTTATTAATCCTCCTAATACTTTATGGAGAAAGTATCTTGAAAGCATAAAAAAGCATTTAATACTTTGTTTAGGAAGTTGGAAGATTTAGAGTTATTCTTAATTATTTGGTTTGTGGAAATCTGGACTTGTTATTTTTGTTGTCTCATTTGATTTCATAGAAGACTTATTCAGTAAATGCTTGATTACTCATCTTGGGTACCATACTTGTATTGTAAGAGTACCATAAAAATTGCTTTTAGTTATTTGGTTTGTGAAAACCCTAATCTATTTCTTTGTTTTTTTTTGGACTTCATAGAAGACTCTCGTTGAACATCTATCAGATCCTTGGTGTACCTTACAAAGAATATTACAAAAATGGGACGTCTGAAGCTGCAAGCTGGTATCAATGCAATAGAGGAAGAGGAACCCGAGGAATGTGATGCTGCCTATCCTAACAAAACAACTTTGGCATGCATGATCAATTCAGAGATTGGTGCTGTTTTGGCAGTCATGAGAAGAAATGTAAGATGGGGAGGTCGTTATATGTCTGGTGATGATCAGCTGGAACACTCTCTTATTCAGTCTTTTAAGACAGTAAGGAGACAAATCTTTTCGTGGCACCACCATCAGTGGCAAGCTATTAACCCTGCCTTGTATCTACAGCCATTTTTAGATGTAATTAGGTCTGATGAAACTGGTGCCCCAATTACTGGTGTTGCTTTGTCATCCGTTTACAAGATCTTGACTCTTGATATGATTGATCAAAATACTGTCAATGTTGAGGATGCCATGCACTTGGTGGTTGATGCTGTCACTAGCTGCAGATTTGAGGTCACTGATCCTTCTTCAGAAGAAGTTGTTTTAATGAAGATACTACAAGTTCTTCTAGCTTGTATGAAAAGTAAAGCATCTATAATGCTGAGTAACCAACATGTTTGCACCATAGTGAATACTTGTTTCCGGATTGTTCATCAAGCAGGAAGTAAAGGTGAGTTGTTGCAGCAGATAGCACGGTACACAATGCATGAACTTGTAAGGTGTATTTTCTCTCACCTTCAAGATGTTGGCAACACAGACCATGCATTGGTTAATGGGAGCACTAATTTGAAACAGGAGGTATGAGAATCATGCTACCTACTTTTAAAGGCTACATTTTTTCCCCATGATTATTGTTTTAGCTGCTGGAGAAAAAATTCATACAAAAGGGAATTGGGGCAGGGGAGAGGGTGATGCTTTTCTTAGTAATTATGGTTCCTATTATGCAAGAATTTGTGCTATGCTATCAATTAATTTTCTCCGTTTTGATTGATCATCATAAAAAGGTTTATTATTTGCAATAAATATATCCATGGATTTTTGGGTGTCATATACCATTAATAGTGTTTGACCTGCTGACTATAGCTGGATCTTAAGTACTTTGTACAAACTAAGATTAAGATGGGCTTCTCAGACTTCCCTTTCCATCTGTCTCCCCTCCCAAATCAAGAAGTATCTTTACGGTCCTTGTGTGTAGTGTTATAGTCTTTGTGGATAGTTACTAATAATGGCATTAAGATAGTAAAGGTTTCAGACATTCAAAGTGATTCTGTTAATTGTTTTGCCAAGAGTTAACAGTTTTGGGTGATCAAGAACTTAATATTTATAACATCTGTATATGAACATTTGCATTTGTTCATTTTTCTTGCAGACTGGAGGCCTAGATAATGAGTATGCATTCGGAAGTAGACAATTGGAGAATGGCAGCATGACTTCTGAATATGATAATCAGTCATTATCCACAAACTCTGCTCCCAATGCTGCAAGTGTTGTGAAAGCAACTGTGATGGACGAAAACACAGCGATAACTATTCGTGGCAAGGAGGGTGTACCATATGACATGCATCTCATGACTGAACCATATGGTGTTCCTTGCATGGTGGAAATATTTCACTTTTTATGTTCTTTGCTGAATGTTGTTGAGCATACGGGAATGGGTCCTAGATCAAACACACTGGCATTTGATGAAGATGTGCCTCTTTTTGCCTTAACTTTAATTAATTCAGCAATAGAACTTGGAGGACCTTCTATTTGTCGTCACCCAAGGTTGCTGAGCTTAATTCAGGATGAATTGTTTCATAATCTGATGCAGTTTGGTTTGTCAATGAGTCCCCTTATACTTTCAATGGTGTGTAGCATTGTTCTCAATCTGTATCATCATCTTCGTACGGAACTCAAATTACAGCTAGAAGCATTTTTTTCTTGTGTCATTCTGAGACTTGCACAAAGCAGATATGGGGCTTCATACCAGCAGCAAGAGGTAGCCATGGAGGCCCTTGTTGACTTCTGCAGGCAAAAGACATTTATGGTAGATATGTATGCTAACTTTGACTGTGACATAACTTGCAGTAATGTCTTTGAAGACCTTGCTAATTTGTTGTCCAAAAGTGCATTTCCTGTGAATTGTCCATTGTCTGCCATGCATATTCTTGCTTTGGATGGTCTTATTGCTGTTATACAGGGTATGGCCGAAAGGATAGCCAATGGATCCGTAAGCTCTGAATATTCTCCAGTGAATCTTGAAGAGTATACTCCATTCTGGATGGTTAAATGTGAGAATTATAATGATCCAAATCATTGGGTTCCTTTTGTCCGCCGAAGAAAGTACATAAAGAGAAGATTGATGATTGGTGCTGACCACTTTAATCGTGATCCTAAGAAAGGTTTAGAGTTTCTCCAAGGAACACATCTTTTGCCTGACAAACTTGATCCCCAAAGTGTTGCCTGCTTTTTCAGATACACTGCTGGGTTGGATAAGAATCTTGTTGGTGATTTCCTAGGAAATCATGATGAATTTTGTGTTCAGGTTCTTCATGAATTTGCTGGAACATTTGATTTCCAAGACATGAACTTAGACACAGCTCTGCGTCTATTCTTGGAGACTTTCAGACTGCCTGGAGAATCACAAAAGATACATAGGGTGCTTGAAGCTTTCTCTGAGAGATATTATGAACAATCTCCGCATATCCTAGCTAACAAGGATGCTGCTCTTGTGTTATCATACTCAATGATAATGCTTAATACAGATCAGCACAATGTGCAAGTTAAAAAGAAGATGACAGAAGAGGATTTTATCCGGAATAATAGGCATATAAATGGTGGCAATGATCTGCCTCGAGAAATGCTGTCAGAGATTTACCATTCAATTTGTAAGAATGAAATCCGCACAACCCCTGAACAAGGTGTTGGGTTTCCTGAAATGACACCAAGTCGATGGATTGATCTAATGCACAAGTCAAAAAAAACTGCTCCATTTATTGTATCTGATTCCAAGGCCTACCTTGATCATGATATGTTTGCCATAATGTCCGGCCCAACAATTGCTGCCATCTCTGTGGTATTTGATCATGCTGAACAGGAAGAGGTATACCAAACATGTATGGATGGATTCTTAGCCATTGCTAAAATTTCAGCTTGCCATCATCTTGAAGATGTTCTTGATGATCTGGTAGTGTCTCTTTGTAAGTTCACTACACTTTTAAACCCGTCATCAGTTGAGGAACCAGTCCTTGCCTTTGGAGATGACAAGAAAGCAAGAATGGCAACTGTGACCGTATTCACTATAGCAAACAGGTATGGTGATTACATACGCACAGGTTGGAGAAATATTCTTGATTGCATCTTAAGACTGCACAAGCTTGGTCTTCTCCCTGCCCGTGTTGCCAGTGATGCAGCTGACGAGTCAGAGCTTTCTGCCGAAACTGTGCATGGAAAGCCTATTATGAATTCTTTATCCTCAGCTCATATGCAATCTATTGGCACTCCAAGGAGATCCTCAGGATTGATGGGCAGGTTTAGTCAACTCTTATCTCTTGACACTGAGGAACCAAGATCACAACCTACTGAACAACAACTTGCTGCTCATCAGCGCACCCTACAAACCATACAGAAATGCCATATTGACAGCATATTCACTGAGAGTAAGTTTCTGCAAGCTGAATCTCTATTGCAGCTAGCAAGAGCACTCATTTGGGCTGCCGGCAGACCTCAAAAAGGGAACAGCACACCTGAGGATGAAGATACAGCAGTTTTCTGCCTGGAGTTGCTGATTGCAATTACTTTGAATAACAGGGATAGAATTGGGATCCTTTGGCAGGGTGTGTACGATCACATATCCAATATTGTTCAGTCAACCGTAATGCCCTGTGCCCTGGTAGAGAAGGCTGTTTTTGGACTACTGCGGATTTGCCAGCGGTTGCTTCCCTACAAGGAGAACATTGCTGATGAACTTCTGAGGTCATTGCAACTTGTCTTGAAGCTTGATGCCCGGGTTGCAGATGCATACTGTGAGCAGATTACTCAGGAAGTCAGTCGCCTTGTGAAGGCAAATGCTTCTCATATAAGATCTCAGTTAGGATGGCGTACGATAACATCACTACTTTCCATCACAGCTAGACACATAGAAGCATCTGAGGCTGGGTTTGATGCACTATTGTTCATAATGTCTGATGGTGCCCACTTGCTTCCAGCTAATTATGTTCACTGTGTAGATACTGCCAGGCAGTTTGCTGAGTCTCGTGTTGGACAAGCAGAGCGATCTGTGCGAGCACTAGATCTCATGGCAGGGTCTGTCAATTGCTTGGCCCGGTGGACTAGTGAGGCTAAGGAAGCAATGGAGGAGGAACAAGTGTCTAAGTTGTCTCAGGATATCGGAGAGATGTGGTTGAGACTAGTACAAGGTCTAAGGAAGGTATGTTTAGACCAGAGAGAGGAGGTTAGAAATCATGCTTTATTATCTCTGCAGAAGTGCTTGACAGGGGCCGATGGCATTTATCTACCATATAGCTTGTGGTTACAATGTTTTGATCTTGTGATCTTCACTGTGCTTGATGACCTGCTTGAGATTGCACAGGGACACTCTCAAAAGGACTACCGCAACATGGAAGGCACACTTATCTTAGCAATGAAGCTCTTGTCCAAAGTTTTTCTTCAATTACTCCCAGAATTATCACAATTGACAACCTTCTGTAAGCTATGGTTAGGTGTACTAAGCAGAATGGAAAAATATATGAAGGTGAAGGTTAGGGGGAAAAGAAGTGAGAAGCTTCAAGAGACGGTGCCTGAGCTGCTTAAAAACTCCTTGCTTGTTATGAAGATGAGGGGTATACTGGCACAGAGGAGTGCCTTGGGTGGTGATAGTCTGTGGGAACTAACATGGCTACACGTGAATAACATTTCACCGTCGTTGCAACTTGAGGTATTCCCTGAGCAGGATTCTGAGCATTTGCAGCACAAACAGGGTGAATCAATAGGAGGTTTGGTGCCTGATGAAAAGGGTTCTGTTCCTTCAAGTGAAACAGCAAGCCGTGAAGATGCTGGCATTGTTGGTTAACTAGAGGTTCTATGTTGCTACTACCTGAATCGGTTTTCCTGTTTATAATCATACACACGATCCCTGACCTTAAAATACTGATTGTGCAGAATTTGTGGATCACATTCGCATCCTAATTTTGTTTTGCCACTGATAGATGCAGAAGTATTACAGGAGGGAAAGTATAGTTCTCAGGCTAGGCAAGGATGTGCTAGTTAAATCTGATTGTCACCTGTCTGTTGCCATTTGCCCTTTCCCTTTCCCCATAGAAGCTTCTTGTTCCTGTAATTTAGATGAAATATATTGTAGCTTGAGATAGATTTCTACCTTTACCTTTCAGCGGGGTGCTGTAGGCTTCCCTTTCTACCTATGGAGCTGCGTCAGGGATAGTAAGCCTAAATTTCCTATAAATTTTTATACAGAGCCTCGATTTTCTCTTAATGCATGCAGCATGCATTTCAATGGGTATGATATGACGACAGAGAGTGTCTGTGTGATAAACCTTGATGCGTGGCATTAGAAATATTTATGGTTGGGTTTGTGCCTTTGTATTTAGTATTTAAATCCTGGTATTTGCCTTATTGGTCCTTGATTTTAGACATGCGCATAGAATCTTCGCGAAAAACTAGTTCCCGTGTAATTGGAGGTTAAACAATGGACGCTAGACAATGTCATTTCTAACAGAATTACATATCACATATATATGCTTTTTGAGTATCTTCAGAAGTTTACTGTTCGAAATAGTACCCTAACTTCAACTTTAAATTATGGATGCTTACTAATTTACAATTACCATTTTCATTTTTACTTGAAATTCGAATGTTATATGTGCCGTGAAAAAAAAAAACAGTTCCTACTTGCATCTAACTACAAAGTACAAACACAATTGAGATCTTTTTCACGAGGGGGAGTTGACCATGATGCTGCTTACGAGTCCTACCTCTTAAAACAATAAACCGTCCCAACCATTCCACCATTGAGCAATATGAAGTTCTTAATAGAGCACAAATGAGATTGGTCTAGTTTTATCCAGGAGCCATGGTCTGCATTCTCTGCACAACAATATTCAAATATTTGCCAAGTCTACACTTCAGTTCTCAGCATTTAAACCTGCACATAAAGGCTCACCAAAGTAAAATTAAAATTTGAACATCAAAATACATAGAGGGATCATCTTTACCATTGCAGGATGAGGTAGTGCAATTTCTAGTGTGAAAGACACTTACATCAAGTGCGGAGAGGCATAATGAGGGAAGGTCTTCCTGTAGTCATAAGAAGCATCTGCTTGCATGATTGAAAAGGGAAGCCAGAATATGGAAAATGGAGAGAAAAATAATACATATTTCTATAATGTCTAGATGTTTGAGGCAATACATACAAGTGAAAAAAACCTTAGACATTTTATTTATTAAAAGTTGAGACTATATGAATATTTTGACAACTATGTATGTACATGGGTGGAAATGTTAGTGGCCAGACCTATAAGACTCACTCTATAGTAATCTACTAACTATGCAAACCGAACAAAATAGCTGATGATCCCTAAATAGTAATTGTTTCTTGAGGTCTGCACTTCCTAATCCTGATATCCATACTGCCATTCTTTATGCTTCCACCACCCAAAAGTTGACAGCAATGCCTACGCGGTACCTGGTTCAGTACAGCCAAATCAAATGATCAATTTAAAAGCCATTTTTAAACTCGAAATATATATATATGGAATTCAAAGCTATTCAAGCATACTAGTATCATGGCAAGCTAAGAAGTTCTAAATCCAATGATGTTTTTGTTTTGATTGTGTGTGACAGTATGTGTGGAGAGAGAGTTACATTCTTCCAATATTCTGGATCCAGATTCAAGGCAGAAACTCTAATTCTTTGCACTTCCACATTATTAGTGCCTTCTCTCTTGCACTTTGCTTCCTTGCCTTCATGTCTCTTGTAGATAGTGATACTTCCACTTTTTCCCACCTTTGTAACCTGGTCCAGGAAAAACATAGCTGGCTGCTGGCACGGGTCAGAGCTCATAGGTCGAGTATTGAATATGAAGGGACCATCCTTCCAACTTCGCCAAGTCTGAAATGTCTGCAATGGCATCTGCAAGTCTGCTGCTATCAACAATGTTGTATAGATTTGTATAGTGTAACCCCATGAAATAGATATTGACCATCTACGCTTATGATCATAGCATAAACTTTGCTGCACTATCCTGGCAGGGTCAATGTGGTATGCACTGATGAGCTTTTGCATTGAATGTATTTGAGTCTGGTTGGGAAACAAGGGGCTCAATTGGTCGAGGTGATGGAGCGATACAAGTGGTACCAAGGGGTGTGCTGCTAGAAGGCCATATGGATTCCCTCTTATGTCAAGCTGAAAGAAAAGAACAATAAAAAACCAAAATTATTATGCATGGACAAGTCCAAAGATTTTGCAGCCAAGCTAAATTTACAAAATTTGAAACATGCAAAATGATTCCTTGTTCATTCCTTATATCAAAAGATTCGAGTTGCATCTAGGCTGATATTGCTAGGAGTTTAATTTCTATGCATTGACAGTGATAAGAGCTTTTACTCTGTCAACCAATAAAAAATCATGCTAAAAATGACTTTTAAGGTAGTTATTGTAAAAGTCAACAAAATTAGCATGCAAGACAATGCTTGATTGGCCGACAATGTAAAATAAAATCTCTTTACACTGTCAATGTATGTACTATTTACTCTATTGCTACACTTCCAAACTTTGTAGTACATGGATGTTATGCAAGAGGGGAGTGAGGGGAAATTGATCAACTATGCATATCAGTAGTATATACCAAAAAGTACACAAATGCAACTAGTGGAAACAGAGTATACCTGGTGGAATCCATTTTCTCTGGTAAGGGGCACCCCAATTTCATGAATACAGGCCCAGACTCTTTGATCAGAACCATAAAAATAGAAGTATCTACTTAGACAACCATCCATTATTTTGGCTAGTTGAGTTGCTAATGCATAACTGATTGCAAATCCACCACCACCAAATGCCATGTTATAAGAATGCATCACATCTTGCTCCACACTCTCAGAATTCCCACCAATATAATACAATTCATTGTGATCATACTTTCCCAACACAGTAACCAAGTTCTCAGTAAAGAACACGGTATCATCATCTCCCATTACAAACCACCTGACATTTGGCAAACCAAGCTTAAAGCTCTCATAAACTATCCGAGCTATCCGAACTGCAGATGCTGAGTGCACGTACTTGAACCGAGTCCAGCCCCGTGAGATTTGATATGGTGGTACTAACATGTCAGTGTGCAAAATCTTAGGCTTCTTGTCAAGCCAAACAAAACCTCTTGTGGTGTTAGGATTCCACCATAGTTTACTGTAGTTGCTACGGTCATGCCATGTATTTGCTGATCCAGCAATGCCAAATTGAATATGTGAGATGTTTGTTGGTCCACTGACAATGACTGAAGTATTCTGGACGGCACGAATATGCTCCGGTAACGGGAACCACCGGTCTGGTTTAGCGAATGCTGAGTGGAGAGCAAGTGATATGGATGCAACAAGGCACACAAGTATGCCAAACCTTATTAAGAGTATAACCATATCACCAAGTTTTTCTGGAACAAAAGAGAATTTGGATATTTTAAGAGGAGATTCATGACAAGATTCCAGGCGAGTGTGATTCATCTTCTTCTCCCTGTTACATTTGAAATAACTCATAAGCAAGGATTTAGACATGAGTTATAACAAATCATAGAACTTTCAACTGACCAAAGTTACTTTATGAAACAATTCCATTACATTGCTACTAAGGATGCTTTTAAGTCATGAAAAGATGCACCAAGTTTCTTATTGAGCAAGGAGAATCCTTAACCCTGAAGAAGTTATAAATTATATTTTATTCAAACCATTACCCAGAATAAGCCAAACTCAGGTCCTTTTCTAAATCCATTATTTTCACATACCTAATCCATCATACGTGTAAAGCAATAGACTGTCTTACTTTGATTTCAGACCTATGGCACCTCAAAATTGCTCAACTAAAATACGGTACAAGTGGAATATGGCTCAATCCATTTGATTCCCTTTAATTTTTTCATTCTTAGTTCGTTTAAACATCTTACCCTTCATATCACATAAACTCTGCTACTGATAAAAATTCTTCTCTATAAAAGAAGTAACAGCATGAGGATTCAGAAAATTTTTCCATGGCATTTTACAAAGATCTCTAGAAAGTGACATAACATTGGGGTTTGTATATAAAAGATTAAGAAAGGTGTTATTCATACAACAATATTTTTTGTCTTTATTTCTCTCCATCATATCATTTATTACATTTCATACTTCTCTCTTTTTTAGTTGTAAAATTTGTTGTAAAAATAATATTTCTAAAAAATTAATGGATTTAATTTTAAATTTTTTAAACATTCTCTACAAAACACTGTTTAAATTATTTCTTTAAGAGCACTTACGACCCTTTTGAACCTACAGTCCTACACGCTGAAGCTTTCTCTAATGCAATAAAATTCAATTGACCTAAAAAATACAACCTCGTACCTTCTTAACTAAAAAAACCTTCTGCGTTATTAAATAGTAATCAAAATCACATCACGTAATATTAACGAAAAAAAAAACAAATCACATAATTAATTAAAATCCATAACTATAATCAACCTCCAGTGTTTTTGGGTACAGAACTATTTTTTTTGGTACAGAATCAACCTCCAGTTTGAAGTTGACTTGAGAGGAAATTTAAGCTGAAATTTCTTCGTTATCTCATTTTATTTTATATATTTTTCCGTTCAAAATTGCTTCATTGTTTATATGATAAATAAATTGAACTGTATTCTACTGCAGAAAAAAAAATCTCAGGGATAAGACAGAGCAAGTAATATAATTTTTTGGGTTAACATAACAGGAAAAAGTTGTTCCCTTTAATTTTAAAATGTATTCCTGAGATCCAAGTACAAAAATAATTAAATAAATAAATAAATAAAATTATTTATCACGTCAATATCAATTTTTTAATCTTCAAATAATGTAACTGTTAATAACATTTCCCTTTTTGCATCATCATAATTAACGACAAATGTGTTTCCTGATAAATTTAGATCTACGTATATATCGGTTTCTGCTTAAATCAATTCGAGTAACTCGATCATGCCACAAAACAAATTAATTTAATTATAACCAAAGGCATAGAAAATGAGAAAATCAAAACATATTCTTGGCTTGTTAGACCCGTGAGAAAAATAAAAATGAGAAATTAAAAAATTAAAACATGAAGCAGCACGGTAGTATAGCAATATCTGATATACATATTTAAACCACACCCTCTTGAAAAAAATTAAAAAACACACAAACATTTTCTGGGAATTGAGTTCTCAAAGGCTGCATAGCCAAGAAGAGTAGAACCAAATGAAACACGTTTCCTAAAACTTATCGATTCAAAGGCAGAATTATTCAAGGTTTTGTTATGTAACCTCTTGGATTATCACGTTAAATAACCTTGAAATAAAGCTAAAAAATTTCACCCTCTTCCCCCAAAAAAATTGTTCAATAAATTTAGAATGGAAAGAAGTAAGAGTAAAATTGTAATGATGATAATTTTATCGTTATATGCCAAAATAGACATGGGGGGAGAGAGAGAAGTAAAATTCCAACAATTATGGAAAACAGAAGAAGAAAAAAAAACCCTTCAAACAATCAGAATCTCATACTCACATCATACCTCAGTTTAACGATCAAATTCAAACACTTGTTTTCTTTTCCTTTCCTTTCCTTTTGGTTTGTTATATGATTCTGCTACTCCTCTCTGCATCAAGTTATGATTTTTTTAACTACAACCTGTTCTGGTTCTTATTCCTGGACAATTCCCTGCAATGAAACAGAGGAACAAAATTAAAATAATAAAAAACAAACCCACAAAAATAAAAAACATAAAGGAGCAAACTTTGACATAAAAGAATGAAGATGGCGATGCCCAGATGAATAATAGAAAAAATAATGATCATGATGAAGATTAAAAAGGAAAATTAGAAGAATTGATGCACAGAGATTTTCATCATACTCAATCAGCACAAGAGGGTCGGTTCCTCATCATTCAACAGAAATCTCCTTCTCCTTCTCCTTCTTCTTCTTCTTTTTTTTTTTTTTTTTTGATATTTATTGTTGATTTTGTTATGGTGCAGATTCCTCAGACTATGTCTGAGATCATGATTCGCTGTTCACATTGCATTTAAAGGAGAAAGTTGTACATTCACAGAGAAGAAGAGAGGGAGGGTGCAAGCGAATGACACAATTTTTTTGTTGGGACCTTGAGGGGTCAGTTTATGGAACATCATGGTCATGTGCCATATAATATGTTCCCATGCATCATGCATTCATAGGAATACACAACACACATTCATAGAAATTTGTTTCAAAAGGCTGTTCTTCTACCTGTCTTTTTTTTTTTTTTTTTTCTTTATTTATTCAGAATGAATAGTAGTTGTTTAACAAAAAAAAGTTAAAAGTTGTATCTTCCACCACTAACAATAGACGGTACATATTCTAACAGATAAAAAAGTGCTTTGCGGTATCAGCGGTAGTAATGATGCCCAAATGTCAATTTCAATATAGCTACCCAACCTGCCTCTTAATCTAACATCCATCCATAATAACACATTTCATAATCCAAAAATGCATGCTCCATTTAAATCAAAACAAATAAAACTTACGATTAAATATGTTTTACGTGTTTTTTATTGAAAAAATAGGCTATATATTGAAAGTGTGAAAAAACAGTTTTATATTATTATATTTAATCATAAATTACCATTTATATTAAGTTTGTCAATTTTTATAATAATTATCTTTAAAATTATAGTATTTTCTTATTAATTGACAATGCATACTAACTCTTTTATTTTAAAACTTGTAAATTTTTATTAAAAAAATTATGAAAAATAGACTATGCATTATTTGTTGTCGTTTGTTTAAGTTTATGTTATGAAATTTTAAGTTGATAATACATTACCATTAAACTCATCTATTTTTCTTACAATATTTTTTGTTGTTTGTTTAATTTTCTGTTGTGATAAGATGAACACAGACATAAACTGTTAAATTTTGCGGCCGCTAAAAGCAAATTCCGTTAAACCGCTATATTTACACAAACGTAAAATATGTTGTTGCTAATGCCAGGTTTATGGCAATAACTGAAACAGATAATAACGAACATTGTAGGGATTAAGAATATATATATATATATATATTGCCTTAAACTATAAAAAAGTAAAACTGAGAGAATTCTTAACATTCTTTCAACCATAGCAGATTTCAACGGAGTAGAGAAATGTTAACTGACTTTCTTACACTTTATCGGAAACATATATTTTTTTTTAAGTTAAATAATGATGTACTGACAGACATAAACTGTACATGATGAATTATTATTAGATGATGATGTTTTTTTTTTTTTGGTATGCATGTGATTATAAATGAGTATCTCGATCGGTCATCGAGATTTTTAAACTCCTTCAGGTAATGATATAAAATTATTTTAGGCTTAATTGCAAATTTTATCACCCAACTTTCATAATTTTGCAAATTTTATTACCCAAGTTTTAATTTTGCAAATTTTACCATCCAAGTTTTCAATTTTTGCACATTTTACCACTATGATATTTTACCAAAAAAAAGTTAAAGAATTCAAAAAAAAAAAATTTGTGAAACATCATAGTGGTAAAATGCGCAAAAATTGAAAACTTAGGTGGTAAAATGTGCAAAAATTGAAAACTTGGGTGGTAAAATTTGTAAAATTAAAACTTGGGTGATAAGATTCGCAAAATTATGAAAGTTGAGTGATAAAATTTGCAAAATTAAAACTTGGATGATAAAATTTGCAAAATTATAAAAGTTTGGTGGTAAAATATGCAATTAAGCCATTATTTTATACTATCATTACATAATTTATTTTCTCTTATTTTTTAATTTGTATAGTAATAACATTAGAAATATGAAAATGACAGGTGGCTTACATTAAAACGTGACACCTTTGAAGAGGTAAGTAAGTGTCTTGCGTTGAGAATCCGACAATCCACATAATGCGGTGCGAGATCGAAGAAAAGGTTGAAGGAGTGGGACCCACCCTGAAGCCATATGTTATAGTGACTGTGAGACTCGGCAAAAACTCATTGGCTATTCTCTTCGCCGTCCAACGTCCACGACACGACTTTATAATTATAATTATAAAAATAAGTAACAATTAATAATTTAACCAATACAAATATAAAAAAAATGCGATCCGACAAGTGAGTTTTCGCTGATAATAATAATAATATAATTTTAATATAAATTATTTAAATTTTTATAGAAAAACAAAAATTATGGTGTATTATCATCTATTAAAAGAAAATATTATATATCTTAAAATAAGAAAAGAGAAAAGTGTATTGTTTAAATTTGTCAAGATAGAAAAGTGGAAAGATATTTCAATCATAAAATTATTTTAATGAAAAATTTAAAAATAAAATAAAGTGTAATATATTTGTATTTATCAAGGGATGAAAGTGTATATCTTAACAAAAGAGGAAATGACAATATAATATTTGCATCTTTTAACGGATGATAGTATAAAGGATATTTTGTCATAATTTTTTCTCAAAAACTAACTAGACCTGAACAAAAAATCTCAAAAATAAAGTAAAATGTCATATACTCAAATCTATCATGTAAGGAGAGTTTATATTTAACATAAAAAGGGAATGCAGTGTGAAACTCTAACATTAGGAGAGAAAAATGTAATTTACTCTTATATTAATAAAAATCATAAATATACACTCACTTATTCTTTTATTTATTTCTATTTATTTTCTTCTTGTCTCTTTTTTTCTTTTTCATTACTTATTTATCACATTTACTTTTTCTTTTTCTTTTTTACCTTTTTCCCCTTTCTTTCCCTCTCATTTTCCACCCCAGTTTACTCAAAAATAGAGTAAAAGATATTTAAAACTTTGATTCATCAAAGTTAAGTAAGGTAAATTTATTTAAACAATTGAGTTTTTTAATATTTATTTTTATATACAAAATTTAAGTTTGAGATTTTTTTTAAGAGAATAAAACTTCTCACTAAGTAAATAAAAAGAGTTAATTTATTTTAATGCACAATTAGTCGGAGTTAAAAAATAATAATTTATAAACTATGCTCATTTGAGGAAAAATAGAGAGAAGAAAGATAGAAATGGTGAAAATTGAGTAGAGATATGGATTAAACAAAAAAAAATGTTACTAGACAAAATCAATAATTAAGATTTTTTTTTTGTTCATCAATAATTAAGTTTCTTTTTACAGCAATCAATAATTAAGATTTTTGAAGTATGGATTACAATGCACATTCAATAAAAACATTTTTTTAGGGTAAAAAGCTATTTTAGTCCTAAAAGTGCATAATGATATTATATTAACCTCTAAAATAAAATAAAAAAATTCTAAAGATATAATTTAACAATCATATTAATTCAACTTTACTTATAATATGTGACTTAAGTAATAATATTTAAATAATTTAAAGAACAAATCAACAGTATTGTATTAAATTTAAAAAGTTAGATAAAATAATTGAAACAAAAACTTAATTTTAAAAAAAAATTGAGAGACTCGTGTAGCAGTATTTAACACTTTGAAGATTCAAATGGCGATTTACCCTGTGTTTTTACTTTCACAAGAACAAGAATTACATTTAAAGAATGGAAGAGCAGAATTGATCTCATCTCCGATCTTAGAAGGGTCCATTGACAGGAAAGTTGAGCCATGAGAATATGACAACGAAACGAATAAGCGAACCAAAA
The DNA here is from genome assembly GCA_026413185.1 of Pueraria montana var. lobata. Classification (NCBI taxonomy): domain Eukaryota; kingdom Viridiplantae; phylum Streptophyta; class Magnoliopsida; order Fabales; family Fabaceae; genus Pueraria; species Pueraria montana. The sequence goes on along the minus strand of CM048655.1, from coordinate 59,639,291 downwards.
TGTGCCATGCACCAACCTTTTTATGATGTGTCTGCTGAAGAACAGAAACATAGCGTACGCCTCGGCCCCACACACCTCACCACTAAATAATTTACTTTCAAAAATTATTTCAATTGTGAAACACATATTCATAATTATATATAATATTAGAGTAAAATAAATATCATAGACTCTTTTTAATAATATACTTTTTAGCAGTAGCAAAAAAATAATACATACTTTTTAGTTGATTAAAATTTATTAAAAATTACAAAATTTTATAAGTCCTATATCTTTCAATTATGTAGTTTTCAACAAATTTTAATCAATTTAAGAGTGTGTGTTAGAAATAGTGTATTTAAGAGTTTTTTTTTAGCACTTCTCATAATATAAACATTTATCAATATTACATTGGCCCGAATGAAACTAGTTTGAATCTTTAAACAAAATTTCGGAGTTTGAGTCTTATAGATGAATGAAAATACATAGTTGGATGGAAGATTTCATTAGAGATAACCAGTTAGATTATCCGATAAAAATTAGTCATAAACAAAATTGGTAAATATTTCATACTTATGATATAGTATAAAAAATATAAATCTTTGATTTTTTTTATTAATAATCTAGCTTCCTTATTCTTTTTTTTTCTTTTTTGTATATTTCTATTATAATTTTTCTATATTTATTTCTCTTACAATTTTTTTTTTTTCATATTACTTGTCATATATATTTTTAAAAATAGATTTTGTCTTTTATCTGCCTCTTCCGACAGTTCGGAGCCATTACATTATCAGTGTGTTTGGTTTTGATAAATGAAAGTGGGGTGAAAGAGGATTGTGATGAAAAGGAATGAAAGAAGAAAGTTATTGGTGTTTGTTATAGATGAAAGATGAAAGATAAAGCTGGGTCCCACACATTTTTTGGCCACTTCACTTTCATCTCAAAAAGAGATGAAAGTGTATGAAATGAACACTAAAAAATTTGTCTGTTACCTCTTTTTTTACGGACTACCCAAAATAACCTCGTGTGCTCTCTTTATGCTATTGTCGCCTTCTGCTTCACGAGACCAGCTCAGCCATGTTCAGCTTCATTCTGGTGGCGCATTTGTTGGTTGTTCCAGCTGCTGTGTTCCACAAGTTTGGTCTTCAACATCGTCTTCAACCTCTCATCTCATAGGTAAATTATCTACCCTTGGTGGTTCTAAAATTGAAGCTTATTTGTTTATTTTTTATTTTTTAAAGTATGCATTTCAATGTACGAGATCTACACAATTGGTAACTGAATATGCTAATTTTGAGTTGATTTTCCGTATTGGTGGCTGTTGGTGTATGGTTCTAGTGTTTTTTTTTTTTTTTAGATATATGAGTTGCACAACCAGTTATGGTGTAATCGATTATGCACAGCATAACCGGTTATGTTACACAATGTAGCATAATTAGTTATTTGGGGGTAAAATGGAAATTTGGTGAATCATTATTTTTATTTTGTTTTTGTTTTTTTACCATCAAATCACTTTAATTCAAATTTTTCATCTCTTTTACACTCTCTTTCATATAAACCAAACAATTTTACTTTCCACTGTCTTTTCACTTTTTTCATATTTTCTCATCTATTTTTATTCCTCGCACTTTCATTCTTTTTCACTCCTTTTTACCAAACACAGCATATATCATATATGTGATGGGGTGCGAACGCAATGCAGTTAGCGGTAGACTATCGAGAAAACAGCATACGGCTACGGCGCAACGCAACCAACATAAGATAAGATGAATGCGATGTGATGTGATGCTCATGTCATCCACTCATTCATGATCCATCCATGCATTATTATTTACCACTTCTTCAATCAAATCTAATAAATACCACCAATTCTTTCCGTATATCGGTACGGGTTGTGATAGATCTATTTTTATTTGAAATTTTAATAATATTACTTATTTAAATTTAATTTGATTAAAATCTAATAATATATTAGACAAGATTGTGTAAATTTAATTTATTAATATTGTATATAAATTTTAATATTATATATAGTTAAATCAGAAAATTAAAGAAATGTATAATTATATTTAATATATATATATATATATAATGCATTTTAAGATAAATAATATAAATATTAATATAATATAATGTTATTCAAAATATTGTTCATAGAATAAAGATGTTGTATCATTTATATATAATTGTTTCAAAAGTTATATTTACACAAGAATGTAAAATATTAGATTAGACTAGATTGAAACAATATGAAGTATAACTTAAATTTATCTTCAAAATATAAGTCTAATTTCTTAAACTTTAACTCACCAAGAATAGTTTTAGATTGGACTAGATTAGTCAGACAAACAAGTCATAAACGCCTGTACAAAGCTATCTGTCTCTTTATATTATATTATATCATGATACTAAAAAATATAGTTATGCAAAAAGAAAAATACAGTCATTATTTTATTTTTATAAATGAAAAATTAAATTTATAATATAACATAAATTATAAGTGTAATAGTGTGTAAACATTAATACATTACAATATAAGTTTAATTATTGTTAATATAATTTTTTTACATAATTAATTAATAAAAAATATTTTAAATATGAATTTTAAAATAATTATTATAAAATTTAATAAATTTATCGTACATAATAATATGGAATTAGATGATAATAAAAAATATTTATACTGTAAATATATTCTAATTAAATTCTTAACATATATATAAAAGAAAATCGAACACCTTGAAGAATAAAGACTTTTTAACTAAAATAGGAAAAAAAAAAAAAGTAAATACCCAAAAAGCATTGTTTGAAAATAATTTATATGGCATGGGTTGTTTTTGCCACGTCAGAATAATAGAAGGTGTCACATCGTGTGTCTTCCCATGCACTTCGAATTTTTTAACACAGGAGGCGCCACACCGTATGTCTCATTCTGTTGCTTTTTTCGAAACAGGTGGCGCCACATTATGAATTACCACATGAGGGGCCACCCAGTTGGTCTTCTCCTGTTGCTGACACGCTGCAGATAATGCAGTGCAGGAGGCGCCAGCCAGGCAGGCTTCTCTTGTGCATTGTTTGTTTGCTTTAAAATATATTACAATTATTTTTAGAGTGGTTTAAGCTCCGTGACATTTACACGTGGAGAATGATCTATTTAACGGGAGAACTCGTGTTCGATTCTTTCCGTGTGCAAAATTCTATTGGACCAGCAGCAGCCATACACCCCAAGTGGAATTAGTCTCTAACCCAGTGAGTTGGGGGACACCCGTGGTATCTAATATAGGATAAAACAAAGAGTTTAATTTCTATGTCTTATCAATGTAAAAAATTCTATACTTTCAAGATCATGTCATTTGGTGTTTATTATGTTTTTAAATGTCGTTAAGTAACGAATGACAAACAGTATGTATGTATATGTATATAAAAGAAAGAGAATTCACAAAAAAAAAACTAAAATAGAATTTTGGTCCCGTCATTTTAATTTAAAGTTTCAGTTTGGTCCAAGAGAATTTTGCACACGGAAAGAATCGAACACGAGTTCTCCTGTTAAATAAATCATTTCTCACGTGTAAACGCAGCGGAGCTTACACCACTCTAAAAATAATTGTAATATATTTTAAAGCAAATAAACAATGCATAGGAAAAGCCAGGCTGGCTGGCGCCTCCTGCACCGCGTTGTCTGCAGCGTGTCAGTAATAGGAGAAGACCAACTGGGTGGCGCCTCCTGTGACAACTCACAGTGTGGCGCCACCTGTTTCTAAAAAAGCAACAGAAGGAGACACATGGTGTGACGCCTTCTATTATTCCAACGTGACAAAAATAACCAATGCCATGTAAATTATTTTCAAACAATACTTTTTTGGTATTTACTTTTTTTTTTCTTTCTATTTTAGTTAAAAAGTCAAGAATAAAGGCAAAAGTGGTTGTTTGGCTTGACAATTTGGCCACTGCATTTAAGCTCCACTTGGATTTGTTCGACTCTGCTTAATTCCGTATTTGAAATTTCCCTACCAATATAAATTGCAATCATGTTAACCTTTGAATATAATTAACGGGCATGTTTTTATTTTATGTCATTTCAATGATGATTTATCTTAGCACTTCTTTAATGTTTAATGCCATTGTCTCAAAAAAAAAAAAAAAAAGCTTAGCACTTTCTTGTAAAGGTGATTGCTTCAATATTAAGAATATTCATTAGTGGTGTTCCGTACTGTTCGAGGGTCGTATCGTCCATGTCCATTCCATGGATGTCAAGAGATCAATGAGCAAGACTTTGGAGTTAGCAGGATTCTTTTTTTGTGTTGGCCTAAGGGTTAGGGGTGAACAACTATTGCTACCTTAAGGGATTGCTTATAGCACCTATTATTATTTATTAGTGGTGTGAGTTGGTCTTCATATATTGATACTAATAATCTTACCTTAATTTATTCGTATAGAATTTCATCTTCGAATGAATGGTGGAGACAACCGCTCCTAGGGGCAGGGCACTTATAACCGACCTCCAAAGACATGCGTCATAGGACAATTCAACACATAGAATTGGACTTTTCATGATTTTGACTAGAGGGAGCCTCGCTAAAAGTTAACATTATGATAAATTAATTATGTCGGATTAATAATAATAAATTAATAATCATAACAATATCAATTACTACTACTAATACCTTTCTTTTTACGTCCTTTGACCAGATATTTATACATGCGTAGTTATAAAATTAAACTTCAAGTCAAATGTGGTGCTTAAGCAAAGTCATTCGCACAGTAACAATTTTAAGATTGGAAGACGTTCATGTAAGGTCATAGCTTATTTCTATTGTGATCAATTATGATTGTGTACGAAATTTAAAGGGTTGACGTAGTGGTGTAAAGTTTCACTGCGTTCACATGAAGGGAAACGATCTATTTAGAAGAAGAACCTGTATTCAATTCTCTCCGTGTGCAAAATTTTCTTGGACTAGCGGCAGTTACGCACCGCGAGCGGGATTAGTCTCTAACCCAATGGGTTGGGAGACACTCATGTTATCTGACGCAGGACAAAAAAAAATGATTGTGTACGAAGTACATAGCTTTATTTTATTGTTAGTGTTAATCGTTTTATAATTTGAATTTAATTCCTATATGTATTCATTAATAGTAAATAAATAACTAATCCGTTCCGTTTGATCTAAAAAGTGCACGTCCACAAAGACTTGAATTATTTATGTTCGTGATTTGTAAAAAAAACACCTAACCCAAAAGGATATGCTTGTTTGTTCTATCGTCAAGGGGTCTACGACGGCACGAAACAGCAACAATGTTCAGAGAACCATGAAACACACGCAAGAAAAATTTCTTTGGAAACTGCCAATTCCAACTACATCCATGAATCCGCGTTGGATAAGGCTAGAGAGTAGATAGTTGATGGCATTGGTTGTCTTGATTTCCACAACATCACCACATTTTCACTAGGTAACACCCCAAGAATATGGAAGCTTTAGGTTTGAACTGCGTCATTAAAAATTATATTTAATATATTTTGAGAAAGAATTTAGGTTTTATTTCGCACGACTTATTTTTTTTAAAAATGTTATGAATAATCTATTTGTGGTTGTCTATATCTTTTTGTATTATCTTTTATGATCTTTTCTTATTTCTATTTATCTTTTGCAACTTCCAAATTATCTCTTGTATCTATAAATAAGCTACTCCTCCTGGAAAGAATACACACAATTATCATTATCTCTAAACTCTAGTCTCTTCTTCTTCTCCTCTACTTTTCTCTCTACTTTTCCTGCTCCGAGTTATATTTTATTTAAAACGTTATCAGTACGATTGTCTTTCTTCCACGGGGCATCCACAATTGGTATTGTAACCTGCAAGAAAAGGTCTTGTAAATAATTTGATTGGAGAAAGTTGTTCTTTCAAATTCATATTTCAAGGTCAGATTTTCTCTTTCTCCAATTTCCTTATTCATACTATGTGTTTGATAAAATTTGTGTTCTATTTACAAATTAATTATTTGAGAGTCTTGAAGACTCAATCAAAGAAGAAAATTATTTCAGAGTCCTGAAGACTCTAGCAAAAAAAAAAGAAAATTATTTGAGAGTCCTGATGACTCTATCAAAAAAGAAAATTATTTGAGAGAATAAAATTATTTGAGAGTCCTGAAGACTCTATCAAAGAAGAAAATTATTTGAGAGTCCTGAAGACTCTGAACTGGTTATATTTCTCTATAAAAATAATTTCTCACCAGAAGTGAGAAAATAATACAAAAGTGAAAATAATTTCTCTCACCAGAAGTGAGAAAATAATGCAAAAGTGAAAATAATTTCTCTCACTAAAAGTGAGAAGGTAGTGCGAATAATTTTTCTTGATTATTTGTCCCTTGATGTTGCACCTCCTGAAGTTTAGGTGTACTACTTAACATTTAGTCAAGATATTTTGAAACTAATTTATCTATCTATTTTATCTTTTACTTTAAAAATTAATCTATTTATTATTATTATTGATATGGGCGCCTCTTTAAAATTTTGTATATGTATACGCAGTACGTTTTACAACCATTATAAATAATGGATTCAGCTTCGTACATTCCTTTAATAAATAATGGATTAAAATTTTGATCTGCTATATACGTTTTATGTACGTTGCATTTATCTAAAGAATTCAACCACTGAATTTTTTTTATTGCTTTTTATATTATTTTAAGAAGCAAAATGTGTGCTACAATGTTTACAAGTGCATTCAGTGGTTTATAATTGATTTTCAGGTTTATATGAAAATATTGCTTTATAAACACATATATGCTATGCGGTGATTTAGAGAGGATCGTGAATCTATATACAATATTTTATATGTTATGAACAATACAGTCAGATCAATGTTGGGGATATATATTACATCGTTTTATATGAATTTAAAGAAATTACTGGTATTGATTAGATGTTTATTCTGGAAAATTGCAAGCTACTATATGTTTTAATTTTTATGATAGTCTTTAAACATGACAAACCTTGTAAAACTTGAATTTGTGGCTCTTGATATTACGGAAAAGAATTATTTGTCTTGGATATTAGATGCAGAAGCATTTAGCTGCAATGGGTCTTGAAGACTTTATTAAAAAAAATGAAAATAAAACATCTAATCAAAACTCTATTAGATACGAAAATACATTTAACTGCAATGGGTCTTGAATATGTTTTTAATACATAAATTACATATTATGTGTAAAAGTTTTATTTGTTATTTTTGTAAGTTCCAATAAAGAAAGCAAACAAAAGTTTTTTCCATATACTATATGTGAGACTTTCATTTGAGAGATTTTTCGATATGGCCATGGTTTATATATTTTGTTTAGAATATAATTGAAAAATTTTATTGTTAATGAAGTGGACCTTTACACTTTAGCCATGTGCTCCCCTTCTCGACAAATATATATATATATATATATATATATATATATATATATATATTTTTTTTTTTTAATTTCTTGACTCCTTGTGACTAAGCAAAACAATGAGTTTTCAATGAAAAATCATGAGGTCCGCCTGATCGATTCTACTCTATTCCCATAAGTGAATGCAGTAATATCTTATTATTATGCTTATGGATAATCTTGTGGTCAGGGCCATATCGTGATCATGGTCGTGGACATGGTCATGAAAGAAGTTAATGATAGTACTATGATAGTTTCTATCAAGAATAATAAATTTTTCTCTTGTTTAGTAATGCGAGAAGTTAATGATAATACTATTTATGGTACTACAAATATAATTGAAAGCTCCAGAAGAGCTAATATATTGTTACCTGGAGGAACAAGGTTGCACATTAAGTTTCAAGGATATCAGTCTAAATGGATACCATATTAAAACAAATAATGAAGGAAATGTGAAATATCTTTATATCATGAGACTTAATTGTGTATTGAAAAAAAAAATTACATGCCTTTTCTTATAGTTTGTACTACGCGAATATTAGTACAATGGAAAAGCATAATGTTGTAAACCAGAAGTTTACAAATCAAAATAAATTTGTTGTTTGGCATGACCGGTTGAGCCATCCCGGGTCTATTATGATGCGAAAAATATTGTAAAATTCATGTGGACACCCATTGAAGAGCCAGAAGATTCTTCAATGATTTATTATATACTACATGTTCCCAAGGGAAGTTGATAATTAGACCATCACTAGGAAAATTGGGAATGAATCCATTTCATTTTTTAGAAGGGATACAGGGTGATATTTGTGGACCAATACACCCACCATGTGGACCATTTAGATATTTTATGGTTTTAATTGATGCATCAACTAGATAGTCACATGTTTGTTTGTTGTCAACTCGCAACCAGACGTTTGCGAGATTGTTAGCTCAATTAATTCGACTAAGAGCTCATTTTCCTGATTATCCAATTAAGAAAATCTGTCTTGATAATGCTGGTGAATTTACATCTCATGTTTTTAATGAGTATTGTATGTCTATTGGAATTGATATTGAACATCCTGTAGCACATGTTCATACACAAGATGGACTTGCAGAATCACTTAGTAAACATCTAAAGTTGATTGCAAGACCATTATTCATGTGATCAAAACTTCCAATGGTTTATTGGGGACATGCAATCTTGCATGTTGTAGTATTGATTCGTATCACGCCAACAAGTTATAATTAGCTCTCCCCATTGAAATTATTGAGCAACCTATTAATATTTCCCATTTGAAAATTTGTGGATGCGATGTATATTCCAATTGTTATACCACAACACACTAAGATGAGTCCTAAAAGAAGGTTGGAAATATATGTTGGGTATGAATCTCCATATGTAATAAAATATGTTGAATCATCAACAATAGATGACTTGATGCGTCGATTGTTATTTTGAATTAGTTTTCCCAACATGAGGGGGAGGTAATAAGCAGTTGGAAAAAGGAGATTAGTTTGAATGAATTATCATTATCTTGATCCTCGTACAAAAACATTTTGAACCAGAAGTTCAAAAGATAATTCATTTACAAAGTTTAGCCAAAAGAGTGGATTAATCATATGTATCAACTGCTAATACTCCAATAAAATTTGATGTCCCTGTTGGACAATATAATATTGCAAAACGAGTTTCAGACACGCATGAAGTGTGGTAGACCCATTGGTTCCAAAGATGAAAAATCCTCAAGAAAAGGAGCTGAAAGTAAGATGGCTAAATTGAGGTTATGAAAACTTTAAAAAATTTCTTTGACATAATTAATATTTTAGTTCCAGAAGAACTCAGGTACTTGAAATTAGTGAAAATAAAGAGATATCAAATTATGTCATGAATGGTACGATGGAACCAAAATGAAGTCAACGTTGACGAAGTGTTTGCATATAATATAGCGCTAAATGAAATAAATGATATTGAGGATCAAGTACCAAAGTTCATTAGTGATTGTCGACAAAGAAATGATTAGCCAAAATGGAAAGATGCTATTAAAGCTGAATTAGACTCGCTTGCTAAGCGAATCATTTTTGGACCTGTAGTCAATACACCTTGAAGGTGTAAAACTAATTGGATACAAATTGGTTTTTGTGCAAAAGCAAAATGAGAATGATGAAATTGTGAGATACAAAGCACGACTAGTTGCTTAAGAATTTTCACAAAGACCCAATATTGAATTTAAAGAGACATATTCACCTGTAGTGGATGTAAGTATTTTTATATTTAATGGTTGCTCAAGAAGGACTCAATTTACATCTAATGGATGTTGTTATAGCCAATTTGTACGACTCTCTGAAAAATGACATTTATATGAAACTCCCTGAAGGATTTAATTTGCCCAGTAGTGCAAGTTTTAGAGAAGATTACTCAATCAAATTGAATAAGTATCTTTATGGATTAAAGCAATCAGGACGCATGTGGTACAATTGTCTTAGTGAGTATTTGCTTAAGGAAGGATATAAAAATGATCCTATTTGTCCATGTATTTTCATGAAAAAAATCTGAAAATGGATTTGCTATAATTGTTGTTTATGTAGATGACATAAATATCATTGGAACTCCTGAAGAGCTTCCAAAAGCCATAGATTGCTTAAAGAAAGAGTTTGAAATGAAGGACCTAGGAATGACAAAATTTTGCTTGGAATTACAAATTGAATATTCAAAAGGCGGAATTTTTGTGCATCAAGAAACTTATATAACGAAGGTGCTTAAAAGGTTCTATATGGACAAATCACATCCATCGTGTACTCTAATGGTTGTAAGGTCTTTAGATGTGAACAATGACTCTTTCAGACCTAAAGAAAAGGATGAAGAACTACTTGGTCCTGAAGTACCATATCTTAAGTGCTATAGGAGCATTAATGTATCTTGCTAATTATACACAACTCGATATACCATTTGTAGTTAATTTATTAGCAAGATATAGTTCTTCACCTACACGAAGACATTGAAATGGAGTGAAGCACATACTTCGTTACCTTAGGGCACTATGGACATGGGCTTGTTTTATTCAAATGTTTCAAAGTCAGATCTAATGGGTTATACAGATGCAGGTTATTTATTAGATCCCCACAATGGTAGATCACAAACATGATATTTGTTTACATGCGGTGGTACAACTATTTCATGGCGGTCTGTGAAACAAACCATAATAGCAACATCATCTAATCATGCAGCAATTTTAGCATTACACGAGGCAAGTCGTGAATGTGTTTGGTTGAGATTTTTAATTCAACATGTGCGAGAAACTTGCAGTTTATCCTCAGGAAAAATGGCATCGACGATCATATGTGAAGACAATGCTACATGTATCGCTTAGTAGAAAGAAGGATACATACATTAAAGGAGATAAAACAAAACATATTCTACCAAAATTCTTTTTCACTCATGATCTCCAGAAGAACGGTGACATAAATGTTCAACAAGTTTGTTCGTGTGAGAATCTAGCATATCTCTTTACAAAGTCATTACCAAGGAAGACTTTTGAGCAGCTGGCCCACAAGATTGGACTTCGTCGTCTTAAAAATGATTGTTTGTATGAGGGGGAGAAATAAATACGTTCTGCACTCTTTTTCCCTTCGCCATGGTTTTGTCTCATTGGGTTTTCCTAGCAAGGTTTTTAATGAGGCAGGGGATAACGTATTGAAGGATGATGTACTATTTTTCCTTCACTAGGGTTTTATCCCACAGGGTTTCCTAGTAAGGTTTTAATGAGGCACATTCTTAAATAATGGACATCCAAGGAGGAGTGTTATGAATAATCTATTTGCGGCTGTCCATATCTTTTTGTATTATCTTTTATGATCTTTCCTTATTTCTATTTATCTTTTGTAACTTTCCAATTATCTCTTGTATCTATAAATAGGCTACTCCTCCTGGAAAGAATACACACAATTATCATTATCTCTAAACTCTAGTCTCTTCTTCTTCTCTACTTTTCTTCTCTACTTTCCCTGCTCAGAGTTATATTTTATTTAACAAAAAAGTATATATTTTTTTAATAATAGTGTACTAATGATAATTTTTTATTTAATAGATAATATAACATTTTATTATATTTAAAATGATATTATTTATTTTGAAATATATATTGTAAAATATATCTTAATGTAAATTTTATACTTTTTTTACTCTATAATTTAATTATACATAATGCTAAGATTAATATATTACGATTTATTCCATATATTTCAAGACGAATCTTAATTAGGTTGATTTCGAGTTTAAATAAATGATTCAATTAAAATTTTAGATCGAATAGGAATACAAAAAAACTATCACAAGAATACTTGTGCTCGATGTGCCAACTCCTAGGTCTAATATGCTTGTGCTAATTAATTGTTAGCTAACTTTTACAATTTGACTACCGAGCATATAGATTAACTGGTGTGGATTATTTTAGCATAATCAATTATCTTGAGTTTGAGTTTTGAATATATATTTACGTTAAATATTTGAGATAGAGCTTTGTCATCTTGCAATGATCCTATTAGCTCAAACAAGATTGTCTCCTATTGATAATATATGTGTTCTAACAAAAAAAAAAAACTTCTACAATTCTTTCGAGGTTTGACAAGTAATTCGCCTAGGTGAAACTACCACGCTGGCTAAAAAAAATTGTTCAACAAACGCTCTGTAGCTACGAATGACTTGCGGGTGCTTGTAGATCAACAACTAATTTCTCAACACCAAACAAATGGGATTCCCCTGATTCCTTAGTCAATAACAATGATTACGAAATCTAAAATTTCACTCACATGATTTTTTAACCCTAGGGGTGGGGTGGTAATAAGTAAAATTTTGCATTGATCACGGAACGTGTTTCCTTTAATAACAATAACAATTGTTGCCTTAACATAAGGCAAAATATAAAAGTAAGACGGAGGCTAGCGTGCACAACTTACTCATATGTTGCATGGTGCAATATTATTAATAACCGTTGGATTAATCTATGGTGCATCTTTTTATCATAGAATCTATGCATCTGATATAGACTCCTTTCTCAGTCCTCCCTTCCCGATGTTGCTGTCCACCGTGCAACGCCATCGGAGACGATTTTCGGTGGCGGCGCTATTTGCCCCGCCTCTTTTGCTCTTCTTCTTCCCCTCTCCTTCTTCCCTTCCCTTTTCTGCTGGGTTCGATTTCTGATTCCGTGAACCCCACCTTGTAACCTTCGCCTTCGCTGCATTGAAACCCATCCCTGTTGGACCTTCCCCATCGCGTGCCACCGTCACGCACATGACCATGGCGTCACTCCGCACCCACCTCCCTCGTGTTGTTTTGTTTTGTTTTTGACGCACAATAGATGTTTTCGTTTCTACGTTTGATTTTGATTTTCTGATTTCTAATTTAGGTCCACACACAAAAGGGATTTTTTGATTTAGGATGGTGGTGGCGATGTGAGTCACTGCCATTGTTAGGACCGAGCAAGAAAGAGGAAACAGAAAAGCGAGCTGAGAGGAACGCCGCCGCCGCATACACTGAATGAGAATCACCACAACAATGCTTTATATTAGTTACGATGATTCACCGTCAAGTTCGATGTGGTGCTCACGGTGCGCGGGGTAGGGGTGGCGGGTGCGTGGTGGCGGTGGGCGCTGAGGAGGAGACCTGCAGGTGATAGTTGGAAGAGGAATAATCTGTTGTGGTGGGTATACGATATTACACGATATAACTGTGCTTATTAGATGAATCCAATGATTATTAATAATATTGCACTATATAACACATGAGTAAGTTGTGCACGCTAGCCTCCATCATAAAACTAATCTCCTGGTTGATAGTTGATACAAGAAAGTTGAAAGTTGAACCAGTCTTGTGGTTTTACTTCGAAAGCCCGTAATGCCCCCAGACGTGCCACAAGCACATGGGCACCATATATCATAAATTGGGCTCTCTTTTCAGTCCATAAATTGGGGCCTAAACTATAAAGGTTTGTTCACAATTTTTCAATTGGGCCCCTGTTTTGTATTTCGAACGCAGAATTTTCAAAGTATTTAATTCAAGGCAACTGATATTTAATTTTTGGTTACGGGCAACTGATATTTATATCTTCCTTCGGTAATTTTTTTTCTCAGAAATATCCTCTTTCTAAAAATTAATTTCCGGATGTCAATATAAACATACCCCTTCCTTCAACCACCCGAAAACAAGTCAGGATGTCGATGGAAGCCACTAGTTTTGTAGTGACCTGAACTTTTAATGCACTAGTAAAATATGGTGAACTACAAATTTCACAGAACTCAATTTCACATAACTGATATAAGATGCAAAATTTCATAAAATAAGCTAAAATTAACTTAGGAGAATATATTAATATAAATAATATATACTTGAGGACTAAAATTACACAATTGTGATATGAGTGATCTAATTGGCGTAATTGAAATCTGAGAGATTAAAATTACACATTTGTAATATTTGAGAGACTCAATTGACATAATTGAAATATGGGAATGGAATAAAATCGCACAATTGTACTACTAGAGGACCAAAAATGCAATTAAGTCTAATAAATAAAATTTGATACTTAATATAAAAAAAGTCACAATGAAAAAAAGAAAAAGCACTTCTAAAGAACACTCTCACTGTATCAAAAAAAAAAAAAAGGAACACTCTCAATCACAAAACAATATTTTTTTTAATGGAAAAAATAAAAATTATTCTTTGCAAACAAAATCCAGCTTAAATAATGTATATACGAATCAAGAAAACATTATCCCCGATTCCCAATAATCAATTTATTAACTATTTTCTTCATGACCTATAGATTATAAAATCATAGGTATTAGTTACATAGCAGAAGATGTGTTTGAAATCTTCACGTCGATGATTTTTTGTTTTAGGTGTCACCACTTGACGAAAAAGTTAACCTATTATCCATTAGTTTATGGGACATTAATCGTGAACAAGTGTATCACAGACTCGTTTAATCAACAGCATGGTTCATACGGCGCGCGGGATACTTTTACGCCATTTGTCTTTTTCATATAAAATATTATTTGAATTCCTTACATCAATTGGATTGGAACTGACATTATCTACTTTCCTGTCTCAATTACTCCTCCCTCTCTATATATTAAAATTTTTAATAAATTTAATTACGTTACATGGTTGATTACCAAGTGTCATGTCACGTTCAATAAATGTCGAACACATGCATACATCACTCAACTTTTCATTTTCTTCCGAAAGCACATATTAAATTTATCTGTGACACAGTACTCCCAGTTTGCAGACTCTGCAATAAGATAGGCATGCTAAAATAATTTCCTGTGCTTAATTAATTAACAACTATTATACAGTACTTATACGAAACCCCTTAAAAAAAAAGTACTTATACGAAACCATTCATCTTTTATCATTAAGCCATGCTCTTGTTGTTTTGTATAATAAATTTGCAAATATGCATATAATTTCTTCCAACTATCCTTCCAAAAGAGTGAATACATTTTCAGTAGAATCCATAATATAAATTATTTTAGTTCTCACGAGTCAATGACCTTGACATCTAAGTATAATTCATTTCCATGTCATTATTTATTTTGTCTGTGGTGTTGGAATCATGTGTTTGCAACTATCTTAAGTAGTTTTATTTACTAACTTTTCAATTTATATTATCTCTTCTCATTAATTATCAGATTTTTCAACTATTGAATTCATCAATTTTCTTTTCGTTGGACCAAACCTGTATTTATGAAATCGTCTGCAACGGTAAATTAATTTTTTAGACCAACAAAAACTGGATACACCCACACCAAATCACCATAAAAGTTCTTAAAATTTATTTATTATTTAGAAGCATATATTTTACTCAGAATATATATATACTTGTAGAAAAAGAAGATATAATTGATTTCTGATTACTAGATTAATCATTATATATATATATATATATATATATATATATATATATATATATATATATATATATATATATCTTAACTATTTTTTTATCCCGTTTCATGACTATAGTTTCAGTTAGCTATGTTTATGATATGCTTGATTTAATTGGTCTGGTTTCATGATGAAGGAGTTATAAGGTTGATTTGGTGGTAAAGGGAGAAGAGAGAGATAGGTCGTGAGTTTGAATTTCCCACTATAAAAAACTAACATATTAACAACTAACATTTATCGATAAAAAAAAAATCAAGGATTTTCAATTCATTCTTTTTTTCTTAATCGCAATAGCTGATATCCTGATTGTGATTGATCATAAATTTTCGAAAAACAATTACACAATAAATTACGATGGTGTATTTGCTGTTCAAATTCAATAATCAATATCAATTAATATCATATATACTTGTCGTATCTTAATTGGCTTCCAGATCCACGTGTGCAGGAACACTAGCATAAAAACATAGCTAGCAGCTCCATGGCCTTATGTCAGCACAAATGGTAGCTAGGCACATCCTTTCTCGCTTGGTCACTTGTACAAGGCATTTGTTCTTGCTTAAGATTAGGTACTAACTAATATATTTGAATCACTAGCTTGTGGGGCTCGGAGTGTATAATTGATTTACTGATTTAGCCTGACCAATAATTGAAATTGTTCTTAATAAATAGGCCCTTGGTAATTAACTATATTCCTCCCCACAAAAGTCCACTAAACATTAAAAAAAGAAATAATGACAAGGAACCTAAAAATTTGTTAATACCAATTTGCTGTGCATGATGAAAGAGATAATTCGTTTGAAAACACAACCATTGAATATCATAATTGAAAGAAGCCAATTGACACCCAAATATATAAGAACCCAGATGTTTTTCAACATTTGAAAAATAAAAAAAACACGTTTGCCTATAGCTTCCTTTATTTTAATCTTTATTTATTGTTTCTTATAATACTTTAGAAGGAGTGAAATCAACCTTGTGCTACCAATTTATATATGTCCTTGAATTGACTAGTTCGTGTGTTTGTCTCAATCGTGTGTGACTAGACTGCGGGGGTGAGTACAGGGAGAAAAACTCAATTATACATCATTAATTTGACTTCTTATTTTGACTTGTTAGCTTAACGTGATATGGGAGGAAAAGCCTAAAAGATTCTGTGGGTGTTTCTGAGAGACAGATGCAAGAGGAAAAGGTATTTAGATAATCCAAATAACGGGGTGGCTCTTATATATAGCCACTTCGTAAACTTAATATATCATTTGTTCATGGACGACACAAAAGAATGACTTCAACATTAATTTTGAATTGTCATATAGACATTGTATTTTTCTGAGCTTTACCAATAACTCAAAAGTAAGTAGTTGCCTTTTCTTTTTCTTTGGCAATTCGTTTATTGAGTCTCCATGCATGTCGTTGTTGGAATTGATAGCATCAAAATCTTACAAACAAAATTTTCTTTTCTTTATTATTATTATTTTTTTTTTTGGTATAAGACCTTTCATATTCAAATTAAAAATATCTACAACTTGTACGGATCAATTCATTTATGAGGATTTTCTTTCTTTTCTTTAATTTGTTTCCTCCTCACATGCAATACAATTTGTATTATTTATTGAGTAAAAGAAGTGAGTGACATGCTATAATTAATAAAGTAGTTACTATAGTGGAACAGAAATACTAGACACGAGTTTAAATGACTAGTACTTTATGTGCGTGATACATCGTAGAAGTTATTATGAGAACACTGGACAGTGTAACAGTATTATTACCATATGGGTTCGGTGGAAGCTTCAGAGAAACAGTTTACATGTATTTTCTTACTCTCATAACCGTTATCTCCATCCGTGTGAATCAAATATGATGCAAGACAGTTGCATAAATGGGACCCTCCTAAGCCTGTTTTGCAAGTAAACCAAGCAAAAAAACAACAGAAAAGCTTCAGTACTAAAGGCAAGACACAGAGCTTATAACAAGACCTTTTCTGATAACCTTTTTCTCTTCCCTCATAGATTCTTAGGTTGCTTTCAAATATAATAACCATGACATGCAACCCTAGACTATTCATATTCAATTCCCTCCCCTAGCCACCCTTTTTCTCATTATATAAAGCTTCTTCCACCAAACCTGTTTCTCACTCTCATTCTCATCATCTCCCAACAGCTATTAATTTCCTTGCTATTGATCGACATGGAGGAATCTCAGTACTTGTTGTGGATCAAGAGAAAACAAATCTTGAAGTCACATATTCAACAACAATTTGGAGCCGGCAACAACAACTCATCATCATCATGGGAGGAAAGGGCTTTTGCAGAAGATGCTGCTAGGATACTTGGTGGGTGCATATGGCCTCCAAGATCTTACTCATGCAATTTCTGTAAAAGAGAGTTTAAGTCTGCTCAGGCTCTAGGGGGACACATGAATGTGCACAGGAGGGACAGGGCTAGGCTCAAACAAAGCCTTAGTCACCATAATGAAGCCCTTCAACATCATCACAAAAATGATTGTAAGTCATCAAGTGCTTAATTAATATTCTGAAGAGAACTTCTTTCTCGCATCTAGATATTGTTGTCTTAATCCTTGTATAATTACTCTAACCTAACTGCAGGTACAGTTGCAACAAACAAAGTCTCATCTTCTAGGCCATCAAATATATCCACCCAAGAAAATTGTTATCATCAGCCTACCATGTCTCCGTATTCTTCCTCAATTGGTTGGGGATCACATCACCACATGCGGTCTTCTGATTCAGAACCAAAAGGGGCAGTGAATGCAAGGGAAGAGTTTTTAAAAGGTTTGGGTTGCAATGATTATGTTGAAACAAATTTGTCTGTGGGACAAAGTTCAGTGTTTGGCCAAAAATTACCAATTGATTCATGTGGAGGCGAAGCAATCAGTTATAAAAGATCAAAGACTTCTATGCCTCCTTTGCCTGTCTTCCTCAAGCCATGTTCAAATGATAGACACCTAACTTTTCAGTCTGCAGAATTTGTACTTGGACTCAAGCCTGGAATGGAAGACTTAGATCTTGAACTCAGGCTGGGGAAGCCACAGAAAGTTATTTAGTATATATAGGACAAACAGAAGAAGTTGTAATGGAATGTCAGTGTTTGCCTTTTTTTTTTTTTTCCCTTTCCTATTAGAGGTTCATAGAAAATAGGCAAGAACCTTCTTCGCCTGACTAAACCACCTTGAGTAGAATTCTTAGGTTTATTTTCATGAGATGTTAATTTGAATACTAATGTTATCACTAGTTGCATGTTACTATCTTTTTTTATTTCCTGAATATGTAGGTAGATGTTTCCTTTCTGTTTTGAGCATAGAATTATGAGTAATGTTGTTTTCACTTTTTTACAATACTTTCTGTAACAAGAAGAAATGTAAGAAGAGAAGAGAGAATAATAGTGTAACATAAAATGAATGATATGATGTGAAAAGAATAAAATTAAGAAAGTATTATGAGAATCTAAAATAAGAATAACATTTCTCTTGAATTATTAGTTTGGTAACTGCATGCAGTTCATCATATTGAAAGCAAAATGACAAATGAAAACACAACAATATGTAAAATTTCACCATCTCAATTGTGATAATTAATTGGGACAAACTCTGATATGTTAATGGAAAGTGGAATCTCTGTGCTAGGGTTTCACAACAAAGGGGCTATGCAAAGACAAACAAACAAACAAACATAAACCAAATTGGATTTTTTTTTTCAAGAAAAACATGTTTTATATATAAGTTTATTTTATTGATATAATAACCTTAATTTCTTCTCCTTTGTTGTGGTTCTCCTGATCAACTAACAGTGCAAGTTTAGAGGGGAATCAAAGAGAAAGAGGAGGAAAGTTGAACTGTAAGGTAATAATTAAAGTGGTGGAAGAACTGACAGTAACTGACAATTAGAAGTCACTTCAGCTACATAATATTCCAGGGAACTAACAGTAGTCACATGCACATAAACCTGCACAAAATTATGAATAACCTTTTTACACGGATCATTACAAGTGATCGCTCACCCACTTACCACTTCACCTCATCATTCCCATAAATTCCAAACTGTTGAGTTGCTTTCCACATGCTTCTTCCTAACACTTCCAAAAAACCAACCACCCACACGGAAAATTGAATTTTAATACAGCACAGCCAAATATTAATTTAGTTTGGTAGAGAGCGAAAGGACATCACATCATTGGCCTTATTAGCATGTCATTGTTTTTACTCTTGGTGTGATATATGTTAGTTATAGTTATCCCTTAAAAATGTCCACTTCTTCTTATCTTTCAAATATTTCGAAGCCCGAGACTCTTGTGCTGCCTGTAGTGTAGTTACTTAAAAACAGTGTTAGCCACCTTATTGTGACACCGACCGTTCCTCCAGAATACACGGGGACGTCATAGTCTCTTCTTTTCAACCTTTCTTTGTAAGGAAATTTGATCAAATATCGCTTTTGACTTCATGTTCTTTGCAGTCTGCGGAGAGGAACACACAGAACCATTGCTGTCTACCATCAAGGGGGAATTCCAGCTACCCTTTTCACTAAGTTTAATTTCCCATTATGGGCTACACTTATATATATTCATTCACATAGCGATGGCACCAAAGAGAGATTAATGAAGAAAAGCAAGTTTTCCACCAACAATTCCATTAACTTAAGAATGGATAATGTACATGTAATGTAAACTTATGCTAAATACATGTCCACTTATTTTATGCAAAAATTTAACTCTTAATTAAAAAATAAGGACAAGATAAATCAAACGCTAAATTAATCCATCACTAAGTGTATAAATCAACTGATGTAATCTCATTTCAGCTTATCCAATAGTTTGAAGTTGTAAACATAGGAATGCAAATAGAGGATAATCGTGTCTCTAAAAAAACTCTAGATTACTTCACAAAAATTATATCATTACACAAATAAATAATTCTAAAAATTTTATATTATATTTCTACCAAAGGATAGTTTGGTCTTTGACTAGAATATTTAAGCATTGGGGTTTTATTCTTTGAACATAAAAAAATGACATTATATATGTGACATTGTATATAATTATATATCTGTATTTTTCACTTATTTGTTATTTTTTTTTATGTACACGCACGCATCTCAAAAATATGTGACAAAATCAAATGAACAACCTTTTGTTATTATCTCAATTTTGTATTAATTTTTCGCCCCTTGAGCGGTGGCATGAAACCAACTTTGTGAACCTGTAGCAACTAAAGTCATTCCAAATAATTGTCTTTTTCTCGGTTTGAACTTCTCTCCTTTTCCTAAAAATTTGCTCACGCAAGCAACCCTAGTTGGTAGAGGTAGTGGTGTTAGTGACTCAGTTTGCGATTTTATGAATAAAATTGGTGTGTTTACTTCGAATGGAAAGTAGTGGGGTTCATGGGATGATTTTGATTTATTAATGCAGCATTTTGATTTTGGCAATGCCTGATATCTGGCTCTATCTTATGTTTGAATTAAAGTCATATATACATGCAGCAGAGAGAGGTCACATGGGGATGATGATGTGTGTGTTTCTGTTTTTCTTTCGGGTATTTATTGTGGGAATTAATTCAGATTGATACATGTTCCTTGCTTTAGCAAGTTTCGTTACTTTATTTAGGGTGCTTCGATGTATGCAAAGTGTAGTGATAGAATTTCTATAGCTAATTGCTATATACTGGTGAAGTTTAAGCGTCTCTAGAGATTGAAATCGTAGCTACCTAGCACGTGTGTGTCTATGCATTAGGATTGTTTCTAGCTTCTGGCAGTGAAAACAACTACACAGACATTTCGTCGTATAATTAATCTATTCATTGGTTGTGAAAGACGATTTGACAAATGACACTTCACAAGCTTATTCTCCTTCCTACAATGTCGCTTTACTCTTCCATGTAGTAATTGGAACTTTTCAAAGATGAAATAGTTCTTTCAATTTGACAAAAGGGAAGTAAGAATAGGGGCTTCTACAATCTACATGCACGTGATGACAATTGTATATATTGTAATGAATCTCCTCCGTGACTAGCTATAATAGGTTTTGTAATTTTGTGGCTACCTAATTACCCACTCATGTGAATGTACCACATGATTAAAACTCCTTGGGAATTAAATTTGAAAAATAGTTGCATCTTTTTTTTTTTTTTTTTTAAAAACTTAAATCAAGAAATTGATTAAAAAAGTGATTATTTCTGATTCACATTTATAAGTCAAATCTCACAGGATTAATTAAATCTATAGTTTGACTGAAATTCAAGCTCATGAGTATTATTATCTAGACACCTATAAAAACCCAATCATGTCACTCTCTTATTTTGGATATGTATGTTGTGTAAGAAGTATCATCAGTTATTCATCAAGTTTTAAATGATCTTAAAAGTGGATTATAACCTTTCAATCAAGTTTTTCTCTATGTACAAGAGTCATCATTCCAATCCAAACCACTTGCTTATAATTATAGAACCCTAGTTCATTACCACTTACACCAACTATTTATGTTATGTTTGGTTTTCTGTTTGAGGTGTTCCAAACTCAATTTGAAGAATAAACTCAGTTTCATAACATATTTGATTATCTTCAAAAATACATTTGCACATTAAAATTTTGCCCAAAAACTTAGTTTTGTAGAAATAGAAATTTGGTTGTTTTTGCACTTGCAATTCTATTTTCTGTTTTCATTTTCTGTTTTCACTTTTTAATTACAAAACTGCCACCTTATTTTTAATTTATTTTCTGTTTTCTAAGATTTATATAAGAAACACTGAAAATAACTTTTTTTTTTCTCTGTTTCTTGTACAAATCTTTAAAAACAAGAAACAAAATGAAAATAAAGTGACAGTTTTATAATTAAAAAGTGAAAACAGAAAATAGAATTGCAAGTAAACGCCACCTTAAATTTTATCCAAATTTAAGTTTGCAAACTTTAATCTAAACATGCATTTATTGGTTGTCTCTCTCCTATTTTTTTTTAAAAAAAAACATATAAAGTTAAAATCAACCTCCCTAATAATTTTTAAATAAACACACATCTCACTTTGACTTATCGTTTCTCATATTTATATTGCATTGCACCGAGTCCTTTTCCACAATACTAAAAACAAAAACATGCTTAGAACTCTCTTGCCTCACCACAGTGACAACACAAATATCCCCCACAATGGGCCCATCTGGAGATCAGGAAAACAGTAATTGGGCCCATAAAAAAAGCACAGCAGCAATAGCACATATGCCCAATCACAAACGACGTCGTTTTGTGATAGGATGACAAACACGTTCTTCAATCTTCATGGTCACAATTAAGATAAGAACGTAAGCAAAAGCAAACAATGGCGAACCCAGAAGGCAGTAGCAGAGGCTCAAGATGGTCCCTTAAGGGAACCACTGCTCTCGTTACTGGAGGGACACGTGGAATCGGGTTCGTGTTTTTTTTTTTTCTCTTCTCACTCTCTTTTTCTCGCACTACACGTTACAGAATCGTTTTTTTTTTCCTCTTTTTTTTAGTGGATTCTATTTGTTGCATGAATTGAATTGGGTCTCTTGATTCTGGGGTTTGTTAAAATGACTTAAAGTTTCGTTTTTTGCGTGGTGTGGTTGACTTCACTGTTGATTCAGGCACGCTGTGGTGGAGGAACTAGCGGAGTTTGGTGCCACAGTGTACACTTGTTCGAGGAATGAAGTGGAGCTGAATGCATGCTTGAAGGAGTGGAAAGAGAAGGGTTTTTCGGTTTTTGGGTCGGTTTGTGATGCGTCTTCTCCACTCCAAAGAGAGAACCTCATTCAGCAAGTGGCCTCTGCCTTCAACGGCAAGCTCAACATACTTGTGAGTCTACTTTTTTTTTTTTTTTTGTATATTTGGAAATTGGAATAGTTTGTTTTGAATTTGTGTTTAAAGTTGTTTAGAATAAAAAAAAATTATAAGAGTTTGTGAAAAAGAAAAAAGGGAAAGATATGTTGCCCAAAAAATATTTAAAAAGTTTAATTTATATATACTGTCAGTATAAAATATTTTTACATTGATATATCATGACATCCTATTCAATAATATGATCTGCCGATAATGTATGATGTACTCTATAATTTTTACTTATGTGAAAATTTAGAAAAGAAATTTATCAGGCGGTTGTAAATAACAGTGGTTTGTAAATTGTAATAATGTTGCTGATAAGAACTAAGAAGTGCATGTTCAAACATGACAAGGCTAGAGATTTCCTTGCATGATAGTTTTATCTTGAGATGTGTCATATTATTATCATATAATTTAAAAAGCTAAAGATACGGATACTATCATATAGAGTATATGATAATAATATGACACATTTCAAGATAACACTTTTGAAACCAAGGAAACTATGCTGTCAAAAAAGGTATTAAGTGTGGACTACCTACTAATTTGTATAATATGTAGACTGTAGTCTATGTTAAATTTCAAAATCTTTTGGAGCTCCTGTACCCTGATGCAACTCTGCAGCTCTGCCTGTGGCTGTGTTAGGATAGTAGGCAGGATAACCATGTTTTTAGCTTTATTGATGACTCTTTATTTTATATTGGGATATCACCAACTGAATATGTTAGAGATCGATCTCATGTATTACAATTCAATTAGGGTTTCGGTATGGTATGTATTGTTGTATGATGCTATCATATATTGTAATAACATTCCGGATAAAACAATCAATTTGCAAGTGTTTGTTCTTCATCCTTTTTCC
Organism: Pueraria montana var. lobata; assembly: GCA_026413185.1. NCBI lineage: Eukaryota > Viridiplantae > Streptophyta > Magnoliopsida > Fabales > Fabaceae > Pueraria > Pueraria montana. The sequence goes on along the minus strand of CM048655.1, from coordinate 59,615,271 downwards.
ATCTTACATGCACTCAATTTGCAAGTGGTTACTGACTTAAAAACTAAATAAATATTTGCAATTTCTTGATGTATTTTGCCTAATTAAGACTGTCTTATTGTTGCTTGAAATGCATTCAGAAGGGCAGCATTAATATCTGCACAATACAGTTAATAATTAAAAATATGATATATATATATATAACTTGGCTATTTCACTATTTGTGACTACTGATGATTTCAGCATAAAACTGTTAAAATTAAGTGTTCAAATTGCTAGACTTGTTTCTTTCATGAACATGACTACAGCACATAATAAATTTTGTTTCTATGATCTTCTTGTGAACTTAGATAAACAATGTTGGAACAAATGTGAGGAAGCCAACAATCGAGTATACAGCCGAAGAATATTCAAAAGTGATGGCAACTAACTTGGACTCTGCATACCATCTGTGCCAACTTGCATATCCTCTTCTTAAAGCATCTGGAAATGGAAGTATTGTGTTCATTTCCTCTGTTGCAGGTCAGACAAGTGTAGGTTCTGGAGCCATTTATGCAGCAACTAAAGGTGAGTTGATGTATAATTCTGTCATCTCTGGCTCAAACATAGATTACAAACTGTTTTGAATGATATTGACATAAGAGATTCATCGTGCTATTTTCTTCAGCTGCCATCGATCAGCTTACCAAATATCTTGCTTGTGAATGGGCAAAAGACAATATAAGAAGCAACAGTGTTGCACCCTGGTATACCATAACATCACTTGTGGAACCTGTAATGCTCTTTCACCCTGTTTTATTTTCTGTTCCAAGGACTAGTCATTTTCTTGTTATGAAGATTGGTTAATTATGTTGACTAATTAAAATTGAGTTGAATGAGAAGTTAACTGATCGGTCATTAGTAAATTCTATGCATATAGTATTCTTCTATTTTGTTGATCCTGTCACCATCGTCATCCCTCTAGTCTTCATACCATATTCTAAAATATCAATGCATAATCTGTGCTTTGAAGTTCTTACATTCATGCTCCTTTTAAGTTTTAAGGATTAGTATTCAGCATTATAGGAGTATTCAGTTAAAAAGAGTGTCTGTCTATCAGTCTTTTAGATTATTGAATAGGGAAATCTAATTAGCCTGCATATTGGGATGCCTCATTGAGTTGGATACCTATAGACCCAACCCGAGACAATTGTTGGGTTAATGTTAGGAGTTGATGAGGGCCCAATGCAATCATCATGGCATAAGTGTGCATGTTGGAGATCCTACATTGACTAGAGGTATAGTCAAAATAGTGTATACAAGTAGCGGACAATTCTCATCTCTTGAGCTAGCTTTTGGGATTAACTTAGGCTTAAACCCAAATTTTAACATAGTATCAGAGTCTATTCTTACAATTATTGTTAGATCTATCGGACCACCTATAAATGTTCAATCGTCAGCATCTTTTGGAGTTGAATTAGGCCCAAATTCAAGTCAAAATTCTAAGAGTATAGTGTGTATTCGTGTATGTTAGTTTTCTGCTAACAATTCATAGCCTTGCCCTTACCTTTTAAGTGCTGACGAATTATACTTGTACATATTATGTATGTTAGCATGATCATCAGTATAACTAATCTTCAAATGACAACATTATCATCTTAACTTAGGGGTGCTAATTGTTACCTTTTTTTTTTCTTTTCTAACAGTTGCTTAAGAACAAACAGCTTGTTAATGAGATAATATCTCGAACGCCGATAAAGCGGATGGCAGAAACACATGAAGTTTCATCCTTGGTGACTTTCCTTTGCCTGCCAGCAGCATCCTACATCACTGGACAGATTGTTTCTGTTGATGGAGGATTCACTGCTAATGGATTTCAACCCAGCATGAGAATTTCTTAAAGCAAAATTGTCATTTTCTTTTTTTTGGATTATGTGAACAAAGTGGTGGCCACTTGAATTTTGGATCTTCCATGACCAATTTGTTTTGATTGGTCAATAAATTATTTTAGTATTTTAAAAATTTATATCGCATATTCAATGCTATAATTGTGAGATTATCGGTGCATTTGGACCACCTTACACATTTCCCTCAGTTCTTACCTATCATCCAATATATATCTATTACCAGTATCTAACTAATGGCAATTGCCAAGTGCCATTATTTGTAACATTATTGAACTTCATCTGGCACTAACTGAATCAAATGCAGAGCTTCCAACAAATTTGATACGCATTTCCCATGGAGCCAATCGTTAATAGTAATCATTGTTATGCTAAATTACAAAACCTCTAATCATACGTCATGTACTGGAATCTGTGTTGTGTGTTTTGAATTTCACATCTACAAGTGATATTCCCTGTGTTCCCTGAGCATAGCATGGATATTAGTACATACGGATAATGTGTATATGATTTGACTTATTTCCAAAATAAGAAAGTAAACTATACTTATATTTCCTAATTAAGCATAATAGCATCGTATATACCTTTTCCAAATCGTGTAAGATAGTATTATAAATACAAACTATATTTGTATACTTGAACCTTTTTCAATTTATACAACATAACATTGATTTTGTTCAATTTCAAAAGTGTGTAATTTGTATTTAGAAAAATAAAAGTTTTTTATTTTCCAGCTTCTGAAAAAAACTTAAAAAAAATAAAAGTGATTATTTAACAATTATAAACATATTTTAGTGTATCAGTTTTTTTTCCTTTTGTGTGTAAGAAGCACGTTTTTGATAAGTACTGTATGGTTTTTGATAAGTACTGTATGGTTATTTTCAAATATTGGTGAAATATGATTTTTTTTAGGAGAGAAAAATAAAAAGTTAAATTTAAGGGTACGATAAAATAAATTTTTTAGACAATAAAAAGAAACAAAGCCCCAATTACGTTAGAACACTACACACACTCAAAAAAAAAAAAAAAAACCTAGTAAAATTTAAAAATAACAATTGCAAACATTCATTAAGGGTTGGTCAAGAATATGCAATCCCTAGTTTTTGGGGTTTTCATGAGTCATTAGCTAGACAGACGACTATTGCATTTCTGATTTTTCTCTCGTCTCTTGCATAGAGGGTGATAGATCTCTTTAAACATTTAATTTATGTATTATAATATATTAAAAAGACAATCATAATAATTTGGAATAAAAATGGGGTGGACTTAACTAGGCTGTATAATGTCTAACTTTGAACCTGCTCCTTAAATTAAAAGTTTAAACCTATCATATTTCTCTAATATAGGTCTTATTTTATATATTGGGACGGAACTAGCCTAAATGTTTTCGAAGCTTGGTTTGATCTAAAATTTATTGTATAGTAAGATTTATTTATTTATTTTGGTCAACCTATATTAAGATTTATTAAATAAGATTATGAACCTATCATTTGATATGTCGATTAATACTAATAGAATAAGATACATGACTCTTATCTCTATCCTACTGAAGGGTGTAGCTTAAAAAGTTGTTCAAATGAGTTTGTCTAATTCGTCTCAAATTAGTTGATATTAATGATTTCCGATTCAAAACTTGTCAAATTAGTGGATGAAAGAGACGGTAAAGTTATCCCTAAATTTTAATGTAGTTATTACATCCTAAAATAGTCTCCTCTGAACTAGTTTACATATTTAGCAATTATCTTATGTATTTAATTATACTTAAATGTTTTATAAATTATACAGCTATTTTAAACTTTTTTTTATTTCTAATAAATTGTGGGAGTAGATATTGAGGTTTGATTAAAAGAATTACTACTTTTTTACATGAAATCCTTGAGCGGTTTCGACCCTATTGGCAATTGGACTTTGGATAACCAACCAGATCAGGTTTACTGCTGGAGGCTCAAGTTGTTTGACTAAAATTTTGTTATAATTTCAAAGTTCAAACTCTAACCCAGAAGTCTTTCCCACCAAATCTACCGTGTTCCAAGAGAAAACCTAAACTCACGAATCTGCCCTTCCTTCAACTGCTATTCGTGCCATTATCACATTGAAAAACATCACTTCACAAATTTGTCCTCTTCGTTTGTATTTTACATATTTTATATTACGAAAACGGATAACGATGTTGATGCTACTTTCAAAGGAGAGCACTTATCCCTTTGCTTTCTAGCTCTTCAGTTTTGAGATTTTGATCATATTTGAATTTTTGCCACAAGACTTATCCCTTTGCTTTCTAGCTTTCGAGAATTTGATCATATTTGAATTTTAGCCACGAGACCAATATCAGTTTGTTTACATTTTTGAAAAATACAATAATTTTAAGAAGGTATAAAAACTATAAAAAAAAGGTTATTTATTTTTAGAAATTTTATCAAAAAAATTTATTTAATAAAAACTTGATTATTTATTTTAATTTTTTCTCTCTTAAATTTATATGCTTTGTTTCAAAATGAAAATAATTCTTCGTGAACTAACTGAAACAAGCAGACTTTTGAATGATGATTTCTTTTAAATTGCAATAGTCTATAACTCTATAGTAGATTTGATTTAATTTACTTTAAAGAAATAATTATTTGTTTTTAATAATTTTAAAAAATAAAAAATTAATTATTATTGTAAAGAAATAAATATAATTTTGGTCCTCTAAATATAATTTCATTGTATTTATCCATGAAACTTTTAAAAAAATTTCTCTTAAGTCATTTATTTAACTCTGTTAATATTTTCTGTTAAACAACACTCATAAAACAGTAAAAAATATATATTTATACTGTCATAAAAAACTATTATAAATATGATATTTAAAATAATTATTATAAAAGTTAATAAATTTATTTTATATGATGGATTGAATAACAATATAATTTTTTTTAATAAAAATAAAAAAATACAATTATTTTAAAATAAATTAAAAATAAAACAAATCTAGAAGTTGACGTCTCAATCTCGATAAGATAGCAGTGGTAGAACAAACTTACATATCTGCCATTTGTTTCTAAATTTCTGATCTGATGAAGTGGTCATCGACCTGAAAGCGACCTGTGGCGATAACACAAGAATTGGATCATGGATGCCCTCAATAACGACTCATTGCCAATTAATTGTTAGAATCTAAAGAAGCTGCGCCGTTGAGCTAGCCTCAGTTTCTGCTCATAATTATAAATATATGCAGTAGTAGTAGTAGTATTAATTTAAGAAGCAATTATTTATTTTTACAAATTTATCAATAGAATTTTTAGAAAATAAATAATAATTATTCGTCTAAATTTAAGCTGTACAAGTTATACAGCGGTATATTTTTACTTTTGTGCGTAACATATTTATAATTAATTGTAAAATAGAATTTTAAAAAATCTAAAAAAATAAATTTAACATGCTTTAATAAAAAATAAAACCTCTTTGATGTCTTATAATATATTAATTATTTTGTTTTATTTAATACTACATTTATATGAAATTTTCAAGATAAAAAGTCACTAAATAATTTTTCATTCTCTTCAATCTTCATTACATCAAAGTCTTTCTTTTTTTCTTCCCTTTCCCGCAAGCATCTACTTTCTTGGAACATCTATTTATTCTTGCTCCTTTCTGGGTTCCATTCTCACTTTTTTTTTTTTTTTTTTTCTGAAATAGGTCACGTACAGTCATTGCAAAAGTGGCATCACTACTTACGCTACGTATTGCTGGCAGTGATACCAATTCCCATGCTCAGGAAAAGATGTCGCCATTGAAAGGAGACGCATAATTTGATTGAAAGTTGAAATAAACAAAAGCAAGACAATGTCCAAGAGCACACTGCACACGGGACGAACGCATCCCACAACAGAGAAAGAGCAAATAGATAGATTTATTAACTGATTATTGATTAATATCATTATGAGAATGATACTGTGAAAGAACCATTTTCTTTATTACTATATGTTTGCATTAAAAAAGAAAGTGAAAGAAAAAAAAAGTGAGATAATTTTTTAGATTATTTGATTAAAAAGAAAAAAGATATTTTTATAAAATAACATAATTATCTCAAAAAAATAAAATAAGATAAAAAATAAAGATATTTTTGTAATTGTATAAAAATGTACTCTTTCTTGCATTTTTGTCAAAAGAAAAAAAGAAGATAAGGTTGGGCAATGGTTAGGTTCAGTCTGATTCAGGCCTAAAAAACTTAGTTTGAGCAAAATTGAGTTTTCAAAATTATAGCCTATCACCGACTATTAGACCTTTGATTTGAGTCAAGTTTGATTTGAGTAAGCTACGATTTAGGTTGGGTCAGTTGGTTCATATACAAGTCAATAGCAAAACAAGCCAGGTTATTTTTTTACCTAGTACTTAAACTCTTTTTTCATCATTTTTTAAAACTAAATGGAAAAAAGGGCCTTTTCTTAGCAATGGCCAAAAAACATGCCACCATCACCTCGACATTGTGATTGTTGAATAATGCAAGCTAGTGAAGCCACCTTCAGAACCACCAACACCATCGATGACACCACCAAAGCATCGTCATCTTGCACCTCCTTCACACATTCATAACTACACTAGAAACCGCAAGACACCATCACAACCTTGATTTGATCCCCTATCCACTCATGGGCACATTCAGAGTCATATGTTTACATAAACTCAGTAGCATTAAAGGAAAGCTATAAAGAATAGGAGAAGGGAGAAAGAAAAGGTTGTGGGATTTCACAACTGCCAAGATAGAGGCCAAGAAAGACAGAGAAAGGCGAGAGGGGTGCTAGGGCTATGAACTTATGGTGTGTTGTGATGGAATGGAGTGGAGTAAGATTTAAGAGAGAGGCGAAAGAAACTAAGGTAAAATAAATCCTAATAAATGATATAGTCAGTTAGGTAGGGTACTGATGGATTCACAATTTCAAATCCAGGCCCTACCATTTGAAACCATGTAAAACCAAAAATTTTCCCTGATCACCCTTTTATGGTTCTCTTTTGCTCAAACATTAGTTACATTACATAGTTTTCATGTAGATAAATCTAATGACACAAGTTTCATTTTTTGAATTAATAAAAAAAAGTTCAAAATTGTATTTCAAAATCGAAAACAATCACTATTTTAAAAGGACAACATGTTCAAAGGACTAAGCATTGAAGGTAGATGGGAGGAGAATCCAAGAAAAGTGAAGGAGGAAGTAAAGAATTTTTTTGAAAGAAGATTTGGGGAAGAGGAAAGAAGTAGGCCTACTTTGGAGGGGACCAACTTTATGCAATTGTCTTAAGAGGAATATGAAGGTTTGATGGGAAGATTTGAAGAGGTGGAAGTAAAAGAGGCAATATAGGAGTGTGGGAGTTCAAAATGCCCGGGACCGAATGGATATAACTTTGAATTCATTAAGACATTTTGGGATGTCATGAAGATGGACATTATGAGGTTCTTGGAGGAATTCCATTGTTCCGGAATTTTTCCAAAGGGGTGCAACTCATCCTTTATCTCGTTGATCCCAAAGGTTGAAGGTCCACAAAATCTTGGTGAATATAGACCCATCTCACTTGTGGGTTGTATGTACAAGATCTTGGCAAAAATCCTCGCTAGAAGATTAAAAAAAGTGTTGCCAAGAATTATAGATCACAAGCAAAGTGCCTTTTTGGAAGGGAGGAATATCTTGCATAGTGTGTTGGTGGCTAATGAGGCGGTAGAAGAGGCAAAGAGAAAGAAAAGAAAATGCATTGTCTTCAAGGTGGATTATGAGAAAGCATACGATTCGGTCTCTTGGGACTTTTTGTTTTATATGCTACAAAGACTTGGGTTTGGGGTGAAATGGATTAAGTGGATGAGGCAATGTCTTACTTCTACACACATATCCGTGCTTGTGCATGGGAGCCCATCGGGGGAATTTGTACCACAAAGGGGACTTAGACAAGGTGATCCCCTTGCACCTTTTCTCTTTACAATTGTAGCGGAAGGTTTGAGTGGGATGATGAGGGAGGCAATCACAAAGAATTTGTTTGAAGGATTCCCTATTGGAAAAAATGAGATCCAAATTAGTCTCCTCCAGTATGTGGATGACACTTTGTTTTTTGGAAAGGCTATGGAGAAAAACGTGATGGTGATAAAAGCGATGTTAAGATGCTTTGAATTAGCATCGGGGCTCAAAGTTAATTTTTTCAAAAGTTCATTTGGAGCTATTGGGGTGGATAGAGGTACCGTTGAAAGGTTTGCGGAGATGCTTAATTGTAGATTGATGAACATACCTTTCTCCTATTTGGGATTACCGGTGGGAGCAAGAGAAAATCCAAGGAAACAAGAAATGTGGATGCCGGTAGTAACAAAATTCAAGAAGAAATTAGCTAATTGGAAACATAAGGTTATATCCTTTGCCGGAAGGGTGTGTCTCATCAAATCGGTATTATCTTCCTTTCCCCTTTTCTTTTTTTCCTTCTTTAAAATGCCTTTGTCTATTGAAATTTTTTTGGTGAGGTTACAAAGAGAGTTCTTATGGGGTTATGAGGAAGGAAAAAAGAAAATAAATTGGGTGGCGTGGGAGAAAATATGTGCACCAAAAAAGAAAGGGGGTTCAGGTATAAAAAATTTGAGATTCTTTAATTTTTCTCTTCTTGCTAAATGGAAATGGGCTCTCTTTGATTGTAAAGAGTCTTTATGGAAACAAAATTTGGTTTCTAAATATGGTGGTTGGAAAGGACTTATGGAGGATGGAAACAAATGTGAATCAATTTGGTGGAAGGACTTGAGGAGTGTGCAGTGGAGAAAATGATGAGAAATGGTTTGAGAAAATGAGGAAGTGGTATATTGGTGATGGTTCTTCAACCATTTTTGGGAGGACTGCTGGTTGGGTGAGACGAGTTTAGCTTTGTTATTTCCTAGATTGTATATAAAATCCTCACAAAAAGGAGTTGTTATATATGATATAGGGGTGTGGGAGGGTGATTTGTGGAGGTGGTCATTAAGGTGGAGTAGGGAGTACCAATTTGAATGGGAGGTACAACAGATAGAAATAATGATGAATTTACTGCAGAGTTGTAAGTTGGTGAAAGGCCAAACTGATAAATGGCTATGGATACTGGATAAATCAGGGTGCTTTACAGTAAGCTCAACATATGCTGCATTACATGACATGTGGAAGGGAGACAACAAGGATGAAAATTTGAACAGAATATGGATGCTCAAAATACCACCGAAGGCACAAGATTTTCTTTGGAGGTTATTTCTTAATAGACTTCCCACCAAAGAGAATCTGATTAGGAGGAATATAAATATGCTCTCAAACCAAATCTGTGTTTTCTGCAGAGCACAAGAAGAAAACTCTGCACACTTATTCATAAACTGCAAGATATCAGAGGAGATGTGGAGAAATTTTTTCCAGTGGTGGCACTGTCTTGATGTTTCACCGAATTCTATAAAGGAACACTTTCAACAGCATCCTTCATGCTTGAGGACGGCTAAAGAAATTGATATGTGGGAAACTGTCTGGTATGCTGCTGTCTGGACAATTTGGAAGATAAGGAATTAGTGTATTTTCAATAATAAGAAAGTGGATTCAGATATCCTATGGCAAGAGGTAATGTTCAATGTATGGGTGTGGCTTTCTGGTTTAAATCATGAGTTTGATTACTCATTCTCACAATGGCTGGCAAACCCGGGAGCATGCATTAAAATTATTTGGTGAGGGACTAATTTGAGGACTGTTTACTGGTTGAAATAGAGGAAATAAGGCTTGGTGAATGAAAAAGGAGATGTGCGAGAATCTGTGTCTGCTCTTAATACTCGTTTGGCTTTTTGTGCTACTCTGTTACGGTGGTTACAGTATATTAAATACATATATCATTTAATATTCCGTAACCAATGGAAATAGTTATTTGTTTAATTATACTGTCTTGTAGCTTATGTAAACCATATAGGTATGGCTTGTACCTAACGGTTCTGTGTTCATCAATGATATTGTTTTGCTGATAAAAAAAAGAAAAGAAAAGGACAACATTACTTTAAATTTAAAAGTTAAAGAACCAAAATCAATCTTTTAAAAGATAAAGGATCAAAACAATTTTCTCAATTTAGATAAAGGATTATAAGTATTTTCTCAATTTTCTCAATTAGCACAAATAAAAATTTGAAAAACCACAATCTATAATTACAATTTATGGGAAACAAAATATAATTACGTGAAAAAAATAAAATATAAAAGTCATTGCTAATTCACTCTCATCGTAAATTTTAATAAGAGTATTGTTAATCAGTGTCCTTAGAATATTGGTTAAGGAATTAAAAAGAAAAAATATTTATTATGAAATTTATAGAATAACGTAAAAAAAATATGGACAGCACAATTTTTTATCTCTCAATAAAAAAAAAATTTCTTTTAATTTTTTAATCAGTATCCTTAAAACATTTGTTAGGATTTATCTTTTAATAAATACTTCTATAATCATTTCTCAATTTCTCAAGTAATTCCCGACACGCGATACCGCGACCCAAGAAATTATCGTGGCGGTGATGTTTCAGATTCAGACATTGGCATTCGTTACTTTTGTCGCGGTCTGCAGACATGGATGTGTCCCACTGCCGCATCAGCACGTTACCCCACCCCTGGTCGTGCCGCCCTCATCATTACTTTTTTATTCTTTTTTCTCCATATAATTTTTTGGCAAAACTTATTCTCCCCCTATTTTTTATTTTATTTTTATTACACCTTTCCAAAACTTATTTTAATACTTGTAATAAAATTTCGAGTTTAATTTTACCAAAACTTATATATTACTTCTGTTACCATGTATACTAAAACTTACTACTGTGTCATATTTCTATAATATTTAATGAGTTTAATATTTTAGACGATTGTTAAACTAAATTCAAGTGTAAACGTTTATTGTGATAATACATTAAACTTTAAAATATTCTCGGCTATTTTATTAAACGTTTATTGTGATAATACATGAAACTTTAAACTAAATTCAAGTGTAAACTTGGTCAAAAAAAAAAAAATTCAAGTGTAAACGTTTATTGTGTAAATGAAAAGATTAAATTTTAAAGAATTGATTGGATAGAGTAAAATAAAATCTCACCATTTAACAAGTGAGAGGTTCGAGGTAAATGACTTAAATGTAAGTCTTTTGTATCTGAACTTAGAGACTTTCTATCTTAGACACAAATGTCATTTTCTCATCCTAAATTTTTATAAAAAAAATTATATTAATAATAATAAGTCTACTTTTATTGTGTATTTAAGATAATTATTAAAAATTATAATTAAACTAAAAAATTATTTGCACTTTTTTATATTATTTTTTATTTTAGAAATACAACATCTTACTTATAATTCATACTTTTTCATAAACAATAAAATAAAAAATATAATTTAATTAAAATTTATTCATCGTGTACAGATTTTTATACGATTATCTAATTGTAAATTATTATATGATAAAATTATTCATTTATATAATTATGTTGAAATTATATTTAAAATGGTTTCTCATTAATTGAGAATTTGAAATTCTTAAAACTCGCAGAAAATTAAATTCTAAAATTACCAAGTACATGGATCAATTTGATAAGGAGTTGTTTCATCTTAATTGGTTTTGAATTTGAATCCTAATTCCTAAGTGTTAAGTTGTGTTAAATATTTGAAATAAAAGTTTTGTCAGTCTTATTAACTTGAATATAATTTTCTCTTATATAAAATATCTGTATACTATAGAAAAAGCTCTGAAAAAAGTGTAACTTTTAGAAAAATGTTTCGGGTACAACAAACAAAATGCTAATTTCATACTAATTTCATACCTCATTGCTAGTAATTAAATTTTTGCATCAAGAAACAGACGGTGTTAAAATTATAAAATCATCAACGTTACTCATAAATAAATTATTATTTCAGCAAAATAAAATTAAGGACATGTTTTGGCAATAGGATAAAATTGTCTTTTGGAGCTTTGAATAATCTTTTATCTTTTACTCAAAAGACATAAGTCCAACCATCGCGAAAGTCCTTCCACGAGGTGCTCGGGCACTGTCTCTTATGTTATCTTCTCCAGATACAACCTCACCCACACTGGTATTAAAGTGCTTGTTTGATTTTTGGTAGCAGCTCTAAAAACTCAAGTTTAGTTAGTACAGTATATATATAAGATAAATTTGACTTTAGTCTATTATTGAATATACGTATTGTATTAAAAAGAAAAACATATTTGATTAGAAATAGAAAATATAGCTTTTGAGTTGAATTAAAATAATTATATTAAGTTTTATTATAAATTTATTTCTGAAATAATTTTGTCTTAACATAAATTATTTAATTTTAAATTAATTTTTAATAAAATTCATTTTATATAATCAAGATCACTACTTAAAATCAAATTTATAAAGACTCTTTCAAATACATACTATATATGATTCTATCACAGTGTTAAATATGTTTTATATTTGAATTTTTAATATATTAAATACTTTAAATTTATATTTTTCATTTTTTATAATATACAGGTTAGTCTAATATAATTTTAGGCTTAAAACAAATTTTGAAGTAAAGCCTTTTAAAACTAATAAAACTAATAAAAAATTAGGATTTGAACCCCATTTACTAAAATAAAAGCACATTTTAATTATCATTGTACTACATCAATTAATAATAAAATTATATATATACTTAAACTAAATATTATTTTTTCTGAAGCCTAAAACCAAGATTTAGATTGTCTTGTTAATACCAAAAGTTATCAACACAAGTGGTTCAATATTTGGATTTCTTAATCAAAGTTTGAGTTTGATCTTTGGCCTAAGCATGGAATCACAATTGAAGGTACCATTTTATCCTTAAAATGAACCAACCTGATACGAAGAAGATTAGATGAGTGTTAGATAAAAAACTATACATACTTCTTAGTTAAAAAGAAAAAAAAATTGCCTTATTAAAGAGTTGGCCTTGATAATACGTATGAGGCGTTTGTTTCATGGATAACTTTTTGAATCCCAGGAATACAGAGGGAAAAAAATTATCCTATGTTTGTTACGAAGTAATAAAATATTTAATTCCGATGGAGGGGGTAGGAAAAATTTATTACCATGAGACATGAATTGTCTTTATGAGTAAAAATCCAAATATCCCCTCTTTGTACCCACTACCCTCTCAATGCTATTATTTATTCGTTCTTGGGAATGTTAGTCTCAAATTTAAATATATGATATATATATATATATATATATATATATATATATATATATATATATATATATATATATATATATTGATTGGGGTAGACAATATAGGAAATGAATGTTACATGTAAATGAAGGGCTACTTTACTATATAGGCTTTTTGATTACATGTTATAGATTTACAGAGTTGTAGTTTCGGCAGATTAATTACATATTGGCAATCTGAATGTAACTCTTCTGTGAAAATGGGTGATGTATCACTCTGTTAAAAAAAATTATCTTTAACACAATAAGGATATTTTAGTAATTATAATATATATTCCCAAGAAAAAAATAACTAAACCAAACACATGTTTTAATTATGTCTGAGAATATAAAAAATATTCTTAACCTATTTTAATAGTTAACCAAACAATTTTTTTAATTATATCCGGGATTAACATTCTCATATTATATTTTCAGAAAAAAATATTTACAGGATTAAAAAAATTATCCATAAAATAAACACTCCAATAGAGTAGACAATACTTGGAGAAGATTTTAACTAATGTCTTGAAACTAGAGACTTTAAAGTATTAATTAAAAAATTTAGTTACAACTTTTAGCATTTGTAATTATTTAAAGTAGTAAATACAGTATTAAATATATTTTATATTTTTTTAAATAACTTTTTTATTTCTTTAATTAATATTCTAAAGACATTAGTTAACGGTTAACGAAATTCTATGTACTAACGTTCTGATGTTAAAAGGTACGATCCTTTTAAATTCACGAACATTTTAAAAATAATAGTAGTACAGTACTACTAAAATATTTTCTCATAATATATTTTTATTTTTGTAAAAAAAAAAAAATAGGACAAGGATCCATTTGTTGTGATGTAAATCTAAAGCTGCGGCTATTGGGGAATGCAAGAGTCAATCCATTTCACTTCACAGAATAGCAGGAGCAGCGCATTGCCATTGCATTTTCCCCGCTGAAGCCCCACCCCCACCCCACGCGTCGCTCGAGCCACGATGGTACAAACTACAAAGTACTTACTACTTCTACTACCACTACCACTGACCAACCAACCAACCAAGCCACCGAGCAAGTACGAGGGCACAACGGTAATTTCATCCCCTCAAAACTCATAACTCAAAACTCTTTTTTCTTGCACATCTCGCGCAACTTGCTCTTTTCTCTCTCTAATCTTGTTTTGAACGAAGCAGGGTGGGTAGGTGACACAACAACAACAAGTGGATGGAGTTCTGCTTGCTTCGGAAGTTGAAAACTTTGAACACAACACAGGAACCGCTTACCAGGGAGACAACCCAATACAAAACCAATACCGCTTTCTCTATCTGCTCTAATCTAGTAATCCTTTCCCTTACCTCCTTTCCTTCCTAGCATAGCATTAAATAAAATGCAATACTCTTCCATTCCATACACAGATAACCATTATTGCTAACATCATCATCTTCAGCCCACAAAATAAAATAAAAAAAAAAAAAGAGAAAAAAACACACGCTGGTTCTGGCTTCTGGGGGACCCCGCTCACTCTCAAGGTACTTCCCACTGTTCCCATTTTATGCCCGTACTAATCTGACCCTTTTAGTGGCATAGATTGAGGTACAATTACAAAAGCATATTACCGTATCATATCCTTTCTGCTGCAAACAACAACCCCCGAAAACACTGCGTTTTTGTCAACAAAATAGCACCAAACCAGCCTCAACTTCAACCGGGGGTTTCTTACTTCTCTTCTCTTGTACTACTAGCTAGAGCTAGAGAGTAGAGACCTTTTTTTCCTCCGGTTTTCGAGTTGGGTCTTGAGCTTCTACTTACTTATTTTCGGCAGCGAGTTGAGTTAATTTTTGTGTCATAATCTCAATTAGGTGGATGTGACTTCTCCTATTTACATGTGTGGTTAGGGTTTACATGCAAAACACATGTGTCTCATATCTAATTCATCCTCAGATAAGGTTTTGGGGGCAGAGATCTGAATATTAAGTAGAAAGAAAGTATCTATCTATCTCGAAGTTTTGCATCAAAGATGGCGAATAGATGGTGGGCTGGAAATGTGGGAATGATAAGAGAGCAAGAGTTGATGGACAATAACAACAACAACAACAACGCCAACACTACTACTACTCCGACGAATAGCAGCAACAGCAACACGAACGCCAACACCAACACGAACACGACCGAGGAAGAGGTGAGCAGGGACAACGGCGAGGACCAGAACCAAAACCTCGGCAGCCACGAAGGGTCCGAGCCCGGAAGCAGCGGTCGGAGGCAACGTGGCAGGCCACCGGGGTCCAAGAACAAGGCCAAGCCACCTATAGTCATAACCAAGGAAAGCCCCAACGCGCTCCGAAGCCACGTGCTGGAAATCGCCTCCGGCAGCGACGTCGCCGAGACCATCGCCGCCTTCGCCAACCGCCGCCACCGCGGCGTGTCGGTCCTCAGCGGGAGTGGCATTGTCACCAACGTCACTCTCCGCCAACCCGCCGCCCCCGCCGGCGTCATAACCCTCCACGGAAGGTTCGAGATACTCTCCCTCTCGGGAGCCTTTTTGCCGTCCCCCTCGCCGCCCGGCGCCACCGGACTGACTGTGTACTTGGCCGGCGGGCAGGGGCAGGTTGTCGGTGGCTCCGTGGCGGGCTCGCTCATGGCCTCCGGGCCGGTGATGGTGATCGCAGCCACCTTTGCTAATGCCACTTATGAGAGGTTGCCACTAGAGGATGAGCAAGGTGAGGAGGAAATGCAAGTGCAACAGCAACAGCAACAGCTACAATCTCAAGGTTTGGGAGAAGAACAGGTTTCAATGCCTATGTATAATTTGCCTCCTAATTTGCTACACAATGGTCAGAACATGCCTCATGATGTGTTCTGGGGAGCTCCACCTCGCCCTCCTCCTTCCTTCTGAGCCTTGCATGCCAATCATCTGTTTAATCTTACTGACTTGTGAATTAATTAAGTATGTTCATTATTTTCTTGTAAGCGTAGCTAGCTAGCTAGCAAGGGTTAATTAGGATGTTCTTTTGGTTTGTTTTGTTCATTTGTGCTGCTTCTAAGAGACTCCATCGAGTAGATGTTATTATCTTTAAGATACTTTGTAGTACTGTTTTGTTTCTTTGTTTCTTTGTTTTTTCTTCTGTCTAATCGATCTGCTGTTTTTGGTGGAAGAGTTTAATTATGATTGTGTGTAGGTAAATTAATAAGGATGGAGTTTGAAATGGTCCGGGAATAAGATTGGAGCTGTGTGCTGGAATTTGTGGTAAGTAAACACTGTTGTTTGACTCTTCCAAGTACTAACATTTAGTACTTCATTGAGTAGAGGAAATTGCTGGAAAGTTGTTAGCTAGTGTGAGAAAAAATGGCATTAATTGGAAAGTTTCGCATTGAATATTTTTGCACTTGGTACATTGATATGGAACAACTTTTTCTTCAAGAGAGGGGAAGGGGTGATGGTGATAGGGTTGGTTCATCTCCCTTTCCCTGAATGAATCACTGATCATGCTGTTTGGACTTTAGAGTAGACCATACTGATTGAACTCAAGTCAACATTTTTTTGCGTCATCTAGGTGGTGTCAAAAAAGGTTGTCTGGGTGTATTTCCCCCCTTGTTTTAGATTTCTAGGTTTTATGGGGTTTGCTTTTTAGTATTTTCAAGGAATATAACCTGCACCTATTCAATTTGGACCCCATATATAGTGTGGATAATATTGTTTATGGTCTTGGCCTTTTGGTTTGTGTCACTCTTGCTTAGAAACTCATCTAGCTACCCAACATCTTTTTTATCAATTTTTAAGTTGAGATAATAGGTATCGATTGGCATGAAGTTATGAGAGGGGTAGCATAATTGTGTCCACTATATTAATTTTTAATTGTTTGGTATTGGATCAAGGGTGGTCGACATCTTGGATCCTAATTGTATTCCTTTTGATACCTTAGTTTGCTTGCTTTCTTATTCAATTCATTCATCAATTTGACACTTTATATGTTCTCATTTTCATTTGTTTTGGATGATACTGAATGTGGGAAATTTTAACGTGACTTCTTTCATATTTCGTCTGTGTGGTTGAAATCCATGTGTGGTTGAAATCCATGTGCATTATTTAACACTTTCACTATAAAATAATGTCATATATTAATGAAAAAAATATTAGTCATTAGGTTTGCTTCCATTAGTATAGTCTTTGTTTCACAAAAATTAAACTATTAATATAAACATTAGAGAAATGTTATTTGTACAACAAATTTTACAACTAAGAACAAAGAGAGAGAAGTATGTGATCTAATAAATGGAGAGAGATTTTTTTTTTTACTGCATAAATGGAGAGAGATAAAGACACAATATTGTTATATGAGTTATTGTATAAATAATACATCTCTAAACATTAATTGCAGGTCATACTAACTAACGGATAGTACAATGTTTATACGATAGTTTAATTTTTATCGGATAAATATTATACCAAGATATGCAAACCTAACGAATAACATTTTTTCCTGGTAGTATATGATATTTTTGTAGTGTTCTGAAATAGTTGAAGCAAAGGAACATTTGTATTGACTGTGTCAATTGCAATTTTTCTAGGATGCTGTTCTCAACGCCTCTCTTTTGCTTTTAGGGTTTTGCTAACAAGTGTCCTAAGGACACTGGTTAAATAATTAGAAAAAGAAAATATTTATTGTGGAATTCATAAGAGAGCGCAAAAAAATTATGGACAGTGCAATTTTTCGTCTTTCAATAAAAACTTTTCTCTTTTTAGTTCCTTAACCAGTACTCTAAGGACATTGGTTAGCATTTATCTTGCTTTTAAATTGGTGTTATTCCATCATTATTACTTTATGGTGTCTTAATGTAACTCTTGTACGTTGAGAGTAATGTCACTGGATCCTACAATTTAAGGAGTCAATCTAGTGATTAATGTAGTAAGTATACCTATGACCGTTCCTTGATGAGCATGAGATATCAATAATACTTGGCCAATTCAAGGTTAAAATTTTATCTGTGGGTGTAGGCATGTGTGATGTGTCTTAGCCTCCTTGGTGTTTGTTGTAGCCTTGTAGGGTATTAAAGTGATAAAGGAAACAGAGAAGGATATCCACATTTCTTGAACTTGAAAATTCAAGAATGTGAATTAGCAATTATGGTTGGGTTAAGTTTGTCTACTATGATAAAATAAAACCCTAGGCCACTTAAGCATTAATAGTTCAGATGACAGCCTGGTTTTCCACTAAAGAGGCAAACCATATGTTCAAATGCATCCTCCCTTGGCTAACAAACGCTAGCTGTTCAAATGTCTCTGGTGAAAGCTAAATTTAAGACACTGATTTGTTGCATTGCATACACAGTTACACACCATACAAAGCATCGTGTTAACGTTTAGGAAATTGATGTAGGAGAGTTATTGTTTGGGAAAACCATTAGATATAAGCAATTTTCTATCAAAATAATTTCCATCATAACAAAATCTTTTTTGTTTGGCAAATGCTAACCAGTGCCCTAAGGGCACTGGTTAAGGAATTAAAAGGAGAAATATTTTTATTGGGAGGTAGAAAATTGTGCTTTCCATGATTTTTTTTGCGCTCTCCTATGAATTTTACAGTAAATACTTTTTCTTTTTAATTCCTTAATCAGTGTCCTTAGGACACTGGTTAGCAAAAACCTTTTTGTTTTGGCAGAAGGAAATTGTTGTTAAGCAATTTTAGGTTGGGGGATAATAACACACACATATAAACCTGGGGAAACAATGCACGTGTATATACACACATAATAAATGTAATATTAAGAAAATAAATTAAAAGCCCCCATTAGCCAATATGAAGGTCCCTGATTATGGATCAACTGCGAAATTGCGTTCCATTTTATCACTAGAAATGTGTATTTGTAGTTTGTAATAAAGCCTGGCCAAGGGAGCGATTACAATGATGAAAATAACGATTTTACTAAAAAGATCAGTTTAATTGTATATTTGACATGCAGTATCTTATGTTTTCTGCTTGAATGTAGCATATGCTGGATTTCCTTGATTATCGTAAGGTTGAAAGTGGAATATGTGTTTATATTAGCTAGTAGTAGTTGTGGTTCAATTAACTACTCGTGCTTTTCTTTGTGTCTGTTACGTCTGACTGGTTGTGATATTACTATTAAGTGTGAATTCTCTGAGAGTAATTATGGTGTCTGATTTACCCAACTTGCTTGTCATGTGTTAAATAATTTATTTTACGCTATTACACAAAGGATTGTGGTCGAAGTAATTAATCCACATTTTATACTAAAGTTTATTTTAGCCCTCCTTGTAAAACAAAAAACATACCAATTAAGTTGATGTAGTTTCTGGGTTCAATCCTTGGATGCAGAGGCTTGACACTAGTCCCTAGTGGAAGGGTCGGTGGCAAGCCGTAAAATGAAACACCTGGCATGGCATGCTAGAAAACTGGAGATAAGATAATGCCTGCCTCTGACAGAATAGTGGGAGTTTGCCCTCTTGCCGAATCAAACACCTGGCATGTACAAAACTTTAGATAATGCCTCTCACAATAAATTTTCGTTTTAATATGAATTAATTAATGTACATTATTTTTTTTTGACAGGAATTAATGTACATTATTTTATAAAGGAATTAAAGTTTTTTATTATTAAAATTTTACACTTAATACATTTAATCCATCAAAACGTACGTGTATATATGAATTGATCCTGTCAATTGTTTCGATAGTTCGATCTTTTTTTACTTTGTACTACTAGTATCTAAATGATGTAAGTCATTGGGAATTGAATTATTGTTTAGCACTTTTTTTTTTTGTGATTTAAGTCCTAATAAAATAGGAATGATTAGGATTGAAAGAGTAAAGAGAAAGGAAGAAACAGAAAAAGTGTATATATATATATATATATATATATATATATATATATATATAATAATAAGTGATGTGGAAAAAAAATATAAATGTATTGTGATATGATGAAATAGTAAAGTATTTGAAAAACTGAAATGAAAATAAGATAAAAGAAAAAGTAAGTGAATAATTATATTTTTTTAAATGTGTGATTTTAACTTTTTATATGTTTCTTTAAAAAAATATTTATTGTCATAGTGATTAGTTGCTTGGGTTCGTTGTGTGAGAGAATGATAAAGTGCTCTTATTACACAGAATAAAATTAGTTCACATTTTATGTGTAGACAATCAGAGGTATACAAAAAGAGAAGAAGACACATTTTTTTTTCGGGTAAAGAAATATGGAGTTTATGTGGACATTATGTCAGACCAATCCACACCTATGTATGACTTGTTGGTTTATAAATATGTTTCTTTAAAAATGTTCGCATATATTTTTGAATAAAAAATAAAAAAAACTAAACGAGATTGTATGAAAAATACGTAGTTTAAATAGTAGGACGTACATGTTAAGAATAATATTGATATAAGTTACTAAATGTTTTTGAAAATCAAATAAAAATGTTTCTATTTAGGATCTCTACATTGAATATATATGATTAATTCGGTTTAAAATAATTAGGAGTATTATAGGTAGAAAATTTTGTCATCATTTTGTGTTTTACCCTTTGGCTCTGTTCGGCTGAACAGACGGAAATAATACACCGCGGACGGAAATGCGATCTGAGCGTTTGTTATCAAAGAGTTTGAAAAAAGTTAAGTTACAAATTTCTATCTTTTCAAAATCATTTCAAACAGTAAAAATCGATTATTTCACTTAAATAATCGATTTTTTTGACCAATTTAATCGATTATTTGTACATAATAATCGATCGATTATTTGTATATCATAATCGATTATTTGTGTATTTTAATCGATTATTTGTGCATCATAATCGATTTTTTTGTGTCAATTTCTCACTCATTTCTATTAAAACAAACAACACAACATACAACTTTATTTCTACTATATTTTTTCTTTTACAAATTATCTCTCTTCTATTTTCCTCTATCCTATTTCTTTTCTCTAAACCAAACACAGCATTAATGAAAGGGCATTGTATTCTTGAAAAATCACACTTGAAACTGTCTCATGTTAACAAATCTACGTATTCATGGTTTATTTAAAAGTATTTAAACTAATTGTATGTCATTCAATATCTCCTAATCATTTATTATAGTAGCAATTTATTTGTGTTAAATGAATATTTTAAATTAAAAAAAGTATTTTATAGGCAGTTAAGATTTAATAAAAGAATAGACAAAAGGGGAAAAAAAATTAAGGTAATGTTTGACCAACTTATTATTGACTTTTTTATTATTCTTAAAAGTAGAAGGTGAGTCAAATACTCTTTATGTAAAAGTTAAAAGTAATATAAGATGTTCAAATTTAGAATGAAAAATGATGGCATAAAATGGAAACAAGGCAAAATTATAATTTTTGTTGTCTAAGTTTAATTTAAGTTTAGTTAGTTCTTCTAACGTTTTTTTTTTATATTTAATGTAGTCTTTTAAGTTATTTTTTTCATATCAATGTTTTACTTCAAATATTTTATTGGTTTAATTCAATTCTCGATCTAAATTTATTTTGTTAACATTTTTCTCTAATTCTGCCTTGTCCCTCAACTTAACAGAAATTTCCTATATAACAACATTTTGGACTAGTTTCTTCGGCATTTCCTCTTGACATCATTGTCAAACTACCATAAATAACTCTCATATCACCGCATCGCAGAAAAATGTTACCATTAATGATCAAATATTCGTCAATCTCTATCTCGGCAACAGTTAATTATCTCTGTCAGTTGTTCACATGACATCAAGCAATAACATATAGTATTTTTTTTTATTAGTATAACATAGTATTTTTTAAAGGATAAATATTCATTTTGGTCCTTGAAAGTGTGTGATACTAACAGATTGGTCACTGAAAGATGAAAAATTCAAATTTAGTCCTCGAATGTGGAAAAAGTGCTACAAATTAGTCCTGCCGTTAAGTCATTTCCGTTAACTTTAACAGATGTGCCTACGTGGTACTTTAGTGATGACGTGACAATTGACGGTTGTCACGTGTCATCCATTTGATTGTCACGTGTCATTCACGTGCCTGCACGCGTCTAAAAGTTGAACTTAACAACTTGCTGTCATTTTAGTCCCTGAACTTAATCACTTATTGACATTTTGGTCCCTGAACTTAATCATGTACTGTCATTTTGGTCCCCAAAAGTACTTTAGAATTTTTAATTAAGTCTCACGCTACATGTAAATTATTAACATAGTCATCACCATATCCCCTTACTTCCATTCAATTTCATATCCCTCATATTTTTCACCTTCCTCTTCCACATTTTGTAGTTCATCTTAGCTTTCACCTCCACCATTTACATGCAAAGTTCGTCATTTATTCAACTGAAACATCAATTCTAATAGGAAAATATCACAAAAACATCTTAAAAGACTATTTAATTTTTTTCCTTAATAAACATTGTCTAGCTTCTTTAGAAAATTACATTTTATTCAATTAAAAATTTTCAAATAACAACACTCTCAAGTAACCACTATATTTAAAATTCTTTGATGTCTATATATATCTTGCGGTAGTAGTTCATGAAAACCACAACTTTCGTATTGCCCCATTGAAAGGGTATATAAGCAAATGGTTCTAGCACTTTCATTTTTCTCCCTTTCATGATTCTCAAGTTTTTTTAACTGTTTTTTCGTGATTAATGTTATTCTATAAAGTAGATTAATTAAATAATTAATTTAACATTCTACACATATTAATTGCATATAAGATAATAGTTTGATTTAGGTAGAAGATATGGTTTGAAACCTTATAGAATCTTGTTAGCAATGTCCTGGATTTAGCCGCTAACTATTACTATGCGGTCACTCATAAATTAGTTTCATATTTATAATATAATTTAAATGGCGGAATTGGTAAGAGGAAGTTGAAAAATATGAGGGATAAAAAATGGAAGTGGGGGAATATGATAATGTCTATGGTAATAATTTACATGCAACATAGAACTTAATTGAAAATTTGAAAGCGCTTTTAGGGACCAAAATGATAGTACGTGTGATAAGTAAAATGCGTTCGCAAATGGCAAGCGTACCCTACGCATAGTGACAGTGGACTCTAGGAGTCCGGATATCGAACCCAAAGGACCAGTCGTGTCCCCAAACA
This sequence comes from Pueraria montana var. lobata, assembly GCA_026413185.1. NCBI lineage: Eukaryota > Viridiplantae > Streptophyta > Magnoliopsida > Fabales > Fabaceae > Pueraria > Pueraria montana. Next base: position 59,592,123 of record CM048655.1, on the reverse strand, counting down.
ATTAATTTTGCAATGATTTAAACAATTCAATTAAGAATCAAATTTGAGAAAATAGTGTTCAATTGTTCAGTTCTTAAGAGCTAAGGATTAAGATAAGAAGATTAATGTGAGACAGTAAGATTGGAACGTCAAGGATTATGATTTCGCTTGCATCCCTTTTTCCCTCATCTTGATCTCAATGAATACTCTAATTAAGTTAATTAATTGTCAGTCCTCTTTAGATTCATTAATAAACAATTGGTCATAGCTTACTACTGATGTTTCCCCTAATTCAATTCCCAATTGGTCATAGGTGAATTAAATTAGGGTAAACGATGATACTCAGAGAGGTTGATTAACAAAATTAATCCACTGGAAATTCACACAATTAGTTTGATCATGCAAATCATATGAATTCAATCACTTTACAGTTCTGTCAATCCCAGTCAATTGATCATAGACAAGGGACTGACCAGTATTTAGAGTGATCAGTTCTAATAACAAACAAAATAGTAAAGAGATTCAATAACTGGAAACATCGAGACATTCATTGATAATCAAAGATGGGGTACAAAGGACACAGCTACATCATAATCCTGGGCTAGGAGGACTAGCCACTCATGTTCATGAACAAACCAATAAACCCCATAGAAAACATAAAGATTACAGAGGGATAAGAGATTTTACAAGTGGTATTCCCAATGACGATCTCTACGTCTTACAACAGTCAAACTCTCTCACACACCTCTATCTCACTCAGAACCCTCAGTATTCAGAAACAGAGCAAAAGATACCAAAAGAGGGTTTTCAGCACTTATTTATAAAGTTACAGACTGTTGACGCGGCTCACCACGGCCGTGGTCCTTGCATAGTCTGGAGGTCCAATCTGCGCGTATTTCGAGCACGGCCGTGGTAAATGAACCACGGCTGTGCTCAAAAAATTGACGCTGATGCAAAACTTTTAGTGATTCCTGCTTGGCTGTGGTTGTTGCACCACGGCTGTGGTGACTTAGCACTGCCGTGCTAAATCTACCACGGCTGTGGTATTCCAAACAAAGGCAACTTCCTTTAATTTATTTATTTTTAAGCTCTTTTCCTCAAGAAATCCTTGAATTGCCTGTCTTTCACAAACTAGTAACAAACCGTGAGTTCTACCAACAAACTAAGCTCAAATCATATGCAAATGACATCCAAACTGGGATAAAAATACAGTCAAAATCCGGTTTATCAAACCTCCCCACACTTGAGCATTGCTTGCCCTCAAGCAATTATTCTGAGTTAGACATCAAAATTGATTCTCCCTAGCCAAGAACTTGTAATAGAATTCCCAATTTATTTATACTGAAGAAAAGAAAATGACAAGAGCAAATACAACAGAATGCAGCAGGTTTCCTCTCGGGGTCTCTTAGGCCTAAACCTACACAAAAATTGATTTCCCAGGAGCCATGGTTCACTCATCTCTCCTTTTCTCAGTGTTTTAGGGTCAATAGAAAAACTCTCCAATCATATTCAAATGAACATATTCACTAATCTATGCATCAATCAACTCAACTCAATTAGACTTTTTACAATCAGAACAGATGAGGCATGACAAGGTGTAACGGGGCCAGGATTTCAATGATGGACAGATATTGAAAGAAAAATGTTAGCAATGGGCTTTACAATCAATTTATGCTCAGTGATCCAAAATCAAGAAGAGGCCATTTCTTCTTCTTCTTCTTCTTCTTCTTCTCTTTATCTTTTTTTTAAATTTTTTTTTTAAAATTTTCTCAGCTCTCACTTCTTCTCTCTCCCTTTTTTTTGAAGGCCTTTGACCTTGATTTATTCATTGTATAGGAGAGGAAGTGAGACATACTGAGCCTTTTCTGTTTCAGAATATCCTTCATTACATTGGTTTTCTCTTGTCTTTCAGACCACCAAGCATATTGTACAGAAACTAACATAACAGGGTGACCAAAAAAATTATTCACAAGGCTCAAAACAGGCAACTAAGTGGGATTGTATCACAAACTTTGCATCTAGAAAAATGCCTAAACAATGCCTCAACAGTTTCAGAAAGTCAAAAGTCAATCAAGGATATGTATGTCAGCATAGAAAATAAAACATGTCACCTAAATTGATTCCATATCACATTGAAGGACTTAAGGCTCAAATCTCCCATCTTTATGTTCAAGCTCAAGGGAAATAATCTATTCGTCCAGTTTTAGTGCCAGTGTTTCCCCTTTAATGACCCTACTGCTATCTGATTTTTTTTTTTAATATTTCTTATATATATATATATATATATATATATATATATATATATATATATATATATATATATATATTTTACAGGGAAATTCCGCAACACAATTCTACAACTATTGAGGATCTAAAAATCACATTAGAATGCAGAAGTACCATAATCACACAATGTCTCAAGAATGGGAAAAACAACCGTGGCTCCCTTCCCCACACTTAATATATGCAGTGTCCTCAATGCATCCAAAATAGAAATGAAAACAGGAAACAATGTATGGAAAATGAAAGAACTAGTAGAGTACGGTGCCATAAACAAAACAGACTGAAAGAACAAAATAAAAGAAAAAGAAAACAAAACCTAAGGAAGTAGAAAAGCTCCTCAAGAAGGAGGAGGATCTGGGAAGAGACGATCCTGAAGTTGCCTCAAAAAGTTCATCTGAGCAGTGAATTGGTCAGCTATCATCTATTGCTGTGTCTCAAATCGGGTGTCCTGATCATCCAACCTCCGCGTCACCCTAGTCTCCAAATCATCCAGTCTCTGGAGGATCTGGCTCATGTCAAATGTGGGTGGTGGCAGTGGTGCCTGATGCTACTTTGTCGGCTGCTCCTCCATGCCCAACTGCTGCTCTGGCTGCTCTGCCATGCCTGGCTCCTAGGGCTAGATCTCTGGCTCACCCTGATGTGGGTCAGGCTGCTCCACAAGGAAGAATTGTTGGCCCTGGCATCGAAGGATCCCCAGAGAAACCATAGTGGATCTGTCAATGTAAGAAACAGCCGTGCCATCCTGGGCCGCCTCTATGAAGCCAAAGTGAGTAGCCAGCCTGGTGATGAATGACCCAACTGCAATGTGACCAGTCTGGCTCTGAGAAACTCGTAATCCGATGGTGCGGCAGTGTCTGATAAAGAGGAGGCCGGCATTACACCGCCTTCCCCTAACCATGCACCATAAAGGGAAGAGGTCCTTCCCAGTAATCGTGCCAGTGCTCTCCTTGCGGCCATGGAGGGTCCCAGATAACCCCGATGGCACACCTGAAGTGCTGGGTCTTTGATGCCACTGGCCTTTGAGGTGCCAGAGATGAAGCGGGCCTGTCCTGTAATCTCCCTCCAGAAGGCTGCTGGTCTGTAAGTCTTCGAGTGCCATCTCAAAGCACCCCTATACTCGTCTGCCAGAATGGACTCCGGTGTCTCGAAACCTAAGACGACGTTGAAATTTGCCAAAGTCATCTTTCGAACCTGTCCCATCATGAAAAAGGAGACCATGTGCGGAAGGGCTGGGTCATCTATCTGTGTCACCTCCTCATCCTCCATGTCGTCCTCATCCGCCTCCTGCTCTAGTGCAGGTCGGGGTGCAAGGTCCCACTCCTGGCAAGTGGAGATGAAGTCAATAGTGGGGCATCTGTATGCCTGCTCTGTGATGTCCACTATCCTCTCCCATCCCACGGCTGTGAGGTATGCCATGACACATTGTAGTAGACCATGCTCCTCTAGAAGTGTTGTGTCTAGGGCTCTGGAAGGATGATAGTCAAAGCTCCTAAGCACTGTGTACCGGTCCATGTGCTATTGTGGTGCGGGAGTATCATAATGCACAGGCTGAGCCCCAGGGTGGCGTCGAGGTGGTGGATTAGGCGGTGATGACGTGGATCGTGTGGAAGATGCCGCACCCTGTGGTGGTTGAGCCTATGTGGTCCGAGCACGTTTCCCACGAGTGCGAGATGGGCCGTCACTTGTCATAACTGCACACAAGGAGCATAACCCAAAAAAAAATGCAACAGTAAGGGTTAGTGCAGAAAAAAAAGATGGTCATTGTGTGGTGACCACGGCCGTGGTAATGGTGACCACGGCTGTGGTAAGAATTACCACGATTGTGGTAAAAATTACCACGGCTGTGGTAAAATTTACCACGGCCGTGGCCTTTGTCAAAAAATAGTTTCTCTTTTTTTTTACTGGAATTAATATGACTAAAAAAAAGAAAACAACATATGGTGAATGCAAATGCATGCTGACGAATCATAGAAAGCTTACTCTAATGCTAGGGTTGCCAAGGGTAGGAGAGACAGAGCAGAGACAGTAAGGAGAACCATGAGTGGTGGTAACTGACCACCCCCATGATTATATATAGCCATGTACGGACCACGGCCATGGTGAACCTCTGTCTCCTTTTTTTTTTAATTTTTTTTATACTGGACAACTAACCACGACTGTTGTAAACTTTTACCACGGTTGTCCAGTTTCACCACGGCCGCGCTTAATTTACCGCGACCGTGGTTGTATATGACGCTGTTTGGAAATCTGGGAGCAGAGCTGTGGTAAGTTAATACCACTGTTTGGCTTCTACCACCACGACCGTGCTCATTTTAGCACGGCCGTGGTCCCCACATGCGGACTAGAACAATAAGAAAATTAATCCTAGCTACGAAAAGAGAAATGAAAAGAAAAAAATGAATGTAAACTAAAGTTAATAAAAGGAGAGGATACAGTGGGTAACGAACCCACCTCCCACAGGTTGCCTCCTGGGTAGCGCTTGTTTAACGTCCCGAGCCTGACGGGTGAAAAGGGAACTCAATTCATCCTTGGAAGTGCGCAATAAAGCGCACTTGTTGCAGACTTGCATCATATATTTTTACTCTATGTCCATTTATTTTGAAGGTAGAACCATCTTCTTTCTGTAGCTCTAGTGTCCCATAAGGGAACACTTTGTGCACAGTGTAAGGCCCATTCCACCTTGAGCAGAGTTTCCCAGGAAACAGATGTAGGCGAGAGTTGTAAATGAGGACCTTCTCGCGTACATGGAACTGCCTCTGTCTAATACGAGCATCATGCCATTTTTTGGATCTCTCCTTGTAAATCTTGGCATTCTCGTATGCTGCAAGACAGAACTCATTAAGTTCATTCAGTTGCATCAACCTGTTGGTACCTGCAAGCTCAGAATCAAAGTTTAGAAATTTCAGAGCCCAAATGGCTCTGTGTTCTAACTCAACAGGTAAATGATAGTTTTTTCCAAACACAAGTCTGTAAGGAGACATCCCAATGGGAGTCTTAAAAGCAGTTCTGTAAGCCCAAAGTGCGTCATCTAATTTGATAGACCAATCTTTCCTAGACGCGCTTATAGTTTTTTCCAAAATCCTTTTGAACTCCCTATTGGAGAGCTCCACTTGACCACTTGTCTGTGGATGGTAAGGAGTAGAGACCTTATGAGTTACTCCATATTTGGCCAAGAGGCCATCAAACAATTTGTTGCAGAAGTGAGTACCACAATCACTAATGATTGCTCTATGAGTGCCAAATCTTGTAAAAATGTTTTCTTCAGGAATTTAATCACACTCCTAGCATCATTAGTAGGCAGTGATACAGCTTCTACCCACTTTGATACATAGTCCACAACAACCAAGATATATTCATTACCAAAAGATTTGGGGAAAGGACCCATAAAGTCTATTTCCCACACATCAAACATCTCCACAACCAACATGTTATTTTGAGGCATCTCAAATCGCCTCGATAAAGCGCCAGTGCACTGACATCTATCACAAGCCTTCACAAATGCATGTGCATCTTTGTAAAGGGAAGGCCAGTAAAAACCACACTGAAGCACTTTATGGGCGGTCCTCATAGGGCCTGAGTGTCCGCCGGCTTCTAAAGAGTGACAATGGTTTAAGATGGAAATTACCTCATCGTAAGGCACACACTGCCTTACCAGGTTGTCACCACACACCTTGTATAGAAAGGGGTCATCCCAGAAATACTTCCTTGCTTCTGACATTAATCTCTTCTTCTGCTGATAATTGAATTCAGGGGGAAATACTTGGCAGGCTAAATAGTTAACTATATCAGCATACCAAGGTGTCCCTTTAGAGGAAATGACATCAAAAAGATGCTTATCAGGGAATGTCTCTTTAATGGCCCCATCTTCAGCAGGTTGCATGATAGAGGGATCTAAACGGGATAGGTGGTCCGCAACCAAGTTCTCTGATCCTTTCTTGTCCTTTATTTCTAAATCAAATTCTTGTAGCAACAATATCCATCTGATGAGTCTTGGCTTTGCATCCTGTTTAGTCAAAAGAAACTTGATAGCAGAGTGGTCAGTGAAAACAATAACTTTAGACAGAACTAAGTAATGTGTAAACTTATCAAAAGCAAAAACTACTGCCAAAAGTTCTTTTTCAGTGGTAGTGTAATTCCTTTGGGCCTCATCTAATGTCCTGCTGGCATAGTAAATAGTATGAAAAATTTTATTTCTCCTTTGACCCAAAACAGCCCCTACAGCTGTGTCACTAGCATCACACATCAATTCAAAAGGCAGTGACCAATCAGGGGCTACTACCACAGGAGCGCTAACAAGCCTCTCTTTCAGTAGTTTGAATGCTTGTAAGCACTCATCAGAAAACTCAAAGGTGACGTCTTTAGCCATTAGGTCATTCATGGGTTTCATAATTTTTGAAAAATCTTTTATAAAGCGCCTGTAAAACCCAGTATAACCCAAGAAGCTTCTGACAGCCTTCACAGAATTTGGTGGAGGTAATTTTACAATCACCCCCACCTTAGCGGGATCTACCTCAATGCCTCTGTGAGACACCTTGTGCCCCAACACGATACATTCTTGTACCATAAATTGGCATTTTTCCCAATTCAAGACCAGCCTTTTCTCCCTGCATCTTTTCAAGACCAAATTGAGATTACTCAGAAATGTGTCAAAAGTGCTTCCAAATACAGAAAAGTCATCCATAAAAATTTCAATGCAACTTTCAAGTAAATCAGAAAATATTGACATCATGCATCTTTGAAATGTAGCAAGTGCATTACAAAGCCCAAATGGCATTCGTCTATACGCAAATGTTCCGTAGGGGCATGTAAAAGTAGTTTTCTCTTGGTCCCCTTCGGCCAATGGAATTTGTGTATAGCCCGAATAACCATCTAAGCAACAATAGAAAGCTTTTCCTGCTAACTTTTCTAACATCTAGTCAATGAAAGGAAGGGGAAAATGGTCCTTCCGGGTGGCTTCATTTAATTTCCTATAGTCAATGCACATCCGCCACCCGGTGGTTTTCCTAACAGCTATGAGCTCATGTTGCTCATTTTTCGTCACAGTGGTGCCCCCCTTTTTAGGGACACATTGAATAGGACTCACCCAGTCACTATCAGAAATAGGATAAATAACATCTGCATCAAGTAATTTAATTACCTCGCCCTTTACCACTTCCATCATGTTTGGGTTGAGTCTCCTCTGAGGAAGTCTTTTGGGTGAAAATCCATCCTCCAAATGAATTCTGTGAGTACACACAGTAGGGTCAAGACCCTTAATGTCATGGATGGTCCACCCAAAAGTGTAACACCCTAATTTCTAAAGGAGACTTTCTTATATTATTTAAAATTTCTGGAGTAAATTAAAACTTTGACTATTAAAATGCCCTTCAATATACATGGAAATTTGTTTCCCTTTCCAAAAACTTGTACACAAAACCCATGGCATCACAATGTCCAAAAGACTTATTTTCAATAATTCATCCAAATCCTTTTAACTAACATATATATTAATGAACCGACAATTTATCCAAACCGTTTACCTAATCAAACCTTCGATTCCAATGAAAACATTACGACTTAGTAAAACATTAGATATACATTTCCCAAAATCCTTCATTAGACAATGATATTAAACAAATATAAGTACATTTTACATCATGAAACATTTATCCTTTCCAAATATAATTACATGTTCACATCTATTAAATTGAGTATATATATATAACGACTGAGTCACATCCAAAAGTTTAATACATCATAAATAAAAGCCTAGTCTACCCTCTCTTATATACAAGAAAAGACTAAGACTCAGAGCAGTGACCCACAAATACAACCCCTCAAATACCCACTTGAACTTATAAGGTATCCTCAAAAGGTCCTTCTTCCCACGAACAAATCCATTTCTACTGGCAGGGATTGTCGTAGCCAATCCATTCCCGCTCAACAATCGAATCGTATCATTGATTTCCATCTGAAAAATGTTGGGCATATGGGTGAGCTTCTATCCTCCGCATAAACCAACAATCAAAACGACCCGTAGGTCACAAACAATACACACATAATCACTAGAGGCACTCTCACGGTCTCACTCGTCACCCCAAAAGTATCTCAGCTCAACATTTATCTCTTTTCATACACTGGCCAGCTGCCACTGGAACTCCCAGAACTCAGTGGTCTTACATATTTTTGAGTTGGATGACTGTTGGGAGTACACCTCTCACCATGGTACTATGGCGGGCTCTCACCAACCAATGATGTCTCGTATTTTTGTCAGGGTGGCCGAGTCAGCTATGTGATCTATCGTCACAACTCAGTGCCTTACCCTCCAAGGTCAACCTGCCTGACGATCATCTCCCAGGTACCAACTGTGGTCATCCATTACTCCGAGGACTGACTCCTCAACACTCTCCTCACAGAGTTTATTTTCTTTTTTCGTCGCATGTGGGTTTCCCGCTGCACATGGTACAGGTGCGGACGAATTGACGCCGAGCTAAAGGTACCACCTCTACGCTCATATATGCATATATAAATAAGGACTTTGCCTCTATCGCTACATCGTAACGATCTCATCACCCCAGGTGACGCGTCATTCGCAATCCGACCTTGGTTCACAGATAACTTGCAGCTGAAATATCCCACGCGACCTTTTACAGGTCTGTGTGAGCTTTTCTACCACAGGTACTCGACGACGGTCCTCAATCAACATATGTCCCAGACATACAACACGGAGATCAAACTCCCCCACTATCACAGTGGTTAAACATTACGACCCCGTCATCTCACAAGCACAATGCTCACCGTAGATAAAGCCTCCACACGACCTCTCAACACTTGCTCATTTGGCTTCCGGTCACGTAAGCTAAATCGACGCGTAACATTTATCCACTACACCAGTCACACGTTACCCCCAACGAAAAGGTTTTCCTTCTCATTCGATCCTCACCAACACAAAACAAGGATCACAGAATTACTTATGCCAACTATCAATTACTAAGTTCACACTCTTTTTACGGATTAATTCATTACTTTCCGTCATTTTTATCACAAAATCACCGTTTTCCACAAATGTGCTCCGCATGGAGTTCATTTGTTCCCAGGAAAATTATAAATTCTCATCCCCACATTCAACATCCAAAATACATCAAAATCATGCGCACACAACTTTTTCCACAATGCCCAGGGTTCACACCCCCCAGGTCTCAGTCCACAATATACATAGTACAGTTAATTTGTATAATGAATCAAATCATAGCTAATTAGTCAACACATAACATATAGATGAATATTCACCTTTAGAGGTAGAATATCATCTCTCAAGCTTAAATACATCATATCACATCAATAACACAAATATCTCAATTAAAGCTAAAGTCAAGTATGTTGAATTATCGGTTTATAATTTTCTAAAAATACCAAATCAACTCCGAATATCATGATAATTGGTAATAACACTCTTCATATGACATATTATGACATAAACATTCAGAACATCAAATCTCAACCATTAAAAATTTATTTTTATTTAACTTCCATTGCTGCCAATACACAAAAAAAATCACTGTTTTCTATTTATTTAAAATAGAAGATCAACTTTGTTTTTTTTTTTTATTCAAACTTTTCAAATATCATCCTTAGCATGTTGGCTATCACATATATTATTCACAAAGCTCAAAAACATGTATTTCTATTTCTCCAACAAATATCTTTCACAGCTGCCAGAAAATACATATTTCCCTATTTAAATGTAGAAAAATAGTAAATGATGTTTATAAAACTCTAGAAAAATACCACACAATCTACATGACCAGGTAATAAGATAAAAATTCACCACATGATAATTTCACCGATATATATAATTTTCCCCATTTAAAAGGTCAGTTTTGAAAAATGCCCTGTTTTGGACTTTTAATGTCAAACAAATACTTTCCTATTTTTGTAGGCTTAGTAAATTTTTCTGTACACTCTCCATGGTCATTTAACACTTCTTTTAAAACAGTTTAACCAAAAAAAATCTACAAAAATAATTAAAAAAAAAAACGCAACCTAACAGATTTGAGCAATTTCAAAGAAAATTCGAAAATAAATAGAAGGAGTATTTAAAACAAATTTTAAAATTTATCATATGCTTCAGAGACCCCAAAAACCATAGAACAGGTCTTACATCTCAAAAATCATGTCCCAAAATTAAATTAAAAATTCGTGCATGTTACAGTCCAAAACTCAACAACAAGAAATTTCACAAATTAAGCATCAAATATTCACTCCAATGCCTATTTCTTCTTCCCCAACACCCACACAATCCATGAACAGCTCCAAAACACCATGATTCATGAGGTTAAAATAAAAACTCCCCATACCTTTGTGTTTCCATGCAAAGCTTCTAAGCTATCAACGATAATGGCTTCTTTTGTCTCTTTGAGTGCCACAACCAAGATTGGAAGGAGGAGGGAGAAGGGAGCTTCCAGAGAGTGGAGGAAGAAATGAACGAAAAATGGAAGAATCACGAAGCTTTCCACGGTTATATTTGGGAAAATTTTTAAATTTTGCTATTTGCACCACACCTCCTCTAAGGACACCCCCCCTTTCTTATTATTTTTTTTTCTTTTTCTATAACTTACGGAACTCACGTAAAAGTCCCAAAAATCTCACAATAACTCTATGACACATAACAAAACATAGAACTAAGTTAATTATTATATCAATCAATATAATTTAAATTTAGTTTACTCTTTCATTATTAATCAAACACTTAATCATATAATTAGGAAAACCACAACGTTACAATTCTCCCAAACAAGAAAATTTTCTAATTAAATCTCTCATGTTCATACTTATTGGGTTGAAATTTTTGGGGTGTTACAAAAAGCCTCCTTGTTATCTCTTAGAACCCGCAACAATTTGTCCTCCTCTGTTTTAGTTAAACCTGTAGAAATAACAACTGGTAGAGTAGAGGGTGGGTTAAGAAAAACATACTTCAAGTTGGAAGGTAGTGGCTTCAACTCCAAAACAGGAGGTTCCTCAATGGAGGGCTTGGGTTTTGGGCCCTTACTCCTTTCCAACTTCTCAAAGCCAACAGCTTTGGCTTCCTGTTGATCTTGGAGGAACATCAGTATTTCCTCCTCAACGTCATTCAATTCCCAGTCCAAGTCCTCCATGGTGAGGACTCTTTCCAAGGGGTCTTCTATCCCCACAGTAGGGAATGAAGCCTCAGTCAAGTCATCAGTTATGTCCCTAGACTGAACAAAATTGCAAGAGGCAAAAGAGGTAGGCTTTTTCACAGAATCAGATAAGTTGAAAACTACATTTTCTTCACCCAATCTTAAGGTGAGTTTTCCTTGCCTTACCTCAATTACCATGTCACAAGTGTTCAGAAAGGGACGCCCCAATATGATTGGGACATCATCCTCTTCTTCCATATCAAGTACCATAAAATCAGCTGGGAAAATAAACTTGCCTACTTTTACCAATACATCCTCTATTACTCCCCTTGGGTATACAATAGACCTATCCGCAAGATGAATGGTAATGTTAGAGGGTTGTGGTTCTTTCATGCCTATTTTCTTAAAAACAGAGTAAGGCATCAGATTAATGCTTGCCCCCAATTCACACAAGCATATTTCAAAATAAGCATTCCTTATCTTGCAAGGAAGAGTAAAACTCCCTGGGTCTGCCATTTTGGGGGGCAATTTCTTAAGGACCACAGCTGAACACTCCTTATTAAGGCCTATTGTCTCAAATTCCGTCAATTTCTACTTATTAGAAATGATCTCTTTTAAAAATTTAGCATACTTTGGCATTTGAGCAATAGCCTCAGCAAAAGGGATGTTTATGTGCAGTTTCTTAAACATTTCTAAAAATCTAGAGAATTGCTGATCATGTTTCTCATTCCTGACTCTCTGAGGAAAAGGAATACTTACCTTGGGAGGTGTCAGTACCTCCTTTTTCTTCTCCTTCTCAGGAACTTGATTCTCTTCAGTAAGAACCTCTTCATCATCAACTGTGGCTGGGCCTTCCTTCTCTTCCGGCTCCTCCTTGGCTTTCTTGCTCCTGCTTAACACTGCTTTGACATCTTCCTTCTTAGGATTAGTCTCTGTTTGGGATGGCAGTGTTCCAGGAGTCCTCTGAGACAACAGGGTTTTCATGACGGTCATTTACGACTCTATGCTCTTCATTCTTTCATCATTTTTGGCCATGTATTGCATCATGACCTCCTGAAGAGAGGGTCTTCTCTCCTCTTGCCTTGACCTCTGATTTTGCAAATGTGGAGGTCTGTAGACACCTTGATTCTGGTTCTGCCCTTGTCTCTGTCCTTGATCCCTCTGATTCTTCCAGGAGAAGTTAGGATGATCCCTCCATCCTTGGTTGAAGGTGTTAGAGAAGGGATCGTATTCGGCGCTTTTCCCACCGACCCAATTCAGCTCCTCTATAGCTTGGGCCAGTTCAGCATCTATAGGGCATTCATTCTCCTCATGAGCCTCCCCACACTTATCACAAGCAGGAAGTGGACGAGATGCTGAGAGAATCTGAGCCTGTGCCTTCATCATGGTCTCCAGCTGCTTAGACAGTATCTCTAGCTTCTGATCAATCCCGGAGCTAGATGCTCCAATCTCCACTTGATTCACAGACTTCCTCAGAATACGCCTATCTGCAGTATGGTTGTAGGTGTTGGAGGCCATAGCTTCAATGATTATGTTTACCTCTATTGGTGATTTGGCCATCAACGAACCTCCACAAGCAGTGTCAAGGCTAGTCCTGTTATGGTTGGACAGATCTCCATAGAAAATCTGGATGATTCTCTGCTGGCTAAACCCGTGGTGTGGGCAACTCTGTAGCAGTTCCTGAAATCTGTCCTAAGCTTCTGACAGGCTCTCTTGCTCCCTCTGAGCAAAATTGCCTATCTCTCTCTGCATTTGGTCTGTCTTCACTACAGAGTAGTACTTCCGAAGGAATTTATTGGTGCATATCTCCCAGGTAGTGATGTTGTTGGCCGGAAGTGAGCACAACCAACTGAGTGCTTTCCCGTTGAGGGAGAATGGGAAAGCAGCCAGTCTGATATATTCAGCAGACACCCAAGGATACTTGACCGTGCTAGCCATCATCAGGAATCTTCTCAGATGTTCCACCTGGTCCTCGGTAGCCAGCCCATTGAATTGGTTACTTTCTATCATCTGGAGGAAGCCATGTTTCAATTCGAAATTGACATCCCCCAGTGCTGGCAATAAGATACTGTTAGCTACCACAACTTGAGGAGTGAGATAGTCTAACAGAGACTGCTCCACCGGTGGGTCATTTTCTTCAGCCATTTCTCTTCTTCTCTGTTCAGCTCTGTTCTTCCGGGCAAGCCTTTCAATCTCAGGTTCGTTCACAAGCTCTGGTCTTTGGGACCTGGTTAGCATGCACTATCAACACACCAAGAAGATTAAACGTAACGAGTAAAGAAGAGAATGATACAATAAAAAACAAACACACACACACATATATATATATATATATATATATATATATATATATATATATATATATATATATATATATATATATATATATTTTAGATAAAATAAAATAAATTAAAAATTTAGAAATTAAACAAACAAAAACAAAACAAAAATTAAAATAAAATAGATAAAACAAAAAATTAAAATGAACCAAAACTATGCATAATATGAACAAGAATTGCTTAATTTTCACAAAATAAATAATCTAGGAACTACACAACTAGTCCCCGGCAACGGCGCCAGAAACTTGATGCGTAAAATGCGTTCGCAAAGGGCAAGCGTACCCTACGTAGTAGTGACAGTGGACTCTAGGAGTCCGGATATCAAACCCAAAGGACCAGTTGTGTCCCTAAACAATTAATTTTGCAATGAATTAAACAATTCAATTAAGAATCAAATTTGAGAAAATAATGTTCAATTGTTCAGTTCTTAAGAGCTAAGGATTAAGATAAGAAGATTAATGTGAGACAGTAAGATTGGAACGCCAAGGATTATGATTTCGCTTGCATCCCTTTTTCCCTCATCTTGATCTCAATGAATACTCTAATTAAGTTAATTAATTGCCAGTCCTCTTTAGATTCAATAGTAAACAATTGGTCGTAGCTTACTACTGCTGTTTCTCCTAATTCAATTCCCAATTGGTCATAGGTGAATTAAATTAGGGTAAACAATGATACTCAGAGAGGTTGATTAACAGAATTAATCCACTGGAAATTCACACAATTAGTTTGATCATGCAAATCATATGAATTCAATCACTTTACAGTTCTGTCAATCCTAGTCAATTGATCATAGACAAGGGACTGACCAATATTTAGAGTGATCAGTTCTAATAACAAAAAAAATAGTAAAGAGATTCAATAACTGGAAACATCGAGACATTCATTGATAATCAAAGATGGGGTACAAAGGACACAACTACATCATAATCCTGGGCTAAGAGGACTAGCCACTCATGTTCATGAACAAACCAATAAACCCCATAGAAAACATAAAGATTACAGAGGGATAAGAGATTTTACAAGTGGTATTCCCAATGACGATCTCTACGTCTTACAGCAGTCAAACTCTCTCACACACCTCTATCTCACTCAGAACCCTCAGTATTCAGAAACAGAGCAAAAGATACCAAAAGAGGGTTTTCAGCACTTATTTATAAAGTTACAGACTGTTGACGCGGCTCACCACGGCCGTGCTGATCAAATGACCACGGCCATGGTCCTTGCATAGTCTGGAGGTCCAATCTGCGCATATTCCGAGCACGACCGTGGTAAATGAACCACGGCTGTGCTCGAAAAATTGACGCTGATGCAAAATGTAACACCCTAAAAATCACAACTCAATAAATATATATTTGTGTGATTGAGTTATGATTTAATTGGAATTTATTTCTTTTAAATAAGAAAATATATGTTTGAGTAATTAAAATATAGTTAGTATTATTGTAAGATTTTCGAAACTTTTTCGTGAGTTCCGTAAGTTGTAAAAAAAAAAAAAAAAAAGAAGAGAGAAGAGGGGTGTTCTTAGAGGAAGGAATGTGCGAAAAGTAAAAATCTAATTTATAACCGCCTCTTGAACGTGAAGTTTTCGGGAATTTGATTTTCTTCATTTCGTATCCTTTTTCTCTCCAACTTAGCTCTAACTTCTCTCTAAGTTTTGAGCATCAAATTTTTATCTTTCACCGTTCATTTTCGGATATGTTAAAGAAGAGTTCAAGAGCTTCAAAATCCACCGATTGGATTTCAATTTCGTGAGGTATGGAGGGGTTTCTATTTTTCCTAAGCTATTTCCTTGTTTTCTTGTTAAATATGGATTGTGGCTGTTGTTGATGGTCTGTAAATACCATGGTTATTTTGAAAAATCCGAAATAAGCTACTTGTGATTTGGGATCCTGTGACTGTGTGGATTTTTCGTCTCAGTATTCGTGCATGTTTTTGAGGATGTAAATACATTTTCCTATGTTTTGATGCCCCTAGATGTCGTAGAATTTTTTTCAGATTTTTTTGAGCACTGTAACTATTTTTACCGGAATTATTTTCAAAAACTGTTGATTCTGAGAATGTGACTGTTTTGATTTTTACAAGAATTTTGGGATGTGATTTTGGAAAAATAGAACCATGATTTCATTTTATGTATCATGAGGGTCATCTCTGAATTTTTTTCAAGGTTAGGAAAAGTCGGGAAGTAATTTTAGAAAATTATTGTTGTGAAACATGAAAACTGCACAGTGGAGAATTTAAATGGGGAAAATATCCTTTTTGAGCGAATTTGGCTATGAAAAAACTTTGTAACCTTATTTGAATTATTTAGAATATCTCTGAATTTTATAGGAATTTTATAGCCATTTTTGGTAATTATTTATGTTTTTATATGGGAGACTCTGTTTTGAGAAATAAATGTTTTAAAAATTCAAAAAGGGTATTTTTGGTGGGTTTTTGGTACTGAGGAA
This sequence comes from Pueraria montana var. lobata, assembly GCA_026413185.1. Taxonomy (NCBI): domain Eukaryota; kingdom Viridiplantae; phylum Streptophyta; class Magnoliopsida; order Fabales; family Fabaceae; genus Pueraria; species Pueraria montana. The sequence goes on along the minus strand of CM048655.1, from coordinate 59,575,938 downwards.
ATTATATGTGATGGTCCACATGTTGGAGATATTCTCTGTAAAATTTGACATAAAAATAATTTGATATGCTATTTTCTAAAAATATGGAATTGTGTTTTACAGAGCATATACAGTCACTGTTTTTAATTCAAAAATAATATTTTTGGGTTGAATTTTCGTGAGATAAATTTATATGATGAAATATGTATGATTTATAGTTTCTCTGTAAAATCTCATGAAATTTAAAGTTGATATGATATATCAAATAATTTTTGGTATGTGTGCACAACTATAGGTATATGCATGAAATTTAATTGGGTGATTGTGTAATCGTGCCTAATATCATTCGTTGGATTTGCTAATAGACATTTCACCTCAAAAGGGAAATTTCTATTGAAAACATGTGTGTAATGTTGTTTAATGGATTATGTTGAATTATGGTTTGTTAATGATTATTCTATTATTAACTGTGAATTGGAGACCGGGAGGAATGTGATCCTCGGGCAAAGAGTGCTGGAATTGGCTTGTGCATGTGAATTGCTTGTGATGGTTGGTTGATTATGGGAACGAGAATAATTCATTCTTGTGTGGGAGCAAATGAACTCCAAATGGAGTACATTTGTGAATACTAGAAGGTCATTCTAGTAATCAATAATATTCACTATGAGCAATAGTGAATCAACTATAATTAAGAGTGTGAACTTAATAACATTATGGATTAGCAATTAGGAATTATCTATGCACATGGAGGATGCCGGATGTTTGGACTTAGAAAGGAATTTAGGACCCTTGCATGGATTTGGAAAAAATGACTGAAGTAAGAATAAAATGTGAGAGTGGGTGAGGATTTCCATAAAACAAAGTAAGACAGTTAAGAATCATGATGTGTGTCATGATTGGGTAAAGTGCGATACGCACATGTGTTTGAAAGTTTGTGAACTGTGATTGTCCGAATCGTGGTGAGAATCGAAAGGAGGAAGGAACCTCCAACGCTAAGTCGTGTGAGACGGTTGAACGGATAATTGTGAGACAGGTCGTGTGGAGGCTTTATCTACGGTGAGCATTGTGCTTGTGAGATGACGGGGTCGTAATGTTTAACCACTGTGATAGTGGGGGAGTTTGATCTCCGTGTTGTATGTCTGGGACATATGTTGATTGAGGACCGCCGTCGAGTACCTTTGGTAGAAAAGCTCACACAAACCTGTAAAAGGTCACGTGGGATATTTCAGCTACGAGTTATCTGTGAACCAAGGTCGGATTGCGAATGACGCGTCACTTGAGGTGACGAGATCGTTACGATGTAGCGGTAAAGGCAAAGTCCTTATTTATATATGCATATGTGAGCGTAGAGGTGGTACCTTTAGCTCGGCGTCAATTCGTCCGCACCTGTACCATGTGCAGCGGGAAACCCACATGCGAAGAAGAAAGAAAATAAACTCTGTGAGAGAGTGTTGAGGAGTCAGTCCTCGGAGTAATGGATGACCACAGTTGGTACCTGGGAGATGATCGTAAGGCAAGTTGTTCTTGGAGGGTAAGGCACTGAGTTGTGACGATAGATCACGTAGCTGACTCGGCTACCCTGACAAAAATACGAGACATCATCAGTTGGTGAGAGCCCGCCATTGTACCATGGTGAAGGGTGTACTCCCAATAGTCATCCAACTCAAAAATATGTAAGACCACTGAGTTCCAGTGGCAGCTGGCCAGTGTGAAATAATTTACAAGAATAGTTGTGGAAACGAATAGGTTTCGAGTGAGACTCGTGAGAGCACCACTGTAAAGTGGTTGATATTGTATGTTTGTTTGAGACCGGAAGGTCGTTTGGTTGTTGGTTTAGAGGAGGAGAGAGACTCACTCCATACGCCTTTATTTTTCAGATTTAGACAAATGATCTTATGCAGACAACAAAGATGGAACGAAAGGCTACAACAAGCACTGTGAACACGAGTGGATGTTTTAAGAGAAAGAAGAGGATCCTTCTAGGATATTACTTGGGTTAATTGGGTATTTTTGAAATTTTAATTGAGTCACTGCTCTGAGTCTTAGTGCTTTCTTGTATAAAAAGGGGTAGACTTGATTTTAATATTATGATGTACAACTCTTTATACGTGGCTCAAATGAATAATGTGTTAAATTCCAAGAAGGTAAATGCATGAATATATTCGGTGTAATAGAATAGTATAATGCTGGATCTGGGGATGTTTTTAATTAAAGAATATTTTGTTATGTTTCATGGTTTGCATCGAAGTTAATGTCTTATAAAATGAGTCTGATTTATTAAGACTGATATTTCATTAAAAGGAATTTTTTTTATATTAATAAGTTATTGGGGTTGATTTTTGTTTGGAGTTTTAAGTAACAACCTTTTTAAAGGAAAAACAAATCTTCCCGAATTATAAAGGCTATTTTCAATAATTGGATATTGAATTACTTCACAAATTTCTTAATTAATAAGAAAATCTTTAATAGTAAAAAGGGGTGTTACACAAAACTTTTAGTGATTCCTGTTTGGCTGTGGTTGTTGCACCACGGCTGTGGTGACTTAGCACGGCCGTGCTAAATCTACCACGGCCGTGGTATTCCAGACAAAGGCAACTTCCTTCAATTTATTTATTTTTAAGCTCTTTTCCTCAAGAAATCCTTGAATTGCCTGTCTTACATAAACTAGTAACAAACCGTGAGTTCTGCAACAAACTAAGCTCAAATCATATGCAAATGACATCCAAACTAAGATAAAAATACAGTCAAAATCCGGTTTATCAACGTGGTTAAGTTCAGAGACTAAAATATCAGTAAGTGCTTAAGTTCAGGGACTAAAATGACAGCAAGTTGGTAAGTTTAACTTTTAGACACGTGATAGCCACGTGGATGACATGTGGCAACGGTTAGTTGCCACGTCATCATTGAGGTGTCATGTAGGCACATCCGTTAAGGTTAACAGCAGATATGAGTTAACGACATGACTAATTTGTCGCACTTTTTGCACATTCAGAGACTAAATTCAAATTTTTCACCTTTGAAGGACCAATCTGTCAGCGCCACACACTTTCAGGGACCAAAACAAATGTTTACCCATTCTTTAAATCTTCAAAAGTAGAAAGACGGAGTAAAGTTAGTGGAAAACATTAGTAAAGTACTACTAATATAGAAATATTGAATTGAACTGGAAAAAGTTAGAGAATAATGTTAGTACAAAAACAAATTAAGAGGCTGTTTGTTACCGTTTTTTAATAAAGTAATTATTATTCTTTTAAAATAATCACTTCTAAAAATTCTGCATGCATTTATTTCAGTTTTTAAAAATTTTCAGAAGGTGAAAAGAGTTTAAAATTAGATTAAAATCAGTATATAAGGATAAATTTTCTATTGGTTGTCAAAAAAAAAAAATTTATATATTTATATAACAATAGAAGATATAGATTATATTGAGATATTTTAACACATTAATTATTAGCTTAACGATTTCAATTTTTTATAAACCATAGGCAATTTGATAGAAACTTTAAAACTTAAAAAAGAAAATCCAAATTGTACTTACAGTTCCCACAGGGCCAATTCTACCTAGAGTTAGTGAAGAGCCAATTCTAATTTTTGTTCCTCCCATAAAATCAAATGCACATTTTTTAATAAAAGTTTTTTTTTTTATATTACATATGAGATAATCTTGTTTGAATTAAAAATATTTAAAAGTCACTTTTTACTGCATTTAGAAGTCATACTATTAAATTAAATTCTTTACAATATAAGGTTTAATAACTACGTATTGTAGTTGTAAAAATTTTTACATTATCAATTATAAGAAATAATCTTTGATACAACTTTTGAAGTAATTATTGTAAGAGTCTATTTGGTGGCTGGATATGGGATTATCATCATATCTTGTTATATTCTTGTTGCATCAATTGGAAATAATAATGTTATTCTATCCTTTATCTTATTTTGTAACTCTAGTATATTTTTTGAGTTAGGAAGTAACATGATATAGAATAGGATAAGCTTCTCTCTCCCTTACTTATGCAAAAAATTTATAAGAAAGGGAGAGAGAAGCTTATCCTATTATATAATTTTTTTATTCAACATATTATCCTATAATAATAATAATAATAATAATAATAATAATAATAATAATTTTGACACAAAAATTTAAATTATATTACTAATTAAAATATAAAAATTAAATAATAATTATTCATATATTTTAAAAAAATATTTGAATTATAACTATAATTTTAAAAACCTTATATATATATATATATATATATATATATATATATATTATTTTTAAGGCAAGTTACTACATAAATAAAATATAATTTTATATAATTTAATTAAAATTATAGTTTTCTTATAATTTTCATAATTCGTAAAAAATTGTAAAAGTTAATTTTTAGAAAATTATATGTAATTTTAACGAAATAATAATTTTGTTATTTGAATATAATTTAGAGTTTAATGATCATATACTGACAATGTTAGTATATAATTTTTTATAATTTATATTATATCTTATTATTATTTGGTTTTGTCATCTATGTGCATTAAACGTTAGATATGATTAAAATAGGATAAAATATATTTTTAGTCCCTCATTTTATCTTGATTTCTATTTTTAGTCTCTCATAAGTTCTTTTTACTGTTTTTAGTCCCTCATAAATTGTTTTGTTCTGTTTTTAGTTCCTGACGTTAATTTCAACTGTTAAGTGATGACATGATAGACATAAACTGTGTGCGTGAAAATTTCCTAATTAAGTTTCTAGTAACTTTTAACTGCTACAAATTTTTTGGCAGTCAGAAATGTTTACTTTTGTAACATTTCTTGTGATTTCAAAAAATCTGGTGTTCGAGATTTTAATTTTTTTAATTATTTTTTTAACATTTCTTACAATTTTAGTTTGCCAGAAAATTTGCAGTACTTAAAAACCGTTAGAAACTTAAACAGAAATTTTTCAAGCACAAATTATGCCGATCACGACATCACTTAACAGTTAAAATCAATATTTTTAAAATCGAACCAGTCATTGAACCGGTCAAGGCACTGATTCAAGGTCCAATGGTTCAACCATGGTTGAACTGTTGTCAAACCGGTATTAATAAAATAATAATAATAAAATAATTTATAAAATAATATTAAATAAATATAATATCACATAACTTTATAACATTAAAAACTAAAATAAAACTTAAAACATCACTTTACAAGATTTTAACATTCAAAATATATATAAAAGTTTAATCAAATATACCATAATACTTAAGTTCAAATTTTAATAAAATAAAATAATGTCCATTAACAATAACAAATTTACGTTTAGAATAAGGAAAGAAAATGACAAATTAATATAATATAAAATTATCAAAAATCAAGATATAAAAAACTATAAATTAATATAAATGAGCAAATTATATGTTTTACAAGAAAATAATAATAATAATTGATAAAATAATTTATATCTATTTGAGATATTTATTAAATGTGTTTTTATTTATCTTTAAATTTTTTTATATGAAATTTAAATTTTTTAATGAAAATAAATAAAAAATTAAAAAAATACCGATTCAAAACATTTTTGGTACCGGTTCTTGACCGGTTTGACCGGTTCTTGACCGGTGTTCACCGATTCTGAATTCCTCTGATTTTATAGAGTATCCGGACCGGTTTCCTATTGAATCGGTCGAACCGGTCGGTCCGGTCCGATTTTGATAACAATGGTCAAAATTAATGTCAGTGACTAAAAACAAAAGAAAATAATTTTTGATGGACTAAAAATATAGAAAAAATTTATGAGGGACTAAAAATAGAAATTTAGATAAAATGAGGGACCAAAAATATATTTTACCCATTAAAATATTATCTTATCGTATTCTTATTCTGTTCTTATGTCTTATCTTATCTTAATAAAAAAATTTAACATAGATAATGATTTGTGATTGAATGAGAATATAAAATTTCTAGAGACTAATTTTATTATTTTTTCCACACATAAAAATTAACGATACTTGTTAAAAATAATATTGCAAGTAAGAATATATTAACACGAACTTTTACATATATATATATATTTTTTCTAAATAGCTTAGCAATTTACAGCTTCGAGTTTCACAAAGAAACAAGTGTTGGTATCTTTTATGAACTTTGGATAAAGCATCCGATTCGGATTCGGCTAAAAGTAAGCATCAGCAGACAAAGAAATCGTCGATAAAACAGAGGAAGGAGAACAACAAAGAAATTATAATACTATAAAATAGCGCCAACCCAACCAATAGTTGAATTGAAAGGGTGAGAACTTTACTAGTATTGGTAATATTTTATTCGTTGGACTGGAAGGGAAAGAAAGTGAGTACTAAGTGGCTAGTAGGGTTTTATTTTGTGCGACACCAAAACCCTCTTAGTATTACGCTACTGCCACACTCTTCTTCGATTCCACCTCTTCTACTTGATTCACACAATACCCATTTCTGATTGCGCGTAGTGCTCCCTTCTCAAAGTTTTTATTTTAGAGCTTTCCAACACTTGATCGAGGACATGGCTTCTGTCACGGAATTTGGGGTGTCTCAATTCTTGCAGGTTTGATTTTAATCTCTCTCTCTTTGAATTAACATCATATGCTGCACCCCCTTTATTAATTTATTAAATTGTTGTTGTTGGGGGAGGGAGTTTCATGCTTTGATGCATCTTTGTTTATGGGTTCTGTGATTTTGGTTTCAGGGTACCTCCAGGCAAACTTTGTTTTTGAAGAAGAAGCCTCAGAGACAGAGAAGACACGTGCTTTGGGGTACGCTTTGGAATAGGAATTGGGCTCTGGGATCAACTCGAAGAGCTTTGCCTTTAAGGTGCCAGGCTCAGGAAAATCCCAGAGCTGTGGTTTCTGGTGGCGTGAGCAGTTCTGTAGAGGAGCAGCCTGGCTTGGTTGAGAAGCCCGCTTCGGAAGTTGTTCATCTGTACCGTGTCCCATTTATGCAAGAAAGTGCAGCTGCTGAGCTTCTAAAGGAAGCTCAAGTGAAAATCTCTAGTCAGATTGTGGAAATACAAACGGAGCAGTGTTATAATATTGGTCTTAGTTCACAGCTTTCCAGCGGAAAATTTTCAGTCCTTAGATGGCTTCTCCAAGAAACATTTGAGCCTGAGAATCTGGGAACTGAGAGCTTTCTTGAGAAGAAGAGGAAGGAGGGTTTGAGTCCAGTCATTGTTGAAGTTGGCCCCAGGTTGTCATTTACTACAGCATGGTCTACTAATGCTGTGGCTATTTGCCAAGCCTGTGGTTTGACAGAAGTGAACCGTTTGGAACGGTCTAGGAGGTACTTGTTGTTCACCACAAGTGAACTGCAAGATTATCAAATCAATGATTTTGCATCTATGGTGCATGACAGGATGACTGAATGTGTTTATACTCAGAAGCTAACATCCTTCGAGACCAGTGTTGTTCCAGAGGAGATTCGTTATATACCTGTCATGGAGAGGGGACGAAAGGCATTAGAAGAGATTAATCTGGAGATGGGTTTCGCCTTTGATGACCAGGATTTAGTATACTACACCAAACTTTTCAGAGAAGACATCAAGCGCAACCCAACAAATGTGGAATTGTTTGATATTGCGCAGTCCAACAGTGAGCATAGCAGACACTGGTTTTTTACTGGAAAGATTTTCATTGATGGACAGCCTGTGAATAGAACTCTTATGCAAATTGTGAAAAGTACTCTGCATGCAAATCCAAATAACTCAGTTATTGGCTTTAAGGATAACTCAAGTGCAATCAGGGGTTTCCCAGTAAAGCAGCTCAGACCAGTTCAGCCTGGTTCCGCTTGTCCATTAGAAGTTGCAGTGCATGAGTTAGATATCTTGTTTACAGCTGAAACACATAATTTTCCATGTGCTGTGGCACCTTATCCTGGTGCAGAGACGGGTGCAGGAGGTCGCATTAGGGATACACATGCTACAGGAAGGGGGTCCTTTGTCCAGGCAGCCACAGCTGGTTATTGTGTTGGGAATCTCAACACACCAGGCTTTTATGCTCCATGGGAAGATCCCTCCTTTACTTATCCATCAAATTTGGCACCACCTTTGAAGATTCTTATAGATTCTAGTAATGGTGCATCTGACTATGGGAACAAATTTGGAGAGCCATTGATCCAGGGTTTCTGCAGAACTTTTGGAATGAGACTTCCTAGTGGGGAGAGGCGAGAATGGTTGAAGCCAATCATGTTCAGTGCAGGCATTGGACAGATAGACCACCTTCATATATCAAAGGGAGAGCCTGACATTGGGATGCTGGTTGTTAAGATTGGAGGCCCGGCTTATCGTATTGGTATGGGAGGTGGGGCAGCCTCAAGCATGGTCAGTGGTCAGAATGATGCAGAGCTTGATTTCAATGCTGTGCAACGTGGGGATGCTGAGATGGCTCAAAAACTATATCGTCTTGTGCGTGCCTGTATTGAGATGGGGGATAAAAACCCAATTATCAGCATTCATGATCAGGGTGCTGGTGGGAACTGCAATGTTGTAAAGGAAATTATATATCCAAAAGGTGCTGAGATAGATGTCCGAGCAATTGTGGTTGGTGATCATACAATGTCTATTCTAGAAATTTGGGGTGCAGAGTATCAGGAGCAGGATGCAATCTTGGTGAAGCCTGAAAGTCGTGATCTCCTGGAATCAATCTGTAGCAGGGAGAAAGTTTCAATGGCTGTTATTGGAACTATTAGTGGTGATGGACGTGTTGTGTTAGTTGACAGTGTAGCAACTCAGAAGTCTATTTCAAATGGACTCCCTCCACCTCCCCCTGCTGTGGATCTTGAACTTGAGAAAGTCCTTGGTGACATGCCTAAGAAAACTTTTAAATTTAATCGGGTTGTTTATGAGCGGGAGCCACTTGATATTGCCCCTGGGATTGAAGTGATAGATTCTCTGAAGAGGGTATTGAGTCTACCATCTGTTTGTTCAAAACGCTTCTTAACAACAAAAGTTGATAGGTGTGTTACTGGTCTAGTGGCACAGCAGCAAACTGTTGGCCCTTTGCAGATTCCCATTGCTGATGTTGCTGTTACAGCTCAAACTTTTGCTGATGTGACTGGAGGTGCTTGTGCCATTGGAGAACAACCAATCAAAGGCCTGTTAGACCCCAAAGCAATGGCTCGGTTGGCTGTTGGAGAAGCACTAACAAATCTTGTATGGGCGAAGGTCACTTCCCTTTCTGATGTCAAGGCCAGTGGTAATTGGATGTATGCTGCCAAGCTTGATGGGGAAGGAGCTGACATGTATGATGCTGCTATATCTTTATCTGAAGCAATGATTGAACTTGGCATTGCTATTGATGGAGGGAAAGACAGCCTTTCTATGGCAGCCCATGCTGAAAGTGAAGTTGTCAAGGCTCCAGGAAATCTTGTCATCAGTGTTTATGTTACTTGTCCTGATATAACAAAAACAGTGACTCCAGATTTAAAACTTAAGGATGATGGTATTTTGCTTCATATTGATTTGTCAAAAGGTAAGAGGCGGTTAGGTGGATCTGCTCTTGCCCAGGCATTTGACCAAGTTGGGGATGAGTGTCCTGATCTTGATGATGTTCCTTACCTTAAAAAGGTCTTTGAAGGTGTTCAAGACCTTCTTACCGATGAACTGATCTCTGCTGGTCATGACATCAGTGATGGTGGGCTGCTAGTTTGTGCCTTAGAGATGGCATTTGCTGGTAATTGTGGACTTAGTTTGGACTTGGCATCGCAAGGTAACAGCCTTTTCCAAACACTCTATTCTGAAGAGCTTGGGTTAGTTTTTGAGGTAAGCAAGAAGAATCTGGCTTTGGTAATGGATAAATTGAACAATGTGGGAGTTTCAGCTGAAATCATAGGTCAAGTAACAACCAATCCATCAATAGAAATTAAGGTTGATGGGGAGACTTGTTTAACTGAAAAAACTAGTATTCTTAGGGACATGTGGGAAGAGACCAGTTTTCAGCTGGAGAAGTTCCAAAGATTGGCAGCTTGTGTGGATATGGAGAAAGAAGGACTAAAACATCGATATGAGCCTTCATGGGAACTGTCCTTTACTCCTTCCTTCACCGATGAAAAGCGTATGTCTGCAACTGTAAAACCTAAAGTGGCTGTGATTAGAGAAGAAGGGAGCAATGGAGACAGAGAAATGGCTGCAGCGTTTTATGCTGCTGGTTTCGAGCCATGGGATATTACTATGTCAGACCTTCTTAATGGAAAGATCTCTTTGCAAGAGTTCCGTGGAATTGTGCTTGTTGGTGGATTTAGCTATGCTGATGTGCTTGATTCTGCAAAAGGTTGGTCCGCTTCCATAAGATTCAATGAACCTGTTTTGCAACAATTTCAGGAGTTTTACAAGCGTCCAGACACTTTCAGTCTTGGTGTATGCAATGGATGTCAGCTAATGGCTTTGTTGGGATGGGTACCAGGCCCACAAGTTGGGGGTGTGCATGGTGCTGGTGGCGACCTATCACAACCGAGGTTCATTCATAATGAGTCAGGGCGGTTTGAATGCCGCTTTACAAGTGTGACCATAAAGGACTCACCGGCTATAATGTTCAAAGGCATGGCAGGTAGCACATTGGGTATATGGGCAGCTCATGGTGAGGGAAGAGCGTATTTCCCAGATGAAGGCGTGTTGGACCGTATAGTTCATTCTGAGTTAGCTCCTATAAGATATTGTGATGATGCTGGGAATCCAACAGAGGCCTACCCTTTCAATGTGAATGGCTCTCCTTTGGGGGTAGCAGCTATTTGTTCCCCAGATGGGAGACATCTTGCCATGATGCCTCATCCAGAGCGTTGCTTCTTAATGTGGCAGTTCCCATGGTATCCAAAGCAGTGGGATGTGGAGAAGAAGGGGCCTAGTCCTTGGTTGCGCATGTTCCAGAATGCAAGAGAGTGGTGTTCCTGAGATGATCAAATGTTTTTCTTTCCTGTTTTCTTTTTTTCCATAAAGCACTTTTCCTTGCTTTAGTTGATGACTTATCCATCTCCTCCTTCAATAATTAATGGACAGATTACTCAACAAAATACAGCAAGAATGAAGTCACAAGTTTAAAGGACTTTCATTTTCTACATTGGTAAAACTCTGCACTTTATGTAGAATTTCACATGTAAGGTATTCAGCTCTCAAGTGGAAAGTTTGAGAATTTTCAATATCCTTCTATATAGTGTTTGTTTGTTTAATGGTTGAAATGGATTTTACACAAATTTCGATGTATGAAATAACGGTTGAAACCAAGTTTTCTCAAAGTAAAAAAAATGGCTGACTAAACTCTGGATGACCTTTACTGAAGGGACGTAATTTTTTTCTTGACTGCAAGGGGTGGGCAAAATGAAGACTGAACTGAATTGGTACTGAACTGCACTGAATTGACTCATAAAAACTGATATGTTTTAAATAATAACTGAACTGAACCGTTCAATATTTCAGTTTTAAAAACCAGAACTACTCTTTTTAGCAGTTCGGTGCACTGCCAAACCGAACTGCACTTTTCAGTTTTCAGTTTGAAATATGCAAGCAAGGCTTTCGTTCTGTGTGTTATGTTGTTTTCCTTCTGCTTGTTATGTGGTATGTTTTTCTCTGTGTGTTATGTTGTTTGCCTTCTGTGTTATGTTGAAATTTGTTGTTTTCCTCTGTGTGTTATGTTGTTTGCCTTCTGTGTTATGTTTTTCTATTATCTTTGAAACGTCACTGGTTAAGTACTGGCAAATCAACCTGATGGAGGTGCCACTGTTTTGTAAATCAATACTTAAGTCTGCCTCTTACTCTGGTTGTTGTTTTAACAAGAGAAGAATATACCTGGTGTCCTAGGCAAAACACCCAGAGGCCAGAATAGGAATATCCCAGCATAGGTGTCTTTTTAAAACAAATACGTGCATAGATATACTTACAAACTAAATTAGGGAGTAGCACCTTTTGAAGAGATGACAAAACTAGCGTAAGATGAATCAAGGTGCTGGTGAGAAAACATAATCAAATGGTGGATGGTGCATTTAAAAGGAGGAAGATTAAACAAACAGGACTTTAGGAGAAACAATTAAAAACGGTCCGTACTCTCTCTAATTGGATCTATTGAAAATTTTGCTTTTGATAGCACCTAATGATGTTGATTAATCAATTTAACCAATCCCATCTAGTGCAATACGATTTGATTGTTATTAAAATCTAGTGTTTCAATATTTTAACTTCAGATCTGAATATCTTCCCTTAAAAATTAAAATCTCGTATATTTTAAATAGTGATTCCAAAACCACTTGGATGATAATGTTGTTAAATAGTAAATTAGATGTGAGGGACTTGGACATGGATTGGTTATGCTTTCTTTCTGTCAATGAACGTGGATTGGTTGGAACCTATATGAACTGGTATGTCTTTCTTCCATTTGCTAAATCAGCAGCAGATGGTCAGGTGCACTGTGAGAAGTTGAGAAATTTGGTTATCCAATGTATTACTTATGCAGGTGGAATTTTACCACATCATGAAATTCTGATTCACTATTTTAGAATGAAGTTGCATGGTTCACTTGGTTTGAATACAACTAGGTTGGTTCTGGTTTGTATCAGTCTGTATTTGATAATTTGATGTTTCACTTGCAGAATAGGAAAAGAGCAGATAAGTTGAGTAACAATTACATTTTTTTTGGGTGAATAACAATTACATGTAATTGAGTAACAATTACATGTTGATAAATATTGCAATACTCTCATTTCTCAATAATCAAGCTTCTGATTCGATCAGATCAAATCAACAGCTGTTCAATAATGCATGTAACATGTTAGTTGGCCCCTTTTTTCTCGCAGGAAGTATTAATGAACTAGCCATTGTTAATACTAACTTTATAAGAATATATAGGCCATCAGACCAAAGATCCACCAGCAGATTTTCATAAGGCTGCAGGCCATGCTTTCAAAAGTCTCGAAAGTTTTCGTTGGATTACTCGAGAAGATTACTTGTCGCATCTCAATCATTTTTAAAATATTATGTGGACCTCTCAAAATTGTAGCCCTTGCATCATTACTTGGAGCTACGGGAAAAGATTTTAATTTACATGTAACATTGGGATTATAAAGAAGTAACCGCAAAGGGATTTCAATATAGAATCCTATTAATGAGTACCTTAACGTCATTAGTTAGAGTATAGAGAAATATTTACTTAATATAGAATCCTATTAATGAGTATCTTAAATTTAAATTTTTATATGAAATTAAGCCTATGCTGAGACATATCATCAATTTACTTTATTTATTTTTTCCAAAAACAGTTTGATGCAGTTTGGTACAGTTCAAAATTTAATCTCAATTATTTTAAAAAAAAAAGTGTTAACTTATTTCTCGTCCAAGTAGGTTCTGTCTTGTCCAAGTTTGATATAAGCTAAGCCTTAGGACTCCACTGAATGCTTGACCAATATGCCTTTAGGTAAAGATGACAAAAGAAACTATTAAATATCAATATAGAGGAATTTCACAACTTAAAAATAAAACTAGGCTCCCGCTAAAAATACTAACATTCATTTTAATTAAGATAACTAAATACCTCTGTTGTGAGTTATAAAAATGCATGGTGCAATCTTTATATAAAAGCGCCACCAATTAGATGTTGTGTGGACTTCGATTGTCTGCAGTCAGAATCCAAGGAATCAATTTAATTTTTTTCTTATATTTTATTAATTTTGTAAGGTTTGGAAAATAAAACAAAGGGCAGACATTCAACTTCCTCTCTCTCTCTCTCTCTCTCTCTCTCTCTCTAGCTGCAGCTAAACCACATGTGTATCTTAAGATATACACGTGTCAAGCTATAAGTAAGATATTTCTTTATAATGAAAAAGACTAAAAAAAATACTAAGCAATATATTTGAGTGGAGAGATGAATTTGTTTATTTTAAATATATAAATTTTTTGGACGCAAAAGTGAAAATTTTAAACATGCTTATATATAGATAATTAAATAATAAATACCAATCTGAACTGATGTAATAATCTCTTTTTTGTATCTTTTAAATTTTTTTGGTTATTCTGAAGTTAACACTGAAGAAAACTGGTGAAGTTGTGAATTTCCTTTAATTGCAGTATGAGGAATTTTAGGTGTTCCCAGAGCCACATGCAACACACGTAGAAGAGACAAGGAGAGAGACAGAGGAAGAGGCAGAGAGAGAGAGTAGAAGAACAAGGAGCTTGTTATCATCGTAGGGTCCATGGATGTAATGGGGCTCAATCACCTTCATGAAATTATCTGATTCACCAAAATTAATTTCTTGTTTCTATTCAATAATAATTCATGTTCAAATTTTCTCCACCTGAAAATACTCTAAGTTAACATAATTTAATGAAAACTGAAAATTGTATCTGTTGGCTACTATGAGGGGTCATTAGTACCATCTTTACGTAAGTAAAACAGCACCTCAAATATTATGGCAGTTGTTCGTTAAAAATACTAATAATATTATGATTGGTTATGAAGATTGAAGAGCACTGAAATGACAATAACCAATGCTTGAATTTGAAAAAACGACACAAGTCCTCCTCGGCTTGTGTGGCAATAAAATTTCCTTAATACTGGTGGAGATAGAAAAAGCTTGAATACCAACCGCAAAGTCTATGACTAAGAGTGACAAAAAACCTTGCAGGCACAGTATGTTGCCACGTGGCAGTTGATCAATCTTGTATGTGTGGATGTCAGGCTTCTATGACCAATCCTTTTGGGTACACTCTAACAAGCAACTAGTATAAGTCACACACACCCTCTGGTCACAAGCCACCTAGCACTGGAAGTTATACCTTACCCTTCTCTACAACTCCAAACAGAACATATCCATGGCTGCCTCCGTCTCCACTGTCGGAGCTGTCAACAGAACTCTTGTATGATGCCTTTCCCACTTTGTTACACTTGCACTTTTTTAATTACTATTGCCCTTTAAGGTCTTATTTCATATGCATGCTTTTCAATGCAAGTATTTTACTCCCCTACTTTTCTCTTTACATGTCATATCATAATTTTAATAAAAATTAGGATCATGATTTTTTCTCCTTTACACTTTTTTTCCACCTAATCATCATTGATTAAAAAGCTTTTAGCTAAAAAATGGTAATGATTAAATGATGAATAGCTAAAATTCAAAGTGTAAGGGGATGTAAAAACGAGTAGGCTCAAATGAATGAATGTTTTCCACATGTTTATACCTCACCTAGCCGTGTGTCATTTCCAAGTAAGTGGTTTACTTTATCTTCATTTTACGTGTCATAGTGGTATAGTTATATGATAAGTTCAAATGATTGGCGGTATCAAGTGGCTTGATGTGCATGTTTATGGTGCCATGATATAACATATTTAATTCCTAAAAAACTACGAGGTTTAATTAATTATTTAATCTCTGTTACATCAACTTTTCATTTTAATTTCTATATTTACAAATTTTATGTTTTAATCTTTATATAAACATTTTTTTTTATATTTTAATCTTATTATTAATTCTCTGACAGTATAAAATCACCATAAAAAAAACTTATAGACTAAAGCAAAAAAAAATTACTGATATAAAAACTGAAATTTAGAATTTTTAAATATAAAAAACTAAAAAAAAAATAGTGCAGATAGAGACTAAATAATTAGTTAAACCAATTAATGATATATATTTTTTAAAACTTAAACCAATTAAGGATGATATATAATAGATAAAAAAGATATAAGGAGAAGAGAGAGAGAGAGAGAACGAATATTGTAACAAGTAGTGAATTTATTATAGAATGGAGAGTTTGAAAGAGTAAGTACTGTGATATTGCAGTTGAACCTGAATGGGTCTGGAGCAGGAGTTTCAGCTCCCAGTTCAGCCTTCTTTGGAAGCAGCTTGAAGAAGGTTATTGCCTCAAGGGTCCCCAACAGCAAGGTTTCCTCTGGAAGCTTGAAGATTGTTGCTGCAGACAAAGAGATTGAGGAGACCCAGCAGACCGAGAAGGACAGATGGAGGGGTCTGGCCTACGATATTTCAGATGACCAACAAGACATCACAAGGGGGAAGGGTTTGGTTGATTCCCTTTTCCAAGCTCCAATGGAGACTGGAACTCACTATGCTGTCATGAGCTCCTACGAGTACATTAGCACTGGACTTCGCCAGTGAGTTGTCACAATTCTAAATAAACCATTTACTTAGTTCTCTATATATTTTGTTCTCAACAACCTGATGACCATCATGATGGTGCTTAATTTAGGTACAACTTGGACAACAACATGGATGGGTTTTACATTGCTCCAGCTTTTATGGACAAGCTTATTGTTCACATCACCAAGAACTTCATGACCCTGCCCAACATCAAGGCATGTCACTAGAAACATGTTCTTTGCATAAATTGAACAGTTAGACTTTTGCAAAATTGGGAGACTCATTCATTCATTTTTTTTTTTTCTCAATATTTTCACAGGTTCCTCTCATTCTTGGTATCTGGGGAGGCAAGGGACAAGGAAAATCTTTCCAATGTGAGCTTGTCTTTGCCAAGATGGGAATCAAGTGAGTTTCTTGCTTAACTAGCCTTTCCATTATGTGCATTTTTAGATCATCCAAAACCACATTGAAATATCAGCTAATGTAATTTTAGATATAAAATCACTTGTTCGGTCTCACACTGAGGAATTAATTTTAACTTGAAACAAATTTAAGTAATTTTTGTGTTAGGTCCAAATTTTATACTTGATTTTACTAATGACTTGCTTTTAAAATAAAAACGTTGAAGCATAAATCATTTCACTTTTATACATAAGACTCACTCAAACACACAATAGAAAGTACTGATGTGATTCATCAAAGATTTGAATTATATTGAACCTCACAAGACTGTTTAACATTACAGCCCCATCATGATGAGTGCTGGAGAGTTGGAAAGTGGAAATGCAGGAGAGCCAGCAAAATTGATCAGGCAGAGATACCGTGAAGCTGCAGACATGATCAAGAAGGGAAAGATGTGCGCTCTGTTCATCAACGATCTGGATGCAGGAGCTGGTCGTCTTGGTGGAACCACCCAATACACTGTGAACAACCAGATGGTGAATGCCACTCTCATGAACATTGCTGATAACCCGACAAATGTGCAGCTTCCCGGTATGTACAACAAGGAAGAGAACCCCCGTGTCCCCATCATCGTCACTGGTAACGATTTCTCAACATTGTATGCTCCTCTCATCCGTGATGGCCGTATGGAGAAGTTCTACTGGGCACCAACAAGGGAAGACCGTATTGGTGTTTGCACTGGAATTTTCCGCACTGATGGTATTCCTGAACAGGACATTGTCAAGCTTGTTGACACCTTCCCTGGCCAATCCATTGGTAAGAACCAACCACTACAACACTAACGTACAATTTTGGCTCATGTTAATACTAATGCTATGCGTACTGCAGATTTCTTTGGTGCACTGAGGGCCAGAGTATATGATGATGAAGTGAGGAAGTGGATCTCTGGTGTTGGTGTTGACGGTGTTGGGAAGAAGCTTGTGAACTCAAAAGATGGACCTCCTACCTTTGAGCAGCCCAAGATGACTTTGGACAAGCTCTTGCTGTATGGTAACATGCTTGTCCAAGAACAAGAGAATGTCAAGAGAGTCCAATTGGCTGACAAGTACTTGAACGAGGCTGCTCTTGGAAATGCTAACGAAGATGCTATTAAGAGTGGAACTTTCTACAAATCTACTTAGGTGCCTACATTAATTGGAGGTTTGTATCTACCTTAATGTTCCTCCAACTTGCAACAATAATATAACTTGGTCTAAAAATCTTGAATTGTTTTATGTTCAGGCAAAGCAACCCGGCAAGTAAATATTTCTGTTCCTGAAGGTTGTACTGATCCAAGTTGTGATGGCACTTGCGTATAACATTCTTAGCATTCTCAATGTCTTAGGTGCAAAGAGAAAATGCTAAGTTTGAGATAATTTTACTATATTTTTCATATTGGACTGTCTTCCTCTATTATAATTTTGAGTTACAGTGTGCACTTAAATTGAATTTGGTGCCTTTTCCTTTTGTCCTATATTCTTGATTAAATTTAGTTTTTTTGTTTGACGTACCAATATTTATACATATCTAGCCACTATAGCTTCGTTTTCGAAGTGCTAATGATCTAAAAACTTGTAGAGAATGGTCAAGTTCAGAGCTCAATAATGAATGGCAAGCGGCTGCCAAATCATAAACATTACAAATTGCAACATTCAATAGGAAGGAAAAAACTGTTCTATATTATCCTTTGAATATTCTTAAGCTTCCAAATCCGCCACCAAATATTTAGTCTCCCTTCAAATATAAGGCACTGTGATCATGAATACCAAACATCATTGCTAAAATGTGATTAAATTTTAAGAAATATTATCACTACTGAAAATAATCATTTGAAAAAAGCACATGGTTGATACTCATGTATATATCAATGGCAACGAGAGAGAGAGTATATTGTGTGCTGTAAATTTTTTGCTTCCAAGATAAAAAAAAAAGAAAAAGAAATCCTTTAAATAAGTTATTAGAATTGGCGAACTTAGTGAAATGTGAAAAACAAACAAACTTTTTTTTTATCCATAGGAATTGAAAATAGTACAAGGAAATTTATAACACTCACACATCCTGTTCAACCAACTGGGCTAGACCCTTGGTCAAAAAAAAAAGAAAAAAAGAAGAAGAACAAACTAAGACTATAGCATAGAGTGAACCGGTTAAAATAGAAAATAAATTGAGAGTTTCTACCGTACCCCCAATAATTTTGGGGGTATTGGTACTGTTGGTTTTCATCCAATCAAATCACAGATTGTTTTTTTTTTAATTAATTAATAATTTTTTTTATTTGCAAAATAGTCCCTGAATATTAAAATATTTTTTTAAAAATAATAACCTTTTAAAATTATTAAATTTGATTAGAATTGAGAAGACAATGAAAACCTAATTTCTCCGTCGTTGCCCCGTGGTACATTCGCTGGCTACAAGAGCAAAGCGAAGTGAGTGCAAACAGCGCATACTGAATCCCCCTCGAGCTTTCGTTCCTCAAAACACGTGCTAGAATCTGAACGCAACCGTTGTAAGATTCCATTTGTTATCTCCCTTCTTTGCACTTCGACAAAACGCCGATCACCTCGAGCACTGTTCGAGTCCAATTTCGACGTTGCGGAGCAGAATCGATATCGCACTCTGACTCTCACCCTCTCAGGTAGCTTCTGCAGAGATTCTGATTCCTCGAAAACCCATTCGCATTCCTTGTAGCAAGAACGGTAGAACGCGAAGGGGACCAAGAGAGGCGTTGACAGAGATAGTGTGAGTTACACAAACAGAGGCCACAGAAGACATAAGGGGAGATGATTGCAACTCTAGGTTTGTAATCTCTGTTATTTCTTAATTTCGTTTTTGTCCATGTGAGTGAAAGTATGTTCTATTTTTGATTGTTGCCACAAAATGGGAATTGGGTTGTTTTTTAAATCTACCTTTTCATTCTCTGCTATTTATTTTCGTTGTATTTCTCAGTATTACTTGCGTGATTGGAACTGTAAACTGTATAAAGTTTGGAACTGTATCAAATTTGATATAAAGTTGAGAACTGTTTGAATATGATAAATGTATCAATTATTTCATTTTTGGAGGACCTTTCTTTTTTGTTTCTTATGATTTAGACAATGGACACTTCACAAATGGTTGTAGGTTCGTCTTTGCTATTATTATTATTATTATTATTAGAGATTAGAAAAACCGGCTTGACAGTAAACTATATGTTTACTTTCAACTCTTTCATGATAGAAGCACCAAACTTATATAACTGTAGGCAAAATTTATCAAATGATTTGTTACTATTGTTAAACACTATGGTATAGGGTCAACGGATAGGGGAAATGCTAACTGACTGACAAGAAGAAGTATCAGAAAGAGGGGAAAAAGATGAGAACATAATACATTTTTGGGTTAATTATGTTTTTGGTCCCTAAACTTTTTCGAGTTTTCATTTTTAGTCTTTGAACAAAAAATTGACCGGTCTTAATCCCTGATGTTTTTGTCCGTCAATGATTTTGATCCTTGCCGTCAAATGTTGGCGTTAAATGGTGACGTGGCATGAATTTTATTATTATTATTATATTATATTTTCTGGTGGTTAATTTTTTAGCGGTTCAAAACTGCCAAAAATTGTCTGGCAAAATTTTTTAAAAAGGTATTGAAAATTTTCTGGCAGTTTGAACCGCCATAAAATGCTTCACACCGGCAACACAACTTGCGTAGGAATATCCCAACTCTTCCATTGTTTTGTTTCTGCATCTCTCAAAATTGAAAATCCATCAACATTATTCATTAAACCAAATGCCCAAATCCCAAAAGAAATCAAATTACAAAGTTATTCTACTTTGCCGCATGCATCTAGGTTCGGGTAGACAATCAATTTTTTTTTTATTTGTGAATATAGCTCTTCTACTCTACCGCATTTCCTCGAGCAGCTTACCCTCAACCGTAGTGTCGTATTTCCCTTCACCTAAACCTTTAGGTTTCTTCTTGAACCATTTATTCATCTTCTCCAACGGAAGCATCCCCTCATCATCGTCATCATCATCAAATTGTTCTTCATCATAAGTGGAAGGGAAAAGCTTGGTGGCGATGAGCAGTAGACAGATCTCGCACTTTACTTTATTGGCGCATGGATCTGGGTTTGGATAGAGCAGCGACGTGGCAGAGGGGGTTCAGGGTTATGGTTGTTCATTCTAGTGTTTGGGGTTTGGGCATGAAAAGCTCGGCGACGGCGAGCAGAAGTTTGCGGCGGCGGCAACAAGCCTCCACGACCTTCGCCTGACGACAATTTTGAAATAGGGACGTTGACGATGCCAAGGATGCTGCATGCTATGAAAACTTCAGCAACCATTTTCAGATCTTGCTTGATTCCATCTAGGAGTTTTGTTTTATCAAATGGGTCTCTGTTTTCCATTGGGTCTTGATTTTTTTGAAATTGTTTTTTTGTTTTTTTTTTGCTTGCTTCTTAATTTCAATGCTCTTTGAAGGTGCCACCCAAATTTAATCATTGTATCTATCAATTTCCTATGTGCTACTGCTATGAATTTGTGTTAATTATTAAAAAAATGATGAAACTTTGCTGGAAATCTATGATGGCCAATTATTATGAAGAAGCAATGTCAAAATCTGAAGAAGAGATGCGAGTGCGCCATGGATCTGGTCTCCAATGGTTTCATGATGTGGGTTTCATTCTTCATTTTTATTTTTGTTTTTCTTTACTTGGTTTAGATACTAAAACTTGAAGCTTGATTCTGTGGTTGCTTCGTGAAACCCTATAGCGTTGTCGAGGAAGATGATTCAGAGCTTGAAGGAGATTGTGGCTTTATACAAAGCAATTTCTGGCGATTTTTAACCGCCAGAAAATGAATGCCGCAAAAAAATAACACGTGGCACTCATAGAAACTGCCACATCATCCATTAACGGCGAGACATGACGGCAGGGACTAAAAACGTTAACGGGCAAAAACTTTAAGGACTAAGACCGGTCATTTTTTTGTTTAGGGACTAAAAGTGAAAACTCGAAAAAGTTCAGAGACCAAAAACATAATTAACCCTACATTTTTTATTTATATTTGAGGATATCATTGGTCAAATTGTGATTTGTGGTGGTGGGTTGAAGCTGCTTAAGGAGAATAAGCAAAAACTATTGAATAGAGGAGAAAGGCTTTGGAGTGTTAAGGATATGGAGAAATGTTGAGGCTGATGAAATATTTTGCTTGTAACTGCCTAACATGGATGCATGATTTAGACATACCAATGAGATATTTTTATCAGATAAAGCTTACATAAAAAGATTTTAATTTCTTACCATCTTGAACATTGCATTAGAAAATTGACTAGACATCTATCTCATGTTACCAAATAGATTGATTGGTTAAACCTTGTTATGGAAGGTTCTTTGGAATTGTGTTAGGATGCAAAATTTAAAATATTATTTGTGTAATTGCAAACTGTGATCTTCACTGAATAGCACTTAAAAATATGTGCTTCCCGAGTAATTTTCCCATTGCTAGAAAATTGTTTGCATTCCAGAAGTGAATCAAGTGATGCTTCTGACCTTATATATGTCGTTATTTTTGCTATCTTCTGATATACCACTCAATCACCATGAAGAAGAAAAAAATCCCCACTGTCCAGTATGACAATAGCCAAGGGAAAACTGTTGCTTAACTAAAAAAATATCCATTGACCTTTTTCATTTTGCATTTGCTTGTTTTTTAAACTTTGTGCAGTGTCAAAATTGGGTCTTCTTAAATTTTAATTCTCTGCTATTTTATTTTTGTTGTAGTGCTGAGTATTGCTTACATGATTGGAACTGTGAACTGTATAAAGTTGGGAACTGTATCAAATTTGATATAAAGTTGGGAACTGTATTGAATTTGCGAATTTGATAAACGTATCAATTATTTCTCTGTAGAAGCACCAAACTTATATAACTGTAGGCAAAATTTATCAAATGGTTTGTTACTACAGTTAAACACTTTTTTATCTCTACCTTATGCTTAACATCACATTTGACTAGTTCCTAAAATTTTGCAGGCACTCCTTGTAACTATTTATCCCCCTTGCAAGCCCTAACAACTTTAGTTCCTATGAGCTATGCTGCTAGTTGTCCCAATGTGTAATGTGCAAATGCAGAGTTAGATGATGCTACACAAATAGTAGTAGCATCTGCAGATGCAACAGTGATTATAGTGGGTGCAAGTCTAGCTATATATAGAGGCAGAAAGTCTTGTCAGAATTAACATTCTTCTTCTAGGACAACAACAACTTCTAGTGAGTGAAGTAGCTAATGCATCCAAAGGATCTAAGATTCTTGTCATAATGTCTGGTGGGGGCATGGATGTGTCTTTTGCTAAATTTAATGATAAAATCACAAGCATCGTATGGGTTGGCTACCTCGGTGAAGCTATTTGTGGGAATTTTTATTTTTTGATTGCTGGTTGTGGGAAATTTATTCACTAATATTCATTAAATTTAGAATAGTGAGGAAATGTAGCTACAAGAAATGTCTTGATAGATAATAAACAACATAATGGTTTGCAATCAACATCCTACGTCATGAATGACTCACATTATTATAAAAACTTTAAACTTAATAGAAAAAACAAAACTTTAAATTTAACATGCATCAGTGCTTTCTAACTAGATCCCTCCAATATTGACTTGCTTTTTGAATGACCTCGCCCTTCAATTCATTGTAACTATGAAAAACTAGATCAAGTGCAATGTGAATCCTTGTAGCTGGTTGCTCAACCTGTCAAAGAGAACATAAGCAAATATATTTATGACAATTGATAAAATAAAATAGCATAATTATATACTTACAACTGCTGATTAAAAAAAAAATTATAGACTTACAATGATTCTACCGTAATCTTCATGCAATGCGCATTCAGTCATCCATTGGGCAACCCAGGCCTCGCAATCATCACTAATGCAATCAATCAAATTATAACAATGTAAGGGAAATTTATTTTAGTAAATGATATACTTTTAATTGTAAACAATACAAAAGAAAAAGGAAATGAGATACACTTACCATCCTCGTTGACAACAAGGTATATTAGTTCAACAAAAGAGAAGTCCATTATTGCATGCTTGCCTAGACTTTTAGAGTCTTCATAGAATGATGGGTCCAGTAGCATCTCTTGTAGAAAAATTGCCTATTGATGTGAAAAAGTAACATTTAGAAGTGAAAAAGTAAGATGAATAAGAGTAGAACTTTTTTTTTTTTTTGCTAAAAAGGAGACTTAAAAGCTACTAATCATGAATAAGAGTAGAACTTATACATACCAATTTATACACTTTTATCTTTCTATACTCATTTCTTCCGGGACAAGGTAAGGAGTCCAACATCAATAACTTTCTTTTGTCATAGTCAACAATGAATAGGTACCAGTGACTACTGTTGTCATTAATGGCTACAAAAATCCGCAAGAATAAAATTTTGGAAAAACTGTGAACATATCATGGTATAAAAATAAAAATACCTTATTAAATCTTATATTGTATACAATTACTTTTTGTACGCAGTCCAATTTTTCCATGAAGCCACGCTGAATGTAAGCAATCACATCTTGTGGTATAGGATTACAATCCAGTATACATTGCAGCCATAGACAAAAGAAGCAAAATTATAATGATATTAATAACGAAATTAAAAACTAAATATTATGGAAGCATATGCACCGCAAATGTAGTTGGTAGTAGGGATGGCAATGGGTAGGGTCTGGGTAGGGTCCTATAGTACCCGTCCCCATACCCGCGTTTAAAAAAAATACCCGTACCCGGCCCCATACCCGCGCGGGTAGCAACTTTAATCCCCATCCCCGTACCCGCTGGGTACCTATATACCCATACCCGCACCCGCTACCCGCACTTTACTTATGTATGAAGTTAATAAATCAATAAAACAATAGACTTAAATGTAATTTTGATCCCCTATTTTGCACAATCAGCAATTTTAGTCATCCTAATTTAAAATAGAGACATTTAGTCATCCTATTTTGCACAATCAGTAATCTTGGTCCCTCTATAGAGACATTTAGTCTCCCAATTTTGTAAAATCCGTAATTTTGGTCCTTTCATCAAATTGAAAGCATTGACAGTTAAGAGATTAATGTTGACCTTGACGTGGCCCAAATATAGTGATGTGACAAGAGATTATTTATTTATTTTTTAATTATTTTAAATAATGAGTACTAATTATTTGTTTATCTACGTCATTAAAACACATGTCACGTCGATTTTAATGGTTGGGGTAATCGTGAGTCCTAAAATAGAAATCACAAGTCTTAATCATTTATTTTAAATTAGTTCTACATTGTTGAAATACATGGCACATCGTAGTCAAATAAATGATATTACCTTTTTATAAAATATATTTTTCATCAATTATTCTACTCAGTATTTAAAATAATTAAACACTAAATAAATAATCTCGTGTCACGTCATTATATTTGGACCACGTTAAGGTTAACGTTAATCTCTTAACAGTCAACGCTTTCAAAATTGGGAGACTAAACGTCTCTATTTTAAAATAGGGGGACCAAAATTGCGGATTATGCAAAATAGATGAACCAAAATTGCATTTAAGCTATAAAAATATTAATTAAAAAATTATTACAAATAAATTGAAAATTCACGCTTAAATAATTCAAACTTAACATTAAAAGCATTCATACATAATATTAAAAATATAAAATATAAATTTATTGTAAGTTATAACATAAATCTTTTACTATTAGTGTTAGTTTATGGAAAATATAAAATTATTTTTTTACAAAAAAGTATATATATATATATATATATATATAACATAATTATTTATTTTAGTTATTTTAATTATATATATATGATAGGTGCGGGGCGGGGCGGGGCGGGTACTATAGTACCCGTACCCGTACCCGCACCCGCAAAAAATTGCGGGTAAATACCCGGCCCCAGCCCCAATAAGCGGGTATTTACCCGACCCGCTTGCGGATATTTTTGCGGGTACCCGTAGGGTCCGGGTACATTTTGCCATCCCTAGTTGGTAGGAACCAGGAAGTTGGCTCTCTTGCCATCCATTTTTCAATGTGTGTCTGCTTGCAAGCCAACGCATTAAGAACCTACAAATAATAATATAAAAATCAATATACTTAATATCACTGAATATAAAAAATGATTTAAATATAGTTATTAAATTTCTAAATGATGACTTACCTCCTGGTCCACCCATTTCTTGGGCACAAATGTAACGCCCTTCGTTACAATAACAACCCATAGTAAAATATTCTTTAAAACATAAATAATATAATTTTTTTTTGAAAATACAATGGTCTGAAATACCTCATATATTATAAAATAAGATTGAATAAATAAATCCTTACATATATAAAAATGTTATCCTCAAATATGGGCATCTAAAAGAGTGACTGAACTAACCACATCCGACCCTTTATACCAAAGGTATTAACCAAAAATATAACTAAAAAGAACTAAATCTTCAAGTCTCCGTCATCTCAACAATTTCTCCCTCGTGCTATGAAAATAACACTTTTAATGAGATAATAATCCCAATGAATAAAACAAGTTCTAAAAAGGTTCGTAAATAGTGTTGTTCTCAGCCGGTGTGGTAATCCGGAAAAACTCAACCATGGTACCCGCAATAATTTAAAATAAAATATTGTATATATATATATATATATATACTCCAATAGAAGTCAATTTAAGACAACCACAAATCACACTCATATCATTCTCATTAAGGTAAATATTTCAATAAATAAAATTAACACCTCAATGCATTCAAATAGATATCTCAAACATAACTTAGTGATTCCCAGAATCACTAGACTAGACTCTTTGGTTCCCATAACCGGTGTGGATCTCAGAATCGTAAAAGATCTATGAGCTCATATTCATGCAATGGCGTCCCACTGCCTTCTCCATCTTAGATGGAGGTATCCCGAATCTCTTCCCCATCCCAGATGGAGGTATCTCAAATATCTTTCCCATCCCAGATGGAGGTATCTATCATAAATCTCATATTAGAATGTTTACCGTCATTCCTTCCCGGAAGGTAATGACTAACTCAAGTAATAATACAATATATCATTCCAAATAGTTGCAAAATAAATTCTCAAACACATGTCAATCATAATTCTTAAGATCACACCATGCCTATATCATAATTTCATAAATATCAATTAACTACGTGAACAATACACCAATACATGTACACAATTTAAATTAAATTCATACATAAATATAGATAAATATACATGTACATATAAACTTGTTTAAATGCAAGGCACAAGCACACTAGTACATGATTCACAAAGTTAATTCAACGTATATGTACACAATATATATAATTCAAATCCCAAGTTCGTATATATGCCATTCAAATGTCAATTTTTCGTTAACTATATATAGCCACACAATTAAAGAAATTACAATAAAGTCATAATCATAATCTAGAGGTATATATATTTTTATATATTTAATTTGAATGTAAAGAAAACTATAATGCAAAGCTAACACAAGTTATCAACCAGGCAGATCGTCAAAGGTGAAATTAATTTCAACATTTCCAATAAAGACCACTTTTGGCCAATTCTAAGTTAATTGCAGTGATGGACTACACATAAGAAAATAAACCAGACACTCAAAAGTTATTAAGAACCTTAAGAATTATATCCATAAAAAAAATATACCTTGGAAGGTTTTAGAAAAGGTTGTTTTACTCACCTCTTGAAGCAAAGTAATTCCTACTCTTATTTATTCTTCGTCTTCTCTTTCTACTCGTCAACATGATCCACTCTATGTCTCCTTCTCCTCAATCCTCAAACTAACTATTTCCCAAGAGACTGACTATGCAATTCTAGAAGGAAAACTGTCTATCCTTTTATAAGTGCAGTTGTATGTGATTAAGATTAAATAGCATAAGATTTATTTTAGCAGATTTGGCCTATCAAATCTTTTTTTATCTTCTTCTACTTTATTATCTAGATTTATCTCATTATTAACATTATCTACTATTTTCTTTTCTTTCAAGATATATTAAGATAAAACATGATAAGATTTAAATCGAGAACCCATTTAAACTATATATAACAAATATTTTATCTAAACTAGATAATATTATACTATCACTATATTAATTATCTTTTGCATAGATG
This sequence comes from Pueraria montana var. lobata, assembly GCA_026413185.1. Classification (NCBI taxonomy): domain Eukaryota; kingdom Viridiplantae; phylum Streptophyta; class Magnoliopsida; order Fabales; family Fabaceae; genus Pueraria; species Pueraria montana. The sequence goes on along the minus strand of CM048655.1, from coordinate 59,548,297 downwards.
TTAGATAATCTCAACAATTCTTATATTAATCACCTAATCTTATTATTGATAAAATAATTATTTAACTCGATAATATTTAATATATAGTAACTAAATAGCAATATTTTAATTTAATTATCTCAATCAAAGTTAATATATCATAATACAAACATTGCAAACAATATAATATACCAAGATAAGATTTCAATCCAAATAAAATAATATCATAATCAATTCAAATAACATATCATGATACAACATTCTAAATATAATATCATATTATATCATAATAATTCAATCCTTCTAATTCAAATAAATTCTTATACTAATAATTTTTATATTAAATCTCATAACAATTCAATCTTTTAAATAACAATAATTATATTAAAATTTCAGGATGTTACATTTCTCCCCTCCTTTAAGAATTTCGTCCCCGAAATTAACCTTAATCTTACATCCAAGTAATTCACGTTAACCACATTTAGGGTAGGTGTACCTCAATTAGTAAGATCTAAGTACTAGCACATAACTTCCTTTTCCAACTCCCGAGTAATCTCCTTCGAAGTCAATCTCTTTTTTTTTTTTCTATTACTAGCCACCTATACATTTTCTTTAAATCCTAGTATATTTGAATATCCCAGAGTGTGTGGTGAACTTCCCTTTATATGCCTCACTCCACTCCTTTTTCTCTAAGGCTCCCCTCCTTTATTAGGAACAATTATCCTATTTTCAATTAACTCTAGATTATCAACAATAACACGTAATTTTCTTTTACCTAAACTATACCATCTGCTCACACTTAATCTATTCCCTAAGGTCACTACCAATTTTCAACCAATTTAGATTCAAATTTAAAGTATTCAAAGGCACATGCAACTTCAAGTCTCTAGACTTCTCCTATCAAGTTTATCTCTCTCACAACTAAGCATTGACTTTTTCCAAATGGTACTTCAATTCAAACTCATAATTAATCCTTAAGAAACTCCACACTTAGTCATAGGGTTTGAGTTATCCTCAATGTTTAAATAAATCCTACTTATCTTACTTCCTAGAGAAAGATTCTTTCCCTTAATTCAATTGGCTAACTTGCTAACATCTATCTTACTATTTAAATATTTGTGTCCCACTCATTTGACAACAATTTGTCCCTAGTTTGTACTCTAACAGCTTGCCTTGGAATATATATAATTTTGCTAAAAGCAATTTAAGAAGCAACTTGCCGGGTACAAGCATGATCATAATATAAGAAAATATATCACTCATAGTAAGAAACAACAATTTATATTTTGTGAACAATTTTAATTATTGAAAAATAGATCAATGCATATTGCTCAATTGTTACCACGTTCTATTTTTGATTCATTGATCTACTGATGTATTTATTTATCTAGAAACTGTCCATAATAAATATGTAAGTATATTTTATGCCAACAGACACGGAAATTATGGTTGACCACTTAAAATAAATAAATAAAAAATAACTATCAAAAGCATCTATAAGAGACATCTCATATACAAGTTTACAAGAATTTTCTTAGAGAATAAACTACACATCCAGGTAATTAAAATATGGAAACACTAAATATAGGTAAGTATAATTACATCAATACACAAAAGAATTTTCTAATATAAGGCTTTGAGATTTTAAACATGAAAAAGGATAATATCATACTTCTTCCATATCAATAATCCATTCATCTCAATTATGGTGGTGATAGATATATAAAAAAAAATGATTACTAGAGTAATACCCTTGTATTAATAAAAGCATAAGTTCAAAAAGACTACTTACAATACAAAAATAAATTGAACTACTTATGATAGATCCATTATTCACAATTGTAGCCCCCCTATTATTTTCTTTTTAGCAAACAAAGAAAGTTTCTAAAAACGTACCAATCCCACTTACAAGTATTGTATCTTAGTCTAAACAGACACAAAAAAAAAACATACTCATGTAGCACTACGAACACAAGACCAGAAAATATATCAATAATCAAAACTCACCAAGTATATCTATTAGTACTCCAATTATGAATAAACAATCACGTAAAAAAAAACTTCAAGATATTCAATTTCTCTCTCTCTCTCTCTCTTTTTTATAGGAACTTATTTTATTTTATTTTATTTTTAAAGCCCATCATGCATTTGCTTAAAATGGATATCTGCAACATGACTCAAAATATGCAAGCAATGAAATTTCAAACATGTTCATTTCAATAAGCTAAATAAAGGATAAAACATATACCATAATGCCTAATTATTAGTAATATTGTTATTATTTTTATTTTTATTTTTACTTTTCTTAATTTTAGAACTAGCTTGATATTTACACTACTACAATCTAAATTTTGTTAGTTTCATAACTTATTCTAACCAAGCCATTATTTTCATTGTTGTGCTATGCTCAAAAGATCTCTTAATCTCACGTGAAACAAGTTGATGCACATGATACTAGAATCATTTTAGGTGAGTGGCAATGCCAAGATCAAACATGCAGTGACAATACATAATTGGAAGAAGGTTAGCTATGGGTGTTAAGATAAGTTGCACTAATCAAGAGTCGAATAGCAAGAATTTCTAAAATGTTTCTAGATGGCTTCCTCAACTAAGTACTTAAGGTTTGACACAGAGGAATTCAACAACATGGAACAAGAATAGATTTATCAGAATAATTTATGACTACATAATTAGATGACAGCCAATCCATGCTATGAACGACATTTAACCCAGACATGGGCAAACATATAAGATCAACAGAATAAGACACATCTCAAAACACCACGAGACATCTCAACAAACAACAGAAGTAACAAACTTATCCTAACACTTAAAACATGTGGCAATTAAGAAAAACAGGAAAGATTAGATTTTCCGCACATTTGTAATTGAAATTTCCTCTAGTATCCGAAGTCACCCTTCTGCCTCAATCAAATGTGAGTTGTAACAAAAATTTGGCAGATTATTCCTACGAAATTCGGATAACCCCACGTACTAAGGATTTGAAAGTGTTATCGCTCCAACGACAACTCCGCCCCCATTTCCCATCTGACGAGTACTCTCTGTTTGCTCTTGCATAACTTTGACCCCCATTCCAAAGCTATAGCAAGTGCCTCACTCATGTTTGCCCCTCGCCCATTAGCTTCAATGAAATTACACACCACCAATCAGTTATTGGGTTGATCAGGTCCAATATCTAAGAGATTAGCATGCAACATTCATAGTTCTAACAAGCAGTCCTATGTGCCCATGTTTGATTTTTTTTTATTTGAAAACAAACCCATCACCACAGTCCGATTTAGGATCAAACTGCTCTGATACCATAAATGTAACGCCCTTCGTTACAATAACAACCCATAGTAAAATATTCTTTAAAACATAAATAATATAATTTTTTTTTAAAATACAATGGTCTAAAATACCTCATATATTATAAAATAAGATTGAATAAATAAATCCTTACATATATAAAAACGTTATCCTCAAATATGGGCATCTAAAAGGGTGACTGAACTAACCACATCCGACCCTTTATACCAAAGGTATTAACCAAAAATATAACTAAAAAGAACTAAATCTTCAAGTCTCCGTCATCTCAACAATTTCTCCCTCGTGCTCTGAAAACAACACTTTTAATGAGATAATAATCCCAGTGAATAAAACAAGTTCTAAAAAGGTTCGTAAATAGTGTTGTTCTCAGTCGGTGCGGTAATCCGGAAAAACTCAACCATGGTACCCGGAATAATTTAAAATAAAATATTGTATATATATATATATATATATATATATATATATATATATATATATATATATATATATATATATATATATATATATATATATACTCCAATAGAAGTCAATTTAAGACAACCACAAATCACACTCATATCATTCTCATTAAGGTAAATATTTCAATAAATAAAATTAACACCTCAATGCATTCAAATAGATATCTCAAACATAACTTAGTGATTCCCAGAATCACTAGACTAGACTCTTTGGTTCCCAGAACCGGTGTGGATCTCAGAATCGTAAAAGGTCTATGAGCTCATATCCATGCAATGGCGTCTCACTGCCTTCTCCATCTTAGATGGAGGTATCCCGAATCTCTTCCCCATCCCAGATGGAGGTATCTCAAATATCTTCCCCATCCCAGATGGAGGTATCTATCATAAATCTCATATTAGAATGTTTACCGTCATTCCTTCCCAGAAGGTAATGACTAACTTAAGTAATAATACAATATATCATTCCAAATAGTTGCAAAATAAATTCTCAAACACATGTCAATCATAATTCTTAAGATCACACCATGCCTATATCATAATTTCATAAATATCAATTAACTACGTGAACAATACACCAATACATGTACACAATTTAAATTAAATTCATACATAAATATAGATAAATATACATGTACATATAAACTTGTTTAAATGCAAGGCACAAGCACACTAGTACATGATTCACAAAGTTAATTCAACGTATATGTACACAATATATATAATTCAAACCCCAAGTTCGTACATATGCCATTCAAATGTCAATTTTCCGTTAACTATATATAGCCACACAATTAAAGAAATTACAATAAAGTCATAATCATAATCTAGAGGTATATATATTTTTATATATTTAATTTGAATGTAAAGAAAACTATAATGCAAAGCTAACACAAGTTATCAACCAGGGAGATCGTAAAAGGTGAAATTAATTTCAACATTTTCAATAAAGATCACTTTTGGCCAATTCTAAGTTAATTGCAGTGATGGACTACACATAAGAAAATAAACCAGACACTCAAAAGTTATTAAGAACCTTAAGAATTATATCCATAAAAAAAATACCATTGAAGGTTTTAGAAAAGGTTGTTTTACTCACCTCTTGAAGCAAAGTAATTCCTACTCTTATTTATTCTTCATCTTCTCTTTCTACGCATCAACATAATCCACTCTATGTCTCCTTCTCCTCAATCCTCAAACTAACTATTTCCCAAGAGACTGACTATGCAATTCTAGAAGGGAAACTGTCTATCCTTATATAAGTGCAGTTGTACGTGATTAAGATTAAATAGCATAAGATTTATTTTAGCAGATTTGGCCTATCAAATCTTTCTTTTTCTTCTTCTACTTTATTATTTAGATTTATCTCATTATTAACATTAGCTACTATTTTCTTTTCTTTCAAGATATATTAAGATAAAACATGATAAGATTTAAATCGAGAACCCATTTAAACTATATATAACAAATATTTTATCTAAACTAGATATATAATATTATACTATCACTATATTAATTATCTTTTGCATAGATGTTAGATAATCTCAACAATTCTTATATTAATCACCTAATCTTATTATTGATAAAATAATTATTTAACTCGATAATATTTAATATATAGTAACTAAATAGCAATATTTTAATTTAATTATCTCAATCAAAGTTAATATATCATAATACAAACATTGCAAACAATATAATATACTAAGATAAGATTTCAATCCAAATAAAATAATATCATAATCAATTCAAATAGCATATCATGATACAACATTCTAAATATAATATCATATTATATCATAATAATTCAATCCTTCTAATTCAAATAAATTCTTATACTAATAATTTTTATATTAAATCTCATAACAATTCAATCTTTTAAATAATAATAATTATATTAAAATTTCAGGATGTTACAACAAGGCTCTTTAGTGCTTTCCTATCTCCACTAAAAGATTTATTTTTTTTATCAGAATTTTTGTCCTGCAGAGACCAAAAAAGTCATGTGTAGATGTTGATATTAAAAATATCAATTTAATTAAAGTAATTCGCATACTCTTTGCGATTTCCCTCATCAGTCATGAAAATATAGGCTGCTAAAGCAACATTAATTTCATCTAAATTCAAATCTGGAGCTGGTCTAAATGAAACAGTGATCCACTGTCAAAATAATTGTAGTCATGTGTTAGTCTAATAACGATTATTTTTAAAAATTCATGTCTATATAATGATAAAAAAAAAAAAAATTGTTTGACTTACTTCTGGTATAACAACTCCAGTAGTTCGATCACATTCATAAGGAGTTAGTGGTCCCCTTAGCGTTCTGACGTTCTTGCTACAAGGAATGCAAATGGGTTTTCGAGGAATCGGAATCTCTGTAGAAGCTATCTGAGAGGGTGAGAGTCAGAGCGCAGTGCCGATTCTACTCTGCAACGTCGAAATTGGACTCGAACAGTGTGTCGAGGTGATCGGCGTTTTGTCGAAGTGCAAAGAAGGGAGAGAACAAATGGAATCTTACAACGGTTGCGTTCAGATTCTGGCATGCGTTTTGAGGAACAGAAGCTCGAGGGGGATTCAGTATGCGCTGTTTGCACTCACTTCACTTTGCTCTTGTAGCCAGCGAATGTACCACGGGGCAATGACGGAGAAAATAGGTTTTCATTGTCTTCTCAATTCTAATCAGATTTAATAATTTTAAAAGATTACTATTTTTTAAAATACTATTTTAATATTCAGGGACTATTTTGTAAATAAAAAAATTACTAATTAATTAAAAAAAACAATCTGTGATTTAATTGGATGAAAACCAACAGTACCAATACCCCCAAAATTATTGGGGGTACGGTAGAAACTCAAATAAATTAGCTACGGTTAAAATATAGGTTAGGTAAAGCAAATTAATACAAGAGAATATCAAGCACATGAACGAGAAAGTTAAACCAGTTCGGAAGAGCATAAAACCATAAACAAAATTAATATTTATATATCTTGATTTTATTACTCCTGTAACAAAAATTATGTATATTAATTTGAATAAAGTTATTGGAGTTCAATATCTACTTTTACAAAAACTAATTTATTAATATAGATATTATGGATTTAAACATATTAACGTTGATTATATATATATATATATATATATATATATATATATATATATATAAATTAAAGTATCTATTAATTATAAATTATTTTAGATATGAATTCTAGTTTTGTTCGGAAAAGTTTTATGAACATCACATCAACAAACTTTGATCAAGAAACTAAAAGGTGTCGAGTGGGTAACAAGAGTTAAAAAGAATAGTAAACGACAAATATTTAAAGGTTGTCAAGCAAGTATCAAACTATGAATGGAACAATAATTGCAAAAATGTAAAGGGTGTCGAGTAGGTATTGGACTTTGAATAAAAAAATAAAGGATGATAGTGCAAGCAATGAGATTTGAAAAGAAAAATAAAATTGTAGTAAAAAGTGTCAAGCAGGTACTATGTTTTAAAAAGAAAAAAATGCAAAAATTTAAAGGATGCCAAGCAAGTACTAGGCATTGAAAAGAAGAATAAATTGCAGAAAAGTAAAAGGTCTCAAACAATTATTGGACTTTAAAAAGAAAAATAAAAGGTGTCAAACAGATGTTGAGTTTTGAAAGAAAAAAAATTGCAAAAATGTAAAGGATATGCCAATAGGTATTGGGCTTTGATGCATGAATGGTGCAGGTGTCGGGCAGGTTTAGAGCTTTGAGGTAGAAATGTAAAAAGGTGTTTGATGGGTTTTGAACTTTGATGCAGGTGTTAGTCATGTAACTAAGCTTATATGCAAAAATATAAAATGGTGTCAAGCAAGTACTGAACTTTGGTGAAGAAATGATGCAGGTGTGTGTTGCTTGGATGCAAAAGGCGTCAAACTGATTTTGGATTTTGATGCAGATACCACAATTTGATGAAAGAATATGCAAGTGTCAATTGAGCTCCAGACTTTGCTATAGGTGTCAGGCAAATATCAAGCTTTAATGCAGTAATGATGCATGTGGTGCCAATTTTGGGCTTTGATGTAAATACTGAATAGGTATCAAGCTTTGATGCATAAATGATGGGATTAGGCTAAAGTGAAGTTTGTTTTGTTGAGGCACCGGTGAGAAAGTCTTGTTTACCTGTTGTAGTAGGTTAACCAATGTGTTTTTTACCTACTGTAGCAGGTAAACACGAGAGAAAAAAAAATAAAAATAAAATTATTTAAAAAATAAAATTATATAAAATTATTATAATAAAAATTAGAATAAAAATTTTCTCTTTATTATAATAAAAATTAAAATAAAATTTTTCTCTTTTTTTAAAAAGTGGGAATCATCGGTGGTGTTTGAACAAATTACCTACTATAATAATAGGTTGGTTAACCAGGAGAAATGGTTCCTACTTTTTTAAAAAAAGAGAAAATTTTCAACCACAGATGGTGCTTGAACAAATTACCTACTAAAAAAATCATTTTTTATTAAATAAAATCATATAAAAATTATTAAAAAATATATTTTTTTCTCCTGGTGGGAGCATAAGAGAAATAATTTTGCTCAAATTTTTTTATATAATTTCATTTAATAAAAAAATAATTTTTTTCTCCTGGTTAACCAACCTATTATAATAGGTAATTTGTTCAAATATCACCGGTGGTTTCCACTTTTTAAAAAAAAAAGAATTTTTATTCTAATTTTTATTATAATAATTTTATATAATTTTATTTTTTAAATAAATTTTTTTTCTCCAGTATTTACCTGTTACAGCAGGTAAAAAATGCATTGATTAACATGCTACAGCAGATAAACAAGGCTTTCTCACCGATGCCTCAACAAATGCCTCAGCAAAACAAACTTTACTTTAGCCTGATCCTAAATGATGTAGGTGTCAAGGCTTTGATGTAGAAATGATGCAAGTGTTGGGTGGGTTATGAGCTTTAATGTAGGTGCCCTGGGCTTTGTTTTTTTTTTTTTTTGGTAACGTTATATTTTAAGTTATATATTAGTGTTGGGCTTTGATGTAGGTGCCCTGGGCTTTAAGTTATATTTTAACTTTAAGGTAAAAAAATATAAAGTTTAACTTATTTTAAGTTAATATTAAAATTTTTAATTAGTATATAAAAATATTTTCAATATAGTTTGATTTATTTCTTTTTACTCATTCAAATAAATGAAGAGAAACTTCTCTATTTAGTTATTTCTTATTTTTATTTATTTAAATAATTCATTTTTATATTCTATTTCTGTTTTTATTTTTATTTTCTCTATTTCACTTATGACGTAAAGGAACACTAGAGCAAGCACTGAAATTTGGGTTGAGGTAGTCAAGTTTGCCCCGAAGACCCTCATCACTTCCTAGACAAGATGTGCAACTTGATACAACTTGCATATTTGGGCTAGGAATTTAGGTTGGTAGAGTACACAAAGATTCAATATAAGTAATCGATTTTCACTCAAATGCACTTTTCATAACTTTTTTTTTTTTTTTATACATGCACTTTTAATAAATGTGGTATTTTAATTTCACTCACACATTTATAGAAGAAAATCACATAAGTTTAGAAGATACGGTTAATTCATAAATAAAATTACACATACATTTGATCGGTTTTGGAAATCGATCTAATGGTTTTTTTCTTCCTATTTTCAATATTTTATGTTTTTTGAGCTTTAACTTTTTAGCTCACTTCGTTTCATTTTTTGTTGTATTAGATAAATCTATATATCTTCTTATTCTTTAAGATAATTTACTTTTGTGACAATACAATGACAATAATAAGTTTTGAATCTATCATCAATCGCATGGATCAACTAGTCTTGATATGTAGTTGATTTTTTTTTTATCCTACGACGAGGAGTTTCCCACCGTCTGCACGAGACGTGATATGTAATTGATTAAATACTTAAAAGGAAAACTTTGCTGTCTATAATAATTATACTCAACTCAAATTGTGTGTTAATTTAATTGTGCACCTTTATAAAGCAAATGTTCACACAGACTCAACTCTTGAGGTAATTAATTATTTATCAAAAAGAAGAAAGTATAATAAAAAAATGTTAACATTATCAACAATGATAATTTTATTTTATTATAAACAAATTAGAGATATAAGATTTCTTAAATTAGGATAAAATTATGAAAATAATTTGTTTAAATTAAGACACATCATATTTTGTCTATTAATTAGATATAACGAAAAACGAAATTAACATTGAAGTTTTAAATTAAAATTTAGATTAAATTTATAATAATAATATTTAAACGAATAAAAACGTAAAAGAAATCAAAATGAGATATCTACTATAAAAATGTTCTATGGGTCTTACTATATATAAAAGAAAGTAAATTATAAAAGAACTTCACCCTAACAAGTGAGTATTCAATTTAAATATATAAAATTTGATAATCACACCTTTTTGAAAGAAAATGTAATTACCAATGTTGACCTATTTCTACCTCAACTCCAACAAACAAATATCACCTAAAAGTCGGTTTCCCGTTTTGACAAGCTAATAAAAATTGGTGTATATTTCAAAAGCCAAACCTATCCACACCATTATGTTTTATGTTATTTTACCTGCATGTTCAGACATTTATTGTGTCACTTAAAACATAAGATAAGGACTGGAAAATGACAGCTTTCTTTGCTGAGTTGACGCTGACTCTCAATTTATTATATCTGAAACACTTTGAAACATATATAATCCAGAATGAAACTCTTGCCCATCAAATAATAATATTAAGTTAATCAACTTTCCATTATATATATTCCAGTAATACTTGAATTTAAAAATTAAACAAATAAGGAAAAAAAAATGTCTCATCCATGTAAATTGTAAAGAAAGAAACACTTGACATCACATGCCATCCACAATTAGCTATACAACTCTCCAAGTAAGGCCTACATGCAAAACATATGCATAGTGGATAACAAATTTTAAGGGAAAAGGACAATAGGAGGAGATAGCAACACATAAAATAAAAATGGTATAAAGCTTACGCAAAAATAAAATGAAGTGGAAGTGGGCGATGATGTTCAGTCACAATCCATGGTAAACAAACACTAAACATGTGAGAGAATTCAAACAAACAAGTAACAAACACGTTTCAGTTTATAACCCACAAACTATAGAGCACAGCACAGCACAGCACAGCAAACCGCACTATTTATGCTTACTTAATGCTTCCTCTTGATTCAAACAAATAATATGAAGTATGTAACATGTGAATAGAGTTTGCTGTGTCACATTTACTTGCTCAGCCTCATGATGGCCAAAACCAAAACACTTGTGCTTGTCCTTCCTCTCTGTGTTTTGACTCTCTTTCTGGCCACAAACCTTGCAAAATCTCAGCAAGAAGAGTTTTTCTTCAACGGGTTTGATGGTGCAGCTGCCAACAACATAACATTAAACGGAGGAGCTGTGATTGAGCACAAGGGCTTGCTTCGTTTAACAAACGAGACTCAGAGGGTAATTGGACACGCGTTTTATCCAACCCCAATTCAGTTCAAGCACAAAAACTCCTCCACCGACGCAAAACTTATCTCCTTTTCCACCGCTTTTGCGTTTGCAATCATCCCGCAGTACCCAAAACTCGGTGGCCACGGTTTTGCCTTCACCATTTCGCGCTCCACATCGCTTAGGGACGCATATCCCAGCCAGTACTTGGGCCTCCTCAACCCAAACGATGTGGGGAATTTCTCAAACCACCTATTCGCAGTGGAATTCGACACCGTCCAAGACTTCGAGTTCGGGGACATCAATGACAACCATGTCGGCATCAACCTCAACAACATGGCATCCAACAAATCCGTCGAAGCTGCGTTTTTTTCCCCTGATGACTCAACCAATAAGCAAAACCTCAATTTGAAGAGTGGTCAAGTGACTCAAGCGTGGGTTGATTACGATTCCTCAAAGAACCAATTGGAAGTTAGACTCTCCCCAACTTCCTCCAAACCCACTTCCCCAATTTTGTCATACAAAGTAGATCTCTCACCAATTCTCCAAGATTCCATGTACGTGGGGTTCTCTTCCTCAACAGGGTTACTCGCGAGCTCCCACTATATCCTGGGTTGGAGCTTTAAAATAAACGGAGAGGCAAAAACTCTCTCCTTGAAAAACCTCCCTTCGCTCTCTGCCTCCAACAAAACTCAAAAGCGCTTAATCTTAGGACTGTCCCTTTCATTGATTCTAACACTCGCAGCAATCGCTCTAGCATGCTACCTCTTCAGAAAGATGAAGAACACCGAAGTAGTCGAAGCCTGGGAGATGGAAGTTGTTGGACCGCACAGATTCCCATACAAAGAGCTACACAAAGCCACAAAAGGGTTCAAAGACAAGAACCTCCTCGGGTTCGGTGGGTTCGGTCGCGTCTACAAAGGGATCCTCCCGAAGTCCCACATCGAAATCGCGGTGAAGCGAGTCTCGCACGAATCAAAACAAGGCATGCATGAGTTTGTGTCGGAAATCTCAACCATAGGAAGGCTCCGACACAGGAACCTCGTACAGTTACTAGGTTGGTGTCGGAAACAAAACGACCTTCTACTAGTCTACGATTTCATGCAAAACGGAAGCTTGGACAAGTACCTATTCGACGAACCGAGGAAAATACTAACGTGGGAGCAAAGGTTTAAGATAATAAAAGGGGTGGCTTCGGGGTTGGTTTATTTGCACGAGGAGTGGGAGCAAACGGTGATTCACAGAGACGTGAAAGCAGGGAACGTTTTGTTGGACGGTGAAATGAATGGGAGGTTGGGTGATTTTGGTTTGGCGAAGCTCTATGAGCACGGTGCGAACCCGAGCACAACGAGGGTAGTGGGAACACTGGGGTATCTTGCACCTGAGCTCACTAGAACGGGGAAGCCTACGACGAGTTCTGATGTGTATGCGTTTGGGGCTTTGTTGTTGGAAGTGGTTTGTGGTCGGAGGCCGATTGAGGTGAAGGCGTTGCCGGAGGAGCTGGTGCTGGTGGAGTGGGTGTGGGAGCGGTGGCGCGTGGGGGCGGCGCTGGGGGTGGTGGACCCCAGGTTGGGAGGGATGTTTGATGAGGTGGAGGCTTTGTTGGTGATGAAGGTGGGCTTGTTGTGTTCCGCCGAGGCGCCGGAGGAGAGGCCCAGCATGAGGCAGGTGGTGAGGTACTTGGTGGAGGATGGGAAGAAAGGTGGTGCTGGCGATGTTCATTCGTATTCCACGCCGTCGTTTTTGGACAGGGCCAATACGTGGTCGTCGGCGGGTGATGACGTCGAGGGTGCATCTGCGTCCTCTCTGTCGCTTTCCGGTGGCCGTTAGGTAAAAGTTATTCCACTAGATTCTCTTCTCTTTGCCTGTCCGGTCCCTACCTATTTTTCTATCTTTAGTATTTTTTTTTTATATGTATTTCTGGCTTTTTGTATAGTTGTCTTTTTTGTTTTCTCTCTAAAGTGACGTGGAATTATTTAATTTTGATTTTTAATATTTAATTGGATTTATTTGTTTAATTAACCATAATTAAAGTACTACTATTTAATCTCGAGTTCAATTTATGTAAATAAAAATAAGAAGAGGTTGGAATAATGTTGTCTCGTAAATGAGTGGAATTAGTTAAGGTGGAATGTCAATTTCTACACAGGGAAGTATCAAACAAAAACACCATACTGCCTCAACTTTTAGAGCGAAGTGTTTAAACCAGACAAGGATCGACCAACTTATTGGCTGAATAAATTAGGAAAATGATTCTCGCACATCCTTGCTGTTTATACGTTGAGGGATAAAAAAAGACTAGGGATAAATAATTTATATTTGATTAATCATGTAATATGTTAAGTAAAGAAAAAAAAATATTATGAGATATTTGTAATTTGTAAGCATTCAAATTTTAACACTCTTAATTAGAAGAAATTATTAACTAGTCTTGTAGTATCAAGACAACTAATCTTTACGTGATATATATTCAATTTAATTGATTTTTAACCTTTTTTATATCTATTTTATGGTTTAAAATGGGATTAACTAAGTTTTTAGTTCCTAAATTTTTTTAAAATTCGATTTTTAATCCCTAAATTTTTGTTTGACTGGTCAAGGTTCCTAAACTTTTTACAAATTCTGTTTTTAGTCCCTAAACTTTAGTTTGACTGGTCAATGTCCCTAAACTTTTTAAAAATTTGGTTTTTAGTCCCTAAATTTTTTAAAAATTCGATTTTTAGTTCTTGAAATCTCATTAATTCAGGGACTAAAAACTGAATTTTTAAAAAATTTAAAGACTAAAAAGCAAATTTTTAGAAAATTTAAGGACTTTGACCTTTCAAAATTTTATTTAGAGATTAAAAATTAAATTTTTAAAAAATTTAAAAATCTTAACCAGTCAAATTAAAATTTAAAAATTAAAAATTAAATTTTAAAAAAATTTAAAAATTAAAAATTTAATTAATCCTTTAAAATGGATGTAAATAGTGTAACTTACGCCATGTTTGATCTTCTTTCCTCGTTTAAGTGTATATCTGGATACACGTCAGTTGAGCTTGGACAGTTGGACGCATGTCCTATTGATGTTCCAAGAGGTAGCAGCTTCTGCGATAATTTTAATATTTGACGTGAATTTGTCTGTAAACGTGAGGTGTAAATGCAGAATCAGACCCACAGTAACTTCTAAATGATGATGTTATTCAATCGCAATACCTCGGTTACAATGATTATGTAATCGGATAAGTTCATATGTGGGGTCGCATTAATTGTAGTTAATGCGTATGTGCAGCATAAGAAAGTGGAGTTCAGATTCTCTGCAGCCCAACAGTCTCTACAACAAAATTTCAGCCATTTATAAATTAATTATATAAATGTTTTTTTGATATTTTCATTTTTAATAACCATTAATATAAATTCAATGGTTAGGATCACTGCCACAAAGGCAGTATCGCTGCAGAGAATCCAAACACAAAAAAGTGTATTTGGCTAGGTAATAATTGATTTGGAACAGTGAAAAGAAAGTAAAGGAGAGAAAAATTTAAAATAAGAACAAAAAATTTAAGACTCATTTGAAGTGATGGCAAGTTTTTTTTATTTTGATTTTTAAATGTAATTTTTAAAACAAACATGTTTGATAAAAATAAAATTCAAACAGTTTTTAACTCAATTTTAAATCACTCTTACATTCATTTTTAAAACTAATAAAAAATGTGTAAATTTGATATTTAAAAAAATAGACATTTGACAATAGTCCTTCCCGCGCTTCCACCGTTGACACTACCATCACCACCATCACTATCGCCGTCGACACCACCACCACCATCAACTGACACTGCCCCTGCCACCACCGACATCACCGTTATCGTCACTTTAAATAAATTTATTTTGAAACTAAAAATTAAATAAAAAAAAAATTAATTTTAAAAACTAAAATCTACTACTAATTTTTACATTTAAAATTTTTGAAACTTACAAACAACTTAAATTTTTGTTACTTGCTGTCAACTTTTCTCTCTTTTCCTTCTACTTTCTCTCAAACAGAATCTATCTCTCTAGTAGCATTCACATTGAAGGTGGTTCAAAAGCAAATCAAATACACCTATAAACTCTACAATCACGTCCACGTTAATCCCTCCTAAAGAAGCAAATCCATATGGGAAAATAAGCACTCATCAGCTTGTATATTTGTGATCATCTACTACAGTAATTCATAAGACGAGTCTAAGCCAAAAATGAAAAATTGAAGGTTCGATTGGCCACTTTCCATTTATGTTCAGTTTGCAAGAGCTGTACACTCTAGTAGTGCAAGAAAAACAAAAACTATTAAATACAGTACATGTAACTAACTGTACAAGAACACTGCAAATCATGCCCTTTCATATATCTAATAACAATAAATAGGATGCCCAATTAGTCCTGCAAGCACCACACCACCTCAGTTTCCCTCCATCTATTTCCAAGACTAATTTCTTCCAACCACCACTTGGGAAACAATGGAAACACGTGGATATTACACCTTTTATGCAGGCAATAATGTGGAAAGTTATCGCACAGATTCCACAAACAAAAGCATGGTTCTTCTGATCATACGCTATTGGTCTAACAACTTGTCTCCAGTATTTTCATCCTCACTATCTTTCCCACAACTGAAAATCTCATAATCATCAAAACCTACAACAGTTGAAAACATGTTAGTTAATGACATTTTCTACCGCACAGTTTCCATATCCGTTTAAGTACATGAAGCTTACCTTCACCCAAATCTTCAGCTTCATCATTTAAAGGCCTTAAAAGCATTGTGTTAACAGAAGATGGATCCAGTGCCATCCAATCTGAGTTCCCATACTCGTCTACGTATAAATCCCTTGGCCTAATCCAATCTTCAACATTACTAATGTTGTCAAATGATAGGGGATCACTAAAATCTTGCTCTTTACTCATAAACCTGAAAGAAAATCAAACAATACACTATAATTCCCTTCAACTGGCAACTGCATTAAAACAATCTATCAATATTCAATATACAACAGTTTAAGCTCACATTTGTCTTAATCGTAAATTGCAGTGAACAAAGACAAGATCGGTAAGATGTTGGCGCTCTATATAATTCCTTGTGTTGATTATTTGTTCAAAAGGAATCTGGTTTCTCTTGCAGGACATCACACTAGATGTTTGGCTGAGAATACGAATTGCTAACCGGGACAAGTTAGGGCAGCCCCCTCCATATGTTGACCACCATTCAGCTGGAAAAACAGCAAAAGTGAAAAGACAGTTAACAAGTGGTCATGAGAGAAAGGAAATACTCAAGTGGATGTCTTATATGATGCAAATTTAAATTCTCCTGCATAAAAGTCATATATATAGAAATAGAACTCAACTGTTGTTTGTGTAACTCCAGACAGGTTATAATCCATCAGTGCAGGATTTGAAAACAATTATGCTGGCAGTGATTCTAAAACTACAAGTTACTTGTGCAGAAAATTCAGACAGAGAAAATTTCAACTTCAACTTCTACAGCCATTGGTCATCTTGTCAAAGCATGAATCCTTGACACAAGTCAATTTTTGTCCCCTTTCAGCTCATCAGTTTTGACATCAGCACTCCCATATTATAACTAATTTTTAGACTGTGAATAGATTCTAATTTATATTTTCAATGGAATTACTTGAAGTTGGGAAAGTTAAGCAACAACATAGCAACTGAATATACTAATATTATCTAGGAGAATGGGTCATTGGCCACTTACAAGGGAGCAGATTATCTCTAGCTCTAACTGCCATCTTTCTCCCAAAATCTCCTGCAGCAGACTTGTATAAGTTTATCTCTTTGATAATTTTATCTTGGATTCTTGTATCAGGTACCAATCTCTCTATGCAGTCAAACATTCCTGAGACAATCTGACCATGTATATCTCCTTGGATACTATAAAAGAACTTTGGATTAAGGTAGAATCCAGCAGCATGAAGAGGATGATGCCACAGCCTTTCCCATCTATGATGTATAATATTCCAGTACACCATATATTCCTCCCTCTTACCAAGTGCTTTTTTAATTGCTTCTTTTGCCCTGTACATTCCAGCATAAATGTATCCCATTGCAGGTCTCATCTCACTACCAGCTATTCTCAGAACTTTTAAGAGAGGAGCTGTTAGACGAACAATCATGTCACACGAGGACCAAAATGTTTGACTGCTTAGGCAATCTAACATTTCAAGACCTGCTGTTTTCTTTGAATATGGGCAATCCGCCCACTCCTGAGAAGTGACCATGGCCTGTAAATTGTGTTTAAGGTCAACCATCCGTTTCAATGTGGTAAAGTTTGTCGCAAAGCGTGAGAAAGAAGGATCCACAATATCATTCCCTAAGGTATACCTTTTAACCATATTCAAAATTGCACTGTAATTGTACACAAATCTTGTTACAGATTTAGCTTGTTCAATCACTGCACTAATCCACTCAAGATTTCCAAAATCTTCAAGTACCAAATCAATGCAATGAGCAGCAGAAGGGCTCCAATAAAGGGTAGGAAAAGTATCGGTCAGCCGTCTACCAGCAATAGCATATTGTTCTTCACCCGAGGTAATCACTTGCAGCACTTGCCCAGCTCCAACTTCTTCTACTACTTGTTTTATCAAGTCATACAGAAAATCAACAGAAGTTGAAATCTCAGTTGCATCCAAGGATTTCAAAAAGACTATGCCTTCAGGACAATACGCCAAAAAACTTATCAATATTCTCCCAGTTTCTGTTGTCCATTGGTCAACCAAAATGGAACAGCCAGTCCTCCCCCAAGTCATCTTGCATCTATCTATATCATTCTTCACTTCCTCCACAGAGTTCTTCAGGATCCAACCCCGAAGTTCATGATGCGAGGGCCGTTCAAAACCTGCCCCCCTTGAAGCAATTGCATCAACCATTTCTTGAAAATAGACAGAGTTCACAGCATCAAAAGGTGCACCAATATCATACAAAAAACGACCAATCGCCATATAAATGTGGTTGTCCATCTTTTTGGGAAACAATCCATTCTTCTCCACAGCAACAAGACCCTCAGAGTTTGCATAAATTGCTGCAGGATTCTTACTAGCTCTCATCTTCTTCCTCCTTTCCATATTCTTACTCATTCCCTCACCAGGATTCACTACCAAACTTGAATTGTGGTCCACTCCAATGGCCTGCACCTGCAGCCCCTGATTCACATCCACCTGATTATTATTGGGAAGTGAGTTCACAACAGTGGTCAAAGGATTAACACTCATAATCTCCTCCTCAATCTTCTGCTTCCTCCTCTTCTTCACCACAACCCCATCCAAACTCTGCTGCATGTGAAGCCTGACATCATGGGGGACACGGCTGCAAGTGGATGCATTCCCTTTCTGACAAGCAAGGTGTTCCTTAATCCTATGAATCCCACCACCCTTGAACATCTTCAGACAATATATGCACTTCAGCTGCACCTTGTCCCCATTCTTAAACATCTGAACATGCTTCCATGCCGGGTCATGTTTCTGGGATGTAATTGGCACTGGTTCCAGATTCGAACCCATTTTCTTTTTCCTATAATCACATCAACCACTGCGGACATTAATAACAACACAACAGCCATGTTAGTGTTACTGCAACAAAAAAATAACAACTTTCTCATGACCCAAATCGGTATTTAGTTTCCACAGGGCAAAATTGTTACAAAGTTTCAATATTTATTCAAAATCAAATCTTTAAAGCTTCAGGGTCCGAGAAAAAAATGAAAATTGAAGAACAAAAAAGAGAGAGTAGGAAAACGAAAAGTGCATACCCGGTTTGGTGAATCGCTTTTTTTTTTTTAAATATTGAAGAAGGAGAGGAGGAATAGGAAGAGAGAACGAACCGAAGAGAAGAGAAGAGAACCGCGGAGAAGTGACCGGACGGACCGGTTAGGGCATAGAGAGAGGGATCCGGTTGAGTTGGCTTCGCTTGGAATAGATCCGGTTTCGGCGGTAAAAAGTGGATAGCCGGACCGGTTTGTTTTTGTTTTGCCACAACACTAGCAGGAAAACCGATATTCGTGCCGATCCTCCTCTCCTCCAGAGCCAAACTCTGCCGCTTTTATATTATTTTATTCTAGTTTAATTTTTTAAATATTGAGTGTAAAATTTTTAATCTATCAATACAAGAAATTTTACAAGAAATTTTAGCTCAATTGGTTGAACAGTGTGTAAAAGTATTCATAAACTAATTTTAAAAAATTGAAAATTAAATAAAATAAAAAATTAATGGATAAATCGAATTTTGAATTTATCTATACATATATATATTTTTATTATTTAAATATGTTTTTCCCTGTATTATACTATTTTTTTTTTACTCATACTCTTCAAAGAAACACACACAACTCATAATTTTTTTTATTGATAAAATAAAGTAATTTAAAAAGTAAATATGTATAACTTTCAAATTTAATATTAGAAATATAATACTAAATAATCAATAAATTTTATTTATTTTAAATATATACTCATGTATAACTGATTAATTAAATGTCTATAAATTAAATTTCAAAATTAAATAATTAATTCATTTATTATATTGAAGTCAATTTAAACAAATCCATATAATTTATATTAAAGTTCATTTAATTTATTTATATTTCTAAATATTATTATATTAACAAATAGTACTTTTAAAGTTTAATGATTAAATAATTTCAAATATAAACTATTATTAATTTAGTTAAATTGTAAGTTGTATATAACACTAAAACTTTACCCTTCCTTTGTTTTTTCAAAGGATTACACGTTACTTCATTTATTAGTTTCCAATTTGTATGGTTTGCTATTAATAGTTTCATGCTTATTAGCAATTTAGCAAAGCTAAAAATTATTAGTAAATAAGAGCTAAAGCAATCGTTTGTTTTTTTTTCTTTCCTTTTGGTTTTTGGGGAAAACTTAACTTAAATGGTGACTAGAATGCTATATGTCATATCGGCTGAAAAAGGAGATTTTCTCTTCGTGGCTTTTTTTAAACAAAAGTATAAAATATCAATAATATGGTTTTTTTTTTCATCTTTAATTAAATATTATATATGACATAAAAAAAATCACTGCGTAATTTTTGTTTTACAAATATTAATTGCTCAAGTAATGAAGGATAAGAAGTGAAGGTAGTGAGAAACGGTTTTCAAACAGAAGTAGAAAATGGCTAAAAAGAAGGAACCTCATTCCCATGCTTTTTCCTTCTATATGCAGCACTATGATATGAAACACATCCACATTTGGAGAAGGAAAGAGCAGAAACGGTTCCACTTTCCTAAACTCAATGCCTACTTCCTCACATTACTTCATTTTCTTCTGCATTCTAGTCTCCATCTCCCTCACAGGTAATGATCTTCTTCATTCTCTCACAATCACATGCATATCCCACGAAATTAAGCTTCTCAACTCATTTTTCTTCATTACTACTTGAATTGAACTGTCTCATTAGTCATTCCATTACGTTACATTATGCTTCACGCTCTTTATTTTTTTTTTTTTATCCTATCTTCTTGCAGTTGACATACACTTGACAATATTGAGAACTGTAAAAGATGTAATTTAAAACCAGTTGTGTCTATTTATAACTAAAACTTTTGTGATATAGTTCATAATATAGTATCAGGCATGGTTTTAAATTGCGGTCTCAGTCCTAATTGTGGTTTTATTGTGATGTTTGTTTGACTGACATTGTGGGAAATTGCAAGCAAATGATGTGACTGCAATTTAAAATAATGATATGAGGTACTTATTACTCACGTTTGCACGTTTGATTGACAAAGCTTTTGAATTTTATTTTATTTTTTTAAAAAAAAAGAAGCAATTATTAAAAAAACAAAAGTATTATCAAAATGTATGGTTTATGATGTTAATTCATGTGTCATATGGTGTTATGTTAATTACACAGATGGAACACAACTCATAATAGTAAACAATTGCAAAGAAAGTGTATGGCCAGGAATTCTCGGCAATGGAGGACACCCTTCACCTAAACATGGAGGGTTTCACCTTGGAAGCGGTGAAGAGGTTGTTATCCAAGTCCCTAAGGGTTGGTCAGGGAGAATCTGGGGCAGACAAGGGTGTTGCTTCGACCAACAAACAGGCAAAGGTTCATGTCAAACAGGTGATTGTGGAGACCTATTACAATGCAATGGCATTGGTGGAGTCCCTCCAGCTACACTCGTAGAAATGACCCTTGGAACCTCTCAATCATCATTGCATTTCTATGATGTTAGTTTGGTTGATGGGTTTAACCTTCCAGTGTCAATGAAGCCTGTGGGAGGTGGTGGTGCAGGTTGTGGTGTTGCGGGGTGTGAGGTTAACTTGAATGTTTATTGCCCCTCTGCTTTGGTTGTGGAGGGGAATGGGAAGGTTGTGGGGTGCAAGAGTGCTTGCTTGGCTGCAAAGTCAGATAGGTATTGCTGCACTGGTGAGTTTGCTGGAAGATGCAAGCCAACTGTGTTTGCTCGTCTTTTCAAGACTGTTTGTCCAAATGCTTATAGCTATGCTTATGATGATTCTGCAGTGCTCAAGACTTGTGTGGCACCTCGCTATGTCATTACATTTTGCCCTCCACACTGATCATGTTTGTAGTGTTTTGTTGTTCTTGATCAGTCTGAACTTTGATTCTCTTTTGTTTTAGTTTTGGCAATTTTCAAGGGTAGAAATTTATAGTCATGTTAGTGCTCTATCATTTGGAGTTGTGATTAACTGATTATGTCTATCAATTATTAGATTTTTAATTGAGTTTCTTACTGTTGCAATCAGTGTGGAGTTCGTTAATTAATTGGCACGCCAAATAAATTTCATATAGCTTATTATGTTGTCTCCCGTGTGCCAAAATTTCCCTAGAATATAATGAAGTTACATTTTTATAATGAAGAAAAAAGTTACATGATATTTGACAGAAGGCAAACAGTGCATAAATATAATAGAAATGCTAATTTGTATAAAAAAATAATTTCGTTAAATTGTTACGAACGTGTATTACGGGAGTTATAAGATTGACTTGGTAGTTGAAGGGGTGGGAGGCCCATTAACAAGCCACAACCAACGTAAATCCTTACACCTCCATAAAGGATAAGTACGTACAACAATTGTATCATACTTCAATATTTCTCTTCTTGTACTCTTTCAAATTCAATGAAAGTATAATGTAACCCTTGAAAGCTCTCTAATAATGGCTTCAAATTCCTTGAACAATAATAACAAAGAATATTTTCCCTCTTGGACAAGATTGCAGAACAAACAATTTGAAAGGGCATTGGTCTTGTACGATGAACACACCCAAGATCGGTGGCAAAATATAGCCAAAGAAGTTGGCAATAAATCGGTGGAGGAAGTGAAGAGACACTATGCAATTCTTTTAGAAGATCTTAGTAGAATAGAGTCGGGGCGTGTTCCAATTCCCGATTATAAGTTATCAGAAAACATGGATGATGATTGATGCATGGTGCAGAGAGGTATGTATTACTGCGTTTAAGATGTAACAAAATGGATTTCAATTCTGCCTACTGCTCTTTTTCTTTTGTTTATTCTCTCATGCATGCATTGCTATGGTTCCATACCTTTCATATTCTTTTGGCTCTTGCATTCATTAATTTACATGTTAATATACATGGAAAAGATGTCGCATTCTCTACTGCAGAGTTTAAGTTAAATAACATTTAATGTCAAGTGATTTAGGTCCTA
The DNA here is from genome assembly GCA_026413185.1 of Pueraria montana var. lobata. Taxonomy (NCBI): domain Eukaryota; kingdom Viridiplantae; phylum Streptophyta; class Magnoliopsida; order Fabales; family Fabaceae; genus Pueraria; species Pueraria montana. Next base: position 59,525,390 of record CM048655.1, on the reverse strand, counting down.
TTTGAATAAATTTCTTTATAAGTACTTGTAGAAAAAACAAAAAAAATGAAATAAGTTTCTTGTTTTTAGCATATCCTACATTTTAGCTTCTCAAAAAGTTGATTTTAACTTTTGAAAGAAACTTTTTTTCATTTTTTCTTATTTTTATGTTGATGAAAAAATTTATCCAAACAAGACTTTATTCTTATACTATAAATTGGAATGCATAACTTAATATAACACTCTCCACTCTTTCAATTAGATATAATTAGTATTATTTCTCTTCTCTCTTTTAAATATGCATTTCACATACTATTTTTGCTTTTTTAGTCAATCTCAAACCACATAACACTAAAGTGTAATTTATCGAAATTAATTATAATGCAATTTATGATTCAATTTTTTCTCTCTTTTAATTATGCAGGCATCCCAAGTATCTTAGTTTGAATTGAAGCAATTCAATTTCAAATATCTTTTAGTAGGACGTACATGGAAGCAAAATTGTCGGATATGTGAAGGGATGGTGCAAGAATAAACATTTTTTTAAGTCAACCAATCTTTTTCAATAAACATTTTCATTTTTTTTTATCAATGTATAGACGAATGCTACTGTGGACCAATGTATAAAGCCAACTTCATTTCTCTATTATCTTTCGCTTCTGTGAGCTCCGCTGCAATAAAGCCAGCTTGGGAATCTTGGTAACTTGCAATTCAACATTTAATGTTTTGTCTTATCATAATCATGTCTACAAAATCAAATTAGGACTTTCTCCTTCTCATGACAAAATAATTATTTCATATATAATAAAAATTTAACATTATATTTTCACGAGAAAAAAATGTTTTCTTCATCGTATTCAATATAACAAATTGGAAACTATTTACCCCTAGTAATTAACATTATTGTCATTATTTAGTATATCTATTTATAATTCTATCATTGTAAAGTATTTGTATTCACACAACAACAAAAATTGTAAAGTAATTGTATAATGTAAAGTGGATCACATTTGAACTTTCTTCAACACAAACACTTCAATGATCCTAAAAAGAATTAAAATCAAGGATTACCAATTTAATGCCTAAATTGTAAGACACTAAATTTAGTTCCTAAAATGATTAAAATTTGTAAAGTGGATCACATTTGAACTTTCTTCAACACATTCCCCTTGGACTAACACGACCCATGAACTTCAATTTCAAAAACTACTTTAAAATTTTAATAATTTCAATGGTGCATTGTGCAACCCCAACTAGATAAGGATCAACTTGAGAAGAGTTTGTTCTATAGGCAAGGCAATTAACCCAATCCAATTCCCTTAGTTTGCTCATACGAATTAACTTTTACACTATTTGATGTAAACACTACATGGGGTCATATAAAATATTTTTTCTTATTCGATATATTTTATCCACTACACTAAATTAGTAGTAAATAATACAAATTTACATAGCGGTAGGTGACTCATTGAGAATAGATACTAAAAAAAAAAGAGAGAGAGGAAGCTTTGGAAAAGGGTTAGCAAAACCAGGAGTAGCACACAATGAAAGCCAAAAGAGCCAATAATGTCTTCAAATCCACATCTCCTGGAACAAAGATGATCTTTGGTGTGCTTGAATTTGTGTTATCTCTAGAGTGGAAGCATATCTTGGACTGTGTTATCCCAACAACTTCATGAAAGCATCAGATTGGTACTACTATTGCATAACCACAATAAAATGACTCGAATGACTAGCCAAGTCTGAAACAAACTCTCGCCAAGGGTAAGCAGTTTCCTCAGGACAACACAAAGATGCCACCAAAAATGGAGCTCCTGCTGGTTCAGTAAATTCCAAAGATAAAGTTCTTCATGAACCTTATGTGTGGTAGTAATGAACGCATCACTAAAAACATGGATAGTTAGGATTGATGCAATGAAAGAAATTTGTGCTAACTGCTGAGGACTATGTTAATAAATAAAAAAATACAAAAATTTCATGAAATTCAGGTTCTGGAAAAACATTTAGAAATTTCACCTTTTTGCTCAGAACTCATGACCAAATTGATTTCATTTCAACTCCGAAATCAAACTACTTCTTTAGAAAGTACATTCCATCCCGAAGTTCTAACTTCTCCTCAGAGACTAGACCAGATAAAAAGCTTTGTAGTTGCTGGAGTGACTTGTCATATGGGGGATCCGCAATGCAAAACATCTGCGACAATAGCATCATGTAATTAATCTAACTGATTGTGCTATCTGTGTCCAAACATCTATATAGGTGTATAACTGTTCTTTTTTTTTTTCATGGGGTACAAGAGTAAAACCATTCTTACCTTGAGAGTATTGTGAATTCGATCTAATGCCATGCTACCAAAGTTTGTGAGCATCCCCAGGATAAATTTCTGCCATGAAACTACACCAGTTAGATATCTTTAATCATATGCATTGCACACTCCCTTGTGTTTAAATACCTCAAGATGCATAAATGAAGAAACTTGTACAGCCCAAAACAATCATCATTTGCAAAAAAGATTTGTGCATATTGGCAAAACTAGGAATAGCAGGCTGATGATGATAAAGAACTGCGTTTATTTATTCAGGGTACATCCATTCTCTATAGTGTTCCTTCATTAAATAGATTTCCCTGCCCTCAGGTGAATGAAAGCCCTTTTGTTGTAAAAGGTCCACTAAGAATTGCTACAACATATATTACCCATCAAAGATTAAAATTTAAATAACATACATTGCAAGGATTCTCAAGTCTTGGCAGTTGTTTTTTTTATTATTGATTAACTCAAAATATGAAAGCAAGTCACAAGTATCAACTAACCATTACTTTATCTCACATACCTCATATACAGTCATTTCCTTACGAAGTTGATCTTCCACAGAGGCCACAGATCTCTCTTCCTCCTCTTCGCCTCCTAGAAGTTCCTGAGTACAACCAGTACTGGCTCCATTCTTACTTGTCTCAGCCATGTTTTCCACAATGGTATATACATGGTCAGAGAAATCTGCCCCTTGCGACTCTGCAATGATTCCCTGTGTACAAAAAAGACAGCAAGAGAGGAGTTAGTTTCAACTTCACTTCTAAACTTAAGACTTCTACATTTTTAAACAAGAAAATTCACGGCCATGAAAATTGTACTCAATTGAACAGCAAGTCATGTCATTGAAAGATTAGAATCATCATACATAAATGAACATCACTGGTAAGGTACAATAAATAAATAAAAAATTGTTATGAAAAAGTCATCGTAAGTTAGCTAACTCAAGATAATAATAATAATATTTGTCTACACAAACTAAATATAATCATGCTTCAAAATAATGATACCAAAAGGAACACTAAGAAAATTTGCAAAAGTGGCCTATCAGACCTACCTTGCTAATCCAGAAATTTATTCTCCGATTTAAAACATCTGCAGGTATCCCAATAGCAGCTGCAAGGTTTTTAGAGGTCCAACTGAAAGAAGAAATATAATATTATTATACAATCAAAACAACAGGCTAAAGGTATGCATAGACTGCTGAGGATACCTTGGTTGATCTTGAAATTTCATAATGATAGATGCATGAACAGGGGCTACTGTGAATTGCACTTCCCTATCTTGAAACTGCAACTCCAGCTAAACCATTGAAAATGATAATATTAGGTGAAATTATAGAGGTAAAACAGTAAAAGGTGGGAAAGGGGCAATGTTATTCATCAAGTTCAAAAACCGTGTCAAATATCTGCAGAAAGCAATATAGAGCAACTAACCTTGATGGTTCCAAGACTTTTTTTCCACTGCAGCTTACGAGGAGTTTTGATTTCATTAAATCTCTTTGCATAATCAGATAGGAGCTGGTCAACAGGTTCAGGCAGGTTAAGGGGCTCATCCTGTAATTCTCTTCAAAGTTAATATAGTACAGACTCTACAGAGACAGTTTTGCCAGACAACAATGAAATCATTAAAAATCTATTTTTGTCCAACAATTCATTATATTGAAAAGGCTAGATTATGTTATCATATTGTGTTTGGTTTATGCTTCAAGTTGAAAATGAATCAAAATAAAACAGAAGAGAAAGGCAGATGTAACTGAACTTTCTAGAAAAGATAACTGATATAAAAAATGTAAAGCAAATATCACTAGTTTGAAGAAAATCTCCATGAGATTATATTAAATAACACTGAAATGGAATATCACAAACCCTGAAATTGTTTAAGCTGCTTGAAAAGGCCCAATGAACAATAAAAACCTGATTTGATTGATGTGTTTTTATTTTCTACTTTACCTTTTAGAAAGATACGTACAAATATTTTGCTACAAAAAAATTTTGCATATGCATGTGAGTAGTATATTTAAATTTGGAGAATATAAATTAACCTCAATGTAATGATGAGAACAATGAAAAATGAGTGATAATAGCAGAAAAGGTAGGGACAGGAAAAGGAAAGTTTGCTCAACGTTTGGAATACATTTGCTTAAGATAAGGTGAGGATAAATTATGTAAAATGATTTGGATTTACAAGCTAAAGTATTAAGGAACAGGAGAACCCCAAAATTAGAGAATAAAAAGAACAATGAGACCAATATGATTCCTGCCTCTGAAGTAGAAGTGATTCTTAAACAGAAATTAATAGAAAGGAGTAATTAGGTACTGCTAGATAATGAATACGTATAATAAATAGTAAAAAACAATAATAATTGTATTGAAGTATAATTATTGGTACTTCTGAGAAGCCTTATTGCTGAGCCTAACTATAATATACAAGCTGAGTAGAGAGGAATAGATATTGAATCATAACATAATCATTTATTTGCTCATTAACTAAAATTCAAAAGAACCAATAAAAGAATCTTGTCTGCAAACCTGTATTGGAGGCCAGAAATTAGAAGATATGATAGTAGCAGAAATTACATCCATGGATATTGCACTGTCTCCCACTTCAACACCTGAGGGTGCATCACCATTTTTTCGTGAAAAAGACTTAAAACATAAATAATAGTTAAAATTGTCGTTGGCGATGATCACAAACATGGGAAATATGAACTTGGAAATTACTTGTCTGAGATGGCTGATTTATGGTAGCTTTAATGTTACTGTTGGTTCTCTTTGAGCCAATTAAATCATTGAGCATAATCTCACATTTCTGTAAGCTGCTCTCTCCAAAGTGTATCTGCAAAAACAAAAGCATTAAACAAATGTTTAGATAGCAATACAAAATCAAGAATGAATACACACAAAATAATAATACAAAAATATTAACTCCATACCCATCAAATAAACAGGTTTAATGAGTTTTTATTTGAATAAATACCTTGAGAAGTTCTAGAGTACGTATCTCTGAATCAATATCATAATCTGATTTATTTAGAAGTTTCTCGGCAAGCATAGTTCGATATTCATGAACTAATTGATCTTTTGAACCAATTATGCCAACAATCATCCCAAGTATGTCAACCTTCCTTTGGTTTCTGCTTCCCTTTAATGGATCTGCTTCCACAGGGTCAGGTTGCCATCTGCTTGGAAAAGCCCAATTAAAAGAAACATCAGTTTATAATATGGCAGGCAGACCAAATCAGAAGGAACAATTAAAAACAGCTGATCATCCAGAATAAAACTATACCGCATGGCATTGATCCATGCTTGCCTATCATCAGTGTTAAAATCATCATCAACACCAGCATTCCCTTGAATCTCTTCATCTCTGTTCAACTCTTCGAGAAGGCTATCTCCAGGATTTCCAGATGAACTTGAATGTGCACCAGTCCCATCTGTAAGCATTGTTACTATGCACTTTATGGTATCCCTCCTTCCTCTTAAATAATCCCTTATGGGTTCACCAACTGCCTCAAGGAAAACACCTGCAGGGTCTATTGTCCTAAGTGCTTTAATAGTTGAAACATATTGGTGTAATATATCATTGGTTGATGCGCCTGCAGTAAGCAAGCGATAACGCAGTGCTGAAATAAATGATTCCACCAGCTTTGAATGTTGTCCAGTGTAATCAAGACACAATTTTAAGTCTTCAATTGCAGGAGAGCTTCCAATATTGGTAGAGAGAAAGGAAAATAAATTATCAGAAGACGTGACATGAACAAATGAGCAACAATCTAGCAAACAATTAATTTGTTATGACAAGTCAAATGGCACTAGTGCTTAATGTTGGAGTTTGAAAGTTATTCAAAACCAAAGTTAAATGCAACTGTAAGAAGAGGTGATAATTCAAATTCAAGCTTCATTGTTCAGACATACAGAAACAACATTTCCAGAAGAACATGTTAAAGCCTAGAACAATTGTCAATCCCTCTGCTATGGCTGGAAGCTATAACCACTAAACATGTTCCAGTCAAGGGTGTTGATCTAGCCCTTCAATTTGCTAAGACATAAAAGAGTAATTAATTTTATAATAGAAAACTCAGAAGAAAAACAGAGAATTACAATCAAAGTACCTCTCAGGATAATCAACAATTATCTCAAATAATTTGGCTATTCTTAAATCTTGTAGTGTTTCATATGCAAAATATTCCAGCCGCAACTTCCATCTCACAAGCCCTTCAGAAGGAGTATCAATTCCAGGACAGCATGAAGATGGTTGTGGTGCCAAAGGTGATTTCAGACCTGATGAAGTACTCTCATAACTAACGACGTCACCAAGATAAACAAGAAGCGCATGCAGAAACTGAAGAGGAACAGCCTGAATGATTCCAGTTATCACATACTGTGTTAGAATTATGAAAGCATACATTTATTTTTCTAAATAGGCTACTATGGGCAGAAAGTATATTTTAGGTATAGTGCACAGTGACTGTCCAATTTTCAGAAATATATAAAACTAGGGTATAGGAATAAGTTCTTCCATTAATGACTTTGGAACCTGTATGCACTATGCAGATACTTTTTACCTACTAGACTTAATGCATATGATCATTGATATTTTTTATACAGCATGTAATTTAGGTTGTTCCTGTGAAAACAAATGATTGACCAAAGCAAAGCATCATGAAAAAAATCTAATATAATGGAATCCATACAATACATGTAAATGAATTTAATATATCTCATGAGAAAAGAAATCATAGTTATGTAAGAGCTTAAATGCAACAGGACTAACAAAGTAAAAAATGCTATTAAGAAAACAAGTGGAGTGAAACTTGTATGTGGTATAAAATTTTGACAAGACTGGATATTTGGAAATGTTTTTGGGGGTTGGGAATCATTTGATCAACCAGTGAACAGTCTCTTTTAAGCTGATAGATTGCTGAGTGCTAACTGAATGATGAGAAGTACCACAACATTAATTATTACAATCTGATACAAATACACATTAGTAATATAATAATGAGTCAAATTATGTTTCAATGTAATCTTAAAAACAGCAATTGAAATTAAAAACATAATTAGGATTAGCAAAAGAACAAATTACTGCAGTTAATTTGCATTCATGCCCCAGTGAGATGTACTTCTATATGCACAACAAACCTGTATCCAGCTTTTAATAGATTGTAAAACAGAACTCCGAAAATCATCACCAGCTACATCATATACTTTTGCCTGTCATTCAGATGAGAGAAAAACAAATTTCATCCAAAGATTAGATTCACAAAGAGACACAAAATGCAACAAAATGGTGAGAGCAAAATTGGCAAAAAGAGATTGAGGAAAACTGGAAAAGCCAGGATTTTGAATTTAACAAACATGCTCACCTTCAGTAGTAAAAATATAGCAGAAGCATAAGCATCTTCAGCCATGGAAGTAAATCCAAGATTCCTAAGATCAAGAACAACTTTTCCAATGTTCTTCACAAGTCTACTGTTTTCCGAGAACCTATGGTCATTATAGCACTCATCAACATCCATTTCACCAACTTTGTTGCATATTTTTCCTTTTTCATCTAAAACAATGCCATCCTTATTTTGAGATGCATCATCACCGAACTCTCCATCCATAATTGTACTTAACTCCTCTAGTTTTCTTTTGAAATACCAATGCAGTATAACTGATAGCAGCAGCAAACGGGAAAAAACATACAAGGCCAACAAGAAAGGATGTAGTAAGCTCCTCAAGAAAAAACATCAAATAAGAGAAATTAACAGGAAAGACAGTAACTGTATTCATAATAAGCAAAAATTTCAAGCAACTATAATGTTTTTACAAAGGCCAAAGGAGGAGGATTTGGCTCCTCTAAAGTGAGCATCTCACTTCTGAGGGTAAATTAACAAATCTCAATTGTTGATGGGGTCAAAGTTACGTGCACATGCTTAACAAATCATGGATACGTTGGACTATCAACCATTGGTTTTTTTTTATCAACAACAGAGATTACTTTACACGTACTCACTTTAGAGGAGTAGAATTCAATGGTGAAAATATTGCATTAAGAACCGACCTATGTTAACCGGTAATATTAGACCTAACCAGAGCAAACTTTGATGTAGAATTACACATATGGTGAAAACCAAGAGATTTCTCAACAAGATTCTATAATCAAAGCAATCAATTTACTTAACGCAAACCCACATTAACATAATAAAAAACAATAAACTGCCAACAAACCAGGGAAATGCCGAGGAAGCGAGGCCATAAGTACAGAAGAGACAATCCATTGATACTTAGAGGTAAGGTAATTTCTTTCTCCTTCGAAACCATGCTTATCCTCTGACACCAGGTCCTTGTAAAATTGCAAACCATGCACCAACATCAACAGACATTTCTCCTGATATTGTTTCTCCAAAGTAATCTCTTCCAAAGCATTATACAACACACTCTGAATCTCATCCTCATCAATCTGCTTCAACCAAACACAATCCACACTAAACAATCACCACGACGGAAAAGAAAAAAAAGTCAAGTAAGGTTCAAAAACACTCACATCAAGGTCATCATTCTTATTCAAACCCGCAACATGAGAATAAGGATCAAAATGGCGCCAAAATCTCGATGCCCCATTTCGTTCAAACGTCTCCTGCAACCAAAAAACACCATAAATTTTCGAACTTTGCAACACTATTAGGGAAATAAATTGTGGGGTACCTCTAGGAGTCGAAAAAAGTGATCTTGAACGAGGGAATGGAGGCGGTGCTTGCAGAGAGAGTGAACGTGAGAAACGAAGTCGGGACCGACAGAGAGATCGCCGTTACCAGCTAGAAGGGATTGCGTAGCGTTGCAGAAGCCATTGTAGCTGTCGAGGATTTCGTTCACCGAATCCTGAGTGAGGGAATCCAAAATTGCAGGGTTGAAGAAACACGAGTTTGGTTCCTCCATGGCCTTAGGAATTATGAGTCAGTGAACTCAACTAAAACAATGCTCACTGATACTCTGCCAATGTTTGAAATTGAAAACACAAGCAAGTCTCATGCTAGGGTGGGCAACGCTCACAAGTCTCCCACGGTGGGAGATGATTTTTTCACCGTTAGATTTATTACTTTGTAAATAAAGGGTTCAGATTTTTTTCATTTTTTTATTCTTCATTTTTCCCAATCTGTCCCTGTTCCCTTCTCTCCCACTCCTAACAGACTCGCTCAACTCATCATGAGTAAACCCAATTAGCCAACTCGAGCTAGCAAATTTTGGGTTGGACTGGGCCAAAAATATTTAAAAGTTGAATTTTCATAACTTGAACCATGCATCAGATTTTTCGAGCTAGATCATCAAACTTAATCAATTTTGACACCCCTAATCATTATGAATAAAAAAAAAATATATCATCATTATTTTTTCGAATTAAGATTGTTATAAGAACTCATTAAATAAAACTTATAAATTTGGGTTATTTGGGACCAAAAAAGAAAAGAAAAATGGGTTAATTTTGCAACATTTAGGGATTTCCCTTGTTGATGTATAGTTTAGCTGGTAGAATTAGGGGAAATGTGTTGAAAGTAGTTGTGTTCAATTTCTATCATCTCTATATTTCATCTCTCAATCCACCCTAGATAAAAAAAATGGTTAAATTACAATTTTGGTCCCCTTAATTTTTCAAATTCATGATTTTGGTCCCCCTAATTTTTAATTGTAACATTTGGTCCCCTAATTTTACAAATCGGTGATTTTGGTCTCTCTGTTAGATTATTAACTAATAATTGTGATTAGTAGAGTTATTAATTTAATTATAAATTAATTAAAAATCATTAATTATTAAAAAACTTTAATAAAAGATTATTAACCCTAATCTCTTCTCCTCAACCTCTCTTCCCCAACTCCTCTTCCTCAACATAAACTTTAATTATAAAGATTTTTAATAATTAATAATTTTTAATTAATTTATAATTAAATTAATAACTCTACTAATCATAATTATTAGTTAATAATCTGACCAAAATCGCCAAATTGTAAAACTAGGGAACCAAATGTTACAATTAAAAACTAGGGGAACCAAAATCATAAATTTAGGAAACTAGGGAGACTAAAAATACAATTTAGCCCAAAAAAAATTATAGAATGTGTTGACTTTAAATTTATTTAAATTATTTTATTTAATAGAAGTACTGAATGTACATTATATATTTTGTAATTATTTTATTATGTTATATTTAAATTTAGTTATACTTTTTTTTAAAAGCCAAATAAAAACATTTATTGCAAACTGTCCAACACAAGATGCGTGAAGCATAACACTGCAAGGCTTACAAGCATATAAGCTGCAAGATATTACTTGCATCTTTTTTAAAAACATAAACAGCCCTCCCTGCTATTTTTAGTTATACTTTTTTCTTGTATTATTTTATAATTAAAATATAAAATAACATTACTAAGATTAATTAATTTTTGTAATATGTGTTTAATTCTCTTAAATAAAGTCTTAGATTAAATTAAACTCATCATGTTGTAGATTTTACCACTCGAACAGAATTACTTATTGTACAGATAATATTTGTATTTCCAAGTTAAAAAGGTGTATGAAATAACATTTTTATTCAATTAAAGTGCAGGTAATTCTGGATATAGGCATTTAGATATTCATAAAATAAAGAAATTCGGACGAAAATTGCTACTGTATAAGTTTAAAGACAGTTGTTTTTTAATATAAACATAGGGAATGGGGAACTAGGCGGGTTCTACGGTGGGAGAGTTCAACAAATCTCCCACCGTGGGAAACAAACCAGGAGTGTACGATTAAGATGCTTCTCGAGATAAGTGTGGGAACACGGTAGAAACACCTGCACTGGAAAATATTAAAAAAAAAATTAAACTTTGTCTACCGGATCCACTCCACTGTCAACGCACACTGTTTTCTTCTCTCTCTCCTCCGCCTGCACACCGTTCTTAGAAACCAAAAACACAACACAGCAAACCTTGAGACCCTCTCTTTTATCTAGTGCCCATTCACCAAGAAAACAAGCCATAGCAGCAATCTATGAACCCTGCACAATATAAGGTTATGTTCTTTGTCTGCCTACATCAACACTCAGCTGCACCATTGTTTCAAGCCAGCATTTAAGTAAGTTTATGCATTAATGTCCACCGCAAAGCCACGGAGCATGTGAAAATACTTAACATCCCACAATCTCACATCGACCAATGGTTATGCAATTCTTGACCTGCTTTTATACGTACCTCCATCTCATTCAGTTTTAGGTTTCAAGATTTCTTAATTTTATAAACCTTCTCTTTCAGTTGCAAAACGGTGTTGTCCAGATTCTATTGAAAAAAGGCCTCGATCTGTAATCCATTATTTTCACCATGGACTTGACTCTAGTCGGAAGCGGCGGGGAATCAGCGGGGATGGAAATGGTGTAAACTCTGGATTCCGCGGTGGCAACGTGTTCTGTGTGACTATCATCGATGTCTGCGGTGTTGGTGATGTCATTTGCGGTGCCACCGGAGACGCGTCCAAAATCTACAACAGCAACTCTTCTATCTCGTCTCCATTTGGTGTCGACGGCAGCATTCACGACGGATGAAAATGGGAACCCACTCTGCAAACGGTTTAGGGGAGAGAAGCCGTCAGCAACAAAGGGGAAATAATGGGACTAAGAAGAGGGGACCGATCTTCTAATATATATTTTTTATAATTTATTCTGGTGTAAACATTCTTATAGTAGTCTTGCACCTATCTCAAAAAGCATCTTAATCGTACGCTTACGGTTTGTTTCCCACGGTGGGAGATTTGTTGAACTCTCCCACCGTAGAACCCGCCTGGGGAACTATTGATAAGGGGAAAATAACTTCTTCTTTTTTTCCTGAAAAGAAAGACAGCAACAATTTGGACCCTACAGGAAATGTTTGATTTAACTAGACAAGACCGGGGTTGGGGGCAAAAACAAAGAATATTTAGCTGATTTCGACAACAAATTTTAAGTAAGTTAGAGAGGAGGAGGAAAGTGATAGAGGACTAGGATGCTACAAAAAGAGCTTAAAGTGGAGCCAAATTTTTAAATAAGATTTTATGTAAGTTGGGCCTTTGTTGGACCTTTTATATTTTTAGTGACGTTTCCTTTTAATTTGGGTTCATTATGACTTGTGTTGGGTATTTTTAGTTATTTGGGCCTTTTTATTAGTGTTAGTATAAATAGGCCCTTAGAACACATTTGTAAAGAAGCTTTGATCATTTTTAGAAAATTAGTTTTGTGCTAAGTTGAGAGAGTTCTCTCTTGGTTCTTGAGATGAACCTTTAGATTCTTATCAAAGAAACACTTTCTTTGTGGTGAATCCTCCTAGACTTATCAATCGAGTTTCGATTGTGGCGTCATATCCCATTTCTTGTCTTTCTGCTTTATATTTTCTTCACCTTTTGAGTTTTTCGTAATTTCCTTGATGCTGAATTTGAGATCCGGAAAGGGGTTTTTATTATACCAAATTCAGCATGCTCACCTTCCTCTAATGAGATATGACAGCCCTTTCCGGATCTCAAATTCAGCATCAAGGAAATTACGAAAAACTCAAAAGGTGAAGAAAATATAAAGTAGAAAGACAAGAAATGGGATATGACGCCACAATCAAAACTCGATTGATAAGTTTAGGAGGATTCACCACAAAGAAAGTGTTTCTTTGATAAGAATCTAAAGGTCCATCTCAAGAACCAAGAGATAACTCTCTCAACTTAGCACAAAAGCTAATTTTCTAAAAATGATCAAAGCTCCTTTACAAATGTGTTCTAAGGGCCTATTTATACTAACACTAATAAAAAGGCCCAAATAACTAAAAAGGCCAAACACAAGTCATAATTGACCCAAATTAAAAGGAAACATCACTAAAAATATAAAAGATCCAACAAAGGCCCAAATTACATAAAATCTTATTTTAAAATTTGGCTTCACTTTAAGTTCTTTTTGTAGCATCCTAGTCCTCTATCAGAAAGACAGTGAACAAACTAGACTTCATAGGGAATATTGGATAACCTGAACTAGGCACTAGACAAAGTGTAGCACTTAGGCTCTGTTTGGTACAAATGATAGAAATAGAGATGATGTATTTGAATTAAAATAGAGTGTAAAATGTGTGAAACCCACACTAAAAAGGTGAATTTTTCTTCTCTCTCCCCTCTATTTCTCTCCAAACAAACAGAGGATTAGGCACAATAATTTTGCCTCTTACTAGAGATATAGGATATTATCATGTATCTCTAATAGTTATTGTTCAGCCTCAAAAATTTTTTCTTAAGGTTCAGATGAAGTTAGTGATCAGCTATCGCATAGAATTGATGATCTAATACTTTGGTTGACTGTAAATTTTTTTCCTGATCTTAGCTTTTATCCATGGTGGTTAAGCTTTGTTGCTTCTGCAATGGATGGAAGCTTTGTTGCTTTTGTCTTATGGTGGTTAAGCATTTCTCATTACTTAGTGCTTCTGTCAAGTAGTTAAACTTTGAGGTATAGTTTCTGCTTGGTGATTAAGCATGTTTTGCTTCTGTTAAGTGGTTAAGCCTTGTGTTATGGCTTATGTTTAATGGTTAAGCTTGTGCCGGTTGGTTTTGGTTAATTTACTCTATTGTATACCTTTCAGCCGATGTATTTCCGGCACGTTTTATTGTATTTCGTTATGATTTGATACTTGTATTGTCCATCCCAAGCTGAAAGTGTTATAAACCACAATGTACTAATGTAATATTGATTTTTCTCATTTGAATAAATTCATTTTTTTACTTTTATCATTTTCCTTCCTTTCTCCCATTTGAACCATGATTTCTAACACCTCTCTATTTTGCAAATAGCCAAATACTAACAGAGTAATTGTTTTTGTAAATTAGGATACAAAAGTCAAAACCACTAGTATTTGGTTCTGGATTTGGAACTGATTGGAGTTAATGTTTACAACTTCAGTGGTTGTAGAACAACAAAACTGTCCATCCATATCTGTTCCAAATTGCCTGGCTTCCTTTCTTATCCCAGTTGGACATGGTAATTGTCCACTAAGTATTCGTTTTCTTTTCTGACTTGACTACAGCATATAATCATTTGTGAAGCTAAACAAATAGAGGGTGATCAAGATCAATCAATAAGAGTAGTCAAGTCTACTTTAATTTGTCAAACCAATTAAGAATTAGCAGACAATGAAGTGGTGCAAAATGCCTCCGTTAACTCCAATTATTATATCTTTTCTCAACCTTTTGTTTATTGGTTGCCGAAATCCCCAAGTTATAGTCATTAATTTGCAAAAATATTGTTGGTGTCAAATCAAACTTTATGCAAAGATGAATTGTCAATTATACCGCGTGTTTTCTATTACAATTTTTTTTGTCTTAATTATTATTTTAGTCCTTTAATTTAGGGATATGTTTTTTTTAATCCTTAAAATTTAAATTTACTTCTTTTAGTCTCTGAATTTTCAAAAATTACTCTTTTTAGTCCCTCCTATGATAAATTGACAATTTGTGATGATTTTTAACTGTCAAAATTTGATTTTTAGTCCCTCCTATGATAAACTGACACTATGTGATGGTATTAAAATACAAATTTTAGCGATTAAAAATTGAAATTGAAATTGAAATTCTGATAGCTAAAAACAGTCACTTGTCAGTTTATCTTGAAAAAATAACTAAAAATAATAATTTTAAAAAATTCAAGGACTAAAAAAAGCAAATTTAGTCCTTAAAATTAAATTTGTTTTTTTCTCTTAAAAAATAAATTTAAATTTCAAGGACTAAAAAAATCAGAACTTTCAAATTGATGGACTAAAATAGTAATTAAGTCAAATTATTTTTACCCAATTTTTAGCACGTGATGTAGACTAGACCCCAATTACAATATTCAAGCTCGGCAAATGATAATGACCCTTGAGTCTAAAATATCATATAGATAGGTGATTGCAAATTAATGATATTAATTAATATGATTGATTCTTTCATTTGGTATTGGCTGATTAGAATAGCAGCTTTTTAGATATTTGTGGATTTTGTAAACAAGCTAGCTAGGTAAGGAAACTTCGATATGTTATGAGCTGTCATTCCCCACTGATCCTAAAAGAAGAGATTGAGTTGAGCATTCAAGCAACCACAGCCTATAAGTGAGTTCCAAGATTGATCCCCACTGATCCTAAAAGAAGAGATTGAGTTGAGCATTCAAGCAACCACAGCCTATAAGTGAGTTCCAAGATTGATAGTGGTATATGCTTTATAGGACTATAAAAAGTTGAAGGAAAGAAATTGTGTATCTAAGCATAGAGCATTATATGATTTTCTATCACCTATAAAATATTCATATTTTGTTTTATATAAAGTTTAAAAACCTTTTCGTAGTTATTGTTTCTAGAATTTTAACTGGAAAGGTTGGAAAAAAATGTATAATTGAAGGAAAAGGAAGTGCTATAAGACAAAGAGTACAGCAAGCTATACACCTTGCGTGATCACTGCTTGTGCTTGATTATCGGTGCGTACAAGTCGTTTGTCCAGTGCAACCATTGTACTTCATATATATTTTATATGTAAAGTATTCAAATTTAAGATATTTATATGTGTACATGAGATTTCCCAGGATATTTAAGATACTTGAGTATACTCAAAATTTAAAAATTCATCTGATCATATTTAAACTATATAAAATTTCTAATTAATGTATTATTTTATATATTTATAAAATCTTTGACATGTAAAATTAAAATATATTATAAATTAAATATTCAAAAAATAAATTAAATAAATATTTTTTATTAAAATGTAAAAGAATGAGACTAAAGATGATAAAACTTATAAATATTATAAAACTGATGATTTTATTAGCATACATGGTTTTTTATAATCATTCGATTGGGCAAGTTACAAAAAAATAAAGAATATAAAAGTGCGTAGACTTTTTTAAATTTAATCCTTTATTAATGTATGATTTTTACTTTTTGACAGTATTACTATTACTATAATAAAAACATGTATTCATTTATCACATTATTATGCATCCCTCCTGGCTTCTCATTTTTATTATTTTCCGTTTAACACAATTCTCCAGCAAGAGGAGATGAATGAAATGAAATGATGATAAGAACGAAAACGAACAATATAAGAACTCTGTCTCTGACAGCGTACACAGAATATTCCACCAAAAATTCGAACTCCCCTTCCATACAAAACCTGCTACAAAATAATTTATAGTACATTTTAAATTTATTTGCAAAAATATTAGGCGTTTTATTAACAAGAACTCCAGGCAGCTACTCAATTTATTAACATCCATACCATACTAATAGACATTTTTAATACGAATATTTTCAGATTGGATTGAATTGACTTTGAAAAAAAAATTAATTGAGTTATTTTATTTTTATTTAATTATTCAACTATTTAATTTATAATTTAAATTCAATTTAATCTAATTTAATTTAAAACAATTTGAATTAGATCAATTTTTAATTTTAATATTTTTTTTATTTTTAGAGAAAATTTAAAATAAATTATAATATATAATGAATATAATTTAAAATATCGAACCTAGCTGACTACCTTTAGTGAATTTTCCCTCCTAATCACATTTTTTTTTATCCATAAGACTCGAAACTGAGACCTTGTTTAAGGGGACGGAGCCCAGTGCCACTCGGACAAACAACTTGTTGGTTCTAAAAAAACTCATTATATAGTATTATTCTTCAAATATATACTATCAAGAATAAAATTTCACAACTTAATAATTATATTTATATAACTTTACTCAAATAATTAATACAAAACCTTCCTTAATTAATTTTTATAATTAAGTATAAATTATGTAAGTATATAAGAAGTAAAATTATAAACATGAGTGACACTATAAATTTATAAATAAAAGTATGTATGTATATATAAGTTCAAAATTAAATCTAAAATTTGATTCAATCCTTTAAAAATTCCATTTTTTCCAATTTTCAATTTTGATTGTGTGGGTCAATTTTTATTTTATTTTTATTAGACTTGATTGGTTTGTGAACACTTTTAATTTTTAAGACATTGATTGAAGAAATAAAATGAGATTTTTTTTTATTGAAAACATCCATCTATTAATAAAACAATGTCCTGACTGGACATGTGTCACTTGTTGGTAAAAAAATTTCCCGCTCAAAAACTCTTCCCCCTTAATAGTTTTTCATTTCTTTTTTCTTTTAAAAAAATAAAACACAGAACGTGAACCACTCATTCTTTCTCTCATCCTTCTTCACAAAAGAAAGAATTTGAAATTTGAAATGTAAAAGACAGGAAACCTCTCACCCACTCACGTTATCTTCTTCCCTCCTCCCTCATCCTTCTTCCCTCCCACAACCTCTCAAAGGAGACCCTTCCAATCATTGATTCCGACACCATTTTTGGCCTCTTTAGATAGTGGTTTTAAAAAATAAACCGATTAATTGGCTTCTGACTCTCTCCTCTACATTCCCTTTCCGGTCACGGGGGACAACCGCTTACAACATGCTTGGGTCATGTTTTTGGAATTGAGGGTTTCGCGGGGAGCGATTTGCTGTTGCGTTTCATTTTCACTAAAAAGTAACCTTCCAGGTGAACAATTTAAAATTTTGGAAAAGTTTGTTGCTTCTATTTTTTCTTTTGCTTTATTTCTATTCCTTTTTTTTTTTTTAATTTTGTTCATATTTGGTGTATTGTTTGTTAGAAATGAGGGGGTTTCAAGGAGGAGCGGTTCACAACTGTGTTTCATTTTCAAGAAAAGGTAACCTTTCTAATACTGTTCAGTTTGAGAATCATAAGATTGCTTCCTGTTTGAATTATTTTAGATAACATTACTCTCATAGAGCATTGATTCTAGATAACAGTGGGACAAACCATTGTGTAAATATTTTTGGATAGTTTTTTATTTTGTTGCTTCTCTCACTATTGTATTTTTTTTGTCATTGTATACCTTTTTTTTTACTCATTATTTATTATTGTTTTGGCAACAACAAAACTATTGTGGTCTTGACCTAACACCCCTATGTGGGACTACATTTCAATAAAACTTTTCTCAAGTAAGATGTGTTTTTAGAGATTCTCTGATGGTTACTACTTATTTTGTATATAACTACTCATTAATGTAGCCTTTCCTTATTTTTTCCTCCTTTAAGCATGTGGTTAAAGCTTTAGATCCTAGATTGTTAATAATCTTCTATCTGATGGACTTGCCCATTTTATTTCTTGAGATTTTTCATTTTGCTAGGTTCCAATTGGTGCTCTGGTAAATTGGATTTTTTTTATCAAGCAAGTTGATTTATTTTTATTCCATATTCATTCAAACCAACCCCTTGCTGCATTAAAATTCTATTCGCTAATTTAAAAAATAAAGACAACAATGATCAAATATGTAGGGGATGAGCAAGAAAATAGGAGATTGCATATGAAAGGACTTAATCTTTATGGGCTATAGAAATTTGTATTTTCAAAGTTTCATATGAAACCAAAATATAATTTTTATAAATGGTGCAGTTATGGAACATGAGCTATAATGATTGGTATGTTCTGTTATATTTATATTGAAGACCTTATGCAAAGTGCAAAAATCAAGCATGGAGGTATTTTTCTTTTAAACAACAAGAGATATCATGTAAAAGCTTGCAAACACATTGAAGAGCTGCCGTAATTTGTGCAGTTCATAGTTTGTTTAAATTGAATCATGGTGTAAAACATTCTTTTTACAAATTTAGTGACAAATTTTTTGTTTCTCCACAAATTTAATGACAAATGTTTTAGTCAAGATTTGTTGCTTTTTTGACTATTCTCCTTTCTATTTGTATATAACATTTTTCCTCTTTTTAACTCATTGTTTGTTATTATTCAAGCCCTGTTTTGGCAGCACAAAACTATTATGGTTTAAATATTTTGAAGTCTCTTAATCTACTGTTTCTTATACAAAGTGGAAACATTTCACACTCATATTTTATATGAGATATGATATTGAAACCTTAACCCCAATACTTTACATTGTTATTGTTTTAGAACATTGTTTCATCCTTGAGCATTTGTTTGGCTTTCTCTCGGGTGTTTAGTGGCATTATTCTTTTTAGTGATTCTATTATTCTTTGTTTCCTAAACTGAGTTATCAGTCTATGTAATAATGCATATGTTATGTGTCAAATGTATTCAATATTCATACATTGAGGTTTTATTTGAGGTTTTAGCACTCTTTCACTTGCCTAATTTGTTTTTGGAGTTTATACAAATTATTTTCAGGATCAACTCAGTGCAACCTTGAATTGAAATCAGAGGGGATGGAATATCTAGAAGAAGTTTTAGCTAAAGAGAAGAGATGAAAAGATCCAATTCAAAACAATTTTCCTTGATCTAGCAACTAAAGGCTAAAGAAATGGTATTATAGAAGTCAACGATTTTATTGGATTTTGCTTCAAGGTTTGAACAATTTTATGGTTATGATATTTTTATTTTGTTTATATATTGTTAAGGTTCATAATGTTGGTTCATATTTTTTTATTTAAGTTGAAATTTTGAGAGATTTATATTACATGATTGAATGGGTGAATCAAATTGAATATGACAACTATAGGAAATATATGTTCGTAAAAGTGATTTCAAGGAACAAGTAAGCTCTATACATATTTATTTGTTTAAGCTATAGTAGAATTCTTCTCTTTATGCATACCTGAAGTTGTTTGATTCTTCTCTTATTTGGCTTTGAATCATTATTAGTTGTTATATGATCAGATTGCATTAGATCTTTCCTCAACATCCCAAGATCAGATTTTGACTTCTTTCTTTTCTCTTTTTACTAGGTTTATGATTTTATTTTTCTTCGGTTCCTCCTTTATTTCAATCTTGAGCATACTATTTTCTGTTGCTAGATATTGCAATTTATCTTTCTATCTAACTTTTCCTTCACCTTTGCATAATGACAGATTGTGATAAGTGTAATAGGCTTTCGTGCAACAATTGTTTATGATATCAAGAGGAAACAAATAATCTTCAAATTTCTTTGTAGTTTGTACTAACGAGTCACACTGATCTACCTATTCGTAATTTAAAACTGTGAGGAATAAAGTGTACTTTGAGAGAATAATGGTGAAAGGAAAGAAGAAAACACATCTTGCTATAGTCATTAAACCTCACATTTATGATATTACAAGAAAGAGATCATATGTGACTATTTTTGGTAAGATTTATAGGTTAATAAGTAGATACAACTATTCATTTAGTCATGCATTATTGTCGGGTACAAGATAGGTAGGAGTAACATTAAGGTATTTAATAAGATAGTGCCTCAATATGATTTTGAAATCTACAGTTGTTTTGGAATGTGTCACATGTAGTTTATGAAGGATAAGTAGGTAATGAGTTAACCTCTACTGTATGAGTCTATAACTTGGTATATTGTGTGATTTCATGTGGATTTTATTGTCTCTTTTGTTGCTTCTACTTATTGAAAATGCTCACATATTTACTATGTCTTCAAAATTTTGTATGCAAATAATACTTCTTTGTTTAAAAAAAGTATCTTTCTATATTTATTTCATGCACTAGAAAAATTAGGATGCCTTCTTTCATTATTTCTTTTTTCTTTTTTCCTCCTCTAAGAATCTATCTTTATTATTGTCTCATGTTTAACTATCTAGATGAAAAATCACAATTAGTATTTTAACCATGCTAACTAACACCAGACCAGGTATCTTTGTTGTTTCTTTTTATCATGGTCACGATTTTGGTATACTGATATTGGAGAGAAAATAGTGTTTCACTAGGGGATGTTACTTAGATTAAATTTCGGCCACTGGCATTATTAATTCATAGGTGTTGCAGTTGGATAAAAGCATCCAGCTAGAAGTGCAGGGTATAGGTAGCAAGGGATATAGAAATTATGAATTTGGTTTGTTTTGTCTCAACAGGTCTCTGGAGTGATTTTCACAGTTCCTTTATATCCTTTAAGTGTTTGGAACAAGTTATAGCTATTATGGCTCCGTTGCATCCATTGGAGAAATACTCAAGATTAGTTGGCTTTATTTGTGATTAAAGAGTCTGCTGTGTTAATTGATTAGGGCCCTATAACACGTTAGAATGACTATTTTGAATGTTAGTTTATTTTTGGATTTGAGAAAGGAAAAGTAATAGACTATTTCGAATGTGATCCAACAAACCATGGTTACTATGGCTCCATTGCATCCATGTTTTTATTCTTTTATTTGTGCTTGAAACAATTCAACTTAGTACTGTTAAAATAATCTGTAGTGGTGGAAACTATTATTGCTGCACATAATTGACCAAATACTCATCATTTCATTGTCATGTTTGATTACAATGATAACAGGTATAATTGACCAAATACTCATCATATTGTTAAAGGTATGATCTGTTAGTGCCTTCAAGTTGTTTCCTCTCTTACCTTTAATGGTCTTTTGGTAATGGTAAGGGTCATTCTTATTTGCTAGAATCAAGAAAGATGAATTTGTATTATTGCGTATGGATTTGTTTGTTTTGACTGGATTTGGTGGTGTGAAACTGCCTCCCTATTTGTGGGTTTATTTCAAGTAATTGGAGTTTCAATTGACTGTGCTTCTTGTAATTTATTGAATCTGTTGTGTTTCCCAAAAATGCTTAATACACATAATTGGTGAAATTTGGTCCATCAAGCAATGGCATCATGAAGGTAAAGGAGTAGGATCAGGGATATTGCAACAAGCTCTGCAATTATGGAAATTTTACACATATCAAGGTTTCAAAAAGTTAAAAATGAAACAGTGAAGATAAGATGTCTTGTGAAAAAGTTGTGAGCCAGATTATATTGATTAGCAATCAGATTGTTTTTATTATCAAATTATGTAAGATGTTTTAATTCTAAATTCATGGTGTTGGAACTAGATTATTTTACTGGTGTAAGATTTTACTTATTATCTGCACTGTGCATACCACAAAGCAAGTTAGAGTTTACTGGATCGATATATCTATCTATTACTCTTAATAAAAGAATGTTTTGGCTGAGACAAGTGTCAACACGTGGTAGAAAGTTTTCCCTCAAAAACTTCTTTCTTTCTAGCTTTCCTCTCTCTTCCTTTTTAATTTTTTTCTTTTTATCTTTTTTTTCTCTTTCATATTTATACTTATAAGACAAAAATATTTATTATTCTATTAGCCAAAAATCTCTATTATTATTGTTATTATTATTATTACTACTACTACTACTACTACTACTACTACATATGTAATAATATATTTATAATTTATCATATTATTATAATATTATATATTATTTATGTACTATATTAAATATTTCTTTTTGTGTAATATTATATTATTATTTTTTATTTTTTAAATACTATCAATCAATGATTCATTAATATATATTTTTATTGATACAACAACATTTTTTTTTTATTATTTTACTCTTTTAATGTTAAATGTCATTGTTTTAAAAGATAAAATCATGTTATCAATTTTTTTTTATAATTTATCTTCATATTTAAGTTAAAAAAATATAAGTTTAAACTATTTGAATTAATTAAATCATTTTATTGTTTATCATTGATAAGAATCATGTTTTTTTTAAGGAAGAATCGTGTTCATATTTAGAAGATAATTTATATTACATTAAAAATACTATAAAGTTAACAAAATCTAAAAAAGAAAAATTTATTTATATCTATTATACATTATTATATTATACGCTTAGAAAACTTGGTCTTCCATACAACACCTTACTACTCAATTTTCTCTTATTTCTTCTCTAATTTATTTTTCATTTACTTTTGTTTTGTTTTTTTTTTAGATTTTTTCTCTTCTATTTAAAAAAAACACAACTCCTTTTAACTTTCCCCTCTCTCATTTTCTTTTATTCATTTCTTTTTCTTTTATTATTTAATACTTACACAATTTTTTTATAATAACTACTCAGTTATTTATATTATATTAATGTTTTATGTCCTTTATTTATAAAAAATATATTCAATAGTTTATATTAGCATGTATAATCATAAAAATAAAAAATTATTATGGTTTTGTTGAAATTATATTTAATTTATTTTGAAATATTTAATATAATAACATGCTTGATATTATATAAAAATATGTTATTATTATATTAATTGAATGATAAATTTATATAATTATTTATTACTTATTAAAATAAATTATAATTTAATTAACTAAATTTATCTTTACTTTAAATCTCTATAAAATAATTTTTACTTAAAAATTGTATAAAATAAATTTAAAATAAATTTAAATCTAATTAATGTTTTATATAAATTAGACTCTATGTTTAGAATTCATTTATTAAATATATTTTTGTTATAAATAATTTTAAATTACTTTATCAATAATATCATAATTTTAGATCGTTCGGGAGACAATTCTGCTTCAAACCATTATGGATTTATGGCGACAAAGCTCTTTCTTTGAGTATTTCACACAAGTGCATGCCAAAGACTCAATAATATTATAAATTAAAATAGTTTTTATTCTTTTTATAGTATAGACCACAAATATCATTCACGGGAGATAATCCTATTGAAGATCATTGTGGATGACAAAACTCTTTTTTTTTTTTCTGAGTATTTAATACAATTGCATACCAAAGATTCAACAATATTTTTACGTATTTTGAAATTTTATAAAATCATTTTTACTTATAAATTATGTAAAATAATTTTAAATAATTTCATGAATAAATATTTTTCTTGAATAATATTCATATTATGAGGTTTAAATTTTCATACTAAAATAATTTAAATCTAATTAGTTAATATGATTATTACAAAATAACACTTTGACTCTATATTTAAAAACTTCGTATATAAAAAAATTATCGATTAATATTTATATAATAGTGTTAATTTTTTTCATAAATATATTAAAATATATTAGAATTAATTTATTAAATATATTTTTGATAATAAAATAGTTTTAAATAATTACTTACCGAATAATATCATAAATAAAATTAATTTTAATTTTAATTATAGTTTATAAACTATAAATATTATAAAATTAATATCTTTCTTTTAGAGTATAATTATAAAATAATTGAATGCTTTTATTATTTCACATTTGAAAATTACAAAAAAATATTTAAATTTAACATAAGTTGAATCCTTTTTAAATTTTTAAACATCAATTTCTCATACCATTTTATAAATATTTTAAATAGAATAAGAAATAATTGTGCGACTATAATCGAATATATTTTCTCTATTTGAATACTCTTACTCTTTCTACATTTTTGAAAAGTTTAAACAATTAATTATATTTTCTCAAAATATATTTAATCTTTTTATGAGACTTGACATTTCTCAAAGTAGTAGTCATTTTTAGTGCACAAGGATGGGGACGGGGCGGATATACCCAATCTAAAATGGGAACGAGCTGATTACAAAATTTTATCCCCGATAGAGATGAGGTACGGGGACGGGAGTGGGGATGGAGACGGGGAACGACATACCCGTCCCCGCCTGGCCCCATTACCATGCCTATTTACAATCATCACTTATACATTTTTTTGGTTTTAATTAATTACAAATTTGGATAAGATTAAAATACCTTTTAGTCTTTTAATTATTTTATTTTTTGGTATTAATTTTGTTTTCTAAATTAAAAAAAAAACTTTGATCCATTCACATGTCTTTATTAGATCAATTTATCAAATAACATTATATTATTATATACAAAACAATTTATCATCTTTTTTGTTATTACTTGTAATATACTAAATTTGAATTCCATCTATGGCTACTCCTACTTTGTATGATATTATGTTTTTTAATATACAAATTCGCATCGTATTTACTCTTACTCAAAGGTTTTCATCTTATTGTTATGTTCTTACTGACAAAAAAAAATATAGTTTAGACTTTTATAAACAATATACATACGCACCACATAAACATTGATTCCTTTAATAACAATGATCTTAATAAATTGAATATGTATTATATTATTTACTTACCTATATAACGTGTGAAAGTAGCCGAGTTACCCGTGCGGAGGCACGGGTATCGTGCTAGTTTATTAAATTAAAATATACTACTATTAAGTATTTGTTAAGTATTTTTAGTATTAACTTAAGAATAATAATTACAAAATAAAATATTTTAATATTTAATATTATATTATTCATGTATTTCTACTTTGTTTTTAGTAAATAAAATTTATTTATGAATTCTTTAATTTTTAGGATAAGATAACAAGACTATTTAATAAAAAATTAAACAAGAGTATTAGTTTTTGAATCTGTACAAGTAGTAACATTCATGACCGAAACATGTATTAAAAGATTCTCTGAGCGTTTATTCAGAGCAGCGTGTGGCACTACGATCCATAATTTATTAATGTAAAGTCAGATGGTTGGTCCGTTTAAGACAACCAATTCAAATTCAATTATTATTACTTGTGATAACAAAACCTAAAGGAGTAAAAGAGAAAAGAAATTTCAATTTTCTTTCTACATTTGAATAAGGACTAGCAACCAACCAAACACGGCCTTAAATTATGGAAAGGAAAAATGCACGCCAAAACGCTCCTTGGAGAAAACTAATGACGTGTCCGACAAAAACAATGCCCCCTGACCCCATTACATTCGAAAATGACTGAATCTTTTTCCTATTTTTTGTAGAGAAAAAACAAAACAACAATCACAACAATGATAACAAGGGAAGAATATTTTTAAGGGAATATTAACAATGTCATAAAATCAGTTTAAAAAATAAAAAAGTATTTGTACTGGTGGGGCATTCGGTAACGCGTATAGCCGAATACCCTCCAACACAACTCGGCACACTCTTGTAAACAGATAAGTGTTCGGCGTCTATCGTATAGCCGAACACCCTCCAACACAGTCCGATACGCTTGACAAACAGAAGTATTCGGCATTTATATAGCCGAACACTATCGACCCCTTACACCTCAGAAGGCACAATAGTAGTATTCGGCACCACCAGGGCCGAATACCAGTAATTGTATAAATGCCATTAGGCGACTCATGGCAAGATAAACTTAAGATTAGAAAGTAATTAAGCAACCTTAATTACCACGGACCTATGATTAGGAAGAGGTCAAGGCCCATGAAGGTCCAGGCCCAATAAGATAAGTATAAAAATGGATATGTCCCTCAAGGTAAAGGATTCCAGACCCTAATTTATTACGTGCATTAAATGCTCTGAGCAGACACCTGACTTGAGCGTTGGAGTGCCTTTTGCAGGTACCCCCCCACCTTTCGGACAGATATAAAAGATCTTGAACATAAGACATCAGCTGAAGACTCCCGTACCCCCAAACAGGAACATTTTGGCGCCCACCGTGGGGCCCGGTAAAACTTTTCCCGCAGCCCCCGCAAGGAATGGTTACTACTCGAAGTCACGCACACATGGAAGAACAACGCCTCGTCGACGAAAACATAGCGCATGTGGAAGATCAAACAAATCTGTCTTCGGAACTAAGATAGTTGCGGGCTGACATATCAGCAATAAAGAGACAGCACGCTCAGGAGTTATCGGCCCCCCGCCAAGAGAATGCCGAGTTGAGAAACTTGAACCGATCCTGGAAACCAGAGGATCAGGCACCAGACAAGCAACATGAAGACGAGTCGCATCCAACCTTAGCATGCAAGGTGCGACGAATCGGCCCTCCTTTTTTACCATCAACACTCAGTCGCACCTCTGTAGGCATCCTTTTGTTTCTGGGATCATGGAAACTCCCCTTCCTCCAAATTGGAAGAGCCTCAGTCTGGACCGATACGATGGTAGCACGCCAGATGAACACGTAGATGTCTACGTAACCTAAATCAGCCTATACACTGTAGAAGACGCCGTCTTATGCAGGGTTTTCCTCAAGGGACACGCCCTTAATTAGTTTACTCGCCTACTGCCCAACTCCATTGATAGCTTCGGGACATTGGTGACCAAATTCGGCAATCAGTTTGCAACTAGCAGACCTCACCATTTGACCTCGGTGGCACTAGTAAATATTCGGCAAGAAAAAGGGGAATCCCTAAGAACGTTCATGGAAAGGTTCGGCAAAATCGCCTTGAACATCCGAAACCTAGACCCAGCGGTGGCCATGCATCATTTAGTGACTGCTCTTAGGCCAGAAGCCTTTGTTAACAGTCTCTGCAAGAAGCCAGCACTCGACATGGATGACCTCCGTCGACGAGCAGCAAAGCACATGCAGATGAAAGAGTTATCCGAATACAGGAACCAGGTCCAAGCAGAAACCAACCTGAGAAAGAAAAAACAAGAAAAGGATCAAGGAAAGGGGAAAGAAAAATTCCACAAGGAGAAGGAGTATCGTGGCTCCCGGTACGCGACTTACACGCCGCTCAATGCTAGCCGCTCCCGAATACTCGAACAAGCCTTGGCGACAGAAATATTGGCCATGCCAAAGAGAGCCAATAATCCTCCTAAGGCCGACTTCAGCAAGCAATGCCGATACCACCACAATAAAGGCCATTCCACTGAAAAATGCGCCGCACTTAAAGACAAGATTGATGACCTCATCAAAATGGGGCATCTCAAAGACTTTGTCCATGATCCAAGGGCCGAAAGGTCCCAATTTTCAAAGTATAAAGACAATGACAGAACTTATAGAATGGACTTTAACCACAGCAGGAGGGCCGAAAGACAAAGAAGTAGGTCCCGGGAGCGGCAAGACGATTGTCGAAAGATTTGCAAGAGGAGGAAGTACCTCGTCGGCCAAAAAGAAGCATCTCCGTTTAGTCCGGTCATTCAACATGGCGTCGACCATAAACAAGCTCAAAATGCCACCCATCACATTCACCGACGCGGACTTTTAGGGGTCCGACCCAATGCAAGATGATCCAATGGTCATTAGTATAGATGTTGCCGATTGCACAGTCCAAAAAACGCTGATAGATCAAGGAAGCTCAGCCGACATCCTATACTGGAACACCTTCAAACAATTGGACATACTGGAGGGGAAGCTCATGCCGTATGACAAACCCTTAGTTGGATTCTCGGGTGAGAGGGTTAACACCAGGGGATGTATAGAGTTGGACACGACCTTCGGATATGAGGGAAAGATTGTAGTGCACGCCAACACCTTGTATAACATACTACTCGGACGTCCTTCATTGAATACTCTCGGGGCCATAGTCTCCACTCCACATTTGGCCATGAAATTTCCATTAAACCGAGGCACGGTCATTACGATTCATGCGGATCAAAAAGCGGCTAGAGAATGCTACTTAGCCAGCCTTAAGGTTACTCAGTTAAAGGAAGATGAATGCAAGTCAGTATACATGGTCTTGGCGGAAGGGCCTTCAGACCAAACTTTGGATCTTGACCCCAGAGTCGAAGAGAACAAGCGGGTAAAACCAAATGAGGAAATCCATGTATTTCAAATCGGTGAAGAAGAAGTTCAAACGACATACCTCGGGAGCAACCTATTCGAAAAGAACATGCTTCGGATTCAAAGAGTGGTAAAACAAAACGCCGACCTCTTTGCCTGGAAGGTCGCAGACATACCGGGCATCGACCCAAGGTTCCATTGTCACAAATCGGCAATATGTCGAGAGGCAAGACTGATTTCTCAGAAGAAAAGGAAGATGAGGGATGAGAGGAGGAGAGCTGTAGAAGAAGAAGTGTCCAAGTTGTTAGCCGCCAACTTTATCCGGGAGGTCAAGTATTCCACTTGGTTAGCCAATGTGGTCATGGTAAAGAAGGCAATTGGAAAATGGAGGATGTGTACAGACTACACTGACTTGAACAAGGCCTGCCCAAAGGATGCCTACCCGCTACCAAACATCGACAAATTGGTTGATGGGGCTGTCGGACACCCTTGTCTTAGTTTTCTGGATGCTTATTCAAGATACAATCAAATTCGAATGTACCCTCCCGATGAAGACAAGACCGCTTTTATAACCGAATCAGCCAATTTTTGCTACCAAGTTATGCCCTTCGGCCTTAAAAATGCGGGAGCTACCTATCAAAGGTTGATGAAAAAGGTTTTCCAAAAATAGCTAGGACGAAACCTTAAGGTATATGTTGATGATATGGTGGTTAAATCCTCCAATCCTGACGACCACGCAAGGGACCTCGAAGAGATCTTCACCGAACTCAGGAAGCACAACATGCGCCTAAACCCCGAAAAATGCATCTTCGGTGTCCAAGGAGGAAAATTCTTGGGCTTCATGTTAACGTGCCGAGGTATAGAAGCCAATCTTGACAAATACGAAGTGGTTATTAGTATGAAAAGCCCGAAAATCCCAAAGGAGGTCCAGAGACTCACAGGAAGAATTACTTCTCTATCACGATTCCTGCCAAGGATTGCCGAAAAGGCAAAACCCATTATCCGTTTGTTGAAAACAACCAGAAACTTCTCATGGAACTAACAATGTGAAGAGGCCTTTCAAGAATTAAAAAAGACCCTTTCGGCCCCGCCCATACTTAAGAAACCGGAGCCTATGAAAGATCTAATGCTTTACATTTCGGTCTCTCAAGCAGTCATAAGCGCGGTGTTAGTACAAGAACATGAAGGTGGTCAAGCACCCGTATACTTTACCAGCCGAGTACTACAAGAGACCGAGACCAGGTACCAAACAATTGAGAAGGCGGCTCTAGCACTAGTTAATGCGGCAAGACGCCTGAGACAATACTTCCAAGGGCACCGAGTGGTTGTAAAAATCGATTGCCCAATAGCAAAGGTATTAAGGAAACCAGAACTAGCCGGAAGAATGATGGCATGGTCAGTAGAACTCTCCGAGTTTGACTTAAAATACGAGTCGAGGGGTCTCGTCAAAGCACAGTGTCTAGCAGATTTTGTCAATGAGTTACACCCTGCTGAGAGCTTCGAAGAAGAATGGTGAGTAGTACATGTCGATGGCTCTTCAAACCAAAGGGGAAGCGGAGCAGGTATCATACTGGAAGGACCCAACCGAGTACGGTTAGAGCAGTCCTTACGGTTCGGTTTCAAAGCATCCAACAATCAGGCCGAGTATGAGGCCCTATTAGCCGAGCTCAGGTTAGCAAGAGAGATGGGAGCCCGGAAAGTTCAATGTTGGAGTGATTCGCAAGTGGCTGCCGAACAGATCAATGGTGGTTTCCAGGTCAAGGACCCACAGTTGCTGAAGTATTACCACACTTTCATGCAACTAAAACAAGAATTCGAGGAAGTCTGAGTAAACTATTTAGCCCGAGAACACAATGACAAGGCAAATCGACTCGCTAAGTTAGCTACTACTCAAAAACCCGGACAATTAAGAACATTCATCCAGGAGATGTTGCCGGAGCCAAGTGTAACTGTCAAGGAATGCATGCAACTTTCGGCGACCGGAAATACTTGGATAACCGAAATACAACAATATTTGACACAGGGAACCCTTCCGGATGATAAAGAAAAAGCCAAAAGGTTACGAATCAATGCTGCAAGGTACATCTTGATCGCCGGAGAGTTATACAAAAGGGGGTTTTCTACACCCCTATTAAAGTGTCTAGAAAAATATCAGGCAGAATACGTCACGAAGGAGCTGCACGAAGGAGCTGCACGAAGGAATCTGTGGCATGCACTCAGGTGCTCGAACGATGGCAACTCGGGTTTTGAGGGCAGGGTATTACTGGTCGACCCTTAAAACTGATTGTGCAGAATACGTCAAAAGATGTAGCCAATGCCAAAAGCATGCCAACCTTATCCACCAACCAGCAGATGAACTGCACTCCATCTCGTCACCTTGGCCTTTCGCTGTTTGGGGAACTGACATCTTGGGTCCTTTTCCTATAGCCAAAGGGCAGCGCAAGTTCTTGATAGTAGCTGTCGACTACTTCACAAAATGGATAGAGGCTGAGCCCTTGGCGATTATTTCGGCTCCAAACGTACAGAAATTTTTGTGGAAAAATGTCATCACTCGATTCGGCATTCCGTATGTAATTGTCACCGACAACGGTATACAATTCACGGATAAAAAATTGAACACTTTTCTCGAAGGATTAGGAATAAAGCACAAAATGACCTCGGTCGAACACCCCCAAACGAACGGACAGGCAGAATCTGCAAACAAATTTATCTTGGGAGAGCTAAAGAAAAGGTTAGGAGCCGCCAAAGGGACATAGGCCGAAGAGATACCCGAAATTTTGTGGGCATACAGATGTACCCCACAATCAACCATCAGAGAAACACCCTTCAGAATGATTTATGGGATAGAAGCAATGATCCCGGTTGAGGTGGGAGAACCGTCTTTCCGAAGACAAAACTTCGAGGCTCCCGAAAATGAAAACTCCATGAGATGTGAACTCGACCTGATCGAAGAGCTACGCGACCGAGCACGCCTCAATGCCGAAGCATGCAGACAAAGGATGACCCGGAGATTTAACTCAAAACTGAAGCCGCGAGACTTTAAAGAAGGAGATTTGATCCTAAGGATGCAAGGTGATGCCCGAAGAGACACCAAGGAAGGAAAACTAGCAGCCAATTGGGACGGCCCATTCAGAATTCCACAAAATCTCAACAATGGAGCTTACAGGTTGGAAGAACTGTCAGGAAGGGTAATACCGAGAACCTGGAATTCCACTCACCTCAAATATTACTTCAGTTAATGTATCAATTCGTTATGTATTCGGGTACTGTACTCTTTCCCTTATTCGGATTTTTATGCCTACAAGAACGTGAAAGGGTTTTTTCCGATAAGGTTTTAATGAGGCACACCTCAAATGAATTTTAATGGAACACCTTGTGCATTGCTATTATTGTTTAAAGTGCAGCATAATATCTCCCTACAAAACGGCTTCCCTCCCGAGTACTCCTACTCGGCTAAGGATGCGTCATTCAGATTTCTTCAAAATGGTTTCCCTCCCGAGTACTCCTACTCGGCTAAGGATGCACCATATGAATTTTCTCCATGGTTTCCCTCTCGAGTACTCCTACTCGGCTAAGGATGCGCCATTCGGATTTCTTCAAAATGGTTTCCCTCCCGAGTACTCCTATTCGGCTAAGGATGCACCATATGAATTTTCTATATGGTTTCCCTCCCGAGTACTCCTACTCGGCTAAGGATGTGCCATTCGGATTTCTTCAAAATGGTTTCCTTCCCGAGTACTCCTACTCGGCTAAGGATGCACCATATGAATTTTCTCCATGGTTTCCCTCCCGAGTACTCCTACTCGGCTAAGGATGCGCCATTCGGATTTTCTCAAAATGGTTTCCCTCCCGAGTACTTCTACTCGGCTAAGGATGCACCATATGAATTTTCTCCATGGTTTCCCTCCCGAGTATTCCTACTCGGCTAAGGATGCGCCATTAGGATTCCTTCAAAATGGTTTCCCTCCCGAGTACTCCTACTCGGCTAAAGGATGCACCATATGAATTCTCCATGGTTTCCCTCCCGAGTACTTCTACTCGGCTAAGGATGCACCATTCGGATTTTCCTCAAAATGGTTTCCCTCCCAAGTAGGATTATTCGGCTATGGAAGCACCATTCGGATCCTCGCACCTTTAGAATGTTACGAACAAAAAATTCGATTCTTTCCAAAGATGCCGAAGATAACAAAGGACGACGCATCACTCGAAGGCACTCTCCGGAAGAACACATGCAACAATACCTTGCTCAAACTAAAAACGCAATTATCACAAGGTAATCGGATACGAGTGAGATTGCAAAATTAATCCAACTAGAGAAGTAAATACCGAAAGATAAACATATATTTCATTAATCACCAAAAAGGGGTACAATCATTTACAAGCGTTCTTTAAAAAAAAAAAAAAAAAGCTCTAAAGGCCTAAGCCTACAAAGATTTCATTCTACCGGATTCTCCCGAACCTCGGCATCAACAGCATCATCTTCCCCCCATCTTCATTGGTCCCGGGGTCCACACAGCCTTCAACTTCCGAAGCATGAAGAGGATTCTCCAGAACAGCATCCTCCGGAATGTCATCAATAGGCATCAACTGCCCTTGATAAACATCCTTCTCCATGTCAAAAATACTGCGGTCACAGACATTGTAATAATGCATTATTTGTCGCATGTCGTGGAGAAAACTAGCCTCGTGTTCGGCTAAAATTTTATCTTCAGCCGAAGCAAGAATCTTCTCCTTGGCAGCACGCTCCGCGTCCCGCTCTTCTCGGACCTCGGCCAGCAGCATCCTTAACTGCTCGATCTCATCGGACTGAAGCTTGGAATCCTTTTTGGCCATTATTACTTTAGTATTTAAATCATTTACATTGGCCGAAAGGTGCTTAACTTCCTCCTTCAGCCGCCCGTTATCGTCGGCTAAAACCAGATTTGCCTCCAACACCTGTTTGTTGGACACCTGGGCCTCCTCCAAACTATTCTTCAGCTTCTCGGCCTCCCTAAGAGGATTTGCGAACATATGATAGGCAATGGCCGAAGCCCTTGCCTGAAATGCGCAATAAGCTGACTAGTTGGCAACAGCGTCAGCTTTATTTAAGATAACCTTCCCAGTATCCGAGATGTCACTGGCACTCACCATCTTCTTCGGCCGAAAATCCTTGGCAAAAAATCCCTCGGCGGTCAAGGCATTAATTGAAGATAAAGACCTTGAAGCTGAAAAATCCAAAGTCTGCTGCTTCAGCTTCTTGGTCCTTTCTTCTTCCGAAACCTCACGGCTTCGGTGCCTTTTCTTGTGATCTTTGTCTTTATTTCTCTTTTCTCCCGCCGGGGGGGCACAATATCCATCGAGGTTGACCGGAGGGTCGGTTGCTTGGGAATGGGGGGCACTGACGCAATACCAGACTTGTTTCCAGCAGCCTGAGCCCGATTCTTCCGAGCATTCCTGAATGAAAGGACATTTCCACCAGCATCAGCCATAATACCTACACAAAACACTCAGTCATTGACAAGATCTAAATATAGAAACACCAGAAAAGAAAGAACCAAAGCCTTACCACACATGTCGGCTAAAATAGTGGAAGCATTTAATAGAGCCACAAGCTGCCTAGCTGGGAGCTTTCGGGGGAGGGACTCAAGAAAGAGGAGATCCTCGCGTTTCGTTTTGGTCATCAGGGATTTCAGAAACTTGTCATAACGCCGAGGGTTTTGCTCCCAATAGAACGAAAACAGGTACTTCCCACTCATGTCGAAAAGATGGTTAGTCCCTATGTTCGGCCTAACAACTACATTAAAGAAGCCGATTTTAAAATTTTTGTAAGAGGTAGTAAAGGACTGAAATAGAGGCCTCTTCGGCTTCCTTATTAAGGAAACCCATAAACCATCCTTCGGCTGAGTACAAAAGTAATACAAAAACACACTCACCGAAGGCTCTATGAAGTTAAAAATACAAAGAGTTCGGAAGGCTTGGATAGTAGCCTACCCATTCGGGTGCAACTGCGAGGGTGCCACGTTTAAAACCCGAAGCACCCCCATTGTGAAGTCGTCAAAGGGAACCTTTACATGTAGATCACGAAATACACAATCATACATGTAAAAAAAGTCCCTTTTCGACTCACCTTTCCCCATGAAAACAAATTCAGGATTCGGCTCTCGCCGACAACATTGTAACGCTATAAGAAAAAACTCATATTCAGGAATAGAAAACACATCTACATAATTTACAAAATTCGACACACTACGTTTATCGTCATACCGAGACCAATAGGCCCCGACCTCCCCATCAACCCAGGTATACCCTTCCAGGGTAATCGGTGGAAATTCCCTTTTCCCTCGGATAACCCAGGGTTTACGCTTCGGTTTTGTACCAGATGCCTCCCCAGCCGAAGAGGCTGAAGGTGCCGAAGGGCCCATGACGCTCTCACCCACCCCCTCTCGGACAGGGTACGAAGAGGGGGACGCCGAAGGGGAAGAAGAAAAAGACGAGGACGACGACGAAGAAGACGAGGAAGTCGAAGACCCCTCACTAGAATCCCCACTAGCCGAGGAAGCGGACGGAATGTCAACTACCTCGGTTTCTCCAGAAAGCTCACGGCCAGCCGAACTCATAATAATGGAAAGAAAAAGAAATAGCCGAACTCTCGTACCTTGGTTAAGACGAGAAGAGTGAAGCTACAAACAACTATTCGGCCGAAAGCAAAAGAAGAAGATTTAGGTGAATGGTAAATAAGGGGTGCGAAGACGACATCCTTCACCCTATTTATAAGGCCCAGGCCCATAACGGTCCAGAAGCATCCAGACATTGTCAACCGTTAGATCGATTCAGATCTAACGGTCTAAAAAATGCGACACTTCGATCTCCTCAAACCTAACGGCTTTTTTCTGCAATAATGGCAGTAAGTTCAAACGGCACAGCAACGAGGCACCAATCCCAATATAAAGCCTCTTCGTCACCCCTTCTCACTCGAGGCTGGGGGGCATGTGTACTGGTGGGGCATTCGGCAACGTGTATAGCTGAATACCCTCCAACATAACTCGGCACACTCTTGTAAACAGATAAGTGTTCGGCGTCTATCGTATAGCCGAACACCCTCCAACACAGCCTGGTACGCTTGACAAACAGAAGTATTCGGCATTTATATAGCCGAACACTATCGACCCCTTACACCTCAGAAGGCACAATAGTAGTATTCGGCACCACCAGGGCCGAATACCAGTAATTGTATAAACGCCATTAGGCGACTCATGGCAAGATAAACTTAAGATTAGAAAGTAATTAAGTAACCTTAATTACCACGGACTTATGATTAGGAAGAGGTCAAGGCCCATGAAGGTCCAGGCCCAATAAGATAAGTATAAAAAGGGATATGTCCCTCAAGGTAATGGATTCCAGACCCTCATTTATTACGTGCATTAAATGCTCTGAGCCGACACCTGACTTGAGCGTTGGAGTGCCTTTTGCAGGTACCCCCACCTTTCGGACAGATATAAAAGATCTTGAACATAGGACATCAGCTGAAGACTCCCGTACCCCCAGACAGGAACAATATTTATTGTACTAAAACAAAATTATTTAGTATATTAAAGGTTCTTTAATTAATATTTGAATATAATTAAAATACAATGTTAGTATAATTTTTTTTTATATTATCATTCAATTATAGGTTATTATGTATGATAAGTTCTTAGTTTTTTATAATAATTATTTTAAAATTCATATGCAAAATGATTTTTGTTTGATTAATAAAGTAAAATATTTTATTCTAACAATACATAAAAATTAAAAATTTAATATCTTTGGCATATTTGTTAGTAAAACACATAAATTTAAAATATTTTAAACATATGTCCAACTCATCTGCTTGCCATTTTTTAGATGAAAGGAAAACAACGCAGGTTTCATTGATCTGCTGTAATTTACAAAAATGGGAGGACAAGAGTTTATATGGTATAAAATCCGAAAATCTCACCTTTTTCATATCTTTTCCTTATAGGGAAGTAAGAGATGGGAGGGAGTGAGAAAAAAATTGTGGATTCCATCAAAATTTATATGAATTTTGAAGGGTATATAGTAATCCGATAATAAATTATATGTGGTTTTATTATTTGTAATTTGAATTTTCATTCTCTTTATTTAAAATTAGGACGATTCTTTTTTTTTTTTTCTTTACAAGAATGATTATTTTTAATAATTATAGTTTTCTTTGTCCATTTATATCAAATACTTCTCCATCATAATCTTGCCTTTATTTTTTAATTTCTTTAAGGAAATAATTCACTTTAATATAGAAACTATTTTAATTTAAATGCAAAGTATTTTATTCTTTCATTTAATAACAATTTGTCATATATAGTATATAGAATTTTATAATAATTACTTTAAAATACATTCTCAAAATATTTTTTAATTAGTTAATAGTATACAAATATTAAATTCTGTAAAAAAAAAAACTTATTTAATACTTCTTGTTTTATTTATAAACATATAAGCATACATATTTGTTAATAATTGCTATATATGTTAATTAAAAATTTAGTTCTTCAAAATTAATCATATACATTTTTTTAAAAAAATTCATTTATTTATATTTAAATATTTTATTTTAATTAATATTATACATAAATACATATATTTTATTTTTTATTATCTCTATTTTATCTAATTTATTTTAAAAAATTCGTATTATTAAATAAATAATGTTATATTTTTCTATAAATTTTCTTATTTAATTTGTAAAGAAAACATTAAATAAAAATGTAAGTACATTTAATATGTTAAAAAACTAAAACTCATTCAATACTGCATTTCCTATTAAAAAAGTAAGAAAATATTTTAAGAAGATCTAGAATTATTTGAAACACAGTAGTAGTATTGTTTTTAAATACTGAACGAATGATTAGAATGTGTCCACGTTCAGACAGAGAGACAGAGAGACAGAGCGTAATCGTAAAGTCCGAAACAAAGTCGCTCCCCCCTGCAGGCTTCGGCTCATAATTCATAAACAAACAACGTTTCATCATAAAACGGTGTCGTTTCGACTATGTCCAATCACACAGAGGCACGTGGTTGGTGACACGCTAAGACATGACTACGCGGTTTCGCTGTTATCTTTGTTCCACGCGACACATGACCCTGCCGTCGCCCCTCTCTCTCTCTCTCTCTCTCTCTCCCAATGGAAGAAGAAACCCTCACATAGATAGAGAAGAAGAAACATTCTCAACAATACAATCCCTCTTAGACTCTCACCGATAAGAAACAAACCCAACCAACACCCACGATCTCATCCTTTTCCTCTAAATCCCTCCCCCCTCCCCCTTTTTTTTTCTTAAACCGTGTTTTGTACTTTGTACGAGAATCTGGTCCGAAAAATTTGAATCCGGGGTGCGGATCCAGTTCCGTTCCTTCGAGATCTACGGTCCGATTATGATGTCTTCCGGGACATCCTCGTACTGGTGCTACAGATGCAGCCGATTCGTGCACATCTGGTGCCAGGACACCGTGGTTTGTCCCGAATGCGACGGCGGATTCATCGAAGAAATCGAACACCCGCCCCGCTCCGTCCACCTCGACCCCCGCCGCCGCCGCTTCCCGCCAGCCGCCATGTACATGATCGGCCAACGCCCATCCTCCGACCATGCCTCCCGCCCCGCCGCCCTCCGCCGCACCCGCCGCAACGGCGGCGACCGCTCCCCATTCAACCCCGTCATCGTCCTCCGCGGTGGTGCCGCAGCCGCCGCCGCCGCGGAAGACGAAAGTCGCGGCTTTGAACTCTTCTACGACGACGGTGCCGGTTCCGGCCTCAGACCCTTGCCACCGAGCATGTCAGAGTTTCTCCTCGGATCTGGTTTCGACAGGCTCCTGGAACAACTCTCTCAGATTGAGATCAACGGTATTGGAAGGTACGAGCACCCTCCTGCGTCAAAAGCAGCCATTGATTCATTACCAACCATCGAAATTGATGACACTCATCTAGCCATGGAGTCACACTGCGCGGTTTGCAAGGAAGCCTTTGAATTAGGAACCGCGGTGAGGGAGATGCCATGTAAGCACATATACCACCCTGAATGCATATTACCATGGCTTGCACTTCACAATTCTTGCCCCGTTTGTCGCCACGAGTTACCTGCGGATACTCCTACTCCGAATCCAACACAAGGACAAGGACAAGGACAAAATGTTTCCTTAAACGAGGACGAGAATGTGGGGTTAACTATTTGGAGGTTGCCCGGTGGAGGGTTTGCAGTTGGGAGATTTTCCGGTGGGAGAAGAGGTGCTGAGAGAGAGCTTCCTGTGGTTTACACTGAGATGGATGGTGGGTTTAACAATGGGGGTGAACCGAGGAGGATTTCATGGTCTTCTAGAGGGAATAGAGGGAGGGAGAGTGGAGGGTTGAACAGGTTTTTCCGCAATTTCTTTGGTTGCTTCAGAGGTGGTGTTGGAGGAACTAGTGGTGCTACTCAGCGTTCTGCTTCTAGTAGAGAGTCTATGAGGGCTAGTTCATCTCGGTCTAGTATGGATCCTTCGCCTCGTTCGCGCAGGACCTGGTCAATGGATGTAAACAGTGGGATGAGAGCATGGTAAAGGCTAAAAATCTCAACTTTCTTTGTTTCTGGGTTCCCCCGTATCATTGTCTAAGTGTACATAAAGGGATTGATTAATTGAGAGTCGTCGAGGATGCAATGCGATCATGAGGTCTTGTGATTGATTCTCACATTTTCGTATGTTGGATGGGGATCCGTTGTGTTAGCAATAGGGAATAGGGACAGGAAGTGGCAGCTAGCAATGGGAAAGGAATGAGATTTGACGGAGGGGCTCTGGGGCTGTTGTGAAGTATTTGTGTATCTTTGGAATTTTTGGGGGGGAGGGGAAGGGGATATGATATGATGATGATGATGATCGTGAACTTCATTTTACTTTGATAATGAACTGAAGCAACATCGTATTGTTTTTTATTCCATGTTTTATCTTTCTCGTCATTGATTATGATCCTTTAAATTCATCGTGTCGTTATTTATCATTGGTTTTTAGAATACTGCTGCCTCGAATTGATTGTGTTGATGATAACTTACTTAGTTTGATGCTAAGCTACATCGCTTTTACCTCGCTATATTTGTATAATTTTCCTACCTAGCTAAACAATCCATTCTTCGATTCTAAACAAGCATTTGTATGGCTTTACTTGCGTTTGTCTCCTCCTGCTTTAGTTCGTGTTTTATTGATCAGGTAACAGTTTTTAACTTTTTTATGGTCCAAAAATCTAGTTAGTACTGTACTGCTATGTAGTTCAGTGTAAGTTGTAAGACACATTCTTGAGTTCTTTTCATGGCAATTCTGGGTGAAACGAACTTGAGATTCGGGAGGCAAAAACACAAGGCAGCTCCAAACTCTAATTGGTGAAACCTTCAACTTTGTGATTCACATTTATTTACAGTACATCATTCTTGCCTGTTTCTATTGGGGGGGAAAAATAATCAGCCCCACATCTGGTCCTCTTTTCTCTTTCTAAATTGTTTTTATGGTGAGTGTTTTTAAGGATTTAGACACCTGAGTAATGTTTCTCAACCTTTATATATGCTCGACTTGTGATTATTATAAATAAAAATACTCATGAATCTGCTTTATCGTACACATTTACAGGTTTTGGTGGCTTATTTTATCGCATTCCTTTCATATAGTGCTTGCTACCATCTATGAATTACTATTTTGCATCAATGAGTAGTTGGCTCTGTATATTTTGAGCATGGACATTTACCTATTATCATGAAGGTAGCATGCCAACTAAGTAAACCTATTGACCCTTCCTACCAAATGAATCAGCTTTGATCTTTTGCCCTTCTATACAAGTTAGGACAACTAGTATGCAACCCCCCTGCATATTAGCTTACTTGTTTCTTGGAAGTTACAATTTTTTTTTTTTACACACAGACAAGATTCATGGTAACAGTTTTCTTCATCTTAGGTTGTATTCAATAAAATTAATGGATAAATTGACTAAAAACTAAAAAAATAGTTAACAGTTTAAAAGATAATTCAAAGTTGAAAGCGGGAAGCTTATAATCTAACTTATTGAATT
Organism: Pueraria montana var. lobata; assembly: GCA_026413185.1. Classification (NCBI taxonomy): domain Eukaryota; kingdom Viridiplantae; phylum Streptophyta; class Magnoliopsida; order Fabales; family Fabaceae; genus Pueraria; species Pueraria montana. The sequence continues at coordinate 59,484,759 of CM048655.1, read as the reverse complement.
AAAAGCGTATAAAAGAAACCAACACAATAAAAATAAAATGACAAAGTGATATTTAATTATTTAGCATAATTTGAAAATTGGTAATTTATATATTTTTAAATAATTATTACTTTTCTTATTTAAATTTATTTCAAATCATTTATCACTTTAAAATTTTGAAAAAATTAATTTTATTCTTATTTTTAAATATATATTCTTATATTAATCATTCTGTTGATTTTATATTATAAAAAATGATATTTGATGTGAGAGCGAGAGCATTAAATGTTGTTGAAGATAAAGAGTAAAAGAGAAACTTTAATAAAATAGTGAGATTCTATCAAAAATAAATAAATAAAAGTGAGAAAAAATAATAAATTAGAAGCTTGTAAACTTACACATTTCATAAAATATTCCTTCATTAAATAACTATTTTTTATCAAACAAATTTTTAAAAGAGTCAAATAAAAGAAAAATTAACTTATTTAATGTGCCAAGAAGCTCATATATATATATACTTATTTTCTTTGTATAGCAGTTCCTAGAAGCCTTTGCAACGTGCAAACCTGTTACGGTTGTAAACAAACTATAAATAAACAAATGGGCAATCGATTATAATGGGATTGAATGCCATTGTTATAGGCAAGGTACTTGTTTTGGCAAAATATGAGTTCCTGAGTTGTACACGTTTGGACAGCACTATTATTGGCGAAGATGGTTCAGTTCTGGTGGGGACTGGCGTGTAACTTAGAACCAGAATTGGCTTCTCAGAATCAGACGTTGAGATCATTGAGGGTAAGTAAGAAATGAAAATAATTGCACGTGCATTGCTGGGTGGAATAGTGGATACTTAATTTTTCCCCGCACGCCATTCAAGTGCCAATAATTTCTACACATGCATGCTTTTTTTACCAATATTCAAGGAAATTTCGAAATTGGGGAGGGATCTTATGCGATGCCACCGTTAAGGTAATGTTGATGCTATTGCTTGGGATCATTTCATGGAGAGAACATAAATATACCATATGCTTAAAGCATTAAACAAGCTAAGGAAGACCTTATTCCCTATTGGTTACTATTATTTATATTAGGTTATTAAAGGATCCGAATCTTTATATGTATGGAATCCTCATTTTCCCAATTATAAGCCGAGAGATGAGCATCAAAATCATACAACAATGACACTAATTGTGGGCTGTGTATGAGCTGTAATATAATACTACTATGATATTGTTATGCTAAAGCAACTTGCCACGTTCATTTTATGGAAAATAAAATCATGCCACATTTAATGTAAGAACGCTAGCATCCAAAAATTTATATCATGACAGATTAAAGTTTAGGAAGTGAGAGTTGCCCATTTTAAGTTTGGTACACATTACAAACTCCACCAAGGTTTACAACGTATATGTTCTGTCCCTTTCTTACGGTGCTGGCTGTCACTAGTTCAAGAGCTACTTGAACCGTTCATACCCGGGATTTTTGTTAGTTATTATGATGCTCAAGTTTGTAACAACTTTAGCGGTTTTTATTGTATAAACGACAAAACGTAGCACAATAAAGTTGTATCTTTCCACGTTTGCTTGGGATTTTTCTGTTTGTTTAGATTAACTAGGATGTCAACAGGGATGGGTGAATCTCGGCCATTAATTTTTTTTAAAAATTTATATACAAATTATTTTTTTGTATAAAAAATATATAACCATACAATTTATTAATACACTTATATGTTAGAGTTTGTTAATTTATTTTTAGTTTTTTCCTTGTATGTTTCTTTGATCCGAATTGCTTGTCAATCCACTACTTGGTTGATAGAAATAAACAAACCACTTTGTGAAAATACTTGAGTATGTTAGTTTGGTGGGACAAATAGTTAGTTTAGAATAAGAAGGCTGGATAGAGTAAAGCACAAGCTTAGAATTGAAGGCTTCTATATGCCAGTGTTTTGATCCGTGAGATGGGGGTGGACGGGTGGTATACTGGTACAAATAGGAGTATTCATGATGTAACGACAAAAACTAAACTCTGGTTTTTAGTTAATATTGTTCCATTTTATCAGTTGAGTTTACTCTGCTAACATTCCAAAAATATATAACTAAATAACAAAGTTCATTTAGTTTAAAATTTTTCAGATGTTTAGAACATTAGAAGTGTTGACATTCTTAATCACTTTATAGGTTTTTCAAGATGCTTGGAAGGGGATAAACATAAAATGATATTTTCTTTACATTATCAAGGATACATTGAAATATTTTTAAGTCGGATGATTGACAAGGGAGATGAGTGTGTTTTTTTTGGATTTAACTCAATCTTGTCAACTTTTATCTTTATCTAACAATTCTCGCAGCAAGGTCCAATGTTTTTTCAAAGCATGGAACTTGTGGGGTTATGTATCAATGCCCAATTAATAATATAAGTCAAAGAATGATTTAGCATCTTCATCATTTTACTATTTGACAAGATTAGGTAAAATTGTCTGTTAGCCTGTCTTAATCGGATTCTAGAAAGGTTTGCATCGACAATAAGATTTTTAAAAAGATTGCCTATACAAAGGTGAAGGAACTTAAGATGCAAATATACGAATTGCATGAACTTAATTAAGAGAGATTTGAACATAAAAATTCTGATTGATAGCCAAGATGTAAATTGCAGAACTGAAGTTAGGGCATGGTTATTTAGAGAAAAAAAAAAGTCAAAAGGAAAGAAAAGAAAAGAGCATGAGATTAACTTTTTAATTAGGTTGTATAATAATAAAAAAAATGAAAAAAGGAAACATAAATTTTCTTTCTTGTTTGGTTGTATAATAAAAGTGAATGGAAAGAGAAAGATAAGTGTATCAAATGACATAAATACCCTAAATAGAAAATAAAATAGGGCATAAATAAGGATAATTTTGTCTTTTACACAAAAATAAACTATTTCCTTTTATCTTTTGTCTAAATTTGGATGAAACGTAAACTATAAGTGAGACCCATAATGTTGATTGAAATTATTCACAATCTTGCTAATGAAAAAAACACTATAAAATTTTTTAGTAATGAAAAATTATAAAAAAAATACTTTTCCAAAACTAAAGTTGACTTTTAGAAAGTTTCATATAAGTTAAAATTTTGAAATGTATACTAGTTTGATAATTTTAAAAATAAATATTGTTCAGAGGGATTTTGGTGCCTCCGAATATGGTGGATGCTTCAAGTAACGAAGAGGATTCCAATGAGCGGTGACGACCTCTAATAAGAAGCAAAACCTGCACAGACACTCTGACACCTAAGTAAATGAGTGTAGGAGATGTGTAAAATAAGCTTAGATTCGTATTTGTAGGTGTGAAATGCCTTATATAATAGTAGTTGACAAGTGAAGCAGTTAGGTAGTTACCATGGGGCATGTGCCACGTGACAAGCCCGAAAGGGGTCCAAAATAGTAGTTGTCGAAGTTGGTGGCTCGTGTTGATGTGAGGCATCAACATGTCATCATGAGCCACATGGTAGGCCCAAATAGGATCCAAAAATAGTAGCCCTCGAAGTCGGTGGCTCGCGTTGATGCGAGGCACTGTCATCATGAACCATGTTGGCAAGCCCAAAAAGGGTTTGGAACAATGTTCAGAGGGATTTTGGTGTCTTTGAACATGGTGGATGCTTCAAGTAACATAGAGGATTTTGGCAAGTGGCGATGACCTCCGGTGAGAAGCGAAACCTGCAAACACTTGTACAAACACTCTAACGTCCAAGTCAGTGAGTTGAGAAGAAGAGCAAAATGAGCTTAGATTCGTACCTATAAGTATGAAATATCTTATATAATAGTAGTTGATATGTGAAACAGTTAGATAGTTATTATAGACCACAGGCCATGTGGTAAGCTTGAAAGGGTTCCATAATAGTAGTCCCCGAAGTCGATGGCTTGTGTTGATGTGAGGCATCGACGTGTCATCATGAACCACCTATTAGGTCCAAAGAGAACCCAGAACAAATATATTAGTATTTTAGTAAAAAAAAAAAAAAAAGCCTATTCTCTTACACTGCAAGAACTGCTTAAACATGGCTCATTCATAGATTTTAATATGTTACGAAAGCATTAAATATTTCTGGTATCTTCGCTAGATTTAGATTATAGCTAGACTACTAGAGCTTGTATCCTCTTTGTCCATTGGTTTGTTCTTTTACTGGACTGGGCCTTTAAGCCTTTTTTCCCTGTTCGTTGCACCAATAACAAAAAAAAAATATCATTTTAAAAAATAAGCACCGAGTGATATTTATATTTTTAATATCGTAATTATTTTTTAATGGTTTTTTTTTTCTTTATCAAGATGACTTTCTCGTCTTACTTATAATTAAAATATTCTCTATTCACTAACATTGGTTGGCACAAGTGATAACGGCTTATGTCCCTTAATCAAGTGGTCAGAGTTTGAATTCTGGTGATGCAATTTTGGGTATGGAATAAATCATGTTGCGCTCACAGTCTCCGACGAAGTTTAGTCATTGCTTCCGGTGATGAATAATTCGTACCAATACCATATTCAGAAAAAAAAAAAAACTTCTCTATTCTTTTTAGCATTTTGTGTTTTGCATCCAAAATTGACGTTCACACACACATCACTAGCTGCTTTTACTCTTTATTAAAATTCTGTCTATTTTTTTATTTATCATTTTGTGTTTTGCATCCAAAATTGACGTTTGTGTTTGCATTCAAATTAAGGCCACCTATTGCGTAATAATTTTCTTTTGTCCTCTACTCTCATGCGCCATATTTTTCAGATTTTATTTCGCTTCCTCGCTTTCTTTATGCACTCATTCACCATAGACCATAACTTTGTGTATGGATTGGGACACTGTTCAATAGACTTTATGGAGTACATTTTATAAAGTAGAAAAGTTATACATAATTGTATATTAAAAATTAATAATTAAATGAAAGTAATATATTAAATTTTCAATGATCAACTTTGTAACTTTATTTTCCTCATAAATAGAGGACCCTGTGCGGAAAATTAATTTGGATTTCTCTACGAAATGACAAGATAATTAGCGGTGGTGTTGACAGTGGTAAGGTATACTTTTCAACCATTTTCCATTTTTCATTCAATTCCAGCTTCTACAGTGATTTATTAGTGGGGTTTGTTGGCAACATCTTTTTTAGCCGTTCTTGTTGAAGATAGTTCACAAAGAACAAATTCAGGCTTCGTCATTAGAATGCTTTCGCTGCATGGTTTGATTTCAATCTGGATCTGCCCTAGGGATTTGGTCACGCTGTGATAATTTGTTTGTTGAAGCCGGTGATCATTTTGTCAGCTCCTTAGCGATATATAATTATATATAGCTTCTATATATCTAAGATGCTATTTATTTTTAGCAAAAAAAAAATGCTATTTATGTACTAGTACTTCTTAATATATAATCATTTTTTTTTAATCAAGTTTGTAATACATAAAAGATCTGGGAAATATGGTCACGAAATGAACCGTCAAAATGGTCAGATTACTTGGCCAAATTGGCTGCCTCTTACTCTTAGAATGATTAGAGCAATCATAGAGCTTAATTATTAATGAATGGGAACTGGGAATAGGACTAGTAGTTAGTAGCAAGTTTTATATATATCAGCATGCCCCCTTTTGGATTAACATCTCATTAATTAAACTCCGTTGGGATTGCCAAGAATCAACTTTCGTCACTCTCTCTACATACTGTTTATCCTGATTGAGAAATTGCAACGAATCCGTTTAGTTCCTTCTTCTAAGGCAAAATTTTGTAAACATTTGTTATACAGCAGACCAGGGCCTGATGGGTATTTATCAATTATCATGCGTAAATAACATAAAAACTTCAAGTGGGAATTGCAGCCCTTTTTCTTCAATGAAGACATAAATTACATTGGAGAACAGAATAACATATGTCAACATATTCAATTGACCAATAATTAAAAGGAAGGGTAGTTTTCCATCATTTTAATTGAAAGGCACAGAGAGAGTCCTATTAGAATATTAATACCAAATCCTTGGGCCATGTTGCTAGAAAAACAAATTAGATAGCATTGAAATTTCTCTCAACGTGATTCGTTTGTGACACCCGTACATTAGCGGTATGTCATTATGTGCAAATTTCAAAGGAAAGACCAAAGTAGGGGTTGCTCTAATTGAAATTTGATTGTTTGGATGGCCCCTAATGTTAGTCTTAAGGAAGCTGGAAGAGACTTGGATAAGTAAAATGGACAAGAAATGATCACTCATAAGTGGCGTGTAGTTTGTCCACGATGACAACGTTGTGTGGAACAGGTGATAAATCTTTTTTGCCCATTTTGGGTTTTGTTTCTTCATTTAGGGTGGGTTTGAATAAGTTTTTTAAAATATTTTTTTTATAATCTTTTTTATAAGTTTGTTTTAGAGTCTTAGCTAGGTTATATAAATAGACATAAATAGTTAAATTAATAAATAAAATATTAAAACTTACTTATTTTTAAACAATAAAGATTATTATATATAAATATTTAATTATGTTACTTGCAATGCATGCAAAATATAAGAATTTGCATTTAGTTATAGTGTCAGAGTTATATGTAGGGTTGATAATAAATAGAAAATCTTGATATTTATTTGAGACCCAACTTGTTAATTAGTTCAATTAATTTGACTTATAAACTAAATTAGTTAAATTAAAAATTAAGCTAGTTAGTGAACTAAGTTGAACTTAAGACATATAATTTGATTTGATATATATAGTAAACATTTGACCACTCTGCACCACTTAGGAATATCCTAATCTCATTCGCATAATCATTTACTGAGAAGTAGCTTGAGGTGAACGAAGAAAAGCTAGAATGGTCATGCAATAAATCCTAATATCAGTTAGCTACCAAACTGCTAGCTGCAACAAATTTGAACTCAAGTAGCTTATTAATACAAAGAGTATTTAGAAAACACCATTAGTAAAGGAGGAAGAAAAGGCGTTAGGGGATTAGGAGCACCAACCAAATTGTATGATTTTGTGAACCAAATACTACAACAATTTTAATCATTCTTTTAATTCAACAACTCATATTAAGCATTACATTTATTTTTTTGTTACATTAATCTCTAATCGAAGGGATGCACAGTGCCATACAATCCTTATGCTTATATACGCACGTGTGCGGTCTGTCAAAATATTCATCGTCTTGTGTAGTAATAATTAGAGAGATGGGAAAAAAGCGTAAATGTAGTGTGAGATTGATCAAGAAGGTATTATTACTGTATTAGAAAGGATAACATTTCACGTAACTAAGCTCCCCCCGCCTAAAAAACAAAATTGAAGTCACATCGTGACAATACCACATACAACATTGGTCATAAATTTTATTAAAAAAATGCTAACTAATGTCCTTAAATAATTAATTAAGAAATTAATAGTAAAAAAAATAAAAAAAGTTACTAATACGGTCTTACATAATTTTTAAAAATAAAAAGTGACGCTACCTGAGTGTGTTAATGTGCTTCACAGCTACAAATTTTGGATACATAAATTTCATCGAAATTGAGCAAATAAGGTGTATAAAAAGTTTAAAAGACACCATGTTGAATTTCAAATTACTAAATTATTAAAAATAAAAAATACAATAAAAATATTTATAAGTTCTCACAAATTATTACCATACCAAAATAAAATTTCAATTCATATAATCCTACAACTTGTCATTATTTCGAAAGTATCATTCAATTCAGTCTTTTTTTTTTTTTTTGAAAGGGCTAATAGACAATATTATTGATAAACCAATATCAAGCACAAAAGGTTCTTTAAAAGGTTTTGTAAATCAAACCATTCTTTAAAAGAAAAAACTGATTTTACTAAAGGCTACACACACACACACACACACACACACACACACACACACACATATATATATATATATATATATATATATATATATATATATATATATATATATAAAGGATGATCTTGCGGAACTTTGACGGGAAAGAAAGGAATGAAACAAAATCCATATTGCAACATCACTCTCTCCACAAGCCTCACCTCTATGATTAATGTACAGAAATTTTACTGTTGTGAACTCTGGAAAAGATTGAATGTACAACTCTTAAAGGAAAAGTCGGTGTCGTCATTAAAATTTATAACTAATTAGGCCTGTTTAGTCAAAGACTCGAGGTTCACCTTCTAAACCTCACATGAAAAGACTAGTAAGTAGTAAACCAAAATTCAACTTAATATTTTTCTCGAAGCAATCGACTTAATGGTTTATTACTGGAGACAACTATATAACCAAATCTTACTGGAAACATATATAATTGCTAATATCAATTAATTATCACCAACTACAAATACAAGCAACAAGCAAGATACTATTTCCTAACCAATCAAAGGCAAGTCCAAATCAAGTTGAACTATTTCATATTGTATTGAATTGACTGAAACAGAAAATTTATAGAACATGTAGTCAGCTTAGCTGCCAACACTTTCACAAATCACCATGCCTAAGATTAGCGTGTATGTCTACTTTTTAAATAATTGTTTAATAGTATACTTAGGGTAATAGGTGTCTCAATCTACATGCAAACACACACTAATTTTTAATAGAGTCAAGGGATAATAAATATGCCAGTTCATTATCTCCAAACCCGAACCTTTTCTCTCCCGGTTTTCCTAAAACTCTGCACTTTATGTCTATGGTTATACCTTCTAAAGTGAGACCTTTTTCCTAAGAAAACTAAAAAAGCATTGGTAGTATCTAACTTTATCTTCCTTCTTTCTCTTTAGCTCACCTTTCAAATTAATCATGTCAACAAGAGAATTAATCAATGAGCATCAGCGTTATATATGAGTTGATTATTTATGACCATAAAATGCACTTTCCGCCCAAGCATAACACTAGAATACAAACGTGCACTGCACTATTTTCTATACGAAATAATACAATGGATATGAATGAAATAATATAACAGTAATTACTATAATATAATACGATTTACAAATAATTATGTTTCTTAAATATGTAGTTAGAGATTCAATTCTCGTATTAGTGTATATAAATCAGAGATTCAATATGCCTCTGCATCAACATTTTCTCTTCACTAAAAATCTCGACTATTGATCCTATTCTCTCTCTTTTTAAACTATTATTACCATAACCAATCAAGGTTTAGATTTTTCTGTAGAAACAGCAGATGATATGTGGTTGTATATGAAAAAAATCTATTAAAAAATATCAGTTCTTTAAATAGATTTTCTTATCTAGAACGATTAATTTTTGAAGCCAAGTAAGAAATACCCTAGATTAAAAAAAAATACTAGTAATAACATATCATTCACGCCGCGGTCAAATACTATATAACAAAAACAAATTAACATGACTGTAAAGGTTGCTATATAGTCCACACATTTTGAAGGCTGACAATAAAGAAAGTTGTACACATTCCCCTGCATGTCATGACACATCTCAAGTTCAAACCAGCTTTATATAAGAATTTGGAGAACGGAGATGTACCTCACACATTCCCACCACACAGTCACTGGCTCAAAGGAACCCAATAACAAAAACAGACACACACCCCCCTTCCCCATTCCCTCTACCCATTTAATTTCCATTAAAATTCGAAAGCTCCAATTCAAAGTAAACCAAACCAATAGAACACACACACCACCCCAACATCCAACATGTCCTCCATTCTTCTCCTCCTCCCTCTTCTTCATCCTCTTACAATTACCCTTTTCACCGTTTTCCTCCAAATCCAAACCACTTGTTCTCTCTCCTCTTCCCCCCCAACCCCAATCATATTGCCTCTAAAAACCCAAACACTCCCACATGCCATAGTTTCACTTCCAAAGCCATCTTCACGTAAGGTCTCGTTCCACCACAACGTAACCTTAACCGTTTCTCTAACCGTAGGCACGCCCCCACAGAGCGTTACCATGGTCCTCGACACAGGCAGCGAACTCTCCTGGCTCCACTGCAGAAAAAACCAAAACATAAACTCAATCTTCAACCCACACCTCTCTTCCTCTTACACCCCCACACCCTGCATGTCACTTGTGTGCAAAATTCGAACTCGAGACTTTTTCATACCCGTTTCATGCGACTCCAATAAACTCTGCCACGCCACCGTCTCCTACGCTGACGTCACTTCCATCGAGGGCAACCTCGCCGCCGACACGTTCTCCATCTCCGGATCGGGTCAACCCGGAGTTATATTCGGGTGCATGGACTCCGGGTTTAGCTCCAACACAAACGAAGACTCCAAAACAACCGGGTTAATGGGCATGAACCGCGGGTCGCTCTCGTTTGTGACCCAAATGGGGTTTCCGAAATTCTCGTACTGCATCTCCGGCCACGATGCCTCCGGCGTGTTACTCTTCGGCGACGCCACGTTCAAATGGCTCGGACCGTTAAAGTACACGCCTTTGGTTAAAATGAATACCCCATTACCCTACTACGACCGTGTCGCGTACACGGTTCGGTTGATGGGTATTCGGGTCGGGTCAAAACCGTTGCAAGTTCCAAAGTCAATTTTCGCGCCGGATCATACCGGGGCGGGTCAGACCATGGTGGATTCGGGTACGCAATTCACCTTTCTTCTCGGGTCGGTTTACACTGCTTTAAGGAACGAGTTTGTGGCGCAGACAAGAAGGGTTTTGACCCTTTTGGAGGATCCGAATTTTGTGTTTGAAGGAGCGATGGATTTGTGCTTTAAGGTTAGAGGGGGTGTTGTGCCGGCAATGCCGGCGGTGACGATTGTGTTTGAAGGGGCGGAGATGATTGTATCCGGGGAAAGGTTATTGTATCGGGTGAGTGGTGACGTGTATTGTTTCACGTTTGGGAATTCTGACTTGTTGGGGATTGAGGCTTACGTGATTGGACACCATCATCAACAGAACGTGTGGATGGAGTTTGACTTGGTCAACTCTCGAGTTGGATTTGCTGACACGAGGTGTGAACTTGCAAGTCGAAGACTTGGCTTGGGTTCTTAGTTTGTTTGGTTTGGTTTGATTTGATTTGGGTGTGGCCTACCAATACCATTGGGGACCGAGATTAGGTTAGTCTCGTGGAATCGTGAGAAGCGATTTATAGGTTTGGTAAATATTAGTTGTACTAGTTTTGTTCTTAAATCTTAGTTGTTACTACTTGTTAGTGGCACAGGCAATTTGGTGAGGTGTCATATGATGATGATGTTTTATTGTGAGAGGTTCTCATTTTGGTCAATCTGTACAGGTAATAAGTGGAGGCAGTAGAGAAGTTGTAATGGTATGGTTATTTATCTATAGTGTTACTTAACGTCACAGTTACAACTAAGTGAACAGAGTTTAATTTAAGCTGAAGGGATCATGCTTGAAAAATTGAAATACTATAATTTTAAGAATTCAGTATTTTACTGCAGTAGTGCTTCTGTTGTGAAAAGGGATTCTTACACGGATTTGCCTCGGTTAAGTGTTGATCTTAATTTAAAGTATGAACATGTTTCGTTTCGTTTCGTGTTTGATGCGTCTACACTCCTTTTGTTCTATTTTGGTTAGAATGCGTTTTGCGCGCCTTGAATGGTTGATTGATTTTGGCTTGTTTTGTTGCCGGTTTTATTATAAATTATAATTGAGTGTCCCTTAAATTAAATTTGGTGCACTTTAATGTTGGTTTTTTTTGACAATCACTTTAATTTTGATTCTTCAATTAAAAATTTGTTTTTTTAATTCCTTAAATTTGTGAAATGTTATTTTTACTCCTCAATTACGTTTTGAAGGATAAAAAATCTGCTCTTTTTAGTTTCTCAAATTCACTCTGAGAATCCAAAATAATATTTTGCTAATTTGAGATATTAAAAAAGGTAATTTTTAATTGAGGAACTAAAACAAAAGTGTCTCAAATTTAAATGACTCAAAACATATTTAAGTCTTATTAATCCAATATATAAGTAAGTTTATTGAATTAAGATTTAATTACTCATTTATCCTTATATTTGAACAATTTTTATGTTTTATTTTCTACATTTAAAAATTATTCCTTTTAATCTCTAATTCTCTACTCATACACTTTTTAACCCCTTTTACTCTTTGTTTTCTAAAATTATAGATTATAGATACTAAAATAGATAAAAAAATGTATTTATAGAAAATTAAAACGAGTTAAAAAGTGCATGTGTAGAAATTAAAATAAGTAGTTTCTAAGTGAAGAGAATAAAATATAAAAATTATATAAATATAATGATTAAATGAGTAATTAAATCTTGAATTAAAAAAAAAGTGGATTTAAAGTAATTTACTTTATTTTTAGATTGTATAAAATATTTTTTTATAGTAAAGTTATAGAAAGATATAAAATTATTTATAATGATTAATTTTGTATATAAAATAATTTAATATTGAAGAAAAATGAAAAATAATCAGTTAGAAAATAAGCTAATAATTCTAATTGTATAAGTTTTTTTTTTGAAATAGAATTGTATAAGTTCTAAAAGTTTACTTATTTTAGAAAAAGTTATTTCTTTTGCTAGAAAAATAATTAAACATTATGGAAATGCTTGAAAAAATAACTACAAAATTAATTTTTAATTGAAATCTGTTAAGTTTATTAACAGTTTGTTAGGCCTTAAAATTTCAATAAATGATTTGACCTATTTCTAGTCTTGATATTATTATATAATGTATTTAATAAGAAAAATATTTTTTACACGAGAATAAAAGTAATAAATCGTTGTTTCAAAATTATATATAAATAGTTATGGTTAAAAGTTATTTAGAATTACATGATTATCTATTTAAGATATTATAAATTAGAATATATAATTTAGAGAGTAAAATTTTCACTCTCTCTACAATTTTAATTAGACATTTTTAGTTATTTCTTTTGAACGTGTATCTCACACATTATTTTTGTAATTATCCAAATGAGATTTCAGTCATTTGTAACAAAACCATTTTTTTTTCTTTAAAAATGTTAATTTATTAAATGGTTTTTTACATTTTTTTTACCTATTTACTTCATTACTTATTTTATCTTATATTTATCTTTTTCTTGTGTTTTCAATTTCATCGCTCTAATTTGTAAAAGTAGAAAATGGACGTATATACGTGACGATTACCACACACCACACACAGACTTGACCTCTTTGTTTTGTTTAACAAAAATCTAAAAGGAAAAAGAAAAAAAGAAAAAGAAAAACTATATCACCGATTCTCGTGATCTTCGGCCTCGAATCGAATCGAGAGGTAAAAGATCCATTCCCGCCTCTGTTTTGTGATCGAAAACCAAAAAGTTGTTTCCGATCACAGCCTCAATCAGATTCAGCTGTTGTTCCTCGTCAATTTCGGTAACCCTCCCTCTCTCTCTGATTCTCCACGCGATTCCATTTTCATCACCTGAAATGTTCCTGCAATGTTTTTTTGTTTTTGTTATTATTATTATTATTATTATTATTATTATTATTAAGCGTTTCTTTGTTGTTGCAATTTGCTTGAACGTTATCTAGAGATTGAGCTAGGGTTTTCTGTTTGACTTTGTTGGAGGATCTGCGGTTGATTGATACATTGATTTGTGGTGTATTCTTGATCGACGTTAATACCTTGATTTGTGTATTTCCGATGAATTAGAATCTTGCAAATTGTGTAATGTTCTGTTTGAAACTAAGTTTCTGGTGTTTGTTGTGTTCCTAAGGAAAATGGATTTAGGTTAGTGGCAGCTAAGTTTTTTATTCTGGCAATTTATGTTATATTTTATTGGAGCTGGTGGATGGCATGGTAGTTGTTATAGAGACGGATGGATGGGTGGCTTCATTTTGTCAAGGAAAAAAAAACTTTTAGATATTGGAATTGATGAATTTTGTTCTGTTACTTAAGTCTAAAGCAGGGACAAATTTATTTTTCTAGCTGTTGTGCCAAACATTTGGGATCCATATATTTTCGCGAATGCTTTATGCACTGAGTAAACAGAATAACGGAAATATATTTTATGATCATGTTCTATGTGAGAGTGAAACAACTTGAAATGTTCTTGGATTACTTTGAAATGTATTAGTTATTGTGCTTTAGCTAGTTATTTATTGTTAAGGTAGACACAAATTTAACCCTTTATTACTCCTTTGCGGTGATGTTATTTTTATGATGAAGATTTCTTATGAGTGATAATATTTTACAGTATTGTCTGATTTTAGGGATGGTCCTGGTAGGCTTAGAATGTCGTATGTTGGAAGTTGGATACTGTCTTTCTCTCTCCCTTTTGGTTTGTTGGATTCAGTCTCTTTATATAATTATATTGTATTCTTGGAAATTATCCATTTTTCCCTCTGTGTATCCTATTGAACTTCATACTCAAGCATTTATCTTTATTGATTTCTTGTCTACTGACTATGATTTTATTTGATATTTCAGAATATTGAAAGGTTTTAATTATTGATTTTGGTCAAGTCTCTAGTCAACCTGTGAAGTTTTAATTCAAGTTTTCAAATATATAGAGCCATGAGTTTTGTTTTTCGAGGAACAAGAGCAGATATTGAAAACGGGTTTCCAGGATTTATACCTGAGAGGCGAGCATTGGTATGTATTTTTTGTACCAGTTACCTGCATTTGCATAAATGTTTTGGCACTGGCAGAGCTGACATATGCAATGCTTTATTGTTTGTGTTTTCTTGTTCGATGAATGAAAGCATCATCCTATGTTTAGTATATTTAATAACATCAACTAAAACTTTATACTGATTCCAATATTTTATTCAGCGCGTTCATGCAACACGTCCTAGTAATTCCAATTCACTCACTTTTCTCGTGACAGGTATTCATGTTCTCATATTATGTTTGTTTTATCACATTTTGTGAATGTGTTTTTCTTTCCCTTATATTGCATTCAATATCCCATTTATGCCTTACTGCTTATATGTTTCAGTTCTTCTGTTATTCATGATACTGAACTCCCACCAGATGTCCCCAAACTTTCTGGTAAGGTCTTGTAGTATGTAAAGCAGACATGCAAGTTGTTTTATGAAAAAAATGACATTTAATTTATTCAAGTGGTTTATATGGTCTTATCTCTATTTGTAGCTCTGGCTGGTGCTTGGTGTTTTCTTGATGGCAACAATGTTGAGGATGTATGCAACATGTCAACAGCTTCAAGCACAGGCCCAAGCCCATGCAGCAGCAGCCAGTGGCATTCTTGGCCACACAGAATTGAGGTTGCATATGCCACCATCAATAGCTCTTGCAAGCCGAGGGCGTCTGCAGGGTCTCAGACTTCAACTTGCACTTCTTGATCGGGAGTTTGATGATCTAGGTTTGTAGTTCTTTTCAGTTTTTGTGATATTAATTCATACTTTGCTACTCATGAAAATTTTTAGAACTTTCTGAAAATGAATTCTGATAGTTAATTTAGCTCTAGTCTCTTCAGATGTGTCATATAATATATTCATATACAGATTTTTCTTTCCAATTTCAGATTATGAAACTTTAAGAGCTCTGGATTCAGATAATGTTTCTACTGCACCTTCTATGACCGAAGAAGAGATAAATGCTCTTCCTGTCCACAAATACAAGGTTTCTGGTCCTCAAAGGTAAGTAATCAATCAGATCAGTTGTCATGCCCTCCCTTTAAATGGATGTTAATATTTTAAACTAACAACTCCTATTTGTAAGAATATTGTTTCGCCGCCCGAAAAAAAAAAAAACAAAAGCCTCTATCTGTAAGAGTATTGCTTGATATACCAAAAATGAGTAAAATTCTTGTAGAAATTGATGTGGCAAAAAATACAGCTCACTATTTTTGTGTCATCAATCAAATATTAAGGATATGTTTGAAGGATGAAGGTAAAAGAGTAATATAAATTGATAGCTTTGATTGTGAATAATATAAATTGAAAGATGACATGGAAACACTGATTTTTACCGCCATGTTTGGTGCCTTTAGGATGATTATTATTACTGTGTATGACCATTTTATATGATATATGAAGATCTTCTTAAACTATACTTTCTATATTGCTGTCCAGTACACTTTCACCTGCCAGTTACTATTATTGACTTTAAATGTGAAATGGGAATTTATTCCTTCATTTGGAAATTTTATGGAGTCCATATATGCACTCTAAATAAATTATAATACTGATTATTTGACAAGAAGCTGCTTTTGCTTACAGCAGTAGTTCCTCAATGCAACAAGCATCATCTTCCACTCCTGCTGAGGTATTGTCGACATTCTTGGCATTATTTTTGCTTCTACCCTTGTGACCTAAACAAGTGAATTACACTGCATCTCATGAGAACTTCACTGATTCCTTGGGTGCATTTTCTGCATGTTTTTCTTGTGATTTTCCTATGCTATTCTCGACAGTATGGTTGCTGATACTCAAACTTCTTGGATATAGATATATATAGCACATTTATCTTGGTTGAGGACTCTGAAAATAGTCAATGCTGATGTATATTATTTTCTTGGATATTGTTGTATCACATATATTCACCATTGTGCATATATTCATTATAAATCTCTTGGGGGAGTTAAATGACAAAGGATCATACAAATATGCAATGTCTAAATTGTAAGTAAATGGTTTGTCTATAGACATGAATCACTAGAAAACATTATAGCATTCTTTGGTCCATGTAGCCAACCTCACTTGAAGGGAAAAGGCTTGGTTATTGTTGTTCTACACGGTTACCTTTTCCTTACTGTCAAATTGTAAATTTTGTTTTATGAGCTGTTAGTGTGGTGTTATATTTAACATATTTATTCCTTTACACTTGTGGCAGAAGAAGCAAGATAATTCAAATGCTGTTGGGAGCATGAAAGTCTCTGACGATGAGCTCACTTGCAGTGTATGCTTGGAGCAAGTTAATGTTGGTGACGTACTGCGTAGCTTACCTTGCTTGCATCAGGTTTGTTTCATAGCTTAGTAATCCGCAACTTTTTATCAAATAGCTTCTTTTCCTATTTGTTTGATGATACATTGCGTCAGTTCATCTCTTCTATTGTCATCTGAGTCACTGATACATAGAAGTAAAAAATATTAAAGACACTTTGAACTTATGAGAAGGAAGAGAAGAGAGGCTTTTTCATGTCAGGTTGTAATTATCATCTTTCTAAGCACAAGTGTGGTTGAATCCAGTCAAATTTCAGCTATATAGTTGGATTTGTAGGTTATTGCTGATATTGCCTTTGTGAAAACTTTCGTTTCTGTGGATTTCCATTATGAGCTTGAGCAATTTACGTTGTGTATCCATAGAAGCAGCACCTGTGATACAATTAAAAACAGATGTTTTTATATAGTTATCTGATGCCATGCTAATTTTCTCCTATTTTAAATCTGAACACTTTTTAAAGAAGTGCGATATGTTTTAAACATTTTTTTTTTAAAGTTCTTTAAAGTTACTTAGTCATAGTATACCAAAACATTTGGGTTTTTAGGAAAGTAAATATCAGTACGGGCATTGTTTATGAACATTTGTTGACTATCAACAAGTATGTCTAAAATCATTGTTGATATTCTGTATTCATTTATCTCGTGTGGATGATACTGACACCTTGTTTATGTTTTAATTTTTTGAAGTTTCACGCTAATTGCATCGATCCTTGGCTGCGCCAACAAGGGACATGCCCTGTATGTAAATTTCGAGCTGGATCTGGTTGGAGTGACAATGGACATAATGATATCGCGGACATGGTTTGAATACCTCGTCTAATTTTTATTTATGGACGTGTGATTATAATCTACGCCAACTGTAACTTACTCTCGTCATGTATCAAAATTAGTAGCTCATGACTAGTATTCGTGTAATTACCCTGACGTGTAGGGATCAGAACAACGGCAGAGTACCGTGTAACAACTATACAAGTTTATACAATTTCTTTACCATTAAGCTTACATTTCTTGGCCAACAGCATGTACAAATTTTTTCTTTGCTGCTACGCAGTTCTCTCTTTCTCTGTCAAAATGCTTGTATATCTGACGGGATTGGGTTGTTAGCGCATGTTTATTAATGTTGATAGCTCAGTCAGGATATTGAGTTCAATGGACCATTGGTTTAACTTCGCGCAATGGGAATGTGATAGTTAACGACGTAATGATTGATGTTATCCAAGTATTTGATTTTAACTGTTTACTTATACTAGTTACCTGACCAAGTCATCTGTTCATACATTGAATTATGTTTTATATACATGGAGAATGAATTTTGTCCACTCAAATGATACCTTTGGTCATCAAGTTTTCATTAGTCATCAGTGGGGCTGTCAATGATCCCAGTCAATTCATGAATTTGCTTGCAATTCGGTTCGCTAAGTGGGTCAATTTTTTTCTCAATTGCTAAATTAATAAATGGTTTAAATATGTTTTTAGTCCTTAAAATATGGGAGTATGTCTGTTTTAGTCATTCAAATTAAAAGTTGTTTTTTTTAGTCCCTCAATTGGAAAATGTTTTTTTTAGTCCCTCAAAATTGGAAAATGTTTTTTTTAGTCCCTCTCCATAATAAGTGTCAAACAAGGAATAACGGATTTGTAATTTGTGGCGGCTAAAATTTGATTTTGTAAATTTGTGGCGGTTAAAAGTCGTCATAAATTGCGAATTCGTTATTCCTTGTTTGTCACTATTATGGAGAGGGATTAAAAAAAATATTTTTCAACTTTGAGAGACTAAAAAAAGCGAGTTTTAATTTGAAGGACTAAAAAAATAAAGATCCATATTTAAGGGACTAAAAATATATTTAAGCCCAATCTTGAAACGAACTTCAACATGTTGAATCCAGATCCTTATCTACAAGTTTAACATGTATTGCCACCTAATCAACACTCATCATTTATAAACATGCAGTGCTTATATTTACAGTTAAATTTCACGGACATTATTATTTATTTATTTATTTTCAGGGACATTATTATTTATCTTTATGAAGTCAAGCATGGGTAATTTAAGACATCAGTGCATGTTTGAGAAAAATTATTAACATACAAACTCAAAAACTAGTATTTATAAGATTTAATATTCTTGTAAAAAAAAAGATTTAATATTTAAAAAATCCATGTACACCTACCTATTGCTAATATACCCCTAGAGAAAAAAAAAAAAAAGAGAGAGAAAACTGTAAATGTGATATGTAATATGACATGATAAGACGAGAGAAAGAAAAATGAAAGGTTTCAATGAAATGTTTACACTGTAGCAATGCCCATATATTATTACTTTTTTATATTTCTCTACTAAATGACATAATTATTTTAGGCTAAATGTCATTTTTTGTTCTTTATGTTTTAGTATTTTTTTGTTTTAATATATTAAATTTTAAAAGTTTTATTTTAGTTATTTTTTCTGTTTTCTGTTAGAAACGTTAATGTTTCGTTAACTTTTAAATTTTGAAATAATTAATTTAAAATAGTGGGTGCTATAAACCGCCACTATGTGTTTTAAAAAAAACAAAAAAAAGTGGCTACCGTCGATTTTTGCTGCGAGCTGCGAGCTGATGAAACTGCAAAGCAACATGATCATATTTGATCTTAATTATTGAATTTTCCTATTAAAAATTTTCCTGGAGGAGAGCGTGTCAAGATTAGGGTTACAGAAGCTCAACATCGAGGAGGTTCACAAGATGACGTGGTAGGACCTCGAAGACGAGATTGAGAAATGGATTAAAGCCTCCAACGTCACTCTCAAGATCCTCTTCCCCAGCGAGCGTCGTCTCTGCGACCGCGTCTTCTTCGAATTCGCCTCCGCCACGGATTTCTCCTTCATGGAGGTTTGCCGCGGATCCGCAATTCAGCTGCTAAATTTTGCCGACGCCTTCGCGACCGGGAGTCGGTTGCCGGAACGGTTGTTCCGAATCCTCGATTTGTTCGAGACGCTGTGTGACCTAATTTCGGAGTTTGAGGCTCCATTTTCTGATCAGTTCAGCGTGTCGCTGAGGAATTAAGCGATTACTATTTGGAAGAGGTTGGGGGAAGCGATTAGTGGCGGTTTTTAGCTCCCACTATTTTAAATTAATTATTTTAAAATTTAAAAGTTAATGAAACATTAACGTTTCTAACAGAAAATGAAAGAAATGACCAACATGAAACTTTCGAAAAGTTAAAAGATCAAAATAAAACTTTTAAAACTTAGTGTATCAAAACAAAAAAATACTAAAACATAAAGGACCAAAAGTACATTTAATCATTATTTTAAGAACAGATAGGCCAAGTAATTGTTCGATACCAGCAGCTTCCCACCGCTATGGATCGGCCCACTAGAAAGAGGGGAACCGTGTACTGGCATTTAACCAAGTGAAGACTTTGAGTACGTGTTCGGAAAATTCTTTTTTAAAGAAGAAATAATTATTTTTTGCCCAAAAGTTATACAAAAATACATATATTTTTTTAAAAAATAAACCAGACGTGTAAATACAAGATAACACAAGCCACAACCACAACGTAACACATTATAGAAATGAACTATTGACAGTGAAATTGACATAGGGACTCATCATTCCCATCCACTTTATTGCGTATCCGACGCCTATTAAGGTAGAGAGAATTTTAAGTATCTAAGATGAAATTATTAAAGAATTTTTAGTGTTGTTAAATATCTATATAGTTTAAAAGTTCACTGTTCACCTCACTACGCACCTAACTACATCTCTACCTTCAACCACCCTTCATTGAAAAGGTGTCCATATAATTTTAGAGAAAAGCACCCCGGAAAACGTTGTTACTAGCTACCTGCTGATTACGAGCATCTTACCAAACTAGCATTTCATTTATATAATGTTTTGGATGGGCCAACGGGGAAGTGAGATACTGAATACATTGTGTATAATACATAACTAGTATTTGATTGTCATCATATACCAAACTCATGTAGATGTTTGATAACTCCCTACTTCGCTTTACCTTTACCTTTTCCTTGACCTTTTTTGGCTTCTAACTTGGCTTGCACACGTGCGGCAGCCGCTGCTTTTGCTTCTTCTCTCTTCTTCTTCTCCTCCTCTTTCGCAGCAGCAGCTAGCTCTCTCTGCTTCTTCAGCTCTCTATTTTTTTTTTTATCACAAGACATCATATTATTATTGCTTTCCAAAAATAATGAGACATCCAAAGCAAACCAAAATCATAAATTTGGTAAAATATTAAATGTGTTACTTACTCAAGCCTAGCTCTCTCCTCTGAAACACTTCCCAGACTGGAGCCCTTCCTTGGCCGACAAGCAACTAGCTCAACTTCAAAAACAAGTGTTGCACTGCAAGGGAATTGAAAAATTATAAATTTGCAGTCATTAAAAAGAAAGTAGAATAGGAAACAAAGCATAGCATTAAGGAATTACAGCATGACTTCATCTAATAATTATATAAAGGCCAGAATGGTGCTATAAAGCCTCCCACTACACGTGGGACTAGCCTTGCATTTGCCAAAGGCTGATTTCGTGACATGATAATTGTATAATTGAAAATAATTAGAACACCAGTAGAATTTGTATCCCAGGTTGAGTTTTGTTCATACTTTTTAATGAGTAAAAATGTCTTGATAAATCGCCTCTTCTCAGCCCTTTCATTTTTCTAAGATACAACTTTCATTTTTAAACTTTTTTGTTTAACAATAATTATGTTTCCAAACAAATATTTGTTGCATGAGAATTGTACTCTGGAGGAATATCAGGAGGAGATCCTGCACTGCCATATGCATATTCTGGCTTGCAAGTTATTTTTGCAACTTCTCCAACCTGGTAAAATTAGCAGCAGATAAACATGAGATGAAATTGAAAACCCTTATTTAAATACAGTTTCATCAAAAGTTTGCTTTGTTAGACCTTCATGGTTTTCACTGCAATTTCCCAAGCCTTGATAACACTGCCCTTTCCAAGCTCGAAAGAGAAGATGGTGTTATCTTCATGCGTAGTGTCAAAAACTTCCCCAGTATCAGCAAGTGTGCCTTCATAATGAACTGATCAATAAAGCAATATTGAAACAATAATCAGTAAAATCAAGCATTCTATGCAAATAAACCTTAAACTCATCTAATTTAGAGAATCAAAACTTAGAGTCAGTTTGGATAAATTTCTCAACAAGTATTTATAAGACAAAAAAACAAAATGAAACAAGGAGAAAAAATTAATCAAATTTCTTGCATAAGTTAAAATTAACTTGTGCACTTCAGCTTTGTCAAAAACACACTCATTTATATTCTCCAATCTCCATAAGCACTTATAAACTTATAAGGGCTGTTTTGTAAGTTAGAATCATAATATTTATCTCAATGGAAAAGCTACCATAAGCTAGAAACTAATCCAAACTGGGCATTAATACATATCTAAATTCTAAACCCTTGTAAATATCCTGATATTTTGCAATTCCAACCCACTGTATAACAGCCCAACATGATCTTTCTATAACACTGTAAAATAGAGTGGACCTTGACACAGAGATACTCATGAAGATAACTACATTTTCACAAATAATTGGAATGACTCCTACAGAACCTTAAAAGACAACAGTCACTTTACTAGATGAAATTACAACAGAAGTATGTAGCCAAACTCCAAAGGTGCTGAATATATTGCGTCTTGCTTAAAGATTACCAAGTTAGTCCATTACTAGACTAGTTCCAAAATATTCACCGTACTGGCACAAGCATACCATCAACAAGAGGAAAATTTTCTGTTGGACCGACAGCATCGGCTTTGCTTTTTCTGACAATGGTCTTAATGACTCCTCCATCACCAGTCAAATCAATTGCATCGCCCATGGTTTGTACTCTGTTAATAAGATAGACAAGTTAACAAAAATAAACATGGATAACTGGAGTATTGCCTACCGCTCACAAGGTTGTATTATATCAAGTCATCAAACTCCTGGGAATAAATAAATTTTAATCCAAACAAGGTGAACAGCAGAGCCAAGCATGAACAAAAAATTTAAATTTAATGGCCATAGTCACTAAAGTATTTGATCATGTAACATCTAAGAACTAACCTCGTTGTGGACTAACAGTCACCTCAGTGTTTTGGTATCTATCACATAATTTTTGATAATGTATCAGTCATTGCAATTACAAAATCTTCTGTATGTCTAAATGTTATTGTAAGCAAAGTCAATCAATTTCATAACTATGCAAAACAACATGCATAAAAAATTTGACCATGGAATATTTGGCCACATCGTAAAATTGTGGAAATTAAATAGTGGAGCTCAGATGAACCATTCTAGATCCAAAGCTCAAGGACAGTATTGTGATATAGATGTTAAATTTCCTAAGTTTATAATGCATTTCTGCAACTATAGTGATAATTATGGTTAGGGAAATTGGGGGAAAATGCTGGAAAAAGGACCTAAAATATCCTTTTACCTTGGTAAGATAAAAAGTCCAAAAGGGTTTAATATATCATCTCAGTATAGAAGTACATGCAAATAATAATAATATATCATCTCAGTGCAGATGTACATGCACATAATAGTATTAACAACGACAACAATAGGAAGTGGAAATTGAAACCAGAAAGAACAACAATCACTAAACATCAGTCACAAATAAAATACAATCAACAACATTTACCACACTGCGTATAATGATAAATCGGTACATTTGACAAACCAACATCAGATCATGCAATTCAGATTCCATCACATCGTTTAGTAATCCATTCCAAACACAATACAATGAAAAAACAACAGTCCAATTCTCCACAAATAACAACAACATAATAACTTTAAGCTCCAGTTTTCCACGACCTTCAAATCTGCAAACTTTTGCTTACTTTTCACAAGACCCATCATTCATACACTTAAAAAGATTGAATTTTTTTTTTTCAAATATCAGTAGCTTATTACAGTTGTGAAAAATAAAAATAAAAATTACACAAAATGAATCAAAAGCAACGAAACAAAGAATGGAATTGATGATTGAGATTGAGACTAACCCTTTTTTATCAAGTGAAGGGTGGAACGAAACGAGTGAATGCTGTAATTGATGAAAGCGCCGAATTTGGGTTTGCCATGCGATTGAAGAAACTCTTTCTCGTTCAGAGGTTTTGAGAATAAACGCCACAGGACAAATACTCCCACGCGCACATCTAGCGCGTGACTTAGGGTGTTTGTCAAATTTGCCTTGCGCGTGTTTTACATGTTAAAACGAGGAGCGTGGGAAAGTAAATGTTGCGTACAGTTGTAATAAATGAGCAGATTCTCGCCACCAAGCGTCTAACATCGCGCGGAATATGCCCAACACTCTATTCTGTACTGTCCGTTTGATTTAGCTTCTGGAAATTTCAACCATGGAAAAAAAAAAAAAGTTAATTATAAAAAAATTGAATTAAATATATTTTTTATCTGTGTAAAATTAACCAATTTTGATTTTTGTATTTTTTATTTTTTGTTTTAATTTTTATCTAGATAAGGGAGGTGAAGAATATGATGGATGAGGAGGGATGTTATCGAGTTGTGCCATAGGTATAAAATTTCAGGTGAATTGGGATTTGGAAGAGAAACTATAATCATGAAAAATGATGCCTCTAGATATTAAAAATTTCTTTGTTATGCAAGACATAATTCTTGTAACCTTTATAACTCACTGGATAACCATTGAAATTTGAAAACTGCTAATACTGCTCGAGCACATGTGATTTAACATGGTTTTACTGCTTGGGAACTTGTGCAGCATAAGCCATCTAAGCATCTGAAGAAACATAGAGGTTTCCAATTTCATGTTGATTTTTTTTCTTGGACCATCAAGGAAAAAATCTAATTAAATGATGGAATAAGATAATCCATCAATAAAATTTGGCCTCTGTTTTGGGAAAAGACTCGTTGAGTATCATGAGAAATCACATAACGTATTCCATATGAAATGATCAAGAAGTGGTTTGAACATCTTCATGGTTTTGTAGATCGGATAATACTCACCAAGTTCCATGAAACCAAGCTTGTTTTTGGCAATCAATTCTATATGCGCATGGCTTTGTGTCAAGAATTATAGTTCAAACTAATGAGTGGTTTAGAGACAACAATAGAAAATATATATGCATGTTTAAAAAATGTGTTTGAAGAGTGTGTTTTACTTTTCTGTATCCTACATATTATGAGACACTATACGAGGAACTTGGAAATCTAGTGCATATTTTTAGGAATTGGCTTGTTGGTCAGTGGTCACATGGACTACACTAATAGTATTCTCAGCAGTTCATTTCCTTTCATTATCAGACTTATCAATATGGTCTGTCTAAACATTTTGTGCATTCTATTTACCTTTATCACTTGTGTTTCTCCATTTGGCAAGAACGTGAGTAATGATTTTTGTGTCCGTAACTATTGTTGCCCAAGTTAAACAGAGTTCAACCTTCTACTGCCTCTGCCACTTATGGCCATCATGGATATATCTTACCACCTTACCAAGCTTGTCTTCTCTAACTCTTGGTTTATTTAAACTCAACACACCTCTAGTTCATTCAGACTAATGAAAATTTAGACATAACCTGTGAAGGAGACTTGTAGATGTGTATTTCTGGGGTTTAATTTTGAATATAATAAAAGTTTGTGTATAAGTTATGTCGTATCAATCAATTGAACATTAATGGATAGTTAGTAAATTAAGTTAATTAACTAACTATGACATTTGCAAATATATTGTATCATCAATAAGTGAAAAACTCGATATTGCATCTAATTTTCATGCGAAATGCTTCTTGCATCGGTGATCAATTGCAACAAAAAGTACACAATTTTAGTTCTTCAATCCACAAAGCACTAGAACAATTTAATTTATCAAATTGAGCAAGCTTTAAAGCTTATGGGCCGCTGTATTTGGTTTCAACCGAACCGTATATAAGTTTATTTATTCAAGGCGGGTCCAACATATATAAAAGCTTCATCAAAGTAAATTTCAAGATGTAGCATTTTTAAATTAATATTTCATATTAAGATAATTAGTTTATTTAACATTTACTCTTAATATGACTTATACGGTAACTAGTTGGCAATTTTCATTTTTAAAATAAAAATGTTAATAACTAATAATATTTTTTAGAACCATTTTTTATTCACTATAATGTTTTGGAATTTCAAGAGAAGACTTTACTTTTTTTTTTTATATAGGAACCGAATATATCCTCCATGAGAGATAATCTCCAAGTATTTTACATGATCGATTGTAAGAAAAGACTTTGCTTATCTTATACTTAGGTCGGTCACGATTTATGAATTACTTTAACATAACTTTTGTAAGTCATGCCTCCACATTTCAGTATTTCCCCTTGCAATGTATAATCTAAAAGTTTTCTTACAAAAATTATATTATTATTTGTTTCAATGTATAATAACAAAATTTCCTCTTTAATAGTGGAGAAGAAAGGAGTTAAGACTTAAGAGATCGTAATCTAATTTTTTTCTTAAAAAGATTATATTCCAATAAGAGAAATGCTAGCGACACTCTCTCTAACATTTTCTTTTAGGCACTATTGGTTATGATTAGTTAAAATTTATTGAAAATAACCCATTTTGGTGGGTCTTATATATCATTTAAGGATTCTCTTTCTTGATTTATTTGTGGGATCTACCAAAATTAGTGATTTTCAATAAATTTTAACTAATCATAAGGAGAGTGTATAAAAGAGAGTGTTAAATAAAGTCTCGCTGGCACTCCTCTTCCAATAATCCAATTTGTTATAGAATCTAGTCTTGGTAACTTTCAATACAAGTAAAACTCGCTTTATAGATGCTATTGAGATTAAAAATATTAGTACAAGACGTATCAAATTATAAATAATTATAAATATTGCTATTTTTATTTTCAACTAATTCTTTATAAAACTAGAATATATATTGGAGACACTTTTCCTAAATTAGAATTTCAAAAAACATCATAATTATGGGTTTGGCTAAAGTGAAGTTAGAACAAGTGAGGCACCGGTGAGAAAGTATTGGTTTACCTGCTGCAGCAGATTACCCACCAATGAAAAAGTGGATTTTTACCTGCTACCACCGGAAGAAAAAAAAATTAAAAATAAAATATTTTGGTAGCAGGTAAAATCCACTTTTTTATTTGTGGATAACCTGCTACAGCAGGTAAAACAATACTTTGTCACCGGTGCCTCACCTATCTAAACTTCACCTTAGCCTAACCCCATAATTATATGATAATGTCTAAGTTGAGATGGCTCTAACTCTAAAAAGTTGTCTGTGCAAATTTCTCAGAAAACTTTCAAATTTTTTCAATATCAAATGATTTAAAAGAAATTTGAAGATCTAAACTATAATTGAGTATAAAAAGTTTGCCTACTAACATATTCACAAAATTACAAGATTGAAACTTGAAAGAAGTTAACAAAACAAAAGAAAAAAAAAAATTGATGCAAGTCACACAACGTTGTTGGTTGTTGAGTGATTTGGATGATGATGATGCGACGGTGAAGTTTCATAAAACATGTGAAAATATTGAATTTAATTGAGAATCAAAGTTTTTAGTTTACTGACGTGGCTGAGAGAACGTTGCGGTGAATATTGGAGGTCGGCGACAGTCATTAAATCTTATTTATTTTTATTTACTTAAAGTTTTATAATTAGAAAAAAGCACGAAGAAAGTTATCCGTAAAAAAAAAATTGTGAGATTAGATGAACAAAATTTGAAAGGAAAGCCTTTTAACATTTCTTTTTTTAGGTGTAATTAATTATGGATAATGTTATAAGTGTAAGTTTGCCAATGACTAATTCTTTTTTGAATTTTTTTAAAATAAAATCTTATTTTTCAATCATATTTTTATTATCTATAAGACTTGAACTGATATCTTGTTAAAGAAATTTAAATTTAATTTCACTCTAATCAATATAATATTGGTTTTCTATCTTTGTATTTATGGAGATTATTTATTATTATATAGTATTTTAATTATAACTAATTAACATATTAAAATGATAATTGTAAAAAACAAAAGGACAGAGAGTAGGTCAGCAAGACCAACCAGCTTCCTATGTCAGTGTGCGTGCGCGGTGTCTGAGTGTCTCTGCCTGACAGTGACAACGTTTTCATGTTTAACAGCACGGTCAATTTGTTGCTGTTTCCGTCACGGTAAAATGTCACGCTCCAATTAGAAACCAACACGTGCCAAACCTTTTATTCTTTTTAGAATAAATTACAGCAACACCCCCTGAGGTTTCGTGTAATTTCACATGCACCCCCTGCTTTTTTAACCATTACTTTGGCACCCCTGCAGGGGGTGTTAGTGTAAGGTTTGAGGGGGTGCCACTGTAATGTTTACAAACATATCAGGGGGTGTTAGTGTAATGTTTTCAAACTTAAAGGGGTGTTAGTGTAGAAAAATAAAAAAGAGTGAGGTTATGTGTAATTACATGAAACCTCAGGGGGTGCTGCTGTAATTTACTCTTCTTTTTAATGCCAGGCGTGTGGTGATGTGACCGTTGACCATGCCACTGGGCCCAGCCCAACCACTTCTCTCGGCTCGCAACTGGGCCCACCAGTCCTTTCTCTTTACCCACGGGTTTTTATTGCTTCAACTCCACAAACAAACCTTCTACACTTTGTTTGCTTTTGGTCCCACCTTTTCTTGGATTTTACCCAATGCTCTCATCTATATGAGCCCACCACACCTATGTGTGATAATTTTGAAATTTTGTCCTGAACCTCAACCAGGGCCACTAGCCCTTTCCTTTGGGCTTTTTTGCTTAACTTTTCTTTCTTTGGTTGCAACCCGTTACTTTTTAAATTTAAATATACAATGATTTAATTTTGTGTATGTATTTATTGGATTGGAGCTTTGTATATAAAATAAATATGCTAGGAGAGCTAGTCTCTTGTCTACTATGCCATGGAGATCACGTATATCCTTTATGAGATATAATTTTTTTCGAGTTGGTTGAGATTATTATGAGTGATATTTTTTTTTTGAATATTTAAAATAGTTTCATACTTGGAATTTAAATTTGAGACCACTAACATGCCAGTTGATTCATACACTAATTGAGCATGATTATTTCTCTTGTAAGATATTTGTAGTTTAGATTAAATAAAAATATTTTCTCATTAGTTCTCTTAATATTCTATATAAAAAAAATATATTGAATGAAATTAAATATATTAAGTGTTATAAAAATATAAAAAAGTATTTAATATTTTCTTTGTTTAGTATGTAAAAGATTAATAAAAACATGTTACAAGAGGATTTAAAGCGATTTTAGTTTAGTCACATATTCTTGCACCTTTTTTAAATAAAAAAATATAATATTATTTTTGGAATATAGTTACTCACATGTAACAGAAAAAATATAATTAGTTACAGAATTTCCGGTTGAGGGTAGTAATTAGGTAAAGTTTTCCTTAAAGTAACAAATTTAAAATCTTTGACATTATAGGTAAAATTCGTTAAATGTCACAATCAATTATCACGGCAAGTAGTTAATCAAGAGTATACAAATTTAATATTTTAAGAAAATAGGAAATTTTAATGCAAAAATTGAAATTTTATTAATTTAAGAATATAAAAAATAAAAATTTAGAGAAGGATTTACTTTAAAAAATTAATATAAAATAGGTTTAACTGAAAAGGGACAATTTTAATATAAAATTTAAAATAATTAATTTGAATTTAAAATAAAAAATAATTTTAAATGGAAAAATTATGTGTTTTAAGAAAAAATAATAATAAAGTATCTTACTTTTAATAACAAAAACAATGTTTTTTTTCATAATTATCCTTCTTTAAAGATAACTTTGTTTAAGACACAGGTGAACATTAAATATAGAGATCTCTCTTAATAGAGATTCAAACCTTAATTTGTCATATCAGTAAAAATTCTATTTCATGTTATAAAATATATTAATCAATTTTAATAACATTAAGTGAAATAAGTGCTTGTTCATAAGAGAGAATTTGTTTACTTTAAGAAGTGCTTTTGAAAAATATATGAATATGAGAATGCTGAAAAAGCTATTCCACACATTTATGGGAAAAAAAAAGTCTTTGTAAAGTTGTTTCACAAACAAATTAGGAAAAAAAACAATTATTGATCGATAATTACAATAGTTGAATATGAAAAAAGAAAAAGAAAAAGTGTGTGTATGTATGTGTGGTGAGATAGAGAGAGAAAAGTAGGACTGTTCAATAATTATGGAAAAGGAACTATCAATTTTCGAGGTTATGAAATGCCATAAATTAGATGTGTATATGTTGTTGGATATATAACAACAAACTAGATAAAGATGGTTCAAAGCGGGGACAAAAGATAATGATAGTTGATAGATAGAGTCCGATTGCTTTTTTTGCCTTAATATAGATTACAGATCAAGTTAATATATAAAATACTCAAGATCATATCATGGATTGAATAAAATCTCTGTTCTCTAGCACGTCGATCAAAAGGCCATAATTGGATTAGGAAGAGTTAAAAAAAAAAAAAAATGGGGAAGAGGATACAATAACAAGGGAACAACAATTCATTGGACGCTCATCCATCATGTCATGTATGGTTTCACCTACTTACGAAACTAATGAAGTTACAAGACAATAACATAATACGTGCTTTATTTGCACTTTGCAGAGGAGAAAACACAACTCGTAAGAAAGACATGATCGAAAATGACGAAATATTTTATTTAGTTCAAAAACTAAAACAGTATATCCTTTTATTTTTCTTAAAACTTTATTTTCAAAAAACTATACGATCATTAACCTTTTCCTTCTTCTTGTATATTTATATTTACTACTTTGTCAAAGATTAGTGTATGAGGATTAGCGCCAAAAGATAAATTAGCAGAAGTCAATGATAATTAGTGCTCCAAATCAAATCTAAGCATCAATGGAGATTTTAGAAATCATTTAACTATAGGAGTGGATTAGGATATGGGATGATTATGTTTTCAGCTTTTCTTGATCACCCATTGGATTTTGGGCCCTTCAAGCATGGAACCGTTTTCCTTTTCTTCCTTTCCCACTTCCTTGTATTGGATTTTCGTCTTGCACGCCAAACCAAATCCCAATCATTAACATCCCAACTTAATCTAAGATTCTGAGAGTGATGTTTCTTTGATTGCACACAAATTGCATCAAAAGAAGGTTTTGGAGGAAAAGCAAAATCTTCCCTTTGACTAGAAAACCAATAAGCTTGACCGTTACCATGGATAGAGACTGCCCAAAATTAAAAAAAAAAAAAAAAAAAGGCTAAGAGAAAGGAGATTAGGGAAAACAACTGCAAATCTTAAATGATGTAAAACCTAGATACAATTATCCAAATTAGCGTAGCCCATGATGAGATATAAAACCCTATAAAATTGACACCACTTCAAGAAAAAGAAATGATTCATTATATCAAACTAACACGAAAAGAAAGTATCATCTTTTAAAAGATAATATATTTTAGATTATAACAATTCAATATTTCTCTTACGTAACAATAATTTGTGATGTTCTTTTCAAAAAAAATAAAATAATAATTTGTGATCTTTATTCTGTTTACACCAGTGAGAGGAAATGTTCAAACACAAAACTCTATACTTCCAATTTTATTTTTTTTATTCTTAAAGAAAATACTTCATGGATATTTTTGAATACTTCGATTTGCAATATGCAATTAATTGAAAATTTGTGAAGAAGACTTGGTATTTTGGTATGTTTATGTAACCCACTAACCACTACTAAAAAATTCCTCTCGATTTTTTTTTTGTTCTTTTGAGTATTTTTTAAAAATATTTTCTCACCAACAAATCAGAAGTCAATCTACCAGAGTTATTATAATTAAGTGCTAAAATCAAAAACTCAATTCGACATTGTTTTTTTTATGAGCATTGCTAGTTAGTACGAAACATTAACGTGGACCAATGATATTTTTTAAAACCAATATTGATTAAAAATTAAAATGTATATAAAATCTGATTTAACAAAATTCAAAGGTTCGTGTGTTAGTTACGAAAAGTATTTCGTAACAAAAAACAATTTTTTTTCTTTATTTTTTAATAACCATGACTCCTAAAGTCAAATTATTAAGTTTAAAAGGCTTTAGTTCTTTTTACTTGAATAAACATAGCGTTCGATTGGATTTATGAAAAAAGGGGAAAAAAAAGGAAAGGATGAAAAAAGAAAAGAAAAGTAACTTTTCCATTAGAAGCTGAACAGTGATGGTAAAGAAACTCTGCGAAATTGCAAATTTCACCTCAATTTTTTTTTCAGCCCTCATTGTGCAAAAAAATGACTAGTGAAACTCTGAAAGCATATTTTGAGAAAAAAAAAATGTCCTTAGTTTCACTTTCCCCAATTAAGCATTTTTTTTTAATCAAAAGGGTAAAAGCATATAATTACACTCATTTTTCACATTCTTCCTTTCTATTTTCTATTTGTATAAACAAATGAAAAAAAAAGTTTCTTTCCGTTTCCTATGAATGCAAATAATATATAATATAATTTTTTCGTAGTAAATAATATATAAAACTTACTCATCTTCTTCTTTATTTTTTTTTCTCTTATTTTCTTCTCACTTTTAAACAAAGCGTTAAAAAAATTATTTAGCTTTAAATAACTCAAGAACAAAATTATAAAATACCATATATTTAACCTGGGATAAAAATGATAAAGTTTGTATTAGGCTTTATTTGTAAGACTTAGACTTAGCGTATTTACAAATCTAAAACTTCACTTGTTCTTTTATAAAAGCTTGACCTGCAAGTATATTGGCTAAATAAGTTTATATATATATATATATATATATATATATATATATATATATATAATAGTACTAATAATAATAATAACATAATATATACTTATATAGTAATTTTATTGTATTATTTATATTTACTTAATTAAATCAATTTATATAACTTAAATGTCCTTTTTAATTAACCTAAAAGTTAACCTTCTTAATTAAAAAAGTTTCTAATTTATTTAACATAACATATTTAATAAATAATCTTAATTTAACCTTGACATAAGTTAGAAAATAGACATTCATCCAATATATTTTTATCCCTATTTGTAACTCTAATATTTTTCTCGTGACATTATTAAAAAACGACAATTCAAAACTAATTTATAAAATCACCCTAAACAGTGATTTATCATTATAGTATTATACTATTTTTTATGCATTTAATTTTAGGTGGACGTGTCTGAGTGACTGAGAGTCCATGTGTTGCTCTCTCGCCTGTGATGCCATTGTCAGCGTCCGTGCCAGCCTGCCATTCCCAAAGTCATAAAATAATAATATTATTCTAAAAAAAAATTTTGTTTAATATATTTCAACTTTTCATACACAATTTTTTTACTATTAGTGGCCAAATAAATTGTTATTTTTTTCTTCAAAAAATTACTTATTTTGGCTATGATTCCCAACGGCAATTCCACTTTCTTAAATAATAAATAATCTTTACGCGATCATGAAAATGAAAAGGAATATTGTTTATTTAACATTTTTCTTTTGGTTTTTTTCACGCAGGGTCAGGTTCCTGGTAGCAGTTCTGCAACTTCACTCCCACTGTGTAAACAACAGCAAACCCAGCTGTAAATAAAATCTCCCATGGACGATAATACCCCTGAATTGCATCGCAATTACTCTTTCAAATTTGCGCTTAATTTCGGAATTAATCAATTCTGCAATCTGCATTATGTTATAGGAAATGTAGTGGACGAAATTCCAGCAATGCACCTTCAGAAGTTTTTTGGGTCAAACTCTCTGTGTGATCCATCCGTGTTGTCAACGAGTTCAAAAATACCCTGTCGCAGGACAATTTCGTCATTCGACTAAGAATAAAAAATATTGCCTTGGGAGTTGCTCCAAAATAAACTATTGTGCCAGCGCTGCCATTTTGTATTTAAAAAATAATCGTTGATAATTTCTATATAAAATGATATATTAATGTTTGTTTCTCGAATGATTTTCTATTCTAACTCTTAGTTTGTAAGACTTAATTTTGTAAAATTTTTATTTTAGTCTTCACTTTAAAAAACTATTTATTTATTTTTTGTTTAATTTTTGTGGTCGTTTTATATAAAAGGATTTTAAAGAAACGTTTACTCTTGTTTCTCTTTTGGCTGCAAGGTTTTACTCAACTTAAATGACAAGAAAGTTTGTTTTTCATTACACTAAATATTGATTTGGTTCCAAAAAGCAAGTTACTTTATAGTACTATTTTTTATATTTAAAATGAGAAATATCTACTTTGATCGATTCAGAAAATCTATTACTACTACTGATTTAAACCCAAAAGATCTCAATGAAATCAAGACTTGAAAAATTGCTTTTCGTTTGTCTCGTAAACACCATAATAATAATATTTAGCACCAAAGTTAGTGCACACCTTTGACCGAGGGAACGGCATCTTTGTTGCTTGCCCCTTTGGTCGTTCCAAAGATGTTCATCTCTCTCTCTTTCTCTCGACCAGACCTATTCATTTTACTACTAAATTAATAAATATAATTAAAAGCAAATATTAAGAAGTGTCTTTAAGTAAAGAAAAAAAATAGAACCAAAAAAATACTATTATTAATGATTTTGAAGAACCTAATTTTCAATAAAGATATTTTAATCGAGAAGGCACACAATTAGTTTTCAACTCCGATGTGGCTAATAAGAAATTGCATAAAATGATTAAAGAAACTATGGTGTTGCGTCAGCCTAAGCGCACATTAGATCTACACAGAGCCTAGCTCTCACCTCACCTCACCTCACCTCATCAGCCTGCAATGGTTGAATGGAATCTCTTAGATTTTAGATCTCAAACATCCATCACTTCTTCTTCAATCCCAAAGACTAACAACTCCCAGAAACAGAAATTTAGCCCATAATAAACAAAAGATGGTAAAAATAAATTTCATTTGAGACAAGAAAAATAAAAATAAGAAAAGAAAAGCAAGTTAAATGTTTAAAGCTAAGTATATATTTCAATTAATTTCTCAATTCTAATATACCATATATCTGGTCTATTCTCAGGTAGACAAGAAATTGAACTTAAAACCACCACCACCACCACCACCACCACCATGAAGACGAACCTCCTTCAATGGAGGTTCAAACCCCCCTAAAAAAAAAACCATATGATTAAATAATTCTAGCCCACAAGAGAAGACAAATTAAAAAAAAATAAAATTCTATGTACAGTTGACTCCAAGAAAAAGCTCATGTCCAACAAGAAGGATCTCATACAAAGAGAGAGGGACTTGGGGAAGAAAAAAAAAAGAGAGAAAAGAAGAAAACTTTTTTTTTTAACTTGGTAGATCCTTTTTTGTGTTGGAACATTTTGTTGTGTTTCATGAATCATTGTACTCATGCCAGCATATGAGCATTATGACACAGCGCCTCATGATGTAGAAACGAGCCCTTTGCTCTTTGACCAGCCTAGCACACTTTCTAGCAAAAGCACACCTCCTCTGAGTGGAAGAAGAAGAAGAAGAAGAAGAATTCTTCATGAGAGGGGAAGAAGAAGAAGTTGTTGAGGAACGCCCTTCTTTCTTTGACAACTTATTATTCCACTTCTCACTATTATTCAAGTACAAAGGTGGGGCAGTACTTTGATCAGTGTTGTTGTTGTTGGTGCCTGCAGTAGTGCCACTACATGTAGAAGAAGCCATGTTGGAGAGAAAGACTAGTTCACTTAATTGCTGAGGTGTTAGGGAAGAAGAAGGGAAGTGGAAATTAGTGGGTGGAAAGGTGAGTTTACTGAGACTGAATCACTGAGGGGAGAAGGGATGAAGGGAGAGAGGGTCAATATTTATAAGGGTGCCTTGGATTGGGAAAACAAGTAACAGATGGTGTGTGTGTGGCACTGGGTATCACCTGGGCCTTCCTTTCCCTACACTGCCCCACCATAAATTTAAATATATTACTAGTCTCATTTAATTATAAATTATTATATGTGATAAAAATTGGTCATAATTATTTTTAAAAAAATAATTTTTATATCATTTTTCATCTTAATATTTACATAAAAAATTTAGAAAAAATAATGTATGTACTATTATTAGTAAAACTACTATAATGTTAAATAGAGGAAACATTTTATTATTTTTATTATATTAAATATATTTATTTTATTTTATTTTTTTATTAAAGTAATATGAAATTTATTATAAAGTTATTATAAGAAGATATAGCAACTCATGAAATAATTTCCCAAAGCAAACTGTCATCCAGTAGTTCAACTATGAGATTATAAAAAGTTAAAAAGAGTAACTAAAATATTCTTTTGTTGATGACCTATTATATTTATCTTACCAATTCCTTAAAAATCAAAATTTTGAAAAACCTCTAAAGTAGCCATAATTATCCCAAGCTATATTGTGCCTCCTCGCATGGGTGAAAAAAGGGTGAGGCTTGAATGCAGGAAATCCTGCAATGGTCCTTAGCACATTATTTGGTCCGGGAAGAAATGGGGTGATGAGGAATAAAAACTATATATAGTTACATAGGCACATAGGAAACTGTAGTAGTGATCACTAGCATTATCGGGTAAGGATGGATGTAATTAAATTTAAAATTGTGAGACTGAATTTCAAGGAATAGAGCAGAGAAAAATAAAGTTGACAAGTGCTAAAATTGTTTTTTTTTTTTAATGAAATAAGATTGTTTTGTACTAGTCCAAGTCTTAAGAGTTCGTAAGAGCAGGTCAGTTCAATTATCAGAGTATCACATTTTTTTTTGACAGCAAGTATCACATTCAAACTATGTAACATAAGAAATCTCTCATAGCAAATATTATAACACTCCATCCTTTTGGATCCACCCTATCAACATTAAAAGATAATCATAAGTTAACACGGTATATACAATAGGAAAAAATCCTGCAATCAAAATATGTTTTTCAATCAATTTTCACATCTTGACTCTAACTGTTGTCACTTATTTTTTTTACACTTATTTTTTTGACACTTATTTAAGCACCAAAGATTTTGTAAATAATACTCCTACCGTTGTTGGCTTGTTAAGATTCTCACCATAGTTAATCGCGTTATCATATTCCTTTATGATATGTACGTACCACGTGTTTAGATACGGTTATATATAAATTTACGTGCCTAATTGAATTGGAATACCATCTCTTAACTCTAAAATTTCAGTTATAAAAAAATTGACTCCGAGGGAAATTTTGTGAAGCTTTGGAAAGGACTGAACGGGGATCAAATTGGAAATATGACTTCATTTAGTTCATGGAACCATTGGTGGTGAAAAATGCCTTTTCATTAATTTAGGCATAAAAGAAGAGAAAAGAAAAATCATTTAATTTTTGTTTGGGGGCAAAAAAAAAATGGCCAATGGCGAGGAGATTCTAATTAAGAGGGAGGGAAGGGAAAGGGGGAGTCTGTGACATTGTCACCATTCGGTATTCGCTAGCTAAAATACTGTGCATGATGTGGAAGTCACTTTTACTTCTACTGTGAACAAATAAAGTTTCTCAGCCTCTTGTTTTTTCTGTAAAAGATCATTGTCATTTTCTCACCCTCTCGTTGCCTAATCTCTTTTAAGAAATCAGGCTTTTTATCCCCATTTATGTTTCTTTTCCTGGCTGTTACATTTTGAAATCAAAATGTTATCTAACATAATTGACATTTTTTTGTGTTAGTTATATAGAAACACATAATGAAAGAGAAGCCAACGCGTAAAGTAAAAAGCAAATAAAAAAGGAAAGTGTATCTCACTAACGAGACAAAAGTGGAATTCATGTTGAAATCCATACTAAACAGATAGTTTGCATAGTGATTTTCTTTATCCTATAACATATTGTTAAGGCTTTAATTTTATACAGTTAAAAATCGGTTAAATATATTTACGTCTGAGTATTAGCATTGTAAAACGACGAAAGATATTATTTTACTGACTGACTGTATTTTTTTTTATTTTAAAAACATTGTAAAATAATGGTGATGGATTCGGTACCTTAAATTTTATGAGGATACCGGTACTTTTTTTATTTTTTTTATTTTATCTTGAATAGATAAAAAAAGAATAACCATTTTTTACATTAAATCATATCATAAATGAGTTATAATTTAATTTTAATGCTATTTCAAATCTTATAATTGCAAAATTAAGATTTATATTAATTTTTTTCAAATTCAATATTAAATATAAAAAATCCAAAACATAGCATCAGCCACGACATTGATACTAGGCAGACACAACCATTCAAATTCTATTTTATTTTATTTTTAAGAAGTGTTACTAACACACTCTCTATAATGGATTAAAATTTATTAAAAACTACAAAATTTAGAAGGGAGAATAATTAAATAAGAAGTGAGATCCACAAAAAAATGTGATTTCTAATCAATTTGAACTAATAATAAAGACTGTGTTTAAATGAATGCGTCAGAGAGTGAATTGTAAACTTTTTTTTTTAATATTAAATTGAATAGCGTTGGTCGAGCATATGCTAAACTATAAAGTATCATTGGCAATAGTGTCAGCTTAATCCATGTTAATTAAAATTTTTTTCTAAAAAAAATTATTATTAGCATCAACAACGATATTTATTAGTTTGAGCGGATAATAAAAATTAGCGTCAGTCGTAGCGTCGACTTGATCGATACTAGTTCTTAATTTGAGGAAAAAATAAAAAAAAGTTGGTGTCAACCTTAGCATCATTGTCGATGCTAAATAATATATTTTTTTAAAATATATATTTTATAATTAAGCATCTCTGTTTACCAATGACATAACTAACGGAACACTACATCATCAAGTCCAGGTCATTTAAAGATTATTGACTTAGCAATCAAGTCATTTTCACACAAGACGGATCCAGAAAACTATTGAAAGGGGGGTTGAGATTTTTTTTTACTTTAATTATTTAAATATCTAACTTATACCAAATAAATATTTAATAATAATAAATTTTATAAAATTATTTATTAGTTTTACATGTAAAACTAAAATTAATTTTTGTTTCAAATGATACAAGAAGGAAACACATGTCTTTATAATATGTACTATTTTTTTTTCAAGTTTAAAAAAAAAATTTGGTCTCATAAACATAATAACAATCAAACAGGACTCACAACAATAATCTCACAATAAAAAAGAGAAACAAACTCATCAGATATAATAATAACTGAAAGTTATCAAATTTTAAAATAGTTAATATCTATTAATAAGTGTATATATCTCTTTGGGTTAAATTATAATTAGTGACAACATATATTATAAAAAAGATTAGTATATAATCAATGATAACATATATTAACATATTTATTAATTAGTATATATTATTTTATTTTATTTTTTTATTAGAATTAGTATATATATTATTAATTAGTATATTATTATATACACATACTTAAAAGAAGCTGGAGGGACGGGGGCTACAGCTCCCCTCCCCCCCCCCCCCCCCCCCCCCCCCAACAAAGATCCGTCTCTGTTTCCACGACGTAAGTATTTTTTTTTTTTAAAATAATTTTCTGTTAGCCATAAAAAAATAAAAATTAGGTATCAAAACTAAAACACCTTTATTTTATAGGTATAAAAAAGTTACACCTTTATTTTATAGGTATAAAAAAGTTATGAGAAAATAGGTGATACACTAATAGTATAAAAAAGTTTTACACCGTCATTCAATCACAATCCATCGTATATGGTAAGTTTGTTGACTTTTACAATAATCATTTTAAAAGTCATACCAACGATTATTTATGATTGATCAACGATGTAAAATAATTTTACAGTGTTAGTGCACCACCATTAAACTCAAAAGTTATTTAAGCCTATTTATAAAATGT
The DNA here is from genome assembly GCA_026413185.1 of Pueraria montana var. lobata. Classification (NCBI taxonomy): domain Eukaryota; kingdom Viridiplantae; phylum Streptophyta; class Magnoliopsida; order Fabales; family Fabaceae; genus Pueraria; species Pueraria montana. Next base: position 59,445,172 of record CM048655.1, on the reverse strand, counting down.
TAGTACTTTCAGCCAAATCCTTGTAACATGTGGATTAACGGACTGACTCGCATATCAGTATAATATACTCCATCCGGTCCTTTATATAAGAAACAAATAACTAAATCATCAAGACCAATAAAAATAGTTAAGTTAGTTAGTTATAATTAATAATGTCATAAATTTTAATTTTATTCCAAAAGTACCCCATAAATTGATTGGTTTAATTAGTGGTTACATTAATGACATTGCACCTCCACCAATAAGTGTAACTAGTATTGTTAATAGACTAATAAATGCATGAGAAATGAGTAGGTGTCTCATTAATGGATTTCACAATATGAAGGATAAAAAAGAAAACTATCAATTAATACATCTTAAAGTGGGTTTATGTTTCTTATAATTAGGAAAAAAAAAAACATAATTTCGTTTCTTATAAAAAGGATCGGAGGGAGTAATATACTTTTAAAAAATATATATAAATAGAGAATTGATTGTTTACTGACTGCAATTTTTTTTTTTTTTAAAGATCAACATTCAAGTACTAGGTTTATTCATTCATAAGAACAGTTTACATCAGAAATAGAAAGAGAGACTAGATGATGCGGATAGTCCATTCGTCCTCAATCCAGTGCATATCATAATTCATAACTAGTCAATTTCAAAAGATAACTACCTGATGCGAATTGACTGTGCAATGGTTGTTTAAATACTTAACACGTGACTAGTCCATTTCAATTTAGTCGACGTTTCTAACATTAGAATTCTTTTTGTAATATTGGACACTTTACATTTATAATTAGGTGTTATAACAGTATATTACATATCAACAATGACAGATTAGATACATACACTCAAAAACTAATAAATTAGCAATCCTAAATATATATACAAATACAAAAAAATAGAAGGGCATTGCCATGCAATGTTGGTGTCCATGTTCGATGTCCAAGTAGGTGGCATGGAAGTCGATAGAACTGGGCTATGTATGTATCAGACTCTTTTCAGCCTTGTTAGGCTTGCTGTGTGGGGAATCTTTTGAGCCTTTGCTATACCAGAATATGAAAACAATTTTCTAAATTCACAATAGTTATTCAATAATAACTTCATGTTCAAAATTCACATGCATGTGTGTGTACATTATTTACTTTGTATATTTCTACTTTGTAGTTCATGAAAAAAAAATAGTAAATAAATGAATAAAAAAAGTTATGACTCGTTTCCCTTATTTTATCTCCAATTATCTATATTTTTATAATCACGTGGGCAACTAGTATATAGGATCAAATTCTATGTCCGTATCAATATATCTTTATGTGCTGCTATGACTCTGATACCTGTCTCAGATTCTACATCATTCTATGAACATATTCCATGAGAGAAGTAAGGATTACGAAAGAAAATGATGCAAATTGAGAGAACATATAAAAAGCGTTACTGCGGCCCCGCATAATTGAAGGACCATGAACTTAAATTTCAGGGGGGCCAACTCCAAAAAAAAAAGATTCATATTCTCATCAAATTCGATATGAAATATATACTCATATATTCTTAAAAAAATATAATTGAATTACTAATTTATCAAAATAGTAATAGAAAATATTAAACAGAAGGCAAATTAAGCATTTTTTAAAGACTCGGCATTATAAATATCAATCATAAGTTTCACATGTCACAAATAAATTTCATGACAATTACTATATAAAAAAAATTAGTATCTACATTAATAACATTTTTTAAGATTTTTTATTAATTATGTTCTAAAAATCTATTAATTAAATTGTAATGGATTAGGTTACAGGCCAAACAATAGTAAACAAGAATCACTGAAGAATATTCTTTTAGATTGCTGGAAGATAAGAATGTTGTGTCATAACAATAGTCACCATCCTAGAAGCGAAATTTGATAAATTTTTAGTATAACTCGGTATTCAATATGTTTCTCCAAGATTTGTTAATCAACTTGTTTGGATCCATGCATTCAAGGCCAGAAACATGTTAGAGTCTTACAAATAATGCCCAAAAAAATAAAGACACAAGAGGAGAAAAAAAAAATACATGAAGAAATGATTGGAAAAAAGAATATTTGTTAACAACACTCAAACTATCAATCCCTTACATAGTGTTGGTAATTAAACTTGTTCCATTAAAATTTTTGAATAAATGACTTTTAAATTTCAAAATTATTTATAATCAAATCAATATAAATGGAATGACTAATAAAAACTTAAATGTAATTATTTATAGTCTTTAAAATGAATGGTAAAATAAAAATACTATTGAAAAGACAAACAAAGGATATTTAAATATTTTGTCTGAAAAGAATACAATAAAAAGAAAATACAATATTTATCTAAGAAAATAAAAGAATATAATTATCTTCACAATAAATATTAAAAGAAGAATTTTATGAAAAAATAACACTAAGATATTATTATTTAACTCCAAAATAAAAATCATTACATATATATATATATAAAATTAAAAAAAGTTAGGAGGGCAAGGCCCCCCACCCATAACATGCCTCCGTCCCTAATCATCAAAGGAGAAGATAAGTTTTACATGCAGAGAAAGCAATTTCCAATATTTAAATTTATACATCGATCCAGCCATAGTTATAACTATATTTTAGTATGTATATTTTTATATAATTAAAATTTATTATATTTTAAATTTACAATGAATAATGTTAATTACTATATAACATTATTTTTAACTATTGGTACTTCTTAAAAAAATATTGAAACCTAACTTATAGAAAGAGAAAAAAAAAGAGTAGATTAAAAGAAAAAGATCAACGATTGAAAAGATTATATATATATATATAAATATATATATATATATATATATATATATATATATATAAAGATAAAATGAGAGTAATTTAAAGTGCATGAATGAAATTTTACTAGTTATAGAAGTAAGTGTGAAATGTATTTTTAAAAGAAAAATATTAAAAATATCTAATTAAAAAAGAATAGAAATTTCATGTCTTAAATTATATTTTTTAATTTATAATATAAGAATAAATAATGGAATAAGTAATACGATTTCAAATATCCTGATAGGTAGATGACTACACAAATGTTAGGTCCCCCTCCCAGTTGATAAGGGGGTTGGGTTGCTCTCTCCCTTTTTTCTTTTTGGACGTTGTTCTTTAAAGTGATAAAAGGGCATCTAGACAAGAGAGATCTTAGTCTCTTAGGACCCGTTTGATTTGATGGATCCTTGGCTTTTAATAAAAGTACCTTCAATATTGCAATGACAGGTTCAATCAGATTAGCAATATGTTGCTTAGTATGTCGCGTTGAGTTTTTTTTATATATATATATACATATGAAAGATCTACTTTTTTTTTTTTTGAGAGGCATAAAAGATCTACTTACTTTAAGAGTAATTTTTTATTTTCATTATCTATTTTTTTGAAATTTAATAGTAGTTAGGATTAATTATTTATTATAACAATTAGATTTCAAGAAAATAAATGATGCGAATAAAGACTAGCTTTCTTATAATTATTCTTGGAGTAGGTGGATCATCCCTTATATATTATATATATATACACACCCTAAGTTATACTTAAAAATCATAAATCATGATTTTTGGATATGAAAAAAAATTCTCTTATACTAAACATTTCCTAAATGTATTTTAAAGAAATTATAAATATAATTTTCTAATGTACTCATTAATTATATAAAAAAAAAAAGTGCATTTGCTAATATATATATACACACTATTAATTTTGAAGTGGGTGTGATGGACGTCAATTCATTTATATTTTCGAAGGGTAACATGTTAAATTGGAATTTGAAGATTGTGCTTTTTGTGAAAATGAATTATCATCAGCTTGGAAAGCAAATGCAAAACATTGATGGTACGTAATTAATTGCAGGGAAGTGCAATAATATTTCCCATGACAACCATGGCAATTTGAGGCGATCATTATAAGGCACGAGCTAGCAAGATGATCAAACTCATACCAAAACTGATACGCGGCTCCACCTGTTAATTTGTTGCATACACGACTTTATATAACCCTAATTAATTAAAGTATACAAAGGTGTCATTAGGTGATCAAACTCGTGATGAACGCATGCCCTCTAATATATATATCACCGTGGGTCATCCTCCATGCACACTTTACATTGATAGAAGAAGCCTCCCATCAATATAGTATTGACACAACAAGTCCCACGTAGGGTCACATATCCATAAGATCGATAACCTTTTCTCTTTTGGCTCTCCATAAATATTTTACCACGAATTGATTCATACAAAGAATCATTTTAGCAAAGTGATATTGCATCCATGCTTGTGAAGATGACAAGCTGGAGCTTGAAATGGAAATAACAACTGTGTTTTTTCGATTTTTTTTTTCCTTTCCTTTTAATTTATTAACCGAAATATGCAGCCCAGCTCATTTTCTAACCAATTCGTGTATTAATCTTGATAATTGTTTATTTAGACCTTTTTTTTCCTTTAATTTTCTCCATTTTGACTGTTACATCACTAGGTCACTTTCTCTGTCTCTTTTTTTTTTTTTTTCTTGTTATGTGCTATTGATGTTTATCTTAGAAATAAATATGGATTCAGATCACCGTTGGTTGGGGTGTGGTGGCCGGTGGGTCGGTGGGGGTCTCGTGCAGCGAACACAGACGGCACAAAGGGGTGTGAGTTCAGAGGCAGAGGCAGAGGCAATACATTGGGTACACACTTCTTCTACTCCCTTGCTATATCTATCTCACAAGTGACACCTATCAGCTTTACGGGAAAATCAAACAAACGTACGTTTTGTAATGCAGAGGCACATTAATGATGGAAAAAACATAATCGGAAGGCGTGACAAATTAATTATTGGAAAATGTTTTCGTACATTTAGAAGTTGTATACCTAATTTAATGCATCTGGTTAACTAAGTGTATGGATATGGTTAATTGTCTCATAAATAGTTAAAAGTAAATAAACTTGATTGTGTATTAATATTGATATACAGTTAATAATGTTATAAGGTTATTGAAATGTCTAATAATAATTAACTTTGTTTTATACAGTTACTTACTATCACACATGATTAATTTACATATATAAATATAGTTAACTTTGTTTTATAAATAGTTAATAATGTCACGATGTTATTGACTATCATACGTAATTAATTACAAGTGTATATATAATTTAAGCTTTTTTTTATAATATTTTTTTTTTCTTTTTTCCTCTTCACCACATTTTTCATGTTATTACATGCTTCTCTTCCTTTTCTTTTATCTCTCTCGTAATTATAAAAAGAAATTGAAGAAATATGTTGTATAAAAATAATTTCTCTAGAAGTTTAGGTATGTTTTAACATTAAGGTAATTATTTGGATTTTATTTATTATGCTGTTAATATACACACACGTTAACATGTATATATATACAGTGACGTTTTCTACTTTTGGGTGATATGGTGGAGAATGAAGTGCGTTTTATTTAAGGGAAAATGTGAAATGGAACAAAGGACAAGAGGAGGCCATATAATAAGATAGCTAGCATGGTGGCTCTTTGCATAAATCTGTATCAGAGCGAATGGAAAGTGATGGTTGTTTGTTTAAGAGAGCATAGGGAGCTAATGATTAAGGGGGAAAGAAAGCAAAGCCACCATATTAAACTACAAAACAAACAAAAGGAGTCAACTAGTGAGCCGAAGGTGGTTAGCAAAATAAAAATAACTAAGCAAAGCTCTAGTGGACCATTAAGGCCACAATTATTTTTCTGCTATTGGCAATTTTCTTAATCGACAATCAAAGCCTTTATTAGCCTCGTATTAAATGTTGGTGGAGCTATATCTTTTAATGAATGATGTGTGTCGAGATGGTGGATATTCTAAGCCCGTCTAAACCCAACCCCCTCTAAAAGAAAAGTCCCATGAAGTTTTTCATTCAAAAAGCAGCATATTCTTGCATATCAGCTACATATTCTTTGCTGTTACGTTAAATATTTGGAGAGAAAATTTTATTGCCTATATTAGTCTTATTTTATTCAAGATTGTTTCTGATAAAGAATAAATATAGTATTAAAAAAGAACATGAACATAGTAATAAGTTTTCTTCTTTCAAGTCTTCTAGCACCTAACAAAGTTTAATGAAAAATCATCGCACATCGTTGATGCTTTCCCTTAATTAGGTTGGCTTCTTTTCCTTTATATAGAGACAAGTGTCTTACTGTTCTTGGTACAGGTGGAGTTGAAGGATTGAAAACAGTTCTTTTTCCACACTCTACTCTATACTCTTCTTCAATCAATTTGCTCTGCTAATCAGAAAATGTCCCTTCACTTTTTTTCTTTTTCCCACCTTTCACTAAATGGTGTATGAAACAGAACCACTAATTAAATTAGCAGCAACAAACTTTATTCCTAAAATAGAGAACATACATACCCCTAAGAAATATTTTCTCCAGCACTATTCCACTAGATTCTCCATTGATTATTTTTTTTCTTTGACCTTCCATACTTTTTAACAGATGCAATATACAAAGCGTTTCAACTTAAGCTTATCAAATTCAACCACATGAAGCACTTGACCAGATAGTGGCATCTGGGATCATGGGATAGTTAATTAATAACATAGTAACATGCATTGTAATACTAAATTGTCTATATTTAGTTTTCCACTTGCGATCACCTTTTGTCCTATTATGACATGAGTTTAAAATATTAGGAATCATAACTATAGCATGCACAACTGGGTGTAGATGGTCATAGACAAGTATTCTTTTACCAGCTTGTGTTAATATAAACAAATGATGCTTATTTAAAATTGCACGCCTTGTAATATTTTACTTTTCTGTTTATTTGGCCATTATTACGCATAATACATAGCTTAAGGTAGAGAGACATTAAGGGACAAGAAATCTTGCTAACCAAATCCTTGCCCTTCATTTAGCTGACTAAATCTGAAGGAATTGGATTCAATATGTCATGTATATGAATGGATTCTGGTTATTAGTCTAATCCTATCAATCTAATGACACACTAAAATTATCATTGAAGAATATATTGTCCCTGTATTGGTTCACTCCATAGACATCCAAATCCATATATTTATTTATGAAAGCAGAGAGATTTTACATTCAAATTTTAAATTTGCTCCACTATCTACAGACAAATAAGACCATATATTGGAAATGATGGCAAGTTATCTCGTTCTTACATGTTAGCTAACAGAACGCCTAGTTTATAATCCTTGAACTGTAATGAGAACTCTCCATCAATCATTAGCTCTTCTAATTCTAGAATGTCCTTCACTTTTCTTTCCCTTAACCGAACAATATACTCTCTGCCCCAGACAAATTTTCTTGGGTACACTTTCATTGTGGATTCTATAATGAATTTTGTCTTGGTTATACCTTTTGTTGCATGGCTGTTTTGACGGGTAATACCAGTCATATTTGATTTTTCTGTTGGATTGCTTGCAATTGCGATACATAAATTTTTTAATATTAGGCACATATACCATTTGAAGAACTCTGAGACAGCCATATTTGATAAGGGCCCCATCTGATTAGCATTTTTGTAATACTAATGTATCTTAATTAATTAAGCATAATTAATTTGAGGACAATCTTTTCTTCTAGCATGACAATCCACTTCAAAGAATTAAAAAAATGTTTGGAATCAAAATAACATGCATAACAAAATTTGTTAATCTTACAGGCATAAATAATAGGTAAAAAGACAATGATAGTCTTTGACCAAGCTATGTGGTAATTTTATGTTATTATATTAATGATGATTAATTTATATAATTGCACACCATACACACACACGCATGAAAGAAAATACAATTTTCCTCCTCTTTCTTTGGTCGGGTTTGCTTTCTGTTAGCTGACTTGATTAGTCAAAGTGCATGTTACCATAACAAAACATGAAAACATTAATTTCAAACGAGTCTTATGTATATGAAGTTATAAACCATGTGAGGTGTCAATTGAAAAATCAGAAAGTGGATAGGATATCATGTGGTGGTTACTTGATTTTGTTTACAAATTTGGGTTAGTTAATAGTTTAGTAGAGCTTTTTGTCCAATAACATGCCATGTGTTAAAGAATAAAAGAAAATCAAGCTCAGAAATCATATACATAACATCCAAAATAATGATGTTGAAATACACAAACATTGAATTCATTCTATTTTACCACCTGTGACGTAGTTACTTCATTTTATCAGAAATCTTTATATCAAATGCCATACCATATTGATTACCATAAAAAGAAGTTAAGAAAGCATACTGTGTAACCAAAATGATCCAAGGGGAAAGGAGGTTGAGATATGCTGAAAAGCAACTTATGAGAGAGACAATGTTTAAATCGGAATAGCAAGAATTTATAACATATTCTTAGGGTGATACTTAATATATAGTTTCAATCTGCGAAGTGCGACACAAGTAACTAGTAGCTTGGACTCTTTAAAAATCTGACAGAGATTCAATTCCTCGCTATGTAGGTAGAAGAGTTGCTCCTTAACTGGTAGTTTACTTTGTCAGATGATTAGTTTCATGACTTATGACTGTGGAGATACCTGAATCCAATCCTGAATCTTAAAAAGAAAAAATATTCCGAGTCTCATCTAATTTCATTGTCTCTAACGAAATGTTATGAACTGATGATTATGATTGAAGATTTTATGCTCGTTGTTTATTCACGAAAATGAACCTGTTGGAGTACAAGTGTGAAAGTGAAGTCTCACATTGGGTAGAAATGGGCTAGTTAAGCAACATATAAGTGAGAAAGACCTACAAATCTAATGCCTTAAGGTTTTGGGTTGAAGGTGGTGTCAGATTCGCTTATGTGGTATGCTCGTGGCCCATTGGTGTAAATCTCCCCGATGTTTAACCCCCCTCGGTGCACAACAATTGGTATCAGAGCTGCAGCGTGTCCCGTGGCCGTGAAACGGTGGAGGCGGCGGTTCAAGGTACTAGAGCATGGTTAAGCTCTAAAGGCGCCATCATTGGATACAAGTGTGAATGTGAAGTCCCACATTGGGTTAATGCCTTAAGGTTTTGGGTTGAAGGTGGTGTCAGGTTCGCCATTGGGTAGAAATGGGCTAGTTAAGCAACATATAAGTGAGAAAGACCTACAAATCTAATGCCTTAAGGTTTTGGGTTGAAGGTGATGTCAGGTTCGCTTATGTGGTGTGCTCGTGGCCCATTCGTGTAGATCTTCCCAGTATTTCATCCCCCTCGACAATTTTGTCCTGGACGATAATGTTAGTTTGTTTTCCCTCGATATTCACATGCCACAAATATGTTTATGCAACGAACTTAGACCAATAATTCACGGGAACAGTGCAAAGTGATCTGCTTCATCCGCTTAGCAGTTGGAAAAGTCATTTTCTGCTTATCCCCCTAAGTAAACGATACTTCATTTCTATTCAATGGATTAGTTTTTGTACCGAATATATTGCGAAATATACCCCTTCCTAGACCATCTAAGGACACTAAGTTTGAAGTAGGGAACATTTCTCATATTGTTAGGCTTTCTACAAAATTCATTCTATATATACGTTGCACAAAAAACTTGAAAAATAAAAAGCAATTTAGTCGGTTGTCAATTTGCCTCCTTTGTACATTGTAGAGTCATGACTCATGAAACACATGGAACACAATGCAAAAAGCAGGGAAGCATTAGAATCTCGTTTTCTTCTACTAGCTTGACGAAAGACATACATTCATCCTAAAAATTCATAATGAATGCAGCAACACATATAGTGTTAAGAAACTCCGAGAGCTAAATTTAAACTATGTGGCCTAGCATTTTTGTATTTTGAAGCTTTACCATTCTTAAAACAGTTCTTCCTTCCACCAAGTCACGTGCAAAAATGGTTCTATTTCTGTCATATTTTTTCAAACTCCAACATTTTTAGTTTTTTTTTACTGCTGTCTACACTAAAACATTTTGACACATGGTCATAAAGCATTTAACTCGAAATCAGCTAAATTACAATATAAGGTTTGTCTCCTTTTTTTTTTTTTTTTTTTTACAATAACAGTAATGAAAATGAATCTAACTCTTCATACATACTACCCAAACTTTTTATCACTAGCGACCCTAGTGGGTCAATATAAGATTTGTCTGCCACATAAATTTAAAGAAAGTTATTCATAATTTAGTTATACTGGAATAGCAAAGCAGCTTAAAATCAAGACAAACGAAATAAAGTTATTGACAGGATATTTGAATTAAAAATATCTTGCAAACTTAATCCATTTCAAATTAAGAAGTAAATATGTCTTTATCTTCTCACTTTCCGCCTCCCTTTCTACCATGTAAACACTTTTTTTGGTATCATGAGTGAAATACATTAGAAAGATTTGGACAATTCAATTTTTCCGGCACGCTACCGAACACATCTTTTGCTATCTAGGGACCGTGCATGTCATTATGAATTGAGGATGAGAGTTACATGACATGTAAAAACTTTGTTTGTGAAATGGGGAACAAGCTAGAACTCTTTCACTAAATTTTATGGTAACTTTGTTAAGGTTTGTTTTTCCATTAGGTGACTTGACCAGTCAAACATCTTACAAAATGCATGCAGCCGCACAAGTCCAAAAAAATTGATACATAAACTGAAAACAGTCAATTAGAAAATTAATTATTCGACAGGCATCAGGAATCATGTGTTAGGTATTTGATTTGTCTTATTTAAGCTTGCATAAGTCCCATACTTTATAATTTGTCCTATTGTCTTATTGAAAATGAGCAAAAATTGCATCCCATTTTGATACAATTCACTTTCTTTTGCTCTTGTATATATTTCATTATGAACAAAATCTGAACTAGATAGATAACAATCAGAAAAATGGTGATTGTGGCGGTGATCACTGAAAAATTGTTAATAAAAAAAAACCCCATAAACCCCCACATCTAATTCTGTTGGACAATGAAAAAGGATGGAGACCAAAATGAAACAAACTTTGAATACGTGATCCCTGATTCTGGTCTATATCAATGATCTAATGATTAAATGTTATGATGATGGTAGGAGAAAATTAAGTGCTCCTTTTTATTTATTCTCCATGGAGATAAGGGATTGATAACAGACCAAATCCCCTTAAGCAATAATAAGTATTAACCATCCAAAATACTAGTAGTCGTGACGGGCTCTAAATAAACCCAAATAGTAGAGAAGAAAAGGGCTTTGCTATTCTCATCCCAACAAATTTCTATTCTCACCCCCTAACCTTGTAAAATTACCCTCCTGTCTCTCTCCATTCCTTACACCCCACCCCACTCCCTTCTCCTCACAGTCTCCACACCCCACTCCGAAACTCGTATCACTCTCCTCCTTCAGTTACTCACACCCACACCCGTAAGTTGTCACATCAACGGAATCATGGTTCCGCTGTGTTGAATGCACAGCGAAATCGTGATTATGTTATTTTTTTGTTTTTTTCCATACATAACGGAATCACAATTCTGTTGTGTATGCCATTTTCATACACAACGGAATCGTGATTCCATTGTGTATGTAAAAAAATGCACAACGGAATCACGATTCTGTTGTGCATGCATACAATATTTGATTTATTTTTTTTACTGGTACTTATTTAGTGAACTTTCAATTTTTTTTTTCCAGTAGTAGCAATGGATTGAAATATTTTTATTTTTGATGAAGTTACGATACCAAGTAGTTGGGAAAATATGATTGATGCAAGTGAAAATGCTTTAGACCAACCTGATGAACAAAATGAAATGCAAGCAGATGATTATGTGATGGACATTGAACATCAGCACAATTATCCTGACTTCTCCAATAATTTCATGACTGACGATGTTGATTGATTAATTATTGTTTTTATCTGAATGATATTTTTTGTATATGTGTTTTGTTAGTGAAGGAATGCATTTTGTTTTTAGGCTTTTGAAGAGTGAGATCACTTGTTGACGTGGGTTCAATTTGTCGCAAAGGAGCTTGGATTTGTTGTTGTCATAGAAAGGTCAAAAGCTGGGAAGAAAACTTTTGTCCTACTGGCTTGTGAAAAGGGAGGAAAGTACAAACAATATAGAGATAAGTTAGTCCGCAAGACTACTAGAAGCAAAAAATGTCAGTGCCCGTTTAAATAAAAGGGAGGCTTGTGAAAGGCATTGGTTGGAAACTTTATGTTGTTTGCGGTTTTCATAACCATGAAGTCAGTGAAACATTGGTGGGTCATGCATATGCTGGTCCTTTAAGCAGTGAAGAAAAAAGTCTGCTAAATCAAATGACCAAAAATATGGTGAAGCCTGGACAAATTCTGTTGACAATCAAAGATCAAGATGCTGCAAATGTCACCACCATCAAAACTGTATACAATGAGCAACAAAAATATCAGTGACAACAAAGGGGTCCAAGAACTGAAATACAACATCTGATGAAGTTGATAGAATGTGATCAATATGTTTATTAGTATAGAAGGGTCGACACTAAAGATGTTGTAAGAGATATCTTGTGGGTACATCCAGATTCTATCAAGCTCCTAAATTCATTTCCAACAGTGTTGATATGTGATACTACTTACAAGACGAACAAATATCGTCTTCCGTTATTGGAGATTGTTGGGGTGACTTCAACAGACATGACTTTCTTAGTTGCCTATGCTTATTTACAATCTGAGAGGACAAACAATTTTGAATAGGCATTAAATAGGGTGAAAGAAATGTTTGTCAAAGATGATGTATTGCCTCAGGTTGTTTTCATTGATTAGCTAGTTTTACAAGATGATTGTCCCCTGCCTCCTATTGCACCTCAATGGAGAACATACTGCACTGTTGAAGCTCGATCATGGCCAAAATCGTACATGCAACGCATGCAAGAATTCAACTCAATACCATTTCATTCAACTAGAGGATCTCAATATGTAGTAGACATTACTAGGGATTCATTTTAGTTAATTAATTCTCTATTAATAATTGTCATTAGAGGACTTTATTTGTGTAATGTTTTGGTTGTTGAATATTTTTTACAAAACTATATTGTATTATAACTTATTGATGGTATTTTAAACATATATTAGGCACTACTACAAAATTTAACCAGGATTGTACCCTTGTATAACAAAATCGTGATTTCATTATACAAGAGTACAACGGAATCACGATTCCGTTGTACACTTGTCAACGGAATCGTGATTCCGCTGTACAAGTGTACAACGGAATCACGATTCCATTGTATACTATACAGTTCAATCATGATTATGTTGACAAGTGTACAATGGAATCATAATTCCGTTGTACAAGGGGGTGAAACAAATTTGTACAACGGAATCGCGATTCCGTTGTACACTTTTTTCACCTCTTGTTCAACGGAATCGTGATTCCGCTGTATAGTATACAACGGAATCATGATTCCGCTATATAGTGTACAACGGAATCATGATTTCGTTGTACAAGGATATTTTGGAAAATAAGAAAAAACCATCCATGTGGGTGGTGAGAATAGAAAATGGGGGGTGAGAATAGAAATTGCCAGAAGAAGGCCCAAACTAGACCAGTAAATTTTTTCATTAGCCCAAACTAAGATCTGGCGCAAGATACTTGTCAGACCGTTTATGAAGTATAAAGAAGGGGTTTTGCTATTCTCACCCCCATTTTTCTATTCTCACCACCCAACTGTCTGAAATTACTCCCCTACCCCCCCTCTGCAACCCCCACCCCCTCCCTCTTCCCCTCACCCCTCACCCCTCACCTTCCCCGCTTGTGTTTCTTCTCATCCCCTTCCCTGCTCACGTCTCTCTCCCTTACTGACCCTCGTCTCTCCCTGACCGTCGCGTGTCTCCCTCACCCTCGTGCCTCACCCTCACCCTCGCGTCTCACCATCACCCTCGCCTTCCCGACATTGCCTCCCTGAGGTTGGTAACAACCCTTTATTTTTTTCAATTTGCGTCAGTACAACGGAATTGCAATTCCGTTGTACTATTTGAAAAATAAGCAACATAACGGAATCACGATTATGTTGTGTTGTTTGATTTTTTTTTAAATTTTGAAATTTGAAATTGTTAAGTAATTTTTTTTAAAACAAAAAAATTTAATTATATTTGTATTATATATTTACAGTATTATTTTTAATATTTAATTTTTAAAGTAAAATAATTATTTAATTGAATAAATATTTTTTGAATTAAAAAAAAATTGAAAATAAGAAATTTATATTTTTAAATGTGTTATATTTACATTGTAAATTTGTTTATTTATTTCTTTACTTAGTTATATAGTATTTGACTTTATTTATTGTTTATCGAGTTCTAAGTATTTAGTATATTTTTTTGCAGATTTATTATGGCTCGGACGAAATATGTTTCATACGATCGCCGAGAGGATCCCTCCACTTTGGAGGAAGATGCTGTTGCAGATGCTGGTCAGCCTGCTCAGCCATCCAGGGCAGACCAGTGTTGTGTGACAGCATTTACTCGCCGTAGTCAGGCAGAGGATACTCGAGTTGTTGGAGCAGTACAGCACGACGAGCCACAGCCAAAGGCAGATGTTCCACAGCCTGAGGCAGACGTGCCACAACCAGCAGGTGCAGTGGTCCCGTTTGCTGACTGCTTCATTGGACCGCCATTTCCTGGTGGTCCTGTAGTTGATACACTGCTAGGGTCCTACAAGGACCACGTGGCTGGACATATTTGGATTGATCAGCCTCGGGAGGAGCTGAAGGTGGTCAGCCACACTGGGAAGTTGATTCCCTACCCCACCCAGCCACAGGTCCGGGCATACGTGGATCAGTCTGGCTTGACAGGCCTTTATCATGTGCGATATATCTCAAATAAAGGCTTCATCAATACCTTTATTGAGAGGTGACATCAGGAGACATGCACCTTCCACTTGTCCATTGGAGAGATGACCATCACTCTCGATGAAGTGTCATGTTTGCTGCAGTTGCCTATTACAGGCTTGCAGATTGCCGGCCAGGCGACCGCCTTTTCGAAGGCTGAGATTAGGATGTTGCTAAGGACCATGCTAGGCCTGCTGTTTGACGAGGAGGCTGATGCTGCTACGACGGCAGGAGCTAGGGTCTGTCTCACATGGCTGATGGAGCTATATGAGAGGTATGTGCAGTCTGGTTCATATGTGTGGGCCGCACGGGCATACTTGTTGCACTTGCTCGACTGTACCATTTTCGTCGACAAGAGCTCCACACATGTGAACATTTTATACCTCTGCTACCTCAGCGATCTGTCCACTTGCTCGCAGTACGCTTGGGGAGTATCTGCATTGGCGTATCTTTACGACCATCTCTCCTATGCGAGCTTGCGGGAGAGCAAGCAGTGTGGAGGTTGTATGACATTACTGATGGTAAGAAATTATTTATTTTTTGTTTACATATTTGTTTGTGTGTGTAATTTTTAATACAAATGTTAACATAATTTATTTTCTTTATTTTACAAGCATGGACGTTTGCACATCTGCCATCAGTTGGCGGATGAGAGCCTGTCGCTTGTGACCCCGCGCTTTCCTTTGCTGCCAGATGGAAGACGACTAGGGGTACCGGCAAGGCTTGGGGGACCAGGCGGTTGCTGGATATGATGCAGATGGAGGACTTCGTCTGGTCCCCATATGATGATGGATATAGGGCTGTCGCTGAGAGACCCTTCTTGGAGCAGACATATTATTCTGGCCACATAAGGTGTGGCACATACATGCGACCCTATCTGCCAGAGAGGGTTTTGAGGCAGTTCAGCTACATACAGGGGATCCCTCCACCACCACCTCCTCATCCTCCATTTGAGACAGCCATTCAGATGTGGGTCGAGTGGGAGCAACATAGAGTGCAGCTGGGCGAGCATGTGCCAGAGGATGCTCCATGGGCCTACACCTTCGACTACCTGGCGTGGTATTATGAGCATTCACATCCATATGTGATTCTGCTAGGGGAAGGAGAGGCAACACGGAACCCAGTACGTATGCCCGATCCCATTCCTCAGCCTCAGCCTCAACCTCAGCCTGGTGACCCTCTACCAGAGTTTTTGGATGGTGTAGATTACTCGTGCGAGGTAATGTAATGCAAACACTTTTTTCATATACATTTTTTTCGATTTGAAATTATTAATTTTAATTTTCGTTTATGTAGGATCGGTACCAGATGATGTCTGCGATTGCAGAAAGGTTGTTGCATACCAGAGCTATTCCTGAGGGCACGCATGACCATGAGTTGGTGCAGCAGCTATTGCACATTGCACAAGGTGGCTTAGGTGCTGGCTGCAGCAGTCAACGGAGACAGAGGAGGAGGACCGAGGGCGGTGGCCGTAGAGGCAGTTGATTTTTGATGTATTTTTTTTATATTTGTATAAACTTTTATTTTGTATATACATTTTATTATATAAATGATGTTGATGTTTTCAGTTTATTACATTTTTCTTTGTAAACTCTATAAACATCAAGCACGTGCCTGCTAATATAATGAAAGAACGAACGATTTCTCTATTAAAATTATAGAACAAACAACAACAACAATGTGCAACATCATAGCACCAACAAAATATAGGATTTTTGCCAAGTATTGTTTTTGCCAACTATTTCAAACCAACTCTCTATATGAATCCTATAACATACATTAACCAATGTGCATTAAATTGGTATATTTATTTTGGCCAAGTCTTTAAAACCTAAATTTATACATTTCAAAAAACATTACTCAATATAAAAAATAAAAAAATAAAAAACTTACACAAAATTAGAATAAATTAAAAACATGTGCAACATAATCGTGATTCCGTTGTACAACGTTGTACAACAGAATCGTGATTCCGTTGTGCAAGGGGGTGAAACAAATTTGTACAATGGATTCGCGATTCCGTTGTACACTTTTTTTCCATCTCTTGTACAACGGAATCAGGATTTCGTTGTACACTTTTCAACGGAATCATGATTCTGCTGTACAGTGTACAACGGAATCCTGATTCCGTTGTACAAGGGTATTTTGGAAAATCAACAAAAAGTCACCCACGTGGATGGTGAGAATAGAAAATTTGGGGGTGAGAATAGCAAAGCCCATAAAGAAGGCTTATTTACCAAATTGGTCCCCAAATTATTTAAAATACTTCAATTTGATCCCCAAATTTTAAAACGCGACAATTTGGTCCCCAAATTTTTAAAAATGCATCAATTTGATCATTTTCGTCCAATTGGAGTTGACGCCGTTAATAATTTGGGACCAAATTGACGCATTTTAGAATTGCATTATTAATGATGTCAACTTCAATTGGACGGAAATGATTAAATTGATGCATTTTTAAAAATTTGGGGATCAAATTGACACATTTTAAAATTTGGGGACAAAATTAAAGTATTTTAAATAATTTGGGTACCAATTTGGTAATTAAGCTTATAAAGAAAGATATTTGGAAACTTGGCCCGGAAATTTACTAAAAGATTGCTTTAGTGATTTAATCGTCCTATAAAATATTAATATCATTTTTATAAATAAAAAAGATTAACTATGCATTTATATAGGTTTTTGATCCAACAATATTATTTTTCAAACGAATTAAAGTTACTGATTGTGAAATTTAATAATTTTTTTTATTTTGTACTGAATTTTCTTCTCTAGATCTCGAGTATCTAATATAGCAGACAATTCTTTTTAAGATGAGAAAATTTATAATGTTTTTTGGTACATAGAAAATTTATAAAAAAAAAAATTGGTACAAAGAATATTTTGGGTGAAATTTGATATTTTGGTAGGTGAGTTTTGAGTAAAAGAAAGTTTAAAGCAATTTAATCAATAAGAAATGCTTGTTTGTATGCAAAGAATTGCACAAAGTGGAATTTCAAGTTTTTATCCGATCGCTTTATATATTTTCACCCACTCAATTATAATTATAATTGGTTTTGCATTTTCGTTGCTATTTTCGTATAATTCGTATAAAATAACACTATAACAGTGCTTTTAATCAATTCAATTAATAAAAGTGTAGTAGCTCATACACTTGCTAGGGCTGCTACTGCTCATGCTTCTATTTATCAGTTTATTATGAATGAAATGAGTTGAGGTTGTCCTTTTATTATTTATATAGTTCTTCTTTGCCTTTCAAAAAAAAAAAAAACGAAGTAAAAGAAATTTGATGGAAAGACCAATTTTTCTTAATTCTAAAAATGGATGGATTTAATTAGTTAAAATTAAAAGTTTAAATCATATATTGTCTAAATTAAAGAGATGAAAAGTATAATTAATCTATGGTTTATCAATAACAACTTTAGAAGGATGACATGAATAGTGTCACTACAATTTTTACTAGGGTGACCTTTAATTTTCAACGATAACTAGTTCCACCAATTGTGAACATGTTGGTGACATATCATTTTATGATATGAGTACATATAATGTAATTTAGTATCTTCATATTTTTAACTTGACCTCCCACATGTCTATTCTTCGGTCTTCTTCAACAGTTAAAGAAATCTCTACTGCTCTTATATGGTTGGGCCCTCCTTTCTCATTAATCTGGCTTGAATAGTACAATTTATTTTCATTTTTGCATCGAAATTCTTTCCTCAAGTGATCCTAACTGGCTGAAATATGACATGTACACAGCAAATACACCCTCTGGCTGAAATCTTATTCTGGCCAATTGTCTAGTGACAGAAAAAAAAAGTAGGAAATGAAAATTAGATGAGGGGATATTAATAAATAAAAATAAGATGACATTTTATAATTAAAATTTAAAAAGAAAAGACATCGGGGGATTAAGTAACTACATCTGATTTATGAAGTAGGAATAAATGTTCTTTTTTTATATATTTTGGTCATCTAGTTTGTATTGAAGTTAGGTTGTTCTTACTATTTTTACATCCATATAGATAAAATTTCAATTTATCATAAGTAAGCAGATATTCCACTATCACAATGTAATTGTGTAGTTCATTAATTTTTGCCTCCACCGTTGAGTTGAGTCAACTTCTGGATATAAGGAAAGTAATTAATTCGTGTTGTAATTGGACTGTGTTGACACTTGACAAGATTCCTGGGACCACAGGCTACGTTACTGAAAAGTTATAACCTCAGTGGTGGCCCCCTCTTCTTTTAAAATAAAAATGCAAATTATTCTTTTGGTACAATGGCTTATATTTTTGCCACCTGCGAAAGATGAAAGAGGAACTGCTAGTCTTTCCGTGTTCTTTTGCTGTAAAAAACTTGTGAAAGCCAGAGGAAACGTCTTGATTTTTTGGCCAATTTCACTTTTTCTGGCACATTTTTCTTACGTTGTTGATTGTTCCCTGGGCCCACTTGTGACTTTACGTCCAAGATATACACCTACACATACACATACACTAGGGAACCGCAGCAGACAAAATAATAAGACATTTTCTTAAGATTCAAATCGCAGTGCAATTTTACTGCCACTGGGAAATGGTCAAATCAACTCTGATCATCACCCATCAGACTCTCCGAAATGGTCACCACTTAAATTATGAATGTAAACAAATATCAGAAGCAACCACAATCATATATTGCGTTGCATGTCATCATCATCACCATCAACTTTATACACTTCATGCATGTGATCATCCGCAGTCACTTTCTTACCATAAATATCCACTCATCTGCACACCCTCCCCCGGTTTTTCAACGGGGTGAAGAGAGATTTTCTTTTGCACTCAATTAATTACTTCAAGGACTTTGTGGACAAAGAGAGAAAGGAAAATCAATAATTAATCTATGTTAGAGAATTTGACCAGTCACTTATAATAAGGTTTAATTTCACTTTTGAATATAATATTTTAAAGAATTTGAATCTAATGTCACTCTGATCAATGTAACATTGGTTGGATTTTTTTAATTTATGAAAAAGAGTCAATAAAATTTAATTGTATTACATAAAAATTACCTCAAATAACACTAATATGAAACTATGTAATAATTTTTTGCATGTATGAGGTGGAGGGTCCTTTACCTTAAGGACAAGAGCCCCACACTAGGAGGAGGAAGAGTTAGTGTCTATTATATAACTCAACACCAGTAGTACCACAACCACACTACTCAGATTCCCCACAAGTGATTAAAATCCAACCTTTCACCCTCCATCTGATGGGATGGATTTGATTTCTTTTGGCATGAACACGACTACCTAAAAATTCTTCATTATATAATTCACACTGATGTAGCAGCCAGAACTGACGCAGAGGCTACCCTGATTGTACAATGGCCCATTCCCATTCTCACAAACACGTAAATCATCACCTCCCACGGCTACAAACTTACATGTGGATAAACGGGTGCACTCTAACCTGGACCATATATCCCAAACAAACACATTCAAGATACTTTTTCCAACCACAAAATGTTACTCTATCATTTTGGAACTTTGTTTTGTTATGGCTAGCCAGCTAATTGACACCGTGTATTTACCAACTTTACACCTATTATATGTTGTTACAACTTGCCACTCACTCTGAATGCATGGTACGATGTTAGCATGTTAAAGTCAAAACAACATGAAATACTACCAACTTATTACTAACCTTGCTAATCATATAAATTTAATAAAAGACATTAAGTCGCTTTGTTTACATAATTATAGCAAAGTTAGCATTTGTGTGTGTTTCTTCTGCTGGTGTCTGCAATTGGTTAGTTGCTACATTCTCTTAGCATTAATTCGTTCACAGGCATGGTCAAGTAATGCAATTCTATTTCATGATTCATATATATATATATACAAGGGCAACACTAATTATTATTTTATTTTCAATTCAACCCCATTTTCTACACATACACACGCACACAAGGGGTGTTTTTTCAATGAAGTTAGAGATGGCGTGTACAAATATACATACAAGTAAGAGCAGCTTAAATAAGGGAATACGATGAGTAGGGGCCGGACATTGGAGTTTTCCACTTGGAGTAAGCTACTGATGCAATGGAAATTAGGATATGATGTATTGTGTTCAGAATTAATGTAGACATCTCTGCGTATAGCTAGGTTGTTCTGCTCAGCGAAATTTCTGGGTTACGTTTGATGTATCTTTTCACATATATAGTTCTCTAGAATAAGTGTGCCACGCCCAATGAACTAGACTAGGGATCACTCACTTGGTTAAGATCACGGTAATAGTTAAAGAGTTTACTTATACTCCAATCATATATATGACAGTTTTCTTTTTCCCTACACAAATTAATTGATATTTCGCTCAGCAGTTGTACACTTGTACTGAATATATTTTGTGTTCTCTCTATAGGGTGACATGAATGAAATAGCTATGTTGAGTATATAGTTTTTTTTTTTTTTACAGCAATTGTACTATATAGTTAATAACTATATTCTAGCTTGAATTATTAGTGTCTCTGTTTAAAAAAGTACAAGTTTACACATAATCACTCTGAATATAAACATTTGATGTTGATATGTTAATGTTATCCTTCGTAGTGTGTATATGAAACTTCCTTATATATAAGTAATAGAATAGCAATCAAAGTAGGGTATAATATGTCGAAGTTCATTAATTTAGGGATGAAAAAGTGCAATTAGGCAATAAATCAGGATAAAAGTAGATCTTTTGCTTTTATACGTGAATGTAAACTTTTATATACATGTCAAAAACAAATTATATGAATGGTGTTATATCAATATTCTTACAAATAATTGCACTTGTATTATAAATAAAGGAAAGTGTAGGATCATATTTTGGTGGAGCCTAACTTTTAGTTATCAAAGGTGGTGTGTGTGTTTGTGTGATGTGAAGTGATTAAAAACAATTTGTGTATCTTTATAACTGTAAACTAGTGTAAAAGTCAAATTGACATTTACATTTCAATGGAACCCACTGACTAGAGTTAAAAGAATACACGTTGTAGAGTCACTTCTAATATTGCAAATGAAAATGGCCCGAAGAAACCAAAATGGTCATGGAGAGATTGCAAATGAAAGGTGAGTGTAGCTGTTATGAGGAGAACAACAAGCCCACGCTGTAAGCTGAAAAAATGTTTTCTAACAAATAAAGACTGATGAAATGAAGGCTTGAGTGTCACTCTGAGTTGGGGACTCTTATATGAGAATTCTGGAAGAGCACTTTGGTTTTTTACACTGCCACTTTGAGTTGTGGCATGTGATGATGATAGAGAAGAGGTTTCTTTCTTATTGCAGGGTGCTTGTTTCTTTCTTATTGCAATAATTTTATAAAGCAAAAAGCTGTCTGACATGACAGGCCAGTAAAAGGTTGTTTGGAGCAACGAGGATTCTTGCCTTTGCTTAAAAATTAAAGTTTTTAACGTTTAATTAAGGGAAAAAAAAAAGAAAAAAAAATCATATAGCATTCACAAAAAGTTCTTTCTTAAACGAAGAAAAAGTGGGAGAAAAGCATGAAAGAAAAAGTAATATAAAATAACGACTTTCTAATTTATTTATTCATCAACTATCATATTAAAATTTAATTTTGTAAAAGTTTAGGTGAATTGAATTTTAGACACTCACCAAGTTTAGAGTAGGTTGAAAAAAAACAGTTGTAATTATATTTATAAATTATTCACTAACAAGATTTTTACATAAATATTAATAGATTTTGAACTCACATCCTTATAAAATATGAGACCAATCATTAATTATCAATTAGATCAACAACTATTATATTAAAAGAATATAAAAATTATGTAATATATATATATATATATTTTAATTTTTAACAAAACAAAAGGTTAACTTTTAAATAATAATAAAAATAATTTTTAATTTAATTTAATTTTTTCTTATTCCTTGTCCAATTGTTCAAACAAAACGTTAAAAAGTAGGGAAAAGATTGCACCATAGTGTATCTGTGCATGATTAATTGAAGACTCTAAGGCAGACATAATCAATTAATCAGTACATACTTACGCACTCTTGTTACAAAATGGCCAACAATAAATGACCCATTTGTCACTAATTGCATTTCCTTAATAATAGTTTATCAGTGATAAATTCTTGTTTGTCTGCTTCGTTGATGATTAATTAGTGCATTGCCACTGCTGACGCGTATATTCTTTCAAGATGTGCCTTACACACGACTATTAAACCATGGCTAGATATCCATCGAGATAACTCTAAACTGTTCCTAATCCTTATTCATTTACATGGTACACATGTTAAATTACACCTACAACAAAAAACTATACAAATTACCCATCTATTTCCCTCATTGCTTTACCTCACTCACTAATTGCCAACTTACTTAATTAGGACCGCAAACTAATCGCTTGTTTAGGGACTAGAACATTTTCTTAGTCGGATAAAAATATAAAAAGAAAAATTATTTGAGGTTAGAACTTATGACTTCATGCTTATTATTCAACCTCCACCACTAAATTGACCCTAGTGATTCTACATATTATTTTATTTGATTCAGTCCAACGTAATTTATAATTTTTTTTGTAGTGGCATAATTTATATATTTGAAGATATCGAATTTATGATAAATATTGCAATATAACTTTTGACGCGCATAAAGTGATATATAAATCCTCTCACACTATACATTTTGCGCAAACAAATATATAACTTAACCCTCCCACATTATTACAAGACAGCTTTTATATGCATAAAGTTGCAAACGATGATTCAAGCAACCTTTGAATCTTTATGGCAAAGTTGCAACTGACATTCCAATCCATCACAATTTCCTCTCATGTCTCAAACAACTCCTTCAAACAAGTTATAACTCATCAAAGGCTCTTCATTGACTAACAATTATGCACATTAACTCTTTATAACTTTTTTTTTTTTAAATTCTTATAAAAAACATATATTGTATCTCGCACAATAAATTATGTAATTGATATTAAAGGTCATGTTTGGCCAACTTATTTTAGATTTTCTTCTTTTTTAAAAAAGAGAAATTGTGTGGAATATAGTTTTACAAAAGTTCTAAAATATACATTGATTTTTTTTCACAAAGAAAACGTTATTTAAAAAAAAAAAATGAAACTTCACATTTTCTTCCCCCTTCTTTATTTCAAATACCAAGACCTGAGGATAAACTACCAAATTATCTCTTTGTCCAAAAAAAAAAAACTATCAAATTATCTTTTAACTAAAAGTAACTTTTAAATAAACAAAAAGATGGAATTATCACACCCTTTAATTTAAACATAACTATAAAACATTTTTTTAACTTTAACTTTAGACTATCTTCAAAGAAAAAAAATTAAGTTTGCCACTATTTATGAAGACTCACGAAGCCAAAATAGACAATATCTCAAATGCAATGAACCTAACAATGCAGTCAACTTAAAGTCAAAACATTGATGATGCTAGAGAGGACTTAAGCCCCATATGAGGGGCTGTCAAACCCCTCTAACCCTTTAACCTAGACTAGAAAGCTATTGTTTTGGTACACACACAAAAAAGGGGTCTCATATTACTTAGAGTCAAAAGTAATTTATAAATTAATGTCTTTTTCCTTTAATCCATCAAAGCGTCTTTTAATAACATAACCATAAAGGTTTACTAAAGAGTCATAATGAATAATAAGTATTTTATGGTCTAATACACTAATTATCTTGAGAAGTAGCTTGGTAATCACAAAAAAGTGACAAACCCATATTTAGAAAACCTCTTCCATAAGCTAGATAACAAAATCCTTGAAATCATGGAAAATTTATTAATAGTATTCAAAAATCTTCCAGAAAAATCAAACTAAGAAAACAATGTGATTTTGTTCCAATGTTTTTTTTTCTTTTAATTTTAAGTGGAAGAAGAAAAGATAGAAAATATTTGGTGTTTTAAGAGAATGTACTTAATCATGACACATAAGAGCATTTTCATTACTTCAAAAAAAAAAAAAAAAGAGCATTTTCATTCCAACATCTCTTTTTTTTTTTTTTTTTAACACATGTTAAGTGAATTTCATTATTACATATAACACATTTTTAGTTTTTACAACATAAGCAATTCTTCTTTTCAATCTTATAACTTACAAATTTTTATTAAATCATGAGTATCACAAATAACACACATCCTTTCATTTCATCAATATTAATTACTACCAACTTTTATTATAGGTATTATTTGATAAAAAAAAAGTACATAATATGCCCAATTAAAAATTTAACACTTATGTAAACAATTGGTGCTTGAGAGGTTCTTAATAAACATGGATTCTATGCAACTGATTTCTCTTTTTTTTTTTAATTAACTTTTTTTAATAATTTCTAGTAGCTGGTTTCGATATAGTTTCTCTATCTCTCTCCAGCTTTTCTTCATTTCTCTATCATTTTTCTTTATTCGTTTATTTTTTCTCTTTTTTTTTTTATATTTTTTTTACTGCAGAGACAATACAATAGTAGATGATCGATCTTGCCTCCCCACGGAGGTAACCTAAATGAGATATATAGTTATTTTTTCTTATTTTAATTTCTCAAGACATATAAAAATGAAGAATAATTGTCTACATTCTACAAACTATCAATTATTTAATGAGTAGAATTAGTAGTGTAAAAAAAAGAAAAAGTTGCTCCAAAACCAGGTAAAAACTGCCTATTTGAAACCGGGGGTGGGCATTTATCCTATCCCACGCATGCCTAATAGTATATTGTCATTTGTCCCACCTCAACTAAAGACTGAATTAATTTAATAAAGAAGTAACAGATCAGAAACTAGGTTATTAGAGAAAACGAAAAGGTGATTCAAAGTTGAAAGTCAAAGCAATTGGTGTGGCACTCAAGGAATAGTTTAATTTAGGATCTGGGACTGGAAGTGAATGATTAAAATTATAATTATAATAATAATATAGTATATTTTATGAGAAGTAAAAGTAGGTCCGAGGAAGATGATTTTGTGTAGAACTAGAGCGTGGGAGAATAGGATCCACTTCACCGTGTTCAACGCTTGTCTATCGATATAACGCTTTATTCCGTACAAAAGCAGTCACATCAAGGTCACGTCGTGCATTGCCCTCTTCTACCTTGAAAGGGGTTACTTCACTGTTGCGGATTGTGATTGGCTACGAAGAACATTCTCATTATCTATCAATGTGACCTAAGGGCACATAACTGCACCCAACACCCTTCTTCTTCTTCTTGGAGTTTGGACTCCTATCTACTATCTACCGTTACCACCACTTTGCTTGCCTTCTCTCATCACCTAAAAGCCTATATATTGCATACTACAGAGACGTCCTATTTTAAGGACATTTTCTTCTCCCATACATATACATATTTTATTAGAAGGAGAAAAATAGGAACACAAAAATGAAATAATATAGAAAAATTAAGTTAAATTACTTTGTAGGTCCTCGAATTATTTGCAAGTTTTTAAATAGATTTCTAAATCAATTTTTTTATTAATTGAATTCCTAAACTTAAAAAGTAGGTCTCTAAAACTATTTTTTGACAATTTAAAACGGTCACATAATGATAATATATGACCATTTTAGAAATCTTAGAGA
The DNA here is from genome assembly GCA_026413185.1 of Pueraria montana var. lobata. Classification (NCBI taxonomy): domain Eukaryota; kingdom Viridiplantae; phylum Streptophyta; class Magnoliopsida; order Fabales; family Fabaceae; genus Pueraria; species Pueraria montana. The sequence goes on along the minus strand of CM048655.1, from coordinate 59,418,824 downwards.
TTCAATTAAAAAAAATATTCATGATAAAGGACCTAATTAAAAGAAAAAATAATTTAAGGACTTATTTGAAAATTTACAAATAATTCAGGACCTAACAAGTAATTTAAATTAAAAATTAAAATGAAAATAATATTACGGTAGCTAGTTTTCTGATTACAAGCCCTACTGTTTTATCTTTGGCTTGTCTTGAATCTTGATTGCCGGAATGAAAATATTAGGGTGATGTTTTTCCTTTTTTTTTTTTTTTCACGTCTCTTGTGGGTGTGAACGGTGAAATAAATAGAAGAAATTAAAAAAAAAAGATTTTAACAAATAAAAAAAAAGAAAAAGAATATAAGAGATGTAATGAATGACGGAAAGATACAATTTAAAAAGAAATTGTGAAAAATAAGTATAAAAAAGTTAAAAGACAAAAAAGAAAATCTTGAAAGAATGCCTATTAGTATATATATTCTAAGTTTTATTTCCATACATTATTAAAATAAAAAAAATATACAGTAATTTAATTACATGACAATTATAAATTATGGTATAATTAAAAAGTTTTAGATAAAGAGTGCATTCTACTTAATGCATAGAGTATTACACATATATATAAGTACTAGCCTCAACTAAAAATTGTGCTAGAGAAGAGTGTGTGCCATATAAAACTTGTTTGTTTTATAGTTTAGAGACTGCAAGAGGGAGTGAGGGAGGGGGATTCACGGATGGATGCACTTTTAATACAAACAAGGAAGATTTTCTTGAAAGGTTAAGATTGAAATTTGAAAAAGAAAAAAAAAACACTTAACATTAGCAGCACACTTTATATTAAAAAGTGCAGAGACATGAAATACCAACTTTTCGAAAAGCAGAAAGCACGGTCAATCTATTGCCGCCCACAATCACTTATTTAGTTAAGCATATCATTCCCTAACAGGCAAATAATATTCATGTGTTGAAATTTTGCGATGCTCTGTTTAAGTAACAAATTGTAATTAAATCTATTTAGATAAATTTCTCAATAAATATTTATAGAAAAATAAAATAAATAAATATTTTTTAATAAGTTAAAATAAATTTTTGAAGAAATTAATATAAAAAAACTTCTTTATAATATAAGTTATATTAAAAAATCTTATTATTTTTTTCTCATAAATATTTATGAAGGAAGAAGTTTATTCAAATGGAACCTTAATCCTTAATTATAGAAACATCGCATAGACCAATTGTGAATAAGGACAAGCAGCGAATCCCTGAATCTTACACTAGCAAAGGCTTCTGGCTCCTCTCTTTCACTAGTAGCTGTTGAGCCAAATTAAAGTCATTTCAAGCGCAAATCTCTGAAGATATATTGTATTGTGAATCAAGTTTTGTCTATAATATAGATATTTTTTTTAATAAAAAGCAAACTAATTAAGGAAAAGGAATAGATAAGTAGAATGCTATGAGATATTTTGTAATTATTAAATGCATTTTCTTAAAGAGATCGAGCTTCTATTCAACTTGATACGTACCATGAAATGATAAAAGATTGAGGGTTGTGGAACCCAGTTGATTTATAAATGCATTATTATTTATTAGTACTCAATACCACTTTCGGTGGGGTATGCTTTATCAGGCCACATGGCAATTTCTTCATAAAAAAGAATGAACATATAAACAAAAAGACTTTTCTTAACTCAACACACAAGTAAACAGGCACAACTAGGGTTAAGATCATTCTTTCAACGAGGAGTTCTCCAATTTGATTCCCGTTGAGGGCAATGAAATCTTTTTCGTTAACTTCTATTGCAGAAAACAACATGCACTAATCAGTAATTAAGTTTTATTTATTTCGTAAACAGGGCTGGTTTAGGGTATTTGTAAAGGCGTTGAAATCCACCAAATCTTTACTTTACGTTTGGTTCATTGTGCAAAAATGCAAACATATACTTAAGTGTTTAAGAGTGTCTGATATGCACGTTAATGTGAATTAACACAAGTGGTTAAGGATTAAATGTGAATGATTAGTTATTATTTTTATTTGGAATTTTCTTTTTAAAAAATGTAAACTAGGAATTAATTGAACCTTAAAACAAATATCATTATTATAAAATATTTTTTATATTCAAATCTAAAATTAAAATATTTAAATAATTTTAAAATTAAATAAATTTAAATAAAATTAAATCTATATAGATTTAATAATTATAAATAGAAAATTTGTTTAATACAAATGTTTAGGAGGATAAAATGTTATTTCAACGTTAAAGTTAAAACATGTCATAAGTCACGCTATGGACAATTTGATATGGTTTGATCTTGCTTAATTTTCTTCTTCTTCTTTTTTTGAAAGTGATCTTGGATTTTGCTTAATGTTTATAGCTACCACTTTAATTAACTAACCGTGGGACAAGAAGTGAAAACTGAAAAACGACCCCAACTCCCGAAATCTTATGCTAAACGCCATAAAAAGTCGCTTTTAATTACAAATAAAATACTATTTGTGTTAAGCAATGATTTGACCAAATCAATAAGTAAATCCACAGGGAAACACGCACTCGGAATCTTAACTAGCTAGTGCGACATTTCGTTGCGTATTCAAGTACCGGGAATTTATATAAAGTGAGATTTATTCAAGATCCTAACTCCATTATAAAGTCCATTTATAATGCTTTCTAGTACTATCATGATTTATCCATCAATTTTTTATTACGTATATAGGAAGGTTAAAGGCCATATATTCCTTGTGATTTGCAACTTTTGTAAGTCAACAAGTAATATTTGATGCTAGCTTTGCAATTCTACACGGTTCCTTCCGTTGGGTTTGTTATATATATGAGCCTATACAATAAAAACAAAGATATTTTTCATCCAGCCAGTAAGTACACATGATATTGCACATTTATATGTTCAGATGACTGAGTATTTATCGGGAGAGATTATTTTTTAAATGAATAGTTTCAGTTTATCAAGGAATTAGTTTCTATCCTTGAATTAGAATAACTTGAATTCACCCTTAAGAAAAAGGCTAACATATGGTTTTGATCACTCAACATATTTTGGAATGTTTAATTAGTGTATATTTGGATTATAGTTTATAAACTTAAGCTTGAGTTAAACTTAAACTTGCAAACTAAATTTGCAAAAATAATCAAATCTTGTTTCTACAAAACTGAGTTTTAGACAAAATTTTAATATACAAATGTACTTTTGATAGTAACCAAATATGTCTCCAAACTAAGTTTTATCTTCAAGCTGAGTTTGGAACATTCCAAATGAAAAATCAAACATAACCTTAGTCCTTATAAAAAATTAATACGTTTTTAGTCTTTATATTTACTCAGAAACATGTGTTTTTAGTACCTAATGAAAGTTTAAAATCACATTACTTTTAATAAATATAGAGACTAAAAACGTATTAATTTTTATAAAATAAAAAATTAATATTCCTAAATATATTCAGGGACAAAAACATATTTTTATCAAAAATATATTAATGACTAAGTATTTTTAGTTAGTATTTGAAAGGTATTATATATTAAGAAATATTTAAATTATTTTATTAAATATTTTTTGTTATCGAAAAATACTGAATATTTTTAGTTTGTTATGTTTTAATATAATAAATAAACATTTTCATAAAAAAAATCTTTTTTTTTGTTTTTTTAATGTCTTAAAAGTATTGGTTAGCATTTACCTTAATGTTTTTATGAATGACCCCTCATCATCAATATTGTTATTTTTTTATTTTTAAATAAATAAACATTTAAATTTTATTTTAAGAAAATTGTTTTATTATCATATATTATTAAGAATCATTAATTTAATGGAAATCAAATTCTGAATAAAAAACCAAACAAACGGGTAGCTACTTAATATCATTTAATAAACTGGGAATTATAACAATACCAATGCCTAAATAGCTTTACAATTACCACACCATAGTTGTTTCAAAGTTAATTTAAAGTACAAATATGATTTTTTTCTCCTTTTAAATTTGCCTAGTAGGTAGGGACGGATACATTAAAATATATCAGGGGAAAAATAGTTTAGTTTTAATATATATATCAGGGAAAAATAGTTTAATTTTAATATACGTAATTATATAAATGAATAAAATATATATTTTATATATAAAAAAAATTACTTGTTTAATTTTTTTTTTTAAAATGAGTTCGTTCCATAAAAAAATATAACTCATCCCAACACGTACGTCTTGAAAGGGGGCATATAAACTGATATGAGACCTCAACCCAAACCTAAATATGAATGCGGAATGATTCAATTTTCAATGATCAATAAAGCCTTAAGCACCGCCAATTAATTAAAGGACTCGTACCAATATGACTAAACACCTTCTTACACTAACAAAGAGAGACGTCAAGGACATTTTCACTCTCCCTTGTTGCTGTTATACTTTGGTCTAAACGATCGTCATAGCTTTGTCAAGCTGGTGAGACCTATATGTGAACATTTTTTGTTCATCACTTTTTTTTTAATTAATCCCGCTTTCTCTTTTATCTCATATATACTAATTCATGATCAATACCTTAAGGCTGAGTGTTGCAAGGAAAAAAAAGCCAACGCCATCAATTTTATATAAATAATAATAATAATAATAATAATAATAATAATAATAATAATAATATAAGGATTTGTAATAACATTATTAATAATTGAGTCCCAAATATTACAACCTATTTTTACTTTAGATATATATTATTCTTATTAAAGGTTAAAAAAGCATTTTAAAAATATATAAAAAAAAAAAGATACAATTTTCATATTATGAATATTCTTATTGTCAATGGTTATAAAATTATTCTTAAATTATAAAATAGGTAACAATTTTTAACTATTACTATTTTTTGTCAGTGGTTATAATATCATTTCTAAAATAGGTTTTTGTCAGTGGTTATATGAATGTTTTAGATAGTTGATGTAATATGGTATATATAGTGAGATTAATATGACATATTTAGCATTCTTGTTGCCATTATCTTTTTTATTTAATTTAATGTCGTACTTTCCTTCATTTTTGCTACTTATTTATAAATATTTTAATTTTACAATAGTTAAAACTGTATGCCTTACTTTAGTAATTGTAAACATAAAAGTCCTGTGAGCAGCATTATTTATTGTTGTTACCGTGACAAGGGATGCTGTAGTATTATTTTGTCGCGGGAACATGGTCGGTGATGACTGACGATGACAGAATAAGATGTTAAATATATTGAATAATATTTGTTTTCACAATATATTAATTTTATTTTATTCCGCGTGTAAACATTCAGTGTCTAGTTTAAAACTTACTCCCTCTGTTGCAGATTATATGACGTTTTAGAGAAAAAAATTTGTTTCAAAATAGATGACGTTTTATAAAATCAATGCTGCATTAAATATTTTTTTCCAAGACTATCCTTAATTAATACTTAGTGGGAGTAGTGTAATATGAGTAATTAATTAGAGAGATAAATAGTATATTAGGAAATTATCTAATGTTTTCTAAGAAATTCAACAAATTAATTGTATTCCTTAATACTTGTGTCAAAATCTTAAACGTCATATAAACTGAAACGGAAGGAGTATCACGAAAACTGAACATATATGCTATAGACACCATATTATTATGGGACTTGGTGTGTCTATCGCTTTTGAGCATGGCATATGAAAACAAAAGGATGCAATTAACATTATTGTGAAAATGAGTGCTTTAAGATCCCATTGTTATGATTGGAAAAGCATTAACTAAAACAAAGCTTGGCCCTTCTTCTTATCCAAGAGATATTAAAAGTCAAAAGTAATTTATTTATATACGTAAGTTTTCAATAAAATAATTATTAGTATGATTTTATTAATCACTTGTAAGATTTTCTAGATATTTTTTTTTGCAATTAAAAAAAAAAATCTAATCTTATTAAATTTTTATAATCTTGTGCGTGTGTACAATATATATGCAGAATTTTTTTTTAGTGCCTAAAATCTTTCAACTAAAATTCAGATATTAGATCAGTGAGATACAAAAATTTATTTAAGAGGTTAATCTCTCAAATGCTTTTTCATAACACAAAACAAAACTAGGAATGAAATCTCTGAGTACATTTTTAAAGAACACAGTTATCCATCATTTGTACCATACCATGTTGATTAGTCTTTTGCTTTAACAACTTCGTTCATACTAGCTATTTTTTTTGGGGGTCACATGAATGACTAATGAACATGGAAATCCTCCACCTTAATGTAAGTGGTCATACAAATTAATATAGAATGGACTATGGATATGACTAATGAACATTGTTAGATATAGCCTAATTAACCCAATTGGATATTAAAACTGAGAAGTATTTAAAAACAGAAGACAGACTTAAGGTGAACATGGATATGATGTGAAAACGTACAGAGTGATTAAGAAATAAAAGGGATATTTATGTAGGGTGTAGCAGATTTGTGATAATGAAACTTAAGAAATAATCCAAAAGGGGCAAATTGGGGGATCAATCAAAAGAAGGAAACCCTAGGGAGGGAGAAAAGGGCACACTTTGGCTGGGCTAAGAGTGCAGGGCCTGTCAATTCCGGCCCCCACTTTGAAAACGCTTGTAAAGAAAGCAAACACTTGCTTCAATCCCAAACGCCACCTCGTTCCTCTACTGGGTAAGTTTTCATTTTCTAAATCTCACACATTCTAGCTATTATTCCGCTTCCATCTCTAGAACATGGACTGGGTCAGAGAGGTTTTAAGTTTTTGGTAAATTTGGTGCCTGAGATTACGATGGGTAACTGTTGTACGTGTTACATCCTCTCTCTCTCACTGACACATCTTAAGCACCAACCAATCTCCTCCCTCATTTATTACTTATAAGCTCACACTCTCTCTCATCCCTACTTGACCACTCTCTCTATATATACACCACTAAACCCTTTCTTCCTTCTCAGTTATCTTCTTTCTCTTCAACCTACCCTCCTTCCCGTTCTGATTTGGGTTCTTGCTTTGCCTCTTAATTTTTCTCTCTTAGCATCCTTTCTTCAACAGTAATTGCTTGCTTTCTATATATTAATTACTATAGGTGGTACTTTGGTAGCTTTTCTTTAATTTGTATAGAGACTTATCAGTGAATAATACTACTAAGTGGGTCTTGTGTTTGTTTTGTTGGCCTACATATACACATGGGGGTTGTGGAGCCTTTTAGGCCTTACATTACTTGTCCCTCTTTCCTTGCCTTTACTTTTGCTTCATATATTGGGTTAGATTAGATTTAGGGTTAGGGTTAGGGCTGTTCTATTCTCCTCCTCCTCCTTTTCTACTTCCATGATATCCTTCATTTCCGACTCCTCCTTTTTTTGTTTTTGAAGTTTTCTGTTTCATGGCCTAGTAATCTAAATGGTGGTAACACAGAGAGAGACTTAATGAAGTCCTAAATAAACTAAAGAAATCAGTCACTGTTTGCCGGTGGAGCATCATCAAGATTCACAAGCTTTAGGGGGCATTAATTTGTTTGAGGTGGTCCCTTATTGCTCCAAACCAATTAGCCCTTTGCTATGTGGGAATCTTGATGATGCTGCAGCAGCAATAAATGACTAAGACTACCAGCTATTCCTTTGAGGATCTCATTACTACACAACTGTGCTACAAGGCCCAGTGCAAAGGAAGGTTATTATTTAACTCAATAATTATGTTAGTTTGTTTGCTAAATATTTAAGAAATTAGATTAGATCATTGCCCAGTTACTAGCCACTTTTGGATCTATCCACCTTTATTAACTCTAGTAGCTGATAAATCAACTTGAACATGGATGGTTGAGTACTACTTCAGGTCCTTGTGGAAAATTTCAATCAAGTGCAGGTGAACCACGCGTTGAATGAGACAGCATAGATAATGATGCCATTGGCCTGTGTGGTAATGCACTGTAAGCATTTCTTGTGCGATTTTGAGGTTTAATATTCAGGTACGATGGAGCTGAGTGCTCTTACTACCTTTATGGTATTTGTAGTACTGCAAAACCCCTTCCTACCTGCAAAGCTCAGTAGGTATGTCTGTACGTTGATGGAACATTGTGTACTACCGTGGATCATTCAATGCTTTTACTTCATGGACATTTGGGGTAACAGTATTTATCTTTTCTACTCTTCTGTCATATACTCATATTATTATTAATCCCGTTAAATTTTTTTTTATATTCATTTTAATCTTGTGTAAATTAAGCTTATATGATATATATATCTCCTTAATTTCAGTTTGGGCATGGCCAGCAGCTTTTTACTTTTACACGATGTGTTTGATTTTTTTTTTTGAAGAGGATGTGTTTGGAATATTAATATTAATATTACACACATACTATATGCAAGTTCCACTTTCAGTGCTGTTGATATTGTCAGGAAAAATGTAGAATAGTTACTCCTCAGATTTATAACTATCTTTTAACGGGATATGGTGCTGTTTTTGCTTTCTTCATAAAGTAGCATATGATCAACTTTATTTGTGGATTTGGCTCTTTTTTCTATTGATGTTAAAACACTTCATGATTTATTTCTTTGTTTTCTAGAACAAATTGTATGTAAATATATATGTTCAAAACAATTTAACACATAAATTCCTGGGATATAAGCACAGGATTGATCTTCAGCTTGAGCTCTGATGTTAGGGTCATTGTCTGGTACACTATGATTTCACATCACCAAACTAATTTTCTGTTGCTTTAAACGAGATCTATATCTCCTTCTAATTAATTAATCTTAGTTTAGACTTTAGATAAGCAAGACATTAATTTGACATTAGCTTCAATATTCATATGTTGAAAACTGGAAGCTCCAACTTGTGATTACTGTCTCTTGCGGTATGGCTCTTTTTTCAAGCTGAGTTGAAAGGTAAGTTTAAATTCTGAGAATAACTTTCACAATTAAAAATTTGTTTCTTATGTTATTACGAAAAACTAGAGTATTGCAATAAAGTTCCCTTTGAAAGGCATAAATGATATTAAAACAATAGTAACAAATTTACATTACAAATAATTGTTATTTATATATGTGAGATTGATAGTTGCCAATATGTATGCAATGGAAAAGGGCTTAAATCTTCATATCAACTTGAACGCTGGACAAGTTATGTTTCCTCTTGAGTTCGGACTTTTACATCTTCCACACAACTATAATTCAATTTCTTTATGCTTGTGCAGAACTAATAATTTAGAAGTTGCAGATTCCCAGTATTTTGATATTTTCAAATAATGACAGTCACCAGCAATAGTTCAATTGATGTACATGCATTAACTTTAATTAAAAGACAGACCAAAATTTATTGTAAATTAAACCTTTGTACCTTTTTTCTGGTATTACGTATATATTCTTTCACTAAAGACGTGTACACACTTCCATTATGCTGCGTACTGTCCCCTTAATCGAATGAATGATGTTTGAGTTGTACCAAGCATATGAGCTAAAGGTATGTTTCAGATTTCTTTTGCTCTTCACTAATCATATTATTTTTTAAGAGCACCATTCAATACTTTTGTCCAAAGGAAAAAAAAATATATCAGGAAAATTTCTTTCGAAACAATAATTCATTGGCAACATTTAAAATTGAGAAGATCTCGGTTGTGGTAATGTTCAACATCATATTATATGAGTCTCTTGTACGTACCGAATTGTATCATCAATCATTCATATCTAAAATGGAACATATTCAAAACCGGATCCTATGTCAGTGGTAGAACATATTCGATAACAGAAATGCTAATTGTTACGAATGAAATTTCGTAAAATCTATACGAAACATGATTTCCGACAAATCTCGCCTTACATAGTTTCTTTAATTTTTTTAATCAATAAAGGTTAAAAGGAAAATGCTAAAAGTTACGAAAAGATTTTCGTCAAAAGCACACGAATGGTTTATTATGTGAAATCCCATTTTTTATTTTCTTAATTATTCAATTAATATTTGTTTTAGAAAAAAGTCCAGCCGTTCATCGTTACTTCCGTGCTAAATAGCAGCACTAGAGGTTAAAAAATCCTATCCGTTGATGTTTAGGTTCGTGCAATTCGTGTGGGATTTTTTCGTAACATATAGCAATGCTCATTCGATAAAAGGAAACTTAAAAAGCTGAAAGAAAGCAAACTCGAGCAACATATTCAAAACTTGTGCGGTTAAAATTTTAGAGGATCCATTTTCAAAATATCTTACAAATGGTGACAGACTCCAACCAATAAACTATGTATAATACAACATTTGCTTTCCTGTGAAGAAAGAGATTTGATACAATTAACTATGAATCAATTTTTCAACTCTTAAAAGAAATAAGAGTTAAGTATGAAGCATAGGGCAACACAACAGAACCTAAAATATTTGATGGGTTCCATTAGTTGTCCTCTGAGACCCACTCCAAGGGATGCGTCATATCCTATGCATTCCGACGTACATTTCCTTTGTCATTAAATTGTTAGAATGGTATGAGAAAATAGAGAATTTTTATACAATCTTAAATCACTACATTCGATATATTAGAACTTTAATTAACATAATCATGTATGTGGTTAAATTAAATTAAAGATATTAAACAATAAAATCTAGGTATAATTGTTGAAAAAGAAAAAAGAAGGGAGAGTTGGTTGAGGTTGAGGTTGCGCACTCACTCTGTGTGATAAGTATTGATGAATGAAAAGAAGTGAAGGACAGTGCTCTCAACGACGAAGCAGGGAGTGTCCGCGTACAAGTACATAACCAATTGAGACAACTAGTACGCCGCACAATCTTTAATCAGTGAGTTTTGCCACCCCTGTGCCTGTGGTACAATAATTCAAACAACAAAAGCAACCCAGGGGAGGCTCTACTTTCTTTCTGTCCCCACCATAAATTATATATATATATATATATATATATATATATATATATATATATATATATATATATTTAGGAAAAACAATTAATTATATTACGATATACAGTACCTTTTTATAAATAATGCAATACTTATATTGTTTTTAATTTTGTAGGAAAAATATATAATTATTGTAAACCTTTTTAATTATCTTTTCAAAATACAAATACACCCTCTGTTTTTTTGGATTAATTTATTATATTAAGTGTATATTTAAAATATTTTACAAAGAACTTTAGAAAAAATAATTATTTCTCTAATCTATAATTATCACCGTACTTTTGAAAATGTTGTATACTAATGAAGAAAAATATCGGTTGTTGTTGGGTAAAGCCCTTAGACACAATAAAGAATTAGAAATATACATACGAATCATAACAAAAGACACATAATTTTACATGATTTGAATTTTGATACCTCTTATTTACATCTATAGAATCGTCTTAGAAGCATTTAATTATCTCAAATAAAATTACAAATTTTTTAAACAAATTTAAAAAACCCTTCTAAAATAGTATATCATTTTACAAATTTGAGTCTCTCACTCAAAAGTTATGAGAAATAATAAGCATTATCTCATCTCTTGACTTACATTTCTTCTATTTGAAATTTCTCTTAACAATGATTCCCTTTTTATAGTAGTAGTGAATGACTCCATTCACGAATTAATTTAGTGTGCTTTAATTGTCTTACCACTCCTCGTAGTCTATTATTATGATAATAATAAAATTCTCCAAGAATCAAGAGATACATCTCACTATCTCTTGTATTGTACCTCTTAAATTTTCATCTATTTATATTTAATGTAAATTATTCCAAACAATTCTCCCCTCCATTAAAATTTAAAAACATCATCTTTAATTAGTCTCTCAACTCCCATCGACATGAAAGTTAATTTGTCACAACTATCTTCACATTCTCTTTTTCACAAATGATATGCTTTGTTGTGCAAATTTCGGTGTGCGCCCCTTCATTACGAGTATTGGATGATAACACTACGTATACTTACACTGCCATTAGTTACCACCAACATGACATGCCGATTGTGAGGAAAATAACTCATATGAAACAACATTTTTGCGAGGAAAATACAAGAACCTGCAGGATAATGCTTATGCCTATTGCCTAGCTACAGGAACTCAGACACACCCTATATTTAGGTCCTTGTATTCTCCTCCACACTTTATTATATGAGCTAGCTGGCACTCTTTTAATAATTTTGTAATTTGTGTCTCTCTCTATATACAAGACCTGTGAGAATGAGAGATACATATAAACTTTTTTTTACAATTAATGGGGTTTGAACTTTGATATACACTGAAAGAGATTAGGATTACATTAATATTTATTGTTTATAATATATTGAGTAAAATTTTATCTTATAAAACATTTCTGCGGAACACAAACAAAAATATTTCTATTACAATTTTCTTTAGTTTTATTTATTTTTAATTATTGGTCAAAAGGCTTACAAAAAGATTCTATTTGAGTGATTTGCATAAATCATACAATCTTGTTTTACATGTTTTCTATTTAGTAAATATAAATCCTTCCCTGTTGTGTGAAATTTATAAAGTAAATATATAACTTTTTTTTAATTCTCAAGGCATATCCTCCGATTCGGTAGGTAAGAGTTGAAAGATGAACAGATTCTAAAGTAAGAATCGCTTCCGATAATATATTTTTCCCCCTTATATAACATATAGATGATTTTGAAAGAAAATGGATTAAACTGATAATAGTTTTGGTTTTATAATTTAGAATACATATGATCACCATATCTTTAGTATCTTCAGTGGGTCCAAAATTTATTACAACTGGTACAAATAATTGTGAGCGTAAGAAGCTGAATATTTCTCTTATTCCTTGTTCATCTGTTGAGCGTTTTTTCTCCTCATTTTTGGTAAACGTAATTAGGTGACGTAAGTAGAGGTGATTGTCATATAACTAAGTAACTACTAACTAGCCTTTGATTGAGCGAGGAAGCAACTTTATGGAGAAAGATATGCATTGGATAAATTACACTTAAGCTAAACTTCCCAGCAATATATATAGTTCCAAATCATGTGAAAATCATATTAGTAATGTCAGATCTTAATTTGCAAAATTAAAGTAGGCCACTCACCTTTTAATCTCATGTCTTCCTTGGTGATCCCTTCTTCAGTAATATCATATTGGAGAACACAAACAATTTGAACTTCCCGTGATCATTACTCGAGCCCCTTATAATTCTTCTTAACAGAAATTTTAAACTTAACCATCATTTACTGATGAAAATGTTGTATCATGCAAGTTATATAGCTTTTATAATGCTCTTGCTCTTCCGAGAGCCAGTGAAATATGCTGGTTGTTTGAGTGAAGTTATTAGGGAGAATCTCACGTCTCATTCTAACCTTGATATTTTCCCGTCAGTTATATCACCCATCTTACATCTCATTATAAAGAAGTATCTTTCATTATCTTTAATCTCTTTTTTTTTCCTTTTTCTAAATGAAGTGACTTTTTATGAAGAGAACGAATGCAATTAAAACAAGGAAAATGTTGCATGCATGTTCTAATTGGTACTATTTAACATTTATAGAAAGAGAGAGAAAAGAGATAAGTGTATATATGATAGATGATAGATATGACGTGATAAGAAGAAAGAGACAAATAGAAATGATAGATGTTAATAGAGTGCTTGTAAAATAGAGGTGTTTATATATTACCTCTCATTAAAAAATGATGAAAATAAACTTTTTTTTTTCTTGTACAAGACACTTACGATTTCCAAGATTGTATATCTTTCAAATAATGACAAAGTTGGTCTCAAACGCAACTCACTTCACACGCAAGACACTTATGGCTTCTGAGATTGTGTACCCTCCTGATAATGCAATTAACCTCTAGTTCAAGTTAATTCATGCACAAAACACTCGCGACTTCCAAAACTATCTATCCTCTTGATAAAGACAAAGTTGACCTAGTGACCCACAGTCAAACCAACTTAGTTTGACAATCAGACCTACTAAGTAAGCTAACACCTTCCTAGGGTGCAAACATATTCCAAAATTGATAGGGATGATGTTGAATTTTAAAATTCCAAATTTGTCTATTTTAAATCCGAACCCATTCCCCGCCTTTTATGGGGACAAAGAGAGCCAAATTCATCCCAAACCTGTCTCGTTGTCATGCCTGTTTATAAATATAAATCTAGAAGACAGTCTTGTTTGAAGCATGATTGGACATTAAATATATACAAATTAAAATATGTATGTAGTTTTACAAAGTTCTGAAATTTATGTTTTTATATATGTTATCGCTGACTTTTATTGCATAGTTTTTTTTATTCAAATATTAATACTTAAATATCTACAATCTGTCAAATAAATCCAAATATTATGAAGCGATACATGTAAACAAAACACATGGACCAACATAGCTGGCCGGAAATCTATAACTTAGAAATGCATTGCCATGGGCCCAACCACGTTCCAACTTCCAAGCAACAGCAAAACAAGAAGACCAAAAAGGATAGGCCGAAGAACACAAAAAATGTACACGGAAACTCAAGAATAAAAAGGTTGGAATTGCTATTCTCACTCCACGTTTTGCTATTCTCACCACCCATGTAGGTGGCTTTTATGTTATTCCGAAATTACCCTTCCCATGGAATCGTGATTCCATTGTACAATGTGGTGGTGAAAAAAATGATATGCAACAGAATCACGATTCCGTTGTATACGTTTTTTTATTTTATTTTTTAATTTTTCTAAGTTTTTTTTATGAGTAATGTTTTTTTAAATGTATAATTTTAGGTTTTAAATTTTGGGCAGAAACAAACATACCATTTAAAGCACATTGATCGATGTATCTTATAGGATTAGTATAGACCGTTGCTTTTTCTGCAACAAAAAAACAAAGTTGTTAATGTCCATCTGACAGGCAAACAGTAAGTATGTGATAATTGAAGTATCGATGCTATCTAAATCCTATATTTTGTCAGTGAAATAATGGTCGTTGCCTTTTGTTAAACAAAGTGCAGAGTATGTGATAATTGAATGACCGAGTGAGTCACGGATGAACAGTAAATATTGTAGTATAAAACATCAGTGGTGTAGGTATAAGGCAACTCATTCCAGTTTGTTTATATTGGGTATATTGGTTGAAAGATGGAGGGATCTCTTATTGTTGTGTATTACGATGGTGACATGATTTCAACTTCTGAGGGGGTAAAGTTTAAATGTCCCCATGGTCATAAATTCATTAGAATAAGTGAGGACATGTGGCTTGCTGCTTTGAAAAAAAATAGTAAAGGATGCCATCGGAGGTAGCATAATGCTACTTGACATCTATTACTGTCAACCTGTATATGTAGGTGATGGTTGTGTTGAGTACAACTGCATGGAGCTTAAAGACGACAATGATGTGGGTAAGATGTTTTTCATCTTTTGTGAATTTCGTTCAAAAGGACCGATTGAATTATATACAACATTTGGCCGATCTCCTGAAGAAATCCTTGCCCTGATGCGTAAACCCCGAACAGATTATTGTTCTTATGTGTGAGACAATGGCAACAAGTAGCTCTAATGAGAAGTCTATGTAGTAAACCAACAACTATGTTTAAGTTTTATTATGTTGGTTGTTGTTGCTATTGTTATTTTCTATGAAATATGTATAGAAGTGCTATTATGTTGCACATTGTTGTTGTTGTTGTTGTTGTTGTTGTTGTTTGTTCTATGATTTTAATGGAGAAATTGTTCCTTCTTTCATTATACTACCAGGCACGTGCGTGTTGTTTATAGAGTTTATAAAGAAAAAATGTAATAAACTCAAAACATCAAATGTAAAATATAATAAAATGTACATAAAAAATAAAAGTTTAGATACAAATATCAATAAATACATCATAAATCAACTGCCTCTGCGGCCACCGCCCTCAGTCCTCCTCCTTTGTTTGCGTCCTTGGTTGCTGCACCCAGCACTTGAGCCGCCCTATGCTATGCGCAATAGCCGCTGCACCAACTCATTGTCATGCGTGCCCTCAGGAATGGCTCTGGTCTGCAACAACCTCTCTGCAATCGCAGACATCATCCGGTACCGATCCTACATAAAAGAAAATTAAAATTAGTAATTATTTATCAAAAAAATATAAACAATTATGGAAAAAGTGTTTGCATTACATTACCTAGCACGAGTAATCTACACCATCTACAAACTCTGACAGAGGGTCACCAAGCTGAGGCTGAGGTATGGGGTCGGGCATTCGTACTGGGCTTCGTGCTGCCTCTCCTTCCTCTGGCGAAATCACATATGGATGTGAATGCTCATAATACCACGCCAAGTAGTCGGAGGTGCAGGCCCATGGAACATCCTCTGGCACATGCTCGCCCAGCTGCACTATATGCTGCTCCCACTCGGCCCACGTCTGAATCGATGTCTCAAATGGAGGACGGGGAGGTGGTGGTGGAAGGATCCTCTTTACATACCTGAACTGCCTCAAAACCCTCTCTAGCAGATAGGGTCACATGTCTATGCCACACCTGATGTGGCCAAAATAATATGTCTGCTCCAAGAAGGGTCTACCAGCGGTAGACCTGTATCTATCATCATATGGGGACCAGACGACGTCCTTCATTTGCAACTGATCCAGCAACCACCTGGTACCCCAAGCCTTTCCGGTACCCCTCGTCGTCTTCCATCTGGTAGCAAAGGGAAGCTTGGGGTCATAAGCGATATCCTCTCATCCGCTAACTGATGGCAGATGTGCAAACGCCCATGTCTGTAAAATAAAGAAAGTAAATTATGTGAACAATTATATTAAAAAAATACACAAACAAATATATAAACAACAAATAAATAATTCCTTACTATCAGTAGCGTCATATAATCTCCACACCGCTTGCTCTCACGCAAGCTCGCATAGGAGAGATGGTCGTAAAGATATGCCAGTGCAGATACTCCCCAAGCGTACTGTGTAACACCCTAATTTCTATAATGGTAAATATGCGAGGTTTAATTCAATTAACTATTTCATAAAGCACTTTTATTAATTTACTTATGAAAATCTAGTGAAATTAAGAAAACTTGATTGGGATTTTAGTGAAAAACCTTTTACCTCAATTTTAATTTCGAAAGTTATGCTTCACTTTAATAGTTATAACGCGTTAATATAATTTGGCAGAAAAGGTCGTGGCATTATTTTGATTGTAAAGGAATGGTTTTAAGTTTTCGAAGGAGTAGAAATATGTAAATACAAATGATAATTTTGACTGAAATATAACATATGCATATCTGAAAGTGTTTAACATAATGTACCCCCGGAGCATAACAGTAACCACGTAGAAAGGCAAAGTACGGGAAAACTAGAACATAGTCATATGACATGATGACTGACATATACACATAACAAAAGAAATCTGAGTGCCTAGGTCTACCCCAAAGAGATACATGACAAAGAAAAGAAAGTCCTAAGACTCAGAGTAGTCATCTTCTAACTCCCACCCTTTGTAGAAATCATAATCCCCAAGGTCATACGTGGGCGTTCGTGCGAATCGGATGTAGCCCAAGATGTGATCTACACCCTGGACCACAACTACTATCCATCTCCTGAATATGCTCTCAATCCTCCAATGGAGGGTTGAGTCCTCTGCTGCCATCTGTCCCTAAAAGAAAATAATCAGAAGGGTAAACTCTCTGCTTCATCAAGCAACACACAAATAACGACTTTACAAGTCACAAACAAAATCCTGTCCACCATTGCCATGTGGTTGTCTAATGTTCACACTCGCAGTCCTAATCGTTTCCTTTCACTAATTCTGTAAATCCTTTCTTACTGGTCAGCTGCCACTGGAACTCCAAGGACTCAGTGGTCTTACACAATTGAGTTGGATGACTGTTGGGAGTACACCTCTCACCATGGTACTATGGTGGGCTCTCACCAACCGATGATGTCTCGTATTTTTGTCAGGGTGATCGAGTCAGCTATGTGATCTATCGTCACAATTCAGTGCCTTACCCTCCATGGTCAATTTGGCTTACGATCATCTCCCAGGTACCAACTGTGATCATTCAATACTCGGAGGACTGACTCCTCCACAACTCTCCTCACAAGGATTATTCTTTCTCGTTACAGTGGGCTTTTGCTGCACATGGTACTGGACGGTCGAATAAACGCTGAGCCTAAGACCCCGTCTCTGCACAAAATCATATGAACGAGGACATTTGCCTCCATCACCTTTCTATGGGTGACCGTCACATTACGTCATGACACGCCCTTCAAACTCCACCCCTCTCTTTGTTATTCTCATAGCTGGAACACTCCACGTGACTCTCTTTTCATCTTGTAGTTCCCACGGATTGCCATGCACACGCAGTTTCATTGCACGACTCTCAAAAATCAACATGTTTCACAACACATAACATAATCTTGTTAAGCTTTATTTGTGTCTCACCCTCTCATCAATTTCTATAATTTTTAATAATTAATAACTTACCGTTGATTCCTCCATGCAAAGGTCCTAAATTCTTTCTATGTCCAATGCATAAAGTAAAAAATTCGTTAATTAATTTCTATTTAATAAAATAAAATAAATCTTTTAGCCTAATTAATTGTGCTCACTGTTCAAGTTTCATTTATCTGTTACATGGCAGTCTAGCAAAAAATACTAGAACATAGTTCTAGTCCTCACAAGTACTCACGCCCGAGTCTTGTGAACACATCACACAGACAAACAATTTTTCCACAAAGTTCAACCTACAGTCCAAAGGACTGTATCATAAAAGCACACAAAACTACACTTTCAAATATTAAGTACCCAAGATTCACATCTCTGGGACTTAAACCCAAAACAGAATAGGTCAATGGATATTACATATCCACTGTCCTACAAAATCACAATTAATAATTATAATTGTCACAATTCAAAATAACACACATATAGTAACAAAATTGACTAAAAAGGCATATTTCTCTTTAGCAGTACTGAATGTGAGCTCTCACTGATTGTAGCAAATGACCTCGGAATTGAAATTTTTTATATAAAATCGAAGCTCTTGAAATCTAGTTTACAGAAAGGTATCCCACTTATAAATGGAACATCTAGAAAATTTTATAAAAATTTTCTAAGTTAGTAGCCCTGAATTTTGAGTGCTTACTGAACATAGCTCAAAGAAATATAAATTTCTCCCACTTCTCAAAGCTAAATTAAATGAAACATTTTAAAGTTTAAATCTAACATCTTGATCTTTCCAAAAAGGTATTTTTTACTTCTAAATTCATTTTCTATTGTTCCCAGTGAAATATTCCTAACAGCCTACAATTTTGACTCAAAACAGGGTCCTAAACCCTTGTTCTGTTTCTTTTTGAAAAAAATTTAATTTAGAAATTGTGCTTGGTAATTTTTTTAATATACATGGTTAAAAATATTATTGTGTCTAGTTTTTAATGGTTTAATTACATTTCAAAAACATTAAGTACACGGAGAATTTTAACAAAAATCGAGCCCTATTCCAGTGAAACCCCAAAACAGGACAGTCCACTTTTGAGCCATGGATGAACCACAAGATTATTTTTCAAAAGTGTTAACACAAAAGATGTTGCATTTTGTGTCTATTTTCATTCAAAAGAAATTTCAAGAAAAACCAACGGTTAGATCTTTCGAAAATCGCAAAACTGTGAGGGCTGTTCCATGCTAAACGAAAATACAACCACTGCCAACGAATTTTAGTTAACATTTTAAAAGAAAACTTGATCAAAACCATTTTTGAGAAAATGGTACACGACCTCACTTGTTTCCAGGGCCATTTTCATTCCAATTACAAGGTGAAAATGAATTTACTCCCCACATGCAAGGACTCACAACTACTGCCAAAGAGAATTCAACACTAGCCATCCAATTTCAATTCAACAAACAATTCAAACACATCACAATTCTTATCAATTGATGCTATGGTTAAGGCCCCCAGCCCTTAACCATATTCTCAATAGAAAAAAAAAGAAAGCAAAGAATCCACAAGAGAGTTCCCCTTACCTTGGTTCTTGGTTCCAATGGATGAAGAAGAAAAATCACTTGGTTGATGATGATGAAGAGATGCCTTAGCTCACATGCAAGTTGAAATGTTGATACAACAATGGCTCTTGCCCATTGATGGCTCTCGGCCAAGGAAGAGAAAGAGGAGAGAGGTTGGAGAATTTTGATTTCCAACTTGTTGCTTAAGTTTATTGATGAGTGATAAGTGAGGAAAAAAAAAAGATTTGAGTGAGTTAATGTGTTGGTGTAGGTTTAGGCTGTGGGGGATTAGGGTAGGTTTAGGTGTCATTTGCATGTGTTGCATGTGGAATGAGGTGTAGGTTAATTAGGATTAGGGAACTTTTGGGACCAATTTAATTTACACAGTATAATTTTGAACTGTGTAATTAAAAAGAGATATGTTTTAAAATTAAATTTCAAATGTTTAATTAATTTTTATAAAAATCTTGGTACTAAAACTTTTCTAGTGCCTCTAATAAAATTTTCCTGTAGAGAATTAGTTCACAGATAGATTTTATAAGAGTAACTTGACGTGCAAATAACTATAATATGATAAAAACTAATTTTGAAACCAATTAATTAATTAGTACGTAACAATAGTTATATTAAATATTTACTACTAGTAATTAATCACAGCTCAATTAATTACTAGCAGTCATATCAGATCATCGTTCACTTACAGTTTTTAGTACTTGAATTTAAATATGTATTACACCACACATAAAACAAAATAAATAACACAACACAAGAAATTTAATTACACAAAATTTTACAAGCAATAATACAGGAAAGTAACTACAAAGAATTAATAGCAGAGAATTAATTCCAGCGAGTTACTCATAAAGGACTTTTTATTACAAGCAATTGTTTTAATTAGATTACTTACTTAGATTTTAATTACAGAGAACATTATATCTTTTGATTTTATAAATCTTTTCCTATTTGACTATTATAACGAATTACTCATGTTGTTTATTTTCCATCATTTTTCTTATTTACTCAATTAATCACTAACTATATTTTAATTACTCAATTTTTTTTATGTAAAACAAACAAATAAATTTTCATTAATTTCTAATTAAGTTACTCATGTTCCTACTTACTGGGTTGTAATTTTCGAGGTGTTACATACTGGGTGTAGGTGGACAAATCGCTGAGGTAGCAAAGGTAGAAAATGTTCACATGTGTGGAGCTTTTGTCGGCGAAGATGGTATAGCCGAGCAAGTGCAACAAGTACACCTGTGCGGCACACACATATGAACCAAACTGCACATACCTTTCATATAGCTCCCTCAGCCATGCGAGACGTACCCTGGCTCCTGTCGCCGTGGCAACATCTGCCTCATTGTTAGACACTAGGCCTAGGATGGTCCTCAGCAACATCCTAATGTCAGTCTTCGTAAACACGGTCACTGGGCGGGCAATCTGCAAGCCTGTAATAGGCAAGTGTAGCAGACAGGACACATAATCCAGAGTGATGGTCATCTCTCCGACGGGTAGGTGGAAGGTGCATGTCTCCTTATGCCACATCTCAATAAAGGCATTGACAAAGCCTTTATTCGTGGTATACCGTGCCTGATAAAGGCTCGTCAAGCCAGACTGATCCACGTATGCCCAGACCTGTGGCTGGGTAGGGTAGGGAATCAACTTCTCAGTGTGGCTGACCACCTTCAGCTCCTCCTGATGCTTGCCGATCCATATATGTTCAGCGACGTGGTCCTTATACGACCTTAGTACTATATCAACTACAGGACCACCAGGAAAATAGCGGTCCAATGATCCGGTCAACAAACGGAATCTCTGCGGCTGGCTGTGGTACCTCTACTACCTCTGGATCAGGTTGAGGAACCTCTGGCTCAAGCAGCGACATGTCTGGACTAGGCTATGGCACTTCTGCCTCAGCATGTACACCCTCTGCATCCTCTAGCTTATGCTGTTGTACTCCTCCAACAATAAGAGTATCATCTGCCTGACGACGACGAGCAGATGATGTCACACATCGCTGGTCTGCCTTGGATGGCTGGGCAGGCTGACCAGCATCTGCAACAGCATCTTCTTCCAATGTGGAGGGATCATGTCGGCGATTGTAGGAAACATACTTCGTCCGAGCCATAATAAATCTGCAAAAAATTAACTAAAAAAATTAGAACTGAATAAAGAAAAAATAAACTAAAATACTATAAAACTAAATAAACAAAAAACAAACTAATACTGTAAATATAATACTCTCATAACAAAAAATATAAATAATAAATACATTTAAAAATATAAAATATAAAATTTGTAATTGAATAAATTTTTTAAATTAAATAAAAAATTATTGAATTAAATAATAAATTTTATTTAAAAATAATACTATAAATATAATACAAATATAATTAACTATTTTTCTTTTAACAAAAATTACATTAGAAATGAAAAATTCAAAATAAGTTTTTTTAAAAAAAAATTATGTATTACACAATGGAATCACGATTCCGTAGTGTTGTTTTTCAAGCAACACAACAGAATTGTGATTCCGTTACACTACACAAAAATGAAAAAAAAAAAAAGAGGTGAAGAGGACGAACCTGGGCAACGCTGCGGGGAGGAGAAGCAGAAGGAAGAATGTGAAGGAGGAGAGGCAAAGGGAAGTGGGGGAGGAGAGGTAGAGGGAAGTGGGGGAGAGGGGGTGGGAAGGAGAGGGAAGGTGAAGGTGAAGGTGAAGGGGTGGGGGAAGAGGGAGAGGAGAGTTGGGGTTGGGAAAAAGGGTAATAGGGTAATTTTGTAGGATTTTTGAAATTAAGGGGTGAGAATAGCAAAAGGATGGGGTGAGAATAGCAACTCCGAAAAAGGTAACAAGGAGAATGAAGTAGGCCGAGCCCTCCAAGATTGAACAGGCCTAGTGACTAGGCCGAACAAAAATCCAGGAGAGCAAAAAATAGAAGAACTTGAAGATAAAATAAAATAAAGAAATAACTAAATAAAAAATAAATAAGAGTAGTCAGTTGCTCGTATGTTCAAATCTTGTTGTCATAATTGTATATATATATAAAAAAATTGCAAGGCGAAGAAGGCAGCGCTGCTCTACTGCAAATGACAATTTTGTATTGATTTTTATTTTATTTTTGTTGATGTACTTGTATATTTATTTTATTTTTTAATGGATGAGATTCGGCCTGAAACATATCTTTTTTTATTACATTTAATGGGTATGAGTTTTTTGTAGTGGGCTCAATTGGCCTGTTTCATTTTTCTTGCTAGGGCTTTGCTATTCTCACCCCCACAAATTGCTATTCTCACCTCCCTACGCTGTAAAATTACTCTACTGTCCCTCCTCCATTTCTTACACCCACCCCACTCCCTTCTCCTCATAGTCTCCACCCCCACTCCCAATCTCGTGTCACTCTCCTTCAGTTCCTAAACTTACACTCATAAGTTGTGTAGATCAACGGAATCATGGTTCCGCTGTGTTGAATGCACAGCGGAATCCTGAGTATGTTATTTTTTTGCTTTTTACAGTACACAATAGAATCGTGATTCCGTTGTGTATGAAAATACATGCACAATGGAATCACGATTCTCCTATGCATTTTATTTTCACGATTTCGTTGTGTATGTCATTTTTCTAACACAATGGAATCGTGATTTTGTTGTGCACGCAAAAAGTATTTGATTTTGTTTTACTGTTATTCATTTAGTGAATTTGAATTATTTTTTTTCTTTTCAGTAGTAGCAATGGATTGGAATACTTTTATTTCTAATGAAGTTACGATGTGAAGTAGTTGGGGAAATATGATTGATGCAAGTGAAATTGCTTTAGACCAACCCGTTGAACAAAATGAAATGCAAGCAGATGATTATGTGATGGACATTGAACCTCAGCACAATTATCCTGACTTCTCCAATAATTTCATGATTGACGAGGTTGATTAATTAATTATTGTTTTTATCTATATGATATTTTTTGTATGTGTGTTTTGTTAGTGAAGGAATGCATTTTGTTTTTAGGCTTTTGAAGAGTGAGATCACTTGTTGAGGTGGGTTCGATCTGTCGCAAAGGATCTTGGATTTGTTATTGTCATAAAAAGGTCAAAAGCTGGCAAGAAAACTTTTGTCCTACTGACTTGTGAAAAGGGAGGAAAGTACAAACAATATAGAGATAAGTTAGTCCGCAAGACTACTGGAAGCAAAAAATGTCAGTGCCCGTTTAAATTAAAAAGGAGGCTTGTGAAAGGCATTGGTTGGAAACTTTATGCTGTTTGCGGTTTTCACAACCATGAAGTCATTGAAACATTGGTGGGTCATGCATATGTTGGTCGTTTAAGCAGTGAAGAAAAAAGTCTGCTAAATCAAATGACCAAAAATATGGTGAAGCCTAGACAAATTCTGTTGACAATCAAAGATCAAGATGTTGCAAATGTCACCACCATCAAAACCATATACAATGAGCGACAAAAATATCGGCGACACCAAAGGAGTCCAAGAACTGAAATACAACATTTGATGAACTTGATAGAACGTGATCAATATGTTTATTGGTATAGAAGGGTCGACACTGAAGATGTTGTAAAAGATATCTTGTGGGCACATTTAGATTCTATTAAGCTCCTAAATTCATTTTCAACAATGTTGATATGTGATACTACTTACAATACGAACAAATATCGTCTTCCGTTATTGGAGATTGTTGGGGTGACTTCAACAGACATGATTTTCTCAGTTGCATTTGCTTATTTACAATATGAGAGGACAGAAAATTTTGAATGGGCATTAAATAGGGTGAAAGAAATGTTTGTCAAAGATGATGTATTGCCTCAGGTTATTGTCACTGATAGAGATCTTGCATTCATGAATGTGTTAGATAATGTCTTTCCTTCTTCAACCAACTTGTTATGTCAATTCCACATTTCTAAGAATGTCAGGGCAAAATGCAAGATGCATGTGGGCAACGCGGAAGAATGGAACAAAGTGTTGGACGCTTGGGAAAGGTTAATGCAATCTGCTAATGAACAATTGTATGAGGTTAACTTGAAAAACTTCACAAACCTATGCTCACATTATCCACTTTTCCTTAAGTATGTCCATTGTACATGGTTGATACCTCACAAGGAGAATTTTGTACAAGCATGGACGGATTGAGTTATGCATCTTAGAAACACGACAACTAATAGTTAATTTTCCATATAATTATATTCGTTGATTTTAATTATATACTTTGCTTGACATTACTTTTGGTTGCATGATAGGGTTGAAGGCGCACACGCACGATTGAAGAGGTTACTTCGAGATAGTATGGGAGACTTGTGCAGTTGTTGGGATGCCATGAATAACATGCTTATATTGCAACATACTGAGATTTTGGCTTTATTCCAAAAAAGCATCAATGTTGTGGGTCACAAGTTTAATAACGTGTTTTACAAGAAAATACGAGGCTTTGTATCAAACCAAGCACAATACCTAATATACAACGAGTACAAACAGGTTGGCAACGTTGGTATTGACAGTTATGCTTGTGGATGCACACTTAGAACTACTCACGGTCTATCGTGTGCATGTGAACTTGCTAGATTTAGCAATATGTTTGGCTCAATACCCTTGAGGTCAATTCATGTGCATTGGAAGATGTTATCCGTCAATCAATATGACACCGGTAATTCTTGGGGGGACTTGACTTTAACACACGAGGTTGATGCATTGTTAAAGAGGTTTTCCCAACTTGATGTCTTCAGGAAAATCACAATGAAGACTAAAGTTCGTGAACTTGCATTTCTAGATACCACCTCAATGTGTCCACCTCAAGAGAAGGTGAAAACAAAGGGTGCCCCGAAGTCTGTGAAATCTACTAAGCGTGCACCTTCAATGTGGGAGCAAGTCGATGCAATGCACACAATGGTAGGTAGTTCAAGAACTCCTACTGTGCCTCCCAAAGTTGTCAGTGACAATATGCGGAGCAAAATGATGCCTTATGTTAATGAGTTTTTCGATGAATTGAAACCATTCATCCAAAAAATTATTGATGTCAAAGCAGATAGAAATTGGGGTTTTAGAACAATTGCAGCTTTGTTAGGTATGGGTGAGGAATCCTGGGCTCTCATTCATCAAGACTTGATTTGGGAACTTCAAACATGGCACTCTCTTTATCTTCAGCTCTTTGGCACTGAAGAAAGATTGGTTGAACTAATCAGCTCGTTGTATCTCGAAGGTGGACCAACAACCATTGACAAGTGGATGACCATTCTCGACATGAGGTATGTGATTGCTAGTCGATATAATGTGGTGTTGGTTCACTTATCTATGCTTCAAAGTTGGACTTTCTTTCCGCTTACGAGCTGGCCTCCATCTGCTGCACAACAACGTCTTATAGCTATTGGATTTGTTAACGGAAATCACTTTGTACAGGTACACATAATATACTAAACTATTAACTATGCAAATTTGTTTACTAAGTTAACCTTATCAGTTTAATTTTCATTGTTTAGCTATTTTAAAAAGATGATTGTCCCCTGCCTCCTATTGCACCTCAATGGAGAACATACTGCACTGTTGAAGCTCGATCATGGCAAAAACCGTACATGCAACGCATGCAAGAATTCAACTCAATACCATTTCATTCAACTAGAGGATCTCAATATGTAGTAGACCTTACTAGGGATTCATTTTTGTTAATTAATCTTGTATTAATAATTGTTATTAGAGGACTTTACTTGTGTAATATTTTGGTTGTTGAATATTTTTTACAAAATTGTATTGTATTATGACCGATTGATGTTATTTTAAAGATATATTAGGTATTGATACAAAATTTAACCAGGATTGTACCCTTGTACAACGGAATTATGATTCTGCTGTACAAGTGTACAACGGAATCACGATTCCGTTATACAAGGGTATTTTGGAATATCAAGAAAAAACCACCCACGTGAATGGTGAGAATAACAAATTGGAGGGGTGAGAATAGCAATTCCCTTCTTGTTATTTGTTACACTTTTGAGTTGCTGGGTCTGAATTGGCTCGATTCTTTCAATGGGTTTCTTATCTTATAGCAACGTCAATATCTCATTTAATCAATGCACGACTTAGCCTCGACATGCATATGAAATCAGATACTGACCCCCGCAAGACCTTTGATTTTTTAAGCAAAGTCAATGTACGTGTACCCCGTCAAGTTGGAGATATGAGAAAATAAATGTTTCATACGTTTTATATTATATATCGTTTTAAGTGATTTGCGTTTCTTCAATATTTATCACATTAGAATATTTTAAAAAATTTAATTACTTTTAATAATGCTTTTATTTATTATTATTTTACCTAAATGTTTAAAAAGTCTTACTAACCAGTGTCCAGGTATTGATTAAAGAATTAATAATAAAAAGATTTTAATAAAAATCACGTTGGATATGCATTAAAAATCACAATGGAAGTAGATTAATAATATTTTTGAAAAAAAAAATACTTTTGATTCTATTACTTTTAGGATATTGAATAGCATTATTTTAACTCATTTAGTAAATATATTTTTGTTAAAAAAAGTCATTTTACCATGATCATTGTATAATAATTTGTGTAATTGATATTTTTAAAAAAAATATTACTTTAATTAAAAGATAGTAAATAAAATGAGATAAAGAAGTAATAATTTGACAAAGAAGTTCATTTTGATTGGTGGAGGAGCAGAGCACATAGTAAATGAGAAGACTAATTAAAGCTCTGACTTGCAGTTGGAATTGGAGTGTTTAACGATGAAGTACCTAGTGGGTAGATACTAAAATTTCTAACACGTGAAATATTGTAGTTCTTATTGACCATCGACATGATTTATTATTAGAAATGAAAGGGATAGTATCCTACCAGAAAACTTAGAAGTATAACTGTTTAGGCGGCTAAACTTATCCAAATTTTGCATACTCAGTGAACTTATGGTCAACGAAATGACGGTGTTGACGGGAGAATGAAGATAGATGGCCAAATTTCATCACCATTTAAGTATGGAGGAGTTTGTTTTTTTTTAAGACAGTACGGAGGAGTGTTACTAACACAATATCTAACATATTATTATTAATTCAAATTTATTAAAAGTAATAAAATTACAAGTAAAACTTATTAAACAAGTTAAATCTATAAAATTATGTAATTTTTAATAAATTTTAACTTATAATAAAGTGTTTAGGATGAATTAGAGAATATGTTATTAATATATATATATATATATATATATATATATATATATATATATATATTTTTTTTTTTTTTTTTTTTTTTTTTTTTTTTTTTTTTTTTTGAGTACGACCTTCGATTAGAAGAGGTCTTTACTACGAAGAGGTCAGAAACGAAACAGCTGGGAGTCAGGGAGCAACTTATTGATTTATCTTTTTTTGGAATTTTTCTTATTTTTGCTTGTTAAGTCGTGCTTCTTTTTCAAATGGATTATTGGGATGCAGGAGGTCAATGGAACATTTACTGTGAAGCATGACAGTCGAAGCATAAGGTTATTAAGTTTAAACTTTAAGTCCATCAGTTTTTTCTTCTTAATTTTTATAAAATAAAAAATTACAGATATTGATAAAAGTAAAATAATATATAATTCTTTTATTTAAAATAAAAAAATTTCTTTTAAATCTCACTCACCATTGAGTTGATCGTGTGGAAATAGAATTTTAAGATTCGCTATTAAGTTGATGTATCTTGACCCGGCATTTTATTTTTCTGCTTTCAAAACTGAAAAAGTCTATAGATGTCTCTTTTTCAGCTATACATCATAAGCCAATTGTTTTAGACTAGAAATTACATTTCCAAAAAACAAAATAAAATTATTTACGTTGGTTGGTGCTTCACTTTCAAATGACTTTATATTAATATGTAATAATTACGGTGGATGTGATGTCTATGGTAAATTTTCTGCATGTGAACTATAATTTGTGGGACCTGAACTATATTTGAGTAACCGTTACATTCACGTTCAACGGAAGTTTTACGTTTTCCGAGAAAAAAATGCAGAAGTAAAGGAGTAGAAGCTCTTGAAAGAATGCTAGTTGCGTTTAATTAAACGTGCATGCAAACATGCTCTAAATTGTTCTCTTAAACTTGGCATTTCGTTAGTTCACAAAAGTGACACACACATATCTATTAATAGACTAGCTAATTGGCCCGACCAATGTCTCTCATTAGATTCAAATTTTGATCTTTAGCAGGAGTAGAACTTTCCAATTACTGTCTTATTAGCTTGTTAACTACTTTCTACTACGAGCATGATTCAAGCACCTTTTCAATTACCAATTACTCCAATATTCTAATTAAATGAAGTGGTTGATAAATATTTTTCTAAATCATATATTTAACACCTACCACATGGACTATATTAAATTGCTATTGTCTTTAATTATTATTCCTGTCACAGAAATTTTTTAAAAGTCAGTTTGAAGATTTCCAATGGTCACTTCATTTCAAATTGAGTGTCTGAGGGGTTAATGCTTTAGGAAACGGTTGTTTGTAATTTTGTACCATTCGATATCATTCAAAATTGTTGAAATATTTAAATAAATGTAAATGAATAAAAATTTAAGAGGTAGTAAATATATATTGATTTTTAGAGAATTTCACTATTATAACGAGAGGCTAGTAGCTTTTATCTCTTAATCTGTCTCCTAATTTTTTTTTATAAATAATCAGTGCGTCTTATAAATTTTTGTGACATCTACGTACAAAATATTATTTCTATTTATTAAAACAACATTTCACATGAAAACATATATTATTGTTCCATATTATTTATCTTTTATAGTATTACATATTTCTTAATAAAATTATTAGTTATATAATCACTATGATAATTTTTTTAACAGAAATATCTTTACTAAAAAAGTTAGAATGAGATGAAATACTAATAAATGACCATATTGTTAAAAAATGATTAATACTTTTTTTTTTAATTTTTGAAATAACAAATAACAAACTAAATCATCTAAAGTGTCATATAATATAAAATGAAAAGAGTATATAATACGAGTAATGTCTGTCTATTTTTACAAAGTACTAACCAAAACTCAATAGTCAATAGCCAACTTATAATAATGATGGATACTTTTGCACTCGTCAATATTAAAGAGTTTATTTTATTTTCACTTTAATGCCTAACCTTCCAATAAATCTCACATTCTATCAAAATATCAATAGATTGGAGAGATTTTTGCAATGCTTATATGTCACAAATTATACATAGAAGTTTGAACCTCACAATCTGTAAATAAGTTATCTATCTTCCTGATGTCATTGAAATTGTTATCTCATTGATGGAACAACTTTTATGTTGCTCTGCCTCCTTCGCACTTGTGATGGTATAAAGTGATGGTTGTATAGGTGGACGTAATTGGGTATTTTCATTTGAAAGAAAAGAAATCACCTCAAGCATAGTGGGTCTGTCCTTTGCTTGGTCTTGAGTGCATAAGAGACCTATGTGAATGCATCGTATTACTTGGATGTGGGGACATGACCCATTCAACATTGTGTCAATTAGCTTAAGAGCTTCCCCTTGATTCCATAATTTCCATGCCTGAAACAAATTAATACACTTAATTTTTAAGTAGATCAGTTGAATTTTGTTTTATGCTTGTATCCATTGCATTGCTTGAGATAACTTACATATCCTATAAGATTGAGTGGATAATCATCGCTATTATTTTTCTTTCCACTCACGATCTCTAGAAGTAAGACGCCAAAACTAAATACATCAATTTTGGTTGAGATGACTCCGTTCATAGCATATTCTGGAGACATATAACCACTGAAAAAATAATATTAAGTACTTGAAAAAAATGTATAAAGTAAAATTTGTATCACATAAATACTTACTATGTTCCAACAATTCTATTTGTTTTTTCTTCAGATTGTGTCAATTTAAATATTCGAGCCATTCCAAAATCAGATATTTTTGGATTTAAATCATTGTCCAATAAAATGTTGCTAGCTTTCAAATCTCTATGTATCACTTTTAATCTTGAATATTGATGTAAATATACAAGCCCTTGTGCAACTCCTTCAATAATATTGTATCTTGTCTTCCATTCTAAGACATTTCTTTTGTTGGAGTCTATTTTGAAAAAAAGAACAATAAACAATTAATTGATAACCATAGTCTCAAATATATAGAGGAAATATTAAACAAAAGGCATAAGCATAAATTTTCATACCAAAAAGATATAAATTCAAGCTTTTGTTGGGCATGTATTCATAGACTAATATTCTTTCTTCTCTGTCAATGCAAAAACCTAAAAGCCTCACTAGATTAGTGTGCTGGAGTTTCACAATTAACATAGCTTCATTTTTGAACTCTACCAATCCTTGTCCTGAGCTTTTGGAAAGTCTCTTTATAGCAATTTCTTGACCATTTCGCAATTTCCCCTAAAAAAATAAAAAATCTTCTTATATATTTATGAAGTGTGTAGTTAATCCTAAAAATTCTCATATATATTAAAATAAGTGAAAAATATAAGTATTTTTATACCGTGTTAATTATTTAATAACTTTAAATAATAGAATTATAAGAATTAATTTATTACCTTGTAAACAGGTCCAAAGCCACCCTCCCCAATCTTATTTGTTAAAGAGAAATTGTCGGTTGCCTCAAGAATGGTTATTAAGTCGAATATATGCGTATCACTACCTGTCCTCTTCTCATTCCATTGTTCTCTTCCTTCATCGTATGCAACAGAAATTTCAGCGTTTTCTCTAATGTCAGAGAATAGACTTGCTCGCTTCTTACGCTTTTCAACTGCATCTGATCATACATGCATAAAATAATAAAAACTTCAAGGATAAGATATGGCTCCATTTAAATTCAGGTGTGGTCCCATTATTATTATTATTATTATTATTTATTCTTGCAAGAATTATGCTGTTGATAAGATTATTAATTATAGTAACTGTTGTTCAACTTCTGAATTTCCATATGATAGATTTACCTCTTTCTTTTTGTTTTCTCCTCAACATAATAAAGCATGTCATGCATAAGATTATTAGGAAAAGAACTCCAACCGTAGCACCTGGTATCCATATTCTCCTGATCTTCTTGCCTTCTGCATGGGAAGAAGATGGCTAATTCTATATATGTAATTAAACAAATTTAGAACTAATTATACAAATATTGTGAATACAACTGATCAAATATTACTCCATATTCATACATACTATAACAAAAATAATTCTTTCACACCCCATGCAGGATGGGTAAAGGAAAGAAAGATTAAAAAAAAAAAAAAAAAAGAGTATAATAAGTGACCTAATAAAAAAAATAAAAAGAGAGAGTGGATATTAAATATATACATGCATGTAAAAATATGAAAAAATCAAAATTATAATTATAATTGTACTTCAATCATGTTTAAAAGTCTTGTATTTTCCAGCAATATTCAAAGTAAGGTATTATATATATTCAGAGAGATAAAATAACAAAAAAAGAGACCTCATATATTGTATACAGTAGAATGTCTAGCTAGTTTGGTTGTATGAACTTACTGGCTTTGGTTCCACTACGAAAGAAGAAAATTGGACGCCCAACACCGGAGTTAGTCTCAACAAAATATGATGTGTCGTCGTCTCTGCTCCATATCTCGCAACCAGTTGCATCCGGATTTGCATAGGTGTAGGCCTTACAGGAGCAATTTTTCAAGCACTTCATCCAGCAGTCAGAAATGGTCAAGTTCTCTCTTTCATCAAATATGAATCCTCTCCTTGACATTTCCCCAAGGCTATTCCAATTATACAAGTACAAATCATTGTCTTCCCTGCATTTGGGAGGCCTTGGCATTGTACAGCGAGGCAATATCTCATTATCAACGCATGAATAAACAACACCACTAAGATTCAAAGTACCCAAAGGCCCCATGGTTATATAATTACCAGAAACTAAAGCATATTCAAAGTAAGTCACACTTTCATTTGAAAAGAAAGTGAAATTCAAGACTTTGTAAACTGATGAAGAGTTCAAGTTGCTAAAACTTCCATTTCTCCATTGTCCACTACTCCATATAATGGCCCCTCTCCACCTACTAACCAATTGGTTAGTTTTGGGGTCAAGGCTGAGAGAGAAAGACCCTGACCAAAGAGTTTTGTAACTTCTCCTTGCTGTTAAAGACCAAGTATGGCCAGTGTTCTTGTCATACCCAAGCTTCATCCCTGGTAAAATTGTGTCTGTGGGGTAATCAAAGCTCTGCCATAACACCCTCTTCAAAGATCCATCTGGGTTCAATTCCTGAAGCACAAAGTTTCCTGTATCAAGCAAAATGGCTCGAACACTTTTGTTACTTGCAACTTCAACTGAATATAGCATCATAGTGGTGGTACTGGACAGAATTTTGAGGTTGCCATATTCATCAATAGTGAGAACTCCAGGGTCATCATGGATTGGATTATCTCTGTTGGCAACCCAAACGTAGTAGTAGTATTTATTGGCTGATATGCCAAGGTAGAATTTGCTGTTGGCGTCAGAGCCATCAAGCTGAAAGAAACGCAGTGTGTATAAACCTGAAGGTGAAATCAAACGGTTGGTTGATCCAAGCTGATGGCCTTGGAGCAACGTGTCTTCCCTCAAGTTTGAAGGCTTTGTCAGGTACAACAAACAAGTAAAAGTGATGATGAAGCATAGTATTCTTTTGCTTAAAGTCATTTTTGAGAAAAGATGCACTTAACACAATCTGAATTTAGCATATAAATAAAGGTCACCATGGCTTCGCATAAGACTTTGCTAAAACTATAAAAGTCATATAATATTTTTTACAATATTATTTTAACCCATGTTATATGAATAATTATATCATACAAACACCTTTTTAATACTAATCATTTTTTCTATCTCTGTCTTCATATCACCTCACTTGTTATACTTACAAAATAGTTAAACACTTTGAATTTAAAACGTTTTTATTTATAATAAATACTTTTTTTTTTGGATAAAATATGTTTTTGATCATTCATTTTATTTAAATTTCTGTTTTTAGTCGCTCATAAATTTTTTGTGTTTTTAGTTCCTAAAAAATTATTTTCTTTTGTTTTTAGTCCATGACATTAACTTTAACTGTTAAGTGATGTCGTGATGAGTATAATTTGTGCTTGAAAAATTTCTGTTTAAGTTTCTAGCGATTTTTAACTACTGCAAATTTGCTGGCAAACTAAAACTGTCAGGAATGTTAAAAAAATAAAAAAAATCAAAACCTCGAACACCAGATTTTCTGAAATCACAAGAAATGTTACAAAAGTAAACATTTCTAACCGCAAAAAAATTTGTAGTGGTTAATAGTCACTAAAAACTTAATTAGGAAATTTTCACACACACAGTTTATGTCTGTCATATCATCACTTAATAGTTGAAATTAACGTCAGGGACTAAAAAAAATACAAAATAATTTATGAGTGACTAAAAACAGAATAGAACAATTTATGAATGACTAAAAATAGTAAAAAAAATTATGAGGGACTAAAAACAGAAATAAAAAAAAATAAGGGACTAAAAACATTTTTTTTTCTGAGGGCTTTTGCCTTGGCTTCACGTGGTTAGTGGGCCTTTGGGCCTGCGTGTTTGTGTCTTTGTTTTATGGAATTGAGATCCATTTCTAGTGACTTGCAGGTTGTAAGATGCGCAGACCGCAACCATTTTTCCGATGATGCGTTAGGGACTAGGGAGATAGAATAGAACCTCATGTTTTCTACAACATTGTCTAAGAGCATCTACTCGTTATTTAGATGAGTTATTTATCTTAATTTTATAAATTTTATAATTCTACACAAAAATTCACATTTAGATGAGTTATTTATCTTAATTTTGTGAACCTTACAATTCTACATAAATTTAAATACTCTACACAAAAATTCATTTAAATGCTAAAATTGCTAAAGTAAATGCTTAACTTAATTTTGTAGAACTTATAATGCTTGAAAAATATGTTATTTATGATATAAATGTTGTTAAGCCACAATTGCTTATATAAGCAACGATACTTATATAAGCAACTTCATGTCATATGCTCTAGTAGAAAAAAAGCTCCATGTGATAAATTACGCCATAAGCCCATAAATTTAGTCACCGGTATCATACGTTATTACGCTACCACATTTTAATTGGCTCTCTGTTTTTTCTTCATCTCACTTAATGTGTCATATTTGTTCCACTTTTTATATTTCTCTAAAAACTTTATTTGCAAAGCTCGTTCTATACATAATCATATATAAATTACGTTTAACCATAAAGATTCGCTTAGTGGTGAGTGGTTTGGATAATTGTACAAGATCCAAACCTTGTAACTGTCATTATATATACACCAAAAAATATATAAATTACATTTGTAGTTTGCATAATTTATGCAGTGACATAATATCATTTTTAAATTCAAAGTCGCGTTATCTGAATAAATTATATAAAATCATTATTTATACAACATAAATTGATGCTACAAATGTCTTCAACATTATTAGTCACAATCTTGCGGTTGAGGTGACTTATCTTCGTTATATTTTATTTCAATACAACAACTCTACCCTCTTCAAAGTGATTAGTTCTTGATACAATAAATTATTATATATGTTTAGCAAACTCTTGAACAAGTAAATTAAAAAAGAATTTCTAGTGCTGAATATTTCGCTCACATTTATTAGGATGACAATTTCACACATCTAACATCTGTTCTAACAAATGTTAACCACAACCCACTTAAGTCCGACATTAGTCAATCTCATGGAAAATTTTGAACATGTTTACCAATTTTGAAAAACTAAGGAGCTTATTATCTTATTTCTCCACATTTAGATCCTAGCTAGTCTTCTAATAGATATTGTCACTTCCAACCTCAAAATAAATACATTGGAGACTTTTGCACTTGTCATCACTATTATGTCCACAAATTATTTATGAACTTTGAACTTTTCCAAGAGCATATATATTTTATCTACCTGATGTCAATGAATTTGTTGTCTCATTTATGGAACAACTTTTGTGCTGTTCTGTCTCTTCCATGACCCCAATGTTACAAAATCCTGGTTGTTTCGGTGGTGGTAAATGAGCAATTTCATTTGAAAGAAAAGAAACAACCTCAAGCATAGTGGGTCTGTCTCTTGCTTGATCTTGTGTGCATAGGAGACCAATATGAATGTACCGTAACACTTGGGTAGGAGAGTATGACTCATCCAAAGTTGTGTCCATCAAGTTTAGAGCTTCACCTTCGTTCCATAATTTCCATGCCTAAAATAAATACACTTTGTTAATTGTCAAACTGATGACATATTTGTATCCTTCATTACTAGCACGGTTTGATGTAACTTACATCAACAAGAAGATTGAAAGGGTAATCATTACTATTTTTCTTTCCACTTAGAATCTCTAGCAATAGAATGCCAAAGCTATAAACATCAGTTTTAGTTGAGATGACACCCATCATAGCATACTCTGGAGACATATAGCCACTGAAATGATAACATTAATTAACCCATCAAACAATTTAGAGTTTGGGAAAAAGCTAACATGAAATTTAATACAGATACTAAATATTTGAACAAAAAAAAAATATATGCTTACTATGTCCCAACAATTCTATTAGTTTGTTATTCAGATTCTGTCAATCCAAATATCCTGGCCATGCCAAAATCTGATATTTTTGGATTCAACTCATTGTCCAGCAAAATGTTCCCCGCTTTTAAGTCTCTATGTATCACTTTCAATCTTGAATACTAGTGTAAATACACAAGTCCTTGTGCAACTCCTTCAATAATTTGGCATCGTATCTTCCATTCTAATATACTTTTTTTGTTGGAATCTAATTCGAAGAGAATAGTTTGAAAGTCGAATATATGCATATCATCACTTGTCCTTCCATCTTTCTTCTGTTCTCTTATTTCATTGTAAGCAATGGAAATTGCAGCATTTCCTCCAATTTCAGACAATAATTTTGTTCGCTTCTTGCCTTTTCGACTGCACATCATGCATGAAAGCTTAAGGCAGTGATCTATGATATACTAAGCAAAAAATTTAAGATGCACTCTAGCTACAGCTTTTGTTAGAATATAAAGCTGCACCTATATATAGTTTACACATTCACATTCGCCAAAATTGAATTGCTGTTTGATACAACATTGTTTTTTGTTATAGCAGCCAGATAGGCCTAATGATAAGGCTGGTAATAAAGTCTTCGCTTGAAGTCCTCTAAACAATATTTTTCACTTACTATAAATTTCAAATATAATCATAATAGTTTTAACAAATTATTACTATGGTTTCTATTTAAAATTTATTTTATGATTAAATAAATATTAGACCAGCCCTGATCTTCAACTATTCTTGAATTATGATGTTGAAGATATATTACCTTTTTCTTTTAGTTTTCTCCATAACTTACTGCATACGAAGCATAAGATGATTAGGACGAGAGTTCCAACTATTGCGCTTATGATCCATATCTTAGCCTTGCCTGCATTGAAATTGAAATTGTTAGTACGTAGCGATGGCAGAGTTGCTTTTTATTTTGAGCATGTATCCATGGCAAAGCTTGAACTGAAATTTTGATGTTGCTAACTTCAAACCGTAATATATATTGCATGCATTGATCACGTGTACTTTAAAAAAAATAAAAAATGCTTAAAAAATCAAATTTCTGAATTTTAAAATAAGTTGTGAGGAAAAAAATATATTTTACCATAGATTATGCATGGGCAGTCCTTCCTTGCAAAGCAAGAGCAACAATCCCTTGGCTGGCAGCTTCCGCGGTGTCACTCAGTGGAGGGATAAGACCAACTTTTAGCTCTCTGCATTTTTGAAAAACAAATTAAAAAAAAAAGCAATATTTTGTCTACAAAACATCTACAACAACTACTATATAAAGGCTGCTCCTATCTAAAAACAGACAACAAAAATATTTCCAATAAGTGATGTGGCTATTCATGAGATAAGAAACCGATATAATCATGAGATAAAGACTTTTGTGTTATTCAGT
Source organism: Pueraria montana var. lobata (assembly GCA_026413185.1). Classification (NCBI taxonomy): domain Eukaryota; kingdom Viridiplantae; phylum Streptophyta; class Magnoliopsida; order Fabales; family Fabaceae; genus Pueraria; species Pueraria montana. The sequence continues at coordinate 59,381,030 of CM048655.1, read as the reverse complement.
TGAGAGGAAGAAAAAAAAAACTGGCAAGCAGGCACCAAGTTGTTTACTGCCAAAGAGAGAGTGGGGGAATTGAAACTGATAATTGTGTATCCCATGATCTGAGACCTGCAATTCAGTTCAGACCAAACAAAGTCATTAACAAGAAAATAAATTAAAAAAATTATTAACAGCACAAGAATTGCAAGACCTGTATCTTGTTTTCCCTTGGAACAAAATATGTAACAACTGTGAGTTAAATCATACACTAGAAATCAAATCATGTACCGCATTAGCCTAAGAAGACCAATTTTGCAAAGTACAAGGAAAATGAGAGGATTAAGCACTCTTGATCTGTGCAAAGACATAGAAAAGTAAACATTGGTGTTGAAATACCTATAAGGGACATACTGTGAATTATATACAGGGCTAATCACAATTTATCTAAAATACAAGATACCACACCTTTTTATATAGAGTATTATATACAGGACAAAGAAGAAAATAGATTATTGTTACAATTACAAAGCTAACTTTTATTCGTCATGCTAAGAACAAATAAATAGAGAATGCATTTATCTAACCATTATCTTACTCAACTAAACATATTAGTTCCAAGCATCCTGGTGTTAATGGTTTCAAATTTCAATTAAAATCAATCATTCAGACAAGTTATTCAAAGTATCTCACCAGAACCTCTCTATTTCATTCAGACAAAAGGTTCTCCATTGCTACTTTCCAATATAAGGTGTAAAGTTTTAGTCATGGCCAGGTGCAACAACTCCTATATATTCATGCAACCCGTACAAAACCCATTTGACCCAAGCGGTGATCATGCACGTGCAATTGTAAATTGTAATTTAGTTAGCTTTTAGTTAATATATATTAATATACAGTTACAAAAATTAGTTAATGACTTAGTGTTGTTAGAATTAGTTGCACCTTCTTTTACCTATCCATTGCGTAATCCATCTGATCCGCCATCTATATATATTCAAAGTACATATAATAACACTTGTGCATTTAAATTAAGTCAGAATAATACAAATTTCATTCTCAACAATCTCTTTTCTCTCAGATATCTATGATCTGTAAAAAAAACTAGATGACATGAAGTAAATAGATATAGACAAACTACGGAATGTGGATCTCATGCAGTATGCTAATTAATTAAAAGATAATTTTTTTGAATAAATTAATTAAAAGATAATTAAGAAGTAAGAAACCTTTCTTTTAAATTAACTTTTACACAGTAAAAATCAAAAGCCACAAAGGTCATAACATCAATTATAGAACGCACAAATAATTCTTGAAATAGAATTGACTTGAAAATTGTAAAACAAAGAAAAGATAAACTTAGTAATAGAGCCAATACATAGCAACTTTGCAATTTAAGCGAAAATGTGAAACATTATGGTAACTTCTTTAGTTTTCTACCCTAACGATTAATCAGAGACAATTAAATTAACCAGCATCAAAATCCAGGGGCTGGGCATGAACGTAAAGATAACAAGCGTTTTCTGCACATTGAAACCCGAATTAGAAGCTTTTAATTTGAAAATAAATAAATAATCCCCAATCAAAAACATATAAACAAGTCATGCTCACGTTATCGCAATCAAACCAGGTTCCTTGTATTATTGTAATCAAGTCCAATGAAAATAAAATAATAAAAATAAAACACAGAAATCAATCAAATCAAAACTGAAACACAAATCAGGCCAAAACCTAGATCAAATTAGAGAAGAATTGTACAGAGATGAGAGAACTCGTTAGAGAGAAGAACCTGGTTGGTCGAAGGGAGAAAGAGAGCGACCTCTAGGTTGAGTGAGAGAGAGAGAGAGAACAAGAAAAGAATCAGCGATAAAAAGGAACGGACGTGAAAGTGGGAGGAGCGGGAGCGGGAGCGAGAGCCAAATCTAGAGCGGGAGTTCTAAAATCAACTTGTAATTGGGAATTAACTATCCCAAAATTTTCATAGTAAACTGTAAAAGTGTTTGGCGCCAATTATAAGAAATTAAAATACTAAACTAGAATAGACAAAGAAAGTGAATTTTCTGATGTGTAACAATTGCTTTATATAAAAATATTTCTTTTAGATATATATATATATATATATATATATATATATATATATATATATATATATATATATATTTATATTTTAAAAAAATAACGGTTGATTTGTAAATTTATTAATATTTTCTCTTAAATAAATATGTTTTATTTGATAACAGTAGTTTTTAATATCAAAATCAAACAAAGAGATAACTAGTATATTTTGTAATTTACTCCTACATTCTTTAGTTTATTTAAATATTAGTACTCTACTACATGCTATAAATATTTATTTTATATAACTAAATTTATAATAAGTAAATATTTTTAAATATATAAATTATAGGCTTAATTATGTTTTTAGTCCCCCCAATTAAAGGATCTATTTTTTTAGTTCTCCAGATAAAAATTTATATTTTTTAGTCTCTCAAATTTGAAAAATACTCTTCTAGTCTCTTTTCTCAAATAAAAATTTGCATTTTTCAGTCTCTCAAATTTTGGCAGAGGGACTAAAATGAGCATTTTTTGAATTTGAAGGACTAAAAAATGCAAATTTTTATTTGGGAACTAAAAAAGATAGACTCTCTAATTTGAGAGACTAAAAACACAATTAAGCCTAAATTATATTATAATAATTATCATTCTTAATAAATAAATAGAATTTAAATATATAAATATATAATTTATATTGTAATACAAGATTGTTTTTAATTATTGATAATTCCCTATAAAAATATTGAAAATCAATTGAAAAATAAAAAAGAAAAAGGATAAATTGAAATAGATAAGAGGTTAAAAAAACACCTAAAAACGTTATGATTAAATAAACATTCCTAAAACCCTCTCGTTGTAAAATAACACTAAAAAAACATTCACATTCAAGACAGCTATTCTAATTTATTTGTAATTTATAATCAATGGCAATTAATAATAGCGATATACTGATTTGGTTATTTAGACATTTTTGTCATTAAATTAATTTTGCAAACCACCTCATTATATTCAGTTTTATCTCTCACACTAGTTTCGATCGATCACAATGTGGACGTATTTAGGTGGTGGAGTCGGAGATCTTCACGGGAGAATCCAAGTCATGGCCACTTGCAAGGACTTTGATGCCTAAGTCAGGAAGAAAATTGTTTAAGGTATGGTGGAGAGAATGAGATCTATCACACTTGGTTGATGGATTTGACTTTATACAGTGGGTATTTTTAGTAGGGAAAAATGTTAGTCAGCTAGAGTTACACATGACTGATGTGGCAGACCGTTAGGTTCATGCAAATTGCATGCCATGAAAGTCAGAAATCCACTACATATGTTGTATTGATTGTTGGCTTAATACCGACTTGTAGACTTAACGAGTGGAATTGTAACAAGAGTGGGATTGATATGTCGGATGGGCCAAGACGAGATTTGGCCAAAACAATACCTATTTGTCTTGAATATTAGATATGTTTATATATAGAAAAAGAATAATAACAGTAGCTATATAATTATTTATTATTATTATTATTAGAAATTATAAATGTTTTGTAATTTCAAACATGAAAAAAGGGTGCAAAGATAAATAGTTTGAATTTAAATTTGATGAGATAATTTATTTAAATTTGAAGTGAATATGTTAATATTAGGGGATAATTAGGAAAAATATATGAGATAGATACACTTTTAAATTTGAATTCGAAAAAAAAAAAAAGACTAAGTGCAATGTTATAAAGATATAAGATCAATATTAGCTTCTTATAAGATATAATCATATGGTGGCATAATGGAATTAAGGGTGGTTTGTGACTGGGAGGATGTGAGTTCTTATCTAATCTAAGAATATTTTTTTTAATAAATTTGTATTAAATTACTCTAAATATTAAGAGGAGGTATTAATTAATAATAATAAACTTAAATTTTAAAGTAATTTTTATTTTTATAATGAATTGATAAAGATACTCATAAATCAAAGATTTATTTTGAATTTCATATATAGAAATTAAGGGATAAATAGTTTGAATTTAAATTTGATGAGATAATTTATTTAAATATGAAGTGAACATGTTAATATTAGGGGATAATTAGGAAAAAAGATATGAGATAAATACACTTTTGAATTTGAATTAAAAAAAAATAAGAGAGACTAAGTGCAATGTTATAAAGATATAAGAAAAATATTAGCTTTTTATAGAATATAATCATATGGTGGCATAATGGAATTAAGGGTGGTTTGTGAGTGGGAGGATGTGTAACACCCCGTTACATTAGACACCATCCACACTAGTATTTGTATTTGTTTTAAGTAATTATAAAAATGAGGGTAAATTTTTTTTTTTTTTCATATTTAGATAAGACGAAATAATAAAGGCATAGATATGATATAAAGAACCATTACCTTCTGAAATTAAACATCAGTTCATGATACAAAATTATACATAGAGTTTAACAGATACAGGGAAATCAAGTATTAGTTATTCCTAACCCATACATGTAATATCCTAGTCAGAGCAGTGAACAAGTTCTACCCTATCCCAAAACATAAAAGTAAATAACACTAGCCTGCTAGTTTCGTATCTTCTAGTATATCTTCTTAGTCTTCGCAATCTTTGAAATAACCACGTCAACAAGGAACTTGATCACTAGGCTTGACCGTCATCTTCACGTATCCAATCATCAAGTACATATACAGAAAAGAAAGAAAGAGGGGTGAGACTTGATTCTAATATATATAGGTATTACTAACGGTATAAACTACCGTTACTTAATAATAGCGGGGGAACATAGTATTTTTCTAATCATAACGTCCCAACTCCTAACGACTTAAAATTCTAGACGCAGTATGGATCCATACTCCCCGATTGGAAGTGATTGGGAGTACATACGCCTCAACCCATGGCAAAACTTTCATCTTCCATAGATGAACTCAAATTATCTCAATTCAGGACATCCACAGTCCTATATATAACTCAGGCGTACTCTCGCACCAATCAATGGAATGCTGAGCAGTTGTTGGGGTTGCCAAGTTTGGTCAGATGAAGTCTCCGACACAGGGTGCTCTCCTGGCCTTTAGTTACTTCATCACTCGACACCGTACCCCCTAGACTTCCGTTAGTGAGTCCCTGCCTTTCACTCCTCAGCTTGCCAGGCTGTGTCTTCCACTATAGGCAACATGCCGTTGCATGTTCCTCTTTTAACAGTACTCACACTAGAGTACTCACAAGTCACTTTACTCATCATCATTTGACATAACATCTCTGTCCCTCAGACAGATAAATAGTATATAACTAGTATACATCACCATTCACTATATCACATCTAATATCACTGGTCTCATTCACTGAGCACCAGTATAGAGTAACAATGATAACATTGTCAGAGTACAATCATCATATCATGTCAACACATCAAAGCATCTTATCACATATTAAATATATAAAGATTTGTGTAATATCATAAGGTATTTAAACAAAACAGTAGATACTTTTCTAATCATTAATCTAATAATTAACTAATATTTAACTAATCATTATTTGTATTAAAATCTTATTTAAAACTTATCAAGTTAAATTTATTTGCTTTATCTTTTCCTTTGTCTAACCCCTTAATTTAAATTGTAAAGAGAAACAAACTTTCTAACTTACTATAAGTATTTCTAGTACAAACATAATTAGATTTTTAATATTTAGAAATTCCTTTCTGGTGTGGAAGATCAGATTATACCGCAACCACAGAGCATACTAAGAATTTCCATAGACTATGTTCCAAAAACTTAGTAGTAAGAAAATCCCTTTTTCTGATGTGGAAGATCAGATGAAACTGCAACCACAAAGCATACTTCGGAGTTTACTCTACTAATTTTAAAAATCAGTTTAATACAAGAAAAATAAATTTTCATCATAATCTTCTTTTAAGCATCTCAAATTAATGGTCAAGTAGTTTTGAAAATATTTTATACTTATTCTAATATATATTTAGAATTAAATCATTTTCTAAGCTTATAAACATAATTTAAGTATATTTATAAGTTTTCAAGATCAAAATCAAAATTCTCAAAAACAATGAAAATTCACAATTAATGAAAAAAAATAGCAGGAAGAGTAAATAAGAATTTAAAGTAATGCAGTAAAATAATCAAAGGTAAAATTATATAATATAAAGTACGAAAATAAGAAAAAGTAACAAGAGAATCAAGATCTCACTCCCCCCTTACCTAGGAAGTGAGTTTCGTTCACCACGAAGAAGAGAGGAAGAGGAAACAAGATTGTTTGTTTGTTTTTTTTTTTTTGTGTGAAAGAAAGTAATTTTGAGGGTGTGATAAGCAATTGAATAAGAAATTGAAAAAGAAAAAGAGAAAGTAGCAGAGCAAGAGCGAGAGCGTGAGAGGGGTGAAGAGTGAAGGACCGGCTTCCTCCTTTTATAGAGACATGAGAGGGTAGATGAAGTAGCTGAAAAAATCACGTGGAAGAGGGTAGATGAATTTCACGTGAAGAGGTAGGTGAAAGCTTCTTCTGTGAATAAAATTTTGTGTTTTCTTATACTGTTAGTATAAATTTATACGCTTAATTTTTTTAACTTTTTGATTAAACAATTTTATTTTTAATTGAAACTTTTTAGTAAACTTAATTTATGTCTATTATTAATTATCATAACTAAAAATTAAATTTTTATAATTATTTTCAAATAATTCACAGTAATTTTGATTTAAATTTATAAATTTTCAAACTTTATTAGAAATTATATTTTTATATGTGTGACTTAAAAATAAACTGACTTTATCAGTTTTATCAAGTTTTGATATTAATCCTATACTAACTGATTTATCAACAGTCAACTTTAAGCGTTTTGTGACACTATTCACGTCTTTCTGCGACAAGTACTGTTCATATGCACTGTTCACTCATTGAATTGCTTTTTGCACCTACGTTTTTACTGTTTACATCATTTTTGTTGATTTTGCATCGTTGTTTCAATTGAGTAAAAATTCAACTTCTTGGGTATTCGCACCTATAAAACATATTTAAACCTATGAAACATGATTCAAGTTCAAATAATTATTTCGTAATTATTTGAGACTTTTCCTCGTATATGCCATAAATACAAACAATTATACTCAATCGTTGTTTTAATAGTTTTCCGGACTTTGGTCCGAAATAAATAATTATTAAAAATTCACGATTAAGTAGAATAAGAAATTTTGATCACAATAGTGTGAATCAATATTTCAACATTCTGTCTTGATATTATTAATAAAAGAAAATAGACAGAAAATAAAAATGAGGGTGTTACAGGATGTGGGTTCTTATCTAATCTAAGAACAATTTTTTTTTTTTAATTTCATATTATGAATGAATTTGTAATAAATTACTCTAAATATTAAAAGGAGATATTAATTAATAATAATAAACTTAAATTTTAAAGCAATTTTTATTTTTAATAATGAATTGATAAAGATACTGATAAATAAGATATTTAATTTGAATTTCATATATAGAAATTAAGGGATAAATAGTTTAAATTTAAATTTGATGAGATAATTTATTTAAATATGAAGTGAATATGTTAATATCAGGGGATAATTAGGAAAAAAAGATATGAGATAAATACACTTTTGAATTTGAATTCGAAAAAAACTAAGAGAGACTAAGTGCAATGTTATAAGATAAATATTAGCTTCTTATATAATATAATCATATGGTGGCATAACGGAATTAAGGGTGGTTTGTGAGTGGGAGGATGCGAGTTCTTAACTAATCTAAGAGCATTTTTTTTTTAATTTCATATATATGAATGAATTTGTAATAAATTACTCTAAATATGAAGAGGAGATATTAATTAAAGGTAATAAACTTAAATTTTAAAGTAATTTTTTTAATAATGATTTGATAAAGATACTCATAAATCAGAGATTTAATTTGAATTTCATATATAGAAATTAAGGGATAAATAGTTTGAATTTAAATTTGAAGAGATATTTATTTAAATATGAAGTGAAAATGTTAATATTAAGGGATAATTAGGAAAAAAGATATGAGATAAATACACTTTTGAATTTGAATTCGAAAAAAAAATAAGAGAGACTAAGTGCAATGTTATAAGATAAATATTAGCTTCTTATATAATATAATCATATGGTGACATAACGGAATTAAGGGTGGTTCGTGAGTGGGAGTATGCGAGTTCTTAACTAATCTAAGAGCATTTTTTTTTAATTTCATATATATGAATGAATTTGTAATAAATTACTCTAAATATTAAGAGGAGATATTAATTAATGGTAATAAACTTAAATTTTAAAGTTTTTTTTTTTAAATAATGATTTGATAAAGATACTCATAAATCAGAGATTTAATTTGAATTTCATATATAGAAATTAAGGGATAAATAGTTTGAATTTAAATTTGAAGAGATATTTATTTAAATATGAAGTGAACATGTTAATATTAGGGTATAATTAGGAAAAAAGATATGAGATAAATACACTTTTGAATTTGAATTCAAAATAAAAGAGAGAGAGACTAAGTGCAATGTAATAAAGATATAAGATAAATATTAGCTTCTTATAGGATATAATCATATGGTGGCATAGTGGAATTAAGGGTGGTTTGAGAGTGGGAGGGCATGTGTTCTTATCTAATCAAAAAATATTTTTTTTTAATTTCATATATATGAATGAATTTGTAATAAATTACTCTAAATATTTGGAGGAGATATTAATCAATAATAATAAACTTAAATTTTAAAGTAATTTGTATTTTTAAGAATGAATTGATAAAGATACTCATAAATCAGATATTTAATTTGAATTTCATATTTAGAAATTAAGGGATAAATAATTTGAATTTCAATTTGATGAGATAATTGATTTAAATTTGAAGTGAATATGTTAATATTAGGGGATAATTAGGTAAAAAGATATGAGATAAATACACTTTTGAATTTGATAAAGAGAGAGACTAATAAGTGCAATGTTATAAAGATATAAGATAAATATTGGCTACTTATAGGATATAATTATATGGTGGCATAATGGAATTAAGTGTGGTTTGTGAGTGGGTGGTCGTGAGTTCTTATCTAATCTAAGAACAATTTTATTTTTTTAATTTCATATATATGAATAAATTTGTAATAAATTACTATAAATATTAGATATTAATCAATAATAATAGACTTTGTTTTTAGATATTGTAATATAACATTATATGTTTTTTGTATTAAACTTTTTTATATATATAAAATATTTTAGTCTATAATCTACTAATATATTAATATTAAATATTTGTATACAAATATTTGAAATCTCTAGTGATGAATAATTTGTCACTAATGATAAAATGTAAATGAGTGGCATAATGGACGTGAGGGTGGTTTGTTAGTGGGAGGTTGTGAGTTCTTATCTAATCTTAGAATAAATTGATATTTTTTTTATTTAATATTTATTAATGAATTTATAATAAATTACTCTAAATATTAAGTGGAGATATTAATAAATAATAATAGACTTTTATATAAAAGTATAAGTTTTTTGCATTAATTTTTTTTTTAGATACAAATTATTTTAGTCTAGAATCTACAAATATATTAATATTAAATATTTGTGACAAATTATATTCTTGACAAAAATATTTTAAATCTCTAATGATGAATATTTTGTCACTAATAATAAAAAGTAAATAACTATTTTATAATCCTTGCCAATATGATGGAATTGTCCACTAATATAAGGTAAATAACTATTTTCTAATTGTATCTAATATAATAAAATTACATTTCATCACTATTATAATTATATTAAATATTTGTTATAAATTAATAAATACACACATACCTCAAATTGGTGACAAATATTTTGTCACTAGTAATAGAAAATAAGTGACTATTTTTATAACAATTACTAATGATATAATATTGATGAAAAATTAATACTTTTATCATTATTACTTTATAGACATTTAATAAATTTCATATATGCTATGATCTTATAATAAGAAACACAAATTTATCATATAACATTTTATATTAGTGACAAATTATTTGTGGCCTATATATTTTTGTCACTATTAATGAAGTTATAGTGACAATTTTATAATTTGGTCACTATTATGAATAGTATTAGTGACATAATAAAATTTTGTCACAAATAATATATAATTAGTGACAAATTCAATATTCGTCACTATGTTTTTGTCACTAAAAGTTATATTTCTTGTAGTGAGTTATTTCATCAAATTTCTTAAACTTAATCATTTATTATCATTTTGATCTTTAAATATATGTTAATATTATCACTTGAATTACACATTTTTTGAATTTTGGACTAATATAATTGACATATTATATTTTTAGAAACTTATTTGAAATTACTTTAATTTCAGGGACTAATATTATGTGACAACACTATATACTTTTAAGAGTTTTAAAAAAAGTTGAAATGAATTGAACTGTACGTGTAAGAACTGAATCGAGCTAGAAAACACAAATTGAATTGAACTGAAAAAATAGTTTGCTCAAATCGAACCAAACTATTTTTTGGTTCGATGAACTGATTTTCCAAATTTGAATTGAACTATGTTTTGAATTGAAAACTGTTTTCAAATCTAACCGAACTTGTTTTTTCATTGATATTAAAAAGAGAAAAAATTGAACCCTTTTATAAAAATAATTCAGTTAGTATCATTCAATTCAGTTCAGTTGTTAACAATTTAGTTCGGTTCAATTTTTTTTTTACCACCCGTGTACTGTTTCAAGGATCTGTATACTGTACATACCATTAAAAAAAGTAAGAGGATTAGTTGTATTGTATGCACTTACTTTTTATTCTGCGAAGGAAGTAGATATGACGCCCCCCAGCTGTCAAATTATTAGTGGTCTTTAAGTTTGCTGAGTCCTTGCTCCATATCTCAGAGCCAGTTTCATCCTCATTAGTATAAGAGTAGGCCTCACAGGTGCAGTTATTCAAGCACTTCATCCACCAGTCAAAATTGCTCAGGTTCTCACTTTCCCTCACTTGACATTACCCCGTAGCTACTCCAGTTACCCAAGTATAAACTATCATCATCTGAGTGGTACTCAAAAACGAAGTCCTTCTGGTAGAGTGAGGACTTTAAATTGGCAAAACTTCCATTGCTCCATTGGCCACTACTCCAAACAATCTTCCCTCTCCACCACATCACCAATTGCTTCGTTTTGGGGTCAAGGCCAAGAGTGAAGGACCCTGACAAAGGAGACTTATCACTTCTATCTCCATGATGTTATAGACCAATTATGGCCTGTTACATTAAACCCTAGCTTCATCTGTGGGGTAATCAAAGCTTTCCCATAATCTCCTCTTCTCAGATCCATCTTGGTTCACTTCACGAAGCCGAAAGTTGCCATCATCTTTCAAGATGGCATTGATGATAGTACTGTTGTTATTACTACTTTGAGCTTGAGAAGAAGAATAGAGCATGATAGTGGAATTTCCCCCGGCCCGTTGGAAATAATTTTCAAGTTACCATATTCATCAACTGTGAGAACCACTGCAGGGTCACGGATTGGCTTGTCTCTATTGGCAATCCAGAAATAACTATAATTTGATCAATTTTCAGCTGATGCTCTAATTCCAAGGTAGAAATCTTCAGAGCCATCGTACTGAAAGAAACTCAACGTATAATAACCTACGGATGAAACCAGACGGTCAGTTGTTGTGAGCTGGTGACCCTGGCGTAACGTGTCTGTGACGTTCAAGTTTGAAGGCTTCGTTATGTTCATGAAACAAGTGAAAGTGATGAGGTATAGCATACTAGCACTTTGGCTGAAAGCCATTGTTGGTGGAACATTCAGTGAAGGAGTTGCGAAGCATACTGGAATTAAGCCTACAACAAAACACTTTTGATCTTAATTATTAGCCTATATAATATGAAGTTGCACAATCATTTTCATGGATACATGATTATATGACTAAATTCCAAACGGTTTATTATTTTTATAAATTTCAGGATTAAATTTGTTTGTTTGACTTTTTCTTTTCTTCTGAATTCAAAGGTCCTTAGCCCAAGGAAACAGATGTCGCACAACCATGGATATGTCATTATATTCAATGTAGCCAATTAAAAAAATGATGCATGGGGTCAGTTGTTATTTGACCTGGAAAAAAAAAATATTGGACCATGACGTGATGAATGTTGATCTAGCTAGAAAAAAAATACATTTGCTAACGAATAAGGGTATTGGTTAAAAAGTATTAAATAGATTTTATTAAATTAATGCTTATTTTCAAAACTAAATATTACATAGTTAGCTTTGAAATAGACTTTGTGGAATGACATATGTGCTTTTAACTTAGTTTTAAGAAAACAATCATTCTTCTAAAAAGAAAAAATAATAATTTTTTAAAAATTGAGATTCACTCATCAAGCAATAAATCAATAAATAGAATGCTTGGGTTGCGGTTATGTGCACGCATATTGTTGTGTTCGCTGACTTTTTCTACTTTATCTTTTGAATACTAGGGGCTTTAGTTTAAAGTAAATAGAAAAAAGACTATAAGAATAAACTAATCCGGAGGAGGCCCTAGATAAATCAGGGGAAAAAAAAAAACAACAACAACCTAGACAATGCACTGCAGCGGTGAGATAAGATAAATTATAATTGAACATCAATTTAGTACACGTAGTGACAAATAAGAAGAAAAGGAGATAAGTTTTTTTTTTTGGTCAGCAAAGAAAAGGAGATAAGTATGTGATAAAATAAGTGATGAAAAAAAAAAGATAACAAAAATAAATAGATTATGAAAAGTAGGAATCAGAACCGCATAGGGCGTAAGTGAGCTTAGTTATTTTCATATCTTTGCTCCCATTAAGAGCAGAGTGAGTTCAAGGTGAATTTAAAATAGACAAATATGACAAATTAATACTCAATTTCATTCTCGTCTGGGTTTCACAAAAAATTTGAGAAATATCAATGGTAGAAAGATAAAAAATACAATTAATTATATATTTTTTAATATTATTTTATCAACATTTTTAAATCTTATTTTGTAAACATTTTTTAACTCTTATTTGAACGACATTGTTGTATTGCTTCTAAGGCCTTTTGCCTTGGTTTCATGTGGTTAGTAGTGGGTCTTTGGGCCTGCGTGTTTGAGTCTTTGTTTTATTGAATTGAGACCCATTGCATCAAGGACTTTTTCCGACGGTGCTCAGAGGAAATTAATAAGAGAAATGAAAAGAGAGAGGGAATAGAGTTCAAGAGAGTTATGAAAAATTATTGAAAGAAGTGGAGAAAAACGACTTAGTTGATAAATCTCATTGCATATCACGTGTTCGATGAAGTGAACTAGTAACTAATGAATGTAATGGGTGACAATATGATGAATCGAGATCTTAATAGTTGCTGGAGCGTAGTTAAAGAATTATCATCGTTAGAATGCTCATTCGAGAGGCATGGGAGAAGTTTTGAGAAATTAGGCTTATGACTCCATTTGAGTCCAAGTTTTCCCGTCCTAATTCCAAAATAATAACCTTATGTCGGTGGAAGTCAACTCATATTGTAATGCGTATCTGTCGTGTAATTCTTGTACTGATTGTTACTATACAATCCAAATCATCTAGCTAGATTAATGTGTTGTTATTTGTTAATTTTATATAGTGAATCATATGGCTGGTTAAATTTGTGTATCACAAACAATAGAAAAATAATTATTTTTGGGAAAAAAAAAAGAAAAATAATTAGTTGTGTCTAAGCTTTCGTAAAGGCACATGCACATACGATTCTGCAGATGACATAAAATCACTACTAGAAAAGATATATAGCTATTTATCATGCTTAAGATCATTAAAAATAGTCATGATGGAGTGTCTCATAAAAGAATAAAAAAAATCATGTTTACAATAGTGAAAATTCATGCATATGAATCTAAATTTCACTACATTCTTCCCATATAAATTAAAAAGAAAATTAACATATATATATATATATAGTATTTGCAGAAAAAAAGGTCTAAAAAGAACATACAAAAGGAGACAAAAATTTCAAATCATAGAAAATTATTTACATTTACATTATTATATTATTAATATTAATTTCAACATGTGGCAATGCAAGGGTCACCAGCTAGTTATTATATTTATAAATTAAACACAAGACTTTAAACTTCTCTAGGAGTGTTAATATTTTATCTACCTGATGTCAATGAAGTTGTTATCTCATTTAGTGAACAGCTTCTATGTTGTTCTATCTCTTCCATGGACTCAATGGTACAAAACCCCGGTTGTTTAGGCAAAGGTAATTCGACAATTTCATTTGAAAGAAAAGAAACAACTTCAATCATAGTAGGCCTCTCTCTTGCTTGCTCTTGCGTGCATAAGAGACCTATATTAATATAGCGTAACACTTGGATGGGAGGACATGACCCAACCAATGTTGAGTCCATTAGCTTTGGTGCTTCACCTTCATTCCATAATTTCCATGCCTGAAACAAACACAATTTTGTAATTGTTAAACTTTAGATATATTTGTAGTCATTAATAGTTAATTGTAATGTTTGACATAACTTACATAAACAACAAGATTCATTGGATAATCATTACTATTTTTCTTTCCACTCACTATCTCTAGCAGTAGAACGCCAAAACTATAAACATCGGTTTTAGTTGAGATAACGCCCATCATAGCATACTCTGGAGACATATAGCCACTGAAATAATAATATCAATTAATCCATGAAACAATTTAGTGTTTGGAAAAACACATAAAATTTCATATAAATACTTACTATGTACCAACAATTCTGTTAGTTTGTTCTTTAGATTCTGTTAGTTCAAATATTCTAGCCATTCCAAAATCTGATATTTTTGGATTCAACTCATTGTCCAATAAAATGTTGCTAGCTTTCAAGTCTCTATGTATCACTTTCAATCTTGAATATTGATGTAAATATACAAGTCCTTGTGCAACTCCTTCAATAATTTGACATCGTATCTTCCATTCTAACATGTTTCTGTTGATGGAATCTACTTTAAAGGAAAGATCATTAAGCATATGTAAACAAAGTACATATTCTAAAATGAAAATCAAATCGTGAATGAGTAAATTTCTATACCAAAGAGATATAAATTCAAGCTTTTGTTGGGCATATACTCGTAGACTAATATTCTTTCTTCTCTGTCTATACAAAATCCAAGAAGCCTCACTAGATTAGTGTGCTGAAGTTTGACAACTAGCATTGCTTCATTTTTGAACTCAATCAATCCCTGTCCTGAACTTTTGGATAGTCTCTTTATAGCAATTTCTTGTCCATTTGGCAGCTTCCCCTTCAAAAATAAAACTGAAATTTGTATGTGCTGGGAGATTGAAGACAATTTATCGAATCCAGATAGTAATAAATATCTTCCCTGTCCATTTTTATTTTTCTGTCTGTATCTGAATGATCTTCTGTAGTTATTAACTCATAAAGTTTAAATTAAAGTTGAATCAGCATTCAGCACACACACATATATGATATATCCATATATTTGAAAAGCTAACTTCATTTGTTCTCCATCAGACAAGTTTGTTCATGACCAAATTCCTTGCCTTTTCATATATCATTATCAAGATTTAATAGAAATGGCAAATACTATCGAACAAATAAATTAATATTAAAATATTAGTATATTACCTTGTAGACAGGTCCAAAGCCTCCCTCCCCTAGCTTGTTGGTGGAAGAAAAATTAGCAGTTGCCTCAAGAATAGTTTGAAAGTCGAATATATACGTTTCATCACTTGTTTTTCCATCTTTCCTTTGTTCTCTTCTTTCACCATATGCAATGGAAATGCCAGTGTTTCTTCCAATATCAGATAATAGATTTCTTCGCTTCGTATGCTTTTCAGCTGCACATCATACATGAAAGCATAAATGCAAGTGATGTTTCATCTACAAAGTAATAAATTCAACATGGCTCTGTCTGAATTTAAATGGTCTTATAGGCTTGTATTGTACACAATTTACATTCACTTATGCAAAATTTGTCTTTAGGATAACATTGATATAGTAGCTTATCTTCAACTTCTTTGGATTCCAATGTTGAAAATTACCTCTTTCTTTGAGTTTTCTCCATAACTTAATTCCCGTGAAACACGAAATGATTAGAAGAAGAGCTCCTACTATGGCACTTATGATCCATATCCTATTAGTCCTCCTGCCTGCATTGGAAATTGTTAACAACTGCTTATTTTATTTTATTTTTCCTAAACCACTTGGTATATTTCAAGTATGGACTTACCTTTTCCAGTGCGAATGAAGTAAATTAGACGGCCAGAAGCTATGGAATTATTAGTGGCCGAAAAGTTTGTTGTGCCCTTGCTCCATATCTCACAGCCAGTTTCATCCTCATTAGTATAAGAGTAGGCCTCACAGGTGCAGTTATTCAAGCACTTCATCCAGCAATCAAAACTGCTCAGGTTCTCCCTTTCATCAAATATGAACCCCTTCCCTGACATTACCCCATAGCTACTCTCACTGCCCAAGTACAAACTATCAACGTCCCTGCATTTGGGTGGACTTGGCATTGAACAACCAGACAGAAAGTAATTATTAATGCACGAGTAAGAGGCACCACTGCTACCATATATTGTACCCGAAGATCTTAGAATGAAATAACCAAAGACAGGCTCATATGTCACGTACGTTCCATTTTCATCCGAAACGTACTTGAAAACAAAGTCCTGCTGGTAAAGTGGGGACTTTAAATTGGCAAAACTTCCATTGTTCCATTGGCCACTACTCCAAACAATCTTCCCTCTCCACCACATCACCAATTCCTTCGTTTGGCGGTCAAGGCCAAGGGTGAAAGACCCTGACGAAGGAGACTTGTCACTTCTTGATGATGTTATAGACCAATTTTGGCCCGTTTTTCTATCAAACCCAAGCTTCATCCTTGGTATAATTGTGTGTGTAGGATAATCAAAGCTTTGCCATAATAACCTCTTCACAGATCCATCTGGATTCATTTCACGAAGCACAAAGTTGCCACTATCCTGCAAGATGGCGTTAATACTGTTGTTACTTGCAGCATCAACAGAATAGAGCACTATGGTGAAATTTCCCCCATTGGAAACAATTTTCAAGCTTCCATATTGATCGATTGTGAGAACCCCTCCTGCAGGGTCATGGATTGGCTTGTCTCTATTGGCAATCCAGTAATAACTAGAACTATTAACCGAGAGTCTAGTTCCAAGGTAGAAATCTTCTGATTTACCAAACTGAAAGAAACTTAGTGTGAATGAACCTGAAGATGAAATCAAACTGTCAGTTGTTGTGAGCAGATGACCTTGGAGTAACGTGTCGCCATTCAAATTTGAAGGATTTGTTAAGTGGAGGAGACAAGTAAAAGTGATGAAGCATAGAGTTCTTTTTCCGAAAGCCATTGATGTGGTGGAACATGTAATGATTCGGTTGTGAATCACACGTTTCTCTTGTTGGTCTATAATATTAGATTTAGAAGTATGTTTATGTACTCCTAACATTTTATAAAATTATACATTTTTTTTCTACTCATACACTAATTTCTTAGCTTTTGAAAAATTTACATTGAGACCCTTTTGGGGGGTTGATTTTCAGTCACGCGTGGAAGAAAGTCCATTTTGATTTTCTTTCCACAACAAAATTAAATAATGACATCGTTAAGATTATCTTAGGGATAAAAAATAGAATTAGAATGAAATTGGACTTTTTATCAAAGAAAATGGTAAAGTCTATATAACTTCTATATATTAAAAGAGAAGTGCAGGGAAGATACGGACTTGCATACGCGTAATGAATAAATATTTAATGTTGACAAAAGAAATGCCTTTTAATTAAGCAACTGGAGTTTCTACTTTCGATTTAGTATGCCAAACATTAATATTTTTATTTAGGCTTAAATAACTTTTAGATTTCTGATAAATTTTAAAAAAAAAATTTTGGATTCGATAAATTTTTTGTTTTGTTTTGAGTCCTGATATATTTCAACCGTTGAGATTGAGATGATGCCACATTATCACTTAAGTAAGGATAAGAATCCAAAACAAAATTTTTAATATATCAGGAATCAAAGCAAAATTTAGAAATTTATCGGAAATCTAAAAATTATTTAAGCCTTTTATTTATTCTATGATATAATTTTATGTCAGGTTTTCATTTTCTTTTTCCCCAATTCTTCTTGACTTTGACGCTGCACAACGTCCCAATTAAGGCTTTGCAAATGAAATTCTTATATCAGTTCATTTACTATCATTCGATGAATCTTCATTGTCTTTTCCACCACTCCATCCACCAATTGAACGCCATACTAAACACCCGATTTGAAATGAATCCGGTTTTGCTTCTCTTCAAGTAGTTAAATATTGGAAACACACCCGAATTGTTTTCTTCAAATACGGGGAAAAATCATTAGAGAGAATCCAATAACCATTTACATTATATTTGGCACAAATTACGCTATCCAACAAAGAAGAAACTCTTCAGTTGAAAACAAAAAGGCTTTTGGCAACAGTGAAACTCATTTATTATATGTCATCCGATTAATACAAAGAATACCACCTATTGAATTTTACTAATTTACAAGTCGTAAATCTTGGCCATTAATATTATTTTATTAATGATCAATGGCTTAAACTACATTGTGCACCGTTACACTATAGTTTTTACCAATGCAATCACCACCACTACTTCTCAAGTGGTTGCATTCCAGACGCCACCGATGGGTCGTCGTATGTATTTATTTCTTTTGACTGTGTTTTATCTAAAAACTTTATTTATTCTTTATTCCCAAAGTGTCGTATACATAATTATATATTATATATAAACTACATTTGCAGTTTACGTAACTTACAAGTGACATGTTGTTATTTTCAAACTTAAAGTCGATAGCAATCTAACTGTAAATTATATAAAATGCTAATTTATATAATGAAAATTGATGTTATAAATGTCCTCAACATTATTTATCACAATCATTATATATCTTTAAACAAATTTTAAAACGTATACCAGAAAAATATTTGCTAGTGACCATGTCACTTTCACGTTCATATTTATTAAAATGGCATTTTTACAAGAAAGCAAATGAGAAATGTTTATTTTTCATACAAGATATTAACCCCAAACATAAT
Source organism: Pueraria montana var. lobata (assembly GCA_026413185.1). NCBI lineage: Eukaryota > Viridiplantae > Streptophyta > Magnoliopsida > Fabales > Fabaceae > Pueraria > Pueraria montana. The sequence goes on along the minus strand of CM048655.1, from coordinate 59,361,902 downwards.
AAGGGTGTATTTAAGTAAATAACTTGATTAAATGTTTATTTAATAAAAAATTATCACACGAAAATTTCTTCATAAGCTTGATTGTGAAATTTAGTACTGAAATAAGCTAATTATTTTGCTGATACAAAGGGAAATTCAATTTATTGAAATACGTTAGTATTTAGTGAAATAAGCTAATTATTTTGAGACAAAATGGGTTGGCCATTTCTTTACCAAAAAAAAGGGTGGCCATTTATAGCTAATAATTTTTAAACACAAGACTTTAAACTTCTCTAAGAGCGTAGATATTTTATCTACCTGATGTCAATGACATTGTTATCTCATTTGAACAACTTTTAGGCTGCTCTATCTCTTCCATGGATTCAGTGCTACAAAATCCTGGTTGCTTAGGTAAAGGTAATTCAGCAATTTCATTTGATAGAAAAGAAACAACTTCGACCATAGTGGGCCTCTCTCTTGCTTGATCTTGAGTGCACAAGAGACCTATATGAATGTACCGTAACACTTGGATGGGAGAGCATGACCCATCCAACATTGTGTCCATTAGCTGTAGAGCTTCACCTTCGTTCCATAATTTCCATGCCTGAAATAAACACATTTTCTTAACTGTTACACTTTAGACATATTTGTAACCATCATTAATTGTAGGGTTTGACATAACTTACATAAACAACAAGATTGAGTGGGTAATCATCGCTATTTTTCTTTCCACTCACTATCTCTAGTAGTAGGACACCAAAACTATAGACATCAATTTTAGTTGAAACAACACCCATCATAGCATATTCTGGAGACATATAGCCGCTGAAATAATAATATTAATTAATCCATCAAACATTTTAGAGTTTGGAAAAATGCAAACATAAAATTTTATATAAATACTTACAATGTCCCAACAATTCTGTTTGTTTGTTCTTCAGATTCTGTGAATTTAAATATTCTAGCAGTTCCAAAATCTGATATTTTTGGATTCAACTCACTGTCCAATAAAATGTTGCTAGCTTTCAAGTCTCTGTGTATCACCTTCAACCTTGAATATTGATGTAAATATACAAGTCCTTGTGCAACTCCTTCAACAATTTGACAACGTATCTTCCATTCTAACATGTTCCTCTTGTTGGAATCTATTTTGAAGGAAAGATCGTTAAGCCTAGGTAAACAAAGTACATATTCTAAAATGTAAATCAAATCGTGGATTAGTAAATTTCTATACCAAAGAGATATAAGTTCAAGCTTTTGTTGGGCATAAACTCATAAACTAATATTCTTTCTTCTCTGTCTATGCAAAAACCAAGAAGCCTCACTAGATTAGTGTGCTGAAGTTTGACAATTAGCATTGCTTCATTTTTGAACTCAATCAATCCCTGTCCTGAACTTTTGGATAGTCTCTTTATAGCAATTTCTTGTCCATTTGGCAGCTTCCCCTTTAAAAAAACAATCGCATCTCTAATGTAGTTAAAGTATGTAGTTGCATATTTGAAAGTACTTTGATGAGATTTAATAATTAAATTGATCGAGGTCAAAAAAAACTTAAAATTGAAGGTTGCAAGTGCTGAAAGATTGAAGATAATCTATCGAATTCAGTGTGCACACACACATACATATTTGAATAGCTAGCTCCATTTGCTCTTCATGAGATAGTCTATCTTGTTCATGAACAAATTCCTTGCCTTTTCATATATCATTATCAAGATTTAATAGAAATGGCAAACACTAACAATTAATATTGAAATATTAGTATATTACCTTGTAGACAGGTCCAAAACCTGCCTCCCCTATCTTATTGGTGGAAGAAAAATTAGCAGTTGCTTCAAGAATAGTTTGAAAGTCGAATATATATGTTTCATCACTTGTCTTTCCATCTTTCCTCTGTTCTCTTCTTTCATCGTATGCAACGGAAATGGCAGTATTTCTTCCTATATCAGATAATAGATTATTTCGCTTCTTACGCTTTTCAGCTGCACATCATACATGAAAACGTATAAAGGCAAGTCATCTATCAATACCATCTACAAAGTAATAAATTCAACATGGCTCTATGCCTCTATCTGAATTTAGATTCACTTAAGCAAAAAGTATTATAATGACAACATTAAATAGTAGTTTATCTTAATTCAACTTCTTTTGAATTTGTAGAGTACGTACCTCTTTCTTTGAGTTTTCTCCATAACTTAATGCACGTGAAGCATGAAATTATTAGGAGAAGAGCTCCTACTATGGCGCTTATGATCCATATCCTAGTTGTCTTGCCTGCATTGGAAATTAATTGTTACCATTAACTCATTACATTCATCGAAATAATTTTGTACTTTTTATCATTTTCATTTTTTCCCCCTTAAAGACACATATTATGTTTAGTTTGGACTTACCTTTTCCATTGCGAATGAAGTAAATTTGACGCCCACCAGTTATCCAATTATTAGTGGCCGAAAAGTTTGCCGTGCCCTTGCTCCATATCTCGCAACCAGTTGCATCCTCATTTACATAAGAGTAGGCCTCACAAGAGCAATTATTCAAGCACTTCATCCAGCAATCAAAATGGCTCAGGTTCTCCCTTTTTTCATCAAATATGAACCCCTTCCCTGACATTACCCCATAGCTACTTTCACTGCCCAAGTACAAACTATCAACGTCCCTGCATTTGGGTGGACTTGGCATTGAACAACCATAAAGAAAGTACTTATCAATGCATGAATAAGAGGCACCACTGCTACCATATATTGTACCCAAAGATCCCATAATGATATAACCAAAAACAGGCACATACTTCACGTACGTTACATTTTCATCTGAGACGTACTCGAAAACAAAGTCCTTCTCAAAAGGTGACGAGTTTAAATTGCCAAATCTTCCATTGTTCCATTGGCCACTACTCCAAACAATCTTCCCTCTCCACCACATCACCAATTGCTTCGTTTTGGGGTCAAGGCCAAGGCTGAAGGACCCTGACAAAGGAGACTTATCACTTCTCCATGATGTTATAGACCAATTGTGGCCCCTTTTTCTGTCAAACCCAAGCTTCATCCCTGGTATAATTGTGCTTGTAGGATAATCAAAACTTTGCCACAATATCCTCTTCACAGATCCATCTTGGTTCATTTCACGAAGCACAAAGTTGCCATTTTCTTGCAAGATGGCACTAATACTGTTGCTATTACTTTGAGCTTGAGAAGAAGAATAGAGCATGATAGTGGAATTTCCCCCGTTGGAAATAATTTTCAAGTTACCATATTCATCGATTGTGAGAACCCCTGCAGGGTCACGGATTGGCTTGTCTCTATTGGCAACCCAGTAATAACTAGAATTATCAGCTGAGAGTCTAATTCCAAGGTAGAAATCTTCAGAGTCATTAAACTGAAAGAAACTCAGTGTGAACAAACCTGAAGAACAGATCAAAGAGTTGGTTGTTGTGAGCTTATGACCTTGGAATAACGTGTCACCGTTCAAGTTTGAAGGCTTTGTTAAGTGCAGGAGACAAGTGAAAGTGATGAAGCATAGTATTCTGTTGCAGAAAGCCATTGGTGGTGGAACATGTAATGCCTGAGTTTTGAATCACGTACGCTGGAACTCTGCAACACGTTTTTGATCTTGTTAGTCTATGATATGAGAAGTTGCACATCCATGGATGTGATTATATTAAGCTCAAGCCATTAGGGAACAATAAAAAACAATGGCTATAGAAAAAATAATAGACCGTACGTGAGGAATGAATTGTGCATTTTGTCAACTTTATTTTGAATATATTAAATGGAATTTTTATTTTTTTTAAATGAAACAAAATTAAAACACACATGCACCATGCCATGAATAGAGTTCTTGTGTGACGATTATATGCGTGAATATTGTTGTACGTTCGCTGACCTTCTATTTTCTTTTGAATTCAAGGGGCATTAGCTCAAAGAAAACAGGGGAAAAACAAAAGCACTATAAGAAGAAACTTAGTGCAACATGGAAGCTTCACACAGAGAATAATTTAAAGAGTTTTTGCTAATAAGTGTCTTATAATGTGGGAATAAATCATATGACTCTTTTTAGAAGTTTATGGTCTTAGAGTCTAAATTAGTTTTGATAATTATATGAAATATTTATTTTTCTAGTGTTTCAATAGGAAATTATTAAAAGAGAGATATATTATTTGAAAATAGGGACAATATATTTTTGTTTGTTTTTATTCAATAATTTTTATGAAATATTTTTTTTAAAGTGAATAAATGTTTAAAATAAAAAAATATGAATATACTTATCATTGATTTAAAATTAATTAAATTGTAAAAAAATTCAATTAAATTTAATAATAAATATATTCTTAAATTTTCACGTTAAATGTTCTTTTAAAGTGAAAATGTTTATTTTTTTTTTATCTTCACTTTAGTGGTACTATCCAAGCAACATTATATTTCATGGTATTTTTCTATATATTTTCTATCATTCTTATATTTTTATTGTCATTTTTATTTAAATATTTTTATTATTAATTTATTTTAAAAAATAAATAATTTAGTAAAAAATTATTCCAGACAAAAAATTAGTAAAATACTAGTTGCTAATGCTAAATAAAAATAAAATCAATACTAAAATGGTTTAAATACTATCCAAAATTTTAATTAGAGTAATGATATTTTGACATCCCACTTTCTTTAACATCCCATCAACACCTCTCATTTCTTTTTATTTCTCTCTTCCTATCACATCATATCACCTACTATACCTATACTTTTCTATCTTTTTTTCTCTCTTTCTAGGTGTAAATTAGCATTTTGGGTGTCCATAAAACATTATTCTTTTAATTAATAATGTAAGAGATGGTCTTGGTATCGGGGACAAGATTGCTAATAAAGGAATACTGCAGTACTGCATGGCTTAACAAAAACAGAAGAAAAAAAAAAAATGAACACTGCTTTACCTCAATGATGACCCGTTTCCACTTCGCCCGACCCATATTGCGGTTCGGGTTACCCGACCGGGTCGGAGCTCACCATGTCTGTTACTTATGTTGTTCACCATTTGCAGAGGTTGTCGTGTCGCAGAAACACATACAACTAAAGCCACTTCTTCTTCTTCTTCAGTTTCACCGACACAATGCCTTTCATCTCCAAAATTCAGCGCCAATCCGATTACACTCTCTTCGGTTCCGCCGCTCCCATCGTCATCGACAATGGCGCCTCCTATTTCCGCATTGGGTACCTTCTCGAACCCTAATTTCGCCTCAAAAATCGAAACTTTTATTTTTGGGTTTCTCTGTTTTTCAAATCAGCTCGTGATGGGGTTGTTGATTTTAACGTTAAAGTTTGTTCCTTTTGGTGAATTGTCAGATGGGCAGGAGAGACTGAACCCCGTGTTGTTTTCCGCAACATTGTCCAAAGGCCACGCCACAAAACCACCGGTATCATATATTCTACATTTTCTCCATGTGTGCTTGTTCTTCTCTATCTTAGTTACTGTGTCATATAATATTTGTTTCATTGTTTGTGTTTGTCTGAAACGTTTATATAATGCAACTGTGTAGTTAATGTTGTACTTGTCATGCCAATTCTTATTGTCGTGGTACATTTTCATTACTTTATTTTAATTTCGTAAATAATAAAATAGGACCGAGATATATTTATTATTGTGAGTGGATAGCCTTTTATATTTAAGAGGAACCTGTTTCATGAGCTGATAATGAGCAACAAAAAGGCAATTTGTCTCATTTTGAATAATTATTTTTTTGAACATTCTGTAACACAGGAGAAACTGTCACTATTGTTGGTGACCATGATCCGGCATTAATGAAATACTTTGACTGTACTCGCTCTGGACCCCGCTCAGCATTTGACAGCAATGTTGTTTACCAGTTTGAAATCATGGAATATGTAAGTTTTCCCTCATTACAATTTTGTGAGTAAAGGAGGGGTTGTTTTTTGAGTTGTTTCAATATGATTGTTATATAAAATTAGAATTCAGTTCCTGATGATCATATGCTAGTCTGTATTATATGAAATGTGAAGTTGCATTTCTAATTCGGGAAATGGTCTATTTGGGTGGCTGTATGTTAGAATTAGAGATTATACTTGAGTGAGAACATATGGTGTCGCCACTTGTGTTATTGCTATATGATACATTTGGATTAATGAGATGTCTTTGTTTAGTTGTTGATTTGTCCAAATTGAACACCAGAATGTGTAGTAACTTCTGAGGATTTACGTTTTCAACTATTCCAAAATGTTTTTAGAATAAGTATCCAAATCAAAATATAGGCTTTTGACAACTAGTTGTAAAGGATGTGTACCATATTAAATATTATGGAAATAGATCATGCATGTATACAGATGTATGCTTTCAGTAATTCTGAAGAACATATGAAGGAAAGCATTACTGACATTTTCTTTCATCTATAGATTCTGGACTTTGGATTTGATCGGATGGGTGCAACAGGATCAGAGGTATGCCCATAAGTGGAATAGTGTTTTTCATTTTTCTTTCCTGAGCATTTAGTTTGTTGTCGATGTTATGATGACATTTTAGACTCCAATAGACCACTACTACTAATTTTGTATGCTAGTAAACTTAGAGGTCTGTAGTTACCTAGGAGTTCCTTGGTTTGATGAATACAGATTTTTCTCTTTTGGAACTTCTACAATTTAAATTATTTAACTCACTCTTTTCTATCTTTATGTTTAATGCCAGCGCAGATTGATCATCCTGTCCTGATCACAGAATGTGTATGCAACCCAGTTCAGTCTCGTAGTAAAATGGGAGAACTTCTTTTTGAGACTTATGGAGTTCCATCTCTAGGTATTAATACTTTATTAATCCTACTAAAAAGAAAATTAAAACACTTAATCTTCTTGAAGTAGCCTTAGTAGAAACTGAAGTGTTGGCTTGCCTGTTGTCTTGTGCCCAATCTTTTCCACCAGGGCTATTCTTAGAAAAACCGTGAAGCCCTTCAAAAACTGTGTTTGACATCTTGTCACATAATCACGGGCACATGTTTATCTACTCTATGCTAGATGTTGTACATGTAATTTTATTGACAATGCTATCTATGCTTCTCTGTCATGGCAGCCTTCGGTGTTGACGCGGCATTCAGCTATAAATATAATCAACAAAAAGGTGTTTGTGATAAAGATGGTCTTGCTATGTGTCCTGGATTCAATACAACTCATGTGATTCCGGTATGCTTTTTGTGTTATTTACGTCTAAGGATCTTTTATGCAAAGGAAATAGCTTATCATTTCTGTTTGTCCTCGCATGCATTGTTAAACCTGCCTGTTTACATTTGAGCCTTCATTGACTGACTATGAGGGAGGGCTGTAATATGATGGAAAAAATTCTCTTGTTCTGCACATGTGTGTGCCTTTGCTAAGTAACAGTTGCATCTTTTATATTAGTATACCTCATTTTCTCTGTGCTGCCGTAGCAGACTTCCCTGCTCTCTGTCCCCAATATTAGTGTTGATCTGTATAATTATTTTCAATTTTCAATAAGTTTTGGGAATCAATAATCACCAATACTAATATAAAGGAATCTCCTTACAGTCAGTCCTCTTCTAAAATAACATTTAAATTTAGAAAGGTAGATGTCTTAACACAATTTTATAGCTGTCCTTGTAAAAGAGGTTGTGAACAGTTGAAAGTAAAATGTGTTCCTACTTTCTTTATGGAGGATGCACCCCTATGGGGAAATAAATTAAGTTAAGAATCTCCTAAAATAAATTGGTAATATTCTTTAAAATATATTTAACTGAATTCAATGGTCAGTTCTGCTTTATTGCAGAGTTGCTTATAGGATTTAGATAACCTTATCAAGTGTATAAAGTTGTAATTCTTTATAATCATTTTTTTTTTATATTTCCAGTTTGTAGATGGGGAGCCTATTTATAACGGATGCTGCCGTACTAATATTGGTGGATTCCATGTGACTGATTATTTAAAGCAACTTCTTTCACTTAAATATCCTTATCATATGTGAGTATAAAATCATCCTGGCTCTACTATCATCAATTTGATTGCTAAATACATTTTATTTCTTAGGTTTTATTAAATTCTCTATGCAGGGCTAGATTTACATGGGAAAAGGTTGAAGACCTGAAGATGGAACATTGTTATATTGCACTGGACTATGCTTCTGAAGCTCGGTTGTTTCAGGTAAGGAAAGGTTCTTCTTTTCAATCTAAGTTCATACACCATTTCTATTTTTCTAAGATTTTACTTCATTAATGGTCTGACAGAAAGGAGCTAAGGAGGCTGAAGAAAAAACCAGATGTTGGCAGCTCCCTTGGGTTCCACCCCCAACCGAGGAGCCTCCTTCTGAGGAAGAGATAGCAAGAAAGGCAGCAATAAAAGAGAGACAAGGTCAAAGATTACGAGAAATGGCTGAGGCAAAGAGGTCATCTAGAATAAACGAATTGGAAAATGAATTGCATGGTTTGGAATTTCTTTTAAAACAGCTTGAACAAGTTGAAGACAGTGATGTTCCGTCATTCCTATCAGAGACTGGTTATGTCTCTAGGCAGGAGATAGAATCTGCCCGCACTAAAGTTTCACAATCCTTACGGAAAGCAAAAGGTGAACCAAAGAATGAACAAGCTGAAACTGATAAGGCCAGCCCTAACACTAATGAGAAGTATACTCTTATAAACATCCCTGATGACATGCTCACCCCAGACCAGGTCAGTTTTAGCATATCACACGTATCATTAGATTGAACTTGCTGTCTTCCCATCCTTCAAATGTACTTGTAAATTTCTTGCTTGTAGCCATATTTGCTTTTAATCTTTAATATCCAAATCATTTCTTTGCGTGTTGCTCTCTGTGCCTTATGAAGTTGACGATGCTTTTTTTGTGTGCTCTGTTGATAGCTCATTGAAAAGAAGAAACAGTTGTCACTGAAATCCATGTCTGAAGGGCGGCAGCGATTAAAACAGAAGCGTTATGAAGAGGAATTGGAGCGAGAAAGGAAACAACTGCTAGAGGAGGAGAAACGCCTGTATGTTTCATGCTTTAATTCATTCAAAATTACTTTGTTGCATATTTATGTGAATTAAAGAGCTTTTCATCATTTCAACCTGGTAAAACGGGGAAAAAGTGAGAGAGCGAGAGCTTTAACTTTCTGTCTAATATAAGGTTATTAAGTGGCTTGGCAAGGGAGAGAAGTGCAGTCTGCACTATCTACCTTCGCTAATGTTAGGACATGGTTTTTGTACAAAGCATGCCTGACTTTAATCTTGACAAGGCTTGGGATACTTATAAATTATAATACTCTGTTATGCTTTAAAACATTTCTGATTCTTTTTTCCCCTCTTATTGTAGAGAGAACCCAGAGCTTTACTTGGAACAATTGCGTGCTAGATACAAAGACCTTTCAGAGAAAGTTGACCAACGAAAACGGCTCAAGACAAATGGAGGTCATTCTAACGGAAATAACTTGGCCGGTGGCATTGGCCGTGGTGAGAGACTCAATGCTGCTCAAAGGGAGAGAATGCGCCTCTTGACAACTGCTGCCTTTGATCGCGGTAAGGGTGAGGATACATTTGGTGCCAAAGATGAAGATTGGCAACTTTACAAACTGATGAGCAAAGATAATGATGATGGTGATGAGGGACCAGATGAGGATGATGCAGAGCTAGCCCGCATCTCTTCAAGGCTACAGGTTAGCTTATGTCTTTCATAATAATGTTAATAGTTATATTCTGTGGATGTAGTCTGCATGGTTGTGTTATCCAATAGATAGCTTTGTATATAGGCTCTTGACTCACAAAATCTTGCTTTGGTGTAGGATTTGGATCCAACATTTGTGCCCAAGTCAGAGACAGGTAGCTCTCAACCTGCTGAGGCGCCACGTGTCCGTCCTCTCACCAAAGAAGATTTTCAGATTGTTTTCGGTGTTGAAAGGTTCCGATGCCCCGAAATTTTGTTCAATCCAAACTGGATTGCGGTTGATCAGGTAGGGTTAGATGAGATGGCTGGGGTCTCAATAAGAAGGTTATCATGTAAAGATGAAGGCCTGGAAGAGAGACTCACTAACTCCATACTTGTGACTGGTGGAAGTTCTCTTTTCCCCGGCATCATTGAACGCCTTGAAGCCGGAATTCGGATGATTCGGCCATGTGGAGCACCCATAAAAGTAGTTAGAGCACTGGATCCTGTTATGGACGCGTGGCGTGGAGCTTCTGTGTTTGCATCAGCCCCACAATTTCATACACAAACTTTCAGTAGGATGGATTATTTTGAAAAAGGTGAAGACTGGCTCCGCAGTTATCAGCTTAAATATTCATTGTAATTGAATTGATAACACAGGACAGGACTTATTAATGTCTTGAACATCATACCTCAATTTAGACAATATTATCCAGTAAACTAAGAAGCTACAAGTAGTATGCTGTTGATATTTTCACTTTTCATTATGATGAATAGCATCCGTGGTTTATTTTAATTGATGAACTTGTGTACGTAGTTTTCATTCTCTTTTTTTGTTGTTGTTGAATCAGAGGGGCAAAAAGCCCCCTAAACTGGAACACGGTGGAAATTACATCCGCTAAAATAAAACAGTATTTTTGAAATAAAAGGAGGTACAACATGAAAGACTTTAAATTGACACGTAGTTTTCATTCTCTTTTGTTCTTTATTTAGATTTAGATTAGACGTGAAATAGAGTTATAGAGAGGAAAGTAATAAGGGGAAAAGAAATAAAGGAGAAAATGTATTTGGATGAATACAAATAAGGAAAGAAGTAAATGTTTCTCCATTTGTTTAGATGAGTAGAAAAGATAGTGGAAATAAGTTAATTATATGAAAAATTAAATTTATTATGTTTATTCTTTCTTAACATAAACTTATTTATTATTTTTTGAATTTTGTCATTAAAAACTTGATTTTTTAAGAAACTAAAACAAAAAATAAAAATAAAAAAGAAATATCTCTTAAATAGTCTTTAAACTCTAAAGAAAATAAATTATATAAGTAATATCTCAAGTATTAGAAATCATACTAAATACTCCTTTAAGTATTGAAAAATCTTTTAAATTAGTCCTTGAATGTTAATAAAATATATCAATGTAGGAACTAAATTGATGGATATTTAATACTTTAGGAACTATTTATATATTTTCAATTTTTTAAGAAATATTTAAGGGACTAAATTGATGGTTTACTCCTTCCTAATCTTGTGTCTAAAATCTCTCCCGATATAATTTGATCATGATTTTTCAAATATATAGATAGTTTTCTAAACATATGATCATGTGAGATTCTCTTAACAAGACTTACTCATAATTTCTCAAATATGTATACGATTTCCTAAACATTTGCAAATACATAATCACATAATTTCCATAATTACATGAGATCCTCCTAATAAATAAATACATAACACGTGAAACCTATTAAAAAGAGCTAAAAAGTACTCCTTCACGAAAACCCGTATATGGAAAAATCCTAAATCCCCCCACAACCCAATATTAAAAAAAAAATAATAATAACAAACATTGCACACAGATTTATTTATTTTTAATAAAAAAAAAATCCTTAACGGCTATGCAGTATGTGTACTGTAGACCGAGAAGCCTAATTAGTAATTGACCGTTGGAATCTCTTTAAGGAAATAAATTAAAACCAACCTCCTTTCCTCTTTCCCACGCTCCTCAGAATTCGACCGTTAAACTTATAAGCCCAAATCTATTCCGATTGGAACCAAAAAGCCTCTCTCTATTTTTCTCTCTTTGCTTTCACACACAGAGAGAGAGAGAGAGGCCATCTTCTTCTTCTTCTTCTTCTTCTTCCATTGCACAAAAACATTTGCTTATCTCTTTCTCCTTCATTGATTCAAAGGAAGTAATAGAAGCTGAAAATGGAGTCTCCTCAAGCTAAGAAATCGGGTTTGAAGCTCCCAGCTGGGATGTCCGGAACCACACTCCGCCTGGACACTGCACCACCATCTTCTTATCGTTCCATCTCGAGCCTGAATTCTCCTTCTTCTCTGCGTTCCATCTCGAACCTGACATCGCCTTCGAAATCGAACTCGGCGTGCAGCGACAGGTTCATTCCGTGCAGGTCGTCGTCGAGGCTGCACACGTTCGGGCTGGTGGACAGGCCCTCACCGGTGAAGGAAGGGAGTAACGAGGTGTATTCCAGGTTGTTGAAATCGGAACTCTTTGGATCTGACTTTGCTTCTCCTTCTCTTTCTTCTTCCCCTGCAGGTGCTGCTGCTGCTGCTCCTCCTTCGCCCCTCAGTCCCAGCAAAAACATGCTCCGCTTCAAGACCGATCATTCCGCGCCTTCCTCGCCTTACTCGCCCTCCATTTTGGGACAGCAGAATGCTTTTGCTTCTGACTCTTCAACACCCCCTCCCAAACCTCCCAGGAAAGTCCCCAAGACACCCCACAAGGCAAGCTCTCCCTTTGTTTGCTTCTTCATAGCATGCAAATTTGTGTTTTTGAAAAGAAAAACGTTTCCTGCATCTGAGGCAACAGTAGCATTTGGTGAACTTATTACATATGGTTTTTTTTTTTGTCCTGCGTCAAAGATTACGGGTGTCCCCCAACTTACTGGATAAGAGACTAATCCACTTGCGGTGCGTGATTGCCGTTGGCCCAAGGGAATTTTGCACACGAAGGGAATCGAACATGGGTTCTCTCGCTAAATAAATCGTTCTCTCACTTGTGAACGTAGCCTACGCCAACCCTATAGTTTGTCCCTTAAACAGGTGGTGAGGGTTCGATCCCCATGCTCGTGTGTATGAAAAATTTCTAGGTCATCTTAGTGCCTTAAGGAATTAGTAGCCTTTAGCTCTGGACCAAGGATACCTGGGTTCAAAAAAAAAATAATACATTTAAAAAGTTGGAGTGACATGACACCTATCATGAAAAGAAATTGGTAGAATGATTTGAGCATGCATGTAGAAGTGCAATGGTTACATGATCTGGAAAAACTGTGGTAGTGGAAAAACTCTGGTTAATCTCCTAAGTTTTATCAACTCCTTCTCGTAAATTGAAGGCAACACTGGCATTTGATCTAGTAGCATACCCCACCCAGTGAGAAAATGTAGGGATGGTTGTTGTCGTTGGCTCCATCCACCCAAAGAGAATAGACTGTTTGTTACATTTGCGTGTCAATCACTACTAAGAGGTCTATCCTTATTGCGCCTCATTCACGAGCTTTTACGAAACAATCTTAGCTTAGGCAAGAGTTTATCAATATCATATTGGAGCCTCTTTGACCAAGTTAGACCTTCTTAATGACCCTCATTCTTCTTAAATAAAGTTGAATTTCAGCTCTAGATGAAAAAAAGTAAATCCATGATTTCGTGCTCATGTTGTATAAGCCAGACTTAAGTTTTTGAGAGAGCTGGTCATTAATACAGCAAGAGCAAACTTAAACCTAATGTGATTTACATTTGATTATTGAACTTGAATGTTGATTGCTAACACCGGATAAGGTGGTGCAGGTTCTGGATGCCCCGTCACTTCAAGATGACTTTTACTTGAATCTGGTGGACTGGTCCACACAAAATGTTCTTGCTGTGGGGCTAGGCACTTGTGTTTATCTTTGGAGCGCTTCAAACAGCAAAGTGAGTCCAAAACTGCCAACAATTTCACGACATTAATCAAAAATACCTCCCAAGATGTACATTTAAAGTGAAATATCTTTATGTGGCTTTCAGGTGACTAAGTTGTGTGACTTGGGGCCTTATGATGGTGTCTGTTCTGTCCAGTGGACCCGGGAGGGTTCTTTTATATCCATTGGCACAAATCTTGGTCAAGTTCAGGTACTTTGTCAGCGTATTTAGATTTTGGTTTATTCATACATGCACTATTGCATTTTATGATTAAGAATAACACTTTTTGCCTTATGGTACAGGTTTGGGATGGAACTCAGTGTAAGAAGGTCAGAACCATGGGTGGGCATCAGACAAGGACTGGTGTCTTGGCATGGAACTCTCGCATTTTGGCTTCAGGGAGCAGAGATAGGAACATACTTCAGCATGACATGAGGGTTTCAAGTGACTTTGTTAACAAGCTTGTTGGCCACAAGTCTGAGGTAAAAAGATTTTGAAGAATAAACATTGAACTTGTATTGTTAAAGAAGGATTATTGGAAGCTTAGAAATTGATAGCAATTGTTATCCCTCAATTTGTGACAGGTATGTGGATTGAAATGGTCCTGTGATGACAGGGAACTTGCTTCTGGTGGCAATGATAATCAGGTATACTTTATCTTTCTTTCCTTGTCATCCTTTTCTCTACCAAGGTTAAGATAAAACAGAAAAAAGTGTTTTATTCTATACTTGTTTATTTTTTTGTGACTTACCTCCTCAATGTCATGTTTTATTATATAAGCAGCTCCTGGTATGGAATCAACACTCTCAGCAACCAGTTTTGAGACTTACCGAGCACACTGCTGCTGTGAAGGCCATTGCTTGGTCACCTCACCAAAGCAGTCTCCTTGTGTCTGGAGGTGGAACTGCTGATAGGTGTATTCGTTTCTGGAACACTACAAATGGCCATCAATTGAACTGTGTTGACACTGGGAGCCAGGTTTATTTCTTAGCCCATTTTCTTCCACTGACACTTTTATAACAAGAGTCCATAATTCCATATTCAAACAAGAGAGAATCTCAACTAATTCAATGCATAATAAATCTGCAGGTCTGCAACCTTGCTTGGAGTAAAAATGTGAATGAGCTAGTAAGCACTCATGGGTACTCCCAAAATCAGATTATGGTGTGGAAATATCCATCATTGTCAAAGGTACTTTACTTTCACAATTCTAGATATTTTAGAGAAATTACAAGCTGAAAATGTGTATACCTTAACCTTATTGACAAATTTTTATTAGGTTGCAACTCTAACCGGCCACAGCATGCGAGTGCTGTACCTTGCAATGTCTCCTGATGGTCAGGTACTGATGTCCCCACATGACATAAATTACATAATTCCTTTTTATGTTATGAAAAGAAATTATTCATTTTTTAGGATAAAATATGTTTTTGTCCCTCATTTTATCTAAATTTCTGTTTTTAATCCCTCATAAATTTTTTCTGTGTTTTCACTGACATTAATTTTAACTGTTAAGTGATGTCGTGACGAGCATAATTTGTGCTTGAAAAATTTCTGTTTAAGTTTGTAGCGATTTTTAACTACTGCAATTTTTTTTGGCAAATTAAAACTGTTAGAAATGTTAAAAAAATAAAGAAAAAAAATCAAAACCTCAAACATCAGATTTTCTAAAATCACAAGAAATGTTTACTTTTGACCGCCAAAAAATTTGTAGCGGTTAAAAGTCACTAGAAATTTAATTAGAAAATTTTCACAGATAGTTTATATTTGTCATGTCATCACTTAATAGTTGAAATTAACGTCAGGAACTAAAAAAATGACTAAAAATAGTAAAAAAATTTGTAAAAGACTAAAAACAGAAATAAAGAAAAAATGAAGGACAAAAACATGTATTATCCTTTTTTTTTATCATTTTTAACTTTATGTGGAACAATTGCAGACAATAGTAACTGGTGCAGGGGATGAGACTCTCCGGTTTTGGAATGTTTTCCCATCAATGAAAGCACCTGTAAGCACGTGACCAAACAATTTCAATTATGCTTCTTCTTATTCTCTTAAATGCTTTGCCTCTCCTAACTCCTTTGTCCTGTGTTTCGTGTTGTTTTCTTCAGGCCCCGGTTAAAGATACAGGCCTTTGGTCACTGGGGCGAACCCAAATTCGATGATCCATTTGATGCCATGTGGAATAAGGAAGAGGAGGAGAAGAGAAAGCTATCTCAATATTTTTGTAATTAATATCTGTATATGAAATAATATTGTCATTGCAAGTTTGTAACATATATCAAACACGGACACACACAGGAACATCTAAAATTCAATCGTTTACTTGTTATAATAATGGTTTCAATTCGTTGTAAAGTTCTCAATATGTCATCAATATTCTTCTGATAAAAAAAAAAATGTGTTTGGCTTTAAAGTTTAAATATTTTTTACTGCCGATTTTTTTTTTATTTGTTTGAGGTCCTAATTACTACCGATTTTTTACTGCCGATTTTGACAGCATAAATAATCAAAGCACCACGGGGCTTGTGTCTCTCATGGTATTCAATAGAATCTCCCTACTCCCTAGTTCTTTTTTGTGCTCCAAGTTACCCAATAAATCAAATGTTAAACTACTATGAGATCTACGGTATTTTGAGATTAGTTACTTTCGGATTACAGAGGACAGCAGTTGCACCCGTCATAATAATATAATATACTAATATAATGCATGTTTGGAAAATCGGTGAATACCGACTCAAACGTACATTGAGTCCAAAAGTATCAAAGAATATGCTTTTGCAAACCTAGTTTTGGAATTTCCAAAAGGAGACCCAAACATGCACATAGTCTCTTTGAATAAATTTCTCCAAAGAGTTCACTGACAACGCCAGAAATCCAATTTTATATTATTAAGGGTTTTTTTTTATAAATTTCTCCATAAATACTTATAAAAAAAATAAAATAAACTTCTCAATAAACTAAAATTAAAATTAGCATACGTCAAACCTCAACTTTAGTTGCTTTTAAAATTTTCTTTTTATATCATCAATATTTATTATAATAAAATTTCTTTTTATATTAATATTTATTATGTTAAAATTTCTTTCTACATCAAGACTTTTAATTGTCAAACCTCAACTGTAATTGCTTTTAAAAGTTTCTTATTATATCAATATTTATTATATTAAAATTTCTTTTTACATTAAGACTTTTAATTGTCAAACCTCAACTTTAATTGCTTTTAAAATTTCCTTTTTCTAATAAAATTTCCTTTATATCAAAGCTTAATTAATTATCTAGACCAAAAATTTAATTTTTTTCAGTTCTTTAAAAATTGTTCCTCTGAAATTTGAGCTTTTTATATTTTTCTAATTGAATTAAAAAAAAACACTCATTTATTACTTGTGATACTTGCTAGTTATATTATAAATGAGTTAATGATAAAAAAAAAATATTATAAATGAGTTTTTATTCTTAGAGGCAGTGACGGATATAGAGGGGGCGGGCAGGGGTCCTAACCCCCCCTCCCTCCCTTAGGCTTTACAAATATTAGGGATGTAAGCGATTCGCACTCAACCCGCCCAACCCAACCCAATTAGATTTTTGTGGGTTGGGTTGGGTTATTAGATTGGGTTGGATTGGGTTTATTTTAGTTAACCCAATTTGGGTAATGGGTTTAGAGTTTTGGACCCGATCAAACCCAACCTAACTCGAATATACAGTAACATATAACAAAAATACTAATTGTTTGTCTAGTGTCTACTAATATAAAAAATTCTAAAGGCCTAAAGTAAACTCTCATACCTCATTAAGTCTCACACTTGTAGAAATTGAACATGTATTAAGTATTATGCTAGTTGAGACCATGTTTTTATGAATACTATTTTAATGATTTATGTTTTATGCTTATTGTTGACTTATTATGAGTTGTAAAATAATATTATGATTTATAAATATTGTGAGTTATTAAACAGATTACATGTGTATGTTTTATCATTATGAATGAATTACTTAAACAAGTTACAAGTGCATGGTTTACTTAATCAATGCTAATTTTGAAAATATCTCTTATTGCTTTTTAATTTTTAGTTTGATATATTTTTTAATTTTTTTTGAAGAGTTAAAGAAGTGACATTTTTTTATGACTCAATCCGATGACCCAACCCGAACCCAACCCAATTAAAGTTGGGTTGGGTTGAGTTGTAAAAAAAAAAGATTAACCCAACCCAACCCAATCCAAATAATTTTAATTGGGTTGGGTTGAAAAATTGACTAAATTCAATCCAACCTGGGCCATTTACACCCCTAACAAATATATACAAGTGGTTGATTTGGTTTATGTACTGCCAACATGAACTGTAACATTTTTTTTTATTGAATGACCAATGGCTTGCATCCTATATTGGTTTTTTATTCTTTTATGTGGTTTGTATAGGCTATTAATAAGGATAAATGAAACTTAACAACAACTAATAAAAATAGTTGTTGTAGTAAATTTTTAAATGTGACTTCCAATAAATATATATATATATATATATATATATATATATATATATATATATATATATATATATTATAACAGTAAATATTTTTATCAAAGTCATTATTTATTAAATAATTAGTTGTTAAAAATCAGATGAATAAATATTATA
Source organism: Pueraria montana var. lobata (assembly GCA_026413185.1). Lineage (NCBI taxonomy): Eukaryota > Viridiplantae > Streptophyta > Magnoliopsida > Fabales > Fabaceae > Pueraria > Pueraria montana. Next base: position 59,343,735 of record CM048655.1, on the reverse strand, counting down.
AAACAAGAGAGAAAAAATTTAACCCCTCCCAAGATAGATTTCTGGATCCGCTTAGAGGTGAGAATATGTTTTACTATATATTTTTTATAACAAGACTTTATTATTATTTAGAATTTTTTACATTTTTAAAAATTCTTAAAATCTAATATTCATTTTGAAAATTATTTTTTGAGCTAGTTATTGAACTATATTTCAACTTGGTTATATTTCATTTAAAAATAAAAATAGATTAAAAGTATGCCATTAAAAATTATCACATGCTTATAATATTTATATTATCACTTTTCAACGGGATCTAACTTAGTTGGTTAAACAGAATGTGTGAATGTTGTAAACCTTTTTATACTGTCTTCGAATTCTTAACATTATCGGGTTATTTTAATATGAATTAACAATTTACTAATTACTACCGTTTTTTTATTTTTGAGGTCACTAGTTACTTACGGTCAATTGTTATTAAAATATTTTGACATTATTATTACATGAAAATGAATTTCATGTATACTTATTAAATTACTATATAAATCTGATTTTCTCTTCAATCTAGTTAATAAAAAAAAAAATTTACAGCAATCAACTACGATCTTCTTTATAAAGCCATAAAAAAAATTCTGATTGAAAAAATTTGCATGGGGCACATGCACATAGAATTTCGTGTAAGCTGCGGATAAGGATCCCGGAGGAGGGGGAATATTCGTCCTTACAACCACAATGTCCTCAAGTCCACTTTGTCTTCATCTACTTTTTATAAAGTTAAATCATAGCCACAATTCATAATAATGGTGGGCCCTGCCCCCAGAACTTATATTGAAGTATTTTGTACGATAAGATATCATTTCAATTTTTCTTACACCAAAAATTATGATTCATTTCGTAACACTCAATCATTAATCAAGGACTACAATTTCATTATTGATGACACTAAAAAATTATTTTCATTGGTCTTGATTGTAGTACATCATCATCAAAAGCAAAAATAAACAAACAAAATAGTAACAAGAACCAATTCAGCAAATAGAAAGTAAGTATCAAACAAGTGGGAACAATAATTTCCATAAAATGAAATGAAAGATAATAACAAGAACATTTTCACCTTTCCTTTGGGTCGTCATGTTCTATGTTCTTTTTACATTTCTACATACATTCATAAATGTAAAACAATAAAAAAAACATCAAAGAACAGCATAAGTTCCTGTTAGAACAATCTTATTGCATCAAATCATTTACAAATGCCAACCTGCATGCAATTAATGGCCGGCAAAGAATTTGGTGTGAGAATATTACATGAAATTGAATCAAAATGTACAAGTTTGTCTTCCTCTTTTCCTGTCAATACCACCACTCCTTTCTACACCATCATCACAATTGATTAGACACGTTCAACACACACACGGTCTTTCAGCTGAGGCTTCTGTAATCTTCAAGGTTCCAGGTCCAGCTTGATGCTTGCCATGTTGCTTGGCTTGGTGCTGAGACCAGAAAGCATGAGCAGCCAAAACTCTGTCCAAGAGCTCCTGAGGTACTGGTTCTCCTCTCCTCTGTTGAGGGGAGATTGTTGCAGTGTGCACCAATGTTTTCCATTTATCCTGTGCACATCAAGTAGCAATTAAGCAAAATAATCATATTTATTATCCTAGGTACCAACCGAGAATCTCTAAAGGATCAAGCAGGAACCATGATACCAACCAAAATAATCATAAGGGCCAAATACCAAATTAACCATAACCATAAGTAACTCCAATGCCATTTTTTATGTATTATCTATCTAGTGGTTAAACCATGTAAAGTAACCCCACATGTTAAAGGGTACTTGGTGCCTAGAGAGTAGAGAGGGAAGGAAAGAAATAATGTACCTTTAAGTCTACATAAGTCCTATGGTCTGCATTCTCAAAAGCTCGCAACTTAACATCACGCCACCTGCACGGCATAAACATTATCAGCAAGCCAGTTTTGCTGTCTATCTGCAAGTAAAGCTGATGTTATTGATAACATCGTACCTCCCAGTTCCGAGTTCCTCAACTGCGTGAACAAGTGCTTCTACCTCAGCCACAGAGAATGGTCTCCTGGTTCGACGCTGTACAAACTCAGAGCGCTTGGTTTTCTGACTCACAGGAACCACAGCTAATGTTTCTGTGGTAGCTGGAACAGCAACTATCGCTCTGGAATCAGGTGTTATTTTGTCAACTGTAGTGTCGGCGGGTGAAGAAGTGGACTCATGGTTACTTTCAATTAGGTTGCCCGGATATGTCAGCAAGGGTGAGTCATGCAAGGTATCAGTAATTCCTGAATCTAAGACAGGAGTTTCTGTGGGCCTAGAAAAATCAAATAAAGATATTAGCTATAGTATCAAAATGACTGAATGGAACTGAATCATTATTTCTACCCCATAAATTAACCTTGGCCATTTCCCTTCATAAATCAGCTATGGTGATAAAAAGAAACTATGTTATAAAGTTTGGCTCACCTGGTAGGCTGGGATGTTTCACATTGAGAAGAAGGATCACCAACACAAACAGTTGGAGAAGCTTGTAGTGAAGTGGGCTCCAACATGAAACTCAGGGTATCCAAATTTTCATTGCAAGATATACCAGTCTGCACAAGTGTTCTATTGTCATCTCTAACTTTTTTCCCCTGATGAAGAACACCAACATGTGCACCACCTCCAAGTATAGCCATCACTGCCTCCATGATTGTCCTCTACCAAAAATTGCAAGAATATACAATGCAAAGGTTAGAGCCAGACAAGACTGCAAATGCATCAATGAAGCTTTGACAACATTAATGAATTTTGAAAAAAATAGAAGTGAAGCTATCTCTTTATTTGGCTATCTCTATTTATACCTTTAGTGAGCCAACAGTTGCAGTTTCAGGAACCTCAATATAAAGCTCTGGTACCCTTATTGACTTGATGCTAAACTTTACTGTTCACAAGGTATACAGAGCAAATATGTTACTATCAAGTGTAATGAACAATCAAGACAAGCAGAATGAATGAATATCAGAAAATTAGTTACCATGAGAATCCTTAGCCTTAGGTACATGCAATTTTGCAGATGAGCTAGGCTTGTCTCCATCCATCCCTTTCTGAGGTGAATTGGACACACTCTCACTACTGAATCCTCCATCAGAAGTTAGCCCTGAAACCCGGTCAACGAATTTCCTCTTTTTAACAATTGCATTGTGCTGAGATCTTTCAAAACCATAACAAGTCTTTCTCTTATGATAACGAGGTACTCCTAGATCTGCAAATTCTATATTACTTTCAGTGAGAGACACAATCAAACTCACAGACATAGCATGCATCAATAATAGAACATTTGCTAGCACATTTATAAGCCACATTACCAGATCTAGAAAGTTCACAGTCCTTCAACTTTGGAGCTGTCTTCCAGTATTTGGAAGACATCAAATTCCTGATTCTTCGGTGTGCAATGCGTCGTGGAGACCTAAAGGCCTTTGACTTCGTGCAAACCTTTTTGCACCTTAAAAAGTTTTCGTCATCATCTCTAAATCCTAACTTAATACCATTCCCATGCCTGGAAAAGGAAGCACTGGGAAAAGATTTCCTATGAAATGGAGATTTAATATTACTTTTTGAGTCAATTAGTGCAGGAGATACATACAATTCTAAGTGGTCCTCCAAACTACATTTATCAGCTAAATTTGATCCCCGAATGCATGAACTTCCAGCCTCCTGTTCCCGTTTAAATCCATTCTTTATGTTACCATCACTAGACTCCCTAAAATTTTCAGGTGTTTCTACTAATCTATTAGAATAATTCCCAAATTTATTACCCCATTCGAAAATTTCAGACTTCACATCAGCTTCAACCTTCTCACAACAGTCAGAACTATTATTAACTGAAACATGTCCTAATGAACAACCAGTTTTGGTATGTGAAAGAGGTTTCTGACTACTGTTTTGTGAGGCTACCTCAGTCTTAAAAGTACTCTCTGCACAACTTCCCTGATGAATTTCCTCTGTTTTTAATGGTTTAACTTCATCTTGTCTATCTTGCTCAATGGCACCTTGGCTAAAGGCAGGCTGATGATTTCCTTCAGATGCATTGCTGGAAGCAGAACTTTCACTCTCCTGCAACAACTGACCAGCTAAAGATGCCAGCAGTTCAATAGCACAAACTCGACCATCCTCAACTGCTTTGTTGAGAGCACCCCTCCTCTGAACAATTATCAAAAAAGGATCAAAATAGAGTTCAATGCACAAAAAGGGAATACATAAAACAACTGCCACAATTGCAGAAAGTACTTAGTACTTACTCTCACTGATCTAGGAGCTTTAGGTATAACAGGAACTCGAAAGCCATTAAATCCATAATCTACCCTCTTCTTCAACACCATAGTTAAAACATATACAGCTCATCCAATAACCAGAAGCATAAATACACCAGATTCTTTTGTCACTGTCATAATATTGAAGGAAGACACATATATCAAGTTAATTTTCACATTTTGCTAAACTTTGCAAATCAGGAAAGCAATGTCACAATACCACTGCAATAAGAAATTTGCAACTATTTCAAATCAATGGTTACTTAATGAAAAAATATATATAGCCCAACAGTTATCGGTTCTTCACACACTACCAAACCAAGGAATGCAACTTGAATACTGTAAACTTCAATTGACAACTAGTGATTTTGGAAACAGATCAAGGACATGGTTTTTCACATCAGAATGAACGCTACTAATTTTTGCTTTTACATTTTTACACATCAAGGATGCAATTTATTGGCTGTAGAATGTGTTTCCAAACACGCTAAACGACAATTTCTATTTTCATGGATTTATATAGGAGATAATTAAAGCATCATACAGCATGAAGGCAAAAGCACAATTCACAATATTTAATTTGGCCAACCAAAATAAATATGAAAAATAACAAATTAAAGAAGCAAGACGTCAGAGACACCAAATCTGTCACAAAATCCATCTAATGTTATTGTATAGTACCATTTATGTCCCAAATGAATACATGCAGAATAAAGAAGGCCAGATTTAAAAGAACTCCAAAAATGACTCATTTGACTCACGGATTCAATTTGATTGCACAGGACATAACGATAAACAATAGAACGCACATAAAAGGAGTAGAAAGTCGAATCCACATCATGGCAATTACAGAAACAGGAAATTGATCGCATGAAAGCCGAATGCTAACATGGATTCAGACGAATTCCAAGGAACTGCAGGAAAAAATCCCCGATTCCACAATCGTTCCCGAGATGTCAGCAAATTAAAGAATTGTAAATAAATCCATGATCAAAAGTTGAAAAACAAAAAGAAACACACACACATGGAAAGATCATAAAACTCAAAATCATCATAAAAGCAAAAACATGCTGCAATCAGTTGCTGAGTTATAATTGTGCGAGAACAACACAAAACAATCAATTTCCAAAAACCTGAAGCACTTCTGCCAAATCGAAGAACCTGAACAACTCAACACAAAGTCCACAACCCCCCACCCCATTAGAAAAAATCAAATTTTTCGTTGAAACAAACGAAGAACAAGTTGCATACATCAAACACAACCAAACTTCCACGATCGGATCTTCAATTCTCAAATCAAAAACCCCATATTTTTTTCCTAAAAAAAAAAAAACAGAATCTTCAGAAGTAAGAACAAAATTGCGTACAAGCCACCACAATTCTGTTCTCTGCGTCTCCGAAATTCAACGAGAGAGAGAGTTAACAAACAATCTCCACCACGCAACGATGATGAGATCGCACCGAAAAACGTGAGAAGAAAAACACACACAAAAAAAAGGGAAAAAAAAAAACGAAAACCCGAAATTCAAAACCTCTGACATAATATAAAACCTCTCACATCAACTCACCTCTTGAAAAAACAACATTCGAAGAACGATCCGAGGAATCAAACTTCGATCAAGTAACGAAATTTCCGATGGAACTCATTTTCCGACAGAAGAAAAGTACAAATTGCGTGCAAAGCAAAAACCCCGCAAAACTGGTTACAAATGCAAGAGATCTAATAAGGGAATTCAGGAACTGAAACCATTTAAGTCCTCAACTTTCTCTCTCTCTCTCTCTCTCTTTCAGGAACGTGAAATTTTCATTTTCATTTTCATTTTCATTTTTTTTTTCTTGTTTTGTGAGATGGAACGAAACAATAGATAGAATAATAGATAGATAAACCCACCAATACCGTAAACAAAAACCACGCAACAGTGGCCTTAAACCCTTTATATCTCATGGTTTTGACCACACAACCGGACCAGCCGGTTAAAGGGCATATGCCACCGGCTATAGCAGGTCACCCTCCCCCACCAAAAAACCCTCCTTAGACCCATTCTTAACCCCTCACCTCAACCCAACCCCCTTTGGTTTGTTTCCCTGGTGCCACGTGTATTCCTCACTCTTCCTTGGACAGGATTAGAAACATGGGGGATTTGGCTTTTCCTATGAAGGGGTAGAGTGTGTGTCCATTGTGATGTCCATTATTATTACCTTCATTGTTTATCCCTTTTGGTGGTCCATCTTTTTTTTTCATTTCCTTTTTTTAAGTTCATGTGTTAATGAATTTGTGATTGTAAGGGAATTCATGTTGGTTCAGTTTTAGTTATTATGGTTGTTTAATTACTTGCCTTTCCATTTACTGTTTTTCTAGAGTCTTTTTATATGTTTGCGGTTCTAAAAAATATATATATATATATAAATAAGTCTTGTTTTGAGTACATAATATAATAATTTGGTGTTCATAGGTCATCATTTAAGTTCATGTGTTAATGAATTTGTGATTGTAAGGGAATTCATGTTGGTTCAGTTTTAGTTATTATGGTTGTTTAATTACTTGCCTTTCCATTTACTGTTTTTCTAGAGTCTTTTTATATGTTTGCGGTTCTAAAAAATATATATATATATATAAATAAGTCTTGTTTTGAGTACATAATATAATAATTTGGTGTTCATAGGTCATCATCACAATATTTTTTAGTTTTAGATATAAGGAATAATGCCACTGATGACTCGATTTTCAATCCACGGACCCCTCCATTGCAGTTTCTGGTATCTTCCTCATTGTATAGAAAATAAATAGATTTATACCAAAAATGACGATAAATATTACTTTGGTTCGGATGGCGTATAGTGTTCACGCGTCCTTTTAAACAGATAATATTATAAAATATAAATATGACTCATACGCTATTTGTTTCAAATGAAGAAAAAAAAACGTAACCAAAAAAATGAAGAAAAAGAAGGGAGAAAAAAGAAGTTTTAATGGACAAGATAGTTAAATTATAAGAGGAAAATAACTAAATCATTTTTTTAGTGTATTTTTAAGATAATTAAATAAAGTTATCAAATTAAGATAATGTAATTAATGTAAAAAAGTTTATTTTTTAAATTAATTAATTTTTAAGGAGAAACAAAATTAGGTAAAAAGGAATTTTAATTTTTTTTTTCTCTCTGTTATCCTTCTAGCCAAACACTATTCCAGATAGTACATGTGAATTTAGAAAGAAAAAAAAATCATATCTGCAAACTAGATTGATTAATCATTATTTTCACATGTCCAAGTTTCTGTCTTCAGTACTCAAGATTGAAAGTACAAATTAAATTACACCAAAAAAGATAGTACATGAAGCACAATATGCAACCATAAGAGAATTTTGCGAAAAATCAAGTAAATTATTCCATTAATGTTTTAGTTTTTCAAGAAAAAAAAATTGCATTGGATCCAATGGTACTTGAATTATTAAATTAAGAGTAAATTACACATTACATATTCTTCTTATTTTTTTAACATTTAGTAACATCTCTTATAGAAAAACACAAGATGTAATATTTTTCAAACAATTTAAGAAGGTTAGTGTAGTGTATAAATGGATGTATGTATATATTTTTCAAACAATTAAGAGAAATTAATGTAAGATTAGAAAAAGAATTTAATGGTGATGTACTGACAGTGTAAAATAGTTTTACACTGTCTTCCAATCATAAATCACCGTTGATATGACTTTTAAGATAATTTTATAAAAGTCAACAAACTTACCATACATGGTAGTTTGTAATTGGATGACGGTGTAAAACTATTTTACACCGTCGGTGCATAACCATTTTTCTCTTAGAAAAAATATGAGAAATTCGTACAATTTCACAAAATTTTAGGAATAATTAGTGTAATTTATTCTTAAATTAATATGTTAAAATTAACAAGTCGTTGGTCAGAGTGGTGTTGGATTCGGTTCCCTTAAGCAAGATCTCAGGTTCGAGTCTTGTGGATGGAAAAAATGTGGTTGGGAGGGAAGAATCTCACTAAAGGTGGTCAATCAGGTTCTCTGACGGAGATTAGTCATCTACAAAGTCGGTCAATACTCTGTACCAACAACATGGTAATAAAAAAAGGTTTAAATACTTTTTTAGTCATTGCAATTTAGGGCTTTTTTGCTTTTCGTCCTTGCAAAATATTTTTTTTGGTTTTAGTCCTTGCAAATTATATTTGTTTTATTTTTCGTCCTTAAAGCAGTTTAGATAGCGCTTTTTTTACTGTTCAAATTGCTATCTAAACTGCTTTAAGAACAAAAAATAAAACAAACATAATTTGAACATAATTTGCAAGGACTAAAACCAAAAAAATAAATTTACAAGGACAAAAAACAAAAAATCACTAAATTACAAGGATTAAAAACATATTTAAACATAAAAAAAATGGTTGTTATAATTTTTACTACTTTGATATCTAAATGGTTATGTGTGTTTTTGGGAACCCGTTTGTATCATTGCAAACCAAAAATCTCACTTTCCAAAGCAGAAAAATGAGAAATAATAATTTGTTACTTCTCCGTTCAACGGCCGTTTTGTCCAACACAACTACAAACCAAACGCACCCTATATTTTTTTATGCAGATCTAAATGGTTATATACTTATATTAAATGCTGAGGAAGTCTAATTGGGAATTGTTCGAGTGATTCTTAAAAGTAGGAATTGGTTTTTATTTGAGAATAGACTGACTTGAAAGTCATAATGTAAGAATAGTTTTTATATATAAAAAAAATAATATTTTAATATTAAAATATTACACATTTACAATTACAATTACATACAAGTTGATGATATTGACAATACACTTTTTATAAAAACGTTAAATATATTTCATTAATGAAATGAAAAAAGAAGAAAATGAATGGCTGGAAAATTGGGTAGATTATGTGGTGGAAAGAAAAACGAGGGGCGAAAAAGTTGTTGGCGGTTATTTATCGATACCATACCATACCATACACTAAATAATATACGGATAACAGTTTCGTGTCAAAGTATGTCTGAAGTTATTAACGTTTTTGTTTTTATTTACTTTATCTTATCCGTGCTGTGACTCATTGACATCACTTTCTTGCGGGTCCCACTTTCTTTTATTGTTCCAAACGTGTCAATTCCTCAATCACCTTTCGGGTCAAACATAACAACCGCCGGCGGGTTCGGGTTCTCCGATGGGTCATTGCTTTGTGCTTCTTCTTAGTTCTTTCACCTTCTTATTATAATAACAAAACCTTTCTTACATTATTTATATAAATATTTGGTTACCAATTGCTCTACCATCACCAACAATGTTTAACTAATCTAAAATAAGGAATTGGGTTGAGCAACTTTTCCTTACCTTTGGTCTTGTGTTAGAGAAGCGTACAAGCTACAAACTTTACACATCTTTTTTTCCTCTTCAATTACTATCTTTTTCGTTTTTCTTAATTTTGATTTTCTAATGCTTCAATAGTTATACAACCTTCTACAACTCTATTGTTTCGAAATTGACTCTTACTTTCTCCTTTGGGAAAAAAGTCTAGTTTCGTAATTTTCATAAATTGGAAAGATCATTAATAGAACACAACTTTAATAGACATCTAACTAACGAAAGCTCGAAACATGAGTAATAATAAGAGGGGATGCTGCCAAATTTGATCTGATATTTTCCTCACTTCTAGAAATAGAAGACACTGCAATATTCATTACACGTGTGACAATATGAGCTATAAGTATGATACCTCTGTAATATGTAATAAGTTGCAACAAATTTATATGGTACTCATTTTCCAGCAGCATGCTTTTACTATAATGTGAAAATCATTGTACTTTTAAATATATAAAATGATAGATCGGTCCTATGGAAGCTGTTCCGAAGGATTTTAGCACCTCCGAACATGGTGAACGATTCAAACAACAAGGATGACTCCGGCAAGCGGCATCGACTTTCGGTGAGCATTAAGACTTACATACATCTGCATAGATAGTCTCATGATCAAGTAAGTAATTGTAAGAGGTGAATAATGAGACTTGAATTTATACATATAGGTACGAAAACGAAATGTCTTATATAGTGATAGATGGTGGGAAAAATAGTTAAATAGCTATCGTAGGCCTTGGGTCAAGTGATAAACCCAAAATAAATAGAATTAATTAAGTTTTTAGTCTTTAAACTTTTTTAAAATTTGATTTTTAGTCCCTAAATTTTAGTTTAACTGGTCAAGGTCCCTAAATTTTTTACAAATTCTGTTTTTAGTCCATAAATTTTAGTTTGACCCGTTAAGGTTCCTAAACTTTTTAAAATTTTTAGTTCCTAAACTTTTTAAAAATTCGATTTTTAGTCCTTGAAATCTCATTAATTCATGGACTAAAAACTGAATTTTTAAAAAGTTTAGGGACTAAAAATCAAATTTTTAAAAAGTTTAGGAACTTTGACCAGTCAAAATTTTGTTCAAGGACTAAAAACTAAATTTTTAAAAAGTTTAGGGACATTAACCAGTCAAACTAAAATTTAGGGACTAAAAATCAAATTTTAAAAAAGTTTAGGGACTAAAAACTTAATTAACTCAAATAAATATAAGGATATTATTATGGACTCAATTTGAGTATAATTTTTATGTAATGTCAAAGTTAATAAACTTATCATAAATTACGATATAAAAATTCTTTACACTATCCATACATATATTATATATTATCAAAAAATGAGAAAGAATTGAAGTTGTGTGAGAGATAGAATGTGAGAAACTGAAAAAGGGAAAAAAGAGATTTCAAGTAAACTAATGAAAATAAAAATAGAATGATTAAAATAATAATTTATAAGCTAAAATTCTAATTAAAATAACATTTCAATTTAAAAATAAGCCAGAAACTATTAAAATAAAACTTGTATAAAAAATAAATTTATTTTAAATCAACTTATAAACTATTAAAATAACCTATCAAACACACCATAAGAGTGACAAGGATATATCTGAATTTATGTTAATTAATGATTATAAGGATTATATGGACATCTCCAAATCCTCCATATGATTTGCAGTATTTTTATTATCCGTTTATTGGCTTAATTAAGAAACAACACGCCACCAACACCAGCGTATACACCAAACGAAAGAGGACAAAAAAAGTTTTCGACAGTAATAAATTTATCACATGCAATATTTTTGAACTTAACATGAGCAACTAGAGTCTAGAGATAAATGAGTTTGTTAGATTTCAAATATTGTGAGAGTTATAGTCTTTTTAATTGACAAAGTCTGCAAGCATTAAAATAATTTCCATAATAGCGCGTTTAATGCATGTGCTGATTCCAGATTCCAGATCGCATACCAAACCCATTGAAAATTAACAAAAGACCCAAAATTAAATATCTACCATGAGGATGAGATGACTCTTACGTTACCTTCCTTGACATTAAATTAAATTAATACGTACAAATAGCTAAACAAGGTCAATTTCAGTTGCTGGCTTGCTGCTGAGATGTTTCCTTGCGCATTTGAGCTTGACTTGACTCTAGAATTCAATGTTAAGCAAGCATATAGGTATTTGTCAAATGGTTTCAGATAAATGGCATTTTTATAAATAAAACACATAAGAAATTAAGTTTCTGTATTTTTTGTATAACTTGACCATTACCGTTCAGATTATTCAGATAGTACTCATTTTTAATTAAGGAGATGTTTAATTAAAAAAGAAGTTTGTAGATCCAAATATTTGCCAAAATCAAATCATTTAAAAACTTCATAGCATATTGTCAATCACTATAATTGTTTCAATAATTAATAAAATAATATCAATATGTGTTAATGAAATTAACTCTTTTTTTTTTTTGTCTAGAACACATGTATCATCTACTGTGGACCTCACGTCAATTGATCCATGTGTTTGATAGTTAATGAAATTAACTATATGAAGCAAACTAGCAAGTTTCAAAATCACATAATGGCACTAAGCCAAACCAATGGGACAAATTGAATTCAACCTTAAATTCAAGGACGAACATCTTTATCATATAAATAAACATTTATTGTTGTTATGATTGCGAGTTACTTAACTATGCCCTTTATTAGGATCTCTTTCAATGAAATATAGTTGGTGAAATGAAAGAGTTGGCTTCCTTGTACAACAAAAATAGAAGTTGGTTGTTACTTTTTCCCAAAGCGGTAGCTGGAAGCTGAAGAAAGGAATATGGTGAAATTGAAACTTTTGTAAATTAAGCTACTTTGGTGGGCTATAATTACGAGATGGCAGAGAATAATCCCGATATAAATAAATAAATAAACTTATCAGCTGATTAGATGCTACGATCAGGATTAGGATAATGTATGTACAAAAAGTTTTGTCTAGGAAGCCTTTTTATTTTTGGGGGCATTGAAGCAAAGAACAAAAATACAAACTACAGACAGGGTATCATTTCACCTAGCCATGTGACAAATTTTAGTATCCCTCAATTGTGGAGTTAGATGCCTGTGTTTATTTACTTTTATAACTTTCTACCCAATAATTATACTTAGAAGGATAGAAAAAAGGGCAATAAAGATTCCGTTGTAAAGAAAAGTTTGTTTTGTTGTGTGATGAGAGCTGGGAAGCACGTTCCAAAAGTGAAGTTTTCTCGGTGATCACACAATAGGAAGCAATTTCAACCAGGATCCTCATTGAAATGATCTTGCCTAGATCTTTCAAAAGATATAAAAATACATATAATAGAGATTGGATAATAGGAAACGAGTAAGTATAGTTGAGAGAGAAGGTGTATGATGTTTGCAATGGGTGTGATCTCCCATTTTCCATAAAACAAGCATGTGATTACTTGTGAATACAGCATGTCTCCGTTTGCTCCGCCAGCTATTTGTCCCCTGGATACATAGAATGAGAGAGAAACTGAAAAGGGTCACTAGCTAACGTGATCCACAAGGTTGGGTATATGGGGTGGCAAAAGAGGCAGACGTATAGTTTATATTATATGACGCAGTAAAGACAACCATAAAAAACTCACTGGTTTAACCAAAGCCATCTCTTTTCTCTACATGTATGTAGTTGAGTACAATCTCAATTGCACAATAAGGCTATCTATTATTTTTTTTATTTTTTTTCTAATAATAACAACCGATTCAGACGGATTTCTTTAGAGACCAAGTTATGGTACTTTGGAACATGTTAGGTGACAAGTCTCTCACCTGACAAAGCCTTTGAGGTCAAGGTGGATATCTTTACCCAACATCACCACACAAGGCCTCTAAGACCTCAATAGGATGTAACTCATTCATTTCGAGCTAAGTCAAATGTCACTTGAATCATGATCACAATCCGCCTGATATCCTTCATCTAAGTTTAAGGCCTTGCTTCAAGCTTGAGACAATTGTTTCCTCAAACCATGTTCTTCGTCTCCATGCCTCTCATTTAAGTTTGAGCCTTACTTTGATCTCGATTCATATATCACCTTTGGATCATGATCTTGGACCTCATGTCTCTTATTTAGGCAGGGTAGCCATGACAAGGTGAGTCATGACCGAAATAGATAATAGCATGAATGCCCCCGGAATGATCATTACTATTTCAGGAACTACCTCTTAATCCCTTGAGATACCCCCATTATATGGTGGTTTCGCATGATTACATAGACAATCAGCAGGGGATTGTAGAGGTAGTTAAGTTGGTCATATCACTTGATTAAACCTCATAAGACCCATGTGTGAGTTTAGGGAGTACCCGAAAGGATTAACGGAAATGACCATTGATTGAGATTGATTATTAAGAGAACCATACATCACACCTCCATCCGCAGCCTTAAAGGCATTAAGTATATGGATCATCTCTCTTATATATCCAACATTGAGTCCTTTCTTAGTCAATGTGAGACTAATCACTCACTTGAATTTCCAACAATCTCTCTCAAGTGTGAGTTTCCACATTGTTATGATCCTTCAATATTGTTGTTCACCAACAGGATACAGTGTTTGACTAACCTTACCATCAAAAAGACTTTCAATACCAAAGATCTTTGCTTATGCTCCCTACTCATGCTTAACTAAACTCTAATTAGTGGGGAGTCGGGGGCAGTACCCAAAAGGATTAATAGGCTAATGACCAAGACTACCAAGAGAACTAGACATCACATCTTCACCCAAAACCTTAAGCCGTTGGGTATATGAGTCATATCTCTTATATATCTTTCATTGAGTCCTTTCCTAGCCAATGTACGTAAGACTAACCATTCACAATTGAATTTCCAATCATCTCTCCCAAGTGTGAGTCTCCACATTGTTATGCTCCTTCACTATCACTTTTTGTTAAGAAAACAGAACAGACATATAAGAACAGAACACTTATAAATGTATAAGGAAGAAGAAGAGCAGAGGAGCAATTTGTTTTTTCTGATGTATATCAGAATTTGCATTACAGCTGAAGCATAACATCTGAACTGTTACAGCAAGTGAATTAAGTACAAAGCCAACTAGTTCTAATTAGGTGAAACAACTAGCAAAAATAAAGGCTAATTAAAACTAGCCATCATTAGCCTACAACTAGCTATTAATTAAAAGCATGCTTAAAAAGTAAACAGACATGTTGCAGTGGTATTAAATAAAACAGTTGGGAAAATCTCATATTCTAACACTCCTCCTTGAGATTTTTCTTCAATACTCCAAGCTTTGATCTCAATTCTTCAAACTTGCCTTTGGAGAGTGCCTTTGTCATGATATCTGCAATTTGATTTTCTGAATTGCAGTGTTCCAAACTGATTTCTTTTGATTTTTCAGCTTCTCTAATAGCATGATACTTCACTTTAATGTGCTTGGTCCTTCCATGTTGAACAGGATTCTTTGCTATAGCAATAGCTAACTCGTTGTCCACCAAAATGACAGTAGCTGCATCTTGAATTTGCCCAACATCTAATAGAACTTTTCTTAGCCAAATGGCTTGATTTGCTGCAGCTGCAGCTGAAATATACTCAGCTTCAGCTGAGGATTGGGCCACCACCTCTTGTTTCTTTGAATTCCAAGAGAAAATACCACTGCCAAAGGAGAAAACATAGCCTGAAGTGCTCTTTGCATCATCTAAACTTCCAGCCCAGTCACTGTCTGCATAGCCTTGAAGCTCTCCACTTTCATTCTTCAGGAACCAAAGACCATAGTCAATTGTACCTCTTATGTATCTCAAAACTCTCTTTGCTGCACCATGATGAACTTGACTTGGAGAACGCATAAACCTGGACAATAAACTTGCAGCAAACATTAAATCTGGTCTAGTGGCAGAAAGATACAACAGGCTCCCAATTAAACTTCTGTGAACAGAAGCATCTGCTCCAACATCATCATCATTCTTTGATAGCTTTTCATTAACAACAAGTGGAGTGGCTACAGGCTTGCATTTCTCCATGTAAAATTTTCTCAAAACCTCCAAAGCATACTTCTTTTGTGAAATGAAAATTCCAGCATTTGTTTGGAAAAACTCCATTCCAAGAAAAAATTTCATTTCACCCAAATATGTCATTTCAAATTCTTTCTCCATGTCCTTCTTGAATTGGCTTAGGGAATTTGATTCACTTCCTACCACCAATAAATCATCGACATATAAGGAAATGATGAGTTGTACTTCATTTTTTGACCACTTCACATATAAAGTGGCTCATTATCACTAATTTTAAAGCTATTTTGCATAAGATAACCATCAATTCTGCTGTACCAGGCCCTTGGTGCTTGTTTTAGGCCATATAAAGCTTTGTGAAACTTGTAAACTTTATTTTCCAGAACCTGAAAACCTTCAGGTTGTTCAACATAGATGTCTTCCTCAAGCAAACCATTTAAGAAAGCTGACTTCACATCAAAATGATATATTTTCCAGCCCAGCTTGGCTGCCAAGGCTGCAAGCAATCTAATTGTATCATGTCTTGCTACTGGAGCAAATGTATCAGAAAAATCAACACCATGCTGCTGACAATAGCCTTTTACCACCAATCTAGCTTTAAGTTTGTTCACAGAACCATCAGAATTGAGTTTAGTTTTGTAAACCCTCTTAACACCAATTACCTTTTGATTTTTTGGTCTGTCCACCAACTGCCAAGTATTGTTTTTCTCTATCATATTGATCTCCTCCTGCATGGCAGCTCTCCAACCTTCTGTTTCAGCAGCTTCATCATAGTTTGCAGGCTCTAATGCAGCCACATTGCATCTAGCATAAACATCCTCGAAGCTTCTGCTACCTCTGATTGAAACTCAATGTCACTGTCATAATTTTCTCCTTCATTTTCAGAATCTTGCTCTTGCAAATTTTCATCTCCAGGTAGCCTATTACTTGGGCCTTCAGCTTGACTTTTCTCCTAATTCCATTTTGACAGCTCATCAAATTTCACATCTCTGCTGACAAGAATTTTTTTGGTCTCCAAATTGTATATTCGATATCCTTTGGAGTTGCTACTATACCCCAAGAAGATACCAACTTCAGATTTATGATCAAGCTTGCTCCTTTTCACTTGTGGAACAAGAGCATAACACACACAACCAAAAACTTTTAGATTATCCATTGAAGGCTTCCTTCCATTCCACACTTCAAAAGGTGTTTTTCCTTTCAAAGCTTTGGTGGGCAGCATATTCAGCAAATGAACTGAGGTATTAACAGCCTCAGCCCAAAAAGTTTTAGGAAAGCCTTTTTCAAACAACAAACATCTGGCCATCTCCATAGTTGTTCTGTTCTTCCTTTCACTCACTCCATTTTGTTGAGGAGTGTAAGGAACAGTCAATTGATGTTGAATTCCAGCTTGCTCACAAAATTTTTCAAACTCCCCTGCTGTATACTCAGTTCCATTATCAGATCTGAGCACTTTAATTTGACAGCCAACCTCCTTTTCAACCATGGACTTAAATTTCAAAAATACAGCAAACACCTCTGACTTTTGCTTCAGAAAAAATACCCAGCACATCCTTGTAAAATCATCTATAAATAACAGAAAATACTTACTGTCATTTAAGGATGATATGCTCATGGGTCCACACACATCGGTGTGTATAAGCTGCAATTTTTCTGTAGCTCTCCAGCTTGCTGCAGTTGAAAAAGGCAATCTACTTTGCTTTCCATATTGGCATACATCACATACATCAATATTATCTTCAATGGTAGGAAAATTTTCAACCAAGTCATTTGAACTCATTTGCTTCAGAGTGGAGTAGCTAAAATGACCAAGTCTTTTATGCCACAAAGAGGAATCATCTACTTTACTTGGGAAAGCATGCATATTTGTCTTCTTCCACTCTATTGGAAAGCTTTTATCTCTCATTTTAATGGACATAAGTTCACACCCGGAAGGGTAAAAAACAATGCATCTCATATCTTCAGAGCATAAAGAATAATTTCTTTCTAAAATAAAACATCTGAAATATATTTGCTACCTGAAGAAGTTTCAATAGCAACTACTCCTTTGCCTTTGACATCAACGCATTCTCCATTGCCAATGGTGACTTTGGAGAAGTAGGACCAATCAAGTTCCTTAAAAATGCTAGCATTGTGAGTCATATGGTTTGTGCACCCGCTATCTATTAGCCAAGCTTCTCTACTGTTGCTGGCTGAATAACACGTAGCAACAAACAACTGCTCCTCAATCTGTTAGTGATGCTCAACAACTTGAGCTTGTTGTCCCTGCTGGTTTGCTTTATTTTTGCAAACCTTCTCCACATGACCAAGTTGATTGCAAGCCTTGCATTTAACTCCTGGCCTGAACCAACAAAATTTTTCAGTATGGTTGCTCTTTTTACAATGGGAACAAGGCGGAAACTTATTTTTCTAGCCTCCTACTTTCTTGTTGCTTTCTTCCTCCTTCTTTTCTTTTCCTTTTTTTCCAGCAAATGGCTTTTTTCCATAACTGCTCCAGCCTTGGGCTTTGCCTTTGGAGTGTGCCATAAGAGCACCTTCCATACTTTCTTCCATTCTCAGAGATCTCCTGTGTTCAGTGGCTTGCAGAGCATTCACAAGCTCTGCAATAGATATTTGAGAAAAATCCTTATTTTCTTCTAGAGAAGAGATTTTTGACTCAAATCTCTCTGGAAGACACACTAGGATTTTCTCCACAACACGTTGATCACTTAGCTCTTCACCAAGCAATCTGATTTGTGTAACCACCTTTGAAAGTCTGTCAGTAAAATCTTTTACAGATTCAATGTCCTTCATTTTCACAGCTTCAAACTCCTTCCTTAGGTTCAGAACCTGCATCCTTTTTGTTCTTTCATTCCCTTGGAACTCCTCCTTCAACTGATCCCATGCCTCTTTTGCTGTCTCAAGAGTGAGGATCTTGATAAAAACGTCATCATGTAGTGCTGCTTGTATAATGGCAAGTGCTTTGCCTTCCTTTGCCAATTCTTCATTATGACTCCTCATTTGAGCTACTGTTTGGTTATTTGGTAATGGAGGTCGATTACTTCCATTTTCTACCACATCCCATAAACTTTGAGCTCTGAGATAAGTCCTCATTTTTGCAGCCCACAAGTGATAATGTTCACCTGCAAATATAGGAGGTGGAGGTAAAGAACTACTACTGAAAGCCATTTGTGTTTGAAGGTTTTTTCGTATGGGATTTTCTCTCACTCATTGACTCTGGTTTTTCACTCCCTCACAGTCCCTTAAAGATCATTTAAGCTCTAGATACCATGTTAAGAAAACAGAACAGACATATAAGAACAGAACACTTATAAACGTATAAGGAAGAAGAGGAGCAGAGAGCAATCTGTTTTTTCTTATGTATATCAGAATTTGCATTACAGCTGAAGCATAACATCTGAACTGTTGCAGCAAGTGAATTAAGTACAAAGCCAACTAGTTCTAATTAGGTGAAACAACCAGCAAAAATAAAGGCTAATTAAAACTAGGCATCATTAGCCTACAGCTAGCTATTAATTAAAAGCATGCTTAAAAAGTAAACAGACATGTTGCAGTGGTATTAAATAAAACAGTTGGGAAAATCTCATATTCTAACACTTTTCACCAACAAGACATGTCGTTTGACCAACATCACCATCAAGAAGATTTTCGATATAAGAATTCTTGTTCCTGCTCCCACCTTAAACCCTACTAGACTCTAATATCACTAGTTGGGGAGGGAGGGTCCAATGGAGCACCCAAAAGGATTAATCCGCTAAGGATTGAGACTACCAACAAAATCAAACACCACATAGTCACATCAATTTGTTTGTCCTGAGTCAAAGACCATGAGTATTCTCCAATTCATTGGGTCATAGGCTAATCCTGCTTGCAGTGCATAGCTGCCGCTGGTCAAGAGAAATTTTGCACACAGAGATAATCGAACACGGATTTTTTCACTAAATAGATTATTCTCCCGTTAAATAGATTGTCCCCCACATATTAATGCAGCGAGCCTTACACCAAATAGATCTTAAATAAACACAATGAATTTAATAATTTGTTATAAAGAGTTTAACTTGCAATATTCATCCTACTTTATCATTTCATATTTCAAATAACTGGTGGCAAATTAAATTCATTTAACAGCTCTCAACCATATATCGAGGAACTTCCACTAAAAGTTGGATTTAAGAAAGATAAGGATTGATTTATTCTAGTTATTCGTTTATTTTCTTAACAAACTTATAAAAGATATTTGACGTCGATAACATAAATTAAGATGTTGATGATTAGGATATATTATTTTGAATAATCATGTATATCAACTTAACTCCCACAAACAGTACAGATGTTCTGCTAGTGTTCTCCCTTATTTTGAGACTTCAGTTGCTAAATTTGACTTAGAAACAAAAGGGTTACTTGAAAAATACGCATGCCTAGTCAAGTTAATATTGGCGGTGGTTGAATTTGGAATTGGATCACTAACAGTTACATCTTTGCTTTGTTTACGTCTGTGTGTAAGCTTCAAATTAAATTTTGCATGCATCAGTGCCGTGTTTCTATGATTCAATTTATTTTGTCCATTTCAACCCAAATGACGAAGGAAAAGTAGCAGTGCATGTGATCCAAGATTCCAGGCCATTTTGCTCATCCAATGAAACCTCTCTTATCTAGAATTCATTGTGAATGCAGAATTAATTTGTCTGCTCCTTCGGTCCTTTTCATAGGAAAACAAATAATTTGCCTCCAGTTGATTCTCCTATGAAAACGACCATGGCTCTCTGGTATCAGAACCTCTTTTAAGTCACACGGTTTTAAACTATTAGTATTTGAATTCCTATGTTAAAAGAGAGGTTCCGATACATATGTGTAAACAAATAATTTTCAGTCAACGAATGCCTCTGATTCTTTCTCTTTAACATGGAAAACAAATAACCATAACTTAAATAATTTAATTCGATGAGTATTCCTGCAATAAAACTTAAATCTACGATAACATTATTTAAAATTAACCAATTTAGTTATTTTCTATTAATTTTAATAAATTAATTATCTGTTTCTTATATAAAAAAAAACACATAAAATAGTAGTAATAAATATAAAAAATTGATCTCTTAAAAAAAATATATAAAAAATTGATAAATCTAAAATCCATAAAGGAGAACAGGAAGATTAGGTTGGTGTGCCCAATAATTGTTATTTATTGAGTGTATAAGGATCGGTGACGATGACCATCTATTATGTAATACCCTAATTTAGAGTGCACTTATATTTCTATAAAATGTTTATTGTTAGAAAAGATATTTATTCGTTAAATATAACTATTTTAGTTGTTACACCCTAAAAATTTACAACTTAGAATATAATAAATATTATATTTGTGTGCTCTGTTAGAATTTAATTAGTATTGAATTAATTACAATAGAAATATAAATTTAATTGAAAAAAATAGATTATAAATATGTTATTTCATGTGACAAAATTTAGTGAAATTAAAATTTAATGAAAATTTAATTTTTACATTGTGCAAAATTATACTGTGTAAAATTAGATAGTATAAATTTACACTGTGTAAATTAATACTATGTAGGATTAATTTGAATTACACAATGTTCTGGATAATTAGCACAATACTCTATGTTAATTAGCTAGTAATTAACTACTTATGGTAAAAGTAAAATTACCATTTTTGCTTAATTTTACTTTACCCATTTTAAGCCTATTAAAAAAAAAACAAAGCAACCCATAAAAGGGCTCTGTGGTGGCCGAACCATGTTGCTTTCCCAATATTTTGCTCACTTAAACACTCCAATATCACCTCCAAAAAGCCTTAATTCAAGGAATGTAAAAATCCTAAATTAACCTTTGAACTTTACACTCCTTTGACTTCTCTTTTAATTCAAAAATTCAACTCTCTTCCTCACTCACTCTCTGCTGGTCCATGGCACTCTCAAAGGGAGAAATTTTTTTTTTCTCATTTCCTCCATTGCTTTCCATAATTCCTCATCTCCAAAGCTTAGGTGATTTTTGTCAAAATTAAATTTTGATTCCATAGGGTTGTTTAGAATTTCAAGCTCTACAAGTGTATGATTTAAAATTTTAATTTTGATACTTAGGGACTTAAAGACTCTCTTAAGGCTCATTCCCTTCATCCTTTCCATTTTCTTGAGCTATATTGAGGTATGGAGGAGTTTCCCCCTTAAACTTTGGTTAAATACACCATTTTGTTCATGATGGCTGCTGGCTGTTTGGATTTTCTTTTGATATTTTCGTGGACCTTTATGATGATTTGAGACAATGAATAACTGTTTTTAGGCCTCTGAAATGCATACAAAAATTTTCAGAATTTATTGAGTTGATTTGGTATTTTAAATAGAATTATTTTTGTGAGTGCTATGAATTTCCTAAACACATTGTTTCTAGTATTTGATCTATTTTGGAGTGATATTTTCATAAAGTAAGACCACAAAACATTGCTACTAGGTGTGAGTGATGTTCCTGAAATTTTTCAGATTTTTCTGGGTAGATTTATTATTTATAAATAAATTTGTTTTCAGAAATCTGCTGGGTCATGTTTAAATAGGAGAAAAAACATTTGTGAGAAATTTCGTGTGGGAAAAATATATGATGATAATTCACCTTTTTATAGTGTACTTTAATTTTAGTAGAATTCATTAAGTTGTTTTACTATTTTTAGATGATATATTATTATAAAAACTGATTTCGGACAACAGGGGAAGATAAATGGAAAAATGATATTTGGGATAGGAATTAAATTCTGGGAAAAATATATGTTGTAACATACTTGTGGAAGATGATCTATGTAAAATTTGGAGTGTAGAATTTGGTCTATGTAGAATATTAGAGTTTGGTTAAATTAATTGCTTTAAGTATGTTATTTAATTGTTTTGGACTATGAATGAGTGGTTTTATCCCAAAGGAAAGACCTCTGCACTTTATCATTATATATTTGATTATTTGTGAATGTAATTTTTATTCTTGCCTTATTCATTGTATTTACTTGACTTGGATTGGAGATCGGGAGGAATGTGATCCTCGGGCAATCTGTGTGCTGGAAATTGAATGTGCATGTTGTGTTATGTGTATTGAATGATATGTGATTGTGGGAAGGGGACAAATGGACTCCTTGTAAGAGTGTATTTGTATGCTAGAAAATGGAGTTCTAGCACTTAACTTTGATTTATTGTGAAAACAATAAATACATTTTTTTTAAAAAAAAAGAGTGTGAATAATTATAATTATTTGGACTTGGTAAATTTTAGGAACCTTGACATGTGGGCATCAAATCTTAAACTTGGACTTAGAAAATAAACTAGGACCTTTGCTTGGAGTTGCGTACTAAAGAATAAAATTTAGCATAATACTTGAGAGAGGATAAGGATTTACATAAAATTTAATAAAAAAAAATTGTTTAGAATCATGAATGGGTTCATGATGAGATTAGTAGTACATAGTGCATTTACTCTTGTATGTTTGTTTGTTTGCGATGTGAATGGGAGGGGAAGGAGGAACCTTTTTCACTCCCAACGTGGTGAGGTCGTTTAGGACGACGTAACTATGATATAAGCGATGCGATGTTGTGGAATGTGATTCTCCGTGATGGTTAGCTGTGGAAGCAAACTTGGAGAGGTTGTGTGGGGAGCTCCAACTGTGACATGTGTCGTTGTGAAGGATGGGATCGCTATGTGATACATGGTGAGCTCATGGTACTAAATTGATCATCGTCTGGTACCTTTAACAGAGGAGTCCACACAAACCTGTAAGGACAATCCCAATGGGGAGAGTCGTTGAGGAGTCAGTCCTCAGAGATTGGATGACCACAGAGTAGTACCTGGGAAATGATCGCAGGCGTGACCGACCTTGGGGGTAAGGGCCGAGTTGTGACTTTAGGTCACGTAACCGACTTGGCAACCTCAACTAAATTCGAGCCATTATCATGTTGGTGAGAGCCCCGTTATCGTACCGTGATGAGGGTGTACTCCCAATAGCCATCCAACTTAAATGTGTAAGACCACTGAGTTCTGGGAGTTCCAGTGACAGCGGGCCCGAGATTGATGAATTAAGAATTAGTTAAGAAGTGCGATTAGGGTCACGAGTGAGATCGTGAGAGAACCATATTGTGTGGTTTGTTATGTGTATGTGACTATGAGGTCATTTGTTTGTGGCTTGGAGGTGGGAGACTCACTCCATACACCTTTATTTTCCAGAATCAGATGGACAAGTACCGGGAGCCCATAGTGCGGATGTGGAGTGAACCTGTTAACGGAATTTGGTCCCATGATGCCTACAATCAGACAAACACCTTTGATGGATAGGTCAGATTCTCTTTTGCTACAGCGGGACATGGACCTCCGACACGCCCTATACGTTTTGCCTTATCGATGTTGTGTATGCAGGAGAGAGCCCCTGGGTATCATTGTGACACCAACACACCACCTTATTCTTCGTCTTGTAGGAGGAGCTCTTATGTATAGTGCATCTACTCTTGTATGTTTGTTTGTTTGCGATGTGAATGGGAGGGGAAGGAGGAACCTTTTTCACTCCCAACGTGGTAAGGTCGTTTTGGACGACGTAACTGTGATATAAGTCATGCGATGTTTGTGGAACATGATTCTCCATGATGGTTAGCTGTGGAAGCAAACTTGGAGAGGTTGTGTGGGGAGCTCCAACTGTGACTAGTGTCGTTGTGAAGGATGGGATCGCTATGTGATACATGATGAGCTCATGGTACTAGATTGATCGCCGTCTAGTACCTTTAACAGAGGAGTCCACACAAACCTGTAAGGACAATTCCAATGGGGAGAGTCGTTGAGGAGTCAGCCCTCAGAGATTGGATGACCACAGAGTGGTACCTGGGAAATGATCGCAGGCATGACCGACCTTGGGGTAAGGGTCGAGTTGTGACTTTAGGTCACGTAACCGACTTGGCAACCTCAACTAAATGCGAGCCATTATTATGTTGGTGAGAGCCCCGTTATCGTACCGTGGCTAGGGTGTACTCCCAATAGCCATCCAACTTAAATGTGTAAGACCACTGAGTTCTGGGAGTTCCAGTGGCAGCGGGCCCGAGATTGATGTCCGAGGAGAGCTCCTCCTAGAAGACAGAGAAGAAGGTGGTGTGTCGGTGTCGCAGTGATACCCAGGGGCTCTCTCCTGCATACACAACATCGGTAAGGCAAAACGTACAGGGCGTGTCAGAGGTTCATGTCTCGCTGCAGCAAAAGAGAATCTGACCTATCCATCAAAGGTGTTTATCTAATTGTAGGCATCATGGGACCAAATTCCGTTGACAGGTTCACTCCACATCCGCACTATGGCTCCCGGTACTTGTCCATCTGATTCTGGAAAATAAAGGTGTACGGAGTGAGTCTCCCACCTCCAAGCCACAAACAAATGACCTCATAGTCACATACACATAACAAACCACACAATATGGTTCTCTCACGATCTCACTCGTGACCCTAATCGCACTTCTTAACTAATTCTTAATTCATCAATCTCGGGCCCGCTGTCACTGGAACTCCCAGAACTCAGTGGTCTTACACATTTAAGTTGGATGGCTATTGGGAGTACACCCTCATCACGGTACGATAACGGGGCTCTCACCAACATGATAATGGCTCGAATTTAGTTGAGGTTGCCAAGTCGGTTACGTGACCTAAAGTCACAACTCGGCCCTTACCCCCAAGGTCGGTCACGCTTGCGATCATTTCCCAGGTACTACTCTGTGGTCATCCAATCTCTGAGGACTGACTCCTCAACGACTCTCCCCATTGGGATTGTCCTTACAGGTTTGTGTGGACTCCTCTGTTAAAGGTACCAGACGATGATCAATTTAGTACCATGAGCTCACCATGTATCACATAGCGATCCCATCCTTCACAACGACACATGTCACAGTTGGAGCTCCCCACACAACCTCTCCAAGTTTGCTTCCACAGCTAACCATCACGGAGAATCACATTCCACAACATCGCATCGCTTATATCATAGTTACGTCGTCCTAAACGACCTCACCACGTTGGGAGTGAAAAAGGTTCCTCCTTCCCCTCCCATTCACATCGCAAACAAACAAACATACAAGAGTAAATGCACTATGTACTACTAATCTCATCATGAACCCATTCATGATTCTAAACAATTTTTTTTTATTACATTTTATGTAAATCCTTATCCTCTCTCAAGTATTATGCTAAATTTTATTCTTTAGTACGCAACTCCAAGCAAAGGTCCTAGTTTATTTTCTAAGTCCAAGTTTAAGATTTGATGCCCACATGTCAAGGTTCCTAAAATTTACCAAGTCCAAATAATTATAATTATTCACACTCTTTTTTTTAAAAAAAAATGTATTTATTGTTTTCACAATAAATCAAAGTTAAGTGCTAGAACTCCATTTTCTAGCCTACAAATACACTCTTACAAGGAGTCCATTTGTCCCCTTCCCACAATCACATCATTCAATACACATAACACAACATGCACATTCAATTTCCAGCACACAGATTGCCCGAGGATCACATTCCTCCCGATCTCCAATCCAAGTCAAGTAAATACAATGAATAAGGCAAGAATAAAAATTACATTCACAAATAATCAAATATATAATGATAAAGTGCAGAGGTCTTTCCTTTGGGATAAAACCACTCATTCATAGTCCAAAAAAATTAAATAACATACTTAAAGCAATTAATTTAACCAAACTCTAATATTCTACATAGATCAAATTCTACACTCCAAGAATTATTTAACATATCATTTCAATTCAGAATAGTATAGAAATTTGAAGAGACATTATTTATCATGCAAATAGTCACACATAAATTTAGTTCATCAAAATTCACTCCAAAAATATGATTTTTAAATTATTTTTCAAATCTGACTGCACACTGAAAACAGAGTATAGGAAATTTCGAAAATAGCAAAACTCATCCTTAATTAGTGAAATTTTACAGAGATCATCTTACACAAGTAATTTACAATATATATTTTTCCCAGAATTTAATTCCTATCCCAAATATCATTTTTCCATTTATCTTCCCCTGTTGTCCGAAATTAGTTTTTACAATAATGTATCATCTAAAAATAGTAAAACAAATTAATGAATTTTACTAAAATTAAATTACACTATAAAAAGGTGAATTATCATCATATATTTTTCCCACAAGAAATTTCTCACAAATTTTTTCTCCTATTTAAACGTGACACATCAGATTTCTGAAAACAAAAATAGAATTTATTTATAGATAATAAATCTACCCAGTAAAATCTGAAAAATTTCAGAAACATCACTCACACCTAGTAGCAAGGTTTTGTGGTCTTACTTTATGAAAATATCACTCTAAAATAGATCAAATACTAGAAACAATGTGTTTAGGAAATTCAGAGCACTCACAAAAATAATTCTATTTAAAATACCAAATCAACTCAATAAATTCTGAAAATTTTTGTATGCAATCCAGAGGCCTAAAAACAGTTATTCATGGTCTCAAATCATCATAAAGGTCCACGAAAATATCAAAAGAAAATCCAAACAGCCAGCAGCCACCATGAACAAAATGGTGTATTTAACCAAAGTTTAAGGGGAAAACTCCTCCATACCTCAATATAGCTCAAGAAAATGGAAAGGATGAACAGAATGAGCCTTAAGAGAGTCTTTAAGTCCCTAAGTATCAAAATTAAAATTTTAAACCATACACTTGTAGAGCTTGAAATTCTAAACAACCCTATGGAATCAAAATTTAATTTTGATAAAAATTACCTAAGCTTTGGAGATGAGGAATTATGGAGAGCAATGGAGGAAATGAGAAAAAAACTTTTTCTCCCTTTGAGAGTGCCATGGACCAGCAGAGAGTGAGTGAGGAAGAGAGTTGAATTTTTGAATTAAAAGAGAAGTCAAAGGGGTTTAAAGTTCAAAGGTTAATTTGGGATTTTTACATTCCTTGAATTAAGACTTTTTAGAGATGATATTGGAGTGTTTAAGTGAGCAAAATATTGGGGAAGCAACATGGTTTGGCCAGCACTGAGCCCTTTTTATGGGTTGCTTTTTTTTTTTTATATATAGGCTTAAAATGGGTAAAGTGAGATTAAGCAAAAATGGTAATTTTACTTTTACCATAAGTAGTTAATTACTATCTAATTAACATAGAGTATTGTGCTAATTATCTAGAACATTGTGTAATTCAAATTAACCCTACACAGTATTAATTTACACAGTGTAAATTTATACTGTCTAATTTTACACAGTATAATTTCGCTCAGTGTAAAAATTAAATTTTCATTAAATTTTAATTTCACTAAATTTTGTCACATGAAATAACATATTTATAATCTATTTTTTCAATTAAATTTAGATTTATATTATAATTAATTTAATACTAATTAAATTCTAACAGAGCACACAAACACAATATTTATTATATTATGAGTTGTAAATTTTTAGGGTGTTACATATTGGTTTCTAACTGGGCTTTCACGAGCTTTCTCTGCATGTGCAATGAATGAAATATGAATGATATCATAAATGATCTCATTAATTGATGGAACCGAATGAGAGCAAGTAAGGACTATAATTTGCTGGCTTCAAACTAGCTACGCGTCTTAATTGAATTTTTTTTATTAGTAGTGCACAAGAGAATTTAGGACACCTTACCCATATTACTCAACTAACTAAACTAGACTCTCTTAAAAGATTGAATTTAATTGATTTTGAGAAAAAAAATTAATAAAAGATATATTTACGTTTAAAAATGATGGTTTGAATTTTTTTTTTTTAGATAACTTGGTTTGAATTTTTAATAAAAAAAGTAAATTATATTAATTTATATGTATATAAAATAATTGAGGAGGCTCAGGGTCCACCTTACCCCCTTTATGTCCATCCTTAAAGAGGTTTGGAGCTGAAAGGCAGAAGGAGTTTTGGGGTTCAAAAGGGCAGGTTTATCAATCTTCATGGTTCGTATCCAGCACTTTTGGGCCTCTGATCAATCCAATTCTCTTAACTTACTGAACGAGGCTTTCTCTATTCCTTTTCCTTTTTTTGTAAATAAAATTCTATTAGATGAGAGACTGTCTCATTTTCCGTCTTGTGGTGGGGTTTAGGGTAAATACATGAAAATTTAGTTTCAATACTCATTGTTGCTATTGTTCAACAGAAAAAGACCCTCATTTTAACGTCAGGATCAGGAAGACCACAAGAGCATAACACAAGCTTCAACAAAGGACTAAAACTGCTTGGCTCTATTTTCTTTTAATTTCTCTATTATTAGCAATTTGAAAATTTGATCTCTTAATATTTTTTTTTACATAAATTTATTTTTTTAATAATTACAGTCCGTCAAATTTTCAATTTCTTATTTTTATTTATTCAAATAATTTGGAGTTTAGGATATTTAAGATGAGAAATGATTTGATAAAAGGTTTAAAAGTAAAAAAAAAATTAATGAAATTGGAAGGGGTTTGTAGGATAAGCGATTAAGATTTCATTGAAGGAGAAAATTTAGAATTTTTTAAATGAAATGTGATGCTTTGATTAGTAAATTTTGAATAATAGATTATTTAAAATAGCTTAGTTGGTTCAATTAATAGAGACTTTGAGGGGGAAATTAGGAATTTGAAATAGATTAAAACTGTCAGAATAACTTACTTATAATAATAATAATAAAAAATAAGAGACTAGTTTCGTGTAAAAAAATATTAAGAATCAAAATCTCACATTAATTTCAATAAATAATTAAAAGTGTATGTTAGAAATTATATCTAATATTGACCTCGATCAATATCAACACTAGTAACTTAAGGTGATAAAGCATTTGAGCCAAGACAGGTTATTATATGAATTGGGCCTAGACTCAATTCGTAACAAATTACATTATTAGCAAAATATGTTCCTCCCGTTTTACTCTTCATTAGCACGTTATATGAGTATGAAAATGAATTACGAATCACTATCCTCAGTACTCAGCAATAATGCGTTAACCACATATAACACTCCTATATCTCTCTCTCTCTCTACATGCATTTGTATGGTCAGGCACTCTTCTCTCAATTACACTACCCCAATTTACTATTTAAACTAAATTCACATGATGAGCAGCTAGTGCTAGTTGAATAATGTGATCCATTATCATATGGTTAAATTGCTCATGATGTACCTACCCTCGACGTAAAGAAGTAGGAGTTCAACAGTTGAAGTTTTCGTAGTTGCTATTTAAAGTTTAAACTAAATTCATATAATGAGCAGGTAGTGCTAGTTGAGTAATGTGATCCATTATCATATGGTTAAATTGCTCATGATATACCCTCAAAGTAAAACAAGTATGGGTTCAACAGTTGAATATACCTTTAAAGTGTGAAATTGCTCATGATATACCTTCCAAGTCTCGCACTCCACAAAAATTATACACGATTTGATTTACAAGTAACATTTAAATGACAACTACCAATAGGCCATATTCAGTATGTCGGAATCCTATTGAGTTCAAGGTCGATTGGTTAGTCTTGGTGATCCATGGTAAAATTACGGGTCGTCTTTAGTTAATTTGGGATAAACCATTATATCATCTACAAATATACAGTAACTTAGGATAAAGTTTTTCGTTATTCTTTGTCGCAATCAACGTGAATCATGCTAAGGTACTTACTAGATCTCACAACCAGCTGTTTTTTTTACTTCTTGTACCAAATAAAGTTTAATCATTTGAAGGTTCTGCCATCCCATCTCCAAATCAAATCAATTTTCCTTTTTATACAGAGACAAAGAAGGACATATCATATTCATAGACAAATAGAAGACCCCACAGGCCCAAGTCCTAAATTCCGATCCTTGAGATTATTGACACAAATAACCATAAAAGAAGAAGAAGAAAGTGATCAATTTAAGGACGTCTTTAAAATTCCTTCGCCTATTAGAGCAGCGCGCATGGCTAGCTGAGGTCTTGATGATTTATTATCATAAATAGTTTAGGATCGATACCAAAAAAAAGTAAGAATGTTTTATTTCTTATTTAAAAAAAAAAAAATCTGTACCAATTTTTTTATAATATACTTAATTTAAATCTAGAATGAATATATTTATTTTACACACTTTTCTAGAAGTTTAATCCTATAATTTAAGCAGGCTTGACTTGAGTGCATGAATTGATTGACATAGTGGGTATGGATTGGCGATGCATGGAGTAGACAATCTTAAAAAAAAAGGTGAGGACAAGATCGGCAATCTATTAGCTTTAATTACTACCGGGGAAGCTTGGGATTTTACATAGGGATTGCGTAAAGCTGAATAGAGCATGCTGAAATTGGGTAAGGAATTTCAATTTGGGAGACATGACATGGAAAATGATCTAAATGGTCTAATATTGTCTTACAAAGATTAGGCAACTTTTCAATAATACCATATGCGAACAAATAGGGTGAATTAAATATTACTACCAAGCTTCTAAAATATAAATGACATTAGGCATGGCAACGGGGCGGGGCGGGTACGGGTATGTGGTTCCCCGTCCCCGTCCCTGCTCCTCACACACGTCCCCGTCCCCGTCCCCGATCCCCGACAGGGATAATTTTTTTACCCATCCCCGTCCCCGTTCGGGGTCGGGTATACCCGACCCATCCCCGTACCCGTCCACAAGTATCAGAATATGTATGAAAACCAATTTAGGAACAGTCACAGAACAAATAAAACTATTTTTCTTTTTCCGTTTTAAGAAAATTGTACAATTATTTGGTTAAGGCAAACCAAGAATAAAAAATAAGGTTAAAAAGGACGGTGTCATTTTCATAATATACATAAAATGAATAGGCTAAAATAATAGTAGTAGTTATTATTTTGGGGACGGGTACGGGTACGGGTATAGATACATACCCATCCCCGTCCCCGTACCCGGTTCGAAAAGTCGGGTATTACCCGTCCCCGTACCCGTGCCCGATTAGAGCGGGTATTCCCCATCAAAGTCGGGACGGGTTCGGTCGGGTACCCGCGGGTACGGGTTTTTTTTGCCATGCCTAAATGACATGCACTCTTTATGGTCGTTAGAGAACATCAATTCTCAATTTTAATTTCAATGAAGCACCTACCTTCCTACTACTGTATGTCAATCAACCAGCATACTAGTGCCAAACTAAGACATAATAGTAGCTTTATTTATCTCAATTTTCATTTTATTCCTTCATAGTCTGCTAAACAGAGGGGGGCCTTATTTCATGGACTTTCATATAGTTTCCAGATCTATATCTTATTAATTTTTGTTGATATTTGAAATTTTTATCAATTTAACTCTAAACATTCAAATAAAAAATTGTAACTTGAAAAATTCAAATAACTCTGTTTCTCTTTATTTTATCTTTTAATTTATTTTCTTTAATTTTTGTTCTGATCACTTCTAAACATAAACTGCTAATATATATGCACACACAACATGTCACAGTAATTAGTGAGGCTGTGGCACATGCAGAGAAGCCAACTCATCTTCAAACACAATGACAAGTATATTCTCTCTGTGTGGAACAGAGCGTTGCTCTTTTCAGAAGTCTCATTCCCGTGTCTTGAACTTCAAGTTTTATCTCATTACATTAAGCCTTCCTCAAGCTAAAGACATCTTCGCATCTTCAATTTCCATAAAGATATACATGACTCTAAGACCACCTTTAAGGTGGTTCTTGTCAAATTTCTTGAATAAAGTTGAAGTCATACGAAGGGACGATTGCTTCTGTAAACAAGTATGTTTTCTTTTTCTTTTTCAAAAAACAAATTGTAAAAGAAATGACATTATTATCATTATTATTTTTGTAACTGTAGCATCGTTAAAGGTGTTTTAAAATCATTTAAGTTTTTTTTTTTTTTTTTTTTGCACACAACACTCTTTCCCTCAAATAATAGAATATCTATGGCAATTATATAGAGTTGAATGCAAATCTAGTGCTAATAATTACTCAAGTTCAAGTTAATTTCTTAACATCCGTTTGTTTTAAAGTTACATAAAATTGATTTTGATATAGTTAATTATGTCTCTAAATTAATCTTAATTATAAATTTTGCATTAAAACAGGTTGGTTATGATGGGAAACAAAACAGGTTGATAATCTGATGATTCTCTCATGCGGTGGCTTAATAATCAAACTTGTACCACATTCATAGCTCTTCCCTACCTCGACACAGGATGTCCCAAGGAATGAAGAAGCTACTATTTGGTATCCATTTAGAGGGCCAATAAAGTTTCATAGATTGTTGCAAATGGTAATATCTAAAGTTTAAGGGATAGCTTTGGTAACTTTGTCATACAATCGGAAAAGAATGTCTTTGAATCATTGTTGCTTTGGCATCCGTTAGTTGTCTGTACCTTCCAACCGAAATACCTACCACCGATCAAAACTTGTCACTAAAGGAAATGTACATAATAAATATGAAACACTCTTTAAAATGAGTTATAGACTTATTTTAAATTTCAATGAATGAACTAAGATCGTGACATAAATTCACTTTTAAAATAGAATGTTGTCCTTTGCTTTCTCTACTACTGAACCATCTTGTATATATTGGACTAATTCAATGTCAGATTAATGAATTCATTGTGCACTTTAGAGTCATAAACATCTGAACTCGAACTTTTTACAGTAACTCAGATTTGTAAAATAAAGTGATCCCTAGAGGAGGTCATAACTTTCACTGGTACAAATTGTTAACAGTCCTGAAATCGAAGGAAGTGAGTGTCATGGGTCATGGCTATGATTCTCAGGTAGGTAGTGCCATAATTTGTAGCATGAAAAAGAATAAAAAGCATTTCACTAGGTCCTCCTTCTCCTTTTCTTTTACACTTTGATCTAGTCATAAATAATTAATATATACAAAGATTTAGTAAGTTATTAAATATAAAGTAAACATTTTTTATTAGTTTAATCTATATACAGATTACTTCTAATTAACATTCTACTATACCATTAATTGAAAACAAATGAGAATGTGTACTGACCATGAAGCAAAAATATTGGTCTCGATCACAGCATTGGGTTTAAGGAAGTCAATTCATCAAGGTGTAATGGTGTGCAGGCATAATTATGTTCATCCAGTGGCAAATTTTGTTGATATGGTTGAAAATATGATTGGAGAATCTTTTTTCGTGGTCCAGATATGATTGGAAAATCTAACATGCATGCCAAGTCACGCAAGTGTTACTCAAGGAGTCCCCAGTGGTATAAGATAAATTTTTATACTTCAAGAACAAAAATTGATCTAATAAGTTCTTTCATGTACTACTTTTAACTTCAAAAGTTGTGAAAGGCTACTAAAATACTGTTATGCAAAGATAAAAATTGCAATTTGTGACAATGTCAAATTTTGGAGACAAAATGTAATTAAGCCTAAAAAAAAATATGAATCAACAAGTTATTCAAATAATTCAGTCACATAAATTCCAACTTGACTGATATATATCTATCAATCTTTATACTTGTCTAGTTGCGATTTGATTTACATTTGATTAGTTCACAATAAGGGAGTTTGTGATTGGTGACAATTATTACAAAGATATTACAGTGAAATATTTTTTTAAAGAAAAACCTAACAATTAGTAATTGGGACTTTCACGTATGAACTAGACAAACCTCACAACACTCTCCTCGTAATTCTTAACTATTAACTGCAAATGTCAAATTGTGTGCGTGTGTGGTGTGGTGGGATGGGGGACAGTACAAAATTTCCAATTTCCAAATACAGAAATGGTTGCTTGATAGCACAACTTGCAAATGAAGCAAAGCGATTTGATGTCAGCCTTCTGGAGACTGAAGTTCCTTTGTCTCATTCACTCTTCCACTATCTTTGATGCTAACTGCTACCCTCCTATCCTAGCTCCTCCTTGCTTTTTTCTCCCCAATTTTGACCGTTACTTGTTATAATTTTTGTAAGATGAATGTAACTTTTTTTTTTTTTTTTTGAAAATAAGATAAACGTAACTTAGTAAAATTAACAATCAATGTGAAACATAGAGAGAAAAAAAAGAACTTATAGTAATATAATATGTGGTTTTCATTTTACAAAACAACATTTATAAGCTTACACATTTTTCTTTTTCTTCGTTTACATGCACTTCTATATTATTTCTGTTCAAATTAGATATGATCATTATGAACAATAAACTCTTTTTCTAAGTATTTAATACAGTTGCGTAACACTCAAAAATACTGGTTAAACTAAAATATCCCACATGAATTGGTCCACATGTTTGATGATCAGGCTTCTATATTCACAAAAGATTATTGTATTATTACGTAGCATTAATTTTAACCGAGGCCAAAGAGACAAAAACTAAGGGCAAATGGTGATATATAATTTGACCCTCGTAATAAAATGTCACCTTTTATTCCCCACTCTCGCTCCATAAATACAAGCCAACCCTTCCTCCATTTCCTCCACAGAAAAACCCTGCTCAACACTTAGATTACATACAATGGCCACGGTCCATATCATCGTCATTGTCTCCCTCTTGGCCTTACTCGCTCCATCCCACGCCAAAATTCCCGGCGTCTATTCCGGTGGGCCATGGCAAAGCGCTCACGCCACTTTCTACGGTGGCAGCGACGCCTCAGGAACTATGGGTACGTAAATATATACTATAATAAAGTTTTACATACGTCATCATAATGTAACAACCCATTTGATTTTTGGTGTTTTCTTTGTAGGAGGGGCGTGTGGGTACGGGAACCTATACTCCCAAGGCTACGGTGTGAACACTGCGGCACTAAGCACTGCTCTGTTCAACAATGGTTTCAGCTGTGGAGCGTGTTTCGAAATCAAATGCAGCGATGACCCAAAATGGTGCCACCCCGGTAATCCTTCCATCTTCGTCACCGCCACAAACTTCTGTCCTCCAAACTACGCTCTCCCCAGCGACAATGGCGGCTGGTGCAACCCTCCCAGACCGCACTTCGACCTCGCCATGCCCATGTTCCTCAAAATCGCACAGTACCGCGCCGGCATCGTCCCCGTCTCTTATCGCCGGTACTTTCAACAATCTCATTATTAACTCTTTTTTATTCCTGAAATTATAATATACTTTGCTTTTTAATATTATAATTTATAAAGATTATGAAAATCATATATAAGTACGTTGGCATCGTCTCTGAGACGGTTCTTCTTTTTCAAAACGACAACCCTGCCTGCGTGGCGTTCGTGGACTTTAATAAATTTGCATCCTGTACGTACAATAATTATTCTCGATCTATTGTGTCGCTTTCCCCATATTTCAATCTTCTCACGTACCTTTTCACACAACACCATCACGTGAATAGAAAAAGAGACAGAATAATTCTAGTGTCAAATTAATTTATGATTAAATTTTACATACCAATTAATCTTTAAAACAATTTCAATTTCAATTTCTGATTAGCTCACTTTTACATGCCAATTAATCTTTAAAACAATGTGTGGGTCTTTATTTTTACAAAATGTAGTCCCTAATTGTATTTTGATGTGTGTTTAAACTGTAAAGTTTGGGTTTGAATGTGGTGAATGTGATTGGGTGTGGTGGGATGCAGGGTGCCTTGCCGGAAACAGGGAGGGATGAGGTTCACGATCAACGGGTTCCGTTACTTCAACTTGGTTTTGATCACCAGCGTGGCGGGTGCAGGGGATATCATGAGGGCGAGCGTGAAAGGGTCAAAGACGGAGTGGATGAGCATGAGCCGTAACTGGGGGCAGAACTGGCAATCAAACGCAGTTCTGGTTGGTCAGTCACTGTCCTTCAGGGTCACAGGCAGTGACCGACGCACCTCCACCTCCTGGAACATTGTCCCACCTAATTGGCAATTTGGCCAAACCTTCGCGGGGAAGAATTTTAGAATCTAACCAAAGTCCAACTGACTATACCGTGTTTGGATCGTTTGTGCTTTTGAAAGTTTTCTGTTTTACCACTTTTTTTTTTTTTTTTTGGTTGTTTGCTATCTACAATTTTCCTTGGAATGTGGATACATGGGAGAAAATGGTAGTGAACTTTTTGACTTTTGAACATGTTTTCGGGAGTGGAGTGAAGGATCAATTATCATAGTCATAGGGCACCGTGTACATCTACGAGAGAAAATGAGGGTAAGGAAGTGTGTGATTTTTGTCGGGAGCTCAAGTGGCTGCAAATGCAAATGCAAATTCATAAGCCCGCCCGCAGCAATGCTTACTGCATATTTATTTATGATTTCATCATTTGAGGTTTCATGTACGGCTTTTTATATTCTTATCAATGTTGATTTTTTTTTTTTTAATCTTGTAAGTAGAGTATGTATTACTTACATAGAATTGCTTTGAGACCCGTGAATTAATTAATGATTTGATTAATCAATAGCTATTAATACGTAGTATTTTCTTTCAGAGCAAATTACAGTAATATTTTCTGAACTTTTATCAAATTACATATAATTTCATTCTTTTTTATTTTTTTACACTAATTTCCTTTAAGTTTAAAAATATTACACTAACACCCCCTTATATGTTTGAAAATATTACACTGATATCTCTCAAATCTTACACTAACACCCCCTACAAGGGAGTGAAAGTAATGGTTAGAAAAAAGAAATGTTTGTATAATTACACAAAATCTCATGGGGTATTATTGTAATTTGCTCTTTCTTTTATTATAAGTATCTTTAGATTAATTTCATTTCTTTTGCCTAAAAGTTTTTCATAATAAATCTCATATAATATAATAGATAAATTGTTCAAGAAGGGCGTAAAGTTTTACAGCTTTGATTATATGCCGCTTTATTTTATCTGGAATTTGGGCATGTTAGCCAAGCATGAGATAATCGATCCGTATTAATGTAAGTTCTACATTATACACCTTTCAATTTCTTTAACAAGCCGAAGGTAACATCTTTTTTCTTGTTTTGACTAACCACAACAAATAGTACTGATAACAATATTATCGGTCAATATAAATTACTATTTTGAAAAGAAAATTTTAAACTTTGTTTCTCTTTTTTGATTTTTTGTCTGAGAACATTAATATTTGAAAGTTACGTTGAATCTAAACAAAAGTAAATTTACCTTTAGTTTAATATAAAATGTATCATGATTTTAACTATTGAGTGATTTAAGGATGGATAAACCTTGTTCAGTACGAATACATTTTATTTTAGAGTTGTTATCATCATCATCATTATTATGCTCAGTTCATTTAAAAGTAAAAAGCGTTTTTATCGTATACTATGTTGCATGTTTTACCATGCCATTCATTTCCTTTTTCATATGTATTGAGACTCGCACCTTAGTTTTTAATCGACAATCACAATAAGCAAATTAATTGAAATTTTAATTCTATCATCCAAAACTCAACCTGAGTTTGAACTTTTCAAAAACTTGAGCATAAAAATTTCAAGTTGATTTATATAGTGCTTAGTCATTTATAGGATCTGACAAGTGGCAACAACTATACATTAAATTGCATAGGAATTAACAATTAAGAGAGCCAGCAGGTAAAAATTTCTTATTAATGAAAGGCCCTAATCACATATGGTGTTGCCAGAAGCCCAGGATGGTATTATAGGGACCTTTGTAGTTGGGATATCAAAAATCATTTGAAGTTCAGTCCTACCAATGATTACATGCAGGCCTAGTAATTTCAGTTTTCGTAACCGATATTGAAGTTTTAGTCCATTTGTCTGGTTGAGGGTAAGAAAGTGAGACGGAAAAAAATACAAAGAAACTGAGAAAGAGGAATATCTTTTTTTTTTTATATGGAGAGGGAAGGCGAAATGAGGCATTGAGGTGAGACTCAGAAGAAATTTTTTTATTTCGCAGAGTGGGGTAAACTGGAGGACGAGTGAAAGGTTGCATATACTATTTTAAGGTGAATGTAAAGATTTTAATTTATTGAGTTTTTAAAAGAGTGCTAGATGGTACATGTATATCCAATTCTTTATATTTGTCACCTTGTCTTTGGGAAAGAGATCATCAATTCACCTTAAACTTTGCATACTTTCAATTCAAAACCATGTTAATAATTAATATTTGACCGATAAAAAAAAGGTTTGGCAAAAGTAAATCTTCACCCTTGTATTTATATTTTTGTTTTAATTTATTTTAATACAGATGAAATATATTGTGATTACAATTTCTTGCAGTAGGTTCAATCCACCCTTAAAACCTCTGAAATTTAGCTACTACCACCAAAAGGTGATTATTTAGAATACCGCTGCCTTGTAATTGTAAGCATCAAATTTGTGACACATCAACATCTGCGGATCTGGAGAAGCTTAGTTCAACCTTCAACGATTCAATCCCCAATTTAAATTGAACCTGTAGATGTCTACAGTAGGTCAATGTAATATAGGAGACGGTTAATTGATGCATCTTACAAGAGACTAGGGGATTAAACTTCTCAAACTTTGTTGATATTTTGAATTGTCATGAATGACTCATCTCAGTTGTCACGATTACCGAATTTCACAGCAAATCCTTCCCATCTCTACAACTACAAGCAACATAATCCAACATATGCAGTCAATTGATTCCAAATTTCCAATTACAACAAACACAAGCAGTCCATTGATGTCTTCTTTCTTATCACAATAACGTTCAAGTGTCATGTCAAAATAACACTAATCACACAAATTGGAGAAAATGTCAAAATACAATTGAGTAAAAAAAAAAAATTTCATGAAAAATAAAAATCAAAATATCAATTTAATCCTTTTGTTATATCAATTTGGTACCTTCACAAACTACATTGATCTAACATTTTCTATTGGGAAAAAAATAAACTCAAAGGGACCAAAATAACAATCTACTCAACATAATTTGATTAGAGATTAAAAGAAAGAAAATGTGGGATGGAATCAGTAGAGAATGAGAGAAAGAAAAGCCCATAATCTGTGGATACCATCCCTACGGTTGTCTGGCCGCTGCCCAATTACAACACACCCACCATATTCCCAAAAACGGTTCCTTTTGCGAACAAAGGGAAAACCTCGGAAATAAGCAGTGGCTCTAATTGGGCTTTCTCTGTGCGCACTGAGATTTCAACGAGAAAACAAAACACAAGTGTTTCCTCGTACAAAACACAAACAGTGCAAAAATATAAAAACAATAGCTTGAACAGAATTTGATAAAATTAAAGAAAATAAGAAAGGGGCAGGGCTCATATCAAGTGTAAATTTTGAAAGCACCGTCACTGTGGGAAAACCCCAATTCAATTTCTGAAAATGAGATACCAAACCAAAGCAAAGGACATGGCGGCACCTTCAAGTTGAGCATCGAATTAGGTTTCCCACTCAAGCCTCTCTCTTTGTAATCACAGCCCCCTTTCGGCCTCAGCAGAACCGCTAGGCCTAAAAAGTAGCCCAAGATGTATCTAAGCCACAAATATATACCACCACACTTTTTTTTAGGGTTTCGCTTGAGCTGATTTTTTTTTAAAATTTATTAGAAAAGAAAATAGGTGATGCACTATGGTATTAAAAAAAAAAGTTTTATCATGTTATTCAATCACAATATACTATGTATGATAAATTTGTTAATTTTTATAATAACTACATTAAAAGTTATATTAATGATGATTTGTGATTAGTTGACAGGACATCATCATTAAACTTATCTTCAATTAGGTATTCGAACTTTCTTTTTAATTGGGTCCGTGAATTTTTTTTTCAATTGAATCCTTTCGTCTAACTGTTGTTATGAAAAATTAATCACATACACCTAATTAGATATGTAGACAGTGGACTACTTTTGCAGTGTTGTAATATGTAAGCACAATTGAGTCAATTGTGAGAGTTTTATGTAGAGTTTCAGTAGGGTCAAAAAAATGTAAGAGACTTGTGAAAGAATATTAGATTGAATTGACCTACACATTGAAACTCTATAAATTAGGATAATAATTTATTTATTTTCTCTTTATTTTTAAATATTTTTTATTGAATAAAATGAGATAATATGAAAATTTTATATTATAATTATGATGATTATATATTATAAAAAAGACATTTGATTAGAGTGAAGAATAGGGTTAAGGATTTTTTAATATAAAAATAATAAGGAAAATTTTCTAGCAAGGTATCTAATAAAATAGAAAAAAAATAATATTATCTAGTTTTTTTTTTAAAAAAAAAAATAGAATAAGTTTATGAAGTAATATTTTAAAAACTATTACAAGCTTACAGCAATTTTTTTTTTTATTGAGTAATAACATTTCTTCTTATTTTCTGAAGCAGGTGAAACTTCCAACTTTGTAAAATAGATGGCTCATACTAGGATTTTTCTTTATTTCCATTTCTTTTATCTATATTGATTGTTCTGTTGCTCCTGTAGAAGGCACAGACAGAAAGAAAGAAATTTGACAGAGATACAAGATTGTGGTCACCTCGCAAGGAAACTGACATTCGGCTACTCCTTTCAACACTACACCTCAATGTTTTTGCAGTGTAGAGTATTCAATATTTAAACTACTCCCTCCTTATATAAGTCTATAAAATAATAGAGACATTAGTTGTCCTCATTTTATGCATTCTCTGACTAGAATATGAACTAATGGAACTACTAGTTAAGGATGGGATTACTTGTAATAACCTATGGTTTATTGTCAATTAACATCTTCAATAATAACCGACCCTAATGTACAACATCCTGGCTGTAAAGATAGAGGCATCTTAGAAGATGACCATACTAGAAGAGATCGAAGCAAAACAGCAAGCTATGAATAACTAATTTTAACCAGTCAGAACGAAATGCAGCAAATTATGGGAAGTAAACTTATTCGTATAAAGAAATCATTTCCACTTTAGATAAGAAAGGCTAACAGAGGTGAAACAAACCCAACCTTGCAAGTTTTACGTGAAATACTGTTCATTAACTTCTAATATCAACTTATAAAACTTAAGCCAAACACTGAACGAAATAAAGCACACTAAAAACACATCCATGATACATGTGCTCTCCAACACTAGTAAAACAGTAAAAATAAGTTAAAACTTAACAGAAATTTAGTCACACGTCAACCTTCACTCATAATAAGCTCACTGTCAACCTTGGTGAATTATACACCCTTTCTTAGAGAGGAGCTTCGACAATTGGCCACTTCATCATCATCATCATCACTATTCTCACTTGATTCATCGTATTTTCCTTCTTTTTCTTTTTGTTTGATTTAATATGAATTCAATTCCTTCTTCCAATGTAGCTCTTCTTTCTTCTTCGTTGTTCCACAATTCTCTTATCATGAACCTCCCACTTGGATTGTATTCATTCATTTCTATCAAAGCTGCCACCACCGCTTTATATGCTCCGACACCAATTTCCTTTTTCAATCTTTTTAGCCTTCCGTCTTCGTCATTTATAATTTCCTGAAACAACCAAAGTCATACATTCTCAACTTTTTCATGATATTCATTATCTTGTAAAAAAAAACATATAGCACATATATATTAACAGAATGAGACAAATTCTATCAAGAGTGAAAGATACTATGAAGTATGAAGTAGGCAAACTTCAGGAAGATCAACAAGGTTGTACCTTTGATTTCCCACCAACTGTGACTATTTTGAATGGATACCAATGGGGGTCCCCAAGATCCTTTTGCCATAATGAACATATTTCCAAAGCTCTTTGCTCTGCTTCCTCTTTATTATATCTTCTCCTTCCAGTCAAAGCTTTAAGGAAAGGCTCAGTGTCTATTTGTCCCATTTGTTTCACACCAATATTTCCATCAAGATTTGATGTCTCCGCAATTCCCTGCAATGGAGGAAGAGATCATTAGTAGATCTTGCAAACAACATAGAAAAGTAAAACATTAAGGCAAGGTTTACAAAATAAGAGAAATTTTCATAACAGGGTCTATTGAGTAATAAAATAAATGACAAAAGTGTAGAGGCCTCTACATAATCAAGTGGACTAGAAAAAAAAAACTGAGTAATAATATATATAAAGTAGATGAAATTAAAAAAAAAGAAGAAATTTTCATTTGTTTTTGAAGCTCAAACTGTAAAATAGGGATGCACTGCACTATACAAAAATGTAAATCACATGTTTCATTCAAAGCAAATTTCATTTTAGTTATTGTAGGTAATCCAGAGTAATTACATCATTAAATTAAAATCATATTCAAATCACATAATACATAAAACAGGCAAGCAAGAGAAATACTAGTGACACTCTTTCTATGATTATTTATTAGAAATCACACATTTTGGTGAGTCCACTCTAAATCACGAGAGTCATTAAATAAGGAGAATGATCA
Source organism: Pueraria montana var. lobata (assembly GCA_026413185.1). Lineage (NCBI taxonomy): Eukaryota > Viridiplantae > Streptophyta > Magnoliopsida > Fabales > Fabaceae > Pueraria > Pueraria montana. The sequence continues at coordinate 59,300,880 of CM048655.1, read as the reverse complement.
TCTAAAATTGGTAATTTTCAATAAATTTCAATCAATCATAGATAGTGTTATAAAAATAGTATTGCATGAGTGTTATAAAAATAGTATTGCTAGCATTTCTCAGCAAGCAATATTATCATCATCAGATGGATGACCAAGGCCTATCCAATAACAGCCAAATAATTCAAAAAGGAATCATAAATCTGAACCTGATTGGACAGATGCTCTCCCAAATTCATTCATTGAATCATCATTCTAAAACCAAAGGTAAATACAACTATACCAATAACATAAAAAATGCCTTATCCCATTAGGAAAACCGATGTTATAAAAAAATGTTACCTCGATCAATTTCTTTCGAGCTTTTTGAAGCTCATCATTGGTCTCGCGCTCTTTAATGATTAGTGATTGGTTGAAATCTTCTGAGTCTCTAAGTGACCGTTCCTTTTCCACTACATTCATATGTAAAGCGCCCACCATATTCAGAAATTCATCTTCCATGTGCTTCATCACATCTAATTTCTCTTTAAGTTGCTCATTCTCCAATTCCAACTTTTGAACGCTTTCTAGTTGTTTTTCCAGCTGAATTACTTTTGCACTGAGTTGTTCATTTTGAACCTGGATAGATAATCAAATACCATTAATAATATACTATTCTGATACCAACATGGATGCTTCATTTACAAAGCTTAAAATCATAACAATAACCTTTAGTTCTTTATCCAATGCTGAAACATTATTATCATTTTTTTGCTTCAGAGCCACCTGAAGGGAGCCAATTTGCATTACATTCTGAAAACACAAACACCTTTAGTGTGAAATAAGGACCTTTTACAAGCATCTTAATCAACTTAAACAGATAAAATAAAGAGACAAAACTGAATTAACTCAATTTATTGACAAAATATATCTTTATATATATAAAAATAATAGTTTTTCATCCTAAAAAGGAAATAATTTTCCGCCTAAAATAGGGGCATATTTGTATTTTCATGTTATTTTATTCTCATAAAGGAAATATTTTCTCTCTCATCTTAAAAAGGAAATAATTTTCCGCCTAAAATATGAACATATTTGTATTTTCATATTATGTTATTCTTATAAAAGAAATATTTTCCCGCTCAAAATTTTGGCATTCTATATTTTCAATTTTATCTTTATAAAAAAGATTATTTATAATTATAATATATATATATATATATATATATATATTCATATATTCATGATTTTTTATATTATATTATTATAAAATATTACTTATTCACGATATAATTTAATGACTAAAAATGATGTATTTATAAAATGGGTGTAATTAAAATATTTTAATATAATAAGTCTAATATAATTGAAATATATAATTAAATTAACAAAAAAAGTATAAAATAAAATATTAACTTATGACTATAATATAATTAAATGAAATATATAATTAAATTATATTATTAATTTTATTACTATAAAATTTAGACATATATCGGGGTGTTTAATTTTGACGGAATATATAAAGTTAATTTATATATATATATATATATATATATATATATATATATATATATATAAGTATAAATTAAAATATTAACTTATGACTCTTTTTTTTTGTGTGAGTTTTTTTTGGTGTGAATTAACTTATGACTATAATATAACTAAATGAAAAATATAATTAAATTACTGGAAAAAAAAGTAATAAAAAATATAATAATTATCATAATTATTTTGATATTTTTATTAATTAATTAAAAAATTACGTACAAGATGCTTTAACTAATTGGGTAAATCTCCTTAAAAAAATTGATTGGGTAAATTAAATTAGAGTTTAAATTTAATTGAATGTAATTGTAGTGTTTATAACATCTTTAATATTACATATGATTTTATGGTAATTGTTTTTAGGAGAATTTCATGATAATTAATAGAAAAAAATTTATATATATAAAAGTAGTAGTGTTGGATCTAAAAAAGGAAAGATTTTCTTGCCCAAAACAAGAGCATTTTTGTAATTTTATTTTATTTTACGTCATTTTGTCAATTTGTCATTAATTTACATTTTTCAATTTGTCATTAATTTACATTTTTCAATTTGTCAATTACATTAAAAAAAATTCATGTTTTATGTTTTTTAATAAAGTAATTTTAGGAAGTAATTTCAAATCGAGATTTGAAAAAAAATTGAAAGAAGTTTTCTCTTCTATTTAGATGTGAGTAGCGCTGATAAGGTTTGACAATTTTTATTTTTACGTTTTTATTCATTATTTCTCAACCATTTGAAGAATAAATTCTGTCAGTTCTATTCTTTCTTTCAAAAACCCTAAAGTTATGCATTTTCTCTTATTTCTTTTTCAATTTTGTCCTATTATTTTATGATTGGTTGCACTTTTTTTTGTGATAGGTTTGAGCACAAACCCGTATCTACCATATTCTTCAAAATTGTTGTTTGGGAATAGCCAAACGCATCGGATTTTCATAGGTTTGTAGATGTCTATTTTTTTAAATCGCAAAAATATATCAAAATCATGTTGGTGATGTTGATTTTTTCTCTTTTCTGTTTTGGTTGTTCTTTCTATAATTTGTCTTCATATATTTATTGATTGTGTATGTTAATTAGTAAACTAATTTGTATTGCACATTCTATTCATGATATTCAGCAGCAGACGATGGTGCCTCTTCTTTGTGGTTTTCATTGGAGAATCGCAACCAAGAATTTGTGGTGTTAGGATTCCAAGACAATGAACATAGTGGTGCGGTGCTTGCTTCTGGCCAAAAATGAAACAAAAAGATGAAAGTCACTCAAACCTGTTCATATTTCTATTATACTATTATATTTTGGTTTTTACGTTAATATGGTCTTGTTAGTTTCATTTGTGACCATGTGTTTTGGAATACAAATTGTTTTGGAATATTTCACGTGTTTAATTTTCCTCTTTCTGTAAATTTCTCTAAAATTAATTTTTGTTTGGATAAATTTCGACATAAATCTAATATGCATATTGAACCGGGATAATATATTTTATTCTTTCAAAAATAGTAACAATTTTTTTTTTTGGGTGTAAAGTAACAATTTAATTTTAATTTCGATTATGATTGAGAAAGAAAAACCTAAATTAGAAATTGATTATTTAAATTAACTAAAAATAGTAACAATTAGAAGAAGAAGAAAAAATAATGATTTTTTTCATGGAAAGTGGCCAAATTCAAAAAAAAAATTAGCTTTAATGCCACCGCTTGAGACTACACGTTGTTAAAGGCAAACAATTGAATATGGCGATTGAAACCTCTTTTCCTCTTTCATTTTGGCCATCAGGTTTTAAATTCATATCTACTATTAAGTTTTAAATTTCCAATACTTCAATTGCATGCCTTTTCATATTTCCAATACTGGGTTTTATATAAACCCTTTGATTAAACAATTGTTCATTATTTCCAATTATTAATGATATTTAACTTTAATAATTAATTTTAAAATAATATAATTTTTTTATAAAAATATAGTTTTTTAAACAAATTATTTATATAAGACACATCAATATATATATATATATATATATATATATATATATATATATATATATATATATATATATATATTTTGTTGGAAACAAGTGTGAAGGTGAAGTCCTACATTGGGTAGGAATGGGCAAGTTGAGTAATATGTAAGTGAAGAAGATCCACAAACCTGTAGCCTTAAGGTTTTGGGTTGAAGGTGTTGTCAAGTTCACTTGTATGGTGTGCTCGTGGCCCATTGGAGAAGATCTCCCTGGTGTTTAACCCCCTCAGATGCACAACAATTGGTATCAGAGCTGATAGTTCAACAGGGATCCCTTGTATCGAAAGTCTTCTTGGCGGTGGGTCCATACATGGAGGCCAGGCAGAGTGTCCCGTGGCCGTGAAACGGTGGAGGCGGCGGTGCAAGGTACTAGAGCATGTTGGCTCTAAAGGCGCCATCATTGAATACTCGTGGTGAAAATGGCTTCTGTTTGAGGGCGAGGTTACCATGTGGAAGAGACTCACACTTGAGGGGGAGATTGTTGGAGTACAAGTGTGAAGGTGAAGTCCCATATTGGGTAGGAATGAGAAAGTTGAGCAACATATAAGTGAGGAAAATCCACAAACTTAATGCCTTAAGGTTTTGGGTTGAAGGTGGTGTCAGGTTCACTTATGTGGTGTGCTCGTAGTCCATTAGTGAATATCTCCCCGGTGTCTTAGCCCCTCTCGGTGCACAACATATATATATATATATATATATATATATATATATATATATATCATATCACATAAGGATAAATATTTTTTTTCTTATAAAAGCAAGTAAAAATTTTGACTTAATTCACGAGATGAATAATTTACCTGAAATCAATTAATATCTAAATTATTATGGTGAAATTATTTTATTATAATAATTTTAATTTAAATGTATTTTTTTATGCTTGTCTCATTCCCGATTTAAATAATTTATTGAATATTTTATTTTACAAACGTAAACATAATGAAAAAATATAACAAATGAGGATGAATATCTTTCATGAAAGTATGAAGATAAATTTAGACTTAACTTACCATATAAAATATATAAAAATATAACACACGGGGATGACCATTTTTTTCTTATATAAAAACAAGTAGGAAAATTTACACAAAAGTCACAAGGATAAACTTTTTTATTAAAGATTTTTGTCAAATTAAAGTTAAAATTTCTTTTACATAATTAATATATATTTAATTACATAAAAATCAAATTAAATAAACATAATAACTATTATTTGCTCCACGCAAAATTAGTGTCTAAAATTAATTTATTTTACAAATCTAAAATTATTTTTTAAGCAAATAATTATTCGTTTATTTATTATCTTCTTACTTATATAAATTATTTACGATTTCTTCTACACGGACAAATTTAAATTTTCTTATGGACATTGATATGTATATGCCAATATATTAAAATATAAATTATATATAAAATATAACACAAAGAGATGTATGTAAAAAAAACACAAAGAGGTGATTTTTTTATTTATAAAAGCAAGTAGAAGTTTCCACTTAATTCACGAAATGAACAATTTACCTGAAGTCACATTAATATATAAATTATTATGAAGATAATATATTTTTTTATTATAATAATTTTAATTTGGATGTATTTTTTTATGTCTGTCTCTTTCTTGATTTTATATAATTTATTGAATGTTTTATTTTACAATTAAAGAAAGTATGAAATAAATATAACAAATGGGGATGAATATTTTACATGAAAGTATGAAGAGAAATTTAGACTTAACATACCATATCAAATATAAAAAATATAACACACAGGGTTGAAATTTTTTTATAAAAAGGGAGAAAATTTTACACTGAATTCATGAAATAAACTTTTTTACTAATTTTTTTTCCAATCAAAATTACAATTTCTTTAACATAATTAATATATATACAAATAATTATTTGTTTATTTATTATCTTCTCACTTACATAAATTATTCATGATTTTTTGCTACCTGGACAAATTTTAATTTTCTTTTAAACATTGATATCTATATGTCAATATATTAAAATATAATATAAATTATATATAAAATATAATACATAGGGATATTTTTTTTTTATAAAAGCAAGTAGAAATTTTCACTTAATTCACGGGATGAACAACTTGCCTGAATCACATTAATATCTAAATTATTATGGTGAAATTATATTTTTTTATAATAATTTTAATGTATTTTTTATGGTCGTCTCTTTCTCGATTTAATTAATTTGTTGAATGTTTATTTGACGAACATAGAAAGTATGAAAAAAAATATAACAAATGGAGATGAATATTTTTCATGAAAGTATCAAGAAAAATTTAGACTTAACTTACCATATAAAATATAACACACGGGAATGAACATTCTTTTATATAAACAAGTAGAAAAATTTACTTTAAATTCATTGGGATAAACTTTTTTATTAAAGTTTTTTTACATAATTAATATATAGTTAATTGCATAAAAAATCAACTTAAATCAACATAATCACTATTATTTTTTGTACGCAAAATTAGTGTTTAAAATTAATTTTTAAGCAAATAATTATTCATTTATTTATTATCTTCTCACTTAAATAAATTATTCATAATTTTATTTTACATAGACAATTTTTACTTTTCTTTTAGACATTAATATGTATATGTCAATATATTAAAATATAAAATTTATATAAAATATAACATGTGGATGATTTTTTATAAAAACGAGTAGAAACTTTTAGTTAATCCACAAGATGAACAATTTACTTAAAGTCATTAAAGTCACATTAATATATAAATTATTATGGTAAAATTATATATTTTTTATAAGTTTATTGGTCATGCATTCACATTTTATATCGTTATTCAATCACAAATCATGGTTGATATGGCTTTTAAAGTCATCATAAAAGTCAACGAACTTACCATGGTGAGTTGTGATTGGATGACGGTGTAAAATTGCTTTACATTGTCAAAGCATAGTCTATTTTCTCTTTTTTATTATAGTAATAATTCTAATTTGGATGTGTTTCTTTATGACTATCTCTTTCCTGATTTAAATAGTTTATTTAATGTTTTATTTTACTATCATAGAAAGTATGAAAAAAAATAACAAATGGGGATGAATATTTTTTAAGAAAGTATTGAGAGAAATTTAGACTTAAGTTACCATATAAAATATAACGAACGGGATGAAGTTTTTAAAAAAAAAAACAAGTAGAAAAATTTACATTGAATTCACAGGAGTAAAGATTTTTTTTAATCAAAATTAAAATTTGTTTTACATAATTAATATATATATTTATATTTAATTACATAAAAAATTAAATTAAATCAACATAATCACTATTATTTTCTCTATGCAAAATTAGTGTCTAAAATTAATTTTTAAGCAAATAATTTTTTTTGTTTTTTATTTATTATCTTCTCACTTAAATAAATTATTCATGATTTTCTTCGACCTGGACAAATTTTAATTTTCTTTTATACAATGATTTGGATATGTCAATATATTAAAGTATGTAGAAATTTTCACTTAATTCATGGGTATACACAATTTACCTGATGTGTTATTAATATATAAATTATTATGGTGAAATTATATTTTTTATTATAATAATTTTAATTTGAATGTATATTTTTATGGCTGTCTCTTTCTTGATTTAAATAATTTATTGAATATTTTATTTTATGAACATAGAATGTATGAAAAAAATATAACAAATGGAGATGGACATTTCTCATGAAAGTATGAAAAAAAATTTAGACTTAACTTATCATATCAATTATATAAAATATAAACATATGGATGAACATTTTTAATAAAAACAACTAAGAAAATTTACACTGAATTCACAACAATAAACTTTTTTACTAAAGATTTTTGTCCAATCAAAGTTATTTTTTTACATAATTAATATATATTTAATTACATTAAAAATTATATTAAATCAACATAATCACTATTATCTTCTCACTTAAATAAATTATTCATGATTTTCTTCTACCCGGAATTTTTTTAATTTTCTTTTATACATTAATATGTATATGTAATATATTAAAATAAAAATTATATATAAAATATAACACATAGGGATGAATTTATTTTTATTTATAAAAGGAAGTAGAAAAATTCCACTTAATTCACAAGGATGAACAATTTATTTGAAGCCACGTTAATTTCTAGATTATTATGGTAAAATTATATTTTTATGAATGTATGAAGAAAAAAATATAAAAAATTACATTACATACAATACAAAATTCAAATAAAATTTCTTAAACATTCTATTTATCCCGTGCAACACACGGGTCAAAATCTAGTTAATTTTAATATTATATGTAGTCCAATAATAAAAGTAAAACATTAATAGTATAAAATTAAAATTAAGGTATATTCTGACATTCATATTTCAAAACAAATAATATCAATACAAATATAATATTATGTGATGCATAAATGTTATCCATTACATCAAGAAAATTATTAATGCTATTAAAAGTATAAATTCAAAAAGAGAATACAAGTCATTGGGTCATGTTAGAACAAGCTAAAGTATAACTCAAATTCATCTTCAAAATATATCAAATCTAATTTTTTAAATTCACCTCAAATTAGTGGACGGGACGTGTCAGGTCATAAATACACCTAGATTTGACCATAGAAAACTATACAAGCTTCCATTGAGTTAACCATACACCCAAAGGAACCGATTGCTACTGACCTTTCGAATCTCTTCGGTAAATTTCTTCTTGTGTACATCATTTATGGCCTTACTCTCTTGTAATTCTTTCATGATCAGCCAATTCTCCCCGAGTAAATTTCACATTACGCGCCTCACTCTCTTCCAATTTCTTTGTAATCATCTCGTTCTCTTTCTTAATACATTCAACTTCACGACTCATTTTAGAGTTCTGAACTTTCATCTGCTTTAATTCTGAAATGTATGAAGCTAAGTTTAATTTTTACGGTACAAAATACAGGAAACATGCAATACTAAATACTAATGATATTTTACAAGAAACTCAATCCAGAAAAGAAGCTCAAAGATAAAAAGATCGAGCCCTGAATCATGAAGAAGAAACGAGACACTGACACAGCATATAATGCTAGTAAAATTAAGTAGATGGGTGTTCTGGAATAAATACAAAATAACAACTGAAGATTATTAATCAAAGTATGGTTTAAGTTTTCGTTTATATTTACTTAAGGTTGAATTAAGTAAGGTAAAGCAGTCGGCACAATAGACATTTGTAAATGAAAGAAAAATTTTTAAATGTTCAGTTTATGAGCATAGAACCAAAAACAGTAGTACGGCAGAATTGATATAGAACCAAAAACTGTAGTACGGCAGAATTGACATAGAACCAAAAACTGTAGTACGGCAATCAGTTTTTAGATTCATTGAGGTTCACAATCTATCTTTTTATGTATTTTCCGACTTTTCATAGTGAAGAAAAATTTAAAATCTCCGAAGTTTTTTTCAAAGGAAATAACACATCACAAAACAATAATTTTAATGCTAATTAGAACCACTGTTTCAGAATAAAGATCACACATACTGATAGGATGAACTTTAGGTCCAAAATAAAATGATTGAAAGATTATGTAGGATGAAGTTAAATATGTAATTTATATATTATAGTTTTTATTTTACTTATGTTAAAATAATATGATGTTAACACTTGAATAATTATTATCCATTGATTTACATCATATATGACTATATAAATGTACTCAGTTTTATCTATTGTCATCAATGAAAAATATCTAAGTTATTATTATTTTTTTTATAGCTTTCTCTATATTCTTTAATGGTGTTTTCTTAGGAGTAGAGGTAATATAGAATTTGCACTCTAACATATACCTTTCTGAGATTCTTTATCCAGCATAGTTTCCTTCTTAACTATCTTCGTAACCATTTTTAACAATTCATTGAGTTCGCTCTTGCAATCAGCTTTCAAAATATTATTCTGCTCCACATCAATAATTTTCTGTTTCTGGCTTTCAATCACCTCCTTTAGGCTCACAAAAGCTATGCTTTGCTTGCTCATAGACTCCTCAGAATTGTATCTGCAAAACAATACAAATTCAAAGTGCCTGAATGAAAATCTACTTACTTTTTGGACAAACCAAATGACCTAAACCAAAGTATTACATTATCAACAATGTTTTCCTTCTTCCCACTTTTTACATTCGCCTCACACACTCGTTCCTATCTCTCTTCCCTTTAATTTCATTGTATTAGCATTCATATTTATCACCTTTTCTCCGGGGTAAATTATATATATATACACTCCTGTGGAGATGTGAAATCCTTTTTGTTAAACTATTATATTTCTACAGCCAATTAACCTTAAAGTATTAGTAAAAGAAAAGCACAAGTAATAACGAGAGGGAATACAAATCGTCAACACATGTATGGAAAACACTGCTATATATAACAATTTACAAAAGGAACCCAAATGCTTATGAAAGTCATGAACCCTGCATGGAGTATAGAACTGAAACAAAAGCGAAAACTCTTGATACTAAAGGTCTCAGAACTACACAACAATTTTTTTAAAACCTATGACAAATGCATGTCATAAACATAAAAAGAAAAACTGAAAAGGCAAAAGAACGTAAAAAGATAAACATGAACAAAAGCATGTAATGGAGAAAGAGACAACCTTGGCTCAAACATCAAATGCAAATAAAAATGTGCAAAGAGAAATACTTGAGAAGAGTTCAATGTGTTCAAGCATATCACAATTTACAGAAGAAACTCAAATACTTAAGCAGTGATGCAGACTAATAATGAAACCGAAGAGCACAAACTACACATTAATGTGTCAATCAATTTTTTTTTTTTACCTACAACAAATGCATATCATAAAGACATAAATATAAAATGAAAAGGCAAAAGAACGTAAAGAGATAAACATGAACAGAAGCACGTACGGTGATAAGACAACCTTGGCTCAAACAAATAATGCAAATAAAAATATTGAAAAAGAAGTACTTGAGAAGAATACAGTATTCAGGTTTCAGGTATTTATAGATGAAGTTAAGTGACATTAATAGTAATAATAGTAACTTAATAAGAATCGCTTTGGAAAGGGGAAGTAGTCTTATTGGTTAAAATCGGGGCAGACTATGCAACTTACGATAGGATATCCACTCCATCTAATCAGCACTCACGTAAAAACTAATTAAAAATTAAAAAATTAGCTCAAATTTAAAAATTAGAAAAGAAATAAAAGTTGAAAAATTAATCTCCTTATGTTCTTTTATATATATATATATATATACACACACATATTTTGGTATAGATTTCCCCTAGGATTTGAGGTTATCTATAAAGAGCATAAAAATATGTAATCTGCCTTTACTTGAAGGCTCAGTATTTTTCATATAGAGATTCTCAAGATATAACGTCATCATATCTTATTTCCTTGATTCCGAAGATAAGATATGATGAGATGTGAGACAAGGATATGATAAGATATTCCCGTAACAGAATAAGATAAAAGGATATCTCATAAATTTGGTGTTTGAAATAGCTTCTTTGCCTGTCTGTCGGTCGGTGACCGTCCAATTGTGCTAGGTTGGCCTAGGAATGACCGGAGGATACACAACCTCTTAGGCTCGAATGCGTTAGCATGAAGAGCCTAATGTGCAAAAATGAAGATTGTTCGTATTAAGTCGGCCTCAAGATGATCGGAGGGTACACTATATTTATAAATGTATAAGTTTATTTGTGTTTTATTGCTCCACTTTCCCTCACATACACTCTTATTTGAATATATTTATCTCATAAAAATGGTGTACTTCACTCTCCTAACATAATCTGGTATATTTTCTTCTACTTTTAATATCTACTGAACAATGTAAGTGTAACGGAATATAAAAAATTATATATATATATATATATATATATATATATATATATATATATATATATATAATAGTGTTTTAGCCCGTGCATTGCACAAGTTTATTCAAAATTTTCACTACCTTATTTATATAGTCAATAATTTTTTTTTATAAAAAAAATAAAGGATTATATAGCATATCAAAAGAAATTTTAAAAAAGAGATAATTATAAAAGAAATTATAAATCATAAAATTAAAAAAAAAAAAGATAAGGGAATATGTAATGATGTAACTTTAATTTTTTTAAATATTAACTTTGAAATTGAAAAGTAAATTGAATTAAGGATTTGAAACTATTGATGAAAAAGAGTAATATTCGGAATTAAAAAATAAAGTTAGAAAAAAATGATAAAAGAAATATTGAAAACAAAATCCTAAAAAATTAGAGACTATAAAATTTGAAAAAAAAAATATAGCACATCGAAAGAATTAAAAAAAGATAATTATAAAAGAAATTATAAAATATAATTTTAAAAAAAAATAAAGAAAGATATAACGATATAACTTTAATTTTTTTAATATTAACTTTGAAAATTGAAAAGTAAATTGAATTAAGGATTTGAAATTATTGATGAAAGAGAGAAATCTTCAAAATTAAAAAATACAGTTAGAAAAACTAATAAAAAATATTAAATAAAATAGCAGATAAAAAAGTGAATGAATAATAATATTTTTAATATCTTTAAGTTCTATCTTTCAAAAAAATATCTTTAATTCTAACTTGAATTTCAATATTTTTTAAAAGAAATTATTAATAATTAAAAATAATAATATATCACAATATAAATTATTTATCATAAATCTAAAATATAATTTATAAGTATAATTATAGTTATTAATTACATATTTTAATTATAATATAATTTATATATTTAAACATATTTTTATTATAAATTTTAATTGTATAAACATTTAGCTTGTACAATATACGAGTTAAAATACTAATTAATTAAGGTATTTGATAAAGTAATACCTTAATTAAGCTATTACTTTATTAAATATCTTGTCAAATTAATTAAGGTATCACTTTATCAAATACCTTAATTAATTTGTGCATAAAAAAATTCCTCTAAAATAATTAGATAACTAACTAAGTTCTCCGGCCACATTAGTTATCAGCTTTTCAATTAGTTAACACGTCATTGATTATTTTCTTTTCCCACCAACATCATTTTTTACTTTGCATAATTAAATCATGTCAAAATAAATTGAAATGCACCGTTTTAGTAAAAGGAAAAAAAAAAAAAAAAAAAGACCCCTCTCCTGTTTTTCTTAAAACCACCCTAGACTCCCCGCACCCCTCCCCCCGCGCTTCATTTTTTTTTTCTTTTCTTTCCAACCTTCCCTCCTATGTTCTTCTCACTTTCTCCAATTCTTTTCCTCCATTGTTCCAAAATCCACCAAATTTGTTACACTTTTGTGGCATTCAAGCTTAAGAAGGTGATTGAAGTTAAGGGGAACAATACTCATCTCTTTAAAATTTCCTATTTGAAGCTTTTGAGATAAACACATGAACAACAAAAGCTAGATAATTATTTTTATGGCATAGATTAGTGATGGGTTGTGTGTGAGGTATTGAAAATTTAATTATTAGGATTATTGTGATTTCCTCAAAACCCTAGGCATTATAAATTTGGGGATTTTATCTAATATTTCATTCCCTTGCTATTAATGTCTAGATTCCTTGGAAAATACGGTGGTTGCTCCTCCCCACAACATTGAAAGACATTGATTGGGTTTTCTTTGGTTGTGAGTAGCTAAATTTACCTAGTGACTTTTTCATTGATATTTTTAGGAGAAGCAAATATATTTCAAAATACATTTTCTTAGTGATCTTAGTTTCTGTGAGTACTTGAGAAGGAAAAATAAGTATACTATTTATTTTACTTGGTTGGAATTGATTCTTTGTGATTTTTGATAGTTTGAATAATTTAATTTAAAGGTGGAAATTGAGTTCTCATTGTGAGTTTTGGTGAATGATGACCGTTTGCTACAATGAAGAGATAATGTAGCCTATGGGTTGAATACCCATAGTTTAGATAGTTTCCGTTTGCTACAACGAAGAGATAATGTAGCCTATAGGTTGAATACCTATAATTTATATATTTTCCGTTTGCTCCAATGAAGAGATAATATAGCTATGGGTTGAATATCCATAGTTTCTATAGTTACCGTTTGCTGCAACGAAGAGATAATACAACCTACAAGTTAAATATTTAATTTTATAATTTTCTTTTGCTACAACGAAGAGATAATGTGGTCTATGTGTACATAGTAGAATTTAAGTTCATATAAAGTTTGTTATTCTTGATTATGATTTTGATTTTAATTCTAATGAGTTCGTAAGAGAGTAAATATTAGTTTTACTAAATGAGCTGTATTACTGTATTTATTTCACTTTAATTTAAATGTCATTTAAATTCTTTTTTGATGTAAAAACTCATGCTATGATTGCTTTCTCCTTCCTGTCCACTTTGTATTTTTATGCTCTCATTAAGTCTTTGTGACTTACCCCATTTTTTTTTTCTTTTCCTCTCAGATTCACAGGTAGTTGAGTAGCAGACTTCCTGGGATTTGCTGATCTCTCCAGGAATTTTGTTCATCTTTTGGTAGGCCTCCATTGCATATGATGGAAAGTATATTTTGGTGACTCCAGTATAATGCAGCTATAGGAATAAGGGCAGAAATAGATATAGAGGAAATCCCTTTATTTTGAGTTGTAGGTGATACTGTTATATAGACATGTTGATTTATTTGGATATATCCATGTGCCTATATTGATGTGTGACCTTGATATTTGACTGTTGGATCTGAATATATGTATATATGATTTCACAGGTGGTTCTATATATTTGGTTTGTCCTATTTTTAGGGGAGACTTTGTCGGATTTTTGGTAGCCCCCTTTATTTGTCTTTATTTATGTCTTAGTGTTCAGGCTAGCCAGGCTAAAAGAACATGTAGCCTATGCGTATCCTAGGATGGGTCGTGACATAAATTGTATTTAATTTTATAAAAATATTATTTGTTTTAAACTTTTTATATTTTGTAATTAATATTTAAACCTATTCAATTAATGCTATATATAATAAACTATTTTCAAATAATCATTAAAATATTTTTTTAATAATTAAACTAATTTGTGAAATTTTTTAAAATTAAAATTTTTAAATACATATTTTTAAATTATTATAAAATTATTATTGAAAACTAAATAGAAGTTTTAAACATTTATATTTTGTAATTAATATTTAAATCTATTCAATTAATAGTATATAAAATAAACTATTTTCAAATCAACATTAAAACAATTTTTTATTAATTAAAATAATGTGACATTTTTAAAAATTAAAAGTTTTAAATAAATGTATTTTAAAATTATTTATTATCCTTAAAATAATTTTATATAAATAAAATTAAGTTTCTGTAATATTTCTTATTTTATAAATATATTTTTTCATTGCACAAGATAATTAGTTTTAAGGAAAACTAAATCTTTTAAATTTTTTTACCAAAATAGTTTTTTCCTACTAGATAAGCAGAATATAAATCCACTCATATGTAAGTGTAACACAATGAAATTGGTCCAATAATTATTGCCAATATTGATTCCACTTCTACTCATTCCACATTGTCTCTTCATCTATTCTACAGTGTTTACATTGTTAATCTTGTTCTTCATCTTCATCTTCATCTTCTTCCTCTTCTTCTTCATCTTCATCTTCATCGTCTTCTTCTTCATCTTCATCTTCATCGTCTTCTTCTTCATCTTCATCTTCATCTTCTGATTCTTCACTTTCTTCTTGTTCTTCCTGTTTTACTTCAACAAGACTGTGTGGCCCCTTCAAATTTTGAAACACATCATTTCTCACATTGTTGAAGATGCAGAGCACTTCAATCAATCAACGAATATCATATTCAATTTATCTAAAACTTAAACTGTATCATTCAAAGCATAAGCACCCAATGACCAAATAATTTAAATATGTGAACATTGCTGAACAGATGCCCCTCCAAATCAAGTTAAAGCATGCAAAGCACTTACTTGAATAAATATATGTGGACGATCGCACAACAACAAAGAATCGAGCTTTCTTTTCTTTGTCCATTGATTATCTGCTTCAAGCATTTTAGCATTGAATTGTTCATTTTGCTCCTGAACAAATAAATAGTCAAATAGCATAAATAATAAGATATTCTAATACTTTAACATCATGCTTTCGTCTGTCTTCCTACCTGTAGCTCTTTAGCCAGTTTCAATACATTTTCACAGTCATTTTGTTGCTTCAGAGCAGCATTGCAAAGAGCACTAATTTTTGTTACATTCTGAAAAAAGATGAACACTGAAGTATTAAAACCATAGTTAAGCATACATCTTAACTTAAGCACATTGAAACTGCCAAAAGAAATGAAAAAGGGGTAAATTTAAAATTTAATCATAGAAAACCATACAGGCTTCCTACAAGTTAATCATATATCCAAAGTTATTTACTGCTATAGCATCCCACTCCCTGATTAATCAGATAATAACATTTTGATCTTTGACACTAAGGTCATTACTTCCAAAATGCCACCGGCAAAACATGAGTTAAGGTGCCCCTTGGATAGCATGAAACCATGTCAATAGACATGAACCAAAATGTGGAGAGTTAAGATGGCTTTATCTTGGCAGTTGGATAAGGAGTGACGGTTGATGATGGCCATTGTCCATTAGAATAAACATGAAGCTTAGTGCAGAAATAATCCAATTCCATTCCAAAGAATCAACACAAAGAAAAATTACATGACTGTGATTAAACACCATAGTTATAGTGAATTCATGCCTATTATGATTATCACTCGCTTTCTATGATCCTGAGAATGTTTTGACTTGACTATTCATGACTGTGATTAAACACCATAAGTTAAAATCAAAGTTACATGGATAAAAGTAATGAAGAATGACATATGTCCTGTTCATGCATATTATGATTATTCTTTACATGAGATTTTCATTGCAAGTTTATGCACGAACCAAGTTATAACTGTGATGGTAGTTTTGACTATAATTATTATTATAATGATAAAGATAACTATGATGATAGTTTTGCCTATAATTATAATGATAAAGACATTGAATGTCATTATCATTGATGTGTTTTCTATAGATACTACAGTTGCAAACATCATATTTCTCACAAAATGTGTTTTAATATTTATTTTCTAGTATTTCCAGGTGACATGAGAATGTCTTCCAAGTTACACTTCAAATGGGTGTCAAGGAAGATGAATCCAATTAAATTGGAATAAAAATTATTTTTATTCCAATTTAACTACGCTTTCAGCATAAATCTTGTATTTCACAAATGAAAATTAAGAAAGTATTATTATCTATGCAGGTGCATGTCACAATTGCTACTGACCTTCTGAATCACCTCGGTAAAGTTCTTTTGCTGCTGATCATTTAATGCCTTATTCTCCTTCAATTCCTTGCTCATCTGCTTATGGTTTTCCTTTATACATTCCATGTCATTAGTTATATTAGAGTTCATGGCTTTTAACTGTTCTAATTCTGCAATGTATAAAGTGTAACTTAATCAAAACAAAACATAAGAACCATATAAAGTAAACTACAATGATATTGTAGAAGAAGGAAATCACATCACAGATGTAAGCCTATATATACCATCAAATGCAGGAAAAACAGTTAAATGTGTCAAATAAAAGAAGGGTAGAGATGCTGTAGCTGGCCCATAATCCTTAAGAGAAAAAGAGACCCAATAATATAGTTTTACTTCTACGACCAAAAACAGATGTAAATATCATTATACTATCAAAGTATCACTTCTACATATCAAATGTTTGTAAATGCAAATAAATTTTATTTCCTTTAATATGTATTGAGTTTCATCTTTCATGCAATCTACTTAATAAAAACACATACTCTATTTCAGAATATGATAGACACCTTTTTGACATTCCTCATGCATCGTATCTCCCTCGCCCATCAACTTCTTGATCATTTCCAAGGATGCATTATACTTCTTTTCCACTTCAAACATATTTCTTTTCATGGATTCATTGTTCTCTAACAGCCCTGCAACGAGTTTGCTCATAATAACACCCTTCTCCCTATTCTTTTGCTCCATATCTATAATTTTCTGATTCTGGCTCTGAATTTTCTCCTCAAGTCTCACAATAACCTCGCTCTGTTTACTCAGAGCCTCCTCCTCATAACTATGGTTCATCATTTTGCTACAGATTCAAGGCGCCTGCACAAAAGACTATTTGATTACATCTATGCCAAACCAAACAACCTTAAAATGAATTAAGTGTCAAATGACTACGAGAACAGCCTATTATCACAATCTAAAAAGAAAAACCCCCCTCAAAATATTCATGAAAAACATGAAATTTTGAGTGGATTTAATCACAAGTGGTATAAAAGAGAAATGGGGAAACTGTATAATATTAAATCGTAGAACAGCATGGTGTCCTAAAATAGTATATAACTCATAAGAAAAATAACATGAAGAAAAAAATAGAAGCGTGTAATGGGGACAACCTTTGCCAAAACATCCAATGTAAATAAAAGTGGCTGAGAGAAAGCACAAGCATATCCTTAATGTCACACGGGCAATCATGTTTCAATGCAACTTACCTGAAGTTTTTTGGTGCTATGCTGTGATTCATGCTGTTTACTTGATTAATAGACTACCTTCATCTGTTTTGGCCAACAAATCTCCTTTTGAAGCCCTTCATGGCATTGTTCCTGATTTGCAACATCTTAAGGTGTTTGGTTGTTTGGCTTTTGCATCCACCCTTCAACAAGGGAGACAAAAACTAGATCCTCGAGCAAGAAAATGTATTTTCCTTGGATATAAGCAAGGAATAAAGGGGTACATATTGATGGATCTTTCTTCTAGAGAAATCTTCATTTCCAGAAATGTTTTGGTCTATGAGGATACTTTTCCTTACATTCTCACCAAACCAACATCTTCGTCACATTTGGACAATCCTGATGATTCCATCTTTAATCTTTTTGGCCTACATAATATAGATCCACATTCTACTCCATCTTCACCTCATAGTTCCACAACACCTGTACCCATTTCAACATCTCCTCCTCCCTCAATTCCTTGTCAGCCACCAACTAGAAAATCCACTCGCCTAACTAAGCCACCAACTAACCTCAATGATTTCATATGTTACACCACTATCACTCCTTCTTCCACACCTTATCCCATTCAATCCTTTGTGAATTATGACAAGTTGTCTTCAACCTACAAACATTATGTGCTTTCTATTTCTGCACAAACAGAACCCTCTACATACAACCAAGCTTCAAAAATGGAATGCTGGAATGATGCCATGGCAGTTGAGTTGCAAGCCTTGGAACAGAATCACACATGGGAGCTCACTGATCTTCCTCCTGGCAAGACACCCATAGGTTGTAAATGGGTTTACAAGATCAAATACAAAGCTGATGGGTCTATTGAACGACACAAGGCCCGTCTTGTAGCTAAGGGCTATACACAAATTGAGGGCATAGACTTTCTAGACACTTTTTCCCCAGTTGCTAAAATGACTACAGTTAGACTTTTGTTGGCAGTTGCAGCTTCTCAAGCTTGGCATCTTCACCAACTAGATGTAAATAATGCATTCTTGCATGGTGACTTGGATGAGGAGGTTTATATGCAAGTTCCCCCTGGCTATTCCTCCAACAAACCAAACCAAGTGTGTAGGCTATTGAAGTCTCTATATGGGTTAAAGCAAGCCAGCAGGCAATGGTTTGCCAAACTCTCCTCCTTCTTAGTTTCCCTTGGTTATGTTCAGTCACAATCCGATCATTCCCTATTCACCAAAGTTCACAATCATTCTTTCACTGCCCTCCTAATATATGTGGATGACCTCATCTTAGCAGGAAATGATAAACCAGAAATTAACAAAACTAATTAATACAGTACTTACAATAGCTAATAAGAGACTAAGCTATTTACAAAAGATATAAGCTCTAATACAACCTTTGCCAAAACATCCAATGTAAATGAAAAATATGGTAAGATGAATTAGAGATAGAATGAAAACATGGCACACCTGAGAAAAGGACAGGTGAATAAGACACCATTAGAAGTTAGAAAATCAGCACATTTTATGGTTGACGGTGAGGTGGTGAATCATTTTTAATTGGGGTTTAAATTTCAAACTGAAACGTTTTGTATTAATGAAAACTGAAACTGAGAGTGGCCGAGTGAGGCCACCATGCATAGAATTCTGAGAAGACTCGACAAGTTCACTTCACGTACTCCCTCTTAAGTACAATTAATTATTTGACGTTTGGACTTTGGACTAACTGACTTTTGGATTACTACTGTATTAGTTATTTGAGATTTTTTTTATTTAATTTATTAGAGGGAATGCTAAATGTTAATAGTATTTTTAATACTAGTTAAAATTCATTAAAAATTATAAATGATGAATAAAATTTATTAAATAAAAATGAGGTTTGCATAATTTTAAGATATATGATATGTATGACTTTTAAGATAAGTAGGATAAGACTCAAATTTTTTAAAATGTGACATTTTATGACTGGTTAACGATGTAAACTATCAATGTATGTCAATTAAATCCATATATTTTAAACTGTTGTAGGAATAATTTTATTTATAAAATTTAAACTATATGTAAAGAGTATTGCTAAAGAGTTAAATGGTGATGTACTGATAGTGTAAAATTATTTAACGCTATCAACCAATTACAAATCATCTTTAATATGACTTTTAATGTACGTAGTTATTATAAAAGTCAACAAACTTACAATACATAGTGAGTTGTAATTGGATGACGGTGTAAATTTTTTTCTCATTGCTAAAAGGAATATTTTTTATTAAAAAACATACAAAAACACATTTCAAAATGATAGGGAAGCTTTTCCCGTTAAAACCATAGTTTAGAGTGCAAAAGTTCCCCCAACGAATTAGTCTAGTGAAACAAGTCTTGGACACATCAACTCCTTTCTCTAAAATGATTTCCACCAAATTTACCCAAAATGTGACACAAATAGTCGAGATCTAATTCATAACATTTTCACCGGCTATGACCTTCATCTGAATAGGAAAAGCTATCTTCTTCTTCATCAAAAATATATATCCTTCTTCTTCTTCTTCATCGTCTGAAGGGCTGTCTCCGATATCTCTTTCTTCTTTTACTTCAAGACGGTTTGTGTCCTTTAAATATCAAAACACTTAATCAATATATATCACTTTAAATGGGTAGGTAAAAGCATCATTCATCATTCAAATTATTACCACCCAATGAGCCATATAATTTAAATATGTAAGAATTGTAAAAGTGGACCTTGTTGATGCCCATCCAAATCAATATAAAGAAACAGTCAACTGAAGAGGGAAGACATATTTGGAGGTAAAACATGAAGTAAAATATTATTAATACATGGCCATTGGATGAGGAGTGAAAGATCATGGCCATTAGATTAAACATGAAGCTTGATCTATCTTGTGAAAGAATGACCCACTTTCACTCCAAAGAATCAATAAAAAGTAAAATTGCATGCGGGTGTATGAAATGATAGTGAGTGATGGTTATAATGAATAACCTATTCATGCATATTATGATTACCACTCGCTTTCTATGATCCTGAGAATGTTATGAGTTATGACTTGACTATGCATGACTGTGATTATACAGTCTTCTAAGTTTAAACCAAAGTTACATAAAGAAAAAATAATAAAGAATGAATGACATGTACTCTGTATCCTTAACCATGGCAAAATAATTTTTATTCCAATTGAACTACACTTTCAGCATGAATATAAATATCTTGTACAATACCATGTAACAAGTTTATTTCACAAATGAGAATTAAGAAAGTGGAACAATATTTTCTATCTAGGGGCATGTCACAATTGCTACTGACCTTTTGAATCACCTCAGTGAAGTTCTTTTGCTGCGTATCATTATTTAAGGCCATATTATTCTCCTTCAATTCTTTGCTCATCTCCTCTTCATGATCTTTCTTTATAGACTCCATGTCATGACTTAAGGCCTTATTCTCCTTCAATTTCTTGCTCATCTCCTCATGCTCTTTCTTTATAGACTCCATGTCATGACTTATATTAGTGTTCATGACTTTCAACTGTTGTAATTCTGCAAAGTATGAAGTGTAAAATGATCAAAACAAAACATAATTAGAAACATGTAAAGTAAACTCCAATGATATTTTAGAAGAAGGAAATCATCACAGATATAAGCCTATTATATATCATCAAAAGCAGAAGAAACAAGTATTTGTGTCAAATAAAAAGAAGGGCAGAGAGCAGAGCTGGCCTATAATCCTTATGAAGAGAAGAGGCACAACATATTGTTTTACCTCTACAACCGAAGGTAGATGTAAACATCATTATACCGGATATCAAAGTAACACTTGTACAAGTCAAATGTTTGTAAATACAAAGAAATTTTGTTTTTGTTTTTGTTTTTATTGTGTTTCTTGCAATCTATTTCGAATTCCCAAGAAAATTCCTGAATTTCAGAATATGATATAGACCTTTGTGACATTCGTCATGCATCCTATCTCCCTCGACCATCAATTTCTTGATCATGCCCAACGATATACAAGTATGCTTCTTTTCCACTTTTACCAGACTGCTTTGCATGGAATAAATGTTACTTCTCAGCCCTGCAAAGAGTTTTCTCATGATAACAGCCTTCTCGCTAAGCTTATGCTCCATATCTATAAATTTCCGATTCTGATTTTGAATTTCCTTCTCTAGTCTCACAATTGCCTCGTTCATCATTTTGCTACAGATTCAAGCTGCCTTGCCTGCATAGAAGACTATTTGATTATTTCTATGCCAAACCAAACAATCTTAAAATGAATCAAGTGTCAAATGATTACGGGAGCAGCCTCGTATCACAATTTATAAGGAAAAAAAAAACCCTCAAATATTCATGAAAAACATTATTTTTTTAGTTGATTTAAAAATATTAAATCCTAGAACAGATGGTATCATAAAATCCATGAAGAGTATACTAAAGCATTTTTTTTTATAAGCAAAAAATTTCATTTAAGAAAGAGAGCAAGGTTGAATTACCCAACTTTGTACTCTTAATTAAAACGTGAGTATACTATAGCATTAGAAAAGAAAAAACAAGAACTAAAATTGTCAACCTATCAACATGAAATAGAAGCGTGTAATGGGGACAACCTTTACCAAAACATCCAATGCAAATGAAAAATATGCCAAGATATGAATTAGAGATGGAATGGAAACATGCCGCACCTGAGAAAAAGAGAAGTGATACTAGAAATTATAAAATTTATGATTGACAGTGAACTTGTGAACCAGATTTAATTAGGGCGTTCACAAACTGATTCAATTCAATAATTCAATAAAAACTAAAATAGTCAATCTAAAAGATGGAAAATAAATTATTTTGGATAGAATTATATTTCAAATTTGATTTTTAAAATCAATCTAATCCAATTCAAACCATACATATATAGTACTACTAGTATTTTTAGCATTTTATTCTGTGTAATACACAGGATAAATTTAATATATATAAATTTTATGATTATAATTATTTATTATAAGAAAATAAAAAATTATTCATATCATATAATTAATAATTAAATTGTATATATATATATGATATTGATAAAATTTAATAAATTTATTTACAGGAGAATATTAAATATATCTAAATATAATAATTGTCAACATAATTAATAAATTGAAATAATTTAAACTCAATAATAATTTTTGTTTTAATATGTTTTAAGGCATGATTAATGTGATCGAAATCATGAAATATATTAAAACTAAATTAGGCCAGAGATAAAGGAATTTAAATCATATAAGAGATAATGAAATTTAAATTGTAAGTTAAAAGATATAAGAATAATTTATCCCAAAAAATTAGATAAAATCCTATGAGATAAGAATATATTAAAATTAAATTAGATAAGAGATAAAGGAATTTAAATCAGAAAGAGATAATGGAATTTAAATAGTAAGTCAAAAGAGATAAGAATAATTAAAAGAAATAAGGATAATTTATCCCCCAAAAAGAAAAAGAGAGAAAATCCTATGAAATCAAATATGAGAGAAAAAATGAGTTTAAACTAGGAGACAAATGACTAGTTGGTGGTATGAGTCGAATTGGACTCGATTCCCTTAAGTAAAGTCTCGGTTCGAGTCTTGTGATAGAAAAATGTAGTTGAGAGAGGAGATCCTATTAAAGGTAGTCAACCAAATTCTCTAACGAAGATCAGTTATTAGCACCAATGTCATGGTGACCAAAAAAAACTAGGAGACAAATAAATATTCAACAAAAAAAATCAGAAGATAAATGAAAGATTTTAAATCAAGAGATAAGGGAGGAGGAAGAGAAGTTTTTTTTGGAAAGAATTATTTTTTTGGAACGAAGAATACTAGTATTTTAGCATGTATATTACACAGAATAAATTTATAATAAATAAGTACTTCTAAATATATAAATTATATTATATTAAATTTTATAATAAATAAATATATTTGAACATATAAATTATATTTCAGATTTATGATAAATAATTTATATTATGATACAATGTTATTTTTAATTATTGATACATTTTTATAGAAAAAATATTAAAATTCAAGTTAAAATTAAAGATATTGAAAATGATAGATTGAGAGAGATAAAATGTTAATTTTTTTCTTCTAAAAACACTCTCATTGAAGGAAAACTCCGAAAAATACTTTCATAATGAGAACTAATTTGATATTTTAAATTATTTTTTACTAGTGTTTCAGCTCATGCATAACACGAGTCAATTTAAATATCTAAATTTTATGGTTTTAAATAATTATCATAAAAAATGTAAAAAAACTATTCACATCATCATGTAATTAAAATAAATAAAAATTAATATATAAATTATAATTATGGCCACCTTTAATTTTTGATCCGTAATTTTGATCTTTCTATTTTTTTTCGTAATTTTGGCTCTCCTATTTTTAAAATCTAGAATTTTAATTCAATCTTCAATTTTGCATATGTTTTATTTCTTTTATGCAAATTAAAATACAGTGCTTGATCACCCTTTGCAGGTTAAATCCCTTTTTTTTCTATATTTTAAAATAAAACAAAAAAAGACAGTGCTTGATTCGGGTTTCATACAAGTAATTTAAACATTTTACATCTGTTACCATAATTTTTAATTGTTAGCAACTACAATTAATATTAGCGAAATAGACAAAAATTAAAAGTACACTTTTATGTACTTTTGGTATATTTTCAATTAAAATTTTAATTCAGTGACCAACACTAACCTTTATTAAACCAATTATTAAAGTAAAACTCTAATTTAAATTTTAAAAAATAGTATTAAAAGTTACTAAAAAATATGTGTAAGTTCTATCATAATAAAATTAATTCTCTTTGCAATACTCTGTGCATGGGCCAAAACAAAAACAACTGTTTCCATTTTAAATTTACTCATCATAGGCAACATCTTATAAATATTTGGTTTGCATCTTATTAATGCGTCCATCCAGTAGTAAGGAGACCGTAGAAAACTTTGAACTTCAAAGAGTGGGTATCACAAAAGGGTAAAACATTCCAGTGTGTTAGCAAGTGTAGTTTGTAATTCTTTACTGGAAGATTATCACTTACCTCAAGGATGTTGGGTACCAGAGTAACAAAATAATAACTCACAATTAAAATAAGAGATGAGAAAAATAGGAATGGACACACAATATTTTAACTTGGAAAACCCTCAACGGATAAGGAAAAAATCACGGGCAAGACCAGAGAAATATTTTTACTAAGTGGAAGAAAATTACAACCTCTCTCTAACTATAAGAAGAGAACAATTATACTCTCTCTTATAATAGGAGAACACACACACCACTAGTGTTGCTAACTCTCTCTCTAAGATTACTACAATTGTAGTGGGATGCAAAAATGAGCAAAATGGCTTGCTATTTATAGGCAAAGATGGGAGCTCAAGCGTTTAATGCATTGCAATATTTTCCTCCATCCAACCAATTTTGCATGCCTAGCATAGTAGAGTTAGAATTTTTACTCCAAGCCTTTTTTGACTTATGCCACAAAAGTGGCTTTACTTTCCACGATTTCACAATCTCCCACTTAAAACTACTTTTGTGAGTTTTCAAATATCTCTCTATCTTGCCATTTCCTTGCTGCTTACGTTTCTGATAAGCCAAAGGAGGATCCACACCATGTAAACTTGTTTGTATTGATTGGCTTCGTCATAACATCTGCTAGGTTATCTTTGGTGTGAATCTTATGCATGTCCACGCTTCCTTCCTCTACTACTTCTCTGACAAAGTGATATTGAACACCTATGTGCTTTGTCCTGGAATGAAAGGTTGGATTCCTTGCAATGTGCAAGGCACTTTGACTGTCACAATACATAGTAGTCTTCTGCTGCTTGTGCCCAAGTTCTTCCAATAGCCTTTGAATCCAAATAGCTTCCTTACATGCCTGGGTAGCTGCCATGTACTCAGCTTCTTAGTAGACAAAGCTACAACAGTCTGTAATTTGGATAACCAGCTCACTGCTCCTCCTGCAAGTGTAAACACATAGCCAGTAGTAGACTTTCTTTTATCAAGATCACCTGCAAAATTTGAATCAACATAGCCCCTGACAATAAATTCTGATCCTTCAAAACATAATGCAACATCCGAGGATCCTTTGATGTATCTAAGGGTCCTCTTAACAGCATTTCAGTGCTCTCTACCAAGATCTACCATGAACCTACTAATCGCTCCCACTGCTTGTGCAATGTCTGGTCTTGTACAAATTATGGCGTACATAAGGCTTCCCACCGCTGATGCATACGGTACTCGAGACATTTCCATCCTCTCTGCTTCATTGCTAGGACTCATACTTGAGGATAACTTATAATTGACAGGAAATGGGGTAGAAATTGGCTTACAGTCTTGCATGTTGAAGCGCCGCAAGACCTTCTGTAAGTAATTCTTCTGATAAAGCCAAAGCTTCCTATCTTTTCTGTCTCAGTGAATTTGCATCCCTAAAATCTTGTTTGCGGGTCCCAAGTCCTTCATATCAAACTCCCTAGCCAACTCTGCCTTCAATTCTTGGATTTGATCTTTGTTGGGGCCTACCACCAACATGTCATCCACATACAACAGTAAAATGATGAAATCATTATCATCAAACCTATTGTAGTATGTACAATGGTCTGAACTCAGTTTGTTGTAACCAAGGCTAATAATGAAGGAATCAAATCTCTTGTACCAACATCTTGGCGCCTGCTTTAGACCGTACAGAGATTTGGTTAACCTACAAACCAAGTTTTCTTTTCTTTTCCTTTCCTTGTTCTTTAAAGCTTTCCGGTTGGAGCATATATATCTCCTCTTCAAGTTCTCCATGAAGAAAAGCAGTTTTTACATCAAGTTGCTCAAGATGCAAATCAAATGCAGCATACATAGCCAGAACAACTCTAATTGTTGTCAATCGAACAACTGGCGAGAATATCTCATTGAAATCAACACCTTCTTTCTGAGCATATCCTTTGACCACCAATCTTGCACGATATCGTTCCACTTGATTATTGCCATCGCGTTTGATCTTGTATACTCATTTGTTTCCGATGGCTTTTCGACCCTTTGGAAGTTCAACAAGTTCCCATGTCTTGTTTCTATGCAAGGCTTCCATTTCTTCATGCATTGCTGCCATCCATTGAGAAGCATCCGAACTTCTCAAAGCCTCTTGAAAGGTTGATGGTTCTCCTTCTTCAGTTAGAAGATAGTATGCATCATGGCTTGCCATGACAAACTGTGAGTGCCAACTTGGTTTAGATTTTTATCGTGTTGATCGTTGAAGACCTCCTTCGTCATTGACCTCATTTGGTTCTTGTTCTTCGTGCTCTTGTTCTGCTTCAGAAAAGTCATCTTCTCCAGACATCTTCTCTATCTGCAATATAGTAGTGTCTTTGGTAGTGCTGTCATTTTTCTGCTCACTTTACAATTCATTTTCTCCAAAAACTACATCTCTGCTAACAACAACCTTACGGGCAGTGGGATCCCACAAGCGATACCCCTTAACATTGTCAACATAACCCAAGAATACACATTTTCTGGATTTTGGATCCAACTTTGTTCTTTCTTGGGAGTTGTACACAGGACATCCAAACACATGTAAGGAAGAATAATCAGTTGGTTTGCCTTTCCACATCTCCATTGACGTTTTTAAACCAATCGTTGTTGATGGTGATCGATTTATCACAAAACAGGCGGTTTTAACTACTTCTGCCCAAAAAGATTTGGCTATTCCCGTTGTTCTCAGCATAGCTCTTGTTCTATCTAGGAGAGTTCTGTTCATCTGCTCTGCCACATGATTTTGCTGAGGTGTATGTGGAACTGTGAATTGTCTTAAAATACCCTCTTGTTTGCAGAATACTAGAAAGTCACCATCTACATATTCTCCTCCATTGTCTGTCCTCAAGCACTTAATTCTTTTTCCAGTTTCAAGCTCTACTTGTGCTTTGAATTCCTTGAATACAGGAAACACATCTGACTTCTTCTTGATTGGGTACACCCACAATCTCCTTGAATAATCATCAATGAATGATACAAAATACTTTGCTCCTCCCAGGGATACTTTTGGTGATTCACACACATTCGAATGGACCAAGTCAAATATGTGTTTGCTTCTAGTAGTTACTTTAGCAAACTTCAATCTGTGTTGCTTACTTATCACACAATGCTCACAAAACGGTAAATTGATCATTTTGAGCCCAGACAGGAGATTACGTTCAGCAAGGACTTTCAGGCCTCGTTCTAACATATGTCCAAGTCTACGATGCCACATCATCGTTGCTTCTTATTGACTTGCTGCTGTAACTAATGCATCTGCTACTTGCAACGTATCTCCCAAAAGCATGTATAGATTAGCTGTGATCTTCTCAGCTTTCATTACTACAAGATTTCCTTTCACTACCTTTAAGATCCCACCTTCAGTATGGATCTTGCACCCGAGGTCATCCAATTGCCCAACGGACAATAAGTTCTTCTTCAAGCCCTTCACATGTCGTACCCCTTGAAGTGTGCGAACAGTACCATCGTACATTTTTAATTTAACAGTACCGACTCCAGCAATTTCCAAGGCATGATCATTTCCCATGAACACGGATCCTTCCGAGATAGGCTCATAAGTGCAATCTCGACGTGGAGTCATGTGCCAGGTTGCACCTGAATCCAATATCCAATAATCATGAAGTTGTCTTCTACCTTTAGAACTAATTGCTGCTTCACTATACAGGATTTCTCCATTATCTGAGGTACTTGCAACGTAACCTTGAGAGGTTGATGCTTCAGAATTCTTTCCTCCATTCTTCTTGTGCCAACAATCTTTCTTCAAGTGCCCTCTCATGCCACAATTGTAGCATTTGATGTTGTTCCTTTTTCTAGACTTTGATCTACCATGATTTTGACTCCTATCGGAGCCACGTTCCGTTGATCTGCCTCTCGTCATCGTTAAAGCTTCTGCTTGCTTGAAATTTTTCAGTCTATCTTCCTTATTCTTTCGCCTGGATTCTTCTTCAAGAATAGCTCCAGCAACATCATCAAAGGTTAGACGGCTGACAATATTATTGTTCGTTATGTTGATGATGAGTTGATCATACGAATCTGGTAAACTCTGAAGTAGAAGTTATGCCCGCTCATTTTCTTCTACATTGAAATCTGAAGCAAAAAGTTGAGCGAATAGAGTATTCAAATTGTTGATGTGGTTCGTCACCGAAGTGGACTCACTCATTCGAAGAGTGTAGAGTTTCCTCTTCAAGAATATTCTGGTGTGAAGTGACTTGATCTCGTACAATTTGTGGAGAGTATCCCAAATCTCCTTCGCGGTCTTTTTCTCTGCAACACTGGACAAAACCGAATCCGCCATTGCCAAGTGCAAATTGGCAATGGCATTGTCATCCATCTCTTTCCACCTTTCATCAGTGATCTTCTTAGGTCTGCCTTCAATTGTGTAACGACCCATCTTCGTTACAGATTTGTTATACTAAAGATTCATTAAATTTAAAAAAAAAAACTCTCTAATTAGTTTATTGATAAAATACTGGAGAATTTTTCGCAATTCCCAAAACCAACATATAAAATTTAAAGCTCAATTTATAAACATCTCTTATACAAAGTTTAACTAAATAAAATTATGTGTACATACATCTTTTCACATGATAAATACACAATACCCCTAATTGGTTCATTTTATACATAAGACCAAACAAAGAAAGAGAAAGAAATGATAATGTCTTCAATCCCTCGTACGCTCTATCCACAAAATCTCCAAGAGAAAGATCCACCTAAAAACCATCTGCTCCCCCGAACACGATGTCTGAGATCATCACTGGCACGAACCACACGTGCAAACATTGCAAGGGTAAGCTTACCAAACAAAACTATACATTTAACTGAAAACGTTATACATAACTCAGTTCATCAATAAACACCAATAAACAACAATATCATGGCTCAACCATTTCAAATCATTAAATCTCATGGATTTTATTCAATCAACAAAAGTCACAATCTCAATTAGCAAGACAACCACCAACATCCCTCATCACAAGGTGATGTACAATATAAACCACTAGACAACCTTAGTCAACAAGACTGACTCTACTCCATGGAGTTTCAACATTATATGAACGGTCCTCATAGGCCCCATCCCCTACCATCTCAGGGAGTCCCTTGAGCTACCCTGTGGAGGAAGTGCAGATTTAATAGAATATAGACAAGTATGGGTATTGGCTTACCTCTGTAAGGTTTGCAAAACCTTACATCTATAGGAATTCGCCCACTTGGCTATTCTATAGGCCCACCGTTGGCCACCACGAAAAACTCTGGCACTAGGTTGAGAGCCTACCTAGCACCCTCAACTTACGTGCCTACCCATATGTTTGTGCACTAACTGTGCACACCTATGCACCAACTGTGCATATACAACATTCGGAATATTTTTGTGCACCAACTGTGTGCACCCACCGTATTCCAGCGGCAAACATATTTGGAGTCCCTTACAGTCCTATATACAACACCTCTGTACCCGTCATCTCCAATGGCATGACTTAAGGTCAAAATACATCTCAACAAACCACAACCACGACAACAGTCCATCCCCTATACACTAGAAAGGTCACTAAACCTCTTGGGAAGTAGTTCTCAACACGCCAACACGCCATTCGGAGTCAAAACATAGGGGTGGTACTCGGGAAGATATCCCACTAGGCGAGACCCCCAGGTCGCTTTAGTGGGTCGGAGTTCTGACGTGAAACTCACCCTCCCAAGTATACCATTTTCTAATAAAAACCTTCCCAAAGGACATAGCTAACCCTCTAACATATAGGGACATTTACAATATAAGAATATCATTCATCATCATCATCTCATCAAAACATATATATCTCAATAACAAATAATGTTCTCAACAAAAATTTAAGCATCTCAGTCAACAATATAATATCTCAACCATAAAGACATTCTCTCATAGGTAAACTTACTACATTTGCTTAAACATTTATAAGATTTATAAGTATCTACATTTCTCTTTTCATGACAATTCCTCAACTTAAATGTAAAGTACATGATACCTTATGTAAAACAACTTTACTCCTTCTATATAACCCATAAAACAATTATATATATACACTTGGAATTGGGTAGGAAACTCTCAAAAAGGCATTCAAAGTAAAACAAAACATTCTGCCTTAATTTAGCTTAAGCCGGAAAATTTAGCTTCAGCTAGAAATTTAGCTTGAGCTAAATTTGTGCAGTTCCAATTCCATCGAAATTTAGCTTCAGCTACAAATATTAGCTTCAACTAAATTTGCACAGTCTCAATTCTATCGAAATTTAGCTTGAGCTAAAAATTCTAGCCAGAGCTAAATTCGTACAGACCTTATTTCGTTGATTTTAGCTTGAGCTAAAAATTTTAGCTTAAGCTAAAACTGCGATTTCTGCAATAAAATTTCTTCAAAAATCTGAGCTTTCAACCCTTTTAATGGCTACCCAAGCATCCAAACTCACAATAAACACATCAATAATCATTCCTTAAGCTTCTAAACACTAAATCCCAACAAAATAACTCAAGATTCAAACCAAATAACTCAAAATTCATTTTAAAACAAAAGGATTGTGAGCTTCCCTTACCTTACAAGCTTTCCCATGCTAGACTCTTTGAAGAAGAAGATGGAACAAGAGATCCTAAGCCCCACTCAAGTGGTTTTCCTCCAATTAACATCACCAACTCACCACACCCATGGAATAAAACTTCCATTGGAGCTCACCCAAGCTCAAGGGAGGAAGAAGAAGGATCCACCACCCATGAAGAACTCAAGCCTCAAGCTTGAGAAAACTCTATGAGAAGGAGGGATCGGGGAAAGAGGAGAAGAGAAAGGAAGAATGAAGAGAATCAGAGAAAGAAATAAGGTTGTGCATGTTATTATTTGGGATAAATTTGAAGGTTTTCTATTTGCACCCACCGTTCCTCTAAGGACACCCCCTTCTCTTATTTTTTTTATTATTTATTATAACTTACGAAACTCACGTAAAAGTCCCAAAAATCTCACAATAACACTATGACACATAACAAAACATAGAGCTTAAGTTAATTCTTATATCTATCAACATAATCTAAATTTAATTTTCTCTTGTGATATTTATCAATCACTTATAATACCTTACGGAAAACCAGAATGTTACAAATTGCATCTTGACAATTGTCCTTCCTCAAAATTGCCTTTTATCCTCAATTTCCACAGGGAGAAATTATTCCCGTTGAACTTCTCAATCTTGTATTTTGCTGCCATGGTTTCACACTAAAGAACCGATTTACACAACTTCCACCGTATATAGTACCGTCTACTGGAACAGTGACTGTAGACCGTGAACCAGTGCACCAGGTAAGTTCCCAGGAAAGAGAGGTGGGTCACCAATGGACACGCTTAAATACCAAGTCTTTCCTTAGCCAGAACTTTCCTAGACATGCACTTTCACACTACCTCACTCTATATCCAGTAACAAGAATAATTCTTTTCTGATGTGGTAGATCAGACTATACCGCAACCACAGAGCATACTAAGAATTTTTCTCCGGCGCTATATCAGCGTACCAGCGTGTATCACAGCGGAACAATATCAGAACCTATTGGCTTTGATACCACTGTTAGGTACCAGAGTAACAAAATAATAACTCACAACTAAAATAAGAGATGAGAAAAATAAGAATAGACACAAAATATTTTAATGTGGAAAACCCTTAACGGATAAGGGAAAAACCACGGGCAAGACCAGAGAAATATTTTTACTAAGTGGAAGAAAATTACAACCTCTCTCTAACTATAAGGAGAGAACAATTACACTCTCTCTTATAATAGAAGAACACAGACACCACTAGTGTTGCTAATTCTCTCTCTAAGATTACTACAATTGTAGTGGGATGCAAAGATGAGCAAAATGGCTTGCTATTTATAGGCAAAGATGGGAGCTCAAGCATTTAATGCATTGCAATATTTTCCTCCATCCAACCAATTTGGCATGCCTAGCATAGTAGAGTTAGAATTTTTACTCCAAGCCTTTTTTGACTTATGCCACAAAAGTGGCTTTACTTTCCACGGTTTCACAAAGGATTGCTCATGGTTGAATTGCTTACTGATTTTGCTCAATTGGTTACTTGACTTTGTTATAGCCAAAATTGAACAATAACCTCCAAAAATTCAAAACCAAAATGAAGAAGCATTTGGATGACTTCTCCAATAACCCTACTTAAGTAATACTATTAGGAGTATTTCAATACTAAGAACCAAAAGAAATATTACACTTGAAAAAGTTATCAACACAGTGTACCACTTAGATGAAAGACTTTCTCGAAGAGCATGTCTGAGTTATGATGAAACCTTTCGATGAAACCTATCTATGACACACACACATATGAGTAAATTTGGCAGCAATTTTAATTTTGAAGGCAGCAAATTATATACATTGATAGCTGCAGAATTCATCACAGGACAAAAAAAACAGTACCCACACGTCTAACACCCTTTTCATGAGTTTGGTCCTTCTATGCTTTTGATACATCTTTCCTTTCACACATATACAGCTTTTGTGACTCTTGTTAGTTGCTGGTCAATAAGACAGTAACATTAGTCCGTACACCTTATTAATACACAACAAATGTAAATGCATAAAGGGCAAACAATAAATTTATACTACAGCATTATGTTCTAATTAATAGCTGCTTCTACAGACTACATTGATTAATTACCATTTTTTTTTGTATGTCAATTAATGCCTTTGAGGTGTTAGAAAAGGGAACCAGAAGAACAAACAATATATTGGCGAGTGAAATTTAAAATACTTACCAGACCAAAGAAAAATATATTCTAATGTCTTTTGCGCTTGTGAGTCTTCAATTGTCTGATAATATATTGGATAATTTCTTTCAAAGTAGCTTTTCTTCCCTCCTTCCAATTCCAAATTTCAGCAACCGCATATCTTCCACTTGAATTGTACTCTTCTATTTCCATTAACGCATTTGTTACAGCATTGTACACCACTTCACCAAATTCATTTCTCAGACCTTTCAATTTTTCATCTTTTTCATCTAATGTTTCCTGAAATTATCAGAATCTCAAAACAATTACTCCTTCCTATTAATGTAATATATGAAGTCATCATTATAGCCACAATTCATTCTGATTTAAAATCGGATTTCATTATAAAAGAAAGCAACATTTGAACTACCACTAACAAATATTTATTCATAATAGTTTAGATGTATGTGTTCTCCATCAATCATGACAGCTCTATTTGTTATATCAATACTTTTTGACAACACTCCACAAATTGAAGCATTAAAATTCTATGGTTGTTCTCGAACTGCTATTCAATTTACATTCTGACAACAATTGATTTATTCTTTTAAGTTTTATACTTGGACAGCTATCATTTGTTGCTAGTGTTGAGTCTAGCTTTCTCCCATGGGATCATCCTTTCATTAAATTTAACATATAATTATTTGAGTTACCATGCAATTAAACAATATTAAATGCTTCCCTGTTCAACAATGATTTCAACAAGTACTCATAATGTCAAAGATTAAATATTTATATGCTCCCCAAATGATCTTTTCACATTAATTTAGCTAATAAAGATGATAGCCATTTTGATACATAGTGAATTTATAATCATGTACCTGTAATATACCATTAACCTCAATTTTTTTGAAAGGATGCCAAGAAGGATCCTTCAGATTCTCTTCCCATGATGAACATAACTTAGCAGATATCTCCTGCCATTGTTCATCTGGGTACTTTTGCAAGCACAAATCTTGAAAAGGTTTTGAATCTAATTCTCCCATTCTTTTAATTCCAAGTTGAGATCGGCCTCTGAACATATCTTGCAAACTCTACAAGGAAAATTAATGAAAAGTCATGCTATTTTACACACCTTGCATGTGTTATCATATTATAGACGTAGGTTTTACTGAAAGAATATTAATTGTGGCAGATCAATTACAGAGTGTCATTGCAGTGTGGCTGGATAAGGAGAGATGAAATCTTACATTTACACATTCTTTACGAGCATCATGTAGTTCTTGTCTATACTGGTGCTCTTTAACTACTAGGGAACTGTAAAGGTTTTCCACAAGTTCCAAGTATTCTATTTTGTCCTTTAATTGATTTCTAAAAGTAGAAATTTGAGTGTTCAAATCGCCACCACTTCCTACATAATTCTGATCTCCTAACTCTCTTTTTAGCTGTGACAATAAAAATTGGAAAATCAAGAAGGAAATCATTCCATAAGGATAATGAATTAAATAAAAGTTATGAATATTCTAGGCTAGCAGACAAATATATTAAGCAACAAAGTATAAACAATTGGTTACTAAATGAAAAGAAAATAGCTTTTTTCAAATTGCAATATCCATGTTGCATTATATCCTTGTCCTATGTCGTATCCATGCTTTCTAATTATTCTAAACATTGCTTTCTAATTATATTAGCAGAATTAGCAGATTTTTTTTACGCTCTTTCACTATCTTGAATAGAGAATGTAGCTGCAATATTAGTATTTTGAAGATACCGATGTAGTAGAAGTTAGCTTCCCATGTACAATGTCAGATTCTTTTACTTACAATTGGCACTCGGGTGTGCCAAAAGTAACTGACATAACCATTTCTTGTTAAAAGCTTAATTGAAAATACGAAATACCTAAAATACAAATTTCAAGTTTTCAACCAAGTAAAATATAATTATACAGCAGCAAGAAATAGATTAGGAGTCTGATTATGGAAAACCACACAATTTCCTATTATTTATTCAAACACCTGAAGGGTCTAATGACTCTAATTGTAATTTACCTTTTCAATCTCCTCAATGAAGTTCTTCTGCTGTTGATCATTTAGGGCTTTAGTCTCCTCCAGTTCCTTGGTAAGCTGCCCATGTTTTTTCTTTAGACTTTCCATGTCATGATTCATATTAGTGTTCATGTCCTTCATCAGTTGTAAATCTAAAAATATAAAGCATGAGTTGAACAGAAAAAAGCATAGGAAACATATACAGTTTTTGAATGATATTGTATAAGCATCTCACGAACTATTGCAGGAGAAATAAGAGTGTCACATGAAAGAAGTTTAGAGATGGAAATTAGGTCTTGAATCCAAAGAAGAAGAGGCACAATGTATAAGTGCCTCCAGGGACTGATGCAAGTAGTTCCGAGACTTGTGGACAATATTGCTTTTACAAACACAAATGACTTCATGAAAAAAGCAGTTTCAAACCAAAATCAAAGTGTGGAATCCATCTAGAATTTGGTAATAGAAGAGCCTATAAAATGAATAAAATTTTAAATTCTAGCAAGTTTTCCAAAAGAAAGGATCCACCACATACAGATAACACTTCCCCTTTCACACAACATATTTCAATGCTTAGCAGTTCCATCAATCTCAGATTATAAAATACCTCTACAATATCCCTCATGCAACTTATCTCTCTCATTCATCAACTTCTGAACATTGTTCAATGATTCACCATACTTGCATTTGATTTCAAGCAGATTTTTTTCTTTGGAATTAATATTCTCCACAAGTGTTATAACGATTCTGCGCACAAAAGCAAGTGTCTCACTATGTTGATGCTCCATCTCCATTAACTTATGATTCTTGTTCTCAATTTCATTTTTAAGGCACTCAATAGTCATTCTCTGCTTGCTCAGAGCCTCACTATGTTTATGCTCCATCTCCATTAACTTGTGATTCTTGCACGCAATTACATTTTGAAGGCTCTCAATAGTCATTCTCTGCTTGCTCAGAGCCTCCTCATACTTAAAACTGTGATTCCACATTTCAACACAGATTCAAAGAGCCTGCACAAAATAAGTTCAAGTCACCATTATTATTCTTTTATTGGTCAAACCAAACACCCCAAATTCAATTTCAAACGAAAATGGAACAGTGAAGACAATTCATTATTACAAAAAACTATGGAATTGCCTAGGCATTGCAACTCACAAACAGGGATTTAAAATACTCAGGAAAGTTTTGAACTTTGACTAAGATGCAGCATAAAAATCGAAATGGGATGGGCTGTGGCCCCGCTTTTGAGACAAAACAGAAGATTTCAGTCCAAAATTTCTCACAAACCCCACATTTTGATGCTTACAAGTCACGGAATCTTCCGTCTTTTTTTTGTTTTTTTCGTGTGCACCAAATGCAGCTCAGAAACATGAAGAATACTACTACAACAATTACAATTACAGAATTAAAAAGAAAGAAAAATGATCAAAATGTCAGAAACGTGGAATGTAGACATAATAATAATAATAATAATAATAATAATAATAACCAATACCTAAAACCAGGGCACGATAATGCTTAGAAGGAGAGTGGAAAACGAAAGCTTGAAGAGGAAGAATGAGAAAGAGTATAGCAAATAACAATGCCCAAGACTAAAACTGGAAGGTAAATTATCTTTTTAGTACTTGTGTAACTAAAAAAAAATTTCGTTAAAATTAATGTTGGTTAAAATTGTAATTTTCAGAGAGTACAATTTATTTGTCATTTTAATATTTTTGATAAATTTTTTTTTTTTTTAAATTAATGTTCGTGTCTACATACTCACATTTAATGCATCATCTTTAATTCTCTCTCGTCATTTACGTGTAAAACTAAAACTTTATAATTATTAATTAAAAGTTAATAATTTTTTTTGACATTGAATTAAAAGTTAATTATTAAAATTATACTAAAATACATAAATATATGTAATAAAATTATAAAAATATTAAAATCTTAATAATTATTTTAGGTAAATAGTTTTCATTAATTTTAACTTTAAAAAATAATTTTAATTTTTATAATTGATTGAAATATATAAAAATTAACTTTAGGTAAATAATTTTCATTTTACATTTGACTTTACAAGTCGATTGTTGTTATATATATATATATATATATATATATATATATATATATATATATATATAACATGTCTTAACATGCAAGACGGATTGGAACGAGATGACATAAAATTATTATTACTATTCGGTAAACAACTCTTGAAATTAATAGTCATAGTTGGATTACACTTCATATTTTTGAACTACTAACAATAGCCTACTTCTAGTCTAGCTGACAGGAAATGATATATGACTGTAATTATACTTTTTATCTATAATTTTTAATTAACAATTATACTCTTTTTCTATAATTTTTAATTAACAATTATAATGAAAATATTGGAAAAAGATTTAAAGTATTGTACTTATAAGTTGTAAAATAAATAAAATAAACATAATAGGAGTACATGTTATATGTATAATGTATAAAGTTTTAGTTTTACACATAAATGATATGAAAGAGAAATTAAGGATGATGTATTAAATATGATAGTCACTGCATTAATGGTAGAATTCAGAATAAGACAAATGTCTAAATTCTATTGGTCATTGAAGATGGGGTTGTTTAACCCCATTTTTTCTTAGGGTTAGTTAGACAAATCCTAATTTTAAAGAAATTTTTTTAACAGAAGGACTGAAGTAACAAACAAATTGCACTTTCAGGATCTGATTGACAGCTTCATACTTTTAGAGATCTAAGTGACAGTGAATTACACTTTCGGGGACTAGAATGACAATTCACCCAAACTGGAATGCACACTCCTGTCGGTAACCCCAGTTGACACGTATTTGGTTAAAACTATTTATTGAAAAAAATTTATAAACTTGTATGAGCTAAAAAAAGAAGTTATGAAATAATCTCTTAATTATAATATGCTAAGAAAATACTAAAATATTTATGAAATTTTTTAATAAATAATAAAAATTATTATTAGTTTTAAACCTTTTTATTTCGAAGACATAACTATTATAATATTATTCATTATTACCTTATAATTTTATTATATTTTAATTATACAAATACATGTTTTTAATTAATTTTTATAATTAATCACTTAAAATTAATTAATATTATTAAGCTTCCTGTATATAATATAACAGAATATTTTTTATGTAACAATTTCTTTATATATATCATTTTCTCTCTTATTTTACTTTCATGTCTCTTACTCATTGAAATCAAAACTAACTTTTAGATTATTTATAAGTTTATTAGGTTGAGAAAATTATTTTATTCAAAAAATAAGATAAATGTTTCTTTTCTTATTCGTTGTGTAACTATTTTTTTTTTTTAAATGTAAAGTTATATATTTGTAAAAAGATATTATGTCTTCAATACATCATTACAAAGTTAATAACGTGGTGAGATAAATTTTATTAAAAAAGAGACGCAAATTTATTTTCATCACTATTGTCTATTAAAGTATAATTATGAGAAAAGTAAAAATGATTATTTAATTAAATATTTAATATTTTATAAAAAAAAACAATTAGAAATTATCCTTTTTCTATAAAATCCTCAAGTTAGGTAATCCAGTTTGAGCCGATTAAAAAATTATAAATACCAAAATTCTTTCTTTAAGTATTTAACACTCAAACCTGAAATCATTACCTTACCAAAAAAAAATTGAAATCGTTAAACTAGAACAATCGTCACATGTTATGTGGTAATTGTCATTATCTTTAATTTTACAATTTATCACTTAAATTTATATATTTAAAATTGATACTTTTTTACTTATAAATAATTTCATCCAATTTTATTTTTTAATATGTTGAAAAACATACATTTAGCTTGCAAAATAAAAATAATAAAAGATGTCATTTGATATTGACAATATTATTTAAAGTTGGTTAATGAAAACTATTTAGGCGGGGACCTTTGATCTTGTTTATGGAGAGGATTGGGACTTGGGAGAAATGGAATAAGCTTGCGAAAGCAACAATAATGTTAAGCAGTGTAAAGAGTAAGAAGAGAGATTTAGGATAACTAACAGTATATACAAGAGAAAAAGAAAATTTACTTTTACTATAGATTGATATTCCTAATGCCCATACAATGAATAGAATATTCTTAAATAGATCAAGGCATAAAGGTGAAGTAATCTAAGACATATATATAAGGAATACATGTAATAAAAATAATTAAAGCAAGCCCATATAAGTAATTATATATCAGTGAAAGTCCTTGAGCCATGCTGGTTTCTTAATATTCCTCTTGATCCTAGGTGAGCCCTCCTTTGCAGCTTCAGGGTGGGAAACATCATCAACAACATCAAACTTCTCCATCACCTGCACCTCCTTGGTTTTGTCTGTCACTTGTGAAGTAAACTTCTGAATCTGCCTCATAAGCCTCTCTTTCTCCTCTTCCAGCACTTTAACCTTCTCCCCCAACATGAACATGAGAGAAGTACTCTTCATGCACCCTGCAACAGGTCCTTTTCCAGTTTCTCTTGGCTCATTTCCTCCATCATAGCCTTGTCAACAGGTCTTTGCAGCTCCTCTGACAGAACCTCCCCCTCCCAGCAAGAGGGAAGCCTTGGCAGACCCTTCACAACATTTTCATTGCCTTTCTTTTGCTTCTTTTGCTCCATACCAAGCATGAGAGACCAATTTTTCATTGCATTCTTCAGTAAAAGGCAGATACTAAGACTGTCTGGATCAAAGTTAGGAAAGTATTTTTGCAAATTCCAATATATAAAATAAAGAAGGAAAAATTTGTTACTTTAAATGTAAAAATACTTTTGGATTCAATACATGCACTAGCTTGTTTTGTATTCATAGCCTTTAACAACGTACTACTCAACAACATTAAAGTCATTTTGCCACTTTGATTTCAACTATAAAGACCAGAAAGAAAAACATACAAATTCACAAAATCATGTTTGTGCTTCAAATTTCAAATTCAAAACACTAATCATTTCTGACATTGTAAAAGATATTGAATACTTTAACTAATCAATGAATATCATATTCAACTTATACAAAACAGGTAGCTAAAATAATCCCTTATCATTCAAAGCATTAGTAACCATGCAACGAGCCAAATAATTCAAAATACAAAAGAACTATAAAAGTGGACCTCGCTGAACTGATGCTCCTCCAAATCATCTAGCTTTCCTTTTGGTGTCCATTGATTTTCTTGTTCATGTAAAATGAATCTAGCATTGAATTGTTCATTTAGCTCCTGGAAAAATGGATGGTCAAATAGAATGAATAATAGTTTATTCTAAAAGATAAGTACACTTTAACCTCATCTATAAGACTTAAAAACAGTTAACACAGACTTTTAGATCTTCAGCCAGTTTCAAAACAGTTTCACGATCACTCTGTTGCTTCAGAGCACCAATGTGAAGAGATCCAATTATCATTAAATTCTGAAAAAACAACGAATATCTGTTACATTAAGATAAAAGCCATCTAAATGCTTAATTTTTTTTATTTCTAAAATGAGAAATAAAAAAATTAAGCATGTAATATTCTACACGTGAGGGCATATGTTTCAATTCCTACAATGCTACCAACCTTTTGAATCACCTCAGTGAAATTCTTCTGGTTCAGATCATTCAGGGCCTTACTTTCCTTCAGTTTCACAATGACCTGCTCATGCTCTTTCTCTAGGAATTCCATGTCGTGCCTTTCATTAGAGTTCATGACCTTCAACTGTTGTGCTTCTGAAAAGTTTAAAGTGTAACTTATTCACAAAGAAACAAAGGAAACATTTAAAGTAAACTCCAATGATATATTATGGATAAAAGGATGTCATATCCCACGTAAGCCTACACATATCAACAAATACAGGAGAAACATGTGTTTGTGTCAAAAAGAGAGGAAAACATATAATTTTACTTTTTACATCCAAGGCAAATGGAAATATCTCTATACCAGATACCCAATCGAATATATATATATATATTTGTTTTACTTTAATTTTAATGTTTTTCTTGCAATCTTTTCGTGTTCACACGGATACTATACCGAAATCCAAAAAAATGAAGAAAGAAGAAATGTATATTTAGTGATTTCATTTATAGTCAACCAAATATAATTTACCTTGGAGACAATCCTCATTCATTGTATCTCTGCCCATCAACTTCATGATCATGTTAACCGATTCATTGTATTTGTTTTCCATTTCCAACAAACTTCTTTGCTTTGAATCAATGTTCTCTAATAGGCCAGCAATGAGTTTGCTCATAATAACAGTTTTGTCACCATCTTTTGTATCTATAAAATTCTGATCCTGGTTTTGAATTTCCTTCTCAAGGCTCAGAATATTCTCGCTCTGTTTACTCAAAGCCTCCTCCTCATGACTTTGGTTCATTATTTTGCTACAGATTCAAGGTGCCTGCATAAAAGACTATTAAATTGTTACTATGCCAAACCAAAGAACCTTAAAAACAGAATCAAGTGTCAGATCATTACAGGAAACAGCCTCACAATTCACAAATAATAACTAGAGGAAATACAAATCGTGAACACATCTACTAAAAGCACTTGCATATCACAATTCACAAAAGGAACCCAAATACTTATGAAGGGCATGAACCAATGTAAGTTACATGCAGTAATGCAGAATAAAAATGAAACGA
Source organism: Pueraria montana var. lobata (assembly GCA_026413185.1). NCBI lineage: Eukaryota > Viridiplantae > Streptophyta > Magnoliopsida > Fabales > Fabaceae > Pueraria > Pueraria montana. The sequence goes on along the minus strand of CM048655.1, from coordinate 59,258,454 downwards.
AAGAGCCCAGACTCTGATATTAAGTCCTAAAACTACAAAATATCATTTTTACAACAAATGCATATCATAAGCATGAAACGAAAAAAATGAAAAGGCAATAGAATATAAAGAGATAAATATGACCAGAAGCATGTAATGGGGATAGGAAAGCCTTGCCTCAAAAATGAAATGCAAATAAAATGTACTAGAAAGAAAAGTACGTGAGTAAATAAAGTACAGTGTGTTCAGCTAAAGTGGCAATCACAAGTTGTAAAACTAGCAGTATTTATAGATAGATGATGAAAACTGTGACATTAATAATACTAATAAGTCAGTGAGATTGAAAAGAGAGTAGTCTCATCATTGATTAACATCGGGAGACTCCGCAACTTCACCTCGGTACGCAGATCGTCACACTCACACCACGTACCACGTACTTCGCTGAAAATTTTAAAAATAGTTAAAAATTAAAATTAGAAAAATAAAATAAAATAAAATAAACGTTGACAAATTAATTAATTAAACAATTTTTTTAATATAAATAATTTTAAAACTTGACCATAATTTGAAATTTAATAACCATGTATGTTTTTAAATAATAATTATTTTAATAATTTAATGTATTTTAGATAACTTATTATTTCAAAAATTAGAATGATAAATCTCTTAATTTTATTCTTATTTTTAAATAATTATGTTAAATGATATGATATAATATAAATGAGTTTATATTGTGATTATGATGATTTTATATTATAAAAAATTGATAATTGATCAAAGTGAAAAATAGTGTTAAGGGTTTATTAAAATAAAATTGGTAAAGGGAAAAATCTAATAAAATAAGATGAAATATAAAAAATAGTTAAGAACTTATAAGTTCAAGGTGGATGCTAGGGTGAAGTACCAACATAGGTACCTCACCGGTGAAGAATCAATTTTTATCCTTAGATATATTTATAAAATATTAAACGGCTAACATTTGAGAAGGTAACTAACTTATAGGTAAGCTTTTAATATATTTTAATTTATTTTTTGATAAAAATTATTTCCTTTTTATTTTATTTTATCATTCATCACTATCAAACTCCCTTGACACCCCATTCTTAAAACATATGAAAATTAACAAATTTGGGAATTGAACAAATTACATAACCAAATTTTAATCTTAAACAAAAACATTATGATTCCAGCAAATTGAAGAACATAACCAAATTTTCTATTTTTTTTTTTTGCTTTTTTGTTTTTATTTCGTGAACTCATCCCCATTTACGGTTCTCGAAGCTTCTCACTCCGGCCGCCGTATGCGGCGGCGATATTTCATCTCTATTCATCGTCTCTCTGTCCCCTCTCTTCCCTGTTTCCTCCCTCGCACCCCCACCCCTCTTTCCCCTTTCTTCACCAACAACAAAAGCATAAACACAAGCATAAAACGAACACCCAAAAACACAAAAAAGAAAAGAAAAAACTCAAATCTCAAATCTAGAAGCTCTGGTGGTTCCCTTAATCTCAGAAAAGAAAAAGCAAAAGCATTTGCAATGGGAATCGACGGAGGTGAGACATCAATAGTGTCGGGAATCAAAGGCGGTGAGGCATTAACAAGAGCGTTTCCGTCGGGAATCGATGGCGGTGCAAGGAGGCTAGGACTCTCGCTGGAGGAGGCTGAAGGGTTCCCCTTGGAACTGTCAAAGTGGGTTACCAAAAAAAATTAAAATTTTTAATAACTTTCATTTTTTTTTCTTCCCGATTAAAAACCTCCTTCTGCCGTTTGGGTTCCAACCCGGGAAAGGTTGGGGAAGGTGCAGTGATGCCGGAGGACTGGAGGAAAGGAGGTCGTGGAGTAGATCTGAAAAAAAAAATTCCAGAGAAAATAAAAGAGAAAGAGGATTGCAGATTCAAATTTTTTTTTTTAATAATCTTTATCTTTGTTCTGGATACTGGTTTGTTATTAAAGCCAATAACCATTAATGAGAGACAGGCGAAGGATAAGGAAGAAAAAGACAATCCATTCAGGACAGTGAAGGAGCTTGGCCAAAAAGCATTTTACTTTTTTTAAATTACTTTAATATATTTTTTATTTTCATTTTACAAAATATTATTTATTTTAATTTTTTATTATTTTTTCTCCTGGTAAACAACCTGTTATTACATGAAAATTTGCTTCCTCACCGATGAGGAAGGGATTTTACTACTTCACCCTAGCTTTCACCTAAGTTCAAAAGTTACATGAAGTAATTTTAAAAGATGGGCGGAGGCTAGCGTGAAGTACCTTGTAGGTGCTGCACCTATGCACCAATATTTTTTACCGTTAGATATATTAATATTTTAATAAAAGTATGAGATTAATTACTGGCAACTGGATATCAGTAATTTGTTTGATTGGACTAATGTGCAAATAATAGTTTTAAAATTGCAATATACGGTCTCTGTGGGTTGTGGTCTCGTTGAATTTGGGAGGCATGAAATTGGCTCCTCCCACCCTCCGTAGCGGCCACATGCGGCAGCGCCATCGTCATCCTCCCTCTCCCCTCTTCTCCTCTTTCCTTGCTCTCTTCACCAACAAATCTTGGTTTTATTTTCTTAATTCTGGGTTTTGTTGTAAAAAAGCCAACAACCGCTTCCTTTCCGATCGCAACAGCAAGCACGCCAGATCTGGGTTTCAATCGCAACAGCGAGCATGCCAGATCTGGGTTTTCCACCCCAATGCAAGCAACCACTTTCCGTACCTCCCAAATCTGGGTTTTCTGCAGCATCTGTCGCTCGCCGAAGAGGCCCTCATAGGTTGGGTGGCGATGACAAGCGTGTGATGAAAGTGCACGAAGAAGAACACGGTGACAACGATGACGGTGGGGGTTTGATCGATGATGTTGAGTCCGTAGAACATTTTATTTGTTTTTTCTTTATTTTTCATTTCATTTTGGTTTTGTTGTCAAATCATTGTAAAGATTTGTGGGGTTGTTGTAACTTTTTGTTTAAGCTTATCTGAAGAACAGATAAAGATTTTGGCTCTTGCCTTTGAAGCGAAAAGGTTCCATAGTTTGATTTTGATTTAGTTGTGCAATGGTTGGAGGATGGAGAGAAAGGGATGAACCACGATGGTTGTGCCATAAATGAAATATGATTTTTTCGATTATTGGATTTGCATTTTTCTGTTTTGTTGGATTTGGAGTGTTTCAATTTGGGTTTTTTTATAGGATCGTTCCTCTATCACACACATGCTTGAGTGGTATTGTTATTAGCAAAAAAATTTATCTGAGTTTTCCTTTCCTTTATGAATTTATGAATAAATGACATGTGGGGGATGTTGCCGGAGATATAAAAGAAGAAATGTGAGAGTGAGAATGTTGTTGGAGAAGGGAAAGAAGTCAGAGGGAGGAGACCCATATTTGCAAATTTAATTTTTTGAGGTAAACCGGTTGTTACCTATTATAGACGGTAATATTTTAATGCCTCAGGTGCAGCACTTTGTTTAGTACTTCACACTAGCCTCCGCCTAAAAGATGTTACTAAGTTGCTAAAATATTCTCTTTTTTTTTTTAATGGTTATGCAGATCAATGTAAAAACATTTATACTGTCAACCAATAAAAAATAATTGTCGGTAATTATTGTAAAAACCAACAAATTTATCATACATTGTGACTTGTGATTAGATGATAGTGTATTCCCTCACTCAATTATAAGCAACAAAAAAGAGTTTGGTAGACTCAATTATCAACAATGTCTTTTTTTTCTCTCCCTCTCTTCCCATTTTTCTCTTCCTCCAAGGTTTATTATACTTTATACACTCCATTTCACTAGAATGATATTTTTTTTTTGGTGCTATTAATGATATTCCATTGCCCATCAATGAACAGAAGATTCTTAAATAGGGGGCCTTCGGACTTCCCTTAAATAATTAAATGAAAGAAGATTCTTAATTAGGTTAAATCATATTCAACGCTTTAAATCATATTCTTAAATAGGTGGCCTTTGGTCCATTGATATCATATTCAATTTATGCAACGCTTTAAACCGGTACGTAGGTACCAATGAGCAAAATAATTAATCGCTTTATCAACTCTTTGTGAACCACTTCCTCGAAGATCATGTCTGAGTTTTGATGAAATCTATCTGTGTTATATTTGCATATATACACGAGTAAATTTGGCTGCAAGTTTGATTTTGAAACCTGCAAATTGTATACATGAATAGCTGCAGGATTCATCACAGGACAAAAAGAGTACTCATGTCTAACACTCTTTTCATGGGTTTGGTCCTTACGCATTTGATACATCTCCTTTCACACATACACAGCTTTTGTGACTCTTGTTAGCTGCCGGTCAATAAGACAGCAACATTAGTCAGTACATCTTATTCACACATGAAATGTATATGCATAAAGGGCAAACAATAATTTAATAATACTCCTTCCGTTCCAAATTATATGACGTTTTAGAGAAAAAAATTTGTTCCAAAATAGATGTCGTTTTACAAAACCAATGCTGCATTAAATGTCTTTTTCCAGGACTACCCTTAATTAATACTTAGTGGGAGTAATGTACTATGAGTAATTAATTAGAGAGATAAAGGGTATATTAGGAAGTTACCTAATATTTTCTAGGAAATTCAACAAATTAATTGCATTCCTTAATACCTGTGCCAAAACCTTAAACGTCATATAATTTGGAACGGAGGGAGTAAAACATATTATGTTCTAATAGCTTCTACATTCATTAATTACCATTTTGTTTTTTGATATATCAATTACATGCCTTGGAACATAATAAGATAAGTGTTGGTAAATGGAACCAGCAAAACAAATAACATATTGGAGAGTGAAATTTAAAAATGCTTAAAAGACCTAATGGAAATATGTTCTACTTTCTTTTTCGCTTGTGACTATTCAATTGCCTAATAATATGTTGGATAATTTCTTTTAAAGTGGCTTTTCTTCCCTCCTTCCAGTTCCAAATTTCAGCGATTGCGTATCTTCCACTTGAATTGTATTCTTCTATTTCCATTAATGCATTTGTTACAGCCTTGTACACAACTTCACCGCATTCACTTCTCAGCCCTTTCAATTTTTCATCATTTTCATCTAATGTTTCCTGAAATTATGAGAATCTCAAAACAAATACTCGACCTTATTTATGTAACATATGAAGCCAACATTATAACAATACTTTCTGATTTAAAATTGGCGTTCCATTACAAAAGCAAGCAGCATTTGAACTATCAATACCTTTTGACAACACTTGGGCCACAAATTAAGGCATTGAAATTCTATGGTTATTTTAGAACTGCTACTCAATTTACATCCTCAGAACAATCAATTTATTCTTTAAGCTTTACAATCAGACAACTATCATTTGTTGTTAGTGTTGAGTGTAACTTTCTCCAATGGGGTCATCCTTTCATTAGATTTAACATAATTATTTGACTTGTCATGCAATTAAGCAATCTTAAATGCTTTTATTAATAAGTATTCATAATGTCAAAGATTAAATATTCATATGCTCCCCATATGATCATTTCACACTAATTTAGGTAACAAAGATTATAGTCATTTTGAAGCATAGTGAAAATATATAATCATGTACCTGTAATATGCCATTGACCTCAATTTTTTTGAAAGGATGCCAAGAAGGATCCTTCAGATTCTCTTCCCATGATGAACATAACTTGGCAGATATCTCTTGCCATTGTTCATCTGGGTACTTTTGCAAGCATAAATCATGAAAAGGTTTTGGATCTAATTCTCCCATTCTCTTAATTCCAAGTTGAGATCGGCCTCTGAACATACCTCGCAAACTCTACAAAGAAAATAGATGAGAGGTCATGCTATTTTACACACCATGAAAATATTATCATGTTATGGATACAAGTTTTACTGAATGAGTATTCATTGTGGCAGAATAAGGACCGATGAAATCTTACATTTATAGATTCTTCACGAGCATCATGTAGTTCTTGTCTATACTGGTGCTCTTTAACTACTAAAGAACTGTAAAGGGTTTCCACAAGATCCAAATATTCCATTTTGTCCTTTAATTTATTTCTAAAAGTAGAAATTTGAGTTTTCAAATCGCCACCACTTCCTACATGACTCTGATCTCCTAACTCTGTTTTCAACTGTGACAATAAAAATTGGAAAATCAAGAAGGAAATCATTCAACAAGGATATTGAATTAAATACAAGTTATGAATATTCTAGCAGACAAATATATTAAGCATCAGAATATAAACAATTGATTAACTAAATGAAAAGAAAACTCAAATAGTTTTTTTCATATCCCGATATCCATGTTGCATTATATCCTAGTCCTATGTTGTATCCATGCTTTCTAATTATTCTAAACAATGCTTTCTATTTATATTAGCAGATTTAACAGAGATTTTTTTCATGCTCTTTCACCATCTTGAATAGAGAATGTAGCCGCAATTCTTGGGTACAATCTCATATTGTTTTACTTACAATTGGCACTCAGTGTGCCAAAAGTAACTGAAATAACCATTTCTTGTTAAAAGCTGGATTGACAATACAAAATACCTACAATCCAAATTTTAACCAAGTAAATACAATTAAACACCCACAAGTAATAGATTAGGGGTCTGATTATAGAAAAGCACGCAATTTCCTATGGTTTATTCAGACACCTGAATGGTCTAAGACTCTTATTGTTACATACCTTTTCAATCTCCTCAATAAAATTCTGCTGTAGATCATTTAGGGCTTTACTCTCCTCCAGTTCCTTGGTAATCCACCCATCGTCTTTCTTTAGACATTCCATATAGTGATTCATATTAGTGTCTGTGTCCTTCGTCAATTGTAAATCTAGAAAATATAAAACATAGAGTTGAAAAGAAGAAACCATAGGAAACATAAACACAAATTTCGATGATACTGTATAAGCAAGTCATGGAATAATGCAGGAGTGTCACATGAAAGAAGTTTAAAGATGGAAGATTAGGTCTTGAATCCAAAGAAGAAGCACAGCATATAAGTGCATCCAGGGACTGATGCAAGTAGTCCCAAGTCTTGTGGACAAAATTGCTTTTACAGAAACAAATGACTTCATGAAAAAAATTGTTTCAAACCAAAATCAAAGTATGGAATCCATGTAGAATTTGGTAACAGAAGAGCCTATAGAATGAAGAAGATTTTAAATTCTAGCAAGTTTTCCAAAAGAAAGGATCCACCACATACAGGTAACGCTTTCCCTTTCAAACAGCATATTTCAATGTTTTGTGATTCCCTCAATGTCAGATTATAAAATACCTCTATGACATCTTTCATGCAACTTATCTCTCTCATCCATCAACTTCTGAACCATGTTCAATGATTCATTATGCTTGCATTCCATTTTAAGCAGACTTCTTTCTTTGCAATTAATATTCTCCATAAGCCCTACAATGAGTCTGTGTACACTGGCAAGTGTCTCACTATGCTTATGCTCCATCTCCATTAACTTATGATTCTTGAACTCAATCTCACTCTGAAGGCTCTCAATAACCATTCTCTGTTTGCTGAGAGCCTCCTCATACTTGTAACTGTGTTTACACATTTCAACACAAATTCAAAGAGCCTGCACAAATTAAGTCCAAGTCATCATTATTATTTTTTTATTTGCCAAACCAAACACCCCAAATTCAATGTCAAACGAAAATGGAACAGTGAAGACCATTCATTATCACAAAATTCATGGAATTGTCTAGGCATTACAACTCAGAAACAGGAACTCAAAATACTCATGAAAGTTTTGAACTTTGACTAAGACGAGGCATAGAATTGAAATGGGGAGGGCTGTGGCTCCACTTGTGAGAGAAAACAGAAGATTTCAAATTTTCAATCCAACATTTTTCACAAAGCTCACATTTTGATGCTTACAAGTCGCGGACATACATTTTTCAATCTGTGTGCACCAAATGCAGCTCAGAAACATGAAGAATACTGCTGTCTACTACTACAGTTACAGTTACAGAATAGAAAAGAAAGAAAAATGAGAGAAATGAACAGAAACATGGAATATAGACATGATGTAAATAATAAATAATAATAATAATAAAAATAAAAATAAAAGCATGCATTGCCAATACCTGAGAGGATGGCTCAAGATTGTTTAGAATGAACAGTAAAAAATGAAAATTTTGAAAGCAAGAATGAAAATGAGTGGAGCAATGCTCAAAACTAACTAAAATTGGAATGGGCTCTCGATGTGTACGGTAAGTCATTCTAGTTAAGCTACTTTGACCAACATGATACCAGTCATGGATTCGGTGTGATACAAGTTGAGTTTCTCATGCTGTACTGTACACGCGCTTAAATGATTATTTCGTTTAACAATTTTTGTAATATAGAATCATAGGAGTATTTATATAAAATATATATATATATAAATAGTGTTAACGAAATACATGTATAACCTTAATCTAATGATATATATTTTATGTCCACACACAATTGTTATCAAAATATGAAAATATAATTTTTATTGGAATAATTCCTCGTAAAAGATGAATGAAAAAAATTATACGAACGAGAGATGAAAAACACTATCAAAATGAAAAAGAAAAACAGAAAAGATAATTCAAATGTTTATAAAAAAAACTCATTTAATTGAGTAAGAAAAAGTTATTTAAATGAATAGGAAAAATTATAAAAATGAGTGAAAAGTTTATACAAACATGTGAAAAAAATGGAGAAGAATTATTTAAATGTAGAGGAAAAACACACAGATGAATAGAAAAATGTAAGTGAAAAGTCTTTTAAATGAAGATAAAAATATGTAAACCAGCAGTAAAACGAGTAAAAAAAAATTAGTATTTTAGTATGTTTAAATTAAATTCATAAATAAAGTATACATTTTTTTAAATTGTTGTAGGCTTGTAACTCATTATAATTTTGTTATGTTTTACATATATTTTTTATAATTAAGTCTTTAAAAATTAATATCATTAAGCTTCTTGCATATCTATCTATCTATATATTATATAAAACATAGTTGCTGATTAGGACGGGTTGTCCACGTGTCACATTCTGGTGACATTTCTAATTTTAGTATCAATATAATCAATTAATTAATTATTATTGATTAACACAATCACAATCTTAATATTTGTAAGACATTTAATTTGATATATTATTAATTTTCTTTCCATATTTAAATAGAAAATTTAAAATTATATTTTAAATATTTCGTAACCTGCATAATATATATTTTAATATTTTAATTAAAGTAATTTTTATTTGATTTTAAAATTATTATTATTATTATTATTATTATTTGATATTTGATTTGATTTTATATTATCTATCTATTATCAATCAATCAATATATTATATAAATACAATTATTGATTAGGATTGATAGTACACGTATCACATTTTTGTAAAAAAATTTCCCTAATTTTTTTTCATTCCTTATTTTACTACAATTAATTAATTATTATTATTAGCACAATCACAATCATAATCTTAAATTTTAAAATAATATATCATGATCAGTTTTATATTTTAAAATAATATCATGATAATCAAATTTTAGAAATATTATAATTATTGGACGTGATTTGAAAAAAAAATATTTTGATTGGTTTCATTTTAAAGCCCTAAAAAATCTATTTTTAAATACTGAAGAAGGTAGACATGGCTGGACTTAGCATTCTCTTGGAAGTGGTTGGATACATTTCATGCAAAAAGAAAGGATTCCACAAAGGATAAAGGCAGTAAGTTAATTAAAAAATCTTCAGCATAGTTGCTCTTGAGTCTTGATTGAAGTGTCTCTAGGTTGAATCATAGATTTATCTTTGTATGCTTATCTATATTCCAATAGATATAAAACATGTAATATGAATTTTTATTATCCATATTAAAAAATATAAATAAATGCTTCTAAATTTTGTTTATGTTATATTTAATTTTTGCTTTGTATTATTTTTTGAATTTATTTATGAAAAATATAAATGAATGCTTTTAAATTAGTGGGATGAACTACATTAATAATTAAGCTAAATCATATATTAGGTTATTTTAATAAGAATTAACCGTGTGTCTATAACATATATCAACCAAATTTGACTAATCAAATAGTTATTATCATAACCAATAAATTAAATTCAACACAATATATACTTTCTCTTATAACTCTTTAATTTCAATTTAAAATTATTTTTCATTTAAATTTATTTCTTAACTTATTTCACACATTTAATTTATTCTTAATATTGGGGAATTTGGAAAGTTTTTTCTTCTTCTAATTTTTGTGTTAATGATGTAAATTAAATTATTATAAAAAAAATTGAGAAGTTTTCTGAATCTAGAATAATGTCGATTAAGGTAGATTCCTTAATCTTAGCATATATTTTAAACTTATATCAACTAAAAATAAAATAAATATTTTCCTTATTGATTTCTGTTTTTCTACCAATTTGATGCCATAATGTTGGATTTAATTAAATGTCATCGAAATTCCCCCTTTTGTGGAATTATTTAAAATTCTTTTCATATCCCAAATACTTAACAGAATAAAAAAATATCACAAATACTTAAAGTTTTTAAAAACTTAAGGCTTAATTATGTTTTTAGTCCCTCGAATTAGGGGACTATTTTTTTAGTCGTCCAAATAAAAATTTACATTTTTTAACTCCTCATATTCGAAAAATGATCATTTTCGTCCCTTTGCAAGAATTTGAGAGACTAAAAAATATAAATTTTTATTTGAGGGACTAAAAGAAATAAATTTCCTAATATAAGAAACTAAAAACATAATTAAGCCAAAACTTAATTGTAAAGGCAAAAATCACAAGAAGGGGGGGTTGAATTGTGATTTATAAAAAAATTTGCAAACTTTTTATAAACAGCTTATATCGTCTGTTGAACAAAAGATATCGTTTTTGAAGAAAACCTTTTTACAAACGATACTACACAGATGAAAAACCCTTTTTAAGAAAGACAGATTTAAATCACAAGACAAAGTCAGTTCAAGCAGTTACAGATAATAAAAGAGCAGGAAAGACAACATAGAAATTTTATACTGGTTCGTCTCACCCCAAGACTACGTCCAGTTCTTGGTAAACCACCAAGTTCCACTAACTTTTTCAAGTTACAAGTATTCTTCACTGCCACTTATGGCTCACCCAAGTAGTTTTTGACACTTAGCCTCTAAATGGTCTTCTTTCTTGCATCTGACCAGCGTCTGAAGGAAGGTGGTTGAGGGGCATTTAATGCGATCATTAAATGCTTGTCACCAACTAGTCATTCTGAGCTGATAAAGCATTCTGCTTATCTTTCTTGAGATATACTCCATATCCTTCTGTTGCAGTGGTCACATCACTTGCTCAGACAAGTACTTATTGCTAGCTGTAGCGCGTCTTTTGAGGCGAGAAAAACTTTTGAAACTTTGACTCTTCTTTCTGTTCCCTTTTATGCATTTCTACAGATCCTAGGAGGATGTTATATGAATATTCCCTGCAAAACATATTACAAAATCATAGTGCATTTACTATGCCTTTAAATGCTTCTTCAGACTTAAGTGTCTGTCTGCATATCATCTGTATCTTACAGACGCAGATACAATGTTTTCATCTGTAGGCATTTATAAGACGCAGTCTTTTTACTTAATATTTGTTTTGCATAAAATCAAAATAATTGAGGGTCCTGATTCATCTTATGACTTAACAATCTCCCCCTTTTTTTATGATACCAAGCAAATATTATAAAAAGATGTATCAGAGCTATTAATAACATAAACTATAAACATAGAATTTAAATAGAGAGAAAATAAGACTCAGGTTTGATGAGCAATTAAACAACTCGTCTTATTGAAAAGTTTTCACATCAAGATGATGTGTTTTTACAAATGATAGCAGAAGAAAAAAAAATACTCTCCCTTGTATATCTCCCTTAGTTGCGTCCCTATCTTCATGTTTTCTTTTTTACTTTTTATTCTTCCCTTCTCCCCCTTTTGCATGGTGATCAGCAAAACCTGGTTCCCCAGGAATGGGACCGTCAGAATCAGAGGTGTCAGAGTTAGAGTCTGATGAAAGAACCAAAAGGGGATCCTGGTGGAGTGGGAGTGCGTCTGCGACGGCGTCCTTTGAAGAAGCCATCTATGTCGATCCACTTTTTGAGCTCAGCCTCGATTGCTTTTCTATCTTCCAAAGCTTGATGCAGAGCTTTTCTGGTTGCCCAGAGTTTGGCATACAGATCATGGACTTCTTCTTCAGAGATGGGAGGTCTGAATGGTTCAATGGCCATCAGATCATCTTCTGGTTCTTGCACAAAGCCTAAAATAAGCGTGGAGAAGAAGGTGGAATATGGAAGCTTCACCACAAAGGAGAAGTCCTTATCAAATTGATAGTAGAAGGTGAACTTCCAGGCATGATGTCGCAAGGGGCAAATGAAGAAGGAAAAGTCTGATGTTCGTGGCATTGATAACATCTTCTTATCTTCAGATGATACCCATCTACAGGAGGTTTATCTTCAGGTTCCAGACCAAAGCAGAAAGCATCAAACTTCCTGACGCGTCTGATGGTCTTTAAGTCTTCAGACGTTCTTTCAGTAGCAGACTTCTGAAATATGGTGTAAATCTCCCGTCTGAAGGATCTGCCTCTTCGCACTCGAATGTTTCTTTGAGGAATGTTGTCTTCTTCTTCAAGTTTCTCCTTACCCTTATAATTCACGATTAGAAGAATAGGAATGACCTTGTCTAAGGCAAGCTTAAATTAGGTTTGATTAGAGGCCACACAGTGAAATTGTGTGCCTAGGAAATGAGGCAGTGTCTGTGCTCGTCGTTGAATCTGCCTGAGAGAGTTCTGCCTCTTCTTTATCTCCTCCTTGTACGTCTGCAGCTTCATACGTAACTCTGCAGAGTAGTCTGAAGATTCCCACAGATGAAAAGTTGGACTTGCTTCTGGATCGTCCAAGTGAATATCTTCATAATAGACAGATCGACCTGGCTCAGCATGATTCCAGGGGAGAATCACATTGAGATAGGCTAGCAGACCCATCATCTGTTGAAGGTTGACTGGCTCATAAAAAGGTACCTCATCAGTGAGCACTGAGAGCCTTTTCCAGATTGAGGCTCCAAGTGGATAGCTGCGTCTGCCACGCGGGTTGTGCTCAAAGATAATGGAGTTTGGGTCTGGTGCTGCCGTCTGTTGAGGAGGGAAGATTTTGAATTGAGCTTCCTCCTTATAGCATGAGAGAGCAAGCATTTCTTCTTCTGGAAGAACTTCAAAGTTGGGAAGATTGAAGGGATCAATCCCAGGAACACCTTTCTTCCATAACTCTACAAAGTCAATGGAATCAAGTAGGAAGGCTTGATCCTCATCAGTGCAGATTCCCTTCCTCTTCCATTCCCTGTTGCAGCGTTCCCATTCATTCACTCTGGGTCATTTCCACCCACCATAGTATCTGACATTGATGTTTGGGTCTGTTGGTGGTTGCACTGGAGGGAGTGGAATGTCGGGGCTTCTTCGGATGATCCAGTCATATCCTTTGTACTTTGGAACAAGGTCCAGAGCTAGACTTCCATAGATATATCCGAGAAAGAGAGTGACATTTGCAGCATACCTTCTTCGTCTAAAGAGTTCATTTGAGGGTACAGATGAAGAGCCACCATAAATGACCATCTATTTGGCAGCGCGATCTTCTTCGGACTGTGCTAAGTGCTCATCTACTTTTCTCTCATCTTCTTCGGTGATTGGCCTGTAGATAGCACAAGGTCCAAAATCATCAGTTTCAACAAGGTCTTCTACAATATCCAAACCTTGGGCGCTTGCCTCCAAAGCAGACTGAAGAAGGGCTTCATTCAAGTCTTCTAGTTCAACTTCATATGCGTCGTCGTCTATTGGGAGCGTCTGAAGCTCCATTTGCTTATGGGCAACTTCTGCATACGCTATCTCAGCTGCTTGAATCAAAGCAAATTCAATTCGCGTGAGATTTTCCATAGTTGCCTGCCTCTGTTCATCTTCTGATAGAGTCTTGATAGACTCAAGAACAACTTCTTTTATTGCTTCATCTTCTGCAGCATTGTCTGTAGCAGCCAAGGCTTCTGCATTAGCCTTCCTTTTTAATTCTTCAGTTGATAGAGTCTTAACAGACTTTATCACAGATTGTTTTATCTCAATCTGTTCCTTCTTTTCAAGGCTTTCATCTAGCTTGGCCTTCTTGGTAGCTTCTTTGCGAGATAATTCCTGAGCCTTCCTGATTGCGGCTGCTTCTTTCTTGTCAGCCGGTGGAGGAAAAGATGAAGTTTTGGGCTTGGTTGTAGGCTTGGACTTTGGTGAGGTGTGAGGTTGATGAGGTGAAGGTTGAGGTTCTGGTTGGGATTCGAGTGAGGTGGTGAGTTTGGCTTTGGTGACGATGCAAATTTTGGTGGTTCTGGTGAAAGGCTTTTTGAGGGGAGGTTCAGGGATTGGTTCAGATGGTGCGTCTGAAACTTTTCTTTTCAGGAATAAGGGAGGATATGACGATGGTTGTTGTTTAGGCTTTTTGGGTTGGTCTGAGGAGGGAGGTTGGGTGCGTCTATTGGTTGGTTTGGTCTGTGAGGGTTTGGGCTGAGGTAGAGTCTGTGTTTCTGCTACAGACGCAGGTTCATCAGACGATTCCTCCATGGGCTCTTTTTTCACTTTGGTTCCCTGCTTCTTCATCCATTCAGGGAACTTGTGAGCTATACCCATCCTCACAAAGGTGGTTCCTGTCACCTGTGTGGGTCCGCCAGAGGCTTCGAACTCCGTCAGATCAACACCAACATCCCTCATTAGTTGAGTGAACAACATACAATAAGGGATGCGATTCTTCTGCTTCTTCATGGAGAATCTGTCCTTGAAGGCCTACTCCAGATGATAGAAGATCAGATATGATGATCTTTTCTCCTATGACAATGTTGTAGATGCATAATCTGTCCCTTTCGCTTACATGGTCCCTTGACCCTGTCCTTGGGAGCACGATGTTGAAGAGCATGTTGTGAATGAGTCTGCATACATGGGTCATGTTGGTAGACTGAAGAAAGATCTTCATGGCTGCAACTCTCTTGTTGGAGTCTTCGTCTGTAGGTCTCACTCCATCATAGAGAAGTTTGTCCACCGTCTCCTGAGTGATGGTCTTCTCCCAGTCTTTATCAAAGACCAGACCCTCTTAAGCACAACCAATAGCCTTAGCGATGGTTGCAGGGCTGATCTCTACTAATGTCTTACCAATTGTCCCTTTGATGCATTGGTCATCCTCCATCTTGGCTGTCCCCCAGAAAAGAGCATATGGACCATGATACCAGAAGCTGTGTTTTCCAACGAAGTTGGTCCACCCAACTCTGGTGAACATGTCCAGAGCATCAAAGCCTTCCTTTGCTAACTCCTTTAGGTTCGCCCACTTTCCAGGAATGAAAAGGTCTTCAGGAAAAGTTGCAATGGCTTCGTCCATGTTGCGGATGAGAGGAGTAGCAGAAGATGAGACTTGCTTCTTTGGTGCCATTTGTTCACAGAAAGTTTAGGTTTTTAGAAAAGAGAAGATGAGAAAGTTTTGATCTTTGAAGTCTTTGAGAAACTCAGAGAATTTCAGAGAGATTAGAAAGATCAAAGGAACCTTCTACTTAAGGCACTTCATCCTTTTATACCAGAGGAGATGAGAGAGGAGAAAGAACTTTATAAAAAGAGCGGTTTTAAAAACATTAAAAACTTTTAGAAAACTATCTCATCATGGGGAAAAGGGCGGCACACGTTTTGAGTAAAAATGAAAAGACTTATAATCGTTGTGAACGTGGGCACTCTATCGTCTGTACACTTGAACACACATTAGTTCCAACAGATTAATGAAAAAGATAAGACGAAGGGTATCGTCTGATGAATGCAAACATTAATCTGAAAGCATGTGCATATGCAGATGATCCTTAATACAGACGAAACGTTCTTCAGACAAAGGTTTTGTAAAGATATCAGCCTATTGGTGATCTATATCTATAAAAACTTAATATCGAAAACACCTTTTTGAACATAATCACGAATGAAATGATATCTGATTTCAATATGCTTTGCCTTAGAATGTTGTATGGGATTTTTTGATAGATTGATTGCACTAGTATTGTCACAATATACAGGTATATTATTTTCAAAACTAGAGTAATCTTCTGACTGATATTTTACCCATAGTAACAGTGAGTAGCAACTTGCAGCAGACACATATTCAGCTTCTGCAGTAGACAACGCAATTGAGTGTTGCTTCTTGCTTGCCCATCAGATGATACAAGGTCCTATAAAATGACATCCTCCACTTGCACTTTTTCGTTCAACTCTGTCTCCTGCGTAGTCTGCGTCGCAATATCCTACTAACCTGAAATCTTAATTTTTCTTGTAGAACAGACTAAGGTTAGTGGTTCCCACTAGATAAAGTAAGATCCTTTTAACAGCTTTAAGATGAAACTCTCTAGGATCTTATTAAAATCTAGCTCACAGACAGACGTTATGCATAATATCAGGTCTACTGGCTGTAAGATAAAGAAGTGAGTCAATCATACCTCTGTAGATCGTCTGATCTAATAGTTTACCTGATTCGTCTTTGCTCAAGGGACGGGAAGCATGCATGGGTGTTATCATTAGTTTAGCATCTTCCATTTTGAATTTCTTAAGAAGCTCTCTTGTATATTTCTGATGATGAACGTAGATACCCTTACTATCTTGTTTGATCTGAAGTCCTAAGAAGAACTTAAGTTCTCCCATCATACTCATTTCAAACTCGCTTTTCATCAGATCAGAAAAATCCTTGCAAAGAGATTCATTAGTAGCTCCAAAGATAATATCATCTACATAAAATTGAACTATAATGAAATCTTTGCCCACTTCTCTTCTGAAAAGAGTAGTATCTACTTTGCCTCTCATAAAATCATTTTCTAAAAGAAAAGAACTCAGTCTGTCATACCAAGCAAGAGGTGCTTATTTCAGACCATACAGAGCCTTCTTGAGTTTAAAAATGTGATCTATAAGAGTGGGATCTTCAAAACCAGGAGGTTGTTTAACATAAACTTCCTCTTCGATAAAACCATTTTAAAAAGGCACTCTTAACATCCATTTGAAAAAACTTAATGTTTTTATGAGCAGCAAATGCAAGCATGATTCTTATAGCTTCTAATCTAGCTACAAGAGCAAAGGTTTCGGAGAAGTCTATACCTTCCTGCTGATTATAGCCTTGAGCTACTAATCTAGCTTTGTTTCTTACCATCTTTCCTTGCTCATCCAGTTTATTTCTAAAGACCCATCTTGTTCCAATGATGCTTTTGTTCTTTGGTTTGGGGACTAGGGTCCAGACGTCGTTTCTGGAAAACTGATTCAATTCTTCTTCCATGGCTAAGATCCAGTCATCATCTGTCAGGGCTTCGTCTATTATTTTTTGCTCTATTTCTGAGACGAAAGCGTATGATATTTGATCTCTGAAGGATGATTTGGTCTTTACGCCTTCTTTCTGATCTCATATGATCTGATCTTGTGGATGATAGGTTACGAATTTCCCGTCTCTTGTCTATGGTTGAGAGTCAAACGCTCCTTCAATCTGAGGAAGAATTTTCTGAGAAGGTTGAATTTTGTCTGACTTTGGTGCTACAGAAGGACCTATTAGTATATCTGCAAAATCATCCTCAATATCTGATAGTCTCCTATCAAATGTTAGTCCATCATTGAACTTAACATGGATAGATTCTTCTACAACTAAGGTCCTTGTATTGAAAACTCTATAAGCCTTAGATGTATCAGAATATCCTAGAAAGACACCTTTATCCACCTTAGAATCAAATTTTCCTAATTGATCTTTGGTGTTTAAGATGTAACATTCACATCCGAAAGGATGAAAGTAAGCAATGTTGGGTATTCTTCCTCTCCATAGTTCATAATGATTCTTTTCAATCATAGGTCTGATCAATACTCTATTTTGAACATAACAAGCAGTGTTCACAGTCTCTGCCCAGAAGTGTTTAGGAAGAGAGTTCTCACAGAGCATGGTTCTAGCCATTTCTTGCAGAGTTCGATTTTTCCTTTCAACTACCTCATTTTGCTGAGGTGTTCTCGGTGAAGAGAAGTTGTGAAAAATCCCATTCTTTTCACAGAAAGATTTGAACTCAACATTTTCAAACTCAGTTCCATGATCACTTCTGATGCTAGAGATGCAAAAGCCCTTTTTCATTTTGAACTCGTTTACAGAATATTTCAAAGACCTTGAAAGACTCATGTTTATGGCTTAGGAAGTATACCCATGTATATCTTGAATAGTCATCTACAATAACTAAGCCATATTTCTTTCCGCCCAGACTCAACGTTCTAGTAGGACCAAATAAATCCATATGCAAGAGTTGCAACGGTCTGGAGGTGGAAACAACATTTTTAGATTTAAAAGAAGTTTTAATCAGTTTCACCTTTTGACATGCTTCACAGAGAAGATGGGTTTTCCAAGAAATCTTAGGCAATCCTCTTACTAAACCCTTTTTCAAAATTTTTGAAATGTGTTTCAGATTCAAGTGCCCAAGCTTTTTATGCCAAATCCATCTTTCATCTTCTCTAGATAGCAGACACGTTACCTTCTGCTTGCTAAGGTCTATAAGATCAATTTCATACAAATTGTTGTGTCGCCTGGCAGAAAAGACAGACTTGTCATCATCTGTTTTGACTATACATCTGTCCTTGTTGAAGGAGACTATATAACCATTGTCACACAATTGACTTATGCTCAGTAGGTTATACCTCAGACCTTCAACATATAGGACGTTGTCTATGGAGGTTAGGGAGGACATACCAACTTTACCTACGCCTGAGATGCGTCCTTTTCCCATGCTTCCAAAGGCAACTGCTCCGCCTTCAACCGGCTTTAGGTCTAGGAACATAGACCTTTCTCCCGTCATGTGTCGTGAGCAACCACTATTCAGGTACAAACTCAAACCTTTGCCTTTTCCTACCAAGGATATCTAAAATAGGAATAATTTGAGACTTTGGTACCCAAATCTTTTTGGGTCTAGCATCATTAGTGCCCTTAGACATTTGCTTCTTCTTGTGTATGCATCTGAACTTGGAGTGTCCAGATTTTCCACATAAGTCACATTTATTTGGATCAGACTGAGTAGAAGCAGATGCATCTTTTTCTAAGCTTAAACCAAATTTATCATGGGGATGTTTATGATATTTTAAAAGTATAGTGAGAGTGTTAGAACTCTCCAGAAATTTCCCAAAATCCTTAGTTAAACAGGCTACTTCTTCCCTTAGTTTTTGAACTATGGATGAATCGTTTGTTTGACTAGGGGTGCTGGTTTGACTTAGGCTCTCTTCCAGAGTCTTGACTTTTCTTCTAGTTCTGCATTTGATTTCTTCAGAAATTCTATTTCAAAAATAGATTGTTTGAGTTTTTGTTTAAACTTTTTACATTGCTGAGAGATCATATGATAGTTCTGAAGTAAAACGTCATAAGGCATCTCTTCTTCATCGTCTGATGAAGAACCAGATGACTTTCAGATTCAGAACAAGTCTTTACCTCAACTTTTTCTTTTGTCTCTGCCATTAGACAGATATTTGCTTGTTCATCATCTGAGTTGTTGCTTTGCTCACTATCTGAGTCGTCCCATGTGACCATCAGACTTTTCCTCTTTTTCTTGCCACCGTAGGACTTCTTTTTCTTTAGCCTTAGACATTAAGATTTTATGTGTCCAAGCTTTTTGCACTCGAAGCAGATGATCTCCAGACTGTCCTCCTTATTTTTCTTCTTGAATCTGGAATCTTTCTTCCTGGAGGACTGTCTGAACTTGTTTTTCTTTTTCAGCATCTGCTTGAATTTTCTCACCATGAGGACGACCTCATCGTCTGTAGATTCGACAGAGCTTTCGTCTGACTCTTCTGTTTGAACCTTCAGAGCCTTGGGGGCTCTTTTCTTTTCTTCTTTGATGGTGCTGGCTTCACCAGCTTTGAGGGCAGCGGAATTGTTTACTTTGTTTGCAAGTAGTTGGTCCCTGTTCTACAAATGCACTTCATGCACTTATAGAACTCCTAACAACTCATCCTAAGACAAGGTTCTCATGTTCCTTGCTTCTTGGATAGTTGTGGTCTTGGGTTCCCACACCTTAGGCATACTATCAAGCACCTTCAGATTAATCTAAGCTTTAGTATATGTGAGCCCAAGAGATTCCAGATCTGAGAGAAGAACCTGAAGTCTCCCAAACATGTTTTCGACACTTTCTCCTTCTTTCATGGAGAAACTCTCATAGTGTCTGGTAAGAGTGGCAACTTTCCTTAGTTGAACATCTTTTGTTCCCTCATAGTTGGTGCAGAGAGAATCCCAAATCTTCTTGGCCGATTTTAGTCTACGCACCTTCTTGTACTCATTTCTGGTTAAAGCACAGGTCAGAGTATATCTGGCCTAGTTGTTGAGTTGAAGGATGTTGTAGTCATCTTGAGTCCATTGATCCTCAGGCCTTGTGATGGGAATATCTCCATTTATGATGATGTTCCATAGTTGATTAAGGTTGGACTTGATGTACATCTCCATGCGGTCTTTCTGGTAGGGATAGTTATCTCCAAGAAAGGCTGGAGGCCTTGTTAGAGAGGCTCCCTTGGGAATGAACTGATTGTCATGACTGGCCATCTGGATCTTTTCCTCTATACATGGTCAGGTGCTCAACCCTTAGAGGTTGAGCTCTGATACCAAACTGTAAAGGCAAAAATCACAAGAAGGGGGTTGAATTGTGATTTATAAAAATTTTCGCAAACTTTTTATAAACAGCTTATATCGTCTGTTGAACAAAATATATCGTTTTTGAAGAAAGCCTTTTTACAGATGATACTAAACAGATGAAAAACCCTTTTTAAGAAAGACAGGTTTAAATCACAAGACAAAGTTAGTTCAAGCAGTTACAGATAATAGAAGAGTAGGAAAGACAACACAGAAATTTTATACTGGTTCGTCTCACCCCAAGACTACATCCAGTTCTTGGCAAACCACCAAGTTCCACTAACTTTTTCAAGTTACTAGTATTCTGCACTGCCACTTCTGGCTCACCCAAGTAGTTTTTGACACTTAGCCTCTCCAAGCTAAAACCCAATTATTCTTTACTACCAAGCCACTTCTGGCTCTAAAACAAATCACGAGATTTGTTTTTTGTAAGGGTGCACAGACTTTTTAACTATCATCTTACAGACGGATATACAAGATTATCATCTTCAGCATTTCAAATCTTCTTCTTTATATAGACTTGCTGAGGAAGTAACCGTTGTCTCTAAACGGTCTTCTTTCTTGTGTCTGACCAGCGTCTAAAGGAAGGTGGTTAAGGGACATTTAATGCGAGCATTAAATGTTTGTCACCAACTAGTCATTCTGAGCTAATAAAGCATTATGCTTATCTTTCTTGAGATATACTCCATATCCTTCTGTTGCAATGGTCACATCGCTTGCTCAGACAAGTACTTATTGTTAGCTGTAGCCCTTCTTTTGAAGCGAGAGAAACTTCTGAAACTTTGACTCTTCTTTCTGTTCCCTTTTATGCACTTCCACAGATCCTAGGAGGATGTTATATGAATATTCTCTGCAAAACAGATTACAAAACCATAGTGCATTTACTATGCCTTTAAATGCTTCTTCAGACTTAAGCGTCTGTCTACGTATCATCTGTATCTTATAGACGCAGATACAACATTTTCGTCTGTAGGCATTTATAAGACGCAGTCTTTTTACTTAATATTTGTTTTGCATAAAATCAAAATAATTGATAGTCCTAATTTGTCTTATGACTCAACAATAATTCTTAAGTGACCAGGTTAATTTGAATAACTATCTTTTGGGAATTTGGGAAGCACAATGTGCATAAGTGTGAGTCAGAAAATTTTCTCAAGAATTTTCTTTTAAAGAAAATTCATCTTTTGAACATATACTTTTTGTTAAATTAATGAACTCCATAAAAAATATTTTAATGGAATAATATGTGAGTTCTTTTAGTTAAACTTAATTTTCTTATTATTTTCATCTTATTTTTGTTATATAGTTTCATTTGTCTATATATAGAAATTTTTTTACTTCTACAAAGTGACATTGTGAAATTTAAATTTATAGTTGTATTATAATTTTTATAAATGAGTTGTATTATAAAATAAACACATCCAATTATCTTTTATTATTTTTATTAATGAATAAGTTCCTTATTGCAGAAATTTAAATTAGTTTTAGATTTTTTTTAAAGTAATATAACAAATTAACAACATTGTCAACATACTTTATACATAAAAAAAATTCATTACTCCTCAATAAACCCGTGCATCGCACGGGTACTATCTAGTAGTATTAATATAATAGAATATCTCCTATGTAATAATTTCTTATAATTAAAACTGACCTTTAGAATATTTATAAGTTTATTAGGTTTTGAAATTTATTTTTATTCATGAAATAAGATAAATTTTTCATCTCTTATTCATTGTCTAAATAATTTATATATTTAAAATTTATACTTTTAATTATAAATAGCTGCACACAATTTTACTTTTTAACATGTTCAAAAATATTTAGCATGAAAATAAAAAACATAAGAACTTTTTTATTATCAAGTACTACACACACACACACGTATATAATGAAGAGATTTTTAAAATGAGAAAGTGAAATGTATTTACTGTTAATTTAAAATGCCTTAAATTTACAAGATATTTTAAGTCAAATTCGAATTACCCTTAAATAAATCTCTAACTATTTAATTTTATAAACCTCTTTCACTTTTTTTTTATTTTACAAATTAACTTCTTTCAGTTTTAAGGATTCAAATTAAACTTACACACAAATTTACTTAAATAATGTAATTATGTAATTTTACTCGGTATTTAGTTTAAATTCTATCAAACAGCTGTGCGTATATTTTAACTTATTTTAATGTAATTATTCTCCTCAAAATAGAACAAAAAATAGGGGGTTATGTAGAGTGAATTAAAATAATTTATTTTGGCTCTATTGGTCCAAGTGTTTTTTCCTAACATGCATGCGTGTAGATCGTGAAAGCTATATATCCTTTTTTTTTTCTAGGCTTAATTGTAATTTTTACCTCCAACTTTTTAATTTTTGGCAGATTTTATCCCTAACAAATTAATTTGGCACATTTTACCCCTAACTTTTTTAAAAAGTTACAAATTTTACCCTCCACAGTTTTGATGACGTGGCATGCTAAAATAGTTGCACTTTTTACCTCCAATTTTTTACTTTTTGGCAAATTTTACCCCTAACTTTTTCATTTTTGGCAAATTTTATTCCTAACTTTTACTTTTTGGTAAATTTTACCCTCATTTTTTATGCTTATATCAGCATACCACGTCATCAAAACTGTAGAAGGTAAAATTTATAACTTTTTTAAAAAGTTGGAGTAAAATGCGCCAAATTAATTTATTGTGGATAAAATCCGTCAAAAATTAAAAAATTGGGAATAAAAATTACAATTAAGCATTTTTTCTAAGTAAATTCCTTTTAGAATCTAGATATGCAGAACACAAATCCACTCATGCAACCATAATGGAATTAGTCCAACGATAGAAAAATAAAGCTGTTATATGTTGATGTTTCATGTTTCAATAACATAAATATAGATGACGTAATGATTCGCTTCTATATACCAGAGTAACCAGACTGTCATGGGGATATTTTTATTGGCAAATTTAAACTATTATGGAAAAAATTGCCACAACATACATGCAACTGGATTAAAAAGTAACTAAATATTACTACTGTTAAAACCATATTATAGAGTACAAAAACCCCCAAAGAACTAGTCAAGTGATGCAACCAGACTCTGTTTAGAGTGCAAAGTTTACCAAACTTGTTACACAAATAACATTTTCTTAAGCTTTCTATTTCTCCACCAAACCTATCTGAAGAGCTATTTTCCATTGCATTCTGCAAAGACAATAAATTGAATCAGTTGAGTCAAAATTTTTATTAAGAGTCCTTAGGCAAGATGTTTAAATGGAAAAGTAATAAAAGAAACCCCTGGCATACAACTCTAGATTAATTATCCTCTCCCTCCCCTTCCCAAATTTTATCTCATAAATTGAATTACATTCTGTTTATTACCACTCAACAGAGTTCATAATATTATTCAATAATGATTGCTAATATTGGTTCCATCCATTCTATAGTGTCTCCGTCTCTTCTACAATTTCTACACTGTTAATATTGCTACCTTGTCATTCTTCTTCTGGTTCTTCTTCTTCTTCCTCCTCTGGTTCTTCTTCGTCCTCCTCCTCTTCTTTTACTTCTAGAAGGTGAGTATACTACAAATTTCAAAACACATTGTAGGAGATGCAGAGCACTTTTATTAATCAATGATTATCATATTCAATTTATGTAACACTTTAAACGACTAAGCATCACTCATCATTCAAAGCATTACCACACAATAAGCCAAATAACTTAAAATAAAAACAGATGACCCTCTAAGTAAATCTTAAAATATTAGTAAAATGAAAAACTTTGATAAATCCATATTGAGCAACCCGCAACTCATTGTCAGACCCTACCTTTCTTTTCCTTGTCCGTTTATTTTCTGGTTCAAGCTGAATAATTTTAGCATTGAGTTGCTCATTTTGCTCCTGGATAAATAGATAGTCAAATAACATAATTAATAGTCTATTCTGATACTGACAAGATAATTTAACATCACTCACAGTAACATACCTTTAGCTCATTAGTCAGAGAACTGATTTTCATTACATCCTGAAAAAACAAGGAATGTCTGAGACATTAAAACAAATGTCATCTGCAACCATCTTAAACACATTAAACTGTCACCAAAAAATTGACAAGGGGGTAAATTTAATCATAAAAAACCTACAAGCTAATTCCTACAAGTTAATCATACATGCAGGGGTATTAATCAGATAGTTGCATTTTGACCCTAAAGTTGTAACTTGTAACTACCTAAATGCCACTGACAAAACATGATCAAAATTCTCAAGGTGCCGCATGAATAGCATGGAACCATGTCAATAGGAATGAACCAAAGTGTGATAAATTAAAGATGATTTTATCTTGGCCATTGTAGGAGGAATGAAAGATCATGGCTATCATGGCTATGAGAATAGACATGATGCCTGTTTGTTCTTGTGCAAGAATGACCCACTTCCATTTCAAAGAATCAATATCAAAATAAGAAACATTGCATGCAAGTAAATGAAATGACAGCGAGTGATGGTTACAGTGAATAACTTATTCATCCATACTATGATTATCACTCCCTTTCCATCATCCAGAGAATGTTATGGGTTGACTATCCGTGACTTTTATTATACACACCAAGTTACATAGGAAAAAGTAACGGAGAATGACAGTTGCGAACATCATATTTCTCACAATCTTTTTAATGTTTATTGTCACCAAGATTTCTATCTCATTAAAGTAATATTTATTGATACTTACCTTTTGAATAACCTCAATAATGTTCTTTTGCTGCAGATCATATAAGGCCTCATTCTTCTTCAATTCCTTGCTCATTTGTTCATGCTCTTTCTTTATGGATTCCATGTCATGACTTATATTAGTGTTCATGACCTTCAACTGCTGTAATTCTGCAAAATATGAAATGTAATTTGATCAACACAAAACATAGTAAACTCCAATATTCTAGAAAAAGGAAATCATATCACAGAATGTAAGCCTGTATTTTCAACAAATGCAGGAGAAAAAAAATATTTCTATCAAATAAAAGAAGCGCACGACCAGGCCTAGAATCCTGAAGAGGAGAAGAGGCACAACATATAGCTTTCCATCTTAATGTGTTTCTTGAAACCAGTTTGTAAGCACATAGATATTATACCGTATTCCTAAGAAAAACGGAGAAAGGAAGAATGTATATGTAATGATTTCATCTATCTCAGAAAATAATATACACCTTTGTGGCATTCCTCGTGCATCTTATCTCCCTCTCCCATCAACTCCTTCATCATGTTCAACACCTTCAAAAGACTTCTTTGCATGGAATCAATGTTCTCTAACAGCCCTGCAACAAGTGTGCGCACAATACCAGCCTTCTCACTATGCTTATGCTCCATATCTATAAATTTCTGATTCTGGTTTTGAATTTCCTTCTCAAGTCTCACAATAGCCTCGCTCTGTTTACTCATAGCCTCCTCCTCCTCATCACTATGGTTCATCATTTTGCTACAGATTCAAGGTGCCTGCATAAAAAGACTACTTAATTGTTTCTACGCCAAACCAAACCAACCTTAAAATGAATCAAGCGTCAAATGATTATGGGAAACAGCCTTGTATAATATTGAATCCTAGAACAGCATGGTATCCTAAAACAGTATATAACTCATGAAAGAAATATATATATAAAAAAAAAAAAGGTACTAAAACATTAAAAAATAAAAACAAGAACTAAAAAAGACTACAATGTAAACGTATCAACATGAAATAGAAGCATGTAATGGGGACAACAACCTTTGCCAAAACATCCAATGCAAATGAAATATATGCTAAGAATGAAAACATGCCATACCCGACAAAAGGACAAATGATTAATAGGGATTTAATCTTCAAACTGAAACGTTTTGTATTAATGAAAAGTGATAGTGACTTTTGTATTAATGAAAAGTGATAGTGACTGAATTGCCACCATGCCTAGAAATCTAACAAGACTGGACAAGTTCACCTCCTGCTAAGTATAATTATTACGTTTTCTGTATATGACGTTTGGACTTACTGACGTTTGGACTGCTATTAATTATTTGCACATTTTTTTACAATTTATTATGTTGGAAATCGCATTGACTACTTTGGTTTTGTGCAAGTAATTTTTGGCAATTTTTTATTTTTCAAAAATTTAATGGCGTTTTTTAACCATTAATTTTTTTTAATAAAGCATACTTTTTAATTAATTAGATGACACAATTCCTTTTCTTTCATAATATGGTCATAATTAGATTATTTAACAATGATTTTTAATTTAATTATAATAATTTTTTAATTAATATTTTTTTATTGATTTTACACTTACGTGTGAGTACCCAAGAGATACAAGGATAAAAATTAAAATTGCTACTGAAACATATGAGACCGAATATAAATATTTTTTTCATAAACAAGTGTTGGTAAGGTACTTAGAAAACTTATAAACTCTTTTGATTAGATTATAAGCTTATTTTTGAAGTTTTCCCTTCAATTCTCTGCTACAGTGCATCTTCCAAACGGAGGGTTAGTTTCTTAAGTTAACAAATAAAAAGAAAAGAAAGAAATATATCCTGATGAATTGTTCTCCATCCCATATATCCTTCTAGTGATAATGATTGCAATGAATTGGTGGACCATCATTGCCGAAGCTACTAGACGTGCTGATATGCCATAAGACAGATTTATCTTGTATTTGCTTTTTTAATCCTCCTCTTTCTCTTAATCCCTTGCTTGCTGATGGATGAATTATTAGAGCGGCCTTGCCTAGCATGTAGCCGTAATTGTTTTCTTTATGCACCGTTTGTGATCCAAAAAACTCGTTAAACCTTTCAATCCGTTAATTTAACACTGACTGATTTAGTTAACTTCTGTGAAAATAATACAACACAATGACTTTATATCTAACAACTCATGATGATTAAGAGACAGTAAAATATAAATTTTACCAAAATGCCAATTACTCAAAGAAACCAAATGATTATATAGTCACACAAGTTTAACTTCAATATCTTCTCCCATGCTAGACTGCAAAAAGGCTGTCAATAAATGCAGTTTGATTCTAGTCAACATGCCAGAAGCTAAGTTGAAATATGAAACTGCATCAAGTTGCAATAGATTAGTCAGATCATCATAGCAAAGCCACTAGAAAGGCTGATCATTTAGCTATACTAGGCCACAAAATAAAGATTTTCATTCAACTAAATTGAAAAAGTCTATTATTTGTTTTCTACTTAATTTGGTAACCAGAAGTGCTGGAGTTTTGTCTTAACTTTGAAATTTAATTTAAAATGGAAGCAAAGAGAGTTGTTTTTACAAACTCAATTTTCAAAATAAACTTCACTCTAACTTAAATTTTGTAAATTTTAATCCGCCAGATTTTCCAGGTCTTTGATTTTGGCCTTCAAGCTCTCGTTTTGGGACTCCAGTTATAAGACCAACTTCTCCATCCACTTTGTTTCATTACATTCTGCAAACACAATAAATGCCTGGCACTGTTAAACAAAGCATATCCAATGCTCTACCGTTGTTCACATTTATCCCCTCCCTCTCCCCATTCCCAAATTTCATCTCATAAAATAAAATGCATGGCACTAGGCTTAATTATAACAGCTCAATGGAGTTCAGAATTATAATTATTATTTGTTCCTGTCTGGGAATAAGGGGAGACCTTCCGTCGTCTCTTTGTGGTCTGATATCTTTGTAACTGGTCCGAAAGGTGGGGTACCTGCAATAAACACTCCAACGTTCAAGTTAGGGTTCGGCGCAGAGCATTTAATGTGTGTAATAAATGCCAAATCAGAGAGTTTACCTTGGGGAGTGGATCCCCTATTTATAGATATTCTTATTGGGCTTGGACCTTTATGGGCTTTTGGCCCTGAAGGGCCTTAACTCTTTTCTTAATCACAAACGTGGTAATTAAGAGTATTTAATTACTTAATGGTGTATATATTTCTACCAGTGTTCGGCCCATTTGCGCCGAATACTATCATTTAGGTCCGCGGTGAGGGGGTTTTAGGGGTCTTCGGATTTATAGATACCGAATACTCTGTCTGCCGAACGGATCATACAGCGTTGGGGTGTTCGGCTATTGTGGGGGGTATTCGGTTTGTATGTGTTGCCGAATACCCCAACTAGTACATTATTCAATAGTTACTGACTGTTAACATTGGTTCCATTCCATCACTTCTTTCTACGGTGTCTTCTATATGACGAGGACAGAAACACTGCCTAGGTCAACATCACACACAGAGATTATGAACTGCCACCCTGCAGGTTGAATGCCTAAATTCTTCCCTTCAAAAGTAAATGCACCACCACCAATTCAGACACTAACTTGTTACAAGACTATGTGTGTGCTTTGAATTTCAAAACACTTGTCATTGAGAGCATTTTAATCAATCAATGAATATCAAAAATTTAATTGTAGATAAAATCATCACTCATCATTCCCAGCATTACCTTGTCATGTATTCTCGTTTGCTTATCCATCGAATTTCTGTTTCAAGCTCAATGATTGTAGCATTGAGTTTTTCATTTTGTTCCTGGATATAAATAAATGGTCAAATAACATAAATAAAAAGCTATTCGATGTTTTAACTTCATTCACAAAACTTGAAAACAGGTACCAGACCTTTAGCTTTTCATAATCATTATGTTGCTTCACAGCAGCAATATGGAGAGAGGTAATTTCCATTACATGCTGAAAAACAATGAATGTGTGCAATGTTAAAAAAAAGGCTTTTACAACCGTCTTACATGCTGACACAACAAATACAAAAGGGGTAAATTTAATCATAGAAAATGATACAAGCTTTCAACAAGTTAATCATCCACCTAAATATATAAATTGTTATAGCATACCACTCCCTGAAGAACTAGGTACGTAATTGATTTTGGCCCTAATGTTGTAACTACAAGGCTTTTTTTTTTAATAAGCAAAATGATATTGTTAACACAAGAAAGACTTGGCTAAACCACAAGGTGTGGCCAAGCCAAGAAAAAACAGTACAAGAATAATAGTTTACAAGACAAAACATGGCTTATAACCGCTCAATGGAGTTCATAATTTTAATTATTAATATTCAACAATTACCGTTAATATTGGCTCTATTCCATCCATATTCATTCTATTGGATGAGGAATGATAGATCATAGCAAATAGAAAAAACATAAAGCTTGATCCATCTTGTGAAAAAATGAACCATTTCCATTCCAAAGAATCAAAATAAAGAAGAATCCATGCAAATGTATAACATGATAGTAAGTCATGGTTACAGTGAATAAAATAAACCTATTCATGCATATTATGGTTATCACTCGCTTTGGATGATAGTGAAGAGTGTTATGGGTTGATTATATGACTGTGATTATATATGCACACTAAGTTAGATACAAAGAAGTTAAGGAGAATGACATATATCCTGTTCATGCATATTATGTTCATTCTTTACCGTGGGATTTTCATTGCAATTTGTAAGTTATGCATTAATAAAGTTATCACCATGGATAATGATCTTAATAATAATATAATAATGGCATATTCATGTTATAAATTAATGTCTTTTTTGTACACATGACAATTAAAAACATCTATGTAATTAGTGCCAAACTGCCAATAACGCAAGTCATGATATTAATAACTAATAAGTTTTACTTGTAAAAATACTTAAAAAAAAAAGTTATCGATAACCATGTCAAAATAATTTTCATTCCAATTAAACTAGACGTTCAACAAAAATCTTGTACAATACCATGGAACAAGTTTATTTCTCAAATGAGAACTGAGAGTTAAGCACACGTAATATTTTCCATGTGGAAGCATGTTACAATTGCTACTGACCTTTTGAATCACCTCAGTAAACTTCTTTTGCTGCTGATCAATTAGGGTCTTAGTCTCCTTCAATTCCTTGAAGACCTGCTCATGCTCTTTCTTTAAACGTTCCATGTCATGACTTACATTAGAGTTCATGACCTTCAAATGCTGTAATTCTGAAGAGCATGAAGTGTAACTTGATCAAAAGGAAACAGGAAAAGTAAAATCCAATGATATTCTAGAAAGAAAACATATCACAGATATAAGCATATATATATCAACAAATGCAGTAGAAACAAGTATTTGTGTCAAATAAAAGAACCCTAAATATGCAAGACCAGGCCAAGAATCCTCAATAAGAGAAGAGACGCAACATATAATTTTACTTTTACAGTCAAAGTCAGATGTAAATATCACTATAACAGATATCAAAGTAGTACTGCTACTTATCAAACCTTTGTAAATACAAAGAAATTTTGTTTTGCTTTTATCGCGTTTCAACAGGTACTGTAACGTATTCCCGTGAAAATTTGAGAAAAAAGAGGAATGTAAATTTAGTAATTTTGTCTATCTCAAAATATAATTAATATACCTTTGTGACATTCCTCGTGCAACGTATCTCCCTCAGCCATCAACTTCATCATCATGTTCAATGATTCATTATACTTGTTTTCCAATTCCAACAGACTTCTTTGCCTGAAATCATTGTTCTCTAATAGTCCACCTATGAGTTTGCTCATAATGAGAGCTTTCTGAACATGTTTATGCTCCATATCTATAAATTTCTGTTTCTGATTTTCAATTTCCTTCTCAATGCTCCCAATAGCCTCGCTCTGTCTACTCGGAGCCTCCTCTTCATGACTATGGTTCATCATTTTGCTACAGATTCAAGGTGCCTGCATAAAAGTCTATTGGATTATTTCGATGCCAAACCGAACAACCTTAAAAGTGTCAAATTATTAAGGGAAACAGCCTCGTATCACAACTTAGAAAAAAAAAACCTCAAGAACATACAAGCGGCATAAAAAAGGAATTAGAACAGCTAAAACTGTATAATATGAAATCGTAAAACAGCATGGTGTCCTAAAACAGTATAGTAACTCTTACAAAAAACGTGAAGCATACTACAACTTTAAAAAATAAAAACAAGAATTAAAAAAGGACAAAAATGTAAACGTACGTATGGAAGCATGTAATAGGGGACAACATTTGCCAAAACATCCAATGCAAATGAAAAATATGTTAAGATGAACACTTTTAGATGGAATGAAAACATGTCATACCCGAGAAAAGGACAAATAAATAAGGAACTGTTAGAAATTATAGAAAATTAGCACATTTTATGGTTGATGGTAAACCAATTTAGTGCAGACTAGTAGGGGTTTAAACTTAAAACTGAAACGTTTTGTATTAAGGAATAGTTAGAGTGGCTGAGTGAGGCCACCATGCATAGAAATCTGAGAAGAGTCGATTTGGAACGTTTGTATGTACATCCTGCAAAGTGCTATTAATTATCTAGCTAACGTTTGGACTGGTTTTTGACGATTAGACTACTGTTAATTATTATTTGAGCATTTTTTACTTAATTTAAAAAGTGGAGTGTTTGTTCAAAAAAAAAAAGTGGAGTGCTAATCATTAATCAGATTTTTTCACACTCTTTAATATGTTTATTTTTAATAGCTAAAATTAAAATTTATTAAAAATTAAAAGTTGTAAAATTACTAGTGAAATTGATTAAATAAGAAACAAGACACATAATTTTATAAATGTTTTTTTAACAAATTTTAATAAATAATAAAGAATGTGATTGAAATAATGTGCAAGAGTGTGTTATGAGGTGTGTTAGTCATATATATACTCTTTACTCAAAATTTATTAAAAATAACGTAATTGTGAGACTCTTTGATTAAAAAGTGAGACTTATAAAATTTTGCCATTTTAATAAATTTCATCTAATAATAAATAGTGTATGAAAAAATATGATTAAGGATGACAATAGGTAGAATTTGTATAAAGTGTTGTACTACCCATCATCTTACTTGTGTTTGAAAAAAATACTCATACTTGGTCTTGTTTCCGGCATGGATAGCAATTTAATCATCATCTCCAACCTGTTGGGTATCTATGAAAAAAAAATTGTTGTTATAGAAAAATAAATCTCACAAGTAACAATTTTATTTGTTGTAATTATCATTATTACATATATAGATGAGAAGGGATCAAATTACACCAGTGTAACTTAAACAACTATTATACCATTCAATAACTTGATATAGAATATAATTTTTATCAATCCAACCGTTGAATTATATTTATATATTACCAAATTATCTGTGTCAAATTTTGTCAAAATTGAATAACAATAAGAAGGTAATCAAATGATCCATATTTTAGTATATTTTGAAAAGTTTGTATTACGTCGATTTTAATATATATGAATGAGGCAGTAAATAATTTTGGATTAATATGAAATTTTGTATATATGATCTATGTGAAAGAAACTTTCAATCCAACGGTGGATTTTAAAAAAACATCATCCAATTAAAAGTTATTGAATGGTGTAATAGTTGTTTAAGTTACACCGGTATAATTTAATCTCTCCTCTATATAGATAGTGCTGTTTAAAATATCATTAAAATTAATTTTAACTTTATCGGGTAAAAACGAAAAATGAACTTAAAAATTATAATTTAAGATTATTCTGCAAATTGATAGATAGTAAGAAAATAGTAACCATTTTAATTCGCAGTTCAATCAAAAGTTGATGAAAGCAAGACCCTATTTTCAACGTGACACTTCCTTAATTTCATACATACTTTATTTACTTTAATCTCAAATTTTCAATTCTTTTTTTTACGCACATTTTTCGTCCAAACATCTGATACCTTTGTTTCTTAATTTTTCATTAAGACAAATTTGTAGTGCTTTTTTATTTATTTATTAAGGCATTTAACTTTTTATTGGATATTTTAAAACTATTATTGATTAATTATATGTTATTTTAATTTTTATAACATGTTTCTTTAGGCCCCATTTGTGATCCAAAAAAACTCATTAATTTTTTCAATAGTTATGCGAAATAAAATCCGTTAATTTAAAAAACTTATTTGAAAATAATACAACACAATGACAGATC
Source organism: Pueraria montana var. lobata (assembly GCA_026413185.1). Classification (NCBI taxonomy): domain Eukaryota; kingdom Viridiplantae; phylum Streptophyta; class Magnoliopsida; order Fabales; family Fabaceae; genus Pueraria; species Pueraria montana. Next base: position 59,224,886 of record CM048655.1, on the reverse strand, counting down.
TTAATTTTTAATATCTAACAATCATCTTAGTGTTAGTTGGATCATGGTCAATAGACAGTAAAATATAATTTGTACCAAAATGCCAATTACTCAAAGAAACATGTTAAAATTAAAAGCCAAATGATGTAGTCATACAAGTTTAACTTCAATGTCTTGTTCCACACAAGATTACAAAGGCTGTCATTATGAATGCAGTTAGTTTGCTTCTCGGCAACATGCCCACAGAAGCTAAGTGCCAACTGCCAACTGAAATGAAATAGTTTGACGATCACAACCGCTAGGTTTGCTGCTCTCCCAATATGGACGCATGCTACCAGGCTGCGATGCATAATTCTCTCCCCGAAACCAACATCAACCTTTCAGAAATACAATCCTTAGTTACATGACAACAATTAACACTAATCATATAAAAAGGTGGGTATTGTGAATAATGTAAATTAACCACTAATTTCTTGAGAAAACAAGTAACCAAGGTGGTTGTCAAGTAACTAAGCCACATACCAATAGCTTTTAAAATCTTTTTCTTTCTACGATCTAGCTATAGCTATACAGTTCAAAAGACAAATGCAGTAACCTAATATACATATATACAAACCTTCACGTCATTCCCCTCTTGCGTTTAATAACTTTCCATTGATTCAACAGAAATTGTACTCCTTCTTTCAGAGTTGCTCTCCTTCCTTGTTTATAGTTCCATAATACTGAGGTTAAGTATCGCCCACTAGGATTATGTTCATTTATTTCCAACAAAGCTTCCACCACTGCTTTATATGCCCCTTCACCCAAGTCATTTTTCAACCCATTCAGCTTTTCATCGTCATCTCTAATAATTTCCTGAAATGAAAAATGCATGAAGCCAGATTACAAAGTGTAAGAGTTCAGCATATAAATTAAGAGAAAATTTTAATATAAAATGAATTAAAAACCCTTGTATACATCAAATTGCTAAATTAGAATGATATTTGTCCTAAAGCAGTAGAGGAAGAATTTAAGGGTGTACTTCTGTTCCTGCTTAAAACAAATGCTAGCAATACACTCTAATACACTGTTTCTAACACACTTCATTTGGTAAAATTTATGGGAGGCCCACTAAATGATGTGAGTCCTATCCCCTATTGAATGACTGCTATTTATTATTTAGTGGGACTCACATGAATTTTCACCCAATAGTGGAGAATATATTATAAAAAAATGTTATAAAGGAACAAAGGCAGTGTAATCCAATTAATTTTAAGGTGGCATCCTGATTTTTCAAGTATCTCATGATGTGTTAAGAACTGGAATCTGATATGAGCATTCCCTCTTAATTGATATTAATCTGTTATCAGTATCAACGGAGGGATTACTGAGTGCATCTCTCATTCTCTGATGCTGGAAAACAGAGAGAAAAATACAAGGTAAAAGAAAATGCAACAGGTTCGTCAAAGGACCTGTTTCCTCCCACCTAACCTAATATCCACACTCAGTTCTACCTTATCCCACACTTCCTCTCCTTTCCTTTTCTACTCCCATTTCTTACAAACGAATGCACCTCCTTCCCTCACTAATCCTTACCTGCTCGGTATGCATTTACGTTCTAGACTATCAGCATGATATTCACTTTATTTCACATTGTATTCTCTTTTATCACCCATCCCCTTCTTTTACAATACACTTAATGGGGATATATCAATAAAATACTAGTAAAATACTCACCTCCCATATGTTACTAGCACCATCATTTTCATATTTGAACATAACACACAATTTTTTGCAAAGTATTTTATTTTATGCTGTTCAAGCCTTCCAGGCTTACAAATTTACACAGAGAAAATGCAGTTGGAAGGTGGAAATGAGCCAGGCTAGGCAAGGCTTTACCTTGAACAGGCTTGGCCAATTTACCTGACTTGAGTTTTTTTATAAAGGCCTGATCTAGCCCTTTTAACAGACTGACCTGGCTTAAAAGGTTATTTAAAAGTTTAAAACATTAACATTGGCTGCTATTCTTAGTTGTCAGGTCATTCTTTCCATCTTTCTCCAATTAATCAATAATCACCTAAGACTCTTCTAATCAGCACCAAACCTTCCTCTACTCCATTAAACGTCAGACCCCAAGGGTGTATTCTTGGGTTTCAGTGGGGAAGGGAGGGGAGAGCAAATTCTTTTATTTTTAATTAAAAAAGTCATGTAATGTCATGTAATCTTTATAATAATAATAAAAGATTAGAACATTAAGTTTATGCCAATATATTAATTTATTTTCTCATTTTAAAATCAATTCAGAGAATATTTATTAAAAATAAAAACTGCCATCCCCTCACCCTCCAAAACCCAACTTCCAAACACACCCTAAAGTGAAAGTATCGATATAAAGAATACCCTTAAGATAACACCCGGTGAAACTGGGAAAGTATTACAGGTTCAGAAAGACAAATAATTCTAATCCAGAGAATGGAGATCACCATAACATTTATTGTCTCATTAAGAAACAATAAAGATAAATAACAGAGTGAACCAAGTTTGATTAAGAGTGACATGCAATGAAGAATATAGACTTCAGGATAATTTTAGGAGACCTATAAATATGTTTAACATAGACACACCTTTTCTTTCCCTTCAACCATGATAACTTTGAATGGATGCCAATCTGGGTCCTTTAGATATTCTTCCCACAACGAACACAGTTCTGAAGCTCTCTCTTCAGCTTCTTCCTCATTATATCTTTGCTTCATTGCTTCAAGGAATGGTCTAGTATCAAGTTCCCCCATTCTCTTCAAACGAATGTTTCCATGAGATTGCAACTCTTTAATGCCCTGCAGGTGAGAAAAAAATATTACTATTAAATCTTGAAAGCAATATTGGACAGTAAAAAGTCCAAGAAAGCTTTAAAAATTGCAAAAAATTCAGTACATAACACCCGTGATAAAAGTAATGAAACATATAAGCAGAGAATATCCATACAATCATAGTTAGGTCTCGTCTGCATAATCAAATGAACCATTAAAAACACTTTAATTCTATTCAAGTCACTTTGCTACCTTGCTATGAATCATTGAAGTTAGCAACACACAGTTAACCAAATAAAAAAGAAAAAGTGGAATGCTCTACAAAAATGTAAAATTATAACTTATAAGACCATGTGTGCTTCAATTCATGTAACACTTTAAATGGGCAAGTAAAATCATCATAAAAAACACTACCAGCCCATGACCCAAGTGAAAGAATAGTTACACTGGACTGAACCTCATTGAGATGCTCTAGCAAATTAATTTGAAGAATTAGTAGGAAGATATATTTGAAAAAAATACTTACATCAACCAATGCTTGTCGAGCTTCCTGCAGCTCATCATTACTCTCACGCTCTTTAATGATTAGCGTTTGGTTCAATGCATCTAAGTCTTGAAGTGACTGCTCCTTGTCTCTTAAATCCTTTTGTAGTGTATCTACCTTCTTCAGAATTTCTGCATCTTCGTCATCTTCCATGTGCTTCAACACACTTAATGAACCTTTTAATTGCTGAATCTCCAACTCCAGCTCTTGTTTCATATCAAGTTGTTTTTGAAGCTGAATGATTTTAGCATGGAGTTGTTCTTTTTGCCTCTGTATAAAATATAAATGGCATTAATACTATGCCATTCGGTGCTGATAAGGACACTTTTGGTTATTAACAAAGCAAAAAATAGGTAACACACCTTTTGATCTTCAGCCAGTTTCATAACATTTTCATCAGCTTTCTTTTGCTCTAAAGCAGCCATCTGAAGAGAGCTATTTTTCGTTGCATTCTGCAAAACCAATAAATGCCAGCAGTGTTAAACAAAACCTTCCACAAGCTTTGTAAGCAGATTATTATTTTAAATGATTTTAAAGACACAGCAAAAACAGATTATGTAAAAATTTTGATTTACAGTCCTTAAGCAAAATCCTTAATGAGAGTAAACAGAACAATGGAAAAACAGAAACCCCATGGCATGAAATTCTTTGGCATACAACTCTAGATTGATCACTCTTGTCCCTTCTCACTCCCCCAAATTTTCAATTTTCATCTCATTAAATGCATGGCATTTGGCATATGATTGCTCAACAGAGCTCATAATTTTAATTTTTACTCAGCAATTACTGTTAGATAACAGTGCCATGCCATCTAATCTACAGTATCTCCTATGAGTTATGACACAACAAGGGACAGGATCATTTCCTAGATCAAAATCAGACACAACACACAAATTACAAACTGCCACGTGCCACCAAGGATTGAATCATTAAACAGTTTACTTTAAAAGTATATGCACCAGCAATCCAGAAATTAACATGTTTTGGATTCGTTGTCTTCAACAGCATACACCTCAAATAGAAACCAGATTCATCAAATTCCCAGTGTTATCAGAATTCCTTATCCACAAATTCAATTGAAAATAATTTTTCAAACAATCATTTCATGATCATCAAACCCAACAAGTAAAAATGGGAAAATGATTGATCTTGGTAGCTAACTCCTTCCTTGAAAGCACTGAAACATCTATATATCAACCATAATAAGCAATCAATCAAAAACAATAAATATTATTTCTTCAATCTTAATTGCACAGAAATTTCAATCATAGTATACTACAGGCAATGCAGCAAAATAAGAAAAACACTATACCTCCTCAATTTCTTCTGCCAACTTTTTTCTTTCACTTTCATTGTGTGCCTCACGTTTTTCCAGTTCAGTTTTCCGCAACTCAAGCTCATTTTTCTGAGATTCCAGTTGCAATTTGAGCTTTTCATGATCAGTAAAAATCCTTTGGAAGTGATCCCTGGCACTTGACTGTATTTTCTGTATCTCTGAAGACAAGGAATCATACCAAAAAAACAATGTTGTTACTTGTTACAACAGATCAGCAGCATTTTAAAATAATAGTCAATTGTTAAAAATATAAAATTGAATTCCAACACAATATTCTTAAGAAAATAATTTAGCAATGGCAAATCCTACAGTGCCAAGAACTACAATGATTCGAGCAATATATGGCTATTTGGTCCTAAGGCTCAATAAAAATAGATACCTTCATTATAAGCTTGAATGAGTCTATCTTTTTCCGTCATAGCAAGTTTCATTTTGTGCGTGGTCTCAAGGCATCTTACTTCTATCTCTTTTAAATGCTTATTCTTGACCTGAATAATGTTAGTCAAATTAGAGACAAGTTTATCTTGCCTTCGAGCTTCCTCTTCCATAAGCTCAGATATGGTTTTGACATCACCCATCTTTCGCAGATGTTCTCCATAGATACTGTTCATTTTGAAGTCATCTGCCCGGGCAACCCATGCATAAAGACCAGACTTTGGCCCAGAATTAGCGAACCAATCTTTTTTCCCATGATGATCTAATTCATATGCTCTTTCAAATGCCAATGCATTATCTAAGCCTGGCCAGTTTTTATTGAATTCCACAAGAGCAGTTCCAGAGTGACCCCGGAAATTCCACAAAGGATTGACTCGAACTGGATTGAAACCCCTGCTTCTGTACTCATCCCTCAGCCTGGAACCACTCTCACCAACACAGCGTCCATCTTCTGTCCGTCTAGTTGGAATATTAACTACAACTCCAATCCAAGGCCACACAAACTGCTCATTAGAATTAACAGAAGGATCATTTTCATCTGCCGGTTTTGAATCATTTGATGGAACATCTACATTCATGAGATCCTTTTCCAAATATTTCACTAAAGCCAAATGATTAGCCTTGTCTCTTGCTTTTCTCTTTTGTGAACTACTTTGACCCACCCCAGAAGCATGTTGAAGGAGCTCCTTGTATAAATAATCCCGTTTTCTCTTTTTAGGGCAGTACGGACAAGTGAAAGTCTCATCCGATGTTTTCACATTCTGACTTCCACCTTTCAGTTCTTCATAGGATTTATCTTCATACTCACTAATTTCAGATTCACTAATATCAGTATCCTCATCAGAGCTGCTGTGAGCCATTACAGTTCCTGCAAGGCTTATTATTATTATTCAACCACCTGATAGACAAATGTAGTGTTAGAACTGATTGTAGTGCAGACAAATTCCATTAAGTATCGCATTCAGAGCCAGGGAAAAGTACTAAACTCGAATAGAAATTTTATTACAATCACTTCATCTAATCAAATCCTCCATTACTAGAAAAATAAGAAATTATAAGGTTCCTTCAAATGTGAAACTGGAACTGCACACTATTAAACAGATTTCAATCATGAACACACACAGCCTGCTGGAACCACCGCGAACAAATAAATAAAACAACTATGACAAAAAATTAAGCAAAATGAAATATGCACCAATAAATGTGGAAAGTATGAAAAGACTGATGAAGAGCACATGCATCAGAAGAATCCAAGTATAGAGGAAATTATTGACGAATTGGGTAAAAATGCAGAGCGAATTTGACCTTCGAAAAAGGGAAGCCCCTTCAAAAATCAACGCCTTCAGCACCACAAAAATCGCTACGCCCTGATTCTGTTTTTCACTCTAACACGAAGTCCCGCACTGACCAAGAGAGCTCTGGAAGAAAAAAAAAAAACTTATCACTAAAAATTAAACAAAATCAAATTCGCACCGATAACAGTAAAAAAAAAAACTCAGAAAAACACGAAGAAGAGGACATGCATGAGAAGAATAGAATTATTGACGAATTGGGTAAAAATGCAGAGAGAAATTGACCGGAGAAAAATTGGAAGTTCCTTCAATGAGGATCTGGTGTGAGTGTGTAACCTAAGAGTTTACATGAGATGAGAGAAAGAAAGGAATCAAAATCAAAGGACAAATATCGTAATGAATGAAGATATTCTGGTTTTGAGGTTTTGTATTGACTCTCAACAGTAGTACTTATTACTCAGTACTCACTCACTGCTGACTAGGGCTTCGTGCTGCTTATTGGCTCTTCAGGTTTCCATTTCGCCACGCGCACCCATGGCGTGTGGAACTTCGAACTTGTCATGTACCTGGATGACGTGGAGCTTTTTCATTGGAGCGTGAAAGGCACGGCCCCAGGCGCGAGTGCGTCAGTACGTGAAAGGGAAACAGTGTGCACTCTGCACAAAATGCGTTACAATTGTCATTGTTGTTCCCCGAGATGAGCACCACACAAGCCTAATTGTAAATGTTTAGATATGTCATTAAAGAAGAATGATAGTATATGTGATACTTTCATGATATTTTATTTTGAGTGAATTTCACTAATTTTTCTGAACATTTCTGAGATTATATAGTATTTTTTTAACGTTTACGACAATTTCATTAAAAAAATATATGGCATAATTATTTTCAAATAATAAAAAAAATAGTATAATATGTAACAGGTGTTAATATAATACTTTTCAAACAATTCACAAAATTAATATAAAGGTCAAAAAAATGAGAAATATCATGATAAATTTGACAAAATCTCTAGGTATGTTAATGTTATTTACTCTTTTATTTTTTTTCTATCATATCATATTATTTATTATATTTATATTTATATGTCTTTTATCTCTTTCTCTTTTTAGGTGTTAAATAATATTGGAATGTCTACTATTTTTTTCATCATTAAATGTTTTAAATTATTGAAAAAAAATATTAAATATTTTTTATGCTATTTATTTAATAAATTCTTTTATTACTTGTGTTATTGTTATTTATCATGTATTTATGGATATATATTAAGAATTGTTTTTCGAAAAATCATATTTAAAATGGAAAAATATTAAGATTTATTTTTAAAATAATAATAAAATATTGAATGAAATGTATTAATATTTTTTATTAATGTGTTCAAAATTCAAAGTACTTGTTGATAAAATTCTTTTCAAAGTAATAAATCATTTGCTTTTTATTAGAAAGGGGGTTTCATCTTTCTTTCTTTTTTTATGTCAAAAAAAAATCTTTCTTTCTTTCTTTTATAATAAGGAGGTTTAATCTTTTATAGAGTTCATAAGTTCATTCCTAATTTAATAGACTAGCAATGAATATTTTTGTCTTGACGAAAGAGGTATTTTTAATTAATGTGTTCAAAATTCAAAGTACTTGTTAATAAAATTCTTTTTGAAAGATAAATATATGCAAAAGAATTTATCAAGTAAGAATTTTTTATATGTAAGTATTAATTGTTAAGTCTTGCAACAATAGAAAAAAATTAGAATATAAGAAAAATGTCAAGGGTGTGGGACTTTTAAAAGAAATAAAATATAAAACATTTAATGAAAATGCAAAAAAGTATTTAATATTAATTTTTATTTAATAAAAGTATTTAAGATGCAAATAACTATACAAAATTTTCATGTGGTTTATGATTTTTCACAACAAATTTTTATGTGATGTAAAATTAGCCTTTTGTTTTGTTTTTTAGACCGTTCATTGTATGATTATAAATACATTATAGGAAATAAAAAAAATATTAATAAAACAAATATTTGTTATACTAAAACTAAGAGTTATACAATATTTATTTTTCAAATAATTTAAAAGATTTAATAAAATATATTGAATACTTTAATATCATAAAAGTACCTTTGCTTTTTAATGGAAAAGGGTGTTTCATGTGAGGACTTGATTTGTTGGGATTAGACCTTAACTAGTTTACTTTTAAATTTGGAAAACCATAATATTGTTCGATTAAAGTCGGTAAAATTACAGGTAAATTTTTTACAATGATTATAAACCTTTGTTTCAATTTAGAAAATTATGGAACCTGTGAAAAGAAAGAAAAAAAAAATACATGCATGTATATGTATTTGTGTAGTGGGAAAAACATAAAAGATTTATCACTATTGGTGACCACGTCCACAAGTACCTATTAGACAATTTATATAGTTCGATACAATTATGAAATCACCTAGAATTGCAGGCAAGTACATAATCTTTCAACAATCAAATCAACTTTAAATAAAAAAAATTGTAGGCATAATCAGTGTCCGTCAATACTTGATAAACAATTTATACAGGATATTGAGAGGTGGGAATATATCAGATATCACATGCAGTGAAATAAAAGGTTCCATACAAAATTTGACACAGAGAGAAAGCAACAAGTTTACCAAATAAAGAAAATAAATACTCAAAATGTAAAGGTGCAGTCATCCAAATAAACAAGCTATTTCTAACACAACAAATCGACACTAAGGATAATTATCTCACATGACTTATCCAGTTCATTCCCTAACGTCCTAAATTTTTACAAAACAGGCATTGGGTAAAACATGTCGTGCTTACTGGGGGTACCTATCCTAGGGTCACTTTTGTCCAACTCAACATGACTAGAAATACCCTTCTCATGAGTTGTCTCATCTTTCAAGTCTTATTGAGCTTCCCACCTCCTAATTATTGAGGTGATATTTCACAACAAATTTCTCTCAATGTAAAATCAGTTTTTTGTTTACTTTTTTATATTGTTTATTTATTATTATAAATACATTATAAGAAATAAAAATATTAATAAATAAATATGTAATATATTATTCAAAAAATATATATAATATATTAAAAATTAAATATTCAATAATTATATTTTGAATAATTTTAAAGTTTTAATAAAATATATTGAATACTTTGATTACTTTCATATCTAGTATATTAAAAGTTTTAAATATCCAATATATTGAATACTGTAAACAAAAAAAAATATATTGAATACTTTCATATCATCATAAAAATAACAAATCCTTTGTTTTTTAATGGAAAGGGTATTGTGTTCATAAGTTCAATCCTAATTTAATAGGCTGACAATGAATATTTTGATTTCCCAATAAATAAAAGAGGTATTGAAACTTATAAAAGTAATAAATCCTTTGCTTTTTAACTGAAAGGTATTTAACCTTTTGTTATGGTCACGAGTTCATTCCTAATAGGCTCGAAATGGAATATTTTGATCTCCAATAGAAAAAACATTTACAATAGGCAAAAATTAAATAATTTTGCGGTGAGCGTGGATCGAACACGCGACCTTCAGATCTTCAGTCTGACGCTCTCCCAACTGAGCTATCCCCGCTATTGATAATATATACAAAATAGTATAATAAATAGAAAAATTAATTATTTAACAATCAATTAATAGAAAAAATAAATTAACTCGCCGTCTGTGGGGATCGAACCCACGACCACGTGGTTAAAAGCCACGCGCTCTACCACTGAGCTAAGACGGCTTTGCTGAATATTTAAATAAAAACAGTAACATTTGTACTTTAACACCAGTAGTAAAATTTTATTTGCATGTATTTGATTAACAATGTTCAATGTAATGAGATATTCTTCAGTGAAATATTTGAGCTTTGGAAATATGATTGGACTAACTAGGGATGGCAACCGGGCCAGGCCTGCCAGGCGGGCCGTCAGCCCGCCAGTACTTTTTTTTTTAATTAATATATCTAAAATAATATAAGTTATTAGAAACTATTAATATTTGTTATGTATTTTTGAAAGACTATTAGTTTGTGGTAAGTCTTTTTAAAATGTTATTCATGATGATGTTGAACTTGTGGTGTTAAAAGACTATTAGTTTGTGATTTATTGAAGAAAATGAAATAATATTGCAATTATTTTTAATTGTATTTACACTTCACAGTAACAAAAATATTCTCTATTGTCCTTTTATGATACAAATGATGCAAGATCATTTTATTTATACATTATTTGCAATAAATTTAAAAAAAAAAAAACTGGCAGACCAGCCCGCCAGCCCACTCTATGGCGGGGCGGGCTAGGACATGCAGCCTGTGGTAGCTAGGCGGGCCAGTCCGTTTTGCCAACCCTAGGACTAACTATATAAACGGATAAGCTTGTAAATTGATCGATTATGATTCTAGTTCAATTATTTTTTCTTTTATTTCGTGAAACAATAACAATTGAATCACGAATAAACTTATTGAAATTTTTTTTGGTACCCTAAACTGATTGAATTTTAGATCTTCTAATGTTATTTATTAACATGATAAATACTATGGCGAAGAAAGACATCAAATTTAAAGTAGGAAGACTTAAACTTAATTATATTTGTGGATAAAAAACCATTTTTAAACCAAAATGGTTTTAGCTATGTTTATTTAAGGTGTGTTTGGACATAATTTAATTAAACATTATTTATTTAATATCGGGTTATCAAATCAGAATTTATTTATAAATTTGACTGATAAATTTATTGAAGTTAAAAGTAATACTTATTTTGATAAGTATCTATACGAAATTAATTGAAATAAAATTAAAAAGAGTTTATATTAAAATTATAAATTATTTTCAAAAAATTAAATATATTTTTATAAAGTTTTCTAAATGCCCTTAAATAAGAGGTGTATCCCCTCTTGCCTTTTTTTTATTTTAATGTTATTATTATCAATAAATGAATTATGTGCATGGTATATCTTATTGAAAAATACATAACATATTTCTGTTACATTTTACTTTCACCTTATTCTTTTTTTTTTAATCTTTTTTCGTATTTTTCATTTCATCATCTGTCACTTCTAATATTTTTTCTCTATTTTTTATTTTTGTTTCTCTTTATCTCTCTTTTTTCCACAAAGTTAAAATATTAGTAACAAAATTTAGTGATGAAAATAGTTTATTCGTCACTAATATTGGCCACACAAAAACTTTAGTGATAAATTTTTAAAAAAATACATGTAAATTATTTTGTCACTGATATGAATTTTTCTTTTAGTCCCAAAAATAAAGTATATGTTTATCATCACTTTATCTGATTTTATCAAATAACAATAGTACACATTTTTCAAAATTTATAATGTTAAGGAAGTACAAGGTCGAATCATTAATGAGATTAATTATCATGAAGATAAATTAGAAGATTAATAATACATACTAATTTGATGGCATAAAGTAAATTTATCTATGTATTGATCCTACTTTCCCAAAAGGACCAAAGACAACTAAAAATGATGAAACTTTACTACATAATGACGATTCCAAAATCTACATTTGATTTGCAATTGATATTCATGTTGACCAACTGCTATTGCAAATACTAGTTACTGTCCTTCCATCCTCGTTTAGCTTCTCCATTGAACTCTTCTTCCACCTATGCATTAATCCCCACAATTAACAACATTATTCGAACAAGTAACGCATGAATTCCATTACCATTACTATAGTATAAGATAGACACAAAACTTCAGGTAACACAAAAAATTAAGGTATTCATTTGCCTTAAAAGAATAACTAACTAGCTAGCATGTCATTTGCCCATGTGCTTAAGGTATCTTCACAAAATTATGCTTGTAAATTTTTTATCTTGTAAATGTAGCATACATACATTTGAACTTGCAAGCCATTGATTCATTCAAATTTCAAAGGTTACCTTAAAAGTTACACCAACATCAATTTCCCCACAATAAGATTGATCTGCACGAATTACTCTGTACTTGAGAGGTTGTAGCTCAGCTGCACCATCCTCTACCCCTATGGCTAATAAATCTTCTACATAGACTCTACGTACAAAGAAAAATAGCATCCTTAAAGCATGATCAATATTTAAAAAAAAAAGAGTGAGATTTGCTTGATTAAATAAACAATGAAATCTATCTTCAATCTCTTGGTAACATATATATTTACTATATAATGAAGCTATTGAAGTCTTACGTGGCTTGACCAACGAAGTCATCTGCAGATAACAAATCCTTGTCCATGATTTTTAAGATGATCTTGTATGAGTTACTTGGTGTAGGATATTCTACCTTGAACACAAATTTCTCATTCCATACCGGATTATTGCCCTGTCCTGCATTGTCATAAGCCATTAAACCATTTTTTTCTCGCATCCTTAATTATCTTCTAGAGATTTTAAATGATAACATATTAATAGTAGTTGAGTGATTACATTTATAGGCAAAATTATTATGCTATGCAGGCATACTGACTCTTGTCAAAATACATATTTAGTCTTCATCAATAGCTATCAATCAAGTCTATTTCATAAGTCTATTTAACACACTTGAATATGCGGTAGGATATAGAACTAACCCTTAGCAACACTACTCCTTTGCTCTTGGCCGTTGTATTGTATCACAACATACGGGTCCATACTACCTATTAACAAATTAAAGAGAAAGGACAAATAGCAACGAACGTTGTTAGAATTGTTAAAGTATGAGTTAAGTTAGGAAAAAATAACTTGAACATACTAAAAAGAACAAAGAAGAAGAATGCAAATCAAAGGAGAACCCGGCTCATCATAGTACATATATTGGTGTTTGATGTATTAGTTTTTGGTTTGGTTAAAGGGTTCGTGGAATCAACATAAGATATGTTGTTTCAAGAACATCATGTAGAAGAAAAAACACATTTGAAAACAAAATGAGGCAAATATATACCAAAGGTATCAGTGTCACACAACTCCTTTGCTTTCACAAGCTGCACCTCCATGAACCCAATTGCCATCTCTTTCTCACTCTAACCGTGTCTTTGTCTCTGAAGATTATAAGCCAACAAAATTCTTACAATTAATGTCTAATAAGTGTCGTCCTTCGACTTTGGAATGGGTGGTACTTGCTTTATATATATAGAGGATTCATCATTTATTAGCATATAGGATTAAGAATTTGGCATTCACGGGGTCAACCACACAACCACCCACCCACCTTCATCTTAAGTCTTTCCATTTCCTAAACCATAATAAACAATTGTCGATTGGCACTAGTAAATGATACAATATATGACTGGGTAAGCCTTCATTTGGGGATGCTACCTTGGAAAATAATAGATAATAGTCTTTTAGTCACATCACGTGATAAATATTTATCTTATTATTTGAAGTTAAGTTGTTATTAGGACTTATTAAGAATATTATATCCTAGTGGCTCAACTTTAACCATAGCTTCTATTATCAACATCTAAACTCAAAGGTTCATGTCTAGGGATGGCAACGGGTCGGGTCGGGCACGGATAGTGGTTACCCGCTACCCGACCCGCCGGAGAAAATCCGTCCCGTTACCCGCCCCGTTACCCGTCGGATATCCGTTTGAAAAAATCCGCGGGTTTTTCTTATATCCGCGGGTATCCGTGGATACCCATGGATATTTCATATTAAAAAAAATATTTTTTTTTTAAAAAAAAGTGATTTTTTTAGAAGAAATACTAAGAAATAGATCCTTTATGTGCAATAAAATTTGGAAATAAAATCATATTATTTACTACAAGAAGAATAAAGAATCAAATGTGTAGTTAATTGAATTTTTATGTGAAAATTACATGTCTTTAATTAAAAAAATCAAAGAAATAAGAATCTTATAATGTGATTTTGAATCTCTACACATAATATTTACTAGTATCAAGAGCAAAAACTAGTGATTTTAAATTATATATATATATATATATATGAGGGTAATTTAGTAATTTTACAGGTAACGGGTATCCGCGGGCACGGATAGTATGATACCCGTACCCGCCCATTAATGAGCGGGTAAATAAAAAACCCATACCCGTTACCCGCGGGTATCCATTTATACTATTCATCTTCTATCCGTAACGGATTTTATCCGCGGATATCCGCGGACATGAATTTTTTTGCCATCGCTATTCATGTCTCTCTTAAACATATGAACAGTAGGTTGTAATTGGTCACCTACTCGGAATCTTACTATTCAACAGTCCAATGTATATATAAAGGTCATTCAAATGGCCGAAGGGACATGTATGTCAGTAGCGGAGTTCAATTAGGACCCAGTTTGGTCGAACTCTCGTGGAATTAATTTAAAACGGTTTCACAATAGGACTAATGATTAGTTACCTCAAGTTGCAACATGAATAATAGTAAGGAGATGTTATTTTAATCGTGTTTGTCATTTGCCTCGCGTTGTTACCAACTTTAAGGGTGGTTTTCTAGATTCATGAATTTGGAAATTTGAGATCCAAGAGTCAAATTTTGAAGGCATTGGCACTCATGATGATGCTCGTGGATCATTGCAGAATTTGGTTGAAAATGAAACCATTCACATGCACGAGCGTTGGGGCAAGCAAAACTTTAAAAAAAAAAAAAAATTCCGTTTTTATAAATAATGAAAAATAGTATCACTTTATTTTTACTTCATTTCTTATTTTTAAATTTTATATAAGATATAATGAAATT
This sequence comes from Pueraria montana var. lobata, assembly GCA_026413185.1. NCBI lineage: Eukaryota > Viridiplantae > Streptophyta > Magnoliopsida > Fabales > Fabaceae > Pueraria > Pueraria montana. The sequence continues at coordinate 59,209,840 of CM048655.1, read as the reverse complement.
AAAAAATCATCATTTCTTATACAAATATTTGAAAAAAGGTAACAATTTTATAATTATTTATAAAAAGAAAAAAAATTCAAATCAAACAGTTCTTAATGTTTTCAAACAAAACCAAGTGACAATTTCTATCAATAATTAAGTGCATTACGTGGAGCATTCTAGAGCATAACATTGCAATGAAACACAAATTAGTGTTGCTACGAAACCACACGCACAATAGAAAGATCAGAGGTTTTGGTCTATCAAACCCAAATTATAAAGTATGTTTGACAAACATTTTTAACTAGTTATTAACCTTTTTTAGTAATTGAAAAACTTGTTTGATCATATTAGTAGTGTTTGGTAAACAATTTTTTTTACTAGTTTGTTGCATTTTCTAAGATGCTAGAATAAGTAGCATTTTTTGAGACACTAGTTTCTTATATTTTATTTTCTTTTCACCCTCAAAATATTTATATATTTACCTTTGGCTGTTTTTAATAAGATAGAGTTTAATTATTTATCTTTGCTGTTATTTTTTGGATGCTTTTTTTTAATTACATTATTTATTTTATCATTACATTATTTATTTCATTATTTTAGCATTGTATTTCAATATATTGATAATATATTAGTATGACAATAATAATCCATAATGGTATTTAAAAGTGTGCAATGATATTATCATACTAGCAAGCATAATAAAAAGGCTCATTTTCTTTTTGGTAGAGTATAAAAAGACTCATCTAAAATTATGCTAAACACATAGTCACCCTATATATTTTCTATTTGTTACAGTCAAGTCTTCTTGTTGATTATCTTCTATTAACACCTTTAAAATCTTGTTTTATGTTCAAATGATTAGGATTTAAGATTGATTTTGGTTGGAAGATAATTTGAATCAGAAGTTGAAAATTTGATGAAATGAATTTTGTAAGATACAAGGTTAGAGTTTCAAAAAAGAAAAAATAGTAGAACCTTCTATTTTTAAGTAAATTATGACATTTTGATTGGTAAAAAATGTGGAGGAAAATAACAAAAACAGAGAAAGAATCGAACGACTAAACTAAGTTCTTGTCAGTCTCAGCAAACAAAGACAGCTAAGCCGGAGGATGGATCCAAATCTGCATGGGGACCCATCTTAGCGTTTGACACCAATGTTTTTTTTTTTTTTTTTTTTAACTGAAAAAAGTTTTGACACCAATGTTAGCCATGAAGAACATGTATCACCTAATATTCCATTGCCTTCTCAAAATATTGAAAGAAGCCTCATAGGGACTTCGAGTCACACAACATCGATTATAATAATAAAAAACTGAAGGACTAAATTTAATTAAAAAATATTGAAAAATTGAAATTACACATTGATGATGGTATAGGATAAAAAAGTGTAATTAATCTTTTAGTAAAATAGCTTAGGAACATTACAGGTTAGTTACTTACTTGTCGAGAACCAAATCTAACACGTGTCCTCGATTGATTGTTGTTTATCTTCTGTTTTTCCCAGTTAGGGTATTATTATTGTAAGATATACAAGTTAGAGAAACTCAAACTACAAAAGTGTCCATAACAAATGTATATGAGCTCTTAGTTAGATGCCAGAATATGCAAGCTAAATATGCGCAAGATTTGTCATTAAATTTGTAAAAACAGATCAAGATTGATGTCGCAGTATTAAGTTTCTACTTTCTAGATGCAATTCTCATTCAAATTTTGCCACATATGCTCTTAGAATGATAGTTGAGCTGCACTGCAGGAGAAAGAAATGTGAGAATGGAAGAAATAAACTCTTTTTACTAGTATTAAGGAACCAAAATCTGTACAACAACCAGGCATGCTATACAAAGTGGCATCTCTATATATATTACTTGAAAACAATGCAAAATATGTGTAATACGTCTCATGTATTTAATTCCTGTCCTCCTTCCTATGTACGAAGAGGAGAAGGAGATAAACTTGGATTAGGAGTACCACTGCAGCTTGAGCTAAGACCATTTATATCTGTGTCTTTGGAATTGTGAAGATGTTCCAATGATCTTACCACATCATCTATGTTTGGTCTAAGTTTTTGTTCCGTAGATAGGCATTGAATTGCAAGGTGAGCTATTCTCTTAGCTTCTCGCTTTGGGTATTGGCCTTCTATGCGGGCATCCATAACTTGGGAGATCTTGTGTTTGTTGATGAGGAGTGGTTTGGCCCATTCAACTAAATTACGCTCCCCGCTTGGCCTGTTGTCGTCTAGTGCACGTTTCCCTGACATAAGTTCCAGAAGAACAACTCCAAAACTGTATATGTCACTCTTTTTGGTTAGGTGACCTTCACACAAAAAAAAACAATGGGAAAATGGTCAGGAGTGCTATTATAGGACATTTTATTGGTTTCTTGTTGTGAGATGCTGTAATGAATAGTGATTGCTATGTTAGAGACCTTACTATAGAAAGGAGTAACAGCACAACATAAGTGTAACTAATTTACTTAACATGGAAGGTTGTTGTCATAAACCAACTATTCCAAAAGATTTAGTTAAGTGAAGACATGTGAATGATTTATATTACATCTATCACATCCCTTTAGGCTTGAAGTGTAGATAATGTACAGGTCCACTTGTGTTGAAATTTAGCTTATTATTAGAAGACACTTGGTCATATATCCTCTTATACTATATCATGCACCAATATTCAAAAAGCTTAAGTTGTAGGTGGAAAAAACTAAATGATAAGTTGAACAAGCGGAGACCAACTTTTTCTAGTAGTCTCAACAAATTGGAACTGCCAGTGCAATCAAGATTTTGGTTACACACTATTCAGGTTTCTGCATAAAACCCCCAGGTTTAAATTCTAATCCACTAAATGCAAGGTATGATTATAGGATGAAATGTGATACTGGCTTGAAGAAGATTTGAAATACCTGTGGCTATATACTCAGGAGCTGCATAGCCAAAGGTGCCCATTACCCTTGTAGAGACATGGCTCTTGTCACCTTCTGGTCCATTTTTTGCCAACCCAAAATCAGAGAGTTTTGCATTATAGTTCTGTCATTGACAAAAAGGAATTTTAGAAAGCCAGGTCTAACTAACAATATCTATCTCTTGAGCTTGTATGATCAATGTGATTCACTTACAGAATCAAGTAAGATATTTGAAGTTTTGAAGTCCCTATATATTACATCTACTTCATCACTGTGAAGAAATGCAAGACCCTTAGCAGCATCAAGAGCAACCTTCATACGGATGTTCCAAGAGAGTGGTTGAAAGTAAGAAGCCCCTGATCCAGAAACATAGGCAGATATGAGATTGAGGTGCTTGAGGTACTAACAAGTAAACAAAGTCAACCCACAAAGAAACTTACTCCTGAACAAGTGATTATCCAAACTACCCTTGGCCACAAATTCATACACCAAAATCCGGTGATCATCCTCTAAGGAGTAACCAATTAGTTTCACAAGATTAGGATGACTGAGCTGCCCCAGGTAGTTGATTTCTGTCTACATAGTACGAGGTTAATCAGTCACAACATTCACAATATATATCTAAACTACCACCATCTATTTTGAACATACTTTTTATTGTTGGTGGAAATTTATTGGAAATCATGAAAATTTGTAGGTCTCACTTCTTATTTAATGAGCTTCACTCATAATTTTTGTAGTTTCCAATAAATTTTAACCAATAATAGGAAGTGTCAAAGGGACTGTGCTAGAGAATATGTTGCGCAATTTGCTACATACATTACAAAAAAAAACAAGGGTCAGAAGAAACATGTCTTGAAACTAACTTGACATTTATGCCACTAAACTTCCAAGCATTGAGCAAAGTTCCAAAGTGTAAAACAGGCCATGCCGAGTGAAATTGACACTCACCAACCATTCAATGTGTCCCTGGTTGCTTTCTTGGTTAAGCCTCTTCACAGCAATGACCATTCCTGTCCCTGGTTTAGTAGGGGCAAGTGTCTGCTCATCAATCCACCCCTTAAACACAGAACCAAACCCGCCTTCACCCACCATACTATCCGGACGAAAGTTCCTTGTAGCAGTTCTTAGCTCATTGAATGTGAAGTTCTTCAAATTGCTGGACTGCAATATCTCATCCTCACTCTGAGGAGTTAGAAGCATAGCTGAAGAGGACACCTTGCAGCTTAAATCATTCTCTTCTTTGTTACCATCCTTTGAATTCAAACCTGACCATGTCAAAACAGAAATATGGATTCACTTCAGGCCATATATAAGCACTCTATAGACATACTCAACGAGGGAAACCATTTTTCTGTCAATCATCTCAATAATGTTATTACTGTAATTTAGTTCATACACTTCTCTTTTACCCTTAATCATTTATTTTTGTAAAAAAATAAAGCTTAAGAAAAGAAGTTGAGGAGTAACATTATTGCATTGTTATGTAACACGTGTAGAAAACAAAAAGTCTTACATTATAAGAACTCTTTCTTACTTCAAAAAATAAAAAAAGGAATAATTTCTATTATTAAATTTCCTCTCACTCTTTCTTCTCTACTTTTAACTTCTAAAAGCAACGGCTGGAGAGATCACGATCGTCGAGTTCTCTTGTAAACTGCATAATTCAAATCCGTTAAACTTATCCTTTTGAACTGAATTTAACAATTTTCGAATCCTTAGTTCCTTTAAATGTGCAGGGGATCCAAGTTCACGGTTGAGACACTGCAGATGAAAGAAAGACTCAATTGAAAGGTATTTATGGGTAATGGGAGACATTAGTTTAACAACATTTTATACCAATTTCCTCAATCAAACCAATAAAACGGTTGCATTTGATATCAGGCTGCTTCTATTTATTTATTCTTTTGGTAAAAAAACACATGTATCCTCCACGAAAGACAATTATATTCGAGCCACATTTAGGTACACTATAGGCCGCAAAGGCTCGAATTCAAGTTCACTAGTTAAGTTAAAACAATCATATATCAATTGATCTAGATTGTTTCTATTTTGCTTTGGATGTACATAACTCATCATATATTATTCATCTGAAGCAAGTCTTCTTTGGTGTTTGTGAGTCAAACATTGAACACATACAAGAAACAAAATTTTATTCACAAAAGCACACAAAGTTGGAGCATTCAAAACTCCAATTCAAATGGTCTCCAATTAAAGCAAAGAGAGTTCAGAAACAAGCTGATCAAGTTAAAAAAGGATGAAGGAAAAATAGAAAAAAGAATGATACCGTTACGTGGAGGGCTCTCAGCTTTGATCTTTGAAGATACACTAAAGAAGCAACCCATGAACACAGAGCTGGGCTAAGCTAAAGAAAAAAGAACCCCAGCAGCAGCTACAAGCTGAAGGAAGAGAGAAGAGAGAAGGAAGAAAGGCTTGGAAGAGAAGAAAAGCAAGTATGTATGTATGGAAATAGAAGTGTGAAAGCAAGAAAGTTTCCACGTGAAAGATAGCTGTCAGCCGAGGACTTTGTTATCTGCAAAATTCAAGTTGAGTTGTGTTGTGATTGGTGTGTGTGAATGATGTTATGTTTCTTGGAAATTTATTAGACCATCGAGAAGAACAAATCAGAACGGTGTTGTCGTGGCCGCCACCGTAGTTTGTTGGAGGAAAGACCAGACCCACATCCACATGGAATACATATTCATTGCTTTGCATTGACTTGCTTTTCTTTTTTGTTTGACACTTTTCATCTATCATCCATCCTTTACTTGAACAAAAGATAGAATTATAGTAAAACTTTTAGAACTAGAACCAAAATTTTTTGGGTTAATGGAAATTACTACTTTCTCTCAAAAGTCATGTCTTGTTTATGGATAAATTATTAATCTCTAAATTTTTGTTAATAATTTTCCTTATAATTTCTTCCCACTCGTGCCTTTAATAATTAGACTACCCTCTATTTCCGTCTGACATGTTCTCTTCATTATTGTTTGAACACGTTTTTTCAGTGTATTCTCTAGCCAGTTAAAGTGAGTTTTTAAGTGCTATTTTAACTTTTTAATAAATTTAATTAAAATGTATTGACAATATAATTCCTTTATACTGTCATCTGATTATCGATTATTATATACGATATGATTATTATTTTTTGTAATAATTTAAAAATTACATCTACAATATTTTTTAGTTCGTTGATAGTATGAAAAATATAAACTAATTTAAATTAAATACACGCTTAGACCATTAGATTCGGTATTACTTTTCAAATTTCAATACAAGAAACACTAACGCACGTTTTTTTTTTTTAATTAAATCAAAGTATCCTAAAATAAGTTAGGACAAAATGCCTTGACTAGACTATTTTTTAACACTAAAATATCAGGGGACAGAAAGTTTTTTTTTTAGACGACATTGTGTTCTTAATTAAAATAATTAAATAAATGTACGTGGCGGGCTTATCTTTTTGGACATTTTTTTAATGGTTTTGAAGTTTAAACCAAGACATTAATATGCCCCCTTCCGTGTCAGGAGCAATGTTACGTCTTTTGTAATAGAGTAACTTTATATCTATATATACAAATATTTCTATAAATTCTCTTAATATTTTACAAGAAAATGTTAAATATAAAAGGAATACATTTAATATTTTAAAAATATAAAAATATTCAATATTTATCATATAAAGTAAGATGATTAATAAAAGGATATTGTAAGAAAATTCAAAATTGTTATAAAAAAAATCAAATAATAAAATAGATGATGTGACAAAAAGATATAAAAAATATTATCAGAATAATATTCCTCTTTACATTATATTGGCTGCGGTTGCTGGGCACCTTATCATAATTTAGAGCATGAGATGGAGATTGGGAGAAGAAAGAAAAAATTTATAATGCATCAGTTGTTGGGGGCAACCATTATTAATGAGCCATAACTGAAACGGAACTTGGCTCATCACTCTAGGTCTCACTCTTAGGTCGCAAATCATTTTTTATTTTTTTTGTTGAATAGGTCGCAAATCATCTGGGTCAACGATTTAATGATATAGGATGAAGTTTTTCTCCTTATTTACACATATTTTTATGTTTATAATTATGAATGAGTCTATTTGTTGAGATTCATGCATACTATTACTAGCTCAAAGTTGGCTTTTTCGTGACCAGAACAACGATAGAAGGTTAAGGATGATCATTGTGGGAAGGCATTGATATCTCTCTCTCTAATTTGTAATTTGTAAACTTTGATGATAAAAAGCTGAATGATTAAATTTTTTAATTAAAATTAGAAAAAGTGATTCCTTTAAAAATAGAATAGTTACTATATATTTCATTCAGTATATTTTCTAAAATAATAGCTACAGTAATTTTTATCAATTTTTAAAATATTTTTTTAAAAAATGAACAACTATTTCTGAAAAATTAATTTTTCTCAAGAATGCACTTAGTCTTTAATAGAAATCTTCACAGTTCGATTTAAATATAATATTTATTAAATATCAATTTAAAGCTCTTTGTATTAGATTAAATTATTTAATTTTTATATCTTGTTTCTAACATGTAATTAATATTAAATTAATTAAAAATACATAGTAGTATATATAAAGATTAGTTTTAAGCATCATTATTACATCTAAATTATAAATATTAATCAAAATAATTAGCTTTTAAAAAAATAAATGGCGAAATAAAACTAATACACACTCTAATGATGTAATTGATATAATGAAATTATAAAGAAAATAAATTAATATTTATAATTTTTTTACTAATATAAGTATGATTGGTATAATAATATTATAAATGTGTGTGTGTGTGTGTGGGGGGGGGGGGGGGGGGGGGGGGGATTTAATAATTTTATAAATGTGTGTTTTTTTATTGACCAAATGTTAATTGTTAATATGTTAGTTTTTTTTGTTAGCGGAAAATTCGAACTCATGACCTATTCCTCCTCCTTTTTCTCTTCATCACCAAGTCAACCTTATAACTCTTAATATGTGTGTGTTTTGTAAGTTCAGTTTAAATTTAATTAGATAAGTTTTTGAAATGAAATCTAAATTAGAGAAAAAAATTGACTTTTACGAAATTTAATTTATTCATTTATATAATTTTTTTGCAAAGAAGCTTTTATATAGAATTTTTTTTGCAAAGAAAGTAAGTATTCTACATTTGGAAGGGTGTACAACGTCCCAAGACTGGCACATCTGGGGTATGACTGTACTGTATCACAACATCAGTGTGCAGAATTGTTGTGAAGAGGAGGAAAAAAAAACATGACAAGCCTGTGGACTCTGCCTGACAAAATAGCCAGTGCTCTAAACCCAGCCAAATCACAATATTCCTACCATCTATCTATCTCTTCCTATCATGGCAGAACTTGTGAGTTTCTTGTTCTGTTTTGTTTAGAACCTCGTGAGTTTATAGTACTCGCCGTTGGCTCCCATTTGAAATACTTCACCAATTTAGCACTCACAATTCATAAAGGGTGCTGTGAAACACACTATTTATAGAAGAAGTAAGTAAACGGAGAAACATTCTTTTCTGATATCTTTTTTTTTTTTTTTTTGCTGAATATTCTTTTCCGATATCTAGCCACAAGCACCATAAAAAATGTCGACAAGTGATTACGAGTTATTAAAGATCGAGGTACCCGCATCTTGTCACTCGACCTTGGAAACTTGTTTAATTTCTCACAAATTTCTTTTACATTTAATCTGAGATATGTGTTCGTATTTGGCTTGCACAGACGTTTGTTCTTAAAGTACACATGAACTGTCAAGGATGCATGAACAAAGTAAGGAAAGTACTCCAAAAAATTGAAGGTAAAGTCTATATTTTTTTTTCTCTATTCAAAGTTCTATATTCATCACTAATAATCATTCAATTATGTATAAACTTCTCATGTCATATAGCATATATGTCGTAACTATTCACTATACGACCTGCAAAAAGAAGTGGGAAGAAAAGAAGCAATTCTATGTGTTATTCTTATTTTCTCGTCAGTTAGTTGGAAGTCATGCCAATATGGTTTTCAAGGCAAATTCAGGTGTGTGCATGAATCAGTTGTTTTTCCACCCGCATGATCAAAGCTAACAGCAACGCACAATGGTAATAGCCGAAAAAAAGTTAAAAATCCTATATTAGAGGTTACTTGTGCAGAAAAAGACCTAACGGGAAAAGGATAAGAGTGCTGATACAATAAATGTTTGGGCTAGTAAGAATGGTGTCAGAGAGGGGGGAAAAAACAAAACAGAAGAAAATATAAAAATAATACCTTTTGAATTCTATTTCCCTGTTTAGTTTCTAATTGCACATGTGCAGGTTGAAGATGTAAGTTAACCATTTTCCATTGTTTATCTCCAGGTGTCTGCAAAGTAGATATTAATGCAGAAGAGCAGAAGGCAATTGTCACAGGCATTGTCCATCCATCCACTTTGGTCCAGAAGTTAGCCAAATTTGGCAAACATGCAGAGATATGGAATGCAGGATACAACGGTGATCAGAACCATAACCAAGCCCAATTAATATACGATCCCAGTGCCTCTGAAAATCAGTATATGATTCCCACCTTCTTTGGCGAAGATCACTGGGGACCCAAATGGGGTTTTAATCAGGAAATGGGTTTCAAAACCATGGAAAGTGAGATCAATCATCATTATGCAGCACCATTGTTTTCAGATAATGTTAACAATAGAACCAAACAAAATTTCACCATAATTAATGAAAATCCCAAATGGGAGGAGAGCATAATACCCGTGATGAGGCCTGCAAGTTTTCATGAGAATAGTGAAACTATTTATTCTGGCTTAGAGAACCAAGAATGGGCACATAACTTCCCTGGAGTGTCATCAACTAGCAAATATGGTCATCAACCATCTCCTATGGCCAACATACATGGATACCATCATGAATTTCATCCACCAAATATGATGCAGTTTTCTTCCTATCATCGTGGACCTGAACAATTAACATCTTCATGGAGGATGCCAACTGATGTGATGATGAATGCATACATGCATCATTAGCATGTGACAAACCAAAGCTATTTCTCATCGCCTTTTAACTTTGACTTTTACTACAGTTTTTCTATAAAGCTATCAAATTACATGAAAGCATATCAAATCAATTTTAAGAACTTTATGCCAAGATAGAAAATTAGACTAGATATATCTATTTTTCCACCTTCACATCTAAACTGCACATTCTGATTCTTATACAAATTTTTCAAACATTACCGCTAAAACTCAAAAAATATATATAAGAAAATATCACCACAAAAGTTTTCATACAATAAAGATGAAATTCAAACTTCAAGCTCATTAAATATACGGTCCAAACTCTGTGCAAGAGTTTAAGAACCCTTATTAGTTAGACTCAATTGGCATCGCAACCTAGTGAAAAACATGTAGCACAATTAGCAATTCAATGTCATGTTTCCATGTCAGTGCAAAGATATTTGTATAATACATTTCTTTTACTTTCTCAATATCAACCAAAGTTGGGATGTAATCACTAGATATGAAATTGTGAAGACAGTAAAGAAAGGAATAATAAATTCGGACTAGATATTCTTTATTTCAACCTTTAACAAACGCAACATAATTGGATCATATTGGTAAATAGTAAAGTTAGCTTTTAATAACTTTCCAATTTCTATATTTGATCAATAAATAGGAAACAAATGAAGCAACTTTCTTCTTAATTTCTTGTAACTGCTGACATCCTTTCAAAAAATTTTAATAATACATGCAAATACATACATGTTCAAATTGTATCACCAATTTAGCCGTATATTTCAGCTTTAAGTTTTACTTGTGGGGTGCGAATATCATCCTGACTTTGAATTAATCTGATCTCTAAACTAGTTGACGCGGAATCATGTCCAGCGCTTTTGTAGTCACTGAGTGTCCTGTGCAAAACTGCCTGCACATATTGTTGAACCTTGAACTGTTAATTATCTGTTACTAAAAATTGCGGGCTCATTCAGCAACATGAATGCCATAGTCTAAAAATCTCAATTAATGTTACTAGTAAGTAATAAATCAGTCAAAATATTTTGAATGATAGAAGGCCTTTGTTAATCCAAAAGTACTTGCACAATATCAGAAGAGGAAAAAACATAATAAGATTAAATGGCACACATCAAGAAAATAAATACCTGCAAGCTTGACACTGCAAGTTCTGCAGCAATCTCAAGGTTGTCTGGGTATTTCTGAAATTAATAAAGACAAATACCTTATCACTATTATGAAATTACTAGTAAGACCAAACAATAGTCATAACTCTTTAAGTAAAGGTAATACATTGCTCCAACCAAGAAGAAGTGCAGTCATGAGATCTCCCGTTCCCTACAAGCACAAGAACATAGTTAAGGTTCTAGTTATTGAATGTTTGAATCTAAACAGAATGTATTAAAGAACTTTATTGAATAAATTTATAAGTTGGTTTTTTGAAAATTTTCTTGTATGAATTTTTTTCCTATTTATCCTTTGGGTTTTGGATAAACTTCTTACTGTCTAACGAGCACCAGGTTAAACGGATTAAGAGCAATTAAAGTAATATGTCCTGTTGGCTGTGCTGAATTTTTGCATGCAGAACCATGTTGGCAGTCAAACAAGGCTTTACATGGGCAATAAAAGGGTGAAAATTTTTGGTGGCTAGTTTGCAGTAGTGTTTACACGGTGTTTATGGTGAAGATTAACCCTCAACCACTGCATTCTTCTCTATTTTCCCAAAAGGAGCATATAGCTACTGCAATGAAGATGCAGTTTTTAAAAATGAAATACATGGTGTTTTTTAAAATTTTACACAATGAAAACAAAGCAAAGGTGATTATAGGAGCTCTAAATGCTAATGAACAGGAGACCATGCAGCTCAGATCTATTTAGGGAAATAAAGTGACACATTCTTTGATACTCCATAGATTACAGATGTAAAATCATTGAATAGTTCAAGCTGAAATTATCCATGCTTGACTCCAAATAAGTTTTTGCCATTCACTTAAAACAAAAACAAAAAATTGTAAAGATCAATATTGGCTAAACCATATATAAACAGAAGTATTTATGGAATATTCATACCGTAAAATAAGCTGGTATTTTTGGAATCACGATCTTAAATTGTCTGGGAGGCTCTCCCTATCAGACAAAGATAATACAAGTTAGGTTGTTACCATGAGAGCACAGTGTGTAGAGAACAAAATCATCACTGAGTATCTGAGTATATAGAAATTAAAAAGTGGATGAAGGATGTAGAAATGTATATACTTAACCACTGAATAATTAAACAATAAACAACGATCCAAAGACAAAACATTTCATGGTTCAGTTATTTAGCTGTGGTAGAAATAATAATAATAGTAATACAAATAATTTATTATTACTACTGTTACTGCTACTACAAGACAATATATATATATATATATATATATATGAACCATTAGATCATATTTGAGTGATCAAGATTAAGAGAAAAAATATACATGACTTTTTAAAGTGGTCATGCGAGTTTGTGACCACTAACTTACTTTTAAGCTTGACCATCTATGTATGGTTGTATGGCCTAGAATTATAGTTCTCACATTCTTAAAATGAGAATTGTTCTCACTTGATACACTTCCTATGATAAAATGAGTAGTTATACTTAAAATATAGAAAAATCAAATACTATTTTTATATATAGAAATGTACAAACATTAAATTAAATTATATCAGAATTTGTAGTCAGGGACAATTGGGAAACAAATATTAATTTTTCATTTCTTTCATAAGAGATTTTCAAGAATGCAATAACATAATCTCTAGTTAGATTATTGTTAAATTAGTGATAGTTAATGTATTTAGTACTTATGGTGGATTATTAATTAAAGTAATTTAATAATATTTTAAATTCAATTCCATAGCTTGTATGATTATGCAGTGACACATATTACATTCCTACTTGAATAGTGTATTACTCTCAAAGTACATATACATAAGTACTTCTCCCACAGGAGGAACAACCGAACAGGTCCAATATGCATGTACATTGAATTTTACTTCAGCACACTGTTGCAAGCTGCATTGTGATAATGATGTGGTTTGTCCACAAACTGTCACCACTCATCACCATTACGTGAACTACCTCAACTGATTCACTCGTTTGGCTCTTGACTGGCAATACTTGGCTTCATTTGGTTATAACATATGAGGTACTAACTGAACCATGCAGCTAATCAATTCACCAATTTTTGGTTGAACTGCTCAGGTCAGTGTGGCTTTCAGAAAATTATGGAATTGTGGAATACAAATTTTTCAAATCACTGTCAATGCTCAAGCCATAAGCAAAACATATTATGCAAGATAACTATGAAAATTTAGTAATTTTGATCTCCATTATCACTCATATATCTGAAATTACAAATAAAAATATGACCATCAACAAAAGCATTATAAGCAGCATTTATTTCACCTTTTCTTTTTGATGACTGCCAATGAGGAGAAGATTCCCATCTATATTTATACTTGTAATTATGACCTGAAGAGCATATACATCAGCTAAATGATTGAGTAACAGACCCTAAACTACACTTTGGAAAATCATCAAAGAAAGAGTTATTGTGAGTCGTGACATCAGATGTAGACAATTTCTTTGCATTAAAAAAAGAACACTAAGAAAAGAAAAATTAAAACATTTCAGAAATCTTTTCTTTACTATTGGAGTCCATTAGTCAAAACATCTGAGTACATGGTTTAAAACTTAAATGAGAAATCAATTTGCATAACTTGGAAAAGTATAAAACATTTGTGACTAATTGGTCAAAACAGATGCCCTTGACTATTAAAACAACAACAGTAATAAACAGTTTCCATACACAGATCAGAAGGGAAAAGTCATGACCAATACAACAAGCCTGAGTTGAAAGGAGAAAGTTTAGACCAAGAGGTTTCAAGGATCCCAAAATAGAAGGTTGTTTTCAACATACAACAATAAAAGCAAACCTTTGAAGGCCCAGCTGCATGGAGAAGCCTACAGGCCTCCCGACCATGTCCTTCAGACTGAATCCTATAATAAGTATAAAATTTGAATACTTAGAAGGCAAAACAGATATATTGTGGAGATGCTCAAACAGAATGTATATGCACTAAACTGATAGTAATAGTGGTGATGACAGATAAAGAAAAATCAAAACAACTAAAAAAACTTAAACTACCTTTGCTTGATGAAAATATGTTTTCAATCACTTGCTACATTCTAAATAACAGAATAATTTGTGGGTGGATGTTGGCTCTATACCCAATTAGTTCCATGAATGACAAACTACAAATATATTTCCAAGGAACAGCATGCCTTGGTGCATGGCACAGCAACAGTGCACACTGGACATTCCTAAAAAACTACCAAGATTCTTTACCTCAATATGGGCATACCCACACCCCGCACAAACAAAAATGCATCAATATGTATGAGAAGAAACCTATGGTCATTAATAATGAGGCCAGCTCTTGCAGCTCAAAATGGAACCTTCTCTAGTGCAAGCAAATCAATAGTATTGATATCATACAGCACCACATGGACTCCAAATAATTTCATTCTGAGTTATGTTCATAACTTAATCTCAACAAAGTTAATCTTTTACGCCCAAAACTTAGTCAAGGACTTTTTGTATTGAACAGAAGGAAAAGAAACTAATGTGCTATCATCTATACAGTAGAGAAAAAAAACCAACAATAAGGAACATATAGAACAGAAAAAAAAAATTATGCAATCTTAATTGTTATATAATTACCTGAAGCCTGTCAGTAGTTCTGCCTCAAACTGGTTGGGAGTCAACATTGAAGCTACTGGAACAACCTGCCAAAATGTGTGCTACTCAGATCCTAACACTAGGAATATACTTCTCAAATTAAAAATGGGATACATGAAAGGGAAGTATGCCTGTATCATCCTATAAAAATAGGAACCTGTTAACTAAGCAATAAAATATAATTTTCAATCATAGGTGAAGACATACAATAGTTCAGTCAAATAAGTTTTTTTTTTTTTTAATTTGCTACATTATATATGACTATACAGTATATATTATTTGCACTTGCACGCCTGCAGAAACGTCTTTGTAGAACAGTCATACCTTCTCACGGTAGACTGATACTAGTTCTTGAGGAACATAAAGCTTTCCTTCATCGCCCATCACTGGATCACATACTGACATGGAAGCACAATTTTATTAAATGAAGATATACATATATAGATTTATTCTCTAAAAAGAAAAGAAGTAAAAAAACAAGCTTGAGGTTCAAGTGCCCAACACCGAAAAAGGAAAAAGATTGAAATCATAATCCCCAGGCTTTGGTTGTCATGACAAAACTGTGTTGGCTATCTGGAACACAAACTGTAGTTGAGACGTAAAAAAGTGTAGTCCCTGTTGACTACAACAGGATGTAAGTTCTCTCTTCAATTTCTCCCTTTATGTCTAAAGATTTAAATTATGTCTTGCATTGTTGCTTTTAGTAATATCTAAACATTCATAAAAGCTAGGCCAACATAAGATGGTCTGATGTTAAAACTTAAAAGTAAACCTGAAAATGATAAAGGAAAGCACAAATGTTGTATAAGGCTAGATCGGATAACTTATCAGTGCAATTTAATCTGGCATATCAAACAAATCCCAAGTATTTTCAATATTCTCACCATAAGTAAGATCTGGGTTTGTTGACCGAAGTCTGCTGACAACTTGCAATACAGTGTTTAGAAAAGACTCTGAACCAATATAACCTGAAAATACATGGATTGGAATAGGGAATAAAATAAAATTGCAACAAACTGACAGGTTAGTGATTGAACACAACGGGCAATATTACAGTAGTGTGCAAAAGTATATCATAAATAGCATAACAATTATAATTTTGTAATACTAAAGGAAATATTGCAGCATGGCTCAACAATAATACATAATAATGATTTTGAAAGAGAGAAACTTAAGTTTTTCACCCAAAAAAAAAAGAAAAAAAAATACTTTTAAGAACACAAGAATTCCAACATCCAAAAAGACTATGACACTCAATGGACAGCCAAAGAATCATTTCATCTACTTTCAGTAAGAAAAATTGAAGGATTTCATCAAGAGATACAAAAAAAGTTCAAGAAACATCCTCTAAGAAAGACAGATTGCCACATATCATGGCAAAACTTGAACCAGCTGCCTCCTTTTTCATGAGGGAAGTGCCATACAGTTCACAATAAAAAATACAAAAGACGGCAATATTTAAAATACCTGTTAACAAGTGAGTATAGAACAATAAATCATTTCCTTCAAGGCCTTCTATTATATCCCAGAGTTGCTGTCCATTCAAAACCTGACCCTTAAACGTGGGGTATCCTGCATTATAACCCTCAAATTTATTAAACCACAACTGCAGTATTACTTCATCAAGTACAGCATACCACGCCTAAACTTGTTCAGATTGACAGATGTCATCACACCATATATCAGGCCAGAGTCCTGAGAAACTGAATGAAAAATTAAAGACTCAGCTTGCCTGTATGATTTGAAAACTGCACGGAATTAATTGGATCCACATCATAGCCCAGTAGTTGCAGAGGGAAGACAGCCGATTTATTACCAACATACCCCTGAGAATAATAGCAAACAGCCACAATGTCAAGGTAATTACTTAGCAAGCTGCATGCAACTGACAATGACATTAAAGATTATTGCCAATTGCCGAGAAGAATCATGAATTCCATTTTTCTCAATCCAAAACATCATGCATATAAAAACACATCAACCTTAACATCTTTTCACCCTATTTAATCAGTTATCGAAGCATTTGATGTATATTCAAGAACATCTCAATGTATCGATTTTAATATTGCCAACATTGCAGGTTATTATTCTTCATATCTACATACGATTAGTGACATCCCAAACGAGCATTTGATGCGTTAAACAAGCAATCGAGGAAAAAATGCTGAAGAGAAAAACCTGAACGGTGTGTGATTGAATGCTGAGAACTCGACCGGTGTTTGAGGGAAGAGCGAGGGAGAGGATTGGAGGCGCCATGTACGAATTCCCCGAGTTTCGTGCCCTTGAAATTGAGAGAAGAAAAAGGAAAAGGAAATCGGTCGAAGACGATGAAAATTGGAACGAAAAGCGAATGCGGTGAGGCTGAGAAAATTGAGAATCGGAATTTACCGGAAAATGCGAGTTTGTAGGGAAAATCTGAAGTTGGATTTGGAAGGGTGTCTGAGTGTGAGCGGAGGCTTTAACAGCATGGAACAGTGTTCAACGCTGAGCCAGCCAACTCCAGCGTCTACATTCATTCGTTCATATTATAATCAAATATTGTGGAATACTAGATTATATATAGATGAAGATGACACTTTTCATAGGTTATTTGTATTATTACCAAACTGCCACCATAAGGCAAGGGAGAGAGATTCGATTTTTTTGTCATGTAACTGAAATATGACTATGGTTAAGTACAAGTGGCAAAATTGGACAACCCAATTCAACCCACCTAACTTGTTGAACAATGAGTCGAGTTAGATTAAATTTGTTTTGAGTTAGGTTAGCTTGTCATATTTTATATAAAAAATAATTTATGTACCAAATAAATAAAAACATAAAGCATTCTATCATGACCAATTAATTAGTTCATCAAAATCAAATAAAAATATACAAATATTTAAAACATCCAATAAACATATAAATGCAGTAAAAAAAAATCCAATAAATTCACCAATAAACTTTTTTTTAGGTTCCACCAATAAACTTAAAGGTCAATTAATTAGTTCCACCAAGAAATTTTTTTCTCTGTTTTTTTCAATTAAAAAAATGGTAAAAGCAAAACTAGAGAAAGGAGAGAAATATCCAAAACTTGAGAGTTGAGACTCTAGCGGTCCTGCGTGACGGCTTGACTAATCTTAGTAAAAAAAAATGGGCACACGTATTTCCTTCCTTTATAATAGGCATGATACATTGATACATTCAATACATGACAGCAATCCATCTAGAATTGGATAATGGATATGGAATTACTATCTCTGACCAATACATAAGAATTTGTAGTGGGTGGAAATCCGTAATTTCCAACCCACATCTGGATCAACGTCATTTAAAAGTTTTTGAAGAAGTTTTAAATGACATTTAAAAGTTTGAATTGCAAGTTTTCCACGTCCCATTTTTCTCATGATCCCATAAAGTTCCTTCGAGTTAATTTCTTTTGCAAGACGCTTACAAATGTTTGTTACCTCTTTCAACACACCACCATATGCACTCAACCCAACACCATTAATGGAATGTTATGGTTCAGATCAATTGTCTACTTAAATGTGTGACATTAGTGATGATGATAATAATAACAATGAGTTGCAAGATGAAAAGCCCAAAAATAAGAATATGAAATATCCCCTTTGCCAACACATGCTTCGTATTATCCACTATTTTCACTATAGATTTCCAAATATTACAATCTCCGCCCGTTGACCTTGATAGAAAAAAAAAGGCCTCAGTTTCCCATGCTTTACTAGCTGGACCCAAATGTGGAGGATAGCCCAAATCAACTTGGGGGTTACTATTCTCACCCCCTAAAATGCTATTCTCACCACCCACGTGGGTTGATTTTTTTTAATTCCAAAATTGCCCTTCTCAACGAATCATGATTCCTCTGTACAACATGTACAGCAGAATTACGATTCCGCTTTAATATTTTTTTTTCACCTCCACAAAACACAATGGAATCACGATTCCATTGTGTTATATACAATGAAATTATGATTCCGTTATACATAACACAAAGGAATCGTGATTCCGTTGTGATATGTTTTTTTTAATTTTTTTATATCTCACGGAATCATGATTCCGTTGTATAATAATTCAACAAAATCATTTTTTCGTCGTTTAATTTTTTTTTCACCGCTTTAATAAACAATGGAATGATGATTCCGTTACATTCAATAAAACGGAATTACATTTTCGTTGCCTTTTTCTTTTTACCCCCATTGCACAGAAACGGAAAGGTGATTCCGCTACATTTAATAAAACTCAATAAAATGGAATTTCATTTCCGTTGCTGTCATGCGCTTCATTCTTCTTTATTGGTAAATGGTAAGTATAATATTTTATTGTTGAACATCCTAGATGTCATGATAATCAACGCTTCATTCTTCTTCTTTTTTTTTTAAAAAAAAACCCCACCCCACTAAACATCATCAACGCTGCATTCTTTATTTCATTCTATAATCTTTTCTATTTGAACATCCTAATAACTGTTACTTTCTTTATTTCATTCATTGTTATTAAAAATAAAATAAAATAAACATTAAAATAAATATAAAAATTACAAAAAAATTAATTAAAACTTGTAAATTAAAATTAATAACAAGTATATAAAACTTATAAATTTAAATTTGCACAAACATATAATATAAATTAGAAATAAAAATATAATTAGTTTTTTTAAAATTATAAAATAAATTAATTAAATTTAAAACAACAATTACATATAATGTAAATAATAAATATTTAAATTAAAACATACATTGTAAACTTAACAAAAAAAAATATTTTCTTTTAAAAATTGAAAAATATAATTTAAAAAAATTAAAAAAAACTAAAAAAAATATTGCATAGCAAAAACACCACACACAACAGAAACACGTTTCCGCTATGCATCTATGTTGTGATACACAGTGGAAACGTGTTTCCGCTAGGATCTATGAATGGGACAACAACGGAATCGTATTTCTGTTATTCAACAAGACAACAGAATCATGATTCTATTGAATGAAAAAAAATTGAAAAAAAAAATTATCAAGTTAGAGTAGAGGAGGAAGAGGGAGGAAGAGAGATAGAGCTTTGTGGGTCATGGGGGAAGAGAGTTGAGGAGAAGAGAGAGCGAGGGGATCGTGGGGGTAAGAAGAAGAAGAAGAGAGAGGGGTGTGTCGTGGGGGAGGTGGGGGGAAAAGGGAGGGGAGGGGAGGGGTAAGACAGTCTTTACCTATTACATTGAAAAAGTGGGGGTGAGAATAGCAACGCCCATCAACTTGCCAACAAGGGCCATATTGCTAATTGGGGCTGTGCAAACTTCAAGCCAACCCACCCACACTCAAGTTGGCCCACTAAATCCTTCTTAGCCAAATGAAACCCACGATTCTTCTAAGCTTTTATGGTTTCATAAAATAAAATAAAGATTTAAATATCTTTTTAGTCCTCGCAATTTTGTACTTTTTTATTTTTCGTTCTTGTAATTTTTTTTAGTCCTTGTAAATTATATTTGTTTTATTTTTCGTTCTTAAAACGGTTTAGATAGTATTTTAAACAGTGGAAAAAATGCTTTGAATAGTAAAAAGAAGCGCTATCTAAACCGTTTTAATGACGAAAATAAAACAAACATAATTTATAAGGACTAAAACAAAAAAAAATTGTAAGGACGAAAAGCAAAAAAAGACCTAATTATAAGGACTAAAAATGTATTTAAACCTAAAATAAAATATCACAAATGCTAGCTGAATTGGACCAATATATGAAAAGGACGTTTACTTAACAGTATGCAATTGTACAGCAAATGACCATATAATGTATATCCTATCATGAATACTATATAAACTGAATTCTTGATTCACCAACCAAAACCACCAGTCCAAGTCAAATCAAATCGTATGGTCTATTCCCCAACTTCATCACATCAAACTCACAAGCATATATAGATCTACCTCGGTTAGTGCCGTTCACCAAGGCTTAATACACTCTCTCAAATCTACCTTCGTTGAATCGGTGTTATTAGTGTTTTGGGCCATAACCAAATAATAACATGAGAAAACCTTGTTGTGACAAAGAAGCCACAAACAAAGGTGCTTGGTCCAAGCAAGAAGACCAAAAGCTTATTGAGTACGTCCGAGCTCATGGTGCAGGACGTTGGTGTTCCCTTCCCAAGGCTGCAGGCTAGTTAATTATCTCACACAATAATTCACAATTCATTATTTTTCTTAATTCCCTTAGCATGTCTGGTAGTACCATTTATATTTAGAGCAATAATTCCTTGTTTTTAAAAAAAAGGTAGATAAAAATATACAATTATATATTTCTTAAAAATAAACTAAACAAATATAAGATTAATTAAACACTCAAAAGTTATATACGAATTGAACATGCATGCATGCGGAATTGTCATGTCAGGACTAGATCGTTGTGGGAAAAGCTGTAGGTTGCGATGGAAAAACTATTTACGACCAAACATTAAACGCGGCAACTTTGCGGAGGATGAAGAAGACCTCATCATCAAACTCCATGCCCTCCTTGGCAACCGGTAATGTACCCTTTCTCCCTCACTTAAGCACTGAATGCATGAATAGTTATGTTTTAAGTAAAATAACAAATTATATATATTCGATCACTTAATTTTTTAAAGGGATAACGCGCGAATTGAATTTGATTTTGTGGGATATATATGGTGTTAGGTGGTCACTCATAGCTGGAAGGTTGCCGGGTCGTACAGATAACGAGGTGAAGAACTATTGGAATTGTCATATACGCAGAAAGTTAATTAAGATGGGAATTGATCCAAATAACCACAAGCTCCCTGTTCCACAATCATCATCTGGCTCCATGGATAGAGTACCTTTCATCAAATCCCATGATACTTGTCTTGTAGAAGAAGCATCCCACTTAAATCTTGACCTAACCATTGCTTTCCCTTCACCTACACATGCTCTTGTGCAACACAAACCTACTTCTCAGTGCATCAACACAAGGAACATCCATGAGGATTCCGCTTCTACCGGCCTTCTTCTCTTTCTATAATTAAATATTATAATTGGATTCAAGTGTATACATATAGAGTCAAAACTCTATCTATAACCGAGAGGTCTAGCTCAGTTGGTTGAACAGGATGCATGAGGGTGCATGAGTTATTGTAAATCCTCCAGTACCGTGTTCGATTCCTACAGATAAAAAAAATGACTTCTTTAATTCTATGTCCTATGGAATTACATGAAAGAAGTGATGTTTAGATAAAAATCAGGCCGTGTATATTGAAAGGCTAGTTTAGGCCATGGCCTTAGTCTCCCACTTTTTTTCAATTGTTTCTATATAGTATATAGTATATAATATATATTACTTATGACTGCATATTTTTATGCTGCAAGTGTTTTTACGAGGATGGCTGCAACTTTTTGGTGATTTTGCTGTCAAGGTTTTGCATATGATGGAGTTTATTTTAACATCTTTATTCAAATAAGTTTTATGCTTGTAAGGTTTGGTTGGGTATTTTAGTTGGTACAGTAAGTACCTTTTATTGTGTATGGACCGATTGCTGCACATCTTGTGCTTCAATCTTTATAATTCAATTTCGTTTGCTTTTCAATAAAAAACTTCTGACTGCATATTCGTTATTATAATAGGAAACTAATTATGATTGATTGTAGTTTATCATATAATTAGACAAATTGTTAATAGATATTAGATACTCTGATTGGGTATTATTATAATTACTAGTTTTTTTTTTTTTTGGAATAACTAATAACTAGTTTTAGATAATCAATATCAATATATATAAAACTTATGAATCCAAAATCATCTTCGGAAAACACGTGGCGAAATAAGGTTGCTTCTCAAGCATTGAATGACACGTGTCATCATTTTATGCTTCAAAATTATTTGGTTCAGTTACAAACCAAATTCAAATTCAAACTGTCTAATTTCAATTGATATTTAATTTTTGAAATTAAAAATGAAATCATCAATATTATAGATTTACAAAATTATAAGTATATCAATTAATCATCCTTAATTTTCGTTAATTATAAGTAAATCAATTAATCATACTTAATTTTTGTTCATTTATATGATTTCAATTGATTAATTATAAATTTTTAAAATTAAAAATAGAATCGTAAATATTAATTGATTTAAGAAATTATAAGTATAATTTTTAATTAAGAATTAATATTGTCCTTTCGAAATTTAGTAATTATGTGTCACACAAATTAAATAAATCAGACATTTAATTATGGAAATCATTTAATTTAAGAAATTAATAATTCAACTTTAATAATTTAAAATTTAAAATTAATAATGCAATTATTTTTGTATGTAATGCATTTATTTTCAACAGTAATTAAATGGAAAATTGGGCAAATATTTTTGGACACATTTTAATACAAAAATTATTTATTACATCATTTATTTTCAAAAATATGTTAAAAAGGAAACTATTTTTTTGAAATAGTTTAATTTTGGAAACTATTATATTAATATCGAAATTATATGTAGTATATTTGCTATATATAGTATATGGATAATCGGGAATTCTAAAAATTATTATTGAATGCACAATTCATAACCTATTGAGCAACTCTTGCAAATGGGTTACTCAACAATAAAGGTACCTCATTTGCTTCATCTTAAACATTGCTTCATCTTTTTTTCTTATTTTTTTTTCTCTTCAACGCAACAGATAAAGACAACCCTTGTATTCATTTCCTACGTTTTAATTCCTTTCTTTTTTTCTATTTTCGTTTTTGTTGTTTATTGTAACATTGGTATGTATTTTTCTTGGCTAATGCATGCGTGATGATGTTGGGAACAAACAAAAAGAGTTCAAAGATGGGGATTTTTCTACATTTGGTCACGGGATATGACGCAGAGACGTTGATTTTGATGATAGAGACACATGACATTATATATAATTTAGATTTTTATTTAATGTATTATTAATTTGCTGAAAATTTTTATTGATGTAATTAAGGTAATTAATATAATTACTAAATATATTTCGTTAAGATAATTACATTTAAATAATTATAATAATTAGGGTAAATAATTAAAAATATATTAAAAATACAATAATATAAAAAAAAATATTATAAATTAACACCCGTGTATGGCACGAGTTATTACACTAGTACTATTAATATTACAATTAAAGACTATTTTTTTATTTCAAATTTCAATGTCAGTAACAGATAGGAAATAATCATTATCTACATAGTTTTAAAATTTGGACTGGTCTGACCGAGAATCAGAGGTATAACCAGTCCAGGTGCCTTATTGGATCGATCATGTTATCAGACCAGTAAGACCCGATGCGACCCGACCGGTTTTGTGGTCCAACCGGTGAACCGACAGGTTTTGCAACCCGGACCAGTTCATGCATTTGATATTTCTTTTGAAAAAAAATTTGAAACACACCTACCTGGAATCGAAGCCTGCACCTCAAGGAAGAGAGAAGCAAACTTATCCACCAAACCAAGAGAGCTAGTTGTCGTAATCCGTAACAAATTCAATATATATAATATGTACACTATATATTTTTTGGAAAAAAAGCTGGAAACACTACTGACGGGTCTCGAACCCAGCACCTCTATTAGGGAATAAGCAAAATTAACCACTAATGTAACACCCCATTCTTTAAAAAAAATATTTATAAAAATAAATTAGTTATTAATAAATATTTTATATATTTGTTTAAAAAAAATGTTGGGTTAAATATTTTGGGCCTTTAGTCTTTAGAAGCCCAATTCAAGTCTCTAAAGCTTTCAGGTTTTGTTTTTAAAAACCTAATATTCCCTCACATTCACGTTGTCTTTTGCTCTATTTAGGAACTGTGCCGTCAGAACTGCAAACGGAGGAGTGAAGGGAGATTGCGAAGGAGCACCGTTGCTTGCACTCTTGCTGTGGAACTGCCTCTTTCGAGGTAAGGGGGGAGTGAGATTATCTCGCTCATGGGTATGACTATGGTTAGGGATAGCGGGGTTGACCCTAAATCCCAAATTGGCTGTGTATATTTTATTTATATGTTATATTTTAAAATTAAATTGAATACGTTTTAATTTCAATTTGAATGGATATATGTGCTACTGTTTGTTGAAATTGAATTTCTATTCACGCACTTTATTTTCGTGTATTTCAATTTTGTATTGTTAACTGTGTAGATTATGCACTGTCGTCAAATTCTTATTATTCGGAATTGTTATCTGTTAATGCGATAATTTTTTTTTCCGATTTGCACGGTGTTGCTGCTGTCGCTATCCCTCTTTAGCCATGGCACGTCCCTAATTGTTCAGGGTGCCTTGATTACTTTCTTCTAACTACCATTCAATTGC
The DNA here is from genome assembly GCA_026413185.1 of Pueraria montana var. lobata. Taxonomy (NCBI): domain Eukaryota; kingdom Viridiplantae; phylum Streptophyta; class Magnoliopsida; order Fabales; family Fabaceae; genus Pueraria; species Pueraria montana. The sequence goes on along the minus strand of CM048655.1, from coordinate 59,184,875 downwards.
TATACATTTATATTAGCATATGACTTGTTTTTATTTCAATATTCAATTGTAATTTGGTGTAACGTGGTGCTATTGATTCTTATATTGGAATTGTTACTTTTGTATATATAGATTAACATTTGAGAAAATCGCTACCTCCTGATTGCCAAATTTCTTTTGCTATATAAATACCAATACATGATATCTTGTCTTAGGTAATTGATTCCAGTGGCTTATATTATCTCACACTATATGTTTATATAAATGTATGGTATCATATGATTATTTGGAATTGCCACATTGAAGCTTACTTTTGAAATTCATGTTTCATTGTGCAATATATATATATATATATATATATATATATATATATATATATATATATATATATATATATATATATATATATTAATATTTATGATGTTATAATGTTGTTATAGCATGATTCTTAAAATTATTGTTGTGTTAGAATTTGAAAATATTATGGTTTTATTTGATGTATATGTGTATTGTTATGCTTTGTGAACAATGTTATGAATGTATAGTATGCTTGATATGAGTGAAGTGTGCATGCCTAGAATGTAATGATATATGTGTTGGTATTGAATAAATGAGGACCAAACCTATGTGAGGTAGGATCCTCCATGTGATAAGTTAGTGAAATCATGAGCATCTGTGTGAACCATGCATCATGATATGTACATGTGTTTTTGAAAGTAGTTTATGAACCTAACTGGGGAGGCTGTGAAGAGCTCGTTGAGTTCTGGCCTTGTGTGTGTTATCTGGTTTGGAATCTCCTTTAAGCTCATGTTGATCCCATGGGTTGGAGTATCCTTGCAAGACTGGATAATCCTGACGAGCTGCTAGGGGTATCATCCTGGTCATAGTTTTAAAACCCGGACCGACCCGGCCGGTCGGACCGGTCGGACCGGGAACCGGTGGTCAGACCGGGTCGAGTCGGTCATCGGACCGGTCATGCTATCGACCCGGTCAAACCCGGTCAAACCCGGTGTGACCCGGTCAAACCCGGGGTTGACCCGGTGACCCGACCCGGTCATCGACCCGGTCGCCCCCTTTTTTTTTTTTTTTTTTTTTTTAAAAAAAAATTTAAAAAAATTTTAATTTTTTTTTTAAATTTTAATTTTAATTTTAATTTTTTTTAAATTTCTTGAAACGACGTTATTTGGATAAAAAATCAAAAGAAAGAAAGGTTTTGTGACTGTGACCGTTTGTCAAAACATTGCTTGTTGTGTCGTGTTTGTGAGTCTGTGAATTTTCTTCTTCAAACTTCAAAGTGCACACACATAAACCCTAATGCCATCATTTCAACCACATCGATCCACACCACATGATTCTATTTAATCCAACTTGAATGTTATTTTTAGTTAATTCTGTTTTTATTATTTATGAGTAGTGATTCTTAGGTAATTGATACTGTGATTCTATCACTGTGATTTTGTTTGAAGAAGTGATGGTACAGTTGATAGTGTAATTATATTATTTTAAATTCTGTTTAAACTTTAAAAAAGTTTAATAAGTAATTTATAATGTGATTTTATTACTATGAATATCAATAGATTGGAACTTGAAAAATGAGTTTGTGGAATTATATTAATTTGTTATGTGATTTTTTTTTTTACTTTTTTAAGACAGGTATAAAATTTTCAAATTTTTTAATACAGACCGGGTCATGCGGGTCAATTAGTGACCCACCGGTTCGACCACTGACCCAGTGACCCAGTGCCTTGACCGGGTCGGTCACCGGGTCGGTTTTTAAAACTATGATCCTGGTTGAGACTGTTAGTGTAGGATGCCCATGGTGTGGCTATTTGTCGACTGCACGTACTCCCAGACTACTTTCACAAAAGAGTTTTGAATGGTACCACATGCATACAATACTAAGAATATATGACACATTGCATTACATGAATACCTTGATGCGTATGTGTTTGACTAATGTTAAATGTCATGTGTGTTTGTGATGCTACCTGTCTCCATTTTCATACCACGAGCATGTAGTGAGATGTATCTCACTCCCTTTGTTTTTTTTTTTTTTGTGTTTTCCTATGTATGTGTTGGTGACAGGTGATGTCCAGCAGGACCAAGAGGATGATGCTAGAGAGGAGGCATAAACCTCTATTTATGGCTTTTATTTTACTCTATATTATGGGATTTGTGAAGCTCTGATAGGTTGTGACATCGGGGCTAGGATATTTTATATCTTTGATTTTGGACTTTAAACTATTAGGTTGATTAGTAAGTTTTGGATTTTGTTTGTTATGGACTTTACGTGTGGCCTTTTGGAGAGCCAAGTACTAAGTTATTCTTAAGGTTTTTTTTTTATGACGAATGTTCAATGTGATGTTCTTTACCGCATGAGAAAAAGTTTTAAATTCGATATTTGTTTCCGCAAACGAGAACTTTAATTTATTTTCTTTGCTTTTATTTATTTAATAATGTATTTGGGGTAAAGGGTGTCACAACTAAACTAAGTCAGCCAGATAGTTTTATAATTAACAAATTTAATATGCATACTATATATAATATAAAATTTTCAAAAATTTTAATAGAGATCGGGTCATGCAGTTCAATTAGTGACCCATTAGTTCATCCATTGACCCAATGACCCTGTGCCTTGACTAGGTTGATCACCGGTTCGGTTTTAAAAACTATGATTATCTAAGTATTTTCAGAATTTTAGTAAACATTCTGATATTGACGGACTTGATTTATTTTCAGAATTGAAAGTATTAAAAGAATTATTAATAGAACAAATTAACACTCTAATAGAAATATTAGACTATATCAAAAGATTGGATTCTTTTCTGAATGTATGCATTGCTTATAGAATATTATTAAAAATACCAGTTGCAACTATGGAAAGAAGTTTTTTCAAAATTAAAATTATGTAAATCCTATCTAAGATCAACAATGTTACAAGATAGATTGAATGAATTAACCATCTTATATATTGAGAGTGAAATATTAGAATTGCTTTATTATAAAACTTTGATAAATGATTTCAGAACTCAAAAAGTTAGAAGATTAATATAAGGATTGATAATTCATATTATATTAAATTTCTATAAAAGTTTTGTCTTAGGCCCCAAAACTTCTATACACGGCCATAAAATGCAATCGATTTCATTGTACTGCTTTTGTAATTGAATATATGGTAATGCATAAGCAAAAAATTGATGGACACCCTGTGAGTTTAGACAGAGATAGAAAGAGAAAAGAGATAAATAATTTATATAATTAGTAATGTAATATGATAAGAAAAAAATGTAAAAAAAAATGATAATTATCTCTGTCGAACATAATAAATATATAGGTGCTATAAGATCAAAAGTAGTAAAGGTGCCACGATTCTTATTCTTCTCCTTCCTTTGCTTAAGTATATATATCAAATGTACCAAACTTGATTGATGAACAGAGTTGATTGAATAACTATTCATTAATTCATGTGTTGGTAATGAGCAAGAGTCACTAGCACAAAGAGAATTAGAGAGAGATGAGAGAGAAAGGTAGAGAGAGAGAGGGAAAGTGAGGGGTGGGGAGTGAGGGAGTATAAGGAAAAGAATTTAACTAAGTTCTTTATCTCACATTTCCTGGAGAACTTTGGGAGGGAGGAACTTTGGGGGGTTTTCCAAAGATTTGGCAAGGTCAGGGAGGTGTTTATCGCACAAAAAAAGAATGCTTGGCGGCAACGCTTTGGTTTTGTTCATTTTGCAGATGTAGAAAATGAAAAAACTCTGGAAAGGAAGCTGGATAATATATATATATAGCTGCAATGAAATTGTATGCTAATTTGCCAAAATATGGGAGAACTGAGATGAAAAAAGATCCACAACATGGAAACCAAAAGCATCTACCAATGACGTAGAACTTCAGAAAGGAGAAACCTCAAGGCCTAAAGGGAAGGGATTTGGCAATCAGGAAATCCTCGGGTGGAACAATTTTAGGAAAGAAGGCATGTCATACGCGATGGCCACTAACTCGAAAAAAAGAAAAATTGGGAAGCAATGGAGAGTTAGGAACCAGGAAGCGACTGATTGTGACACATGGAAGGGTCTTGATATGAAAATAGAGTGCTCAAATGAGGAATGGTTGGCAAAAAGTATGGTCGAAAGATTGAAGGACCCATAAATGGCTGTTAACCTGTAAGAAACCTTTTTTCTACAAGGGGACAAATCTACAAGTGTGATATACATGGGGGATAATTTGTTCCTATTAAAAGGGGAGCAAGTAGATGAGTTATATGAAGAAGCTAAAGAAGAAGGTAGTTGGTTAAGGGAGATTTTTTAATCTATTCAACCGTGGAGCGTAGCAAAGGTTCCGGGATTTTGACTGTGCTAGATACGATGTTATGGAATTCCTCTAAATGTTTGGAATGAAGCTTGTTTTGAAAAGGTACTTACTCTTCTAGGTTCATCAAACACTTTGATTTCTATTGCGGAAGAAACAAGTATGATGAAAAAATTGGACGGTGCTAGGATCTTAGTCAGAACATCTCTCCTTGAACCAATCTATAAGTCTCAAAAGATAAGGATTAATGGCTTTGTATGCTCTATCAAATTGATAGAGGATATTGGGTACTAGGGGTAAAATATATGTTGTTGCACAAGGAAGATATTGATGGATTCAGAGGATGGGATGTTTGAAGGAAGTGTTGAAGGGTTAGATATTAATTCTTCCATGTTCGAGTGTTCAGAAGGAGAGGTTTGGGAGACCTTGGATTCACTCAAATCAGAAAATAAAGCCTTCACGCCGGCAGTAACTTAGATGCTAACACCCCGTCGGATGTTCATAGTCTGAACGGGGCAAATTGCTCACGCGTCGATGAGGCTACAGAAGCAATTAATGTAGTGGTCACGGGAAATGAGATTTCCACTGTTTGGGGAAATTTGTGGGACAGAGGTCCATCAAAAGGAAGCATTGGAAATCCAATATAGTAAAAGTCAGAAGCCAATAGAGGACGCTAGCTGCAGCGATATTGACAGATGCAGAGAGCCTTCAGAAGAGTTGGTGGGAAGAGAGCAGGTGTCAGCAGAGGAGGAGGAACAACGGTCATTTGGAGAAAATGATAAAGGTGTGAAAGATGGTAAAATGCATTTTGGGTCTAAGGAGGGATTGGTGGATAACTTAGTGGGCCTAATAAGAGAAGCCCATTTGCATACTACTCATTAGTTAAAAGAGAACTCTTTGCGGGCCAGTGAAAATAAAATAAAAAAAAGGTGGTGACCTTTTGGAAAAGGGATATGTCAAATCAAAAAGAAAGTCCAAAGGTTTTTCCAGAACTGGGCCTATAAAAGAGGCGGGACAAAACATAGTCTATCTACCTAAAGTTGGGGTAAAATATGAGTGGTGGTCTAAAGTTCTACGCCAGAGGAGAATAAGAAGAGAGCAGGGAATGAAAAGAAATATTAGGAAGGATAAAGCAGGGACAACTGATAAGAGAAAAGCCTTCACAACTAACGAAAACTTTGATAGTTTTGATGCTAAGGAGGTGATGGAGGTTGATACGATTATATCCACTAACTCAGATGGCAGCCGAACGAACAAAGATGTTAGAAGAAGCAATGGGTTGTCACAAGAGGAGAAAGGAAAACATATACAAGCAAATTCTGAAGAAGATCTCAGTTGAAGAAGAATAACAAAGCTAGATCAGAAACATTTCCTTCTTCATCTCTTATCTCAGCCCTTTGTTGTTTTAGGAGTTCCAGCAGTAGGTGGATTAAAGATGACATGGCAGAAGAAAAGATTTTATGGGATATGGGGAAGAATATGGGGGCAATTTTTGAAGGAGATGAGGAATTGATTATAAAAAAAAATGTGTGAGATGGAGAAAAAAGACAAGGAAGAAATGGAGATGATACAAAAAAAGTTAGGGGATGGAATAGTTTATCAGTAATGATGAAAGTGCTAACTTATAATGTGAGGGGTATTGGAAGTAAAGTTAAATGGAGGGGATTGAGAAACTTGCTAAATAAAGAGAGACCAGATTTCATCCGTTTGCAAGAAACAAAACAACAACAGATAAAAGAGAATACTTGTTTTGCTATTTGGGGTGACAATGAGGTGGGATGGGTGGAGAAAGAAGTAGTTAATGCGGGTGGAGGATTGTTGTGTATGTCGGGAAAAGAAGACTTTGAATTGCTACAATCGTTTTCTGGTAACGGATATATTGGGGTCATTGGCAATTGGAAGAGGGAAATATATGAGTTATCAACATCTACTCCCCATGCTCTTTGAATGAGAAAATAATTTTATGGGAGGAACTTGTGCATATCAGAAACCAACACAGGAATATTAGATGGTGCTTGGCTGGAGATTTTAATGCAATCAGGAGGAGAGAGGAAAGAAGATCTGTGGGCCAACAAATACAAAATTATAGCAGTGAAATGGAAGGTTTCAATAGATTCATTGAAGATATGTTGTTAGTGGAAGTCCCTACGATAGGGAAATGCTTTACCTGGTATAAATGTGGAGGTGGTGCAGCTAGCAAGTTAGACAGGATTTTGCTCTCAACAGATTGGATGGACCATTTGGGAGGGGGAGCTCAATATATATTAGATAGAGATTTTTCTGATCACTGTCCAGTTATATTGAAATACTCCAATTATGATTGGGGACCCAAGCCTTTTAGGGTCCTCAATGCGTGGTTTCATCACCCGGATTTCGTTTCTTTCGTCATTGAAACATATAGTGGATTAAATATATCCTGAAGTGGGGCATTTGTTATCAAAGAAAAACTTAAGAGGTTGAAAAATGCTCTTAAAGTTTGGAATAAAGAGACATTTGGTGATGTAAATACACAATGTGGGAGGCTATTGGAAAAAGTCAAGGAGTTAGATTTTAAAGAAGAGACAAATATCTTAAGCCATGAAGATGGACTATAGAGGGGAACTCTTATGCAAGAAGTCTGGAATTTGTCCAAAAGGAAAGAATCAATTCTTTATCAGAAATCCAAAAATAGGTGGATTAAAGAGGGAGATGAAAATTCAAAATTTTTCCATGCGGCTGTGAATTGGAGGAGGAGGAGGAATAACATCAAAGGTGTCACCATGGATGGGGTTTAGGAAGAAGAGCCACAGAAGGTTAAGGAGGGGGTTAAATCTTTTTTTCAAGAAAAATTTCATAATGAAGATGATTTAAAAGTCAGGTTGGATGGGATCATGTTTCAATCCATCAGTGCTGAAGATAATACATCTCTTATAACTGAGTTTTCGGAGGAAGAAATCAAATCGGCTGTTTGGGAGTGTGGTGGGGATAAAGCCCAGGTCTAGATGGATTTAATTTCACCTTCATTAAATCTTTTTGGGATACTCTCAAGTATGATCTTTTTCGAGTGTTTCGTGAATTCCATGTTTTGGGGTATTTTCTGAAAGGTTGTAATTCCTCCTTCTTTGCATTGATTTCGAAGGTGAACAACCCATTGTCTTTGGGGGAATTCAGACCCATCTCCCTTATTGGGTGTATTTATAAGATCCTTGCGAATGTCCTCTCAAGAAGAATTAAAGGTGTGCTAAATAAGGTTATCACTGAAACACAATCAGCTTTTATTGGAAATAGAAACTTACTAGATGGTGTTGTCATTGCTAATGAAGTGATCTACGACTTGAAGGCTAGAAAGAAAGCTTATCTTATTTTTAAAGCAGATTTCGAGAAGGCCTATGATTCAGTCAGATGGGAATTCTTGTATTATATGATGTCTAGGATGGGATTTCCAATCAAATGGATATCTTGGATCAAAGCATGCTTGGAGACATCATATGCTTCGGTTATTGTCAATGGGAGCCTTACGGGAGAATTTTGTTTGAAGAAAGGATTGCGGCAAGGTGACCCATTGGCCCCGTTTCTTTTTCTTTTGGTAGCTGAAGGCCTTACAGGGATTATGAGACAAGCTGTGTCAAAGAGTCTATTTTCTGGTGCTCTGGTTGGTAAAGAAAATGTGCTTATTTCTATCCTACAATTCGCGGATGATACAATTTTCTTCATTCAACCAGAAACTAGAAATATCTTGGCTGTGAAAAGTATGCTAAGGGTGTTTCAGCTGGCATCAGGGCTGAAAGTCAACTTTTATAAGAGCAAATTGGCAGGGTGGGGGTGGAAAGGAATGAGTTATCTAGATGGTTATTGCATTGTAGTGTTATGGCTATCCCATTTTCCTACTTAGGAATACCGATAGGTGCTAACCCGAGTTGCTCACAAACTTGGGAACCAGTGCTGCAAAAATTTAAGAGGAAACTTTCACTGTGGAACCAGAGGAATCTATCTATTGGGGGCAGAATATGCCTGATCAATTCTGTACTTAGTGCTATTCCCCTATTTTTCTTATCTTTTTTCAAGTTGCCAAAGTTAGTGGAAAAGGAATTGGTGAGAATACAACGAAGGTTCCTGGGGGGGAGGGGAGGAGCGAAAGATAGCTTGGGTTAATTGGGAGAGAGCATGCCAACCCAAGAAAAGTGGAGGTTTGGGGATAAAGAACTTGATGTATTTCAATAAAGCAAACTTAGGGAAGTGGAGGTGGCGACTGATATTTGAAGATAGAGGACTTTGGACTAAGGCGAGAGTGAAAAAAGTTATTGGGGAGGGAGGGGAAGCTTGTTTCTGGAAAGATGTGTGTACAGGAAATGAGAGTCTTAGGAGTAGATTTGGGAGGTTATTTTCAAATTCATTGCAATAAGATGGATTGGTTAAGGAGGTGGGTATGTGGAATGGGGAGATGTGGACTTGGAACCTCCGTTGGAGGAGACCATGGTTCACCTGGGAGGAAAATATGTTGGGGGAATTTTTAAATCTATTGGATTCATGTGGCCCAAAGAAAGGAAGGAGAGACACTTGGATGTGGGAGGAAAGAGAAAACTCTGACTATTCCGTGAAAACAATTTATTCTTTTTTGCAGGTCCATTATCAACACAATTATGATTCTGATATCTTCAAATTTCTTTGGTCAACACCAGTACCATCCAAGGTGAAAACCTTAGCCTGAAGGGTGGCACTAGACAGAGTACAGACGATATTAGATTTAAGGAAGAAAGGGATAATGTTGGTAGATGGAATTATTTCTTGTCCTCTTTGTCACGATGAAGAGGAATCAGCAAACCATCTTTTCTTCTCATGCAAGGTGTCATATAGAGTGTGGCTAGAATTTTACTTTTGGTTGGGATTTGATATAACTTTACCAACACATGTTCAAGATCATTTATGGCAACATATTGGCCTCTTTGGTGGCAGGAAAAGGAAAAGGTTAGGAGCAGTTATTTGGATGGAAACTTTGTGGACTCTCTGGATGTACAGGAATGATGTGATATTTAACAACTCTGATGCAGGAATTGATCAACTAGTTGATTTAATCAAAACCAGATCATGGAAATGGCTCAAAGGAAAATTAAATGGTTTTAACAGTTCAGTTTATGATTGGTCACAACAACCTTTGTTATGTTTGAAACAAATTTCTTTTTGGAATTAATATAGTCATGCAAGTTTGCTGGAAATGGAATGTGGGTTTTTATTCAAAGGAATAAGCCTCAGTGCTAATTTTGATCAATGGGTCACAACAGTATGGGCACAAGAAGGTATATAATTTTGCAGCAGTATGTTGGTTTCGAATTCCTATTGTTTAGGAATTCTATTCAAACATATTTAGAAGTCACATATATAGTGCTTTTGTTTATACTTTGGGAGATACTGTTGATGGTGATTTGGTGGTGAGGTAGCTAAAAAGCAGCATTTTATTGCTACTGGGGTCTGGATACTATGTTTTGTAGGGAAGCTTTTTGTTCTTTTGCTATTATTCCTACTCTTTGTATATGGGTTGGGGTACCCCTGGTACCCCCTTTTTATATATATTTCCTATTGATTGGCTGATAAAAAAAAAAACTCTTCATTAATTTAAATTTGGATGAAAATATTTATTTAAATTACTATGAATTATTAGAGAAATGTTTATTCACAAATGACATTCAACAAAACTTTTAAAAAACAAAGGCTATATTTGGATAAATTTTTCTATAAACACTTATAAAAAAAATAAAATGAATTGAACTTATTGTATAAGTTAAAATTAACTTATGTATTTAACTATATTTTATAGAAGTTCTTTTCATTTAACTTATCTTATAATTGAAGTGGATAAGTTGATTTTAATTTATAGAGAATTTTATATACATTCTATCTTTTTTTTATAAGTATTTATGTAGAAATTTATCCGGAATGAGTTTAAATTGTTTAAATTATAGATTATAGATTATAGATGTAGTGTAGGTAATGAATAAATCGGTTTTAGACATTAACATGATTATGAAAAATAGCAATACAAAATAGTTAATGAATCAGTTACAAAGACATTAACATTAACATAATTTCTATTCTCACCCCACAATTTGCTATTCTCACCCCTAACATTGTAAGATTACCATGTTGTCCCTCCTCCATTTCTTACACCCCACCCCACTCCCTTCTCTTCACACTCTCCACCCCCACTCCCAACCTCTCTCAGTGACATTCTCCTTCTCCTCCTTCTTCAGGTTCCTAAACTTACTCACACCCGTAAGTTGTGTAGATCAACGGAATCATGGTTCCGCTGTGTTGAATGCACAGTGGAATCCTGAATCCGTTTTGTTTTTTGTTTTTTGTAGTACACAATGGAATCGTGATTCCGTTGTGTATGAAAAAAGACATGCACACGGAATCATGATTCTTTTGTGTACGTCATTTTTCAAACACAACGGAATCGTCATTCCGTTGTGTAAGAAAAATGACGTACACAACGGAATCATGATTCCGTTGTGTACACAGACAATATTTGATTTTTTTTACTGTTATTCATTTAGTAAATTTTGAATTGTTTTTTTTTTCTTTTCAGTAGTAGCAATGGGTTGGAATACTTTTATTTATGATGAAGTTACGATGCCAAGTAGTTGGGGAAATATGATTGATGCAAGTGAAAATGCCATTAACCAACCCATTCAACAAAATGAAATGCAAGTAGATGATTATGTGATGGACATTGAACCTCAGCACAATTATCTTGACTTCTCCAATAATTTCATGACTGACAAGGTTGATTGATTAATTAGTGTTTTTATCTATATGATATTTTTTGTATATGTGTGTTTTGTTAGTGAAGGAATGCATTTTGTTTTTAGGCTTTTGAAGAGCGAGATGACTTGTTGACGTGGGTTCGATCTATCGCAAAGGAGGTTGGATTTTATGTTGTCATAGAAAGGTCAGAAACTGGCAAGAAAACTTTTGTCCTACTAGCTTGTGAAAAGGGAGGAAAGTACAAACAATATAAAGATAAGTTAGTCCGCAAGACTACTGGAAGCAAAAAATTTCAGTGCCCGTTTAAATTAAAAGGGAGGCTTGTGAAAGGCATTGGTTGGAAACTTTATGTGGTTTGCAGTTTTCATAACCATGAAGTCAGTGAAACATTGGTGGGTCATGCATATGTTGGTCGTTTAAGCAGTGAAGAAAAAAGTCTGCTACATTAAATGACCAAAAATATGGTGAAGCCTGGGCAAATTCTATTGACAATCAAAGATAAAGATGATACAAATGTCACCACCATCAAAACCATATACAATGAGTGACAAAAATATCGGCGACACCAAAGGGGTCCAAGAGCTGAACTACAACATCTGATGAAGTTGATAGAACGTGATCAATATGTTTATTGGTATAGAAGGGTCGACACTGAAGATGTTGTAAGAGATATCTTGTGGTCACATCTAGATTCTATCAAGTTCCTAAATTCATTTCCAACAGTGTTGATATGTGACACTACTTACAAGATGAACAAATATCGTCTTCCGTTATTGGAGATTGTTGGGGTGACTTCAACAGACATGATTTTCTCAGTTGCCTTTGCTTATTTACAATCTGAGAGGACAGACAATTTTGAATGGGCATTAAATAGGGTGAAAGAAATGTTTGTCAAAGATGATGTATTGCCTCAGGTTATTGCCACTGATAGAGATCTTGCATTCATGAATGCGTTGGAGAATGTCTTTCTTTCATCAACCAACTTGTTATGTCAATTTCACATTTCTAAGAATGTTAGGGCAAAATGCAAGATGCATGTAAGCAACGCGGAAGAATGGGACAAAGTGTTAGATGCTTGGGAAGGGTTAATTGAATCTGCTAATGAACAATTGTATGAGGTTAACTTGAAAAACTTCACAAACCTATGCTCCTATTATCCATTTTTCCTTGAGTATGTCCATTGTACATGGTTGATACCTCACAAGGAGAAGTTTGTACAAGCATGGACGAATCGAGTTATGCATCTTGGAAACACAACAACTAATAGGTACTTTTTCATATAATTATATTCGTTGATTTTAATTATATATTTTGCTTGACATTACTTTTGGTTGCATGATAGGGTTGAAGGCGCACACTCACGATTGAAGAGGTTGCTTCGAGATAGTATGAGAGACTTGTGCAGTTGTTGGGATGTCATGAATAACATGCTTATATTGCAACATACTGAGATTTTGGCTTCATTCCAAAAAAGCATCAATGATGTAGGTCACAGGTTTAATAACGTGTTTTACAAGAAGATACGGGACTTTGTATCAAACCAAGCACAAGACCTGATATACAACGAGTACAAATGGGTTGATAACGTTGGTATTGACAGTTATGCTTGTGGATGCACACTTAGAACTACTCACGGTCTACCGTGTGCGTGTGAACTTGCTAGACTCAGTAATATGTTTGGCTCAATACCTTTGAGGTCAATTCATGTGCATTGGAAGATGTTATCCATCAATTAAGATGACACCGATGATTCTTGGGGGGACTTGACTTTGACACATGAGGTTGATGCATTGTTAAAGAGGTTTTCCCAACTTGATGTCTTCGGGAAAATCACAATGAAGACTAAAGTCCGTGAACTTGCATTTCCAGATACCACCTCAATGTGTCCACCTCCAGAGAAGGTGAAAACAAAGGGTGCCCCGAAGTCTGTGAAATCTACTAAACATGCACCTTCAATGTGGGAGCAAGTCGATGCAATGAACACAATGGTAGGTAGTTCAGGAACTCCTATTGTGCCTCCCAAAGTTGTCAGTGACAATAAGCGGAGCAAAATGATGTCTTATGTTAATGAGTTTCCCGATGAATTAGAACAATTCATCCAAAAAATTATTGATGCCAAAGCAAATGGAAATTGCGGTTATAGAGCAATTGCAACTTTGTTAGGTATGGGTGAGGAATCCTGGGCTCTCATTCGTCAAGACTTGATTCGGGAACTTCAAACATGGCACTCTCTTTATCTTGAGCTCTTTGACATGAAAGAAAGATTGGTTGAATCAGCTATTTGTATCTCTAAGGTGGACCAACAACCATTGACAAGTGGATGACCATTCCCAACATGGGGTATGTGATTGCTAGTCGGTATAATGTGGTGTTGGTTCACTTATATATGCTTCAAAGTTGAACTTTCTTTCCACTTAGGAGTCGGCCTCCATCTGCTGCACAACAATGTCTTATAGCTATTGGATTTGTTAACGGAAATCACTTTGTACAGGTACACATAATATACTAAACTATTAACTATGCAAATTTGTTTACTAATTTAACCTTGCCAGTTTAATTTTCATTGTTTAGCTATTTTTAAAAGATGATTGTCCGCTGCCTCCTATTGCACCTCAATGGAGAACATACTGCACTGTTGAAGCTCGATCATGGCAAAAATCGTACATGCAACGCATGCAAGAATTCAACTCAATACCATTTCATTCAACAACTAGAGGATCTCAATATGTAGTAGACATTACTAGGGATCCATTTTAGTTAATTAATCTTCTATTAATAATTGTTATCAGAGGACTTTATTTGTGTAATGTTTCGATTGTTGAATATTTTTTACAAAACTGTATGACTGATTGATGGTATTTTGAAGATATATTAGGTCCTGTTACAAAATTTAACCAAGATTGTACAAGTGTACAACGAAATCACAATTCCGTTGTACAAGTGTACAATGAAAAATATCCTTTTCAACATAATCGTGATTCCGTTGTACAAGTGTACAACGGAATCGTGATTCCATTGTACAAGGGTGCAACAAATTTGTACAACAGAATCGTGATTCCGTTGTACAAATTTGTTGCACCCTTGTACAACGGAATCACGATTCCGTTGCACACTTTTCAATAGAATCACGATTCTATTATACAAATGTACAATGGAATCAACCGTTGTACAAGGTTATTTTGGGAAATCAATAAAAAAAACCATCCACATGGATGGTGAGAATAGCAAATGTGGGATGAGAATAGCAAAGCCCTATGCATATCTCTGTGAAGTGTGAACTGATGTACCATTATCGCGTTTGTCCAGTCCAAGGTGATGCATTCTCAATTGTAACTCTTCAACTGCTTTCGATTTTCAAGCTCATGACCAACCTTGTCTGCAAATTGGGCACAATTGGTTGTATAAAATTTGGACCTTACTTTAGGCCCAAGTGTGACCATTTCTATTTTTGTGATAGCAACAATACATGAATTGTGATAGCTGCAGAATTTGATACCGTTGGCTTATTTTACTTGAACTAATTTTTTATACACCTGTTATGTGTAAAAATCGATATTTTCTTCTTATTTATGAATCTGTTTTACTCATAAAAATTTCAATTAAAAAGTATATTCTTTTAAAAATCCATGGTATAAATTTGCAAAATACCAGAATAACTATTACATATAACATGTCGATTATCAATTATATATAAATTTTTATCCATCTGGTTAAATGCATTTTATTCACTTAATTTTAACTTCATATTACATTTTCCATCCTAATTTGTAGAAAAAGGGCACAATCTATACACTCTTTGTCTCTATTCACTTTTAATCTATTATATTCATTATTCAAGTAAACAGTAGCATCTTTAATAAAGTATTTCACCTCTACAATTTGAAGCAGGTCACAAACATGATCACTCGATTGTCAATTTATATATAATCAATAAACTAAATAAATAGAAGCAAAAACTATTTCATAGAATTCCATGCATAAGGCAACGGTACTGTATCCTAATTATACGTTGTCTCAGTATCTCATATGTTAGACATTCATTGTGTCCGTACAGTATCTGGTATCACAATTCGTGTTTCTAGCCTGTTTGCTTCTACCTTTACCTCAACCTGCTAAAACATTAAAATCTGAAAAAGAAAAAAAAAAGTAACATATCCATACGTGAGATAGTGGCAACGAGTTTCACATGGATGCTCACAGCAGAAAAGTATATGTAGTGACATTTAAGTGTGTAACAGAGGCGAAAAAAAGAAAAAGATGGGACAATTTTGACAACTTACGTACGTCAATAAAGATATGGCCGAAGAAGAGAACATAAAAGATTGGATAAATGATGGTTATTGGTTTTGCCTGTTCAATAGTTTGTTGCTAGCTAGTAGAAGAGAATCCTAAAAGATTGGATAAACCAATAACAAAAGTACTTATGTTCTTTCTATTACACTACAAAACAAGATGTGTTGTTTGTTAAGATAGTTATCAGATATTGGTTACCACAACTTTGCTGCTTATCTATACCTTGAGCTATAAATGTCAAGTCAACAAAATTTAAACACATGAAAAATGAGTTATCAGGGAAATTGCCAACTTTCAAGTAGTTTTTTTTTTTTACTGCAAGACCTAACTTTCAAGTAGTTATTTACCTTGTGTTGTTTCTCTTTTTGAATTTAAATGTGAACTTTAATTATTTAGGATAAATGAAATGATGTCATTTCAATTAGGACAAGAGAAGTTACCAAGTTCTTTTGTTATAATCACGCTGGTTTTTGTCATGACTTCTGAATAATATCGTTATACTACGCAATTCCATTCGAACTCTGTTATCTACCATTCTCTATCTTCTACAATTTACTTTCATGTTAATTAATGCAATTTAAATATTCCTATACGTTTCTTACATTATTAATATCTTTCCAACTCTTAAATTTTCAGTCACTTTGATTTCTCGTTCCATTTTAATCCCATTTTCTATATATTTTATCTTTCCAATTTCTATAGATTGCTTCTTGTCTTTTACATTCGCATGCTTTTAATTTCAAAGCATGTTATCTTTCTTACAACCTTACTTTCTAGCACCTAACATTTATTGCTTTTTACTTTCATTGCATATTTTAATACTTTCTCTTTATGTTTTCTAAATTCATTTACTCAATTACTCCATGCATGCATTTTATTTTTGATACACTTTTAGTTTCTTCTCAAACTTTTACTTTCCTATCAAGTTAATTCCAACACCTTCAATCCTTTGTTAATTTACTCTCTTTGCCAATTTCGCCTATTTAATTTCCTACTATTTACTTAACTTTTTGTTAGTTTATTCTTTGTCAATCTACTTTCTCTTCAAAAGGTTATTTGTTTTCAATTCATTTTTTTCTATCAACACTACTCTTCAATTTTTTGTCACTGTTTATCTTTTCACACTTTCATAAGATGAACAGTGACAAAAAATTTGTGTAACCATTTTCTGACTTTATCCTTTCTATTTACTATCTTGATATATGGCTAATCCTGATGTAGTATCGGTGTTATGTAACTAGGAAAAGATTAATTAAATATTTGAAGATAAGATAGGAACGTAAGAATGGGATGGATTTAATTATTTGATGATAAGAAAGGAACGCCGTCCCATAACCATTTAAGTTGGACTTGGACAAATTTCTTAGTTCTGATGCAACATTCGGCATGAAACACAAAAGGTCGTTTTGAATGTAACAGAACCCAGAAAGGAAAAAAAAAAAAAAAGGGTCGTTTTAGCGGCTGCAAAGGATATGACACAACATTTATATCAATTGAATAGATTGTTATTTTCAATCGACCCAAATTATTAATGATAGTCTTACAAAAGTGAAGAAAATGATCTTACCCGTTAACTGATTCAAAGTTCAAACAACATGAAATGAACCAACATTTTGGGAGACTACTTGGAATTGACACCCATTTATTAGCCATTTTAATTTGGTCATTTTCATCAACGTTGGGAAAACAATTATAATTAATAATAATGCGTCACTCATCTTTGCTTCTTTCTCTTTCCTAAGAAGGTCAGAATCCACCTCTGGTGGAAGTGTGATGCACGTCATTCTTTGTCATCAGTTGCAAAACTCGGACAATAATTCAGGTAGTTTCTTAGTTTGTGGTTTGTATGAATCCAAAAAAAGGGAGGAATTTAAATTAATACTATGAAAGTGTTTAATTAGTAGTGAAATTTGAAAAACCATTACTAGTATATGCTTTCT
This sequence comes from Pueraria montana var. lobata, assembly GCA_026413185.1. Lineage (NCBI taxonomy): Eukaryota > Viridiplantae > Streptophyta > Magnoliopsida > Fabales > Fabaceae > Pueraria > Pueraria montana. The sequence goes on along the minus strand of CM048655.1, from coordinate 59,167,614 downwards.
TGGATTGTTGGATTAAATGTAGAATATATATGTCACGTAAGTATGGAATTCCATTATTTGAAAATTATAGTATTGGCTACGAATTGAAATGAAAAAAAAAATCAGTTATCTTTTGTATCCCCTGTAATCTATTGGTTTGAGGCTTGCTGGCTGCTGCCTAACGTTTGGTTCGATTTTAGTTTCTTTCTTTTTGTTAGTCTTTGGCCCGTTCGCTCCAAAAAAAAAAAAAATAATAAATAAAGGATTTTGGAATTTTATATTATTAATATTTTAACATTTGTATTGTACTATAAGACAAATGTTTCTTTTATATAATTAAAATTTATAATAAATAAATATTTTAATATATAAATTATATTATAATTAAGTTCATAATAAATAAATATTTTTAAATATATAAATTTTAGATTTACAATGAAAATTTTAAATTGTAATATAAAAATATTTTTAATTACTGACAAATTTTCTAAAAAAAATTGAAATTCTATTTAGATATAGTAGGGATGGGAAATAGGTGTGCTTGTCCTGTCCCACCGTTAACCTACCGAAAAATTAAAACAGATTTATTTTAAAATTAAAGAAATTAATGAAAATGATCATAGGCTCCTATTAGCTACTATTTCTTTCATTTGTCTACTTAATAGTAAATTTTAACTATATTATTCTATCTAACTAATCTGACTCCTAAACATTCATGCTACCATACCATTTGGGCTATTAAGCAGTCTTTAACTCATCCTATGCAAGTTAATGTCAAGCATGTTCATAGAGAGTGTGTGATGCTGTTGCTGCTGATTCTTTCACCAAGCATGGGTTATCCATATCCAAGGGGCTGGTGTTCTTCTTAGATCCCCCATCTGTTGCTTTGTCTTTTTTGAGGGCTGATGTTGCAGCCATTAGAGTTCCTGTCTAGTTGTTGTTTGTTTTTTTTGGCGTTAGCCCCTTCAAGTCAGAAAAAAAAAAGGGATAAAATATATTTTTAGTCCCTGTATTTTTAGAAAAATTTGGTTTTAATCCCTATACTTTCGAATTAACTATTTTAGTTTTCAAACTTTGAAAAACATTTGCTTTTAGTTCCACCCCTCTAATGTTGTTAATATTATTAATGGAAATACAGTTTTCGGTGACTATAAACCGTTACAAAATATACATTCCTTATGTATTTAAACTCAACATTATTGTTGGCTAAAAACCGTCACAAAAATTATTAAAAAAATATACTCAAACTCAACGAAAAGTTCGTCTCTTTCATTACCAACGACACATTATGTGTCTATTTTTTTTAATAATCCGTGGTGATTTTTAGTAATCAATGATGTTGAGTTTAAATACATAAGGAATGTGTATTTTGTGGCGGTTTATAGCCGCCGGAAACTATATTTCCGTTAACAGTATTTACACCATTAGAGGAGATGAATTAAAAGCAAGTTTTTTAAAGTTTGAGCATAAAATGGTTGATTCGAAATTACAATAACTAAAATCAAATTTTTCTAAAAGTATAAAACCGAAAACATATTTTACCAAAAAAAAAAATCTATCTCCTAACCGCTTTGCCTCTAATACTAACAATAAGAGCAAAAAACTACCAAAGAAACACATTTATCTTCGTTAATCATTTCCTAACAAAAAAATTTGGATCCTGGACACAACAGTACTTTCGTACTAAAATGAAATCGAGACCTAAAACTCTACTCTATTTTTTTATTATTATCTTTTACTTATTTTTTAAAAAAGAAAAATGAATTGACGGGTTAGGCTGTTAGCCCAATTATCTGTTGGTTCAAGTAATACATCATATCATTCTAACCCAATTTAGTGTCTTATTCTCTTAAAAAATATAATTTTTTTAAACAATTTGTATTAATAATAAAAAAATTATTTAATAGATAATATTTAATATAACATAATATTATATTTATAATGATATTATTTATTTTAAAATATATATTATAAAATATACCTTAATTTAAATTTTATAATTCTTTTATTTTACGATTGAACTATATATAATGTTAAGATTGACATATTACGATAAAAACTCAAACTAACTCGATCTTATCTTATATATTTTTGGTCTTAATTGGGTCAAGTAAAGAAAAAAAAAACATATTTTAACTAATCTCTTACTCCTAAAAATGTATGAAATATTTACTAATTTATATACATATATATACAAATTATTTTATATTGTATGGAGGAGATGCAATTTGCTCATATTCCTACCTATCCCATCTCTCTTTCACACATTTCACCATTTCCCCCATGTGCTCCTCTGAATTTTTGTCTTAGACTTCCCCTTTAATCGCTTTCCATCCCTTCCCTTTACTTCCATTTATTTTTCTCACCTTTATTCATAACTACACACTATAAAAGTGAACGTTAAAAGGTACACCTTAAAAAGGTTAGGTTGAGATTTGGTCTAAGCTATAAGCCTCCATGTCCCTACTGAGGTTTGATTGGTACATATTTTTCAGGCTTGTTGAAGTGAGCGTAGTTGGTAGGTTTTAGTTTGTTGAAATACAGGATCTTCTCCAATATTGAAACTAAAGAAGTCAATGTCCCTTCTAACTGAAAACTATTTCATAAAGATGATTGGAGGGGTAAATCTTCAAAAAGCTTTGGGGTACTGTACTAGAGTCCCCTTAATTTTTTATTTATTGTTTAATCATGTTCACGCTAGTATAGTATATGTAATATTCAGTGCGAATCAATGAATTGGAACTTACCATTTAGTTCTAGAGAACGAATATTATTTAAACATCTGAATTAATTTATTGTTTCATGTGTCTTATTCATTAGACCTAGTTGCATGGTAGAAGACTAGTTGTAACTACAGACATTAGAGTTGTTGTTTGGTGAGATTACTTCAAGATATGTCTCTAGACTTGGATGTCTTGAGAGCACGTGGTTACCAATTGGGTCAAGGTTCACCGGTTTTCACTATAGTTATGAGCCTTCTAGTATCATAGCAGCTATATTTTTAAATAAAAATAATCTCTTTGAAATACTTGGTTAATATGGTTAAACTAATCAAATTTTACAAAGCAAAAGCGATTTGTTGTTGGTATCACATCAATTGAAAGAGTGAGAAAAAATAGGACAAGTGATTTGATACCATAAATTACACCCCAAAGATAAAGGTTGCACTGTGATATGTGCTGACAGAAGGCATAAAAAGAAAGGGTGGAAAACTGATCAAGGTAAAAGAGAGAAACTCTGTTTTTAATATGAAAGTCCAAATTGGACAGAACCATTTAATGTAAGTGTGACTGTGTGAGCACCTCTATGAAGAAGACATATAACTTTTAATAAATGCGGAGAAAAAGAGTAGAAAATGTAAAAAGGCCTCTTGAGCGCCTTCTACCTTTCAAATGTTGCCTAACATGCTAGAAGTCATGCAGCATACGTAGTTTTGAGATCCTATAAGTGTTCTCTACGTATGTTAAAATTAAAACAAATTATGGATATCAAAAGAGATTTCAACAATTTTATGTATGCTTGTATTGATGTTGTTTTGTATTAACAAGTCACATTAGTACATTGGATACGTATAATTACATATCTGTGTAAATAGTGATATCTAAATTGTCAAGATAATAATTACTTCTTTTTCAATTTTGTCTTATTTAGATGTACGTATCGGTATATACAGAATTAGTTATACACCATTATATTGGTAGTTAAAAAACTATTGAAGTTGTTTTTTTCGTAGTGATATAGACAAACAAGATATGAAAAGAATATGCACATATCTGTCTTCTTTTTCTCAATGGCGGAAAGACATGTGTTGGATTAAGATTTAAAATTTGGCTTTGCTCCACAACTCATATATATTGCTATAAACAGCAATGACATTTTCCGTCATCTCTTTGGAAAAAATCTGTAACGACCCAATTAACTTTAGGACAAATTAATTTAGTAAATATTTTTTTACACTTAACTGGCGAATTTGGAAGCAGGTTAATTATGAATAATTTTCAAAGACTTAATTTTTCATATAATTAATAATTTTTTTAAAAACTTTCAATATTCAGAAATCATATTGAACGAGTCAAATAAATAATAAATTTACTTAACGAAACGAAACTTTTTCTAGCATTTTTTTCATTCATAAAATTTAATTGATCTCTAAATCTCAAAATCTTATCTAAACAAAGACGGAGTCTAAGGTGCGTGACCTCCTTAGGTCACGCACGGTGCAAAAGCTACTGACACCATTGGATATAACAAAAAAATAGTTAACCGTGGAGATCTTTGAAGGTGCAATGTGGTCACAAAACATTGAATAACATGTTTTTATTTTAAGAAATAATAATTACACGTGTCATAAGTTTTGTATTTTCTCTCTCATAACATCCCCACCTAAGTTGTAGTCAGCAATGGTGGCAGCCCGACATTCTGAAGAGAATAAAACTACGAGATTTAGATGAGACACTCCACCACCTCCGCCATTGACCGTCGTCGCTCCACCGTAGACCTTACGCATCTTGCTGCCAGCACCACCATCCGCCTGAACACCGCCATGTCAGGCAGCGCCCCAATCTGCAGGTCACAAATTTCCCAAAAACTCGTTGTGCAACACCAACGGCACCGCCCAATCCAACACCAACGACGGGCTATGCCTCACGTCAATCGCGTTCCTCCCACTCGCTATCTCAAGTATCAAAACATCGAAACTAAAATACAGCTCTTGAAACTCAAATCCCCAGCGCAAGATAGCACGGGTCTGGGTCGAGGTACCCTAACCTTGAAGCCACCGAGTCGCGCGTTCCACCTTTCATCGATTAACACATTGGACGATTTAATATCCCTATAAATAACGGAGGCGGTGGCCGCCGATTGTTGAGATTCCAGCTTCGAAGGTATTTGTTTGGTGGCACGTGAAAATCCGCCACTCCGCGATTCTCGTCGTCTTCGTTCCGGTGCTGATGTTCCCTTCTTCTTCCTATTCCGTCTCTCTCTCTTGTCACAATGTTCTCGTCTAGTGTTATTCTATTCTCTCTCATCTGTGATTCAATACTTTGTGAGTACGCTACACCCTGTGGATCTCTACCGTTAACTACTTTACCCTTATATCTAAGGATTGTTAAAAAACTTACGCACCGTACGTGACCTAAGGAGGCCACGCACGCTAGATTCCGTCTCTAAACAAAATAATCTCTTTACTATTTAAAACAGGAGAGATTAGTATATGAATTGCATGCATTAAAAATGTGGTCCCCACTTATAACCATCCAAGTGAGCTTAAACCCCACCAAGCATAACTTTGTCTCCCGTTAATTAAATCAATGGTTTCACACCACTATTATATATCAACCCGCTCATCCCTTATTTGTATGGAATCTCTAGCAAAATTCCACTGATTCACACCCATCTCAAACTTCTAATTCGCTTTTGTCAACCTCTTATTTATTGGCACAACCCGTGATTGCAATATAAATAGCAAAAACCACCACCACCACCCCCCTTTGTCCACGAGAGATAGAGAGAAAAGGAGAAATTAATCACATCAAATCCAAATTCAAATCAAAGCAAAGTGATTCACAAAGAACAAGTAAAGGAAGAGATCATGGGAAACGCTATGGGGAGTAAAAAAGCAAAGGTGATGAAAATAGATGGTGAAACGTTCAAGCTGAAGACTCCAGCTAGAGCAAACGACGTCGTTAAGGACTACCCCGGTCATGTTCTCTTGGACTCTCACGCGGTGAAAAACTTCGGGCCTCGGGCCAAGCCACTTGAACCCGACCACGAGCTCAAGCCCAAGAAGATTTATTTCTTGGTGGAGTTACCGAAGGTTCAGCCCGAACCACTAGTAACGAGGAGGGTGCGATCCAGTGGGATCCGTGGCATGAACGCCCAGGATAGGCTCGATTTCTTGATGTTATCGAAACGGAGCGTTTCGGACCTCACCATGGTTAAGAATGGGCCCGGCCCGGATCATAACGGTGGGCCCACCAGGGTAAAAATGAGGCTTCCCAAGGTCCAGTTGGAGAGGCTCATGGAAGAGAGCCACGACGGGAGCGAGGTGGCGGAGAAGATCATAAGTTTGTATATGGGGAACAATGCCGCCGTGGACGGTGGCGCAACGGTGGAGGCCCAAAAGGAGGTTCACAATCGCAAACCACGAAGGGTATGTTGTGTTTCTTTAATTGTTGTCTATTATTTTATGAGAAAGAGTATTAATACATTCTCTGACACATTTTTTTTAAAATATGATTTATTGAAGTTTATTAAAAATTACCATTTTTTACTAGTCTTACTTATTATTTAATGATGATCTAATTTTATTGTTTTCAATCAGTTTTAACTAATTATAGAGTGCATGATAAAAAAAATACGTTAAAAAGTGTATTGTTAACACTCTTTTTTTTTTTTCTGTTTAAAAAAAACACTCCTCTTATTTTATTGGTTTTAATGTTTTCAATTGTATTCTCAAATCTTTGACATTTTGTTTGAACGTTGGTGATCTTCTTCGGCTGTTTCGATACATAAGCAAATTGCTTGATACCGACTTGCACAAAAGTTTTGTTGCGTACATACACATGATCCTGTCTTGAGTGAGCTCGGGAAAATTATTTAATTGAACATTCATTTAATAATAAATCTTCCTTATATGAAATTTTATATCATCAAATTTATCAAAATAAGATAAAGTTGCGTTTGATTTGACTTTTTTTTTAATCTTAAAAGTCATTTTAAAGTTTGAAAAATTAAAGTTAAAGTTAAAGTCATTTAATATTTTTAATTTAAAAGTTAAAAATTCTTGATTAATAAAGAAAGAGAAGGATGAAGAAAAATTCCTAAAATATAAAAGTTTGTTTGCTATATTTTCTTTTTCATTATAAAAAGCTCTTCCTAATGTTGAGAATTTTTGTATAATTGTGTTTGTCACAATTTTTTCTTTTAAAGAAGGAAAAGTTTACAATACATTGGATTAAATATTGCCCAAAATACTTATTATAATAAATTTAAAATTGATTACAATCATAAATAATATTCAGAAAGTCAAATAAATTATACGTTTGTTATGATTATTTTACAGTGTTGTTAAAATAATATAAGTTTAATGCTCATTTAATAAAGTCGATACACATGTAACTCACTAGATGATGCAAGTTCCATTTTTTTTGTGCTTATTAAATTTTGAGTTAATTTTCATGCACTGCTAGTGCAAATTGGATATTTTTAACTAATTAGAAATCATCCTAAGCATTTTAAAGTAATTATAATAAAATTCAATAAATTTATTATATATAATAATTTATAATCAGATAACAGTATAAAAATATTTCTTTATATATATAAATGACTAAGAGATCATCTCATCTCCTCGCTTCACTCTCCCCACTCTCTTTCACATTTACTCTTATTTGAATACTCTCTTCTCATAGAGTGGTGTAGTTCACTCTCCTAACATGCATCTAGTTCTTCTACTTTTTCTAAAATTTCTCTTATCAATTTTTGTAACTACCCCACATTTATCATATTTCTATAACTACCTTCATTTCACTTCTTTATCTGATGCTATATTTTTTTAAATATTTTTTATCAGTTTTTTTAACTCTATTTTTTAATTCCGAAGATTTCTCTCTTTCATCAATAATTCCAAATCCTTGATTCAATTTATTTTTCAATTTTCAAATTTAATATTAAAAAAATTAAAATTACATCATTACATCTTCATCTTCCCTTATTTTTTTTCTTTTAAAAAAATTATAGTTTCCAATTTCTTTTATAATTATCTCTTTTTCAAAATTTCTTTTGATGTACTATATAATTTTTTTTTTCAAATTTTATACTCTCTAATCTATTATTTTTTTTTAATATTTCTTTTATCAGATTTTCTAACTCTACTTTTTAATTCCAAAATTTTCTCTCTTTAGTCAATAATTCTGAATCCTTAATTCAATTTACTTTTCAATTTTCAAAGTTAATATTAAAAAAATTAAAGTTACATTGTTACATCTTCCCTTATTTTTTTTTAAAAAAAAATTATAGTTTCTAATTTCTTTTATAATTATCTGTTTTTTAAAATTTCTTTCAATGTGTTATATAATTCTTTATTTTTTTTTAAATTTCTTTCTATTGATTATATAAATAAAGTAGTGAAATTTTAATAAGTCCGTGCAACACTAGTTGTCAGTATGTTCTAACTGAATTTGTTAATTTTTTGTTAAATAATGTGATTTTTTTTAATTATTGACTGACATGATCGGTTTTTTTTTAAATAAGCCCAAAATTTTCACTTCAACCTTAGATCCGAAATTGCCGTTTTTAGTTGACCACCTGAAAGATGACATCAAATTGGAAACTTCAAAAAACAAAAACCCTCAAAGTTTGAATGTCAAGTTTTGACATTTTCTAGTTCACGAATCCAAAGACCGGCAACCCAAAAATTTAAAGAGAGGGAGAGAGATCTTGTGAACGAAAGCATAACTGAGACAAATTATACTTAATGATATTAGTAGCAATCAACCTTAGCTTGCTGATGCTGATGATAGTGTTTGGGGAAATAAAATTATATTGCTAGTTTTAACTGCTCTGATAAATAGATTCACTCTTGAATCGGTTTTTTCATGTTGTTTATGAGACTTCTTTTGTTTTTTTCTCTTTTGGTCGTTATGAGGTTTCTTCTTAAGCCATCTAACATGGTAAGTAACATGCCTCGCCGTATTCTTAGTTCTCATTCATTTTGGACCATCGAAAGATGCAGAATATATTGAGGCAGAAGTCAAATATAGAATCGCATCAAAAGTCGGTGCTTATTTTTTAATTACATTTTTTAAAAAGTTAAATCATAGTTGTACACTAAATTAAACATGTTGTATAAAATTATCTTTCAAATAATTACTTTTTACCACAAAATAATGTGATAGAAAATACAATTCGTATCAATATTATGTTGGTTCAAATAAAACTATTCCTTATAATTGGTGGATACTCGGATAAAAAAATAAAAATAAAAATAATTGATGGATATTTCACATTTATAATATAATTAAAAAAATATAATTCGTTATTAATACAATCCTACCTTGAAAGTTTGATAGTGATAAAGTCTACAATGGTTTGGACTTTGGATTTTAACACTTGGCAGCATACTTGTCTGCCACAATGCATGAGGGTAACAGTGACCGTGCCAAAACGTCAACATTGTCGGTATGTCAGCAACTATGCCGAGAAATGTAGCATGAGGACTCAATATAGTTATTCCTCGTTTACTAGTTGTATTGTAGCACCTTGTTTTCATCCAAAATAAATAAAATAAAATTGTAGCACCTTGATAAAACGTGTTGTTGGAGTCATTACGAGTATCTTTGAAAGTTGAAACCCAAGTTGGCAAGTAACAAGAGTATAACATTTCAATGTCGGTCATAATTAGCCTATGATATTTGTAGTTTCCTAGTAATTCGTTTCATTTTCCATGCAAAGGCTAGTTCAAATAGCAATATTGTGTCTCAATTCACATATATTAGTAATTAGTTAATATGTATATCTTCAAGGAATCAAGCTAATGTTCTTTATATGATTTTTTCAGAAACGGGTAAGTTTCAGCCCAGTGGAACAAGAGGAAATTCATGAAGAATCAGCAACTCCTCAACAGTCACTTGTCTATAGCAGTCCATCCAGATAGTCATTTATGCAGAAGAAAGCCATTATTTATATGTTAGGTGCTTCTGAAGCAATTTAATTTTGTCCTAAAATCTGTAGCCTATATATTGATATGTAGACATGTCTATACATTTATCCATTAGCAGTGCTCAGATAAGATGCAAATGCTGTTTCAATTTTACGCCCCAGTTGTAGTCACGTGTTAATATAACCCACAGAATCTAGCACATGTTAACAATTAAGTGCCTATAATCATACCTAAAATTTTCTAGCAAAGTAACATAACGTCAAATAGCAGAAGAAACATTACACTAAATTGCATTAATAACAAGAGTTAAGTATTTCAAACCTCAAGTATGAAACAACGAGTTATTCAAACTCATTTTTTAGCTTGATATCATCTAGTGCCTGATCCATGGTCTGATGCAATCATTGGCATTATTCCATGTCAAATCACCACAAAGTTCAAACAAATGCTTATTTAGACAACCTAGAGTCAAACTTATTTCTAATGGCATCCCAAAAGGCAGGAATAGAGATGTCATCAGGCACCTCCTTAAAAGATGGGAGATAATTTACATCCACAATGACATGGTCATGAGTACCTTCCTGAATTACAACATCAAAACCAAAGATGGTAAGCTGAAGCCTTCTCCTAAGCCAATTTGCAGCATCTGTAACCAGCTCAAGGTCAATAGACACATTACTTGTGATACTGTCACCGGTCGGCATAGATTTTAAGCTATCAAACAGTAGAGGCTTGAGCTCATCACCATTAGATGATTTCATCAAAATATCAGCATTTGGTATTGACTTCTTGACAGCATAGAAAATCTTTTCACCCAAGACATAAATTTTGTACAAAGTGGATGAATGATCCACATATTCCTGAATAACAGCTGGAAGAGGAACCCTTAAATTCTTAAAATCATCAACCCTAAAAACAATTGCCATCTTATGTGCATCACTGACGCCACAAGCAACTTTAGGTTTCACTATACATGGAAGAGACAATCTAGCTTCAGCTAGTCCAGTTGCAAAATCAAATTCATTGAAGTTATCAACCTTGAGAAAATGGGCCCCTCTGATCAAATATTTGCCTTCAGTGTTCAGTTCTACCAAGCCATGTAGAACTTGTTGAATTTCTAGCCTATCCAATAAAGGATAAACGTTATTCAGTGGATCAATCACACAGAAATCCCGGTGCTGATCCAAATATCTTTGCAATGCTTGCATGTTCTGTGTAAAAGTAATATTATTATCTTCAATTGATAATATTTCATCAGTGGATTTGTGGAGAACTATGTCAACATCCTTTAACTGAGATGATAAAGGGACCTTGGATGTGAGAAGCGTAAACATCAACCCATTTTGAGTAGGACACAATGGAAATGCACCCCTCTTTGCAAAATCTTCCACTCGAGAAGGCTTCATTATATAACCCACAGTCACAGCATTGGTTCCAATTGATCTTTTATTTAAGTGGCATATGGTCAATGGCAACTCTTCTAAGTTTTCAATCTGAAGTACATTTGGATTGTGACATGAACTTTCATCTCCAACATTCAGAACAATAACCAGCCAATTGTGGCTGCTTAACTTAGGTAAGAACTCCTTCTTATTAGAAATCAGATAAATAACACTGCCATCATCAGTATTACTCCATCCAGGCATAACCTCACTTACAGGATCATTTAAGATGAAGCAATCAAGTGAGTACAAACTAGCAATTTTTTTAAGAGCACTCACCTTGTCATCTGAAAGGTCCACATCATAAGCAATTCCCATATGGGTTTTGGATAGAAAGAGTGTCCGGATGAGAGACTCAGCTTCTGGCTGTAGTAAAGATACACTTTTATCATCACCACTTTCAGCAAAGAGTACTGATTCATCCAATATCACCCCCCTCACTAAACCCATCTGAGAGTGGATGCACCACTACCAAAAAACAAAATGAAACAGTAATTATTACAACTTCTTTAAAGTAAAAATATAGAAAGTAGAAAAAAGTGACGTAGTTATCATCAAACACAATATATAGATATATATAAAATTTAGAATCGATATATTGAATTAGGTTCATAATGATCGACCATCAAACCATAAATATTCAGAAAGAAATCCAGAATACAAGATTTATTCAACTTCCATATTTAAAATAACCAATAGTCTAAGAATGTATGTCAAATATACCAGAACTTTATTGGTTAAAGAATTTCCAAAGATTAAAAGAACAGATATAAATACACCGCAATCTGTTTGCTGAATTAGCCCCATCTCATTCAGTTTCAACTTTATCAGAAAGTGAGGAAGCATCCTGCTTCCCGATGAGATTATTATAACCAAGAATTCTTCCGAAATTGAAAAAAAAACTGCTCTTGCATTAATCCTTCAGCAGGAAGGACAAATTCTATTTCCCTTTTCAAAGATGTCACCCTTTTTTATCTATAGTTCTAGAGGGGACAATGTGACCAAAGTAGTTCAAATTGGGATCAATGTTAAATTCCAGCCTGAGAGAAGGTGATTCGAATCGAATTTCAAACACCAATAGTACTTGTCCTTTCTCCACCCCATACCCCAGTCTCACTAGCTTTTGCGGGGCAAGCTTTCACACCATATATAGCTGCCACTCCAATCATAGTTAACTCAAGCTTTCATACATAACTTTGAGCACCAAATCCCATGTCATGAAGCACTATAAGTCTATAACAGGATATAAAATGGCATGGTGTGGAGTGCAGACCATGAATGTAATATCACCTTCTTTATGAGTGAAGTTCAGCTCCTATTTGCTCTAAGTCCTTTTGGGGGATTAATAAATTATGATCAATTCTTCTTTTTCAAGCAGTAAATGTAGGTGGATATTGCAAGGGCAGAATAGCATCACATCACCTATGAGATTTTCAATCCGAGACCAGCATAATAGCATACCAGCTATAATGCATTCAAATAAATAGTAGACAATTCCTATTTCCAATACCTCAGGGCATCACAAAACTCCCATTCCCTATTCAACAAGACATGATTAATTCCATAATCTGTTTCATTACCTACTCTTCATTTCAGAAAATGGGTACATGCCAAGTTTCAATTTTTTACAGCACACTATGAAACTAGGTATATGAAATCGACCAAAACGAAAACTTGAAAAAAGAAAAAAGGGAACTTCGGAATAGTGCAGGGACTAGAAGAAGGAAAAGCAATGTAAAATCACAAAAATCGAAACATGCAAGCAAAATTGGAAGAAGCAGACCTGAATCAGGTAAAGAAGAACCTCGCACCTGATACAGAGATGTTCTCTCTCTGATGTGAGAAAATTGCCTCTCCTAATTGGTGGCTTAATTAGAGGTTTAGGAAAATGGGTGAAGTCTCAGATCAAAGGTTTCAAACGTTAATATGTGAAAGTTTGGAGAAGACAAGGAAGAAAGAAGGAAGAGGAGCAAAACAGGACTGAACTCTTCAAAGCAAAAGTGAAAGCGGGTTCATCAGACATCACTCACTGGATTCCTGATTTAATCATTAAATTTTAGATTTTTTTTAATATTTTTGTTTTTTAACTGAAAATTAATTATAATATTATAATGCTTAATTTTGTGTTGGCAATTGTTTGTTTAATAGATTAATGTTTGAGGTGCAGTCCAAAAATTAATTAATCAATTAATGTTTGAGAAGGGCGTGAAATGTGAATCAAATGCTGTGAGATTATTCTAACTTTATTAGTAATCTCAAATTGAAATAGAATTATCTTATATGAAAGATAAATGATAGTTTATGCTAAAAAAAATAAATTAATGTTTTGAGTTTTTTATTATTATCATGTTATTGATAATAGAAAGAAATTTTGGACATAATTTTTTATTTCTTTATTGTTTTTTGAGTGGGAAAGTATTTTTCTTTATTATTTGATTTCGTGCAATATTATTAGTGTGATTTATCTTTAAGTCATTATCGTATTATCATCATCATCAAATTGGATCTCCCTATAAAAAAAGTTTTACATGTCATTGCATATAAATTTATATTTGCATTGAACATTTAAATTCTGTTGGATAAAAAAATATATATATAACAAAAGTTAATCCAACATAATAAATGTATTTTTTATGTATTGATAAAAAAAATAAACTTATCGACAGAATCATAGAAACCTTGTTTCTTTTTTTTCACCCAAAAAAGAAAAAAGAAATAGCGGTAATGACTTAATGATAAATACTCCAATAAAAAATCACATGCATAAAGAAACCGTCTTCATCCATTTCCATGAAAACGCTACTAAATTCTGTATATAAACCACAACAAAGTCCTCCCATACATTTCTATATCATATTAAAAAGCTTGGGGGCAAAAAAAGATTGCTTAGTTTATTTTGTATATACACACGTAAAAAGCAAATTAACTAAACAACTGCGTTATACATATGCATTGGTACGCAAGTGTAGGAAGAACAACAATACAACATAGATTAATACAGTCGTAAATACCATACATCAAAACCATATATATATATATATTATCATCATAGCTAGGGAAATTATTAATATATATAGTTAGATGGGGATAGCATTGGTGACTGAAGGGTATATGACGGTAGCGGGATGACCCATGATTTTGCGACCCTTTGTGTGCCGAAAAATATACACCAGAGCCCCCACCGGCCACTCAACCACCGCCGCCGCCGCAAACGCCAGGAACCCGAGTGTGGGCCCCACCACCTTGCACCGGCAAGGGTTGCTGGTGTTCCCACATTGCACGCAAATTGGTACCCCAATTCCAACCATCTTCAATGCAAATTAAATAAAGACCTATACTTTGTGTATACAAGTACAATGTGTTGTGTTGTGTTGTGCTGTGAGTGATAATTTTGTGGAATATGATGTAGTACTATGCAACTTTGATTTTTGGTCATGTTATGTTCAAGTTTAAGACCTTGGTCTATTTTTATAGAGTAGTGTTAAGAGGAATGAGATTAGTTTGGGTGGGTGCTGTGATTGGAGGACTTGTTGTGGGTTACGTGTTCGCATGTGAAGGCATTATTGGTACACCGTACACGTGTCACTTTTTTGCTTCTCCTATTAGACACGTGTTCTTCTTTAGTTCTTATCTGGTTTTTGGTGCAAAAGTCCTGACTCCTGCTGACACGTGTCGTTCTGAAGGACTCTTGTAAGTTGTAACTAATCAATAATATCATCATTCCTATTTTTTTTATTTTTTTTAAGTACATAGCTAAATTGGTCTTTGAAAATAGTATAACTTAAATTATAATTAAATAAAAGCTTCATTTAAAGTTTTTAAATATGTTTTGTATCTGTTAAATCAGTATCGTATTAAAGATAAAGATTGATTTAATAAAAAAATATATACATGTTTAAAAAATTAATTATATGTTTTTTTCATTTAAAACTCAACAACAACATATCAACTCCTTATTTTTACGGCAGACATGAAATATGCAGTTAGGACAACTTTAATGAAGCAATTTTTTTTTTTTTTTTTACTGAACGAAGCAATTCTTATGAGTTGCTAAAAATAATTTTATATTGTTTTTCACATTTTCTTATAATACTACATTATTTTTACTATTTTAGATCACCCAATTAATTTTTTACTCCAACATATCAACTCAAAAAAACAATTCTTAAATGGACTCTATTACTTATTCCATTCATGTGGAACCCACCAAAAGGTAAATAACTGCAATTGTTCTTCCCAGCAACCATTGTTCTTATGTGACAAAAATATGGCAACTCCTGTTAGAGATGCCCTTAGATCTGGATTGCACGCCTGCATCTCCTTTTCTTCCCCAGAAATCCAGGGGGATTGAGAGAAAAATTATTATGGTCATTCTATTTTTATTAGTTACGAAATTAGTTTTTTTTTTAAGATAAAAAAGAAAATAAGGTTAAAGGACTTTTCAAGAAACTAGGATTTCAATATCAATATTGTCATTATAGAAACAGAAAGTAATAAATTTTATATACATCATCTGATGTGACCATATTGTAATTCCAACCATTTTATGAGATATTTGCAGAGTTCAAAATAAAAGATCATCAATTTCATTCTGTGATGCTCTGCACTGAGCAGCAACAGTTATCTCCGAAATCACAATTGCTATCAAGTGAGTAAGTGACATAGCACGTTGGCCAAGTTAAACAATATATGACTTATTAATTAATAAATAACAAATTAATAAAACATAGGTCTGTTTTTACATTAATAAGTTCACCAAAAAAGAGATTTAATGAATGATCAGTAATATAAGGTTAATATGTACCTGGAAGATTGGTCCATATACTATTAACAAAACACCAGTAATATAAGATTAATAATTATGTAGTAGTGCTGACTACTGAAGCAAATTTATATTAACCTTAAAAAGTTGTAAGAAAAAAAAATGGGTTTGAGTTGGGCCAAAATTGAAATGAGTGAGACAAAGATGGAGCTGAAGCTGATGCTTCTCAATCACTCATCAATGATAATGGACTCCATTTCCTAACTTTTTGTCGTCTTCCTCCACCACTTAAATGTTCTATTCTATACACTCTATGATGCATTTATATTCACAAATAAACTTAAGTCCTTTTGCATGGCTTTAAAAGAACCAAATGTAAGCAAAATAATCAATGCCCGGAACATGAAACTGAGCATCTGGTTCCTTCATCTTTATTATCTGTAAAATCAGAATAGATTCTCAAAGTGTCAAACCGTGTCTTTGTGCAGCAGCGACGCAAATGAAAAACCAATATACATATATATAAGTATACCAAGATTTACACTATGGAGAGTTATACGGTACATATTTACCATAAACGTGTATTGATATAAATTTGAATACATTAATAAAAAATATTAAACCATTATTGCACTTTTAATTTATTAAGTATAATCTCATTTCCATAATTCCATTGACACACCTTTACCATCCATGATGTAGCATTGACATATATATATATATAGCTTCTTCTTCTATTCTGGTATTGTAGTTTAAATTTGTCTCTGATATATCTGATGCAAATGGAGACCATACAACTCGTACATGAATGGTTGGCATGCAAACTGAAGTTGGGAGTGGCCAAGAATAATCAAGAGGTAAAAAAGGAATGGCTCATCCCATCCAAGAAAAAGTGTATAGCTACACTTTTTTAATTCTAAATTCCCGGCATGTGATTCCTTTCTTAATGTGCTACCCCAAACCAATTTTTTCTTACATGCAGTCTCATTTTGTTTTTAGATACTGTGCACAAGTCAAAATGTACTTGATGAAAGGAACTACAATAACTCTGAAATTGTGTCTTGGCGGTGGAGAGAAATTAGTGTGTGTTGCCTAAGAAGAAATTTTACTGTGCACAAGTAAAAACTTTTCAAAGTATTAAATATATTGTGTTTTTCATCAAATATTTTCTATTTTTTTACTGCTTGACTAGTGTGGTCTCCGTTAATAAAAACCATACATTTGTGCAAGAACTAAAAAGTGCTTAAATGATCGAAAAGCTGAGCCTTGCTAAAAGGTTAATCTGTCTCAGAAAATGATGGGAAGAAGACATAATTAAAAGATACTTCTATGGCAAGTGCAAGCTACATTAAATAAGCTACATTAAATAAGATTCCAATAATTGGTCACATAAGGGGAAGAATAGTGACAGCTTCCCACTTTATGCAAAGTGAAAGAGGCATTCTATTCTGTTGTTAAGAGATCGGCAAAGAAAGGATAATTTCCCCTTATACTTTTCATTTTAACAGATAATAAAGTATGATTTGGACACGTCAACCCAAAAAAAAAAAGTATGGTTTGAACTTCATGTTAAGAATTCATTTGAAACTAAACTAAAATTAAATCGGTTTAAAAATTTCATTTGCTTTCCTGCCAGCCTGCTAAACCCTAAAAGAATGACTAATCGTTGACAGATCAAGTCTTTGTTCATTTCTTCTTTCTCTTTTCTTTTCATTTGTAATTTAACATGATATGATATGATTATGATTAAATACTAAATTCTAATTTTATGTTGTAAGGGAAATAACAAGGTAGAAATTCATTTTCTTTTTTACTTTTCTTTTACGTAAGATTGTCCACTACATTCGATGACCTTATACCTCATGAAAGTTAAATACCATACACAATAGAGAGAGAGAGAGAGAGAGATCACTATGCAGCAATTGATTCCTGAATCCGATCACCTTACCTTATGCAAAAGGCAAATATTCTTATGCACCGTCAAAAGTATAGGGAATAAAGAACCCACTATATTGCTCAATGCCAGAAGGTATTTGGAACATATAATTGTACAAAAGAATTAACCCTTCTCAGAAAGTGAGGTTTTCTCACTAAACTCTCCAGAAAGCTTATACAAGATTGCCCATTCTCATTTCTCAAACCCCAAATTGAAAGAGTCGGCACAAGGTCCCCTACATTTACAACAACCACATGCAATTCGCTATCAAACAGTGTTCAAGCACACATAATTGAACAGACTAAGTTTGCCTTACCTCAATCTCATACTATATGCAATTTCCCAAATGACCTAAGTTACCTGCTAAGCAATGACCTTTGCTTTATCATATCACTTGTGCACTCAACGTGAGACAAGAACATCAGCAACCCCTTCATCATTCTTCACATATCTCTCTCTCTCTTTCTCATTCATTTTTATACCTTGACTTAAAGGAGAAAATTCCAAGTCCCTACTACTCAGAGAATGGCTTCTCCAACACTGAGTTTGTGGCCTCAAAAGCCTACAATAGTGTTGTTCCTTATATGCATTTCATTTTCATATTCAGTTGAAGCCAAAACATCTTCTAAGAAGTTAGACCAACCAGTGTTTCCTCCACCAGCAGACACTGAAATCAAGTGTGGATCATGTCCTTGTGGAGACACCTGTGGTGAGCAACTTCCACCACCTTCACCATCTCCTCCACCTCCTTGTCTATCGCCACCGCCACCACTACCATCACCGCCCCCACCGCCACCACCATCACCGCCCCCACCTCCTAAGTTTCCCTCTTGTCCACAGAATTGCAACCCCTTGCCACCACCACCTCCAAGATTCGTGTATGTGCCTGTGCCAGGTGTACCTAAACCATATACTTGGGTATATTATTACTCTGGTGCTGAAAACAGAGGTGTGGGGTTCCTTGTTTTGGCTGGTTTGGGAGGACTCTCAATGGCAACACTACTCTTTGATGACATCATGAAGCTAAAGCTATATTTCTGAAAAATAAGTTTAGTCTAAACGTTTGATTCTCTTCCTTATTCTTGTTCAGATTATTTTTTCTATATTTAGTTTAATTCCCATGCACTTATTATGTCTTTCCTTCAGGAAAATTGATTCTGATATGTGATGCACAATAATTCAAAATCTTTGCTGCAAAAGTGTGTATTACCTTCCAGTTGATGATTTAGTTCATGCAGGATCACCAGGTTGCTATAATACGTATAATAGTCAAATTTTGGGGCATATTAACTCTTCAAGATCTTGAAAAATATAGGTGTCTTCATATCATCATAAAGAAAAAAAGTATGCACCTAGAATAAAATTTAAATCCTTTAAACATGAGGTTGCTATGTACTTTTTCATTTATAAACCATGCGTCTTAATGTGCACATTTTTTTTAAATGAAAAACATGTGTTTTGAATTTGATATGGCAAAAGATTAAATTAATTCAACAGTCCCCGTTCTGAACCAATTGGAAAAAAATTGATCTACAAGAAAGAACTATAAGAGTCTCTTTGATGAATGGTTTGGACGGTCCAGTTCATTTATTTGTGAGCCCAAGATGGCCAAAAGAGTAGTTGCTAAAATCAGATTTTCAACCTTCCTTTCCCTCTTTCCTCTTTTTCCTTTTTTTTTCTTCTTTATTTGCACGTCCATTTCCCACCTTGTTATAACATGTTTGTTTTCCTTCGCGTCTATTCCGATCCGCATCAAAGAGAAGGTAGTATGAGTAGTTTTTGCGTTTATTTTGTTATTGGACGTGATTATGCTCCGCGACGCAAATATAAAACGCATTTCTAGTTTCTTCCTGTCACTAAGTGCATGTTTGGTTTCACGTTACAGAATTGATTTTAGATAAATTTTGACATATTTGGTTTCACGTTGGATAAGAGTTTAGAATTCATTTTGGATCTTAATTCTGAGTTGAAGCAACTTTGAGTAATTTTTGCGTTAGATCCAAAATTGTGCACTGAGTTTTACTTTCATAATAAAAACATCCAAACATATTTTAACCAAAATCAATTTTGTAAAATCAATTTCATTCAAAATCAATTTTGTCAACGCTCATCCAGCAGCGAGCAGATGAAAATGAAAGTTCAAATTAGCACAAATTAAAACTGTCAATCTAAAATACCGGTTTCCTCGCATTTAAAGCTTAAGTTTTAATATTATTCAGGTGGCTCGACAGTAGAAATATGGTCACAGGTCTTCTATTTGAATCATTACCTTTCAAATGCAAAGATTTTAAAATTATATCATGAATCAAATTGAGAAATGAGAATGAGATGAAGGGAATTTGCCTTCACATTAACCATTATACGGAAGAGTTTGTCAAATTCCAAATATCCATTTACGGGTTATTATATAAATATATAGATACATGTATATATATACACACATAGAGCATGTTTGGATTTCCGATGGACGGGTCCAAAAGTATGTTTGAGAATAAAATCAGTTTGGAATCATGTTTGGTTACCCCTCAAAAGTATGTTTGAAAGTAAAATTTTGCCTACAAACTTAATTTTGGAAAAACAAGACTTGGGATACTTTTGCAAACTTAAGTTTGATCCAGTCAAACTTAAGTTTGCAAACTTTAATTCAAACATGCACGTAATATGTTGTTGCATGCTTCTATTATACTCTCTTCGTTCCAAATTATATGACGTTTAAGATTTTGGCACAAGTATTAAGAAATACAATTAATTTGTTGAATTTCCTAAAAAATATTAGGTAACTTCCTAATATATCTTTTATCTCTCTAATTAATTACTCATAATACACTACTCTCACTAAGTATTAATTAAGGATAGTCCTGAAAAAATATATTTAATGCAACATTAGTTTTGTAAAATGATATCTATTTTGGAACAAATTTTTTTTCTCTAAAACATCATATAATTTGAAACGGAAGGAGTAACTGGGCTTTCATAACTGCAGCACTGAAACATACAGCATCTAACGAAATTGTGGTTTTTATTTTCAACTGAAATCAGTCAAATCACGATTCCCATTCGATAGTGTATTAATAAAAATAGAAATAAGCAAGAAGGTATAAGGGGGACCGGGGGGAAAGAGTAGGAAGCAAAAGAAAATAGAAGCGTGCAGTTTTTTCAGTAAATTAAATAACACGATATAATCGATCTAATACCTAGGCTATTTATTTGCATTGTAGTGAAGCAAGTGAGGAGAAATTCAAGCGAGGAGGGTTGATAAAATATTCACAAAAAGAAAAGTTCCTTTTGTCGTTAATACATAGAAAACTATAAATATTTATATATTTTTCATTTTTCTTTTGTTATCCAAGCTTTCCAGTATCCAATATAAACCCTACAGGTTATATGTTTCGGTACATCATAATCCAAATAAATAATTGGCAGCCTGAATCGAATGCCTCATAACTTATCAATCTTTGGACGAAGAGCATCAAATTTGCAACGAGGCAGCACTGGTAAACCATAATTCTGAACCTGGAAGATGCCTTCCACAAGATTTTTTATGCTCCCGTGCAGCTTCGTCCATAGGAATGTGCAAGAATTACATGCTCTGATCATTCATACAGTACTGCATTCAATCCCTTGATTATATTGCGATGCCACATCGCAGTATTAGGATCAAATCTCAATTCCCACGTAGGCCAGTAGTGCAAATCTTGCTTCAATGTTAGGACTCGTGGCTTCCCATTGAGGTGAATTGTCCTTACACGAACAAACTCCCCGTGTTCTAGTTCCTGCCAACATTCAATAAATAATTTAGAATGCCAAAAAGGAGCAGCTTGGCTAGTCCTAGATATAAATGTGCAGCCAATAATCGTGATGCCATGCTATGAAACAGTAGTATTAGATACTGACAAGAATTGCAATATTCTTTATGAAATATGCAGATTTCCCAGTCGTAAAAAAGAAAAAGGTTGTAGCAGAAACATCACGGGTTTCCAAATTCCATAAATGATTCATGTTAATAAATAAGTAATAAAACAACCTTTATTAAGTGGGTAAATTCATCATATAACATGAAAAACACACCATAGATGTTCCACATGTACACATGCCATGCATTTTAGTGTATTCAAGATCACGACGGGCACCATATCATATCACACATATATATAAGCTCTTACTAGGAAGAAAAGAGAGGTAACAGCATATAAGTGCAAGTTGCATCCATGTACAGTAAATTCCATACCTTTGTCACATTAACGAAAGAATCTAGATTTGGAGTTGGTTTTCCATTAATTTCAACTATCCACTGAAGAGCATATAGACCATATCTATGTACTGGACTCCCATGACACCACCTGAGAATTTCACAAATTTTGTCGTAAGCAGATGCTGTAGTCATACAAGCATGCTATGCGAGAGCAGGAGCAAGTTTACAAATACACAAAATATAGTATGTCAACATAAAAGTACAAAAAATAGTTAGGAAAAATAAACAAGGATAAAATTATTTATTTATATAATATATTAGTTTTAAATGAAAGAAAAAAGTGAATGTGGTTTCCAAATTACTAGACCAAGACAAAAAATATGATCAGACCACAAAGCTAATTTTCAAACTGTTTATGAATACACGCTCAAGTCTCAATCTGCGCATGGGTGTGCAGAGCAAAGATGTATATGGATGAGTTGAATGACATAATGCAGATATATCAAGACAAGTGCTCAACTATAATTAAGTAGGTATGTTGGTGTGGACAAATTGAGTGAAGATGTTGGGTAAATAAGCCATTATTATTACAATTCAGACCATACATCTAGCTATCTAGACCAATATCAAAGGCCATCACATATAGTTGACATAACAGCAGCAGTTTTTGAAGATTTAATACAGTAGGACTCCATACAATTTTACATACAATAATCCCACCATACCACTATTAATCAGGCCTTTATTTACCCTTATGCAGACTTAAAAATTTGCAGCCACAAAGTTAAAATCATACCTTGCCACATATACACCATGACCTTCTTCGGGAAGAAATCCAAGAGCACGTACTGCTGGATGTGGATCTTGAACAATACAGCCACACCAATTAATTGCACGAGCAGTGCCATTTCCATCCCTAACATCTGTTCCCACAATAAGTTCAACCTCTTGTCCCTGACACAAGCATGAAAATCAATCAGAAAAGCATAATAATAATCCATGTGCCACAAATAAAGAAAGACAAAAGCTCCATTTGGAAGGCTCTACATACACAATCAAAGGAAAGAAATAAAATAACTTCAATCAGGGAGCAAATATTGTCACATACCTGCCGGAAAATAGTCAAGTGAAGCTTCCCATCATTGGCATTAGATTTGTCTAAAGCTTGGCAAGCATTTTCAATGTCATGGAAGCATGTGACTGGTTCTTTATTGATTGCTAAAACCATGTCCCCTTGTTCTAAAAGATTCTCAGCCTTCGATCCAGCCAAACAACCTTTAACACGTAAAACCTGACGTCTTACTGAATCTTTCTTAACAAGTGCCTGCAATAATTGTGACCAAAAACCATTAATACCAAATCAAGACAATGTAATATCAAAGCTAGTTCTTTCAAGTTTCAAGAAGTGAAAGAAAGTAAGGGAATCCACTTAGTAAAAAAAACAAAAAAACAAGAGACAACATAAATATACAAGGCCGCAACATAGCATTTTTTAAAATTTTAATTGCTAAAGTGAAAAAATAGTATTACATATTGCATGCATAAGGAAAGAAAGTAGATATCCTACAGGTAAAAACACAAACTATTAAAAGCCATATATCCATACCTGAATCCAATCATCACTTAATCCAAAACTCCGAGCCTTTGAAAGCAATGTTGGATAAAGTTCCACCTCTAAAATTCTCACAAGTGGCATAGGCCTTTTGACACCATTTATGAGAAGAGGTGGCCCTTTTGCACCAGATACAATCTTGTCAAGGACCTGACTTATTGCATAAATTGGAATACCCCTCACAAATTGATGATCTTCTGAGGTGCTGCAACCAAATTTCAGCTGGAACAGGGGGTTTCAGCATCCACATAAAAAGTATGTCACAATCACAGTCAGGGTTCATCATATAAATACCCCCCTCCCCTTTCACAAGAAATGAAAATAAAATAGAAAGTCACGTGTCATGGCCCACCCTAGGCCATGACCCACACACAAGGTAGTTAACCTGGCAAGCCTAAAAGACTTAAAAAATTTAGCAAGAAAAAGGAAGCAATAATAAGTCATGAGTCCTATATTTCAACGAAATATCTGTCAAAATTTTGGCAAAGTTTCTCCTATATTTGTTTTCCTAATTATAAACGAAGAGGAATAATGGCATATAGAATTCAAGTACCAAATTGCCCACCCTAGGCCTTTCTTAATTGATATTAAAATTTTAAATGAAAAGGAATAATGGCATTATAGACTTCAAGGACCAACCCACCATCAGGTAGCCTTTTGATGTTTGAGTAAAATTTGTCTTCTCTCGTCTCTTTCTAGTTTTCGTCTTTCTTCTCTTGTCCTTCTTCTACGTGGACACAACTGTTTGAAGTCAGGCTTTATTATATTAAACAAATGATTAGACCAAAAACCGTAGAATATGTTACATTGTTTAAAGTCTCTCATCAGGTATTTTACTCATGACGGGATCATATGGACAAGGTCTAATTATTCTTCTTTAATTTCTATTTAGAAATTAGTATTAAGGTAGCGTTGGACTGCATTCCTACTAGTGGTCCTTCATTAGCAAATAGCAAGTCATTTAAAAGTACCACCGTAAGCCCTTGCTAAGGCTTGTTGTATGTCCTAACCTTGAAATGGGCCAACCTCATCAGTCATCCCCTACTTTACTTTATTCACTAGAAGAATAGAAATTAAGGTTAATTAGCATCAAGCCGTCAACTGTGAAGCAACCAACCTTGCTAAAAGTTTAACCTGTTAGAAGACTGAAGAGTAGTTCTAACTAAAATTTCTAACACGCCCCCTCATGCAAAAAAAAAAAAAGGATTTGAACTGAGGACATTGCATAGGCTCACCCAAATCTTGTGCTGAAAATGAAATTAATCTAATAATAAAAAAAAGGCAGCACAAAGTTTGAACTTCTGATGACCTAGTAAAAAAGGCATTCATATTATGTCATGCCAAAGGATGAACCCTCCTGAAAGCATAAGCTGTTCAAAGAAGGCTCAGGAAAGGTGGTTATTGATGTCACTAAGAATTAGTTTTATCATTCAATTTGCTTCTAGCATTTTTTTCCAATATTGGCACCAAGAAAAATGTCCAGATCCATCCCAGCAAGCAGAGAATAAGTTGTATAAACCTGAGTTGAGAAGCTTCCCCATATAGCTTGGACCCTTCCTTGTTCGTCTGTTAGCACACCCGAAAATGTACTGCCAAAATCTGTATTTAAACACATGAAGAGTAAGGCATTTTATCTGTACAAGTAACATGATTTAACAAAAAAAAAAAAAAAAGCTTATCCAAATTTACCTGTATCAAGCTCAATTACTTCCATATTGGTTGCTCTGTAGCGAGGGGAATCAGCAGATCCTATATTTAATGCAGCACAAGGATTGGTAACAACTGATTTCCTAGAAGTTGCTTGAAGGCTTCTACTCAACCCCACAAGATAAACAGAATCACCCCGGCGTAATGCTGGCTCTGAACAAGAAAATGTACTAAACATGAGTCTTTCAACAATATAGATAAATAATTGTGGAAGTACATTAGCCCTCAAACCTCTGCCTTCTCTCATCATCTACATCTAAATTTTTTTTTATTCGTACATCTAAAATGTTTATATCTTCATACAAAACATTATTTACCTTTGTTGAAAATCAGAATATTATATTCTGATTCTATTAATAATAGCGGTTTATAGGAACATAATCTTTAATTTAGAGGAAACAGAATATCCTCTATTTATGTGTAATTAATGTAATTAACCTATATAAACACGCATCCGCTGTGTACTCTGATACACGGTTTTCAGTCAAATTATGTCTCTGTTTCTTTCATTTTAACATGGTATCTAGAGCCTGACAGAAGTATTACGAAAATTGTGTCTCACCAGGGACAGGGACTCACTTGTCCCCAGTGGACCCTTCTGATCGTCTCCCTTTTTTGGTGACCAGTTTCGCGCCTCTGCCGTCCTTTTCCGGCGTGTTTTCTGGCCATTGTTTTCTGCTCGCCACTCATTTTTGGGCGAAGATCTTTCCGGTTGCCTACATTGCCACCGTCCTTTTCCGACGTGTTTTTCAGCCACCGCTTTCTGCTCGCCGCTCATTTTCTGGTGAAGAACTTTCCGGTAGCCTATCATGTTGTTGCTCTAGATGCACTGGCCCCATCTTTGACCTAGATGCCCTGGCCCTTGTCTATGTCCCAATGCATTGGCCCTGTCTTTGTCCCATATGCACTGGCCCCGTCTATGTCCTAGGTACACTAGTCCCGACGACTTTGTCCCAAATGCATTGGTCTCGCGTTCAATTTAAATAATTTGGGTCTCCAACTATTAGAGTATATTGTAAAGAGTTGCAGTTATTCAACTGCAGTCTCAGTTAACTAAGGGTTCAGTTAAGTCTGTTAATATAGAGTTAGTTTTGACAGTTGTCGTTTGGATAACTGTATATATAAATACATGAATGTACTCTGTTCTGAGTGAGTTAGTTAATGCAATCATCTTCTTTTTCTCTCTCAAATTAGTCTCTCTCTAACATTCTAAGATGGTATCCAGAGCTCAGTGATCGATCATGGTTGCAGCTAACAATCCTCTTCCCACCTCTTCCGCTCCCCAAACCTTCTCACATGCTATTACAGAAAAACTTGATGACTCTAATTTTCTTCTATGGCGGCAACAAGTAGAACCAGTAATCAAATTTCATCGACTTCAGAGATTTGTTGCGAACCCTGTGATACCGCCGCGATTTCTCACCGAAGAAGATCGTGAAATAGGTAACGAGAATCCTGCGTATTTGTCGTGGGAACAACAAGATCAAATTCTTCTCACATGGCTCCAATCGACGCTTTCTTCGTCGTTTCTATCTCAAATTTTAGGATCGATTCACTCGTATCAGGTCTGGGAGAAGATCCACGATTATTTTCACAAACAAACACGAGCGAAAGCGAGGCAACTCCGAACCGAACTGCGTGCAACCAATCTTGATGATAAATCGATGTGCGAGTTTCTTCTTTGAGTTAAAGCTATTGCTGATTCTCTTGCTTCAGTAGGAAATCCGATTTCACATCAAGAACATGTTGATGTTATTCTTGAAGGCCTTCCTCAAGAATACGATTCCGTCATCTCTGTTATCGAGAGTCACTTTGAACCTCTTCTTATCGAAGAGGTCGAAGCTCTATTGCTTGCGCATGAAGCTCGGTTACAGAAGTTTCGCAAGAAACTTGCTTCTGATTCGCCATCTATTAATTTGTCGCAAGCTACTCCGGTGAACCCTAATAATCCCAATTCTTCATCGTCAACCCGTTCTGATCACTATACTGTGTCGAACAAAAGCTCGCAAGTCTCTGATGATAATTTTCAGTCTAACTCGCGTGGTGGTTTTGGTCGAGGTAGTACCTTTGGTCGTGGTGGTCGGCGCGGCGGCGGTCGAGGTCGCGGTGGCCGCTTTGCTAATATTCAGTGTCAGGTGTGTCTCAAGTTTGGACACACTGCTTCCTTTTGCTATTATCGGTTTGACCAGCATTTTCAACCAAATCCTTCACTAAGTCTTCAAGAATCATCCACACAAAGCTATCAACAGCCTTCTCAGTACTCATATTTGAGCAACTCTAATGGTGCCTTTGGACAGAATCAAGGTTATCGTCCATCCAATATCTGGATGAATAGCTCTTACAGACCAAATCAGTATCAGCAGCATCAGTCTGATCACAGTGCTATGGTGTTACCAAGTGCCATGTTGACAAATTCAACCACTCAGCAACACTCTCCTTCTACTTGGTTTCCAGACTCGGGTGCATCTTTCCATGTTACTGGTGAATCTCAGAATATCCAGCAACAAGGTCCTTTTGAAGGCCCTGATCAGATCTTTATTGGCAATGGCCAAGGTTTGCATATACACTCTTCTGGTTCTTCTAGTTTTGTGTCCCCATATAACTCTAATGTGTCATTATCCCTCGATCAACTTTTACATGTTCCTTCCATAACAAAAAATCTAATCAGTGTCAGTAAGTTTGCTAAACATAATGATGTTTACTTTGAGTTTCACTCCAATTATTGTGTTGTGAAATCTCAAGTTTCCAATGAGCTTTTACTTCAAGGCACTGTTGGTCCTGATGGTCTATACTCCTTCCCTAATCTCAAGCTGCAAGATCCTTCTGCTGCTGCAGCATCTTGTTACATTTCTAATTCTGTAAATACTGATGTACATATTTCACAGAAATCTAATGCTTTGTGGCACAATAGACTTGGCCACCCTAATCATCATGTACTCAAACTTGTTTTGAATCATTGTAATATTCCCATTTTCAATAAAAATGATTATTTTTGTTCTGCTTGTTGTGCTGGTAAGTCTCATAGACTTCCCTCTTCTGTGTCAGAAACTGTTTATCATTCCCCTTTGGAATTGGTGTATAGTGATCTTTGGGGTCCCTCTCCCATTCCTTCTACGAATGGTTTCTTATATTACATTACCTTTGTTGATGCTTTCTCGAGGTTCACTTGGATTTATCTTCTTAAAACTAAATCCGAGACATTCACTGTTTTTCAACAATTTAAGGCCATGGCAGAACTTCAATTTAATGCCAAAATCAAAAACTTACAAACTGATTGGGGAGGAGAGTTTAGACCCTTATCCAAATATCTAACTAACCTGGGAATTAATCATAGACTCATTTGCCCACACACTCATAACCAAAATGGTGTTGTTGAGAGAAAGCATCGCCATATTGTAGAACTTGGCCTTACTCTACTAAGTCATGCCTCTTTACCTCTAAAACTTTGGGATTTTGCCTTTACCACTGCTGTTTACCTTATCAATAGACTTTCTACAGCATCTCTTAAGTTTGCTATTCCCTATACCACTTTGTTTAAACAGAATCCAGATTACAACCTTCTCAAGACTTTTGGTTGTGCCTGCTTTCCCTTCCTTAGACCATATAATACCCATAAACTGAATTTCAGGTCCCATGAGTGTGTTTTCTTGGGTTATTCTAGCAGTCACAAAGGATACAAGTGTCTCTCTCCCACAGGAAAAAATTTTATTTCCAAAGATGTTGTGTTCAATGAATTCAGGTTCCCTTATACTGAATTGTTTTCATCATCCTCTGTGTCTCAACCTACACCACATTTCCCTACTAATTTTCCAACAGCCTTTATCCCTATTGTTACATCCATTCCAGATACCACTGTTTTACCCCCACAGATCACTACACCTGATTCCAACACCTCTCATCCTGTTTCTAGCCTTGCTCAGTCTGATGATAATGCCAGTTCTAACAATGCACTTCTCCCTACCACTGCATCACCACAAACTGTTGTTCCTGCTCTTCCTGCACTGTCACAGTCCAACTCTTCTACATCTGACACTGTTCCCTCTCCACCTAGACCTCCTAATGTCCATCCTATGCAAACTAGGTCTAAGTCTGGCATTCCTCAAACTAGAATTCATCCATCCCTCTTTCTCACTCACTGTGAACCTAAGAGTGTAAAGCAAGCTTTAACTGATTCTAATTGGCTTTCGGCCATGCAACAGGAGTATACAGCTCTTGTAAATAATAATACGTGGGATTTAGTTCCTCTCCCAACTAACAGGAAAGCTATTGGTTGTAATGTAAATGGGTATTTCGAGTAAAAGAAAATGTTGATGGGTCTGTAAACAGATATAAAGCAAGATTAGTGGCTAAAGGTTTTCATCAAGTTCAAGGGTTTGATTTTCATGAAACATTTTCTCCAGTTATTAAGCCTGTCACTATCAGGCTTATTCTCACCCTCTTTTTGACCAACCAGTGGGATCTCTTTCAATTAGATGTGAACAATGCCATTCTTAATGGCTTGCTCACTGAAACTGTCTACATGGTTCAGCCTCCTGGTTTTGAAACCACAGATAAGTCTTTGGTTTGCAGATTGAACAAAGCTCTTTATGGGCTCAAACAAGCACCGAGACAATGGTTTGATATACTACAATCTACTCTAATTCAGTATGGGTTTAAAGCAAGTAAATGTGATCCTTCCCTATTCATCTACTCTCATACGGTCTATCTTTCGATTTATGTTGATGATATCATCATCACTGGAAGTTCTCCTCAGCTGATTCAACACCTCACCAGCAAACTTAATTCTAGTTTTTCTCTCAAGCAACTTGGGAAACTAGATTATTTCTTGGGAATAGAAGTCAAAACCATGGCAAACAAGTCTCTGGTTCTCACTCAAAGTAAATACATTCGGGATCTACTTCAGAAAACTAAGATGACTGAAGCTCAATCTATGGCCTCTCCTATGACAGCTAATTGCAAACTCACTAAGTCTGGTACAGACTTATTTTCTGATCCTACTTCGTATCGCTCAGTTGTAGGAGCTCTACAGTATACTACTATAACCAGACCTGAGATTAGTTTTGCAGTCAATAAAGTTTGTCAGTTCATGGCAAACCCTCTTGAATCGCATTGGACAGCTGTTAATAGAATTCTGAGATATCTTAAGGGAACTGTTTACTGTGGACTACATTTGAAACCTGCTGTTTTAGGTAAACCCTTCACTATACAAGCTCTTTGTGATGCGGATTGAGCATCAGACATTGATGACAGAAGATCCACCTCTGGTGCAGCTATTTTTTTTGGACCAAACTTAATCTCCTGGTGGTCTCGCAAACAACAAGTTGTTGCTAGATCCACCACAGAGGCAGAATATAGGAGTCTCGCTCAAACTACAGCTGAAATCCTATGGATTCAGACTTTGTTATCTGAGTTGGGTGTCCACTTTACCACTCCACAAATTTTGTGTGATAATCAGAGTGTTGTTGCTCTAGCACACAATCCGGTTCTTCATGCCAGAACAAAACACATGGAAATTGATGTGTTTTTTGTCAGAGAAAAAGTTTTAGCCAAACAGCTACAAGTTTATCATATTCCTGCACTTGACCAGTGGGCAGATGCTTTGACTAAGCCTCTATCTCCAACACGGTTTTTGTTCTTAACAACCAAACTCAATGTAGTTGAGACTTTGTCAAAGTCTCAACCCCCTTGAGTTTGAGGGGGGGTATTAGAGGATATTGTAAAGAGTTGCAGTTATTCAACTGCAGTCTCAGTTAACTAAGGGTTCAGTTAAGCCTGTTAATATAGAGTTAGTTTTGACAGCTGTCGTTTGGATAACTGTATATATAAATACATGAATGTACTCTGCTCTGAGTGAGTTAGTTAATGCAATCATCTTCTTTTTCTCTCTCAAATCAGTCTCTCTCTAACATTCTAAGACCAACATTATTGGGTTTGAAGCTTCCAAATGTAGTTTCGAGAAGAACTGACCTTGCTATGCTTGCCATGAATTTTCTCTTTCGCTGATGATCATTCCAGCTATTTGGCAAAGATATTTTTTCTAGCAACTTTCTCCAACTTCTCCAACATCCCTGAGTTGTTTTTCAAACTATTATTTTTTTGGTGGAGCTCAATTTTTATGTTTTTTATTTATTTGTTGGGAATAAATTTTCTTGTAACAAGCTGAGAGCTTAGTAAGCTTCAGCTTGAGGGGGAGTGTTGATAATCAGAATATTATATTCTGATTCTATTAATAATAGCGGTTTATAGGAACATAATCTTTAATTTAGAGGAAACAAAATATCCTCTATTTATGTGTAATTAGTGTAATTAATGTAATTAACCTATATAAACGCGCATCTGCTGTGTACTCTGACACACGGTTTTCAGTCAAATTATGTCTCTGTTTCTTTCATTTTAACAACCTTTAAAATATTCCCTCATCCCTTGCTAGAGTAATTTAATCATTTACCAGAAGCAATTAACTTCGACTAGAAAATGTAAAATGTATCAAGTATCAACTTCAAATATATACAGTAATAAGTTCATACAAAGTTCATCACCTCCACGCATATCATGCTATCCTCACAGGTAAGATAAGTATTCCTTGACAGAAAGGGGACAGGAGAAATTGGAATTCATAACAACAAATCAGAAAAAGATTTTTTTTTATTATTATTCCCAATCCCAAACCATTCAACCAAAGTATGGATAGTAGTCTTTAATTACAGGTCAATGAGAATGAAACATGTTCTTCATTCCCAAATCTGGATCTGATAAAGATGAAATCACATTAAAACAGTAGAAATTTAGCAAATACATGTTGAAACCCACCTGGAAGTAACTCTGCAGCACGAACAACTGAACCCCCAACAGGTCCCAATGCAGAGGGATCATATGATATGAGGGCATAATTGTGAACAGGATGGAGAAATACCACCTGCAAATAAGAAAGAGGGACAGTAAGCAAAAGAAAGACAACCTTCTTGTTTATTCATTTATTTTATTGGTGTCCCATTCTTTTAGAAAGATTTACCTCTCCTGGAATTTCAACTGGGAAGGCGGCGAAAGATAGCATTACATCAGAGGCAGATATTGCAACTGTATTCTTGTCAACTGCAACTAATCCCATATCTTGGGAGTGATATATTATGACACCAGTTCCAAAAAAGTGCTGTGAATGAACACCATCAAGCATACAAGATGGGGGAACATGAACCTGCATATCCCACACAATTTTAGAAAAACAAGTTTCACATTATAGGAATAATTTAAAAGCCATAGGAAAACCAGTAAGTCAGAACCAGTACCATGCTACAACATCAAGTTTTGGTACTTTTTAATGAGGACATCAAGAAACTTATGGAGGATACACCATAATGAGGACATCATATTATTTTAGTATGATTCATGCACTCTATGCATTCCAGTGAAGCCACTAATCAAAATTGTGATAAAAATTTTACAATAATACCTCAAACATCACAAGAGTAGGCTCGATCACACGTTCAGCAACTGATGCATTTGCTGCAGCTGCAGTTGCACCCTGATAGTCCATTAACATGTCATCCTGTATAATACTTGATTTTTCTAGCTTAGTTTCCGTGGTATCATTTAAGGAAAAATCAGCAACAACATTTCCATCAACTGATAAATCTTCCTCTACTTTTCGTTTTTTCACCACACCATCAGATGCATTGTGGTTAGATACACACTCTGAAGGATCTTCATAATTGGTTTCCATGCTAGTGACACCATCAACCAACTCCTGACTGTTATCTCCACACACATGTCCCCCACAAGCATGCTCACCAGTTAGTGAAACTGGCTGTCTAGACAGATTTTCAACATCTTTAGCACCCGATGATAGAAAGGGGGAATCAAGCTGAAAAGCAGGCTTAGCAATCCAAAGGCCAGTACTGTCATCACGAGTGTATATCTGGGGAGGTGCATACCATTCATGCCGATCAACCGTCACCAACACAGACTGCAGCCCCATCAGCCATGTTAGTGAAACAAAATCAGCAATTTGTTATACCTTTTAAATGACCTCCGTGCACAAATGCAAAAAGGAATATAGATACAAACATATAAATATACCACGGCTTTTAACATGAAAATATTATCATGTCGAATCGTAAAGTCAATCCACTTCTAAAATCAGCAACGAATGTCAAGTTCAATTATCCACAAAAACATATAGCATTGAACATTGATGTAGTGCTGATAATCTGCTAGATTAATGTACCAGTAGACTCCACTGTAGAGTTAGAATAAAGTTTACATCCTTAAGCCAATTTTCTATAGAATAAACTTTTCATGAAATCCACCTTTGTGTCAAAAACTTACAACACATAAACCATCCCTGTAAAGTTAGATGCTTATCATAAACCAATAACATATACAACCATAAAAGCTGATTACTACAAAATCTAAGAAACATAATCTAAATATGTATACTAATCACATGTATAAATAGTTACAAGTATACCATTACATACCTAAATCTTATAGACCAAAGAAAAAGCAAGATACTAAATAATAGAAAAAGGTCATTGTTTTCTTTGAAATATCATAAACACAACCTAATCAATGAGGGATTGTTTTCTATTCATGAACCACTAGGACACAATTTTATTGCAAATATATAGATCAAGGTTTAAAAAGGCCAAACAACACCGTATGAAAATTATGACAAGTAATCAACAGTATCTGCATTCTGCAAATATACATTTATTAATTTAAAATTATATGTTGATTGCACAGTAACCATTACCTTCCTTCGATGACGATCCATGTAGCTTATATATTCCAATGGTACTCGAGCACCCCTGGATAGCTTAGAAAGAACTGATATTAGTTCGTCAAGACAAGATATTTCTTCACCAGCAAATTTCTTAATTATTGCATGGCGAGGAACTCCTGCTCTGAAGAGCATATATCTGCAAAAAGTAATTATCACATGTTCAATAAAGCATGTGCTATATACCAAAATGTTAAATAAACATCAGAGGGATCCTCTCCCTCCAGTAACAACTCTTGTGTATGAAGACAGATTTGATGCTACTCAAGGTTATTTGCTAATTTGTCAAGTGATGAACAATTTCAAGGAATTCTTAAATACAACAAGAGATAAACTTACGAGATCATCATAAAGTTATAACAAATTAATAATTTCACTCACGTATCTCTATCATCAATATAAACTACAATTCTCTAATATTTTCACTGGCCATTAGGCTATAAATAGTCATCAAGTTTGGAAAAGTCAATGTTTATCAAGGTATACATACCCTGGTTCAGCCACATAAACAAGACCACAATGGAAACGGAAGTTTCTAGCCTGCATTAAAAAGATGATAAACATAACCAAAATGAGACAGTTAGCTTAAATTGGAAAAGTAACGGAAGCAACCTTGGGAAGGGGTGGTGAGTAACATATTGGGAGTTTTATGACACAGTACGTTTTCGGATAACTATGTTCCAGTAACCACAACAGGAAACAAACTGGTACCCTATAATATATAATAAGGTAAATCGACCATTTAGAGGAAATAGTAATTTATTATAAGACCGATAATATCTTAAATGGAGACAGATGGACCAATAGAATGAAGGAAAAAGGCCAAACACTACTCTAATAATATCTTAAATATAAGCAACATGGTAAACATTCAAGACATATTTCTTCATTTGAACAGCCACCTCCTTTGGCCTCTCAAACAGCAAGCCAAATCATATTCAACTATGTTTTCTTTAGAGAACACAATATAAAATACAGTAAACACTCTGATTTCTGAGTACAGTCCAACTAACCTGCTGATAAGAAAGAGGATGTATTACTGCCCCACTCACTTCTAAGAAATAATCAGGTGTTATTGAGTGCAAATCTTGCACCTGATACAAAATTTTATTAAAAAAAAAAAAAGTTAGCACAATGGTAATCAATAATTGGATTTTCAATAATCATTATTCAAGCAGCCAGTAAAAATCTTGAGCCAGGTTATTAGCAACTAAGAACATACTTTTATACTTTCATCAGATTCTTTCTGTTAAATATTTCTACGTGGGTAAATATTTCCCTATTTCATGGGTGGCATGATGCAAAGGGCCAAGTTGGGTTCGTCGTTGAAGTCCATATTTCATAAACCTCTTGTGATGGGTGATCAGGCCACACATCAGGTCGAACCCAAATTTATAATTATTATGCATTTGATTACATTAAAGAATCACAAAATCTTCAGAATATTACAATCTAGCCATTGTATTGCTTTCAAACAAAATGTTAAACCAGGATAATTCTAGTCTATTATTAACTGTATTTTCAGATCTTCACAGACTAAGTTTTGATGAAATTAGAAGGATATACAAAGTAAAGGTTTGATGATGCTCTTGATTTATTTACCATTTTATACAGTTAGGGTTTCTTCAGCCCCTCTCTTCAGAAAGAGTGGAGGTTGCAAGTAGATCACCATGATGCCCTTCCCATAGAAAATATAAGCATTTGGGTATGTCAAAAAGCACTAAACTACTAATAAAGTAAATATCCAAGAAAAAAAATCTCACCAACAAAGTTAAACTCTTTGATGTGCCACCCCTTTCAATTTGTAATTCAATATTCTTGTTTACACTGTCATCAAGTAGAGTCTCCAGTTTCAGGAATTGAGTAATGACCTGCAATGAATTTTACAGAGTCAAGTTCTAGAAAACAGATCAGAAAAGAGGCTCCTGTCTCTAATACCAACCACAAACAGTATATGGACAATGAAAGACCCTGTTTTTGCAGCCTTCAAGTGCAAGAAAGTAATTCTTGAAACCAATAATCACTCAGAAGAAATGGGAAAAACTTTGAAAAAAAGTGAAGCTTCGTCCCTGAACAAGACACTTATAACTAATTCACACCTATTAAGAAAGTTGGTTAATATAGTTAATAGCATTAAATTTGTCAGTAATTGTAATATTTTTCCATATTACCCTTAAAAATATTGGGACTAACTATATAACTTTTTCCACTTAATTACTTTCCACCTAAATAATTAATGTATGGAGAGAGAATAATAGTAGTTGAGTTTTAATTTTTAAAACCAAAACTCTTCAATTCTCCAATCCTCGTCAGAGAGAGAAAGAGACAATTCATAGCATTTATTATTTATGAACTAAAACAATTAAGGGTATTTTAGTAAAAAATTAATTAAATGTAAGGGACATTTAGAAAAGAGACTTATAAAAATGGATAAGAAAATTTTAAAAAAGTGTCTTATATTTAGGGACAGAGGGAATATTTAGTAATCCTAGAAATCCATACTTCAAAAATGCTCTTTTCAACCAATGGGTAACAAAAGACATAGTAGATGTAAAAACAATAACACAAAAAGTGATTTGCTACTTTTCCAAGCACCAGTCTCCTTGTCTTTGTACCTAAGTTAAGCATAATTATCGTAAGCGGCAGTGGGGATGTACAACAGACAACAGTACAACTACTTCC
This sequence comes from Pueraria montana var. lobata, assembly GCA_026413185.1. Lineage (NCBI taxonomy): Eukaryota > Viridiplantae > Streptophyta > Magnoliopsida > Fabales > Fabaceae > Pueraria > Pueraria montana. The sequence continues at coordinate 59,130,862 of CM048655.1, read as the reverse complement.
ATCCAGAAGAATTTCTCCTTACAATTTTCCTTCAATGTCAGCCCTTCATAATCAAGTGTGACCTTTTTATGACCAGTTCCCATTCTTCTAGATGAAACATAAACCCCAGAGTTTCACCAAGGACGATAAACAAACTAAATCTACATCAAACATAAAATAACAGAGAACCCAAGAAAGAACAGAAATTAAATGGGGAGGGCAGGGTGGGGGAGCAAAAATTTTGCCCTTCAAACAAACTTACTTCTCCATTGACACGAACAAGTACATCACCCGGTTCCAAATGTTTATAACCCGGACCACCTGGCACCTAAACAAGTCAAGGAGTAAAGCCAAAGAAATTGAAATGGAATATCAACTCATAAAAGATTAACATTCTACATAACAATTTGCTTACCACAGAGTCCACAACAAGCATTCCAGTTTCACCAGCTGGAGAAGCATGACGTACTATCTGCATAATTTAAAAGCAGTGTAAATAATTCAGGGCATATTTGAAGGAAACTGCTACTCAATAAAGATAACCTGAAAAAATGATATAATAAACAACCTGCTCGGTCTCACTTTTGAGGCCAAGTCGACGAGTCTCATCAAACCCTTTATGGAGAAATGTCACCTATATCAAATTTTACACAAAGAAGAAATAAAATAAGATTGTGTCATATCAAAAGGAAATGTCCATTTACAGAACCAAGTAAAAAAATCTGTACAACCATCTCTAATCTCATCCAATATATAAGAAAAAAAAATTAGCAGATGAGAAGACTAAAGATGTAAGGAACAAAAATATCTAGAAATTACAAAATGATAAGAGTGAAACCTCTACAATCAAAGCACATCTGTAATGAGCAGACAAACAGAAAAAAGATGTGAGGATATTGAAACTTGAAAGTCCTAATTACAGCAAGTGTCTACAATCATCTCATGATCTATAACAAGCAGCGAAGAAGTAAATTAAGGATGTAAGGAATAAACATTATCTTGAGATTACTGAAAGATACAACATATGTCAGTATTTTCATGCCAACCCACTACCAAAATTAAAAAAAGTTGATGCAATAACGATGATAAAACAGTAAGCAAGAAATCATAGAGTAAGCGTTTGACATTTTACACAATATATAACTAGTTGGTAATGTCTGTAAAGTATAAATATATGCCGACAACCAAATACGTCATTTCATGTTCCTACAGTCCCAGATGTGATAAGTGCACTGACAAATTTAGCAACGGAGACATTTCAGAAAAATAAAACGGACAAGTCTAGGCAGGTATCTATAACAACTCTTGCAAAAATAGTTTTTCTCATAATTTTGAAGACAGCAATAAAGAATATTTACTCTAACAATTTCCTGATAAATAATAAATAATAAATAATAAGCCTACAAATGAGACATCATAATATGAAAGGAGAAAAAAATGAATCAAAATTCTCCATCAAACGCAGGGTAAAAAATCAAGGGAGAAAAGTAGAGAAAAATCCTTCAAAGATGGAGGAACCAGAAAGACAACAGAGGGCCATGGATGATTTTACTAAGGATGAAACATAATATAATGCTCAAATGTCCTGAAAAGGGCCAAGATAAAACCTAAAGCTATACTTAATGCTTCCAGGTTCCTAAAGAAAGCAACTTTATATCTTAACACTGCATTTTGATTCTTAACACAAAACTAACAGATAAATGACCGCAGACACCACTAGGGCTTCTTGCCATTTGCCACAGCAAAATATTTCAATTTACAAGGAAATTTCCATTGGAAAGAAATTTAATATAGTCAATATTATTCACTGCAATGCAGCATACAAAATATTCAAGCTTCAGTACCATGAAATAGTTTAATATTAAATCATGAGAAAAACACAAAAGGAAGAATCTGGAAAGAAAAATTGACAGACCTGAAGCGTACCACGAGGTATAGAAACTGCCTTCCATTTATCAACATAAGTTTCACTTCCCTTTTGAAGAAACCTCAATGCCCTCACAACCTGAAATGTAAATCACTGTATTTAGTTGTTCACTTGTAGTTGTCCTAATTGAAATAGTTCATCCCCACTAGAGGAGCTGAATTTCTCCTAGATTACTACAGAAAGCATCAGACAAGTTCAGCAAAAGTATATATCAAGAGCTCACTCGTTCTAGAGGTAGAAAGAATGCTGATGCACTTGATGACTTGCTCCCAGCATTCAGGGCCACTGCCCTGCCTTGCCAATCTATAACTGGGGAACCACTTGACCCTCCTTTGGTCCCAGATGCTGCCTGAAATGCAAAATTCAGGAGATATATGGTTGCAATCAAGGAATGGGCAAAGGCTAGACATGCATAGCATATACAGTAATTGTAAATCACTTCTAAAAAAGACTTCAAAACCACATCAGACAAATCACTCAGTCTACGAATTAAGTTGCCCAACACAGGCACAAAATGATTTTTAACCCCTTGAAGTTAATTTTCTTTTCCTACCATTTTTAGCAATGAAGCCTGCTTTCAATTCTACCATATTTCCACATTTCAAAGTAATAAAAAAATACTGAGGAAAATTTTAGTATGTCATTGGATAAATTACAAGACACCTAAACAATTGAAATACAACCTAGGAAGGAAATTAAAGGATATTAAAATTTGAAGAAAAAACAAAATAACATGAACAAACTCATAATTTGAAATTTTAATGTAAATGAATTAAATAATATTTGTTCCCACTTACTTGCATATAGAATGTGTTGAAGTCGTTATACCCATCCCTGCATCAAATAATAGTTTAACTATCTAAATTCAACCCATTCACAAAAAGAGCACAAAAAAGTTACAGATATTCTACAACATACTTCTTATAGTGAGGAGCATCCCTATCCAAACGAGCAAGAGTACCAGCCAAAATGGAAACCTGAAAGCAAAAGCCAAAATAATTATACAAAATTTATTGGGAGAAAAAAGAACCAAGGTAATATTAGAGAACACATGATACTTTTACAACAATAAAAAGCAAGTGGCAATTTGAACAGACTTAACCATGAAAGACTACCAATTTGGGCCAGTATTTTAAGAAAATAAATGTTGATATATAACTTGATTTTAGAAGCCAAAGGCCTTACAGAAGACAACAAATGAATGTAACTGGCCGTATGTCGAAAACTAACCATGATCATGATAAGAAACCAAACCAAAAAAAAAACTCAGCATACATCATGATTATGCTTTGTGTAACAATGTTCTATTGATTTGGTCAATTTGCCAAGAAAAACATCACTTGCTAGCCATTTGATGAGTATTGATATAAGCATAGAAATCATGTACCTTTTTCCTACGAGAATCGATTAAAAAAATGCAAGACTGAATACAGGGAATGAGCGGAATTGAACTATCAAATGAAACATGCTTGTCCAATGCATCTAAGTCAAAAACCAATTAAAACAATCCAGACACAAAATCATAGATATGAATTTAAGGTAATACCTTCTCACCACTATCATTACCAACAACTCTGATTTCTAGTCCAACAGAGGCAGCTTCAGGAGCAAGAGGTATCTCCTCATAGTTCAGAAATTGTATAGCGCCAGGATCATAACGAAAGAACCCAAAATCATGTACCTACAGAAGTGTAGGCATTTAGTTGGTTGCATCAACAGACATCCAGAGAAAGAGCAACGAAAAAAATTCTCAGCAAGAATTAGTTAATCAAATAAATGGGAATAAAAAATAATCAGACACACACATACATGAACTCAGTAAGGACCATAGTTTTAAAATATGAACTCTATAGCACAAAAGAAAATAAATGGAGTACAATAAAACACAACAAAAAGGGGAATCATTTCGTCATTTCACAATTTAATCACAAAAAGGAACTTAAAGTAAAACAATAACAGCGAAGGTGGCTTAAGATAATAAAACACTCTCCGTTTCAATAACAATAATATCTTGATCCTCGAGCAGGTAATAACAATATAAACATGTTTTTGTATTATAAATACTTGTTATTGAAAAGCAATAGTGTAGTGATTTTGCACGTTCGTGACAGTAGCACACGATTTGCCTGCCTACAACATAGTTCATAGTGGAGCAGAATGCATGTATAAATGGCCAAAATAACAACAGAATGAAAGAAAGGATTCAACTAGATCGCCAATTATTCAACGGTTCACAGCATCACATTGAGAACTCAAAGCGAAGACATAAAAAACGAAAAACAAGGTTCACTCACCGGATCTCTGTAAATCGGATGCACCGGAACCTCTTCGCGGTTCAGAAACATGGCTTCGGCAACCACAGGACCTGCGCATTCGAAACAGAAAGATCGTCAACGCGAACCGAATTCGGCGCAGAAATAATTAGAAAAGGAGAAATAGCAAGAGCGGGGAGGTTACCTGGCTTGACGACGTGACGATTGGTGAGAATGATGCCGCGGCGCTTGTCGACGATGAAGCCGGTGGCGTAGCTGGCGGCGGCGGACTCGGTGTCGAAGGAGCGAGTAGCGGTGGTCCGGAGGACGACGACGGCGGGGACGACTCTGTTGAGGGCTTTCCGCCAGTCCTCGGCGGTGGCGACGTTTTCCTGAAATGGAGGATCGATTTCCATGCACAAGTCGTCGGTCTTAACGGCGGCGCCGGAGTCCAAACCCTCCGATCCCAAGCTCTCAGCTGGATCTCCCATTCCTCCTCCGATCAGTAATGAATGCTCGATCTTCTTCTTCTTCTTCTCTCTACTATTATTACAGTACTTCACTCTGAGCTGAGTGTGTTGTGTTTAGTTAGGGTTGGGCACTGGCACAGACACACAATTACGAATTTGTCTAATAGTCCACGCCAATGACTACTCAGTGTGGTGAGGTCTGCGCGTCGCCACGGAATTCAATGCGTACGTGTAAGTAACGTGTTTCGAGAAGAAGGCCCGCTCCGCTCAGAACATGCCCAATCAAAAATCGAACCCTTTCAATAATGAACGAACCAATCATACTCACAAATCAATTCATTTTCTTCTTAAATACTTAACTCTTTCCGTACCCTTTTTTATTCATTTTTTCATTTCTCTTTTTTTCTAAATTAAATTACTACTGTATCTCTAGTTTATGTATGAGAAACAAATAGTAGTAATTCGCTAAATTCGTTTAGTATGAGGGTTTGGATAATTAACGTAAAATTTTAAATTCAAATTTCATCATACGTAAAAAAAAAATATGTAAGAAATAAATAATTATTTTATTAAGATTAATGAAATAATTAAGTTAATTAATAACATCATGTTTAAATTCTATTTCAGAAATATTTATAAAATTAAATACTTTAAGTAATAGTTATATTTAACGATATTTTTTAAATTTTAAGGATGATTTTTTCCACTAATGAGTGTAGTTTAAATTGTTAATTTATAAAATTAAATAGTTTAAGTAATAATTATATTTAACGATATTTTTTAAAATTTAAGGGTGATTTTTCCACTAATGGGTGTAGTTTAAATTATTAATAAATAAATTCACTTACATGAAAAATAAATGACCGTCTCAATAATAGACTTTATAAGAAAATAAAAATATTAAAAAAAATTAATACATTTGAAAATAAATATGTATTTCTTATAATTAGAAGAAAAAAAAAAGTATTGTATTTCTTATATAAACGACCGTATTTTATAAAAATACTACTCACAACACAAAGAGTTAATAATTGTTTTGCAGAGATAAACGAAATGGCCTTTCTCTCTCTTAACAGAGTTACTACTATTTGCTAATGAAAAGGTGTAAACTTTAGGATTCTATTATTAAAATTTTGACTATAACTTTGTGATCGTGTCGCACAGGCACTTGTAGCATATGCGAAGAAAGTATCCAAACCATAATGGGGGACATTTCTTCACTTGGTCGGTTTGTCCGCCGGCCCATTTTCACAAGTGAAAGTTGGTTACGCAAAATTTTATTTTCCCTGACCAAAAAGAAAAACATTTTCTTTCTTTTTATTTTCTACAAACTTTCGTTTAAAAAAAATCTTTGAATCTGTGCTAAAAATGTTTATGTTAAGTTTTTCTTATTCTGACTTAGAAATTCAATCCCCCTTAGGCTCTAATGTTTTAATTTTAGACTCATGTAGATTCAGTATGAATATGCTGTGAATTAATAGTTTTAAACTATAAATTTTATTTTTGGAAAATTTTAAAATAGAAATCAATTTAATTTTGAGACTCTTTTAGTTTAAGTTGTTTATATTTAGATTTGTGAATTTGGTTGTATTTGAGTATATTACATTTTAGTTTAGGTTTAATTTTTTCAATGGAGACTATTTTCTTTATTTACTCATTCTAACTATTTTAATTAACGGCACATTTAGAGGAAATTGTTAAAACAAAATAAACTATTCTAACATACAGGTCATTAAGTCATTGCAGAAATGGAGAACAGCAAGAATTTTGGACAAAAGAGCTTTTACTACTTGTATGTCATTTTATACAACAGTTTTCTTTACAAACCAACTACAAAATCCTGCTCTTTACCACTGACAACTTAGTTTATTGACAATTACCAGTCACACGATACCTCCACAATGGCCTGGACTGGCATACTTCACTATGTATTATTCCTTCCTTTTTCTTTTTTTTCTTTCTACTATGGAAATTTATCTCACAAACCCCAAATGCAAAGACAAGAAAAAAGTTGAAGAAAAAGTGAAAAAAGACAGAGTTGGCCAGCGGCAACTATCATTTTGAAGAAACTTCAGAAGCACAGCCAGCTATAGGCAGATCACTTGGGGTGCATACGAGAGCCCTTTGCTGTAAATGTCTCAGACTCTGTTCCATGCTGACTTGGACCATCTCAGCCAGCATCTTCTTTGCCTTACCAGATTGATCATCCCCATCAATCTGTGATATGATGTTGCAAACTATATTCTCAAGAGTGTCAGGTTGAATTTCAGATCTCGGATAAGGAGACTCTCTCAGCAACTGCAAAAGGGTGCGTGCTTTTGACTGAGACTTTGGTGTTCCTTGAACAGTAAGCTCAAGAAGTCCCGGAATGACACCTTCTCTTAGAATTGGTTCCCGGTATTTGTGTCGATCGCTTTGGCACATTGTCAACAGTGCTCCAACAGCATGCTCCCTACTTTGGAGAGTACCACTTTCAAGAACTTCCACCACTGCAAGAACCCCACCTTCCTCAGATGTCAAGGCAGTTCTGCCCTCGTCATAATCCACCAAGGATTCTATCAAAGCACAGCATTTTTCAGCTGTTTTTGAGGATTTTTTACAGGTTTTAAGAAGATCAACTATGAAAGGGATTGGGTTTGTCTCGAGAATGACACTGAGATTGTTAGGGTGTGTTGATAAATTAGAGAGAGCCATTACTGCATCAGCTTTAGCTTGGGAGCTTCCATCTCTGAGGATCTCCACAAGAAGAGGAATGGCACCACAAGCACTAATAATTGGTTTGTTGGTTGAAGAGGCAGATAGTGTGAGCAAAGATGCAGTTGCAGACTCCTGCAGATTTGGATTTTGAGACTTGAGGAAACTAATTATTGGTTCTAATGCACCGGCCTCCACAATATTGATTTTATTCCTGCAAGATAAGACCAGTTCAAGTAAGGAATACGACTGAATTAGGATTAAAAGGATTATGTAGCAAAAATTTAATCAGCACTGAATCTGAAACATCTGAACCACAAAAGAAATCAGGAAGACTAACTGGCTGATACTTGTATAGTGGTAGCTAGAGGTGGGCAAACGGGTTGGCCCGCCCGTTTAGCCCGTAAACCGTTTAGCCCGTTACCCGTTTAGCCCGTCCGTTTAGCCCGCATTTAAAACGGTCTCGGATTTTTCAAGCCCGTAACCGGCCCGTTTAGCCCGCGGGCTAAACGGGCCTGCCCGCAAATAATTTTTTTTTTTTAAAAAAACTGAAAAATAAATTTTTTAAACTAAAATTTAACCATTTTTTAAATCTTTCATTTTTAAAAAAAAAAGGCCAAAAAAATTTATATACATATATAGCGGCACCTATCACAAAATCAATATCAAAGGTTTTGATATACACAAATCAATTAATACTCAAGCACGACTCAATCAATACTAAATCAAAATATTATATCACCAACCATATAAAAAGTAGTTAATTTGTCAAGTGTGTCAAGTCTAGATCTAAACAAGTCAAGTGCAAATTTTAAATGTACACAAATATAATACAAATAGATAGTTCATTGAATATTTAAATAACAACATCCTAAATTTAAAAAAAAAAAAAAAAAAAGCCCGCAGGTTGCCCGTTTAACCCGCGGTTAAAACCCGTTTAGCCCGCGGGTTAAACGGGCCGGGCTAAAAAGCCCGCATTTTAAACGGACTGGAAAAAATGCAGTCCGTATACCGTACGGGCTGCGGGTTAACGGGTTAGTCCGCGGGCCCAGGCCCATTTGCCCACCTCTAGTGGTAGCACAACAAAATAAAAAGCACAGGATACAACAAACAAGCTAATATTTAGTTCATGATTAACTGTTGTCAGGCTATGATGTAACATCAGATATGCCAGGCTAAAGAAATTGAAATCCTGGTATATTTTAGTAATTGAAGTTCATTCTCTAGTTAATGGCATTGTATATAATCACAACCCGGAAGATACCCATTCAGGCCTTAGATACAAGAGACTCATCATGTCATGCTACAATGTGGAAACAATAACAACACTACTGATGTAAGCCAGAGTAAAATTAAATTTGATTCCCCCGGTTTAACCCTCTTGTGGTGGTTAGATATTATGTCATATATTTATATCTTGCTAAGCACAGACTTGTCCATGATGCTGACTCATTTATCAAGTCAATGACCTCTCTCTCCATTATTGGGCAATTTAGGCACAGCATCAAGTCCGTGATGCTGGCTCAAAACAACTTGCTAAAGGTCCCACGAAAGAGAAAGAAACAAGAGAGTGGAAGGGAAGGAATGGATAAAGATAAACACAAAAAAAGCACCATTTTCTCTTCTCAAAACAATCTAGATTGACAATATATGTATTAAAACATGAGCCAAAACAAGAAATTTTAGGTAAGCTTGTTTTACATAGGATGGGAAGGTAGGAAATTTGGAATGAATGAAAATCACTTCATAATTGTTTGGTATAACAAAAATATAAGGAGGTTGAAAAAAGAATGCAACTCATTTACACTCCACTCCACAAATTTTGGTCACTCCTACAGCATGAAAGTGATTTTCCACCCTCTATCAAGCAACAATGAGTAAAAATCTAAACTTTCTACCCCACTCTTTTTACCTTCCCATTTTCCACCCACTTGAACAAAAATAATGAGGAGAGGAGTAGGGAAAAAGCCTTTCAGTGGTTGAACATCACGTTCAATGCAGAGATCTGAACCATCTCTTAAAAAATTAAGCATAAAGTTTTTAAATCACTAATTTAAAAGCCTTGAAGAAAAATAAGATAATAACAACCAGAACTCTCCCACTTATACATCCTAAAAGTCATTAAGGCATGCTTAATAGCTTCATTTGCTATTTTGATGTTTTCCGTATATGACAAACATGGCATTATTCGTCATCTAGATAAACCATATTCGGAGTAAGCAGGCCAATATCTAATGTTTTAACTAGCGCTGCTTTATGCAAATATTTAGTGACCAACTAGAAGCGACAGAAAAATAAAGGAATTAAAACTGTTCCTTTTCCTAGAAGGTGAAATTTGACCCGCAGCAATGAGCGATAAATGATATAAAGATTACTTCCGGAATAAGACACGAGCGAAAAAGGAAAAGAAACAAAAGGTAAAAAGAAAGAGCACCATGTGAAACAAAGGAAATCCACCTCGCAATCGGATAAGTTTCCACAATGAAAAGCATCCAATTCTTTCTTGTGATATAGCATTTGTATGCATGCATTTCAGCCATCAAAAGCAATTATCATTCATAAAGTAACGTAATCGACATTCTAGAATTCACAAGTTAACATAGTTCTCACCACAACACGCAAAATTAATAATAACAAAATTATTATTATTGTAAATTACTATTATTAATAATAAAAAGGTAAATACCAATTTGATGGCTCATTTTCTCTTTTTATGAGACAAAATATTTTAAAATATTCAATCAACCATAGAAATATGTGACTCTTGCATTCTAAGGCATGATAAAGTGGTTTTTCTTATTTTCTGTCAAGGATGGTAACTAACTACCCCTCCCTCCCCACAAGAAAAAAGAAAGGTATATCATGAATCAATCATCCATCATCATCATCTTTCCTAACCATCCTGCCCAAAATATATATATATATATATATAAAAAAAAGAGGAAGAAAAAAGGAAACTGAGGGGACAGAATAAAGAGCAGAATCAGAATCTCAGAGTATTACACACCATATATGCTATATACCATATACTACCATACTATATTATTATACAAATACATCAAATCTCAAATTGACATTATTTTATTTCAACTTTATATCGAATCCCCAACTCGATGGCTTCAAGGTATCGCAAATGTTTCATAAAGCGCACGAATTTCCAGAATAAAAAATAAATAAATAAAAAAAAGAGCGTCAAACAGCAACAACTAACAAAAACCATATAAACTAAATAAAAAAATTAAGCCCCACTACAAATAAATTAATCAAACACACAAAAAAATCTAATTAGTCAATTATTTAGGGTATTTGCTTTTTTATAAAAATATAGTAATTAGTCAGGTTTAATTTTGGGAAAAAGGGGTAATTAGTAAATAAAAATGGGGCAAGAGAAGAAAAAAGGAAGAGATGTACGGTACTTTTCGTCTTTGACGGCGAGGTTGAGCAAGGCGAGGAGAGCGGATTCGTGTGACTCGGGCGAGTCGACTCGGAGCATGGAAACGAGTGGACCGACAGCCTCGGATAACTTGCGCCGACAACGCTGTGATGTTTTGGTGAGCCGCCGGATGTCGCGAGCGGCTTGGAGGCGCAGGTCCGGTTCGCCGGAGTTGAGGAGCTGCAGCGCGCGGCGCACGGCCATCGGCGTCCGCGGCTCCTCCGTCTCGAAACCGACACCGTCGGAGGAGTAAGAGGACGAGGAAGAGGGAGAAAGTGAATGGGGACTCTCCATTGAGGAGGTAGTGAGAGAAACGTAGAGAGAGAAAGAGATAAATATCTGTTTGGTTTTAAGAGGCTGCGGAGAAACGCAAAGTGTATGTGTTGTTTTGGGGTGGAGGCTCCTGGGAGAGGCGTTAAGCAACAGTTATTTGTAACTTGTAGAGAGAGAGAGAGAGAGAGAGCAGTTGTTGGTTTGTTGGTTTGGTAAAAACATTAGAAGAAGTTTCATTTTTCTATTTTTTATTTGCTTATTAATATTATTATTATTTTTAGAGACCAAGTGTATTTTTCTTACTAGTAAATCTGGTTTGAGTCATCTATACGATATTGGTCAATAGAATTGAATTCAATTTTTTTTAATAAAGCCTTAAATTTAAACTTTATAGATAAAAAAATGTACCTAAAAAAAATTTCCTAAAAATAACTAACTAAATTTCTCAGAAAAATTAATAATCGATCAAATTCACTTCATACCAATAAATGATGATAAAAAAAAATAAAGTCAAGTAAAAAAAAATATTATAAATGACGAAATATTGTTTCTACATATTTAACACAGTTATATATTTAAAATTTAAATTTGATATCCTTAATTAATTAAACTAGAACAATATTGTCCTTTCAAAAAAAAAAAAAAACTAGAACAATATTGTATTCTGGATTTATAATATTTTTATATTTTTATTATTCTTTCGGCTCTATGCTTATGTTGGTCTAGTCTTCAATCAATGTGTTACACTATTTTTTGTGGGCCTTGGGTTGGGTCCAGTATTATTGTTAACTTTTCTGCAGAATTGAGAAATGGCCAATATAACCCTTCCACATGTTTTAAATTGCTTTCAATATTTTCAGGGAGCAAATTATTTGCTTTTGGAACGGTATCATTTTTTTTTTTTTTTTTGAAATTTAGAAATTGGAACGGTGTCATTGAAAATCTGAAATGGATTCAATTATTATTATCACAAGAATATGTGTATTATAAAAAAAGGAAACAAAAAGGACATGGAATATATGCTTTCCTAGCGTTGTCTATGGTATATCGTCGGTAGGTTTGTTCAATTTCAAACAAATGAATATTCAAGACATATTAAGAAAAATGAATATTCAAGTGGGGAAATAAAAAATTATATCCTCATTGAATTTGTTTCTTTAAGTTCATTCTATAAAAGGGTTGATTTTTAAACGTGCTCATTTTATCAGTTTTTAATGGTTGAAGTTAATTTATTGTTGTGAAGTTATCATTTGATTCAATTGTCAGAAAAATATTTATATTAAATATAAAACTATTATTGTTTTCATCTTAGACTCTTTTTATAAGAATTAAAAAATTAATTTAGTCAGTGAAATTAAGTTTATCAATATTTTATATTTTTTAAAGTTGTTCTCTTTTTTTAAAATGTTTTAAAGTTGTTCTTGAAACTATTGACACCTGATTCAATTTATTTTACTTTTATTTTCTTTTCCAATAAGATATTGTTTAGAAGAGCTGATATACAATTTATTTGAATTTATCTTATGACATAAACATGTATGTATGTGTTTGGGAAGAGTTGTGAAAATGACTTATGATATGTCCATAAGTTGTTTTTATCTTGTTTCAATTTGTTATTAAAGATAATATATGAAAACAACCTATAACTTATATTAAAATAGTTTAATCATGTTTCTCCTCTAATTATAAAATCAACATATGCATAAGCATTTATATAATAATAATAATAATAATAATAATAATAATAATAATAATAATAATTACTTATTCAATATAGCTATATACATATTTGGAAAGTTGATGAATTGCTTTCAAAATTATGTTGGATGCAAAAGTAACAAAGGGGTTGTATTTTGCCAACATATGTTCGGCTTCAACCAACATTTACCCAAATATAGACTTTTGGATTAAAGTTTGAAAAGTTCTTTTGCAAATTTCAAAGCAAAATAATGAATTTTAGTGCACTAAAAGAAGAATAAAATAGATCAAGCAACCTAATAAAAAAGTACGGTATGTTTTGATCTTGCCTAATTCATTTAATGAAAAGGTTAGACTTAGATCTTAAAAAAAAAACCTATTTAGCTCAATAGGTCAACCTATTTATATACATATAGATAATATAATATCATTATATCATATATTATGTTATATTTTATACACATAATTATATATCATTCATATTACACATAATAATATTAAAAAATATGTTTTGTCAAAAAAAAAATTAAAAAATATGTAATTACTAATAAGCCTTTTTAGGCCGATAGGCCTACTTAGTCTAATAGGATAACACACAATATTCAATTATACCTCATAAAATTATGATGATACCATGAAAAAGTAAAAACAACTATTTGTTATTCTACCTTCACCGTGAAAAAAATATTTAATTATTTTTCATCATGAAAATAATCTAAACATGCTATTACAAGTAAAGTCAGCCCAAATTTTTATACAAGTCAAGTTAAATCTTTATAAAAGACTTATGACAGATAATAAATTAGGTTCAAGTTTTACCTTTTTAATAAAAATTAGACTCAAACCTATCAAAATCTACTCTAATCTAATTTATTTCTACTCCTACTAGTTCCTTCCCCTACGCTCAAGTCACATTCATTAAAGAGATTTATCTAACTAGACTAGATGTATGCAGGCTCGTGACTAAAAAATATTTGAAAAGCGTGGTTGAATAAACTAGAGTTAATGTAGCCTTTGTTGTACAGTATTGTACTGTGAAACATGGAAATCAGCAATATCACCTTAAGAATATGCTAAAGGTACGGAAGGCCACACCTAATTGGAGGATGAAAACTGTGTATTTTTATTGGCACATTACTATGCACTTTTTCCACATGCCATGGGTGGTGAGAGTGTTCTTAGAGTACAAGTTTTGTATTTATAAAAAGCAAGACCATTTCAATATTAATGGCATTTATTATACGAAAAGAAAAAGCAAAAAAGTTTACAAAACTCACAGATAAGTTCCTTCCTTGAGCTTCAAGTGATTTCACCACAAGTTTCATCTTTTTTTTACCCCCTTTTCTTTGGGTTCTAATTAGTCTTTTTTGGAGTGCAGGGTTGGCGGCAGTGTATTTTCTAATTAGTTTCTCCCTTTCAGCAATTCAATTTTCTCGCATGCATTAGGACCACGTAGGTTTTCAAATGCAATTAACTGAAAGGCAAGGAAAAAATAATATATTACTTTGGTAAGGAAGTGCTTTTAGTAAGTTATTTAAATATAACACACTGAATATACTTTCAAGTTTTAATTAATCTATTCATACATGTGTAATTAATGGCTGTTGTCTGACACCCAAAATCTGGATTGGGTCGGATCGATTCATCAAGATTACTATTAAAATAAAATAAAAAACACAATGAGAAAAAACAAAATTATAAAAATTAAAAGAAAACGTATATCCTATCTTAAAAGTTAAAATTAATCTATGAAAAAAATTCACTAAATCATGTTAAGTATCGTCGTATTTTTCATGTTAAGTAATACATTAAATATTCTTTTATACAATGGGGATTGAGATTGTTAAACTCGATATCCGACTCGTCTTCATTGAATTTATACAAAACCCATTTGATCAAATCCATAAACTCAATCCATTTTTTTTTTCTCCCGAGTCAGGTATACCCATGATCACTTATAATTACAAATGTAGGTATGTTTTTTTTTTTTTTCAATTCCTATGAAAAATTTTATTTGGTTTTAGTCCCACTTTTTTCTTTGAAAAGTCAAAATAAAAATATTACTATTATATAAAAAAGTAATGACAGAGCATACATTTCATTTAAGTATATATGTTTTTAATTTTTATAAATATACTTTTTTCGTTTTAGTCTATGAATATATTTTTTTGTTTAGTTTTGATCCAATTTTTAAAAACGTGTTTTTCAATTCATGCCATTATTGCCTATCACAGCCCCTCTTGCTCCGATACAAACTCTTCTGCCTCATCACCTTCTCCTTCTAACTTTGGAACTTGGAAGTGTCACCGGTTTCCAACAATGGCAATTGCTTTGCCTAGTTACCAGTATTGCCTAATCTATCTAAACATATATTCAAATGAAATTTTTTTAAGTGATCCACAGATATTATAATTTCAACTAAATTTTTATAATACATAATCAAATATTATTAATTCTTACTCAAATTAATTTTTTAAAATATATATAACATAGAGTTGACTAAACCGTAAACATATAATAATTTAAAAGAGGAATTACCTAATAATTTCTCCGTAAAATAATCAACCATTCAACCCACCGTCGATCGTTTGTGATAAAAGAGTTTGATTGTGTAAAATTTCCTTGTCTCAGGAAGAAAAAAAATTAATTTTTCATGTATAGCATAAATGATTTATCAATTGAATATCTTATTTTAATTTGTGTCCTTCATAATGATTTCTAGAACATTTAACGGAAGAATTTGGGCCTTAGAGGTGCTTTTATTTGAATTTTATTTATTTATGTTTGTGCGATGTGGTGTCATGCAAATTAACGATTGAAAAGAAGACACGTAACTTGGGCCAACAACAAATGCAGCACATCACGTCATTGCAAATTTCGTGGGACTTGTTTTCTTGTCTTTTGAGTTTCCAAGTACGGGCTTGAAGCCTCCATGTCATCCACTTCAACTATTCGTATTTTTTTTTTATGAATTTAATTAGAATATATTTTTTGATAAAATAGTGAATATTGTTTTATACTATTATTTTATTGCATATTTTTACATATATTATAAGTTTGTTAATTTTTATAATAATTATTTTAAAAGTTATATTTAAGATAATTTTTAATTGATTAATTAGTAATGAAAAAAAATTTAAACTAAAAATATATGAAAATTATTATTCTTTATTTATACTATTTGATATCAAAATTTGTATGGTTTCCTTACTTATAAAAACTCTCGTGTATAATTAACTAGTACGGTGACTTGTGTTTTATACGGTTAATAATTCAAATTCAAATTATTTAAAAAATGAAAAATTTCTTCAATTTGATAAAATGTATAAAAAAAATAAATTAAATCAAATTAAAATTAAAATAATATTTAAGTAATGTTATTTGAAAGGAATAAAAATTATAAATATAAATAAAATAAAATAAAATAAAATACTTAATATAAATGAAATTATACAACTTATAATAAAAAAATACTACTCATATACTAATTTCTAGAAACATCTCGTTGAAAATTAAAAGCTCAAATTTATAATATGAAAATAGATTAAAACATCTCACAACCACTATTATGAGATAAATTTGGACAAGATGCGATGCAATGACTTAGCTTTATGAATTATGATCACTCCACTCAAAAAATGAATTTCCATCTGAATATTCATTTACTAAGTCACTTGAGATTCTGTAGTGACAATCATCATATATAGTCTCCACTTTCCAAGCTTTTAAAAACAAAAAGAAAATTGTGAAGTTTTTAATCCATGCAAGCCAATTATTACGTGCCAAGTGGCAGTGTTAAATATTTTGCTCCTCGATCAGTGTCCATCGTGAAGATAACAAAGCAACAGTGCCCTATGGTGATTGCATTTGCATCCATAAATGGATCGATTATTGCGTATAAATGTGGCCACACTTTTAAAAACGTGCCCCCTTAATCATGCAATTGAACCGACAATTATGTTAGCCAATTCATGTCCGAACCACAAGAGTCAATTCTACATATGTACGTGCGTCTATATGTGCAATTTTGCATCCTAGCTTTCAAATATATATCCAAACTGACTTGTCACAATCTTCTTGTATGAACTGATTGCTCATACTTCATGTGGTCCTACCCAGATTCAAATTTAATTATATTTTATTATTATTATTAGAGATAGGATCCGTTTACATCAAGTGTAAGACTTACACCAAATCCTACATGTTAATTTCATTAAATCTGACAGTTTAAATTATTTTAATTTTAAAAATAGAAAATTAACTTTAAATAAGTCACATACTTTTTTTTTCCTCCCTGATTAAGATTGAAATCTCTTGAAATCAATTTCCGGATTTAGCTGGAAACCCTTTTCTATATTTCCTATTCCATCGTTCAATTGTCAATTGTCAATTGTCAATTGAAGCAGGTAAAGGTTTTCCCTGAGCATACAATGTTAGGTACGTAAACTCCCAATTCTAGCCACAAACCGAGAGCACCAAAGGACCATATAGCCCCAAATTGAGTCATGGAGATTGTTAGCTATGATAATAATTTTTTAAGCTTGGTCATGATATAAATCTTGGAGCATATTGGTTTCCCAACTGTTAATTTAACTATTTTGCAAGCTCGATTCTATCCAACATTTTTGCTGTATCGAAAAGGCTTGAATCAATCTTGAATTGCCAAGAATTTCAATTGGCTAATAAGAAAAATTTGGAACGAAAACTTTGTTCAATCAATTGGCTGGAACGTATAGGAAGATCATTCAACGCACAGGAAGGTTGCTAAAACAGGTTGGAACGAGAACGCACACAAAGAAAAAAGCTTGCTAGTGACGTGAGTGTGGGGAAAAGGGTTTCCAGCTAAATCCGGAAAATTGATTTCAAGAGATTTCAATCTTAATCAGGCAATTGGCTGGAACGTATAGGAAGATCATTCAACGCACAGGAAGGTTGCTAAAACAGGTTGGAACGAGAACGCACACAAAGAAAAAAGCTTGCTAGTGACGTGAGTGTGGGGAAAAGGGTTTCCAGCTAAATCCGGAAAATTGATTTCAAGAGATTTCAATCTTAATCAGGGAGGAGAAAAAAAGCAAGTGACTAACTTAAACTTAATTTTCTATTTTTTAAATTAAAATAATTTAAACCGTCAGATTTAATTAAATTAACGGGTAGGATTTTATGTAAGTCATTTATACCGGTGGGGTATTCGGCTATATGAGTAGCCGAATACCTTCCACCACAGAGCAACCGAATACAGGTGTTCGGCCTAAATCTGGCCGAATACTTGTCCCTCACGAACAGCTACTTATATCGTCGAATACCATTATGGGGGTATTCGATGTCACCCCAGCCGAATACTAAGTATAGCACTCGGACGATACAGATTCCTTTAAGTGACTATTATCAAGGTAAACCAGAGATTAGGAGATAATTAAGTCACCTTAATCAATGTGGATCAGTCATTAAGGAATAGTCAGGGCCCATAAGGGTCCAAGCCCAACAAGATAAGAATAAAAGGGGGTACACCCCTCAAGGTAAATGACTTTTGACCCTCATTTACTACTCACATTAAATGCTCTGAGCTGAAACCTGACTTGAGCGTTGGAGTGCCTTTTGCAAGTACCCCCATCATTTGTATAGGAGGATTCGAACACCTATAGAAAACCTTGAAGTGAAGAGTAGGAGATCACCCTCAACATCTTCAGACAGGAACATTTTGGCCCTCACCGTGGGGTCCGATAAAACTTACCCCATAGCCCCTCAAGGAATGGTTACTACCCGAAGTCACGCACACATGGACATACCTGAACCATCGATAACAGCCAGACAACAGCACGTACATGGACAACACCTCGTCAGTGAGAACATGGAGCATGTGGAAGATCAAACGAATCTGTCGTCGGAGTTAAGACAGCTAAAAGACGATATATCGATGATGAGAAGGCAACACGCACAAGAGATATCGACCTTTCAACAGGAAAACGCTGAGCTGAGAAATTTGAACCGATCGTGGAGACCCAAGGATCAGACACCAGACAAGCAACAGGAGGTTCAGTATGCGGCTAACCTTAGTATCCATGGAGTAACTAATCGACCTTCGACCTTTACCGCAAACACTCAGTCACACCCCTGCAGGCATCCATTCGTCTCCGGAATCATGGAAACCCCTCTTCCCCCGAATTGGAAGAGCCTTAGCCTAGATCCATATGATGGTAGCACTGACCCAGACGAGCACATAGACGTCTACGTCACCCAAGTTAGCCTTTACACCGCCGAAGACGCCATCCTATGCAGAGTGTTTCCCAGGTCCCTAAAGGGACAAGTCTAAATTGGTTCACCCAGCTCCCACCCAGTTCCATTGACAGTTTTGAAACACTTGCAACTAGATTCGGCAACCAATTCGCAACAAGTAGACCTCATCACTTGACTTCAGTCGCATTGGTAAACATTCGACAAGAAAAGAGGGAATCCCTTAGAACATTCATGGAAAGGTTCGACCAAGTTGCCCTAAACATCCGAAACCTTGATCCAGCAGTAGCCATGCATCATCTCGTGACAGCTCTTAAGCCAGAGGCTTTCGTCAATAGCCTCTGCAAAAAACTGGCACTAGACATGGACGACCTCCGCCGAAGAGCAGCAAAATACATGCAGATGGAAGAGTTGTCCGAGTACCGGAACCAAGTTCGAGCGGAAGCCAGCACAGGAAGGAAGGAGCATGAAAAAGATAATCAGGGAAAGGGTAAGAACAAGTTTCACAAAAAATGGGAGTACCATGGCTCCCAGTACACGGCCTACACCCCTCTCAACACTAGCCGCTCCCGGATACTCGAACAGGCCTTGGCAACAGAGATATTAGCGGTGCCAAAGAGAGCCAACACCCCCCCAAAAGCAACCTACAGCAAGCAATGTCGATACCACCGCAATAGAGGTCATTCGACGGAAGAATACGCAGCACTCAAAGACAAGATAGAGGGCCTCATTAAGATAGGGCATCTCAAAGATTTCCTCTGCGATCCTAGACCTGAAAGGTCCCAGTTCTAGAAGTACAAAGACGATGACAGAACTTACAGGAGGGACTTTAGTTACAACAGGGAGCATGACCGAATGACCGAAAGACTAAGAAGCAAGTCTCGGGAGCGACATGAAACAAAACCGTCTAAACCCCGAAAGGTCATAAATACAATTGCGGGAAGATTCGCAGGAGGAGGGAATACATCATCAGCCAGGAAAAAGCATCTCCGATTAGTCTGATCAGTCAACATGACATCGGCCATAAGCAAGCTAAAAATGCCACCCATCACATTCATCGACGTGGACTTTCAAGGGTCTGATCCCGTACAAGACGATCCAATGGTCATTAGTATAGACATAGTAGACTGCACTGTCCAGAAAACACTGGTAGATCAATGGAGTTCAGCTGACATCTTGTATTAGAGTACCTTCAAGCAGCTGGATATACCGGAGGAAAAACTTATGACGTATGACGAACCCCTAGTTGGATTCTCGGGCGAAAGGATTAGCACTAGGGGGTGTATAGAGCTGGACACAACTTTCGGATATGGGGGGAAAGAATGCAAAACTATAAGAGTTAAGTATATAGTAGTACACGCTAACATTTCATATAATATACTACTCGGACGACCATCCTTGAATACTCTTGGAGCTATAGTGTCCACTCCTCATCTTGCCATGAAGTTCTCGTCAAACCGGGGCACTGTAATAACAATTCATGTCGATCAAAGGGCGGCCAGGGAGTGCTACCTAGCCAGCCTTAAGGTCATTCAGTTAAGAGAAAAGGAGCACAAGTCGGTGCACATGATCTCTACGATGGAACCTTCAGTCCAATTTTTGGATCTAGATCCCCAGACCGATGAAGACAAGCGAGTTGAACCAAATGAGAAAATCCGTGCATTTCAAATTGGTAGGGCGAAGACTCAAATCACTTATCTCAGCAGCAACCTGTCGGAAAGGGATAGGCTTCAAATTCAAGAGGTAGTAAGGCGGAACGCCGACCTATTCGCCTGGAGAGCCTCGGATATGCCAGGCATCGACCCAAAATTCCACTGTTACAAATTGGCAATATGTCAAGAAGCGAAGCTGATCTCTCAAAAGAAGAGAAAGATGGGGGAAGAAAGGCGAAAAGCGATAGAAGAGGAAGTATCTAAGTTGATGTCGGCCAACTTCATCTGAGAGGTCAAATACACCACTTGGTTAGCCAATGTGGTCATGGTAAAGAAGGCAAATGGCAAGTGGAGGATGTGTACAGACTACACGGACCTGAATAAAGCATGCCCGAAGGATGCGTATCAGCTGCCAAATATTGACCGACTAGTCGACGGAGCAACCGGGCACTCTTTCCTCAGTTTCTTAGATGCATACTCAGGGTATAATCAAATTCGAATGTATCCTCCTGATGAAGACAAGACTGCATTCATAACCGAGTCAGCTAACTACTACTACAAAGTTATGCCTTTCGGCCTGAAGAACGCTGAAGCCACTTACCAGAGACTAATGGACAAAGTCTTTCAAGGACAACTTGGATGGAATCTGGAAGTCTACGTTGATGATATGGTTGTCAAATCTTCCAAGGCCGAAATGCACATGAGGGACCTAGAGGAAATCTTTGCTGAACTCAGAAAACGCAATATGCGCTTAAACCCTGAAAAATGTGTTTTCGGCGTCCAAGGAGGCAAATTTTTGGGCTTCATGTTAATATGCCAAGGCATAGAGGTGAATCCTGACAAGTGTCAGGCTGTTATTTGTATGAGAAGCCCGAAAACACCAAAGGAGGTCCAGCGACTGACAGGGAGAATCGCCTCTCTCTCACGATTCCTACCAAGGATAGCCGAAAAGGCGAAACCCATCATGCAAATGTTGAAAACAACCAAGAATTTTTCATGGAACCAACGGTGTGAAGAATCCTTTCAAGAGCTGAAGAAGACCCTGTCGACACCTCCTATTCTCAAAAAATTGGACCCTTTAAAGGATCTAGTGTTATACATCTCGGTCTCCCAAGAAGCCATAAGCGCGGTGTTAGCCCAAGACCACGAAGAGGGTCAAACACCTATATATTTTATCAGTTGAGTACTCTAGGATTCCGAGATTAGGTACCAAACAATAGAGAAAGCGACCCTAGCACTAGTCAACGCCGCAAGGCGCCTAAGACAATACTTCTAGGGATATCAAGTGGTTGTCCCATCGCAAAGGTATTAAAGAAACCGAAGTTGGCTGAACGGATGATGGCTTGGTCAATAGAATTGTCAGAATTTGATATAAGGTACGAGCCGAGAGGTCCCATCAAGGCACAATGTTTAGCGGATTTCGTCAATGAGCTGCACCCGGCCGAGAACGTTGACGACGAATGGTGGTTGTACACGTTGACGGCTCGTCCAACCTAAGGGAAAGTGGAGCAGGTGTTATATTGCAAGGACCAAACCAGATACGGCTAGAACAATATTTGCGATTTGCTTTCAAAGATTCCAACAATCAGGCCGAATATGAAGCCTTATTGGCCGGACTCAGGTTAGCAAGGGAAATGGGAGCTCGGAAAGTACAATGTTGGAGTGATTCCCAAATAGCAGCCGAACAGATCAATGGCGTGTTCCAGGTCAAAGACCCACAACTATTGAAGTATTACCACACTTTCATGCAACTAAGGCAAGAATTTAATGAGGTCCGAGTAAACCATTTGGCCCGAGAACACAACGACTGAGCTGATCAGCTTGCCAAATTGGCCAGTACTCAGAAGCCCGGACAACCAAGGACATTTATACAAGAGACATTACCAGAACCAAGTGTAACTGCCGAAGAATGCATGCAAATCTCGGCATCTAAAGATAGTTGGATAGCTGACATCCAACAATATCTGTCGAAAGGCACCCTTCCGGAAGACAAAGGCAAGGCCAAGAAGCTGCGAACCGCGGCAGCAAGATACGTCCTGATCGCCGAAGAACTGTATAGAAGAGAGTTCTCCACACCATTACTCAAATGCCTTGACAAGGACCAAGCCGAATATGTTATAAGAGAATTGCACGAGGGAATATGTAGAATACATTCGGGTGGCCGAACAATGGCCACTCGTGTACTCAAAGCAGGATATTATTGGTCGTCCCTTAAGACTGATTGTGCCGAATATGTAAAAAAGTGCAGCCAGTGCCAAAAGCATGATAACCTTATTCACCAGCCGGCTGACGAACTTCACGCTATTTCGTCACCTTGGCCTTTTGCTATTTGGGGAACCGACATCGTGGGACCCTTTCCAATAGCTAAGGGGCAGTGCAAGTTCCTGATTGTAGCCGTTGATTACTTCACAAAGTGGATAGAAGCCAAACCCCTAGCAACCATCATGGCCCAAAACGTACAAAAGTTCTTGTGGAAAGAACATAATCACACGATTCGACATCCCTTGCGTGATTATCACTGATAACGGCCTCAGTTTACGGACAAGAAGTTGAATACCTTCTTGGAAGGCCTGGGAATAAAACATAAAGTGACCTCGGTCGAGCACCCACAAACAAACGGACAAGTTGAATCCGCCAACAAAGTCATCCTGGGAGAATTGAAGAAGAGATTGGGTGCAGCTAAAGTCGCGTGGGCCGAAGAGATACCAAAAATTTTGTGGGCTTACCGGTGCACCCCACAAACAACAACCAAAGAAACACCCTTCAGAATGGTGTATGGAACCGAAGCAATGATTCCGGTAGAAGTAGGGAAACCCTCACTCCGGAAGCAACACTTTGAAGCAACCGAAAATGAAGACTCCCTAAGATGCGAACTCGATCTAGTAGATGAGGTACGCAACCGAGCATGCCTCAATGCTGAAGCATGCAGGCAGAGAATGACTCGAAAGTTCAACTCAAAGCTGAGACCGAGGGATTTTAAAGAAGGAGACTTAGTCCTAAGAATGCAAGGCGACGCGCGAAAAAATAGCCGAGAAGGGAAACTAGCAGCTAACTGGGATGGCCCGTTTAGAATACGACACAATCTAAACAATGTAGCTTACAAGTTAGAAGAACTGTCAGGACGGGTGGTGCCGAGAACATGGAATTCGACCCACCTCAAGTATTATTTTCAGTTAAATCATGTATTTGGGTGTTGAGTCATGTATTTCGGTGTTGTACTCTTTTTCCTCACTTGGTTTTTTATCCCTAAAAAATGTGAAAGGATTTTTACCGAGGAGGTTTTAACGAGGCACACCTTTTTCAATTAAACTCAATGAAACTTATCTTCCATACCTACTATATGACTATTTTTCAGCACCATTCTGATTTTTCGCAAATGGTTTCCCTCCCGAGTACTCCTACTAGGCTAAGGATGCACCATTCGGATTATCTCGCAAATGGTTTCCCTCCCGAGTACTCCTACTCGGCTAAGGATGCACCATTCGGATTATCTCGCAAATGGTTTCCCTCCCGAGTACTCCTACTCGGCTAAGGATGCACCATTCGGATTTTCTCGCAAATGATTTCCCTCCCGAGTACTCCTACTCGGCTAAAGATGCACCATTAGGATTTTCTCGCAAATGGTTTCCCTCCCGAGTACTCCTACTCGGCTAAGGATGCACCATTCGGATTTTCTCACAAATGGTTTCCCTCCCGAGTACTCTTACTCGGCTAAGAATGCACCATTCGGATTAACTTTACAAAAAACTCAAGCGTTGATCTCCATAGTTAATAAAGGAAGGAATCCATTCTTATGAAGTTATCGATTGCAAATAAGTTTGCAAAAACATTCTAAGTATAAATGCATGAGACGAAGGCCGAGAGGTAAATACTATTTCATTAATCACAAAAAAGAAGGTTACAAAAAATTCTCTTGAAAAACAAAAAATGGGCTCTAACGGCCCAAGTAACAAATGTGTCATTCAGCCGGATCCTCTTAGACCACGGCATCGGCAGCATCTTCCCTGTTCTCGTCATTCGTCCCAGCATCACCATCATCATCCAGAGCTGACTGGTGCAGAGGATTCTCAAGAACTGCATCCTCAGGGATATCATCAATAGGAAGCAGGTGGCCTTAGAAGACGTCCTTGTCCATGTCAAAAATGGTAGGGTTTCAGACGTCATAGAAAAATAGCATTTGCTGAACAACATGAAGGAACCTGGCTTCATGTTCGGCAATAATTTATCCTGTGCCGAACCAATAATTTGCTCCTTAGCAGAGCGTTCAACGTCCCTCTCCTCCCTAGCCTGAGCCAGTAGCACCTTCAAACCCTCGATCTCTTCAGCTTGCAGTTTAGCATCCTTTTCGGCCATTAGGACTTTGGTGTTCAAGTCGTTAAGGTTAACCGAAAGGTGCTTCACCTCGTCCTTCAAACGAGCGTTATCGTCTACTAGAGCTATGTTGGCCTCCAGAGCTTGTTGGTTAGAAGCTTGGGATTCCTTCAAACTCTTCTTCAGCTTCTCGGTCTCCTTCAACGGAGTCGTGAACATGTGATAAGCAATGGCCGAAGCCCTTGCTTGAAATTCATAGTAAGCCGACCAGTTGGAGGCGGCGTCAGCCTTATTCAGGATATTCTTTCCAGCCTCGGAAATGTCGCTAGAGCTAACCATTTTCTTCGGCCGAAATCCCTCGAGAAGAAGCCCTCGGCAGTCAATGCAGGGATAGAAGCCAGAAACCCCGAAGCCGAAAAGTCCAATGTCTGCTGTTTCAGCTTCTTTGATTTCTCCTCTTCCGAGGCCTCACAGCTTCGGTGCCTTTTCTTGTAATCTTTGTCCTTGCTTTTCTTCTCTCCTGTCGGAAGGGGTAAGGTATCCACCGGACAAGGCCTCGACGTTGGTTGCTTCACAACAAGAGGAACAGAAGCAGCACCCGAGGTGTTCCCCGCAGCCTGAGCCCTATTCTTCCTAGCATTTTGGAAAGAAAGGACATCACCACCCGCATCGGCCATAATACCTACACCTCACAAAACACTTAGTCAGCCATAAGAATTAAGTACCAAATAACCGAAAAGAAAGAACCGAGGCCTTACCACACATATCGGCTATAGTAGTCGAAGAATTAAACAAGGCCACGAGCTGCCTAGCCGGAAGCTTTCGGGGGAGGGACTCAAGAAAGAGGAGGTCCTCGCGTTCCCTTTCGGTCATCATAGATTTCAAAAATTTATCATAACGCCGAGGGTTTCTCTCCCAATAAAAAGGAGATAAGGGCTTCCCATCCCTATCAAAGAAATGGTTAGCCCCTATATTCGGCTTCACTACCACTTTAAAGAAGCCGATTTTGAAATTTTTGTAAGAGGTGGTAAAAGATTGAAATAAGGGCCTTTTCGGTTTCCTTATTAAGGATACCCATAAACCACTCTTAGGTCGAGTACAAAAATAATACAAAAATACACTCACCGAAGGCTCTATAAAATTGAAGATACAGAGGGCGCGAAATGCTTGAATTGTAGCCCACCCATTCAGATGCAACTGCGAGGGTGCCACGTTCAAAACCCGAAACACCCCCATCGTAAAATCATCAAAGGGAACCGTTACATGTAGGTCGCGAAACACGCAGTCATACATGTAAAAGAAGTCCCTCAAAGACTGACCCCTCCCCATGAAAATGAATTCGGCGTTAGTTTCACGCCGACAACACTGTAACGCTATGGGACACAACTCGTCCTCAAGGATGGAAGACACATCTACATAATTTACAAAATTAGACACACTACGCTTATCATCATACCGAGACCAATAGGACCCAACCTCCCCATGTACCCATGTATACCTATCTAGGGTAATCGGCGGGAACACTCATTTCCCTTGTGTAACCCGAGGCTTACGCCTCGACTTTTGGCTGGAATTATCATCTCCAGCCGAATGGGATACCATGTTCTCACCTACCCCCTCTCGGGCAGGAGACGAAGAGGGGGACGTTGAAGGACAAGAAGACGAAGACAAAAAAGTCGAAGACTCCCCACTATCCGAGGCGGGTGACCAAAGATCAACCACCTCGGTTCCCCCGGAAAGCTTATGACCAGGCGAACTCATGGTAACGATAAATGAAAGAGAAAAAGTCGAACTCTCGTACCTTGGCTAAGACGAAAAAGGAAGAAGCAAGAAAGAAGTATTCGGTTGAGAGCAAAAAATGGAGAGTTTGCTGGATTGTAAATAAGGAATGCAAAGACGACATCCCTCATCCTATTTATAGGGCCCAAGCCCATAACGGTCCAAAGGGTTCAAGTGCGGCCAACAGTTAGATTAACCATGATCTAACGGTTCATAAAAACACAACTCCTCGATCCCATCACCTAAATGGCTTTTTTCAGTTATAATGGCAGGATTTTAAACGACACAACGAGACGCGCGTTTCGAATCAAAGCCTCTTCGTCATCGCTAATTACTCGAGGCTGGGGGGCATGTATACCGGTGGGGTATTCGGTTATATGAGTAGCCGAATAGCTTCCACCACAGAGCAACTGAATACAGGTGTTCTGCCTAAATCTGGCCGAACACTTGTCCCTTACGAACAACTACTTATATCGTCGAATACCATTATGGGGGTATTCGGTGCCACCCCAGCCGAATACTAAGTATAGCACTCGGACGATACAGATTCCTTTAAGTGACTATTATCAAGGTAAATCGGAGATTAGGAGATAATTAAGCCACCTTAATCAATGTGGATCAGTCATTAAGGAATGGTCAGGGCCCATAAGGGTCCAGGCCCAACAAGATAAGTATAAAAGGGGGTACACCCCTCAAGGTAAAGGACTTTTGACCCTCATTTATTACTCACATTAAATGCTATGAGCCGAAACCTGACTTGAGCGTTGGAGTGCCTTTTGCAGGTACCCTCCCATCATTCGTATAGGAGGATTCGAACACTTATAGAAGACCTTGAAGTAAAGAGTAGGAGATCACCCTCAACATCTTTAGACAGGAACATCATTAGACTTACACCTGCTGTAAAAAGATCCTATCCCTTATCATCATCATCATCATCATCATCATCATCATCATCATCATCATCGGTAAATGATTTATGCAAGAGTCCTATATACATTTAATGCATCAGAACTCCTAATAACTGTTAATATAACTGAATGCAAGGAAAGTGTAAACATGTCTAAAGAAAATAATTGAATTAAAATACTTACCTCAAGTCTTGTCATATTCAATTGATTAAGGTTCAATGTTTCTCTCTACCTTTTGAAGCATGCGTATGTACAATGAATAATTTTCGCTTGAATCAAATGACTAATTATCTTTTTTATTTATTTATCAGCAAAAAGATAATGTGTTAAATGTGGTAAAGGATACCGTAATCCATATATAAAACAATTCTATACATTATATCCGGTCAAACCTACTTCTCTTTAACACTCCGTTCGGTTGAGCTAAAAAGGAAAGAATGAAAGTGCTTCATTGCTGAAACAAGGTAAAGTGTGTTTCACCTCATGTGTGTCATTTGAGTTGAATCAATGATGAAAGAGAGATAAAATGCACGAACCCCACATGTGCAGACTTTCACCTCAAAAAGGAGGTGAGAGTATAATGAAAGTTACAATAAATTTGCAATTAAAAATAAGACCCGAAATACCTCTTTTATCTCGTGTTGCTCATGGTAAAGAAACATTGCTAATGGCAAGGGAATTGAATTCTCACTATTTATGATGACTAATTTGCTACTTAATTTTTAAATTTTATGTTTCTTTTATGCTTGTTTAAGCTTTTATTTATACTGATATTTTTATACTAAGTTAGATTTACATGTTAAAAAATACTACCTCCATTCCTATTTATAAGACCCAATTATCTATTTCACTAAGATTAAGAAAAATGGTTAATTTAGTTTATAGCAATAAATTTGTCTTGAATTTATATATTTTTCCAAAAATGTCATTGTCATCAATACTCTTCTTTCTCTTTCAAATATTTATCAATAGAGTATCTCTCTTATTTAATTAGAGATATTTTAGTCTAAAAATAATTAATGCATATGACATTATGGATTGAGTCTTATAAAAAGGAACAAACACCACTTCAAATTTAAGTCTTATAAATAGGAACGAAGGTAGTAATAATTAAAAACTTAAAAATAGATGACATTGAAAAACTTTATCAAATCATTGGTATATAATATGTTAATATATAAGTATGATAATAATACAACATAATAAGAAATCGATAATTTTACATAATTATATTATATATACATGTTAATTATTATATATTGATGTAACTAGCAAATTATCAATGGCAATTGCTACTTCCACTCCCCTTTCTATTTATTTCCCCAAACTACCCAAATAAACACACTCCCCTTGTCTCTCTCGTCATGTAACCATCTTCTGGAAAATACATTGCACTCCCTCATTGGTTGCGGCACTTAACCTCCCACCCATATACTTGCGTCTTGATGAGGTACAAGAAGTTGGGTTACGGCAAGACCTTGAAATTCTTCTCCTTAGTCGGAATTTTCACGTTGATGATTCTGTGGTTGAGTACATGGTTGATTCCTTGCTCCTGCAATTAGCGCCGCCGCTTTTGTCCATCCCAACTTTCTATGAAAAACCAAAATTCCATAATACAACCACTTATTGTTACAATTCGAAGAAAAGCATAAAATTTAGACATGCAATAAAATTAAAAACCACTCATGGATTGGAGTTTTGGAAAATTGAACAATCACATACATTATTGTAAAAGGAAGACAAAATTGAAAAGAAGAGGAAAAGGATAAGCGTACCACATAATAGAGTGAGGTCTAAAGCACGCAAGATCCAAGTCTTGGGGTATTCTCAGTTGTTGATGAAGATGGAGAATTCGATGCTGTAAAGTTAGGGATTTTTGTGGTGGGATCGGAAAATGGCAAGGGTCTTTGTTTTCTGGAAAAGAGATGAGGGGTGTATATTGCAGGGTAATTTAGGAAAAGGGGGAGTGTACAAGTAAAAAAAGGGAGTGGAAATAGCAATCGCCATTATCAATTCACAATTTAGTATGAGTTTGGATTCTCGTTTAACCATTTAAAATCCTGTTAAAATATAACGTGATTTTAAATAAATACTTACCTATTTGATTATACGTTGGACAATTAATTTTAAATCTAAAATTGATTTTTGAACAAGATCCCTAAATTTGTTTTAGTAAACTAAAGCCTTGATTTTCTTTTTTGTTTTTGGGCACATAATTAGAGAACATTAACAATTATTTTAAAACCCTAAATTATTAAGCCAACGTTAGACGCAGAACTATTCCTTGACGAAAACTTATTTTCACTCTGAAACTCAAACTAATCAATCGTCATTTCAGATTATTGTTTTTTCCCCCATCTAATCCAGTGGGCTAAACAGATAGATCATATACATGGGTAGCCATCACAGGTGGTAAAAATGACATCCTAAAAAATTAAGATAAATCCGTATTGTCTGAAATACGAGGCCAAGGATGTATGATATTGTATCTTCATCTCATCAATGATTGGAAGGAACATAGCCACACGTGGCTCTGAACTCACAAATTGCTTCCTCACTTCTCTTATAGTGCCATCCCAGTCATGGGGTACGTGTATAAATGACATGTCAAATGAAAATTATACACATTGGGACTTTAGTTAATAATAACCGATTTGGTATTGTTAAATTGAGAGACAAGAAAACTTAACACAATTAATTAACGAATACATATATTGCAAAACACCGATTTTGCTACCTCAACCAATAAGGATATCCATTTGTTTAAACTTAACCAAAAAATCTTGATACAATTTTTCTTAAAATTTTTTTAGAAGTTAATATATATAAAGTTGACATAATTATTATAAATATTTTTAAACATTAACTTAAAAATATTTAAAAAAACTTGAATTTTGTATATTAAAATATTTACCTAGTTTTGTACATAAAAGAAAAATGATGTTTACTATATTATGAAGTGACTAAATGACATTAATTTCGAAATCTATTTCTCAACCACCGCATTACATCATACAAAGAGTAATGTCTCTTTGAAAAATATGGCATGTAGATTGGAGAAGCATTAATCATCATTGAGTTCTGATATCATTCCCCTTTTCCCTGTCAAAATACCACTCGGCCAGCTCCAATTTTGACATAAGAAACAAATTATAATTAGCTTGACAAGAATAATGTTAGATAAACAACTTTTGTAGTCCACCAAAAACTTCATAGATTGATTGTCTTGATTGTCTTATTTGCTTTTCTAAAAGTTGCTAATGCAACATTTCACTTTTTAAAATTAAAATCAATACTTATAACGTAGGGTTTTCTTCCCTGTACCATTAATTATGTCTCTCGTGTTATAGAGTCAAGTTGAGCTTTTGTACTGTGTACATGCAGATAATTTTATTCTATTTGGTTAGGATGGGAATCGTGGGATTATTTAAAAATTGAAGAATACACCTGGCCATTTCTAAGCTACCTGGTCCTCATAAAACTTTTGGTAATTAAGTTATTTAATTATTAGTCTGTTATTCTAATGTTTCCGTCAACTATAGTTAATTTACCTTGTTTATTTGCTCAATTAACGAACTCTGCAGTCTCCCTAGCCATTCTAAAAGTGGAAATTGAAAATATCTACATTAATTCCTATCTAAAATCATAAAAAATTGAAAATAACAATTTCTATCATAAAAATCAGCCAGACCACCCGTACAATTGTCCAACGGAAGCTGTCCCTTTCCTCTCTTTGTCTAATTTCCATATCTTTGAAGTCGTGATATACTTAAATATATTCAGCAAATGACACGTAAGCCCCCCATATAATTAACTGCGTTCAATTAATGAATTAAATAATACTCTCTCAGTTTATTTTTAAGTGTCAGAATTTTGAAAAAAATTTGTTTCTATTTATCTGTCATTTGTAAAATTCAAGATCACATAAATTACTCTTTTATCAATTATATCATTACTTCTCTCATAATCTTTAATGAATTTACACATGCATTTATTGTAGAGTAGAAATGAAAAGAGGGTAAAATAAAAAATTTCATAATTACTTTATTAGAATCAAGAAAATTTAATGCATTCTTTGATTTCTATAAATAAACCTTAAACGACAGATAAAAAGAAACGGAGGGAGTATCTACGAACATTGAATATATTTTTTTTTTTGGTACAGACATTATTGAAGTAAATTAAATGAAATTAGCAAAGCCCAGATTGGAATTGAGACAAGTGCACAAACTATAGTAAATCATGTAAGGGCACATGAGTGACAAAATACATAAATACCTCATTTCTGTGTTGTTCTAAGTTCTAAACTAAGGATGATTCTCAATGTTTGGTTTGCAGAATCAGGGAGCTGTTGAACAATGGCTAGGAGAAGTCAAGATTCAACACTCTTAAGCAAACAGGTGTTGGGGCAAATTTAATTAGCCTGTTATAGTTTGTGTGGACACCTCTTGAAGTCTATCTATTGTTGTTTAGTGCTCTTTTACTTTGGGCTTATGAACCCCGTCAGGGTATTTACTTAAGGCACTTCTATTTTTTCTTGGTGTACCCAATTGGAAATAATAAACCCCATGCGCAAACTATTTTGCCATTTTCCCTTTTACTCTGAACCCTTGCCTTTTTTCCGCGTCCTCAACCTCGCCATTGAAGCCCCGGCGGTAAGGTAAAATATTGGTGTTTTTTTGTTTTGTTTTTAGGATTGACGGATTGCATAATCCGTAAAAGAAAAATGTGTAGTTGTACTACGGAATAGGCATTCTGTAACATGACAACATATATTACGGATTACTCATTCCGTAATATATGTTTTTATGTTACGGAATGACTATTCCGTAATACAACTCCATATTTTCCTTTATTATGGATTATGCAATCCGGAATAATTAGCGAATTCCAGAAATGTATTACGGAATACCCATTCCGTAATACATTGTTGTATTACGGAATGTGTATTCCGTAATACATTTCCAAAATTCGCTAATTATTCCGGATTTGATATTCCGTAATAAATTGAAATTCTATAATTTAATTTATAATTGTATATTATGATATTTGATTTGTAATCCGTAAGAAATTAATTTGTATAATTTAATTTGTAGTCCATAAGAAATTAAAATTGTATAATTTAATTTGTAATTGTATAACATGATATTTAACATAATTTAATTTGTAATTGTATAGGAAAAATTAACGAGGGGTGTGATGCCTTGTTCAAAAAAAAAAGTACAACGTATTGGCCAATACACTGGAGCAAATTAGTGTTTAATTAATGTTATTAATGTAGTATTTATATAAATATATATAAATTAATATTTTTTATATAGTATAAATTACTATATTCATTAAATATAATTATTTTTATAATATTATCAAATATTATATTTATTAAATATAATATAGTTATTAAATTTACGGATAACAATAAACCCAAAATATTCTTAAAAACTAGCTTTAATACACAGATAACAATAGATATTAAATTGCTAGCTTTATGAATTAGGATACACGGATTGAACAATCTGTAATGTAATATATAAGGGTATTATGAAAATATTTAAAACTATGGGGTGCACCAAGCAAAAAAGGAGGTGCCTTAAGTAATTGTCCCCCGTTACCCTTCTATACCTTCCAAAAAAAAGATAAATTTCAAAGGTACCCAGTGAAAAAGCAAAAATTATCCCACTACTGAAAGGAGATAAATTCATGCCTCATGATTTTTTCTAGGCATTTTTCGGAAAGAAATGGTGGTGATGGCAGCGATGGAAGTAATGACAGTGTTGGAGGCATATTTTCATTAGAGTTGGTTATAATGAATCTTAATGATCTATTATTTTTATTTTTGATTTAAGAGTTGTTATTATTTTTAAACACACGCACACATGCATACACATACAAATCACATTACTTTTGTAAAATTAATTTTATCAACACCCATTCAAAGTCGAACAGATGAAATGCCAAATTTCAATATGAAAACACGTGAACCATTTCATGGTATACAAGATGTTGACATTTGGAAAGTAGTTATGAAAGATGTTGATGTTGGGAAAGTTTGTTACAACTTACAAATGCGCGTGATGGCCATCTCTCTCCTAGGCTAACATCACTTTGTGTGTGCCACACACCTTTACTTGATAAAAAAAAAAAAAAGTTTTAGAATTAGGATGGTTTCAAAAGAATGAGTGAACCAAACTGAATTATGAAACAAATCGAATCCGGAGTTAAAAAATTAAATAATTTTCAACAGTGCATTAGATCAAAGAAATAGTTTTCCAAATCAGTTCAATTTGGAGAGAACCATTTTCTAATTTGGTTTGGTTTGGTTTCTATACTGACTCGAACCATAAATGTTCAAAAGATATTAGTGAACCAAAATGAACCATAATCCAAACTGAATCGGAAATTCAAAAATCAAACTGTGTTTAACAGTGCACCGAACTAAAGAAACACTTCAATTCAGTTCATTTGGATGAACTGTTTTCCAGTTTGATTCAATTAGATTTGAGACTGCCGTTTTTCAGTTGAATTTTCTGTGCTGAACTGAACCGTGAACAAGCCTATTTATAATAATAGTTTCATTCTCATTCATTTTTCATAGTTCTCAGTTTTCTTTTTTGTGATTAGTTTTCGTGAAACGCTTTGCATTGAGTTTTACAAAATGGTATCAGAGTTTGTTTGAGCTCTGGATCTGGGCCATCATCTTTTCTTCCAATGCCACTTCGTTTCTGAGTTGTTTCACTTTTTGCGTGATTCTTGCATCATGGTTGCTTAAAGTCAAACACCAGACCACACCTCACAAATCCAGCAAGCTCTTTCTTTCTCCACTCTAGCAAGAATCCTTTCCTAATTAACAACAAAACTTAGGTACAGTAATTTAAGTGTTTTTGGCATTATTTTCTAACCAAAATTTAAGTTTTATCTCAATAAACTACACAATAAAAGTCAACATTATTAGTTGTTAAGGCGAAACTCTAATTTTAATCAGAGAGAATAACACCTGAAGTGCTTGTAGTATTAGCACCTAAGTTTGTCCATGGTTTAATCAAGGAATCATTGAGTTATAGTTAGTAAAAGAACATTAATCTATCAAAGAATTGAATATTAGTGAGCAATAGCTAGAAATTGAACCTTGATAAATTGAGAATGAATAGCCACCGGTTGTAGGATTGAGCATGTGACTACTCCTACCCCTATCCATGTGAACCTTATTAACAATTACACGTGCTTAAAGATGGTTCCTATCTTCATTTCCTGAATTAGAAAGGAAAAAAAAAAAGTTCAATGATCTATATTTGAATTAGAATCTAGACTGAATGGTCAATTAATTGGCCCCCGAAAGTGTATGGCTGTTAGGCTCTTATTTAAGTGATGAGTTTGGGTTTGTGGAGCTCTACAGTGGTAAAATAGAAAATTTCTCCTTTTCCCGAGTAATAATGTAATAATGAAGATGAAATCTAGATCCTTTACAAACCATTGATGGTTCGATCTCTTTTATATCCGCAAGCCTTAAATTGTGGAGAAGATGCCAACATGAATAGGTGGTCCCAACATCAAAAGCCAAAGCTCAATGCCACGTGTTTGATACCAGACCAAGGAACGTGGCTTCTAATTTTAGTTTAACTTTCAAATGGTTATAACAACATAAACTATTATGTATGGTTTATACAAACTAAAATATTACCAATAGAAGAGATCATGAGGAGAAATCTAATCGAAAACTCAGATGGGCTCAATAATTAAACCAACAGTTAAGAAACTAATTTGCAAACTAACCAAAGCCCGAGACTCACCTCGATTGTGTCTTTCACTAGTCTAGCAAGAGATAACATTTGTTCCTCCTTTTGATCTGAAACATGGTCTCTAGCAAATAGATAGATTACAAATCCCTTATTTCATGCATTAATTTAGCTCATCATTAATTATAACAAAAACAAATTAAACATATATAACATATATTTGTTATTGCTCCTAGAGTTTTTATTTGTATTAATTCTATCTGTCAACTGCCAACTTATTTTTTATGCTCAACTGCGAGTTAAGAAGTATCCTACTATCACCTCCAAGCTGTTGCATGGATCATGGCTACTTCTTAGGTAATAGTTCATTCTGATATTGTCAATTCGGAGAAAAGTCAAAGTACAGTTTATGATTTTATATAGCTTTCGTTCTTGCGAGCAATAGCAGCAGGATAATTTCTTTGGCATTGAGACAAATTCACGTGATTGATGTGTCTTCTTGAATGCTAATACTGTGCATGCTGAACATAAGCTAATATACTATATATAATCGTTAAAGAAGAAGGAAAATATTTTAGATCTAGTTATGGAACACTTCATTGTAACTAATACAAAGAAAATTACAATGTAGACATATAGATATTTTGTTAATGAAATTCTAGGAAAAGGTAGAGGCCCCAGCACACACACTGCTAGATATTGGTTTATAAGTTACATAAAGGTCGTGCATTCTGAATTTCTAAAATGCCCTTCAGAACTAACAACTCTCAGAGCAAGGATTTTCTTGTTCTGAATTTTTGTGCTTGAATTCTTGTGACATTATTTCCTTGGACTCATGATCTTAAAGTAATCTACTTTGAGCTTGAACTTCTCTCTCTTTGTGATGAAAGAATGGCATCGATGACTTCCTTTACTTGAGAAATATCAGGAGGTTTTCCACCTTGGACAGGCCAAAATTCATCAGTTGCCAACACCTGCACCATTAACAAGAAGAGAACAAAGATGTTACGTGCTAAGTTTCAATTCAGAGCAGTATACAATTTAGTTAGAGCTAAACGAAAATAATTTACATATTAATAAACTATATATCAGAAGAAGAAGCCTCACCTTCACTTGCAGTTGAAGAAACTTCACATAACTAATTGCTTTCTCCAGCATAGTAACCAAATCAACCTGTAAATTTCATTCTCAAAGTTAAATCATCATTCTAATAAGTCAAAAGCCTTGCCTTGTTGCTACAAATGAAGTGCAAGAAAAAGAAATTAAAGAAAACCACCTTGGAGCCATTAGGCACCAGTTCTTGTAGTATCTTCAACCGCTCGCTTATCCTCTCTCTTCGGTTCTGTGAGACAAACATTCTATCAACATTGAATCTCTTATTTTAATTTTGCTTACTTTGCAATCAAAACTTTGTACATATCTAACATAAATTGACTTAGGATAGAAGCAAACCTTGGCAGCCACACTTTGAGGATCCTTGGATGGGCTCGACTTATGTTTTGTCGTTTTACACTCAGTTGAGCATTGTTTCTTGGCAGCTTTCATGTTCTCCCCCTGCAAACACAAAGTCAAAGTTCACCTCAATTGCCATTCTAACTTCAGTAAGTTTTCTAAGAAGTAGTTCTGAACATGGCAGTTTTGGTATAATATAACTAAGGAATACCATTGAAGGGCGCTTTTGCAAAACTGATTCTTGTGCTTCTAACTTGTGGAGGCTACTGTCATTAGGGATAGTTGGTGCTGAGTAGAGCCATCCAGATGAACTTTGGCCATGTAGCTTCTCTTTTGCATTATTGACTATGGAGCTATAGCCACTAGCAGTTTGAAAGCAATTGAAATCCTGCACCAGGCGCATGTCTCTACTGCTTCTTGGACTAGATTGATCCCAGTGGTTATGGCCTTGATGCAAATTATTCTCCCAAACACAGTACT
This sequence comes from Pueraria montana var. lobata, assembly GCA_026413185.1. Taxonomy (NCBI): domain Eukaryota; kingdom Viridiplantae; phylum Streptophyta; class Magnoliopsida; order Fabales; family Fabaceae; genus Pueraria; species Pueraria montana. Next base: position 59,093,590 of record CM048655.1, on the reverse strand, counting down.
CTTTCTGACCATTATCTTTCAAGTAACAGTCGTTAGGGACCAGCCTGTTCTGCTGAAAGCTAAGCAAAGATCCACCACCTTGCATAAGATTGCTATACCCTTTGAAATTAATCAGAGATTCTGCTTGTTCAAGCTGATAGTTTGTGCCCTTATAAGCATACCCTTTGCCACTGCCACATAGAGGAGGAGAATGTGATATAGCTGAATCATTGCTGAGACCATTAGTAGTTTGTGAGCCATCTTCTTCTTCTAACACAGATTTGTGGTAATCATTGACCCTATGAACAGTCATGGAGGTAATCTCCACACTAGGCTCACTGAAAACACGGTTTTGAACCTTGCTGCTCATGCTTGAATCATGTGGAATTCTTTGGTCTTTGGCCAGTGCCATAAGAGAGGTAAGGGAAAAATAATTGCAAAAGCAATTAAGGTTGGTTTGTTCAGGCTGGTCAACAATGATAATGACAACTATATAGTAAGGGAGGCTTATTTGTAGATGTCAAATCAAATGCTCAACTCAAATGTTAGTTTGTGTATTAATGGAGATGGGAATAGTGTGTGACAGAAATATTAACTATGGGGAAACAAGAAATCATAATCTAATACTATAATATTAAGGCAGTTTTATGAATTCCATGATGTCAGATTAATTCATCTTCATATTGGGATTGTTAGCTGGCAGAAGTTAATGCATTGAAAGGAGAGAAGATAAAAACATTGCAAAGTAGCACAAGGGTCGCCGGTTCCATCGCATAATCCACGTCTCTATTTGATGAAGAAGCTGGAGCTACTTGAGGTTGCTTCTTACGTGTTTCCTTTCAATCACCATGAGCACGTGGAGTTGTATTTTATTTTATATACAGTATGTTAACATTCTGTGCTGTTGTCTGGAAATAGTTATTGAATAGACTAACAACACTGATTGGCATGAAGATTTTGTATTTGTTCCGTTTATGTACTTCTTGACTCTGAATTCGATTTGGTTGTTGTAAATTTGCAAATAAAGGAGGGGACGCTACATGGAAAATTTTGAATCTTAGCATAAGGGGTCCTGTACAGAAGTTTGAGTAATTAAACTTATTGAATTTTTAGTTTATAGTTGATAACTTACTAGTCTCATATGGAATAAATTCCAACTAACTTAGTAGTCTCATAAATTCCTACTAATGCAAGTATGAGGTTTCAAATAAAAATATCGTCCTAGATAAGATAGAGAGATATAAACCAAAAGCATTATTCTCAAACACAATTAATTACTCACAGAATGATAGCTCGTATCTTGTTATGTAACTCAAATTCTAAATTGAGAAAAGAAAAAAAAGTCAACACTGCCATGTACAAAGTACATCTAAGGAAGAATAAAGAAAGAAAATGAAATTCAGCTCAGAAGGTTTTGAGGAAGAACACATGTGACAACCAAGTAAATTGGGAGCCAGAGATAAAATAATCCGAATATTAACTAAACAGAACATATAAGATAAGCTAATGTGCTAACTAGTTAAAGAATTACATGGTGTAAACTGTAAACTCTACTAGAGCAAGTGATCCATATGAAGTAGGCCATTTTTTTGAAAAAATTAAACTTCAAAGAATCAAGTCACCATCATAAGAAATACTGCATTAACCTGAAAAATTATTACGTACATTTTTGTGAAGCGTCAAGTAAGATTGCATTCATTACATTTTGTTTTGTCAAACATTCATTACATTTTAATTTTAACACTTGGGTCTTGATTAATGATAGGGCCCACTACTTGCAAATATTTAAAACAAAAATAGAAGGAAACAATAGAGTGGATAGTGAACCCCATTACTAATTAATGCTAAAATGTCAAAATATGTATAAAACGACAATAATTTTACGTGACACTCTAACTAACTAATTATTAATTAAGAGCATGCAATAGTTTCGGACACAAACCTAATGTACCAAGTTAAAAACAGTAAGTCTATGATTAACTATTAATTAATGATTTTTTTTTTTTTTTGAGTTGAAACTTGGGTGTATTATTCGGACAGGTTCAAATTGTTTACATCCAAAAGAATAGAATCTGCAATCTGGTGTGGAAAGTCCTCCAACCAGTACATTTCTTTTGATTCTAAAGCAAAGCAAGCCAATCTATCAGCTACCATATTACCTGCTCTCTTAGTAAAAGATAAATCACAGCCAGGGAAAAATGGTCTCATACTTAATTAATGGTCTCATAATTAATGATTAATTACCATAATGATGACGCGCAAATAAATTGTTTGGCTAGCACATCCAATTTTAATACCTTAGGGTAATGCAAGATTTTCCCCACTATTCATGGCTGGCTAGAAAAAGTCTTGGAATTTGAGTTTGGTCCTAACTCAACTCCAAAATCTAGTTAAAGAGATGAAAATTGTCTCTCACTTATATATACTCTTTTAGTTATATCCAATACATACCCTCACGTCGAGGACTGAACATCTAACTGTTGATAATAAGTGGTTAAATAGACTCAACAACAATTGCTGAGATGGACTCTCTTATTCCATCTTAGAATTTAGATTTGAACCTGATTCAATCCCAAAAACTAACTTAAGAAATTAGGGTTGTTCCTCATTTATATACACTATTTTTGCCATATCCTTGGATCTCCAACAAAAGGTGCATTCACTTGAACCGATTCCATCAAATGATCAAAATGAATTTTTAAACCAAAAACGACTTTGAGGGGTCAAGCCAGCTTTTTCTTTCCTTGGTCCATCATGTGTGTTCTCAGTTTTGGTTTTCTTTCTTTTAGGGGCAGGACCATTTCTGGCTGCTCATGAAAGATAGTCAAGTATATCTTTTTGTTGACCCGAAGAAGATCATCATCCACATGTTTTGTTCCACAGACAAGCAAATTACAGGGCAAAGTGGAAAGATCAAGAGCTGGCATTGGAAAAAGTTGCAATTCATTTTCCTTGTCTTAAGGAGACTGTCTAATCAAGTCTCTCACCATGAACTTATTTGAAGTCTTATAATCAATGCACTGATCAGAATTCCAACCCCCATGCATCTTCAAAATTTGCAAACTGCTTCTGTCATCAGATTTTTCATTGTTGTTTGGGTGCACCTGGCTAATTATTGATGTTGTACTTAATCATGGGTTAGCGCTAATTAATGATGTGTTTTTAACACATATTGTTGAGATGCCAAAAATTTTATTAATAAAAATTATTCGTGGACACCTTAACCCTATTTAACATCCACTGATAGAAAGAAATATAGATATGACAAATAATATAGAGTGTAATAAAGAGAAACAATAAGTGTATAGAGACCAAAAATGTTCACATGTCATTACTGTTTTATACTTTTATTAATGGGGACAGTCTAAAATATAACTTGACCCAATCTCAATTTGAAGGAGAACCAGACCGATTTTTATGTACTGCCTTGTAATGTGAATTGGTTTATTGAGTTGTGGTTTAGGGTAAAAAAATTAGGGGTATTAATTTTATCCCTGATTTTTAGACTCTGTATTTGTTATCTAAAAGGAATAAGAAACTTTCATGTGTAAGTTAAATTAGCCAAAAAAAAATTAGCCAAACCAAATTAATAACAAGCACCCAATGCTTAACTGGTTACACTCTTCAACGATTGTATGCTGATAAGATAGGTGCTTATTTGGTTTAGCATCGCGCAACTCTTTACCGATGGAGATGGCCTTAAGCTGTGTTTGGAAACTCGATTGAAGGGACATCAGTTGGATGGACATTTTCCAATCATATGGAGTGTAAACCAGTTTTATGAGAAACTGGAATGTTTAAAAATAGGGTAGAGAAGTGAAAGATACCCAAATACTGAACGTGTTGAAAGTTTTATGCTATCATCATCATATCAAAAATATATTTTAACGGGTTTACTAACTTTACTTTTTTTTTTTTTTTTGCTGGACCCAGAAAAAGAAAAGACTTCTTCGAAATGGAATTTATGTGTTTGAAGATTGCAATGTAACAATACTTACGCCATGAAACTTTCCCACTTAATGAATTAGTCTTGAGTTAAGCTCTCATGGTTTTTTGCTCTAACAACTTAACAAGACCAAGAGAATCCAAATCCCAAATCAAAAATTTTCGCACCATTAACGGATGCACCATTTATTTAACTCTTCACATTCTAATAATTTTCAATTTCATCAATCATTTAATAGCGAGTCATTAACGGATGCATTATTTATTCAACTCTTCGCAACTCATTTAATAGCGAGTAATGGCATGACATCATCACACTTACCATAATTAAAACTAGTGAACAACTTGCAAGTATGCAAGTTAGCAACAACTCAGCATAGAGCGAAAACCCAAAATAAGCCACAGCCAACAACTTGGCGCCATTGAACCAAAGGGATGCAGGCTAATGCTAAAAGCACTAGCAATTCAGTTTCATTCTATAACAGAAGTTTCAAAATCTAAAGCATCACAAAATAAACAGGTAAAAACACGTCTACAACTCTCTCAGCTCTCAGCTATTACTATACAACTCTCTCAGTTATGCTGCCTATGTAGAAGTCCAAAACGATCATTAATCACCTTCAAATGCTCACTGTGCCACTGAATAAGAACGGAATCTGTTCAAAGAAAATGCCTCAATTGGCAACCTGCAAAATTCCCACAACAAAACATTCAATTAATTAATAAGAAACACGTCTACAAGTAAACATCAAGCTTTGCTTCTAAACCAACATTTTCGTGTACATACATAGCTTGTTAGCTTTAATTACATAGCCACTAAAGCAAGCACATTCTCCCCACTACAAACTATATATGTATATATACAAACTTATTTACCCAGAAATACAATACCCCAATGGGCAATGGCTCATCTTAAACATGGTTGAATAAGTTTTATTTAGAATGAGAAGCATGCAGAAGATTATTATAGGGACGGAATCAAATGAAATGACTTACTAAAATAACACTTTTAAGTTTTAATAAATCCTCTAATAATGACCCATTCTCCTTTACTAAATATTGCATGTTGACCCCATGAGAATTGACAAAGAGCATTAAGATCAATCTAGACAGTGGGAATGGGGAATGGGAACTTTCAAAATTATGGACAGATAAGGAATACACTTAAAATTTATTGTTTACAGCACAGACATGGAAAAGTATAAAAAGGGCTGAAGAGAAAGGGAAAAGGCAGTATGAGAGTAAATAACAATAATGAGATATTAAGAAACTTACTATTCAGATCGGGACTTCTTATTAGCCTTCGACTTGTTGGTCCTTTTCCGCTTTTTTGAACCTGAACCATCACCAACAGACAGTTCACCTGAACCATTGCCAATAGACAGTTCACCTGAACCATCAGCAGTAGACTGTTCTGGACCTGGAAGGAGATTCAGATTTGGTAGCTCAGTGACGGTGGCTTGAAGGGATGGTACATGTTCCGGCATCTGACATTCCAGATTGAAGGAAGGCGTTGTAGAACGTGCAGGAAGTGCAACTTTTGTCTCATTACTATCAGCAGCCACAGGAACTGCAACCTCCTTATCCTTTTCCATAGTGGCTGAACTAGCACTGATAGCATCCATGCATTCAGATTTGGTCGGTCTGACTGCACCAAAAAGTCTGTATTTTGACTTTATTATCTCATAAAGTAGTCCTGAGGTAGCACCATCTGCTTTATATATTAGTCACTGCACAGCCAAAAAGGAAAAAAATCTAAAAATATGTAATAAAGCATAGTTAGTAAAGAATACCTAGAATTGACATAATAGCATTACGTGCTGCTAACTGCTCAGCATCTTTTTTGCTTCTAGCAGCATCACCAACGTATGTTGTACCCTTGAAGGTCACAGATGATACGAAAAGAGGAAGCAACCCTTCTAGCTGAACAGTGTTGTATGTGGGCATTTCCACCTTCAGCTTAGCAGCATATTCATACAAGATAGATTTCGAAAAAGTAGTATTCTGGAAAAACATCACAAGGAGTAATATAAGGATCTTACAATGAAATATAATATTGAATGATAATATATGACCAAGCCAATATGAATCATTTCCTATATGTCAATAGTAAGTTACTGATGACATCAGATACCAGCAATGATACTCAGCTCTTGTACAACGTCACTTTTCCCAAGCTCATAACTATAAGAACACAACTACTTCATGCTATACTGCACTGTTTCAAACCTTTAACAAAACAAAATAAAAAAGAGAGAATTGTTTCCCCATAAGCAACAAAACTCATTTTTCATTATGATACTTTGATAAAATTTGTCACTAGCCAACAGCTTTTGTGTAAAAAACAAACAGCTGAAAATAAGTTAAACAAGAAATATAGTTGTTTCCACACAATTCAGCAGCTTAAAAAGTTGAGCCAAACAATCAAACAGCTAAGCATGTGTTTGGAAAGCCGTTCACTTCTGTTGAACGCCAATCCAATGTGAGAGACAGATTAGCATTGAACATGCATTGGATTGCAAGTTCAAAGACATGATATGTGTCACATCATAGTTCTCAAAAGGTCAGTGGACAAGCTAGCCTAGAATATCTTCACATGGACATGCATACATCTATGTGGCCAAAAAATATTATATGGATTATGGAACACACTGCAGTATTACATGCAGATTCACAGACCCAAGATAGTTTGTTATATATAACAACATTTGATACCAAAAGGTGGATAACAAAATTTGGATCAACCAAATCTAAAATAGACATAAAACAATCCTAAGAATGCATGACACTATACAGTCTCAATGCTTGTAGAACATATGATCGACAAGCATAGCAATCTGAATCAAATGGCACTAAACAAATTACCCAAGGGACAACATTGTATAACACAAGTAGTCAGATGAGGTACTATGAATAATCAATCTATCTTAACTTAAAGTTAGTTAACAATTCTCAAATTTGACATGAAAATTATATTACAACAAACCTCATGAATAACAGGGCACCCTTCGGTTTTAAATTTTATGTGCAAATTCTCCAACGCTATTCTAGCCACGTCAAACTCAGCAGCTTTTTGTTGAGAGAATGTGTTGGGGGAAGTGTATTTCATTCCATCCACCCACACTGTTGCCCTAAACTTAGGATTATGTCGGAGGCCCTCATTAACATTTACATACACAGGAAGTGGTATGTTAGACTTCTGAGTGAATGATTGCAAGCGACCCTTGTAGTTGTATGGCACATGCTCAGGCAAACCTGATGAGATCAAATAACAAGAATACAGATCTTTTGTGTTAAAACTCAATATATTTAGATTCAGACCAAAAATTCCACAATAAAAAACAACCATAGTAAGCATTAAAAATACAATTAGACCACAGGAAACCAGCTTACTGAACATAATTGAATCACATAATATGGTCAAAGTTTAAATATTTCAGGCTCTCACTATTTTTTTTTTCAACAATTTTTTTAAGACACTCTCCAAAATGATAAATACCAGATTAGCTGCCGAGGCCATGCTGAAAGGGATTGTCACAATTCACAACATTTTTTTTTTAAAACAACAGCGGTTATTGGCTATTTAAAAATATTTTTTTCAAGATATCAAAATTAAGTCGGCAAACACGTTCAACTGGCCCGATACATGAATTTCATCTCATTCAACAGAGATTTTTGGCTATTCAAAAGGAACTTTAAAGTAAATGGATATCATACATGAGGTCCATCAGAAAGTACTAACTGAGAAGTACATTTTACACACACACACACACAAAGTAAATGGATATCATACATGAGGTCCATCAAAAAGCTACGAACTGAGAATCCATTTTACACACACACACTGAGAAGTCCAATTCACACACACACATACACAAATCCTAAAAAAAATGAAAAGCTAGAATAAAAGACGACCCAGCAAACAAAATAGCTTCTTTTACAAAAAAAAAAGGTGACAACTTTGGTGGTGTTCCAGAGAATCCGGACAAAGGGGTGCTCTTACCAGGAGGAAGAAAAGCAGAAGATGACGATGGAGGTTGAGGAGCAGATGAATTAGGATGTGATGGTTGTTGGGGTAAAGATGAAGAAGAAATGTTGGAGGAGGAAGAACCCTGAACGTTGAATTGAGGAGTATCCATGAAATGAAGTGAAAAGGTCTGAGTTTTCAGTGAAAATGAAAACAAGAATTTGAGTCAGCCAAGGTAACGGCCTAACAGCAGCGTTTTACTACAGATGCTTATTCTCACTGTGTAGCACGTAAGAGAAGAGATCATAGCTTTATATACTTGTTTTTAATAATAATAATAATAATAAAGAAAATAACAGTCAAATGATTAAAATAATAATAATAATAAAAAAAATAACAGCCAAATGATTAAATTTTTAAAATTCAAAAAAGTCTTATTCATTTTCCTGAGTTATGATATTTAATATGAAAGAGAAAGGTACAAAAAGCTATGCACATTGTCATCTAATTAATCACAAATAATTATGTATGTATAAATTTGTTGACTTTATAATAATTATTTTAAAAGTTACATCAACGATGATATGTAATTTAATAACATTATAAAATTATTTTATAGTGTTAGTGTATAGTCATTAAACTCGTTATTAATTATATTACTTAATTTCTATATCAAAATCTTAAACTTCAAACAAAATGAGACGGTACATGAAAACTAGTTTAGTGGTTATTTGAAATTTTGATTCATTTTACAATATTAATGAAGCATTAAATATCTTTCTATCTTTCTGTTATATCTTTAATCATTTAGTGTGGAGTGAGAAAATAAAAAAGAAGTATAGATAACAAATAATCTAATTAATATGGAAATCAAAAGACATATTAGAAAATTACATAATCATTTTTATAAATTTTAAAATAGTATTAATTACATTTATAAATTTTGTAACAAAACCTTAAACTTTAACCAAAATGGGGGCAAAGAGAATACATGTGAACTAATTTGTTGGTTATTTGAAATAGTGTATTCAAAGAAAGAGTAATTTATATTCTCTAATATTTTAAAAAAAAAAATATTAAATGAAAATATAATTGTATTGTGTAAAGAAAATGAACAGTGACTTATTTGAAATTACTTGAAATAATTTGATCCTTCCTCTCTCCCCCATGTGTGTGTGTGTATGTTACAAAGTTATGTCATTAATTAAGCATTAATTTTATTCAACAAAAAAAATTAAGCATTAATTTTAACAAGAACTCTCTCCAAACTTAAATATAAGAAGAAAAAAAACTCATAAATTGTGGACCAAAATATAAGCAAATTTTAACTACTTTCTATTTAACAGTATTGTCTCCCAAATACATATTAAACTGGTGTAGCGGCAAAGTTGGTTCTTGTGGCTTTCAATTTGTTGGTCGATTCTAGCATACGCATTTTACTCCACTTGATTTTTGTATTTTACTCCACTTGAGTCAGCAATGTGCATGACAAAACTGAAGCAACACGTGACAGAGTTAGCATGGAGCAATGTGTGACATGAAGGAGTTAGCATGGGGCAATGTGCATGACAAGCAGGAGTTAACGTGGGACAGTGTGTGACAGGCAGGAGTTAGCATGGGGCAGTGTGCGTGACAGGCAGGAGTTAGTGTGGAGCAGTGTGTATAACATGGGATATGCATGACAAGCAGGAGTTAGCATGGGGTAGTGTGCATAATGTGGGATAGTGCGTGACAGGCAGGAGTTAGCGTGGGGGTAGTGTGCGTGACAGGCAAGAGTTAACATGGGATAGTGCATGATAGGCATGAGTTAATGTGGGAAAGTGCGTGACAGGCAAGAGTTAGTGTGGGGCAGTGTGTGTGATAGGCAGGAGTTAGTGTGGGGCAGTGTGCGTGACAGGCGGGAGTTAACGTGGGACAGTGCGTGACAAGCAGAAGTTAATGTGGGAAAGTGTGTGACAGACAAGAGTTAGCATGAGGCAATGTGCGTGAAAAGTTGAAGTTAATGTGAGGCAGTGTTCGTGACAGGCGAGAGTTAACACGGGACAGTGAGTGATAGGCAGGAGTTAATGTGGGACAGTGCGTGACAGGCAAGAGTTAGCATGGGGCAATGTGCGTGACAGGCAGGAGTTAATGTGGGGCAGTGTGCGTGACAGACGAGAGTTAATGTGGGACAATGTGTGATAGGCAAGAGTTAATTTGGGATAGTACGTGACGGGCAAGAGTTAGCATAGGGCAATGTGCGTGATAGACAGGAGTTAGCGCGGGGCAGTGTGTGTGACATGTTGGAGTTAGTGTGGGGCAACGTGTGTGACAGGCAGGAGCTAGTGTGTGTGACAGACATGAGTTAGTACTGGGTAGCGTGTGTGATAGGTAAGAGTTAGTGTGAAGCAGCGTGTGTGATAGTGACAACAAGATCGGTTTCTTAAAATTGATTTATTTGGGAGTGGTTTACACCTGTTGAATCTCATTTTAAGACTGATTCAATGATGTCAAAGTGAGTCAATAACATTTTCGATCAAGTAATTGAACCAAAACTGCTATATTATTGGTTTCTAGTCAGACCAATCCAACCAGCCGATTCGAGCCAATTTTCAAAACACTGATTCTCACTAGACTTCATTATATTTATTGTTTCAATGACTTTTTGTGAAACATGTCTTATTTGCTTTTGTTCTCTTTTCAATGATTCACAATACGTTTTTGAAACATCTCTCTCAACAACTATAGTCAACAATCTAAGGCAAGAATAAATAATACATGTTAAATTCAAGGCAAGAATAAATTAAATATTAAATTTATGGCAATAATAAATTAAATATTAAATTTAAGGCAATAATAAATTTATTAGTTCAAATTTTGAATATGCAGTTGTATTAAATACTCAAACCAAGAGATTTTGTCTTCCATAGTAATTTTACCGAGCTTGAGTATAATCATTTACCGCTAACTAAGCAAAATTTAACTACTTTCATCCTATTTAACAATATTGTCTCCAAAATACACAGATTAAATTGGTGTAACGGCAAAGTTGGTTCTTGTGGCTTTCAATTTGTTGGTTGATTCTAGCAAACACATTTTACTCCACTTGAGTTAGTAACGTGCATGACAAAACTGAAGCAACACGCGACAGAGTTAGCATGGAGCAGCACGTGACATGAAGGAGTTAGCGTGGGGGCAGTGTGCATGACAAGTAGGAGTTAACGTGGGACAGTGCGTGACAGGCAGGAGTTAGCATGGAGCAACACGTGACATGAAGGAGTTAGCGTGGGGCAGTGTGCGTGATAGGCAGGAGTTAACGTGGTACAGTGTGTGACATGCAGGACTTAGCCTGGGGTAGTGTGTGTGGCAGGCAGGAGTTAACATGGGACAGTGCGTGATAGGCAGAAGGTAACGTGGGACAATGTGTGACAGGCAAGAGTTAGTGTAGGGCAGTTTGCATGACAATCAGGAGTTAGTGTGAGGCAATGTGCGTGACAGACAGGAGTTAGCATGGGGCAGTGTGTGTGACAGGCAGGAGTTAGCGAGGGGTAGTGTGTGTGATAGGCAGGAGTTAGCGTGGAGCAGTGTGCGTGACATGCAGGAGTTAGTGTGGGGCAACGTGTGTGACATGCAAGAGCTAGCGTGTGTGATAAACATGAGTTAACATTGGGTAGCATGTGTGACAAGTAAGAGTTAGTGTGGAGCAGCGTGTGTGACAGTGACAATAACAACAGTTTCTTAAAATTGATTCATTTGGGAATGGTTTACACCTGTTAAATCTGATTTTAAAATTGATTCAATGACGTCAAAGCGAGTCAATGACATTTTCGATCGAGTAATTGAACCAAAATGACTATATTATTGGTTTCTAGTTGGACCAATCCAACCAATCGATTTGAGCCAATTTTCAAAACACTGCTTCTTACTATACTTCATTATATTTATTGTTTCAACGACTTTTTGTGAAACATATGTTTTATTTGCTTTTGTTCTCTTTTCAATGATTCACAATACATTTATGAAATGTCTCTCTCAACAACTATAGTCAACAATTTAAGGCAAAAATAAATAATACTCCCTCCGTTTCTTTTTATTTGTCGTTTAAGGTTTATTTGTAGAAACCAAGAAAGACATTAAATTTTCTTGATTCTAATAAAGTAATTATGGGATTTCCTATTTTTCCCTCTTTTCATTTACACTCTACAATAAATGCATGTGTAAATTCATTAAAGATTAAGAGAGAAGTAAGGGTATACTCCCTCCATTCCAGATTATATGACGTTTTAGAGAAAAAAATTTGTTCCAAAATATACGACGTTTTACAAATCCAATGCTGCATTAAATATCTTTTTTCAAGACTACCCTTAATAAATACTTAGTGGGAGTAGTATATAATGAGAAATTAATTAGAGAGATAAAGGGTATATTAGGAAGTTACCTAATATTTTCTAGGAAATTCAACAAATTAATTACATTCCTTAATTCCTGTGCCAAAACCTTAAACGTCATATAAACTGGAACGGAGGGAGTAATTGATAAAAGAGTAATTAATGTGATATTGAACTTTGCAAACGACAGATAAATAGAAACAAATTTATTTCAAAAATCCGACACTTAAAAAGAAACGAAGGAAGTATATGTTAAATTTAATAATAAATTAAATATTAAATTTAAGGCAATGATCATTAAATATTAAATTTAAGGAAATAATTAAATATTAAATTTAAGGCAATAATCAATTTATTAGTTCAAATTCTGAATATGCAGTTGTATAAAATATTCAAACTAAGAGATTTGTCTTCCATAGTAATTCTACCTAGCTTGAGTAGAATCCTCTACCGCTAAGGATACTTGTGGTCTTTACAAAAAAAATAATAGTATATACATTGATAGTGTAATGATATTTTACAAATAATCATATATAGTAAGTTTTTTTAATTTTTGTAACAACTATTTTAAAAGTAATACCAAAGATTATTTAATTATGTTGACATATATAATTTAGTAGAATATAAATTAAAAATCTTATTGATGATAAAATCCTAAAAGTGTAATTATTTCCTCATTTTAAGTTTTTAACGGTTCATGGATTCAAAAACCAAAATTAATTTTATTTTATTATGCATTAATTTTTTCTATATGATTATTTCCTTAATATTTTCCTTTTTAATAATATATGCCAATAAATATTTTAAAAGTAGTTATAAGAGGTTGGTAAATACTACATACAAATAGTAAAAGTCTAAGGTTGGCGAATACTACATACCAATAGTATCATGACAAAAAAAATAGTGATAAAAGGAAAAAATATTCATTATATAACAAATTAAAATATTTTGAATTTAAAGAAAGTCCCCTTTTATTTTTTCCCTTTTGTATTTTCTTAATGTTTTGTTTGAATATTAAAAGGAAAATTATAAAGAGAGAGAAAGAGAATGAAAGAAAATATTCTGTAGTATATTATTCAGAAGGAAAAAAAGGAAGAATTATCTGTTTTCCTTTATTTTATGAAAATAAAAAGGAAAAATAATATTTCATAACTTTAGTATTTTTTAATATTAATAAATTAGTAGATAAGTATATAAGTAAATAGTAAATGAATGAATACATTACAGGTTGTCTGGTGGGTTTGCGCAGAAAAAATATATAATTTAATTTAGGGTTTATTAATTTTTTTCCTAAACTTTTTCAACATTCTATTTTACTTCTTAATATAATTTTTGACCGTTTAAAGTCTTTTAATTTTTTCTTCGTCACCATTTTTAGTCATTGCATTTAAGTAACAATGTTAATTATTCAATGTATCATTTGTTTAAACCAGTTGATGATGTTAGATTAACTGATGAAGATAGTAAAATATAATTTATAAAAAAAAAATACACGTAATTATCTTGTTAAACTTTTTGATGATGTGACAATTACTAGGTTGCCAACATCGTGTTTACATTATTAGTTGACATTATTACTTAAAATGCAAGGATTAAAAGCGGTGACAGAGTGAAAGCTCAAGTACTTTCATTGGTCAAAATTTAGATTAAAAACTAATAGCATAAATCTTAAAAAATTTAGGGACCAAGTAGATAGTAAACTTTTTAATCTAATTGAACGTCATGTGATGTCATGAGCTTATATATGTTAATTTTTTTTTATAAATTGAACAAGTAACTTAAACGGAGGATCGAAATTGTACATATATTTATTATTATCAAATAAATATTATAAATATAAATTAATAAAAATACTACTTACAAATTATTATTAATAAGTATAAATTAGAATACATTAATATAATTAATACTACTGATAAATTAATATTAATTAGTATATAACCAATATATTAATAACCAATAAATATATACTAATTTATACTTATTAATATGAATTTTAATATTATTAGTATATATTTATTAAATAATACTTATTAGTATTTAATATTATCACTTATTTATTAATTTATATTTACTAATATTTAATATTATTAGTATATATAATATTAATAAATATAATTTAATAAACAAAAATATAAATTAGTATATATTAATATAAATCAATATATATTTACTAATATGCAATAAATATATACTGATTTTATATTTATTAATAATAATTCATTAATATTAATTTTAACATTTTAGTATATATTTATTGATTTCTATTTATTAACTTTTCATTTTAATACTATATTAAATTCATTAATATTTAATAAATATATGTTAGGCTTAATTGCAAATATTATCATGCAAATATTAATAGAAAATATATGATAAAATATATTTTTTTTAGTGAAATATAAAAGAAAAATACAAACCTTCATCCAATCTTGGCAATAAAATCGACACATGCATATTATTTTCTTCAAACTGTCTGTGTTCTGGTGGTTAGGGTTCCTTTTCGAGTTTTGGTTTGGTTGCAGAATGGAAGAAAGCCCTCGTGCTAGCAGAAAGCGAGCACAGCCTTCTTCTTCTCCTTCTCCACCAATCTCCAAGAAGCCCCAAAACTTCCCTTCCTTCCAAGACATCCCCAACCTCCCTTCCAACATCAAATCCCTCTGCCACCTCATCGCCACCACCTCCGCCGCCACCGTCGAGCTCTCCCTCCAATCCGCCGTCATCCCCGTCGCCCCTCACGACGTCGAGGAAGTCCTCAAACTCTCCTACGGCTTCCCCGGCCAGGCCGTCAAATTCTTCCGCTGGAGCGGCCGCCACCTCAACGACAACCACACGCCCTATTCCTGGAACCTCGTCGTCGACATCCTCGGAAAAAACCGCTTCTTCGACGCAATGTGGGACGCTATTAAGTCAATGAACAAAGAACGGTTGCTTTCACTCGCCACATTCGCATCCGTTTTCAGCAGCTATGTTGCAGCTGACAGAATCCGGGAGGCAATTATGGCGTTTGAAATTATGGACAATTACGGCTGTGTGAGGGATGTAGTTGCTTTGAATTCGCTTTTGAGTGCAATTTGTAGCAATGCTAGGACTGTTGATGCTTGTGATTACTTGCAGGTTGCTAAGAAATTGGTCCGGCCGGATGCCGATACCTACGCGATTTTAATGGAGGGGTGGGAAGGGGAGAGGGACAAGGAAAAGGGTGTGGTTGGTGCAAAGGAGACATTTGCTGAGATGGTGATTGAGATTGGATGGGATCCTGTCAATGTACCTGCTTATGATTCCTTTTTGTGTACCCTTGTTAGAGGGCCTGATGGATTGCTTGAGGCTATTAAGTTTGTTGATTCAATGAGGGATAGGAGGTGTTACCCTGGTGTCAGGTTTTTGAAGGTTGCATTGGATGAGTGTGTCAAGTGTCATGATGTTAGGACTGCTGAGTTTTTCTGGGAGGTGTTGGTGGTGGTGGGGAAGGTCTTGCAGCCCACCACTGAGATGTATAATTTGATGATTGGTTTGTATTGCTATCGTGGTGATACTGATGCTGCGAGGAGGATGCTTGATGAGATGGTTTACCAAGGGGCTTTTCCTGATGTGGTGACTTATAACTTGCTCTTCAAGTTCTTGATCAAGGGGAGGAAGTTGAGGGAGGCTTCCGCGGTGTTTGCTGAGATGGTGAAGAATGAGTGTGTGCCGGAGCAGGATAATTGTGATGCGGCGGTTAAGGCCTATGTGGATTGTGGGGAGCCTGTCATGGCGACGAAGGTTTGGAAGTGTTTGGTGGAGAATTATAACAAGGATTTGGAGCGGACGGCAAATTTTCTGGTTGTGGGGCTTCGCGATTTGAACAGGCTCCAGGAGGCGGTTAAGTATGCTGAGGATATGATTGGCAGGGGAATCAGGTTGTCCTCTTCCACATTGTCGAAGCTGAGACAAAGCCTTGTCAAGGAGAGAAGAGAATTTGTGTATGAAGATCTTTTGAGAAAGTGGAAATCTCATTAGCTGGTTTGGAATTTGCTAAAATTGTGTAGCTTAATATTAGTGCCGAATTTGAATGTTTTGCTTTTGTCCGGTAGAGAGGGGAAGAATTTTGAAGTGGTTATTATCTAAGACGATACTTTGATTCTGCTGTGGGATAAATAGGCTACAGCTATATGTGTCATCTATGTATATAGTTACTGCAAAAGATCCTACTAGAATTGCTTTAGTAGATTAAAGGGAGATGAAGTTTATAGAGGTTTTTGTTTCAGGCATACATTAAAAAAAAAGCTTTATCTATTTTCCTATCTTGATTTGTTTTTTCATTTGTTTCTGATCTGATCTAGATTATCAATTTTGGTTATTGATACTTTTTTGCTTGCATTTTTGTACTTATTGATCTGGTGTTCACACTTCACAGTTCACTTGTTAGAAACAAAAAGAAAAAAAATGTACTTGAAGAAAAGGTGGGCTATTAGCTATACAGTGGATTAATTTTTTTTCCAATAGTTTATAGACCTGTTGTTTTTATACATGATTCACTGATTGATCTTGAGGTGTCAATGAGCACCCTTTAAGTCTGACCTTATATGTTCTGCTCTATAGAAGTTATCTGGAGTCTGGACTTGATTGCAAAGGGTCATCAATTATCAATTCTCCTCATTACATTCAGTGTATTTAGGCTTTGTTTGATATTTGGTTAATAATATTATTCTTATGAGACTGAGAGATCTTTAAGCGGCTATGAGACGCTTTATTATTAGATTTAACAAAGGTTTCTTCTTAGTAACCCTGCTTGAAAACTTGAGCTCTAGTTTCTAAATTGACCCATTTTTGTCTTTCTTTAGCATGTTTGGTTGGAGCTGACGATAATAAGGTAGTTGTTGCTGGATATGAGTAACTTGTGCTTCTAGTATTGGACTATTGATGTGTAATTGTGTTTACTATTTGAGATCATAATCACGGCATATGGATGTTAAAAAATGATTGTAGTAAATTGGAAGTGGTCTGTGCCTGTGGTCTTCAAAAAATGAAGGCTTGCTACTTTATGAGGTGTTTGGTATCCCTAGTTGAAGTACCCCTATTTTGATTAGATCTTAGTACATGCTTGGGCCCGATTTTGATTATATCTTAGTACATGCTTGGGCCTTACAGTGTAAGTGGATTGATGTTAATTTCTATATCCAGTTGAATACCGCACGGTCTTATTATAGATTTATAGATTACTTGATGATTAGCCGGTTTGGAAGAGTTTAAGGACAACTTATTCGGACTTAAGTACTTGTGTAAAGTGTTTGAATTTTTTTTTTTTATGAAAATAGCTTATGATATATTCGCAAGTTGTTTTTAACTTATTTCAATAAGTTTTTTAGGATAATTTATAAAAACAGTTTATAGCTTATCTAAAAACTGTATAAATATATTTCCTCTTCAATTATAAAAATAACTTATACATAAATTGAACTTTTTATTTAGCAGGCCTTTGATTAATTTCTGATAAAAAGTCCACGTGGCATTCTGACCAAAATTCTGCTCACATTTACGGAAAATTGATATATGTTTAAATGTTTTTGTTTTCTGAAAATATTTTTTATTTTATTTTTAATCCCTATGAAACTTTTATTTACTTTTAGTCTTCATATTTAACAAAAATAATGTGATTTTAGTCTTTTATGTGAAAACAAAAATATGTTTTTTATAATTTTCAATGACTAATCAAATAAATTTTTTCTAAAGAAATTTTTTTATATTTTTAGAGACCAAAATATTTATATTCATGTTAATTTCCTGTCCTGAGGACCAAGCAACAGGGATATGGATTTCATAGAAGGGGGATAAATGCTTCTTATAATAGATCTATGAATTTGTGCTAGAGTGTTAATGCCACTCATATCAGGGTTATGCCCATGCATGCAAAGAAAATTATAATCAGGGTGTATAGTTAAAAATGTCACAACACTCGACTCTGTTAGATATGAAGATCATACAAAGAACATGACCATTTTCCCTAGGAGGTTTTTAACAATAAAGCATCGCGAATTACGTTATGAAAGCCAATGGCAATTACATGTGTGTTTGTTTCTTTGTCGGGAATGGAATTTAGCCTCGGTCATTTTTTATTTTTATTTTTTAAATACTTTGAGATACTTAATTTCAACTGTTGTTTAGATCCGTTTGGTAGAAATATAAAAAAAAAAAAAAAAAAGAGAAATAAGGTGGACGAAAATAAGAAAGATAATGAAAATATTTGAGAAATAGAGTAGAAATTAAAAATATTTGATTTAAGAGAAATATAGAAAAAAAAATGAAAATAATTGAGAAATGCAGTGAAAATAATTAATGAATCTCATACTTTTTATTTTTCTCCTCTTATTTTTTTTTCTATTAAATACACCCATCTTTTTATTTTTCACGTATTTCTTTCTTTTCCACACTATTTCTCCTTAACCAAAGAAAGGGTAGAAAACGTGTGAATTCCATTTCAAACCATTAAACAAACAAGCACTATACGTATCTACTTATCTGGTTAATGCAGCTCTAGTTAAAGCCCACTTCTGTTAGCAAAAAAAATAAAAATAAAAAAAGCCCACTTCAGCTCTGGTTATAGACTTGCAGGCTTGCAGCAAAATGCTAAAGGTAGACAATCTGCTCTACTTACCACCGCCACAGTTAATGCATCTCTAGTTGTCTTACCACAGCCTCTCCATCCTAGGTCACACTAATGATAACAATGAAGTTTCAGCTTATAATTTCATATAAACTATTTTCATCCTTCACCATAATATGTGAGGATAAAAATTTAAAATATATAATAACTTTTGAATTTAATGGTTATATACTGATAGTAAAATAATTTTACATTGTTATCCAATCACAAATCAACGTTTGTATGACTTTTATGATAGTTATTGTAAAAGTTAACAAACTTATCATACATGATAAGTTGTGATTAAATGCCTGTGTAAAAATATTTTACACTGTCAGTACATAATCTCTTTTCCCATAACTTTCTATTTATTTTTAACTTACATCAATGACTTGAACTACACAAACTCAATTAAATATGTTCATGTTTAACGATTTTTTTAAACTAAAGCAATTAAATATGTTCAATTTGAATTTTATTTTACCTTAAATTTATACCTAATTGTAAATATTTATAATGTTTGATTTAAGGAATAATACCTAGGATGGAGAACTCTTTTATGGATGGATTACTTTTTTTTTTTAAGGGGATAATGTTTTAAGGAACCATTTGTTAACTAAGGTGGTTTAAGGAAGTTGACCCACACTCAAATTAATAATTCTTTAGAAGTAGTGACACCTATAAAAACTGACACTCAAAAGTTAGATGAAATTTTAATAGACTAACAATATAAATAGATGAGAAGAAGATACCTATGTGAGAGGACAGTTTTGGTATTTATAGTGAGGGTAGTTGATCCTAAGGTTGATGATGTTTACCGATCTGACCCAAGTAGGATGGTGTTAATTAGCAGTCGCATATTGGTGTGAGATGTAGGGAGTCATAAGATATTTGTTGTTATATCTAGGATCAATGATCAAGGTTAGTGCTACTATCTTCTAAAGATATTTTGTGTGACAAAGCACACAGTGATGTGACAGATAAAGAACTTGAGACTTTTTAAGGAGATATTACCTCTTAAATGTGATTAGATTGTCCTCAAAATATGTTTTTGTGTAGGATTTGTTAGGTGATTTAAGGCCGAGATGGAGGAGAGGATCTTGGCCACAACTTAAGATAGATTGCTTCCTAAGGGCTTTATGGAGAAATGACTCCTTATCACGTCAAACTAACACATGTTGGATCAATGACCTTACAGTTTCGAAAGTCATACTCACAAGACTAGGCCTTTCTAAGGGCCCATTTCAAAATAATATGATTTCAACTATTTCATCATAATTTAACAAATTAAAATGTTACTTTCATAATCCGAGTCCATTAGGTAAATACTAAGATTTGAGGTTAGTAAAAATGCAAAATAATCCAGCAATTAAACAGAAAAAGGTACTAAATTTTTTGCCTAAGATATTTGAATGTTGGTGAAAAGAGCAATAGCCCCTCCCCTGGCTGGACTTGAGAATTTCTGGTACTTTAGGATTTCAGCTTACTTTGTTACATCTGGGAGGAAAGATGTTGAGAATCATTTTACAGATACTAGAGATAACTTCTTAAATGTTGAAGCATCAGTCTTGTTTAATAATTTTATCGAAGAAACCTGTTAACTAAGAAAGTGTGGAGCATGTTAGTGCCCCTATTAGAAATTCAGTCTAGGCATCCGAAAGGTCCCCTCAAAAACCGGTTCATAAGGGGGTGGCCTACCCAGCTATATAAGCACTCACCAGGCTCGTTAACCACCCGATGTGGGACTCGCAACACGCCCCCTCGAGCCTGGGCTCGTCACCACAAGCGAGGGCTAGCGGACTATCCACACCACCGGGCAGAACCAGCTCTGATACCATGTTAGAAATTCAGCCTAGGCATCCGAAAGGTCCCCTTAAAAACCGGTTCATAAGGGGGTGGCCTACCCAGCTATATAAGCACTCACCAGGCTCGTTAACCACCCGATGTGGGACTCGCAACAGCCCCTAAGCTTCGGGAGATATACCACGGTAAGAGGATTTCAAAATTAAATTGAGCTAGAGGCCATGACAACATTATTGAAAGGTGGAATTTTTCATGGTTGAGAACAGGTTTTGATGAATGGTCCAATATGATTTGACAATATGGAAAATGATACTGCTGATTTGGTCCTACTTATCTTTTCTATACAAATATTATTTTCAGTAAAGCCTAACACGACCTAAAAATGACCTTTAAATATAAGGATATATATAGGTAGGAGTCTTTCGGGATTTTAATTAGGGAAAGATAATGAAAAAGGGAGATTAGGGATTGATTTGATCCTTCACCATATAACCGCAACTCCCTGACAGAGACAATTATAAGAAATACAAACTAAGTTAAGCTACACCACTTGTTTAGTTTGCACTTTAATTTTTAGACAACATTTCAAATACAATAATGCATTGCAGATTCATACTACTGAATCACCTAGAAGAGTTGGCACCACTTACCTTCATCTAGAGACTCTAATCACTGAAGCAAAAGTTGATTAAACAGAACATTTCTTATGGCTGTAAAATTCGTGAAAAGCATTCCCTCGAATCTCATAAATTTCCTGAAGTTCACTTTGCATGAACGTGATTGAGAGTAAATATTCTAACCTATATGCAAAGAAATGCACAAAATCACGTGAATCCAACACTGCTTTCTGTTAAAGATATAAATTCCCAACATAAACATTAGAATAATTTTCCATATATACTATTAGTATGGTTGTTGCTCGTACGTACTTCAAATCAAATCGATGTTCATTCGGTTCCTAATGACCCACGCCAGCCTAACGATCAAGTCTTAAACCCTTAACTATGAGTTATATTAACTATGTTTTGATCAATTTAGGGTCGATTTTTTTTTTATTAGATTGGCTGACATAATATTAATGGAAACTCCAGCTAATTTCGGCTCATAGATACTGTATTGGATTGGATGTCTTATAGTACAGTGATGAAAATCTTGTTTAGGCAAACACTATTGCAAAACAGCAAAAGACTGGTTCAGCATGACATTTTTGACAATGACCAGCTAATCAATATCGAAATGTGTTTGAAAATTTCTATTTAATTTAAATTGAACCAGCACCTAAATAACATTAATTAATTATTTTGAATGTATATGGTTGAAGTGGAAGCACGAATTTAGAAGAATTTATAAAGGAATTTGATTTTGATTGAAGCAAAAAATTACTGAATTGAAAATAATGTTTTTTGTACCTGACACCGAAAAACAAAATTTTGATTTAATAAATTATCATTATGAAGGGATTCAAGGGAATACCACGAGCACCTTAGAAAAGTAAAAGAAAACTAAAATTCTCAACATGGTAAGAGCTATACCAATCCTTAAACTATAATGTTGTCCTCGGGGACGGTATGCATTAAAAACGTACAAGATAAAGATTACTTCTTAACTTATCAAATTTAATTTCCTTAATTCTTATGACTTGATAGTCAACGTACGTCATTTATATTGGTGTCGTTTTGTATATTCTTAATTTATTTTTATGGGGAGGGGGTTGTTGTTGTAATTATTTGTACTAATTCGTTTGTTGAAACATCTATAATTGATAGATCGATGAAAAATTTGTATCTTTCTATACGGTAGTACACAATCACATTATATTTACAAGATTTTCTTAACCTTAGAAGGGTAAGGAAAATGAAACATTACCAAACCTAAATTGTTTGCTTCGTAAGATATATATTATAAATGTCCTTGACAAAATAAACCCCGACAATAAGAAAGTTAGTACGTAACTTAATTTCATTGTAAGAAGACAAAGAGAAAGACAAATACTTGGCCACTAGTGCCAGAGGTAATGTACATAATTTTCTAAACATCTGTTCCCAAATAATTCAGATTTAGATCAATTGGGTAAAGTGTGATTAACAATTATTGGTTCTTAAAAAAGATGTTGAAGATCAAATAGACAATACATTTTCTTAAAAAAGGAAAAATGAAAAATCTATGCTGGATAGCAACGAGAGAATTCAGGTTTCAGTCAACTATTACTCGAATTAATGCTACTTTTTTTTCACTGATCAAATACGTAGGGATGCTAAATTATACTCCATCTGTTTCTTTTTATCTGTCATTTAAGGTTTATTTGTAAAAATCAAGACATGCATTAAATTTTCTTGATTCTAATAAAGTAATTATGAGATTTTCTATTTTATCCTCTTTTCATTTCTACTCTACAATAAATGCATGTGTAAATTCATTAAAAATTAGGAGAGAAGTAAGAGTATAATTGATAAAAGAATAATTAATGTGATCTTGAACTTTGCAAACGACAGATAAATAGAAACAAAATTTTTCCAAAAATCCGATACTTAAAAAGAAATTGAGGGAATAGTATGCAAAAATGATAAGTATTACACAAAAATCTCCCATGATCTTATTTATGGCTTCTTGAAAGCTGTGAATTATATACGTATATGCAATGTGAAGTATAGAAATAGAATTTTCAAGATCAAGAATATCACTTGGTAAAGTATGCGGTAGAACCGTAGAAGTTATTGTGACACTTGTTAATCAACTAGCTAGTATAACATGTCATTAAAAATATTCTAATTTGCTGAGAGGTTTTGTTGTTATTGGTACAAAGAGAAAGAAAAGAGGGGAAGAAAAGCAAAATTTAAAGAAAGAGAGAAAACTACAAAGAAACTTAAAGTAAAAGATAGGAATATGCTAAAACTAACCTAAAATTTAAAACCTTATCCCCTAGAAAGATTTTGCCGCTACATCTTGCTATTACTAGCTCTGTTTCATTCGCAATGTATAAGCAAGTTTTCTAGTCCAAATACGAAAGAAAACCTGTTCTGTTCGAATGAAAAAGAGCACGGAGTATGGGTGATAAGGACGTTATATAAATGGATATAACTTTTCTTTTCTATGTTAAGTGAATCAGCTTCATCAGGAATCAGAATATATCCCTGCAACTTGTGATAGACCCTATCCAAAATAAGGTGCTAGAAATGACATTTGCTATAAATTTGACTTTTTTTTAATTTTTAAATAGAAACAATTTATTAAAATAACTCTAGTAATTAACTCATTTAAGTAAAATAAAGTATTTTTTTTCTAAATATTGTGGTGTATGTTACTAATATGAGTAAACTAAAATTTAAATTAATGTTAACAAATTTCTTTATCTCTTTTTTCAATCACAGTTTTTTTTTCTATCCGTAAGACTTGAATTCGATATCTTATTTAAAAAATTCGAGTTTAGTTTGATTCAAACTAACACTATATATAACAACGTGCATGGATGGTGGGCATGGCTTTAAAAAAATCTATACAAAGAAAGTCGCAACTTGCCAACTTTCTAAACGTATGGACTTTGCGGATTTCATATTATGGAGACTTAGGATAAATATAAATACTTATAAAGCATCTGTACTTTAAAAAGATTTATGTGCGAATTCGTGGAATACTTATTATTATTAATTAGGTTAACCATAAAGTTTTGAATTTTATGCAATAGTTTTTTCAGTTTAAATTATGTGTAAGAACACCACACAAACACAACACAATACGTGCAAGAACAAGATTCTTTCTTACATTCTTGTATGTTACAACACATTGACATTTCTCACCAAATCAAAAGACGAAACAGAATGTAATTCATACCATGTAATGTGGAGATTGGTAATGGAAAAGCCTAAGACATGTCAGTAACCTAAAAAAAATAAGTACACAACATTTCACAAGTGGGTCCTCTGTGACCAGCCTCAAATTTAGAAGAGCAATGTCAGGTAAACAACTCTGTATTACAATTTTTCTCCTTTTTTATTAAGCAGCTAGCAATCAATGTGTTAATATTCATTCTATTATCTAATTAATTAATATCTAGAGACTAAAGGATTACATTCATATTAGCTTTTATTAAGTTAGATTTTTAATGATATGATCATTAATATATAGATATTTTTTTAAAAGAAATAAGTAGATGCAATCTAATATTTTGACATTAAAAAAATTTACTCAATTCTTGAAAGGTAAATTTAAAACATATAGTTGCGTGTTCTGCATGTGTCTTTTATTATTTCGTATAAACAATAGTGAGAATCATTTGTAATCATCTCGCATAGCAACTTCAGTGAATATATAAATTACAGAAAGTTGGTGTTCTAGTTAGTCCTTAATTAATTATGCATATTATTATTCATGGTATGGGTAGGTTTCATTCGGGTACCGACACCTGCCACACGTGTCAGGCCAAAACTTCAATATGATAGGGTGGGTCCTACTCCTCTCATATATGCTTGCATTCATTCTTTGACCACTTTAACTCCTAAGTGACCGACCATGCCGTACCTGAACTCAGGCTCCACCATGATGTTTGAAAGATTGAGACTAATTTCGCTTTAAAGTACCAACATTTGATTAATTGTTTGAGCTAAGAGTAAAACATAGAGAAAATATAAAATAGAAAGAAATAAAAAGAATAAAAAAAATGTATTATTTAAATGAATATGAATAAGAAAAAAATAGAGAATTTTTTTCTATTTAATTGAATAAGTGGAAGAGAGTGAAAAATAAATAAAAATATTTTATATTAATTAAAAAATAATTTTTTCATTTTATTGTTTTCTAATATAAAATTAGGCTTAATTACCAATTTGGTCCTCAAATTTATTTATTAACGTCAATTTGGTCCCCATATTTTTAAAAATATCAATTTGGTCCCCAAGTTTTTAAAAATGTGTCAATTTGATCTCTAAATTTTTAAAAATGTGTCAATTTGGTCCCCACCGTCATATTCCGTTAATTTGACTGACGGAGATATGTGACGTGGCACTAATATGACTTTATTTAATGGGGACCAAATTGACACATTTTAAAAAACTTGGAGACCAAATTGACGGTTTTAAAAATTTGGGAACCAAATTGACATATTTTTAAAAACTTGGGGACCAAATTGACGTTTTTAAAAATATGGGGACCAAATTGACGTTAATAAATAAATTTGAGGACCAAATTGGTAATTAAGCCTATAAAATTATTTGTTGTTTTTATTATTTTGCTATAAAAATTATTTAATTTTTAAAAAATTAAAAAAATGAAAAAATACATAATTTTCTTCCTATTTTATGTCAAATTGTTCGTTAGGAAGAGTATTTTCAAAGTCATATAAAAATAATTTTCCACTTTTATTTAAATATTTTTATCTCGCCTCTCTGTTTTTTTTTTCCTATTCCTTTTCACTCGATTTCAACGTAAGGTTAACATGGATAGACATTGAATGTTTCTCTCCATCATTAATTCTTTTACGACCATCTTTGAAATAGTTCTTGGTGAATATTTAATTAACCATTGAATGATTTATGAGTGTCTCTTAGTAAAGAATGATAACCAAGGCAAAATAAAAAATATAATATCATTTGAGTTATAATTATATCTTTGAAATTGTTCTTGGTGAATATTTAATCAACCATTGAATGATTTATGAGTGTCTCTTATTGAAGAATGATGACTAAGGTAAAAATAAAAAATATAATATCATTTGAGTTTATATATATGTGTGTGTGTGCGTGTGTGTGTGTGTGTGTGTATTGAGGGTAAGTTAAATATATTTTAGTTTATATAAAATAAAAATTTGGTTTCAATCTCTAAAATATATATTAATTGAGGGTAAGTTAAAATATTTTTTTTATGATTTTCTTATAAAATGAACCAATTTTAGTTTTAATCTTTGTAAAAAAAATTCTCTAATTTTCATCTTTAGAGTATTTGAAATCACTGTTTTTAATTATTAGAATTTATTTTAGGATAAATAAATAACATTTAGGGTTAAAAAAAATTAGGAGTCATGTGTTTGCATGCACCACATATGAATTATTATGTGCCATCTAGCTAAGATAACCATGTGACATTCTGTTAACTACATTTTTCTTCATATTTTTTTATATTGGGAAGTCACATTAAGGTTTCATTAATTCAAGTTGCGTTAAACGTGTCTATTTAAGGAATAAATGTTAGCTGAGACAATCGTCACCTAAGAAGGACGTGAATTGGGCGATCACAAATTTTAAACTAGCTTTCAGAAATTATACAGCATTCAAATAATATATGCATGAGAATAAATACAAATGTTATATAGAGAACTAAAAAATAACTTAGAATAGCATTATAAAAAATAAAAAAATAAGTCAAGACAAAAACTAATCGTAAGAATAAACAATAGGAAGCTCGTGATGCAACAGATGTAAAAATTAAGAGTGTAGAGAAGAAACAAACAAACTTCAAGATTTATTTTCATTTGGTTGTGAACTACTTGTGACCTATATCTAATTTTTAATGGAGCTTGAGATTTTCTTCACTATATCAGAAAACTGAATGCAATGTTTGTTTATAATCTTTTGAGATATTATTAAAAAAAAAAAAATCGATCCAACGTTATAGTTTTAATGGATAACTAGTAAAATAATTAAAAAGCGATGCTATTAAGTACGAAAAATATATGGCACGAAATGCACGAATAGCAAGGTGAACCAATGAGCTTTTTTTAAATAAATATTTGTTAGCAAATTTTAAAAACATAAAAAACGAGTTTTTGATAGAAATAACCGGTCGTGCGGTAGTACGAAAATTATATTCATACCAAATAGTATTTTCCATAATTAAATGAATAAAAATGCTAGATGTTAGTATTCTCTCTCTCTCTCACTCTCTCTCTCTCTCTCTCTCTATATATATATATATATATATATATGAGGAATGATCAAATTACACCGATGTAACTTAAACAACTATTACATCATTCAATAACTTTCAACTGGATGATGTTTTCTTAAAATCCACCGTTTGATTGAAAGTTCCTTTCACATAGATCATGTATACAAAATTTCAAATTAATCCAAAATTATTTGCTACCTCATTCATATAGATTAAAATCGACGTAATATAAACTTTTCAAAATATACTAAAATATGGATCATCTGATTACCTTCTTATTGTTGTTCAATTTTGACAAAATTTGACACAAACAATCTTGGTAATATGTAGATATAATTTAACGGTTGGATCGATAAAAATTTCATTCTATATCAAGTTATTAAAATGGTGTAACTCTTTTAAAGTTACACTGGTATAATTTGATCCCTTATATATATATATAACTGATCATTGATGCATCTATATGAAAGATATATAATCTCACCACTATTGATTATCGTCCTAAAATCATTCAAGATGATAATGTCAAGATTTTATCGTCTTATGATCATCTAACAATCTAATAGTAATAAATTTGAAGGCTACATATTTTGATAGTTGGACATTAATTTCTTTACTGTTGCACAAAATATGACAATATTTTTTTTAATCTTTTACAAAATTCTATTTGTATACTAAAGAATTAAAACATTAAATTACTGAGCATATTAATCAATCGATATAAGATTATTTAAGTTTAATTAATTGTTTTGAGTTTGAATTCTAAATATATAATTGAATTAAATATTTAAAAAGAAAATTTTGGTAAGCTAGGCCACTGTAAGATTACCAAATTGAGGTGCCATGGGTCAGAATTTAAAAAATAATAATCCACTAATGAAAATGACGACACTAAATGTAAAATAGTAATGATAGATACCGGTAATATACAGTTGCATGCTATTACAATTTACAGTTGCATTGAATTATCTTCGCAAGATGTTGTGAACGCAGTACCAAATATATAATTTACAATTTATAAAGTTGCATGATCAAATCAGCCATAGAGAAAAAAAAAAATGAAAGACATATCTTATTTTAAACTGCACAATGGAAATAATGTTTTACTTGATTTAGGATTAGACACAAGAACAACAAAACTAGCGAAGCTGGGCTGTCATGTTGTGGCTGGGAGCCGTTGGATGGTCACCAAACTGCAAAGCCAATGAATGGCGTTTGTGTATATTTCCAATTCCATTCAGAGAACCAATCACGAATCTTTGTCACGATATTTGCATTATTATTTTACTATTTTCCCCCTATTTCGGACCACGTTGTGCCATTTTTTGTCCCTTTCCCACTCAGCAAACAAGAATAAAAATTTCAACTAAAAATAAAACTCTCCCTCCATATTAATTTTGCAAATGAATTTTTTATATCTTATAGTTTGATACATCTCATCTCATAAAATTTAGAAAGTAAAGTTTCTAAATGCTTCTTTAAACAAAAAAAAATAAACTTTTGTTGTGTTGTTTTCTAAAATATTTTAAGGTAGTAAATTAAAATATTTAAAGAAACATAGAAGAATAAAAGCGAAATGATACAACCACTCAAGGAGTCAGGGGTGCACATCGCCTCCAAGGTTGTCATCTCAATTTCGCAAAACCCCCTTTACTCATCGGAAAAAACAGAATGATAATTATTACTTAATTAATAGCAGTTGTCTTTCCTTGCGCATAATAATCGAAGCCCACGTGCATTAATTTATACCAAAAATAAAAACTTTTTTTATTGAGATCATAAGTATTGATCAATAATTTAATAATAATTTTATTAAAAATTTAATAGTAAAAATTATGATAAAATATAAATTAATAATATTTTTTAAATAGTAATCACTGTTCTCAACACGCTAATTAGAAAATCAAAAGTTGAAGGTTTTTATTAAAAAATGTTACGGAGTACTGTATTATTGTATTTTACCATGGTTTTCAATACATTCTTAACATAGGAGTATTTTTTAACAAAATTTTTCTATTTTAATTTCTTAATTAATGCTCTAATAGAACTTTTTTCTCATTACATTATTTAGCAAATATATATAAAAATGTCAATTACTACCATTACATTAATTCATAGTATATTTTTATGATTAAATAAATTTTATGTATACATATTTGATGAGAAAATGAGATTTATAAATAAGTTAAACAAAACGAACATCATGTGAAAGGATTATTCTAACTTCATTAGACACTGGTCCCTAACTACTAAAGGATGTTGTCCTCCTGTGGGTTCCCCGTCTTCTTCCGTTCTTAAAACCACAAGATTCCCTTTCCCAACCAACCCAATCCCAATCCCAATCCCAATCCCATATCCCATACCCTAATAATTATAATTTTTCTTACAATATTTATTATTATTATTACTTCCTTTGTCCCAAAATAAGTATTGTCTTAAATTTTTTTACACAGACCAAGAAAAGATATTAAATAGAAGAAAGAGAGAAGTAATTTTACAAAACTAACCTTATTATTAACATTGCATTGAAAAACTAAAGTGACATTATTAGAAATATTAGTGGAAAAAAGTAATTAATATTGCATTGAAAAGTCACATGCGACACTCATTTTGGGACAAATTTTTTTTTCAAATACGACATTCATTTTGGGACGGAGGGAGTATTATTTATTAAATAAAAATATTAAATATTTTATATTTTTAAAGCATTAGATATATTTATTGGGAGGGCTCAATCAGGTCTCTGTATATACAAAAACATCCAAGAGGAGAAATCAATATTAAACTATCATTTTGATTCTGAAAAATATAATGTGTTATCATATTAGTTTATGAAATTAAGACAATTTTAAACAAGTTTATGTAATATTTAGTTATTTCATTTAAATTCTTAAACTTAATTATTTATTTTTATTTTAGTCTTTAAATATACATTAATATTATTATTTAAATCACATTTTTTTTATTTTGGATAAATATGATTGATAGATTACATTCTTATATACATATTTAGAATTAAAATTTCCTTAATTTTAATGACTAATGTGACAATGTTATATATTTGCAGAAATTAAAATTATATTTTACTTTAGAAATTATCTCTTAAATAGACGTTAGTATCTTGAGAAATTAATTTGTGTCTCTTAATTATAAGATACCTTGAGTCAAACAAAATATTTATTTGTATTTAATTTTTCTTGATTATGGAAACCACTAAAAGGATGAACAAAATAATTGTTTTCATTTTTCACCTTCTCCCACTCTGCAGCAGCATAGCATTACTTTAAATCCAAAAAATCAATTATTTATACACACAGCCATGCCTCCTTCCCATCTCTCTTCCATCTTTTCAAAATTCTCCCTCACCCCACAAGCAAAGCACCCTTAACCTTTTCAGTTCATTTTTTTTATTTTCCATTGGTTCCTCTTCTCTCTCTTTACCCCATTTTTCTTTTCTGGGTTTCTGTGCTTTTTGTTGGGATCTACTTCATAATGGGTTTCTCCCAAGGCCCCTGCACTGATTCCAGGGACCTTTCCAATGCCCCAACCTCTTCCACCTTAGTTGTAGATCACTACTGTGACTACGACAAGCTCAAATTCAGAACCTTTCTCAGAAAAATGATCTGGGAATTCGGTCTAGCCTGTGTGGCCAACCCTTCCCGGCGCCGGAGAAGCTCCGATAGGGCCCA
The DNA here is from genome assembly GCA_026413185.1 of Pueraria montana var. lobata. Lineage (NCBI taxonomy): Eukaryota > Viridiplantae > Streptophyta > Magnoliopsida > Fabales > Fabaceae > Pueraria > Pueraria montana. Next base: position 59,062,342 of record CM048655.1, on the reverse strand, counting down.
GAACGACGGCAAGAAGACAAATTTGGAGCACAACAAGGCGTGGCTGCTTGCGGAGTCTGGTGGGTGTGGAGCAGAATTGACCAATGCTGACCCTCAATCGGTTCACTCCTCTTTCAGGTTCAGTTTCTGTTCTCAGGTGGAGTTGGAGTCCCTCAACATGAGTTCTTCCAGTGCTGCAACCGTTTTGATGGTGAATTTGGACAATGGGGTCAGTGAATCTCGCGCCAGGGAAATGAAATGGAGGAGAATGGAGTCCTTGGAGAAGAGCATATCCCCTGTGGCTCACACCTTGATCAGGTTCACCTATGGTGAAATTATGTCTGCTACTAGGAATTTCTCCAAAGGTTAGTCTTTTTTTTTCTTACTTTTTTTTTTGGTTAATATTGAGTTTAGTCCATGAAAAAAATATTGGTTTTAGTCATTGTATCTTTTGAAATATCTAAACTTTAGTTCCTGAGCAAGAGAAAAAGTGTTAACTTTAAAGACTAAAATTTGATTATTTTAAAAAATACAGGAACAGAAATTATTGGTTTTAAAAGTCGGAGACTAAAACCAAAATTGAGCAATTTGTCGGGGACTAAAAAGATTATTAACCTTTGTTTTCTATTTTTTGCTCTTGTTTTTGATAAAAGTTGATTGGTTTGAGTGAGATCATGATTTGTTTATTTGTTATGGTATGTGTAGGGAGGGTGTTGGGGAGAGGGGCATTGAGCTGTGTTTTTAGGGGGAGAGTTGGGATTTTGAGAACTGCTGTGGCGATCAAACGGTTGGACAAGGAAGACAAGGAATCTGCCAAGGCCTTTTGTAGAGAATTGATGATCGCGAGTTCTCTTCATAGTTCAAATGTTGTTCCCCTTGTGGGGTTTTGTATTGATCCTGAGGAGGGTTTGTTTTTGGTGTACAAGTATGTCTCAGGGGGCAGCTTGGAGCGCCACTTGCATGGTATTCACTTCTCTGGTTTTTCCTGGCTCCTCTTTTGTGAGGTTGTGAATTGGTGAATTTCACTGATTCTAGCATGCCTATTTTGCAGGAAGGAAAAAGGGTAGTTCTCCTCTTCCATGGCCTGTGAGGTACAAAGTTGCAATTGGGATTGCTGAAGCTATGGCTTATCTGCATAGTGGAACTGAAAGATGTGTTGTGCACAGAGACATCAAGCCCTCAAACATTCTGCTTTCTTCAAGGAAGACTCCCAAGGTGAGATGTTTTCTTGTGAATTGATTGTAGACTTGTGGTTAATTGATGTGGAGAATCTGGTACAGAGCCCGTGGACGTTATTCTGATTGTTTTTGTTAATTTGTAGCTATGTGATTTTGGATTAGCTACATGGACTTCTGCACCTTCAGTTCCTTTCCTTTGCAAAACTGTCAAAGGAACATTTGGGTACAAACTTAAGCCTCTTGTATTGATTCTGCGATATATTAGTTTCTGTGTATAATTTCTTTTCATATTATGATTAGCTGAAATTAAATCTTCTATTCCTCTGCTTTCCCTACAGATATTTGGCTCCTGAGTATTTCCAACATGGGAAAGTATCAGACAAGACTGATGTATATGCTTTTGGAGTGGTTTTATTGGAACTCATTACTGGCCGGAAGCCAATTGAGGCAAGAAGACCTTCAGGAGAAGAGAACTTGGTCTTATGGGTGAGTTATTGAACTAATTTTTGCAAAAGTTGCCTTATTCTTGATTATATTTGTGGGTGAGATTGATAATAATCAAAACACTCTTCAGCATAATCTACTCCTAATAGTCCATTAAAGCAATAAATCAGTAATATCACCTTAGTTTATAGTACATTAAAGAAAATTGAAAATTGTTTGTTTTATATGCTTCTGTAATCAAACTTGATATAGCTGTAAAGTACGACAGTTAGATTTGTAATGCATCTTAATAGTTTAGAATCTTTAGATAGATACTGTGTTTTAGCAGGAGTCAATGTACCATGTATTTTGAATTTAATTAATATCTTCTTGGGTGGATAAATGAAATCAGGGAATTCATTTATATGCATTGCAATCCATAGTGAATTATGTCTTTTCCTTTATAGTAGAAAACTTACACCAAATTTTGGCATTTTTTTTACCACATTTGTGCTGGTAATTACAACACTGCATTTAAGTTAAGCATTAAGAACAGTAATATCGAAGTGACACGATCTGACATTCATTTGCAGGCTAAACCTTTTCTACAGAAAGGGAAAGGAGCCATTGAAGAGTTGGTTGATCCTCAACTCAAGTGCAGCCTTAGGTTCTCAAATCAAATGGGTAGAATGATTGAAGCAGCAGCTTCCTGTGTCACAAATGAAGAATCTCGGCGACCTGGCATACGTGAGATTATTGCAATACTGAAAGGTGAAGAAGAACCTTTTTTGTCTAAAAGAAAGAAGTCCAGTTTTCTTGGGAATGGATGCGTGATTGATTGTTATTCTCAGTTACAGCAAACAAATAATGAGATGAAGAGTCACTTGGCTTTAGCAATGCTAGGAGTTGCAGAGTTTGAGGAGGATGATTATCTGTATGGTCGATAAAACATGCATATGATGACAACCCTGAAATAACCTTTTACTTTTTGCCATGATTGTCACTAAGAGTGCTAAAGATTAGATGTGAGCGAGTTGAAATTGTAAATGGAAATAGGAGCTTAGATGAAGATTGTGTGTAGATATCTTCCCTTTACCTTGTCCCTTTTCTCAAAGGGTAACGCTAATAGATTTTCATTCATGTATGTGAATCATGTTCAATTCATGTTGGTAAATTTAATGATTTTTATCTGATCCTTGCTCAGAAACACACGTTTTTGGTGGGATGGGGTATTATATAGCCTTCATTTCAACGAAGAGCGTTAAGGTGTAGGAGTTGCCATTTTGAGAAGACCCCTCTTCTACTTCTCCCTCACCTAATTCATAATGGCCCTAAGCAAATAATAAAAAGAATAAAAAAGAAACACACACAAGGAATGCATTAAGAATAAGTGAAGATGGACGTAATGTATAAAGTAAAGATACTTTATAATCAATAGATTTATATTTGAGTATATGCGGTATCATTAATTTTGTGTGTTTTATTTACTAATTGACACATATAGTTTGATATATACATTTATTTTCTCTTTTATACAAGATCATGTGTTATGTCAACATCAAAAAGAGAAAAAAAAAAAGTGTCGTGTCTTAGTTATAACCTTAAGAATTAAGATTTTGATTTCCATAACTGCTCTGGTATTTTGTATTGAAGCAGGTCCCGATTGAGAATAGATAATCTCAACTGCCTCTAACTTAATGTCAAGGGCATTGCTTTATTTTAATGAACATGTGAAAAACCATTCAGATTTAGTATACCGCAAGACATGACCGTACAACTAACAACAAAAGCATTAGGCCATACAACTACAAAAACAAAACCCCAAAGAGGCAAACATCATGAACCTATCATTGTTACATCGTATATATAAATGATGAACACGCATTGACAAATGATTGTATGTTGTAACTTGTAAATATTGTTGACAATATAGCACAAAGAAATAATAAAACTAAGAAAGGTGGAATTAATGTGGGGAAGAACTTAAAAAATCTTGGCTACATCCCTCACTAGGCCACGGTTGGCTCTTGCAAAATCTGTGAACTCTTCAAATGAAATGAAGCCATCACCATCTGTATCAATCTCGTCCATCATCCGTTGCACTTCATCCGGGGTCACTGATCCAAGTGCTTTAAGGGCTTCACCAAGCTCTTGTGAAGAGATTTGGCCATCACCATTGGAATCAAAATGCTTGAAAATGCGTTCCCTATCAGCTACATCTTGTGGATCATCATCAGCCATATTGTAGAATGTCTGTATTGTACGTATAAGTATGAGTTTCTTCTGGTTTTGGAGTTGCACTGAAAATGGAGATTGAGAGGTTAAAGGCCTATGAACTTGGCTTTTAAACAGTTTGTATAAGCTTAGGCCATATTTAGTATAAGGGGTTTACTTTTTATTGACAATAAGACCTAGTCACCAAGATAACATAATTCACAACTGATTTACCAAACTTGGTCAAATTCATTTTTTTCCAATATGAATGGAGGTACATGGTCTTTAAGAGAATGGTTGAAAGTGTTTTGCCAAATTGAGTCACTTTGGATATATGAGATGTGACCCAGTCCTACATGCATGGTCCCTCTTAGAGGATTTGCTTTATCCTATGTGCCTGATATAACATCATGTTACAGAGGAACACAAGCCATAATTAGCAAAAGAAGAAAAGATTGTCAAACCTTGGTTTAACTAACCATTGTGGCGGTTATATCCAACATTGTACTATCTCTTTATTAGCTTTCATTTACGTAGATTTCTCCAAAATTTCTTCCGAATAAGGGGATAAAAATTGAGTAAATGTTATTTGGTTGACAAAATCATATCTAACTTATTTGAGGAGCGCAATAGAGAAATTATCCACATCCCAATCACTAACCATTAATATATACAACCTGCATGCATTACACGTGATAATACTTGGAGAATGGCTAATCCCCATTCTCCTCTTTTATTATTTTTTGTAGAATAAAATTAAATCATCTAGGCATGGTGTGAATTTGATAAGGAAGGGGATAGAAAAAAGAAAAACTTGGTCCATATTTAGGTATTTTTAACTAGTGTTATGAACTTTTACTAGGCCCAACAAATGGCATAGTTGATCTAACCCAATCCATCAGGGACATTTCAGAGTTGCACCCTAGTCAGATACTTTTCGGACAAATAGGTGACCAACTCTCACTTAACCTCATCTCACTCCCAAGCCAATATATAACACTAGTGGCTCTTCCCTTTTAAGAATGTTCTCTAGGCTCTTTTTTGAGCCTTTACATTCTCTTATCGAGCTCATAGCTTACTTAAATTTCAATGTCTGTTTAGTTGGGGTGAAAACAAAAAGATGCAAGGATGATGAATTGAAAATGGAACTCAGGTTTCATTGATTCAGCAATTGTGACTTTCCCATAACCCAAATAATAGAACAGTAAGAATGATAAAACTAAAAGTAACTAAACAACTGGTATTAAAAGTAATGAATAAAACTGATCATCTAACAAAGTGTTCCCCATCGCCTCCCCTGAAAAACCAAAATTTGTTTCTTCTCAATCATAAGCTTGGTAATGGGACATGTTCTTGTTTAACATGTCCTGCATGAAAAATGTTAGAATTCGCCAATGCTTTGTCTAACCCGGCACTTGTATATATTTTAAAATTTTATATAATAATTAATCACAGTCTTAATTATATTAAGGTTAAATTATTAAGTAGGTCCTTGAATTATTTAAAAACTTTTAAATAGGTCCTTAAACTATTTTTTTAATTGAATCTCTAAATTAAAAAGATAAGTCGTTAAGGTTAGTTTTTAGTGACTTAAAACTGTCGGAAAATAACAATTTGTGATTATTTTCAAAATCCTAGGGACTTAGTTAAAAAATATATATAATCAAGTACATAATTAGAAAAAAAAATAGTTTATGAACTTATTTTAAAAAATTTCAATAATTCAAAAAACCTACTTAATAATTTAACCTTATATTAATTCATTGTCTCATATATATATATATATATATATATATATATATATATATATAAAGACAGTCTTGAAACCATCCAATTTTCGCATAATTGTTTTAGTTTTCTTTTGATCAACATATTATTTTAGTAGTTTAAGCAATTAAAAGAAGAAAAAATAAATTTACCATAGCATAGTACGTAGTCCTAGAAATATAAGTTAGAATGATGCAATCCATAAAGTAATACCAGATGCAAATATCATAGACTGACGTTGGAAGCAGCAAATTATTCTCCATTACTCAATGATGGAGTAGATTGCCTAAAAAGTTTCTTGATAATTTAAGTTCAATATGCGACAAATTGAAAAGTATAATTCTTGTACAGCTATGTGTGATAATGCTCTTGCCACAAAAACACCGGCACCAGTGTTGTCAAAACTCAAAAGCATCCACCTTAAACCCCTTGACTTCACCACTGAAGTACTGCAAAGAAATAGATGAGACAGGTTTCAAAACATAATTATTAATTATCAAGAATACGATATAACTAGCCGCATTTAATAAAAACAACCTGGATTGATGCTATAGTTAACAACAACAACAACAACAACTCCCCGCTATTGTTTTCAATAATTTTTAGTTGTCTACGTAAGTCTGCAACAACTGCACATAAAGGATTATAGGACATTTTTATTTAAAATATCTTTTTTACTAAAAAAAATATCTTATTTAAATAACAGCTGGAGAATGATGCATGCATTTATCGTACAAGAAGTCAATTCTTAATCTGTTCGGAATGTGAGAGAACAGTGTAAGCAGCAAAAAATTAATTGTTAATTGTTAACATAGTCATGTCTGAATGTGGATCAGAGGGCCACAATAGAATAAAGAGTTACGTTATTTATTCAATAATTTATATAACAAATCATATAATAATCTTTTTTTTCTTTATTTTTCTATCACATTGTTAATTATATTTCATATTTCTTTTCTGTTTTCTCTTTTATTTTTGTAATATTTATTATACAAATAATATTTCTCTAAAATAAATATGGGCTCTGGCTCAAGAGTTGAAAAGTCATCTAGAAAAAAATATCTTTGGAAAGATATCATGGGTAAAGCAACTATCTGCACCTTCAGTAACAACTAACAAGGAGTAGCTTGAGGTTACTTTGGATGGATCTATCATCTATGGATCTTCACCTTTCATCAGAAAAGAAATAGAAGGCCATAAAGGGAACCTCAAGTTGGGATCATAAGACAGAACTACACCAGCATCTTTTGCAGCAGTTATGTGTGCTGACTTGCATGGATCTGTTCTAAGACAAATAGAACCATTATGAAAGATCTTGACCTGCCAGAATAGAAAGACATAGTAGACCAATATTGTTACAATAACTTGATTAATCAAATATAGAGTCAAAATTATGGTAAATCGTATAAAGCTATAAATGGAATGATTTTGATCGAGTAACTGAAAATTGTGAAATGTGTATGTGAAAGAATATTGAACAACTTTCCCAGCAGTTGTTTCTCGTCTATTCAACTTGTCTTTTTTTAGTAGGATACTACATATATCTTCCATGGGAGACAGTCTTACTTGGACAAGTTATGACCATTATAGACAACAAAAATCTCCTCTTGAGTATTAACATAGTTGTATTATTGTATATTCATGACTCGAATTCGAGACTACTAATTAAACTGAAACAATCTTACACTAATTAATTCATGCATTTGATGGTAACTTATATGGATCTATGGCATACATTTTGCTTTTGTGTGAAAACCACTCATTGCAGCTTTCGTTTTACCTTTCTTATGAAGTCAAAATCAAGTTCAGCAACTTCTTGGAGCAGCATGAACTCCTCGACTCCTCAATGTACAAAATGCTAAAGCAGTTCGTGCACTAGCATCAAAACGAATCCCTTCATTGATTATATTATTTTTCTTCATCAGCAAGAGTGTACCCGAATTCATCACCAACTTCTTCCTGTTACTTAAAGCAATAGGCCATTGGTTGAACTTAAATTTAGCTGAGAAATTTTCATTATGACTGTCAGGTTATGAAAAAGTAAAATGCCGATTAAACACTCAAAAAACTCAAGCTATAATGTCTATATACTCAAAGGTGAAACTTATATCGGTTCATCAACAGGGTGCAATAAATTTAGGAGTCCCTTGCTTCAAAATTGAATTTGATGCAATGAATCTGATTCAGCTTCTATTGGAGGCAATAAATTACAAATTTTCTCATAGGAAAATGACTCTAATCTGATGGAATTGGATGTCCACCAATGATAGTTAGATCTTTAGGGATATTTTTACACCATTTTTCACTATGTACAGAAAGTGTACAAACAATAGAATACAATACATAGCCCACACAGCATGCAGTCTAACAGGATGTTACGAAATAAGCAGAGGCATTATATTGTTCTTACTTCTTACTTCTTATCTAAAATAGGAAAGGACAGAAAAATAATCCTAACTAGAGGATGGAAATTGAAGACTAAGCCCCATCTTCTGAGCAAAGTTTGGGCAATTTGCAAGTAAAGTCAATAGATGCTTTATGCCTAAGTAACTAAGTAGCACACTAAAACATGATGCTTCCTGTTGCTGTCAAAATTAAACAAGAAGCCTTTGGGAATTGGAATGGATATATTGATATAACAACTTCCCAATGAATGCTGCATAACTGCCCAAAGAGCTTATGCCTAAAGAAACATAATGTTTGGTTGATTTAGTTTGTTTGGTTCAACTATAGGGAAGGAGACCAAATTCCTTTCCTTTTCATTTGAGTCCCCTTGAATATTGAAAAATTTAAAGATAATAAAAGTACTTAAAAACTTTGATATAGTAACAATTAGATTGTTCTGAAATTGAATATTTGAATTTAATAATTTTTATTTGTGTATCACAAAAATATACTTATTTTTCTCTTCTTTTATAAATAAAAAGAGTTTAATGATTATACATTCACAGTATATAATTGTTTTACATTAGTATCTAATAACAAATTACTATTTATATGACTTAATAATTATTATAAAAGTCAACAAATTCATCATGATGATTTGTGATTAGATGACTGTACGAAATTATTTTACATTATTAATATATGACCCTTTTTCTCTAAAAAAAAAAACAAAACAAAAAAACGGTGTCCCTGATCTTTTGCTTTCCTTTGCTAAAATTTCTTTCTTCCACTCTTCGTTTCAAGTAATGAGTATGCAAAAGAGTAAGACAGGTGCATCTGCCAAAGAAAGTCCATTAATTAGTTGGCGCGAAATCAATAAACATTTCGTCAGTACGGTCACTTTTAGCACATATATTGGCCTGTGATGTGTGAGCATGTGGACCACATCCTCACTTCTATACCTATGTGACCATGTGACCATGCATAATCACCACCAATTACAGACAGCTTATGTCCTATCCTACACTTTAAATAACATTATTCAAAAAACAAGTTAGTAAGAAAATTTAGTATAATTTTTTTATCTAACATAAAAAGTTATTTAAAATTGCTTTCACCTAAAATCAATTTTGAACACAAAATTAATTTCTTAACGTAAAATTGAACATGTAAACGTTTATTTAAAATTATTTTAGCTGATTTTTCAACATGAGTATGGATAATTCAATATGAATTGAAACACGCACTAAAAAGCAAAGGTATGATGACAGGTTTGCTTCCACTGGCAAAACTAAAGAGCATTTGCGATTTGGGAACCATTTTTGGACATGAGTAATGTTGTGTTTTGACTGTTGAAAATGTTTCAAAAAATTCATGTCCCACGTTGCTTGATTTTATTTATTTTTAAGTGTTTGTATATTATCAACATGTATTTAAATCTTTAAATTAAATAATTAAGAAGCATAGACTAACGCACGCCAAATCGGGCTAAGTGAACCTTAGCAACTCTGTCCATATGGACTAAAATTAATGTTGTTTTGATTTTTGAATTTATTTAGACCTTTTATGTTAAAATCACTTCAAAATGTGTGTGTGTGTAAATTATCATAAACAATTTATGTGTGGAGCAGAAATCCTGTTTTAAACACGATCACGACATGATATCTTGATCCTCGTGCAGTCCACGAGGCCATGACACGCGTCAAAATTCTGTGGTTAATAAAAGCCTTCCTTCGCTTTCAATTAACTACCTTCACACCACTTCTGCCATACTCAACACCGCGTTTGGTTCACACAACTGTTCTGTTCCTTTCTTCCTCAACTTGTTTCCTACTAAACGCGTTTGCGTGAGCAGTGAGCCAATCGCGGATCGCGCTTTCTATAAAGCGCGAGTTACCTCACCGCAACCAGTGGAACTCACCGAACTGAACTCTTCTCTCGGTGTCGCCATGGACGAAGAGGTGCGCAAGATCTTCAGCAAGTTCGACAAGAACGGCGACGGCAAGATCTCGTGCGCGGAGCTGAAGGAGATGATGGCGGCGCTGGGATCGAAAACGACGTCGGACGAGGTGAAGCGCATGATGGCGGAGCTGGACCGGAACGGCGACGGCTACATTGACTTGAAGGAGTTCGGGGAGTTCCACTGCGGCGGCGGCGGCGGCGACGGGAGGGAGCTCCGGGAGGCGTTCGAGCTGTACGATCTGGACAAGAACGGGCTGATCTCGGCCAAGGAGCTCCACTCCGTCATGCGGAGGTTGGGGGAGAAGTGCTCCCTCAGTGACTGCCGGAGGATGATCGGAAACGTCGATGCCGACGGCGACGGCAACGTCAATTTCGAAGAGTTCAAGAAGATGATGACTCGCTCGTAGGTGGTGACTGGTGGTAGCACTCTCTTTCAGTAAGTGAATGACGCACATTTTACCGTATTGTAGTATATATATTGCAATTTCATTTTTATTTATATGTATGGTTGTGTAGAATGTATGTAGTGTTGAAGTTTAAATTAAGATGTAGAATTGATGGGAAAGAAAGAAACAATTCTTATCACGTTAAGGTTCCGCTGTTTAACTTTAATCTACCCACAGATAAATTTAACTCGTTATCCAAACAAAAAATAACAGTTTTAATAATTTTTATCATGACACCAAACAAGGATTAACTCTACTAGTAGAAACTAGTCTCTCCTAATGTAATACTTCCTCTTATCAAAAATTTTAATTTTTTGTTTTTTTTCTTCAAAATTCTTGATATTTTACCTGTTTTAAGTCTCATTAATTATTATTTTTTTATATATATTCTTATTTAATTAAATTTTTACAATTATTTTCATCATAGATATTAAATAAAAATATTTTAAATTAAATATATTATTTGTGAGTAGTATTAAATATTTTTTTAAAATTGTGTGTATTAACCTTAAACACAAGAATTTTGAAATAGAGGAAATAAATCAAAGTTCAAATCCATATTAACAGCACCTTTAACAAGAGTATCTCTATGAGAGACACCAACGGGTGTGTTGAAGTGGAACCAAAAAATAACAAGACAATTAATTAGAAGCACAACAAACATCTTAGTATTTTTAAGACAAAATGTATTATACAAGAAATAATCTTGTCAGAGTTAGGTAAGACAGTACAACTAATATAAATAAAACTTTTAATTTAAATATTTAACGTAATTATATGTTTAAGACTTAAATTTAATATTACTAATTAAATCAAAACTTTCTCATGGAAATTAATCCATCCATAGTAATATGTGCTAAAGAAATAAATAAAGAATTTCATTTTAATATACTAATTTTATTCGAGATATGAATTTTGAAATAAATATTATAAAAGAAAATAAACTATACATGATAATTTTTAATTGAATTAGTGTAAAAAATATTTATATAATTAAATTTATAAATAAAAAGAAAATAATGCTTGTTTAAAATAATTTATTTTAAATAGACGACTTTTTCTTTTCTTATTAACTTTTAGTTTAAAGAGGATTTTAGAATAATTATTTTTCAAAGAATAATCTGAAAGAATTAAAGAAACATGACAGTTTCGACAAAAACAAGAATTAAAGAAACCAGACGGAGTTATAACTTTTGTACTAAAAAAAGCAATCAATAAAATATTATATTATTAAGCTATCATCAACAGAATCCAGTATAAGTCTATAAGACAAGCAAAGCCAGCACCATATGCATCAGAAAAATTGCCTGTGGAAGTAGCCCAACCGTAGGATTTGCCATATCGTATCAAACTCATTTTTGTAATGACTCACAAAAAATTACACAACTATCTTCTTGAGATCCTCTGGCACTACTCGTATAATGTTGTGGTGACAACTAATTGGGTCTTAACTTGTGTCCATTTGTTCTCCACCTTCGTTTTGGTCTTGACTAATCTGATTACCTTTTTCATTTTTCAGTGTTGCGGTTTCTTCGTCACCCTTGGTTATTTCTTCCTGCTTCATATTGAGAGGCGGTGGCAATGTTTTCTTCACCAGCTCTACTATTTCAGTGACCTCTTCATCTGGAAAACGCTGATCGCAATCCTCTATGATCTGTGTAATGAAAGTGAACAAACTGATTACAGTTTCGTAAGGGTAGCTATTGAAATAGACAATATATTTGAAAGCATATTATTAGTCTCCTAGATCAAAGTCTTACCTAAAATGGGAGATATAGATAACAAGACTCTTAGCAGAAAATTCTTATCAAACATAACACAGCACACTAATTTCTTGGGTTAATAATTCACGCATCGCTATTTTTTAATGAACAGTCAAACATAGCAGACTTGCAAAACTGATGAACCCAACCTTCCTACTCCATAGACAATTCCAAGATAAACACAATTAGTCAGGAATTGACATATCCAAAAGCACATTTGACAAAAATATGATAATCAACATAAGTCGCTATAGAATGCAAATATGTAGATAGATAACAGCCATATTGCTCCTTCAGTCAAAAAAAAAAAAGCCATATTGCTCCTGAAGAATGACAATCTCTTAAGAGATGTAAGATACCAAGATTAATTGGGTAAAAATTACAGCATCATTATTTGCTGATAAATTACGGACAGGTCAAAAAAAGTCATTAACCCCAAATCCCAGTGGTCAACGCCAAAGCCTTTGGGTGTCTTTAAGTGCTGGGTATATTTCTTGATATCTTTACGTTTGAACCCCATATTGTACAGATGGATCAAAGCTGGCCTCTAAGTAAAAATCAGAGATGAACCTAGAAAGCAATAGCAAATGCTCCTCATATATAATCAGTGATCTTATCCAGAAATTAATTACAATACGAAGTTGTGGAATTAATTTTTCAGAGCACGGGTGAGATGATGACACCATGAGGCAAAGTAATTAATATTGTTTCAACTTTCAAAATAGAAACCGATGCAAGGGACCCAAGCAGATATGAAGGATAAACCGATGCATGGGTGGTTGATTATACCCAAGCGGATCAATTTATCCTTCATATCTGAAAAATTGAAGTTATGCAGCACGGGTGAGATGATGACACCATGAACCCGTGACTTCTATAATTCACAAGGCAGCACCTCACTATTGAACTATCGTTCACCCTCTAATTCAATAACAGGTCTATATACAAGTTGGGACCAAAGAAAGTTGAAGTTAAGTCTAACAGTCTAAATGCTTCCAACTGAGATATCATCACAAGATTCCAAAAGCAATTCGGGAATTGGTAACAAATATAAATGATTAACAAATCATTCAAAATTGAATTGGTTATAAGTTATAACACCTGAGATATGGATTGAGGAACAACTAACTACGTTTTCTTTTTTAACCATTAAAAGTTATTAATAATGCAGGTACTATGTTTCCAAACTGGCTGATATATTACTATATTATATTTTGATAATATTAGAGCAAAGTAATTTTTTTTTAGTTATTAGAAAAATAGGAATTACACTATAATACCTGTTAATTGTCAGAATTTTTTGGTTGCTTATATGTTGGTGATGACAAGTTTACAACACAGCTTAAAAGTTAAAGCCAATACTACATAGCTAAAGACAAATAACAGAAAACACATTGCAGAGAATGTGGTTACAACTTAAAAATTGCAGAGATAATAACTTCTAATTAAATGCTTAGGTGTAAAATAAATGGGAAAATCAAAATTTTGATACTTACTGGGTATATTTCAACTTCAGCTGCTGGCCTAGTGTTTAATATGTTCAGAACCTCAGCTTTTGCCAGGTCATGCTGTTTAACACTTGTCAATAACTCATTGATGCTCTCTCTTGTTTGAACAGAGGCAGCAGTGTCAATCAAATAATCATAAACCTGTTAGATATACAGCACATTCATCTACCAATAAAACTTAAAAGTATTGCCATCTATCTCTTAGAAAAAGCAAGTCTAACCTTGTATTCAGACTGCGCTACTTTGGCAATAACCCTTGTTGGATCCTTTGAAGCTCCTTTAGCTCGTAAGAAATCAAGGACCTCAAAATTTGTGAGTGCACCAGCATTGGCCTCTAAGCTATATGACAAAGCTATTAAACATCAACCATATCCCAATAGAAAAGAAAGGTTCAATTGAAATTCGTGTATTAATTTTGAAAACAAACAAAAATAGTGGAAACATACATTTTCATCTGTAAGACACCAGAGTGAGAGAAAAGGCAGTAACAACACAAAGAGATAGTCTCCTTTGCTTCTGCAATAAAGCCAATACATAAACACACAATTACATAATTGAATTTCCACAAAATACAACAAATCACACTGCTAATACAATTTAAATTAAACACACAAAATTGTGTTGGGGTGGACATCAGAAGCAACAAAATTGAGTTGGGAATGTTTTCCCCTACTAAGAAAAATAGCAATGTTCGAAAATTAGAAGAATGAATATAATTTGAGCAACTAAACAAGAATAAAATAGTTAAGACAGAAACTGTCACAGTGCTACAGATCTACAACATAACACAAAATCATATAAAATATAAACTGTACAAATAATAATGCAGAACACCTTCAACTCAAAATCATATAAAATTTTGGGATTATATTAGGCAACAACACACAAACTTCAACTCTTCCGGAACCACCTTTATCACAATAGTTCACCACAGATTCACAGTAATGAGAGTATCACTTCAAAATTCAAATAATGCAGAACACACAACAAAATAAAAGAATAAAAGAATAAAAAAATACAGAACACACAACACAGATCACTGTCTATCACAGATTCACAGTATCACTTCAAAATTCAAATGCTATGTTTTCAAAAGAAGGAATTGCAGAACACACTGACTTGCGGTGGACGGAGGGTGCTGGGTGTTGGTGCGAGCAGCGCGACGGTGGTGTATGCTCGTGCGAAGGTGGGCGTTCGTCCGAGGAGCTACGACGGTGGACGGTGGAAGGAGGGGGCTGAGTGGTTCGATGGCGGGAGTTTTATGGACTAGGGTTTGATGCACGAATTTGGTCTCTCTTTGAAGGTTGAGAAACAGTGTTGAGTTTGATCCGCATTCCCTTCTCTGTTTTTTTTCTCAAGCCAAAAGCGACGTCGTTTTTAACAGTTTTTTTCAGGTTCACTATTTTCTTCTTCTTTTTTTTTTTTTTTTCTTGTCATATTATTTATTAAATTTTGAGAAATGTTATATAGTACAATAATTTGTACAACAATATTTTTTATATTTATATCTCTCCCACATCATTTATTATAAATCATAATAATAGAAAGAAATATACAAGAAAATAAAAATATAAAAATGATGTCGAATAAATTGTTGTATGTATATTATATTTTTTAAATTCATATTTTCTCAACTTTTTTTTTCCTATCTCTTTATTCATTCCACTCCAATACACCCGAAAACAAGGTTTATGTCAACATTTACATTTTTCCTTTTGCAAAACAGTCCATGTTGGTTAGGTTGATGATTGAGCATCAATAAGACTTTAATTTTTTTTTTTTCAAGTTGATGTTCTTATTGATTTGTGATACGTTAGGTGTATGGTGTTATGGTGACACCTAAAAGGAGTACAAGTTTAGAAATTATATAAGAAAATTATAGGTTTAATTTTGATACATTGAATGTCAATTAATTAAAAATTGCTTTAGACCTAATTTTTAAAATAATTATTATAAAAATTAATAATCTTATTATATATGACAAATTATAATTAGATAATAGAATAAAAAACCTTTTAAAATTATCAATGTATCCTAATTAAATTTTAAATTATATTGCAATGCATTGCATCAAAATATTGTCCTTTATGTAACACGCAATTTAGGTCTACCCGACCAATAGCAACAAGGGGAAAGAACACATAAGATATGTTTTTGGTCCTTATTTTTTCTAAATTTCTGTTTTTAGTCCTTCATAATTTTTTTTTTGTGTTTTTAGTCCCTCAAAAATTATTTTATTTTATTTTTAGTCCCTGATATTAATTTTAACTGTTAAGTGATGTCGTGACGAACATAACTAGCAAACTAAAACTGTCATAAATGTTAAAAAAAAAAAATTCAAACCTCGAACACCAGATTTTCTGAAATAACAAGAAATGTTACAAAAGTAAACATTTCTTATTGCCAAAAATTTGTAGCGGTTAAAAGTCACTAGAAACTTAATTAGGAAATTTTCATACACACAGTTTATGTCTGTCATGTCATCACTTAACGGTTAACATTAATGTGAGGAACTAAAAACAGAACAGAATAATTTATGAGGGACTAAAAATAGTAAAAAAAATTATGATGGACTAAAAATAGAAATCAAGATAAAATGAGGACCAAAATCATATTTTATCCTTTTTAAAATTCAAACTTGCAAAATCAGTGGAGGAACGGTTGCATTTATCGACCGTCTCCATTGCTGCAATAGTATGTGAACATTAGAAGAGGAAGAGCCGAAGAGGGGCATCACCAATTTAAAAGGACAGACTAAAATTAAATTTCCCGACAGTCTCACCATTCAAACTTCACAGTTCACACTAACTATAGGGCCCGTGATTTTCTCTTTTTGATCTTTCCACCCTCTACTCTATTTTTTTTTTATTTTCTTTACAAAAATACTTTTGACATAAATTTGTTTCTGTTGAGTACCTTGAATTTTAATAAGATATACAATAAAAATAATTTTTTTGTTGTGTATCTTGATAAGATCTTGTCAAAATATACAGACCAATAGCTGGAAGGAGAGGGGAAGAGAGATGTAACCAGAGAGGTAGAATAAAAATTTCACAAAAAAAAAAAGTAGGTGTAAGAAAATCATGGGCCCTTAAGCTTCATCCATCATAGGCCAATGGCCCAACAGCAAAATGCTATCCATAGGAACCCAATTACAATATATATCAACAAAAACCATTTTATCCAACGGATAATAGTATTTCAAGATTATTGAAGAAATGTATATTAAAATACAAAAGCTGCAGATAAATCACTCATTCTATTTGAACCTGTAGAACAAATGAACTTTCTTTTTCCGCATGTCTTGCCTCCATCTTGGCAATTTTAATTTTTAAAGAATGCTTGTATTGTGGAATCCTTGTTCTGTGTGTGAGCAAAATTTAATACAGAGACTCTACTTCAATCCAAGGACCCACTAAAGACAATTTGGTCCGAGATGGGTACTAAGCTTACCTAAAATAAAACATTTCACTGATCGAACGATAGTTGACGCAGAATTATTTGGTCTGGTTTTTGTGGATGACACCAACTTTACATTCGAACTTGATGACTGATGAGAGCTAATCATATCAATCAACTCTTCAAAATAAAACTATATAAAATCTGAAAAAGAATGCTTCTTTCATTTGGGCTTAATTAATATTAATATTTTGGTAAATCTAATATGATTCAAGTTATGTTAGAATTGGGAGGGTTAAAATTATTAGATTTCAACTGTTTTTTAATCTAGATAAAAAAAACTTTTAACTTCAATTAATTTAAAATAGAGGAGTAGAAAATAGTAAAAGCATAGAGCAAATTTGCCCATTTGAGATGGTTGCGAGTTTTTTTTTTTTTCAAATTTTAAAATAAAATGCATTCAGCAAAAATAAAATTGAAATATTTTTTTTAATAAGCAGATGAAGTTTTATTAATAAAAATCAAACTTGACACAAGGTTGTCAAAGTTTAGTGTAAGAGTTACAAAAGTGCATGTGATACAAAAATACATAACGATATCCCCAATCCAACCACAAGAAAAATATGCTCCTTACATATTTGCCAACCCATCATTATCTTCATTGCTTAGGTAGAAAATGAATATTTTCAATTCAATTTTCAAAACACTTTTACATCCATTTTCAAAACTAAGAAAAAATTGTGAATTTAGGTTTTAGTTTAAAATTAAACACAGTCTCGCTACCTTTGACAATGGCTCTTTCCGTTGTCGTCACTATCACCACCACTATCACCATCACCATTGATACTATCACCTCCACAACTTCCACCACTATCACTATAATCACTACCATCACTATTGTCACTGCTACTGCTAACAAACACTATTACCTCCACCAGCACTCCCACCACTGCTAGCATCGCAACATTGTCATTACTACTACCACCAACGCCACCATCGATACTACTACTACTACCACCAATGTCATCACCACCACCACCACCAAGCTTGCTACTATCTCCACCATTACTGTTGTCAATACCGTCTTTGACGCCACCAATATTATCATTATTACCATTATCACTATTGTCACCACCATCGCCACCACCATACAAACATACCTTTAAACTAGTAATTTTAATATGGTAGAAAAATTTAAAACTAAATTATTTTAAAACTAAAAAATAGAAAAAACTAAAAATTGATTATATTTTTTTTAAAAAATTTAATCTTACAATAAAACCACTAATTTCATATTTAATGTTAATGCATATCTAAGACTCAAAATTAAAACTACTTATTAAACTAAAATAAGTCCACGGCAAGCAAGCGGTGGAGCAAATTCTTTATTATTTTTAATTTTTTTAAAAAAGGAGCAAATTCTTTATTTCACATAAGATATATTTTATAAGAAAATGTAGGCAGACAAGTAACAAGTTCATTTATTGCTCCAACCAATTTATTTTCGTCAAGGCTGGCTTGTGCCTTCGTTTTGGACGGTAACATATATGGTTGTTAACTGAAAGGTGCTTCGCCAGACACTGCAAGAGTTCCTCGCCACTGAACGCGCAACTAGTTGAGACTCTTTTTTTTTTTTTTTTTTTTTTTTGTTTGACATAGCAACCAGATGAGACTGGTCACCTACAACTATTGTCAAAGTTCAAATGAGTTTTGACCTCGTTTTTTATATAATCAAAAAAGGGATTTGCTTAAAGCTACTTTAAATACTTATTTCTTAATTGTTTCATTTTTATTTGTTTAATAAAATATATTAATCATTAGGGTATTTAAAAGATAATGGTTTTATTGCATGACTTTATAAAATATTTGATTTTTCAATTTTTTAATTATTAGGTATTAGGGGAAAGATAATACTAGTAAGTTTTAATTGTTTTATTTTTGAGTATTTCAATTTGCACCTTCATTTATTGGTTATAATTTTTTCATTAATTTTATTTATATTTTTTTAAAAATAAAATATCAGATTCAAAAATTTAAAAAATATATACATTTTGTTCTTACTATTTTTGTTTTTAATGTTAAAATAAATATAATTCTTTATTTTCATATATATTCCGTTTAAATGTTAATTCCGTTTAACTTTATATATATATATATATATATATATATATATATATAATTTGTTTGTGTATTTTATTTACATTTCAACGTGAGATTTTTGGAATACTAAGAAATACATATTATTATTTTTCTTTGCTATGTACTCCATAATATTTAGATGACCATTATTTATTCTTTTACAATTGTTTTTTATGTCAATTTAAAATTTTATCAACTTATGCTATTTTTAATTCTATGTTGTTTTAATACTTAATATATCATATGATACTAAATATTACATATGTGATCATTACAGATACAATTCCAAAACGCAAATTAATTAATGACTTGACCGGATCGAATATACTGTAAAAATTAGTAAAAGTGGTCCAAAATGTGATGCTAGTCAGATGGAGCTGCCATAGACTGACATTACTGAAGGAATTAAAGAATAAAGATTGAACTTGAACCTCGAATATCTCCCCCAATCTTAAGTATACTTAGTATTATATTATATTTGGCATTTATTTTTCTGTAGATTTGATTTTAATGGAAAGTATTATTTTATTTTATCTCCCGCCGTTGACTTTGATCAATGTGCATGCATAGGAGGCCGAGAGAAGTGTTTTGAAAGGAAATGTGAAAGTCGTGCAGAAATTAGGAAGGGAAAAAAATTAGATTGGGAGTGAAATCTCCCAATAAAAAAAAATGAAAAATGAAATAGATCGATCTCCGTATAATCTTTTTCGGTTAAGGGACCAGTGGAATGGGAAAATAATGCATAACACGTTTTATGTGTGAGTATAGTAATTTTAATGTTTATCACATAGTATCCTTTTAATTGGTACTTGATATTTCTAATTATTTTTTGTTTTAGTTAAATATAAGTATTATTTAATTTTATGTCATAATTATAAAACACAACAAACAATAAGATAGATAAATATTTAATAATTTACGAGTTAGATGATCATAATTAATCATCTTTGTATACTTAGTGATGAATGGAGATGGGTAAATTTAGAATTTTAATTATGAGATGAAAAAAAGATCAAGATAAATTTGTAAGTTGAGTATAAATGTAATATTAGTTTTTTTTTTAAATTTAATACGTTAAATAATATGCAAGGATGGAAGGAGATGAACAACAACGTGTTCATACATAGTTAATTAATAGGTAATTTTCTTCTTCATTATAAGTTTTTATTTTTTAAGTACTCATTATATCAAAATCCAAATTTTCATCCTTATATATTGTTTTACACGAGTTAAATTTTTATGGATTATTAATTTTTTTTTTATCAACCAAAAGGAAATGTATTAAGAAATGGTACAAGGGATACCATCCCATATACATAAAAAGCAAAACAGTTACAGAACAGAGAAAGAACCATAGCAGACCATTCTCTGCATAACTATCTCCTATGATCACAAAATCACCAAAAAATGCCCACCGCATAGCACTGATCCCATCCAGCTATCCCATATAATTCTCATCCTATTGAAGACGTGCTCACCCATCAAAATAAACTTCCTACGGCTAGGATTGCTACGTGTATAAGTCTAGCTATCATCCTCTACTTACCCCTTCCCTGTAACATAAACCATCAAAATATATGTAGCTTAAACTGTACACAACAGAAACATTAATATTATTCACAAACTTCCTGCAGCCGTGCAAAGTCAGCTCAAAATGGAAAACAAATAACTATCCCAGCAGCAGAACTGTGATCACAGTGACTTCCTTATACTCTTCCATTGGGTAAGATATGTTGGTCCATATATTTCCTAGTTCCCAGCAAGCACAAAGTTGGCTGCATTGCCCAAACATACCAAGAGACGTTGAAGTTCTTAGCCTTATTTGACAACCACAGCCAAGACTTGGTGACAATAAGATCCCATACTTTATCCGCATCAATTGACCCATTTCTGAATGTGCATCCAGAGGTTCCAAATGACTGCACTCCAAATTGCTTTGCTATTCCCTTCAGCTTCTTTGTTATATATGTACCACATGTATGTTGATAAAAATGTTATCTTGGATCCCAGTGTTGGCAGACAGAGACACCTAACCACTTATAGCTTAGCATCTAACCCAGATAACATATGAGAACCTGCAGGTAAAAAACAAATGAACAGTTGATTCCTCTGCACTTTGGCAAAAAGGGCAGCTGTAATCATTATCCACCAAAGTGATTCTCCTCCTTCTCAAATTTGTTTTTGTTTTTGTTTGTACCCTATCACGCATTAATCTCCAAATAAAACCTGCCACATTTGATGGTATGGGTACTATCCATAATTGGCTGAAAACATCATCTACCTCCACTGGTCTGTTATGTTGCAACAACTTTTTATATGCTTCGCTAACTGTGTAGCTCCCAGTAGAACCATTCTTCCATAACCAGTGGTCGTCTATGTTGTATTTTTGAGTTTTGGAGAGTATTACAAAAGGCAAAGTCTCACATTGCCTAGGATAGTTTTGTCTCACTAGTTTATATATCCTTTTGTGTTTATAGCTTTCAAAGAGACTAGTAAGAAGTGGAAGTCTTGCATGCATGAGTTTGGGCCTAATGGGTCTTTTGTAGTGCAAATCCATCGATTTATCCTCCTCTGTGCGTGCGAGAATGAATTTTGTATTGTTTTTACACTCTGATTTAATAAAATTATTTATTATTTTTGGTTTAAGTTTATTTGATTTTAAAGCTTATCCGAAAATCATGTTTTTCATGTTACTGTTTTATTGAGTTGTGTGGTTACGAAAAATAAGGGATTTTATTTTGTGACCGTTTTATATGTACGATCGTATCTGTTTATGATCGTTTCAAATTTACGATCGTATCTGTTTTTTACCGTTTAAAGATATTATCATATATTTTATTTTAACGTTCATTTATTAACGTTTTGATTTTTTCGTTTTAAATACCCATTTGTGCTACACGTTTGGGACGTGCTCTCACACACCCTCTTCATCTTTTCTCTCTTTTGTTCCTGGGTTCAAATTCATACTTGCTAGTTCTGTTGTCTCGGTGCATTCTGAGAAGTTCCTATTGTATCCTGGGGGGCTTGCGCGGAGATCCGCGGATAAGTCCTTTAGGGCAGTGCTCTTGCACGCCTCAGGAAGTCTGTTTTGTCTATAGTGGCTACAGTCTATTCCTTCTTTTACTTGGAATTGTAGCATGCAGTGTTGAAAATTATCAAAAACAGGTATTTCCCAATCAAACCATGGTCTCCTCCATATATAATTCCACTCCCATTGTCCTTCCACCCAACCGACCCATCTCCCTTACAACACAAGATTTTTGCTCTGAATTCCCAAAGATCCTTGGGTACTCTTCAAGCAATGTCTTGTTTCCCGCCCACTTATGAAGCCACATTTGAATTCTACTGCCATTCCCCACTACCCATTGAATGCTGTCATTAAACCATCCATCCTGCCCCCTCCCACCCGACGCTTTAATCAAGTCCCTCCACCACCAAGATTCCTTCCTTGCTATGTGGTTGCTACTCCCCCTATCTAACTCCCCATATTTTGATTTTATCACCTTTGCCTACACACTCCCTTCTTCATGGAATAATCTCCACCTCCATTTAGTTAGTAGTGCCACATTGAAAGCTTCTATATCCTTGATACCAAGCCCACCGTCTGCCTTTGGCAAACATACATCTTTCCATTTGACCCAAGCAAGTTTAGACCCTTCACTTGTCCTTCCCCACAAAAACTCCCTTTGAATCCTAATCACCTTTTTCATCACTAGTTTTGGCATTTTAAAGAAAGAAAGGTAAAAAAGAGGCAAAGCGGACAAAACTGAATTTACAAGACATACTCTTCCCCCAAACGATACAAACTGATTTTATGGATTATTAATGTAAATATTTTATATTGTCAATTAATTAAAAATATTTTAAATTTGACTTTTAAAGTAATTATTATAAAAATTAATAATTCTATTATATATTGATAATTTATGATTAAATAAAAGTATAAAAAATCAAATTATTCTTTATTTCAATCTTTATAATTATATTTACAAATAATTGTGTTGATTTTTATAGTTGAGATGTAAACATGCGCAGACAATCAAATCCATCATCTTTCGTTATAAAGCAGTATATAAGCCGAATGCATGCACTTTCATTTATGCTTTCCCTTTGTCCTTTTTGTACTTTTCAAAAACTTTTGCTTGGTGGGAAGTTATGCTTATTGGTTAGATTGCTATGACCAGATTGCCTCTGTCAAATCCTGCTATAAAGAAGAGGTATACTAAAAAATATATGCAATGCTACATCATCCGAAAATTTTAGCCAAAAAGTTTAGCTGATTTAAATATTAACTCATTTAAATATAAAATATTAATTGACATATTTGGTCCAATTTTCTATTTATACCAACTGTAACTTAAGTTCGATTCTCATATTTTTTCTGTTAGTAAATAATATATAAATTTCACAGTAAATCTTCGTTAAAGTTAGTAAAAAGGACCTGTTTATGTAAAAAAAAAAAAATGCAATGTACCAAAAAAGGACCTGTTTTATATTATGCTTAAAGGTAAGTTTGTTTTAACTTTTTTTTTTCAAAAATAATTAATTTTAAAAAAATTCTATCAAAATGTTAAATAAATCAATAATTTCTTTACTATAAGCTAAATCAAACACGCTAAGTGACAGCTATTATGATACACTCTCAAAATCAAGATTATATGGTCCTATACAAGGGTTCTTGTTGTATGGCCAGACAATTTGATTGTGGCATGTCCGCATGAGTATCATTTATGACATCAAATCCATTAGAAAAAAAAAAAAACACTAATAACATATCTAGATAGTTTCAATGTATTGCATTAACTTTTTAACTGTATATTCTTAGACATCAAATTGATATTTGATTAGTCGATTCAGTACTTGATGTCAATGAATGAATTTGCTAAAAAAGACAAAACAAATGGAAAAGATATTCAAAACAAAATAAGAACCTTTTACTGTTTAACTTTTTTTTTTCTCTCTTCAACGTACCACACGCTTAACGTGTTTTATTTGGAGAAATTGGAGTTGTTTTACTTTTAGGTATTATTATCAAACTTGGCCAAAAGTACTAGCTAACCTATTCTATTGTCCCCAACCCAGCGTATTCTAGCAAATATTCCTTTCAGAATTGGTTCAACCTTTCACTTATGCATTAAGAATATGCCTAACATTGGACTAATTCTCTTACTCCCCTGTTGACGCGATTTGGAGAGTAAACGTGGGATACTGCTATGATTAAACAAAAAGAAGGAAAAATTGCAAAAGCGTGTATTCAAATACAGAAATAGCCCACACTTTGGATTCTATTCCATTTTTTTTTCCTAATGTACAAACTCTTGCCGCGAATTTAATTGTAATAGCTTGTGGATTCTATTTTATAATATTAGGGGTGTTTACCAAATTCTAAAATACCATTATTATTATCTCTGTTTTAGGTATATTAATACATGCAATGATAATTTAAAACTTTATTTAATTATAAACTTTATATATGATAAGTTTATTAATTTTTATAATAATTATATTAAAATCATATAAGAAGTAATTTTTAATTAGCTGAATATATATATATATATATATATATATATATATATATATATATATATATATATATTCTTAATGTTTTATGACAAAAGACTTGTTCTTCGTTTATGGTAATTTGGGACGAGTATAAACTGCACAAAATAATATTGATCTAAAAGGTATCAAAAAAATTAATTTACTATTGAGATTTTAAAATTATTAAAATGTTGAAAGTGAAATTACCGTGACTTTTGCCAAAAATAATATTATTTGTATGGATCCTTTGAAAAGACAGGTGAGAACAAGTTAAACTTAAAGAAACGCTCTTCTCTTGTAGCAGGAACAAAGACTAAAGACAGAGAGAACTGGTCCTAAAAAAATAATAATAGAGAGGGAGAGAGAACTTTACAAATTATAAATAGCTACAACCACTTTGGTCTTGACTCACAGGGGTCCCAAGTAGCCACTTGTTTTGTCTTGAAAATCCATTTTGCTTCATTTTTGTTTTCTTCACATAGTTTTCACATAGTTTCATTCATGGAAAACTTGTTGGGTTTGCTGAGAATTCATGTTGAGAAAGGTGTCAATCTTGCCATCAGGGATGTGGTGAGCAGTGACCCTTATGTTGTCATCAAAATGGGCAAGCAGGTCAGTTTTTTCTCCACTTTTCTGATCATGTAATTTCTTACTCTTTGATCATCCTTTGGTTCTGTTCTGGAGAGAGCTTGTTGACTTTTTCTCTTTGTTAATTTTTCTCTTAATTTCCTTTCTCTTTTCTTAATCCCCTCTTTTATGTGTCTCCCCTTTTGATTCTGATGCATGCTCACCTTGCTTGACTAAATTGTGGAGTATCTGTTTCATTTTTCATGTCATCTCTTCTCAGTATCCATAGATGGTTCTAGAACTTTGTTGGAGAAGAAGATGAGTTTAAAATAAATAAAAGAATATATAATTAATATAGCTGTAAGTATGCTGTGTCAACATTTTTAAGACAAAGAGGCTAATCAAGTTAAAATTTCATATTCTCCCACTCTTGCACATCACCTGCATATAAATTTTAGGATTTGATTCCTCTAAAAATCACTATTGTGAGTGCACTTTATTATCCTTTAAAATACACCCTTCAATCTAGAGAAGCTAAATCTGAAAATTTTGAACTTGCTTATGTGGTCAGTGAAGAAGATAAAAGACAAGTCTAGCCAAACCAATTCGTCTTGAGGGAAAGTGTCAAATAACATGTCCCCCACTGAGACTAAAAATAAATAAAATAGTATAAAAACAAAAGATTAGGAATCTTCGAAGTATTTAATATATTTTTCAACAAACAAATGGATATGGCCGGCGCATAAATTATAATAAACTTTGTCTAAGCTGTTTTGTCAGGTAAATAAGTGAGGATAAAATTTCTGTTTGCATCCCAAAGTAGCCTTTTCTGTGATTCTTTCTTCATTAGGATTCATGTGTAAGGGGTAATTAAGTGTGTATTCTAACTTTCTAACTACATATAATTAACGATATGTTTTTCCATGATTTGGGTCAATATGTTTATTGGTATCAAATAGTAGACGGCTAGAAACCTTGTGTGTTTCTTGTTGTATGAACTCTGAACATCCAATTCATTACTGCATTTTATGTCTCATATGCAGAAGCTGAAGACTCGGGTAGTCAAGAAGAATCTAAATCCTGCATGGAATGATGATTTGACCTTGTCTATTTCAGACCCTCATGCTCCAATCCATCTAGTAAGTGACTGTTTTCAATACTACATGGCAAACTTTGAAAGTTGCATAGACCATCTGAATCAGTCATCAATCATGTTACTGATATGCATATTCACTGTTATCCATGTAGTACTGAACATTTAAGCCATTTGAACATTATCTTAGCATCATAAGATGTTGAACTTTGAGGACTATGAACATTAACTAACATATGTGTGGTTTACTTAAACAATGCATAGTTTTGTTACTTACTGTGCATAAGGAAGATCATGGAAGTTTGAATCAATTCAATTTACCAGCAAATTCTATTGAATTGGCAATAATATTACTGTCCTGTGATGCAGCATGTGTATGACAAGGACACATTTAGCTTGGATGACAAAATGGGGGATGCTGAGTTTTTCATAGGTCCATTTATTGAAGCAGTAAAGATGCGCTTGGCAGGTCTCCCCAACAATACTATAGTTACAAAAGTGCTACCTAGCAGACAAAACTGCTTAGCTGAAGAGAGTCACATTGTGTGGGAGGATGGCAAGGTTGTCCAAAAGATGGTTCTTAGACTAAGAAATGTTGAGAGTGGGGAAGTGGAGCTCAAGTTGCATTGGATTGACATTCCTGGTTCAAGGCATCTCTAGATCACAAGTCCAAAACATGGTTCTTAGACGTGGCATATTGTAAAAATGAGAGTTGCAGCCTCATAAACCAGCAGCACCTTATGCTTTAATTTCTCCTATCCTTTTATCTCTTTCGCGCAACTTAAAAATTGTTCAATATGTTGGTTTGTAATAGATGGTATTGCAATTACTAGTAGTTAGTGAAAAATAATGGGAGATGTAGTTTCCCTAGCTGTAATTTAGACTTTGAATTATCTACTAGTCTTATGTAATAATGTACAAGAAATGTAACAGAAAGGTGTTGCACTTAATTAGAATCTCCTTAGTTAATATGTTAATGGCGTGGTTATATATTGAATTTTGCCGTATTATTAATTGTTTAAACATTTTATCGGTGATATAATGGTTCTATGATAACAGTTCTCTTTTTATTTTCCTCTTTATCCCAAACCTTATGCAAACAGCACCTAACCCCTTAAATAAAACCATTGCACTTACATACCCCTACCAGGCCAAATTCACAAAAACAACCACCGACTATCATAAGATAAGTATCGTGCTCACTGCTCAGCTGTGTGCGCAGATATGTCACCTTCTCAGAATTTTCTTCCTCGTCCAATTCCATCCATCACATAGAGGTGGCCAAGAAAATGCTTCAAATTTCTAGGGGTGAATGGCTCATCAGTCATCATAGAGCATACAATGTTAGATAAAAAATTAAGAAACAGGAATAATCAATACGAGTACAACAGTAGTATTTCACATGGAATCAAAACACAACCAATCCTTATAACCATCAATTAATAAAAAGGATAAATATATCAGAAAAAGAATTTAGAAAAATACAATAAGATGGGGTCATAAGGTAGATGTTTCTCCTCCTGTGTCATCAATACCCTTTGGCAAAAAGGGCCTGAAAAGACACCAATCAAAGAGTCACACCAACTTACTATAGGTACTACTCCGAGTTTAAAGCTCAAATAAATATCAACAAAAATTATAATTTGTTTTCTTAAATACAAAACATGTGCATAATTAGCTCTCTATAATTCCGGGATAAAGTCAATCCCTACCCTCAAAACATGAGAAATCAGAAAATTAACCGTACGTAGTATATAACAAGACTGAATAGTTGATGCGGTAATCTTTACATTGTCATCTAATAAAAAATTATTTATTGATTTTTATAATAATTATTTTAAAAATTATAATTATCATAATCTTTCATTGGTCAATGGTATAATATTTTTTACATTAACAATATATACAAATAAACTCATACAACAAATCACAGAGGTGATACAATACTAACCGTCAGTTTTTCATTAAGGATTGATATCACTTACTTTCCTTACTTTGGGCGTTTAGCTCTTTAATAGTAAGAATTATATAAAATTCACTTTAGCACAGAGTAAGGGAGTGAAAAGGTTGTCTGGTGTTCTAGTCTTTTCCTGTGGTTTGAGTTGCAAGTGAGAAGAAGCCAAGCCACTTCATATGCTGAATCCTCCACCGCTCATTCATTTGAAAATCCCACGTGCTGAATATTGGTGCATTCATTTCTTCTTCTAAAATAATGGTGTCACTTCCAACCCATTCACCACAAACACTAACATTATTGGCCTCGAAAGGGGAGTGAACATGAACCATAGCGGTGTGATCTGAACCAACTTCACTGTACAACACAAGGGGTTCAATTCAACCATCTACTCCTCTTCTTCACACTCTCTCTGTGTGTAAGTGCTTACATCACATTACAATTCACTCATCAACTGTGATGGATTTTTGTTTCTGTTGATAACCTTTTTATGGACAAAACGGTGTTGTTTAGTATTAACAAGGCACAGCCACTAACCAAAGCATCTTTGGTCCTCTAGTAAACATTTGGTTCTGTTTTGTGCTCATCTAATTGCAGTGGGAAATATGATTCATGAAATATGAGGATTTCCCTCTTGTTTTGTTGTTCTTCTAAATACCTCCACTCGAGAAAAAAAAAAAGAGAGATTTGGTTTCCATAATTCACATTAAGAAATTGTGTTTACAGCAGGAAAACTTGTTTTGAGTAGAGGTCCATGGTAAAATTGTGACTTCTGATGGGAGCTTTAATGCTCTATAGCCTGAAGAAAGTATTGGATGGAAGCATACCCCAAAAAGCGTGCTACATCCTGTAGTTGCTATATGATCCTCACCTACTTTTGTGCTGTTGGAAAGTCACCTTAATTGTGGTCACCCATAAGCCCACCTTAGTTGTGGCCTTTTTGGGCACTGCCTTAACTGTAGCCTCAAGGGTGGTATTTAGTCCTACATCGATTAGAGATATTTGGGTAGTCCTCATCTTATAGGCCGATTTTGTGGTGTTGAGTTAATTCCTAAGTCCAAATTCTAAGACTTTCTCATACTGTCATCTCTACACTATTGAAGCCTAAACCTGTCATGTATGAGTCGTTCCTAACTTTTGGTTTATAATGTAAGTGTGAAAATCTGGCATTTAACTTAATTTGAAACATCTTGTTCAGAATACATTTCATATTTTCCCATTAGGTCATTTATCCTGACATTTTGGTTTATTGATTCAACATATCTGCTTGAACAGGTCCTGATGTTCTGCTTTCTTTTCTCTTTGACAGGGGAAATAACAATCTCTTCGTAATGGAAATAAGTATTGCAAGGTAAGCTTAAACAATATATAACAGTGAATTAACCTTAAAGCCGTGTGAAGCATTACCATTGTTCTTAACCCTACCTCTGCAAACTCCCTCTCCTTTGGTCCTCCCCTTAACCCCAGAAAATGGAAGTTTTTTTCTTGGGTGGGTGGGGGGAGGATTATAATAAAGTAGTAATCTTTGCTTTTGTTGAAATTGTTTATGTTGTTGTACATTATTGTCATGTTTGAGGTTGAGAATTATCCAATACTAATGATCATGTTTCTTTCATAATTTGAGTAGGTCTCATCTCGAAACACAGGGAGTATTCTTTTCAAATATTTCAAGAACAATAGGATGGGAAAGCACTAAGAAACTTCCATGTAATGTGGCTGCCCAGAGTTCAAGACGGGACTTTCACAGATTGGCCCCTTCCTGTCAAGCTTTAACTGCAGTGTATGCCAGAAGGCCTTTTATCTGTAGAGCAAATTCTATGCCAATTAGTTTACAGGAATCTGCATCATATGGAGATAATTCTATTGAGGATGACGAGGATCCATCTACAGACTTGGAAGAGGAAACTTTGGCAAAACCTCCTACCAGTGAACAGGTATTCTTTTTAATACAATTTATAGTTGTCTTTTTGAAATCCCACAACTTCCATTTGATTACAGAAATGTTTGTAGCTTCTCAAACACCTGAAATTGAATGTTTGTCCTAACCATGTTATTATTTTTTTTCTTTTTTGAGAGCATATGGTGCCATTGTTTTGAGAGTATTTTGAATAGCATGCTGATGTAGTGATGTACCTTGTGAACTATAAAAAACGTTTACACTGTTAAAACCACTAACCACTTCTCTTCTTCTCTCTCTACTTTTGTCTCATTTTTATTTTCTGCAAAAATAAACCTGAAAAGGGTTTAGATGATAGTCTATTATTCTATTTGCGCTTTGTTAGAGACCTAGGTTGGCATATCTTTAGTAATCTTAAAATAGAGAACTGATGAACCTTTATCATGTTCATGGTCAGAAAGAGTGAAAAATAAACAGGCTTAGAAATTAGAATCAGTTCCTTCGTTTGCTGTGGTGTTATTTTCTTTGTCCATCTTTTCTGTACTTGGCTTTGGGGTGTTTTTTGTGTGCCGAGAGGTTAGCCTGTCTTTATTTATCCTGAAACACCACCTTGTATCACATTATTCCCTAAACCAAAGTTGATTCACCATTAATATACTCCTATCATGGGGATTCAGAACAATAAATAGACTCAGGGCAAAAGTAAGGGTTGAGGAAAACTAATAAAGAGAAACTATTTCAATTTTCAAGTTTTGAAGTGCATTTTTTCGATGAAATATTATTAGTTAAATGGGTCTCACATTTGTTGTTTGTTGGGTTGTTACTTTCTAAAATGACAAAAATCAAACCTGAAGGAATGGTTTTACCAAGTTCCAAAAACTAAACACCCTTTATTTTGTGCGGTTATTTTGAAGAGACAGTAATGGTAGTGACTAATTGTATTTTTTCACTTCTTTTGTTTGAATATTTTGAGGGAATAATTTGATATGGTGAACTTGCATGTTTAGTGCATGTCTAATTTATTGGGCTTAAATTATCTCATTCTAAGTAATCTTTAGTATGTTTTTGGCCTGGATGATCACACTTGTTGAAGATACCTTTTTTGTGTGTGTGTGTGTGTGTGTGTGTGTATGCAACTTGGATTAATATATCATACTTAGATCTTCTGTTTCAAATCTTATTAAGCAGATAATGGCACTGCTTGCTGACACACAGAGAGCAAAACTCACTAAGAAGCTTAGTGAAGCCAACCAGCAAAATCGGTTCCTAAAAAGACAGGTGTCCGCATATATATATTTGATATCTTTTGCATTACAATTAAATTGAAATCAAAGTGCAATTTTCTTTATGATAGCAATTATTCCTGTTTTGGCAGTTTATGCTAATTACCTAAATGGTCAGAGTTGGATCACATTCTTGTATAAAAAATTGGCAAATCTTTGTGCCAAACTATAGATGGATCATTGGGAAGAAGATGTGTTGTATGTCAATAATAGGTCCATGGGATGGATTTAGTCAATTCAATCTGGATGTAGCATCTTCTTAAGTATGATGTTGATAGGTGAGTGAAGTCGTTAAGGGGAAAAGGGCCACTATCAGATCAGTGTCAATAGAGTGAAAGCCGCCTTAAACATTGGCTCTTAAAGGAGGTGACAATGTTAGGAGTCCCACATTGAGTAGAATAAGAAGCTCAATGTGGTACTTAAGCCATGAGGCTCTCCCACCTAATGGACTAATCTTTTGGGTTGGACTCTCCTCTTATGCTTAACTCCTAACAATGTCAATAAAGCAAGGTAATATTTTTTTTGTTATTTTGCTGGTAAAAGAAATGGATAGACAGGAAAATGTGATACAACTAAATGGCATGGCATTTGGAAAATATGCCCAAGTGGAAGGAAAGGTGAATTTGATAAATTCTTTTGGCATTTTTCATAATTATAATAGTCCATTTGCCTAAGCGGTTAGAGCTGAAATTCTTTTTTGAATTTGATTACTAAAAGCTATCATCATTGACTGATATATTGTTTGCAATAAAATGGAAGTACAAATGCTGAGAGTGTGTTGGGAATAGACTTGTTGTCCAATATTCTTCTGTTTTTTTGTCCTCATCAGCGTGAATTGAGCATAATTGTATTATTTTTCTATTCACTTCTCTTTATTTTTGGGTTTAGGGCTCGTCTGTATAGGTTTTATTATTGAACTCATAAGTTATACCGACTTCTGATTATACGCTGAACCATTTTTTGGGGGATTTATTTTCCTAGTATTTTTAGATGCCAATGTAGATGTATAAATGACAAAGATCCTTGCACTAAGATCCCGTACCGGCTTTTTTCCTCTACAGTTGAATGTAAAGGAGGATGCATTGGTAAAATTCAAAAGTGAACTTGCTGTCATGGAGCTTGAAATTCAGGTTAAAATTTATAGCCACCTCACTTTTTATGCTGTTTTTATATTGCCAACTTTTCTTTGTTTGATATTTGCTGACCAACAGTTTTCATACTGCATAACTGAATGAGTATACCTTTCATGACTATGTCTGTATCTTGAATATTCTTGATTGCTATTGATTTGAGAATTGACTCTTGAAATTTTATACAACTTTTGATGGTGGTTTATCTCTTCTATTCCCATTTTATACAGATGTTGCACCTCATGAATACTCTTCCTTCAGTGTGCTTGCCGTAGTGCTATACTCTTTTCATTGTTTGAAGTCAAGAACTCCAAGCCATTGATATTGAAAACATAAATCATGTTATCATAGGATACTATTTTCAGCATTTTAATTGTTCAACATTTATGCATATGTTATTAAGCTTGTTATTAGTTAGAAACTGTGTGGATAGACATGAAATGGGAGAATATTGATTCAAAATTTTGTTAAAGATTCTATAATATTGAACTAACAACTTAATATATAATATCAAATTTGGCGTCTGAAAATGTCAAGATACTGATTGTTGTAATTTGCTCATGAGTAAAAGAATGTCATCTAACAGATTAATTGAAGTTTAATTCTCTACCCAATCAATTATTGAGCTCTGCAAGCTTGCACTGTTAATTGAAGAATGTGTGACAGCTAAGATATTGTTTACTTTTGGGGTAGGCTTTGGCCAGACTAGCAGAAGAAATAGCTCAATGTGGTATTCCAGAAGGATCAAGGAAGATCAATGGAAAATACATTCATTCTCACCTTGTTGCTAGATTAGAAGGTATAGTGGTATTTGCTCTGATTACTCCTCACGATTAGAGCCAACCCTATATGATTCATAAGTGTACTTCCTAGTTCTAGATAACTATGTGTTGATGTTTGTGTGGAATATACTAATAAAACTTCTCAGCAATGTCTTTTCTTGCCAACTTCGCCCCTTTTGTGTCCTTATTGGTGCAAATGCATTGTTTTTGCCTACATAGCTGTAAATGAACAACTGAAGGAGCAAATAAAGGATGTCGATGTGGCACAATCAAAGGAGGTTTCTGTGTTTTGGATTGGCATGGCTGAGGTAAACACATTGAAGATTAAACTTCCAAATGTTAAATAAGAATTTTTTGCTTACATTAATGACTTTGTATAATGTATAGTAATCTCAGCTTTAATATATATAGTATATCTTTCTATAGCTAATATTAAGAACATAACTGAATTAGTTACCTGATGCAACTAACTTGAATCATTGAAAGTTATCTGTTCCCTCTCCCTCCCTTGCTTTTCTCAAAAAAAAGTTCAGCTTTATCAATAAACACACATAAACTTCATTGCCTATAATATATAGTATCAAGCTATTTCAAATGTGAGATTTGATTTCTCTAGAAAATGTATCCCATGAAATATATGGCATTCTTGCTTGCATAAACTGACACAAATGTCAAATAAGTACACTAATCTGTACAAATTTGATTTTCAGCACCAAGCATTGGCTCTTAAGGATACATTATGGTATAGGGTGGTTTCAGAAATTTAATGTGTTTGCTAATGCCTAAATTGCCTGTTTGAACTTTTATTTTCCATCAGAGTGTGCAAGTTATGGGCACCTTTGATGGCTGGAGCCAAGGGGAGGACCTTTCACCTGAGTATACTGGTTCTTACACAAGGTTTTCAACAACATTGTTGCTCAGGCCAGGAAGGTACCATTTGTGTCAACTTGCTGAAGCTTTTGAACTGACTTTATAACCTGGAGTCTTCTTCTAACCCAAAAACAAAAATTATTATGTAGGTATGAAATCAAATTCTTAGTAGATGGTCAATGGCAGCTGTCACCAGAGTTTCCCATTAGTGGTGAAGGGTTAACGAAAAATAATTTGTTAGTTGTTGAGTAATGATCCATATTTTCAATCCTAGTAATAGATACATTAGCAGAAACTTGAGTGATATTTACTCAGTTATTTAAATTTTCTTTCTTTGGTATGTACACACAAACACTTTTGACCTATAATTATACTTTTTGTGAGCTAAGGGCATTTCATAGTTAATAGATAGAGATAAATATCTTTTGATGCAGAGAGATCATCAAAATGAATATTACCTCTTCCAATAAAACCTTTTTCATACTTACGGTTACGAATTAAACCTTGCTTAACGTGTTTAAGGGATTCAATTAGCGACAGAGGAGGCATTATCTAACCTAAAAGAAACATAAGCGAAAGTAGGAAAAATTTCAAAATACTTCAACCTACTCAAAATGGTATCACCATGGTATGCAAAAGAGTCTGTCACAGAATTAATTTATCTATAGATATACATCCTCTTGATATATATAATCAAAATGTTATTATGTTAGCAATTATTGTAGAATTTGATTTGAGGGGATGTATAAAGTACATAATGTAAAGAGTTTTTTACATTATTAGTCTAAAATATTCCACCTTGATTCAAAATGTCATATAATTAAAAATTATTGGATTTTATAACATTATATTTTTATATTATAAATTAAAATATTTAATTTGAAGGTGTATTTTTCAATTATACATTTTTAATATTCTCATTTTTTTTTCTTTTGGAGATACATTTCATACACTAATCTCACTAGACTAAAAAATTATCTCTCCACCATTTTAAACTATCATCCTTTTATCTTTATTTGTTTCAATCTATTATCTTTTGTTTTTATCTCTAAATTTAATTTTAATACATTTTTAAATAAAATTATTAATAGTTAAAAGTAATCTTATATTATAATTTATATTATTTATTATAAATTCAAAGTACAGTTTATGTATTCAAAAAATATTTATTTATTATAAATTTTAATTACAGTATAATTTATATATTTTAAAAAATATTATAAATTTTAATTATATAAAAATAAATATTTATTCTGCATAATACACCCGTCAAAATACTACTTATTTTATATAATAAAATGATTACATACTAGTTTATGTAATATCTGCATAATGATTACCGTTGACTGATTAAAAAAATAGTAATAATTATTGTCAAAAAATATTATACTCCGTATTATTGATAACCCACAAGTGAGCCATAATCATCCACCTGTCTAATTATTGACCAATAAAATATGAATGATGCTCTATTAGCCGTTGAGAACAAGGATATTTTAACTATCACATAAAATATATAATTTTTTCTTCAATTAAGCTTAAAATGATTTTTTACCTGTTTTTTTTTTTTAAATCTTTTAGCAATTTATTTCTATATTATAAATATTAGAGTAAGTATATAACTTGAAATGTGTGATTCTCTTGCTCCCTGATTAAACATTCTTAATATTCTTCTTATTCTTTTTTCTAGATATATATTTCACACACTACGTTCGTAATTATCTAAAAAAATTCTCTTAAACAGTCCAAACTCTCTTTCTTTTTTTTTTTTTTTATGTATACTTGATCTTCTTAATCATCTTTCTCTTTCAATATATCATCTTTTATCTTTATATTTAATTGAATTTCAATTTTTTTAAAAAAATTATTAATAGTTAAAAATAATCTTATATTAAAATTTAAATTATTCATTGTAAATCTAAAATATAATTTATGTATTAAAAATATTTATTTATTATAATTTTAACTATATAAAGCAAATATTTATCTTCTGAAATACACAGAATAAAATACCAATCACTTTAAAAATTATATCTAGAATAATTCTTAATTAATTAATAGTGTAAGATCTTTACACTAATAGCATATGCTAAAATTAAATTCTTTCCTAGTATAAATAAATGAAAACAACATGACTTAAAAAAAAAATGAAAACATCATAGATTTAGCATAGTGGTATAGCTTTGCACGCAAGCAATATATATGTATTTAATATGTATTATTTATTCCTATCATCTCATTGCATAGGTTTTGTTCTTGCTGTATAATATACTAATAATTAACACTGCGTAAACCTAACCTCCACACCTACTAAAGAAACATATCGTATGGTTAATGCTGAATTTCTCAATATTCTTTAAAAAATAATGTGTACGACTGTACGCCAACGCAAGAGAGAGTGAGAGAGGCTTAGTATCTGAGTGAGACATAATAGCAAATTAACAATAGGATGGATGTTACCATCTTCTCCTCAACTCAAGTTCAAAGGAAAGAACAAAAAATAGGGAATATTTAGGAGCTAAATTTAGGAGCTAGATGCTAACTTTGACAAATTTTGTTTATGAATGAAAATAAAGAATAAACAAATCTTTCATCCAAGACCTTACCTGCCCCATCCATCCTTTTTCCTTCACTGCACGCACACGATGGAAACTTGCCTTCTCCATGCAACCCCTCAAAAAGAATTTCGCACCAAATGGATATTCCACCTTTACTAATTAAGTTTTCTGTTTAACTTTTGTGTCCATAACTATGACCATCAAATAAAATACTGTCAATTGAAAAAAAAAAACTATACTGGTAATTATTTTCAGTCCACTTTTAATACATTGTCAACATAAAAATCTTAGTTATCAAATTAATCATTAAAATCATAACGTTCAGCAAACAGAAAAGTAAATAAGGGGAAAGTACAATGAAATGAGAAAACGTTAATTAATATCTTAACAACACTAACTAAAATAAATAAAAATATTAAGAATTTAATTTATATATATAGACTATATATGTAGTTTCTTTTTGTTACACATATATCTAATAGAAATTTAATTTATTTGATACATCATCCAATTAATTAATATATGTCACTAGGGTGAATCTAATTAAATGATTGTATATAAAAAAAGTTATATACATATGATACATACAAATTAAACTTAAATACTAATATTGCTATATGATTTCCATCCCACGAAGAAGTAATATAATAGTTTTATAGTCAAACAAATAAAAACATTTAATACGTACAATATATTAAATGTACATTTACTAATATAATTTAAGACTATTTAAGAAGGTCCTAGGAAAAAAAAACCCGGAATAAAGTGTGTCTGTCTGTATATTAATGAACGAACTAAAACAAGTGAGAATAATGTTTTTTCTGAAAATAAATTAATGTTTTATTAATATAGTTGGGGCCAAGAAATGAATATATAAGCAGAAGCATTGAGTGCAGGCTCATTCATATTTCTTAATTCTTACGCATATAAACCTTAATGTTTAGGGTGGTCTGTTCTGACTTGTGGTTAATGCATTCTTCTTCTTCAAAGCTCTTAACTAGTGTGCCTTGAATGTTGGGTTTGAGTATATATCTTTCTCTTCCTTTCATGCTCGTCCCAACTGCTCCATCGCGTGGCGTCACTCTTCACGCGCCTCCTTCCTTTGGATCCTCGAAAACTGCTTGGTACTATCGTTGCCTCGGCCTCGACCCTTGAATTAATTAAACTCGTTTAACCCACAAAGCTGTGATCTTCGGGGCTTTGTTTCATCTGGGTCATGAGATGAAGAAGAGTGGTTTTGAGAAGATGGTGTTGCAGAAGAACAAGAACAACAAGGGAATAAGCTATGATGATCAGAAACCAAGGTGTAACAGGTTTTTGGTGACTATCAATATCATGGGGAGTGCAGGGCCTATGAGGTTCGTGGTGAATGAGAAAGAACTTGTTTCTGGGGTCATCGATACTGCTCTGAAATCCTATGCCCGCGAAGGGAGGCTTCCTGTTCTTGGATTTGACGCCACCAATTTCCTTCTTTACTGTGCAAATGCTGGTTTTGATGGTATGCTTTCTCTACCCTTTTTTGGAATTGGACAAAACAAAGTGTTTTTGGCCTTGTTTTCTAATCAAAATTATAGTTTCCTTTTGGTATTTTATATGTTGACCTTTAATGCAAACTTTTGTCATCAGGGTGGTCTTGAGATTTTTGGTGTCATGGATGAATCGAAAAAGTTCAAGGTCCTTATTACATTAATGTTACCGACAGAAGTGAAAGGAAATAATATATCACACTATCTTCTTTAAATTTACCATTGTGCATAAATTGTTGGTTCATTTTTCCAAAATTGTGGATAGATTTTTATTGAGAAATAGAAACATCACTCATTAGTTGACTAATTACTAACAATTGTTTTCCTAAAAAAATATTGGCAATCATATCATTTTTTATACTAAATTTTTATATAATTTTAAAATTATATAAAATTTCATTTATATGAAAATATATCTAGTGAGAGGAACAAATATTGACCACTATATCTTGTTTGAATTGTCAAGATTAAAACACATTAGATCATGTGAGTTTTTTAAAAAGTTACATGACTTTTTTAAGTAGTCACATAACATTAAATCTTGACCCTCCACGATTCAGATTTAACCCTCTCACTCTCATATAAGATGTCTTCCTCTCATGAGATATGTCCTCTCATATATAAACTAAATAGAGAAAAGTTGGTGCCCCTCTAAAAATGAGGCCCTGAGCAATCACCCCTCTCGACTGTGCTTAGGAGCACCACTGTTTGTCATGTAAATTACCCTAATGAAACTTCAATTTTTATTGAAAAATAACACTAAAAGTATTTAAGAAATTGAGTTTAAGTTTTGTTCTTTGGATAATGATAAAACTTAGATGGAGTTTTATTGGTGTTTTTAGTTTTGTTCTATGAGATCTGATGAATTTCACTCCAGTAATATGTGTAATAAATGTTTACATTAAAGATCAGCATAGCTTTTTGGGGGTGAAACTTCCATTGAAAAACAATACCAAAAACACCATTAGAGTTTTGTCCTTTTGAAAAATGTTATTCCCTTGTCGTTTGGTGGATCAAATTGTACTTGTTTTTTTGTTATTTTGGTCTCTCTGCATGTTAGATCCGAAAGGTCATTTTGCATGTTGGATCCGAAAGGCCATTTCTGATGATGTATGTGTATGTCATTCGGTTGGGTTCTAATTCTTCCTATGATGTTTCCATGTCCCTCCTCAAGTTGTCGTTTGTGTTTTTTTCCCAGGCGATTGTTTCATAATGTAATTAAAATACAACATAAACGTTTTTTATATAATCATTCAATGAATTGTCATATTCTTGATTGAAAACGACTGTCTTTTGTAAAAATTACTTATAAATTGATCATTATTGCACCATGTATTAAACTATGGACAGCTTTTATTTCTAGATTAGTAATTAAATCACTACACATAACACGTGTCATGTGCTCTGCATTGATTCCCTGTGATTATTTTCGTTTATAAACTAAAGGGTTGTTCTGTTTGGTGTGACTTCTTTGATAGCTCTGAGTCCATTGGAACCTATAGGATCTTTTGGAGTGAGGAATTTTGTGCTATGCAAAAAGCAGGTGTACTCATCATCAAAGGCAGCACCACAATCTGAGTTGGTGTCTCAAAAGAGCAGTCGTGGATGGAAGGCATGGTTAAATAAATCATTTAGTTTAAAAATCCTATCTCAATGAGATATATCGTTTACCATGTGAAGGTGTTATAAGTTCCGTTTGTATTCTGCATTGTGCCTTAGTCATTAGTCACTAGCTATATGAATATGATTGTGGCAACTATGCTAGTTAGTTCATATGTTTTGCCCAATCTCCCGGAGACAACATAACATTGAATAATTTATGTTATTCGCTTCTTCATTGTTGGAACAAAGGATATGCTCCTTCTTTAGAAGTTTATATCATGGGTTACTTTACATTCAACGTACATGTGCTGATATTGACTTTGAATTTGAACGCTTAACTGGTTCTAGATGTCTAGAGAAGCATAAAAGTTGGAATGGGATTCTAGTAATTGAAGGTTGGGAATTAAAGAATTATTTTTTATAATGTTTTTTCTGGATTCTAAGAAAGTAGTAAGAGAAGAATAAAATGTTTAGTTTAAAGTCTATAGTAATATTAGTTAATTACCATATAGGATTATAAAAGGAGTCGTTCGTCTCTTAATAGGTTTGACCAAATTGAGGTTCAGGAGCAACATTGTGTTTTTAAGCAAAATACTTGTAATATATCTATTTCGGCGGAAGCATGCATGCATGGCTTCTGTGATTTGAATTTGATTTCTTTGCAAATTTCACACGTGACTGATTAGCGTCAAAAAATTGCGCATAAAATTGAAGCTTCAGATTAGAATTAGACCTATTAACTAATTTTTATGTTTAAAAGTGTTTCGGAACCAGTCACATGTATATACCGAGACTTCACCACTCATGCACGTATGACTTTTTTATCTTTTTGGAAAAATATCTACATACACCCCATTTTTTTTGTTGTATGGGTGGAAGAAAGAGAGAGTCAGAGAGATAGAGAGAAAAAATTAAAAAAAAGAAAGAAAAAAGTGATAGATACACTACAAGAATTTTGCCATATACCTACGGACATTTTTAGTAACAATCATTAAAAGTGTGGGTATAAACATCATATACCTACAAACATATGATAAATCGTGGGTATAGATACCATATAGCTATAGATGTTTGATTTAGTCACTATTTGATTTAGTGATGGATTTTAAATCATGGGTATAGATAACATATACCTACAGACATATGATAAACCGTGGGTATAAGTATCATATAGTTACAGATTTTTTACTCCCGTCACTATTTGTTTTAGTGATGGATTTGAGATCATTGGTATAAGTAGCATATAGCTACGGATTTTTTATTCCGTCACTATTTATTTTAGTGATGGATTTGAAACCATGGGTACATGTAGCATATAATTACAGATGTTTGATTTCATCACTATTTGTTTTAGTGATAGATTTGAAACCATGGATATAGGTAGCATATATCTACAAATTTTTTATTCCATCATTATTTGTTTTAGTGATGAATTTAGAACCATGAGTATAGGTAGCATATACCTACAAATGTATAATTTTGTAACTATTTATTTTAGTGATGAATTTGAAACCATGGATATAGAGCTGGCAAACGGGTAAGCCCATCCGTTTAAGCATGCACCCGCAAAATTCACACCCCTGCGAAGCCCGCAATTTAAATAAACTCTATTTTAGTGAGCCCGTAACTGTACCGTTTAACTTACGGGCTAAACGGGAGACCCGCATCCTCAAAAAAATTTTTAAAAAGAAAATCAAATTTAAAAAATCTGAAATTTAACCCATTTTTCAAACTCTTTTTAAAAATAATTGTCTAAAAAAAGCAAATTAAAAAAGTGACTAAAAATCAAATTAAAAACCCTTTTAAAAATCATTTTCTTATTATTTTATAGTTCAAGTAATCATTAGATGTATGAGAATGATTCTTTATGGTTTTAGTTTGGTGTTGATTATTTTGAAATGTATTTTAATTTCAAGAAGAATGACCATGATTATTTTATTTTATTATTCTAGTTTCTTTTTTTATTTTACTTTTACTAAACCACAAAAAATACATTTTTTTTAATTGAGGCATAAAAAGCCCGTGGACTGTCCACGAAGCTCACGATCAAGCCTGTTTAACCTGCGGGTTAAACGTGCCAGGCTAAAAAACCCGCAATTTAAATAAGCTCAAAAAATTGAAACCCATATACTGTGCGGGTTGTGGGTTATATGGGTGGCCCGTCGGGCCAAACCCAAATGTCCGGCTCTACGTGGGTGTAAATGATACAAACCTATAGATTTTTTATTTGTTAATATGTCTTTTAATGATTGGTCCAAAAATTATAAGTATAGATTACATCCAGTGTTATTAAACTCAGCTCGGCCATGTGCTATATATGCTAGTGTTCACTAGGGATGACAATTCTACCTAGATCCTATGGGTACCCACAAAAATTACCCATGATCCCACTTAATGGGTATGGACTCAGGAACGGGTAATTACCGACAAATTTTAATGGGTACGGTCCAGGTATGGGTACTAAGGAACCCAACCCTACCCATAATAATAATAATAATAATAATAATAATAATAATAATAATAGTAATACTAATAATAATAATAATAATAATAATAATAATAATAATAATAGTAATAGTAATAATAATAGTAGTAGTAATAATAATAGTAATAGTAATAATAATAGTAATAATAATAGTAATTATAGTAATAATAATAATAATAATAATAATAATAATAGTAGTAGTAGTAGTAGTAGTTTCTTAATCCATCAAAAATAAAAAAAAGATCACATTCTTTATTTGCAAAGAGATTATTTAATTCACACACCAAAAAAAATTATGTTTCTTATAGAGATAAATCATATCTTTATTATTTACTTAGAGATAGATCATGTTCTTTAATTTCAAAAAAAATACCACCTTCCTTATTAATTCTCCTATTTATTGTATTTTTAACCAATATTTTATTTATCAATTTTTCATATTTAATTAAAATGGGGTAATGGGTACGGGCATTTAGGTACAAAAAAGTTGCATGATGGATTTGAACCTTGGACATTTCATTTAGAATATGCACATTTACCACTAAACCAACTTCATAACTTCTTATAAATGGCGCAAACATAAATATATATAATATACTTATGATATTATAATTTTATTATAGTTTATACCGGTTCATGCGGTTTGACCATTGA
Organism: Pueraria montana var. lobata; assembly: GCA_026413185.1. Taxonomy (NCBI): domain Eukaryota; kingdom Viridiplantae; phylum Streptophyta; class Magnoliopsida; order Fabales; family Fabaceae; genus Pueraria; species Pueraria montana. The sequence goes on along the minus strand of CM048655.1, from coordinate 59,019,237 downwards.
TCCATTGACCTAGTAGTCTTACTGGGTTAATGACTGGTTCGATTTTAATAACACTATTACATCTACTTATAAATGTAACGTTACATTATTATACCCTTTAGGGGTATAAGTGCGGCTGAGTTGACCCATGAACCTAATCGACCTAACCTAACTCAAAAAGAATCTCATGATTTGGTTCAAACACATTGATCGATTCAGTTTCTTTTATTGAACTTGGCATTTTGTGGTTCTCAAATTTTAAATATGATGAAAATGACCAAACTTGATGATTTTTATTTGGTAATCATGCTATTGGTGCGAAGTATCTACCAATTTTGTTAATGACTAATCTCTATTGATAAACTTGGTTGGCCACCTTTACTATTGTCCCCCTCCCAACTACGATTTTTCATCACAAGACTTGAACTCAAGATCTTGGTTATGGAAATCGAGCCTAGTTCCACTCATCAAGAATAATCTTATTATTTATTTCAAAAAGTTAAGAAAATTATTTTAATCTATTTTAGACTCTACCTCTCATCTCCATGAAAAAATAGCCACTGAAATTAGTACAGAATTTAAATTTAATGAATGAATCTACGATTGATATATAAAAAAAATATTTTGATGAAAATGTTGATGATAAGGTCACACATTTAGCTAAAGATTCTTTTCATGTTGAGCATTATGTATACATATTAGATTAATTTAAATCTTTCATTGAGAGTCAATTTGAATGATATTTAAAATATGAAATCACATTTTATTTTATTTATTCGAATTCTAAAAAGTGAAAATTTTGGATGGGGATGAATTGAAAACAAATATTATATTAGTCTTGATAATATTTATTTATTTTTAAAAATAAAGATATTGTAAAAAGTATATACAAAAGAAATTTATATTCTAAAAGTATTACATTATATCAAAATATTATATTAAATTACTTAAAACAAAAAAATATTAAATTACTATTAAAAAAGATTATACTAAAGTACTTCCGTTCAAATCGAGTGATAATATATTTTTTCACTTTACTTTTTTTTCACGTTAATTTGTATGTTCAATTCCTTGAAAATTTAAAAGCTACGTGATTCTTTTCTTTTCAGGATCTTTATATATATATGTCATAGACTTGTATATTTAGTTGCCATTATATATGAATTATTAAATATAATAGTTACGATCTTTTTATATAATTAAGGCAATAAAATTTTAATAATTAAAATAAATTTTAATATTTAAAAAAATAAAATTTTAAATAATATTTATATTTTAATATTTAATTATCATTAAAATAGTTTTATACAAATGAAATTAAGTTTCACAATATTATTTTTTATTTTATAAATATACGAGATAATTAGTTTTTAATAAAACTACAACTTTTTAATATTTTTGCCAAACGACTTTTAGCTTTTAAGGAGCTTTTAATTTAAAAATAAAAGTAAAAATTGAAAACATTATTTATTTATTTTTTCAAGCTCGTTTTTTTATCTTCTTTAATCACCCATCTTTTTTAATCTTCTTAATCTTTTTTTTATTTTATCTCTATCTTTTTTTTATCAGTGGATTGAATTATCTACATTTTAAAAATGAAACTTTCTATTTAGCACCAATATTTTTTTTCTTTTTCCCGCTTTATCTTCTTCCTTCGTTGCCTTCACTTCACATTTAAATGCTCTAGACGTGCAACTCTTGGCCATTCTCGAAACCTATTTCCAGTTGTATACGATTATTGTTTGGCATTTACGAACTCGTTTCCAATTGTGTGTGCTTCTTGCTTGCTATTGAGGATCCATCTTCTTATTGTGTCTTTCAATCAATTGGTGAACCCTAATCTGAGCAGTCTTTTTTTTTTCTTCATATTTTTGGATTTTTGGATTTGTTCAATTTTGTGTTATTTGATTTTTGTGAGGTTTTCCCTTTGTTTTTAATATCGATTGTTGCTCTATAATTAGTGTTCTGTTTCCGTTTTCTGATTTTGAGGTATGGGTTTTTCGTTTGATGACGGTAGCATAGAAATTCAGGGCATTAGAAATAGCTTTATATATAATTAGTTGACTTGTTGGCCAAAAAAAGGTACTTGAAAATGCAAATGAAACTCCTAGAATTTCATACAAATCGTGAGATTGATCTGCAAAATGACCAGTTTGAGACATGAATTTGTGTGAATGATGTGGCTGATGCGTGTGGTTTTGGGTCTCATTTTTTTTTTTTTACAGTTTTGGTTTTTGGTTTTAGGTAAGTAAAAATGTTAAATTATATGTGTGTGTGTGTGTGTGTGGCTGGTGCGTGTAGTTTTGGGTCTCATTTTTTTTTTTTTACAGTTTTGGTTTTGGTTTTGGGTAAGTAAAAATATTAAATTTTAATATATATATATATATATATATATATATATATATATAGGTTTTGGGTAAGTAAAAATATTAAATTTTAATATATATATATATATATATATATATATATATATATATATATAACCATTAGTGTTTTTCTCAAATAACAAATTATTAATATTAGAAATATCTCACAAAAGGTGACATGAAACTTGAATGCCATGAAACTTGAAAGGTGCTTGGGGTCTTTAATCTCACCATTAATGGTTAAAATTATAAGCTTATAACTAAGTTGTGATCAAATTAAAATTATACTTGTAAAATCGTCACTTCTAGTTAAACATTTTGTGTTTTCCCACATTGCAGAATCCTATTTTTATTTACCTTATATATATTATTGTATTTTTATTTTTAAGTGTTCTTCTTAGAGACTACCCTTGAAAAGGAATGAGTGTTCCATGCTTTCTTACTTATCTATCTATCAACATTAACATTCTTTTAGTTTTATCAGTGCAATTTCTAAGTTGTTTTTTTATAAATTTGTCGTGAATGGGTTTGATCATGGTGAATATCGGTCCATTGAGTTATTTGGTTGATGCTAAGTTAATATAACACAAGCAATTTTGCTTCATTCTAAGTATTATTGAATTTTAAGATAAACAAATTCAATTAGAGTATGTCCAAAGTTTATTTTGTTATTTAGTTACGTTTATCATTGCTATTAGCTCATAAGTCCTGTTATAAACATTACTCAATTTTTGTTAGTTTGCGGAATTAATCCTTAATTAGATTGCCTAGAAATATATTTCCCATATTTATTTGTAACTTTATCTTCTATTTATGTTATATGATCATGCTAATATGTTAAGATCATTTGAAAATTATTTTTTTGTAGCAAAGCAGCAATGGGAAGGAAAAAAAAATTAAATATTGGGCAACGTAGATCAGAAGACTCAAATCAACCTGTTCAAGCAAGTAATAATGAAGGAATTCAAACTACTTGTACTCATACAACTTCGACTGACGAACAAATTCAACATAGTCATAATTATACAGGTGACATACGTGAATCTGTAGAATCTCACTCCACTCCTAAAATAGAAGTAGAAGTGCAAGCTGAAATAGGTATAAATTATATGTCATTTTATTATTTTTTATACTTCTTTATGTAAACATAATGATGTATATTCTTTACATCTTTTATTGGGAGTGTAGAACCTAAATGAACTAGAGGCCCAACAAGAATGTTAGATGTATGGGACATGGAAGATGGCGATGTTATAATTGTTAACTTAGACAAATATGACCGACCTATTGGTGAGGAAGCGATAACTCTTACTTGTTTCATTGGTAGTGTTGTTAGAAGACATCAATATGCCCCCATTAACTACAAATCTTGGAAAGAAATGCTAAAGGAGAACAAGGATGAGATGTTGAAAATAATTGAGGTATTATGACTGTATAATTTAGTTACTATTTTATCAAAAAGTGTAACATGTCTTATTTTATATTATTGTATTTGTTTTGACATTTCTAATTGTACCGAGTAAGTTTGAGTTTGTTCCTTCGATAAATGATGCAATAAGAGAAATGTTGAAAATTGAGTTGAATAAGAAGTGGAGACAATGGAAGGGCGATTTAAAGTCAATGGCATATGACCCTAGCAAAATAGAAGAAGAAGTTGCATCTGTGATAATTGCCTAATATTACTATATTTTGTAGTGATTTTGTGGGCAATTAGTTGATATTTTCCATGCTTTGGAGCTTTATTTATCTTCATTTTAGTTGAGTTTTAATAAAAGTTTAGTTTAGTTAGGAATTTCTTGTTTTTACCCTTTTACGCTTGATCTTGGGTTGTTTTCTTGTGTTTTTAGGAACTTATGTGAAGCTTAGAGTAAGCAATGGGGATGTTCCATGAGAGATTTGATGCGTTGAAGATCATTTGGGCTAAAGTTTAGAGCTTTGGAAGTCTTGCGGAGGCAAAAAGAGCATTTTTGGAAGTCCTGGGAGCTTTGCACACCTGTGCAAACCAAATCACATGCCTGTGCAAGTGCCTGTGCAAGTTTTTAAAGTGTCTGAGAGCGTTGCACACCCGTGCACTCGGAGCGCACACCTGTGCATCGAGCTCTGCGAGATTTATCTCTATTTTTCTGTTTTGATCTCTTTTGGGCTTAAACCCTTGTTGGCCCATAGCTTTAAATAGGGATTTTCTGTTCTAGCCTAGGCATAAAAAAAAATACTTCGTACGTGAAAGAAACAAGAGGTCCGAGACGGGAGCTTAATGCGTTTGGCTTTCTCCCTTCTTTCTCCATCTCTTGCTTCTTCCCCCATGGATATGCGTAGCTAATTTCTCTTTTCGTTGGGGTTTAATGTAGTTGGACCTAATTTCATGTAATTACACTCTTCTCTTTATTCAATTTTAGTATTGTTATTGTTCTTCTTCCACTCTTAATGCTTGTGTTTGGCCTGATCAACCAATTGCATGATTCTATGATTTCAATTGTAATTGGGAAATTCTTTTGAATTGCGAACTGAAGAAGACAACCAATCGTTTTTATGCCTAGGGATAGGGTAAAGAGGATTGGTCATCACTAAAACCCTTTTTCTTAATGCAAATACCTTGGTTACACTAATTCAAGGGATTGATAGTGGAATCAAGGGATTTAGGCTCTTTTGCTTAAGGAATTAAGATTTGAGTAATTTTGTGGGTTGATGATAACTAAAATTTAATTGAATAAGATTGAGTTGTGATTGCATGTTAGGAAGTCCAATGAAGTTAAACCCCGACGATTTATTTTAATTGATTTAAACACATTTTCTGCGCACACCAAGTGTTCGCTAATTTTCTACAACCCAAATTCTTCCTTTTTACTCTTAATTTTTATGCACTTGTCTTTAAATTTGGTTACTAAATTCTCAATTTTCGCAGTCCATTAAAATTTACTATTATTTACCCCATTATCGTACAAGTCCCTGTGGATACGATACTTTACTTACCCTTTGTTACTTGAACGATTTGGTACACTTGCCAAATTCGCAACAATCTGCATTGCCTGATGATAGGGTTGAATTAAGTCAATATCGTGATCTTGTTCATCATTGGTTTTTTGAACATGGACAAGTAAGTTATAAAACAAAATAAATTTGGACATATTATGATCTTAATGCTTTAATATTTTTTCTAATTAACTTTTTTGTATTAAATGTAGAAAATAAGTGAGATCAATAGAAAAAATCGTGCTAAGTTTGAAGATGTTCACTGTATGGGTACAAAAAGTCTCCCAAGACTAATTTATGAGAAGGTCTGTTTATATTTGTACTTGTCATTGATTGAATTATTTTATAAAAAAATACTTATAGTTTGCTCATTTCATTATAGGAAAAAAAGAATAAAGGGGTGTCGCCTAAACGGAAAGACATATGCTTTGACCCTCGAACTCTTACAAATGGGTCAATTGTCAATGAAAAGGCTGCAAGAGTGTTTGTAAGATTTATACTAGTTCTTAATTGATAGTGTTATTTAATGAAGACTTAAATTGCTTATTGATGTATCTATGATGTTTTTAGGAAGAATTGAAGAAGCATAATAATGAGTTTGGAACATCTCAATCGACTAAGAATGCACAAAGTTGTACATCTTGGAAGGATGACATATATTCCCAAGTACAAGGACCTGAAAAGAGGGGTCATGTGCGGTGTATGGGCAAGATTCCAAAATCTAAAAAATTAAAGGTTTTGTTGTCTGAAAATGAAGAGTTGCATGATAAAGCTTATTACCAAATCTTTTGACATTTATTCAAATTCGATTTCCTGGAGATGTTAATGACATTATAGAGGCTGCAAGACAGGTATATCATTTTCTTCCTAATATTTTTATGATTCAATGTTTATATTTTGACTTGCATAGAATGTTTTATGTTATTGTTTGTTTTCCATATGTATATTATATTTTTTGTTATATGATTTTTATTTGATCTATCCTAATTTGTTGAGGAATATATTTTTCATGTGAATGTAAATGTGTACTGAAACACCCTAGAGGATATTACCTTTGTCTTCTTATATTGCTAAATTAATAGAAATTAGCATATAAGAATATCAGAGTTAACTATGTGGAAACTAAGACTTAAACATACATACATACATACATACATATATATATATATATATATATATATATATATATATATATATATATATATATATATATATATATTACATGAAGTAATTCTTATACAAAGCTCTTGACACTTATGTGTCGTACAAGACATAAGCAGGATACATAAATCATAAAATAAATTCCCATACATTGGGAATTATACTAAACTATACTAATAACATCTTCCTCCTGGAAAGCAACTCCGTGCTCCGAGCTCCACTCACGAGGTGTCCACCTGCTAACCTGTAAAAACATGGAAACTAAAGGGATGAGACATAATGTCTCAGTGAGTGCTTTGAGGACTCTAGGCTGACTTTCAATTATAGAGACCTCTTGCTTAACTCTCACGACTTCTCTTTTCTTTTCTTGACACTCACACTCACAACTATTACCTCATCACCTAGACATTACTGTTTTGTAGGATCATACCTTGACCTTTGCTGAGGCACATAGAATTGGCCTCTTATGCCAAATCTAGGGCCACTAATGCACTAAGGCATCTAAACATCATTCTGTTACTCTTGACCACTCTTTAGGGTCTCACTTTTCTATAACATTGGATGAGAACATGTGTAACCTTTCCTTTCTCTGACTTGCCCAACTTGGGCTTACATCACCTCTCTTATGAGGCAGAACATTTGCATACCTCTTTGGGTAGCTTACATTAGCTTTCTAGGGTTTAATTGTAACCCCTTTTCTACCTCTAAGGGTAGTAAATAGCTACACACGTCCTCATCTAATGTCTAGACTTATCTTACATCACTCACCTAACAACTAGGCTCATGACTCCTCTCATGTTCTAACATAGAACATACATATATCAAGCACATCAACATATCATAGATTGTTTCTACAACTGTGTGGTTGGTATTATTCTTTCATTTAAGTTATATCTTGAGTTCCGTCATTAACTGAATTGGCTGAGCTCTAGCCATCAAGAGGCGTCCCTCTTGCTACAACCTTTAATTAAACCCACTGGTCCAATTGGGCGGACTATCAATTCCGTTATAAGGAAGAGTCTCCTGACTGACTTGTTCTTCTCTATGAAGAACCCCTTCTCCCTGTGAAGAAGGTTGGTTTTTCCCCATGGGTGTCTGGGTGACGGTCCCTTCGCTCACCACTAGGGGGCCTCTTAGCCCTTTACTCTTACAACTCCTCATGAGTTGTATAACTTATTCCCTTTCTTGGGATCATAACTTTCCTTTGAAACTCTTTCATAAAACCTTTTTCATAAAGAAATCCTTTTCATAACCTTTTTGAAACTCATTACTCCTTGGTGACATAGAGGATCCTAAGCCATTTGCACACCATTGTACGCCGAGCGTGCGACTCTTGGACGTGACTGGTACCGGGGAAGGTTCCACCCTATGTCACTGAGGGGATATCTTTTACTAAAAACCTTTCATGAAAATATAAACTTTCCTTAAAAGCCTTTTCTGAAACTTAGGGGAAACTCCCCACCTTTTTACTAAGAGGCATATGCATAGTCTTAAGTATTTTATGTATCTTTTATTAGAGAGGGTTTATCGTAGCATATAATCCTAGGCAGATGCAACAATCACATGAACGTAAATCTATAACTACATCACCAATCATCACTATACAATACAACATAACACATCCAACATCAATGATTATATAAAGGAAATAAGCAGAGGAAACAACTAGATAGATATAATCTTTAACTCTTCTCAAACTACTCTCCTTGGAGGGTTATAGACATGTTCTCTAGGCCTATTCTCGCTTAGCGAGACTTGTCTCGCTCAGCAAATTAAGTTCTCTAGGTTCTTTTTCGCTCAGCCACACTTTCTTGCTAAGCTAAAGTAGTCATTCTCGCTAAGCCGCAACTGGCTCGCTCAGCCGCAGTGCAAAATCTGCACATCAGCATTTTCACTCTCGCCGAGTGAGAACCTGCGATCTGCAGAATCATGATTTTGCGAGATATACTCAAAGGGGGCCATCAATGGCTTCTCAAGCATCCCTAAGCATGACAAACAAACCCTAAACACTTCTATTGCAGTTCCAACCGATTAATCTACTCAGTAAACTTCTCAATCAAGCCCAAATATGAAAATCCCTAAATCTCCTATCGTAGGTTCAAAAGGGGGAAAAAGGAAAACATACAAGACAAAGGGGTAGGGAAGGACAAAGGGGAAGCACTCACACTGAGGGGTCTTGAATCTGAGCTCTGGGGCATTGGGTCTTGGATCTCTGCTCCACTTCTCTTCTCTTCCTCTTCTTCCTTCTTCTCCTCCTTCTCTCTAACTTCCTTTCTTTCTTTCTCTTTCTCCCTCTAACTCTCCCTCTCCTCTTCTATTTAAAACCGTGGTGCATATGTGTGGCTTAGTGAGCCTTGGCCCACCTTAGGTATTGGCTCCCCATCAGGGTCCTATTATCTTATTCCTATTATATCCTATTATAAGGTAACTATTATTAATAATGCTTAAGGGTACCCTTAAACCATTAAATACAAAAACTATTTCATAAATATCTCTTTATTATTTATTTCTAAGGTCCATAAATTTAGGATGTTACATGTACTACTATATTACATTGAGTCTCTAAGTTTATATTTTTTTTGTTTCAAATAGTCTCAAAATGCTTCTAGAGCCCTTGATCATTTGAGTTTTCCAAGTTCAAGCTAGGATGAAGACAACTAGTATGGTTCGTTTAGTATTAATTAATGCTTACTAAAATTGTTAATTTTTTATGTTCATACTATCATTTATATGTTCTTTTTATTATGTGCAGGTGAAGATTAGGAGGCTAAATTATGCATTATGACGCAAATTTGTAGATCAAGTCTGACTACACTAGCAATTTTATATAATATTCATCATTTAAGTAGATATTTCTTTGTGATTTTTCAAATAGTTATGATACTTTCTGAATAAAAAAAAAATAGTTATGATACTTTGTTATAGTTTATTCAAGTATGCGACTTTTAGATGAACATGACTAGAAATTGGATTAATGTCTTATAAAAAATAATAAATAAATAGTTAATTTTTAATATGATTGAAGTTTTATTTTATTTTGGTTGTTAAATTTATTTATTTATCGTACATTTATCTTTAAATTGGATTAATGTCTTATAAAAAATAATAAATAAAAGTTAAAACATATAAATTTTATTATCAAATTATTTATAATTAACACAATAATCACCTAAAAAATTAGTGATCGACTATTAAATGTGAATATAATAAATTATAATTTTTCACTAAAAGCTAGAGGTGACCAAATGGGTTGTTCAAAATCGCCCGATGATATCTATTGATTGGGTTTAAAATTTGAATTCTAATCAAGCGCAAACTATTTTAGATTGATTTGGGCTTAGCCTACAAACTCGCTAAAAATCCAAAAAAAAAGGGGCTTTTATTTGGCTCGAACTTAATTTTAGAGGCATGAATCGAATTTGGGCTTTTTTAGATATGTCCATTATAGCTCAACTTACATCAGGTTGGCTAGCTTGTTTTGCCACTTAAAACCTCTACTAATGGAAGATAAGTTATGGGTATATGTCATTGTGTTTTACTAACAATTTTAAATTTCATCACTATAATCTATAGCAACAACATTAAAATGGTAGGTATAGAAAATTATTATTGGTTACTAAAACCTATAATGTTCTTACCAGATTTTGGTAAGCCTTCTGGTGCGGTGGCTCCGTCGGGATCACCTCCGTGACTGGTGGGGGGTGTACCTGCAAGGACACTCCGACGCTCAAGTTAGAGGCGCAGAGGGAGAGACAGGTATCATAAAGTGAGATTAGAATTTCGTACCTCGATTGAGATGGATCGTTCTGATTTTATAGGGTGTAAAAAGATAGATTTGATAGGGTTATTTTCCTATCAAATATCCTCAAATCTCGTAATGAAGATAGAGATAATTCTATCTTCTATCTTTATCTTATGACCTGATCTTTCTATATCTTATCCCATGATAAGATATATTCTTTCCGTTATTATCATCCGAGTCCGAGTGATAAGTTCTGCTCGGCCAACTCGACTACTCGGTGGAGTGCCGAGTCCGAGTAGTACACATGCCCCCCAAGTTCTGAAGTAATGTAGGAGCTTTAGTAATGTACCAATTTCGGATTTATTTGGCCGAGACGCGTTCGGTTCTCTAAGCGTCGCGTCGTTTGGTGAAGACGTCGTTTCAGACATATTGATGTCGTAGCGGTTCCCAAGGGCCGCGCCAGTGATTGCTTTTTTGAATTTTGAAACGGTTTAGGGATCCCCAAAGGTCTCAAGCCTTCCTAGCCGTTGATTGGCCTAGTGAAGGGTCTTGATCCAACGGTTCGGACCGTTTCGCCCTTTCGTATTCGCGACGTTTGGGGTTCTATATAAAGGGGCACTGTTGACGTTGGTGCTCACTCTCATTTCTGTGTTTTGTCTTCCCGCAAGCTTTTTCTCCCTTGCGCCATTTTGTTCTTCCTTCTAGGTTTTTTCTTTGTCCTTTGTTCAGGTACGCCCTATCTCCTTTCCATTTCTTTTTCTGGTTCTATAATGTCTTCTTTTTCTGGGGATTCTGGGCGCTCCGGCGGGGATCGTATGCTTACGCCGAAGGTTCGCCCCATCGGAGAGGGTTCCGATGGTGGTTCTTCTTCCCACCGTCGTGGTTCTGATAGAATTAGTGACGGTGCGTCGGCGGCAAACGTTGTCGCCGCGGGTGTCGGGGTGGTTCGTCCATCCGTCGACCCTGCGCAAGCACCTTTGGTTGTTCCAGTCAGGGGGGTAGTGGTTCTAGAGGATTCCGAGGCCACTGAGGATCATCCTCTTGAGACTCGGCGTGCTCGCCTTCTACCTCCTTCTGTTCCCCAGCCTATTGATCCTAGGGGTAGAAAGGTATATTCTCCTGTTACTACTTCCGGCTATTCTTGGGTGTCTGGGGAGGTAGGTGCATATGCTTCTCGGTATCAGACCGAGGAAGCTTTGTCTTCCTTTCTTGCAACTATTGACTTATGTCATTCGGAACGCCTGGGTATGGTCTATGCCGAACCTTGTGGGCCCGATGACCGAGTTTTTGTGTCGGCTGACTCGCGCCATCCACACTTTACTTTTGTCTATGACGCCTTGTTCTCGGTTCTCGGCATTACTGTGCCGTTTGACCAGTTTGAGGCTGACGTTCTTCGGGCGCTGAATGTTGCTCCCACGCAGTTGCATCCGAACTCCTGGGCTTCTCTCCAGGCTTTCCAGGTGCTCTGCAGTAAATTCTTTATAACCCCTACTGCTCCTAAATTTTTGTATCACTATAAAGTAAAAGAGAGTCAAAAGGGGGGTTGGGTCTCCTTGACTGGGATTCCTGGTCGGTCCATCCTTAGTCCTTTCACCTCCTCTTGGAAAAATTTCAAGAGTGGTTTCTTTCGTGTCCGACCAGGTCCGGAAGGAGAGGTCGAATTTTTTGATGGCCGTGGGGAGCCGAGGTTCCCTCTCTATTGGACCCACTCCCCGAACAAATGACTGTCTTGGCAGGTCATGGACATGTCTCCTGAGGATCAGGATGACATGATCACGCTGTGTAAGTTACCGCGTTCCTTGTCCTGTAAAACACTCGTGGGAATTCCTTCTTCTCGGACTCCGAGAGAGGATTGGGCCGGTGAGTACCTTTTATTTACTCGGTTTTTCTTCTTCTACTTTGCTTTTTACTGATGTTTTGTCTTTTTTGCAGCTGTGATGGGAAAATTTGATTATAGAACGGCCAAAAAGCAGAGGCTGGAGAAATTGAAGGGCAAGGAGGCCTCTGCTGAGGCGGTTCTAGTTGCCCCGCCTCCTCCTCCTCCTCCTTCACCGAAGAGGGATCAGCGAGAGGTCGTTCAAGGAGTGGATGGTCCTTCGAAGAGGTCGAAACCAAGTCCGCCTGGTGCTGGGGCTTCGGGGTCTGCTGTTGAGAGGCATCCGGCTTTTATTTCTATGAAAGAAGGTCGGACCTCGCTTTGGGGTAAAGATTTCAATCCCGGGGCCCTTATCTCTGCTGACAGTCTCGGTCAAGCTGATCGGGATATGTTAAGGGATGCTGGGCCAATGCTTTCCATGGAGGCTGTTTGTCGCTTCCAAGCTCGGTCATGGGCTATTGCTCAGTATTGGGCTGAGGAGTTCGACCACGGCCACCGGGAATTAGCTATGGTGAAGGAGAATGCAGCAAAGGCCGAGCAGGCTCTGTTGGAGGCTACCCGGGCCAACGAGACTCTTCTCCAATCCGCTGAAGAATCTCGGCGGTCTCAAGAGGGAGTGGAGGTTAAGTTGAGGGAAGTTGAAAGTCGTGAGGAGGACTTAAAACTTTCCTTAGCTGCTTCTGAGAACTCGGCTCGGGAATTACGGGCTGAGGTGGATAGGCTCGTTTCCGAGCTTGCTCAAGCGAGGACTGAGGCTGTCGAGTCCAAGGCTAAGCTGCAGGTCGATCTGGGTGAGGCTTTGGACGAGATTGTGAAGACCCATGAGGCCGGGTTCAGCAAGGCACTTCGCCAAGTTCGGTATTTCTTCAAGGATGCCGACACTTCTCTTTTTGACGTGGACAAGGATGTCAATAAAGAGGGGGAGTTGGTTGAGGAGTCTGCGCTTGGTGAGGACGGCGCCGAGGACAACATCCAGGAGGGAGGAGATGTTCCTTTTTAATTTTCCTTGTTTTTGTAAGGCTCATACCCGGCCTATCGAATAGGGTACTTAATGAAATTTATATTCAGGGCTCGCACCCGGCCTTTCGAGTAGGGTGTTAAATGACTTTTCTTTGTTATTGGTATGGTTTTTCGGTAACTCGTGTTAAAGGTCTACGCGGTTTAATTATAACTCGCCTTTTGTATCCTTTATTCGGTTAGGTCTAACTCGCTTTTCGTATCCTTGTAAAGGTCTACGCGGTTTAGTTGTGACTCGCCTTCGTATCATTGTAAAGGTCTACGCGGTTAATTGTAACTCGCCTTTTGTATCCTTTACTCGGTTTTGTTTAACTCGCTTTTTGTATCCTTGTAAAGGTCTACGCGGTTAATTGTAATGCCTTCGTATTTTTGTAAAGGTCTACGCGGTTAATTGTAACTCGCTTTTTGTATCCTTTACTCGGTTATGTTTAACTCGCTTTTTGTATCCTTGTGAAGGTCTACGCGGTTAAATCTAATTCTGAATAGATAATCTGAAGGAAGGAGTTTCATTAACGATAGAAATTGGGTGTGCCTCGTTAAAACCTCTTTGACAAAAAACCTCTTGGGAAAAAATGTCAAAATAGGAAAAAGAGTACATCACCAGTTACAACTTTTCTAACTGTAGTAAAACTTTAGGTGTGTCGCGTTCCAAGTTCGGGGGATGGTTTTGCCGGATGGGTACTCCAATCGGTAAGCTCCATTTCCCAGCGACTCGGTTATTCTGAAGGGGCCTTCCCAATTGGCTGCCAATTTACCCTCTCCTGTAGCTTTTCTGGCTTCCCCGCATTTTCTCCAAACCAGGTCTCCAGCTTCAAAGTTTCTTGGTTTGACCTTGGTGTTATACCTCCTCTCGGCTCTTCTTTTACAGGCCTCTATTCTGACTTGGACCTCGTTGAGCGTCTCTTCGGTCATGTCGAGTGCATGCCTGAGTGATTGATTGTTGTTTTCCTGGATGAAATTTGTTCTTCGCAGGGAGGGCTCTCCGACTTCTACTGGTATCATGGCCTCTGATCCGTATGAGAGTCTGAAAGGGGTTTCCCCTGTTGTTGACTGTGGTGTCCAACGATATGCCCATAAGATCGCGGGAAGTTCTTCTGCCCAACTTCCTTTAGCGTCTCCTACTCGCTTCTTCAGTTCTCCGAGTATCACTTTATTTGCGGCTTCCGTTTGTCCGTTAGTTTGCGGATGTTCCACTGAGGTCACTCGGTGCCGAATCCCTAGGTTTTTGAAAAACTCTTCAAGGTTCTTTTCGGTGAACTGTCTACCGTTGTCAGAAATCACCGAGTGGGGGATGCCGAAACGGCATATGATATTTTTCCATATGAATTTTTGCACGTTGTGGGCGGTGATAGTTGCCAAGGGTTCGACCTCGATCCACTTTGTGAAGTAGTCAATTCAGACGAGGAGGAACTTCACTTGTCCTTTAGCGAGTGGGAAAGGGCCTAATATGTCAACTCCCCATAGGGCGAAGGGCCAGGGTGCTGTGATATTGTGCAATTCTTCTGCTGGTAGATGGGATAAGTTTCCATACTTTTGGCATTCTTCGCATTTTTTGACGTATTCGGCGCAGTCGCGGCGCATCGTTGGCCAGTAATATCCGGCTCTTAGAGTTCGGGAGGCCATAGCTTTTCCGCCTGAGTGCATTCCACATATCCCTTTGTGCATCTCATTTACCACATATTCGGCCTGAGCCTTCGTGATACATTTCAGTAGTGGTGCTGTGAAGCCTCTCCTATAAAGGTCTTCTCCTTCTATAACATAGTAGCTGGCCCTTCTTCTGATCTTTTTGGCTTCTTCCCGGCTCTCTGGGAGGGTTCCTTCCTTCAAGAAGTTCCATATCTCGGTCATCCATTCTCTGTCAGCCGAGCTGATGTTGGAAACAATTTTTTCGACGCTCGGCGTGGATATTGTTTCCTGTATGACAGTTCTGTGCTGGCCTTTATTCTTCGTACTTGCCAACTTTGACAGCAGGTCGGCTCTTTCATTTTGTTCTCTCGAAATGTGGTCGAGCTCGAAACTAATGAATTCGTTCTTCAACTGGGAGGCCAAGTGGTAATATCTTGTCATCTGGGGGTCCTTCATTTGATAGGATCCATTCATTTGCCCAGTGACTAGTTTTGAGTCGCTCCAGCATCTAAGGTGTTTCGCTCCTACTTCCTTGGCGAGTTTTAGCCCTGCTAGCAGGGCTTCATACTCGGCTTGGTTGTTGGATGTGCTGAAGTCGAATCTGAGTGATTGTTCCAGGATAATCCATTCAGGGCTTTCAATTATGACTCCTGCTCCACTGCATTTTTCATTCGAGGAGCCATCTACATAAAGGGTCCAGAATGGGAGGGGCGCTTCTGCTACTGGTGCTAGTTCAGCAATAAAGTCGGCTAGGCACTGTGCTTTGATAGGCCCTCTCGGTTCGTACTTGATGTCGAACTCGGATAGTTCTACCGACCATGCTATCATTCGTCCGGCTAGCTCTGGTTTCCTCAGTATCTGTCGTATCGGGTGGTCTGTCCGTACCACTATTGGGTGGCTTTGAAAATATGGACGTAGCCGTCGTGCTGAGGTGACTAGGGCTAGCGCTAGCTTTTCTATCTTTTGATATCTGGTTTCGGCATCTTTCAATACTCGGCTTATGTAGTAGACTGGTTTTTGCGTCTGATTTTCTTCCTGGATAATGATCGAACTGATCGCGTCTCCCGAGACGGCTAAGTACAGTATTAAGTCCTTGCCGGGTTCAGGTCTTGTTAGAATTGGTGGTGATGAAAGTAGTATTTTTATTTTTAGGAAGTTTTATTTTATTTTGGTTGTTAAATTTATTTATTTATCGTACATTTATCTTTAAATTGGATTAATGTCTTATAAAAAATAATAAATAAAAGTTAAAACATATAAATTTTATTATCAAATTATTTATAATTAACACAATAATCACCTAAAAAATTAGTGATCGACTATTAAATGTGAATATAATAAATTATAATTTTTCACTAAAAGCTAGAGGTGACCAAATGGGTTGTTCAAAATCGCCCGATGATATCTATTGATTGGGTTTAAAATTTGAATTCTAATCAAGCGCAAACTATTTTAGATTGATTTGGGCTTAGCCTACAAACTCGCTAAAAATCCAAAAAAAAAGGGGCTTTTATTTGGCTCGAACTTAATTTTAGAGGCATGAATCGAATTTGGGCTTTTTTAGATATGTCCATTATAGCTCAACTTACATCAGGTTGGCTAGCTTGTTTTGCCACTTAAAACCTCTACTAATGGAAGATAAGTTATGGGTATATGTCATTGTGTTTTACTAACAATTTTAAATTTCATCACTATAATCTATAGCAACAACATTAAAATGGTAGGTATAGAAAATTATTATTGGTTACTAAAACCTATACTAATGGTAGAAAAACTGTAGGTACATTGTAAAATACTTTTCCAACAGTCTTAAATACCGTCACTAAAATCGATAGTGATAGAGACAAACCGTAGGTATAGAAAATTATAGATGACGGAAATAAATGTCCATTGGAATAGCTTTTTGGGGATATACCTACGGTTTTTTTGTCTTGTACCTACGATTTTTTGCTGTCACTAAATGGCTTATTCCTTGTAGTGATAATATGACGAAAAATGAGAAGAGAGGTGAAAAGAAAAATGAAATAAAAATCGTATAAAAGAGAAAGTAAATATATAATATAAAAACTCCATCTTTTTATAATGTTACTTTATAAAAATCCTGAATATTTGAGTGTCCCTGTAAGTACAACAATCTCTTCCACCATGTTTCAACACACTTCAACACGATAATAACAGTTCGTCTAAAGAACCACACAATTTGATCGCGGGCCGATTTCCCTTAGGCCACCTTAGATCAAAAAAGTTTTTTTATAAATTATAATTATAATTTTATATGATAATTTTATTGAATTACAGAATAAATTATCCAAGACTTTTTCAATTTTTAGAACATCATAAAAATTATCAATTTTATATTTAGGAATTAAAATATATACAATCCCCCCTCCTCCCCCAAAACAAAGCAACGTATGTTTTCTCCCACTTTTTTTTTTTTTTTCTATTTGTGAATAAATAACATTTTTCCCCTCAAAGATGGTCTAATCATGGTCAAATTAACTATTTATCCACTTCTCCATTGAACTTTTTATACATAATTATCTATTTCTTTATTTTTAAAAATAACACTCCTCGTAAGAGATAAAATGTGTAATACTTTAGTTCATTAGGCATTCAAAGATTCATTCACTTGAATTTCACTAAGATCAAGTTCTTCCTTCCGGGCTCTCATAAAGTGGCATAGAGGCATAAGGCACTTCTATTAGAGGGTTCAAGATTCCTGCCTGGCCGAAATGTTCTTCCTTTTATACAATATATGATGGGATTTATTGAAGGCACCTCCCGTTTTTTCCTGGTACACCCCATTAAAATTAATTAACAATTATACTGACTATTTTACCCATTTCCCTTTTATAACTCTAATCCTCACCTTCAGCGCACCCCATGAACCCTAGCACCTCTCTTACCCGCACCTCTCTTGGTTGCTTCAGTTCCCGGCGCACCCCAAGCACCTGTTGAGTTTTCTTCCAGCGCCTATCTTTACTCGTGGAAACACCTCGCACCAAGAGTCAGACCGGAGCATCTTCGTAGAAGACGAGAGTTGTCTTCGTTGTCCTCAATCTCTGCCATTGAAGCCACGAGGTAAGTGTTTGGTGCTTTAATTTTTTTTATTTTTTTTTTGTACAACGGATTGTATAATCCGTAATAGGAAAAAGGCTTGTTGTATACGGAAAGGGAAATCCATAACTTAACAACATATATTACGGATTAGCAAATCCGTAATATATGTTGTTATGTTACGGATTTGCCTTTCCGTAATACAACATGGCTTTCGGATTATACAATCCGGAATGGGCAGCTGGAAATGTGTATTACGGAATGCCGAATCCGTAATACATTATTGTATTACGGAATGGGTATTCCGTAATACACCGGATTTGTAAATCCGTAATAAATTTAAAATATATAATTTAATTTGTAATAATTTAATTTAATTTGTAATTGTGTAATTTAATTTGTAATTATGTAATTTAATATGTAATTGTAATAATATAATTGAATTCTGGATTTATATAATTAAATTTGTAATGCATAAGAAAGTAAACTTGTATAATTTAATATGTAATTGTATGATTTAATTTGTGATTGTATAAGTTGATATTAAAGTAAATTAAATTGTAATTGTATAGGAAAATATAATGAGGGGTGTCATGGGTTGGTAAAAAAAAAAGGCAAAAGTTACTCATTAGATAATATTCAAATATTAATGAATTTTTTATGTTATTGTTGTTATATACATTAACACGTGATTTAGTTGTGGTTGTTATATAGTGGATTTTATCTTTGTGCAGAAATGCCACGTACTAGAGGTGGGAGTGCCAATCGGTCTGAAAGTGTGAGACCCACTGCATCTGCACGTAGGCGTCGTGGATGAGCTGTTGATGTTGTTCAGCATGAGGAGAATGAGGAGATGGAGCAACATGAGGAGGCAGAAGCAGCTGATATTGGTGAGTTTGGTGGCGGGCCTGAGGACACATCAATCTTGACATTATATGTTGATCATGTAGCCCGAGATTGGTGGCAGGGATTGGTATACATCTTTCCATAATTAATTTTATTAAATAATATTAAATAATACATGATTTATTTTCATTGATTTATTAATTTAAATTATTTATGATTTGTAATTACTTGTAGGAACGGGGTGAGTTAAAGGTGGTATCACACGGACGTAAATTGAAACGCTTTGGCCCCCCACATGAGCAAATAATAGATATTGTGAAGGATTCTGGCTTATTCTCATTGACTGAATGTCCTTATGAAACTGCAGATAAGGGATGGTGTGTGCTTTTGTTGAGAGGTGGCATAAGGAGACCAACACATTCCATTTGCCCTTCGGAGAGATGACCATCACACTTGATGATGTGTCATCATTGCTACATATCCCCATTCTTGGAGCTTTTTATAGTTACCGTAATTTGGATGCTTCAAGTGCTAATCCCGTGCTGATGGAGTTATTAGGAGTGTCATCGAAAGATGCAGATGCAGAGACCAGCTTCACGAGAGGGGGACATGTGTGCCTAAAGTTTTTGCGAGACGTGTATGCAAATAAGTGCTCGACGATGCAATGGACGCAGGCTGCTAGAGCATACTTATTGCATCTAGTGGGGTCTACCATATTTGCTTATAAGAGTTTCGGCGCTGTTAGCGTGAAATTCTTACCGCTTTTCCATGACCTTCAGTTGTGTGGTGGTTATGCATGGGGTGCAGATGCACTGGTTCATATGTATGAGCATTTGGGTGATGCCTGTTTTGCTACGAAAAAGCAGGTCGGCGGCTATGTTACTCTTCTACAGGTAAGTACTATTTTGGTACACATGTTATATTTGATGTGTATTAATTATATGTATTAACCATAATTTTTGCTTAATTGTTTTTGACACAGGGATGGATCTACGAGCATTTCCCGACTGTTGGGTTAAGGACACTTGCTAAGAGATACAGTGAGTCATTACCACGATGCAGCCGTTGGGTGCCTGGGAAGTTGTTATCAGTAAACCGTTATCGCTCACAGTTGGATGAGCTGACCACAGATAAAGTTTGTTGGAGGCCATATGATGAGCATCGTGTAGTTCGTCCTTTTGAGTTGATATCTTTATTCTCCGGATTCATTAGATGGAGCTTTGACATGCATTTGCATTTGCCAGAGAGGGTATTGCGCCAATATGGTTGTATGCAGACTATACCTCGACACCCGAATGTGTTCACAGCTGTTTATCCATCTGCAGAAGAAGTTGATGAAAGGTGGTTGCATTTTGCAAATCAGTTGATCAGGCCAGTAGAGCATGCAGTACATCCCTCAGATTGTGCCCCAGGGTACATGGAGTGGTACTTTAGGATCTCTCACCCAATTGTGGACCCATCTAATGCAGGTCTCCATCATTTAGTCCCACCGATGATACCAGCCAATAGACACGAGCCCGAGCATGTGGTAGAAGAGGCCGAATCTAGTAGCCGTGCAAATACAACTGCTGTTGTAAGTACATATCCCATTAATTTTGATCATACATTAGTAATTACTTGTGACAATAATATGTGATATGTTTGTTATGTTTCTATGTTCATAGGTTGTATGTCGTAGGATAGCTACACAGTTACAGCGTATGATTGATTTAAGGATGGTGACTGAAGGCACTGATGCCTGGGATGCTACACATGCAGCATTATTGTTAGCTCAAGGGGTCACTGAGGAAGGAAATGTTTATAACAGGAGAGGTCGTGGTGGTAGGAGAGGTCATGGTGGTCACCAAGGTCGGGCAGGGACACAATGAATAATGTTCTAATTTATGTTTAATGTACAAAAATATTGTAATTGGACAACGGTTGTTTTAAGACATGATAATTGTAGGAACTTCATGACATTCATACTTTAAGGCTTCTATGCCATTGTTAGTTTATGATCCGAATGACATGTTTAGACATTTGTTGGTACTTAAAGGCATTTATGCCATGTGCAAGTTAGTACTTAAATGATTGTATGCCATTTGTTCTGTTGCTAGTACTATTTTATGTTAATTGATACAGGTACCATTCACTGTTGTATGATGTCCATGTTTTAGGGGAGGTTCTGCCAATTTTTTTTTTTGTGGAAAAATGTTAACATTTTCATAGAAATAACTAACAATCACAGTTAAGTACATCTTCTTTTAACCAATTTATAAAGTACAAATAACTAATCAATCTTCTGCAATGTTCACATAATCACGTGTGACCCCAATTAATTGTGCGAATTGTTGCATTCATCCAATGTAAGGTGATACCCATGCTTTGGCAATATGATGACAATATGTAGACCACAACACATCAGCATTTCGTATCGGACATCGATCTTGCAAAAAGACCTGCATAATAATAAATACCTTCAAGTTAACATGGATATTTTATTAACAATAGTTATAACATAATGCGGGATTGTACCCTATTAAATACCTGTACAAAATGATTGTCATTTATATGGCCTAAACATATCATACGATGAACTGAGCTGTCTATGGGAGGTTGACTTCTAAGAGGGAAGAATGTGATGCTTTGTTTTAGCGATAAGAAAACAAGTATCACATTATACCTAGAAGCAATAACATATCCCATGTCTGGTATAGTCATCCATTTTTCCACAGATGCCTGTTCATAGTCAAGTTAGTCAAATGGAACTAATTATAAGACATGAAGGACAAATTTCTGAAAGTCATGTTATATTATTGTACCATTGAAAGATCATCAACAAGCAATGATCGCTTGAGTTGCTCAAAACGCTCATAACCACCAAATATAGTGGCATACTCATCACGCCACTGACCAAGTTCTTTATGCAAATCATTACGCACTAAGGGCCAAGAGTCTTCACCTATACCTAGTAGTCCCGCAATTGCACGGTAGCCACAATGTCCATCAGTTTTGACATCAACAATATCCATTATATATGGGTGCATGATTACATTAAATTGATTGATCATGCCAGGTTTTCTCTGGCGTCTTGTTTGTTGAGATGATCTTTTGGAAGACCTTAAACTGGATGAGCTGTCATGCATAGAATGTAATGTATCCACATGCTCAAAGTACGAAGGGTCACACTTAGTTGACCTCCATAAAATCTAATATTTCACAAAATTAACAGTTAATTAAATAAACACAAAAATCATCCAAAAAATCATCGAGCAAATGGGATTTTAGTTTAAATTTCTAACTATATTACGGATTCATCAATTCGTAATTGTATAAGATACATTATGGATTGTATAATCCGTAATTGTATATAGTATTACGGATTCATCAATCCGTAATTATATAAAATACATTACGGATTGTATAATCCGTAATTGTATAAAGTATTACGGATTGTACAATCCGTAATACATTATACAATTACGGATTATACAATCCGTAATGTATTTTAACGGATCCATCATTCCGTAGTTAAACGGAAAAAAAAATTAATAGCTTACCAAATGAACTTAAACAGAAATCTGTGGAGGAAGGAGGACGAGACAGAAACCTATGACACCTTCTTTGCCTAAAATGGATGCTTCGTCGAAGTTAAGACATCAACCATGAACCATGAAGGCGGCAGACCCAAAAAAGAGAACGAATGTGCAGAGGAACCATGACACTTTACTCGAAGTTCGTAGCGAAGAACAATGGAATGGCTGCCAGGGAGACACAGTAAGATGCAGGATGCAGTCAAGAAGAATGGGGCCGAAGGACAGACAGAATAAGATAAAGAAGTAAGTAAGGGTAAGGATATTATGGGAATATTAAAATTTATGGGGTGTACCGAGCAAAAAAGGAGGTGTCTTAAGTAAATCCCATATATGATTTGGTCTTTAGGCTTTTATGGGGCCCATTCTAAGATGGGGAGGTACCGCATGGGCCTCTTAATCCTACCAGAGAGAGTTGGGCCCACTAGTGTTTTGGAGCAAGGGAGTTGCTATTCTCACCTCCACTCTTTGCCATTCTCACCCCAAGAAATATGAAATCTCTTTTTTGCTCACTCACCAAATCCCTACACTCCCTACCCATCCCCCTTGACTTCTTACTTCTCTCTGCGCACCACGCTCCACCTTAGGCCACCGTGTGCAACACCGCACCACCCCCACGCAGCACCGCTGAACTGCGCCATCGCACGCCACCCCCGCTCCACCCCACCACCCCACGCCTCCAGATCCAAGCAGCATCGCGCCACCTCGCGCTGTCCCCGCCACCCCATGTCGTCCCTGCGCTAGCCCCGCCCCACCCAGATCCAAACAACACCATCTCGCACAACCCACCCCGTCGAGATCCAACGAGAAGATGCTGAATTTTTTTTTCATTTTTGTTATAGGAAAATGTTGAAGTTTATTCTATGTATGGCAGAAGTGTGTCTTGTATATTTATCACATTATGCATTTCATGAAGCTTTGGCTTTGCATTTTTTATCAATGGTATATCTTATTCAATTTTGAATTTTGGGAATGTGCAACAGAATCTAGTGTCCGTTGTTGTGTATCCTTCTCCACAGAATCATATTTCCGTTTTACTAAATATGGGTGAAAAAAAATTAAAACAACGGAAATACGATTCCATTGCTTTATTATACAATGGAATCGTATTTTCGTTGTTTCAGATTTTTTTCACCTTTTTTGTAACCAACGGAAATACGATTCCGTTGTATAATAATACAACGGAATTGTATTTCCATTGCTTTAATTTTTTTCACCCTTTTTGTAAATAACGGAAATATGATTCCGTTGTATTATTATACAACGGAATCGTATTTCAGTTGTTTCAATTTTTTTCACCCTTTTCTTAAACAACGGAAATACAATTCCATTGTATAATAATACAATGGAATCGTATTTCCGTTGAAAGGGTATTTTTGGAATTTTAAAAAATTATCACCATCTGAGTGGTGAGAATAGTAATTATGGGGGTGAGAATAGTAATCCCCTTTGGAGCATGAGAGGATCCACAACAAATAGTAATGGAGTAAAGTTTGACCCAAAAAAGAAAGCCAAGTGGAGTAGAGGAATATTCATATCTAAGAAAGATTGTATATCAATGGCTATAAGATATATCTTTGTTTTACAAGTACAGAATTTTCAATCACGTGAATTCTTTAGTGGAATGGAGCTTCTCTCTATAACTGCAATTTGTTGTTAAGAAGCATGGAGGCATGTGTAAGACTGCAATCTCCTAATCGAAGAGTACTAACCTGAGAAGCACACATAAATATCAGTAACCACCTGAAATGGAACAGCATAATAATAGATGTCTGCTTTTCTTTTCTTTTCAATATTACGACCTAATAATATAAGTTACAGGGAATTCTCTTCAATGTTCAAGCTCTTGAGAACATGAACGTTCTTTTTCATTTCAAATTTGAGAAATGTTAGAAACCCTATATATAGAGAGACAATGTAACAATTACAATTTATTGTAAAAAATAAAAATATAAATATAAACGATTAAATCATATTTAAATTTATCTAGATTAAAAAAATAAATATACACATGATTTCTTAACTAGTCATGTGATTTCTAACTAATTTTAGTGGAGTTTAACGTAAAATGGTTCTCTTTCAAAATACACGCACATTATGCTTATGGGAGAGACAATTAAAAGTAGTAAGTACTTAAAGGTTGAATATATATAATCTAAAGACGCAGGCTAAAATGGAGGACCTTATAATGTCTTTCACCGTGGAAAACTAATATGCACCGTTGGATTTTGAGATCAATGTGGGACTACCGTACAACCGTCCACACTAGATTTTTTTTTTTTTAAAAGGGATTTTTTTTCTGTTTAAGTTTTTTTTTTTTTTTTAAATGATCATTCTTCTCCATTGTTGCTTATTGATGTGGGACTACCATACAACTGTTTACACTAGATTTTTTTTTTTTAAAAAGGGATCCTTCTTCTTCTGTTTAAAGTTTCTAGTGATTTTTAACTACCGCAAATTTTTTGGCAAACTAAAACTGTCAAAAATATTAAAAAATAAAATCAAAAATCAAAATCTCGAACACTAGATTTTCTGAAATCACAAAAAATGTTACAAAAATAAACATTTATGACCACCAAAAAATTTGCAGCGGTTAAAAATCACTAGAAACTTAATTAGAAAATTTTCACACACACAGTTTATGTCATCACTTAACGGTTGAAATTAATGTTAGGGACTAAAAATAGAACAAAACAATTTATGATGGACTAAAAATAGAACAGAACAAAATAATTTATGAGAGACTAAAATAAAAAAATTTATGAGAGACTAAAAATAAAAATCAAGATAAAATGATGGACAAAAAAATGGGAAGAGAGGCAGAAACAAAGCAACAACGGAGAAGAATGATCGTTTTTAAAAAAAAAAACTTAAATAGAAAAAAAATCCCTTTTTAAAAAAAAAAATCTAGTATGGACGGTTGTACGGTAGTCCCACATTGATCTCAAAATCCAACGGTGCATATTAGTTTCCCACGATGGGAGACATTATAAGGTCCCCCATTTTAGCCTACGCCTAAATTGTTTGATGACTACTACTTATGGTGACACTTAATTAACAATTAAATTGTGCAGGGTTTTTTTTTTTTTTGAAAGAAAATTGTGCAGGGTTTTACAAACATGTTATATTACACATTTACATATATCAACCGTCGGTTTTGCTACGATGTTCATTTTCTTAACTCTGCTTTTATTAATTTGAAGGACCGTCGGTTTTGCTACGATGTTCATTTTCTTAACTCTGCTTTTATTAATTTGAATAGTGTTTACGTAATAATTTCTT
This sequence comes from Pueraria montana var. lobata, assembly GCA_026413185.1. NCBI lineage: Eukaryota > Viridiplantae > Streptophyta > Magnoliopsida > Fabales > Fabaceae > Pueraria > Pueraria montana. The sequence continues at coordinate 58,993,743 of CM048655.1, read as the reverse complement.
CATTTTTTGTTTGGGCCAAAAGGACCAGATCACTGGCTAGCTGATCCCAATAAAACATTTAGGGTATGTTCAGCTTGATTAAGTTTAATTAGGTCTTGAGTCACATTTGGTTAACGGCAATTCCTTAAGCCATCTCGTTTTTTTTTTTCTGGCGCAACCCATAATTTTATATATTCCAATTATGCCCTTAACATATAAGTGTTGTTATTGAATTACGGATTGTGTAATCCGTAATGTATATTACATTATACATTACGGTTACACAATCCGTAATATAGTTAGGAATTTTGTAAAAAAAAAGTTGTAAATTATACAATTACAAATTAAATTAAATATCTTGCGGATTACAAATTAAATATCATATTATACAATTACAAATGAAATTATACAATTAAAAATTAAATTATAGATTTTTCCCTTAATTACGGATTATTAAATCCGGAGTATATATCGAATTCTGAAATTGTATTACGGAATACCCATTCTGTAATACATTGTTGCATTACGGAATAGGAATTCTGTAATACCTTTCTGGAATTCCATATATACTCCAGATTGGATAATCCGTAATAAGTTGAAAGTGTTGTTGCTTTACGAATTAGCCATTCCGTAACATAACAACATATATTACGGAATGAGTAATCCGTAATATATGTTGTTATGTTACGGAATGGCTAATCCGTAACACAACAACTCTTTTAACTTATTACGGATTATCCAATCCGGAGTTTAAAAAAAACCAATAATCAAACAAAACAAAAACAACCACTTACCTCGTGGCTTCAAAGGCAGAGGAACAGGATGCGAACAAAGCTCTACGAAGACGCACCAGCTCCAGTGAGAATGGGGTGCACCGATACGGGTAAGGGTAATTGATTAAAGGGAAAAAGGGTAGAATTGTCTCATCATGTGGTTAATTATTTCCCATGGGGTGCCCCATGAAAAAAAGGGGTGCCTTAAGTAAAAGCCTTGGTTAACTTATGGTTATGGCCCAATCTAGTTAACACAACAGACCCCAACTATTTGTAATCCCAACCCTACTGCAACGATGAAGCGTAGTACCAACCATGGGTCTTAGGCTAGGCTTGTCCCGAAACACACTCTGCAATATTTTTAGGCACTGTCTACAATGATTTTGTAGATGAACTTTGTCTTCTTACTCATGCTTCACACTTCCATTTTTCTAGTTGCAACAATTGGAAATGAAAAGTTAGTAATAGACATAATAGGAGGGCTAGCAATACATTCTTTAACATATTGAATAAAACTTATTATAAATTAAAAATTCATGAATGAAACTCGTTAAATATGAAGTAGGACTCACAAAATTATGCGATTTTTTTATAAATTTTAGTCAATAGTAGAAAGTGTTCAAAAGAATGTGTTAGAGAATATGTTATTAGCATTTTCCTTAGATATTATATGTGAGGTATTCATTCAATTTACACATGTATAAAAGGAATTTTTCAACACATAATGTTATCTAACAACTTATTAATGAATATAAGAATGCAAGTAGAGGTGAGAGTGGAACGGGTTTATTTTTATTTATACCCAACTTGAAAATTTCTTAGGATTATTTACTTGAACTCAACCTGATCAAGACCCAATAAGTTAGGAACAAGAACAGGTCAATCTGATCTTAGTGTTATGCAAATAGATATTAGTGTTGTAAGGAGTGCTAGGAACATACTCTCTTACACACACTTTCAAACACATACTTTCTTATCGGTTAAAATTTATTAAAAACTACAAAATCAAAAGAGAAATTCATTAAATAAGATATGAGACCACAAATTTTGTGATTTTCAATAAATTTTAATCAATGAAAGAGAATGTATTCAAAAGAGTGTGTTCATAGCTTTTTTCCTAGTGTGATACTTATTGAGGAAAATATGACAAAATCAATTAAGGTAGGTTGGTTAGGTGCAAAGAAGACTATTGGATACCACCAGTGAAAAAGTAGATTCTAAGTTTAGTCCTATAAAAAGAGGTTAAAGGAGACTAAGAAGAAATTACATGAAAAAAAGTATTCAAAAATAGGGTTAACTAAGTTTTTAGTCCCTAAACTTTTTAAAATTTCGATTTTTAGTCCCTAAACTTTAGTTTGACTGGTCAAAGTCCTTAAACTTTTGAAAAATTCAATTTTTAGTCCCTAAACTTTAGTTTGACCGGTCAAGGTCCCTAAACTTTTTAAAAATTCGATTTTTAGTCCCCAAACTTTTTAACAAATCGGTTTTTAGTCCATGAAATCTCATTGATTCAGGGACTAAAAATTGATTTTTTTTTAAAAGTTAGGAACTAAAAACCAAATTTTTAAAAAGTTTAGAGACTTTGACTGGTTAAAATTTTGTTCAGGGACTAAAAACCAAGTTTTTAAAAAGTTTAGGGACTAAAAACTTAATTAACCCTAAAATAATATCTCTTAAATTTTGGTTTTTTAATTCAGTCCACTAGTATTTTATGGTTCATTCATGTAACTAACCTTGTTTAGTGAGATATGACCATTGTTAGCGTTCTTTTAAATTTATTGGTTGATTTTGTTTTTAAACATGATTTTGTGAACTAAAAAAAGTGGGTTGTGTTTTTTTTTAACTACCATAATTTGAGTCTTTGGCTCATCAATTACACTCTGAAGTATTTTTACAAGTTTTACTTTTTTGAGTTTATTATGAAATTAATTTTCGATCCAAAACTTAGTCACACTAAATTTTTTCACCCTTTTCTAAAATTAAACTCGGATTCTCCTCTATAAATTAAATATGTATTATCTACTAAGTTACACCCAGTCACCCACTATATTGTGTCATAAAATTAAAAGAAAGATTACAAATTGCCTAGGCGTCTAGGCGTGGTGGTGGTCCATACTCCCCAGTCGGTCTTTAGACCTCAACATAGTGCTTTTATTATGAAAAGAACTATTCTACAAGAGAAACGGAGGGGATAAAAGAAGATAGTTTCAACATAGTATTGATGCGTAAAATGTGTTCGCAAAGGGCAAGCGTATCCTACACAGTAGAAACAGTGGACTTTAGGAGTTCGGATATCGAACCCAAAGGACCAATCGTGCTCCCAAATAACCAATTTCACAAATAACTAAGCAATCCATAATTTAAAATCAAATTGAGAGGAATGGTGGTCAATTATTCTTTTCAAAAGAAAGAGAATCGGAGCAGAAAGATTAATGTGAAAATAATTATGATAAAGAAGCCTAGGATTGTGATTTCACATGTACCCCTTTTTCCCCCCAATTCTAATTTTAATAAAATTCCTAAATGCGTTACTTGTCAGCGACCTCTTAAATTCGTTAATTAACAATTGATCATAGTTAATAATGTTATTTCTCCTAATTTAATTCTCAATTGATCATAGGTGAATTAATTTAGAGTAAATGATAAGTCTCAGAGAGGTTGATTAACAAATTAATCTGCTGAAAATTCATACAATAGGTTTGATCATGCAAATTGTACGAATCCAATCACTTCACAGTTCAGTTAATCACAAGCAATTGATCATAGATAGGAGATTAACTTATGTTTAGACTGATTGGTCCTAAAAAGCAATAAAAAGTAGTGAAGAGATACAAATAACTTAATAACATCGAGGTTTTATTAAAATCAGAACTGGGGTACAAAGGTACAGTTACATCACAATCCGGGGCTAAGAGAAACTAGCCACTCATGTTTATGATTAAGCTAGAAAACTCAAAAGAAGACATAAAGATTACAAAAGAGAAGAAACTTTACAGTGGTGCTCTCTACGTCCTCCCGCAGCTCAGAGTCTCTCACAGGACCTCTTTCTCACTCAGAACCCTCCGTTTTCAAAATAGAACAAAAGATAAAGGTAAAAGGGTTTCTCGACTCCTATTTATAATAATTCAAAATTCAAATGGGCTGACAGCACAACTTACCACGGTCGTGGTCCTTGCATGGTACTCAAGGTCCAATTTTGCTACACAACCAACATGGCCATGGTAAATTTACCATGGCCATGATCTTTGCTTTATTTCAATTCTGACTTTTTTTTTGTCCTCCAGACAGTGACGTTTTTGCTCCAAAAAGTGCAATTTTCAATTCTTTTCCTCATAAAGCCTCTTGAGTACCTATGTTGCATCAACTAACACTAAACCGTGAGTTTTGCCAATAAAATATATTCAAAATGTATGAAAATGGCATCTAAACTCACATCAAAATACAATGAAAATCTGGTTTATCAACCTCCCCACACTTGAGCATTGCTTGCCCTCAAGCAATTATTATGAGTCAAATATCAAAACCAAGTCCCTCTAGTTAAGAACTTGTAACAGAACCCCAATTTATTCATAATGGAAAATGAAACATAAGCAAGAATAAAAGCAACAAAATGCAGCAGAATTTTTTCAAAGAATCCATTAGGCTTAAAACACCCGCATAAATGACCAATTTCCCATGAGCCCAGTTCACTCATCTCTCATTCTCTCAGTGTTTCAAGGTCAACAAAAATTCTCTCAAATCACACTTAATTGAGCATGTTCACAAATCTATTCATCAATCAACTCAACTCAATCAACTTTTCACAAACAGAACAAATGTGGCATGACAAGGTGTAATGGGGCCAAGTTTATAGTGATAGGTAGATGCTGAAAGGAAAAGACAACAAAGGGCTCTAATGGTAGTTCACACTCAATGATATAAAATCAAAGGGAGCCAATGTCTTCTTTCATCCATTTTTTCACTACCCATATTTCATCTCTCACTTCTTCTCCCATTATTCTATTTTCCTTCTTTTTCTTCTTCTTTTTTTCTTTCTTTTTTTTTTTTTTGAAGGTTTTTTTTTTACCTTATTCTATTCAATTCACAGGAGAGGAAGTAGAGACACTGAATTCTTTTTTTTAACTGGATGCTCTGCATTACATTGACTTTTCCCCCCATCCTTCAAATCACCAAGCATAAACAACTATACACAATTTCACATAGCAAGGTGACAAATGAATATTCAATCAAGCTCAAAACAGGCAACTAGATGGGGATGTAACACAAAATCTGAATCCAGAAAAATGCCTAACCAATGCCTCAACAGTTTCAGAAAATAAAAAGTCAATCAAGGATATGTATTTCAGGATAGAAAATAGAACATGTCACCTAAGGTGGACCAGAATTACAAACTGAAAGAATCAAAAGCTCAAAACTCACATTTCTATGGCTAAGCTCAAGGGAAAATAATTTATTCAATTATGTTCAGTGCTAATGTTCATTTCCTTGAAGAAAATCCCACTGCTATGCTGCAAAAAAACTTTAAAAGGGTTTCTGAAAACAAAATTTCATAACTATCAAGAATTCAAAAATAACACAGAACAATGCACTGGCATAATCACAAATCACAACATCTCAAAGCTGGGGAGAAAAATCATGACCCCCTCCCCACACTTAAAGTATGCAATGTCCTCAATGCATCCAAAAACATAAATCAAAAAGACATGAAAATAAAATGTACTGAAAAGGGAAACATAAAATAAAGTACTGAAACAAGAAAACTAAAAAATAGAAAAAAAGAAAACAGAAAAACCTCCTCAAAAGCGGGCCTCTAAGGTATCTGGTAATGCTTCTGGTGAGAAGGGACCATGAACCTGAAAAAGAAAAGAAAAGAAAATTTGTTTTTTTTTCAGTTTTTTTTTTACCAGGGTGGTGGTAAAATTTACCAAAGCCGTGGTCGGAAAATTTTGACGCTAATTTTCACAAAAATTGCAAAATTTCCACTTTCAGGGTACATTTACCACACCCGTGGTCATTGACCACGACCATGGACAATTTAGCATGGCCGTGGTCGTAAATGATGTTGTTTGGGGATGCTAGGAGCACAGTTGTGGTCAAATATAACTACAATCTTGCTTCTACCATCACGAATGTGCTCAATTTAGCACGTGTGTGGTCCCCACATGCAAGAATAATAAAAAAATAAAAATAATTCCTAAGCTCTAGAATGCAAAATAAAATAATTAAAAGGATACAGTGGGTTCATGAACCCACTCTTCACAGGTTGCCTCCTGAGCAACGCTTGTTTAATGTCCCAAGCCTGACGAATGAAAGGGAAATCAGCCTTGTAACGCCCTTCGTTACAATAACAACCCGTAATAAAACATTCTTTAAAACATAATTATAGGCTTTTTTTTATATATACAATAGTCTGAAATACCTCAAATATTATAAAAATATCAAATAAATGAATTCGTACATAAATAAAAACATTATCCTCAAATATGGCATCTAAAACAATGAATAATAAAGAGTGGCGGAATTAACCACAACCAACCCTTTATTCTATAGGTACTAACCCAAAAACATAACTAAAAATAAATAAGTCTTCAAGTATCCGACGTATCAACAGTACGTATCAACAGTCTCTCCCTCGTGCTCTGTAAATAACACTTTTAATGAGAGAATAATCGCAGTGAATAAAACAAGTTCTAAAAGTGTTCGCAAACAGTGTTGTTCTCAACCGGTATGGTAATCCGAAAAAATTCGACCATGGTACCTGCAAAGAATTTAAAATAAAATATTGTATATATATATATATACTCCAATAGAAATCAAATTAAAAACAACCACAATTTACTCTCATAACATTCTCATTAAGGTAAGTATTTCAATAAATAAAATTAACACCTCAATACATTCAAATAGATATCACAAACACAACTTAGTGATTCCCATAATCACTAGACTAGACTCTTTGGTTTCCAGAACCGGTGTGGATCTCATATTCGTAAAAGGTCTATGAGCTCATATCCATGCAATGGCGTCCCACTGTCTTCCCTATCTTAGATGGAGGTATCTGAATCTCTTTCCCATCCTAGATTGAGGTATCTCTCTTCCCCATCCCAGATGAAGGTATCTATCATAAATCTCTTCCCCATCTCAGATGGAGGTATCTCATATTCAATTTTCAGAATAAAATATACACCGTCACCACTTCCCAAAAGATGATGACCAACTCATAAACAATTACAAAATATCATCCCAAATAATTATCAAATAATTTCCTTAGTTCCATGCACTCAATAAAATTCATAAGATCATACCACAGTATAGCATCATAAAAAGTAATTAATAACAAGAAACAGTGCAATACAATATATCTATATATATGTAAATACATATATTTATATATCTATATAATATACATAAATATATAGAACAACCAACGTTAAGGCACAAATATGAATTCCAAGTGATATGCGTTACATATATATATATATACAATATTCCATGAAAGCCATTTGACTGCAACTATGTTCCACATTTTCTTTTCCATCTATTTAATACACATCTACATACACGTGAGACCAATAACACCATATCACTTCCCGTTCCAGTTTAATTATTTCATATGCACGGGACTCCAGGAATTTCAAACAGAAAATATTGCCACCGAAAATTATATTAAACAGGATAACTCAACTATTCAACAATTATAATCCAGCAATCATGAACATTCAATGTAACCCTACTACGATAACTAAACATGTCATTAGTCCAGTTCCTTTTATCAAGTGCTTCAAGGAAACCCATCGTTCAAGAAAATATACCATGGAAGATTTAAGAAAAGATGTTTTACTCACCTCTTGAAGCAACGTAATCTATGATCTTTGTTTATTTTTTCTCTTCTCTATCTACTACGTCAACAAGATTCACTCTATGTCTTCTTCTCCCGAGTCCTCAAACTATCTACTAATTTTCTGTTCCCTAAGAGACTAACTATGTAATTCTAGGAAAGAAACTGCCTATCCTTATATAAGTGCAGTTGTACGTGATTAAGATTAAATAGCATAAGATTTATTTTAGCAGATTTGGCCTATCAAATCTTTCTTTATCTTTTTCTACTTTATTATCTAGATTTATCTCATTACTAGCATTATCTACTATTTTCTTTTCTTTCAAGATATATTAAGATAGAACATGATAAGATTTAAATCGTTATCGAGGACCAATTTAAATTATATATAATGAATATTTTATCTAAACTAGATATATAATATTATATCATTACTATATTAATTATCTTTTGCATTCTTTTGTAGTTGTTAGATAATCTTAACAATTCTTGTATTAATCACCTAATCTTTTTATTGATAAAGTAAGTATTTAACTCAATAATATTTAATATATAGTAACTAAATAGTAATATTTTAATTCAATTATTTCAATCAAATATAGTACAAATATCACAAACAATATAATATACTAAGATAAGATTTCAATCCAAATAAAATAATATCATAATCAATTCAAATAACATATCATGATAAAACATTCTAAATATAATATCATATTATATCATAATAATTCAATCCTTTTAATTCAAATAAATTGTTATACTAATGATTTTTTTATACTAAATCTCATAACAATTTAATCTTTTAAATAACATTAATTATATTAAAATTTTAGGATGTTACAAGCCTCCCTCAAACAGAGTGGTATTTCCTTCTTGCAGTAAACCCTCAGCATGCTCATCCACTCTATAGCTAGGAGCTTCCTTCCCCACACTTGGGTGAAGCTTAACATCAATTATCTGCACCTTATCAATGGCTTGCACAAAATTACAGGAAGGGGAAGAGGAGGAGCTTTTTGCAATATCATACACTTTAATCACTTCCTCCTCATCACCTAGCCTCCAAGTTAATCTCCCTTTTCGGACCTCAATCATGACATCTCCTGTGTTAAGGAATGGTCATCCCAAAATCATTGGGATTTCCTCATCCTCTTCAATGTCCAAAATCACAAAGTCAGCAGGAAAAATAAATTTCCCAACCTTAACCAACAAGTTATCCACTGTTCCCCGCGAATAGGTGAGAGTCATGTCTGCAAGCAAAATAGAGATGTCAATGGGTTGCGGTTCTTGTAACCCCAATTTCTTATAAACAAAATAAGGCATCAGATTAATGTTAGCACCCAAATCACATAACGCTCTATCAAATTGCAAATTACCAATAGTACAAGGAATTGAAAAACACCCTGGATCCTTAAGTTTAGGAGGCCATTTTTTTAAAACCACAGCAAAGCATTCTTCTTTGAGGCCAATTGTAGCAAAGTCCGCCAACTTTCCTTTATTTGAAAGAATTTCTTTTAAAAACTTGGCGTACTTTGGCATTTGAGCAATTGCCTCAGTGAAGGGGATATTAACATGCAAACTTTTCAGTATCTCTACAAATCTAGCAAAATACCTATCCTCACTCTTGTCTTTCAACCTTTGGGGGAAAGGAACACTTACCTGAGGAGGTGTCAGTTCCTCATTTTCCTTCTCTTTCTCAACAGTTGGGTTCTCTTCAGTAAGAACCTCCTCTTCTGGAGTTGAAGCTGACTCTTCCTTCTTCTTCTGCTCCTCTTTAGCCTTCTTGCTCCTAGTCATCACAACATTTGTCTCCTCCTTCTTAGGATTAGTTTCAGTTTGAGAAGGAAGGGTACCAGGAGCTCTCTGGGATAACAAAGCTTGCATGCTAGAAAGCTGAGACTCCATAGTCTTCATGCGCTCATCACTCTTGGCTATATATTGCATCATGACATCCTCCAGTGATGGCATTCTCTCTTCTTGTCTTGACCTCTGATTTTGCATATGTGGATGCCTATACACATTTTGATTCTGCTCCTGCCTGGGACCTTGGTCCCTCTGGTCTCTCCAAGAAAGGTGAGGATGATCCCTCCATCCTTGGTTGAATGTGCTGGAGTAAGGATCATATTATGCATTCTTTCCACCGACATAATTTACCTCCTCCATAGCTTGAGCAAGTGCATTACTCACAGGGCATTCTCCTCTATGGGCTTCCCCACACTTATCACAAATGGGTGGTGGAAGAGCTGCAGTCAGAAGTTGTACCTGTGCTTTAATCACGGTCTCCATCTGCTTAGACAACTTCTCCAGCTTCTGATCAATGCTTGAACTAGATGTTCCAGCTTCCACTTGGTTCACAGGTTTCATCAGAATACGCCTATCTGTAGTGTGGTTGTAGGCATTGGAGGCCATGGCTTCATTGATTCTATTTGCCTCTATTGGTGATTTAGCCATCAAGGAACCTCCACAAGCAGCGTCGAGGTTAGTCCTGTTATGGCTGGACACACCTCCATAGAAAATCTGGATGATTCTCTGCTGGCTAAACCCATGATGTGGACAACTACGAAGCAGCTCCTAAAATCTGTCCCAGGCTTCTGACAAGCTCTCTTCCTCCCTCTGAGCAAAATTGTCTATCTCTCTCTGCATCTGGTCTATCTTCACTACAGAATGGTACTTCCAGAGGAATTTGTTGGTGCACATCTCCCAGGTGGTGATGTTGTTGGCCGGAAGTGAGCACAACCAACTGAGAGCTTTCTCATTGAGTGAGAATGGGAAAGCAGTCAGTCTAATATATTCAGCAGATACCCAAGGATATTTTACAGTGCTGGCCATTCTCAGGAATCTTCTCAGATACTCCATCGGGTCCTCAGTAGCCAGCCCATTGAACTGGTTACTCTCTATCATTTGGAGAAAGCCATATTTCAATTCAAAATTGACATCCTCTAGTGCTAGCAATAAGATGTTGTTAGCTACCCCAACTTGAGGAGTGAGATAGTCTAACAGAGACTGCTCCACCGGTGGATCATTTTCTTCAGTCATTACTCTTCTTCTCTGTTCCGCTCTGTTCTTCCGAGTAAGTTTTTCGATTTCAGGTTCGTTCACAAGCTCTGGCCTCTGGGACCTGGTTAGCATAAACTCTCAACACAGAAAAAGGGATTAAAACGCAACTGGCAAAAGAGAATGAATAATTAAAATAAACAGAGTTTTTTTTAAATAAAATAAAAATTCAGAAATCAAACAAACAAAAACAAAACAAAAAAATTACAATAAAATAGAAAAATAGAAAATTAAAAGGAACCAAAACTATGCACAATATGAACAAAAATTGCTTAATTTTCACAAAATAAATTATGTAGGAACTACACAACTAGTCCCCGGCAACGGCGCCAAAAACTTGATCCGTAAAATGCCTTTGCAGAAGTCAAGCATACCCTACGCAGTAGTAATAGTGGACTCTAAGAGTTCGGATATCGAACCCAAAGGACTAGTCGCATTCCCAAATAATCAATTTCACAAATAACTAAGCAATCCATAATTTAAAATCAAATTGAGAGGAATGATGGTCAATTATTATTTTCAAAAGAAAGAGAATCGGAGCAGAAAGATTAATGTGAAAACAATTATGATGAAGAAGCCTAGGATTGTGATTTCACATGTACCCCTTTTTCCCTCAATTCTAATCTCAATAAAATTCCTAAATGTGTTACTTGCCAGCGACCTCTTAAATTCGTAATAATGTTATTTCCCCTAATTTAATTTCCAATTGATCATAGGTGAATTAATTTAGAGCAAATGATAAGTCTTAGAGAGGTTGATTAACAGGTTAATCTAGTAGAAATTCATACAATAGGTTTGATCATGCAAATTGTACGAATCCAATCACTTCACAGTTCAGTTAATCGCAAGCAATTGATCATAGATAGGAGATTAACTTATGTTTAGACTGGTCGGTCCTAAAAAGTAATAAAAGTAGTGAAGAGATACAAATAATTGAATAACATCAAGGTTTTATTAAAATCAAAACCGGGGTATAAAGGTACAGTTACATCACAATCCGGGGTTAAGAGAAACTAGTCACTCATGTTCATGATTAAGCCAAAAAACTCAAAAGAAGACATAAAGATTACAAAAGGAAAGAAACTTTACAGTGGTGATCCCTAATGGTGCTCTCTACGTCCTCCCGCAGCTCAGAGTCTCTCACAAGACCTCTTTCTCACTCATAACCCTCCGTTTTCAAAATAGAACAAAAGATAAAGATAAAAGGGTTTCTCGGCTCCTATTTATAATAATTCAAAATTCAAATGGGCTGACAGCGCAACTTACCACGGCCCTGGTAAAATGACCATGGCCGTGGTCCTTGCATGGTACTCAAGGTCCAATTCTGCTACGCAACCAGCATGACCATGGTAAATTTACCATAATCATGGTCTTTGCGTTACTTCAATTCTGACCTTTTTTTTTTTCCTCCAGACAGTGACATTTTTGCTCCAAAAAATACAATTTTCAACTCTTTTTCTCATAAAGTCTCTTGAGTACCTGTCTTGTATCAACTAACACCAAACAGTGAGTTTTACCAAAAAATACATTCAAAATATATGAAAATAACATCTAAACTCATATCAAAATACAATGAAAATCTGGTTTACCACATATTGACAATAAGTTATTGCCAAAGAACTTTTATGCTGGATATTGTTTCAATCTCAAATATGAATTTGAGAGCAAATATCACCATCCACTAGCGCGGATTTAATATGTTATTATGACCATCACCAGCAAAAACAAAAAGTTTGTGATCTTTTGATTTTTCCGTCCAAAATAGACTATTCAAAATAATTGGGAAATCTCAGCTACATTAACTGATCTAGATTCAATCTGACTGTCTCTAAATTTTCAATAGAAAAGTAAGTTTTAACTTAATAATAGAAAATGTAAGTTCGACGCGATTGGAAAGACACGTAGTTTTAATTGTTTTGTTGCAATCATAATCCCGGAGTTTTGATAAACACATAAATAGAACTCGTTTTTGCTTTCCAACTAATACAGATGATAAAATTGTCACATCAAGTTAAAGTTCCTAAAATAATGTACGAAAAAAATTAATTATAATTTAATTTTACCTGTATGGAAGTTGTTGTGTTAGATAAAAATTAAACCACGCATTAACAATATATATATCCATTCTCAATTTGGATGAGGGAAAAAAATAATAATGCAATCATAAAGAGTGTATCTTTATATATAATTAAACGAGATATCATTGAAATGATATTGTTTATTTTATTAAAAAATAGACGGTGCATATTATGCATTCTCCGTTTATTCGAAACTACTTCATTAATTTCAAGAGAAAAAGCAAATGTCTATCACTCTTTCGCCTCAGAAGAATAATAAAAAAAAAACAAAGCTTAATATTAAATTAATGATGATGAGTTGCCCACTTGTCATATAACCTAAATTCGATGGATATAGAAACAGCAAAGGTTCGTAGAATATAGAATAAAAAATAAAGTACAAAATGACTATCCGAAGGATAGAAGGTCAATTCAAGAATTTCAAATGGAAGGGTCAGCTTCCAGCATTTATATCAAAAAATCTTTATTAAGCTATGCATAATCCATGGGATTGATCGATGTAGATATGATAACCCATAGGCAACGCTAATTCATATTCTATTGACAGATCAGCTGTACTGCAATAATCAGAAAATAAACAAATAAATAAATCACTAATCACATATATTAACTGACATGAAATTGTTCAAATTTAATTAGTAATCTCGAGTTTGAATTCAAGATATATAATTAAGTTAAATATCATGAGAAAGAACTTTTTTGTCTATAATAATTCTTTTTGTCTAATCTCAAATAGAATTATTTTCCATTTAAAATATATGATGTCTTAAAAAAAATGAGGAAAATAAATAAAGCTCACATGTTATTGGGTTTCCTTTCTTCACTCCTAATGGTGAAAGTAAGAGATTAATTGGATGATGGAAAACTTTTATGGGTGGTGGATGAGTTCTATGAGCTTGACAATTGGCCTTCAAAGCAAAACCCTTCTACTTTTTTATTTTTTATTTTTTCGTTCTTCTTTGATTTTTAATATATTATTCATTAAAAAGTGGACCTTTTAACCTCAATAGTGGAGAATATGTGATGGCTGAGTTACTAGTACTCATGGGAAAAGGGAAAACTAAGAAGTAGTTGGTTGGAAAAGGGGCTTGTGCACTTCAGAGTGGGGGATGCAAAAAACCTTTTTCATGCTTGGAGGGGCCCTATGTTTTTTCCAAGGTAGAAAAAAAGTAGTGCTGGATGATGGAGGCTGTCATAGTGAGGCGAACCCCTTGTCCATGTCAAGAACCCTACACCATAAAATTTGTTTGCTCAGACTGGTTTTCATTGATTGTGACCCTAGGGTCAATTGCTTAAGAGTGATGTACCATGAGATGAGATTTGATTATTGTATTGGAAGGCAGTGCTTTTCACTTAATAATACTATTAATTATTAATCATCATTCTTGGTGCCATAGCTTTGGTGCAATGTTTATCCACACCACCAGTCTTATTAAAATGGACCAGTGCTACATATCCAAAAGGACCACATCGATTCATAATTAACTTGAAATCATTGTACAAATTAAGATGAATTGACCAATGGGAATCACAAATATATATGATTGACACTGTGTGTCAAATTTTATTTTTGATTTACTGAAATTTTGTATGTTTTAATTTTAATATGAACACGACTAATCACCACTAGAAATCTCAAATTCTTGTAATTTAGCCCAAAACACACCGAACCCTCTCTTCTCTAGCACCACTGACCGACACCATCACACACAGTTGGTGAGCCCATGCAGCCATTGACGCCCAGACAGCCCTAGCTCAAACCCATGCTCAAATTTTAATAATTCTTTCACCGTAATTGCACAATATTTTTATTTTAGAAAGAGTTTTAGAACTATCAAACTGTCATAGCTTGTGTTCTAAGAATTTTAAGAATTAAGAGGATGTCACATCCAATAACATATTGTGTTTAATTGATCATAAAAATTAATTTCAATTAATTCTTTTAGATTATAAATACCGTAATTTATTATTTTTTTTATGATTATCATCCTAATAACTATAAAAAAAGAGGATAAACCTGTAACAACTGGTTTACGTCACTTGGTTTTATCATTATATATGTACACAAATTCACGATTAACATCCATTGAAAAACACATTACATAAAGACTGAAATGAAAGAAAAAAAATTGGCAGTATGAATAGTGTAGAATAGCACGTGAACAGAACACCACAACGCAAAAAAAAAAATAGAAATAAAGGAAAAAGGAAACAAACAAGATAATAACCTATTAATTAATGTAAGGTGGCATCAATAAGATAAATTCTTATTACATGTGTGTGTCAAAATATTTTATACCGACAGCATATAGATAAATTAAACTTTATATTCAAGCTTTAGATATGATTATATATGCATAAATGTAATACTATCAAATATCCAGAAAAGAGGATCCCTTTTTAAGATTTTAGATATGTGGTCAAAATGTAACGAGAGGACGTACATATATATATTGAGTTTGGTACAAGTGCTTTCAATTCAAGATTTTGAGATTGGTAGAATGAGAATAAAATCTCGCCTTGCTTCTTTGTGTAAGCAATTATTTTGATTAGGAAATCTTTCATTGATATCATAATTAAGGGCATCCACTTGCGCTTTACTGTGGCTTAGCTTAGAATGGCAAAGGGAGTTCAACAAACCAACGTCGAATATAGTTGACAAAGATTACATTGTATCATTAATAATGTTGATTGGGATGGTTGGTCCTTTAATTTTTTTCCTTTGCCGGCTAGGTAGTTTCTATATCCCCACAAACACACAAGTTCATTTATCGCAATAAGGAACCAATAAAGGGGAGTCATTATAAGCCACCCGTCCGCTACATAGAACCATATATATAGAGAAAGAAAGAAAACTAATGATAAAAAGACAACAATAAAGTCTTTGCAAGCCTTGTAAACAGAGACTATATCATGGTTTCTTTCTAGTTTTAACATATTCTAAAAGGAAGGGTTTGCTAGTCTCAATCTTATGTACTTCCTCTAAGGGGAAATTTAGTTGTTTGAGAAAAAAAAATATGGGTTACATTTAAATTACAATTATAATGTTTTACCTCTATTTCTTTCTTCATAATCATTCAAACAGTAGAAAGTGTTTCCATTTCATTACATTCTCTCTAAATAAAAAAATGGAGTATGAAGACAAACCATGCAACATGGTATATATAAAAATTAAAAATATAAATGCTAGTTTATAATGCGTATTATAATTATAAATAAGATGGAAGTCATGCATTACAATTTGCAAGAAAAGAGACGCAGCGATGGTACTCCACTCGCGTTGTGTTGGTTTGAAGCTTTAGATTAGCTGTCCTCTACCTGTGATTAAGTAATAGGATAAACATCGACCAACCTTCCCTTTTGATGTCAATCACTATCACTAGCCTTGGTTCATAGCAACAAACCTTATTTCTCTCTTACACCGAAATGATGATGATAGTGCCAAACAAAAATAGATAAAGAAGATGCGAGATATTCAAATTATGAGAGTATAGGTGGTATGTTTTTTCAATCTTTCATAAATCAAACAAAAATTTAACTTTTACAAAAGCTAGAACAACGACTTGTTGCAATGGTGTACAAAACTTACATTTCATTGAACCATAATGACCTTCTGCAAAACAGTAATTACATTATTAAGGCACACACATCAACTTTTAAAATATCACAACATTCTGAATAAATATAGGATTTACTAATCATCAGTGCTCTTAGGTTAAGAAATAAAAATAAAAAAATAGAAAGATTCTATTGAAGATTGTGTTGGAATTGTATTAGAAATCATGGGAAAATAAAATATATTACGATGGGACTCTTAGGATATTGGTTAATATTTTTTATAAATATACATTACGAGATGGTCAGGTTCTTTATTAAAATCAGATTATCTAAACTCAAAATTCAAGGTTATTAAAATAAATTTCTCTCTCTCTCTTATATCAAAGATATTTTTCATTATGGACAATCCTATTTAAGTTAGTAATTAACATGTAATTAGCTCTCTCAACAATTTTTTTTTCATACACAAGTTTCAAATCTAAAACATTGTTCGAAGGAAATTAGGTATATACCACCTGAACTAACTATCCATCAGTTCCCTCTCATTATTTTGATTATGTGCCAAAATTTTAAAGTTCTTTAATCACAAATATATTATAGAAATAGATGTTGGGTCAATTAAACGATTAAAATTGCAATCTTTTAAAAAATGCAAAAAACTATATTAATGTAATAAATTGCAATTAGTTTTTACATAAAATTAGCATAAATGTTTAACTTTTTCTGGTTCAACTATGATATGAAACTCCCTTATACTTTTGCCTTCTACTGTACCTTTTTCACACAAGGTAAATAGAGATGTCAATTTGCAATGAATGATATATACTATTCGCTATGATAGTGTGCCATGCACTTTGGTAATTTTCTACTTTTATCTTATTATCACATTATATCACATATTATGCTTACACTTTTTTGGGTTAATTATGTTTTTGGTCTCTGATCTTTTTCGACTTTTCACTTTTAGTCCCTGATCAAAAAATTGACCGGTCTTAATCCCTAATATTTTTGGCCGTTAACGTTTTTAGTTCCTCCCGTTATGTCTCGCCGTTAATTGATGGTGTGGCGGCTTCTATGAGTGCCATGTATTTATTTTTTTGCGGCGGTCATTTTCTAGCCGTTTAGACTTTCAGAAAATGATTGATCGGCTGGTTTAAAGGTATCAAACAATTTCTGACGGCTAAAAATCGCCAGAAATTGCTTCTCACAGGTATAGCTTCAATCGAATTGTATAAACACTATTCCTAAGAAAGTTTCGTCAGTAGGGTACCAAATCTTCGAGGCACAAACAAACACGACTGTGAAATCCAAATGAACAAACATTAACCCTCCAACAAAATTCCAATCATACTCGTGTAAAGGCATTGCATCGGAAGCAGAAGAAGACGCCTCTTCACTGGAGGAACTCAGCAGCGAACGTCCCACTCGCGCGTGTCTCTATTACGCGCTACCCCTTCACCTAATCCCAACCGCCACCCAAATACTCCTCCAGCACCCCCACGAGGCCTGCCACAAGCACTCTACCACTCCAACCTCGTCCTCATAGATCTGGTTTATGTTCTTCTTGTACTCCTTGGGCGACGTCGCGAGGGATCTCACAGAAGCCCGAATCTGAGGCAGAGATGCACCGTGGTCAACAAAAGAGCTATTTCTCTCCCTCTGAGAGCGATGGTCACCATGGTGGTAGATCTAAAACGGAGACGCGGATCTGAAGCGGAAATGCTAAGACACAACGGATGTGACGCGAAGACGTGGTGGATCTGAAGCAGAGACGCATCTTCCTTGTCAACGCATCTTTTCTCCTTCTTCTTTTCCCTTCTTGTTGCAGGTTCGGCGGTGGTGTGATGGTGGCCTGGTGGCTTGCCGCCCAACGTTTCGATTTTGTTTTTTGTTTTTCTTTTTTGTTTTATTAACTTTTGGTTCTGACAATATACACAAAACTGATGAAGGGGGACACAGTGTCGTCAGTCTCTCACCGTCATCAGTCTTAGTGTTGTCACCGCGACGTTGTTCCTATGTGAATCTGTGAACGATGAAACTTTGTTGTGGGGAATAGTCTGTAAACGATTTGATTAATCTGATTATTATGAGAAGCAATTTTTTGGCGGTTTTTAGCCGCCAGAAATTGTTTAATACCTTTAAACCAGCCAATCAAGCACTTTCTGACGGTCTAGACTGCCAGAAAATGGCCGTCACAAAAATATAAACACGTGGCGCTCATAGAAGCTGCCACATCATCCATTAACGGCGAGACTTAACGGGAAGGACTAAAAACGTTAACGGACAAAACATTAGGGACTAAGTCTGGTCAATTTTTTGATTAGGGACTAAAAGTGAAAAGTAAAAAAAGATCAGGACCAAAAAATAATTAACCCCACTTTTTTTCTCATTTCTCTCTGTCACCAATCTTTTTCGTTCTTATCTCCTGGGAACACCTCTTATGCATGGCTTTGCTGTAATAATTTTGCACGAGGAAATGAAGTGAAAAGTTATAAATCATTGAAATAACTATTGCAAAACTAATCCTTCAAATATAATTTCCCAAAACATGGTCCTTCCACGAATATCCCTCTTAAATATTAATTATGTGAAACCATGGCCGCTCGATCATGTGCTTTACCATGTGATCTTGCACAACCTACCGCTGACACCCTTTTGCAATATCAGCCCGTAGGAATCCCAGAAGAGATAACCAATAGAATGATATCTAGACCAAATCTTGAGAAAAATATTAGGATGGTTTATATCGAGCAGTAAATGTGTGACTGTCGGGACAAAAGAGAGCTAGGAAGGAAAAAGAGATAAAGTGATAGATTTAATGGAAAAGAAAAAGATAAAGAGAGATGTAAATAAATATAAGAGTTTGATGTGAAATGAGGTTAACTACAATTAAGGTGTTAATAAGTGAAAATATATTATTACAATTCAAACAACTCAATTTTTATATCTATCTTATAAGCTAACCCAAACATATCCTTTTTCTATTTATTTACCTTTTTTTACTTAAAGTGAATACACTTATACAACCTTAGAATGCGAAATCATCATTTTTGCAATTAAAAAATGGGTTTATTTTTGCAGACACTTTTCAAAGGGAGAGGGGCAGTAATGAAACCATTTTTTATTATTAATAAGCTTTACCCGGCACTGACAAGGCAGGGATACAACGAAACCCCCTTAGTTAAAGGGGATATTTGCATTAATTAATCACGTTCGCAAAGATATACAAAATGACCAAAATTTAATCCTCACAAATATTTGTATGAAATTGTTCCAATGGGAATCCTAAGGCTAATTAACATAAACGAATTGTAAAGTTAATTTTTTTTTAAAAAAAAATCTATAGACAAGAAAATATTTTTTCATTTTCCACTAGTTACTTTTACGTAAATTCATCTCAATCTTTCAAAAGTTAATCATGATAGTAATTATTAAACAGATGGCCGGCCATGTGATACATGTTAAATTGTTAACCACACTTTTAACGTTTATCTTTACTTTTGGCAAACTCACACACTTTTATCTTAAATCATAATAATAAACTAAACAGAAAGTGAAGCAAAAGATTCAAGAGGCGACACATCAGATTAGGTTATTCCAAATTAATTTGCTGTCTAGCACCCGGATCCTTTTCGCATCACTCGTAAACCTGGAGAGTGGGACATTCTCGCAGTTGAATTATGGAGAATTGTTACTTTGGAAGGATCTAATCATGACTACATGTTTTAGGAAAATCTAGGTTGAATCAAATTCAGTCAATGCTTTCTCATTTAATTAGTTCAGTTAAGGATAGCTGCCTATTGACCCATCTTGTGAAGCTCTATGGTGATTGAAAAGCTAGCTTCCTCAATAGGACATGGAAACTCAGAATTAGAATAAGCCATGTTTTATGGAGATAGTAATCTATCTTCTTTTTTCTTTTTACTTATAGGTATTTTTCTTTGGAGGCGTGCAGATCCTTTCCAGTCCATAGCCGAATAGAGATTTTCACTTCTTTAAATCTAAGTCAGACATGAGGGTTAAAAAAAATTTAACAATTATATTTATATAAAAAATACCGTATTTTAAAAATACAAAACGAGATTCCAACAAAATAAATTGAAAAGCATCTACACATGATCTAGAGAGGATATACATGTTTGTTGCGTGTCAATTTCATATACATTAACTTGTCTTTATTTGTGCACTCTACTGTAAATCACTTTTATGTGTTCTCATATATGAAGTTCCCTCAATCCATAACAAAATGTAGATTTTTATTTCTTTTAATATAAGTCTGACACGTGGATTAAAAGAAATCTAAAAATTGATATTTGAATGTAGAAAAACATTAGTTTTAAAAAATGCAAAATGATATCCCAACAAAATGAATCGGAGAGGATCTACAAGTGGACTGAAGAGAATCTGCATGTCAGTCACGTGTCAATTTCATATATGCTAACTTGTCTTCATTCCTACATCCTACTATAAATCACTTTTATGTGTTCTCATATATGAAGTTCTCTCGGTCCATAATAGAATGTAGATTTTCATTTCTTTTAATTCAAGTTTGACATGTGGATTAAAAGAAATCTAACAATTGATATTTAATTGGAGAAAAACATGTGTCTTAATAAATGCAAAACAAAACCCCAACAAAATGAATCGGAGAGAATCCACACGTGGACCAAAGAGGATTTGCACGTCAATCGCGTGTCAATTTCATATATGTTAACTTGTCTTCATTCGTACATACCACTGCAAATCACTTTTATGTGTTCTCATTTATGAAGTTCCCTCACTCCATAGCAAAGTGTAGATTTTCATTTTTTTTAATCTAAGTTTGACACGTGGATTAAAAGAAATCTAAAAATTAATATTTAAATGTAGAATAACGTGTTTTAATAAATGCAAAATAAAATCCTAACAAAAATAATCAGATAGAATCTACACGTGGACCGAAGAGGATCTGCATGTCAATTGCATGTCAATCCCATATATGTTAACTTGTCCTCATTTGTACATCCTACTATAAAATAAGGATAACCATCCATAGTTAGGGTCATGTGGTGAATTCTCAATACCTTTGACAATGGATGAAACAGGTAAAATATTTAAAAGAAGAATAAGATCACCCTGTCTTTATGGAATTAATAAGAATATCTTTTTACGCTTGAATATGTGAACTTCATGGGCTGCGAATGGAAATTAGAAGTAACCTTGAATAACGTATGATAATTTACATTACTTTTCTATGTTACTTTTATTCAAAGCATTTGATCATAATAATCATTTGACTTCACCTAAGTGGCGTGCAAATTTACTTTTAATAAAAACTCGTTAGGTAAAACTCTTGAATGAAATTTGTTTTCGGGTACATTGGATGGAAATTCACTTCGCTTTTTCTTGTTGGGAGAAAATTTTCCGAATATTTTCGATCATATCGTCTTATCATGTGCTCTAAAAGGGAAAATGAAAATCAATGGAAAACAAAAATTCTCATACATAGAAATTAAATACCCAAAGAATAATCATAACATCACTTTCATTTTCCAAATCAAAATGCTTTCAACTTCCCACTTTATCCACAAATAATCGCATTCATGGAGATTACTCACTAAAGAGGAACAATTAGATAATCACAGAAACACACCGAAATGCAAGTTTTTTATTCATCAAAAGAAACAACTTATTAAAAGCTTGACAAGACTAAAATTACAACACCTCTTTCATTTATTAAAAACTCAGACAACAAAAGCTAGACACAATCAATTTCCTCGCCTGGACCACTCCCTGTCCCCCTCCAACAACGTTGAACGAGTTAATTCAAGTTAATCTCACAACACATTAGGATAAAGATTAAAAGAAAAAGACATCATACTTAAGAATTAAACAAATTATATAATAATAATTTAGAGAAAGGAAATCAAAACACTAAAAGAGAAACGGTAATTACGAGAGTACAATTACAAATTACAGTCTTTAGTTTTTCATTTATCTTTTTTTTTTTCCTCTCACTTTATTTATCCTCCTGCCTGGCTGGCTCACTCACTTGGGTCACCACTGACTCACTCCACTCCAACAAGTTCAATCAAACCATTTTTACCAATTTACCATCCACGATCCAATTAATCTACAGTGTACAGTCCAACTCGTTAACTCACTGAGTGAACCCACTAAGACTCGGCCGGCGAGGGAAGCTTCCACGCGGAGGTAGCGATGAGTGGCCTAGTGTGCCACCCAAGCATGAGGCACCCGTTGTTCTCCTCCACCCTATACCCGTCACCGCCTGCGAATAGAGCTAGTAACATACTCGCTTGCTTGAACGCGTTGGACCCGAGATGAACCGGGTCGAACCCGGCCGAGCCCAATCTCCCTCTCCACTGAGTTAAAGTCTCGTGACGCTCGACCCGGTCCGCGCCCTCGTAAGCCACCACGTTGCATATTTGTCTCCCGAGGTATAACTCGGACATTAACAGATCCTGGTTCGGTGAGCCCAACCCGGTCGAAGAGGACGAACCCTCGAGTGAGTCGAAGAGACTCGAGTAATAATGCAAGGCCTCCGTGAACCGGTCCAGAAAACCCGGCCCGTTGTGGTTCGCTTCTTGTTCCACGATGGTAACAATCTTGGGCTTAATTTTCTTGACTGTGTCCAGGACTTTGTCGACGGATCCGGGTCGGGCCAGCATGCGGTGGAGTTCGAAAACGGAGTTAACAGCTACGGCTTCCCCGGGTCGGATATCGAGCATCTTCGGGTCGAGATCTGCTAAACTGCTGCATACGAATCCGCGGAATTCGAACTGAACGCCGATGGTTTGGGCTAATTGGGCCAGCTTCCAGCCCACCTGCTGCAGAGCGTCGGTGTTGTCGGGCTGCGGGGGCCCGATTCCGGTTAAACGGAAGGTGGGGGGCCCACCGGGGCGCAATGCGAGGGCCTGCATGAGGGCCGGCCACTGCATGCCTTGTTTGAGGCCGAAATCGATGACGTGGACACTCCCGGCGGTGGCGAAGGCTTCGAGAATGGCCTGATTCGCGGTGAAGTGGGCGAATTTGAGGTAGGGGCATGACTCGTAGAAGTGCATGTGGAGAACATCGGAGAAGGAGGAATCGAGGGTTTCTTCAGGGTAGATTCTGTAGATTCTACGCGCGAGGGCATGGGCGAAGTAAGACGCAACCTTCCTCATGGCTCCGGCTTGCGAGGCTGCGAGTATGCCCACGTGCTTCACGAGCGCGTCCGCCAGCTTCAGATTCTCCTGCTGAACGGCCTCCGCGCACGCCAGGAGAGTGTGGACCAGACGCACACCGGCTTCCTGCGAGTCAACGAGCACCACCGGGCGCGTGGATTCAGACGCGGACTCTGGTGATTCAACAGGAGAAGGCTTGAGCCGCTTGTTGCCGGTTTCGATTTCGTCGATGTTGTTGTTGTTGTCTTGAGGAGGAGGGTATGCTGCTATTCCAGGAATGGCTCTGAGGTCATATTCGGAGTCGTCGTTGAAAACTGGGGCTGTGTTGTTGATTATGTTGTTGTTGTCGTCGATTAAGAGGGAAGATGGATCGAGGTTGTTGTTGTTGGGTTGAGGGTTGAGTTCGGTTAACATGCTCTGGACCCAGGAATAGAGATCCGTTGGGTCATAGTGAACGGTATCGGAGGCAAGGTGGGAAATTCCCTCTTCCGGGGCACACCCCATCACCATCTCCAACTGCTCCAGCTTCTGTGCCATGTCAGCCATGTCGGAAGCACGCACCCTGTACCCCACCGCCGCCAGGTACTCATCTGGTTGTTGTTCTTCCTCCCACATCTTCGCCTTCCCGTTCGACATTGAGGAGCACTCACCCTTCACACTACCTCCGCCGCAGCTATCTTGGTGATCCCTCTTCATCACGAACTATAATGGAATTGGGTCATAGGAAAATGGGGTTGTGGAGTTTCAAGTAAGACGGGAGAGAGAGAGAGAGGGTGGAAATTGGAAACGATAAGGAACAACGGAGGCCATAATAATGGAATGAATTCTTTACTTAATTTTCTTTTTTTTTTTCTACTCTTTTATTTTTAATTTTTTTTTTTCTTTTTGCGAAAAGTTTCGATGTTTAGTGTGATATTTACTTGGAGT
Source organism: Pueraria montana var. lobata (assembly GCA_026413185.1). Lineage (NCBI taxonomy): Eukaryota > Viridiplantae > Streptophyta > Magnoliopsida > Fabales > Fabaceae > Pueraria > Pueraria montana. Next base: position 58,969,373 of record CM048655.1, on the reverse strand, counting down.
GGTGGGGTGTTGTGTTGAGCACTTGAGTGTGAGTATTGTTTGTTTTTTTTTTTTCACTATTATTATTAATTTAGTTTTAAGAATGAAGGTCCGGCAAATACTTAAAAGGGCATAAAAGAAGAGCCGTGGCAGCACCGCAATGCCAAGAAAGATGCCCATGATAGTGTACAGCTCGTGCATACACTAGAAAATCAGGTGCCCGTACGCTTCATCGATTGAGAGTCTTGGGGACCGAGAATGATCGTGGGCTCCACCTTTTGTACAATCACCTCACCCCAAACTCCCTCACGCGCCTCTTTTATTACTCTTTTCTTACCCCCTCCTAATCCTAAACCATGTTACATTCATAGTAATCCTTCCTAGTAATCATTCACGGATTGAAGAATTAAGCCTTCACCATTACCCACTTGGAAGTTGGAACAAACGATAGTCTTCAAAAGGGAATGCCGATCAAGGTGGCTATGTTTAGTACAAAATATTTGATTGCCCTCCATCATTTATATATTTGACTTTGAAAATTAATTAATTTTGGTTAATGTCCCTTTACTCATTATTTTTCGGTACGTATATGTCCTATGTTTTCTTTACTTTTTTTCACATACAGATGCTGCTGTGCGTGGGATGCTGTTTATATATACTTGCTGATGTGTTTAGCAAGAATAGTAAAGACTAAAGACATCTGTACTAAACAAAATATCCATTTAAACATTACCCCTAATATAATTTCATCAAATTTCTGCAAGTAAAGAATAATCCTTGTCAAAATCAGTAGTTATATCAAGTCAAGTGGATAACCGTATTTATGCTCCACCCTTCAAAACGATGTGATTTGGAGGATCTCTTTTGGAGGATCCCAACTAATGTACTTGGATAATAAAATATAATTTTATTTTAAAAACAAAATAATTTGTATCACTTAAGAAATCTATAATAATATGCGCAAAACTTTTATAGTGTAAATAATTCATCTCAGCTAAATACTAATCATCTCTTCAAAAAAAAAAAAACTAAATACTAATCATAATTCACTTTGCACACTAATGCTAACAATGGAAATGCATTTATTTTAATGTAACAAATGCAACTTTAATAAATGAAATGACATTATTGTAGCTTTAGCATTTATTCATCCATCCTAAAATACGGCTTTTCTTTTTTCCTCACGTAGGCTTGCTATTTTAGTATCATACTTTCTTTACTTTTAAAAAGTTATTTTTCCTTTTTCTCATAGTTGCTGCTGCTATTTAATTTTTTTTAAAAAAAGTAAATATATCCATAAAAATATGCGTACCAAATTCAATGAATCGTAATTTTGAAATGGTTGTACATATTTGAAAATAAGAAATACAAATATCTTCATTAGCGGATAAATTTTTCGGATGAAATAATGCAAGAAGTCATTGTTCAACACTCCACCACTTTCATATTTAAAATATGAAAAAATGATACAAATAAAAAATTATAAAAAAAAAAAAAAAAAAAAAAGGGGGTATTTGTATATGGGGTGGCCTATGGCAAGTATGTGTGGTCGGCTTCCGTAGGTTCGAGTGGGGAATAACTTCTCTCGACGCACATGAAGGAGAGATCAAGGGGACGGGTCAACTTTGGTTTCCACGCGCCACACTTTCACGCCAAACAACAGTGAGTGAAAATTAACAACTTGCCAGGTGGCGCGCTCTGGAAGCGCGTGTCACTCCACGCGTGACATGAGCGACGGTGAATGCGAGAAGTGATGAGTTGCAACGAGGGCCCACTGAAAGAGGGGTCTGTGCTGAGAGAAGATCAACGAGGACGGGGATTCAGACGTCAACATCGATTTTAGGACCATCCGACGTGGGACCCACTGTCCAAAAACAAAACATTACTACTACTCTATTCTATTCTATCTCTCTGTACCGAGGGAAACGGGATGCCAGCAAAGCACGTTCCCTATAACAGCGATATTATCTTTCCTTTTTCGTAAGTTAAAATGTAATCAAACAACCCCTTCAATCATATGTCATTTTTTTTTTAAATTATACTCTTAATTTTAAATTCACCAATATGTAGAAAATTCAGCTACAGAATTGAAATATACAGTTTAATAAACTAGAAAGAAAAAAAAAAAAAATCTTGTACCCGTAAAAACTTTTTACAAGGTCCCATCCAGAGGAAACGGCGTTATTACGGTTACGTTTGACGAAACTGTGTGAAAACTGAAAAGGGTGGCGTCCTCATCATCCGGACGGTGACGTTATTAGGCGAACACAAACACAAACACAAACACGAACGGGGTTTCTCTTTTTCCCTTTTTTGTTACGAAAGTATATAACATGAAAACTTGGTTTAAACAGTTAATAGTGTTATTATTATCAGATAAAAATGTGATTCGAGTATTATTGTGAGTGAGTAATTGGGAAGAGAAAGATTGAAAGGAGGGAGAAGCGGCACTGACAGGTGGTGTGGTCAGTGATACATGAAAGGGTAGAGGGCCATGGCCATGTGATTCTGCCACGTTTCACAGATTCTCTTGTCCCCGTGGTCCCTCCTTCTGCACCACCCTCACTCACTCACCCTGCTTCACTTTCAGCATGTCTCTCTCCTCTAGCTACTCTTTGCAATTTTAAACCATCCGTTCCAATTAATCTCGATCATCGTTTTTTCCGGAATTAACCTTAACCCTAACCTAAGTACTAGGAGCTAATCCAATCCAATTCCAAAACAATGGTCAATCAAATGTGTACATATAAGACAGTTGAGATCGTTCCATGATTATACAACGGTTGTACTAACTGGCTCCAATCAGTAATCACCAAAGAAAGACTCTCAACATCAATTATGGGGTATCATATATAATTTGGTTTTAAGTAAAGTACTTATTTTACTCTTCTAGTCTTCTTGCATTGCATCTCATGGGATCAGAATTAAATACCAAGAGATTAATAATTAATAATTTTTCTTACAACTTACAACAAACATTCGTGTACTTTCTTCCATTCTTCATCCCCGTGGGAGTTTTACGTGACTGTGAGTATATCCTTTGCAATCACCCAGTAGTGGGGTTTTTTTTTTCCTGAATTTAAAAAAATAATTTTTAGAAAATAAAAAATCTTAATTATTGATAAAATATTACGAATGTATATTTTAACAAATTTATAACTCAACATATGAATACTATTATTTAAATTGTTTTTCTTTCAAAGTAAATGTCTACTTTAGTAAATAATTATTTATGGGAAATTAAAGTCTAGGAAAAACCATACTATTCAAGGTAATGCAACAAGATTTTGTACATAGCAAAATGGAGATTTGCATTTCTTTTAAAGTAAGTCTCACAAGTGAATGGAAAGAAATCTAGTGGTGATATTTAAATAGAGAAAAATATGTGTTTTAAAAAATACAAGATGAGATTCCAACAAAACGAATCAGAGAGAATCTGCATGTCGATCAAAGAGGATCTGCATGTCAATCACGTGTCAATTTCATATATGTCAACTTGTCTTTATTCATACACCTTACTGTAAATCACTTTTATGTGTTCATATATGTGAAGTTCCCCGGTCCATAGTAAAATGTAGATTTTCATTTCTTTTAATATAAGTTAGACATGTGGATTAAAAGAAATTTAACAGATGATATTTAAAAGGAGAAAAATATGTGCTTTAAAAGATGCAAAACGAGATCCTAACAGAACGAATCAGAGAAGATATACACATGGACTAAAGAGGATTTGCATGTCAATTGCGTGTCAATTTTATATATGTCAATTGACACATGGAGTAAAAGAAATCTAACAATTGATATTTAAATAGAGAAAAACACATGTTTTAAAATATGCAAAACGAGATCCCAACAGAACGAATCGGAGAATATCTACACGTGGACTAAAGATGATTTGCATGTCAGTCGCGTGTCAATTTTATATATGTCAATTGACACATGGAGTAAAAGAAATCTAATAATTGATATTTAAATGGAGAAAAAACATGTATTTTAAAGGATGCAAAACCAGATCCCAACAAAACGAATCGGAGAATATCTGCACGTGGACTGAAGAGGATTTGCATGTCAATCGCGTGTCATTTTTATATATGTCAATTGACACATGGAGTAAAAGAAATCTAACAACTAATATTTAAATAAAAAAATGTGTTTTAAAAGATGCAAAGTGGGATCCCAACAAAACGAATCGGAGAAGATTTTCACGTGAACCAAAGAGGATTTGCATGCCAGTCGCGTGTCAATTTCATATATGGTAAATTGTCTTCAATTGTACACCCTACTTTAAATATCTTTTACGCGTTCTCATATATGAAGTTTCCTCAATTCTCAGTAAAATGTAGATTTTTTTTTTCATCTAAGTTTGTCTTAACAATTATTATGTAAATGTCTACTTTAGTAAATATGTATTTACGTGGAATTAAAGTGAAGGAAAAAATATACTGTTCACGTACGGTAATGCAGCAAGATATTTTCTTGCATTATAGTCAACGGTATAATTTTTATTTGGTATTGTATTTATTTGGTTCTTGCAACGAGAATTATGCAATTTTAACAATATAAATAAAATATAATTAGTTATAAAAACAATAATAAAACTTTATTTGTATTTCAATGTTATTTATTTATTTAGTAATTTATAGTATAAAAAATAATGCTATTTATATATGTCGCTACTAAAAATAGATTCTTTCGAGATATACTTTAAATAATTTATTATATAAAAAATTTATATTTAATTTTCTCTTTTAGAAAATTAAGTAAGTAAAATTATAGAAAAATGCTAGTGACACTCTCCCTATAATTGGTTAAAAGTTATTCATAATCACCAATTATGGTGTGTCACGCATATCATTTAACGATTATTTTTTCTAATTTAGCTGTGAGACCTACCAAAATTGATGATTTCTAATAAATTTTAACCAATAAAAATTTGACTAATCTTTTTTCATACCGAGCTGGTCCAATAAAGGATAAAGTATTTCTAAATATTATGACTCCATATAGAGTAACAAACTATTCACACCAAACAATATTTGGTATAATGTTCTTTCTATGTACAAAGTTGTTTTAGATTTTCCTGCACAGGTCTAGTTAAGATCTTCAGTTTTATTTGAGAGGAAGAATAACTTATCAAGAAAAACAAATTTGTGTTCTCATCTGTAATTAATCCTTTAATTAGTTTATAAATATCGAAATTTAACTGAAAAAATTACAGACATTGATCCCTAACTTACAGTTACAAAGAGCCCCCCACCCACCACCAAAAGTCCAAAACAAAAATGTGATAAATATCAAATAATACAATTTGAGAAAAATCCACCGGGTTGGTTAAACGACTACGCGTGATAATATTGAAAGCTTGTCCCCCACTAAAAAAAGGTGACAAACGTTGCGTTTTGGTTTCTTTAATGCAGAGCATTCAAAGTTTCTGGCGTTGTTTTCGCGGAGAGCCTAGTCTTTTTTTTTTTTTTTCTTCTTGTGTTATGGACATGCATATTGGTGTAGTAGCCTTTGTACAAATCAAACTCGATAGCCCCACAACAAACCCGTAAATGCAAATGCCTTATCCTGTTTGTGTCTGTGTTGTGGCATGGGAAGTGGACCTTTAGCTTTGGATCATCACAAAACTAGTCACACTAATGAATCGCCAGAGGAATTGCCGACAGAGTCAACGCTCAAGTCTTCAATTGTGTTATTAATTATCCTACACTTATAGTTTAAGAAAACAAGTCTACAATTAAATGTTAGGACGTTCTCCCTCCATCTTATAATAATTGTCGTATAAAGAAAAAAATAAATTTCAAAATAATTATTATTTTATTTTTTTAATATAATATTAATTACTTTTGTTTACATATATTCCTTATAATATTAATTATAGACAACAAAATTTATGGATAAATTAATGATTATAAGATTAATTTTGTAAAATTATTATTCTCTTTTATTTATTTATTAGTTTTTATTGATCTGTATAAAAAAATATAGAATGACAAATATTATAGATGAAGAGAGTACAAATTTTTTGTGTGATGAATAGCCAGAATAAGCTCATCACGCTCTCAGGAACAAGCCATTCATTTTACTGTCTATGTTGATATATAATAGCTAGCTATTGATTTCTTTTCTTTTTTGTCATGAGTCAGAGATCGAGTATTCCCTCAACCCATTGAGTCAGAGACTCATCTCGTTCGTGATGCGTGGTTGTTGTCGCTGGCCAAAGAATATTTTGCACACATAGTGAATCGAATACGGATTTTTTAACTAAATAAATCGTTTTTCCACATGTAAATGCGACGAAGTCTTATATCATTGCGTCAATCATGTGGGTTAGCTAGCCATTTATTTCTAATAAAATTGCTCTAGAGTATTTTCTTAAATTTTAACTTTTTTCTGAATTCATTTGTATTACAATTTAATTTTTTATTACTTTTTTTTTCTTTTACATCTTTCTTCACTTTTAGAGGTATTCAACCTTCAGATTCTTTATGTTTATTTTTCTTACGGTTATTTTTAATGTTTTTAAATAAATCACAATCGAGGTTTAATAAAATTGTTAATAAATTAAAAAATATAATTATTACATATATGAATTTAAACAGATAAAAATAAAAATATACACAAGTAAGATACACTTAAAATATTATATTTTATTAATTTGTAAATATTAGTGATTTTTAATATTACTCTTACAGATCTTAATAAAGATATTTAAATATTATTTAATTTTAACATATTTCATTAGTAATATATTTATATTTTATTTACACTAAGAACAATTAATATAAAGTACCTCTGAAATTTATAAACAAACTCACGCTCACACACTCAAATGTCTATATAAGATTTGTAACGGAAAAAAAATGTATATATAAGATAATATATTTTAACCGAAACGTATTATTCAAACAATAACCCATACCATACCATATATTTTTTTTAAGGGTACCATATTACTTATTATGTCTCATACTTCTCTCACTTTCTTTTTTTTCTCTCTCTTAATTATACAAATTGTTGTACAATTTATTCTACAAATAACATTTATCATTTTAACCAATCGAATTAGTTCATGAATCAATCGAGTCAAATTATACATAATCCAAGTTCAACTTGTTTATTTAACAAGCTTAATTTTATCTCAAGTTTAGCTTATTTGGTTCATGAACCAAGTTCAACAAGTCAATTGTCGAATTGAGTCTCAAACTATATTCAAGTTGGTTCGGCTCATTATCAACCCTATATGAGATAATCACTTGACCTTTCGTTAAACACACAAGTAATTAAGAAGTGACTCGTAATAGTAGGGACAAAAAATGATAATTTTGTATTTTTTAAAGTTGTTAGAGATCCCGCATTGATTAATGATATAGTTAAAGTAGTATATATAAGTAAATAATAACCCTCACCATACAAGCGATCTTGTGGAGTTGAATTAAACTCAAAAACCAAATTCTAAAATGGTATTAAGGCCTATCATAGTAATTATTATTAATTATTATTGGGCCTGTTAAGCCATCCATTATCATACCACCCCATATGTTGAATCCTACAAACTTTACTGGAAGCACAAATTCTTATCTACAATTGGTTTGCTAAAGTTCTATTAATTCGTTCTTCAAACGATGTCCAAATTTTTTTTTTTTATCGAACCATGAAAACATGTAACTAACAAATCTTAGATCCTGCATATCACGATAAGTTAAAGTATTATTAAACACTTCCTCTAAGAAATCAATATGATTGTCTCCAAGAATGACTAGAGATAGATCAAGCTATGTTAGACTTTTCAAGGTTCACAAGAACGACTTAACTTGGCTCTTAATCATTAGGTATGAGTCTTACCTTTATATTTGTTGTATTTTTTTTTTTTTACTTGACTTGACATATTTAAAAGTCTAGCCTAACTTGAAAGTATTTTTAAGGACGTATAAAAAGTTCACAAGCCTAAATAGGTTAGCAAACCTATCAACACAAATAAGTCAGAAGTATCATTAAAATAAGTAGGCCACAAAATAAGTTAACTACCAAGTCAGTAAGTCTACTAACATAAACATTGTTATTTTAGAAATAATAATAATAAAAAAATTTATTTATTTATTTATTTATTTATTTATTATTATTATTATTATTATTATTATTATTATTATTATTATTATTATTATTAAACATGCAAATCCATTGAACCTAACAAACTTTTTAGATGATTAAAGTCTGGCCTAATATTTAAACACTTTATTTTTAATTTTTTTTTAAAAAAAACTCCACCATAACCTTTTTTAATTAAAAAATATAATTTATCATGTCTTATGAGAATTTGGCCACATACTCTTAACAAACAATTTAAACTCCCTTTGAGGCATAGAGATTATTGAAGTAATTTTTGTCTCTCTCAATAAAATATTTTTCATTCACATGACCAAGAATCGAACACCTGACAATATGTTTAAGGAATCAACTATCTATCAACTACATTTGACCTTGCTAGTACATAAACACATTAATACATATACATTGCATGATAAAATGGAATATTACAAAGTCTCTCTTTTCACTATTCTTTTTCTGAGTTCCTAAATTATCGACCTTGTTAGTACATAAACACATTTATATATTTTAATTTTATTAACTTTTGTTTAGTGAACAAATAATATTTTAATTAAAATTAAAATATACTGTATAATAATTAGGGAGGATAAAAATGGTTTCTAAAACGAAAAAAGGTAAAAATATTTAAATAAATTAGTGAGAATAAAAAAAATTTTATTAATAACTTATAAATAAAAAATCAATTAAAGTAACTTGTAAAAATAAAATAAAACTACTAAAACCTGTGTTATAAGTAAGTTTATTTTCGTCTAACTTGTAAATTATTCAAACCAACTTATAAACTACATTGCTTTTTTTGGTACATATCGTTTTTTTTTTTGTTACATTATAAACTACATTGCTTAACATTCCTCATATAATACATGAATACAATTGTTCGAAGAAACCTCTATTATAGGTCTTGAGATTATAAACGTTTATTATCTAAGATTTTGTCTTTTTAAAATTTTTGTTTTAGTGTCTAATTTTAAAAAAGTATTTTATTTTAATCATTTGCTAATCTTGATTTGTAAATAAATAAATGGTGTTTGATAAAATTAAAGAGTTAAAATGAAATTTTATAAAATAAAAAGATAAAGTGATCATGCCTATAAATTGATAAAATTCCATAAATTGAAACGGAAGTTTACTCAAGATTGTTAGTGCCTGTTTGCTTTGCCGGTAAACTTGCGGCAGCATGAAGCCCGAGGCTAGTTTACCACAGAAGTATTGATTTTTTTGCTTCTTGAAACGTAGGTTTGGATATATGTTTAATGAGCTGTCATAGGTAGGGGGCACCCTAGGCAATTAAGTCACAAATTAATGTTCTATTAATATTAGCCTATTAATTGTTTCTGCTGAGTGCTGACCATACCAGAAGCAAAACGAATCAAAGTTAATGATTCTATAAGTTAGGTTTTGCAAGTACTGCTGCTTCTTAAATAGCGGTGGCTATTATATAGTGCTCCGTACATTTATTGAATAAGGCTAGTATATTTTATAATGTTTTTAATATACTTTATAAAAATTATAATATTAAGTGAAAAATGAACATATTTAATATTTTAAAAATTTAAATACTATTTGATACTTTTTTCGTATTTTACAATTAAAGTTATTAAAAAGATGCTATAATTGAATTTAAAATTATTATATAACTCCCTTCTTCTCAAATTATTTATTTTTAAGACAATATACATTTTTTTTTAAAATTATTAATTACGTAAATTATAAAAATATTTTTTTTTATAAAAATGTCCTTATTTGAATTATTAGAATGTAGTTATAAATTAATTTAAATATTTAAGTAAAATACTAAAAAATATTTTTAAACTATAATACGTTTTTAGAGAAATTAGGAAAAGTTAAAGATATATAAATATATATAAGAGACAAAAAGAGTATTTAAGATTTTATGTGATAAATAGTTAAAGTAACTGGTAAAAATACCATGTTACAATTAGATTCTTAAAAACATTTATAAATATTTATGACCAATTTTATTCATTCCAGGATTCTTAATTATCAGAAATCATAATTGTCAGGATATGTTTTTCAAAACTTATGCTCTGGTTTTTAGGATAGTGTTAATGGCATGAACAGTATTACATACATAAATTATTCTAAATTATTATAAGAAATATGAATATGAAATATAAATCATTAAATTATATTAGAACGGTTAAAGTTTTTTTTTTCAGATTAGAACGGTTAAAGTTATATATGACTTTTTAAAATAGTTATGTGATAATTAATTAACATCATTTTCCTCCTCTTTCCTCCCAAGCAATCAAGTTGCTGTAAAGTCCGTATCATTTTTCTAGAAGTTAATTTCTTAACATTACATTTTTCTATTTGCGTACTCAGATTCTTCAATTGTTATGTATAATTAATTTAATTTTAATACTTATCTTTAATATTAATAATATTTTGAGTGGGAAGTGTAATACGTAAGAAAATAAGAATGTGTTTCTCAAAAAAAAAAAAAAAAAAGAATGTGTATGTTTGGTTTTATTCAACAAAACAATAAACGTTACCTCAATTTTGCCCTTTTAATATAAAATCTTTCTTTCTTTTTTTGTATGAGTATGTCGCAAATCATAATCATTGATTTATTGTCTTGGCATAGAATTTTTCATTATGTTATATATATTCAAATACAAAATGATTGTTAAAAAAATATAAAATTAGGATAAAATGTGGAAATAATAAGACTTTTTAAATTAAGCAAATCAAATTATGAACGCGAAATTAAAAATCAACCTCCACTCACTAATGTCGACTTTCGATCATCAAAATATTGACCCTCTTCGAAGTTGAACTCGAGCAGTAACTTACAACATCACTATGAATGTGATTATACGATTTATGTAAGAGTATATCAAATAATTATACCAGTATATATTGATAAATAAACTAAGAGAGCGATAATCAGATATTTCAAAAAGAAAATGTACGAGTCTTTTCAAATGGATGGCGAATTGTTCTTACTTTTTTGAAAGTTGACATATCAAATCCAGTGAAATGGGAATCTAGTCATTTCTTGTATTTTTCCATCACAATCAAGCTAAATATGTTGCCTCAAGCAGAAAAGGTGCTTTAGAATATTTAATTTCTGCTATTTAATATGATCCTTTATCTCTTTATCTTTTTCAAGAGGAAGTTTTTCAATCTCTATCGTTCTTGACAAGAATTTCGTTTATTTTAAATAAAATAAAAAATAAAACTATGAAAAGTATAAAAATATGTATAAATATTTAAATTCATAAAATAAAAAGTTATTTAATTTTTATTAAAAATAACACTATATGTTATTATTTCAAAAATAAATTTTAAAAATTTAACAACCTCAAATTTATAAAGTTTAATTTAACATATAAAAATAATTTGACCTGATCTTAAAATCAATTGCCCGGTTCGAGGGTCAAATCAGAGCTAGCTCGCCGGAGTTATATTCTAATTAATGAATGATATCTGCAATAAAAAAGACAATCATGATAATCAAGTACGTAATGAAGTATAATACAATAATAGCCACCAATACTTTCTAGCTAAGATAGTCACTATCCTCTCATAATTTGGTTGAACATAACCCGTGCATCATGTCAAGGGTCGTCTAAAATTCTTGATTTTCCATTTTCTTTCTCCTTTTTGAACTCACTTTTTTTGTAGCTTTTTTATTTTTCACAATTTCATCCAAATGCTAAAGTGTAAACTTTAAGAATCAACATCTAATAAGAAGACTAAATTAAATATGAATTTTTCGTTACACACACATGTGGTGCTTCCTAATTTATTTTCCCGTGTTTGTCATTTCATCCTAGCTGTGCAATTTTTCCTCGTTCAAATACAACTCCACGAGATTCCTTTGGTTGCTGATAAAGTTCCAAATCCTGCTGATACTGTGTTGTACCTTTACGTTAAACCAACACATGGAATCATTTTTAAATAATTAAACACCAATCTCAGTGCATGAAGTGCATATTATATGGTTATATCAGATCAAGAAATCACTTAATTATTGAACATAATTGCTAAGCCCGAGGTTACTGTCGCTTAATAGTTTGCGCCGGCAGCAAATTATACAAACAAGATACATTCTACCAAGTGATCAAGAGTTAAATAATGGCATGTCCTAATCTAAGCTCCACTGATTATCACCCTCTACATTATTGGGATTATTAATTTAGAATAATTATTGAATGCATAAACCCACATTGCCGCATTCGATGAGATCACTTTGAAAATAATTTAAGAGCTAACCATATGGCACACACACATATATGGTTGGGGAATGGATGTGTAACATTTTTTTTAATAAGAAAAATGAAGCATTGACCCAAGGCTTTTGGCATAGTTGTTGCTGCCGCGCCATCTAAGCTAGCTTAGCTATAGAGGGTGCCCATCTGGAATTTTATGTTCAAATTAACCAAACAGCTTCATGTACACGAGTAATGGTAAAAAATTAAAAAAAAATAAAAAATTAGTTCGTGTAATTAGAATTTTCAACATTGAGATTAGAGAATTTATGTAAATAAACTTTCCACAGCTGCCCATGAATTTTGGATTTGGGTGTTTTAAAATAAGGGATGCACTTCTTTTGATTGAATAGAGTAAATCATAAAACTACCCTACGAGAAAGAAAGACCCTAACCTAATAATTTAACAAGAGGGTATCATATCACAACATGATCAAGGAGGAGTCACATGCTCATGATTTTCAAGATCACACAAGTGGGGCCTAATTAGAATGTCAATAAGTTAGGTGCAATTCCCCTCTCGCAGAGTCTTGTTGTATAAATTTGAGTTTGTCTACATACATTATTGGAAACAAGGACGAGAGCTTCCGCTTCCATGAAACCAATTCAACTATACATGACGATCAGACTCCATCTAAAGTGTGATGACAGAAAAACATCTATATCCATGAGTATCCTTGCCCCCGTCTATGGCAGAAAAATCTTTACTTTAATTAGGTTTGGCAAGACGAGGGCGGGTTAGGGAATACAAATTCTAGCCTCTATAACTTACCTTGAGTAGTTAATAGTTAAATCACAATAATAATTAAATTGATAGATACACACACTAGTAATTATGATTTGGTTCTCAAATTCTGTAATTTGTGAGATTCTTATTACTTACTGTCAAATAGAGATAAAAATGAGTACAGCAAACTAGGGTTTTCATTCCTCAAGAAGGAAGAAAATTAAGGTAACAGAGACCAGATAGTTTCCCTTTACTTCAATGTGAATAGGATTATTGGAAGGAAATTCATTTTCCATCCCTTTCGGTGACACGAGTGGGTTTAGCCCGTTTAGGAAAGTGGGGTTAGGACAAGAAAGGAAAATTCCAACCCATTGTCGAGTTTAATTTAGTGATGGGTTATCTTTTTTGTTTTAAGATTGAAAGGTAAAAAATGTCCCAAAGTTCTACTGTCAACATACTAGAGGACTAGAGGAGCCTATATTAATTTTTGGCAAATTAACCTTGGACCAATAAATTATTGCATCTTATCTTTATAAAAAAAAAATTATTGCATCTTAGAATTTATATATTGACACAACTTTGCCTAGGAGCATTTCAGTGAGAAGTGAGCACTTTAAAAAAAATAAAAATAAAACCTCAATAATCAATGATAAAAAGAAATTGTAAGTTAAGGGTTGCTTGAGATGTACCTCATGCGAATCTTTTGTAATTAAATATTATTATATTCAATGCAGGTTTATTCATAAGCTTGAGTGATCATTTCTTCTTTTAATTTTTTTTATTAATTAGTCATTGATGAAATATTACAAGTTATGTTCATAATAAGTCTCTACATAAACAATACCTTATCATTATTTATTATGATCAATATACTTGATAGATGCAAAAAATTATTCTCCCATGATGAGAGAGAAACGTAGAGAGGGAAGGGGACTGGAAAACACGAGAGGAAACGCGAGAGGGTTCCAGAGAAAGGGAGGAATTACAACGTATTTCTTTTCAAAGTTCCCGGAAGCATTCCAAGAGACTGATCTTTGGAAGGTTTTCCAAAGATGGGGGAGGGTCTGGGCTGTGTATATTGCAAATAGAAATGATAGGTGGGGAAATAGGTATGGATTTGTGCGGTTCATTGACGTTCAAAACGAAAAAATCCTGGAAAGGTAGTTGGACCAAATATATATTGGTAATGTGAAAATGAATGTAAACATTCCCAAGTATGAGTGGGTAGGCAAGCAGCAAAAGAGGGGGAATAAAGTTGATGAGGGAGAGAATAGTGGCAGGAACGAGGGAAGGATAATTGCACATTGCAGTTCGGAAGGAAAAAATCATGAAGTTGCGAAACAAGGAGACAAAGAGGAGAAAAAAGTAATCAAAGGCTAGGAAAAGGAGTTGCTATGGAATGGAAAGAAAAAAAGGGGAGTAAGGAGGTTGGAGAGGAAGAAAAGTGGTGGGAAAAAGCATTACTGTACCAGAAGTGGACACTGAATGGTTGGAAAAATGTTGGGTAGGAAGGCTAAGGGACTTAACCATGTTCGATAGATTACAAGATGTTTTCGTTTTTGAAGAATCTGGTCAAGTAAGCCTGAACTATGTTGGAGACGATATGGTTCTAGTGTCGGGAATATCTGAAGAAAAAATAACAGAGAGATGCGCAAAAGATGAGGATGGAATATACTCAATATTTCATTCAGTTCAAAAATGGAGTCCAAATATAGCGTCCGAAAACAGGTTAGCATGGATAAGATGTTATGGTATACCCCTTCATGTATAGGGAGATACATGCTTTTCTAATTTGGTTAGCCCGTTTGGAGTTTTTGTGGCATCAGACAAAGCAACAGATACAAAGGAGAAGGTGGATGCCGCAAGAATTCTAGTCAAGATCTCAACGCCGCAACATATCACGTATTGCGAAAAGATTAAGATTAATGGGAAATTATATGTCATTAGAGCTGTGGAGGAGAATCCAGTCCAAACCCAACAATGTGACTGTTGGAGATGGGGTAATCAGAATACTTCATCTCATGAAGACTCAATAGGAAGTGAGGCTGGCTTGGATGTTATCTCATCAAGCTCAGAGTTCGACGGAGAGGTACATAAGACGGTGGGTGAAGACGAAGTGGAGAACTCCAACCACAGGAAGAGCTATGAAGGATCAAGGGTGGAAGAAACAAGGGGATTTTCAAATTATTATCCTATGGGTAATATCCGCAAGACAAATGACTGGCAAAGTAGGCAACAAGATGGGTCCTCGAGAACAGGAATAGA
Organism: Pueraria montana var. lobata; assembly: GCA_026413185.1. Taxonomy (NCBI): domain Eukaryota; kingdom Viridiplantae; phylum Streptophyta; class Magnoliopsida; order Fabales; family Fabaceae; genus Pueraria; species Pueraria montana. The sequence continues at coordinate 58,954,052 of CM048655.1, read as the reverse complement.
AGTGGGCAGTAGTAATACAAAAGGGGATAAAAGCACAAGATGTGATAAGGAGGCCGTAAAACAAGACGTGTTGGGGAAAGAAATGTCAGAGAAAGGGATAGCAAGTAGCGAAGGGAGGGAGGTTTATGAAAGCCCAGTTATAGAAAGCCACGTGGAAGGAATGGAAAAAGATCAAGAACAAGCGACTGGTCTTGGTAAGTGTAGGAGCGAAGGTGACGAAGTGGACCACTGTACAGAAGCTCTGGAAGTCCTGCTCAATCACGTGACAATATTGGATGGCGACAATAATTGTTCGGTGGTGGGCCAAAGACTAGCTGATGGGCCCAAAGAAAATGATTTTTTGGATGGAATTAAAAACGCTCTAGAGGTAGGCCTAAGACTACAGGACTAAAAAGAAGGATAAAGAGCAAATTAACCTTAGCTTTCAAATGGGCCAAGGGACAACGAATCAAAACAGGGAATATGAAAAACAATCTGGTCCTAAAAGCATAAGCCGAAGGGATGAGTGCGAAGCTGGGCTAAGTCAGAAAAGCCAAGAATTAGAAGAAGGGGTGGTTAGAGGAGTCGTAAGAGGTAAATCTATTCTTGAAGAGGAGTCTTTTTCTCAGAGGTCCAGGACGAGGAGTGTGTCGCAAAGAGAAGCGGAGAAGAGTAGGGTAGTATCAAGACAATTCATTATTAGTAATATATTAACTGATAGTTGCATTCAGAATCAAAATAGGTTGTTGTGGCTTAAAAATGAAGAATCAGAGGCACTGGAGCTGTGGGAAGTGGGGAAGAAAATTGGGGTGACATTTAGTGGAGATGAAAAAGAGGTTTTGGAGAAGATTAAGAAGATGGAAGAAAGAGATCAACAAGGATTGAGGAAGGCAAAAGAAGATTACATGGAGGGAAGCAGACGGGTTGGATCATGAAGATGCTCTCATATAATGTAAGGGGGTTTGGGGGCGGGTCAAAGGGAGATATATAAGAAAATTAGTACAGAAGGAGGACATTCAGATTTTATGCATACAAGAAACAAAGAAGGAGGTTATTGAGAACAAATTGTGTTATACTTTATGGGGAGATGGGGACATGAATTGGGTGGCTTCATCGGCAGTAGGTGCTTCAGGAGGAATATTGACTTTGTAGGACAAAAATTGCTTTGAGTTGAGAAATCAATTTGTTAGTGAAGGCTTTGTTGGATTGGAAGGGGTGTGGTTGGAGAATGGGTGTGATGTTGTTATTGTCAATATCTATGCTTCTTGCGATGGGGTGGTAAGAAGAAGGATGTGGGAAGATCTCAAAGCAAAAAAGGCGAGTAGTTCTATAACACATTGGTGCATGCTTGGTGACTTTAATAGCGTAAGGAGACAAAGCAAGAGGGAGGGAGTTGGAAGTGGTGACAGGGGAGCAAGGGAGAGAAGAGAATTTAATGATTTTTTGGACGATATGGAGATGGAGGATATCCCAATGGTGGGTAGGAAGTTTACTTGGTATCGACCAAATGGAAAAGCTAGGAGTCGGATAGATAGAGTTATTGTGTCTCAAGAATGGTTTAATTCGTGGCTGGGGTGTACCCAATTCATCCTTGATAGAAATATATCCGACCATTGTCCTATTTTGGTGAAGAATTCTATCTTGGATTGGGGCCCTAAACCTTTTAAGGTCATGGATTGTTGGTTTTCGGATAATTCATATGTGACAATGGTGGAAGAAGCATGGGGTAACATGAGATTTGAAGGGTGGGGAGCTTACGTGTTGAAGAAAAAATTTAAGGCTTTGAAAAAAGAGTTAAAGAAGTGGAACACGGAACATTTTGGTAGGTTGGAGAGAAGGCATAATCAAATTGAGAAAGAGATGAATGATTTAGAAAAAAAAGAAGATGAAGTAGAGCTTGATGAAAAGGAGTTAAATAGAAGAAAAACGTTACAAGAGGAATTTTGGAGGGTGACAATGTGCCAAGAATCTTGGTTGCGACAAAAATCAAGAGTAAAATGGGTTGAAGAGGGAGATAGAAATACAAGATATTTCCTCTCCTTTGTCAATTGGAGGAGAAGGAAAAACATGACGAGAGGTTTGAATATAGAAGGAGAGTGGGTGGAAGAGCCTCTTAGAGTAAATGAGGAAGTGAGAAATTTCTTTGAAGATAGATTTAGAGAGACCGAGTTAGAAAGACCAAAATTGGATGGTGTGGGTTTCAAGACTATTTCTAGTGAAGACAACATCTTTCTTTTGGCTAAATTTAAGGAAGAGGAGGTTAAGGAAGCGGTGTGGGAGTGTGGAAGCTCAAAAAGCCCAGGTCCCGACGGCTTCAATTTCAAATTTGTAAAAGCTTTTTGGGACTCTTTGAAAAAGGACGTGATAAGATTTCTTGAAGAGTATCATGAGTATGGTATATTACCTAAAGGAAGTAATTCATCTTTCATTTCTCTTATTCCGAAAGTGGAGGAGCCACAACACTTGGGAGATTTTAGGCCAATTTCTTTTGTTGGTTGCTTGTACAAAATCTTGGCTAAAATTCTCTCAAATAGATTAAAAAGGGTGTTGGGAGGGGTGATTGATCAAAGGCAAAGTGCCTTTTTGGGAGGAAGATATTTGCTTCATAGTGCTTTAGTGGCAAATGAAGTGGTGGATGAGGCTAAAAGAATGGAAAAAGATGCTTGCTTTTCAAAGTTGACTATGAGAAAGCATATGACTCAGTGAGTTGGGAGTTTTTGTTCTACATGTTTCAAAGGTTGGGTTTCAGTGAGAAATAGATTCTTTGGATTAGGGGTTATTTGTTAAGTAGTAGAGTATTTGCGGTTTCGAAGGGTTTGAGACAAGGTGACCCTCTTGCACCTTTTTTGTTTACCATTGTTGCAGAGAGTTTATGCGGGATGATGAGAGAAGCTATTGACAAAAAAATGTTCTCAAGTATACTTATGAGTGAGGATAAGGTGAATGTAAATCTTCTCCAATACGCAGATGATACAATCTTCTTAGGAGAGGCTACAATGGCCAATGTTGTTACGATTAAAAGCATTTTGAGATGTTTTGAACTAGTTTCCGGGCTAAAGGTAAATTTTTTTAAGAGTTGTTTCGGAACGATTGGGGTACAAAGAGAGACCATGGAAAGGTATGCAAATTTTTTGAATTGCAAAGTGTTGAGCTTTCCTTTCACATATTTAGGTATTCCAATAGGAGCAAACCCTAGGAAGATGATAACATGGAAACCAGTGATTGGTAAATTTTCAAAAAAATTGAGTAGATGGAAACACAAGGTCTTGTCATTTGCGGGAAGGGTGTGTCTTGTAAATTCCGTGTTGTCATCTCTACCTTTGTTTTATCTCTCTTTCTTCAAAATGCCTAAAAAGGTTGGTTTGGATATTGTCAAAATCCAAAGAATTTTTTTGGGGGGGGGGGGGGGGGTGTGGAAGGGGGTAGAAAAGTAGTTTGGGAAAGTTGGGATAAAGTGTGTCAACCAAAGAATCATGGGGGCTTGGGAGTAAAAAATATTTTCATTTTTAATGAGGCCCTTTTAGCAAAGTGGAGGTGGGAGCTCATGCATGAAAAATGTGCTTTATGGAGTGAGATTTTATTGTCAAAATATAAAGGGTGGTGAGGACTCGTTGAATAAGAGGGATCTCAAAGAACATCTATTTGGTGGAGGGATTTGAGTATGGTTTGTGGTGGGTTAAATGAGGCAAAGTGGTTTGAGTCAATGTGCAAATGGAATCTTGGAAAGGGAGATAAAATAAGATTATGGAGTGATAAGTGGTTGGGTCAACAACCGCTAGCTTTTGAGTATCCTAGACTATTCTTGAATTCTCAACAAAAAGATGAGGCTATTGGAAATTTGGGCTTGTGGATGGGGGAGTGTTGGCATTTGAACCTAACATGGCGTAGAGAATGTTTTGTATGGGAAAGACGTATGTTGGATGCTTTATATAGGGAGTTGGAAAATGTTACAATGAAAAAGGAAGTCAGTGATGGTTGGATTTGGGTGGCGGACAGTTCTGGTTTATTCTCAGTAAAATCAGTGTATGTGGCTTTGCAGCAACAGAGGACGGGGTCACAACCTGATGATACTTTCCAGCAGATTTGGGGCCTTAAAACTCCCCCAAAAATAAATGTGTTTGTGTGGAGACTGCTGAGAAACAGGTTGCCTACTGCTGATAATCTTAGGAGGAGGAATATTATTGCGTCTGACTCTGGTCTGCAATGTCCATTCTGTAATTTAGTTGAAGAGTCAGTACAACATACCTTGTTTTTGTGCAAAAAGGCAGAAGATGTATGGAGACATTTTTATGAATTGATGCAGCTGCAGTCGATTTTGCCTCTATCATCGACCATGGATTTTCGCCAACATGTATTGTTATATCAAAAGGTCGAGGCAAATATTAAGTGGAGGTACATTTGGTGTGGTATTACATGGGTGCTCTGGAATTATAGGAATAAAATTATTTTTAATGGGCACTGTCACCAAAAGGATTCCATTATCCAGGATGTGTTATTTCACACGTGGTCGTGGTTGAGGTGCTATGATTCAAAGTTCAGCTACTCTTTTGTGCAGTGGTGTGCAAATCTTGGTTGATGCATCACAATGTTGGATATCTTTTGAAGCATACTGGAAGACTTGGTGATATTGTATGTGGGTTGGATTTGTGAACATGGATGAGGTGGAATACTATAGCGTTGGATTTGTATTCGGGAGTCATATTGGTTATTTAGTATTTACTTTGTTTGGGTAAATATATAATAACCTTTGTTTGTTCTCCTTTTTTTTGTGGGTATATCTGTACACAGATGTAAGGTACTTCTGGTACCATTATTTCGTATAATATATTTATCATTTTGCTGAGCAAAAAAAAAAAAAAAAAACTTGATAGATGCAAATATATACATTTTATTCTAATTTTAATTTTTTCATTAAAAATAATTTTATGACTAAAATATTGTTTACACTATCCTAAAATGAGAGTTTTTAATATTACAGTTTTCTCTTATCTTATTGTCGCAACCAAGGTCACGGCGGGACGGCAAAAAAGAGTTTTAAAATAAACAGAGGAGTCGCCACCAATATTTATTAAGGAAAATATTGGAAAAAACCTTTAAAGAAAAGAATGGTCTTTGGAACCAAATATAAGTTCGGGAGTCGATTACGCGTAGGGAAGGTGTTAGCACCCTACAACGTCCGTCCTAAAACGGTTACCTCTAATTAATTAAGCAAATTATTTATAACTTTAAAAATATTTATCTCGCCCAAAACTATAAAAAAAAAGACAAATGTTTATTTTATTTTTTTATGAAGATTAATTTTATTATTATTATTACTATTATGAAAAAAAAAGTGTTAATATTTATTAATTTTTTTTAGCTCGACAGGAGTGATCCGCTGCTCCTACGTATCCCCAGGTGCAATGGAGAATTCAGAGTTACGTAGTTCTTTGGGGTAGAAAATATTTGCGTGTTGATATATTTTTATTTTTATTCTTATTTTTTAGATTTAGGATTTCTGAGCTGTCACAACTCATAGGTCCTAAAAATATAAGACTGACAGAGGTGTACACCCAAGTCAATCTATTTAGAAATTTTACTCTTGAAGCAAACTAATTTCGTGTTAATATTTTATTTTAGTGAAGAATTTTAAGATATCAAGTTGTCACAACTTGTACTTCAAAATCTCAAGATTAAGAGGATGTCACATCCAATTAATCCTTTTTCTATTAAACTTTGTTTTATTTATTATTATTATTATTATTATTATTATTATTATTATTATTATTATTATTTATAAGATGGGAAAAGTTAACATAAAGCAAAATGACAATATACTTATTAATCAATTTTCATTAACATGGGAAAAGCTAACGTTAAACAAAATGTCACTATGATATATTGCATCCTGTATCAACTTCTTTCTTTACAAAATATTTTCATTCCTATTTGCTATTTAATGATCAATACTTTAAAATAAAATAAAAACAAAAACTTGCGTAGGAAAAAAAAACAAAGAATTGCCTGGTGGCTTGTTTGCTTAATGCGATAAAGAAAAAAAAAAGGAATTATCTGACTCACAATTGAATAGCAATGAAACCATTGAGATGGACTTAGCCCGTGAGAAAAAGAAACGTAAGGTCCAGGTCCAGTTTTTTTTCTTAAAATAGAGACAAGGATTAGCAGCAAGCTAAATGAAAGAGGGATAGCCACGTAAAAGATAAAAGCTTCACGAAGCTTCTTTTGTTCTCTACAGATGCCAACGAAAAGGGGGTTCTGCCCTGTGCACCAAAATAGCGCACTAAGAGAAGGGGAAATATGCACCTCGCCCTCGTACTTGCGATGACAACGCGATGGTGGCTCGACGCGACCGCGGCGGCCTCCGATTAGTCACGGTGGTGGCTTCAAAGGCATCGGGGTGACTCGAATGGGGTTGTAAGTGAGGGGCGAAGGTGCATCTGGCGTGGAAGGGTGGTTTGGGCTTTGGATTTGGGTTATGGCGAAGGGGACGCAGCGACGCAGTTCCAACACCACGGTGGTCACAGGAGGTGGCGCCGTGGTTGCGCACGCGACAAAGGGAGAGGATTACGCAATGTGGTGGAAGGGGACGCGCAGCGGTGGTGTGTACCGGCGTCGTAACGGTGATTCCGACTTAGTGGCGGTCACGGACAACGACGCCGTGGTCGTTCTCGTGGTAGAGGACAGGGTGATTGATGTGGCTTTGATTTTCTATTTGCTCTTGTGATTTTTGGTTGGGTTTTGTTGCAGATCTTGTTGAAGGGTTTCTGGATTTAGGATTTGTGAGTGGATAGGCTTGAGTCTGTGGTGTTAGGCTCGCGGCTGTAGTAACGGGTACAAGTTTGGAGCTTGATTTGGGTCAGTGGGTTTGTGTCTGGTAGTGATGGCATTTAAGCTATGTGAAATTGGGGTAAGGGTTCAGGCAACTATCTGGTTCAGGTTTGAGGGAATAACATTCTCTTTTGCTTTCAATTCTTTTCTTTTCATTGTTAATTGATAGCTATTTGCTAAAAAAAAAATCAAACGAAAACCAAATTCATATGCACACACGCATATTGCTCTTGGAGAATCACTTTAATTTAATTAAATGACACTTTTGTATTACATGGCCACAGATACTGAACAAGAAGCAAGCATAGCATAAAGACTACCTTTCCGGTGTTACAGAGATGGCAGAGATAAACAGAAATGGAGAAGAAGACAGAAAAAAAATCACATTGCCATGAGAGGTTACCTATTATGTGGTAACTTTCCAGCTTTGGTTCAACTCACTGAAACTATTCTTTGACTGAAACTTTGCTCAGGTAGCTTCCTCCTCCCTCTTAACTCTCTGCCTTTGCACTCTCTGACTTCCTCCCCTCCCCTTTTTCATTCACAGTAGTAGTATTTATAAGCTCAATCTTTGAATTCTTTAATCACACTAGCCCAACCTATTGTGAAGCATGTTTATGTCTTTTGGGAACAAATCCAACAGATGCAAGATTTTAGGGAATTTGTTGGTGGCTGTGGTTCAAGACCAGCTAGAGGAGGGGGCCTGCTGGTGGCCTCGGTGCAGAGAGCTAGCTGGGAGGAGGGTTCAAGCACGATCGCCATTTCTTTTTGCTTTTTGTTTGTGTATATTTTATTTTATTTTTCCTTTTCTGACTTTGTGTTTTTCTTTTTTCCTTTTGTTTTGGCCTCTTATCACAAACAAATTTAGAATTTAGATTTGGGTTGTATATGGACATTATGGATTTAAGCTGTTGGACCAAAGCATTTTTATTCTTGTTGGCCCAAATTTGGAAATAAACAATTTTTTTTTATTAAAACAGAAATAATTAGAGAGACAGGACAAAATTGGGCGTTGACACTTATTTTTAAATATACAATTTTTTCCTTTAATAAATGAAAATAAATCACACTTTTCATTATATTTTCTATAAAAAAAAAACTAATAATTCATATCAAAGCATAATTTTTTTGACCAAAGAATCATTCATGAGTCTATGCATTTTTTTTTACAAAGTATTTGTTGCTAAATTATTTGATTTTATAGTATATTTTTCATCATAAATTCTTTCTCTATTGAACATTATTTTTAGCATTTTATATACTACTAACAACAAATTTGATTAGATGTTTTGCTACTAAAAAAGTATTTACTTACAAAGAGAAGCAACATTGATGCATAAATAAGAAATAATATTAGGACATAGAGTAAGTGAAGGATAACTTTATATTTTTTTTAAAATACTATATATTTTAATAAAAAATATATTTTTTAAAACATTTTAAAGAATATTCTTTAATGGTATTAAGTTAAATAGACTACAATATATTTTAACATAAGATGAAAGAACAATGTAATATTTTCATCTCTTAAAAGAGAAGGATGTAATTTACTTTAACGATGTTAAGTTAAATGAATAAAGTGTATATTTTAACATAAAAAATATTCGGAGGAAAAACTTTGTCATCCATAATGATCCTATTTGGTTCAAACAGGATTGTTTCACTAAATTATTTGTTGAGTGTAAAAAAGATATTTTAACATAAAAAGTTCTGAATAATATTTGCATCTTTCATAAAAAAAAAAAAGAAGAAGAAAAGGTGTAATTTTACTCTTTAAAAAATATCGTATTATATTTTAGTGTTTCTGTTTAAGGTTTGTTGTAGGCTTGTAGCAATATCCTAACAAGTAAACATTGAAAGTGAAACAAGGATATATGCAATTTGTGATTTTTTGGTCCCAAAACAAGTAAGGGTATGTGCCACTATTATTGAAGCAACTTTACACTCTAAACAAAGGCAAAATTGAATTATGGGTGTCCACTTTTTTAGAGCAAGTCATTGCCTATCCCAAACAGTCCCTAGTCCTAATGTTGTCCACAAAAAGTTGATGTGTAGGCCTTCAAGCCGAATTACATTGACATAATGAATTTTTTTTTTTCGTAACAAGAGTGTATACTTGACCGTTTTATATTTTTTTTTACGTATACGTATGAAAACTAGTACATCACTTATTTATTGTATGATATGGTAAAATTAAATTAAAAATATAAATATTTTAAATTACAATATTTTAAAAATTAGCTGAAAAAGTGTACATTACAAAACAAGTTTAAATAAACAGATAATATAAATGTATATTTTTATGGATAAGTTATTTATTTATAAATAGAAATAAATTGTTTTTAAATAAATTATTTATTTAGCAAAAAATACATTTTATCGAGTTTTTAATTAAGTTCTTATAATTAAAAACACTTTAAAAAATATCTTTATAGTTTTTAAAATAAAAATGTAATTAAATCACTACACACCAACACCAATATTATGTTGCTACTAGCTAGTCATGAGTAGAGATTATGCAGTCAAGGTGACAGCGGTTTGTAGTAGGGAGGGAGTGGTACGTTGCTGCTGGGTTCTCACAATGGTTGCCGCAGGTTAAGGTTATTGGTGGTCTACCATGGACCTTAGTTTGGATTTGAGAGGAAAATATAGTGATGCATGCTTCTTATGGGCTTTGTTTGGCTGCTATGCATTCTGATAAACTATAAAGTAAGACACATATTAGATTGAGTAGCTACTAGCTAGTACGTGTTCACTTCAGTTCAGAAGAGTTTTAATTCAACAAACATAATATTTTTGTTATAATCATTATTAGTGGTTTGGCTAGCTAGCTATCAGTTCTTTTTGTTTTTCCATAAGAAGATAACTCTGATATTCTTCATAATAGCCTATCACGTGATTGGATTTGTAAGTCGGTTTTGTTAGAATTGGGAAATGTCATCAACAACATGGATCCCTGTAATTTATTGCTATAATGTTATACCATGTGACATGAGATGATGATGACGATTATCTCTCTCTCTCTTTTTATAAATAGAAAAAATTCGAAATATAGCATTTTCTCTCAAGTATTTACACTCGCTTCAAAGTAATTAATTTTTTTTTATTTAGTCAGCTGAGAATTTGAGACATTGCAGGTACTCGTTAGCATCTAAATACCAAGTGCGTCAAATAACTTCAATATTTCGAAAACAAACATTGAAGACACTGGAATGATTTACATACTATGCAAACACGAATTCACAAATCTCGTACATTTTGCTGACATTTGGGTTAATGTTTTTTTTCTTCTTCTGAAGTTTCAAATATACACGTGGTGCGGCTAGGCCATATTCTGTTAGTTTTTCTTGGCAATTGCTATTTCCACTCCCCCTTTTGCTATTATACTCCCCTTTTAAAATTTTATACCCAAAATACTCTCTTATCAGAAAATAAATTCTGAAATTTATATACACTCCCATCTTTCCGGAACTTAATTTCCGGAAGGCAATTCTATGTGATGAGGCTCACCACAGGGATGTTAACCACTTTCCTATTCTGTGTGTGACAATTTTCTCTCGTAATCACCATGATCATTAAACACTTCTAATTTTCACGACGTTTCACTTTATTCTGATTCTGAATGTTCTGTTCTTTGTGCAGGATATTCACCGTCAAGGAAAGGAATTAAAAATTTCTCCAACTCCTATTGGTTATCACTGTAAATCGAAAAATCCCTACACCTGCATCAGACCAAATACCATCTGCAACATTAAAAGATCCCCACCCAAACTTACTACCCTATCCTCTACACCCCGACATAGAGTTTGATAACAGTGGGATATAAAATTAAACCCACAAACACATTAATATCTCACTAACAATGCACAGCGGAAGAATTTTAGACAGAGAGAAATAAATCACCACACAAACTTACGCACAGAGGTACTAGAGGAAGAGAACTTAAATTCACTCTTTGATTGAATTCACTTATATATGATGCAGTACATATTGGTGGCCTTTTATAGGCAAAGCAAAACAATAAAATAATCTAACCTAATTGTTAAAAAAAACTAAGACGGTGCAGTATAGGCGGTGCTGTAATTTGTTTTCTTAAGATTTGGTAATTTCTCTACTCTTCTAGCTTGGCGGTGAATTGTGTATACTTAGGAAGCCAAATTCTCTTAATGGCCAAGTAAATTGTCAAACATTCTTTGGAGCATGGGGGACCCGCACATGTGGCGAGCTTCTAAGCCATCAGAGTTTTCTTTTGGTGGGAGAATAATAAGAACATAAGGATAGCCTTCTGGAAAGTAGGTTCTGGAAAGAAGGGAGTGTAAATAGATTCTGGAATCTATTTTCCGGAATAAGGGTATTATGGGAAAATAAATTTGAAATGGGAGTGTATTAGCAAGAAAGGGGAGTGGAAATAATAATTGCCTTTTTCTTTAGGCCCGTGCCCCATTTGCCAATAAACCAAAGATCATACCATAAACTTAAGGGAATTACTTCCTGCACCCCCTTTTTTCCTTCCTACACCCCCAAAAAGATCCAAAGGGACAAAAATACTCTTAAACCTAGCACCTCCTCTTCTCTACCAATTCTTGCACTGTCAAGCACCCATCTGCTGTCAAACACACCTCTGCATGACAATGTTTGGAAGAGAGGGAGAGAAGTGGATTAAGGGTTGCCCCAAATTAAAATTGAACCCTTAAGGCAATTGAAATCAATAACGCACACGAGACGGGAAAAGGGGACCCAGGTTCTTATGTGGAGGCAGTAGCAGTGCGATTTCAAGTTCATGATGGCCATGAAGGTGACGCTGGGGTCGCGCTGCGTGAAGGAGCACGACAGCGGTGTGCGAGGTGGCAAAAGGGAACCCTCAGTGGGTGTGTGCGAGGTCGCGGAGGAACATGACGACAAACAAGTATTAATAGTTCGTGACGAAACACAAAATGAGTGAAGGGGTTCAGAGAAGAGGATTAAGGGTTTGGGGGTACACAAATATGAACCCTATTCTGGAATAAGATTTCCATACTCCATAATAGGTATTCCAGAATAGGGTTCCAGATTACTTATTCCTATTATGGAATAGCTATTTCAGAATATAAAAAATTCCGGAATAGGAATAAGTAATCCAACACCCTATTCCAGAATATGGAAATCGTATTCTGGAATAGGGATACACTTCTGGAATCGTCATTCCGGAATAGGAGGAGGGTAAAATGGGAATTTTAAATATTTAGGGATGCAGGAAGTAATTCCCTAAACTTAACAACGCCAGGTCCTGATATAAAAAAAAAAAAAAGGCCTGGTGGGCTTTGACTGTGAAAAGGTGAAGTTCTTATTTAGCAACACTTTCAATATTGATAGGATAACACAATAGCATAAGATAAAAAGACACGTTCATTGAAAAAATAAAAGGCAAAAGATATAGTGCCATTGCAAAAACAGGCAAAGGATAGAATAATAGGCTATTTTTGGCCCAGAAAAACTTAACAAGAAGCCCAGCCTAGTATTTTAAGGACTCCTAGATGGGCTTTGCTATTCTCACCCCCACAAATTGCTATTCTCACCTCCACAACCTTGTAAAATTACTCTCTTGTCCCTCTCCATTCCTTACACCCCACCCCACTCTCATCTCCTCACAGTCTCCACCCCCACTTCGAAACTCGTATCACTCTCCTTCTCCTCCTCAGTTACTCACACCCACACTCGTAAGTTGTGTAGATCAACGGAATCATGATTCCGTTGTGCATGTTTTTTTTCATACAAAATGGAATCGTGATTCCGTTGTATATGAAAAAAACATGCACAACAGAATCACGATTCCATTGTGCATGCAGACAGTATTTGATTTATTTTTTTACTGGTACTCATTTAGTGAACTTTCAATTGTTTTTTTTTCCAGTAGTAGCAATGGATTGGAATACTTTTATTTTTGATGAAGTTACGATGCCAAGAAGTTGGGGAAATATGATTGATGCAAGTGAAAATGCTTTAGACCAACCCGATGAACAAAATGAAATGCAAGCAGATGATTATGTTATGAACATTGAACCTTAGCACAATTATCCTGACTGATTGATTGTATTTTAAACATATATTAGGCACTACTACAAAATTTAACCAGGGTTGTACCCCTTGTACAACGGAATCGTGATTCCATTGTACACATGTACAGCGGAATCACGATTTCATTGTACAAGGGTATTTGAAAAATAAGAAAAAACCACCCATATGCGTGGTGAGAATAGCAAAATAGGGGGTGAGAATAACAATTTCCCTTAGTATGGTGGCCTTTTTAGTCCTTTATAGCATTTTAGAGGAGTTATATTTGTACTATTTTTTCTCTTCGCACCTTTCCCTTTTTTTTTGTTTTTTGTTTTATATTACATGAAATACATTTTGGATATTAATTATCAAAAGAAAAATAAAAACAAGAAGTGTAAAGAGAAAAAAGGAAAATGCTAAAAGAATGGGCCAGTACTCATATTTTGCTAAGACTGTGTTTGTGTATGTAGAGAGCAGTGCACGCCATTCTCTAGGGAATTACTATTCTCACCCAATAGTTTGCTATTCTCACCCCCTAACATTGTAAAATTATCCTGCTATCCCTCATCCATTTCTTACACCCCACCCCACTCCCTTCTCCTCACACTCACCACCCCCACTCCCAACCTCTCTCAGTGACACTCTCCTTGTCCTCCTTCTTCAGGTTCCTAAACTTACTCACACCCGTAAGTTGTGTAGATCAACGGAATCATGGTTCCGCTGTGTTGAATGCACAGTGGAATCCTGATTTAGTTTTGTTTTTTTGTTTTTTTCATACACAATGGAATCGTGATTCAGTTGTGCATGTATTTTTTCTTATACAACGAAATCACGATTCCGTTGTGTACGACATTTTTCTTACACAACGGAATCGTGATTCTGTTGTGTACTATAAATGGCATGCCTCAAAGTTGGTATAATGTGATTGCTAGTCGGTATAATGTGGAGTTGGTTCACTTATCTATGCTTCAAAGTTGGACTTTCTTTTCGCTTAGAAGTCTGCCTCTATTTGCTGCACAACAACGTCTTATAGCTATTGGATTTGTTAACGGAAATCACTTGTACAAGTACACATAATATACTAAACTATTAACTATGCAAATTTGTTTACTAATTTAACCTTACCAGTTTAATTTTCATTGTTTAACTATTTTTAAAAGATGCTTGTCTCCTGCCTCCCATTGCACCTCAATGGAGAACATACTGCACTGTTGAAGCTCGATCATGGCAAAAATCGTACATGCAACGCATGCAAGAATTCAACTCAATGCCATTTCATTTAACAACTAGAGGATCTCAATATGTAGTAGACATTACTAGGGATTCATTTTAGTTAATTAATCTTCTATTAATAATTGTTATTAGAGGACTAAATTTGTGTAATGTTTCGGTTGTTGAATATTTTTTACAAAACTGTATTGTATTGTAACTGATTGATGGTATTTTGAAGATATATTATGTTCTGTTACAAAATTTAACCAAAATTGTACAAGTGTACAACGGAATCATGATTATGTTATACAAGGATATTTTGGAAAATCAATAAAAAAACACCCATGTGGGTGGTGAGAATAGCAAAGCCCCATTCTCTATCCATGTTTTTTCATGGCCTCTTACGGCCTGGTTGCTTTGATGTATTATCCGGAAAAAAAAATAACTTTATAGGTTTCTAATTAATTAAAACTAAACTAGTAAGTAAATATTGTATTAAATATTTATATGGGTATTTTTAAATTTAGATAAATATAAAACTATAAATTAAAAAATTTAAAGTGAAAATTACTAAATATTACACTGTTTTATCACAGAGAAAGCAAGTCCAATTGCAAATCGATGTTGGGAGAAGGGAAAAAAATAATAAACATAAAAAAAAAAAATTATTAGGATATAAGTATTATGCTAAAAAGCAATAAGTTAGCTTTTATTTTTATAGTAATTTTGAATTTGTATTTTGTAAAGAATATATTATTGACTTTTTGAATTAAATAGTATAATTAAATGATGCTAAATAAATTTTTTAATTATTGTTTTTTGTTGTTAAAAACATGTTGCTGTGGAAACGTTGTATGGTGCCACGTAAACATCGCGGGAACCAAAGGCTGAACGGAACATCATCATCATCAAAGGTAGAGAGTAGACGCTGGCAATGTCCACTCTGAGAGTTCAAGTTTCGGCTTGTGCCACCGTCAGCCACCTTCGCTTTCGCCCAAACGCCGTCGTTTCCTTCAGGAAGAAGCCTCTCACTCTTAGAGTGGTCTCAATGTCTTCCGTTCCTCCTTCCCAACCCTTCGAAATCGCCGTTAAAGCTTCCGTCACCACACCCAACAGGCTCGGCGACTGTAATATCTTATATTCTCACCTTTTCACGCTTCTTTTTTTGTTTCTTCGGTGGAAATTAAAATTACTAATATCACATTAAGGGATTGATGATGTGCATGAATGAACTAGAGAAATTTGAGCATGTGTGAAGATGGAGGAACACAAATTAGGATGTATCTAGACTTATATTATGTCCACGTGCATTCTCATCTGTCACTTTCTTTCCCACAAACTATCAGGGCTGTTTGGATTGTCAAAATGCTTTCTGTTGTCTTGTTTTCACCTGGCCATGTTTGGATAAAATTTCTCAATAAGGAGAACAAAATAACAAGGTAAAATGAATGAAGTTTTTCTATAAGTTAAAATCAACTTCTTTTTTAGAAGCTAAATGAAATAGTTTCTATAAATTAGCTTGTGCTTAAACTAATTTTAACTTTTGAGAGAAGCTTAATTTATTTTATTTTCTTATTTTTTTCTCTTGTAAGTGTTTATTGAGAAATTTACTCAAAGAACGTTTCTCGATCTCACCTGATATGTGTGTGTAATTGTAGTAGAAGAGATTCGATGATTTCCCATGTTTCGAGAGTAGGGATTTGACTTTTCGTGTATTTTTTGTTGTTTCAGTTTCATGATGTAGGTAATTCCAAAAGAGTCTTTATCCTGGAATTATAGAGAGCTAATTATGCATATATTTTGTATTTAAGAAAACAAATTATGATTTTTGTTGATTTATTTGAGCTTTAAACTCAGACTAGTACCTATGATTAGTTAGTGTGACTCTTTGAATTGTCTTTTCAGGCCCTTTTTGCCAAAGGGTGTTGCTGACACTCGAGGAAAAACATCTACCTTATGAGCCCAAGTTGGTGGATTTGACCAACAAGCCAGAATGGTGACCTTCTGCTCCATTTATCTGGGCTAAGTTTTTTTTTTTTTTAGAGCTGCTATCTTCATAAAAATGAATCCCCTACAGACCACATGCCTGGTCCTCATACCACTTTATTTGTTTTTTTCCTTATATTTTGTTTTGTTGGTTTAGGTTTCTTAAAGTCAATCCTGATGGTAAAGTTCCTGTCATAAAGTTTGATGAGAAGTGGGTTCCTGATTCAGATGTTATTACTCAAACATTGGAAGAGAAGTATCCCAGCCCACCATTGGTGACCCCACCTGAAAAGGCCACAGCGTATGCATTTGGCTTATAGATCTAGTTGTTGTTCTTAGTTGTACATTTCTTTGAATTTTTAGAAAAATGCATGATGAACTCATACATGCTTAAACACAGTTTTTTTCATACTCCTTTATTTATTTCCAATTTTTGGTTTCCTTCTACTCCATGTCAGCTTTTTATTCTTTGATGCTTACATGGCTATATTAAAATTAAATGTACTCCAATTGCCTAATGTGTATGCATGTGTTTTATTCTGTAGGGGGTCAAAGATCTTTTCAACATTTATTGGATTTCTCAAGAGCAAGGATCCCAATGATGGAACAGAGCAAGCATTACTTAGTGAACTGAGCTCTTTCAATGATTACATCAAGGAAAATGTATGACATTTTTATGCTTTTCTCTCTCTGCTATTTGTTTGCAATCTTGATTAGGTTGTTGATTTAGTTATGAAATTTCAGCCATAGAAGAAATCCTTATTACATGGTTTCCTTTTTTGAACTGAAATTTTGACTTCAACCCCGGTAAGGTTTAAAGCTAAATGATAGTTTGAAAATTGAATTACCTGAAGTTGGTATACCTATATTTAAAAGGATATTTCATTAGCTTTTTTTCTTTTATTCTGTATGTGCATTTAATACAGAATTGAGATGCAGTCAGGATAAGCATTAGCTTGGGATGCATATTAACCTATGTATGGCATCTTTCCCCCTTTCCCCTCTGTCTCTGCCTTTTCCTTGTATAATTCTTGGGTTTATTATGGGAGCTTATGTACCCCTTCATCCGACTTCAATATATATTTTATGTTTATTCTTGTAACATGAATCGCTGCACTAGTGCCTTCTATACTCCATCTACATAAGATGATACTACATGTTACAACTACAAATAAATGGGAATCATGCGTCAACATAATTGAGCTGATTACTCAAAGCGGGTCAACAAATAAATGCATGCTATATTATTGATTACTTGGTATAATTGAATTGCATTTGGCCACTTGTTATGTATAATTAATTGGATGAAAGCTATTTTGTAAACGTTGACTTTTTTCCTTGGCTGTTAGGCCCTGTTACTAATCCAAAAAAAAACAATGACTTTAAGCAAGCAACTTAAATTCCTTTTTTTGTCTTCAGCAGGATGAAGTTTTATTATTATTTTTGTTAAATTGGCTATTTATTTCATAAAAAACTATCTTTGGTTTAGAAATTCTTGAAATCAGCTGTTCATGATCAGTAATACGTAATTTGAAATTAATTACATATTTACATTGCATGAAATTATTGTAAAGTGCCTATATACTGTTAGGGCATTGTCTAGATGGGTTTGCTTTATTATGTGGGACTTTTGTAGTTTGTCTCATGAATGTTTATTTGGGGTGCTGTTTTAGAGCTGTGAACAGAACCGACATATTACTAAGACTTGTAACTAATTGAAGTTAGTTACAGTACAAAGGATAGCCTACTGCAGCGACTACAGTAAAACCATACACCTTATTATCAAGCATTCTAAGTATTCTCTAACAGAATTCTCCCTACCTTTTTGCAACTCTTTTGATCACCAGAGTGCTCTTCTACCACTAAGCTACTCCCTAATCAAGAGACCTTTTTTGTTTTACTTCCTGTGAATCCTGTCACAACTTCCCAAAGGAAGGATCATAACATTAGAAGTGAAAGTGACTTGTTGAAGATGTCATTGAAATCCTTTACATAAACTGAGCGTGTAGCTTAGTTCCATCTGCCTCTGCAACTGATAAAGCAGGGATTGGCTCCAATTTGCACCTGAATTTCTGTGCTAGCACTGTCAATCAAAGTGTGCAGCAATTTTTTATAATACATGACAGTAACCTTCATTGTCTGAAAATTAGAAACTCCAGATAACACATTCATGGAGAGCAGCCGGCCTGTTGGTTTTGCAATTACAGTGTTGTGCTCAGCTGTGTGCACAGATATAACACCATTATCATTAGCCATCTCAGAAATTTCTTCCTCGTCCAATTCCATCACATATAGGTGGCCACGCTAATGCTTCAACTTGCTAGGGGTGAATCATTCATCACAGAACATACACAAGCCTTTTTGCTCTTCCATCAGCCATCTCAGCAGCAGTAAAGGTCCTCCTGAGTGGTTTGCTTATGATAGCTGGTGGTTATTTTTGTGCATTTGGCTAGGCAGGGGTATTGTATGTAAGTGAAAAGGTTTTACTTAAGGGGTTAGGTGCTGTTTGCAAAAGGTTTGGGGTTGATTTGGTGAAGTGTGAAGTGGTGGGTTTTGGGTTAGAGACAGGTGATCTGGAGGCTTCATGTAATCTGGCAAGATTAGCTGCATGGGTGAGAGAAGTGGGATTAAACATTTTCCCTTGCATCTGTATGTGATGCTCAAGGCCTGCTAAAAAATGCTGAGGGTATATTCAGGGGACAATGTCACTTGTGTCAAGGCCATCTCCCAAGGCATCAATAAACTCCTTTACACTTCTAGTTTGCTTCACTAGTATCAGCTGCGAGAGTGGAT
Source organism: Pueraria montana var. lobata (assembly GCA_026413185.1). Lineage (NCBI taxonomy): Eukaryota > Viridiplantae > Streptophyta > Magnoliopsida > Fabales > Fabaceae > Pueraria > Pueraria montana. The sequence goes on along the minus strand of CM048655.1, from coordinate 58,935,221 downwards.
CCTCAAAAATTTCCCAGAAGTGTAAAGAAATATCTGTTATATATTCTGGCCAATCAGGATACAATGGGAACCTTGATTTCTTATAATCCAGGTACCATTATAACTCACTACCATTCAGATGCATTGAAGCCAAATGGACCTCTGATTCAGGAGATGTATTATCAAGAGCTAAAAATTGCTCACATCTGTATTGCCACTCCTTTAACTTTGTCCCATTTAACCTTGGGAACTCAATTTTGGAGATGCGAGTAGCATATAAATTATGAGATTGATGAGGGGCATGGTACCAAGTGGTTACACCTAGGTTTCTTAGGCATTGCAGGTGTCTCATTGGGGTTTCTTTGAAATCTTGTTTCCTGTTATATGGGGTCTCTTTGAAAATAAATTTGATCCATTGATTCTGTGATATCTAATTACATCATCTAAATAAGACTGGTCAAAACTTAGGGACCAAGTGGCCCAAAATTCTTGATCCAGTATAGACTGTGCTTCCCTAAACTAAAACCCCCTAAACTAGGTACAATTGCCCAATTCCAACCTAGTAGGTGTTGATATAAGCTAATATATATCTCCCATTCTCAGTGGAAAACTCTACTCACCATTTCCATGACTTGGATAAGCACATGGAAACTTGCTCTTTGAATAATTTAAGGGGCCCAATAACTCCTGTAATATCATTTCTGTTTATCTATTAGTGATTATGGAGAACCTGGTCCAAGATGGTTATATGTTTACAACTTGTAGGATTTTGTTTTCTTGTTTTTATCCTTCTAGATTCTATCTCAGTCATTTTTTAAAGCTTTGAGGAAGCCTTTTTGATATTATCTAAAGTCTGCACTGTTTAACAAATTGCAGAAACCTTCTACTTTATTTAATTGACTGATCTTTTTCCTCTTTGTAGGGTCCTTTCATCAACGGTAATGAGATATCTGCAGCAGACCTATCACTTGGACCAAAGCTATACCATTTGGAGATTGTTTTGGGGCATTATAAGAAATGGACAGTGCCTGATTCACTTACCTCTTTGAAGTCTTATATGAAGGTATGTTCAAGATGAGCCTACCCATTCAACATCATATCATTTTTCTTGTACTTTAAGGCACTTTTCAAATCTAGAATTGTGTGCAAGAGGCTACTTCCGTAGATTCAAAAGATATTCTGCATTGTCCATGTTGAAAACCATAGACTAATGTCTGAAAATGCTTATATTATCAACAAGAAGAAAGACCTTAATTTGGAATTTCTTCAGAACACAAAACTCGAATGTTTCACTAAAGATGCAGAAGATGCTTTTGCTTCTGCATACCTTGAATGTTTACTAGTAGGAGTGCTATAAAGGTTAAAATATTCACCCAGTATTGTAATCCAACTTGGAGTGTCATATTAATGAAATATTTTGGCTAAATTTTACTGATGTATATTAACATCCTGGGGTTAATTTCTGAACGAAGTTCCTAATTGATTGTTTGTCGGGTAGCTTTTGAACCATGATGCATAAGAATTCTTTGTTTGAGTTTGCTGTTTGCTATAGCTAATAATGTTGAACGTACAGGCCATTTTCTCGAGGGAATCGTTCGTTAAAACAAGTGCACAACCACAGGATGTCATTGAAGGTTGGCGCCCTAAAGTGGAAGGCTAATATTCACTGGTCACGCACTATCATTTCCATGAGACTCTCAGGACTGTACCCCAACAAATAGCAATCCATCAAGAGTTCTAGACCTATATCGTTTTGTATTATATAACCTTATTTATTCACTATGCACTATGGAATAATTATTTATCAAGAATAGTTTGTTGGCCTTAGATTGTAACATGTTTGATAGGGAAGCCAGAAGACTTGCATTGCATCTAGATGAAAATAGTTGCATTCCCTAGAATAAATAAGAATTACATTCCTTATTTTGCTTAAGCAAGTGATGCATTGTCTAAACAATAATTTTCTGATTGCCAATGGGCTAATGATTATTGCGGTATTGACGCTGGTCTTAATTAAAAGATCTATCTCGAAAGCAACAATGTATGTATGAGAAATAACAGTAACACATTCTTTTTCTTTTAAATACTCCCTATTATTAATTGAAATTTATTAAAAGTTATAAATTTTTGTGGGTTTTATTTTTTATTTAATGGGTTTCTTAATTTTATAATTTTCAATTAATTTTAATCAACACTCCTTATGATTTTTTTTTTTACTTCATTTCAAATTATAAAATTAATTTATAATTATACATGTGTTTTATTTATAAATATTAAAAAGTTAGTAAGGACAACTGCCTCCACACATTTGTCCTAGACACAGGCGTGTTCTAGGGTGGGAAAGGTAAGTATGTTTCCCACCGTGGGAAAGGAAACTACCACTGTTAGATTTGTTTGATTTTAAGTCAATGGCTTAGAGTTTTTGTTCTTTTTAATTTTTTTATTTTCCTTCTCTCTTTCTTTTACCGATTTACCCTTAGCTTTTTCTCTCTCTCATTCTCTTCTTTCACTTTTTTTTTCTGCCACGCCTCCGCTCTCTCACCTTCTTCTACTACCTTTGAGTTTGTTGGCCACAAAATGGCCTCCGAATCAAACTACAGATTCGAACTCCAATGGAATTGCTTCCCCAAATATCTTTATAAATAATATTGACTTTTTTTTTTTGCAGGGGCAAGTAGTATTTGTAATTTGATTTTGGTGGTATGTAGGTTACGATAATTGTTCCTATTTGTTTTTCTATGGTGAGATCTAAAATTGGGGATAATTTAGCATTACCAAATACATTAGAGGGGTTTTTGTGTTTGCTCTGGGTGGATATAATGGGCCCGGTGAAATTTCAGTTACCAACCTTCCTGTTGTTGTTGACGGAGATGGTGACTGTGTTGCTGTTGTAGGATTTTGGGTGACTGGGGTGGAGGTTGACAAGTCTATGGTGGCTTTCGATGAACGGGTCTGTGAAGGGTTGTGATTAACGGTGGTGGTGGCAGCCTATGGCGGCGACGACGGTGTCACCGCTGCAGTGGCAAAAATTACTTCTTCGATGAGAGAGGAGACACCAAGGACAAACTGGTCAAGATGGTAAAAAAATAAAAAATAAAACAAAAAAAGAAAAATGAATCTCAGCCACCCATTTAAAAATTTACATATCTAATGGTTAAAATTTGTTTCCCATAGTGGGAAACATACTTACCTTTCCCACCATGCTAGACACATGTACATCTTGATGAACTGCATACTTTGCAATTAGTAGAAGAAAGTGAAAACTTGATTAGAGAGATGGAAAAAAAGAATGGCAGACAAATATAGAAAAAAAAGAGAAAGAATGAAGAACAGAGAAATTATTTGATGAATTTATATGTATGATTTTATTATTATATAAAGAGAAAAAGAATTATAAAAAGTGTAAAAAATTCATAGAAACAATAAAAATATTGAAGTTTTAGTTTCGACACAAAATAAACACATGTTTGAGGAATCTATTTATTTTGTAGGAAAATAAAGCAAAACACAATACATTATGGATGCAGTGTTTGATATGTTAGCGAGCGTCCAATTTAGAAGATCAATTGAAGACAAGTGACCTTGAAAACTTAATGCAAGACACTGAAGAGAGTCCAGACATAGGATGCATTGTTGAAAGAAGAGAAATTCTTTGGTAGTCAAGCGTTTGAGATGTCGATGATCAAAAGGCACGTTGTCTAAGACACAGAGTCACACGTTTCATGTTGGGTGACTAACACCTCAAACATTAGCAAAATGTTTGTCTTTTAACAACATCTTAGATATTCTTAGGCCAACATCTCACACACCTAGCCAATGTTAGACGTTGTTGTCTTGAGTTGTCTTGTATTTGATTAGACTCACTCCAATGACTATAAATACCCAGTGTATGACTTAGAATAAAGGAGAATGAGTTGGAAGGCTAATTATTACATCACTCACCCTTGAAATAGAAATTTCTTTCATGTCCTTTTACAAACTTACATTTGAGCTCTCCCAACATTTTCTCAAACATGCACTAAGAATCTCTATATTTTGGTTAGATATTTCAAAAGGTTAATATATCTTTTTAATCAATTTCATTACTATTTTAATTGAAATTATTACCTATTTTAATTGTATTAATTAGCAATTATTTTTTATTAATTACTATAAACATTTATATTGAAGAATGTTTAGATAGTCAGCTGTTGCATATCTTTTCCCTTCCTTTTTTTTTTTCTGTGTGAGTTATGGGTTTTTCTCACAAAAGAGGTAGTGCTATTGGTTCAAATTAATTTTGGAAAGAGCTTGTTATATTTTGGGAGACTTGCGCATCATGTGAATAAGTCCTTGATGACAGTATGAATTTACACGTCTCAGGCTTGATTCGTTGGTAACCATACATGTTTGTAGATTGTGGTTCATGTATGATCGGTTCGTGATTCATGATTGATGGTGATTTTGAACGCTAAGGACAACAGAATCAATTATGCAAAATCGATTTTGAATGGAATTACTTTTGCAAAAATTGATTTGAAGTTATGTGATTTATGTTTAGATGCTTTTATTATAAAAACAAGTTAAGAGTAAAGTTCAGTATAAAACTTTTTATTCAACGCAGAAAATATCTAAAATTGTTTCAACTTATAATTAATTCTAAACTTTTTCTCAACATGAAATCAAACATATAAAATTTTATTTATTTTCAATGTAAAACCATTCTAAAAATAATTAGTAAGAAGATAATCTAAAAATTAATAATAGAATTATTGTCATCATAAAAAAGAGTACGTATTTGTTGGTTGTGAAATCTGTTAATGTACAAACTAGAAAGTAATACTATGTGCTTAGCTACCGGCGAACATTGAACAACCATATCTGAAGGAGAGAGACGAGACGACACACGCTTGTTATGGTTAGGGAAGAAAATCTCTATCCTTGCTTGCTAGTACGGTCCTTTTACATCAATTTCGACTCTGTTTCTGTTGCCCTCACCTAAACAATATCCTCATTTTCCGGATTCGGCTTTCGGACCCCACCTTCACAGCTCACTGCAATCAACATCATCCATAACCAAACCAGGGACATCTTCGTACTTTCATACCCACATTTAAAAAATATAACCACTTCCACGTCATCGATCCGAGTGTCCTCCTCAAATTAAAGACCCAACCGTCCGATCACCGCCCCTTCCGCGATTCCCAGCCGTCCATATATTCCCTACCCTTATTGGAAAAGAAAGAAAAGCTTTTTGTTTTTTTAATTTTTAATTTTTAATTTTTTATTATCTTCCTTCAAATCAGATCCTCATTTCCTTGCAGGTTCTGCTCAAACAAAAGACAGTCCTGTGTGAAAACTTTGAAAGCTCAATTTGTTTCCAAGGTTGCTCTTGGAATCCGAGGTTCCAAACCTTCAATTCAAACAAACTCTGCAACTAACTTTAATGGCAACTGGAGAAGTCATTAATAAACCTCCTTCACTTCCTCCGTACCCTGAGGTAAATTCTAACTTCTAACTACCTCTCTTTTCAATCTCATTTTTTCTTACCTTATCCAATTTCCTACCTATAATTGATCTAACATTACCCTTTATTTACCTACTGATCTATATCTTGTCAAAAAAAAAAATGTTCAGGTCTATTTATTTATTTTTCACTGTTCTGGTTATAATTCCATGGGTATTTCGTAATCATAGATATAGAAGAAAAAAAACTAGGGTTAATTCTACTATTTTATTTTTTATTTCTCTTAAAATTAAGGGATGTGTTTAGGAATAATTTATGAAGCCTGATTTAGGGTGTGTTATTTTTTTCTTTCAGATGATTTTGGAGGCAATTGAAGCACTGAATGAAGAGAATGGTTCGAATAAATCATCAATTTCGAAGTACATAGAATCTACCTACGGTGGATTGCCTCAGGGCCACAAGGTTTTGCTGAATGTGCATCTCGCAAAAATGAGGGACAGTGGAGTGCTAGTGTTTTGGAAGAACAACTACACCAAGCGTGACCCAAACGCGCCGCCACGCCGGGGCCGTGGCAGGCCGCCCAAGCCCAAGGAGCCTCTGCCTCCGGGCACTGTTTTGCCACCGCCCAGGCCCAGGGGCCGTCCTCCAAAGGACCCAAATGACCCGCCGAGGCCACCTAAAGCCTCGATTGGGAGTGGCAGGCCCAGAGGCCGGCCCAGGAAAATGGCCTGGCCCACCGGAGGGTTTGGCGAAGCACCACCCTCCAAGGTGAAGCCTGCCACCAGTGGGAGGCCCAGAGGTAGGCCTCCCAAAGCGAAGCCCGTGTTTGCAGACAATTAACAATGAAGCCCTGATGTGGGTTTTAGGGCTTGCATGGATAGGAGAGCGGAACTGAGTAACATTTGTGTGTTGACTAGATTCTCTTCTCTTGTGTGTTACACTTAGCTGAATTGTTCTGTACAATTGTGTAGTGTAGTTGCTGACGCTTTGTTCGGTTGTAAATTGTAATTGTCAAAATAGGATAATGGGTAGAGTTAATGGACGCAATCTCTAAAATTCTTGATGTGAAGAGTTTGTGTGTTATTCATCTTAAATTGATTCTTGATGTGAAGAGTCTGTGTTATTCAACTTAAATTGATTCTTGTCTAAGGTTATGTTTAGTTTTTCATTTGGGGTCTTCTAAAGTCAGTTTGGGAGATCAGTTTAATGATATATTTGCATGAAAATTCAGTTTTGTAAAATCAAAACTTAGTTTGCATTTATAAACTTAGTTTGTAAATATTAATCCAAATATGTACCGAATCTTTTATAGGATTGCTTGCACATTTTGTTCAGATTAATTTTGGAGAAATAATTATTTAATTTTTAAAAGATTTTTCAAGGAATTAGTGAAAGCAAATAATTATTTTTTTATAAGTAAGCTGAATTAATCATGGTGCTGTGAAATTCTCAAGATGACAGTCTTTACTTTAAGCACTTTACTATTTTGATTTGGATTTGGAGTTGTGTATTGAATTGGATTTGTTGAAATCGGATTTTGAGTGATGGTATCTTTGTTGAGTGGGTTTTATTTGCCTGTTGCACTGATTGAAACAATATTTGATGGTACCAAATGGGAGTCACATCCATTCCGCGCGTGTGTGGCGACAATAGCTTGGGGATGTTGGTAATGGAGCGGGCAATGGCATAAGCATGAAAATCATTGAATCCTTTGTTGACAAGAGTTCAACACTAGGCCAATCTGAGGCAGATCAACTTCCTAATCACTGTTGCAAGTCGTTATTACGTTACAAGAGTTCGTGCTCATGGTGGTTAAACAGAAAATGGAGACTGATACCATGTTTTCAATTTTCTTTTTATGTTCTCTTTCTTTTACTTTTTTATTTTATTTTTATTACATCATTTATCAGGCCTGATATTTTTTCTTTCCTCCTATATTCATTTATACTTTCTTTGATTTACAAAAGAAAGATAGAGGGAAGAAGGAGAAGGAAAACGAAAAGAAAATGAGAAAAAAAAATGAAATCATAGTTTAAAGGTTTAGTTGGAGAGAAAAAAAAGTGAGAATATATATATATAAGTTAAAATGAGAAATAATAAATGTTTATCTTAACAATATTAAAAATCAAGACAGTTTTATAGTAGAAAAGTGTGACATGTTTACCATAGTAAAAAAAGTAGTTTCTATTCCTTAGATATTAGGTATTTAAAATTAACTAGTTAGCTACTCGTGCGTTCACACGGGTTGTCTTGATTTCTACGTATTTTTTTTAGATGATTTAGTATATCACAACTTGCTTAAAATTAAATATTTTTTTTATATTGCTTAAAAATAAATATTAGATATACATTTATTGTTCAACGGTAATAAGAAATCAAAACATAAATGTTTAATAAAAATGATAGAGCAAGAATAGTTGACCTAGTTAATGTTGTATAAATTGTATTAAAATAGTAACTTGAAACATATTAAAAAAAATTAGTCTCATAATAACAAATGTCTCTGAAAGTGTTAATAAGAAAAAAAAAATACCAACAAAAATAGCACAAGATTTCATGCATTTGCACGAGTCACTTGTTTTCATGCATGTTTGAAATACACATTTTTATAAAATTAAATTTTTATATTGAGACAAATGTAATTAGCTATTTAAATTCTCTAAAAATGCAAAAAGAGTTAGAGTATTCAAGCAGAGAAGATATATTTAGTTATAATCCCATAGATATTTCTTATTTCATTTAAAATATTTATAAAATTGTATGAAAAATTTAGAAAGGATTTAACTTATGTTTAATTAAAATATTTTTGTAATTTTGAAATGTGAAATGATAAAATAATCCAATTATTTTACAAATATATTGTGAATAAAAATTATTAATTTTATAACATACTTATAGTTTATAAACAATACTTCAAATAATTTAATTAATTTTATAATACTTATAGTTTATAAACAATACTTCAAATAATTTAAAGTCTAAGAATTAATTAAATTAAATGCAAACTTTTGAAATCAAATATTACGTACCAGCATGTCGTTGATTTCTAGTGGAATTAAGATCGAACCTCTTAAGCAAAGTCTTAGGTTCGAGACTTGTGGTTAAAAGAGATCTTGCTAAAGTCAATAGATACTAATAAATTATTATTTTATTCTCTAATAGACAAATTATATTTCATTAGTAATTACTTGTGTAAGATGAGTTGTTATAAATTTTTAGTATTATCTTTGACCCGTGAAAAGAAAATGTATTAAGTTAAAAAAAGAATAATATTTTTGTCTAAATATTTCAATTAGTTTTTCATGAAGAATTTATAATGATATTATATGTCGTAACTCGTAAGGATGTTAAAAATATATTTAATAAATTCATTATAATATATTTATTTAAAAAAGTTAACATTATTATAAAAATATTAATCAAGAAATTTTTTGTAACTGAAGTTATTAAACATAGAGTTAAAATATTATTTTGTAATAAATATATTAACTAATTAGATGTATATTAATTTTTTAATAAAAACAGTTTAACATCATAAAATAAATATTATTCAACAAAATATTTATTTATGAAATTATTTAAAATTATTTTATATGATTTCTAAGTAAAAATGATTTTACAGGATTTAAGAGTAAAAAAAAAATTGTTGAGTATTGAGTATGTAATTGTGTTAAATACTTAAATAAATGCATTTTTCGTCCATAATGTTCTTACCTGACTCGAGCAAGATTGTCTACCATGAGTGGTACATGTGAACTCTAACATAAAAAATAAAAAATATTTAATTTATGATATTATTGATAAAGTAATTTAAAATAATTTTTTGTAATAAAAATATATTTAATAAATTAATATATATTATATTATATATATATATATGAATCAACAAATTTTTCGTATATAAAGTAATATATTAAACATATAGTCAAAATATTATTTTGTAATAAATATATTAACTAATTAGATTTAAATTAATTTCTAGTATAAACAATTTAACCTAAAAAATTAAACATTATTTAATAAAATATTTATTTATGAAATTATTTAAAATTATTTTATACGCTTTCTAAGTAAAAATGATTTTATAGGATTTAAGAGTAAAAAAAAATTATTGAGTCTTGAGTATGCAATAATGTTAAATACCTAGAGAAATGCATTTGTTGCCCATAATGGTCTTACCTGAGTCGAGCAAGATTGTTTCCCATGAATGGTACATGTGCACTCTAACATAATATATATATATATATATATATATATATATATATATATTTAATTTATGATATTATTGATGAAGTAATTTAAAATATTTTTTTGTAACAAAAATATTATATATATATATATATATATATATATATATATATATATTTAACATTATTATATAGATATAAATCAACAAAAATTTCGTATATGAAGTTTTAAACATAGAGTCAAAATATTATTTTATAATAAATATATTAACTTATTTGATTTAATTGTTTTTAGTACAAAAATTTTAACCTAATAAAATAAATATTATTCAACAAAATATTTATTTACGAAATTATTTTAACCTAATAAAATAAATATTATATAATTACTAAATAAAATGATTTTATATGATTTAAAAGTATAAAAAAAATATTGAGTCTTAACTCTTAGCTCTGAAGTTGTGTTAAATACTCGAAGAAATAGATTTGTCGCTCATAATTATTTTACCTAACTCGGGCAAGATTGCCTTTTGTAAATTATACTTATCGTCTCTACCATTAAAAAATAAAAACTAATTCAATTTATGATATTATTAATGAAGTAATTTATAACTATTTTGTAATAAAAATAAATTTAATAGATTAATTTTAATATATTTATTATATATATAAATAAATAAATTTAATATTATTATATACATATAAATTAACAAAATTTCCATATACAAAGTTATTAAACATAGAGTCAAAATATTATTTTGTAATAAATACATTAACTAATTAAATTTAAATTATTTTTTAGTATAAAAATCTAAACCTCATAAAACAAATATTATAAAAAATATTTATTTATGAAATTATTTAAAATTATTTTATATGATTTCTAAGTAAAAATGTTGTATAGGATTTAAAAGTAAAAATATATATATTGTTAAGTCTTAGGTATGATGTTATGTTAAATACTCAGAGAAATTGATTTGTCGCCTATAATTGTCCTACCTGACTCGAGTAGGATTGTCTCTCGTGAATGATACCTAAGATTGTCTTTCGTGAATGATATTTGTGTACTCTATCATTAGAAAATTAAAACTAACTTAATTTATGATATTATTAATAAAGTAATTTAATAAATTTATTATAATGTATTTATTATATATTTACTTAAAAAAAGTTAACATTATTATAAAAATATTAATCAAGAAAATTTTCTATTTGAAGTTATTAAACATAGAGTCCAAATATTATTTTGTAATAAATATATTAACTAATTAGATTTAGATTATTTTTTAGCATAAACAGTTTAACTCCATAAAATAAATATTATTCAACAAAATATTTATTTCTGAAATTATTTAAAATTATTTTATATGATTTTTAAGTAAAAATTATTTTATAGGATTGAAGAGTAAAAAAAAAAAATTGTTGAGTCTAGAGTATGCAATTGTGTTAAATACCCAAAGACTCAAACAAATAAATTTTTCACACATAATGGTCTTACTTGATTCAAGCAAGATTGTCTCCCGTGAATGATGAAGTAATTTAAAACAATTTTTTGTAATAAAAATATATTTAATAAATTATTATTTATATATATATATATATATTTAACATTATTATATAGATATGAATCAACAAAATTTTCCTATATGAAGTTTTAAACATAGAGTCAAAATATTATTTTATAATAAATATATTAACTTATTAGATTTAATTGTTTTTAGTACAAAAATTTCAACCTAATAAAATAAATATTATTTAACAAAATATTTATTTATGAAATTATTTAAAAATATATTATATAATTACTAAATGAAAACTATTTTATAGGATTTAAAAGGTTAAAACAAATTGTTGAGTCTTAAGTATGAAATTGTGTTAAATATTCGAAGAAATATAATTGCCATCCATAATGGTTCTACTTGACTTGGGTAAGATTGTCTCCCGTGAATGATACTTATAGTCTCTATCATTAAAAATATTCAAACTAATTCAATTTATGATATTATTAATGGAGTATTTTAAAGGCTATGACCATTTTAATTCTTTATCTTTTTTTTTTCCAGTTTGGTCCTTTATCTTTTTAGATGTACTTCATCTTATTTAAAAGGTTCAAAATGGTCCTTCGAATATTTAAATATATTCTAAATGGTCATTTATTTGAGTGTTATTCGAAGGACAAATTTAAAGATATTTAAAATGGTTGAATAACCATTTTGAACATTTTAAATAAGATAATGTACCAAAGTGAACTTTTTAAAAGATAAATGACCATTTTGAACATTTTAAATAAAAAGTGAACTTTTTAAAAGATAAAAGATTATTTTGAACAAAATAAATAAGATAAAGAACCAAAATGATCATTTAGCCAATTTTAAAACTATTCTGTAATCAAAATATATTTAATAAATTAATTAGAATATATTTATTATATATTTAAAATAGTATGTTGTGACAGAGAAGAAAAATAAAGAAGCAACAGACTGAAATTGATTTTAGGTGAGAGAAAAAAAATGATGAAGGTGGAGACGTGAAGGGTGTAATGACCCATCTACGTTACATAACTATTTAAGCTAAGGTTCTTTGATTTCCTTTTGGTTTAGAAACTCTTTCATTAGTTTACTTTATAAAAATATTGCGTGAACTTTTCGCATTTCCAAAAGTAATAATTAAAGTTCAAAACTAAAAGAAAATATAATTTTTACTACAAACAACTCTTTGAGCTTATACATGAGACAAACCTAAGCTAGTTATCTCTATACATATAATTATATAGACCAAACAAAGAAAAAGGAGAACGCAGTTTCAATCTCGTGCTCGCTCCATCTACTAAGCCTCCAAGAGGAGTCCACCTAGAAAGCCATCTGCTCTCTCGAACACAATGTTCGAGATCATCACAGGCACGAACCACACCTGCAAACATTGCAAGGATAAGCTTACCAAACAAAATTATACATAATAACTGAAAATGTTATACCAAACTTAGTTCATAAACTCAAAACTTAGTTCAACAATAAACACCAATAAACAACATCATCATGGCTCAACCATCTTAATTAGTTCATGCGACAGAGTTATATCACCAATTACTAACATGAATTATCAAATCTCATTGGTTTTATTCAATCAACAAAAGTCACAATCTCAATCATCAAGACAACCACTAACATCCCTCATCACAAGGTGATGTACAACATAAACCACTAGACAACCTTAGTCAACAACTGACTCTACTCCATGGAGTTTCAACATCATATGAGCAGTCCTCATAGGCCCCATCCCCTACCATAGTCTCACTTTTGACCATTCAGGGAGTCCCTTGAGCTGACCCTGTGGAGGAAATGTGATTTTAATCGAATATAAACAAGTGTGGGTATTGGCTTACCTTTGTAAGGTTTGCAAAACCTTACATCTATAGGAATTCACCCACTTGGCTATTCTATAGGCCCATCGTTAGCCACCACGAAAACCTCCGACACTAGGTTGAGAGCCCACCTAGCACCCTCAACTTATGTACCTACCCATATGTCTGTGCACCAACTGTGCAAATACAACATTTGGAATATTTCTGTGCATCAACTATGCACACACCATATTCTAGCGACAAAATATATTTTGAACCCCTTACAGTCTTAGATACGGCACCTCGGTACCCGCCATCTCCAATGGCCAGACTTACGAGTCCAAATACATCTCAACAATCCACAATCATGGTAACAATGCATCCCCTATACACTAAAAGAGTCACTAAACCTCTTGGAAAGTAATTCTCAACATTCCAACACGCCATTCGGAGTCAAAAACATAGGGGTGGTACTTGGGAAGATATCCCACTAGGCGAGACCCCCTGGTCGCTTTAGTGGGCCTGAGTTCTGGCGTAAAACTTGTAACACCGCGTTACATTACACATAAACCACACTAATATTTTTATTTATTTTAGTTATTATAAAATGAGGGTAAATTTTTTCCGCGTTTAAATAAAACATTCATAAAGCATATTTAGCATACAGAAAATATTTTATAAAGAACCATGATCTTCTCATAAACATCAGTTCACATCACAAAATAAATATAGAGAAATTATGTACTAGCTAATCCCAACCCATACATCAAATAATCGTAGTCAGAGCAGTACACAATTTCTACCCAAAAATAGGAATGAATAAAACTAGCCTTTAAGTCCCGTATCTTCTCGTCAGTCTCCGCAATCCTCGAAATAACCGTGTCCACAGAATAGCTCGATTGTTGCGCATGACCATCATCTTCACGTATCCAATCAACAAGTACATACACAACAAGAAAGAGAAAGGAGTGAGACTTGATTATAATATATATATGTATTACTAACGGTATAACTACCGTCAATTAATAATAGCGGGGGAACCTAGTATTCATCTAGTCATTACGTCCCAATTCCTATCGACTCAAACCTCTAGACGCCGTATGGATCCATACTCCCCGATTGGAAGTGATTGGGAGTACATACGCCTCAACCCATGGCAAAACCTTCATCTTCCACAGATGAACTCAAATTATCTCAATTCAGGACATCCACAGTCCTACATAACTCAGGACATCCACAGTCCTATATAACTCAGGCGTACTCTCGCACCAATTAATGGAATGCTGAGCAGTTGTTGGGGTTGTCAAGCTTGGTCAGATGAAGTCCCTGACACAGGGTGCTTTCCTGGCCTTTAGTTACTTCATCACTCGACACCGTACCCCCTAGACTTCCGTCAGTGAATCCCTGCCTTCCATTCCTCAGCTTGCCAGGCTGTGTCTTCCACAATAGGCAACACGCCACTGCATGTTCCTCTCTTAACAGTACTCACACTAGAGTACTCACAAGTCACTTTACTTATCATCATTTGACATAACATTTCTGTCCCTCAAACAGATAAACAATATAACTAGTATACGTCACCATTCACTACATCACGTCTATCATCACTGGTCTCATTCACTGAGCACCAATACAGGGTAACAACACTTCTATCTTATAGACAAGTAGATAACATTACTAGAATACAATCATCATATCATGTCAAAACATCAAATTCATCATATCATGCATCGCACCACATCAAGGCATCTTATCACATATTAAGTATCTAATATAAAGATTTATGTAATATTACAAGGTATTTATGCAAAACATTATATACTTAATTTTTAATGTCGCTAATTATTAATTTAACAATTAGAAAATATTTAACTAATTCTCTTCTTCTATTAAATTTTTATTAAAAACATCTAAAGTTAAATTTATTCATCTTATCTTTTCCTTTATCTCATTTCTTACTTAAATAGTTAAAAAATAAATAATTTTCTAACTTGTTATAAATAAAATATTTCTTTACAAACATAAATAAATTCTAATGTTGGAAAATTCCTTTCTAATGTGGAAGATCAGATAAAATTGTAACTACAGAGCATACTTCGAATTTTATTCTATTAAATTTAAAAACTTAGTTTATTTTAAAGAAAAGCTAATTTTTATTATTACCTTCTTTTTAAAATTACTATGAATAAGAACACAAAACTTTTCTTTGTAGATCCTTCATTATTAGATAGTTGTCATATATATATATATATATATATATTAAAGAAGTTACGTTTATTTGTCTTCCGATAAAAATAAAAATATAAGGTTTATTTGGTAAAAACTTTCCTATTATAATACCTTATTTAATTGAAATTTTGCTCAATCCTAACCCATTAACTCAAAGAGGCCGTGAGTTACAATTGATGAGGGAATTTCAAAATTTTAGTTTTTATATCATTTTGACCCAATTAACTAAAAAGGATATATTAGAAATATTATAATAATTAGATTTCAAGACACCAATTCCTAGCTTAGACTGTTAGCTTTATACTAATCTATTTAAAACTTGATCAGAAATCTTTTCCCTTTTACCGTGTCCAGCCCAAGACCAAATAATGAGTAACAAGATTCATTTAATCTATTTATTTCAAAAACTGTTTCAGTAGTAGGATTAGGAGTGTAATTCATTACCACAAAATTCAACCAATGTTTCTTTATTCTATGCTGAACTCGGGAGCATCAGAGGTCAACACAAGCAAATTTATTTTCATTTTTACTATTATATATATTCTTTTAATTATTTCAGACTCCTGAAAAATGCTAGCTTGTAGAATAGATGACTAAGAATTTTAATATACTATATTTCTGGTTATGTTTGACCGTGGCTACAAAGAAATAAAGGACTCAAATTGAATTCAGTGACTTATAATTCCACTACTGTTTGGTTAAAAACATAATTCTTTTAATAAAAAAAATCAAAGGAGTGACAATTTTTAATTCTTCTTTTATATTTTAAAAACTGAAATCATCATTTGACAGGAAACAAAGAATTTTATCTTTTCTTGGTTCAAAATAGATTTTATAACGCTGAACCCCTTTTGTTTCTTCATTTGACCGAACAGCACACACGCTACCCAACCAAGTTTTCTGTTCTCTCTCTCTCTCTATATATATATATAAAAAAAATCAAAGGTGTAACAATTTTTAATTCTTCTTTTATATTTTAAAAACTGAAATCATCATTTGACAGGAAACAAAGAATTTTATCTTTTCTTGGTTCAAAATAGATTTTATAACGCTGAACCCCTTTTGTTTCTTCATTTGACCGAACAGCACACACGCTACCCAACCAAGTTTTCTGTTCTCTCTCTCTCTCTATATATATTAGTATAGAATTGAGAGAAAAAAAATTATCTTCTTGTTGTGAGACAGAACCGAACAAAGTGAAGAGAAAAACACTAGTTTCAGTTCATTTTTGTTTTCTTGTTTCCAAAACTCAAACTTTATGTACAGTAGCTGATTTAAAACTTGGTAAATAGAGGTTTTTACAAAAATAGTATGAAGAACCCAGCCCCTGTTGGCCTCCTTCACAAACCGTAGCATGAAGAAATAAATAACAAGGAGGATTCAAAATTTTATTCACTCCCAATTAGTTATTAGACCCATATTGAGTGTTTTAGAACTTAAAATTATAACCAATATAGCTAGATATTTAGAGTTATTAGTGGTAAAATAACTGTCCTCTCTTTCCTTTTCCAACCTGAGACTAGAAGGAAAGAATCAAGTTGACTTCGTTTTATTTTATAAAAGTGCTTGTAATAGAAATAATTAAGCAAAATAAATACCAAGACTTTATGAAGTTGACCAGTACGCCGTGAATTTCAAAGAAAACAGAGGCACTTTCAAAGAAATTTTTTGAAGAATTAAATTCTTATAATCGTGGCCACACATAGCCGTGACTATTCAAGGATTAGGAGACTCTCATTTTCAAGTTCACTAACTTTTATTTTTCACCACTGTGTAGTTATTAAAAATTTTAACTAAAAACTTAGTAAGATAAAGATTCTAGAATTAAACTTAAACCTGTTCCTAAGTGATGAAAGCCGAATTACAAATTTGGCTAAAACCAAGATTCCATCTTTTATTACATCGAGTTATCATAAAAATGTTCTTAAAATAAAATTTTCTTTATTCCTAGTTCTCTTACAGTATACTTCTCACACAAATACTTTTATTATTATCTTATTAATTTTAAAACCTTCTTTCTGTAGAACGGAACTATATTAGTAAGAAAATTTATTTACTTCCAGACCTTCACATCTTCACCGAATCCATCTCAACCACCCATCTTTATTTTCATAACATACTTTAGTTAATAGAAGTTTGGGTTAATAGAAAATAACAAAGGTTTCATGATTGTTCATCACTAAACAACAATAGAACCCAAAGTCAGTTTTCTTTTCTTTTAATAACATAAATAAAACATAAAGTTCAAACAGAAATTTTGTCTTCTTCTTGTGTGACAAAATTGAAAATGGCAGGAGAGAAAAGTAGTTTTCTTCTTATCTTTTATTACTTGCTTCTAGTATAGATTTTGTGTAGAATAAATAATCAAGACTTGGTTCAAAAGAAGATTTACCAAATAAAACAAAGCATCCAGCTCCCCCTTGCCAAGACCCCAAAACGTGAGCATTAGAAGTTACAAAGGTGATGAGTTTATTTCATCTTAACAAGATAACAGTGGAGGGGTTAGTGTTTAGAAGTCATGAATTAAACGAAATTTGTCAAGGGTCCTTATCAAAAGAGAGACCCAAAAATAGAACCAAAAACAACTCAATAACTCAAGGAAATCAGGATCATAACAACCAACAGGCAAGAAATCGAAGAAGGAATAAGAAAATTATAACTTGAAAACTACAGCAAAGTTTTGACATGGTCTCCTCTAAAAGAGGAACACTTGCAACAGTCCCAGTAACAAGGAAAATTATAAAGAAATGGAAATATGCAGAGAAATAAATAAGAATTTAAGGTAATAGCAGAAAAGAATCTAAAGGATAAAGTATAGTTATTATAAAGGTACAAAATAAGAATAAATATCAAATGAATCAAAAGGGTAAGGCTTATATATCAGAAAATACAAAATAAGAAGAAATAGCAAGTGAATCAAAGTCTCACTCCCCCTTTACCAAGGAAGTGAATTTCGTCCAGCAAGAAGGGAGGAAGAAGATGGTTTCTCATTTTTGTGAACTTGCAGTGCTTGGAGTTGGAGGATGGAAGTTTCAGAAGCTTGAAACTAGTTTTAATGGAGGTTTTGTTTGAGAGGAAGAAGATGAGAGAAGAAGAAGAAGCAGCAGCAGCAACAGCTAGAAAGGGAAAGACTGAAGAGAGAAGGTAGAGAGAAGAGAGTGGGTCGTGAGTGAGGTGAGAGAAATTTAAATTGTGAAGAGAAAGTGTTGTACAAGTTGTCTTTTATAGACTAAGTTCTTTTCTTTTATTTATTTTGAAATTGACTTGAGTGGTTAGGTGAAATCATGTGAGAGAGGGTATCATCTGCTACGTGAGAGAGAGTAGTATCTACTACATGAGAGAAGAGAATGGGTCATGAGGAATGAGAGAGAAAGTGTAGAGAAAATTGTGAAGAAAGAGTGTGAAGAAAGATTCTTTATGTTGACATTCTGTCATAAACATAACGTCAAAATATTTTTGACTCATTCTCACCTTCGAGCAGTACGGATCACGGCCGTGAGATATGAATCACAATCGTGACTGGCGCCGATTTTATCTTGCTCAGACTTGCGATAGTATGGATCACACCCGTGAGATATGAATCACATCTGTGACTCGTGACAGACGTGAATTTTACTTAGTTTTATGTTTTTATTTGTATTTGAGCCTAAATCTTTTTAGTCCATTATTCTTAAATATCCTTCTAAACTTTGGAAAGGGTTATGCTTGATGGCTTGGGAAGAAAGCTAGGGTTATCAATTCTTAAAAAAAAAAAGATTAAGAATTAAACAAATAATCAAATATAGAAAATGAAAATGAGGGTGTTACAAAACTCACCCTCCCAAGTATACCATTTTTCTATAAAATCTTCCCAAAGGACATAGCTAACTCCTCTTTAACATATAGGGATGGTTCCAACATAGTTCATATATATCATCATCTCATCAACATTCCATTTCAATTTCTCAACAAAACACATACCCATCAATAATTGATAAACCAGACTTTGATTGTATTTTGATGTGAGTTTAGATGCCATTTTCATACATTTTGAATATATTTTATTGGCAAAACTCACTATTTGGTGTTAGTTGGTGCAAGACAGGTGGCTTCATGAGGAAAAGAGTTGAAAATTGCATTTTTTGGAGCAAAAATGCCACTGTCTAGAGGACCAAGAAAAAAGGCCAGAATTGAAGTAACGCAAGGACCATGGCCATGGTAAATTACCATGGACATGGTAAATTTACCATGGCCATGCTGGTTGCGTAGTAGAATTGGACTTTTATGCAAGGACCACGGCCGTGGTCATTTTACCCCGGCCGTGGTAAGTTGCGCTGTCAGCCATTTAAATTTTGAATTATTATAAATAGGATAGGAAACCCTTTTATCTTTATCTTTTGTTCTATTTTCGAAAACTGAGGGTTCTGGGTGAGAAAGAGGTCCGGGAGAGACTTTGAGCTGCGGGAGGACGTAGAGAACACCATTGGGGATCATCACTGTAAAGTTTCTTCCCTTTTGTAATCTTTATGTCTTCTTTTGAGTTTTCTGCCTTAATCATGAACATGAGTGGCTAGTTTCTCTTAGCCCTGGATTGTGATGTAGCTGTACCCTTATACCCCGGTTCTAATTTTAATAAAACCTCGATGTTATTCAGTTATTTGTATCTCTTCACTACTTTTATTGCTTTTAGGACCGATCAGTCTAAACATAAGTTAATCTCTTGTCTATGATCAATTGCTTGCGATTAACTGAACTGTGAAGTGATTGGATTTGTACAATTTGCATGATCAAACTTATTGTATGAATTTCCAGTAGATTAACCTGTTAATCAACCTCTCTGAGATTTATCATTTGCTCTAAATTAATTCACCTATGATCAATTGGGAATTAAATTAGGGGAAATAGCGTTATTAACTATGATCAATTGTTAATTAACGAATTTAAGAGGTAGCTGGCAAGTAACACATTTAGGGATTTTATTAAGATTAGAATTGGGGGAAAAAAGGGGTACATGTGAAATCACAATCCTAGGCTTCTTTATCATAATTGTTCTCACAGTAATCTTTCTGCTCCGATTCTCTTTCTTTTGAAAAGAATAATTGACCAACATTCTTCTCAATTTGATTTTTATATTCTGGATTGCTTAGTTATTTGCGAGATTAATTATTTGGGAACGCGACTGGTCCTTTGGGTTCGATATCCGGACTCCTAGAGTCCACTGTTACTACTGCGTAGGGTACGCTTGCCCTTTGCGAACGCATTTTTACGCATCAAGTTTCTGGCGCCGTTACCGGGGACTAGTTGTGTAGTTCCTAGATAATTTATTTTTTGAAAATTAAGCAATTCTTGTTCATATTGTTCATAGTTTTCATTCCTTTTAATTTTCTGTTTTGTCTATTTTTTTTTCTCGTTCATTTATGTTATTTTATTTTATTCTATTTTTTTTTGTTTATTTAATTTCTGAATTTTTATTTTATTTTATTTTATTAAAAAAAACTCTGTTTATTTTAATTAGTCATTCTCTTTTGCCAGTTGCGTTTTGATCCCTTTTTCTGTGTTGACAGTTTATGCTAACCAGATCCCAGAGGCCAGAGCTTGTGAACGAACCTGAGATTGAAAGGCTTGCCCGGAAGAACAGAGCGGAACAAAGAAGAAGAGTAATGGCTGAAGAAAATGACCCACCGATGGAGCAGTCTCTGTTAGAGTATCTCACTCCTCAAGTTGGGGTAGCTAACAACATCCTATTGCCAGCACTGGGGGATGTCAATTTTGAATTGAAACATGGCTTCCTCCAGATGATAGAGAGTAACCAGTTCCATGGGCTGGCTACTGAGGACCCAGTGGAACATCTGAGAAGATTCATGAGGATGGCCAGTACTGTAAGATATCCTCGGGTGTCTGCTGAATATATCAAACTGGCTGTTTTCCCATTCTCACTCAACGGGAAAGCTCTCAATTGGTTGTGCTCACTTCCGGCCAACAGCATCACTACCTGGGAGATGTGCACCAACAAATTCCTCCAGAAATACTATTCTGTAGTGAAGACAGACCAGATACAGAGAGAGATAGGCAATTTTGCTCAGAGGGAGCAGGAGAGCCTGTCAGAAGCCTGGGACAGATTTCAGGAGCTACTTCGTAGTTGCCCACATCATGGGTTTAGCCAGCAGAGAATCATCCAAATTTTTTATGGAGGTGTGTCCAGCCATAACAGGACTAGCCTCGACGCTGCTTGTGGAGGTTCCCTGATGGCTAAATCACCAGCAGAGGCAAATAGAATCATTGAAGCCATGGCCTCCAATGCCTACAACCACACTGCAGATAGACGTATTCTGATGAAACCGGTGAACCAAGTGGAAGCTGGAACATCTAGTTCAAGCATTGATCAGAAGCTGGAGAAGTTATCTAAGCAGATGGAGACCGTGATGAAAGCACAGGTACAGCTTCTGACTGCAGCTCTTCCACCACCCACTTGTGATAAGTGTGGGGAAGCCCATAGAGGAGAATGCCCTGTGAATAATGCACTTGCTCAAGCTATGGAGGATATGCCAGTGGGAAGAGTGCAGAATATGATCCCTACTCCAACACATTCAACCAAGGATGGAGGGATCATCCTCACCTTTCTTGGAGAAACCAGAGGGACCAAGGTCCCAGGCAGGAGCTGAATCAAAATGTGTATAGGCCTCCACATATGCAAAATCAGAGGTCAAGACAAGAAGAGAGAATGCCATCACTGGAGGATGTCATGATGCAATATATAGCCAAGAGTGATGAGCGCATGAAGACTATGGAGTCTCAGCTTTCTAGCATGCGAGCTTTGCTATCCCAGAGAGCTCCTGGTACCCTTCCTTCTCAAACCGAAACTAATCCTAAGAAGGAGGAGGCGAATGTTGTGATGACTAGGAGCAAGAAGGCTAAAGAGGGGCAGAAGAAGAAAGAAGAGTCAGCTCCAACTCTAGAAGAGGAGGTTCTTACTGAAGAGAACCCAACTATTGAGCAGAAGAAGAAGGAAAAGGAGGTACTGACACCTCCTCAGGTAAGTGTTCCTTTCCCCCAAAGGTTGAAAGACAAGAGTGAGGATAGGTATTTTGCTAGATTTGTAGAGATGCTGAAAAGTTTGCATATTAATATCCCCTTCGCTGAGGCAATTGCTCAAATGCCAAAGTACGCCAAGTATTTAAAAGAAATTCTTTCAAATAAAGGAAAGCTGGCGGACTTTGCTACAATTGGCCTCAACGAAGAATGCTCTGCTGTGATTTTAAAGAAATTGCCTCCTAAGCTTAAGGATCCCGGGAGTTTTTCAATTCCTTGTACTATTGGCAATTTGCAATTTGATAGAGCATTATGTGATTTGGGTGCTAACATTAATCTAATGGCTTATTCTGTTTATAAGAAGTTGGGGTTACAAGAACCTCAACCCACTGACATCTCTATTTTGCTTGCAGACAGGACTCTCACTTATCCGCGAGGAATAGTGGAGAACTTGTTGGTTAAGGTTGGGAAATTTATTTTCCTTGCTGACTTTGTTATTTTGGACATTGAGGAGGATGAGGAAATCCCAATTATTTTGGGACGACCCTTCCTCAACACAGGAGATGCTGTGATTGAGGTCAGAAAAGGGAGATTAACTTTGAGGCTAGGTGATGAGGAGGAAGTGATTAAAGTGTATGATACTGCAAAAAGCTCCTCCTCTTCCGCTTCCTGTAATTTTGTGCAAGCCATTGACAAGGTGAAGATGATTGATACCGAGCTTCACCCAAATGTGGGGAAGGAAGCTCCTGGCTATAGAGTGGATGGGCATGCTGAAGGTTTACTGCAAGAAGGGAATATCACCTTGTTTGAGGGAGGTTGATTTCCTTTTCACCCGTCAGGCTCGGGACGTTAAACAAGCGCTGCTCAGGAGGCAACCTGAGAAGAGTGGGTTCATGAACCCACTGTATCCTTTTAATTATTTTATTTTGCATTCTAGAGCTTAGAGCTTAGGAACTGTTTTATTTTTTTTGGTTGTTCTCGCATGTGGGGACCACGACCGTGCTAAATTGAGCACAGCCGTGGTGGTAGAAGCAAGGTTGTGGTTATATTTGACCACAACTGTGCTCCCAACATTCCCAAACAATGTCATTTACGACCACAGCCGTGCTAAATTTACCATGGCCGTGGCTAATGGACTTTGGAAGTGGAAATTTTGCAATTTTTGTGAAAATCAACGTCATTTACGACCACGGCCGTGCTAAATTGACCATGGCCGTGGTTAATGACCACGGGTTGGGTAAATAGACCCTGAAAGTAGAAAATTTTCAATTTTTGTGAAAATCAGCGTCAAATTTTTCCGACCACGGCTGTGGTAAATTTTACCACGGCCATGGTAAAAAAAAAAAAAACTGAAAAAAAAAAATTCTTTCTTTTCTTTTTCAGGTTCATGGTCCCTCCTCACCAGAAGCATTACCAGATACCTTAGAGACCCACTTTTGAGGAGGTTTTTCTATTTCTTTTTCTATTTTTTTGTTTTCTTGTTTCAGTACTTTATTTTATGTTTCCCTTCAGTATATTTTATTTTCATGTCTTGTTGATTTATGCTTTTGGATGCATTGAGGACATTGCATACTTTAAGTGTGGGGAGGGGGTCACGGTTTTTCTCCCCAGCTTTGAATTGCTGTGATTTGTGATTATGCCAGTACATTGTTCTGTGTTATTTTTGAATTCTTGATAGTTATGAAATTTTGTTTTCAGAACCCCTTTGAAAAAAAAAAAAAAATTTGCAGCATTGCAGTGGGATTTTCTTCAAGGAAATGAACATTAGCACCGAACATAATTGAATAAATTGTTTTCCCTTGAGCTTAGCCATAGAAATGTGAGTTTTGAGCTTTTGTTTCTTTTAGTGTGTGATTCTGATCCACCTTAGGTGACATGTTCTATTTTCTATCCTGAAATACATATCCTTAATTGGCTTTTTATTTTCTGAAACTGTTGAGGCATTGATTAGGCATTTTTCTAGATTCAGATTTTGTGTTACATCCCCATCTAGTTGCCTGTTTTGAGCCTAATTAAATATCCATTTGTCACCTTACTCTGTGAAATTATGTATATTTGTTTATGCTTGGTGATCTGAAGGATGGGGGAAAAACCAATGTAATGCAGAGCATCCAGTTAAAAAAAAAAAAAAAAGAATTCAGTGTCTCTCAACTTCTCCTGTGAATTGAATAAAATAAGGTCAAAAACCTTCAAAAAAAAAAAGAAGAAAAAAAAAAGAGAAGAAAAATAGAATAACAGGAGAAGAAGTGAGAGCTGAAATATGGGTAGTGAAAAAGTGGATGAAGGAAGGCATTGGCTCCCTTTTGATTTTAGATCACTGAGTGTGAACTGCCATTAGAGCCCTTTGTTGTCCTTTCCTTTCAACATCTACCTATCATTATAAACTGGGCCCCATTACACCCTGTCATGCCTCATTTGTTCTGTTTGTGAAAAGTTGATTGAGTTGAGTTGATTGATGAATAGATTTGTGAACATGCTCAATTAAGTGTGATTTGAGAGAATTTCTGTTGACCATGAAACACTGAGAGAATGAGAGATGAGTGAACCAGGCTCATGGGAAATTGGTCATTTATGCGGGTGTTTTAAGTCTAATGGATTCTTTGGAAAAATTCTGCTGCACTTTGTTGCTTTTATTGTTGCTTATGTTTCATTTTCCATTCAAAATAAATTGGGGTTCTGTTACAAGTTCTTGACTATAGGGAATTGGTTTTGATATTTGACTCAGAATAATTGCTTGAGGGCAAGCAATGCTCAAGTGTGGGGAGGTTGATAAACCGGACTTTGATTGTATTTTGATGTGAGTTTAGATGCCATTTTCATACATTTTGAATATATTTTATTGGCAAAACTCACTATTTGGTGTTAGTTGGTGCAAGACAAGTGGCTTCATGAGGAAAAGAGTTGAAAATTGCATTTTTTGGAGCAAAAATGCCACTGTCTAGAGGACCAAGAAAAAAGGCCAGAATTGAAGTAACACAAGGACCATGGCCATGGTAAATTACCATGGCCATGGTAAATTTACCATGGCCATGCTGGTTGCGTAGTAGAATTGGACTTTTATGCAAGGACCACGGCCGTGGTCATTTTACCCCGGCCGTGGTAAGTTGCGCTGTCAGCTATTTAAATTTTGAATTATTATAAATAGGATAGGAAACCCTTTTATCTTTATCTTTTGTTCTATTTTCGAAAACTGAGGGTTCTGGGTGAGAAAGAGGTCCGGGAGAGACTTTGAGCTGCGGGAGGACGTAGAGAACACCATTGGGGATCATCACTGTAAAGTTTCTTCCCTTTTGTAATCTTTATGTCTTCTTTTGAGTTTTCTGCCTTAATCATGAACATGAGTGGCTAGTTTCTCTTAGCCCCGGATTGTGATGTAGCTGTACCCTTGTACCCCGGTTCTAATTTTAATAAAACCTCGATGTTATTCAGTTATTTGTATCTCTTCACTACTTTTATTGCTTTTAGGACCGATCAGTCTAAACATAAGTTAATCTCTTGTCTATGATCAATTGCTTGCGATTAACTGAACTGTGAAGTGATTGGATTTGTACAATTTGCATGATCAAACTTATTGTATGAATTTCCAGTAGATTAACCTGTTAATCAACCTCTCTGAGATTTATCATTTGCTCTAAATTAATTCACCTATGATCAATTGGGAATTAAATTAGGGGAAATAGCGTTATTAACTATGATCAATTGTTAATTAACGAATTTAAGAGGTAGCTGGCAAGTAACACATTTAGGGATTTTATTAAGATTAGAATTGGGGGAAAAAGGGGGTACATGTGAAATCACAATCCTAGGCTTCTTTATCATAATTGTTCTCACAGTAATCTTTCTGCTCCGATTCTCTTTCTTTTGAAAAGAATAATTGACCAACATTCTTCTCAATTTGATTTTTATATTCTGGATTGCTTAGTTATTTGCGAGATTAATTATTTGGGAACGCGACTGGTCCTTTGGGTTCGATATCCGGACTCCTAGAGTCCACTGTTACTACTGCGTAGGGTACGCTTGCCCTTTGCGAACGCATTTTTACGCATCAATAATAAATAATGTTCTCAACAAAATTTTAAACACCTCAGTCAACAATATAATAATCTCAAGAAATTATATCCCATTAACCATAATTTATTAATCCCAACAGCAAAGTCATTTTCTCATAGATAAACTTACTTGTGAGCACACCATAGAAATAAACAACATTATTACAAGATTCATCCTACAGTCAAAAGACTGTATCACACAAACATATTTCAAATATTAAATACTCAAGATTCACATCCTTGGAACTTAAATTGAAATAGAACAGGTCAATGGATATTACCTATCAACTCCCTTACAAAAATTCACACTTCAAAAAACAAACATCACCATTCGAATAATTCTATCATATTAACCAAATTGACCAAATAAGATCGATTTCTCTTTGACAGTACTGAATGCGAGCTCTCACTGATTGTAGCAAATGACCTCATAATTAAAAAAAAATTATATGGAATTAAAGCTCTTGAATCATATTTTTCAAAATGACATCCCAATTGTAAAATCAACATCTAAAAAAGTTTTATAAAACTTTCTAAGTCAGCAGCCCTGGATTTTGAATGCTCACTGAACATAGCTCAAAGAAATGTAAATTTCTCCCACTTTCCAAACTCGTTTTGAGCTGAACTTTTTACAGTAGAAAGGTAACATCTTTATATTTCTAAAAAGGTAACCCTTGCCCCAAAATTCTTTTCCTACTATTCCCAGTAAATTTATTTCTAACAGCCTAAGTTTCAGACTCAAAACAGAGCTCAAAAACCCTTGCCCTGTTTCTTTTTAAAAAGTTAATTTAGAAATTGGACATGATAATTTTTGTAATTTATATGGTTAAAAATATTGTTTTATCTACTTTTTAATGGTGCAAAAATGAAAAATAAACATTAAGCACACAAGTGGGAATTTGAGAAAAACTGAGACATGTTCCAGGGAAACTCGAAAAACGGAATAGCCACTTTGTGGGTCACGGATGAACCTCAAAACGAAGTTATCTCATCAAAGTGTCAAAATAAAAGTTGCTCCATTTTGTGTCTATTTTCATTAAAAACAAATTTTGTGAAAAACCAATGGTTAAATCTTCCAAAAATCACAAAATTGTGGGGGTTGTCCATAGCTGGACAAACCAAACAGCCACTGCCACTTTGTTTTGTGGTTTGATTTTCACATGCAAAGATTATTAAATAATTTCAAGAAAATTTGGGCATGATCTACTTTGTTTTAGGAGCATTCCCAATCAATTTCAAAGATTAAAATAGTCCAAAAATAGTATATGCAAAATTCCACACAGCCACTGCCAAAGGGTTTCAACTCATTTCATCAACTTTTCACATTCAAGCATTCAAACTAAACACACACAACAGTCCAGATGAGGGGTATTCATGCTTTGTGTGGTTGAGCCCCCTAACTATCAACCAGACTTAAACTGAAAATAGATAAGCTTCCCTTATCCAAAATTCTTGAAATTTCTTGAAAGAGAAACTAGGAAAAGAACTTTGGGGTCTTGAGTGATCTTTCCCCAATTTGTGTTTGTGTTGTAGAATCTACTAGGAGGAACCTAAACCAACATCAAAGTAAGCTCCAAATCAAGTTTTCTCTCATCTATTAAAATCTACCCAAGACCCATTTCTCATGTTCTTGGTAGGAGATGAGAAAGATACTAAGAGATCAAGAATAGGGAGGAATTGAACTTACCAACTTGAAATCAACTAAGGAGGCTCTAGAGAAAAAGAAATCAAGCTTCAAAATGTTGTAGGAATCAAACTTCAATTCAAGGGGAAGAGAGGCTCACGGAGAAAGGAAGAAGAAATGAAGAAAATGGAAGAATTAGGAAGCTTTGAACGTTGAAGATTTGGTATAAATTTGCAATTTTACTATTGACACCTATTTTCCTTAGCTTCATTAATGAGTAAACCTTCATTCCCAATCTCCACAAGAAATAACGAATCCTTTCCGGTCCCTACCAAAGCCAAATAGATTTAAATAAGCCATCAGGCTGACTAAGATGACTAGAATGAAGACTTTTGTAAGCACTGGCCAAAGTAAAACTCTCATCAGAAGTCCCCAACCAAGAGAGAGTATCAGGACCTTTGTTGGGTCTAGGAGGCGCCATTGCTTTGATATAATTATGGGTCTAAGGAGAGACAATAGAGTCAAAACTCGAGTAATTCCAGTCCCCAAAAGCAGAAACGAAATCAGAAACACAGGCTAACATCTGATTAGGAGGAATAAGACTCCTAACATTCTGGTTTAACCTCCCTTGATGAGGAATCCAAAGATCATTCTAGAAATTGACATTCCTACCATCACCAATATTCCATACCAAATTATCTTGAACATTCTTCCAATTTTTACAGATCCCCTGCCACAAATTAGAGCCATGTATGTTAACATTCACACGGGGAATAAGATCCGTTCCCCCTTTATACTTGGATCTAATAACCCTCACCCACAAGGTATTCCTCTTATTACATAAGTTCCACCCCATCTTCATCATAAAAGCATTGTTAAACTTTCTTGCTATTCTCAGACCCAAACCACCATAATCTTTGGGAAGACAAATTCTATCCCAGGCCACTGTATGAATCTTCCTAGTTTCCTCTGTATCCCCCAAAATAAATTGCCTGCACTTCCTATCAATCAAATCGCAAATGGAAGAAGGCATATTCATTGTCTGCATAGCATAAGAAGGTAAAGCCCGCAAAACAGATTTTACCAAAGTTGTTCTACCAGCAAAAGACAAATGAGACGCTTTCCAAGTAGACAAACGGTGGTGCATTTTAGAAAGAACAAACTGATAAGTATCCTTAGTAGCCCTTTTATGCAGGATTGGAATCCCAAGATACTTACCTAAATCATCAGTGCTTGTAAAACCAGACAGAATACTCAATTCTTGAAGTTTCCTCCACCCAACATTTTTGGAGAAAAATATACGAGTCTTGTCTTGATTAACTTTTTGACCTGAGCTGGCACAGAAAAGATTGAGCACATTTTTAATTACTTCCACTTAATCAGACTCAGCTTCAGCAAAGAGCAGAAGGTCATCAGCAAAGGCCAAATGTGAAAGCTTAGGTGCTCATTTAGCAATTTGGATAGGCCTCCAAACCTTATTATCCTCAGCTATATGAATAAGATGGAAAAGGTGCTCAATACAAAGGACAAAAAGATAAGGTGAAATGGGATCACCTTGTCTCACTCCCCGAGAGGGAGTAAACTCATCAAGGGCTTCTCCATTCCAAAGCATATGCATTCTAGTGGAGGAGATACAATGCCAAATGAGAGTGACAAAATTCTCTGGGCACCCAATATCATAGAGCGTATCCCTTATAAACTGCCAATTCAACCTGCCATAAGCTTTCTCCAGGTCAATCTTAATCGCCATCCAGCCCTTGGAACCCTTCCTCCTCCTTATTGAGTGAAAGACTTCCTGCACTACCACAATGTTGTCACTACTATGGCGATTAGGAATGAAGCTACATTGGCAAGGACCAACCAAATACTCCATAATAGCTCACAATCTATGAGATAAGATCTTTGTAATGGCTTTATAAGACACATTACAGAGGCTAATGGGCCGAAAATCTTTCATCTTCATCACATGGTCCACCTTCTAAATAAGAGTGATCAGAGTTTCATTGATTTCACCAATAGAAGATGGATTCTGCCACACGTGTTGAATAAAATTGCAAACATCCCTTCCCACCATATTCCACTAACTTTGGTAAAAAACAGCCTGAAACCCATCAGGGCCCAGGGCTTTAAAGGACCTCATACTTCGAACAGCCCTATAAACATCCTGATAAGAAACAGGGTCTCCCAAAGCACTTAGTCTATCACCATCAATTAAGGGAAAGTACCTGAAACGCAAAAAGGAGCACAAGACATGTCTTCAGAAAACAAATTCTTATAAAAATCAGTGGCATACCTCTTTAATTCCTCTTGATTAGAAATCCAGATCCCATTCTCATCCTGGATAGTATCAACCTTATTCTTCCTTCTCCTTATAATAGTGGTGCCATGAAAGTGTTTTGTATTACGATCCCCAAAAGCAAGCCATTTAGAACGAGATTTTTGAAACCACAACACCTCTTCCTAAAATAGCACTTCCGCATACTCCTTCCAAACACAATTCAAATCATCTAACACAGTAGCTGAATTATTCACATTCAATCTTCTATTCAAAGCATCTAACCTTCTCAACAATTTTTTCTTTTTAACAAAGATGTTGCCAAAAACATCTTTATTCCACTTCTGCAATTCATTCTGAAATTTATTGAGATGCGCATTCCATGAAGTATTAACAATCCAATTTTCTCTAACAAACCTGGTAAAATCAGCGTGAGTAATCCACGAAGCCAAAAAATGAAAGGGTCTTCGATGATTATTGCGCTGCCTCTCAGGAAAGAACTTAACCAACAAGGGTCTATGGTCAGACTTGAATTGAGGAAGAGGGAGCACATAAGCATCAGGGAACAACAACCTCCACTGTAAATTAAAAAGAACTCTATCTAACCTCTGCTCCAAGTTGCCTATTTGCCAAGTGAAGGGATACCCTTGGAAACCTACATCTATAAAGTCACAATCATCAAGAGTCTGCTGGAAAAGATGAATCCCTCGCAGCGAGGGGGAATCAGAACCACCTATTCTTTCATGAGCATGAAGAATAGTGTTCAAATCTCCTAAAACTGCCCATGCACAATCAATATAACAGGCTAACTCCTTTAAAATATCCCAAAGAGATTGTCTCTGTTGAAAATGAGGACTACCATACACAATGGTCAACAACCACTCCGTCGCCTGTTTCCACCTAACCTTCATGTGAACATGATACTTAGAATGATTCAGGATTTGAACCTTCCAAATGTCAAGATCCCACAGGCACCAGATACCTCCAGAATGACCTTTAGCTTCTTCAACAAAGGATCCTTGCAAGCCAATCCTGCAAATAGTACTTTGCGCCTTCTGACCACTAGAATGGGTCTCTAACAAAAACATAAGAGATGAAGAATACTCTCTCCTAATATCACCAACCAGAGCTGCAAACCCTTTATTAGATGTCCCTCTGTAGTTCCAAGACAAAATATTCATTAAGATTCATTTGCTTTTGTGGCCTCAACTGGCCGAGGTTGAGTAGACTCACAAGTAGTCCTATCTTCTGTCTCCATAGCCTGAGATTCATCAATATCCCCTGATGGATCAGCCAAAGAAACTATTTGTTCAGGAGGCCTAGAAGACGAACCCCCTTGAATAACTGAGGCACGTTTCTGCTGCACAAAACGCAAAGTTTCTTCATCAGGTAGACAAACGCTCTCTTCCAAGGAAGCCTCGACACTTTTCCTTCCAAAAACAAAATCAGCCCCAGACTTTTGTAATTATATTTCTAATGTAAAATATCTTGACCAAAGTGTTTTATAAATTAAAAAAATTTGTTTAAAACCCTATTTTCATGTTCAATGTAAGGATGCTTATAAGATGAATTATAACAAGTTTAGTTTGATCCTTACTTGACCAAAAATTTCAATAAGCTCAAAAACTTGAATCTAATTTTCATTTAATTAAGATCCCATAATATATGAGACGATATTGAAATAATCATAATTTTGGACATATTATATAATATAAATTTCAATAGAGAAAAATGACCATGCACTGACAATGTAAAACTATTTTACACTGTCATCCAATCACAAACCATAATTTATGGTAAGTTTGTTGACTTTTACAAAAATATCTTAAAAGTCATGCAAACGGTAATTTGTGATTGGGTAACAGTGTAAAACTATTTTACACTGTCGGTGCATTACCATTAAACTCATTTCAATATTAAATTAATTAAATCTTATATTTTTTTTTAAAAGATTAAATCGTATAATTAAAAAGTATGAGATTAAAATATAAGTATGATTTACAATATATTTTCAAAATAATGATAATATTAATACAAATATAATATCATATTATACAAAATATTATCAGTAAACTACAATTATAAGCCTTATTATTAACTCGTTATTATTAAACAACATATTCAAAGAATATGAGATATTGAGTCAAATTCAAGCATGACAACGATACAAGAGTGAGTTTAATCATCCTTATCTCTAACTCGTCAAAGGCAAAGCAAGTTCAAGGGTGGGTTTAGAAAATGAAGGTTTAAAAAATTTAAACCCTACTAGAGATGTCAAAATTGTCTAATAGAAACCAACTCACCTTTAATTTGCCAAAAAAAAAAAATGGTTAAGTTGAGTTAGACCTATTTTGATATTAGGTTTAGAATATGCACTCGACCTAACCTACACGAATTGTGATTTGAGTTGGGTTAACCTATCAATTTTTTTTATTTTAAAAAAAAGAGTTATAAAATGTTGATTTGTAAGTTGACATATCAAATAAACTAGAACAGTGCCCGTGCATTTGCACGATTTTTAGAAAGAAAAAAAAACACACACACACATAAAAAGAAAGAGTAAAAGAGAACATAAAATTAAAAAAAATAAATAATTATATAAAAACTTACCCATTTTTTGGTGAGAGAAAAAATGGATAAGTTTGAAATTTAAAATTCAAAAAAAAAAAAAAAACTTGAAAAAAGGGCCTGGACTTGGAAGTTTTTAAGTGGAGAGAATGCGTGCACTAAAAGAAAAAGAGAAAAGACAGAGAAAGAAAAAAAAAGGTGAAGGGCACAGCTAAGCAACACGTGGCAAACAAAGTTGGTATTGACACATGGAGAGTAAATTGGAGACAAATTTAATAAAACTATTGATAAAGATATGAATCATCGAAACATAAACGTAATATTACAATCACAATGCAACTACATTTGCTTGGAACAAATACTCTATAAAACTTGAGAAATGCTAACTATACTTTCTTTGATACTCTCTTTTTAACATTCTCCCAATTGAAAAATATTAAAAATTAATTTTACTCAATGATAAGATTAAAAAATATACTCACCTAATTATTTAAAAACCAACCATTGTAAATTCAAGTACTAAACCTCACAAAATTACAATCAATTAATTCACCAAGTTTTACTAACTGACCTTTTAATATATGAGTATCTCTATATGTCAAAATTACAATAAATCCGTAAATTTGAATGTAGTAGTAGTTTTTTAATCAATCAAATAACAATGCTATAATTATAATTTAAATTTACAATTATAAATAACGTGACAGAATTACAATCAATTAATATGTCATGGTTTATCAATTAAAATTCTGTCATAATAATTTATTGTATTTTTTTTTGTTGATCACACTAATTGATTTATTTTTATATTCCTAAACCATGATTTTGGTTAGATAGAAAATTCATCATACAATAAATAATAGATATAATAAATATTTTTTAATAAAAGTAATATATGACGCAATAATGATTAGAATCTTTATAATAAATTATTATCATTATTTAAGTAATAATATAGAACCAAAACAATAGAATGAATTCTTTTATTTACGTAAATCCGAGTGACATTGAAGTGCGAAGGAATTGTGAGTTGTGAGTTGTTATTTATTTGTTTTGTTGTGCTTTATCGTCGGACGCGGCGCGAAGGAAAGTAAAAGGACAAGAAAGCCCCTGAGAGCAT
Source organism: Pueraria montana var. lobata (assembly GCA_026413185.1). Taxonomy (NCBI): domain Eukaryota; kingdom Viridiplantae; phylum Streptophyta; class Magnoliopsida; order Fabales; family Fabaceae; genus Pueraria; species Pueraria montana. Next base: position 58,901,396 of record CM048655.1, on the reverse strand, counting down.
TTTAAAATGACACAAACGGTACCTTTGTTTCCGAGAAGCTAAGCTAAGCTAAGCAAAACCCAAAAGCTTTCTTACTCACTCACTCTTACGCTGAAACCCTAAAACCCCCCTCTCTCTCCCACACACGCATGGATCTTTCCTCTTCTTTTCCTTCCGAACCCTAATTTCGCTCCTGCTTATTTTTATTCATCGATCCTTCGCCCCCCAAAACACTCCCTCCCTCTCTCCTCTCATTCTCGCTTCACACAATTCTCCACTCGCCTTTCTCTTATCATCTCCAGGTACTTTTTTTGTGCCTAATTGTTTTTCCAATTGCGATGTTTTTGTGTACGTGTGATTGTTTTGCGTTTCCATAGTGGCTGGGTCTATTATGATACGTGACAGTGCTTTCTCTAACGAGATCATTACGCTGTTTTCGCTTTTTCTTACAATTTTTTAGGGCAAGTTTCGCTGGAAATTTGGGGCTTTAGAATTTAGGGTTGGATTCTGACTGAAGAGAGATTTTGTTATTGTTGTAATTTACTATTAGTTGTAATGCGTGCATAAAAATTCAGAAAGGAGTCGTTTGGGTAGGATCTGCTAGTTCATGCCTGAGAGATTGTGGTCTTGAAATCGTTAATTATAATTGGGTGTGTTAAGCTGACATTGGTTATTCAGTTCTGGGTGTTGACTGTTTAATTATACAAAAAATACAGTTTAGGTCACATGATATATGGAGTTGAACCGAAGTATTGTTTTATGAGAAATAGTGCCGGTTGACTTAGTCCTGACGTTATTCATTTTTTAATTTCTACATGGTTTGGTTTCATTAGGTTCCTGGATGTGTAGGTATAACTTGTTTCGTATCTTTGTTTTTGCAGGTCTATAACGTTATTGAAAATTTGTGAAGCGTTTGACTTGTGTTAAGTTGCAAGTATAATGGCTTCTTCCTTGGATATGTCGCTTGATGATAGAATAAAGAACAGAAGTAACAGAGGGAGAGGTAGAGGAGGACGTGGCAGAGTCCAGTCTGGCCGTGGACCTAGCGGGGCTCTTAATGGTGGAAGAATGGCTGGTGCTGTTAATAGTAGAAGAATGGCTGGTGCTGGTAATGGTGGAAGAACAACTGGCGCTGTTCGTAGAGGTCCTCTTATGGTTAACACTCGGCCATCGTCGTTTGCTATTGCCAAGGCAAGCTCAAAAAACGTGGATGCTTATACATGTGCTTGAGAATCTGATATGCTAAAAAATACCCAATTATGAGACGATTCAGCATTATAGAAACTCAAAAGCAAGTGGAATCCCCTTTAGTATTTGTTCCACGGAGAAGCTCATGCTCGATCATTTTGCATCATCAATGCCTTTGTCATAGTTCCATAATGTCACAATTAGTATTGCACCTAAGAGTTGTTTGCTTTTGTTTTGGGGGGCTTTGCTACAGATCTCTGATGTGTGCAGGAGTTCTTTGGTGATTCCTGGCATATTATGTGAAGGAGCTTCATTAGGTGAATTTCAAAATGGAGCTCTTACAAGTAGCACAAAAATCATATAACTATAAGTGGGGTTAAATTCTCTAAACCATGCTAATTCATTTCATTTACATGGGATGACTTTAAATGTTTGGCTGGTTTTGTATGGACCGGTGTTTTGTTGGATCCTCTTGCTAAGTTGGGTTCTACAGTGCAAGAATTTGGTATACTTCCCTAATTCATGGTATTTTGGAAGGAGCTTTTCGCTTAGAACAAGAACTGGAGCTCTCACTAGTAGCATAGCACCGATTTATATGCAGTGGGTTGAATTCTTACTCCCATTTACCATATTACACCTAGAACATTGATGTTTGAGTACGAGTTCTCTTTTGAATATATGTTACCATGGTCAGATCTACTTCGTTAATAGCGTGTTTTATTTTTTATGGGGATTTTCCTGCTCTGACTAATCTTGAAGAATGGTGAATATGTTTTTTCTGGTCATAATCTGATGTGTTCTTTTGCCACTTTGGAAACTGTTCTGTTCTTTGGCCAGTCTATTCGCAGCAGAGCTAGGCCCTTTCCATGGCAGCATGATTTGTTTGAAGATAGCCTAAGAGCTGCAGGGATTCAAGGAATAGAAGTTGGCACCAAGTTGTATGTTTCCAATTTGGACCATGGAGTCACCAATGAAGACATAAGGGTATATACTATGTTGTATCATCATATGATTCATTCTTAGTCACTGTTTCTACCCAATCTGTCTGGAAGTTCTCTTGAAACTTGATTTGCAACTCAGGAACTTTTCTCTGAGCTTGGAGAGTTGAAGCGTTATGCTGTTCATTATGACAAAAATGGACATCCAAGTGTAAGTATTGGGTTTTGTATTCTAGATTCAGCTACCGTTTTATTTTAGGTTATAGTTGGTAACTGCTTTTCATTTTTTGGGGGGGGGGTGTATTTACAATATTCGAAGTGTTTCTGCAATATTATTGGGCTAGCCATACCTTTTTTATTCCCCATTTTAACTTAATTTATGTTTGATATCTTTAACTGTGTAACAGGGTTCGGCTGAAGTCGTTTATACTAGAAGAAGTGATGCATTTGCTGCTCTTAAACGATATAATAATGTACTTTTGGATGGAAAACCCATGAAGATTGAGATTGTTGGTTCCAATGCGGAACTGCCTATAAGTGCTCGGGTGAATGTCACTGGGGTGAATGGACGTAGAAAGAGGACTGTTGTAATGACGTAAGTTACCTTGGTAGCATTTTGGAATGTTTTTTTGGTTTCCTTTTTCTCCTTAAAATTTGAGGCTTCTTCAATCAACTTCTATAACTTTTTTTTCCCCATTAGGAAGATAAATATAAAATATTTTGGTCCAAACAGTACCTTAATTAAGCATTGAAGCTTTGATTGTGACATGAATGTCTGTCTATGTCTCTGACATCTGTCATGTAATTACTGCATGTTTATTTTCAAAATTTCAAATTCTTAAAATATGATGTCAATGGAAAAAATCTTGTGAGGAAAGAAAGAGAGGGAATGGAAGGGAATAGGTGAGAAAAGAAAAGAAGAGAAATAGAGTAGAAATAAAGTGGAAATAGATGTTGTTTGGTTGAAGAGAAATAAAGTGGAAGCGGAGAGGAAATATTTGAATTGTTGTTGAGTAGGTAAGAAAAGAAAAAGAATAAATTAATATGAAATAAAAATATCTTTTTACCATTTGGTCTGTATGTATTTTTTTATTTTAAACTTACGTTGATTTTTCAAAACCGGGAGTGAAATAATCAAAGAAAAAAGATAAATTAATATATAAACTTGTGTATGGAGAGCATAATAGATTTGGCCTTCATAGAGAGTCATGAATTTTTTTACCATATAATCAATCATGGCCAACATAATCGAGAGGTTATTTTCATAACCTTACACGAATAGTGCAAAATTCCTTTCTACGCATGTGATCAAGGAAAGCCTGCTGGCTGGGCCCCTTCCTGAGTTAAAAAATTTCCAGCCTATTTCCGGTATACCAAATTGGGGAGCACCTTTCTCTTCTCCACTATTTCATGTCTACCAAATAGAGGCTTAGTGTTATTGTTAGAACTGGTGCAGAATCTAAAGGAAAGAATAGTTTTTATTGTTGAACCCTAAATCCCCAGTTGTGCCAATGCGGTAGTAGCCATGGGCTAGGATTAGAAGATTTAAAATGAATGATTCCTCTGGAGTCTAGGATTCTTCCCACTCTCCTCTATGTGGGCAATATGCCATATTTCTTCGACCATCTCAGCCTGCCCAATGAAACTACCTCATTAACAGATACCTAAATAACTACTAAAACGTATCTATCATTATTGGGGAACAATCAATATACTTTTAATGTCGAATTGGGATCAACTAGGACATAAATAAAGCATTGGGTCGAACTTTTCTTTGATGTCAAAGTAATAACTATAAATAGTCATCGACTCTTGATAAAGGGTAGAAGAGTACGACCTATTCCCAAAAGTTTCATCTAGTTGTCAAGGTGAATGACTTGTGACTTTAAATTAAATTCTATTGATGTTCAACTAATTGAAGCATGATTCCATCTGGCTTTCCAAGTATAACTTCCACTCGTCCTAAGTCAAACACTAACTTATCAATGCCCCTGTGCTTTTTCAAATGATAAGATGATATCTCTCTCAACACCCTCTTTATTTATAGGCAATGTGCCTTATTTCTTCTACTATCTCAGCTCGCGTAACCAGGGTTTTAAATAGCATGTTATAGTGGTGTAGCGGTGTGGAGTGGCCCCTACCCACTACAGGGTTTTCCGTATAGTGGACCAAATAGTGGCCTGAATAGCAGTCGTAGCGGGCGCTATAGCGGCGCTATGTGTTGATTCCAGAAAATCCCTTTGAACTGAGACATTAGGGGGCCTTTCTTGGAGGGCTAATTTTTGGACTTTAATTTCCAAAAATGAAATCTATGTATGTAATAATAGTGAAAATGTTAAAGAAGACTTGGGTTTAGAGGATGATGATGGTTGATGATTGATAATTCATATATAGGAATATTTTACATTTGTTGGTATTTACTTATGTTTTTTAAAAGAAACCTATGACTTTTTATTGTTAATTATGAAGTTCTTAGTTTTGAGTAATTTTTATCATTTTTGAGAATTTATATGTACTTAGTATAACTGTAACAAAAATTTCAAAATAGCGGCTATCCTGCTATACGCTATCTCACTATAGTGTTTTTGGAACCAGCCGCTACATGCCGCTATTCGGGATTTAAAACATTTCGCTCAATCACTAACAGTTATAAAGTTCAGTTAAAATCCTTAATCTATTGGTAGAAATTAAAAAATACTGCTTCAGATTGTGTGCTGATAAGGGTGTTGGCTGTGTTGCAGGCCTAGAGGTGGACAAGCTGGAGGTCCTGCCATACCTAATCGTGGTCCTGGGTAAGCCTTTTAGATCATTAATGATGTCTTTTTACTGAAATTTGTGTGGAGCCTTTGTTCAAGTGTTTATATATCCGGTTGTGCAAGATATCATATTTTTTTTTGACAGAAGTGCAAGATATTAGTATGAAGATTTTGGTAATATATCTTTTGTATTATGTTTAAGGTTCTCTTCATGTACTATTAGGTAAAAATGGTTTTTGTTGTGGTCTATATGTTCAGCTAGGGTTTTAATAGAGCACTACCTATTGTGGATTTAGATTTACAGAGTTCAGTTGATGAGTACAAGTGTTTAAATATTCAGCTGTTGCTTAGCAGTCTGATTTGAGATGTACTGTGAAGATTCATCTGCTATGTAATTGTTTTAGGTGGCAAGAAAATAAAATGCTACCAGGAGGAATATAAATTTTAAGCTGTTGAGCATTCTCAGACAATATTAGAAGTCCATGTGAAAAAGCATGGGCCATACTTGTTTTTTGATGGCATGAAAAAGGTAAAATGACACAGAAATAAAAATAGTTCAACAATCTAGAATTTCCCTGGAATGTGCATGTAATAGGTTTTGCTTGAACTGGGCGAATTGTCTACAGTCTGCCTTGTTTAGAAAATTTTCATTTGGCTTAGAAAAAGCATGGGCCATACTTGTTTTTTGATGGCATGAAAAAGGTAAAATGACACAGAAATAAAAATAGTTCAACAATCTAGAATTTCCCTGGAATGTGCATGTAATAGGTTTTGCTTGAACTGGGCGAATTGTCTACAGTCTGCCTTGTTTAGAAAATTTTCATTTGGCTTTGAAAGATATAGAGATCTGTATACCAGCACACTTTCTTTAAAACTCTGATGTAGTAAACTCAAATTATGGAGGCTATGAATTGAACTGTTTCTAATAATCGCATAGGATATCCTTTCCTCTGTTCAGGCTGTTTGTATTTCTGTTGATACCATTATCAAAGTGTTATTAGGTAATACTGTTGCATTCAATTGGTGTCTAACCCCTGCACTTTACAAGTAGCCAAGATGTTTATAGTTGTTTTGGTTTCAGTTTAATAGATGTTTTGGTTTGTAGGTTAACATGGGGAAGTGTGATTTTGTCTTTTTTTATGGTCTGATGTGTGGTAGTGAAAGTGAAGACTTGTATCTGTTAAGTTTTGGCCTGTATAGCATGTTAGCTTCGGTAGATCCGGAAGCCACAGTAATATGGCATTATACAAGCACAGAAATGGCTCTGTATTGTTTTTCTGTATCCGGGGTTGTAACAATTATATATTTCACTTGCTTTCCAAAGTTGGAAGCTATTATATCCAAGACTTGTTATTTATTGTTTATATTTTTTATGCAGTTGGGGACGTAGGGGTGGCCCAAGGAGTGGACGTGGTGGAGGTGGAGGTCGAGGTCGTGGTCGCGGCAGGGGTGGAGGTGGTGGAGGTCGAGGTCGTGGAAGAAAGGAGACTGTTGAAAAGTCAGCGGAGGAACTTGACAAGGAGCTGGAGACCTATCATGCTGAGGCCATGAACATCTCTTGATCTCGGAAGCTGCAGTTTATTTTGTAATATTAGTTAAGATTGGCTTCCTTGTACAAAAAGCTCTTTTCCTTGGCGTTACTTTGAATCTCTTACTGCTTGGTGCTTTTAAACATGCCATCCTATTTGACCGCATTTAAGTCTTGTTAGATGCTGAATGATCAACTTATGGATTTTTGAAGTTCTCAGAGATATATAGATTATAGTTTGATTTGCGTATTATTATTTCATATTTATTGCTGCAAATTGCAATTGTCTTGTTTTGAGTTTTATTACTTGCTAGTTGCTGCGGTAAGTGATCTGATGTGTACTCTTGGAAATTTAATGCATGTGCAACCATACAATCCGTATTGTAAAGGGTGGTGTAGCGGCCCTTGCCCGCTACATGATCTTCCGTAGCGGACCAAATAGTGGCTGTAGTGGGCGCTATGTGTTTCAATAAATCCCTATGTACAAAGACATTAGGCCTTTGTTGAGGGTTATTTTTGGGATTTTAATTTTCAAAAATAAAATTTATAATAGAGAAAATGCTAAAGACGACTTAGATTTAGAGGAGGATGATGGTTGATGATTGATAATTCCTATATAGGAAGTTTGTATGTTTTATTTAAAGACACCTATGACTTTATTAATTATGATTTGGAGTAATTTTTATCATTTTTGAGAATTTATACCTATAACTATATATAAAGGGAATAAGGAATTTTAGTGTATATATTTTTTTTTATCGCTTTTATCCCTATAATACCTGTATTCTTTCTTAATATTTTATTCTTACATCTATCTTTATAAACCATTTATTATTTTTTAATTTAAAAAAAGAAACATGAAGAGACAGCGAGGTACAAAATGTGAAATGTTTCTTTTTCCTTAGTGTAGTAAACTATAAAAAAAATTTCAAAAATAGTGGCTATCTCGCTATATCTTGCTATAGCGTTTTTGGAACCAGCCACAAAGCACCGCTGTCTGGGATTTAAAACATTGGTAAAAATTAAGGGCATGTGCGGTAAAATAACATTTTCATACAAAGTTTTTGAACAAATCCCCATTTTTTTGTACTAGTCACAACTTATGCTAGTAGAGAGCATTTTTAGTACCATTTGCTTGTCGTGCATGCTTTCTGTTCTTTCGTTCAGTCATATTTAAATGTTCAACTGCTTACCTGATTTATTTATTTTTATTTATTACATTGTAGTCCTAACAAGCGGACAGAATCGGTTTCAAAAGCGTCATGCCTAACAAGTGAAAAAAAATAAAAAATAGATCCATATTTGCTACAAAAAATTATACATGGGAATCCTCAATTAAGTTGAACAAATTTTCAGGACTAACACATTTGAAACTCGTCTTATAAACTGTAATTCCTCTGGTATACGCCTGGGGGTCCAAGCAATTGTAACTATCTTTTTACATCATGAATTAACAAACTCAAGAATACCTAGAACTAGAACAAACAAAACAACCAAATATATGAATGGATGTGGATATCAAACAAGAGAAGAAAGATGTTATTGTGCGACATTTGTATGCCTTTCCAGGTTTGGTTCTCCCGTCTCAGTTTTCTTCTTTAGGAGTTTTTCAACTACCTCATCCCAGTTTGACTTTCCACCACTAGATTTTGATTCGGTACTTGAGACGTTATTATTGTTTCCACTACCGGATGTTTCTTCACCTTCAGAGGGTTCTTTCTCTGCAGTGTCCACTGCATGAGGTACATTTAAGCTAACAGCTCTTTCCAATGCATCTCTATGTTCTTTCTCTATGGTCTTCAACCTCTCAAACTTTTGTACGGTTGGGGGGTCTGTCACAGTTTCAGAGCTCTGAGCCTTCATTAACTATTAAGGGAATGCCAACAACAGTCACAAATTTGTTACATGCAGAAAACTTCAACAGAAAAAAGACAAACAGAACCAAGTTCTTATGTTCCTAGTTTGGATTACAAAACAATGTTAGAAAAAAAAAAAAAGCAGTGAAAAAAAATCAAATGGTAGATATTTCCTTACTTGTAAGGCTTTCTCAGCCTCCCTTTCAATCCAAATAATTCCATGATCCGATGTAGCATTACAGGACAAGACAATATGCTCAAATCTTCCATCAACAGGAATAGCAGTCCTCACTTCAGGAGGAAATCTCCCACATCTGTGTTCACCAAGCAACAATGAATTTCATTATTGGGAACAACATATTACTTATAGCAGTAATTCAGGACAAGATTTAACGGTGCATATGATATCTCAGTCACACTTCATGAACTATTCCTTGTGCCAAAACCATTAATATTGGAAATTATTCTTTTATGGGATCATAGAACATACTAAAATTCGTGAAATATGGAATTCCTTTCAACGCATGTAGAAGGAAAAAAGGGAAAATTCAGACGGGGAAGGGAACATCTGAACTAGCAGAGTCAAGATGACATAAAGTGTATATCACTCAGTTTTGCAATTGTAAAGGTCAGAATCCCCAAACTATGAAAACTCTCCTACTCCACATGACAGAATAGCAACTTGCCCTCGTCTAATGAAACTGGATGACTCTCTCCTCTCTCTCTCTCTCTCACACACACACACACAGAAGAAGAGGTAAAGAAGGGTAGTGATAAAAGGATAATCCTTCTGCTTCCCAAATAAAAAGGCAGAATGGCAGAAATGTATGACTTGTTACAACTTAATTCCTTAGGCATAAGAAGAAAAGGAAACATTTAATGAATCATGCTCTTAACCAACTATATTAATGAAGTCATTTCAGCACTAAAGGAGTAAAGGGTTATGTAAGACATAGTCATCGTTCTAGCAAAGTAGCAATTAAAACAATCACAATCTTCGGCAGCAATTATAGGTTACTGAAGTCAAATTCCTTTGTCTACTAGGATTCACAAGATTTACAACAACTAGAGAGGACATTATTTTACTTTTGCACCAAGCCAAGCAAACTAAACAAGATAATAATTAATATATTCCCACAACATTCATGCTTGTAGAGGAGTTTACTATGAACAGAACAGTTTACAAGTCAATACCTGCAAAACTTTCTCTCCACAATATGGTACATTCGTCCAGGTGCATAAAGTCTCCTTGGATCTCTAAGCTTTCTACCCTCAGGAATGAAGGTGTCTCTTAGGCAAACCAAGAATAATAAGCAGGGCAAGCTGTTTAAATCATCAAGGCCTGGTTTAAGAGATCATCATGGTATTTTACTATGCTCCATAATAAACATAAAAAAAAATCACATGCACTTAAAAGTTGAAACTCAATGCGCCCATGCCCATATCCATATCACAGAAAGGGCAGTACCAACCAGAATATTGATTTGAATATATCTTCCAATGGAGTAGGTGTTCTTGGCAAGAAATCATCCTGCACCAAAAAACAAATAATTCAAATATTACAATTTGAACCAGTGTCATCATCATACAGTTAAATAAAATTTATGAATGGACATTTTTAAATATCTCCACATAAGATTAGTAACAACAAGCAGGTTGATGAGGAACAATAAAAACAAATTCCATCAGTCCATATTCTTTTTTTTTATTATTAGCATGTTATAGGTGTGAAGTATCAACCATCTATATTCTATTAAAAACAATAAGAGACAGAGAAAAGATAATTTCACCTCTGTTTATTATTCACACATTAAGTCACATACATCTTACCTTACATAAGTACAATTTTTTAATATTTAATTTTAAACATATAATTTCAACCATTTAATCACAAGTTTCTACGTCCTTCGGCCTCACTAAGCATTTTTGTTATCGAAGAAATCAAACCAAACTACAGCTGCACAATGCTCAGGCTGACAAAAGTCTCGTAGAAAACGTTTGAAAACAATTTTTTTCTCATAAATAATTAGAAAATATTACCTTTGAAAATTCATATAGGAAATAGTCAAATTAACATATTACTATGTTCATTACTTTTGACGACATTATTGTAATTACTTTTAAAATCTAAAATTATAAAGCAAAATTAGTCCTCTGAATAGCCTAATGAGATCGATACAATATACAAAACAAAAAAGAAAATTAATTGCTTTTTATATTTTTTTTTTATAGAGACTACATGTAATATAACATTTACCGGAGGTAATTCTGTTTAGACCGGATAAGACTGTTATAAATAATAAAACTCTTTCTTCAAATATTTAATATTTAATACAATTACATATTCAAACTCAAACTCAAGACTACTAATTAAATTAGAACATGAATACACCAGTAGATATGTGCTTAGTGGTCTTGCTTTTGGTATTATTTTCAAATCAGAATTGAAATTTCATTTTTGATAATATGAATAATAAAAATTTGTATTAAGGGTATAGTTCAGGAAGATGAAACTTCAATTTTGATTGAATAACAACTACAAAAACACTTAACAAACAACATGCATCTAAATTTGTGAATTGCCGGCAACATTCTCTCTTTCAACACATTTTCTATTATCGACAGTAGAAATGTCAATTTTTCATAAGTTCCACTAGTTATTTAACAAATTTCATTCGTAATTTTAATAAATTTTAAACAATAACAAGATATTAGAAGAACTGCCGGATAGATTTTTGTTCGAGTGTGTGATGTTATGTCTCCTCTCCAAATTCTGTTAAAATAAAATGACCAACCAAAGTAGTGAAAAAGGAATAAAAAAATAAAAATTGATGTGTAACAAGGTATGTAAATGTCTAACTAACCTGCAAAACAATAGAATGAATGACATTGGCATACTTGACGGCCAAATTGAGAGACATACACCTAGCAGGAGCAATCGCATAACACCGAATCTTCTCTTTCGGAATCCCTCCCAACCGCTCCCTATGATTCACAACCAATATCGTCAACAGCGACACCACCCCTGAACCCAGCGAGTGCCCCGCGAAAACCATATCATACTCCGAACCATTCTCCACCCACAACCGCTTCAGCGTCTCCGACTCACGGTTCAGCAGCCACACCGCCGATTTCAGCAGCCCGTGGTGCACGTACCCGCCGTCAAACATCTGCTGCCCCAAACGGTTATTCAGCAGAACTTTGTAGTCACTCTCCTTCGCCAGGTTCAGGCCACGCACCGCCAGCACGATCTCCCTGTGCTCGTGGTCCAGGTAGATCAGGTAGGGCGGCGCGTGCCCGAGCGTGTCCTCGTACGTGACGCGCTTTATGACGTGCTCCGGGTTCAGCCGGTACCCGGTGGCGGGCTTGTGGTACTTCGGGTTCCGGAGATCGGGCTCGTAGTTGGCCAGGATCAGGCGGCAGACGCGTGGCACCCGCTCGAACTCGTCCGCCGTGGCGGCCGGCCACGTGGCGCTGTCGTAGCTGCCCACGTAGGTGCAGCGCTTCCACAGCCACCGCGCGCACCCCAGCACGAACACGCACTCCACCACCCCACATGAGGCAGACATCGGTTTCGGGGATTTCGAGGTAATGGGTGTCTCGGGAGGAGCGAAAGTTCGAAGCTTGTGAGTGTGACTGTGCCTTGCTTTGTTTGTGAGTCAGTGTTTTAACTTTTAACAGTGGATTTGGAAGCTTAATTAGGGGTTTACGTTTGATACATGGAATGTGCCATCTGATCCAAGGCACAAGAGAAGATTCGCGTGTGAGGCTGCAAGCTAGCTGGAGAGAGAGACTGAGATTGCGACATTTTGTTTGACAGCTTCCAATGTTGGTCTTTGATCGTCACTTTAGTCTTTAATGCTATTAAATAACCATTTTGTCTTTCAAATTACTAAATTCAAGGTTTAGTTTAGATATTCGATCATTTCAAAGGTTAAGAATGATTTTTTCATAAATTTTAAAATTAAATTAATAGAGATACATGTTAGAAACGTATTTTTTTTTATTCAGATGTTTGAAACGTATTTTAATTTTAAGGATAAAATATATTTGAATTTTATTCAGATGTTGAATCTTAGCCTTTTATTTTTGGGGCTAATGTTTTGTTTATAAAAGTATTGTTTCTAACTAAAACAAGCATTCTATTCTATTTTGTTATATTTGAGGATATGACTAACCCCTGTTTTAAAAGTGATTTAGTGATTAGCCGTCTCCTTTTCAATTAATTCCTGTTTTGGTTGTTTGTAATACAATGTACTACTGGTATTTGACTGTTATTGCATTAGAATACTTGTACATGTTTGCTTCTCTCTCTCTTAAGCGCCACCTGTATAGTATGTGATTCAACTTAATTAATTGTATTATTTAATATGATTAATGTAGATTGCATTATTTCAGATATGATCAATGTGGATGACTTTTCTTCCAATGCTTGGGTTGGACTTTGGAGTAAGCATCAATGAAAAGTCTCGCGAGTTTTGCAATATGATTTTTTTCCTTTATTTCCTCTTTTTTTATAAGGTTTGTTATATATAATATTGAAATATATTATTAACCAAACGTGCAAAAAAATAAATTAAATAAATACTATACGAATGTTCTTTTCGTTAAAACTTGTAAGAATCAAAAGACAACAAAATTTATAAAATTTAAAATAATAATTGTTTATATTATATTAATTTATATTCCTATTTTCTCTATTTATGATCGATATAGATAATAAAATATATTTATATGATTTATTAAAATTAATATACTTTTAATTGCTTTTTTTACAAATTAAAAAAAACTATAAAATTACAAATTGAGAAGTTAAAAGATAATGTATATTTTTTCTATACTTGAGATTAATTAATATATGCAACAAAATGTGTAATTATTTTTAAATTTACAAAAAAAAAAATTATTTTGTTTAAAAAATTTCCTGAATAATTATACAGATTTGAAAGGTCAAAAAAATGAAAAGTAAAGGTAGATATTAACATATCTAATAAAAGAAAATAAACGAAATAATAAACTAAAAAATAAAAAAATTAGAAAAATGTTATGTTATAATTGTAGTGGAAAAAAAAATTCAATTTCTATAAATCAACACACGCTTATAAGTCACAGATGGCTTTTATATATTACTATTATTTTATTTTCTATTCTGTCTGGCTAGTGGTCTGGTCTGGTGGAGTAGTTCAGCTTCTTCTTTTCTTTTCCCTTCTTATTTATATCATTCGATGTAAAAACTTCAAAAAAGCATGTTTCTCTTTTTCATTATTTTTTTTGTGAAAGATACATTATTTTATTCATTGTTACTCGTCATTTATTTATTTATTTGGGTTGTTATTTTTTATTTGGTGTTACTCGTCTAATTGTCTTCGAATCAATAACGCCGCAATTAATTTCCCAAAAAGGAAAAAAAACAGTAAAGCCATAATTAAACTTATCCTCCAAAAAAAAAAATAATGATTAGTGCTCCACCTCCCTCATATAATTGTTTGGATTTCTTATCGCAAATTTCCATTTGGAGAAAATAACTGCCAGAGAAAAATATAATGCACTATGAATTAATGATACATCGTATCAGAAAACAAAGTACGAAGACAAGTCATTGGTTAAATTCAAATCTTAGAAAAACATTCTGGCAGGCAGCAAAATAAAGAAAAGAAAATTCCCCTGCTTTTGGTTTGTACTTTTCTGCTTTCATGCTGTCTAAGATCTACCCTTATCAACATTCAAGTATTCAACAATATAAAACTCGTCAAAGTTTCATCTTCATCTAGGTGCATGCACTTAAGGGAGTTGGAACAATCTTTAATGGTTGGTATTTCAACCAAAAGATTGTTGGTGCAAATTGGTGGTAATGGCTCCGCAACAATGAAGAAGTACTAAAGAAGAAATCATTGACGATAATGATCCTGCAAGAAAGAAGAAACAACAAAGAAAGATGCAATTTTTCAAGACGTGTGTAAAACACTAACCTTTAGGTTCGATTTACCCCCACCAATCTCTATAGAATTGGATGCAATAAGGTGTCTGACGAATCCCCTTTAGGATACAATGGAGTCCGTTGACATGGTTTGCACACCCACATCAACCGTATCGTCAATGATAGTTTACAGAATAATAGTTTCCTTAATTCTTTCTGCGCATAAGAGAAGAAAGAAAATGATATGGATACAAAGAATATGATGATTTCTCTATTTTTGGTGTTCTATTTTTGTTATTGTCTTTTTCTGCATGTAGATTGGTTCTATTTATAGACCTTCTCATGTCTTTTAGTGAAGAGATTTAACCTTTCAAAGAGACACATCTCATGACCCTTGGTGAAGAGTCGCATCTCATGACCCTTAGTGAAGAGTCACATCTCGTGACTCTTGACGAAGAGTCTCATCTCATGTCTCTTGAAGAAGAGTCATATCTATTCATACTTACACATTTATATGAATAGACACATAACTTCATGAAAGGATACAACCTTTTATTAATTTTGAAAATCTCTCACAATCCCCCACCATTTTCAAAATATATCCAAATCCCATTATTCCAGAAATCACATGGTTTCAGATAAAGGTATCTCACGATTTGAACCTTTACTTAGTAAGTCATGGGTTTCACTCATCCCGAATATTATGGTAGACAAGCTTTGAACCAAATAATCATTTGAACAAGCGTGCATAACTTACACATGAAATCTCGGTACCATTGAACGAATTGTTAAAGTGACACATTTGATAAGACCTTGTGTCATGTGTCCTTTTCATGAGAGCTTTAAGAGTCAAGCCCTTAACTCCAAGAAGCGGCCACACTTCACTCCCATATATGTAGACTTTATCAGAAGTGTCCCATAAATAAACACTTCAGCACATACATGCTATAAGTCCGTTAAGAACAAATGTTCAACATTCCCCTTTTATTTACTTTATGGTCCAAGTACTTTTAAAACCTTTGGGATGTATCTATTATTGTTAAGTGCTTGCAATCACTCTAATAATGTACTTTCACCATTGAACTCAAGACTTGATGCTACTTAAGTGTGAGTTGGGTTTCCATCATTGATGATCAATTAGATATGGGCTTGCATATCATCCCTAATGGTGTTTTACACACCATATCCCTTGTCAATCCTTTCGTCAAAGGATTTGCAAGATTTCTTTATGCTTTCATAAAGACTATGGATATCATTCCATTTGCAATTAGATCCTTCACATAGCTATGGTTAAGTCCAATGTTTTTAGACTTTCCATTATTATCAAAATAGAAGTACAAAAGAATCTCAAGTAAGTGCACAAATCATGTTCATCGGTTAACCAAACAACTAAAACAACAAACATACAAATAGAGAATCAAGAAGATGAAAGTATCAAAATTTCGTACACAGTACATACTGAATATCTCTCACCACAGACAAAAAGTCAATGATCCAACCGTTCAAATTTAATAATCATGTATCCTGAACTGGATCACAAAATTCCAGCCCAATCCAACGGTTAAAAAAGTCGTAAATTCAATTTTACTGTGACTGCCCTATGAAACTACGAGAATAACAAAATCTCGCTTCCTTTTCTTAGAGAAATTACCCCCATGTACTTTCCTCGAATACATACACCTTTTCTTGAACTTATAAATCTTTAGTACCATTTTATTATGATACTCTTCTTCAAAATGAAGGTGATTGCCTCAATTGTTCAAGAAAAGAATCATCTTTTAGATGTTTTAGACTTTTTAAATTAAAGTCCTTCCATGAGGAAGGAACTTTGTCAATAGTTGAAGATACAATCATATATTTTCATTTATAAGCATATTATGTTTGTTTGTAGATATTCATAATACATTTAATATCACACATTTGTTTCAAGAGAGACCTACTATCAATCATCTTATAATTATAAAAACAATTAACAAGAAACTTCTTACTTGTTATGTCTCCCATCATGTACCTTAATCTTTAAAGTAGTACGAAGAAACTCTATCTTTGTTTGCCAATGAACAAATTTTTCACCATCAAATCTCTCAAGTTTGACAATATTAGAAGCCATCTTCTTCAAAGTTGCAGCCATTATTGTCATAAGCAAAATCGAACCTAAAGATTGTTGGAACAATCTTTAATGGTTGGTACTTCAACCAAAAGATTGTTGGTGTAAATTGGTGGTAATGGCTCCGCAACAATGAAGAAGTACCAAAGAAGAAACCATTGACGATAATGATCCTGCAAGAAAGAAGAAACAACAAAGAAAGATGCAATTTTTCAAGACGTGTGTAAAACACTAACCTTTAGGTTCGATTTACCCCCACCAATCTCTATAGAATTGGATGCAATAAGGTGTCTGACGAATCCCCTTTAGGATACAATGGAGTCCGTTGACATGGTTTGCACACCCACATCAACCGTATCGTCAATGATAGTTTACAGAATAATAGTTTCCTTAATTCTCTCTGCGCATAAGAGAAGAAAGAAAATGATATGGATACAAAGAATATGATGATTTCTCTATTTTTGGTGTTCTATTTTTGTTATTGTCTTTTTCTGCATGTAGATTGGTTCTATTTATAGACCTTCTCATGTCTTTTAGTGAAGAGATTTAACCTTTCAAAGAGACACATCACATAACTTCATGAAAGGATATAACCTTTCATTAATTTTAAAAATCTCTCACAAAGGGGTCTAAGATTCCGCTGCAATGTTGAATGGAAGACATATACAGAATGCACGAGAGTTGGAGGCTAAAGTGACTTTGTTTTTCAAGATGCATCATCCTTGAGTTGTGATAAGTTTAAGATCACGAATTCACGATTCATTTTAAATTAGATTAAAAGTGAACACATCTTACATTTTAAATTAAATATAACTTTAAAAAGCAAGCGTCAAACTCAAACGTTATGCAACAACTGCATCGTATACATGCGGAAATATGTTTTTAGCTAACTTCTCTTTAGTTATCAGCAGGGCCTCCACTTTAAGTTCTACATCAAATAGACAGTAATAACAAGACACGCACAATCCATACATACACATTACACGAAGGGCAAGGGTTGAAGGAAATTGAAAGAAAAAAGAAAAATCAAGGAAGGATTTGGTATAAGTTACTTCATAAGACACTGAAATTATTGTTGGTTGGTGAGTGATTTGAATGTGAAGTGAAGTTGAAGACATATAAAAATCATTTGAAGAATTTTAATTTGATTGAGAAGCCAAGTTTGTATAGTGTGAATAAGATAATATTTCAATGAAGATTGGAAGTGGGATATTATGGTCAGTGGGTCACTTTGAGTTACTGAAGAAATTGAAGTACAATACGATTTTTCAAATTTGCACCAAAAAGAAAAAGTACATTTTTCCAAGCACAAGAAGCATATCTCCGACTTAAAGGAAAGAACCTTGCGGCCTCTTTCCACCCTCTTTACGGTTTGCTCAAAGCAAACAACACAAGCATCCTTCATTCACATCACATTTTTCAAATAACCAAAGTTAGGAACTTTGCAATGGAATCTACGATCATAGCTATTAAATATTAATAATGAGAACCAAAGGCTAGGATTCTGTGTTCTCTTACAGTTCATGGACAGTATCGATTGTTGTGATTAGTTGGGTTTGAGTTGAACTTCGAGTAATGGGAGTGCATATGCTGGGCTCATTTTTTGGACCAAGCCCAATTTAGTAGCTTTGGATGGAATTCTTTAATTTAGTTTTTTTTAATCCATTGTATTTTTTTTTTCTATAAGAATTGAATACATGTATGGAGATTTACAATAATTCACGCACTCTGCTCAACCAACTGAGCTAGACCCTCTTGATTAATCCATTGTATTTTGTTCTTTTATCCAATACTTTCAAACTAGATTTATTGAATGAATTATAATGGAGACAACAATTCACAATTCATTGACCCATAAGGGTCAACTTAGTGGTAGAAATAATTGTTATGAGGTTTTAGATTCAATTTTTTTTGTTGTTAACTTGCTATTGTAAAAAAAAAAATCATAATTCAAGTTAGATTAAATTTTAAACTAATTGAAAGAATGATATATTATTTATAAATTTATATAAACTTGTAACAATTTATACCCAAGCTGCGTCAATAAGCCTATTCTTGATTGAATCATTATCTAGAAAAATACTAACAATGTATTCTTTAACAGGCCTTTTTAAGACACTTTTTATTTTGATTGAAATTGGTTGAAAACCAGTAATTATTTAAGTATCACACCTTATTTAATAAACTTATTTTATAATTTTCAATAAATTTTGATAAAAAAAAAAAAAAAAAAAAAAGTGTGTCAAAAGGAATGTATTACTTGAAAAAAGTGTTGCTACCACTCGTCTTGTACAAAATTGCATGGGCGAATAAGAACATGCAAAGGAACTAGCTTATAACATCGTCATCTCATCTACCACTAATTTTTAAAATGAACAATATGCATATTCTGACGTACATAAATTTATAGCAAAACCACTCCCCATAGTAGAAGTGCTATCATCATTAGAAGGCTTCTAATTCCCAGTTCACCACGATGGAGATTGCAGGCAGAAGAATCTGAATTAGTGGAATTCATTGATGATAACGTGACGTTTGGGAAGGTGCCATTGTTGCCAAGACTGCACATGTTCACAAATTAATCACCGTAAACAAAAATAATGGCACAAACAAACACATAGTTAACGAAATGAAGCAAAAATGCAAATGTCTTACCTTCCTGGAAATACACAGGATCCATGACCTGCAGTCATTCAAAATGTCCTTAGTTATACAAAAATTGCTATAACATATCAACCCGAATCTTTATATAATCATTAAGGAAACTTACATAATATAATAGGAGTAAATAGTTCATGTACTGATGATATAATTATCTTTATACAATTACAATATAATATGAATAAATAGTTTATGCACTGTTCACTTTTATAATGACTGTCGTAAAAGTTATATCTATCATAATTTCTGATTGGTTGAGAATATAAAAATTTTGATGCTAACAATGCATCCAAATTAAACTCATAATATTTATATAATCTTTAAGGAAATGGTAACTTACTTGGATTGGTGGTGGAGATTGTAGCCATGTCATTGAAATCACAAGACTGAGGAGACTTTCCCATCTGATGATAGTAAGTATCAAAAGCATAATCTGCATGTGCAACCACATTGTCTGGTTCATAACATGGTTGTCCTTGCAGCAAAGGAGAGCAATCCACCTTGCCAGGTCCACATGCCCAATCTATTCCAGCCTGCAGCATCTTAGGATCAGCACCATCCTTTGCAACACAATAAGTTTGATTAGTGGTGTCATTTGCCAACACTCCTCCTGATTCTGTCAAGTGTAAAAGATAAACAGGTTTCCCATTTGCATCAAACAAACCCCAGTTCTTCTCTGACAATGGCCCTGCCTTTGCATCCTCATTGTAGAGCTCATAGATGTAAGTACTAACACTGATTCCGGGGTGTTTGGGAGTTCCAGTTATGTTTAGCACATGCTTGATCAAATTGCTGTTGTAAGTGTTTGCATTTTCTACTGTTGCATCTGGTTCATTAGAGTCACCTTTTGAGGGCCAACCTGTTTCACTCACCACCACAGGAATGTTAGTGTAATTGAGAAAAGCCATGGCAAAGTATGCTGCATCAATCACAGCATCAAACACGTTGGAGTAGTGGAGAAGGGTGTTAGAATCAATGGCTTCTTTGTTTGGAGGGAGGGGTTTGAAGAGTGCATAATCCAATGGAATCACACCATTTGACTGCATGTAGTCATAGTAAGGGTATATGTTGAGCATAAGATAAGAGCCAGTGGTTTGCAAGAAATCAAGCATTGGAACCAAGACTGGATTCAGAGAGCGGTTAAAGAAGGCTTGTGAAGGTGGAAATGAGTCAAGGATCATGGAAGAGGAAAGGGGTGTTGAAACTTTGATTTGGTGATCAAGGTTGGATGCCACAAGGGCTGAATGAATGAACTTAAGGGCACTGACAAGCACTTTTGCTGCATTGGGGAGGGTAGTTAAAACCTCAGAACCAACACAAATAGATGTTATGTTAGTGGCAGGGTAATGTGCTATCACATTATGGGAAACCCATTTTGCAGCTGTGGTATTTGATTGACCAATTGCTAGGATCTCTTGATTAGGGACAGACACAGCAACTTGAATTCCTGTGTTTGCAAGAGCAATGAGCATAGCTTGGTCAGCATCATACAACCTAACATGTCGAATTTGCTGGGCTTTAAGTAGTGCTACTACTTGAGTGGGGTGAGGCATATCTGAGAGATCTCTTCCAATATTCACCCCTATAAATGGTTCTGCAAGGAACAAACATAAAGATCCATTAAGCATTAAGTTTCAGATTTAAGTCATCACTGGTTATCTAGTCAAGTAAACAAGGCTAGTTTGGAAGCACATGCAGGCAGATTCTTTTGCACATTTTCCTCTTCAAATCAATCCTCCTGACTTTTGGGAGGGGGGAGGGCGGATATTTTTTTTTTGAAGAAGCAAAACAAGACTTCACACTTTGTCAAAGCCACAAAATGTGACCCTAACAAAACAAAAATGTAAGCATTTAAAGAAAAAAAAGGTTGATTTGCTTTCTTTTGAAGATTTAAATATTGTGATGTGCGAAAATTTTACAAGGTTATAGACAATTTACTAAAAAAGAAAGCTTATTTCCAAAATAACTTCAGCATGTAAAAAGTGCTATAGAGTTACACATCTCCAAATGTGGGGGTAAAAGACTATAGATGACTAAAGACGTCCTACCACATTTAATATATTGGAAGACCACAGGTGGACCGCATGGCCATTCAAGAAGATCAATTAATAAAAGCATATCCACCCTCTTCTTTTTTCCATTTTACTTTACACACATTAATTGCTGATCAGAACTTCTCAGTCAAAATAAGCAACATGTACAGAAACATTCATGCTTTGAAACTAAAGAGG
Organism: Pueraria montana var. lobata; assembly: GCA_026413185.1. Classification (NCBI taxonomy): domain Eukaryota; kingdom Viridiplantae; phylum Streptophyta; class Magnoliopsida; order Fabales; family Fabaceae; genus Pueraria; species Pueraria montana. Next base: position 58,880,235 of record CM048655.1, on the reverse strand, counting down.
GAAAACAAGAACAATGGACAGTTTCATGCCTTCATTACTCTACTCAACTCCATCCATAACATGCCCTTCAAAAGTTAAAACCTTTGGTCTTTGAACATCACCACTAATTAAATATAATAGAAAACACTATATACAGCCAGGCTTAGGATGTGCATGTGCTAGGTATGTCTGGAGTGAAAATGCAAGGCAAAGAAATTTGTGCTTGGGCTAATGTCTTTTTACATAGTAAAATTTCACTCCCACCAAACAAGCAATCCCTCCCCTGCATCTCATTGAACACTCTTAACAACTAGGAATGGTCCAAAATCTTTTTTTTTTTTCCCAAGACTGAGCAAGAAATAAAGGCTGGAGAGTCCTCCATGCAGTTCAAGTAAATGTAGTTTATGTGCAAACTGAGCAAAAGGAAATGGAGATTAAGAATGCAAGTAATATTAAGAGTGAAAAAACCTGGATCTCTTGACAAAGAACACATCTGCAAAGAAAGCACAACAGCAAATAATATTATATAGGGAACTAAAACTTCCTACTCACCTTCATCAATAGCAGCAACATATACTGCAAAAAGAAGCAGAAGAAAGCGCATGGCCATTGTGTAAATCTCCCTAAAAAACTTGGTGAAAACTCAAGAATAAAACTGTTTGAGAGAAGAGGAGCAAGTCAGAAAAATGAAAAGAACAAGGTGGGGTAAATGCTGTAACCTGTAAGAAAGAGAGGGAGACAGTGAAGTGAAGAAGAAGGAGCAAGATCAAGATAGTATCATAGGTAGTAGAAAGGCTGTTAGAGAAATCAAATGGCTAAGGAATCATCTATCTGTTATGTCTTGGATTTTCACTGCAACAAAGCACAGGCAAAGGTAGCAGAAAACCAAGCCAAGGACTGAGGAATGAGGCAAACACACACTTTACTAGCTTCTTTTCATTTTTTATATTAATTTATAGAAAATAAAGGAAACTACAGATATATACTGTACAAATCATAATCCCATTCATTCATTCAATTTTCTTTCCTTCTCTTGCAATTGGTCACCATGAGTCAAAGCTCCCATTTGTTTTGTGTAAAATCTGCATTAAAAAAGTATGTGACATTTTTCCTGAATATTGTTATTGAATTATATATAAATGATTTTCTATCTCATATATACTAGGTGTTTAGGTTAAAGGATTGAAAATAAAAAATTTATTAGAAAAAGAATAATTTAATAAATTTATTACATCAATATTAAAGAATTATTGATTGCATTAATACCTTTTTATTTTTATATTCCTTAACTTCATATAAATTTTACAAAAAAGAAAGAAACATTGTTTTTTTTTATTAAAAAATAATTTTTTAAACATAATATTACATTACTTCATATTAGTTGTTCGTTTACTGTGTCCTAGTCGTTAAAGTAGGAGACATTGCCCAAAGTTTTGTTTTTTATTAGTCCTCTAGTTGTAAAGTTAAGCATAAGATTTTTGTTTGTACTTGGTGAGTTGGTGTGTATTAATGAGATGAGGACTTGAAACCAATCAAAAGTTGGAGCGTTTTGAAAACCGTTATATTACTTGTTACTTGATTAATAAATAATTAACATTATATATGAAATTGTACATAACTATTTTTATTTTATATTATTTATTTACTTTTTATAAACACGTATTTCAAAAAATATTATTTGAAATTAACAATAACTTTTATTATCAATATTTTATATTTTATTTTATACAAAACATTCTCCTTTTGAAAACATAAAAGCAAGAAAAACAGTAGGGTGGGACCTATAATTCTCGAAGGCACAAAAAGGCCACCACCAAGAGGCAACGGTCACTTTTACCCGCCCTACGGATTTCACACCTATTTAATCACATTTATTTTTACGATTAAAAAAACATTCGGTTTGTTTGACATAGTTGTATGTTGGCTTAAATAACTCTTCGTGTCTAACGGGGAGATTTTTTATTTTAATTTTTTAAATATTTTTGTATTAATTTTATGAGATTAATGTTCATACACTCTCAGTGTAAAAAAGTGTTTTATACATACAACCAATCACATCTCTCTATTTTGCCACCTCACATAATAGTTCTTTAATTTTTTTAAAAAAAAGAACAACGTAAACAGTATTCTGACTCCGCCGTAACGATTCACGCTACCCTCTCCCTCTTTTCCTCCACCATTTCGATTAATGCTTCCCTTTCCCTCTTTACCTCCGTCGTTCCGATTCCGCACACAGGGAAAGCAAAAATTGAATCAAAGGTAAAGAGTGCGGAGCGCAGCCTTCTCACACTCAAAGGTCAACCATTATCTCCCTCTTTTCCTCACTGCACGCAAATACCATTTTCTCATCACTTATTAATGATTCCTCCTCCCCTTTTCAAATTCCCCTGCAAAACCTCGGATTTGTATGAATTGTTCGTTTGATTTTGCAAATGTGTGTTCACTATATTTAATTACTTCATTCTTACTGGTTATTATTATTGTAGTGTGAATCGTTACGGAGGAGGCAACGATGTTAGTCCAGTGAAAGAGAGACTCGAAACGTGCAAGGCGTGGATCAATGTATTAGAATATTGTTTACGTTTTTTTATTTAATTAAAACACTATTATCTGAGGTGGCAAAATAGAGGGATGTGATTGGTTGTCTGTGTAAAATATTTTTACACTGACAGTGTATGGACATTAATCTCTAATTTTATTTTTATTTTAATTCTTGCCGTTAAGTAAATCATTAAATAAACGACGTAGCAATGACGTTTGTAATAATAACTTTAAAAATTACATTTGAAGTGATTTATAATTAGTTGAAAATATAATTTTTTATATCAATAATGTACCAAAATTAAATTATTTAAATTAATTCATTTTTCCGTGAATCATGTATGTTGTACGAGAGGTTGATAGAAATTTTTTCTACCCGAAAGATTTACTAAGTAGGTGTTTGCTGTTTACCATGCGTATTATACATTTCCCAAACGATATGGGTTGCAAGAAATCCAAATAGAAGAGATGATTACATGAGATCATGCTAAGGACCATTATATATAGTCATGCATACTAAGGGAAAGCAAAGCAAGACAAGGCCGAATTTGATTGTAGCTCGTATATAGAAGGGAGAGTTATTGCTATCACTTAAAGGAGGGGACTCACAAGTTCAAGTTCCACCATGTGCTTGAGTACCTAGGACACTGCTGCTCAATCAACCAACATGGAACGTCGGAGTCATCAGGATCGTGAAGGGTGGAAACATTATAAGCAAGGACGCTGAAGGACGAAAGGTGATGTTACGACATATTTCTTTTCGCGCTTTCCGGAAATGTTCAATGAGTATGACTTATGGAAGGTAACCAAGAGATGGGGTAATGTGTGTGAAGTCTTTATAGCGACGAAGAAAAATCGGGGGGGGGGGGGGGGGGGGGCACAGATCTGGCTTTGTCAGATTCAAGGGAGTACAAAATGAGAAAAGTTTGGAGATGCAACTAGATAGAATATTTATTGGAAACATTAAGATGTTTGTCAATCTTCCGAAATACCAGAGAGGAACTCATGTGGAGGTTAGAGGACCGATTGTTGAGAACAAATACTCTCAATATGACGCTGGAAACATGAGAGCAAAGGGGACGTGGGTTGCTGGTGAAATGAGTAGGAGGGACAACACACATGGAAAGACATATGCTCAGGTGGTGGGAAGTGAAAAGAAAATACAGAATACAACATGGCAAGTGAAAGGAAAAGCCAAACAACAAACTCAGGGTGACATTGGATACGGACTGGACATCAAAACAAACCCTCAAAACAAAAAGTGGTTGGAGGAATGCTGGGTTGGGCACTTGAGGGATATGAAGATGTTTGAACATATTCAAGAAGAATGCATTATTGGTGCTTCGGGGGAGGTTACTTTGAAGTATTTGGGGGGTGAGTTGGTCCTAATCTCAAGACTAAAACAGGAGGACTTTGAGGAGCCAGAAAATTCTCACGATGGAGGCTTATGGTCCATTTTCCAATCTATTGAGAAATGGAATCCTACCATAGTAACAAGCTACAGGATGGCATGGGTTAGATGCTCAGGAATCCCATTGTTTGCTTGGGATGAGGAATGCTTGGCTAAGATGGTGGGTATCTTCGGCGTGTTCATTAAGATAGATGATGACACAATTAACTTGGTTAACCTTCAGTATGCACGAGTACTTATCATAACGTCTTGCTCCCAATCTATAACACAATGCTCAAAGGTGCGTATCGACGACGTCGTATACCAAATCAGAATTGTGGAGGAGGTATCTGGTCAACCAAAACGTTGCACATGTGATGACTAGAGATATCAAAAATCGATCATAGAAGGTTCATCAGTGGCTAGTGACATGGGTATGATTATGCACTCACACCACGGCAACGGCGATGGGGAGGTAAACGTGGTGGTGGAAAACTTTCTTGATGGTGCTGGAGGGAGGACCGTTGAAGCAGTCAATAACCGAGGGGCACATGATGATGACACGATAGAAGGACTTGTGGCTGAAAGTGTGACTAGGAGACAATGCTCATTAGGGAAAAGTTTTCAAATTCCTGTCAGAGATAAAGAGATTACAAAGTCGAAGAGTGGGCCAGGAGGTATGTAAAGTTGTATTGGTAAGGAAAAGTTACACGAAAATGGGAGTGTTGAGGGGGATATGGTGAGAAAAAGAAATGATGAAGATGTGAATATAGAAGAAAGTGCTCAATATGATAGTGATGGCGTGATGACAAATCAAAAGGATAAGGAAAAGGTAGTGGGTGGAGATGAGAAGGAACGATATATAGGAGTCCAGAAAAAGCATGGGACAAATAGCTTAGAGGGAGAAGACAATTCAAAAAGTGGAGGTGGGACCGGAGAGATATTCTTAAAGTTAATTGGTCAACATTTACATGGTGAAGCTATAAGGGTTAATGGGCTACAAAATGTGGCCCAAAAAGAAACACACAAAGACCATGACAACATTGGCATTCATGAAGCGGATGTTGTATCTCCTTTGAATAAAATTGTGGGCCAATGCTATGAATATAATGCTGGCACGAGCATGCAAGCGGTTTCGGGCTCAATAGAAGGTTGCCTAGAAGAAGATACAGAACATGTTGGATTAAAAGCAATTGAATCTTGGTGTCTCGACGATTCAGCATTTATGTCTAGACAGAGGAAAGACAAGAAAGGGAAAAAAGAAAAAAAAAAAAAAGAAAAGAAAGAAGAAAAAGAAAAAAAAGAAAAGAAAAAGAGAGGAAAAGCTAACAGAGAAATAAGTGGTGAAAATGTGAAAGAAAGCCTTACAGAGGTGTGTGTCGACAACAGGGGAAAATGCATAAAGCAAACAGAGAATTTTGTTGGGAATGAGGTTCGTATGGAAGCATGTTCAACATATGAAGGGGTAATCAGAGGGCCAATTGGAATCATTCCAACATCCTTAACTGAATCTTCATGTTTGCAAGATGGGGGAGATAAGAAGACAAGACAAAGTAAGAGGGTAGCTTTCGAACAGAATAACACGTGATCAGATAGATGTATTCAAAACAACAAGATATTGAGATTGAAAGATGAAACAACTGAAGCAATGAAGGTCTGGGAAATTGGTAAGCAAATGGGTGTCACATATGGAGGGAAAGAAGATGATATTGTTGAAAAAATAAGCAAATGGAAAAAAGAGACAGATTAGAAGCTGATAGGGCAGGAAAAAGGTGTAAGGAGGGCTACAGTGATGGTAAAATATGAAGCTATTGTCTTATAATGTGATGGGATTGAGAGGGGGTGCTAAATGGAAGTTTATAAAAAATTTGGTGGTGAAGGAGGAAGTAGAGATGGTATGTCTTCAAGAGACCAAGAAAGAAGAGATAAATAAAAATTTGTGTCAGGCATTATGGGGGATGGGGATGTGCAATGGATTGTGAATCCAGCGGTCAACAAAGCGGGAGGGCTCCTATGTTTATGGAGTAAGGAGTACTTTCAATTAGAAAATTATTTTCTTGGTCATGGTTATATTGGGTTAGAAGGAAGATGGATAGAGGGGGGGGGTCATAATGTTACTATTCTCAACATTTACTCCCCTTGTGATGTGGAATCTAAAAGAAAGCTTTGGGATGAGTTGAAGAATATCAAGGCAAGTAATGTGAATCCAATGTGGTGCTTAGTAGGGGATTTTAACTGTGTAAGGAGACCGTGTGAAAGACATGGGGAGAGCACTGTTGACCATGGTAGTGGAGAAAGAATAGAGTTCAATAAGTTCATTTGTGACATGGAGGTAGAGGACATTCCCATTATTGGAAGGAGATTCATGTGGTATAGGCCAAATGGGAGGGCAAAAAGTAGAATCGATAGAGTTTTGGGACTTTTATAGTAAAATAAAATAGAAAAAAAAATTATATACCAAAAACGTATACTTTTAAAACTATTTACATGGCATGGGTTGTTTTTGCCACGTCGGAATAACAGAAGGCGCCACACCGTGTGTCTCCTCATGCACTTCAAATTTTTTAACACAGGAGACGCCACACTGTGTGTCTCCTTCTGTTGCTTTTTTTAACACAGGAGGTGCAACACCGTGTGTCTCCTTCTGTTGCTTTTTTTAACACAGGAGGCGCCAAACCGTGTGTCTCCTTCTGTTGCTTTTTTTGAAACAGGTGGCGCCACACCGTGTGTCTTCTCCTATTTGCTTTAAAATATATTACAATTATTTTTAGAGTGGTGTAAGCTCCGCTGCGTTTACACGTGGAGAATGATTTATTTAACGGGAGAACTCGTGTTCAATTCTTTCCGTGTTTTGAAAAAGCAAAAGAAGGATATACACGGTGTGGCGCCTCCTGTGTTAAAAAATTCGAAGTGCATGAGGAGACACACGATGTAGCGCCTTCTGTTATTCCGACGTGGCAAAAACAACTCATGCCATGTAAATAGTTTTAAAAGTATATGTTTTTGGTATATAGTTTTTTTTTTATTTTCTATTTTAGTTAAAAAGTCGAGTTTTGGTGTCAAGGGAATGGATTAGAATTTGGCATGGAAACACGCAATATGTGTTGGATAGAAATATATCCGACCATTGTCCACACCTCTTGAAGAATGTGAATGTGGATTGGGGGCCTAAACCTTTTAGGACCCTTGATTGTTGGCTACAAGACAAGAATTTTGCATCATGGGTGAAAGGTGTGTGGTCAAATCTTCAAGCTAATGGGCGGATGGTTTTTATTCTCAAAGAAAAGTTGAAAGGGATGAAAGCAAATTTAAAGGTGTGGAACCGTGATCACTTTGGTAGTCTACAAAGGAAGATTTCAAATTGTGAAAAGGGTTTGAATGAACTTGACATAAAGGAGGAGAGAGTGGGCTTATCCGAGGAAGAGTTAGAGGTTAGGAGGGAACTTTAAGAAGAATTTTGGAGGGCAGTGTTGCATAATGAATCATTACTAAGGCAAAAATCTATATCTAAGTGGCTAAAGGAGGGCGATTGTAACTCAGAATATTTTCACATCTTGGTCAATTGGAGAAGGAGGAAGAACATGATTAGAGGACTTAACATTGATGGTGAATGGGTGGAGGAGCCTTGTAGAGTCAAAGAAGAAGCTAGGAATTTTTTCCAAAATAGATTTAGAGAGGAGGAATGGAGGAGACCTTGCTTGGAGGATGTGCATTTTGGTAGAGTGTCCGATGAGGACAACTTAATGTTAATGGCTAGTTTTCAAGAGAAAGAGATTAAGAAGGCCATTTGGGAATGTGGTAGTTCAAAAAGTCTGGGGCCGGATGGGTTCAACTTCAAGTTCATTAGGGAATTTTGGGATGTTATGAAGAGAGACATTATAAATTTCCTAGAAGAATTTCATTCCCTTGGAAATTTCCCTAGAGGTTCTAATGCCTCTTTTATCACTCTTATTCCCAAATCTTCCGAGCCACAAGGCCTTGGGGACTTTAGGCCTATCTCCTTGATTGGATGCATGTATAAAATTGTGGCTAAAATACTAGCTATGAGATTAAAAAGGGTTCTACATGCAATTATTGATCATAGACAAAGCGCATTATTGGAAGGACGGAATCTACTCCATAGTGTTGTCATTGCAAATGAGGTGGTGGATGAAGCAAGGAGGAAGAAGAAGGAGTGTAACACCCTAAGGGTATTATCGTAACTACGCTTAATATTTCTAAAGACGCAAAAATTAAAAACATTTACACAACAAACTCATGCAGAAGCTAACATATAAACATATAAATTACAACATGATTTAATAATTATAACTTATTTCTTGTAACATTTACATCATACAACATATAAGAAAATTACATAGCAATATAAAATAATTAAGCTACATCTTCCATGACGAGGCTCCATGCTCCAATGACACGCGCCATCACCTGTTTCCTGAAAGGAGGGAACTAAAAGGGGTGAGACATAAGGTCTCAATGAGTGCTCTAAGACTCTACGGCTGGGTTAAACCCTTTTACCCGAACATTCATCTATTAGTCTTTATGGATTTACCCTCTCCGAGCCTCTATCAAACTCTATTATTTCTATAGTTTGTCTACATCCATCGATCATAAACACTTTCCTCTAACACATCTCTCGTGCTCACTCTACTACGCTGGTTCACCATCATCGGTATCATAGTATTTATTCTTTAACTAGCAAGTTACTTCCATTACTCCCTCTCACGTTAACTTCACTTAAATATCTACAATTCGAACATAATCAATTTATCATCCCATTAAAGAAAACATAATGCTTTGGGGTATTCACACCCCATATAGGCTAGGTCACCCATCTCAATGGCATCTAACATCACCTCTTAACTCAAAGTCAAAGACACTTAATACTCATACATCACAATTCACACTTTAGGGATAATGTAAAACATTCAATGATTGCACAACACTCACAAATCACCATTTAAGTTATAACATCAACACACATGTATTCAATATTATTATTCAATCAAGTCAAGTACCTGAAATACATCTTAATCCTATGTCATACATCAATTATAGCATCAATCTACTTTATATTATGATTGATATAACATTCATTAAGTTTTGAGTATTACTTTTATCATTTTATGTTGCACGTCTATGACCTTTGTGAGGTATAAACATTATATCTAGAGTTATACTAATTATGTCAAGTTTAATTTTATCTTGTTTTAAAGATAAGACAATTATCTACAACTTCTATGTTGGCCTTAATATCTAGTTTTAGGGTTTGACCCTTGTCGCAACCAGGGTTGTGGCGGGATGTAACATCCTGAAATTTTAATATAATTATTGTTATTTTAAAAGATTAAATTGTTATGAGAATTAATATTAACATTATTAGTATAAGAATTTATTTGAGTTAAAATGATTGAATTATTATGATATAATATGATATTTAGAATGTTGTATCATGATATGTTATTTGAATTGATTATGATATTATTTTATTTGGATGGAATCTTATCTTAGTATATTATATTTGTTTGGAAATTAGGATATATTAACTTTGATTGAAATAATTGAATTAAAATATTACTCTTTAGTTACTAGATATCAAATATTATTGAGTTAAATAATTATCTTATCAATAAAAAGATTAGGTGATTAATATAAGAATTGTTAAGATTATCTAACAACTACAAAAGAATGCAAAAGATAATTAATATAGTAATGATATAATATTATATATCTAGTTTAGATAAAATATTCATTATATATAATTTGAATTGGTCATCGATAACGATTTAAATCTTATCATGTTCTATCTTAATATATCTTGAAAGAAAAGAAAATAGTAGATAATGCTAATAATGAGATAAATCTAGATAATAAAGTAGAAAAAGATAAAGAAAGATTTGATAAGTCAAATCTGCTAAAATAAATCTTATGCTATTTAATCTTAATCACGTACAACTGCACTTATAGAAGGATAGGCAGTTTCCTTTCCTAGAATTACATAGTTAGTCTCTTAGGGAACAAAAAATTAGTAGATAGTTTGAGGACTCGGGAGAAGAAGAAATAGAGGGAATCTTGTTGACGTAGTAGATAGAGAAGAGAAAGAATAAACAAAGACCGTAGATTACTTTGCTTCAAGAGGTGAGTAAAACATTTATCTTTTAAAACCTTCCATGGTATGTTTCTTGAAAGATATAATCTTTAGGTTCTTGATTAGGGGGATTTGGTGTTAGTGGAATTCTATCTTTAGGTTCTTGATTAGAGGGATTTGGTGTTAGTGGAATTCTAAATTTTGTAGTTGAACTATAGGTGATCGTTCATGCATGCGTGGGTATGATTTTCGAATGATTGAAATTGCCTTGATTATGTAGAATACTAAGCACTGCAGGAATTTTACTCCTCGAATAATTTGTGAAATTCTGTTATTATATTTTAATTATTGTTTGCACATTGATATATATAATTTGTATGTTGTGTTGCTGCATATTGTTATTCGAAACTGAGATGTTAGTGTACCCGTAATGTGATATGAGAAATGTTATTAGGTGTATGGAATTATTGGATGCATGAAATTAGAGGATTTATTTGATAATTATCTGGGATGATATTTTGTAATTATGTGTGAGTTAGTCATCATCTTCCGGGAAGTGGTGACGGTGTATATTTTATTCTGAGATACCTCCATCTGGGATGGGGATGAGATTTATTATAGATACCTCCATCTGGGATGGGGAAGAGATTCAGATACCTCCATCTAAGATGGGGAAGGCAGTGGGACGCCATTGCATGGATATGAGCTCATAGACCTTTTACGAATCTGAGATCCACACCGGTTCTGGGAACCAAAGAGTCTAGTCTAGTGATTCTGGGAATCACTAAGTTGTGTTTGTGATATCTATTTGAATGTATTGAGGTGTTAATTTTATTTATTGAAATATTTACCTTAATGAGAATGATATGAGTGTGATTTGTGGTTGTCTTAATTTGGCTTCTGTTGGAGTATACACACACACACACACAATATTTTATTTTAAATTCTTGCGGGTACCATGGTTGAGTTTTTCCGGATCACTGCACCGGCTGTGAACAACACTATTTGCGAACCCTTTTAGAACTTGTTTTATTCACTGGGATTATTGTCTCATTAAAAGTGTTGTTTTCAGAGCACGAGGGAGAGATTGTTGAGACGTCGGAGACTTGAAGACTTATTCATTTTTAGTTATATTTTTGGGTTAGTACCTTTAGAATAAAGGGTTGGTTGTGGTTAATTCCGCTACTATTTATTATTCATTGTTTTAGAAACCCATATTTGAGGATAATGTTTTTATATATGTAAGGATTTATTTATTCAATCTTATTTTATAAAATTTGAGATATTTCAGACCATTGTATTTTCGAAAAGTTTATATTATTTATGTTTTAAAGAATATTTTATTACGGGTTGTTATTGTAACGAAAGGCGTTACATGGGACGACGAAAACTACGTTAAAAAAATAGAGGAGTCACCACCATAGTTTATTAAGGAAAACTACAGAAAAAACCTTTAAAAATAAAATGGCCTTTAAAACTAAATTTGAGTTCGGGAGCTGATTACACGCAGGGAAGGTGTAAGCACCCTACGACGTCCGTCTTGAGACGGTTACCTCTAATTAAACGTGCAAAATTTTAATAACTTTAAAATTATTTATTTTACCCCTCAAAATAAACAATAATATTTTTGGATATTTTATTTACTATATTTTTTAAGCAAGAGAATTTTTATTATTAAAAAGAAGTTTATTATTATGGAAAGAGAGGATTATTATTGTATTTTTTTCTTCTTTTTAATTTATATATTTTGGTTTTTTAGCTCGACAGGAGTGGTCTCCTGCTCTTACGTATCTCCAGGTGTAATGGAGAATTCAGAGTTACATAGTTCTTTTGGGTAAAAAATATTTGTTTGTTGATATTTTTTAGTTTTTTTAATTTTGTGTTTTAAGTTTTAGGATTTCAAGACTTCAAGTTGTCACAACTTGTGTCTTGAGAAAACTTAAGGATCAAGAGGATGTCACATCCAATCAACCCTCTTTACTGAGTCTCTTATCTTTCATGTTTAATTTTTAGTTAATAAAATAATAATAATAATAATAATAATAATAATAATAATAATAATAATAATAATAATAATAATTTCTATAATCATGAGACATTTTTTTTGGTAATTATTCTTATTTTAGATCATTCTCAAAGTAAAGCATAAATTAAGATATGTAAAAAAAAGGGAATTAAAACATTTTGAGAACTTCCTTTATTTTCATTAGTTACATTTTTTTTTACTAACTTTTTTCACATAACAACATAACACAATAAAAGACTAATAAACTAAATAAGAAAGGGCTTTCACATTCACGTGGTAAAGATCATTACAAGAAAGATATGAAATTTGACAATTATGAAATTAACGGAAATAAAAAAAAAGGCAGGCATCACGAAACAAATAAAAACTAAACACACATGTAGGGAGATATTAGAACACAGCTACCAAACATTCACGGACTGAACAAAATGTGGAGCCTAAATTAATCGGAAGCACACTACCAGCGAAATAATGACCAAACAGTAGACCAGTAAGAAGTGCAGTGATAAATGTTAAAAAAAAAATACTCCATAGTAGCCAAAAGAAAGAAAACAAATGAGAAGGACTGTGTGTACTGAGTTTCGTAACCTTCGTTGAAGGTCTCAAGTGCTTGTTTGAGGACACAAATCAACAAGTATGTGCGGTGGTTAGCGAATGGCTCGGTCCAATGGTGTGCCTAATAACGGCAGCGACTGCGTTTCGGATGGAGCTTGCAGTTTGAGAGAAATACCATGTGGCTGCTAGTCACAGAAGTTGCTGTTGGTTCTGTGTTTGTTCAGCTGCGAGCACTTTGAGAACGTTTGCATGTGCTCACTGTTTGAACTTATGCATGACTTGGCTATTTGTATGTGGCACAACGAGAATGCGAGACTCGGTGCGCAAGGCCGGTAGCAACCAGAAGCTTGTAGGTTGTTATGTGGATGACTGGTTTGAGAGTGAGGATGGGTGGTTTGCAGTTGTAGATGGCATTCACGGAGGGTCAAAGATTGCTACCATGACCTTTTTGAGTGAAAGTCTCAAGTGAAAGAGAGGAAGATGAGAGAGTGAGGAAGTGGAGGTTTTGTGAAGTGTGAATGTGTGTCCATGAGATGAGAGAGTCTTCTTATGGCTTTTGTGTTGTGAGTGAATCTGTTGAAGAAGAATCCCCCGGGAGAAAGTGCGTGCCAGTCCCTCCTTTTTGTGCTGTCCAGAAGAGTGAAAGATTGGTATCTAAGTGTGTGCGTGAGGTCCTTCACCGTGGAGGCCAGATCCTGTTTTCATGCTGAAAAGTTGTTGATCTCCTCTTGACTTGTGGTTGCTGTAGGTGTAAGTTGCTGCTGTGCTATGTGCTTTACGGGGAAAAGGCTAGTTGCAAGGCTGTATTATTGAAGTTACTAAGTCATATCCTTCAAGTTTACGAGAAAATGGAAAATCTCTTGCTTAAAACAAAAAAAAAAAGGTTGCTATCCTAGAAACTGAGAATTGAATGAAAGAAAAATAAAAAAGTAAAAAAAAAAAAGAAAATTCAACATGATATTTTGTTTTGTTTAAAAGCTTCTTTTTTTTCGATTTACACTTATGTTTTTGCTAATTTTGTTATTTTTATTTTTTCCATTTTTTTGGTAATTATTTGTTGTTATCCGGACAAAATTGGGTGCTAACAACCCTAATCTTATATGCCTAAAATTAAGAACAACACCAACTTATCGCAGAATCCTGACAGCTTGACCTTTGCTCACTAATTCATTGATATATGGAGTTCTAGAATTCTGATTACCGTGAAACCAAAGCCATTAGTTAGCTAACATCTAGGGATACATTTCTTATGAAGACACATAAGCCTAATTCGGTCATCTTCGTAACTAGTTTTTCACATTAAAATCACGTTCATGTTTACTATATTCACATCTCTTGATTTCCATATCATTCTTCTAAACTATGATAAGATGTCTAGTTCTTGAGATAGGTTAAGATACTTAAATATCTACAATTTGAACATAATCGATTTATCATCCCATTAAAGAAAACATAATGCTTCGGGGTATTCACAACCCGTCCAATTAAAATATAAATGCGAAGGGTAGGGGAAAACACTCACTTGGGAAGCACGAAGATGATCTCAGACTGACCTAGAAGAGCTTGGTGGCGTTGTTCATCATGACCACCACAACAACTCTTACTATGGCTAAAACTTGGGTGTGAGAAAAACACGATTCTAAGCCGTCTGTATGCCCCGAGTTTGGAAACTCTAAGGGGAAGATAAAAATATTAACTATAAGGGGATCCGCGCTTAACGCTAATCCCACTTTATTCTTTGGTGCTCCTAAGGCTTGGTGATCTCCTCTATATATATAGGAAGGAAGGGATTTATGAAATTATTTTACCCAATGTGGGACTTAAAGGGTTTTTCATAATCAAGTGACCTACTTCAGAGCCGATTTTCTCAAAGATGGAAGCCGATTTTGGTTTCTAAGGTGTAGGGATAAATTGTAGTTTTTTAGCAAGCTTTCCAATGACACCTCAAATGGACAAGTACAACTCAAGATATGACATAGTCTTTCTAGGGTTTTTATCTTAAAGCTCATCATTAGACTTAAACATTTTTCAAGCATTCTAATTATAAGAACTTAATCTAACACTCCTCTAACACCAAATATAATAACTATAACACTAACATAATATAATATAATAAAGATAATAATAATAATCTAACATCTACACCAATAAGATCACAAATAACAACAACAACAACAATAAAATACACACGACACACGTGCATAGAAAAGCACAAACACTGTCACAACATAGGTACATGCTTAGGACAAAACCAATAATATACAAGTAATAACAACAAGAATTTACAGAAAATTTAACAAAAAGGGTCCTAATAAGGGTTACCCTTAAAGTATATTCCTAGTACCCGAAATTTGGGGTGTTACAAGGAGTGCATGGTCTTTAAAGTTGATTATGAAAAGGCCTACGATTCGGTTTGTTGGAATTTCCTTTTTTACATGACGAGGAGGATGGGTTTTCATGAGAAATGGATAAAGAGGATTGAAGGGTGCCTTAAATGTAGTTCGGTGTCTATCCTTGTCAATGGAAGTCCTACCAATGAATTCATGCTACAAAAAGGTATTCGACAAGGGGACCCTTTGGCACCGTTGCTATTCACAATAGTTTGAGAAGGTTTAAGTGGATTAATGAGAGAAGCGACATCTAAGAAGTTATTCTCCAGCTACAAGGTGGGAAGAAATGAGGTTTAGGTGTCTCTCTTACAATATGCGGATGACACCATTTTTATGGGTTCCATTTCTCTTCATAATGTGATGGCTATTAAAAGCATCTTGAGGTGCTATAAGCTTGTTTCCGGTCTAAGAGTTAATTTCTTTAAAAGTAGATTTGGTGCAATTGGTGGGGATACGACATGCTTGGAGAGATATGCAAGACTCTTGAATTGTAGGATCTTGACATTCCCATTTATGTACTTGGGAATTCCTATTCGTGTCAACCCTAGAAGGAAGGAGACATGGAAGCCCATCATTGATAAATTTAACAAGAAGTTAGCTTTGTGGAAGCACAAACATATGTCCTTTGCCGGGAAAGTTTGCTTGATAAACTCGGTACTCTCTTCCCTACCTTTATTCTTTATGTCTTTTTATAAAATTCCCAAAGTGGTTGCTTGGACTTTAACTCGTCTTCAAAGAAGGTTCTTGTGGGGGTGTGAGGATGGAGTAGAAAAAATATCATGGGTGGGGTGGGAAAATATTTGTAGAGTAAAGGAGCATGGTGGGCTAGGAATTAAGGATATCTTCCTCTTTAATGAGACCCTTCTTGCCAAATGGAAATGGAATCTTTTCCACCATAAGGGCTCTCTTTGTAACGCCCTTTGTTACAATAACAACTCGTAATAAAACATTCTTTAAAACATAAATAATATAGGATTTTTTTTTTTAAAAAAAATACAATAGTCTGAAATACCTCAAATATTATAAAAATATCAAATAAATGAATCCTTACATAAATAAAAACATTATCCTCAAATATGGGCATATAAAACAATGAATAATAAAGAGTAGCGGAATTAACCACAACCAACCCTTTATTCTAAAGGTACTAACCCAAAAAAAATATATAACTAAGTAGAACTAAGTCTTCGAGTCTCCGTCGTCTCTATAGTTTCTTCCTCGTGCTCTGAAAATGACACTTTTAATGAGATAATAATCCTAGTGAATAAAACAAGTTCTAAAAAGGTTCGTAAATAGTGTTATTCTCAGCCGGTGCGATAATCCAGAAAAACTCGACCATGGTACCCGCAAAGAATAAAATATTGTATATATATATATATATATATATATATATATATATATATACTCCAATAGAAATCAAATTAAAAACAATCCACAATTTACTCTCATAACATTCTCATTAAGGTAAGTATTTCAATAAATAAAATTAACACCTCAATACATTCAAATAGATATCACAAACACAACTTAGTGATTCCCAGAATCACTAGACTAGACTCTTTGGTTCCCAGAACCGGTGTGGATCTCAGATTCGTAAAAGGTCTATGAGCTCATATCCATGCAATGGCATCCCATTGCCTTCCCCATCTTAGATGGAGGTATCTGAATCTCCTCCCCATCCTAGATGGAGGTATCTCTTTTCCCTATCCCAGATGGAGGTATCTATCATAAATCTCATAGTAGAATGTTTATGTCATTCCTTCCCAGAAGGTAATGGCTGACTCAAGCAATAATACAATATATCATTCCAAATAATTGCAACATAAATTCTCAAACATGTGTCAATCATAATTCTTAAGATCACACCATGCCAATATCATAATTTCATAAATATCAAATAACCACATGAACAATACACCAATACATGTACATAATTAAATTAAATTCATACATAAATATAGATAAATATACATGTACATATAAACCTGTTTAATCGCAAGGCACAAGCATGATGGTACATGATTCACAAAGTTAATTCAACGTATATGTACACATTATATACAATTCAAATCCCAAGTTCGTACATATGCCATTCAAATGTCAATTTTACGTTAACTATATATAGCCACACAATTAAAGAAATTACAATAAAGTCATAATCATAATCTAGAGGTATATATATTTTTATATATTTAATTTGAATGTAAAGAAAACAATAATGCAAAGCTAACGCAAACTATCAACCAGGGAGATCGTAAAGGTGAAATTAACTTCAATATTTCCAATAAAGATCACTTTTGGCCAATTCAAAATTAATTGCAACGATGGACTACACATAAGAAAATAAACCAGACACTCAAAAGTTATCAAGAACCTTAAGAAATTATATCCATAAAAAGGTATACCATGGAAGGTTTTAGAAAAGGTTGTTTTACTCACCTCTTGAAGCAAAGTAATCTACGGTCTTCATTTATTCTTTCTCTTCTCTATCTACTACGTCAACAAGATTCACTCTATGTCTTCTTCTCCCGAGTCCTCAAACTATCTACTAATTTTCTGTTCCCTAAGAGACTAACTATGTAATTCTAAGAAAGGAAACTGTCTATCCTTATATAAGTGCAGTTGTACGTGATATAAGTGCAGTTGTACGTGATTAAGATTAAATAGCATAAGATTTATTTTAGCGGAATTGGCCTATCAAATCTTTCTTTATCTTTTTCTACTTTATTATCTCATTATTAGCATTATCTACTATTTTCTTTTCTTTCAAGATATATTAAGATAGAACATGATAAGATTTAAATCGTTATCGAGGACCAATTTAAATTATATATAATGAATATTTTATCTAAACTAGATATATAATATTATATCATTACTATATTAATTATCTTTTGCATTCTTTTGTAGTTGTTAGATAATCTTAACAATTCTTGTATTAATCACCTAATCTTTTTATTGATAAAGTAACTATTTAACTAAAAAATATTTAATATATAGTAACTAAATAGTAATATTTTAATTCAATTATTTCAATCAAATGTAGTACAAATATCACAAACAATATAATATACTAAGATAAGATCCAAATAAAATAATATCATAATCAGTTCAAATAACATATCATGATACAACATTCTAAATATAATATCATATTATATCATAATAATTCAATCCTTTTAACTCAAATAAATTCTTATACTAATGATTTTTTTATACTAAATCTCATAACAATTTAATCTTTTAAATAACATTAATTATATTAAAATTTCAGGATGTTACAGGTCAAGTGTTGGAGTCAAAGTATGATGGATGCCAAGGTTTGGATTGTGAGTTGGACAAGCCAAAATTTTCCATTTGGTGGAGGGACTTGAGAGGGGTGTGTGGTGGGAGTGCTCATGACAATTGGTTTGATAACATGATTATTTGGAAAATTGGGGAAGGAACACAAACTAGATTTTGGTTAGATAATTGGGTGGATGGGGAAAAGTTGCACTACAAGAAATTTGCCATATACCTATGGACATTTTTAGTGACAATCATTAAAAGTGTGGGTATAAACATCATATACCTACAAACATATGATAAATCGTGGGTATAGGTACCATATAGCTATAGATGTTTGATTTAGTCACTATTTGATTTAGTGATTGATTTGAAATCATGGGTATAGATAACATATACCTACATACATGATAAACTGTGGGTATAAGTATCATATAGCTACAGATTTTTTACTCCTGTCACTATTTGTTTTAGTGATGGACTTGAGATCATTGGTATAAGTAGCATATAGCTACAGATATTTTATTCTGTCACTATTTGTTTTAGTGATGGATTTGAAACCATGGGTACAGGTAGCATATAGTTACAGATGTTTGATTTCATCACTATTTGTTTTAGTGATAGATTTGAAACCATGGGTATAGGTAGCATATACCTACAAATGTATAATTTTGTAACTATTTATTTTAGTGATGAGTTTGAAACCATGGATATAGAGTTGGCAAACGGGTAAGCCTGTCCGTTTAAGCCCGCACCCGCAAAACCCACACCCTGCAAAGCCCGCAATTTAAACAGACTCTATTTTAGTGAGCCTGCAACTACACTATTTAACCCGCGGGCTAAACAGGCCTACCCGCATCCGCAAAAAAAAATTAAAAAGAAAATCAAATTTTAAAAATCTGAAATTTAACCCACTTTTCAAACTCTTTTTAAAAATAATTGTCTGAAAAAAGCAAATTAAAAAAGTGACTAAAAATCAAATTAAAAACCCTTTTAAAAATCCTTTTCTTATTATTTTATAGTTCAATTAATCATTAGATGTATGAGAATTATTCTTTATGGTTTTAGTTTGGTGTTGACTATTTTAAAATGTATCTAATTTCAAGAAGAATGACATGATTCTTTTATTTTATTATTCTAGTTTCTAATTTTATTTACTTTTACTAAACCACAAAAAAAAAATACATTTTTTTTAATTAAGGCATAAAAAGCCCGTGGACTGTCCACGAAGCCCGCGATCAAGCTCGTTTAACCTGCGGGTTAAACGGGCCGGGCTAAAAAACCCGCAATTTAAATAGGCTCAAAAAATTGAAACCCATATACTGTGTGGGCTGCGGGTTATGCAGGTGGCCCGTGGGCCCAAACCCAAATGTCCGGCTCTACGTGGGTGTAAATGAAACAAACCTATAGATTTTTTATTTGTTAATGTCTTTTAATGATTGGTCCAAAAATTATAAGTATAGATTACATCCAATGTTATTAAACCCGACTCGGTCATGTGCTATATATGCTAGTGTTTATTAGGGATGACAATTTTACCTAGACCCTATGGGTACCCACAGAAATTATCCATGGTTCCACTTAATGGGTATGGGCTCAGGTACGGGTAATTACCCACAAATTATAATGAGTACGGGTCCGGGTATGGGTACTAAGGTACCCAACCCTATCCATACCCATAATAATAATAATAATAATAATAATAATAATAATAATACATGAAAGATATATTATGTTTCTTAATCCATCAAAAATAAAAAAAGATCACATTCTTTATTTGCTAAGAGATAGATGACGTTATTTAATTCACACACACACAAAAATTATGTTCCTTGTAGAGATAAATCATATCTTTATTATTTACTTAGAGATAGATCATGTTCCTTAATTTCAAAAAAATATCACCTTCCTTATTAAATCTCCTATTTATTGTACTTTTAACCAATATTTTATTTATCAATTTTTCATATTAATTAAAATGCGGGTAACGAGTACGGGCATTTAGGTACAAAAAAGTTGCATGATGGATTTGAATCTTGGACATTTCATTTAGAATATGCACAACTTACCACTAAACCAACTTCATAACTTCTTATAAATGGCGCAAACATAAATACATATAATATACTTATGATATTATAATTTTATTATAATTTGTACCGGTTTGTGCAATTTGACCACTGACCCAGTAGTCTTACTGGGTCAATGACTGGTTCGATTTTGATAACACTATTACATCTACCTATAAAAGTGACGTTACATTATTATACCTTTTAGGGGTATAAGTGCGTCTGAGTTGACCCGTGAACCTAATCGACCTAACCTAACTCAAAATGAATCTCATGATTTGGTTCAAACACATTGATCGATTCAGTTTCTTTTATTGAACCTGGCATTATGTGGTTCTCAAATTTTAAATATGATGAAAATGACCAAACTTAATGATTTTATTTTGGTAATCATGCTATTGGTGCGAAGTATCTACCAATTTTGTTAATGACTAATCTCTATTGAGAAACTTGGTTGGCCACCGCACCTTATAATGGAAAAATTAAATTCAATGAGGATTTGGTTCATCCTACACGTACACGTCACGGGCATCCTGCTTTTCTATGTACTATTGTCCCCCTCCCAACTACGTTTTTTCATCATAAGGTTCGAACTTAAGATCTTGGTTATAGAAATCGAGCCTAGTTTCACTCAGACTAATGACTTATGATATGAATGTAAATGTTATTGTAAATCATCAAGAATAATCTTATTATATATTTCAAAAAGTTAAGAAAATTATTTTAATCTATTTTAGACTCTACCTCTCATCTCCTTGAAAAAATAGCCACTGAAATTAGTACAAAATTTAAATTTAATGAATGAATCTATGATTGATATATAAAAAAAAAATATTTTGATGAAAATGTTGATGATAAGATCACACATTTAGCTAAAGATTCTTTTCATGTTGAGCATTATGTATACATATTAGATTAATTCAAATCTTTCATTGAGAGTCAATTTGAATGATATTTAAAATATGAAATCACGTTTTATTTTATTTATTCGAATTCTAAAAATTGAAAATTTTGGATGGGGATGAACTGAAAACAAATATTATTTTAATCTTGATAATATTGATTTATTTTTAAAAATAAAGATATTGTAAAAAGTATATACAAAAGAAATTTATATTCTATTAAAAGTATTACATTATATCAAAAATATTATATTAAATTACTTAAAACAAAAAATATATTAAATTACTATTAAAAAAATATTATACTAAATTACTTCCGTTCAAATCCAGTGATAATATATTTTTTCACTTTACATTTTTTTTTCACGTTAATTTGTATGTTCAATTCCTTGAAAATTTAAAAGCTACGTGATTCTTTTCTTTTCAGGATCTTTATATATAGGTCATAGACTTGTATATTTAGTTGCCATTATATATGAATTATTAAATATAATAGTTACGATCTTTTTATATAATTAAGGCAATAAAATTTTAATAATTACAATAAATTTTAATATTTAAAAAAATAAAAGTTTTAAATAATATTTATATTTTAATATTTAATCATCATTAAAATAGTTTTATACAAATGAAATTAAGTTTCACAATATTATTTTTTTATTTTATAAATATACGACATAATTACTTTTTAATAAAACTACAACTTTTTAATATTTTTGCCAAACGAATTTTACCTTTTAAGGAGCTTTTAATTTAAAAATAAAAGTAAAAATTGAAAATAACTTTTATTTATTTTTTCAAGCACATTTTTTTATCTTCTTTAATCACCCATCTTTTTTAATCTTCTTAATCTTTTTATTTTATTTTATCTCTATCTTTTTTTGATCGGTGGATTGAATTATCTACATTTTAAAAATGAAAATTTCTATTTAGCGCCAATAATTTTTTTCTTTTTCCCGCTTTATCTTCTTCCCTGTTGCCTTCACTTCACATTTAAATGCTCTAGACGTGTAACTCTTGGCCATTCCCGAAACCTGTTTCCAGTCATATATGATTATTGTTTGGCATTCACGAACTCGTTCCCGATTGTGTGTGCTTCTTGTTTGCTAATGAAGATCCAGCTTCTTATTGTGTCTTTCAATCAATTGGTGAACCCTAATCAGGTCAGTCTTCTTTTTTTGCTTCATATTTTTGGATTTATGGGTTTGTTCAATTTTGTGTTATTTGATTTTTGTGAGGTTTTCCCTTTGTTTTTAGATATCGATTATTGCTCTATAATTAGTGTTCTGTTTCCGTTTTCTGATTTTGAGGTATGGGTTTTTCGTTTGATGATGGTAGCATAGAAATTCAGGGCATTAGAAATAGCTTTATATATAATTAGTTGACTTGTTGGCCAAAAAAAGGTACTTGAAAATGCAAATGAAACTCATAGAAATTCATACAAATCGCGAGATTGATCTGCAAAATGACCAGTTTGAGACATGAGTTTGTGTGAATGATGTGGCTGGTGTGTGTGATTTTGGGTCTCATTATTTGTTTTTACAGTTTTGGTTTTTGGTTTTAGGTAAGTAAAAATGTTAAATTATATGTGTGTGTGTGTGTGTGTGTGTGTGTGGCTGGTGCATGTAGTTTTGGGTCTCATTATTTTTTTTTACAGTTTTGGTTTTTGGTTTTGGGTAAGTAAAAATATTAAATTTTATTATTATTATATATATATATATATATATATATATATATATATATATATATATATATAACCATTAGTGTTTTTCTCAAATAACAAATTATTAACATTAGAAATATCTCACAAAAGGTGACATGAAACTTGAATGCCATGAAACTTGAAAGGTGCTTGGGGTCTTTAATCTCACCATTAATGGTTAAAATTATAACTAAGCTGTGATCAAATTAAAATTATACTTGTAAAATCTTCACTTCTAGTTAAACATTTTGTGTTTTCCCACATTGCAGAATCCTATTTTTATTTACCTTATATATATTATTGTAATTTTATTTTTAAGTGTACTTCTTAGAGACTACCCTTGAAAAGGTCTGAGTGTTCCATGCTTTCTTACTTATCTATCTATCAACGTTAACGTTCTTTTAGTTTTATCAGTGCAATTTCTAAGTTGTTTTCTTATAAATTTGTCGTGAATGGGTTTGATCACGGTGAACATCGGTCCGTTGAGTTATTTGGTTGATGCTAAGTTAATATAACACAAGCAATTCTGTTTCATTATAAGTATTATTGAATTTTAAGATAAATGAATTCAATTAGAGTATGTCCAAAGTTTATTTTGTTATTTAGTTAAGTTTATCATTGCTATTAGCTCATAAGTTTTGTTATAAACATTGCTCAATTTTTGTTAGTTTGCGGAATTAATCCTTAATTAGATTGCCTAGAAATATATTTCCCATATTTATTTGTAACTTTACCTTCTATTTATGTTATATGATCATGCTAATATGTTAAGCTCATTTGAAAATTATTTTTATGTAGCAAAGCAGCAATGGGAAGGAGAAAAAAATTAAATATTGGGCAATGTAGATCAGAAGACTCAAATCAACTTGTTCAAGCAAGTAATAATGAAGGAATTCAAACTACATTTACTCATACAACCTCAACTGACGAACAAATTCAACATAGTCATAATTATATAGGTGACATACGTGAATCTATAGAATCTCACTCCACTCCTGAAATAGAAGCAGAAATGCAAGCTGAAATAGGTATAAATTATATGTCATTTTCTTATTTTTTATACTTTTTTATGTAAACATAATGATGTATATTCTTTACATCTTTTATTGGGTGAGTAGAACCTAAACGGACTAGAGGCCCAACAAGAATGTTAGATGTATGGGACATGGAAGATGGCGATGTTATAATTGTTAACTTAGACAAATATGACCGACCTATTGGTGAGGAAGCGACAACTCTTACTCGTTTCATTGGTAGTGTTGTTAGAAGACATCAATATGCCCCCATTAACTATAAATCTTGGAAAGAAATGCCAAAAGAGAACAAGGATGAGATGTTGAAAATAATTGAGGTATTATGACTGTATAATTTACTTACTATTTTATCAAAAAGTGTAACATGTCTTATTTTATATTATTGTATTTGTTTTGACATTTCTAATTGTACAGAGTAAGTTTGAGTTTGTTCCTTCGATAAATGATGCAATAAGAGAAATGTTTAAAATTGAGTTGAATGAGAAGTGGAGACAATGGAATGGCGATTTAAAGTCAATGGCATATGACCCTAGTGAAACAGAAGAAGAAGTTGCATCTGCAATGCCTGATGATAGGGTTGAATCAAGTCAATATCGTGATCTTGTTCATCATTGGTTTTCTGAACATGGACGAGTAAGTTATAAAACAAAATAAATTTGGACATATTATGACTTAATGCTTTAATATTTTTTTCTAATTAATTTTTTTTGTGTTAAATGTAGAAAATAAGTGAGATCAATAGAAAAAATCGTGCTAAGTTTGAAAATGTTCATTGTATGGGTACAAAAAGTCTCCCAAGACTAATTGATGAGAAGGTCTCTTTATATTTGTACTTGTCATTGATTGAATTATTTTATAAAAAAATACTTATAGTTTGCTCATTTCATTATAGAAAAAAAAAGAATAAAGGGGTGTCGCCTAAACGGAAAGACATATACATTGACACTCGAACTCGTACAAATGGGTCAATTGTCAATGAAAAGGCTGCAAGAGTGATTGTAAGATTTATAGTCTTTCTTAATTGATAGTGTTATTTAATGAAGACTTAAATTGCTTATTGATGTATCTATGATTTTTTAGGTAGAATTGAAGAAGCATAATAATGAGATTGGAACATCTCAATTGACTAAGAATGCACAAAGTTGTACATTTTGGAAGGATGACATATATTCCCAAGTACAAGGACCTGAAAAGAGGGGTCATGTGCGGTGTATGGGCATGATTCCAAAATCTAAAAAATTAAAGGTTTCGTTGTCTGAAAATGAAGAGTTGCATGATAAAGTTAAGCATATGGAAAGCTTGTTTACAAATCTTTTGACATTTATTCAAAGTCGATTTCATGGAGATGTTAATGACATTATAGAGGCTGCAAGACAGGTATATCATTTTCTTCCTAATATTTTTATGATTCAATGTTTAGATTTTGACTTGCATAAAATGTTTTATGTTATTGTTTGTTTTCCATATGTATATTATATTTTTTGTTATATGATTTTTATTTGATCTTTCCTAATTTGTTGAGGAATATATTTTTCTTGTGAATGTAAATGTGTACTACTATATTACATTGAGTCTCTAAGTTTATATATATATATATATATATATATATATATATATATATATATATATATATATATTTTTTAAATAGGCTCCAAATGCTTCTAGAGCCCCTGATCATTTGAGTTCTCCAAGTTCAAGCGATGATGAAGACAACTAGTATGGTTCATTTAGCATTAATTAATGCTTACTAAAATTGTTAATTTTTTATGTTCATACTATCATTTATATGTTCTTTTTATTACGTGCAAGTGAAGATTAGGAGGCTAAATTATGCATTATGACACAAACTTGTTGATCAAGTCTGACTACACTAGCAATTTTATATAATATTCATCATTTAAGTAGATATTTCTTTGTGATTTTTCAAATAGTTATGATACTTTGTTATAGTTTATTCAAGTATGCGACTTTTAGATGAACATGTCTAAAGTTTGAGGCATGTTAATTTTTAATATGATTGAAGTTTTATTTTATTTTGGTTGTTAAATTTATTTATTTATTGTATATTTATCTTTAAATTGGATTAATGTCTTATAAAAAATAATAAATAAAACTTAAAACATATAAATTTTATTATCAAATTATTTATAATTAACACAATAATCACCTACAAAATTAGTGATCGACTATTAAATGTGAATATAATAAATTATATTTTTTCACTAAAAGCTAGAGGTACCAAATGGGTTGTTCAAAATCACCTGATGAAATATATTGATTGGGTTTAAAATTTGAATTCAAATCAAGTGTAAACTATTTTAGATTGATTTGGGCTAAGCCTACAAACTCGCTAAAAACCCAAAAAAAAATGGGCTTTTATTTGGCTCGAACTTAATTTTAGAGGCATGAATCGAATTTGGGTCTTTTAGATTGGTCCATTATAGCTCAGCTTACATCAGGTTGGCTAGCTCGTTTTGCCAATTAAAACCTATACTAATGGAAGATAAGTTGTGGGTATACGTCATTGTGTTTTACTAACAATTTTAAATTTCATCACTATAATCTATAGCAACAACATTAAAATGGTAGGTATAGAAAATTATTATTGGTTACTAAAACCTATACTAATGGTAGAAAAACTGTAGGTACATGGTAAAGTACTTTTTCAACAGTCTTAAATATCGTCACTAAAATCTATAGTGATAGAGACAAACCGTAGGTATAGAAAATTATAGATGACGAAAATAAATGACCGTTGGAATAGCTTTTTGGGGATATACCTACGGTTTTTTGTCTTGTACCCACAATTTTTTGCTGTCACTAAATGGCTTATTCCTTGTAGTGTTGGCAAATAAATTTCCAAGATTATTTTTGAATTCGGAGCAACAAGGAGATGTTATAGCTAATATGGGAAGGTGGGTATGGGAATTTAAATGGAGGAGGGAATGGTTTGAATGGGAAAGGAGTTTGGTGGAGAATTTTCTTCAAGTTATGGAGTGTGGCAATGCTCATGGACAAGGTATGAATGATTGGTGGGAATGGAAAGAAAATGACACAAAGAACTACTCAGTGAGTTCAGCATATTCAGCTCTTCATATGTTGAGAGTTGGTAGCCAAGAGATTCCTATCTTTAGTGCACTATGAAAAATACATATACCTCCAAAGGTTGCGTTTTTCTTATGAAGGGTCTTTTTAGATAGATTACTGTCTAAGGATAATCTTAGAAAAAGACATATCCTACTGGATGATAATTTATCTTGCCTTTTTTGTCTTGATTTGGAGGAAAATTTAGATCACATTTTGTTTACATGTGTGGAGGTACAACATATTTGGAATTATTGCTATAAGTGGATGGGTGTGCTTACTGTGCTTCCTCAATCAGCCCAAATGCACTTTTGGGAACATTCCCAGGGTGTGGCACAAAATAAATTCAACTCATGGTGGCGGGTTCTATGGAGTGCAGTGGTCTGGTCCATTTGGCAGCAAAGGAATATGTGCATTTTTGAAGGAAAATCATGGGACAGAGAAATGATTATGCAAAAAGTTCTATTCCTATCTTGGTCATGGTTAAAAGAATATCAAAAGGATTTTTATCACTCTTTCAAT
Organism: Pueraria montana var. lobata; assembly: GCA_026413185.1. Taxonomy (NCBI): domain Eukaryota; kingdom Viridiplantae; phylum Streptophyta; class Magnoliopsida; order Fabales; family Fabaceae; genus Pueraria; species Pueraria montana. Next base: position 58,852,668 of record CM048655.1, on the reverse strand, counting down.
CAATGGTATGCAAATCCTGGCGCATGCATTTCAGACAAGGCTGGTTTTTGAGAGATTATTCTTTCAGACAGGGATAGGGAATGGATTTGTAAAGGTTTTATTTTAACAGTTTTGGTATTTGCTGGAACACATGCACGAGACTTAGTTTGGCCTGCTGATCTGTATCTTTTGGTATGCAGTTGTTGACTGTATATATTAAGATTCGGATTATATACTAGATTGGATTCTACAGGGTACCAGTTTTATTTTGCAGTGTTGGTTTATGGGTGTGGGATGTATGTGGACAATAGTTTACAGTTAATATTTCTGATACTTGATGCATATATGGGTACACATGGTAGGCTCATATATATGCTATGAGTGTGTAAGTTTGACTAAAATTTCTACACATCTTGTGCTTTTAATAGATTTTATTGCTGATAAAAAATAAAAAAAAAGCAAGACAAGGCCAAACCAAAAAGGAACCAATTATCCATTGCATGCATAAGCAACTGCAAGCCATAGAGAAAACAATTATATTTTTATATGATTATAAACTTCTTCCCCAACCCAAGGATTTATTTATTTTGTTTCGTTTTATATGATTAATTCTTAAATATATTTTTTAAGGTGTAAAGGATTCTGATGCTAGAGTTTTGCATTGTCATGTGTTGTCAAGCTACAAGCAATGTATCTCCAAAATGTATTACAAATTTAAAACCGAGGGTTACGACATTATATATACGCAGAATAAGAGATTAGAAAATTAAAGAAAGATGTGGTGGTTTTACAATAAAAAGTAAGAAGCATAGCCTATGCTAGATCGATTGGTGGGCCCCTTGTGTCGGCCACGCTCTAGGCAGGTAGCCTTGAGCATGAGGGGAAGTGTTGGAAAATCACCTTAATTGTGGTCATCCTTAGGCCCACCTTAGTTGTGGCAGGTAATGTGGGCAGAAGAAGGGTGTGTTGAAATCCCACATTGTGTGGCGAGTAGCCGTAGGCAAAATGGGACATGTTGAAGTCTCACATTGGCTAAAGATAGTGCCGACATAGAGTATATAAGTGGGGAGCAATCCTCACCTCACCTTACAAGTCGGTTTTGTAGGATTGAGTTAGGCCCAAACCCACTTTCTAACACAAATCTATATGAAATTATGATATACTTGAATAAATTGGCTACGGATTATTTCCATGTCTACATTGACCCTCCTCTACGGGTCCAAATGTTGGTTAAATATTTTAAACTAGCCCACTCAAATGTTTTTTCTTTAAGACATATAAAAGGCCCAAAATGCCAAAAACACACACATTTTGACCAAAAACTACAGTTCATCATTCCTAACTAGTTATGGCCCAAAAAACCACTTCCCTTATGGGTATAGAAAGTACTAATGAAATTCCTGTTTTGCACTACAACTGGACACTGATTGTGGTGGGCTTGGGATTGTGTGAACTGGGTGACTGTTTTTGCCATAATACAATTCTTATTAACACGTAGAGATTTAAATTTAAATTTGTCTCCCATAAAAAATCGTAATAGCTATACTTTACTCGTTCAACACATAAATATTTTAAATAAATTTATGTAATAATTAATTATAATATCTAAATTAATTTATTATCCATTACAAATTAAAAATATATTCAGAATAAATGTTTAATCCCCAAAGATAAATTAATATAATTAATTTTACTAACACATAAATCAAGCAATGTTTATGCAAATTATGAGTGCGAGATCAATTCTAAACCTACTCATGCAAGATGGGGTGAGTTAAGTGCCTGCAAGAATGCTAGTCCGGATGAAATTTCTGAGTGTACATTGTATTATAATAGTCAACATTTATAATATATAACTATTATTATTTCATTAGCTTTGTACTTCCAATTGAATTGATTAGTTCTAAAATTTAGATCCCTTAATTTATTGAGAATGGTTCATCAAGCCTTCAAGCGTTACCAGTATCACTGCTGATATTGGTTGTCAGCTTTTGTTTTCTATATAAAGAACCCTTTGCTTTGTCCATTAGAAAAAAATGAGAAAGATAAAAAGAAAAGAATACTTTTCAGATAGGTGTATTTTAATATTTTTCTAGTGTTTGATTGTTTAATGAACATGATCTTTTCATTTTGCCTTTCACCTTTTCCACATCCACCAGTAACTTCCACTCATTACATAGTATAGTTTTCAATTTAATGATTACCAGCTTATGCTTATTCATCTTCAACGTGGAACTTCTCGTATTCAATGTTCAATTCATGTCCTCTAGTAATTTCTCCTCAAAAAAGTGTTTCTTCTAACAACAGATTTCAATTAATATAAAGACAAGAAGTCAGATGACTATACTATGATCAAGTTCTCACGTCATATCAACTTCAGAGCATCAAGGGATTATCCAATGTAATTCTTGCACTGCATACAGAAAATTCGAGCAATACAATGGGACCTACAACTTAGAAAATGAAACTACTATAAATCAATGTATAAATGAAAAGAGAGAACTTATATTTAATTCATTATATAGTAACTTCCTTTTGCAACGAAACCGACCAATAGTTTTCCTGGAAAGCACATCATGTTTCCTTTTCCAACTAATTCAAAATGTTAACATGTGTCGAAAAGTTATTGAAACAACATAGAAAATATAACTGTTAACTAAGTTTTTAGTCCTTAAATTTTTTTAAAATTTAATTTTTAGTTCCTAAACTTTAATTTGACTGGTTAAAGTTCTTAAACTTTCTAAAAATTTGATTTTTAGTCTTTGAAATCTCATTAATTCAATGACTAAAAACAGAATTTTAAAAAAATTTAGAGACTAAAAATCGAATTTTTAAAAAATTTAAAAACTTTAATCAGTCAAACTAAAATTTAGAGACTAAAAATTAAATTTTGAAAAAATTTAGGAACTAAAAATTTAGTTAATCCAAAATATAATTGATCATGGGAAAAACTAAAATGCAAAGGCATATGAAAATGTCTGGCCCTGAATGGTTATGTGTATCTCTATGCACCTACACATGTATTTGTTATATTGGAGCAGGTCATGGAATGGATGGGTACCCTCCAAAGCATAATGTAATGTCTGTCCCTCATACTCTAATGCTCCCCGTGCCTTAAATGGGACACCGTGGCACCTTCAGAACAATGTAGAAGCCATAATGTGGCTGCAGAAGATAATGTTTTTTCTTAAATGGATGGGTACAAATCTAGAAAAGGCTTTTTGAATATCCATTCATCATAGTCATCAGATAAAGTGTGGGATATATGAATACATACATTAATTAAAATGGGAAAATGTTGCTGAAACTAATAATTATATTCTCTTTTTTACTTTTCGTGGATTTTTTAAAAAATTCCTTGTAAAACGTTGACCTCTTCTGTCTTCTTTTTGTTAATGTTGCGTTGGCTAGTAGCCCCTTCTGCCCTGAGACACTGATACTGGAACATCTGCCCTGAGACACTGAACAAGTTATTATTCCACCTTTTTGGACCATCACAAGTTTTTTTTTTCTTTTTCTTTTTCTTTAAACTCTATATATATTCTCCAGGAAAGATAATCATACTTGAGCAGTAGAACTATTATGAAAAACAAACTCTTTCTAGACATTTAAAACAGGTACATGCACAAGGTTATGAAAAACAAACTCTTTCAGTGGTGGACCATCACAAGCTCCAACCTTCAAATTCAGAGTCTACCATATACGTTCGTAAATCTTATTCACACATACGGGCGGCGTAATGGACTAATGGTAGTGTGGATGTGGACCTAGTCTTCTAAGGATTCCATGGCAATGGCAGTTTTTATCTAAAATGCAAAATAAAAAAACCTACACTAAAGTTTGATTCTTAAATTTCCCTTTCTCGACCCACTAACTTGCAATTCCGATTTCTTTATAATCCATTCGGCCGGATAATTTTTTCTCAATATTCTTTTCCAAGATTTGTAAGTTAGAAAAATGAAGATACCAAAATGTCGTTCCAACCAAACAAATAGGACGAGTATTATTGCGTCAAGCTAGTTTGTTGCTTGAGTCATTCAGTTGTGGGAGATTAGGAGAGTATAGAACAGTCTACTATGTTGAATTTGTAAGTTTTTCTAAATCTCAAAGGAAATACATGACCCTGTGAATGACCAAAGCATTACGAAATCGTGTGTCTCTTCTACAATTAACAACTGTCAAAATTGAACTGCGGGTGTTTATAAAAATAAAAACGTGGTAAGCATGAAAGTGATAAAAGAAAAAAAGAATTTGCACTGCATATACTAAGTATATAATTTAAGGTATTGGAAACATCAAAGCTGACTTGTAAACATGCACTCATTGGGGAATTGATTCATTTTAACTAATGATGAAAAGGATGCCAGATATATAGAATAGAGGGTGTACTCTCTAATTAAGCCCCTTCTCATCATCAAACACTACACTTTCACTTTGGAGAGACACATGAGGGTCCCAACATCCACTAAATCCTCCAATGGAATTCATGCGCGTTTGGGTCGACTGTCCCATTCATTTTGGTAGACCAAGTCGCACCGCCCCAACAAATAGACATCTTACCATAAAACCATCATTCCTCAGAATTCTCATATATATAACTTTCCTAATTTGGCCATTTCATTCAATGTTCCATATGTATGTTAAATTATGATAGTCATTTTATAAATACGTACACACATTTTCAACATATAATTTTACACATCTTAATTAAATTTTAATTGTAGAATTTTTTCAGTTAAGATCTACAGTATCTCTCATTTATCCATTTCATTTGCGCACTTTTTGTGCCACGTTGCCCCTTTACAGGGAAAAGAAGCTCAACATAAAGTGGCCCACCAATCATCTTCATCCCCCTCCCTCTTCTCTTATCTCCTAACAATTGAAACAAAATAACTTGGCACATCTTTATATCCTTTTTTCTTCTTTCTTGAAAAACACACACACACACACACACACACACACACACACATCTCTGATTTGCTGTACCAAATGAAACTCTGCTCAACCTAGTGGTTTCTCAAACTTGGTTGGTCCTTGCAGTAATTGTAGGCGCAACTGGAACTCGAAGTGAAACTTAAGTGTGATATTCACATTGTCCTCAAGCATACATTAATCAATCCACATCTTTTCTAATAAGAGCATACATTAAAAAATTTCTACTTAAGTGTATATTCATGAACTTTTTTTTTTTTTTTTTTTCAAAAGACAAACAAATTTATTGATCACAACTCACATGCTTCAGCATAGCCACAAGAAGTGACCAAACTAAGCCAACAATTACAAATCAGGTGCTGTCATATGTTAACAGCAGCAGCATCTACATACTGTCATGTATTTACAGCAGTAGCAGCCTAAAGTATAAAAACAGACATGTATAGACAGTAAATACCACCCCCCTGCACCTAGACAACATTATTTAAATACAGATAAATTTCATATTTTTCTGTATAAGGTGATTTTATTATTTAAATAGTCGCGTTAATTAGTATTTAGAAAATAAGTTACATGTAAAATATAAGTTGAAGAGATGTTTCTTGTTTCGTTTTGATGATTTATGACCTGGTAAAGTAATACATAATTGATGTTGTGTATTGTCACAACTTTTAGAAGGATAAGCTTAAAGCTTAAAGAGTCAGTTACGTACTAGTAGCTTCTTTGAATGTATGAATGATATTTGGGATTCGCCGCTGGTAATTGTGAGTTGTGGCAAGCTGTAATTATGGTGGTAATAATAACTAATAAGACAGTCAATAAAATTGACAAATCCCTAGTGATCCATGATTGGACCTTCTAACGACTGCTTTCAAGAGATTTGACTCACTAAATATATATCTCGTCAACCAATCAATTACACACCCTGAATTACGTTTCATATAAGAAAGTTTGTGCTGTAAGAACCAATAATATTGCTCCGACAAAAACTGTTTAACCCTGATTACTCATAAAATTGAAAAATTATAGTATGAGTTAGAATTAGTAATACCTAATTGATTTTTATTAATTTTTTTTTTTTGTAAATTTAAAAATTTGATTACATGTTACATTAAAATTGATTAAGACTAAAAATTTGGTAAAATTACATATTATGGATAGGTAACGGCCAAATAGAAATAAATTATTAAAAACATTAAACCCTAGACCTTAAATATTATGCTAACAGTTTATGTACTAACACATGAATACATTTTTTCTAACACACACTTTATTATTAGTTGAAATTTATTAAAAACTATAAAATTAAGAGAGAGAGAGTCATTAGATAAGATGTGAAACCCACCAAAATATATGATTTTTAATAAATTTCAGTCAATAATAGAAAATATGTTCAAAGAAGTGTGTTACTAACATTTCTATGTACTAATAATAATATATGCAAATTTTCTATATTATTAATAGTATTATTTATTAATATGCATATAATGTAGGCTTAATTGTAAATTTTACCACCTAACTTTCATAATTTTGCAAATTTTACCATCCAAGTTTTAATTTTGCAAAATTTACCACCCAAGTTTTCAATTTTTGCACATTTTACCACTCTGATATTTTACCAAAAAAAAAGTTAAAGAATTCAAAAAAAAAATTGTGAAACATCAGGGTGGTAAAATGCGTAAAAATTGAAAACTTAGGTGGTAAAATTCACAAAATGATGAAAGTTGAGTGGTAAAATTCGTAAAAAAAAAACTTGGATGGTAAAATTCGCAAAATTATGAAAGTTGAGTGGTAAAATTCGCAAAAAAAAAAAACTTGAATGGTAAAATGTGCAAAATTATGAAAGTTGGATGGTAAAATCTGCAATTAAGTCTATAATGTATTATGTATTTAATGTAGACCTATAATTAATGTATGTTATTTTTCCTACTCAGAGCCTTCGTTCTTAGTAGATAATTATTGATTTTTTTTAACAACTATTGAATAGTGTTGTTAAAAAATAATAAAATTACAGTGAACACCATTAAACCAAACATAAAGCTAATATAAACGTTTCTCTAACATTTTATGATTGAAATCTTTTAGAAATCTATAAACATATTTATATTTTAGCAATTGTCATTATTAAAATGAACTTAGACTGACACGTGGAGTTGGTCATAATGTGCTGCTATACACGTAGGTTGTCCCGCACTTAACAAAGGTCAACTGTTTCAAGGTCCCTAGCTAGGTCTGCTCGTGTCTGTGTTGAGTGGAGAAACCTGCTCACTTGGCATGCCACATGTTTACTCTTCACAATTCTCACTTGGAAACATAGTTTTAAAAATCGACCAGGTGACCGATCCGGTCAAGGCACTGGGTCACTGGGTCAGTGGTCGAACCGGTGGGTCACTAATTGACCCGCATGATCCGGTCTGTATTAAAAAATTTGAAAATTTTATACCTGTCTTAAAAAAGTAAAAAAAAAAATCACATAACAAATTAATATAATTCCACAAGCTCATTTTTCAAGTTCAAATCTATTGATATTCATAGTAATAAAATCACATTATAAATTACTTATTAAACTTTTTTAAAGTTTAAACAGAATTTAAAATAATAGAATCACACTATCAACTGTACCATCACTTCTTCAAACAAAATCACAGTGATAGAATCACAGTATCAATTACCTAAGAATCACTACTCATAAATAATAAAAACAGAATTAACTAAAAATAACATTCAAGTTGGATTAAATAGAATCATGTGGTGTGGATCGATGTGGTTGAAATGATGGCATTAGGGTTTATGTGTGTGCACTTTGAAGTTTGAAGAAGAAAATTCACAGACTCACAAACACGACACAACAAGCAATGTTTTGACAAACGGTCACAGTCACAAAACCTTTCTTTCTTTTGATTTTTTATCCAAATAACGTCGTTTCAAGAAATTTAAAAAAAAATTAAAATTAAAATTAAAATTAAAATTTTAAAAAAAAATTAAATTTTTTTTAAAATTTTTTTTTAAAAAAAAAAAAAAAAAAAAAAGGGGGGGGCGACCGGGTCGATGACCGGGTCGGGTCACCGGGTCACCGGGTCAACCCCGGGTTTGACCGGGTCACACCGGGTTTGACCGGGTCGATAGCATGACCGGTCCGATGACCGACTCGACCCGGTCTGACCACCGGTTCCCGGTCCGACCGGCCGGGTCGGTCCGGGTTTTAAAACTATGCTTGGAAAGACGTTTTTGGCATGCCCACGCGCCATAAACAATCATCTGTTCACCCTACAAAAATATATCAATAATCTACGTATATAAGTATTGGATATTGCTAATAAGTGTCTTTAAAATACTGATTAAAAAATTCAAAGAAAAAAATATTTATTATAAAAATTATAGGAGAATATAAAAAAAAAAATCATGAAAAGCGTAATTTTTTATCTTTCAATAATTTTTTTTCTCTTTTTAGTTCCTTAACCAGTATCCTAAGGATACTGATTAACATTTGTCACAAGTATTATATTTTATATTATTAAGTATAATATATAATTAATGTAAACATTGTAATTTAATATTATGTTTATTAAATATAATTTATTATATATTAATTAGAATATACTGATAAGATAATATTATTATCAATTATAAATTGTTGATTTTTATAATAATTATTTTAAAATCTGTATTTTAATTAGTTGAAAGTGTAATTTTTTATCTTTTTATTATTTAAAAAAAATAGTTTATAAAATATACTTTAAAATAATAAAATAAAAATTAATATCATAAAATTAATGAAAAAATTATAAACCTATGATTTTAATGAATAACAACTGAAATAATATGTATTGCATAAATATGTTATGCGCTAATATATTTTCTCTACATAATTATCAAGAAGTGACTCTTCATCATATAGAAAATTATACAATTAATCTTATAAAGATCTTCTTAAGACCATATATGTACATTAATTATCGTCTGAAGTTTTCATCGTCTAATCATTTGACAAAAGACCTTTTCATAATAAGATGACATAGTAAAACAATTTTTTTTATATAGAGGTAATTAAAAAGTCAATTTCAAAAGAAATTAAATAGTCATTTTCATGTAGGACAACTATGAGATCCCCATATAAGATGTCATTTGTATGTGTGCGTGCCATCATAAATTGAACAATAACAGCAATTAATCAGACCATGATTTTATCAAGACTTATAATACTGTGTGTAATTATATTATCAGGACCCAAAGATTAGTGATTTTCGATCTGGCTTTTTAGAAGTTCCAATTTGGTAACATGCATGTGTTGTCTCACTTGTTGCAAACTCCACTTGTCATTATATTTGTTTGAGCTTTTAAATGTCAGGTGATATGGATTGAGAATGATCTGCTTGATAGGATGTCATTTAAGACTTACTATCACATCCTGTTGGATCTCATGTCCTAATTTGTTATAGTGGATATAAATGGTCACCATTCTTGGAACCTTGGTGAGAGAAATGTCAATTCCCAACCAATGGTGGCCAATCCCCAAAAATAATATTTTAAAGTTATTATACATAAAATAGTTAGTTGAAAAAAATTAGAAAATTATATAAACACGATTTGTCAAAGAAGAATTTTATTTTGAATTTGTCGCTGCATTTTATAAAAAATTATCCTAACTTTTTTTATCGTTAAATAATTACAATTCTATAATAAAATAGCAAAAAATAAAGTAAATATTTTTCAACTAACCCGAAGAACTGTCACTTTCCCTTAGAAAGAGGTTTATCTATCAAAATTGGCATCATAATATTGTTTGAATCAATTGCGAAAATAGCAAAATAGTTTTGATCTTCATGAACAAGATTCTATGGTAGGATCGGCCTACTATCTTTCGCGAACTCTTGCGGATTAAATGAAATAATTAAACAAAATATGTTTTCAAATTAGAATTATTTGATAATAATTAAAGATTTTTAATCGATAAAACAATAGGAAAATCTATAAGTATAACCTCATGAAAATAAAAATCTTGGTACTAACTTAATAATAAGACGGTTGTTTAAAAACTGAGTAATGATTTTAATATATTTCCACGGTATACATAAAGTATAAAAAAATATGATTTTTAATTTATATATACTGTTAATGTAAATTTTTTTCATACAGATATCCAATAAAATGATGTGGTAATAGAGTGATTTTTTTTTATATTAAGAATGCATATAAATTAAATTATAAAAACATTAAAAAAATCTTATATGTTTATTTATGTTATGGAGATAACGCGGCATCATGGTGCATAATATTGTGTTCACAAGGATAATCTTTGACATATGAACTGCCAAATGCCAATGTCCGGGGGCCATGAAATGAACCTTTTAATTTTGTCGTCCGGGCAAAGACAATAAGTGCCAAAAAGAGTGTGTGAACCGAATGCAATAGCTTGATCAAAGTTCAAAGATTTGCAACCCATGACAAAGCCAGAACTCCATAAAAGATGGTAGAACCACAATTGCATTTTCAAAGACAATGTAAAGAAGGATTATGAGCCAAAAGAAAATAGTGTGCGTGAGAGAGAGAATAAATTCAACTCTTTCTGTTAGCTCCACTATCACAGGTCAATTCTCTTTGAATTATTTTTGTACTTTAATTTAATCAAACAAGTGAGAATCCTTCCATTTTCTATATAGCTTCCTCAAAATTCGGGGTAATATTATAATAATTCTATCTCCTACGCGTTTTGAGGCTCCTTTACAAGTTGGAACTAATGTGCAATGCCTGAATGCTAGTGTGTAATGATCAATCTTTAAAAAGAAAGTGGTTCCGAGTAATACACGTAATTTATTGATATTTATTAATCCTCTCCACCTGCCGTCATATGAAGTTAAAAAAAAAAAGAAAGAATGAATTTGTCAAATGATAAATTAATTCATAGACAAACATCAATGACTGTGTTTACTTTTATTTTTAAATTTAGAAATAGCTTTTTCGTATATTAATTAGATGCTAAATTTTTCGTTAAATCACTTTTTATTTTTTTATTCCAACATGTAACGAAGGAATTGTTGGAATACAAGTGTGAAGGTAAAGTTTCACATTGGGTAGAAATGAGAAAGTTGAGTAATATATAAGTGGATGGACCCACAAACCTAAAGCCTTAAGGTTTTGGGTTGAAGGTGGTGTCAGTTTCACTTATATGGTGTGCTCGTGGCCCATTCGTGTAGATCTCCCCAGTATTTCCTCCCCCTTCCGATGCACAACAATTGGTATCAGAGCCGATGGTTCGACCAGGTGATCGGCTCGAGCGAGTATGGTGGATTGGCGATGGATCCGGGCATGAACATGAGGATCCCTTATATCGAAAGTCTTCCTGGCGTTGGATCCATACATGGAGGCCAGGCAGCGTGTCCCGTGGCCGTGAAACGGTGGAGGCGGCGGTGCAAGGTATTAGAGCATGTTGGCTCTAAAGGCGCCATCATTGGATACTCGTGGTGAAAATGGCTTCCGCTTGAGGGGGAGGCTACCATGTGGAAGAGACTCACACTTGAGGGGGAGATTGTTGGAGTACAAGTGTGAAGGTGAAGTCCCACATTGGATAGGAATGGGAAAGTTGAGCAACATATAAGTGAGGAAGACCCACAAACCTAATACCTTAAGGTTTTGGGTTGAAGGTGGTGTCAGGTTCACTTATGTGGTTGGCTCATGACCCATTGGTGTAAATCTCCCCGGTGTTTCCTCCCTATCCGATGCACAACAATTGGTATCAGAGCCGATGGTTCGACCAGGTGACCGGCTCGGACGTGTATGGTGGATTGACGATGGATCCGGGCATGGACATGGGGATCCCTTGTATCAAAAGTCTTCCTGGCGGTGGGTCCATACATGGAGGCCAGGCAGCGTGTCCCGCACCGTGGAACGGTGGAACGGCAGTTCAAGGTACTAGAGCATGGTTAAGCTCTAAAGGCACCATCATTGGATACTCGTGGTGGAAATGGCTTCCGCTTGAGGGGGAACTACCTTGTGGAAGAGACTCACACTTGAGGGGGAGATTGTTGGAGTACAAGTGTGAAGGTGAAGTCCCACATTGGATAGAAATGGAAAAGTTGAGTAACATATAAGTGGATGGACCCGCAAACCTAAAGCCCTAAGGTTTTGGGTTGAAGGTAGTGTCAGGTTCACTTATATGATGTGCTCGTGACCCATTCGTGTAGATCTTCCCAGTATTTCCTCCCCCTCCGATGCACAACAGGAATATATATTGTTGGACCCATTCTTATATATTCTCGTAACAAGAAAAGTGAGAAATACTAATAATACACTTCTTTGAACATAATCTTTATTATTTCCTGGAATTTATTAAAAGTTACAAAAAGTTGTGGGTTTAACTTCTTATTAAATGAGTTTCACTCATAATTGTATATTTTTTATATATATAAATTTTAGCCAATAATAAATAATGTTATCATAAGTGTGTTAGAAAATCTATTGTTAACACTCATTAATATTTATTTAAAGGTAAATGTTCTATTATTTATTCACTTTAAAAATCAATTTATTTAAAATGATTTTTTTTTCCGAAATCTCTTGATCAAGTATAATGTACTAATCAGTGATCTCTGTAGGTCTTTGAAAAATGAAAAGTCATACATGTCAACTAGCATGTAAAATAATGATTAATGAAACTAGAAAAATTTATATGACAAATGTTAATTAATTTGAAATTAATCTAGCAATATATATTCCTCTAAGAGGTGAGGTGGAAAACATAAAGAGCGAGCTAGGGGTCAAAATTTAACTGATATCAATAAGTAGATGTTACTTACTCCATAAATTAAGTCGCATTCAATTCATTATGAGAAATCTATACAAAATATTTTTGACAATAATATTTCTCTTTTCTTTTCAATTATGTTATCAACGCGGAGAGCCAACTAGCAAAGGCTTACAAGTTACAAGATTGACTGAGGGTAGTGTGTACTTGCCGACGACTTTAAGATGAGGCTCGGTTCTTCTTTTGTCTAGGTGTACGTACGGATAGCTTCATAATCATACATTCTCTCTCTCTCTCTCTCTCTCTCTCTCTCTCTCTCTCTCTCTCTCTCTCTCTCTCTCTCTCTCTCTCTCTCTCTCTCTGTTCATTTTCAGTGCTTAAAAAATTAGTTCTCTTTTGATCTTTCATTTTTAGATGTCATGTGTAGTTTTTATTTTAAAAATGAGAATAAGAATATATGCTTTTTTTTTAATGGGTAAAAACCACACCTACATAGTTCAAGAAATGAAGAGCATAAAGCAAATATTTTCCTATGTATAAAAACTACAAACATATTTAATCCATTTATAATATAATCATTTCAGAGTCATTTAAAAAAAACTAATATTTCTAACTTCTAATAAAGTTACTAAAATTGTTTTATTTTTTGGATTGTTGCTTTTTTTTAAAAAAAATATATATTTTTATAAAATTTGTAAACATATTTTTTAATTAAAAACATTTTTCTTTTAAAAAACAGAAAAAAATGGATAAAATGTCACATTTTTTGTGTGTATAAGACTACAAGTATCCTCCATATACAAGAGGTAATCCTGTTCATAGAAAATAAAACTTTCATTACGAGTATTTAATGTAACTGTATAATCAGAATTAAAATTTGATATTACTAATTAAGCTGAAACAATCTTGTGTCAAGTGATACACACACTCAATGATAAAATAAAAAATTACTTTAAAGAAGTGTTATAAAAGGTGTGTCTTTTAATTTTATTTATTAAAAAAGAAATTAAGCTAGGCTCTAAATGATAATTTTGTCTGCATTATGTTATTGGAGTAATTTTTCAACACAACTTATGAAATACTTAAAATATTTTTGTAAAGGATTTCTTGACTTTTTATTTATTAATGTATTTTAAGTTGTTTGTTTTTCGTTATGGATTGTACCTATAGGCATTTTACTCATGCAAAAAACCACTTTTTATTAATGGTGATTTAAACCTAAATAAAAATTTAAATTATTTAAGTTGATCATTTTGACATTTATTGAATAATAGTTTTATTTGAACTCAGTTAGTGTTCAATTTATTGCATATTTATTGAAGAGAAATAAATTCTTATAAAAATTGCAATCTTTTTCACCCCAATGATCTCAAATAAGAATTTTGTCCGTGCTATACATCTGAACATCTTTTAAAGGAAATTGTAATCTTAGCTTGCAAATAAGATATGCTGGCTGTCATGATGTAACGTATAAACAATCGTATATCTTCGTATTTAAGACGTATTTTATGATTGGGTTTAGCGAGTCTTACCTTCAGAACCAAGTCTTAACAACTCTAGCAAAGCAAGGGCACTGGAGCATCCATCCAGGGGTGCAGCAAAATTAATAATTAATTATCAGTCAGGCAAAACTATTATGACTCATTATTATATTATTAATGCGAATAAAGCTTAGTCCCGTTAATAAGAATCGAACTCATATCTAATAAAGACATGAGTTTAAATCCTAATAAAATAATATATAAGTATTTTTGTAAGTGTACGCATGTATATAAACATGTATAGAAGTAATAGTTACTTTAATTTATTTGATTTTATTTAATCAAACACACCCTTAATACCATGAATCAGACTTGCTACCATGGGTATGGCTTTACCTTCTGCCTGCAAGCTTGCCCCGTCGGCTAAGATCTAAACCAGCGAGTGAAGCACCACCTTAGACCAGTCTTTGTCAAAACCCCTTAACCTATCTTTGTCTCCCCACTAACAAAGCTCAACCTTTTCACCAAACCAAACAAGGTTGGTTCCAAAAGTGTAATCTAAATGACTGCTGTTAAATAGACTGTGAAAAAGTCTGTTTGGTGACCCACGCTATACTCTAACACACATCTCATTTGCACTCTCTTTCTTTGAACCTACCCCCTAAAAAATTGTATTTCTTTAATTTCCTTTTAGCATCATGTGTTAATAACAAAAACAATAAGATAACAAAGTTAAACCCGACAACCTATGCAACCCCCCACATCTTTTATGACTTTTGCTTTTTATTGTTGGCGACATATAGTTTTGCAGTTTTCCCATTGATTTTCAATTTGATTGTGGTCCAAAACCCTGTTATAGTGTATTTCTTTATGAATAAAAAAAATAGTGTATTTCTTTATGCAGCAAATGTCAATGGTGAATTGGTGATGGCACTCGACAAAACTGCAATACTCATTGCTATACAAGTGGTATATTCCCTATTGCAAATATACGCACTTTCTAATAAGAGATATTTTTATGTTAAAAAATGAAGAACGAAATTAATTATAATATTCTGATTGATGTTAAAAAGAAAATAAAAATTGAAGGAATATTATATGGATAAATTAAAAATTAACATAGCACTGCACATAATTGATTCATTTCAAATAAAACTTGCTGTTTGCCATAAATTGGTAAAGATGTTATTGTATGGCAATTAGTGCGAAAATTTCTGATGCTTGCTTCACAATCCATTGAATCCAATAAATATTGACTGGCTTTTTGGTTTAGGTTAAACACCTTATAAATAATTAATTATGATCAAAATTATAACTATTTCAAGCACAAAAAAAAAAAGAAAAATTACCAATTAGTGGAATAATTAATATAAAATTGTTTTAACTTAACTAATAATTTTAAGTTCTAGTCATGAATATACAATTATATTAAATAAAAAAATAAAAAAGACAAATCCCTACTGTTGGATCTTGGAACTGTTCCTCTATAAACTTTTCTTTTTGTTTTACCCAGTAGTAATTTTGAGTAGTTCAACTTTTCACTTAAAAATATCCCAAATGGGAAGAACCAAATTGCCTCAATAAGTTGTTTTGTTTTTATTTCTGAAGCATAAAAAAAAAATTGCCTCAATAAAAAATTATTGATTGGTGCATGTTCCTACAAAAATATAGACTAAGAAAGTGATTAGCAAAGGACGAATAGGGAACCATATGTTTCGGAAATATAATAAGTTAGTAGACGGAGTCTAAGGTGCGTGACCTCCTTAGGTCACGCACGGTGCAAAAGCTACTAACACCGTTGGATATAACAAAAAAATAATTAACCGTGGAGATCTTTGAAGGTGCAGTGTGGTTCCAAAACATTGAATATCATGTTTTTATTTTAAGAAATAATAATTACACGGGTCATAAGTTTTGTATTTTCTCTCTCATAACATCCCCACCTGAGTTATAATCGGCAATGGTGGCAGCCCGACCTTTCGAAGAGAATAAAACTACGAGATTTAGATGAGACACTCCACCACCTTCGCCATCGACAGCCGTCACTCCACCGTAGACTTTATGCACCTTGCTGCCAGCACCACCGTCCGCCTGAACGCCACCATGTCCGGCAGCGCCCCAATTCACAGGTAACAAATTTCCCAAAAACTCGCTGCGCCGCACCAACGGCACCGCCCAGTCCAACACCAACGGCGGGCTATGCCTCACGTCAATCGCGTTCCTCCCACTCACTATCTCAAGTATCAAAACATCGAAACTAAAACACAGCTCTTGAAACTCAAATCCCCGGCGCAAGATAGCACAGGTCTGGGTCGAGGTACCCTAACCTTGAAGCCACCGAGTCGCGCGTTCCACCTTTCATCGATTAACAAATTGGACGATTTAATATCCCAATAAATAACGAAGGCGGTGGCTGCCGATTGTTGAGATTCCAGCTTCTAAGGTATTTGTTTGGTGCCACATGAAAATCCGCCACTCCACGATTCTCGTCGTCTCCGTTCCGGTGCCGGTGTTCCCTTCTTCTTCCTATTCCGTCTCTCTCTCTTGTCACAATGTTCTCGTCCATTGTTATTCTATTCTCTCTCATCTGTGATTCAGTACTTTGTGAGTACGCTACACCCTATGGATCTCTACCGTTAACTACTTTACCCTTATATCTAAGGGTTGTTAAAAACTTACGCTCCGTACGTGACCTAAGGAGGTCACGCACGCTAGACTCAGCCTAAGTTAGTATTCGCTTAACTGAAAGTGAAAAGACAACTACATTTTACAAACTTTTAGGATTACCAAAAACAATTAAGAATAGAAAAAAAATCCTTTATTTAAATTCTCTTTTCCCCCTATCCTTATACAGTAAGAAACAAGAAAAAGTTTCATTTAATTGATAATAAGGACTTCAAAGTTTCCTGTATAATCAAGTATGCCCCGAGCAGCAACAACAAATCAACACCTTTGCACTACCATATACACAAGATATCTTTTCCCTTTATTATAAGGTGAAAAGTTGGGGAACAAAAAAGTGGATAAATATACTAAACAAGAGTTATGATTCTGTTTGAATCCTGATTTACTTTTTATTCTTTGCAACAACTTACAAGCACATTACAAGTAAGCAGTGGGGAGAAAAAATATTTCAAATCAAAACAACCCATAGGCCCAAGAATCTGAATCCATGATCACTCTTGGGTACTGATTGATAGGAGCGTCAAACACTTGCTTTCTGTCACCATCACCATCACCATCACCATCATTAAGCAAATTCCAACTTCTAATAAAGTCATCATCCCACAAGGCCATGCTGCTATTGTTATTGTCAAAATTAGTATCATTGTGATCATCAGGCCAGTCAAAATCTGGGAGCAGCAGGTCTTCAAGGAAGTTGGATGAATTTGAACATGAAGATGATGATGTTGAAGATGATGTAGTGGTTGGTGATGTGGACGGAGCAGAGGGAACTAGAATCTCATTTAGTTCTATTATGGGAACTTCATCAGTGCAGAACTCATTCATTAATTCCCATGAGTCAAATAGGGGTGTCATAATTTGGTCTTCTTCCTTAGCTTCTTCAGTGATGATCGATGATTCAATTGAAGTCTCTGGCTTCTCTGGCTCCTTGTTTTGCTCATTTTCAGGTTCAAATTTGGGGTCCTGCTTAACTGGGATAGATTGTTGCTGATGTTGTTGTTGTTGTTGTTCTTGCAATGGTTCATGGGATTGTTGATCTGGTTGGGCTTGAGTTTGCTCAGCTGTGCTGGAAAGTGACTTGTGGGTAACAGGATCAATTCCCATTTTCTTGAGCTTTTTCTTTATGTGGGTATTCCAGTGATTCTTGATCTCATTATCAGTTCTTCCTGGGAGATGAGAAGCAATCTTAGACCATCTGCATAATGGAGAAACAAAAAAAGACATCAGTAATTAGTAAAGGAACCCCAATTATTAAAAAAAAAAAAGTTTCCATCATAAAGTCGATACTAGGAATGTTTACAAAGGAAAAATAACTTTATGTCTACTAGAAACTAGAAAGGTATATTTTACTATGTCATACTAAAAAAAAAAAAAAAAAACTATGTCATGGAAGTTACAAAATCAGGAAAAATGCTCATAAGACAAACTTGGCCATCATTTCTATATTAATGATTCCCATTTACAATCAACTTGAGAAAACTGCAATCATAAATAGTTCCTTTTCTTTTAAAAAATACAAAGGAAGAAATAGTAAAGAAAAAGACTCAATCTGCAATTTTTACACGTCTTCACCTCCTGGCAGCTGTGTCATATTATGGGACCGTCTCTTCTTTTTTCTGAGGAATAAAGAAATTACCACTTGAGGGGCGTGTATTATAGAAATGATAGCCTCGATTTAGTTATTGCTTTTGGCATGATTGAGAGATGTTAATTTATTTTTATTAAATCATTTTTTTAGATGAGCCTAGCCTAATATTTCAGAAGAGTACTGTACCAGTTATATAATCAATTAAAATAAATGTTCATTAAGGAATGGCTAAGCATGCAGAACAGGGGAAACAGGGTGGATGGGGAAAGAACCTATTGCCAAGTTGAGCATGGAGATCAATGACCATTTTCTCTTCATATTCTGATAGAAGGCCTCTCTTCAGGTCTGGCCTCAGGTAATTTGTCCATCTGAGCCTGCAACTTTTGCCACACCTTAACAGCCCTGCATGAAGGCATAACCAAATTTGCTATGTCAGCATAGTGATTACTTTCTGCTGAGAGTTTAAATTAAAATGCAAATGAACTTGAAGCTTTACTCGACTTAACCCTTTCCCCAAATAATGAAGTTAAAGAAACAACACAACCCTTTTATTTTTCTTGCTTCCTTGCAATTAAAATGCTTAAAAGATATTAAAAAGGCATTTTTCAAAAGGTGAAAAGAATATGTCTATGTCCATTTCTGAATGCTTGCTTTCATTCATTCTCTTTGAATGGGAACAAAATGGAAAGAAAATGAGCACAGCACCAGTAGGCAGCTCAGTTGGCCAAAATCATTAGACCAAAATGCAAAAATTAATGAACCATTTTAAGATTTTTCATAGCCAAATTGCTATAGAAGCAAGTGGCCACTCCCATTAAGGAAATGAGTGGCTTCAACGATAAGGACTATAATTGAGCCTTAAGAGTTAAAGACATGCACCAAGAGAAGGAGCAATGAAAGGAGACCTGCTAGCTTAGGGACAGCCCTCCAGCAACATTGGCCATTAGTGAGGATGAAGTTGATGAGTTTCTTATCCTCCTCTGCAGTCCATGGCCCCTTCTTCAACCCCACTTTGTCACAGCAAGGTTGCCTTCCCATTTTTTGTTCAGCAAGACTGAAATGCCAACAAAGTCTATCTGGAATTGAATTGATCCCCCAAGTTAATATTGATATAGTGAGAGAGAGGGAGGGAGACTTAGAGTTCCTAAGAATATGCACATAACAAGGTGGGATAGAGCACCACCACCTACTTATTTATATATAAAATTCAAAGTCCTCTAACCCCACTACCGCAATTTGTTTTTTATTTTTATCTTTAAGCCATTTATTTCACTCAAAATTTAGTTTTATTTCTTTGTATTTTTCTTATTTTTTTATTATTAGTGGCCTATAACACGTGTTGTCCAGGGATGCGACACGGTCCACACGTGCTTCGGTCTTCGTCAGATAACGCCACATCATCGAACTCCTTTGCTTTGGTTCGAAGCGTGAGATACTCCACATACTCAATCCTCTCCTAAAACAGTAATAGTACAAATAAGCGTAAAATTCCATAAATAATGGGAGCACAGCACTGAGTCTTTTCGCTATTTTTTTTTTGTTGACATTTTCATTTATTATACTTAGTATGATTATGACGAAGACAACTCTGAAATTTACGCGACTCTCTATGAATATCAGGTTTCACACCGGTGAAACTGGTGATATAAAAATCCATTTTACACAAGCAATGTAAAAGCAATAAAGTGAATTCACCACTTCAACAACTTGTTACGTTGGTTGAAAATTGTCATTCTAGAGTATTGTATTGGTCACGGAAGCTTGAATATTTTAGTCAAGTATATCATATGTTTAAATATGTTAATAAGAAATATAAACTAAAAGTTAATTTAAGAGGTTGTTACCTATCAATTGTATCTCTTTATTTAATGAGATAAAAGAGAGAAATAAGCATACGTAAATAGCGAGACTTCTTAATTTCTTTTAAAGGAGTTCTTTTTGTTTTAATATGGAATTTCAAAACATACTGATAAAAAAAAATATGGAATTTCAAAACATTGCCTAGACCTTACCAGTTACCACTTGGCAGAAAAATATAAACAAATAAAAAGGAGTAGCCACCGGTCTAAGGATCCCTGAATACATACATGCTCTCTGTACACAAAAGGATCAAGAAAGATGTATTTATATATTTTTATTTTGTGTATAAGAAAAAGTTTAGGTAAGTTGGATTTTGGAGTTGGCCTCAAGACTAAAAAAATGTTTATAAAAATACTTACAAATTACTTATTAATAAAGTCTTTATATCAATAAGATTTGAATTTATGTCTTTGTAAGATATGAATTTGATTCTTATTAACTATTCAAATAGAAACTTTGGACCAACTTTTCTTGGTATAAGACCATACTTTTTGAGCTTTGGCCATTAAATAACCAAATTTGAATTCTTGATGGAGTTGAACATACGAGATGATTTACAGCTCGAATCTGTCTACGAGGGGAGAAATTTAAAGAATAATATGAGATAAATTAGCTAGCTAGATACTTTGTAAAATAAACAGGTATAATTTTTTTGTAATCCATCATAGAATAAATCATTATACAAAAATATATATAGAGATAGCGCGGGCATTGCTCTAGATTTAGTGGTGTGATGATAAGTATTATTAAATTCAGATAAGATCAGTCAGATTGATTGATGAGTTCGTTAGGTAACACAATAGATTGGTCAAATTTAAAACTTGGTGTGCCCAATTTAACTAAACCCCATTCTAAATCAATATTAGTTTTGTGACTTCAAAATTGTACAAAAATTATTTCCGTTACTAAAAATTAGACTTTACGTCCTGAGAGTAGATATATGCAATGTTATCAACCATTAAACTGAATATCAGAAATTCCGAACCAAGTCAATATTCATTATTCAAGCCAAGATTAATAACATCGTCAGTATTAATGAAAAATGCAGCTATAAGTACCTGAGTTACTGCGTACGCTTTGAAACAAGCAAATGTGCACCACAGAATTGAATTGGTCCACACTCTCTCTTGTTTTCCCTTAAAAGCAAAAATACCAAAACTTTTACCTTTCAAAACGTAAAGAAATATCTACACCTTGTTCCCTTTATTTACTATGACACATGTAATCAATAATATTATTACTCACGTACACCTTGTTCCCTATATTAAAAAAATTTATTAGTTGTACATAATAGAGACTATATTTATATTAGAATTACTCACGTATTGATCAATAATATTATTATGGACTCATTTATAGTAAATCTCTTTTATTCAAATATCATTTAAATTATAAATCTATTATACATAAGATAAATCTGGCTAAATTTTAATTTTTTTTTGTTACCATAACATTAATGTGAAATATTTACTAACTTTGTCAATGATTAATTTTCATCTGAAAATCTGATTGATTACCTATAGTGAAATATTTCCTTCCAACCATATTTTTTATGCACAAGGCTCGACTCCAAAACCTTATTTTAAGGGACCTAAATTCAATTTCACTCGAATCAATGATATATATGTTGGTAGCTAAATTTCATTTTAAAACCAATTCATATCTAATAATATGTTAGATTTTATCTTAAATTTAATTGACATTAAGTGAGATTATCCCATAAGTATATAAATGAAACTCCAAAAATTGAGGTAGGTGACATGAAACAATTTTCATCTCAAAACTCTTTTTTTTTTTTTTCTAATTATAGTAGGTAGAGAATTCGGTCTCATAAACATATATTTTTGCTATGTTCAATTAATTAACAACAGTAGATGTCAAATCTTGTCATATGAAGACAGCTCTAATATATATATTTTTTTTACCAAAGTAAATTTTATAAATGCAACCCTATAATATTTTTCTAATGAAGACATATAAAATTTTACATATATTAGATAATCATAGATTTTACATATGAATTAAATAGTAGTTATATATTTACCTATATTTTAAATATTATATATATGTCATAGCGGAGTAATGAATATCATATATTATATAATTTCAACCTAGAGGAACATGTTATGACATATAAGGTGCATAGATCAACACTTTTTATAGCTGAGATGAGGGATCCCTCCCTGGAACTAAGATGGTAGCTAGCTAGGAAAGTACCAGGCAGATCCACGAGTTAAACGGATTATTACGCAACTATATATTATATATATGTTTCCTGTGCCTGCTTCACAAGGTGCATAAACCTGCAGCAGCAAACCTCTATGGAAATCAAACACGGACTCTATTCACAAATTGGTTTGTTGCCACATGGAGTCACTGATGAGATTGAGCAAAAAGGGTCGATGGATTATTCATTATTTGGCTTTGTGCTATTGCTAGCTTTCGGATACGTAATTAATAATAGTCAACCATCTTGTTGGTTATGAGCGAGGAATCTTGATTTGCCTAGTGTTTCTAGCCAAACTTGTGCCCTCTGATTATGTTGGAAAGTTATACGTCTCACGAGGATTGGTCAATGATAATGGCTGATTCATATACTTGATCAGGTGCAACACTGTGCAAGTATATCTATATATATATGTGAAGTTGATCTGATTCTGACTAGGTTTCCAATTCCAACGCTTGGCCGTGGTACCCTGCCTTAATTTCTGTCATGATTCACAACAACTGCTCCAAGTTATTGCCTGGTATGAATTCTTCTATGCAGACTTTGACAACTCCGTTTAATATGTAACATTAACCTCTATAGAGATTAAGATAACTTCTCGGGAGTCTAATAGGCATGTTTGAACACACACGTACACACATATCTATAGTATAGAAATTTTGGTTCAGTTCAGACTCTAAACATCTTTTTCTTTATTTTATATATATAATAACTAGCCTAAAGTACCCACTCTACCTGCAGATTAAATCAACATCTAAGTACTAAGATGGTTTTTGAGGATATGTGGCACCTTATTATTGTGGAATTAATATATATACAATCAGTCCACTATCATTGAATATGTGTGATTTGGAAACTCGATCAGATGGAGCCAGCTGGTCCAAGAGGTTTCTCTGGGGGCTAATCGATCTGAGCAATGAATTGCTAGCAGAGCTTTCAATACTTCGGTCAATATTGCTTGGGATCTCAACATTCAACTTGGTCAGGTTATGGCTGATGCAGACTCTCTTTAGCAGTAATAATAAACAATCCGTTGACAAAGGCTGTGCAACCTCATATATCCCTACTACCGTTGAAGCCGTTAGGATTTGATTCTGCGTGATTCACAAAGTGAAGGTAATTGGTGTTTGTTGTGAAAGGAATTAAGTACGCGGATACGTTGGCCAACCTTAGTCATAAAAAAATGGTTTTCTCAACAAAATAAAGTAAGAAAGTACAAAGGTATCTAATTTATTTGAAATATATGTTAAGTTTAAGCTACTTTATATATCCATCCTTATTCTTTATTTTCTCTTGATCTAATGGTGCTAATGAACTATTTTAACCGTTAGAAGTGAAAATGAGAAGTAGCTATTTAAATTATTCTTGAATAAATTGATCTCTTCTCTCATATATATATATATATATATATATATATATATATATATATATATATATATATATATATACGAGGGACCAAATTACATCGGTGTAACTTTAACAACTATTACACCATTCAATAACTTGATATAAAATATGATTTTTATCGATCAAACCGTTGAATTATATACACATATTACCAAGATTGTCTGTGCCAAATTTTGTCAAAATTGAACAACAATAAGAGTGTAATCAAAATATCCATATTTTAGTATATTTTGAAAATGTTATATTACGTCGATTTTAATCTCTATGAATGAGGTAGCAAATAATTTTGGATTAATATGAAATTTTGTATACATGATCTATGTGAAAGGAACTTTCAATCCAACGGTATATTTTAAGAAAATATTATCCAATTGAAAGTTATTGAATGGTGTAATAGTTATTCAAGTTACACCGGTATAATTTGATCCCTCCTCATATATATATATATATATATATATATTTAGATTAAAAGAAAATAAAAAATAGAAATAAAAAGTTAATTATTTTAAAGTTACTCTTCGAGTAACTTAATCCTTCTTCTCTCTTTATAAAAGGAAGTGTATACTTATATAAAGAAAAAAAACTTAGTAAGCATTCTTATTGCATGAGAATTTGCACTATTTATTCATTTTCAGCGCAGGTGAAGTTATAGTTAAGGTGCCTGTGTTCAAAATAAAATGTGAATTAAGACTCTTTTGGAGTTAAAATTTTTCTCACTGCATGTATGTAAGAAAATTTCTTTTATAAAATAATAGGATCGATCTATTATCATTTTTAATTATTTATATACATTTTTCATTAATTGCTTTTAATTGTAAGACTCTAAATTTTATTCATAACGAGTTTTCAATGGAGTCAAAAGTATTATTTGCATTTGTGTATTTATATCTAATAAAAATAATTTAAGAAACTCACAACCAATATTTTGGGACACTAAGAATACTTCTTAGCTAGCACTAGAGCTTGATCCCTTTCGTGATGTACGGATCATCTAAGTAGACTTTACTTCTTTTAACAATTTCTTTTTTTCATACATAGGTTAAGAATTGAATTCTGATTAACATGTTCAAAAGAATTAATTATTAGTCCAACTATTTTTTTTTAACTTAGTTGGTATAAGAATAATATTTAAATAAATAAAATATTGAGAATGCTAATAATTTTAATCATAAACAGATTCTTATTTTTATTTAACTATAATAACGAACAGTTTTAATATAGGATTACCTTATACACAATTTGACCCATCATTTATAGGATTATATATACATATATAGCTTTGTTTTGTTTGTTATTGGGAAGTATCTCAATTCCCTAATGCGTATTGTTCAACTGCCACAGGGAATACTGTGTCTTTTACACCCGAGACCTATAAAATATATATGTTGCTATATTAGTTTTTCTACGTCCAAGGAGACAGTGTTTTATGATAAGGACCATGCCCTACACTACAGGGCCAATTTAATGATTTAATTTATTGATACTTGTTTGTCAACAGGAAATGTTCAAATATAATTGGAGTATTTTCATGCTGTTTCTCAGCTGGCAGGGAACAAGATGGTTCGGGTATGCAGATCAAATGCTTGAATATTGAAACTTATTATACACAGAAACACAAGATTTTCAAATCTCTTATTATAAGGTAAAATACTATAGGATCAGAAATTAAATTTATTATCGAACCATTTTTTTCTTTTCCTTTTCCTTTTTTGTTGAGTCGGTGAAAGTTTAGTTCACTATTTTATTTTTGTTTTAATCACATAATAAAAACATTATAAAAAAATAACATAATGTACTGATAATTTTATGAGAAAACCACAAAAATTAGAAATAACTGACATATTATGCTATAATTATAGTTAATTAGAGAGTAATGTGTAATTCATTTTGGCAGTAGAGTAATGTGTAATTTGATACTGACAAAGAAATTATTATGGTCATGCAACTATAGGTATAATTTACATTTACAACGGCTATAACTGTAATAAATGTCATTTATCAGGTACTTAAAATAGTATGCAAATATCTACGGTTAAATTGTTAATGGGTCATTTCTTTTTATTCATAAAAATTAAACTCAAATACTAAAGAGTTTACAACAATTTAAATACTCTGTTCAACTAATTGAGTTAGACCCGTTGTCAATGGGTTATAAATCCTAAATTATTAATATATGTAAAACTTAGTATGTATATTGAATTACAACGTTCTTGAAAAATATCTTGTTTTTTTTTTAATTTTTTTTGGATATTACTCCTGTAAAAGGTTTCTTACAAAAAAAAATTATTATACAAATTAATTGGTGTAAATTTTAGAATTGAAGCTTGAAAAGATTGATTGTTATATTGATGATTACATGATTTATTATATCTTTTATGCCAAGTAAATCTAGCATAAACGGTGTTACAGAATGATGCGTAAAATGCGTTCGCAAAGGGCAAACGTACCTTACGCAGTAGTAACAGTGGACTCTAGGAGTCTGGATATCGTTCCCAAATAATTAATTTCACAAATAATCAAACAATCCAGAATTTAAAACCAAATTGTGGGGAATGGTGTTCAATTATTTTTTTCAAAAGAAAGAGAATCATAGTAGAAAGATTAATGTGAGAACAATTATAATAAAGAAGCCTAGGATTGTGATTTCACATATACCCCTTTTTCCCCCCAATTCTAATCTCAATAAAATCCCTAAATGTGTTACTTGTCAGCGACCTCTTAAATTCGTTAATTAACAATTGATCATAGTTAATAACGCTATTTTTCCTAATTTAATTTCCAATTGATCATAGGTGAATTAATTTAGAGCAAATGATGAATCTCAGAGAGGTTGATTAACATGTTAATCTACTAGAAAATTCATACAATAGGTTTGATCATGCAAATTGTACGAATCCAATCACTTCACAGTTCAGTTAATCGCAAGCAATTTATCATAGACAAGAGATTAACTTATGTTTAGACTGATCGGTCCTAAAAAGCAATAAAAGCAGTGAAGAGATACAATTAACTAAATAACATAGAGGTTTTATTAAAATCAGAATCGGGGTACAAAGGTACAATTACATCACAATCCGGGGCTAAGAGAAACTAGCCACTCATGTTCATAATCAAGCCAGAAAACTCAAAAGAAGACATAAAGATTACAAAAGGGAAGAAACTTTATCGTAGTGATCCCCAATGGTGCTCTCTACGTCTCTCACAGGATCTCTTTCTCACTCCTATTTATAATATTCAAAATTCAAATGGGCTGACAACCCAACTTACCACGGCTCTGGTAAAATGACCACGACCGTGGTCCTTGCATGGTACTCAAGGTCCAATTCTGCTATGCAACCAGCATGGCCATGATAAATTTACCATGGCCATGGTCCTTGCATTACTTCAATTCTGGCCTTTTTTTCTTGGTCCTCCAGACAATGGCATTTTTGCTCCAAAAAGTGCAATTTTCAACTTTTTTCCTCATGAAGCCTCTTGAGTACCTGTCTTGCATCAACTAACACCAAACAGTGAGTTTTGCCAATAAAATATATTCAAAATGTATGAAAATGACATCTAAACTCACATCAAAATACAATGAAAATCCGGTTTATCAACCTCCCCACACTTGAGCATTGCTTGCCCTCAAGCAATTATTCTAAGTCAAATATCAAAACCAATTCCCTCTAGTTAAGAACTTGTAACAGAACCCCAATTTATTCAGAATGGAAAATGAAACATAAGCAATAATAAAAGCAACAAAATGCAGCAGAATTTTTCCAAAGAATCCATTAGGCTTAAAACACCCTCATAAATGACCAATTTCCCATGAGCCCGGTTCACTCATCTCTCATTCTCTCAGTGTTTCAAGATCAACAGAAATTCTCTCAAATCACACTTAATTGAGCATGTTCACAAATCTATTCATCAATCAACTCAACTCAATCAACTTTTCACAAACAGAACAAATGAGGCATGACAGGGTGTAATGGGGCCAAGTTTATAGTGATAGGTAGATGCTGAAAGGAAAAGACAACAAAGGGTTCTAATGGCAGTTCACACTCAGTGATCTAAAATCAAAGGGAGTCAATGTCTTCTTTCATCTACTTTTTCACTACCCATATTTCAGCTCTCACTTCTTCTCCCATTATTCTATTTTCCCTCTTTTTCTTCTTTTTTTTTCTTTTTTTTGAAGGTTTTTTACCTTATTTTATTCAGTTCACAGAAGAGGAAGTTGAGAGACATTGAATTCTTTTTTTTTTAAACTGGATGCTCTGCATTACATTGATTTTTCCCCCATCCTTCAGATCACCAAGCATAAACAAATATACACATTTTCACATAGCAAAGTGATAAATGAATATTCAATCAGGCTCAAAACAGACAACTAGATGGGGATGTAAAACAAAATCTGAATCCAGAAAAATGCCTAACCAATGCCTCAACAGTTTCAGAAAATAAAAAGCCAATCAAGGATATGTATTTCAGGATAGAAAATAGAACATGCCACCGAAGGTGGATCAGAATCACACACTGAATGAATCAAAAGCTCAAAACTCACATTTCTATGGCTAAGCTCAAGGGAAAACAATTTATTCAATTATGTTTAGTGCTAATGCTCATTTCCTTGAAGAAAATCCCATTGCTATGCTGCAATTTTTTTTAAAGGGGTTTCTGAAAACAAAATTTCATAACTATCAGAAATTCAAAAATAACACAGAACAATGCACTGACGTAATCACAAATCATAGCATCTCAAAGCTGGGGAGAAAAACCGTGACCCCCTCCCCACACTTAAGTTATGCAATGTCCTCAATGCATCCAAAAACATAAATCAACAAGACATGAAAATAAAATGTACTGAAAGGAAAAAATAAAGTACTGAAACAAGAAAACTAAAAAATAGAAAAAGAAAACAGAAAAACCTCCTCAAAAGCGGGCCTCTATGGTATCTGGTAATGCTTCTGGTGAGGAGGGACCATGAACCTGAAAAAGAAAAAAAGAATTTTTTTTTTAGTTTTTTTTTTACCATAGTCGTGGTAAAATTTACCACAACCGTGGTCGAAAAATTTTGACGCTGATTTTCAAAAAAAAATTATGAAATTTCCACTTCCAGGGTCCATTTACCACACCCGTGGTCATTGACCACGGCGATGGTCAATTTAGCACGACCGTGGTTGTAAATGACGTTGTTTGGGGAAGTTAGGAGCACAACTGTGGTCAAATATAACCACAACCTTGCTTCTACCACCACGACTGTGCTCAATTTAGCACGGTCGTGGTCCCTACATGCGAGAATAACAAAAAATAAAAACAATTCCTAAGCTCTAGAATGCAAAATAAAATAATTAAAAGGATACAGTGAGTTCATGAACCCACTCTTCACAGGTTGCCTCCTGAGTAGAGCTTGTTTAACATCCTGAGCCTGACGGATGAAAGGGAAATCAACCTCCCTCAAACAGGGTGGTATTCCCTTCTTGCAGTAAACCCTTAACATGCCCATCCACTCTATAGCCAGGAGCTTCCTTTCCCACACTTGGGTGAAGCTCAGCATCAATCATCTCCACCTTGTCAATGGCTTGCACAAAATTACAGGAAGGGGAAGAGAAGGAGCTTTTTGCAGTATCATACACTTTAATCACTTCCTCCTTATCACCTAGCCTCCAAGTTAATCTCCCTTTTCAGACCTCAATCACGACATCTCCTGTGTTGAGGAATGGTCGTCCCAAAATAATTGGGATTTCTTCATCCTCCTCAATGTCCAGAATCACAAAGTCAACAGGAAAAATAAATTTCCCAACCTTAACCAGCAAGTTCTCCACTATTCCTCGCTGATAGGTGAGAGTCCTGTCTGCAAGCAAAATAGAGATGTAAGTGGGTTGGGGTTCTTGTAACCCCAACTTCTTATAAACAGAATAAGGCATTAGATTAATGCTAGCACCCAAATCACACAATGCTCTATCAAATTGCAAATTGCCAATAGTACAAGGAATTGAAAAACTCCCTGGATCCTTAAGCTTAGGAGGCAATTTCTTTAAAACCACAGCAGAGCAGTCTTCATTGATGCCAATTGTAGCAAAGTCCGCCAACTTTCTTTTATTTGAAAGAATTTCTTTTAAATACTTGGCATACTTTGGCATTTGAGCAATTGCCTCAGCGAAGGGGATATTAATATGCAAACTTTTCAGCATCTCTACAAATCTAGCAAAATACCTATCCTTACTCTTGTCTTTCAACCTTTGGGAAAAAGGAACACTTACCTGAGGAGGTGTCAGTACCTCGTTTTCCCTCTCTTTCTCAATAGTTGGGTTCTCTTCAGTAAGAACCTCTTCTTATGGAGTTAGAGCTGACTCTTCCTTCTTCTTCTTCTTCTGCTCCTCTTTAGCCTTCTTGCTCCTAGTCATCACAACATTTGCCTCCTTCTTCTTAGGATTAGTTTCAGTTTGAGAAGGAAGGGTACCAGGAGCTCTCTGGGATAACAAAGCTTGCATGCTAGAAAGCTGAGACTCCATAATTTTCATGCACTCGTCACTCTTGGCTATATATTGCATCATGACATCCTCCAGTGATGGCATTCTCTCTTCTTGTCTTGACCTCTGATTTTGCATATGTGGAGGCCTATACACATTTTGATTTTGCTCCTGCTTGGGACCTTGGTCCCTCTAGTCTCTCCAAGAAAGGTGAGGATGATCCCTCCATCCTTGGTTAAATGTGCTGGAGTATGGATCATATCCTGCTCTCTTCCCACCAGCATAATTTACCTCCTCCATAGCTTGAGCAAGTGCATTACTCACAGGGCATTCTCCTCTATAGGCTTCCCCACACTTATCACAAGTGGGTGGTAGAAGAGCTGCAGTTAGAAGCTGTACCTGTGCTTTCATCACGATCTCCATCTGCTTAGATAACTTTTCCAGCTTCTGATCAATGCTTGAACTAGATGTTCCAGCTTCCACTTGGTTCACAGGTTTCATCAGAATACGCCTATCTGCAGTGTGGTTGTAGGTGTTGGAGGCCATGTCTTCAATGATTCTATTTGCCTCTGCTGGTGATTTAGCCATCAGGGAACCTCCACAAGCAGCGTCGAGGCTAGTCCTGTTATGGCTGGACACTCCTCCATAGAAAATCTGGATGATTCTCTGCTGGTTAAACCCATGATGTGGGCAACTCCGAAGCAGCTCCTGAAATCTATCTCAGGCTTCTGACAGGCTCTCCTGCTCCCTCTGAGCAAAATTGTCTATCTCTCTCTACATTTGGTCTGTCTTTACTACAAAATAGTACTTCCGGAGGAATTTGTTGGTGCACATCTTCCACGTGGTGATACTGTTGGCCGAAAGTGAGCACAACCAACTGAGAGTTTTCCCGTTGAGTGAGAATGGGAAAGCAACCAGTATGATATATTCAACAGACACCCAAGGATATTTTACAGTGCTTGTCATCCTCAGGAATCTTCTCAGATGCTCCACCGGATCCTCAGTAGTCAGCCCATTGAACTGGTTACTCTCTATCATTTGGAGGAAGCCATGTTTCAATTCAAAATTGACATCCGCCAGTGCTGGCAATAGGATGCTGTTAGCTACCCCAACTTGAGGAGTGAGATAATCTAACAAAGACTGCTCCACCGGTGGGTCATTTTCTTCAGCCATTACTCTTCTTCTATGTTCCGCTATGTTCTTCCGAGCAAGTTTTTATATTTCAGGTTTGTTCACAAGCTCTAGTCTCTGAGACCTGGTTAGCATAAACTGTCAACACAGAAAAAGGATTAAAACGCAACTGAAAAAAGAGAATGAATAATTAAAATAAATAATTTTTTTAATAAAATAAAATAAAATTCAGAAATTAAACAAACAAAAACAAACAAAAACAAAAAAAACAAAAAAATGAAAAAAAAATAAAACAGAAAATTAAAAGGAACTAAAACTATGCACAATATGAACAAGAATTGCTTAATTTTCACAAAATAAATTATCTAGGAACTACACAACTAGTCCCCGGCAACGGCGCCATAAACTTGATGCGTAAAATGCGTTCGCAAAGGGCAAGCGTACCCTACGCAGTAGTAACAGTGGACTCTAAGAGTCCGAATATCGAACCCAAAGGACCAGTCGTGTTCCCAAATAATTAATTTCGCAAATAATCAAACAATTCAGAATTTAAAACCAAATTGTGGGGAATGGTGTTCAATTATTCTTTTCAAAAGAAAGAGAATCAGAGCAGAAAGATTAATGTGAGAACAATTATAATAAAGAAGTCTAGGATTGTGATTTCACATGTACCCCTTTTTCCCCCCAATTCTAATCTCAATAAAATCCCTAAATGTTTTTGCCAGCGACCTCTTAAATTCGTTAATTAACAATTGATCATAGTTAATAACGCTATTCCCCTAATTTAATTCCCAATTGATCATAGGTGAATTAATTTAGAGCAAATGATGAATCTTAGAGAGGTTGATTAACAGGTTAATCTACTAGAAAATTCATACAATAGGTTTGATCATGCGAATTGTACGAATTCAATCACTTCACAGTTCAGTTAATCGCAAGCAATTTATCATAGACAAGAGATTAACTTATGTTTAGACTGATCGGTCCTAAAAAGCAATAAAAGCAGTGAAGAGATACAATTAACTAAATAACATCAAGGTTTTATTAAAATCAGAATCCGGGTACAAAGGTACAATTACATCACAATCCAGGGCTAAGAGAAACTAGCCACTCATGTTCATGATCAAGCCATAAAACTCAAAAGAAGACATAAAGATTACAAAAGGGAAGAAACTTTACAGTAGTGATCCCCAATGGTGCTCTCTACGTCCTCCCGCAGCTCAGAGTCTTTCACAGGAATTCTTTCTCACTCCGAACCCTCCGTTTTCAAAATAGAACAAAAGATAAAGATAAAAAAGGTTCCTCAACTCCTATTTATAATAATTCAAAATTCAAATGGGCTGACAAGGCAACTTACCACGGTCCTGGTAAAATGACCACAACTGTGGTCCTTGCATGGTACTCAAGGTCCAATTCTGCTATGCAACTAGCATGGCCATGGTAAATTTACCATGACCATGGTCTTTGCGTTACTTCAATTCTGGCCTTTTTTTCTTGGTCCTCCAGACAATGGCATTTTTGCTCCAAAAAGTGCAATTTTTAACTCTTTTCCTCATGAAGCCTCTTGAGTACCTGTCTTGCATCAACTAACTCCAAACAATGAGTTTTGCCAATAAAATATATTCAAAATGTATGAAAATGACATCTAAACTCACATCAAAATACAATGAAAATCCTGTTTATCATAGAACAAAGAAACCAAATTCTTAAAGATATGGTGAGAATTACCAAAATCATTTTGCAGAGAAGCTTTAAATACCACAATTTATACTTTTGATAGGGTACCAAGCAAAGTAGTAACCAAAATCTGTTATGAACTTTGGAATGACAAAAAGCTTTGCATTAGACACATGCATATTTGTGAATGTCCAGTTGAAGTAAGGCCTTATAGGTCACATAAAGGTAAGCTAGACTCTAAGATTAGTTTTTACTTTGTTGGTTATATTAAATGCTCTTACGGGTATAAGTTTTACAATCCTTCTACAAAATCCTTCTTTTAGACAAAGAATGCAAAATTCATTATGGAAGTTAGTTATATATATTGAATGCTCTTACATGTATAAGTTTTATGATTCTTCTACAAAATCCTTCTCTCAGACAAAGAATGCAAAGTTCATTATGGAAGTTGAGTTTGGAGGAGAAATAATTATAAGGAATATATGGTATCTTTGAAGAAGAATTCAATGATTTACTATTCCAAATATATTTTTTTATGATTTTTTTTTATAGATTACAAATATTCTCTACATGAAATAATCTTATATAATCTTATTCGAAACGAGTAGAACTATTATAGATGACAAAATTCTCTATCTAAGTATTTTACGTAACTATATATACAATACTTAAATTTAAGACTATTGATTAAGCTGAAATAACTCCGTGTTAGTTAATATATGTGTTCAGTACTTATGATTTTTCATATAAAACATACAATCTCTTCCCAGTTATTGTATCCGGGTTAGTTAGTTATCAAATCATGTGCCTAATATTTTATTCAAGCAAATGGCAAGTAATTAGTGTGATTCTTTATCAATTTATATATGTTAAATGTGTAAAAGTTTGAAACAATAACATGATATATAAATATTAGGCAAGGCCTTTTCTTTTTTATAGCCAATTTGTCTATAATATTTATAACTCAATTTTAGATTATATTATTTTTTTTAATTTTATTTTCTACGATTGGGACATATTAACAACACAAATTGACAGGTTAGAATAACGAGGCTAAATCAAAATATATATAGAAAAAAATTGCAACTGAATTAACGTTTGTATATCATATGTCTCCCATGCACGACAAAAGGAAAGCGGATATTTTCAATAATAAGTCGGCCAACAACAGCAAACTATTAAGAGAAATTACAGGTAGCAAAAATCAAACATAAACCTAACAATTTAGATTCCAATTAATCCTACCCGTACGAAAACCAATTCTATATGTATGGTCAACAAGTAAAATGACTACCTGTTTCAAAAAAAAAAAAAAAACAAGACTACACATTTGAGTATTCCTTATTCGATGGAGTCACCTTCGTTTAATGGTGAATAAGCTCCTCAGCCTATAGAATTGCATAGCGTACTGCTCTTAATTTTAATTAAAAGCATAATATTTAATATATTATCATTTTTATTTTATCAAATATCTTTCTTTTCTAAGTCTTTGAGAATGATCTAACATTTGCATATTGCATGCGTAATCCATGCATATGATACTTTCATGGAGACATTCATTATCTAGTAGTCTCTTCTTCTTTTACTTCTTCTTCTTTTTTTCCTTACGGTAGTAGTTGTTTCATTAATTAATTAATTTCCTCTAAACTTGTAACATCGATTACGAGTCTGAAGTTGATATTTCTGTAATCGTCTCTGTGCATGGGGTTAAATATAACCAGACAAGGATTGTGAAGTCAGCTAAGCAAATGGTCAAACTTAATCATGTTAAAATGAAATGTAATTGCGTTACGTTTTCTTCAACTTAACGTTCTAGCAGTTTAAGCAATCTTATTATTAATGGATTAGTTTGCTCATAAAAAAAATAATGCAGCATTAATAATTTAATACTGTTATCGCCATTGATTATTTCCTTTATTTGAATTCATAATTAATCAAGAGATTTGATAACTAGAAAGATTATCGAGCCAAAAAATTATAAGGGTCTTGTTGTTAATGATTGCTTTTAGGCATTAATTGGTTAAATAATTAATAATAGAAAGTTTTTATTAGAAATGATTGCAAGATTATGTTGAAAATTGTATTATTTGATTTCTTAACTAATTCTCTAAAATGTTTAGACTTAATTTCATTTTTTGTCCTTCAAAATTTTACAATGTCACAAATTTTGTTTCCAAATTTTTTTTTCACGAATTTTATCTCTCAATTTACAAAACATCACGAATTTTTCCCCACATAAATAAATCATCACAATAAAGATATTTTGTGACGATTTTTTCTTTAAACCCTCACAATCAAGACAATCTTATGACAATTATTTTTTATTAATTGTGATGGTTTAAAGTATACGATTTCAAGAAATTTAAGAGTTTTATTTGATCATGACACCATTTATTAAAAATATTAGCTAGGTTAGTTGAACATGTGAAGTTTAATTTAAAGTAGATTTTATTAAGGAATACATATTTTTTCTTTTAAAAAAATTAGTTAACTTTAATTTTATTCCCTATTAAAAAATTATTTAATCTTTAATTGTATTAAGGTAGATGTTTTTAGTCTTTACAACTAGATATTCTCAATTAATAAAGTAACGACATGACATAATTAGATTATTATGTCATGCATTAATTATCTGTTTGTCATGTCATTCCTTAAAAATGATTATTTAATAGTAAGGATTAAAAATTAAAAATTTCAATAAAATAAGCTATCAAATGAAAAAAAAAAACATGAGAACTAAAATTAAAATTAGCTAATTTTTCATAGACGAAAAAATGATTTAAACCTTTCTTATTAAATATAAATATTAAATAAAATAAATATAACAAGTACCACAGTAAAAACAATATGCTTATATATAAATTTCAAATGAAATAAATATAAAGTTCAATTGAAATGAACATCTCAATCCTTCAATCATTTGCACCACCAATAGCTAAAATTTAATGGTCGTGACCTTACATCTCTTTTTCAGGTTTGACCTATCTTATCCACACTAATTAAATCAAGACTATTAAAAGTGATAATTTTTTCTCTACCATATTTTAATGCTATTAAATTATCAAAATTTAAACTCATGACTATTGATTATATAAGCTCCAATAAATTAACCGTGTGTGTTTATGTGTTATTAATTTGTGCAACTTTACCAGACCTAATAAATTATCTACTCATAAGTATATGGTTCTTATAAATTAGTTGGCACTTGGCAGGAAGTCATTAATTAATTTAATAATCTTTTTTTTTAATAATCTCGATTTGAGTCTTAGAAATACAGTTTCAATTCATTAAAATTTGATAAGGAGAACTTTGTTATTCTTAATGGTCTTGCTTGACTTGAGACTGAATAGGGAGTATCAAACTCCAAAAAAAAAAATCCGAAATTTAGAAGAAGAGAAAAAGAAATTAAAAATAGCATGTGTGTGTATTTTGTGATTTGGTTAGCTCCCATTAATATAGATTTTTTTCCAATGAAAATCAAAGTGTCAATATAACCATTGTGAGTCTACAATAACAATAAAATGTATTACACGAAAAGTATGACGTAGATGCTATATATTAATTTTTTATATTATAACAAATTTATCTATTAATACAATGCATCTTACTATTAGCATAGAGTTATAAGGTCTATGTTAACCGTTCAATTTCTGTTAGATAAAGTTTATATCAACAAAGACAAACTCAACGACAAACTGTTACTAAATAAATCTTTTTTATTAATAATTATTCAAATTAAAGGAAAGTAAAATAAAAAAACTTAACACGTGTTTTTTGAATATATTTTAATCGAACATATAAATATTAAATATGAAAACAAATATCATATTAATAAATTAAAAAAATAAAAGGATATATAAGTAAAAAAAAAATACTTTGAGTCTATCATTCTCTTATTTAATTATATACCTTTTTATTTTTTAATTGATTGAGACTTTACACATATTAAAGCTTATATATATATATTGAATTAAGGACTGAGAGGTATATACATTTTTAAAGGTTTTTGCGAAGGAATATCCAGCCCGCTTTGTTCATGTAGAAGAAAATGAAACATCAACTACCCTGGCCAGTAGCAAGGTTTGAATTTGATATCTCTGCATAAGTTTTCTATGCTTTTGACTCGTGACAGGATCGTTTTGTATATAGTGAGTGAATTCAGTTTGGCAGATATTATATGCTCATTAATTGTTCCTTGAATTGCACTCTCTTCTTAAATATTTTCCAAATGTTAAATTATTTAGAAAATGAAAGCTTCCAATAAGAACATTCCATGTAAGAAAAAAATGCTTATACGGCATGTGTATTTGATGAAAAATTATAACCTGATGACAGGTTTGTTTGAGAAGCGGGAGCTAACGACGAAAATCACAAGGAGAGAAAGGAAATTAATTTTGGGTGCTTTCAAATCATCTGTGTTAGAAGTTTTAAAAAAAAAGTTATTCATACTGATAAGTCATATATAAGTGTCATCGATCACATGCTCCTTATAAAAAATTTTAAATGTATTAATGAAAATTTTAAAGGTAAGCCTATGGAACACCTATTACAAGGCTAAACCACATTTTTTTTTTCTGGGGACACAATCGAACACCACCATTTCGTGTCTAACTTGACCATATATTGTCAAATTAAGCAATATGCTGACCCATATCTAAAACAGATAATATTCTCGAATTCTCAACTGGTATAAATTAAATATGTTTTGCGTGTATAGTGAGATCATCATTTTTCTAACCGCCCCTATTTTTTTTAATTATATTATGTAATTACATTGTAATGTAAACATTTGGTACCTCTTGCAAATAAGCATAATAAATCAGAACATTGATCTCTCTTATCCACTCATAGAACAAAATGAATGGTAAAATAGATTAAATTAAAACATGTATGAACTCAGATAATTTTGAATTAAGATGTGTTGTTCACGAGTCTAATTAAAAAGGGGATAATCATGTATTCGACCAGTGTAAGTGTAAGATCATTTAGTGGTATGTTGTGAAAGTCCTTGTTAGCAATAGCAACCGGAATTCTAAAGATCAGAGTAATCACACGCACACACACAGACACGGGATTTAACGAGGTTCGGCAAGTGTGCCTACGTCCTCGGGAGCAGAGCGACTGTTTCTATTATAATTTGGCCAATAGGGTTACATCAGTATATATAGAATAAATCACGATACAGACTTACAATATTACCCCTGTACCGTACCGCGGGGCTAAACCCCCTCACCCCCAACCCACTTATTTCGTAACCCAACAACAAGTGGCCCAAACCCAATCTACTCACTCATAGAATATGAGCCATGCACAACAATCTCCACCTTGGCGAATATTCGGCCCTGTGGAAGATAATAGCAAGTCCACTTCATATCCTATATGTCTCTTGGGTTAGGGGTTCCAGTCACGTCTAGCACCGAGCAACATTCAACAAGTCCAAGCAATGCTTGAACTTGTCAGCTGTGACCGCCTTGGTTAACATATCAGCTGCATTCTCTGAAGTGTGAACCTTCCTGAGCAAAATCTGACCAGATGCCATCAACTCCCTGATCTTGTGGAACCTCACATCAATATGCTTGGTTCTAGCATGATACACCTGATTCTTTGCCAAATCAATAGCACTCTGACTATCACAATGCAACTGAACTCCACCTTGCTCAATGCCCAGCTCCTTTGCTAGCCCTGTGAGCCACACAGCTTCTTTACTAGCCTCTGCTACTGCCATGTACTCTGATTCAGTTGTTGACATTGCCACAGTAGACTGAACAATGGACTTCCAACAAATAGGCCCACCTGCAAGAGTAAAAACATACCCTGTTGTAGACCTCCTGTCATCCAAATCACCAGCATAGTCAGAATCCACATAACCCACAACTGAAGGATCACCCTGTTGACTGCCAAACATGATATCATGCCTTGTTGTACCTTTTAGGTACCTGGAGATCCACTTCACTGCTTTCCAATGTCGCTTCCCTGGCTTCGACATAAACTTACAGACTTGGCTTACAGCATGTGCCAAATCTGGTCTAGTGCAAACCATAGCATACATCAAGCAACTAACTGCATTGGCATAGGGAACCTTTGACATGTATTCCACCTCTTCATCTATCTTCGGGCACTGATCTACAGAAAGCTTGAAGTGGTTTGCAAGCGGAGTACTCACTGACTTAGCATTACTCATGCTAAACTTGTCCAGCACCTTCTCAACATAGCCCTGCTGTGAGAGCCATAGTCTTCTGGACCTCCTGTCCCTGTGAATCTCCATCCCAAGAATCTTCTTGGCAGGACCCAAGTCCTTCATGTCAAACTCCTTGCCCAGCATGGATTTCAACTCATTCACATCACGCAAATGGTTACCAGCAATCAACATATCATCCACATAAAGTAGCAGAAAAATAAAAGAACCATCATCAAGGCTCCTCACATAAACACAGCAGTCATACTCACATCGCCTATAGCCAATCCGAAGCACGTAAGAATCAAAACGCTTGTACCATTGCCTTGGAGACTGCTTCAATCCATACAGAGACCTCTTCAACTTACAAACTAGCCGGCCCGGTCCATTTTTACTGAACCCCTCTGGCTGCTCCATGTAAATCTGCTCCTCTAGATCACCGTGAAGAAAAGTTGTCTTCACATCCATCTGCTCCAAGTGCATATCTCGACTGGCTACCAAGGCTAACACTGCCCTGATAGAAGTATGCCTCACGACTGGGGAGAAAACCTCATCATAGTCAATCCCCTTCTGCTGTGAATATCCTTTTGCTACTAGGCGAGCCTTGAACTTTTTCCCTTCTTTTTCTGATACTGGAGGTTTCCTCTTGTACACCCATTTGCACCCTATGGCTCTCTTGCCTGGAAGAAGCTCAACTAGCTCCCATGTTTGATTCTTTCGCAAAGACTCCATCTCCTCCACCATAGCACCCATCCATCTGTCTTTCTCCTGGCTGTTCATAGCCTCTTGAAAGGTAGACGGGTCTCCTGAACTGGTGAGAAGTGCAAAAGAAGCCAACTCTTCAAACCCATATCGGACAACGGGTTTAATAGTGCGACGTTCTCTATCTCTGACAAGAGTGTACTCATGCGGTCCTGTTGGACTAACTGGTCTAGGCTCAGGTGCAAGTGTGGTCTCCGGTCTTGGACTGCATGGTTTTGCCCTCTTAGGAATCACCGGCAGATGCTCAAAGTCCACCTGAACCTCCACAGAGCTAAGGGAAGCTCCATTTGGCACTGGCTCATGTGTCTCAACTGTCTGTGGCATCATGGACTGCTCATCAAACACTGCATCCCTACTGATCACCATCTTCTTGGAAGCTGGATCCCAAAACTTGAACCCCTTCACGCCTTTGGAATAACCTACGAAAATACACTTTTTTGACTTTGGATCAAGTTTAGATCTTTCATCACTGGATATATGCACAAAAGCAGGACACCCAAATATTCTTAAATTGTTAAAATCAACCGGGTTACCTGTCCAAACTTCCTCTGCAACTTTCCCATCCAATGAAGCTCGTGGTGATCGGTTGAGCAGATAACACGCCATGTTCACCGCCTCTGCCCAAAAGCCTTTGGAAAGGCCAGCATTCAACCTCAGACACCGGGCCCTTTCAGTAAGGGACCTATTCATCCTCTATGCAACACCATTCTGTTGTGGTGTTTTCCGCACTGAGAAGTGTCTCTGAATGCCATGTTCCTCACAGAATTTCTGAAACCGTGAGTCTGTGTACTC
The DNA here is from genome assembly GCA_026413185.1 of Pueraria montana var. lobata. NCBI lineage: Eukaryota > Viridiplantae > Streptophyta > Magnoliopsida > Fabales > Fabaceae > Pueraria > Pueraria montana. Next base: position 58,811,782 of record CM048655.1, on the reverse strand, counting down.
CCTGCCATTGTCAGACCTCAAGTACCTGACTTTTCTGCCTGTCTAGTTCTCCACCTCAGCCTTCCACAGCTTGAACTTCTCAAAGACTTCAGATTTCTGTTTCATGAAGTACACCCAGACCTTGCGAGAAAAATCGTCAATGAAGGTGACAAAATAATGGGAACCACCCAAGCACGGATCTCTAGTAGGACCCCACACATCAGTATGCACATAATCAAGGATCCCCTTTGTGGTGTGCTTCGTAGCTTTAAACCGCACTCTGGACTATTTCCCAAGCACACAATACTCACACAAGTCTAACTTGCAGCTCCGAACTCCCTTCAAGAGTCCTCTCTTATGAAGCTCCACCATCCCACGCTCACTGAGATGGCCCAAACGCATGTGCCATAATCTGGTAGCATCATCATCAGACTCAACAGATGCAACGCGGCCTACAACTGTGCTTCCCAGTAGTATGTAAATATTGCCTACAGTCCGCTGTGCTTTCATGACAGTCAACGCACCCTTACACACTCTGAGGGTATCCCGATCTCCATCAGTCCTGTAACTGAAATCATTGGCCTGCAAAGTACCAAGTGAGATCAGATTCTTCCTCAACTTAGGGATATGCCAAACATCACACAACGTTCTCACTCCACCATCATCCATAGCAATCTGCACCTGTCCCATTCCAACAACAGCACAAGCTTTGTCGTCACCCAAATAGACACTGCCAAAATTGCCCGGCCTGTATGTGGTGAACCATTCCCTATTGGGAGTCATATGGTAAGAACATCCGGAATCAAGAATCCACGCATCTATAAGCTGACTGCATGAAACTGAGAGAACATCTCCCTCACTGTAGTAGTCTGAGTCGTCGGTCTCTGCCACATTCACATAGCGGGATGCCCCTTCACCAGACTGCTTCAACTTTGGACAATTATTTCTGAAATGCCCTTGTTGTTTGCAATTGTAGCACATAACTGATTTGCCGTGTCTGGTTTTGGACTTATTCCTCTTCCCAAAACCCACTTTGCCTTTCGTTCTCCCACGTTCTTTATTCCCCTTTGCATACAGACCCTCGCCTTGAGAACACTCCCCTGCATTCTGTTTCCGTTGACAGTGGGACATAAGTGCAGCCGTGATCTCCTCCAGACTAATGGTGTCTTTCCCGTACGTTAGGGTGGTCACTAAATGCTCGTAGGAATTAGGCAAAGAACACAACAAAATTATTGCCTTATCCTCGTCCTCAATCTTCACATCAAGCCTTAGTAAATCACTGATAATCTGATTGAAGACATTGATATGCTGTTGCAAATCAGAACCCTCCTGCATCTTCAGCCCGTACAATTTCTGCTTCATGTACAGCTTGTTCGTCAGGGACTTGGACATATACTGACTCTCCAATTTCGTCCATACTTCCCCCGGAGACGTCAGGTCCATAACGTGGTACATGACCTCGTCTGCCAAACACAACCGTATGGTTGCCACAGCCCTCTCCTTCAACTCCTCCCAATCCGCATCCTCCATGTCTGTAGGTTTCGTTGCGCGCAGCGCCTTTTGAAAACCTTGCTGTGCCAACATATCCTTAACCCTCCTCTGCCACACTGCGAAATTCCCAGTTCCATCGAACTTTCCCACTTCGAATTTCGCACCAGGGTTAAGCGCCATCTGATACCAGTTGTTAGCAATAGCAACCGAAATTCTAAAGATCAGAGTAATCACACGCACACACACAGACATGAGATTTAACGAGGTTCGGCAAGTGTGCTTACGTCCTCGGGAGCAGAGCGGCTGTTTCTATTATAATTTGGCCAATAGGGTTACATCAGTATATATAGAATAAATCACGATACAGACTTACAATATTACCCTTGTACCGTACCGCGGGGCTAAACCCCCGCACCCCCAACCCACTTATTTCGTAACCCAACAACAAGTGGCCCAAACCCAATCTACTCACTCATAGAATATGAGCCATGCACAACAGTCCTCTTGTGTCAGTAATAATGAAATAAGGTTTAATATTAGGAAAAAGTTATATGGACACCCAAAGTGTTATTTAACACTTAGTGAGAGAGAAAAATATAGGTATGATAAGGTTTATGATATGATAAGAAGAGAGAGATAAAGAGAAATAAGAAGTATTGGTAGGGTGTTTGAAATAATGAAATGTTTATGTATCATTACTCAATGTTTAACCATTATCTATCATTGTCAAATAATATGAAACACCCACTAGAGTCGATGACTTATTGGTGGAGTTGGAGTAGATGCATGAAGATTTAAATTTGATTCTTATTGCTGTTATTGTAAAAAAAATGATATAAAACATGACTAATGGGTGTTTGGTTTAGTGGGAGAGACTAATTCCTCATAACGTGACAAATTAATGTTCAATTTTTTACTAGGAGAAGTGTCCATATTTAATACCCGTGATTTGATCATTATTGTCTCCAAAAAAAAGAATACTTGTGGGAGAAGGGGGGATGATATGAGACATGGTGTCAATGTGTTTAGATCTTAGGTTGATTTTTCTTACCAACCTTACAGGTCACTTTGAAGTCATATTTCACTCTAGAACAAGATTAATTAATAATTATTTATATGAAATATTGTCTTAATAAATTTAATAATATAATATTATTGTATAACTTACATCTAATCCACTAACATTGTTTGACACAAGTAGTAGTGACTTGTGTTCCTTAACCAAATGGTTTAGGGTTCAAATCCTGGTGATGCCACTTTAGGTATGAAATAAATCATATTGGGAGAGGAATACCCACTTTGGTGTGTGCTCACGGTTCCCGACGGAGTTTAGTTTAGTCATAGCTTTCGACGGAGTTTAGTTTAGTTATTGCTTTCAAATCAAAGGAGAACTCTTTGCAGATTGATTTGCATGTGTTTTTTAATTTCTTCTTCTCTTTAAATTAAATAATATGCAGAAAGAGAGAGAAAAACGATGACAAAGGCAACTCAAAATGTTTTAGCTTTGTTGTGACACTTTCATTATATATATAAAGTTTTCTAAAATTAGTTTTTTATAACGTTATTGGGTTAGATATTAGGAAAAAAAAATACATCTCCATAAAAAATGAAAGAAATGTTGCATGTAAATCTAATGTTGTCCATTTCCTTGAAAAAAAGGTATTCATTTTATTTCATATAATAATAGTTTTGTTTTATTTTCATTATCATAAAAGAAACACCAAGAGGATAAAAAGAAGAAGAAGAAGAAAAGAAACACCAAGAAAAGCTAAAACTATATTTTAATTTTAATATATTTTAGTTCTTTTAGAAAAAGACTTTAGTATGTACTTCCAATAATTTAGTTCAGTTCAAATATCTGTATTTTACAATAATTCTTACGTCTTTATTTGATTATAAAAATGCAACTATATTTAGATATAAAAATTGTTACTAAAATCAAATTAAATATATTTATAGAATTCAAATTACAGAAGTTTATCGTAGAATATTTTACGTGTGTTTTTTTGTGTCCTTATTTTACGTGTCTTAGAAGTTAGATTTAGTACAATTTCTCTCTTTTTTTGTTTTGTAATTGGGCCCCTACATTGGTTGTCGGATCCAATATCAACAAATTGAATAAGCTAATTGTTAATCCCATTTTTTTTTTTTAAAGAGACGTAGTCTAAATAAGGATTGAATAATGAAAGTTGTTGCTTTTATTTCATTATTTACTGTCCGTGAGAGAGCATGGATGATATAATAGTGTTATTACTTATTAGCTGTGCAGGCATTATAATTATTCATTCTGAGACTTCGTGCATGATTTTTTTATCTTTGAAAAAATAACTGACTTTTAAAAGAAATTAAAAATATAAAAACAATAATTTTGTAACTTTTTAAAAAAACTAAAGCTAAAAAAGCGCTGAATCATTTTTATTTAAATTAAAAATAATAGCTTTTAAATGAAAACTATAAATATATACAAAAAAAATTATTTTCGTTAAAGTTTAAACAAATACCTTATATCATCAGTAGTGTATCAAGTGCTTGTTTGAAGTGACTTGTCTTTAAATAATATACTTTTTATTGGTGAAATTTAACTTTTTCCTAAGTTACATACAAACACCTCCTGCGCCTAATTAACGGCAGCTACCTTACATCTATTACTTAGAAAATATTTTATTTTCCATCTCTATCTGTATATAGTAGAACAACAAACTAACGTGACATGCACATTATTTATATTACTGCACGTGCTTCTTTCATTTTTTTTTTAATCGATTAGCTTCTTTAAATTTTGAGGTCATTCTAACGTATGGCTGGTGTATGCAAACTACTGTGCCATAAAACACAGCAACTTGAGTAGTGTTGTCTTATTACGTAAAAGGTATATGAAACTCCAAATAAGAACGTTATCTATCCATTATATATATATATATATATATATATATATATATATATATATATATAAAAACACGCACGAGAAATGAAAGAATTTTATTTTATTATATAATATTCGGTAAATAGTGAAGATTGGTTGTATTTGTTCTTGATTAACCTCATGTTAAATACGTACGGGTCATTCCAGTCCAAATTCACTTTAAGAAAAACTCATTAAATAAGATATAAAACCTAAAAAGTTTGTAATTTATAATAAATTTATATTAAAAAAATATGTTTTTATGGAATCACTTCCTAACATATATGGCGACGATCTTCTTCGTTCATGTGCTATGCTGATGAACTTAGCAGACATGTCATCACTCTTTCATTAACCCTTTCATTGTTTTTAATTTACTTACAAGTATTAGCTATCGTCACCTGTCCTTCTTCAACCACCACCAAAAGCAGCTTGAGATCGATTGAAGGTCCATCCGACGTAAGTTCGACCAGAATAATATTCAAGTTAAATCTCATTTATATAAATATAATTAATTAATATTGATTTCTATCGTCCTAGTACACTTCATGTCCATATATTTCGTATCAAGTCATTTTCTATTTATATTATATTTTTCTTCTCAGGTATCTTCATGAAATTTCAATCATGCATTAATTGCATGCACACAACTGTTGTGTCATAAACGTTGCATTCGCAGTCACTTCAATCAAACATGTCGTTTTATTTCAAACAGCTTCATTGAAAGAAAAAAAAAAAAGATAGTAATTAATTCTTTATTGGTAAGGAAACGTTAGCAATACCGTCATCATCATATATGTTTTGTGTGCTTCATACCAAACACGAGACATAGGAGTGCAATAGTTAATCCCGATCAAACTTATTTCATCTGGGTTCGGATAAAGACTGCTTTTAAAATGAATTCATGAATTGATTAGATTGAATAAATAAAGATGTATTAGCTTTTAATTTAATTTGAAAACATATCGTTATTTTAATCTACCAAAATCCTAGGGTGAATTCATCTTTATTTTATTATTTTAAAGACAAATTAACTTTAAATAAATCTTCCTTTTATCAAAGGTTAAATTACAATTTTGGTCCTCCTAGTTTCTTAAATTCATGATTTTGGTCCTCCCAAATTTTTAATTGTAACATTTGATCCCCTAGTTTTACAAATTGGCGATTTTTGCTCTCCTGTTAGATTATTAACTAATAATTATGATTAGTAAAGTTATTAAGTTAATTATAAATTAATTAAAAATTATTAATTATTAAAAAAATTATAATTAAAGTTTATGTTGAGGAAGAGGGGTTGGGGAAAAGAGGTGGAGGAGAAGAGGTTAGGGTTCATAATATTTGATTAAAGATTTTTAATAATAATGATTTTTAATTAATTTATAATTAAATTTATAACTCTACTAATCATAATTATTAGTTAATAATCTAATAGGAGGACCAAAATCGCCAATTTGTAAAACTACGGGACCAAATGTTACAATTAAAAATTATAGGAACCAAAATCATGAATTTAGAAAACTAGGGGGACCAAATGTTACAATTAAAAATTAAGATGATCAAAATCATGAATTTGGAAAATTAGGAGAATCAAAATTACAATTTAGCCAATACCCAAATGTCTCGAGGATAATATTTTATCAAAAATTAAGAAAAAAATATAAGACAGATTAAAATATTCTTCTTTTATTACAATTGAAAATAAATAACCATATTTCCGAGCTGATCTTTGACATATTTATAACTTTTAATTTTTATTTTTGAAGTCTGTAACTTTTAATGTTGATCTTATGAGTTCTAAGGATAAAAGTGTTTGAACAAATTCTTGTAAGATGGCTTAGTAAATTTGTAGGACATACAATGATACAACAATAATAATATTTTTATTATAAGATTTTGAATTTACATACTCATAGACTGATTTAAAGACTTGGATTTATTAAATTGCATATTTAAAAAATCTAATTATAATGTAAACTTTTAAACATTTTCAAGTTAAATTGAACTTTTTTAAAAGACCAATCAAGTTTTAGAAATGCACATATATATGTCTAGCCTAACTCTAAATTTGATATATCAAGCATTAAATTTGAAGAAAAGATCAAACTATTTTAATCTGATTTGGTAGGTGAGGAAATAGGCCAATGGTACTCCCTCCATATATATCAAGTTATCTGCAGCTTTAGGAGCTTTGGCTCTTTTCAAAATGTGACTTTAGAAAACCAATAAAACATTAATTTTTTTACCCAACAACTCAATTACATTTTGATATCTTATCTAAATACTTAACTAATCCACAACTACACTCCAACACTTTTAATCAGGGTAAATTTATTTAATCTGATGTCTAGCCTAATTGACTCAATTTTGTCCATATGTGTAAGCGTAATCATTATTTCGGTGTTTCCTATGTAGTTTAGTATTTTACGAGCTCATTCTATGCAACTTGTCTATAAAAAAAATATAAAAATAAATTAACTTTATATTGATGAAAATTAACTTTTATTTTCCTTTCCATGCTACCGGCAGCCATGCCCATGCGGCGGCTAACGGGGGCCGGTCAACCACATTAACATCCCATTATATTAGAAAAATAATATTGTGCACCTAAGTATAGAGCAAATTCTTTTAACGCATTAATTAACACCTTGTATATTCGAACAAGAGTGATGTTTTCTTCCATTTGTACTTTTCAATTAATTTTAGCTTCTTTAAAATAAATTTTTGGTCATTCGTTTGGCTTGTGTATCCTCCAACTGTGACATTGTTATCTTATATTTCTCCAAAAGATATAAACTTTATTAACTACTGATGCTGGGTTATTACACATAAGGTATATTAATATTGAATCTGAAGGACCCAAGTGCAGAGGTTCAAAGTTTGTCTCAATCAAAAAACTGAGCTAATAAAGCAATTATAGCCATCATTATATAATATAAAAAAATGATAGCCATCATTATACCGCATGTTTTTTACTCAGATCATTATACCACATGTGATTGAATTTATGTAGAGCATGAATTCAAAATTCACTAAAAATAATTAAATTATGGTTAAGGATAAGTCGGCGTCCAAGCATAAAATAATCATATATACCAAAATACTGAAAATATCTCATAGTCTTGAAATAAATAAAAGATGAAAGAGATGAAGGTTGATGAAAATTCTCTATCTTAAATTAAGATACACATGCATATATACTAAATTTCAGCTGATGTCCAAAATTGTGTCAAAAAAAAAAGCTGATGTCCCAAACCTTCAGCTTATTTTATAAACAGCTTATTTTCCATTAAAACAGCTGAAATTGAGGGAAATAATCTTTCCCAAACATGCCCTAATCAGAGAGATGAAACAAATAGCATAGCAACCATAAAATGAAAACAAAAGAAAGTGGTACTTGCCTCAAATGGGGCAACAAAACAAAAAGGCCACGCCTATTATTGGTCATCTGGAAAAGACAAGAAAAAGGAATAGAAACTTGGCCCAAATCATGAATCAGACAACAAGCAGAAGCAAAAAAGAAATTGGGCCTCTAATGGCTATATCCAGGTGCGGGAGATGTTATTTGCACTGCTTTTTACTTTTCGCACAATATACATATTTTTTTGTAATTATTTTTACAAAAATATCTTTTTTCAGAAATTAGTTTCATAATATATTTTTTATATATTAGTTTCGATAAAATTACATTACAAAAACTAATTTCCATAATACAATTACATTATGAAAATTGGTTTTCGTAAGATTTGCAAACAAGTAGAGGTGTGAAGGTGGGAGACAAGAGGGATATTTTGGGAATACAAAAAACTAAAAAAATTGGGGTGTGAATAGCAAAATTGGGGATGTATATAGCAGCTCGCTCCTGGTCTCTGTGATGATGGATGATGGGTGATGGATGATGGGTTCTCTGAGTCTTAGCCTAGAAAAATGGATGTCTGGGCGGCTCTATGTTGGGGCTATTACTTCCTGCACTCCCATTTTTCTTCCTGCACCCCCTAAAAACCCCAAAGAGACCAATGTACCCTTTGCCTCTCCCAAGTCCCACCTCCACCCAATACCATCGCTGATCCAAACACCACCACCCCAGCCACCCAACACCACGGAAGCAACCGCAAAACACCGTGTAATCGAATAATCGAAGAAAATACCACCGTTACGTAATTTTGAAAAGGCTTTTCCAGAATGAATTTGGTTTTCCAGAACCCCCTTTCTAGAAAAAAAAATTCATTCTGGAACACCCTTTCCCAAAAAAAAAAATTCATTCCGGAAAGAAGTTTCTAGAAAACAACATAAAATTATTTTGTCTTTTACTTTTGCACACCCCTTTTTGATTTATGCACTACTCTTTTTTCCTGGAATGGGAGCTCTGGAATGGTTTTTTTTTCCGTAAAAGGTATTCCAAAATGATTTTTTTTCTAGAAAGGGGGTTTTGGAATAATTCTTTTTCCTGAAAGGGGGTTTTGGAATAATTTTTTTTCCGGAAAGGGGGATTCGGAATGAATTTTTTTTTTCCAAAATGGGGGTTCCAGAAGTATTAAAAAAAAATTGACTTCTGAAAAAGCATTTCCGGAATTAGGTCAAATTTTATACCTCTCTTCCTCCAAGACTCCATGCACATCTTCTTCCTTGCGCCATAGTTGTGGACAGCGGTGTTGGGTGGCGGTGCTTGTGTGTAGCGGTGGTGTTGGGGCTTGGTTAGAGAGAAAGGTAGTTTGGTCTGTTTGGGGTTTTTAGGGAGTGCAGGAAGCAAAAAAGGGGTGTAGGAAGTAATAGCCCTATGTTGGCCCCAAACAACTTTACAACAACATTAAAAAATTATGGACCTATAAAAATAAGAGTAATAATAAATAAATTAGGAGTCGGAAAATAATTATTATTCATATTGTTAGGTGTGCAAAAATGCTGGTGAGAGAGAAGAAATGGGTCATTGTTCATCTAATGGTGAATAAAGGGTTTGACCAGCTATCCCTAACAAGTAGAAGATTCAAAGGAAAAAAGATAGTACCAACAATTTAGAAGAATAAAATAACCAACAACTTAGCAAAGGTTCAAAGGAAGAAAACTAGTTTCAACAATATAGAAGATATAACCAACAAAATCAAAGGTCAACAAGAAGGTACCAAAAATCAAAATCATCAAAGAATCAACATGCATGGCAACATGGAAATTGCTAAAGTTAACCTAGTAGTTGAAACTTGAAAATTATTGACTAAAAGTGTTCAATGCCCTTCTATACTTTTCTATTGACAAAAATTTCTTGTCAGTCAAAGATGAGTGTTAATGAAAATGCTTATAAGCTCCAAAAATGCTAACAGTTACTTATTTAATTTGACTAAATGCTCAAATCGAATGTGTCTTGTATCCTTATAATCGTATAATTTAATCCGCGAACACATATTATTTGTTAATAATGTAAATTTTAAAAAGGACAAAAAAATGTATTACCTTTAAATATACATATAGTAAATTTTAGTCAAAAAGCTAATGTTAAAAAACATAAATAAGAAAAGAAAAAGTGAAACGTGTTTGGTCTTTTGAGATCCATTGCCCTATAGCCTTCAGTACTAAAGCACACAGCTTTTCATGGCTGCTATAGCATACACTTTTTTTAATTTTTCTTTTTTTCTATTTTTGTGAAGCATGAAATCTACTTGGACATGTATCTACACGTCAATCAAAAAAGTATTTGATGATACCGACAGAAATAGTTGACTTTTCCACCCTCTATTCATTGAGATTTAGATCTATTTGGTAGAAGAAAATAAGAGAATAATTTAAAAAAAAAAAAATTAAAAAGAAGATAAAAGTAAACAAATTTAAAATTTTTGCTTTTAGAAGACAGATTTTATTTTCTCCCTCTCTAGTAATAAAAAAAATTGTTATTTGTATTTTTTTTCCCTTTCATTCAAACATAATATCAGGACTGTACAAAAAAAAAAACACTATTAAAATATTAATATCTAATTCTCGATAATAAAAAAAATCTTAAGTTAAAAAAAATACTATAAACTTGTCAAACCCTGATAAAAACACGTATTTATTGTTGTAATGCATGCTAGAGATTGTTCTTTATTTTCATAAAATAAATTATTAAGAATTTTTACTTAAATTTCAGTCATTTTATATTCTTTCGAGATGAATCCTTGATGAAATTCTTTATATATGATTACGTAAAATGAAGATCTCAATCTCAAGCGACATCTCAATCAAAATGAAAATTTAACCAAGTATTACATACAATACATAATTTTTTACTTCATATAGTAATTTATGTCTTTTGAATAAACATGTTTTAATATCTACAAAATTCTAAAGTTTGATTGTTTTTTTAATTAACCCTACATAGAAAATTGCCTTACATATGATCTTATGTATAATTAAATGATTATTAGAATTATGATTTTATAAAGTGCTTAATGTCTAGCATTTAAATTTTTACAACAATAAAATATAGAAATCATCACTTCTTGGTCACCTCATCTAAAGTAGTCTAGTCCCCCAACTGCTTTTATTCTTAGTTTTTTCCTACTCATGACTGTAAGAAGTATATGTGGTCGTTCATAGAAAATAATTTTCTTCAAAGAATACGAAGATATAAAAGTGAGATGTGTCTTTGTACCTAGATTTTTTCATACACAAATCGAGATTTGAACTTTAATTTGATCACTTATTTAAGGAACTTGAATATAATTTATATCAAACCAACAACTTATTAGTCTTTTAAAGAGAAATTAAGAAAACATTCTACTCGTTTTCTCTTTTCTTTTCTCTCGTTAAAAGTCACATTAAAGAGCGATAAATCCATCTTTCCCTTTCAATTTTCTTTCGATCTCCCTCCTTAGTTAAACCTAGTTTAGTACTTTTGTTTTTGAAGAATAACCCTAGTTGGATTCCTTAAAGATAATGGATTTAGTATCCCTGCTGAAGTCAAGCACAAATTTACGCATGGCTTTCAAAAAACACAAGTTATCGTCAAAACTGTCATAGTATCTGCTTGCACCAAAAGGAGAATAACACGAAAAATCTTGTATATTAGATATACCCAACCAAAAGTTCATGGGCGCATATACTAACGATGCACAAAGTGGGAAATCTTATAATACAACTTAAAAATAAAAATAAAACAAAGAATGATATAATTAATTATTTGCAAGGGGATGAGACAAGCCAACTTGTTAAGTGGGGAGGATTGAGGAAAACAGAATCTTTTAACTCTCTTTTGTTCCTCTTTCGCTTTTGCCTTTTGTATTCAACTGAGTGTCCCATGGTGTAATATTTTTTCCCATATGATATCCTCATCAGAGTCCTCTTTTGAATTGAAGTTTGTAATAAAGGGAAGGATAAAGAAAGAGGGCAAAAAAGAAAAAGACGTTGTGAAGATAAAAAGGAAAGCAAAAGAGGTCCCAAAAGCAAACCAATGAGAATGCTGAGAATTGATCAGCGGCTGTGCCATGTGGTGCCACTGATTTTAACAAACTTAAATTCATTTATTTCCCTGCATGAGAAAAAATAAAAAGAAAACAGACAACAAAAGAGAATCGTGTTAATGTGCAGACAAATCTATGGTATTTTTCTTATACGACTAATTAATTAAATAAAAGAGAAACGAGAGAAAAAAAAAATTAATGTGGTATTTACCCTGTCCCTCACAAATCCTTCTCAAGAAAGCAAGGAAAATAATGAGTATAGCTACCCCGGCTAATAATCCAACAATTATTGCAAATGTCTTTTCACCTTCGTTGTCCGATTTACCTGCTAACCATGAGAACAAGCTAAATTAGCTACGTTAGAGCATCTCCAATACAGATGTTTATTGAATTGTTTAAAGTTAAACAACGTTGTTTAATAAATTTTTATTATTGAAGTAGATGACATGACAATACGTTGTTTAAGTGAGTTGCTTATATAAACAACCATTGCGTAATTCATTCTTTCCAAATAAAGAATCATTTTTCAATTATAAAATTTAATGTGATTGAAGTTAAGCAGTCACTTTAGCAATTTTAGCATTAGAGTAATTTTTTGTGTAAAGTTCTTACATCTATGTGGCATTGTAGGACTCACAAATTTAAAATAAGTAACACATTTAAACAATCATGTATTGTAGATGCTCTTACTTTATTATTTGGCTAAAAGAAGTAGTCCTACTTGCTTTCTCTTTCACTAAGTGAGAAATGAAGATAGTAATAAGAGTTTATGATCTTGAGTGTAATTTTTTTTGGATAAAAGTGAAAAATGTTTTTATTCTAATAAATAATTAAAAATTATTTTTTATATGACTTTTAAGTTAGTTATTACTATAAAAGTATAAAGAAATTTATCATATATGATAGTTTGCAACTAGATGACAATATAAAAAAAAATTACACTATCAATATATATATATATACACAATCAATATATATTATTTATTATAATAATAATAATAATGGAGAATGAGTGTATATATCCCGTATAAAAATTAAATAATAATGACTTTTTTTTATCGCATTATATCGTCACATATAATACCAACATTTTTCTCTCATATTTCTTTTTCTTTCTAAGTATCAAATAACACGAGAGTATCCATGCATCATTGTTAAAAAGTAAACTTCTCTCCAATTTTTAAGATTGAGTGCAATACATAATAAGATTAAGCCTCAACCAAGTTTTTAATAAGTGACTCAAAAGGCAAAACAATGATGAGGGTGTTCATGTTCATGTGTATATTTTTTAAAATTAAGTAATTAATATAGCAACACGTATTTTTAGTTTTTTGAAATAACACATAACAACTAAACATATTCATAACACACTCTTTATTATTAACCAAAATTTGTTAGAAAGTGTCATGACACTCTTTTAAAAGTTATTAGAAATCATATTTTATTGTGAATTTCACTTCTTATTCAATAAGTCACACTCATAATTTGTAATTTCAAAAAAATTTAAACCAATGGAAGGTGTATTGGAAGAAATATATTAAAAAAATTGTATTCCTAACACTCTATTAACCAAGTAATGCAAATCAATAAAGTCCACAAATTTTCCTCAAACGAACATTACCAAAAACAAAAGGATTAATAGTTCAAAAGTCATGACATAATGTATTAAAAAAAAAAAAGCTTCACCCCACCCCAAAAAAGTCTCTACCTTTTCCTTTTAGTTTTTATTTGAAAGTTTTTGTTAGTTGAATAAGTGTTGGGCCTTACCATGGGCCTTGTTGTAAGCATGTGCCCCATTGGTGGAGAACCTAGCGTAACACTTCCCCAAGAACACGTCCCCATAGTCCGCAGCAGCACACTCACTTCTCAGCCGTTTGATCGCATCCCCCACGCAATCCTGACACTCAGCGAAGCTCAAATCCCCACAACACTGCGCCACACCCTTCACCTCTCCCGACCCGCCAACCCGAAAATACCCACCCGAACCCACCAACCCGCCCAGCACCGCATCCCTCTCGCCCATTGCACCCGACCCGAACCCCACCGATGGCCCACACCTCTTCAGCACCACCGTCTTGTCCTCCACTCCCAGGAACGTCACATTGTCGTACTTCACGAAGCAGCCGTCGAGCTGGACCGCTCCGCCGCACGCCCCCGGGCAGAGCTGCCCGGCGCGGGAGACTGCGCGGGCCACGCAGGTGGCGCAGTCCGGCATGGCGAGGTCGCCGCGGCACTGGTAGAGGCCGTATACGACGTCGCTGGGGCTGGAGCCCACCACGGTGAGGTTGTTGTAGGAGGAGTAGGTGGCCGAGTTGACCAGCGAGGTGAGGAGCGAGTTGAGGTTCGACTCGTAGGCCGAGTTGGAGGTGTACCGTTGCTGCGTGCACCCGCCGTAGAGGAAAAAGTCCGCTGGGGAAGAGAGACAAAGAACAAAGAACGTGGCGAAGGAGATTAAGGTTAGTTTTGTTTTCGCCATGTGAGAACTAGGTAGGTTTGGTTGATATGAGAGTGAGTAGTTGAATTAATGCATGACATGTATATGTTGTGCTACTGATTACTGAATCGTGTGCATGTCATCGTGGATTTGATTTGATTTGATGGGTGGCTATTGCTTGGGAATGGAGGAGTGAAGAGTAGAGGACCCTGGAGCTTCGGCATGGAGTTGCTTTAAATAACCAAGTCCACGCCACACCCATGTCATCTATGCTGAATAAAACAGAAAAAGCTTCTCTTCATAATTTACTGCCCGGCATGTGGGCTCTATCTAATTCTTTTCCAAAATAATTATGCACCAATAAAATAATTTTATATCATCATTTAATCATTAGTCATTCTAATAATAATATTGAATACCAATATAAAATAATTTATAAAATCAATTAGTGTAAAATTGTTATAACTCATATATTAATCTTGATTTCGTGTTAAGGATGAAGTTACGTTACGTTAAATATTTAGAAGAAAAATTTTTCCTCAAATAAAATACAAAGGTTTGAATCTAAAATTTTATATAAATTGCTCAAAATGTTAATATTAAATTGATTCTAACAAGTATTAGTATTAATGATTATAATAGTCGCTTAAAATTTAAATATTAATTTTTTAATGATTACAAATTTTATTTTACTTTTTTATATCTCTTAAAAATAAATAAATCCAACAATGTTATATTGACACTTATCTTAACTTTATGTAAATCTCTTTTAAACTATATAACAATATTATAAGGTCACACAATATTATGTTATATAAATTAAATTACGTCTATAAAATTAAGGTTAAAAATAGAGAAAATTACCATGTGTAATATAGTCAATGTGAAAAAGAAATATTATAATCCATCTGCCTTTTTTTTTCTCTTGCTCTTCGTCATGTCTACTTTGTCGCGATTCCTTAATCCAACGTAACTTTCGTTTTTTAAATTTGCCTTTTCTTTTGAATTAAAAGAATAATGCTTGACCCTTTTGTAACTTTAAGTATTACCTTAATCATTGTAGTTATTGCTGTATCAATCACTATATTCAGTCTCAGTTTGAATATACTAGTATATTTTATGATAGCGAAAGAGAAAGGTATGTGTTACGTATCCTGAAACAAAGTGAGGAAGATAACATGGCTCATCATTTTAAATTCTAGTTTGTAGGGCATAACTTAAATTTCTCGTTAGTACTGAGGAAGGTTGAGATAACAAGAAGAGCCAACGATGAAGTCGGTTCACTATTACCAAGAACCCACGTACGTATGCACAAAAATCAATTTCTAAAATCTAATGACAAATATAGTACAATATTCAAAATAATTACTTTTTCCGTTTCTTTTTAAATATCGGATTTTTGAAAAAAAATTATTTTATTTATCTGTCGTTTACAAAATTCAAGATCACATTAATTATTCTTTTATTAATTATACTATTACTTCTCTCCTAATCTTTAATGAATTTAAACATGCATTTATTGTATAGTAGAAATGAAAAGAGGATAAAATAGAAAATATCATAATTACTTTATTAGAATCAAGAAAATTTAATACATTAATTAGTTTTTATAAATAAACCTTAAACGACATATAAAAAGAAACGAATGGAGTATAATCTCCTATCGTCGCAATGCCATCCATGCATGGCATGTATGAAATTCAGGGCCTCTGAAAATGTACACAATCAGACACAGGTAAGAAGGGACTTTAATACTTTCCCTATTAGCGACTTTAGTATACATTAATATACGTATTAATTGTAAAGTAAGCCTCACACACTCAGATAGGAACGGGCTTTTAACACTTTTTCCCTTATTAGCACAGTATAACTTTTTTTTTTCGAGTGAAGACGCAAAAGTACAACTGTGACATCGCACTACACCTACTATCTTCATGAATCTCATGTTCATTTTAGCATAAACAAGCTAGAATATTCATTTTAGTGTAGCTAGGTCTAATTATTGGACATTTGGGAAATAGCCTTGTATAGTTTATATTGCACTAGCTAGCAGAGAGGTCACTACCAAAGAGCACTGAACATCGAGCTGGTATTGCAGCATGAAAGTTATACAAGCTAGCTTTCTCATGTGAACTTGAAACAGAAACGTAGTGGGCCTTAAATAATGGCATGTTGAGAACACTACTACAGGAAAGTCACGGGAAAGTTTAGAGTACCGGCAAAATCACAGAGGAATTTTACCTGTTATTTCCATTTTCCACCATGTCCATTGCAGTTAGTGAATTACAGTTTCCAATTTCAAAATGGTCCCCCAATGAGATCACCTTCAACTGTTCTAACATATATAGGTATAAGTAAAAAAATACGTTCCCTACTATAACGTGTGTAACAAAAAAAAAATTGTTAGATATAATGATTAGTAATCACTAATCTGAAATTCCTGCCTTCTTAAACAACATTTGGAACTCATTTACTTAAACCAAAAGTTTAGATCGATCCATTTAGGCTAACAAGGCTAAAGGCTAGCTCACACTCACAATTGTTCGTTCCAGGCCTTACTAGCTAGATGAAAAGGAACGGTAAGTCGATGACAAAGATTATATATTTTACTAACTTTTAGGGACTAATTTGATTTTAGTATTAAGAAGACTACTTATTATAATTTCTAATATTTGGAATACTTTAGGGATGAAATTGAAAGCTTATAATACAGTTAAAGACAATCCTAACAAAACAATCTGTGAGTTTTCCTTTTAAAAATTGCAAAATGAGTTTATAAACTCAAAGCTCCAAATAAACAAGTTATTTTGGAGTACCAGACCAGAACTACTAAAGTTGAAAATGATGTAACGAAATAGGTCCTAGAATATTGTAACGAAAATAGCTCAAAATTCTGTCCAGACTACATTGTTAATGTCACAAGAAAATGCTATTTAGTCTGGTGATTATTCACTTGATGACAATTGGTGTTCCCCCCTTTTTTATTCAGGTTAAGTCCTAAGTCCTAACCAATAGACTATAGGTTAAGAACCAGACACTTGAAATTTAATGCATTGATGAGGTCTTGCCCTCACTAGAAAACAAGACCAAAGAAAAGTTTGTGGTTTCTTCCCCCTTTTCTCATTATTTTCATATATACATGGTTTCTTAGCCACCACTAGTCCATCATGTTATGTTTATGAAGTGAGGGTGTCTTTCACAGTTCACAAACACAATGAGTGAGGGAGATCGGAGAGGAAAACGTAACTTTCAATTTTGTCTTGATAAACTTAAGGTGCGTTGTCTTGGTCTCTAACACATGCACGCTTGCACCGCCAGCCCATAAATTGTCCTTGTCATCTACAACATGAAATGAAGGGTAAAACTTCCTGCACCACCAAAAATTGCTTGTGACACCTTCATTACATTCCGGATTGGGCTCCGGAATGTAAATTACATTTCGGATTGGACTTTCCGAAATATAATGGAGGTGCCACAAGCAATTTTTGGAGGTGCAGGAAGCAACAGTCTGAAATGAATATAGGCCAGCCCATAACTATGCATGCATGGGCCCAAAAAAGTTCAAACCTTCTAATTCAGAAAATGGGACCCTCCATCTATACTATATCCAAACATCTATCTATCACACCCTTCTTCCTCCTCACCTTCAAATTTTTACCTCGCCAACATTTTTGTTTTGCCTTCTTTCTTCAGCGCCACTTAAAAGAGTGTGGCCGAGATCACCACTTTAAATGTTAAAATTTTATAACGTTACATAAATTATTTTTTGAAATATATTAAAATTTGAACTCTTCCTAAAACTAATTTCTTGAAGGAAAAAAAAAAAAATCAATCAGTAGTTATAAAAGTTGGTGGGTTGGAGTTTCAATTGCCCTCAGGCCTCAAATTCCATCCAACGGTGGACAAGGGCCTTGTGATGCAATATCTCTTCAAATACGATCCTTCGAACCAAATACCCCTGATTAATGGAACCTGATGCCTGCTACACTATTGATGCGTAATGTTGCATTCTTCACAACTTTTTTTTTTTTTTCCCGCCTCTAGCTTCCCGAATGGGTGCTTCATTTTTCAATATACTGTTCTGGAAACTTATTTTCAATTGTTCAAAGTATCTTCCAAAAATAAGTTCCCAGAAAATAAAAAAGAATGAGTTTTGAAAACTAAATTTCAAAAGAATATTTTTTGAGCTTAATGGCCATATATAGATAGTGTAAAACTGTTTTACATTGTCAGTGCATAACTTTTTTTCTCATATTTTTTTTTATATTATTTCAGATAGTTCTGATATTTAATTTTTGGAATGATAAAATTAAACACTTGTAAAGTGTCCTATTGGAATATAAAACTTGAGAAAAAAGGGTGGAACAAATAAAATCTCTCTTACATAAGCCTCAATTCTTCACTGGACTTCAGCGCCAATGGGCTTGGCCCATGTTCAGCATGTGATGGGCCGGAATGTCGTATCACATAAAGCCCGTTTAAGAATCAACTCCAAATTCTCTAACTCACCTTATCTCATCTTACACGTTGTGCTTTTGCATCAGTGTCTATCCTTGTTATTCTATCTCCTCTAATGCTAAAACTTTATAACCCAGCGTTGTAAGTTAAGCAAATAACCCAACAAACAGATTCCATGGAGCATCTTTCAAGATTCTCCTTGTTGTCTCTTTGTATGAAAATGAAAATGGTACATAAGCTAGTTGGATCCAATATCCGATACGACCAAGCCAGGTGGATCCCCCTATCCTTTTGATATCATGATTTTGGACCATCTTGACTCTTTAATGACATGGTCCCAAAAGTAAAATTGGGCCTGGTTCTTAAGGTGAATGTTTCAATCTGTTGTGCCCACGGAGGTGTATTTGATTCTCAACCAATTGGTCAACTCATAATTGATTCTCTTCACAAAGGTGTGAGGTTATTCAAATTTCAAAGAGTACATTTCCTGAGCTGGCTTTTGGGATATATCAAGAGTTTCCTTTGATACTACTCCACATATTGGCAAAACTTATAGTGGATGTTGATTTTCCCAACTCATCAACACCTTTTTCGTGGGGTCTTATTGCTAATGGGGAAGGATCTTTCTCCATTTATTAGAAGCTCAACTTGATTGCGAAGTGCATGTTTGGTTTTGGATAATTGATTCTGAGTCCAAAATTGATTTTGGATAAATTTTGACTTGTTTGGTTTTACGTTGTAGAAGAGTTCAGAATTGATTCAGAGTTTAGAATTGATTCAGAGTTTAGAATTGATTTTGAGTAGAAGCAACTTTGAGTAGCTTTTGTGTTGGATAAAAAATTTTGTATTGAATTTTACTTCTAACTTGATTTTATAATAAAAAGATCCAAACATAAATCATATCACTTCAAAATCAATTTTAACAAAATTAATTTTACAAAATCAATTCTATTCAAAATCAATTTTGCCAACATTTATCCAAACACGCACTAAATGTTAATGCTAACCTTCGTAGCTCTATGCCCCCACAACGGTTGAGTCCTACCAGCTTTTGTCCCATGAATCGTTTACCACTTGTGCCATGCACGTTTCTTCCCCTTGGATTGTCCCATTGGTGTAATATTTGCCAATTGATGTGTGTAAATAATAGACAATTATTGGATCATTTAGTCAGAGATTGGTCCATTGTGAATAAATTTTTGGTACTTTTGCCCCCTTCTTTCCCTCCCTCCGACCAATACATCCTCTATGAAGCTCTCGGTAGTGAGTCCAATATTTGGACAATCTCTCTCTTTTTTTATGGCATAAAGTCATAAAGATCAATTAACTGATTTAGATAGATCAGCTTTGACTTCCCAAAAAATTGGTACTAAACATTATTTTTAACATTAATCCATTCCCAACTGCCCAAGCTAGAACGAACAAAAGTTTTAAGTCGTACCTCTTAAAGATCGAAGTTCGTATAATACATCAGATAAATCTTCAGATTCAATGTCCCAAAGAAAATGTATACCAAAATGCAAAGAAAAAAAGGGCACTATCTATCTACACTCCTATATCTTATTGAAGGTATAACTAAAACAAAGGATAATTGTTAGGTATAACAACTGACACACATGCTGCCACAACTAAGTAACAACAACAAAAAAAAAGAGCTTATACACTTAAAATCATGATGGCATGATCTCAAAAAATAGACTAGTTAATATGTTCCAGTAATGTGTACCAAATGGCGCCAATCCCTAAACACTAAAGTTTCTTTGAACAAAGTCTATAAACGATTATCACATTCATGTCCAAAAAAAAAAAACGATTATCACATCAAATTTTAGTTCAGGCTGCACAAAACCTGCCTTCCAAGAAAAGGGAAGAGAACTAAAAAAAACCCACAAACTGATAATC
Organism: Pueraria montana var. lobata; assembly: GCA_026413185.1. Classification (NCBI taxonomy): domain Eukaryota; kingdom Viridiplantae; phylum Streptophyta; class Magnoliopsida; order Fabales; family Fabaceae; genus Pueraria; species Pueraria montana. The sequence continues at coordinate 58,791,192 of CM048655.1, read as the reverse complement.
GGTTCACACAGTAAATAAGGGGGAAAAAAGTTGCAGCCTCTCATTTAATTTTTTTTTTTTTTTCATAACAAAGCCTTATCCTTGCTTTTCAGATTAGCACAACTCTGTTGCTTGTAAAAGAGAGCAATTCGTTTGTGGACTAATGGATATCCACAAGCCTCGCAATAATACAGATACAGTGAATTCCCCACGAATATATGTAAATTCCTTTTCTTAGGGAAAAAAAAATTGGTGGAATCACCATTCACCAACTTCTATGCGATCTACTATCTCTATTATTTATATACTATGATTTTGGCTCAATTCTTTTGGATCCTACTCCTCAACTTTATGCCCTCCAAGATGCTACACTATTTTACAAGTCAGATTTGGCATCTCTTTGCAGTTTATAGAACCAAGAACTTGCTTATTATCACGACCAAGCTTTTGACCCGAGAGACGATTTACAAGTCTGTCTAGAGCTTCCTTCATCCACCAGTGTTGACAAACTTCCCTTGCTTCAGTGACGCTCATCTAAAGGGAAAATTTCAAACAAAAATCAGCGACCGTTTCAGAAAAGGACAACCCCCCCACCAATTTAAAATAGTGCTTCAACATTCAATTTGTTCATCTTTTTTTGAACAGCTTAGGTACTTACCCATATTCTTTGACGAACGTTTTGCTCTGGCCACAACTCCAATTGCTCTTGAACAAGTAAAGGGAACATGTAGCCTTCATAGAAAGTGTCATGAGTCTTGCTCTTGAAACTCCATTTACCCAATTTACCCTGCACCACCGCCAAATAAAAAAAATTTAATTTACAAAGCATTTTTTTAATCAATTTTTTTTAGCCCAACATCATGATTAAATGGCTCACCCCAACAATGCCTCGCACCCCAGCTTCTTCTATGGTTTCTCTCAAAGCTGCCTCCTTTTTTGATTCGTCTAATTCCCAGCCTCCCTGTTATTTGGTCAACCAAAATAATTATAAAATGAATAGTGAGAATAAAATAAAACGAAATAATGTGTAATTTGGCTGTTGATTATTGACTAATAATTGGGTGTGGGTCTACCTTTGGGAATAGCATCCCTTTTCCTTTCTGCGAACTAATAACCAGAACTTCCAATTCATCAGAAACGTCCATGGAAGTTCTCTCCCCAATCTTAAATCTGTATGGTATGCATCTGCATGAACATTATTGCAAACACAAATTAGTGAAAAATCAAAAATAAAAAGTGTTACTAACCATTAACATAAAACTCCATAGAGAAACAATGCAATCCCGAATTCACCAACTAATTCATTTTCAATTCCCTCATTAGAAACTCATTTTCAAATTCTTAGTATCCACAAACTCATAACCTTAACTGTTTCATCATTCTCTTCATCAGGAAACACAACTTGCCCATATAAGAACGAAGCCTGAATTCCCCAAAACTAAAATCCCACCATGAAAAACAGAGTTTTTTTTTTCCCCTTAAAACAAAGTTAGAATTAGAAACATGGATGAGAACAGAATTTATATGAAATCCCATTATCCCAAAATCAAAGAAGAGGAGAGGATAAGGAAGAGACGAACCCCACAACTTGGCGACGACCTTTTCTATAACGTTGCAACTCCCTACCAGTACGAGAAACCAATGCCACAACATTTTCTTGGGAAACCACAGCCACCATTTTTTTTTATTTTTAATTATACCTTTTCTAAGGATTTTGGAACAAAGAGTTTAAGGAACAAGAGAAGGAACAGAAACAACAACAACAACAACAAACGAAAGCAAATTGTGTTCAGTAGATAGCATGAGAGGAAGTGAAGAAGGGGACACCTTTTAATAACCGGTTAGAGAGAGAGTGTGTCTTCACATGAGAGAGAAAATAATTTGTTTTATTTTATGTTAAAAAAAATAAAATGAAAAAACGGAGAAGGGGAGTGACGTTGGACGTGGGAACCACTTGGTAGGAGATATGCCGCAAATGCATGCAACCCTACGACACGTGTGCATGACGTGTCAAGTGATTTCCTACGCGGCTGTCAACATCCGTTGGCTCGCTCCGAGTGAACAACATTTTCTATTTGTTTCTGAAAGTTAGTATTATAAAAAATAAAAGTAGAAAATTAATTTAAGAAGAAAAAAGAAAAAGCTGCGGTGTTTATCTAGATGTGAAGAAGACTTGTAATTTCAGCTACTAGAAGCTGTCACGGCTCAGTTGATTTTCTTCTTTCCCTGAAGTATCATCACTTTTTTGTGAATTTCATACTTGATAGATAGTGATTGATGCACTTTCTCGAAAAATTTGAGTTGAACAATTTCTTGGTTGTTAATGCAACAAACAATTTTATTTAATGACTTAATGCAATTTATTCTTGTTTCGTGTTTTATCTAATAATAATGATAATAATAATAATAATAATAATAATGATAATAATAATGATAATAATAATAGTATTTTTTTTAATTAAATTATAATTATAAATGAGTGAAAAATTAATGAATGTTTGGACCAAAATATAGCTATAATACTTTACATCTATTCATTAACTTCTTAATCATCAACGTGATTTATTTTATAAGTTTTATATTTATTTTAAATTTTTAAATAAATAATGACAAGTTAGCATCCTATCAGAACTGCATAAACTTGCATTTTAATATAAATATTAACCTTTGTTCTGAAATAGAGAAAGATTTTATTCACTTCTAGTTTCTTGGATAACAATTTTTTTGACAGAAAGTTTCTTGGATAACAATATTAAGATAATATATTTACGATTTAATAAATTTGTTTCTAGACTCTTGAATTATTAATTATTAATGATAATATAAAAAATAAAAATAAAAAAACAGAAATTCCTATTATCTGCTTAATATGTGTTCAAGTACGTTAATCAATTTTTATTTAGAAAATCCTTTTGTTGTACTTAAAAATTATATAATTATATAATTCTATTGTGTTGAATATCATAAAAATAAAAACAAATCATAAACATAACCATAATAAATATTTTAAAATGAATTTTGAAATGTGAAAATGTAAAATAAATATTGGAAGTAGGATTTAAAATTTTGATTTGTAATGTAATAAAGGGTATGCGTGAACTTTTCCCATTACCTAATTTTTAACTAAATTATTTTCACTAATTTATATCATTAATATTAATATGAATAAATTACCTTTCCATATAATCAAATAAGTTATAAAGTTTAATAGTGATTCATTGACAGTGTAAAATAATTTTACACAGTTGTCCAATAATAAATCATCGTTGATATAATTTTTAAAATAATTTTTTAAAAATCAAAAAATTTATCATACATACAGTAATTTATGATTGAATAACCGTTTAAAACGTATAAGAGCATAGACCCTTTTCTCTAAATTAAAAATTACCATGAGATGATATAATCATGACGTATGAAGTATGTTCCCACTTTCCACAAGAGCATATGTCAGCTTTGTGGTTCTCTCTATCTCACTTGTCCTAAAGAAGGATATTTTGATTTTGATATGTTTGGAAAAACGAAAGAAAAAAAGAACGAAAGAATATTTTATAATTTGAATTGAAAAGAAAAAAGAAATTGTTTACAAAAATCAATTTTTTTATTCTTCTTTTTCTCTTTCCACTTTTTCTTTAACTAAGGAAAAGAAAATATTTAGGAGGTTTGATTCTATGTGTATGGAAAAATATCTATTAAGAGAAATCAATTCTTTAAATGGATCTTTATATTTCAATGGAGTAGTCACTGGATTCCGATCAAGGAATATCCTGGATTCACCAAAAAATAAAAAAATATTATCGTTATCCCTATTGTGATGATGCTGATAACTAAAAACACGGATTATATGTAACCTTGATATAAATTAGTTTTATTTACTCAAAATAATTTTATTTACTCTTGAAATGATTTTCAAAATTAAAAAAAAAAAATATCAAATGAACCTTGATAGCGGATACTATTTCTTCTTTTATTTTTTTTGTACTGCAGTGGATACTATTACTATGTAACTTCATTTTATACAATGATAAGAAATACGGTTGTGCTAGACAAACTAAAAAAATTGATTGAGTTTTAAGTGAGATAAAGTTTCAAACTAAGAATTAGTCTCATAACTTATTTTAAGAATCAAAGTTTATAGAGATATTTCAAAATTCTATCAGTAAATCGAAAGACCTAACTATAGTAATTAAATAAAATTAGGCTAAATTACTTTGTTGGTCTCTTATCTTTATTTTAGATTACAATTTGGTTATTTATTTTTTTAAAATTATAAAACAGTTCTTTATCTTTATTTTAAGTTGTAATTTGGTCATTTATTTTTTAAAAGTTACAAAATGGTTCATTAAGTAATTTTTTTTAGCACATTTACTCCTGAAATAATGTGTTTTTAAATTTTTTTTGGTATAAATATGCTATAAAAAAATTACTTAATGGGCCATTTTGTAACTTTTAAAAAATAAAGAATCAAATTATAATTTAAAATAAAGATAAAATGACCATTTTGTAACTTTTAAAAAATAAATTACCAAATTACAACCTAAAATAAAAATAAGGAATTATGTGAATAATTTAGCCCAAAAACTAATAAAAGTGAAAATAAAATGGTCAGATCAAGCTTTATAAGTCTTGAACTTGATTTACCTCTAACATTTAAGAATTGGTCACACAAACCTCCACAATTCTTTTCTTTCTCTTTTGTTTTCTCACTTTGGTCGAGAACATACACACACTTCACCAAACTTTTCTTTAAAATTATGTGTTTTAATAAATGTCAAACTAATAGTGTGAAAACTAAATAAAACTCTATATCCTCATTTAATTAAGATGATCTAGAAGAATGTTAGTCGTTTGATTACAAAGAAATTTGTTCAGCGAAATAGGATAGAGAAATATTAGACGAAGTTTAGAATTGAGGAAGATATAAGAAGTGTATATATTTTTATTTAAGAGAAAAAAAAGAGAAAATGATAGATATTAGAATAACCTGTTGGCCAAGTAGCTAGCTAGATACCACTATAGATTGCTTGGAATTTTTTAGCAAAATCAGTTTGAAAAATATTAATGTATTATCCTTTTCAACTCCATGCATTAACTATCATACAGTATAATTGATCTATAGTTGTATAATAAAAGTGTCTTTTAGGAAGATTTAAATTTTACAATTACAAATAACCTCTGACGTCTCTTTTTATTCTAACCACTCAATTTATAAACTTTATGTGTGACATCATTATTAATTTTCTCATTATTTTGGAATTTTAATATAAATGTTTAAACTTAAAATTGCAATAAACATATATACTCTCTCTTGCTCTTACTCAAGTAAAATTCTTTGATTCTAAAGTTTGTTTCCAAAGCTTTAGAGTTAACATTTTCTCTTGATTCCTTAATTGGTTTCTTCTTGTTAATTCTACCATATCTAATCCATAAACAACCTTAATAAATAATATAGTAAAAAAGAAAAAATAAAAAGAATGAGATAATTAAAAAAATGAATTTGGAATATATTGATAATATAAAGTTTTTATATTATTATTCAATTATAAATATCACATAATTGATTTTTTTAATATTAACTTTAAAAATCATATTTAAAATGATATATTAAAATTAAACTCTTATGAAATTTAGAATACAACAAAATCGTGGTTAAATTAAAAAAAATTACTAAAAAATGTCCATAAGGTACAAGTTAAGAAATTAAAAAAAAAAAGTTTTTATTAAAAAAATGTAATAGTAGTATATTCTTTTACAGTAATTTTCAATGCAAAAATTTCAATAAAAAAAATTTATATATTGATTTTTTAATCAGTACTTTTAATTAGTAGGATCATTAAAAAAATACTAAAATTCAGCCCAAATTACACGCAATATATAATGCCAATAGGGAAATGGGATGAAAAAGATGGTAAAGTAGGGTCAGGCGAAGGGAGAAGGAATGGGAGGGTCGCACATGAGAAGCATAGGACCACCCAATCACATGCAATTTACAGTTGAATATGCTGCAGATCACGCAGTGCCATTAAGTTTTCATAGAAAAAACACATTATTTGATTTGTGTGTCAAGTGTGAAAGAGTTCCTTTTCCTGTTGAATCCAAATCTAGAGTCTTGTTTCTGCATATGTCGTTGTCATCCCCGGCATCATATTTAATCCTCTCTTATCAAATTCCTCCCATCATTTCAATTATGGACAGAGTAGTGTTCATCACCAATAAAATCAGCTATCTAGAAAACTCTCAACCTCTCTTTTATTTTCATATTTTCCCCCTTCAAAATAAATATTATCCTTTTTCGGATCTGTTTTTCAAAGAAACCAGTGTATTTAATGATTCAACGTAGACTGTCTCTCCGATTCATATGGTTAGCTGAAAAGTTAATTAACAAATCATAGAATTAAAAAAATGAAGAGTTTAACAATGAAAATTGGTAAATTAATTAACTGAATTGAAACTATTTAATAAATTTAAATGATTAATTGTTACATATAAAATTGTCTAAAAAGTCATGTTTATATTTTTATATGTATATATGATTAAAGTTTTAATAAATTTAAATTTAATTTTATCATTATCACTACTACTATTATTAGATAAAAATATTTTATAAAAAAGTTAAAAATAAAAATAATCAACTATTAATTAGGAGGGAAGAAAATAGTAGTTTTAGAAATTAATAGGGATAAAAGTATGAAAGCATGCACACAATCAAATTTAGCTAGTAGAAATAGGGCAAGCTTTACATAAGATTGGAGATAGCTAGGGGTTAGACAAGATTGAAGACAGAATCAAACTACATATAGGTTGAAGATGGAGATAAGACTGCATACAAAATATAAAAAAAAATGGGATTAGATTGCATCTAGAATTAGAAATTAAGCTAGATAAAAAAATGAAGTCTATACTACATTAAGGATCAAAGAAATCATTAATCTTCTTTATATATATATATATGGATCAAATGTGAGAAATTTAACTACTCCTTTTGTTTCTATTAGATCCAATAGTAATTTATTTTCTTCCTTTAAGGTAACTCACATTTACTCTTTTTTGTTCCATATGTCTAATAAAGCTACCACCACCTCTTTGTAAAATACAACACACCCATTTTCTAGTGATTTCTACGTTGATCTAGTAGAAAATGGGTGTTATGTACAAAGAAGCGGTGAATGTTTTATCAGAGATGAATGAATATAACCCAAGTGAGATATTTATAATATTATTCCAACTCAAACACAAATTTTCCAATTTTGATTTTGCATAGATTGATTTTGTAAGGAATATCACAATGCATAAAATGTAGGTCAACACAATTGCATACTTAAACTTGGATGCATGCTAAGTTCTCCCTATATTTTTGGAAAAATTAATAAAGAGCTTATTATTTATCTGCATTTTAATTAGTGAAATATGATTTAATTTTAAATTTTACTTATTTGCAATAATCATAAAACATGCATTCTCAATCTCAAGGGATTAATCGAGTAAAGCAAGACAGACATATGACAGATTGCAAGATCGAGTCTCTACTCGTATTTTTGGAATGAAATAAATATAAATATTTTTGTAAGTGTTTTTTGAGGATGGAAATCTTCTGTCCCCGCTCCCTGTCCCCTCTTCCTGTCCCGCCAATGAAATATTGTCATGTCAATAAAAATTACATGTCACTCTTAACAGAGCATTAACGTCGTCTCCCACTTATTGACATTCTCTTCCACTCACTCCTCACACAACACTCCCACAAGGAAACCAAGGCCACCTATTGCAACTAGATTCGTCGAAGGTGCGAACTACCCATAGTGAAAGAGAATCTCGCTGGTGAATGCAAGGGGAAGTCACTGCTGATTGGATGCAACAACGATGGAGGTGGGGTCGATCAACGGAGATTTTAAGAGCCTCAACGACGACGGCGCATTGGTGAGGTCTAGGTCCCATACAGAGAAATCCCTCTCCACCTTTGTCGCTCACGCCCTCGCCACCTCCGACGCCGACGTCTCCCACTAGAATTTCGCCGATTGGAACGCCTTGTAGGAAGCCTTCCGCTGAACATCGCCCTTGTCCTCATCCGCCTGGTCCAAATCGCACCACCATCATTGCTTGGATGCAAGTCCGCAATAGAGAGCGAGGGGTATCGGATGATGAGGGGGTTGGAGGTGATGCCAAGGGAATTGAAGGAACGAGGTTCATTAGCGGTGGTGGCAGCGTTCACGTAAGGGAAGGTAAAACGTGAATCAGATGCAGGAAAGAAGAAAGAAGAAACGACGTTAATTTCTTCTTCATGCTGACGTGTAAATTTTAGATGATGTGGCACTTTTTTATTGGTGGGACAGGAGAGGGGACAGGAAATTGGGAACAGAGGATTTCCATCCCCTTTCCAACTACCCAAATTAGGTTTGGCCGTTGGCAACAATTATGTGCTGATTCAACTGATCACGATGACGTGTAGAAACAAACACTGCTTTCACTTCAAAGAATACTAAAAAAATGTTAATGTTTCACGTTCATGTAACACAAGGTGAACCTTTTCGGCTCCCTATGACTGTAACAAGCCCATAGAAAGTTGTTTTGTAAAAAGAGTTGATTTCCGTAAAAACAATGGCTGAGAATGAGACAAACACTGCTTTCATTTCAAAAAATACTTCAAACAAAAGCTATTCTTTCATGCATGTAATACAAAGTGAATCTTTTTGGCATCGTTATAACAAGCCCACAGGCACAGAATGTACGTTGTTTTACAAAATGAGTCGAATTAATTAATTACTTCAAAACAATGGCTGAGAATGAAACAAGGACAGTTGTCATGGTTCTAATCAAAGCTGACGATAATATGTTAACTTGTGATTCGAATTACGTTTTCCATCCATCCAAATGCTAATACACTTTCTTTACAATGAAGTGTTAATCATGCCAAGCTTCTATATATGGCTCTAATGGAAATGTTTGTCAAATGAAGAAGACAGCAAGAACAAAAAGCAACGTGAAGAAAGCTGGACTGGTTCAGCTAGTTTAATTAAATATTTTTTATTCTTTAATTTTTGTCCAATTCCAATTATTGGAGTAAAACTCAATCAATCCAGCCAGTTTTCTATTTATTTTTATTCTTTTATTTTTTCGGTTTCTTTTTTTTCTTTTTCCATCTTTAATAGGTGATCTAATATATCAAAAAAATTAGCAACTATATATTCACATTCTTTTAACCACGTTGGATCAAGTATCAATCATTTACAATTTTTTCTACTCAAGCCCATTTGTTTTAGGGTTCAATCCAACTCTAATAGTAATAAATGAGTTGACCTTATCAAATGGGATGTTAAGCCCTCTCCCGGCATAGTCTGTAATCTTTTAGAAGTAACCCTTTATTTTAATCTGATTTTGATATACCAGCCTTGTTAAGATATATAGGATGTTGGCCTACATCCAACAATCCCCCCTTCTAGGACTTATCTTGATTTTAATACTATCAATTATCACTGCTATAAGAAATTTTATAAATTAGTTTATAGATAACTCTCTCTATACTTAAATCCATTACATAAACGTTACAATTTAATGGAACGATAAATTGATAATATCATCATCAGCTTCTTCTTCTCAAAAAAAAAAAAAAAAATCATCATCAGCTTCTGCAAGACAGGAATTGGAGGGACCATTCCTAAACTTGAAAGGTGCCTAAATTTTAGCTGTCATGTGGACGTGGTGGGTGGAGCGGTGGCATTTTTTTTTATATGTATAGATACAAATTAAATTAGAAGAACCGAACAAACTATAGGATCAATTTAATTTTCAATTAGATTTCTTTGGTGGAAATTTATTTTTTAATTTAACATACAAAAGTAAGAGTTAGGTACGTCTAGCAATTAAATATATTGGTTTCAACTCCATTTTAAATAAGATTTTGAGATATATTATTTCACAAATATTGAATATTTAATTTGTGTATTCCTTTTACATGTGACAATAAAACTTTGACTAAACACATGTAAATGGAAAATGTTTAGAAGTCATCTTGAAATGAGGTGCATGTAGTGTTCTGTAGGTTTGAGGGAGGAATATTAGTAATATAATATCTAATATATTTTTTATTATTGATTAAAACTTATTTAAATTATAAAATCATGAGTAAAGTTCATTAAATTAAAGTAAGATTAAAAAAAATTCTGATTTCTAATAAATTCCAATCACTAATAAAAATTATGTTTAAAAATATTAGAAATATATATATTGCTAAAGTTTCTTGTTTTAGCATACTAAAAGTAAAATGTGGATCTTAGTTAGGCCATAAAGCATTATTTTATTTTTTCCTTTTTTGGGTAAGATACAAAATCACATTGTAATTATATCACACTATCTTCAATCAATAACGGGAACAAAAAGTCTACCGAGGAAAAAAAATATAAAGAAAATTCCATTTGTAATGATCATATATATTAATATATATATATATATATATATATATATATATATATATATATATATATATATTTTCTAGAAGAGAAAAATTGAAAGGCAGAAGGCATGAACAGTGAGAAAATTGAAGTCAACCCTTTGAGGATACTTGGTTCTGGCAACGCCGCACATCGTATCTTCGAGACTGCGACTTTGATGTGGTTGGACGGTGAAGCAATTGCTCTGCAATCCAAACGGAAGTCTTAAGAAACTTGAAATTGACTCAATCTAATTAATACAATGCAATAAGCCAATAATTCAGCAGCGTCATTCAACCAAAGAGGAAGAAAACAACTTAAGCTTGTCATCAAGATGGTGATACGATGTGCGTTCTCTAGCTACTCAATTTGTGCTCGTTAAATGATCTTATTTATGGGGGAAAAATATGAAAAAGGATTTTTATAAAATTAAATTTGTGATATTTAAGTTATTGTACAATTTATACTAATCAGAAAATAAAAATAATGAATTTGTAATTTATTTTTAAAATTTTAAACCTTAAGACTAATGTTTATGGTTGATCTTCTTTCAAATTTTATACACACACTAAATATTTATTAATATGATTTATTTATATTTTTAATATAAATGATAATTAGCATTTTATATTTTGTTTATCTTTTATTAACCAGTATTAATATGAAATGTAATACAAGTGTTAAGTGTTTTTATAGATTTTATTTTCTAATTAAATTGACTTTATTAAAATATTTGCATGCCCATAATATAATGTATTATTGTAATGTTAAGAGTTCCACGCACACAATAATACTAGTAATTGATAAAAGCCCACATATGAACGTGTAAAATAGTTCCACATTAATAACAAGTGAAAACTTTTTTCACAACTTTTACATTATTTTATTAATACATTTATTTTTTTCTTTCAAACTATTGACTCATTGAGTCGTAGTTTAAAATTTTAGTATAATATATTTTTGAGTAAAATATGTTTTTGGTTTCTCATTTTATCTTGATTTATATTTTTAGTCCCTTATAAATTTTTTTACTATTTTTAGTCCCTCATAAATTGTTCTATTCTGTTTTTAACCCCTCATAAATTGTTTTGTTCTATTTTTAGTTTCTGACGTTAATTTCAACTGTTAAGTGATGACATGGTAGACATAAACTGTGTGTGAAAATTTTCTAATTAAGTTTCTAGTGACTTTTAACCGCTACAAATTTTTTGGCATTCAGAAATGTTAACTTTTGTAATATTTCTTGTGATTTCAGAAAATCTGGTGTTCGAGATTTTGATTTTTTTTATTATTTTCTTAACATTTCTGACAGTTTTAGTTTGTCAGAAAATTTGCAGTAGTTAAAAATCGCTAGAAACTTAAACAAAAATTTTCAAGCACATATTATGCTCGTCACGACATCAATTAACAGTTAAAATTAATGTTAAGGACTAAAAACAAAAGAAAACAATTTTTGAGGGACTAAAAACACAGAAAAAAATTTATGATAGACTAAAAATAAAAATTTAGATAAATTAAGAGACAAAAACATATTTTACCCTATATTTTTGTATAATCATTATAATGTACTCATCGTGTTACTCTTTTGGTCAGAAAAGAAAGGTTTACGAAAGAAAAATGTTGTTTTTTTCTTCTTCTGCATTTCAAAGTAGAAATCCTATCAGGGGAGAAAGGTGGGGGAAAAACCAAAGGTAATAGTTGAAATTTTGTGAGCCGTGTGAGGGAGAGTAGACTGTATGTATCACACCATTGTTCTCGAAAGTTAATAATTAATAGAGTACCAGAAATTATCACTTTGAAGGCGTGAAAAATGAAATAAAGTAATCGATCTTCACCAAACAATTATATGTATATAATCAAAATTACCTTTTTATCTTGTACATTGATATGTGTATGTGCATAATATATATGTATATATATACATATTAATATTATTATTAGTTAAAAAATAATATATATATATATATATATATATATATATATATATATATATAAAATTTCCCATGAGTATTTTTTTAAGACATAATCGGACACTAAATATAGACTCTTTTGTTAATAGAAATTTGAATCATGATTTCTTAGGTTGCAAAGATCAATCCTTTCTACTATACCCAATCTTTGATGGTTCAAAATCTGAAAAAATCATGCATACTTTTATTAAGTATTTATTAATGGGATATTTCAATTAATATATATCCATGAATTGAACATTCGTTAACATGACGCATTTCTTCTTTCTATTCTTGTGTTTGCAGTGATATATGATTTTGTCCTTTTATGTAAGCATTGGAAATGGTCGAATTCACGACTCTATAAAACTGGCCAAAAGCATGCATGCATGCATCTCCATGCGCCCACCTTCCAAGAAAATTATGCAAACCCAATACAGCTCTCCCACCAATTAAGATTCCTGTTTACACACTTTCCACACCAAACTAGTAGTAGTAGTAGTAGTATTGTTGTAATTTTTAATTTATGAAGACAAAAAAACTATTGTAATTTTTAACGCATGCATGCACGCTTTGGTTCATAGCTAATAAAAAATACTAGTCATAGTATCATTGTTATTTCTCCCATCACTTCCTTTTTAAAGTGTGCAAAATACATAATTTCACTATTACTTTTGGTCTCTGGCGTAAGCAACGGTTGAAAGTTTCTTAGCTCAAAAACAATAGCGGTGTTAAACAAATCGCGGAGAGAGTCACGTCCGTTATATTTGAATTTTATGTCCGTTTACACTCGCCAATGTTCTCGAAGAGAGTCGTTGAAGTTCACATATGATAGTTGTTGATCATTGACATTTTTTTATTTTTGCTGTTGTTCAATAACAATGGTGGTTGATATCATTGACATTAATCTTGTAGAGTTCCACCAAAATTAACCACTAATTCGGCGTTAGTTAATTAGTTTGAAAACTTGAAGATGATGGTTAACATATTTTAACTTATCTCATAGTTTTTGGTGTTCATTAATTATAATATTTTTTAGGTTCACTAATTATAATATGATATGATCCAAGAAACGATAGTTCATGATGGGATTAAGTTAATAGTAGTAGTACGTATGAATTATTGTTAATCTTAAAGGCTTAATGGAATGGTCAATGCGAGAATAATGCTATCTCTCATGCATGAATAAGATTCCCTGTTGTCATTAATTGCATAATTACAAATAAGAAAGCAGAATCTTCCGCAAATGCGCATGTTTAGCAACGAATGAGCAAAGTTTTGTTTTATTTACTGTTGTTTCTTTCCAGAGGTTCACGAACACACACCACACAATTAGTTGGTCGGTGTGTGGTGGACACGGGCTCTGCTACCTATAACCTAACAAAGGATCTTTGATATGATTCATCATGCGCTCAAACATTACTATATTCAAGTACTAATTTCCTTTACCTACTTACGTCTTACTCTATCATATAATAACCAGTTGCCTATCTTTCTATAATTTTTATATGACCAAGTAAGACGTATATGATAAGTAAAATTATCGAGAGGAGAAAAGAGAGGAAATAGAGAAGCTAAAATCTCTGTCTTCTCATTTTTTTATCTCTTTCAATATTATGGATTTGAAGGAGAGGGAAACTGATTTAACATTTTATGAGTATATATGCTGGTAAAATTATCCTTAAATTTGTATTTACCTCTCTCCCAACTTCTTTTTTAATAATTATGAACATATAATAGTATATTGTATTTTCTCTCCCTTTCTCTTGCTAGCTAACCAAGTAATACATGTCTAATTCCTCTTAAGAAAAGTCCTGTTTAAATAGGATTATCTCTCACAAAAGATTCATGTCTATTGCTTCATTCTATACAAGCGCAATATACATCACTGTCACAAACAAAAACACGTTTCTTCACTTAATTTGTGTCCATCTCAAAAGAATTGCTTCTTTTATTTTACAGAGAGACACGGATATGTTTATTAGTGGTACAATATGCACCGAAAGTTAACCAATAATGTTTAGGAAGAGCTAGAGTTGCTGCAAATTTACTCAAACCTCTTATTATAGTTTATACGTGACTCTTTTGTAATGGTAAGATATTATTAGTTTTGTGCTATATCTATTTTTAATATTTTCAAAAACTCATCTTTTCACTAACCTGATAATATAGACATTGTAATGGTAAGATTAAGCTTCATCATAGTTTAGGAGGATTCCTCGGAGATAATTTTCTTTTGACAAAATTTAAGTTAGTCTTATTTTTTTAATATTAAAGGTAGAGTATATATCAATAACATTAACATAGACAGTAAGGTTGATATTAAAGGTTAGTATTAATTATCAAGATGGAATTATAATTTTAATTAAAGAACAACCCCAAAAATATCAAAATGAAGTCACTTATATAGTTCCCAAGTTGCCTTTTAAATTGCTTTCAAACTTTAGCTTACCTCATAACTAAAGCAACGGGTGAGTGTGGCCATTTTCAAAATATTGTCGGTGCATTTACCAAGTGCATTGATACTATCTCTGGTCCTAATTATAAGTAACAAAGTTATTTTTTCTTTGTTCCTAATTATAAGCAACAATCATTAGTTTTTAAAGTAAATTTCTTTTGTACTCTTACTTTATTGTTTACTCTATTCCCTATACACTATGACAACCATTTAAAGCAAAGAGTATTTTTAGAATAAAAATTTAATTTTTAGCAAAATTAATTAAAAAAAGTTGTAATAATTACTTTACTTGATATTAATGATTTGTCTTATGTTACTTATAATTAGGATCAGAGGTAGTAGTATTTTTATTGGCAAATGAATTCAGGCTTCAAAAGGAAAAGTGAAGGTAACGAATATATTACAACTGTGTTAATATGAACTTTTCTTTCAAATTGGAGGATTCTGTGAAGTACTTCCTCCGGTCCTTTATATAAGAAACAAATAACTAAATCGTCAAGACCAATAAAAATAATTAAGTTAGTTAGTTATAATTAATAATATCATAAATTTTAATTTTATTCTAAAAGTACCCCTTAAATTGATTGGTTTAAGTAGTGGTTACATTAATGACACTACACCTCCACCAATAAGTTTAACTTGTATGGTTAATAGACTAATAAATGCATGAGAAATGAGTATGTGTCTCATTAATGAATTTCACAAGATGAAAGGTAAAAAAGAAAACTAGCAATTAATACAGTTTAAAGTGGATCTATGTTTCTTATAATTAGGACAAAAAAAGAACACTCTTTTATTTCTTATAAAAAGGACCGGAAGGAGTAATAACATAATGCAAGGACCCACTTGGGTGGTTATTTGTACAAAGTTATAAGAAAGAAGGATTAATTAACTCCTCTAAAATAAATAATAGAATATTTTAAAATTAGATAAAGTATATTTATAACCATTAATTAAAAACTAATAATTAAAATTGTGATAAAAAAATGCGCATGTATAATATATTATGAATTTTGATATAATTTTAATAATTATAAATATATTTTATTTTTTAAAGTGTATCCCTTTACTTTAAAGAAGCAAAATCACGGAAAAGAAATACATCATGCTATTGTATGATTTGAAAATCTAATAGTAAGAAATATAAGGATAGCTTTATGCAAGTTTGGTGCAATATCTAGATCTCTAGGACAGGACCCTTTTCTAGCTATAGGCTAGGGAGCAAATTGCGTAATGTCTTCACTATTTCCTTCTAAATTCATGGTACAGCACATTAAATTTCCAGTCAGACAGCACCATTATAAAATTTCCATGTAATTAATGAGTTCCCCGACAATGCACAAGCAATTGAACAAAATATCAATGTTCTGTGTTACATTTAAGTAGTCAACAATAACAGGCCAAACTCGTACTATTATAACAAGCCATGTGTATGCTGAGATTTCATGCCTTACTTGAAGGTTGCAGCATATGCTCATATGCAGATGAAGTTATGTTAAACTATATATTAATTGGTATTTTAGATAGATACTCAATGAAAATATTATCCTTATGCTTTTTTTATTATAATTCTCTCACCTTCTATACAAGTTTAGGCCTTAGGTCCACACATATTGTTCACGGAAGCAAAAGTCGTAGCAAAGATAATAAGAAAAACCCTTTTTTTTCTAACAATTATTCTTCATTCCCCCGTAATATATGCGGTAAAATTAATTGACATACACGTACGCAATTTCCAAGGAGGAAATAATTCAGACTGTGATCACAATACGAGTAACATGGAATTCTTACTTACACGCAAAGGATATACTTCTTTAAGTTATGGACAGTGATATTAATTGCTTCCATCTCCAATCCCTAGTCATTTTTGTGGTTATTGCTTTCTTACTGTAACCTTTGGAGTTTCCGTTTTATGGTTTAGTCTATTACTCTATTGAACTCACTTTTGTATCATCTACGTTATTTAGGTCATATAAAGAAGAAAAGGAAAGGGCAAAAACCATGGGGACCACGTATTGTGTAGAGAGGCAAATATTGTCCATTTGAAAGACTTAGGTATAGAGGTCAATACCCCACATTAATTAATTGATTGCACGATAATGTTCATTTTAAAAGAAGAGAGAGAGCCCACATTATTTTCTTTCATTTATTTAACTATTTCCTTTTCTTTTGAACCTTACACTTTTTAGGTGCACAAACTGCATTATGAAAATGGAAATTGCCCCACTGATGTGCATGGTGTCCACAAAGGAATGGTTGGGAGGGCAAAGGTTCCCTATTTATGGGGTTTGGATGTGCTCTCCATGACATCGACCACTAGTAACCCTAGACGAAACGTCATTTGAGGATTTTTTTGGCCAACTTATGCAACCTTATAAAGAAATATAAAATATTGTGATTATTTTCCCTTTCTTTTTTCGGTGCTTAAGGTTTGTGGGAGGTGTTGCCCAATTTTCTCGTCTGGTTATATACAACATCGACATCACGACATTATTATATGGGACCACGCAAGAGGCAAGATACATCATCTGGCATGGGTGCTTCAGTTCGGTCCATTCAACCATAAGCTTACATTAAATTAGAATAGGGTGCTAGTGGAGTATAATAAGTTTCTCTCATAATCAAATGCTATTGTTTGTCATGGATTCATATTTGGATTGAATAAATTTTCTCTAATAATAAAATATTATTGGTCTTGGATCCACATTTACATTCATATTTTGATTGAATTATACAACTTTTCTCTTTCCCACCTCATTAATGTATGGCACCATAACCAATAACGTGGTCTTATGTATTCTTGTTTAGCCAAAATTGAAAATAAGAAACCCAATAATTAGTAACATGGCATATGCTTTAATCTTTTTCATCGAAAAAAATCAATTGACAATCAAACTTTGTAATTAAAAAAAGACACCTGTAATAAATTTTCATCGAAAATAAATTTCATTAATCCAACCTTTGAATTAAAATTGCTCATGTGAATATGTACAAAAAAAATGTGCTCATAACAATGTGGCAGCAAACTTATAAAGTATTCACTTTTGATAGCTTGCCAAACCTTATCTTCAACAAGATACAGGTCATGCGACCAATCCACATAAGCTTACATTTATTTATTTATTTTTCTCTCTAAAAGATCATAAGTATAGAAATCAAGCTTGAAATAGTTGTACATTATTGCTTAAGCAATCGCTTGAAACTACTAACATCTGATTTCACACAACAATAATTCTCATGAAAGGCAATCCAATGAGATATAAGAAAGCCAACAGAGTCACCACACACAAGAATTTCATTCACTCCAATTCATTGCGATACTATTACAGTTATACACTATGACTTACGATCAAATGCAACCTGAACTACTGATGCGCTCTTCTGTACAGAATCTGCAATCTACGTAATCAAACAATACAACAACATGATGCTAACAAAGTAAAGACCATTAGGTGTATCATGTTAAGTACATTTTTAACTGTACTAATCGGATGCATCAGAATCTTCTGATGTCACATCAGAGTCTTCTTCCTCTAGTTCTTCCATTTCATCAATTTTGAGCGATCTAGTGGCAGAAGACATCTTGTTCATTGCTGCCGTTTTGCTTGCTCTCTGTGAGCGACTTATTACAGTATGATGGGTGGTAGGAACCACAGAAGGTGAATCTTCATCAGAACTTTCTTCTTCAATCCTTACCCTTCTCCTAGAACGTGTGGGCCTAGTTGGGGGTGCAGCTGGTGTTTGCGGCATTGAAACAGAACCATCCAAATCCAGGTCGCAGTCAAGTTCCAATTTCCCTTCAATATATAAGATGAGAAGGAACATATTAGCAGTAAAAAAGGTTTTCAAGGGGGATCCAAACAAAAAACACAAGTAATACATCATTGCACATGGGGCCAAAGCCATTGGTTTGCAAAGATATTCAATAGGCAAATGAATAAGTATATAAAAAATTTAGATTAAAATTGACTTCCTAATACTGCATTTCTTTTTTCTGATGTATTAGTCAAATCTTGTATCATGGAAAATCAAAGGGAAAGGTAAAACACGTAGCCTAAACAAGTGATCTTTCAAGTTACTGATTTAATTTTAAGTTAGCTTGTTCACTTGATTGAACAAACCCCCTTTCCCCCACGACACATCATCATAATAATAACAACTAGAATCAGTACCGGGCCCAATCACCATTTGAGGCTTAAGACAGTTGCAACAAAATAGTACCGATTACCAAAGGCTAGGTATTTTTTCATTTCAAACATATTAAAAGAGAAAAATAAAGAATTACCCAAAATAAGATTAATTTCATCTTGCAACAATTCCTGATCTGGTTGACTATCTACTGTCATGAGATGTTCAGACATGCGTTTCAATTCCTTAACAAGATCCTTCTCTGAAGAGAGACATTCAACCACGCGACATAAAAGCTTCCTCATAAATTTTATTGGCCCTTGTTCTGATATCCGAAATTCAAGCAAAACAAGTATTTTACATAAAGCCGACACATATGCCTTCTCAGCAGCTGTCTTCTTCGATTGAAAGCTTGCCACCTTAACAAAGTAGAAGGTAAGAAGCGAAAATAAATAGAACAAACAATCGTTAATTAAATTGAATTTGAATCATGCAACATTTTCATTCAAGTGTTAACCATCTGATACAAAATCCATGTCATTTCATTGAGTTTTTCCTTCAATACATAACTATAAATTAGGCAATAGACTTGAAGTAACATCCACCAGCTTTACAAAATGTTAGTGGCAATTGGAATTCAGGCATCAATGAGCACACGGTTAAAACTTAAAACCAACGCTCGCATTATTTCAATATATCGCATACACATGCTAATTTCATGTAGCTCACGCCGGAGCTCAATAAGAAGTGCCGCGCTTAGAACTTGCTTCAGAAAGGTGGACGAATTTCCAAGGTTAGACAAAGAACAATGCTCATTATTTTAATTTTAAGACGATGTGTTTTGCATCAAATGATCCAATCCAATATCAACTGACGTTTATATAAATGAATGCGTATTAGATATAGTTTCTATATCAAATTTAGAACGTAGCAAATAAAGCAAAATTCTAAGGACTATCACTATCGATTCATACTAAGGTGAAGCCTTAGTATATCATGCCAATTGCAAGGTGAACAAAAAAGCAAGTATAAGCATATTTTTAAATAACTTCAAAATTTGTGGATGATTACCTCTACGGCTATGCGTAGTGCAAGCCCCTCCTCACCACATTCAAATGGAACTTCTGCGCAACTATCTATGACTTGTGGATGTTCCGTGCTAGTATTTTCACAATCTGGTTGAGACTCTTTAACGAACAAGGGAATCTGCACCATCTGCAGCATAAAACGGGAAGCTTGAACAGCACGTTTACGCTTCTGAGACACCATAAAAGAAGAACCCGCAGAATTGCCAAAAATTCCTGGCCACATTGAACGCATTACTGGAATGAAACTCTTCGTTATGCACCTCTGTATTTATAGAAATAAAACAATGAAGACGTTATCTCTGAAATTCAAATAAAGTAAAAATTAAAAATGGTGGATAAGGTAACAGACAGAAAATATGATATCAGTGATGCTTGCCTTATGATTGGCTGAGAGACATGGGTAAAGCTCAAAGAAAACAGATAAGCATTGCTTCAACCTGACCGACAAGCGACAAATTAAATATCCATGAGCTGCCAATACAGAACAAGAATAGTACAAGCATGGGTGAAGCGGGAGATTAACAGATCTCACCTGTGCAAGTGTTCCGACACATCACTGAAATACAAGTAAATGAGCTTTGATAAAAGAACAGGATGCAAAGAAACTGGTATGCTTGGATAGTTGTCACTTAGGAGAAGAATTTTCGCAAACCCCTCTCCAAGTATGGCATGAACGCACTCATCTTCGTTGCTAAGTAAAGGACTCGCCCAGTCATCATTTTCAAAGCCGCCATATAAGATATCGAGCGTCCCAACATCTAGTTCCTCTTCTGAATCAGAAAAGTTCACAGGAGAAAAGGTCGTCTTGTCACTGTTTAATTGGCATGGAATACTGAGGTTTAACATCTTGTCAACCTCTTGAGGACCATGCCACATCACAAGATCAATTAATGCCTTACAAGCCTCTATACTGATTGAATGTGGCCCCTTAATATATGAAATCCTCAACTGTTTCAAAAGGTCTGCATTTGGTTTCCTTTCCAAAAGTCCAAAAAGGCCAAGACATCTAACTGCAATCCTTTGCACATCCAAGTGAGATTGTTTCGCCTGCATATTTCATTTCCCACATCAGTAAACAATAAGCAACCAATGCCCTCAAACATGTACCAGTATGGGCTGATTTGGCCCTCATCAAGCCGTTTTCTAAGTAGAAAGACATAATTCATTAGAAAGTTAAGACCTTCCAACAATACATACATGAAATGTATGGTATTGTGGTATATGTATGTATAGCCAATATATCATTTTCTAAGTTTTCTTAATAATTCGTTTAATATCATGTCAACATTAATTTCTTAGGGTGTGTTTGTTTTGAAAGATGGAAATAATTTGTGAAGATGGAAATGAGTGAATGTTGTTTGATATGAGTGATATAGGTGAGAAATAAGTTTAAAATTGGTAGGACCCACTTGTACTATTTTTCATCTATTTTTACTCTTCTCTCTATCTCTCTCTTCATATCTTCTCTATTTCACTTCAATCAAACACATCTACTTTTAACTTTATTTCTCACCTATTTCTACTCTCCATTTTTATTTCTATCTACTCTATTTCTCTCCTCTCTACCAAACACAGCATAAGTATTATTATCATAATTCACCTAACCATAAGGAACCGAACTAAAGGAATAACATCAATAAATGAGGAATTCAATAACTATTCAAGATTGTATAGATTAGTAAATTTATTTTGTAGCTATGAGTCACATTTTTTCTAAATTTTATCCCCATTTAATTCTGGCAAAAGATTGACCAAGTTCCTTGACAAATTTTTGATGATGCAAGAATCAATTCCTGTCATAATAAATCTGCTAAAATTTATGAACATAAAAAATAAAGTTAGCTAAACGCCTAATAAAAATAGGGAGATGCAACAATTTATTACCCCAGGTAGTAGTAAAGATTGGAGTAGCTCATCAGGTTCAATAGCCTTGCCCTGAAGAAAGTGCAGTGATTTTGCATTTTTAAGCAAAAGGCCAGTAAGAGAGAGGCTGTGCATCCACTGCACATAATCTGCCGTTCTCTCCCTGCAAGGTTGGGCAAGCTCTTCTATGATTGCAAGAACAACTTCTTCAAATTCACCAGGAGCAGCATGGACTTTCCTTGCTAAACTGGCTACAGCTTCAGCCCAATCATTATCTCCACCAAAACTTAATCCATCTCCAAGAACAACTATATTCCCTTCAGTATCATCCTCGTGCTCAAGAGGCTTGCACATAAGCTCATGCAGAAATGCACCAGCAGCCTTTCTATTTGTAACATCAGAAAAATCAAACATGGCACCAAGCAAAAGCAGCTGCCGGCATGCAAAACGATGGTTTGATCCTGAAGATATTAGATTAGTCGTTAGACCGCTTAAGTATGTATTAAACGGTTTTAGTGTGCATCTGAATCAGCGTCATCCATATAAACTTATACTCACCTGCATTAGTATGAGCTCTGACCAATTCTATATATTCATCGACTGTTGCAGGAAGAATTTTTTCTAGAAGGTCATTTTTATCTGATGCTTCTGCTGCATATACCTCTGCTTCAGTGCCCATTGTTGCTGCAGCATCAGAGCCTTTGGCCTATTGGGGCACAAATCATAATTCTTAGTGGTTTGAAAACAAAGAAGAAAACCATAATAATTGTAAATTAAATTCCAAAATGTATAATCAACACATGAGGAAACAAGTCAGAATTTTGACAAAAAGAAAAGCATTATTATTTTATAATTTCTTAATAACATATTCTTGCTACCAGTAACATATTGCATTGATATGCTAGCAGAATAATAATGTAGAGAGCTTTATTCACATTACAGTTGGAAACTTGATTGTTTCTCTTTTGGGAAATAAGAAACACTACCAGAAATTCATGGAAAGCATACCATGATACTGACTGATAAACACATAATCCAGATAAACTATATTTTGCAGAAATTCTTGATGCTGCCCTACATTGCTTAATACCAATAACTTAGGGCAGATAAACAATTTTAAAAAACATTACCATATGGTTCAAAGTTTAAACCAATGAGAATGCAACCTTATCACTTTACAAATATGTTTAATAAATTCTTTTATAGGATTAGGAACAGTTGAGGTGTCAGGAAGTCTTCAAGATGATCTCAGTGGCAATACAGATTAAAGATTAACTCCAGAAGTCAGGATAATCTTCCTATAAGTATTTCAAAATATGGTCACCAGATAGCATGTTGACATCTTATATCAGCTTTGCTCTAATTTTTGCATTTAGCCACTAATCTATAATAAACAAAGTAAGACAAAACATGTACATGTGCTTCTGACTGTAAATGCTTGCAAACAGTTCTCCAATAAAGAGCAGCCTCTGCTTCCATCAGCTGAATGCTTGGTGGGCAATGAACTGAATCCCCTACAATTTAAATGAGAAACAATAAAGTATGCTACACAATAGCCAGCCAGGTTTAATCCTAATTTCCACCTAGCAGTTAAAAAATAATTGGTTAACTTCTTATAATAACATTCAAGAAACTAGATTCCAGGAGGCAATAAAATATCAGAAGTTGTTAAAGTACTAGATGGTGCAGGGACAATCACGCAGTCTTAGTCTATATATTTGACCGACCCAACCATTTCTATAAATCTTTTTGCTTTTTGAACTCGTGCTTGTGAAATAGTTAGACGTCAAATAAAGAAAAATTTAATTATTTAGCATCGTAACAAACATGATATAAATCAACCTAGATTTTCAATATCGTTTTGATAGATTTAAGAGGAAAAAAAATTATGCACTGACAGTGTAAAATAATTTTACACTATCATCCAATCATAAAAATCATCATAAAAATCATACCAACCGTGATTTGTGATTGGATAACAGTGTAAAACTCTTTTACATTGTCAGTGCATCATCATTAAACTCTAGATTTAAACCAAGCAACATGTAACAACTCTCAAAGGTAAAACCAAAAAAAAAAGAACAATTTAAACTGCAAATATTTAGCTAACCTTCTGTCCTGTCACCATTTGATGATATGTATTGCTGGATACTTGCACCATTATGTAGTTTTACTAAACCAGCTTTAAGAAGTGCCTCCATTAAAGACTCACTAACTGATTCATAGGTTTCAACATCAAGATACTTCAAAAGTTCTAAAGGATCACCATTACAACACTTCATAAGCCATTCATCTTTCAATAGTTTAAAACATTCCTTTGAGACAGCAACAGACCGGTCAGCAAGTCCTCTCCGAAGAATTACTGTCCTGAGTTTAATGCTACAGAAACCAGGCAAATGAGAGGGAAAAAGGTTAGACAAGAGTACTTAAGAAAATTCATAGTGGAAAAATGTTTGAAGAGATTGCAATCATAATAGTAAGATATCCACCCTTGGCGACTGTAATTATAGGATTCTATAACACTACATGATCTTCAAATTTATATAAATAAAGGGACAATAATCTTCAAATATACATTAAAATGGGGGGCAAACACAAAGAAGACAAATTATACCAATTACAATTTATTCGTGTAACGACAATAGATGAAAGGTTACAGAAGAGAACATGCACAGAAGACATGGAAAGTATTGATCTTTGTACAATGGAAGAAAAGATTGAAATCATCTAACTTGAAGTATGCATTTTAGAAAGTGGCCGTAACCACTAATTAAAAAAATAATTGGAGTGATTATCACTTACGATTTTACTATCCATTATCCATGTGCTTGCATTAATGAAAACCTAGATCATTGGTTTTAATTTTTCAACAGTGTAAACCCCCCTTCACATTAGAGGATCCAAATCCGAGGTGGAAACTAGAATTATTATGGCTTTACTATAGGGGAACTTTACCTTAAGCTTTGAAGAGGAAATTTATTAGCTAGAACACAGTATGCTGCTTTGCGTACAGATTCACTCACATCCAAGGTACAATCAATGATAACTTGAGAGGTTGCACTAGAAGGAGGCAAAGATAACACAATCATCTTACGAACATCCTGCACACCATTTCAAAATTAATAACGGGAATACTACGTCTCTACATATATATGTAGTATTAAGATGTGTACCAGCAATCCTAAAATGTTCTGTGCAGATATTTTCCATTCAAAGACAATACACAAGATTCGAGACTCCGAAATTAGATTAAAAAGAAAAATACTTGTCGATATAGTCAAAATCCAAAAATATATCCCTTTTAGTCAAATCTTTAAAGTAACAAAAAATCAAAATTTACTGTACCCAAATAATCATAAGGTGCAGGGGAAATCTCTGAAATAATCGTGTAACCATGGTCATGTTACAACACAATGCAAAGCCGTGCTAATATGAGAAGTTAATGGCCAACCGAATGTACCTAATATAATCTAGGCTTAAATATCTTTTTAGTCCTTGCAATTTAGTACTTTTTTGTTTTTCGTCTTTGCAAATTTTTTCTTTTTTGTTTTACTCCTTGCAAATTATATTTATTTTGTTTTTCATCCTTAAAATAGTTTAGATAACGCTTTGAACAATGAAAAAAAGCTTTGAACAGTAAAAAAAAAACGTGTTATCTAAACCGCTTTAAGGACGAAAAACAAAATAAATTTTGCTAGGACGAAAAGCAAAAAAACGCTAACTTGTAATGACTAAAAATGCATTTAAACCTATAATCTAATATTAACCTATTAAAAACCTGAAAGACAAAACAGCACAATTGATACAGGCATCGAGGGAGGAAACAGAAAAAGAAATTCACATGATCCAATTGAGACACTCACCGCATTCTGTTCCAAAGGAAGCACCTCGAGGAACAAATCAAGGATGTCACTGTTCACAGAGTCATTCACAAAGCGCGAAAGCGCTCTAACCGCAAAAGTACGCACCAAAGGGATCTTGTCTCGCACCCTCACCTTCATCCACTCTATCACCTCATCCCATAGCTCATTGCTCACTTCTGCCTCATCAGGCAGCCGCAATATTATCTACAATTCAACCAATCGGGGAAATTAACTCTAATTTCAACTATCACTGTACACTCACATCTTCTGTGTAAACCTAAAACCATTAAATTATAAGCGTTTTCCACCTTAGTATCGAACTTCATAAAACTTTTAGTTCAGTCACTAATTTTTTTTAAAATTTCATGTTGCAAAATAGACTAATATGAATAAAATTTTGTAATATTTTACAAAATTAGAGATTATATATTTGCTCGGAAACTGAGAGAAATGGAGAATTCGATACCTCGGAAACGATCTGGCAAGCTCGGAACCTAGCGGTTTTGTTGGATGCCGCCGCGGCAACCAGGAGGAACTTGAGGAAGTGGTCGAGGAACTGGTCGGAGGCTGCGGCGGTGGCAGCAGCGAAGGCGGAGACGAAGGAGACAACGCGGTCGGCAGAGGCGAGGCGCCTCTGGAATTCGAAGAGAGGAGTTAGGGTTTTGGATAAGGCGGAGAAGAAGTGCGAATGAGAAGAGGATTTGGATCGGAGAAGTGCCAATTCCTTGAGCTTTCGGTTGTGTGTGGCGTATGAGGTTCGAGCCTCGTCGAGAATCGCGGCGATTTTCAGCATCAACGGCTTCGCTTGTTCTGCGTCGTTCTCCTCCATGACTTGCTCCTCTCGAACGGCCATGGTGAAGATGAAGTGAATTTGAAAGGAAGTGTGTGAATGAATTCTGAAGTCTGAACTGAATCTCAATCGTCGCGTTTTGGCTTTGAATTTGAGCGGGAGTTAAGAGTTTCAGTTGTTTTGGGCCTCAAGTCATTATGGGCCGTTACGGCTCACATGCCCTTTAACGGCTTTTTTTTGTTGAAAGTCACATATCATGGACAAAAATAAACACACAATACCCAATAACAAAAAGTACCCTATATTTTTTTATAAAGACCCCTCTATCTGCATCTTGATAGATTCTGGCACACGTATATAAGGGAATTCACCAAAAAAATTATACTGTCATTTTTTGAGATTAAAGTTAATTATACTGTCATTTTTTATATTTTTTTTAGAATTTTTCTATTAAAAATATTAAAAAAATAGTAAAAGAAACTTTGAAAAGCTCTCGAAAACTCTTCTACTTTTGTATTCAAATAGGCTCACAATAAATATTCTACTGACATCATATCATCAACATGATCACACTATAAACTTTTACTCTTTCAAATTGAACCAATACAAATAAAAATCATCAGAATTAATATTGTCATGATCAAAAACGCGGCGACGAGGCATAAACTGCACAATTGTAAAAGGCTTATGTCATGTTGCTGTGAGGCTCAATTACAGCATATTATCAACCTAAACATTAGTCCCAATTATCTACGAAGCACGACAGTTTTTAACTCATCTATAGGTATCTGTACTGTAGCTATATTTGACCTGTTCAGATTTGAACAGGTGTTAATTATTTAAAAGTAATGATGATATAGTTATCATTGATTTATTTATTTAAAAAGTGCTTGATGATATTAACCAGGTAGAAATGGCCCTAGCTACGTTGTTTACAATGACAAACTCACTTGAGCGTTTTTCATTACTCACATTAAAAAGTGATGCCGGTCAAGGACAAAGTATGATCTGTACATGAGCTCTACATGTAATGTTCAATCCTCAAATTTGTGTGTATGAAAAATATCTAATAAAAATATCAATTCCAAGATTGTCTTCAATAAAAATAAAAAAAAATATATGTATTATTCATTAAAAGTAAAAATACAATGTAACTACATTTGCAGAAAATGAACTGTGAAACAGACTATCAGTAGCTATATCAGGCTACACACATTGTAGATGGACACAAGAAGCAAAGCCTGGCATTGCCAAATTGGCACTAGATGCCCACACATTTTAGGACTCCAATAGCAAGAGAGAGGTTGTTTCACGAGGTGAAACCCCTGTCATCTACTGCAATTTTGCCCCCTCGTCACCTCCAACTCTCCAAGTTTTTTTCTTTTTGGCATCAACAATGACAAGAACAAAGCCATTTGGTGATTTCAATAAACTCTATGATAAGCACAAAAGTTTTGTATAATTTACACTAGGCAATAGGCATACATAGCGATCGAGTCACCCCACAGATTTTGTATCCGAAAATGAAAACCAAGCTGACTTCTTTAATTTTCCACATAGGCCAGAAGAAAAAAAAAAGGTTAGATGCTTATCAATTTAATAATATTATACTGTATTAATATTAATTAATTATTATAGCCAGTTAGTGACAAATATGAGTATAGACTACGAGTAATAAATGACCCCGCTCCAGTTCTATGCTTGCTATGTTCATGGCGTCATTCTCAATGTTGACTTAGCTAATAATAATGACAATAATGATATAGAAAAAATGAGAGGCCAACTATATGCTAGCTGAATTTTCATTTTTGTCTAGAAAATAATGTCGATTTTTTTTTTTTTTGACAGAAAAATAATGTGGACTTTGGAAAGGCATTCTTGACTATATTGGTGCCATGAATTAATTAAAGTGTGTATATATATGTTTCATAGAATGATGACAATATTAATTGAAGCATTGGACTGTTAGCTAGCCAGCCGCTTTCTCTCATTGTACCTTTCTAATGTAATTAAGCTGAGTCCATATACTAGATTGTTGTTTTTGTCTTTCTCATTCTTTCATCATCACTTTCGTCATCAATCCTTTGAAAAATAACAACTCAGAAATAAAATAAATCTCTTTTTGTATGGTTTCTATGATGTCTAGCTAGAGGTAATCCTCATATAGAAGTCCAGAATCATGTTGTACCGGACGTCTATCAGATTCTTGCATTCTCCAACGGCAAAAGATTCTTATTTTTTTCTCTTAAAGAAAAAAAAAATGAACACACGATGCCATCATCAATTTTTTAAAATATCATATAATTTACCTAGATATTGATTCAATAAGTTTTTAATTGAAGTTAGTTTTGAAAGAAGAAGCAATTAAATGGGCCATATTTCCTTTACGCGGCGCAGTTCATGCAAGTTTACCAATTGATATATTCTTTAGTTGATAATTAAAAAATTTATGTGATGTTAGGACTAGACGCAGCAAATACATTATTAAGTAATTTATGTTATTGTCAAATTAACAGCAGTATGAGCTCAATGGCAATGGAATAATTCACATAAAAGACGAGCGAGCGATGAACAAATCTGTCCTTTGAGGACAACCAAATAACATTCAATGAGAGCCAATATTTCAACGTATTTTAGCATCAGGTTTTACATATTTTAAGATTTGAAGAATATAAATTACTCACAGTTGACAACGAATAATATTCTAACCAACTGAATATAACATTTTATCATTTAAGCTAGCTCTTTAAGTAAGAGATTTCTTACTTTATCTTAAAACACTTTCATTTTGTAATCAAGATTTCTTATCTCTCTAATAAAAACCTTTTGAATCACCTGAACTGCTTTATAGCTATTTCATTTCTAATAATACTTTAGAGTTTTTCCTTTGAATAATCTGAATTCTTTTTTGGGTACATTGATGTCTACTAGAATTATATATGAAATTGCTTATAGTTATGAATAAAATCAATTCTTAATTTGCAGTAACCAATAACTACCACTAGATATATATTGCAAATTGACCCACACAATATTTTAATGAAAATACGTGACGTTTATATGATGCAACAAAAAAATCATTCACGACCTTCAACTTATATTGAAAATCAAAAGATCAATTTTCATCCCAAAATAAAATAATAGGTCGATTCCTTTTCCTTATGTTCTGTGAACCCGAATCAATAATAACTTCGGTGACGTAGTGTAGATCTCAACCACTAAGGACTTATAATCAGCACAAATACAAAACCACTGAGGACTTAATTGGTTTAAACTAGGGTGTTCGCATATTGGATTGGATCGATTTTGAAGGAAAAAATCATCCGATCCAATCATTTCAGTTTTCCTAATTCATCATTCAATCGGTTTTCTTCAAGATTTTAATCCGATCCAATCTTATCCAATTTAAAGCGCTTTGAATTGGATCGATTTTCGGTTTTAATCTTAATTTTATTATTTCAAGAAAATATTAAATAAATGATAAGATATATAATACATATAATAAAAAATAATTCAAAATATCAAATATTTCATTTATACGTCATTATATAATTATATCAAAAATAAATTTTATACAACTTGATAATTATATTTATGCATCTTAACTCATATAGTTAGTAAAAAATTATCTTTAATTAAATATTTTTATAATTAGGTATAAATTATGTGATAATTTTACAAATATATAAAAAATAAAAATATAAACATGAGTGATATTATCAATTTATGAATAAAAATATATACATATATAAAAGTTCGGTTTGGATTGAATTAGATCGGTTTTGAAAATCAAATTCAAAATCCGATCCAATTCAATAAAAAATTTCGATTTTTCAAATTTTTGATCCATTTGATTTTCGATTTATACGATTTTTTATTTTTTGAATCGGTTTTTTCGGTTTTCATTGTATTCAATCGGTTTATGAACACCCAATCCCTAGTTTAAACTGTTTTCCAAATATATAAAAAATTATGCTTCCATTGAAATTATTTTATAATTCGTACGTTAATTAATCTTAACCATTATTTCAATACCAGATGGCGCTCAGTGAATGATGAAACAATCAGGTGCTAAGCTGCTTTGAAAACAAAATAGTAAGATATCTCAATGTCAATCATAAACAGGTAAAAGATGAATTTATAAAGAATTATAAAAAAAAAACCCTCTTCAGGATATTCTCTAGTTTCCACAAGTTAGTTGAGTAGCTAAAAATATTTGTGATTTAAGCTTATATAACAATCTTTTAAGTGGATCTATGTTAATAGTTCCAATATACTATGACACACTGTCTAGTAGTTTTAGAGGTGCTTCCCTATTTTTTATTTTTTTATTCATATATATATATATATATATATATATATATATATATATATATATATATATATATAATTCATTGAAGCCTGAACCGATGATTAGTTTACAATCTAAATTTAAAATATCAATTTATACATTTGATTTATAGACTTTATTTAATTTAATATATTCAAATTTGATAACATAAGGTGTATAACTAATTGTCAACCCACTCTTGTCCGTTGCACCTAACGTGTGACTGTGTGGGGGTTGAATTTGAGAGTTGCGGTTGTGGTCGTGGTCTGAGAAAAAAAATTAGTTAATTATTATTTTTTATCCATGAAAAAAAATTAAAAATTAGTTAATTATAAATTATAATTAATCAAGATTCACTCCCGTGATAAGTTTTTTATATAATGTTTTTTATTATTGGTACCATAAAATGTCCACTGCTTTAGACTCAATAGTATTTTTTAAATTTTTTGTTAAAGTTTCATATTTGATTACTAATTAGTATTTTAGTATGTATTTTTTATAGGATAAATATTTATTTTATATAGTTGAAAATTATAATAAATAAATATATTTAAATATATAAATATATTACAATGAAAATTCATAATAAATAAGCATCTTTAATATATAAATTATATTTTGGATTGAATTTAACCTGTGATGTAATATAAAGTTAACTTTAATCATTGACAAATTAAAAAAAAAACTATTTAAAATGGGTAGATAGGAAGAGATAAACAATTAAGAAGAACAAATATACAAATAAAGACAAAAAGATAATTGATAAACAAATTTGTTGTATATATAGTTGCAAGAATAATGTGTGAAATACTACAATGCTAAAAAAGAGGAACAAAATGACTAATTGAAAGAGTGATTTTTTACTTTCTAAGTTGCATATTTTAATTTATAGAATGATAGTAAATTGATTGTTTTATTAGTTTTTTAAGTTTTTCTCCCACCGTATAAATAAAGCATGGATACACTTCTAATTATCTTTTGTAATTAAACAGTTATAAGAAAATATTAGAACAATTAGTTAAATACTGCACCACCAACATCTAAAATATAAGAGGTGATGTGAATTTCATCACTAGAGAATACAGTAAAGAATTTTTAGGTGTAAATAAATAGAAAAGAAACATTGCTTAATTTATTCGTAAGTAGAAGGTAATTTGGTAACCAACTAACCATATTTGACTGAGTTTTTTTTTTAATGTATTGTTTAATAGAGTGAAATAAAATAGAATAAAAATAAATTAAGATAAAATTTTTAAATTAAAGTAAAGTATAAAAATATAAGTCTCATCTTTTTTACTGTTTATTTTATTTATTTTCTGTTTTTTTTTATGCAAATTGCAAACAAATGGACCATTAAAGTGAGCCCTCAAAATTTTAAAAACTACTAACACAGCTGTGCTGTCCGTGCATGACGTACTTTGCCAAGCGGATACACCCACAAGGAGGAGAGATACTTTAGCAACTTGAGGTAAGGACCTATTAAAAAGTAATTATCATTTTTGCGGTACACTAAAAAAAGAGGAAAAAAAAAAGTCGGGTCTTTATTATCCAACACCTTTCTAACCATGTGCTAACTTTTTATTCAGACATTTTCCATCCTTTTTTTTTTCCTCCTTTTTCCTTCCCTAATTTTAATATACATCATATATATCTTTTACAAAAAATTATTTATATAGTGAAACAATTTTATTTTTAAGTATTGATAATTTTTTTTAAAAATTAAATCAAATTTAAAATTCAATTTAAAAAATGAAGAAAGATATATTAAAAGAGATAAGAGACCAAAAAAATTCCCTGAAAATACTTTCACTAAAGAAAAACTTCTAGAAACACTTTTTTCTGTCAAAAAGAAAAACTTCTAGAAACACTTTCATTAAAAAATAATATATTAAAAATACTCTCATTTAAAATAGTTATTCTAATTTATATAGAGACAGAATTTTTAAAAAATATTTATTTTATTTTATTTTATATTTTATTTATTGAAAAAATATATGAAATTATCACTTTTTTCTTTTTTCCAGGAAGCTTCTAATTCTATATATTACTTCGTCTTCGCGTAATAATCTAACGTAGAGAAGAAATAATGCTTGGTTGTGGCCTGGTGGGTGATCTTTGTCGTACACTGAAATCTCTGTGGATGGATGTAATTTGGTCAAATACGATAAAGATACTTATATAATTTCCAACTAACGCAACCTCAGGAGAAAAGATAATTTCACAATCAATCAATATTCAATAAGACTCCTTCTACTTTGGAAAAATAAGGTAGGTTTCTCACTGTGAAAAACAACTGTAGATAATTAAATATATTTATTAAAATAATGAATGATTGAGATTTTTTATATTTTTTCCTTTTTATCTTCTTTTTCCCCAATTATCCTTCTACTCCTACACCGTCTAGGAAACAACGATGCCAAGTCCCTCCTTCAACGTCACCCTCTCTTCCCCCATCCTTTTCAGCTAGAGATCCTAAACATGTAGAAATCATCCTCCGTCAACCCCGTCAGCCTCGCAATAAGCTCCTTTCTCCTGATCTCAAGCTGAAACCTGCATAACGGACATGATGCGTGGAGTTCTAGCCACGGCATGATGTTGTCCGCGTGGTAAAGGTGTTTGCAGGGTAAATGTTTGGCTTCCGCGTCGAGGTTGGTCCTTACACACGGTGCAGAGAACGACGTCGTTGGGGTCGAGGGACGAGAATAAGAAGGGGGTGATTGAAATTTTTTCTTTGTGATTCATTCCCAATCCAAACATAGCATTAATTCCCTTTAACTAGCCTTTTATCTTGTTAGTTCATTGTCTTAGGCATTGAAATTTCTTCCACTCAACTTCGACAAAGTAACTATAAGTATGTTTGGTAGAGAAAAAAAGTAATAGGTGAAAAATAAAGTAAATTTAAGAATGCTTAATTTAAGAAAAATAGAGAAAAAATAAAGAAAAGATAAATAAAAAAATTAATACATTTCAATTGATTATCACAAACACATAATGTTGTTCTAGGTAGGCTAAATCACGAACCACGATCATCACGAGCTTAGTAATACATAAAGACATAAAAGACGATAGTCTGATACATATGTTAAACACACTGCAAAAGAGAATAAGAGAGAAGAACTAACAAATCTCACAAGATTTAACAAGTCTTTCCGAGTAAAAGACCAAATATCAAAACTAGTAACTAAGATAAAAATATGAACTTTCAATGTGTCAAAACATTTATAAGGTCTCAAAATAGTAGGGAGAACATTTCTTTTATAGGTAGAAATCAGTCATATTATTTTTAGAAATCGATGTAATAAATATGATTAATTAGAAATAATATATAATTAATATCTTTAAAATGATAATAAACCTAATTAAATCTGATGTTTAAAACGATTTAAACAGTAATTAAGGCAAATCAATTTTCGTCATAAAGGCCTTTTAATTGTTCCACGTTTAAAACTAGTAAGTATGAATATTTTGAAATACTTAAAAATACAACAAATAATCGATTATTTCAAACACTTAATCAATTAACTACGTGTAAAGTAAATGAGAGCCATGAAAAACCAGTCTCTCTCTTTACCATTTTTTCCTCTTATTAGTGTGGAAATAATTTTAAGTAAGACTCGCCCACTTTTTATTTCTTTTCTTCACCATACTAAATAACCTTCATTTTAAACATTTTCTCTTTTTTTTTAAAAAAAAACATTCTTTCTATTTCCTCTCGCTCTTCTCTTACATTACGTTTGGAAAGCATGAAAATAGCAAGAATGGAAAGGAAAGGAGAGAAGAGAAGAGAAGGAAGCTTGTTTCCTCTGTTTGAATCCGCAGAAAATAATGAAGGAAAAAATACTTAATGGTGGGACCCGTGCAAAAAGTCTTTCCGCCCGAATTGGAAAGAAAGAGGGAGATAGAGATGTATTTATTTCAAAAATACACAATTACCCTCAACATACATGTTTGAATAAAAAAAAACCATTTTTGCATACGTGAAGACGAGGCATCTGCAGTTCTTCATTCCTTCCCCCCACAACATTCACAAAACATATATGCAGATTTTGATCAATTAAAAAAATCGGTTTGAAAAACGAATTTATGTTTAAAAATATTTATTTAAAACATAATTTAAACATAATAAATTATTTGAATAACTTTAGTAAAAATATTTTTTATATGTATAATTATTTAAGAAGAGTATGATTTTTAATTAATTTAATATTAATAAAATAATATTAAGTTAAAAGAATATTTTCTTAATATTTTATATTTTTATTCTCTTTATTACATCTCATTTTATATAAGGATATTTGTGTCATTTTATAAATATACATTTTTTTTCCTCTAACTTTCTTTCCAAACAAACAAAGGAAAAGAAAATATCTATCTTTCTTTCTTTCTATTTTCTTTCCTATCAAACAACTATAAAATCATTTCATTTTCTATTCTTTTTTTCTTTTTTCTTTCCTTTCACTTTCTTTTCTTTCATTTTCTTTTACCATCCAAACAAAATGTTAATTTATACACTATTTTCCTTTTAACATAGTGTGCAGGATCTTTCACCCTCTCTGTAACCCCAGTCACCACCAGTTCTTTTTTTTTTGCTGGCTGATTTCACCACCAGTTCACCACTACTATTTTCTCGACATTCTTTTTAATAAAATTCATTCTCCTTTTTTTTTTTTTCCAACTTAACATAATTCGGTCAAAGGAAAAAAGTTAATATAGTAGAATATTTTAGACTTTATAGATTGTTTGAGTGGCGGTAGGGCCTGGCAAGGATTCCGCGTTGTGAATTGGGGGAATGGTGAGAATCTCGAGACGCAGTGGGTCCCGCACGTGTAGAACAGTGTAATGTTTATTGGAGGATGGGCCACTTCCTGCGCAGGACACGTGTCGGTAAAAACCCTCGGGCTGAGCTGAGTGGTGGCGTCCTTAACCGTACAGTCACGTGTGTGATAGAATCCCCTGCTTCAAAAATCAAAATCCCAATGCTCATGGCTTCTTTAACTACACGACACACTACATAGTACCAGTCTAGTCTACCACCAACCCTTAATAAAAAAAAAAAAACTTAATTATCAAATTAGTTCCCAAATTATATTTAATACTTCAATTTGATTCATAAATTTTAAAACATATCAATTTTGGTTTTCAAATTTTAAAAAATATATCAATTTAGTCTTTTTTGTTTAATTGGAATTGGTGCCGATAATAATTTGGGACCAAATTGATGCTGTTAAAGACTAAATTATCCCAATAAACAAGAAGACTAAACAAGTCTGGCCAATTTAGTCATAAATTATTAACGATATCAACTCCAATTGAACAAAAATGACCAAATTAATGTATTTTTAAAAATTTGGATATCAAATTAACGTATTTTAAAACTTAAGAACCAAATTGAAGTATTTAACATAATTTGGAGACCAACTTAGTATTTAAAAAAAAAAAAAAAAAGTAGCACCACGGCAATCATCGATTGGTCTAGTGTTCACTTTTATCTGGTAGAAGACATGAACTCATCCTACTGGCCACTTTCCTCTGCCCCTCTCTCTTTTCTCTTTGGCTCTTTCTCACTTTTCACCCTCGTGATTGTCACGTTGGTTTGCATTTTTTATAGATCTTTGATAATATCTCTCAACAAAGAAATCCATTGATTAGAGATAACATTTTATATGTGGAGTAATATTTTTAAATTTGTGGATGACTACATGGTGTATTATATGTATGTATTAATAGTGACTAACATGTGATTAGTTTAAGTAGAAGTGGATTCGAAACTCTTAATTAAGATTTTTGATTTAAATTCTTTGAACTTTTTTTTTATAATTTTAATTTAATTTCTATACGTTGTCCCTATAAAAAGATTTACACTGTCAACCAATAAGAAATAATCATTGATAAAATATTTAAAAAAATTATTATAAAATTCAATACACATTTCATGTACTATTATAATATTTGATGATTGAATGACAGTGTAATGATTTTTATGCTATCAATACATACATTATCTATTTTTTAATACTACTTTATATTTCATCTCATCAATTAAAATGTATATAAAAACATGCTAACCAACTCTGAGTTTACACAAAGGACATTTTAACTAGCAACTCACATATCCTGCTTAACTAGTTAAGTTAAACTTTTTCGGCGGTGAAAAATAAGAATGATGTAACATTGGTGATTTTTTTTTTAATTTAAAGAATTAATCTTATATTACACCATTGACAACCTTTCCATACTAGGAGGAAAAGGTGTATACCGCATGCATAATCATGTTAAATATTTAATTGAAGTAGTAATGAAAAGATATACACATGTTGCATTTGGCTTTTTGATGCATATAATTAAACTGAGTGGGTTCTAAAGTTTTTTTTTCTTGACTGCAGTGGGTTCTAAAGTTAAGGATCTAAATGATATATTAGTTAAATAAAACAATGAATACTTTAATTAATTTCACATTACATTAAAATGATGTGTGATTTAGCTTATGCGTGTGTCGAATAACTAAACTTTTCTATGTAAAGCTTTTGATAAAATGGGCCCTTACTTAGTAATAAGTAGATGTTCTATAACTTTCTTGATATAATTAAATTATATTTTCAAGAAACTCTTATAATTTAATCAAAATTAGCATGGCATACAATTTAAGGTTAAGGTATATTTTAGATAAATCTCCTCATAAACACTTATAAAAAGAAAGAGACATAAAATTTTTCTTATATGTTAAAATTTAAATTATACATTTCATTTTTCAGAGAAATTAGATAAAAGAATTTCTAAAAAAATATATTAATTAATTTTAACAAATGAAATAAGTTTTCTTGATTTTATTTCTTTATATCGTTCTTTGATGTTTGTCGAAATTTTTATTTCAACTATAACCTAATTAATGTGTCAAAAAAAAAAACTATAACCTAATTAAGAAATGTTTAAAAAGAATGTCGGGCAGGTGAAAGTCATCAGTGTTGGATGAGATGGTGATTCAGAGAAACATTCCCTTAAATGGTCACTTGAGCATGATTCAAATATAGTATGTTTATTTCCAGAAATCACAGTTGCTTGTTCTTGATCCAACGACATTCGTAAAATAACAAATGAAAAAAAAAAAAGAAGGGATTATGCACAGAAACAAGGGTAAAAAGATTATGCATTGACAGTGTTAAATAATTTTACACCGTCATTCAATCATAACACACCATGTATTATATGTTTGTTAATTTTTATAAAATTATCTTAAAAGTCATACCAACGATGATTTATGATTAGATGATTATATAAAACTTTTTTACACCGTCAATGCATCACCATTAAACTCTATAAATAATATATTAGATCTGGACTCTACCATATTAGTAAAGTTTGCATTTGAAATTTTGATAATACATTAACCCCTTGTTTGGATAACACGAAGAGAAAGAAAAGAAAAAATAAAATAAAATTTAGTATGGATCCCTCATTTCTAACACACTATTTTAATTTAAATATTTATTCTCAATTCCATTCCATTTCTTTCCATTATACATAACTAAGCTTACCTTAAAGTATTATACCTCCTACTAGAATGTCACTATTTTGTCTCCATCATTATGCCAACTGGCAACTATATATAAAATTACAATAATGCCATTTTATATGTGGTATTAGTTTTTTTTTGTTGTTGAAAAGGACCAAACCCAATCAATATATTAGTGGTTGAAAGCTCACAATTTATAAAATATCATATAAACAGAAATTTTTGTTTGTTTTTTTTTTGTTGAAAAAAACTAAGTTAAATAAAATGAATTTGATTTGATTTACAAATTGAATTTTATATTAAAATTATTTAAAAATTAAAATACATTAAACATTAATTGAATTGAATTTTCTAATTATTTTATTAAAATTAAATTAACTTTACTCAAATCCAATTACATGTGATTTTTTTTAAAATGTAAACGGTTATTAGAAAAATATAAATTGAAGTAATTATTGTTATATAAAAATAATTTCAAAAGATCGCAAAGTTTTTTTTTTTTTTGTACTGATCATTTGATAGTGTAAATTGACAATTAAAATAAAACAAAAATAAATGCTAAAATGTCAAACAAAATGAGATTTTTTTTTATCCTGAAAACAAAATGGGATAAAACTAACATATTGTTGGTAGGAGTGGTACTAGACTTGGATTACTTAAGTAATGTAATATAAGATTTGGCTTCTCTAAAGCAAAAAAAAATAAAATAAAGAAGAAAACATTCTAGAGAATATAATATAGTACTTTTAATCATTAATGAAAAAATTAATAGCTAAAAATTGCAATAAAATCAAACACATATATAATAAAATACAAAATCAATTACAATCTCAACAGTTGATTTTTCTATAATTAATAGTTATTATTCTATTTTATTCTCCAAAAGTGCACTACCTTCACTTTAGATGAGTTATTATTCAAATTATAATTGTTCAAGACCTTCAAAAATTTGCTGTAAAAAAAACATTCAAAATTTCAAATAAAAAAACTGATTTAATTAATAAACAATTATTTAATAATAAATATAAACACCTTACTGTATTTTGCTTAATTCACCGAAAAGAAATACCTTACTCTATTCTATTAGCAAAATTGAGTATTTATTAAAGAAAGCAAGATAAATAATATCTTAATATAAATTTTTAAAAAATAAATCATTGATTTTTGTCTAAAATCTTTGGTATTTAAAAGTTATATTAAATCTTGGCTAATTTGAGTATAGTTGAATGAATTCATTTAATCAAAGGATAAAGTTCTCTCCATATTTAATATTTTCATTCACAGTACTCAAATGTAATAAAATATTCCCGAGAGAAAACAAGAATACAATGTTTTTTTTATACTTTATTTAAAAGTAAATAATACGTGATTACACAATAAATAAAATACATAAAGAGATTATCCCATTCTAATATGGGAAGAACTCAATTGATTAAGCAGTGTACATAAATTATTATAAATATCTTGATATTCTTGAATTCGATTTTTACGTATAAAAAAAAATGAGAGGAGCTAAATATGTATATTACTTGTATATTTATTCTTCTTAATTCTCTATCCATTTCACTTTAAAAATAATCTTATATAATAATTTAAATTATTTATTATAAATTTTATCCTATATAATAATATAATGCATGTATTAAAATACTAAGTTATGTTATTATAAAGGTAAATTTGATTTCGAATCCTTTAAATAAAGTTTTTGGTTTGAGTCATGTAGATAAAAAAATTAATAAAAAAAACTTTATTAAAAGTAGTCAATTAATTTTTTTGACAAAAAATTAAACATCAACAATTTTGACAAATACTTTACAAGTTACACTAATAATACAACAAAAAGAAAAAAATGCTTTTTTTATTTGCAATAATCAAACACAGGTACAAAAGATTTACAACAAATCAAACACACTTTTCAAGTAAACAGGCTAAACCCCTTGGAATAAAAAGGATAAAACTTAAATACAATATCTTACATATTGTTTTTACTATTTTCCAATTATAATTTAAGTATTACTTTAGTAATCTATACAAGTCTTTAATGCAAATCTTTATTATACACATTACTGAGATAAAACTCCGATTTTAATTAGAAAACAATATAAACAAATCCTAAAGATTAAGGGGGCGTTTATTTCACGGATTTGAACATATTCCCGGGAATCATATTCATGGAAATGCTATTTCCATCAAAAGTGTTTAATAAATACTTATAATTCCTGATAATGTTTATAAATTTATTTTAATTTAAAACAAAAATATTAAATGAATAAATGAGGTAGAATAAGAGGAAAATGATAAATTATTTTAAACACTCCCATGTGAGTATAAGATTACCACCCTTATACATTGGAATAGGAAGAAGGAGAAACATGTATAATATAGATTCCTGAGAATGAATTATGACTGAGAATATTTTTTGATTACCTGCTAACAAACATGGGAATATATATTCCCTTCTTCACATTCCTGGGAACCCAACGAGATTCCGTGAAACAAACTCTCCCTAAGAGTATCTCTGATGCGAGTGCTTACATAGTTGTTTAAAGTTAAGCAATGTTGCTTAACAAATTTTTACTATTGGAGCATATGACTTGACAGTGCGTTGCTTAAGTGAGTTGCTTATTTAAGCAATCGTTACTTAATTCATTATTACCAATTAAAAAATATTTATTAATTACTTAACTTTAGTATTGGAGTAATTTTTTGTGTAAAGTTCTTAAATCTACGTGACATTATAGGGTTCACAAATTTAAAATGGCAAATACTAACCAGTGCCCGGACACTGGTTAAGGAACTAAAAGAAGAAATTTTTTTATTAGGATCCGCAAAATTGTGCTCCACATAATATTTTTTATCTTCTTCCATGATTTCCATAATAAATAAATTTTCCTTTTAATCCTTAACCAGTACGGCACTGGTTAGCAGCATTTAAGATAAGTAACCTATCAAGGGTGTCTAGTTTAGTTAGTTGAGCAGGATGCGCGAGTATTATAAATCTTTCGATATTTGCATTCGATTTTTGGGGATAAAAAAAAATTATGTTTTAAGGTACTATATTTAAGTTTGTTTTTTTTTTAAAAAAAAAACTGAAACCAGCACATCAGTTACCCGGTGAAGGAGTACTCATGGACCCCACCGATTTAGATTCTTCTCACAAACAATCTCCAAAGTCCATAGACATTTTTGAAACGGACCTGCCAATTGGAAATTTATTATCATTATTATTATTTAACAATTCCACCTAATATCATGGCTATTTGATATTTATAATTTATAATAAAAAACAAAGCATTAAATATTTCCCACCTTGTTGATTGCAAAAATTGTATTATTGTTTTCTAAAATGATCCTTTTTTTTTTTTTGATGAAAAAATGATCCTTTGTTATTATTATTATTATTTTTCTTTCAAAATCCATTATTTTAATGAGTATCTGGATTTTTTCATTTAAATAATACTAGTACTTTTAACAAATAAAAAATGTATTTTTTAATTTATTAAGCTAAAAGAAGAAAACATTAAAATGGTTAATGATTCAGTGTAGAAATGATTTGATTGGAAAAAAACCTATTGGTAGAGTCAATTACGTATTGAATCTGAGGAAGTACAATGTGGTAGGGGGGAACAACAACCCACTATAAAACCCCACACCCACCCCTCTCTGTTCTCACCTCTACGTATTGAATCTCAGGATTCAAAGAAGAAGAAGAAGGGTCTCTGCTCTTTTGGAGATGTCGCTGCTCTCAGATCTCATCAACCTTAACCTCTCCGAGACCACAGAGAAGGTGATCGCAGAGTACATATGGTTAGTCTCTTTCTCTCTCTGTTTCTCTCTCTCACACACAAAGACAGAGTTTTTTCGTTCTGGTTGTTGTGTACGTAGGAACACCAACATAACAATATGGGAAAGGTTTGTGTTATTTTGTGTGTGCATGATTGTACGTGTGCAGGAACGTTTTTTCTGGGATGAAAAATGTTTCTCATGATGGCTGTGATTTATTTTTACCAATCTTTTATTTGATCACTGACATTAGTTGAGTCTAGCTGAAGAGACTAGTCTCTCATCACATGACAAACAAAGTTTTCATTTTGTGATGAAGAAATGCTCACATTTAGTGTTCCACAGCGTCTGGATTCACTGTCCTGCATTTGAGGAACCAAAAAAAATCAATCTTTTATTTGATCCATCACTCTACTCCACTCTATACTACCTGCTTTTGTTCCATCTCCTTTAAAAATGTGCCTAGAAAATTTTGATCTCAGTTCGGAATTCATGATATCTCTCATTAACCTGAGTATTACAAGAATGGAAATTATTTTTTCTCCTATGATTTCCCCTGTTTTTTTTTTTTACTCTTTCGTGGTTGTTCCAATTTTTTTTTTTTTTACCTTTTTTGTTTATGTGATGTATTGTATTCTCTCTCGATTTTTCAGCCCCCTTTTGATATTTTTTTGGGGGAGTAGTTTCGCTTTTGGGGGGTAAATCTAAGATTGTTTCCTATGTTTTGACTCTGTCTTTTGGTGATTATGCTATTGCTTGGTTTTATTTAGTATTTGATCACTTCAAAGATGAGTTTGCTTGTTTGTTTGGAATTGATTCGGATAAAGGAAGAGTCTTTCCCTTGTTTCTTTCTTTGTTGCTTGCTTTTATAAAATACAACCTAAATTAATCTTGATACTCACTACCAAATGAAAGCAACTTGTTTGACCTTTTTCTGGGATCAAAGTTTTCCCTTTTGACCATTTTATTTTCACTATGGTAGGATCGGTGGATCAGGAATGGACCTAAGGAGCAAAGCAAGGGTAATTTCACTTTTTGTAGCAAAACTAAAAAAAATTAAAAAGTTCATTTGTTATGTTTTCTGTTTAACTAATGCAAGTGTAAATTTTTTTTGGCATATAGACTCTCCCAGGACCAGTTAGCGACCCTTCAAAGCTTCCCAATTGGAATTATGATGGTTCCAGCACAGGTCAAGCTCCTGGAGAAGACAGTGAAGTGATTATATAGTATGGTTTTTTTTAATCCTATTTAATCACTTTGTTTTCCTTAACCATTACAAATTTGTAAATTTTTGCTTTCCATTTTATTGATATTCCATTATTTACTTATTTGGGCTTAATTCAATACAGCCCACAGGCCATTTTCAGGGATCCATTCAGAAGGGGTAACAATATCTTGGTGAGTTTCTTTTTGCAACAACCTGGTTTTTCGAATAAATTTAATTTTGGTACACTATCAAGGTAAAGATTTTTACACCGACAAATATCTAAAAATTATTCTAGATATGATTAGATGATTATGATTAGATGATAGTATAAAAAATCTTTACTATCAGTGTAGTCTAATTAAATTCTTTCTCAAATGTATGTAGTTCATCTTGTTTCCATGGTGTAATCCTTTTTGTTTTTCAACTTTGATTCATTCTAGGTTATCTGTGATGCCTACACTCCTGCTGGAGAACCAATTCCCACTAACAAGAGGCACGCTGCTGCCAAGGTTTTCAGCCATCCTGATGTTGTTGCTGAGGAGCCCTGGTATCTATTGTTGAGTTTGTAACAACATTTTCCCACTAGTTTTCTTTTTCTCTGACCAACTGTTGCATGATATTTGGTTAGGTATGGTATTGAGCAGGAATACACCTTGTTGCAGAAAGATGTCAACTGGCCTCTTGGGTGGCCTGTTGG
The DNA here is from genome assembly GCA_026413185.1 of Pueraria montana var. lobata. Lineage (NCBI taxonomy): Eukaryota > Viridiplantae > Streptophyta > Magnoliopsida > Fabales > Fabaceae > Pueraria > Pueraria montana. The sequence goes on along the minus strand of CM048655.1, from coordinate 58,747,126 downwards.
TGGTTTCCCTGGACCTCAGGTGAATACTGACTTTCATTAATGTTTTAATTTTTAGGATAGTTACTTATACAGCTGTTTTACTTTTTATTTAGGAATAACATTGTTGTTTTATTTGTTCAACAGGGTCCATACTACTGTGGTGCTGGTGCTGACAAGGCTTTTGGCCGTGACATTGTTGACGCACATTACAAAGCCTGTGTTTATGCTGGCATCAACATCAGTGGAATTAATGGAGAAGTGATGCCCGGTCAGGTAAGTTGAAAATATAAATTATGCACTTATTTTTTGTACTACCCTTGATATTTTCATTTTTTGTTTGGTACAAGTATATTTTCAATTAAATCTCACCCATGGTTTTGCTTTCTCTAATTTTATTAATTCAATAATGTATGTAGTGGGAATTCCAAGTTGGACCTGCAGTTGGAATCTCAGCTGGTGACGAGTTGTGGGCAGCTCGTTACATCTTGGAGGTAGGTAGCACGTGATTAAGTACTAGTGTTACTGTACCTATCTTATCAATGCACCTAACATTCTTTGTTTCTATGGTAACTATAACTAACAGAGGATCACTGAGATTGCTGGTGTGGTGCTTTCCTTTGACCCCAAGCCAATTAAGGTTAATATCCTCTAATTTTTTTTCCTTCCCTTTATGATCAACTTATTTTCCCATCACATTTGCCCCAACCCCATGAAAAAAAAAAACTTAGGCCTTTTATATATTTATTTACTTTTGTTGAAATGATTTGGGGTGTTGTTACAAAACTAGGGTGATTGGAATGGTGCTGGTGCTCACACAAACTACAGGTAACCTTTGTTACTTGAACAAAAGGACTAATTTAAAATTAAATCTCTTTGCTTTCATGCTTGACAAGTGCATAAATAATAACAATATTAATAATGTTGCAGCACCAAGTCCATGAGAAATGATGGTGGCTATGAAGTGATCAAAAAAGCTATTGAGAAGTTGGGGAAGAAGCACAAGGAGCACATTTCTGCTTACGGAGAAGGCAACGAGCGTCGTTTGACAGGACGACACGAAACCGCTGACATCAACACCTTCTTATGGGTAAGAAACAAAAATAAATGACTATACCATCTTCCTTTGAGCTAACTTTCATTTGGCACATTTTTCTATGTGAGACCAAACATTATGGACCCTTTGTACCAAAACAAAAACTTTAGGGACCCTTTGAGAAGATATTTTTTTGTTTCTATTTTAACTTACAAAATGTTACTTTCTTTTCATTGCATTATTGGTAACATTCATAATTTTCTGAAGCAACAAATAGTTGTTATTGTGTTGATTTCACATGATTTCTTCTGCAACGTGGATTTCTACCGCCAATCCAGACACACCGTCACTTTATTTTCTGCGACATTTGTAATTAAGAGTGAAAATAGAAAATACTTTCTTATACCAAATTGTCACTAGTTTTCTCAATTGTTTAGACTAATTAAGAGTGTTTATATTATTTGATTATTGTTCAGGGAGTTGCAAACCGTGGAGCTTCTATTAGAGTTGGGAGGGACACAGAGAAAGCAGGGAAGGGATATTTTGAGGACAGAAGGCCAGCTTCTAACATGGACCCATATGTGGTTACCTCCATGATTGCAGACACAACCATTCTGTGGAAGCCATGAGCAAAACCTGCATGTTGTCTCCTTCTCAATGGAACAAGTAGCAGTTATGCTTTTCTAAGTAGGATTTGGTCTTTTTTTCTATCTTTTACCTTTGATTTTCTAGGATTTCGATTTGTGGCTATTGTTATGGTTGGCACTGTGCTTGGGGCCTTGTTGGTTGGTACAACTAACTTCCAAGGGTTGTTCATTGTTTTCTATTCCTTTCCCTCGTTTTCCGATTGTTACAACAATAATAATGTAATGGCCATCAGTTTTAAACAAAGAAATGCTGATTGTGAAAATAATATATGAAATTGTCATGTCCATTGGAGTTGTATTTAATTAAACAATGAAATGCTGATTGTGTCGTAGTTGTATTTCTCTCGTGGTATAATTTGATTTGTGAACTGAAATTTACAGTTGAGAGATTACGATATAAATTTTGATTCATGAGTATTTTTTTTCCATGCTGTATTGTTAATGAAAACAAAAAATAAATTTAAAAAGGAAAATTTAAAGTTGGTACTAGGTATTGGAATGACGCTCGTATCGATAGAAAAAAGATTTAATTGTAGATTTTATCATCTAATTTTTATTATTTTGTGAATTTTGTCATTTAAGTTTTTTTTTATGAATTTTACTACCAAACTTTTATCATTCAAGTTATTTTTTTGCAAATTATATCATTCAATTTTCATCATTTTTTGAATTTTATCATCTAAGTTTTCAATTTTTGTGCATTTTACCATTCAGATGTTTCACAAAAAAAAAGTTTTCAATTCTTTAACTTTTTTTTGTGAAACATCTGGGTGGTAAAATATGCAAAAATTGAAAACTTAGGTGGTAAAATTTACAAAAATAAAATTTGGATGGTAAAATTCACAAAATTATGAAAGTTGGGTGGTAAAATTTACAATTAAGCTCAGGAGAAAAGACGTAACAAAATAGGTGTTTATTTTTATTTTATTAATGTTTATTTTGTTTAATCGAAATAATAAAAAAATATAATTTTGAATTTTTTAATGATAAATAGTTAAAAAAAATAAAATTTTATGAAAATTTTGAAACGAGACTCGCCAAAATATAGAACAATTTTTTTTTTCTGAATGAAAAAATATAATAGAACAATTCTTAAGTCAGTTATATAAAGGCAAAGAAAAGGGAGTGATGTGGTAGGTTTTTTATGTATAAGATTGGAAAAGGTAAAGTTATAGTATTAGATTGAAAAAGTTGTAGGTCTGCAAAGTTTTAATTCGACTAAAAACAGTTAAAGGATTTCTGTTAAAATTACCGAGTCGCAAAAAAAAAAGTTATAAAATTTAGGCTTAAATGTTTTTTTTGTCTTTGTAATTTAGTATTTTTTTGCTTTTTGTCCTTACAAATTTTTTGTTTTTGTTTTAGTCTTTACAAATTATGTTTGTTTTGATTTTCTTTCTTATAGTGATTTAGATAGTGCTTTGAACAGTGAAAAAAGCGTTATCTAAACTACTATAAGGACGAAAAGCAAAACAAACATAATTTGCAAGGACTGAAACTAAAAAAAAAATTTTGCAAGGATGAAAAGCAAAAAAAACACTAAATTGCAAGGACCAAAAGGTATTTAAACCTAAAATTTATATCAAAGTTTATAATTTTATAATAAATTTATGTTAAAGGATTTCTTCTTAGAAGTACTGACTTGGGCCTATTAAGTTGGACTGAGAACTTTCTTCCAACCTGGCTTATTGGGCTGAATTGACCTAAACTAAGTAAGGTCCGAAACATATTCTAAAATTAAAAAATAATTACTTTAACAAATACTTTACTCTCCAAATTTTTTTTGATGACACTAACACATACAATGTATTACTGGGAATGCAACAACAACTTACCAAACCAACTTTTATGTATTACTCTCATAGTTTTTTTTTTGTTTTTTGTTTTAAATAATTGAGTTAACTCATTTACTAAATAAACAATTAAAAAACGCCCATATCACTAAAATGTCCAAACAGAACATCCCGATTTATGGGAACATTTCTTTTTGTACGTTTTTCACGACATAAAATCATAAAATAAGATAAATATTAAAATATATATTTTAGTTGTTATATTTTTTTATCAAACGTGGTCAAATTTATATTTTTGTATAGTGAATTTGGTCTTTAAACTTTAAAAATTATGTAGATTTAGTCTCTTTTTTTTTAAAAAAAATATCATAATTTTTAAAGTTAAGAAAGACTAAAATTTACATCTTTTTTAAAGTTTGAGGACCAATTCATCAATATGAAAATCTTAATCACATTTGGCTGAATTAAAAACACATTTTTTTCCTAAATATTAATATTTATTGGCACATGAGAAAGCATTTAAAAAAGTATAAATACATTGAATAAAATTTCACAACATTTAACAAAACTTTACCTTTGCGTCGGAGTCACATAGTTATGTCCGAAGGAAAAAAAAAAGTCACATAGTTATGTGATAGCCATGCTGTATTTAGATTGATTGCCATGTGATGTGTTAGTCTCCTTTACAAAGAGCCAAGATATAATTGTATTTTTACAAATACAATATAATTGTATTTTTAATTTCTTTAACTTTGATTAAAGTTTTTCGAGTAATTCAATTTTTTTATTTAAAAATTAAACAAATAAAACTCTCTCACATATATTTTTTTATTTACATAAAGCTCTATTCACCAAAAAAATTTACATAAAGCTCTTAAATTGTTGTTTATAAAATAATTTATAAAGTTTTGAACTTAACAAATTAGTAAAATTTAAAGAGTTATATAAAACGCGTGATTAAAAATTGAAGATAATGTTAATCAGCAAAAAAAAAAAAAAATTGAAGATACAAAATTTAGTTTTTTTTTTTTTTTAAGTAAAAATCAATATTTTAATTATTAAATTTTGAGTAGAGTAATATTTTCGACAACTTAGGTTTCGAGTAAAATAAAATCAATAATAAGATTAACTAAATTCAATAATAATAAAGGAAAATCAATAATAACAATAATAAGATTTAATTTTCTTAATTTTAAAAACAAAAATATTTAAAAAAATTAACATATTAAAGTTACATAGTAATAAAGGAAAAGTTAATTCTGATAATTTAGTGGTACTAACAAAAAATATTTCACCCTTAAATAAAAAAGAAAAAGCATTGAAGCTTAAACCCACACCAACAACTCTCTTTGAACTCTGCATCTACCTGTTCAGTGGAAAAGAAAAGATGTCTGTGCGTGTGGCGGCAGCAAAATTGTTGAAAAAACTTCGCTTTCCTGCTTCCCATGTCTTCCCTGCCTCTACAGTAACCACAAATGCATTTTCCGGTACGCAAAACCATTCAAATTTGATGACACCCCTTACATTCATTCATCCATTCTCTTATTACTACTTTGTTTGTTTTAAACTCTTCTGGTTTTTTATTCCAGGGAAACTCAAACTTTCCCAATGGTACCAAACTGGTGCACATGGTTGGAGGATAAATCTCAGGGATCCTTGTCTATGGATTGTTATATCTGGACATGTAGGTATGCTTTTTTAACTAACAGATAAAACTGTTGTTTTGTCATTTAATCATTTTCAGATAGTAATGGTGCCTATATCTGTAATTCTGTGATAATTATTCCATGTTGTATATCTTTTGCTGCAATAAAAAGCAATTTTATATTTTTTACGGACAGAGCTCTTCCAAGTGATAGGTAGATAGTAAAGTTGAATCCTTTTCATTTTTAAATGAGGAGGATCAAGGGGAAAGTTTCTGGTATTTTTAAATGTTAATCCCTCAATTATCCCGAAAGCTTAAGTTGTCACGTGAATGATTTTATTTTGACATCTCTAAGACTCTAACAACAAATTTTAAGGGCATGGATCTACTTGATATGAGATTTAAAATCATTTAACCTGATGAATATTTGTTGAAAACTTTATCCCATGGAAAACTATTTAATTTTGTAGCACTCATTATCAATATTGAAAGTTATAAACAATACTCTTATATAATTTAAATTGACTAATCTGATTTTTGTGCAGCAATGACTTTAGGAATTAGTGCCAGCACTGTATTTGCAGAAGATGCAACAACTGAAGCATCTTCTGATAATGACCCTGGGGGTGACTTAATTGGATTAAAAAAAATTGAGGATGGCTCTGTAGTATCAAACATACATACCGCAAAATGGAGAGTCTTTACAGATAAAGCGCGAGAATTTTTTCTACAGGCATGCTGTTTCTTCCTGTTTCTTTGTTATTAAGTTCTATTATACACCTCACCTTGTGGGAAAAGATTGTTGGTGTTTTTGACTATTTATTATTTGTCCATTTTCTGCCAGGGAAAACTAGATGAAGCTGAAAAACTCTTCCTTTCTGCTATACAAGAAGCTAAAGAAGGTTTTGGCGAGAAAGATCCGCATGTTGCTTCTGCATGCAACAATCTGGTCATTTTACTTGCAGTTGATGATTGTTTCTTTCTTAATTTATTATATTTTTGATAAAGGAGTTTTATAGTAGAGATGCCTATGCAGGATTTCTTATCCTCAGTTAGTTAGGAAATTCTATGTTGTATTTTCATATTTTTTGTATTTATTTTCCTGATATTTGTTGAATTATTTCTGAAGTATTTGGATTTCTGGTAAGAAATGTTGGTACATCTACGGATCTACCATAATAATGATTTACATGGCAAAATAGCTTATGGTATTACATTTGATGCACCACTTGCAATGGTCAAATCTCACATAATTTGATGATGAACACTTTCAGCTTCTTGCAATGTTAGTCGTCTTTTCTTTTTTGTAAAGCAGTCCGATTGGTTGATTATTCATGAACATGATCCTTTGTTGTTTAGGCTAGTTGAGAAAGTAAATGACTCTGATAATACACAACTCATTTTGATTATTATTATTTCAGGCAGAATTGTACAGGGTCAAAAAGGCATTTGACAAAGCAGAACCATTGTATTTGGAAGCTATCAACATATTAGAGGAATCTTTTGGTCCTGATGATGTACGGTAGGGTGCAATTACTGTGCTACCATAATAAATAATGCTTCATCTACTTTCAATTGTATAAGTTGAGCATCATTACTAGCAACCAAAAATGTCTATACAATAAATGAATAGAAATGATGATATGATATAGAGCTTGCATCAATCAGGTTTAATGCCCATGAAGTAAAGGGACATAAATGATGATCTAGAGCTTGCATTGACCTGGGTCTTGGGAAGATAAAATTCTGAAAAGGAGGAACAGATAGAGATAAGAAACGTACTAGAAAGTTTCATCTTAATCTCATTGTATCAATAAATGAAAACACTGCATCAAGCTTTGTGGAATTAGGAAACTCATCAAGATTTCCTGTCTGCTTTAAGGATCAGCTTGCTGACATATCCACAATATCTTAGTGGGAATCTAGCTTAATGTATATATGTGATAACTGATAAGTTGAATGCAAAAGATATATATGCTCTAGCTTGAGAGAGTGTGTTGCGATATTTGGTATAATTAGGGAATATTAGTGAAATCCTTCCTCTTTCCATTATTTCTCTAGATAGATTGATTCTAATCCCTAAATTTATGGGATTGATTCTCTGAACCTCTGTATATAAATATGGTATTGTTATCATGGAATAACACATCATTCTTTATTCTCAATTAAAATAGGGACCAAAACCAAATTGAGGTAAATTATAGGGTAAAAAATGTATTTAAACTATATATATATGTATAGCCTTTAGTATGATTAGTTTCATTGGGCCTGGTGGCTTCAATTTGAATCTTTGATCATGCAGGGTTGGGGTTGCTGTTCACAACCTTGGGCAGTTCTACCTTGGACAGCGGAAGTTGGAAGAAGCTCGTGTTAGCTATGAGGTAATTTGTTGAATTCAACCATCTTGGTCTTGGTGATGTGTTTTTCCCTCATTATTGCATAGAGGATAACTTTATTCAACAATTCTAATTAATCCCCGTCAACTTTACCCTACTCTCATACAACTGTCCTGTACTTTCAACCATAGCAATTAAACCCCACAAATTACCCCATTTTCAGGGACACTTTGTAATCTGGTGCCGTGGGGCATTACTTTATTGAGGAAAACACCATTACTATTACCAACCATGCAATGTTTTTCTACACCAAATTGACAAGATCTAAGCCTCAATGTTTCTTGGGCCTACAACAAACTCCACAACTGAACACTTGGTCTCTTTTCTTATCTCCTACTTGTGGCTAAAGAGAATCTCTTAATGAAGACAATAACGAAGGCAAATGTTAGATAAAAGCCCTTAATATTTAATAAGTTGGATAAAAACCCTTAATAAGTATTAAATTTTATAAGAAAAGGTCCTGAATAAGGGTTAAATGATCACCTAAAGTAACAAAAGCACTCTTCCAATTTTCTAAGCAGTTGGGAATCTTTTGAATGTGGATATCTTTGACCATTTACTCATGATATTTTTGCATTATTATGTAATGGAACCAAATTTCATCATTTTTAGATCTTGAACGTTAGTCTTATTGTAGTTAGTCTTATTCCTTTATGTTCTTTCAGTTCTAGTGACCACATTTTCTCCTTTTATTTTTTGTTTTTTGACAGCGCGCTTTGAAGGTATGGACCTATTATTCTCAGGGAGAGACAGTTATTTTCCTCTGCATATTACTTTGTATTTCATTCTTATATCTTGACGTCATTTCTGTGTTTGATGATTGAGGCTGTACATTGTCTTGATTTTAGTATGTGATAATGACTATTTATTCAGATAAAAAGGCGTGTTCTGGGGTATGGCCATTCAGAATGTTCAGATACAATGTATCATCTAGGAGTGGTAATTATTTGTCCTTTTACACTACTATTTTTTATTCTTGTTTGTTCTGTTTGTTAAAGTAGTCTAATACTGTCTTTAGAAACAAGAAATCGAGATTTTGGAAGGGTGATCTTGGGGTCAAAATAAAAAACGAAGGTAGTGTTTGGTTTATTTTCAGTTGATATGCTTCTACACTAATAATTACAAAAATTCCACCTTTTTTGTTTACTATTTTCAATAATTTGCAAAGGAAATAGTGAAAGCAACAAAATTTGTTTTCACCAACATCTTGGAAACAGGAAATGATATGAAACATAGTGGCATTTTTATCACCACCAAGTGATTGAAAAATTTGAGTTGAAGATAGAAACAGTTTTTGATAGATGGAGCATGATTCATGAGCCACTCACTACTATTTTCACATGGCTTAGACATGCTACACCACAAGTGTTTCCCCCAAAAAATGAGTGAAAATGTGGATGGGAGACAGTTTATTTGTTTTAGAATGTAGGGGAGAAGTGAGATACAACTTTGTCATAGATATTCTTAGTACCTCCTCTTTCATAAAGCTATGGGGGAACTTTCTATTCTATCCTTTGATTTCTACTTTGTGTTCTTTTAATAAACTTCTTTTACAAAAAAACAAAAAATATGTGAATTAAGGTAATGCCTGAAGAAACACTGAAATAACAAAGTTTCTTTTACATATGTTTGTTCAGTCTGAGCTGTGAAGCCATGCTCCATAATAACTTGGTAGTCATTAAAAAATCTTTTAGATTTAAAAGGATAACCCATGTAATTTCTCTGGGATAGAATAATTTTCTTGCTTCTTTTAGGTCTTATGCTTACTAATGGGTTTGGTCAGAATGTAATTTCTTCGTTGGTTACTTATTTTTCTCTTTGATGATTCTTGGAAGTTGGAATTTTGGCTCAACAGAGGATCTTATTCTACAATAATTGTGTTCAGGTGCTGTATCTTCAAGGAAAAGAAAGGGATGCTGAGGCCCTTATTAAGGACTCTATAAGGATGCTAGAGGTATTTAGATCATCTTTTTGTAACTTAAATTTCCCCCTACAGTGGGAGTTGGCTGGTAATTATTATTACTATTATTATTATTATTATTGTGCTTAAGCTAATTTGTTTACAAATGTAGGAAGGTGGTGAAGGGGAATCATTTGTATGCATTAGAAGACTACGATACCTCTCACAGGTGGCCTTTTAACCCTTTTTCCTCCCAAATCTTCTTTGATAAATAATGATATTCGTACTTAAAAAAGGGATATATCAAGTTATTGCTATATTCTTTTCTTTTAGATATATATGAAGTCACATCGAGTTGTTGAAGCTGAGATGGTCCAGAGAAAGATCCTGCATGTTATGGAATTGTCAAAGGTTCTTTTTGTGAACTTCTTTGTCTTTTGCTTTGAATCGACTTTCTTGTTAATGGTGATGCATGCATATTTTATAAATATATATAAATACTGGGTAAGTGGATTTTATTTTTATTTTTTTGAAAAAAGTGGTTAAGTGAAAGAAACTTATACTTAATGAAATTATCTTCACTTGTCAGATACAATTTCTCTAAGCTGGTTTAGTTTCTTCATTTGAGTGAATTGGTGGTTGCATCTTATTTGCTACTTTTTCTGCCACTATTAATGCCACACCATTGTCATGATTTAGGGATATAGGGATGGCCTAGGAAAGTTGGTTTCTTTTCCTGTTTCTTACTGTCACTTCATTGATGCATTGAGCAGGCCAATAGATAGGGTGGTTGAGCACTGTTATTTTCTGTTCTTAAGTTTAGTTGTGATAGAATGCTGTTTCTATTCTTGCTGAATAACAATTAAAGTCTTTAAGTTATTCTTATGTAGATTGACATTTTTATTATTAGCATATTTAATTTGTTTGATCAAATAGTATGGTGGTAATAGATAAATGGACTCTAATTTTTTAAACAAGTTAGGAGTTGGATTTCTTACAAAACAATCATGATTTGTTAATTCATAAAACTATTATTATTACTTGACAATCGTGCATGGAAAGTAGTATGACTGGCACTAATGACTGATTGATATTTTATGATGTTCCTTATCAGGCATTTGGTAATCTTTTACCATTTGCTACTTTCTGTTTTCATTTAGAATTAGTTGTGTTGATCTTGCTCAATGAAATTAGAAAATGTTGCAAGAACAGTTATGACAAATCTATTGTAATTGTCAAAAACACGATGCATTTGGTGTAATACAGGGATGGAATTCCTTGGACACCGTTATTGCAGCTGAATCTTTGGCTCTGACCCTGCAAGCATCTGGCAATACAAAAGATTCAAAAGAGCTTCTTGAAAGGTTATTACAATACTTAAAACCTGGGAAATTCATTTTGATTTTATACAAACGAAATCCTCACTTTTTTTCCTTGCAGATGTCTTAATGTCCGGAAGGACTTACTTCCCAGTGATCATATTCAGGTACGTTGTTCTTTGACAGGGATTTTGATAGTTCCAACATCCAATTCTATTTAAATTTCAAATCCCATAAAATTGATTGCAAAGCTGATGTTTTCTTTATCCATGGTCAGATTGGTGCAAACCTACTTCATCTAGCAAGAGTGGCAATGCTTGATTGCAGTCAACATAAAAAGTTGGATGTTTCTAGAGCTGAAGCTGATCTTGATATAGCAAAGAATCATTTGCATAATTCCATAAGGTTCGTTTAGTTTGACATGCCTATCTCTTTCACAGCTACTTTTGAATATCAAAACTCAATCAATTTATCATATGTTTGCTTCTTTTACCAGTGGCAATTATTTTTTCTTTTCCCAATGCAGTTTTTTTCAGAGTTATTTCTGTGTCCACGCCTTGTGGACAGGTGGAATTTGATGTCATACATACAAATGCTCAATCTTATCATGTACAGCATTTAGATTGGGTTGATTGACTTAAGGAAAGGATAAAACATATTTACATAGTTCTGAAATAGATTTATTTTATTATTCCTTTTTTTAACATGATTTATATTAACGAATGTGAAGGAGCATTCAACTGATAGACCATGCAGATAAATAAAAAGACCTCATGAAAGTGAGAAACTGGAAGAACAATCAACTACCACAGTGAGCCATTATGCTTAATGAGTACTAAAAAAGAATTCAGTGTGCAATCTCCTTGGACCTGCTTTGGTTAATTTTTGGCTGGAACTTATTGTGCTGTAACCTGACGGTCCTTATTAAATTATATTTGCTGAAGAAAACTTTAGTGCTTTAATTTCCTCCCAATATCAGAGGATTACACAAGTAATTTCTTGAATAAGAATTAGATTGTTCTTATATCGAATTTTTAATTATAAACACTAACATAATTTGAGCTATCATGTTTTGAAAGATAATGTTTGAATTAAGGTCTAGACCTTTGCTTGGCTTGCCCAGCAATTACTAGCTGTCTCTTGAAAGTTCACGCACGAACTTGTTATAAGTATGTAGAATGAAGCACATTTATGATAGGCCATTTCTTGTTCCACCTCAGGATTGCGCGTCAATGTTTAGAGAAGGTGTTGAAACAAAAGGACAAATTAAAGAAATACAGTAAGCCTGGAGATTCTAGAAAAGAAGGCCAAGTAGCACTGGCCATATTGGTTAGTTTTTCCCCCCTGGATTGTTACTCTCCTCTTATGCATGTTTATTAAAATGAGATTGTGATTTGTACTCTTCTGTGAATAAAAAATATTTGTTTATTAAATTTGAAATGTAATTTTTACAGTTGCAATCACTCAATACATTGTCATCAGTGGAGTTAGATAAGCAAGAATTGCAGGAGATTCAGGTTAGATTACAAGCCATGATGGCAGTGCAATTAGGTTCAAGTCCCAAAGAAATGAGAAAAATTGCAAATATCATATTTCTACTTGGTTAAGTGTTAGTGTTCTTTTGTAAAGCAGGAAAGGGATATTAACCTCGAGGCTCGGGAGGCACTTCTTCAATGCATTTCTGCTTACAAGGAGGTAAACGTTTTTATGTGATAATTTTTCTTGGGAGCTTTGCATACTCTAATTTTTCTAGCGAATTATGCCTCATAGGTAATTAATGTAGTGTTATGGAATACTACTTAGTAATAGAACGTTATTTCAAGTCAAAAGTTTATATATACTTGCATCAAGATTATATACATTTTATTTTTAAGCCAGAATAGAAGTTATGGTGAGTGCCATAGTTTATTTACGATCTCATATATATAGCAATGCCTGCAAGATGCTTTTAAAAAAAAAACGTGTCATAGAAAATAAGTTTTATCATATGCAATGGAACGATGTTCTGTTGATGGTTCCATTTCTGCTAAAAAAAATTGTAGAAAGTCTATGCATTGATAATGTAAAGAATTTTTACATTGTCATTTAATAATAATTTGTTATGTATGATAAATTTGTTGACTTTTACAATAATTACTTTCAAAGTCATCCTTACAATGTTTTTGATTAGTTCACGATGTAAATTTTTTCACATTGATCGTGGATAGAAATTAAACTCAAATACTTTGGATGTGTGCATAGCAGTAGCTTCTACAATGGTCCAAAATATTAGGGATCATGAATGGTCCATAAAGGGTTGTCCATTTTATATTACAAAATATTTGTTTCATTAATTAATAAAAAAATGAACGACTCTGATCAATATAGTATGCATGGTCCCTAATATTTTGAGAGCATTGAAATCATTACCAAAACGTATACAAGTTTGTTGCTTTATGAATTACTTGCAGCATGTAAACATCACCTAATATTTCTGGCACATATTTCATTTCCTCACTTGCATTTCGGACTATTCATTCCACTAATTTAAAAGATTTTAGTGATTACACTTGTATTGTAGAGATAATACAGATGACGTTGCATTAGCAAATTGTTACATTCAGAATTTGAAAGTAAGGGAGTGAACATCTTGCATGCATGTATTTCACATGTGATTTAGGAAATTTATTACAACTTCACTCTTCCTTTTGCAGTTTGTACATAAGAGGTCAATTGCTGATACCCCTGAAATAAAGAACGAGTATCTTTCATGTTTAAAGCGCGCTCAAAATTTGTTTGGTCATAAAGTTGATGAAGAGCCAAGCAATCAAAAGGATTTCCGATAGCTGAATCAAACACCTTCACTGGATTTTTTTTTTTTTTTTCTATGGAGGGGGGTGTTTATTTGAAGGGATATTTTTGTTGATAAAGAAAATAATTTAAAAGGGAAATTTTTACTCGGAAGAAATAAACAAACCAAGCTTGATAACTAAGTCAATTGCCCCTGGCCATGGCGTCAAAATTATTGTTAAACCATACTTCGTGTGGTTATTAGTTACATTACCTTGATATTGGATTGTTGTATGCTCAGTATTATTGTTTGATGTCACTTCAATTGTTACTAATTCTTTATTTTTTTGGTAGTTAATTGTCTCCAATTCCCCCTAATCTTATTCAAAAAATAATGTTTTTCCGTGCTGGGAAAATTGTAGTGCTAAAATTTCTCGTGATAGAGCCATTATAAGTTTTTGGCAAATGCTAACTAATGCCCAAGGGCATTGGTTAAGAAACTAAAAAGAGAAATTTTTTTATTGGAAGGTGGAAAATTGCATTGTTTATGATTTTTTTTTTCTCTTATGAATTCCACAATAAATACTTTCTCCTTTTAATTCCTTAACCAAAATATTAGTTAGCAAGATCCTGATTTTTTTAGTGTAAAGTTTCAGTTTGGGAAATGGAAACGATAGGTGGGAGGAAGAAGGGGTTTACAAAAATCCAAATATAAATATGCCTTTATTGTAACCAAAGTGGCATGGAGACCATGAAAGAATATGAGACTAAGAAAAATTAATATCCATTTGGTTTACAAGCAAAATTAATTTCACAGATTGTAACATATTCTAATGAAGTTAATGGGAACATATATTCTAATCACATTTAATGATTTAAAATTAACTTGATCAAACTTATTTTTGTAAAAAAAATTAAGCAAACGGATGCTAAGTGAGAAGGATGCAGCTCACAAGCTCTGCAATCACCAAAAGAGAGATTATGATGAAAGCATAAAGGGAGTACTGATTGTGAACTTTTAATAAACCACCACACTGTAGTGGGGCATATGAAAACAACACAGTTTGGAGTGGTTTCTGACTCTGAACCTGAAAGCCTCTAAAAAATGTTGGAGAATAATCCCCTCTTGGTGTAGACAAGTCAGAAAAATACATTGCCAAAGGCCAAACCAGTTTCTCACAGGACCCAAACTACCACATATCTTTAAACTTCTAGTGGATCTCCCAATACCCATATTTCATTAAATGATGTTATTAAAATTCTGACACCACCATTGTGAACACCTCAAAAAAGTTACACACTTGCCATTCCTGACACGTGAAGTTCTCAACCACAACACATTGTATTGCATGATGGAACATAAATTTTCCAAACACATTCACACTTTTCAAGAAAGAAGTGGTCTCATGTCACCCAAGTTCTTCTCTCTGAACTCTCTAGTTGAGAGAAAGAAGCCTCAAGAAACCACAGATGAATTAGCCATTGTGAAAGCAGCTGCATGGGCATGGTACCAACATGGTTCAGGCTCTGAAGGAAAAGCTAAGAGTGAGTTTGATGTCACAAGATCTCAACGTGTAGCCAGGCCTTCACGTTACAAGTTAGAAGCTATGAGAATGGCTAAGGAAGCACCCTCAATTCACACCAATAAACCTCTTCTTGATACATATGAAGTTCAATGCATTTCAAGGCAATTGGATAGGCTTATTATAGAGTCTGGCCACAACAATCTTGGTAATGGCAAAACCTCTACAAATAATAATGATGGTAATAGAAGGATGAAGAATAAGAAGAGGATCAGTAAAGGGGGAAATGTGGTGGGTGGCACTGATTTGTCAGCCAAATGTGTACCTGTGGTTAATCTGACCAAATGTCTGCCAAGGGCCAGTCATGCTTTGTGATCATGATCTATTTTCCATCACTAGGTTTTAGTTTGGTGATTGGCATGTCTAATATCTCAACTGCATGTACTCAATTGTTACTATAGAATAAATTTGTTAATAAACACATAAGAAATTTGAGTTAAGCTTATCTATCCATGTGTTTGGTAAGATGTTAGTTATCACTTAACGTGAATCCATGAAACAACTAATAGCATGTTTGGTTTCACATTTAGAATGTGATTTTTAGAAGCTAATAATCATAGCTTTCGTGTCTCAAACGTGATTTTTTCTTTCTCAACCGGTTCCGAAACAAGCTATATATAATAGTTACTTTTGCGTTGTTTTTGACGTGATATTGAAGCAAACACGCACTATGTTGATAAATTAAGTTTTGTTAAAGATTACATATATTTTTGTGAAACATTTGGGAATGAAAATGTTCGTACAAGAAAAAATAAATAAATAAAAGTTTTAATTTCTAGGATGATGGATAAGAATCATAGGAGTCGGTGTAATTAAATGAGTTCTGGTGAATGGTAGCTTGTCAAAGGACCTTTTTGGACCCAATCATGTGATTTCTGGGACTGCTAGTGCTAACCTAACCTCCCATGTAGGGCATATAACTGCAAAATATTTGCTAATCTTTATTTCAGTGTGCAGGATGTACGTGAACTCAATGCAGAGTCAGATGTTTCCTTCTCTCAAAGTAAATATTCGTACATTAACAATTGTTTAAGATGAAAAATGGTCATAAGTTTATCACTATTAGACTCATCACTCTGCACAAATGTGATGGCTACTTGTTCATTTCAAGTTTTGACTTCTATCACTATTTGCCACTCATATTTAACTCTATCTATCAGTAGGTTAAATTAATCAACTTTGGTTTTACAGTGACCACTTCTCTTTTAGAATATCACTTAAATTAACTTCTACCAATGAAACTACTAATATTAGTGGCGAACATTCATAAATTGAGGTTGAGTTCACACATATCCACAACAAACAAAAAAGAGTTAAAAGTGGTATTCACATCATTGTTGGCTCTTAGAATTGGCCAAAAGCCGTATCATGATGGAGGATATTGAATTTTAACCATATTATTATGGTCGGTTGTAAGTATGTGACATATTGGTGTACCACATGAGAGCATACACATGGAAAGAGATTCGACAATATATAGAGAAATTAACTAGATTTGGGGAAACAATTTGGTTGTTGCTTTGTAGAAATCTGATGTGGTAAAGAAAAATAAATTGTTGTTAGTTCTTATTTTTTGACGTATTTCTTGCTATGTCGTAAGCTTTGTTGTTAGTTAGCACTATTAGATGCAAATTGGGTGGGTGTCATGCACATGTTTCCTTTGTCAATATAGTTACTTATTAGTTAAGTTGAGAGAGTATATATTCTTGTGGTTTATTAAGATCTAGGTGTTGCTCTAGCTATGTTATTCTAGTATCTATCTAATGGCATGGCAAGAGCAAAACCTTTCAATTATCAACAATACTAATTGGACGTGACCCACAAAAGTAAATTTCTTTTCTTTTATGTTTTGCTAAATAGCAATTTTTCTTTAGTTTCCCACACAACACCTTATTACTTTGAAGGAGACTTAGACTTTTTTTCTCTTTTGTTATCATATATATATTACAATTTGAGAAAAGTTGATGTTCTTTTAAAAAGACTACTGCAAAAGAAAAGATATAATGGTAAACATTTCTTGTGAGGTAAAACAAAGATTTAGCATAAGTCACAGCATTTGAGCCAGTGGTAAGGAAATTAGGTAGGCTTTATGAGATCCTAAGTTCAAATTTCATTACGACATCATACAAGAAAAAAATAGATTCAGCATTTATGATAAGATTTTAATGATTATACTAAAGGATGATTTAACATATGGTTGTTACGAAGTTACGATAACTCTGTGATGGTTGTTACAAAGTCACGATAGATATATAACTCCCATATATAATTGATTCGAATGTAGTGGTCCTTAATAAACAAAACAAATTGTTGTTGTAATTGCAAAGGCTGGAAGCCGAAGTTAGGGTCACTTGTTAACTTTAGATACTGAATGTATATGATTAGGTGGGGACAATATCGAATGGTTCACCACTAACTACCTGATATGGATGCCCAAGTTTATTTTTAAAGAAAAGTGGTGATAGATATGCAGAAGCGAGCAAGATGTCTCAAGTATCTGCTTCTCCTTTGTTTTTTATTCATAGGAATCGAACACAGATAATAAGTAGTTTACAACAACTTACGCTATAGCTCTCATTTCTCACATCACGTCACGGCCTATGATATATTTTCCAATATTCACCATAAATAAGTTCTTACGGGTGCACTTTATCAAAACTGAAAAATAATTAGTTGTTAATGACTGAAAAACTAGTCTCTAACTATAAACTAAAATAAAATTTTAGTTTATGAATAAATAAATAAAATTTTTAAGGGACATTCGTTTCAATTAGACAGCAAAAAAGTTTTTTCTAAACAGATAAATATAATTGTTTATTGATCATTACCGATTGAAAACTGGTTCTAATTACATTTCAATTTGTGGCAAAAAAAAATCTCTAAATAAATAAATAAAATTTAAGAATGATTAATGACTTTATTCAGTCTCTAAATCAGTTTTGATAATGACTAAATGTTTTGAATTTTTAAACTAGTGACTTTATAGTGACTAAACATTTTAACCCTTTAAATTTGTCTTTAATTAATAAGTTTTGAGTAATTAACATCATTCTTTTTTGTTTGCTAGTAATAGTAATTATTAGGGAGCAAAAGTAGCAACTAGCAAGTACTGGTAAATGATAATTAACATTATTCTTTTTCATTTGCTAGTAAATAGTGCTTATTAGGGAGCAAAAGTAGCAACTAGCAAGTGCTGGCAACTCTTGTCCATTGATAAGTTGGAACTAGCATCTTATTAGAGAAACGCTAATTTGTATTTTGTACTTAAACTGAACTCGATTAAGCATCAAAATGGCTTTATTTATTTATTTTTGAAGATCAAAATGAATTTATTTAATTTTAATAAGGGTCAAATATGTTTTTGGTCCCTATAAAATATGCAAAATATTAATTTTATCCTCCAAAAAAATTTTGTATTAATTTGGTCCCTCTAAAATTGAAACCTATTTTTGTAAGTCCTTATTAGTAATTTCATTAAATGGTAATTTGACTTGACTATCGATTTATATGTGGAAATGAATTATAAATTTTATATTTATCAAATTTTCATGTTTTGTTATTGTATATTTAGATAATTAAAAAAAAAGAAAAAATAAGCTATTAATATTCACAGGGACCTACAAAAATATGTTTCAATTTTAGAGGGACCAAATTAATACGAAAAATTTTTGAAGGACAAAATTAATATTTTGCATATTTTACAAGGACCCAAAACATATTTTACCCTTTTTAATAATAAATAAATAAAACAAAGACAGACAAAAAAAATTCCCGAAAAGTGTATACTGTTGTGGGCCCAAACTAATACTATTTACGGCCCTATGATAATTTGGGCTGGGACCATGTTTTGTCATTCTCGTTTTAGAAGCGATCAATTCAAGACCCAGAAGAAGAACAATAATAACGAATTCAAATGGCAAACACCTATCAAGGGAGAGAGCCAAAAGTTAAAGCAGATAAGGGTATAACTAGTATTAAATTATTTAATGAATTACTATCATAATATATTTTTATTAAGTTAAAAGTAAATACTTAATATATCCTTAATTATTCATTTTAAACACAAGGATGGAGGGAAAAAAATGTAAAAGAGGGGTAAAAAAATAAATAAACTTCAATGTGTATAATTATATTCATAAATTAAAATAACAAATTTTTCTATATAAAAAATTACAAGTTACATATATAAGGAGTTGTCAGTTTCAGGTTTTTTGTTTTTTTCATTTTCTAGTTTTACTTTGTTTCTCGTTTTCAAAAGTTTATACAAAAAATAGTATAAATATTTTTTTTATTGTTTTCTATTTTTATTTCTTGTTTTCACTAATTTTGATACAAATAGAAAATAAAAAAGAAAATATTTTTTCAAATCAAAGGATTCCTAGTGTATTAAAAAAATGTTAACAACACATTCTCCAATACACTCTTTAAAGTGTATTAAAAAAATATTAACAACACATTCTTCAATACGCTCTTTAAAACACACTTTTTATTGTGTGTTGAAATTTATTAAAAAAAATAAACTTATATAAGTCTCATTTCTTATTTAATGAATTTAACTTAAAATTTTGTAATTTTTATTAATAAAAATTAGATTAAAAATATGTTATTACACTCCTATTTAAAATATATTAAAGAAAGAGGGGTTGGAACTCCTTTTTCTTTTAAGACCATAGATATCTTTTCACTAGAAACAATTCCGTTCGAGTTGGATTGGACTAAAACTTTTTCTGAGTATCTAACACTGATATGTCTAGAATTCAAACTTAAAACTACTTATTAAATTAGAACAATTTTATGTTATTTTGATTCACACGTTAAGTGATAAGCTCAAAATTCCTAATTGAAGGTCCGAAATTCTATTTCTTGAAAAATAGAAAATATCTAATGCTTATCCAATATTCCAATTGTTAAATCAACCTGTTAAAATTTGATCAAAACCACCTTTACATGACTCGTAGTTGGCGTTATTAGTTGGCATTATGTTACACAATCCAATTTAGGATGTCTTTGGTTTAACGTTAGATTAAACGGACACATATTTCAATGCATATTTTATGAGAAGTAAGAATTCATAACTTTTGATCTAAATGTCGTTTGGGAGCCTTTCAATGAAAAACTAAACACGCACTTATTTGATATTGATCCATTAGAAAATAAGCTATACTGTGAATTCAAATTAAAATATCTTCGGTGCTCGTGTATCCCATAACTTGTAATGCCGACTAAAGCAAAGTTTTTCCATATCTCTTTTCCTTGTCTGGCTCTATCCCAACCAAGTACCAACTAAAGGCTAAAGCAACGAAGCAGCACATAATACAAAACCAAAGACATCATGTCTGAAAAATCTGAAAGCAAAGCTGGCTTGCAGTAAGTAATACACAAGCACACCACATAGGTGTCAAAAGCAGTATTGGCACTGCAGAGTGAATAAATTAATTAAAGTGAGATTGTTAAAGCTTTGGAGTTTAAATTTTGTATATATAATTGTGTTAATTAAATATTTAAAGAGAAAATTTTGTTGATCATAATAGTTATTTTATATAAATTATAGATATTTTTTTATGAAAGACAATTCTGTAAGCCGGATAAAATTATTATAGAATGTAAAATACTTTCTCTTAATATTTAATACAATTGCATATCTAAAGTTTGAACTCAAAATCTTAGATAAATTGAAACAATTTCACGTTAATAGATTCACGTATTTTGAAATTAATCATAATTTTGTTGCTCATAATAAATATTTATGATATATATTTATATATAAAAAAAAAAAAAAGTATGAGGAGTAGTGTTGAATTAGAACCCCGAGGGCAAGAGTTGGGACCATTCCCACATATGTGCAACCCGAAACACACCTACTCCCCTGCCCATAACGTAATTCACCCTTCCTTTCCCTTTTGGTTTCCACTTTATCACTTCACTTCACCCCTTCGAAATTTAAATTTTGCTCCTTCTTTTTCAAGGAATTCGGCAGTGTTTCTTGTACCCATGTGGAATATTATATGCTAACTTTGGTCATCTTTTGTTTCTTTTCTTTTGAGCTGAAAATGAGAGATTCTAAGGGCGTGCCCCCCATTTCCAACTTAGCCATAGCTGTAAAATAAATACTACTCCATTTGTTTGTGTAATTATTACTAGAATTTTGGGTCAGATAATAACGTAACGTTGCCTTGGGATTACACTTTTTTTCTCGAGACTGGGGTGAAGTCTGATCCACGATTTTCATGGCCAGCTGGCTCCTCTAAATAATGTTCCTACCTACTGATAATACTATTGTGATTGTGACGTAACCTCCTTTCCATCTATTCTCCCCTGGAAGAAACCCTTTACCTTTTTCAGTTTGAGCTATTCCTTGTCTACACGTGGTTAAATATTTGCTAATAATTACTACTACCATTTTATGAATATTCACCAAAAATAAATCCCAATTGCAATATTTTTATTTTTGGTTTTGAATTATTTTTATATATTTAATATTATCCTGTTTTATTTAGTAAAAATATTAAAAAATAACTAATAGCACTAGTAGTTTCTTAATTTGGAAATGATTTTAAGCAAAATCAAAACTTTCAAGTGTGAATAATTTTAAAATTTAAAACTAGGGACTATTGTATTTATTTACTCTCTAACTCATTTATGGCTATGGGCCATTCCGTGTTTGTTTCTTTTGACCCACTATATAATTATAACCCTTATGACTATGATGTCCCAGTGGCTTCCTTCTGGCATTTATTCACAAAGATGTCTCCTTGTGTTAATTTCCAATTTGATGAATAAAGAGAGTTAATAGTATTTGCTACAAAATCATTTCAAGCCTCTTATTTATTTCTATGCAACCCTTGAACTAATTAATGAGTCTTTTTATTTAAAAAATCCATTACATGCTACCTTTTTAAGGTAAGACAAGTTAATTTCTGAACAGCAGTCTGAAACTGAAATAGTAAGGGGGTCCATGAAAATTAAAAAATGGGCGAAATAACTACCTAAAGTAGACTAATACATTTCAAACCACATAAATGTTGTAATAGCTCTTATAGCTTATTTTCAATTTTTCAGCAATATATTAGACTTTAGTGTATTACGTATAAATGCATATTTATATACAAAACGATTAAAGTGGTGAAATGATTAAACTGATTACAAAAGGAGCTCTTACTATAATTTATATTTAAAGATATATCAATTAACTATTAACCAAATGCAACTAATTCTAAATTAATAATAACTTTATAATATATCTAACTATATTTCCAACATAATACTTGAACATTTTGTGTATCGGCAATCTATTTATACTTTCCAATATTTCCATTAAGTTTTCTTTATAATATACTCCCCTTTTCTCAAATTATTTATCTTTTAATTTAATATACATTTTTTTAAAAAAATTATTAATTACACAATTTATTATTATAAAATAATTTCTTTAATAAAATTATCCTTATTAATTAAAAAGTTAAAATATAGTTGTAAATTCACATACTCCATCTCATATTATTTATCTTTCAAGGTAATATGTATACTTTTTAAGAAAAATATTTTTTATACAAATTAGTACAACAAAATAGTTTTTTCCTAACAAAAATACTTTATTGAAAAGGTTAAAATGTAATTGTAAATTTATTTAACTATTAAAGTGAAATACTAATAAATAAGAATATCATTAAAAAATAATTAATATTTTTTTATTTTTCTATATTGACATGTTTTAAAATAAGAGAAATGCTAGCATCACACTCTGTGTCACACTCTTTTGAACACACTCTCCATGATTAGTTAAAATTTATTGAAAATATCAAATTTTTATGGGTCTCACTTGTTATTTAATGACTCTCTCTCTCTCATTATTTTGTAATTTTCAATAAATTTCAACCAATGATAGTGTGTGTGTTGGGAGGAGTGTATTAGAGAGTGTGTTGCTAGTACTCCTCTTTAAAATAATCTAAAACACTTATTCAAGTCAAACTCATTGTTGGTGAGGGGTTGAAGTTTGCTTTGAGTGGTATGAGTTGGGGAATGTTAGAGTTATCCACAAAAGACACTGGTGGTGGTGATTACCTGCAAAGATTCTAGCATGTAAATAAGTTTCTAAAGGTATAATGTGTGTAGAAGGTAATGTACATTAGAGTGAAAGGTTACTATATATTTATAGGCAAAAGGAGTAATGAATTAAGTGAAATTACATATCACCTAACATAATTATGCATTTTTTGTTAGGAGAGTTCCATGTCTTTCAACAATAACATGTGAGGTTGCTCATGTTGTGACTAAAGCATATATGACCATATAAGTATCAAGACTCGATTAGCCAAGATTGACATGCAATGTCGTGGTCAATACATATCGAGATGGAGTATCACACCGAGCTACATTATGTCGAGTTGTGGTTAAATTTCAATCAGCATTTAATAGGAGAATTGTGTAAAGCAAGACGTAGGTCTAAACATGACCTAGATCAAGACTCAAAATAACATACTCATATATTTTTTTTTTTTATGAGTTAACATACTTGTATATAAACAAAGGAAGTAAATATTTATAAAAAAATTTAATAAATTAAAATACCCAAAAGACATCAATTATAAGCCGGACCAATGTCTCTTCACATTCACGATAATTATTTGGGTGATCCTTGGTCCTTGGAGATTTTTTGTCTTGAGAAATTATTTTAATCAAAGCATTAAATACTAGGGACACTAGGCGGTTGGAAAGTGTATTTCGTTTATTAGTTAGTAGTACCATGCAAATTTAGTCTATAATAGTTGCTACATGGTACAGAAAAGTTATAGATCCTGCAAATAATTAAATATATTTTAATAAATAAATTTTTGTAGTTATAGACATGTATTCTGGATATATAATAACGAGAAAAATAAAAAATAATTTCAATAGAAAATATATAGATTGGTTTATCGAACTAAAAAAAGAGTTGAAGCATTTTGCTTAGAGGATTCAAAATGATTTGATGACAAAAATCAAGTTAGGTGTGTAGGGTAATAATTAATAAATAATAATAAAAAAATCAACCATTCATTCTATTTTTGTGGGACATGTGTGATGAGATTTTTGTGCGTGTAGGTAACATTACTACTGTATTTCCCTTATAATTCATATTTAGTTTTATATTTGGTATCAATAATTACAGGCTGTGCATAAGTATTACTCTAAAACCCAAGGACAGTTAAAGTCTATTGGGTGACTAAAGAAAATAGAGAAATGAGAATTAAAATACGAATGATAATGTGTTTGTTTGGGTAAACAAAAAACAGAAAGGAAAGTTAAACTTCATACAAAAATATTATATCCGATTAACACCAATGTAGTCAAATACTTTCAAACACCAACCTTTAAGTACAGACAGAATATATAACCTAGCTAAAATATGTTATGGCTTAAGACAAGGTACAGCAACCCTCCTTAATTCCTAACTTCTCTGCGTTTTTTATCATAAAAAGGAACAATAATAATGTCCAATTCCACTGTGTCTCTCTTTCCATGCATGTTCACATAATTTTATCCTCATTCAAACTATACACATTTTAAAAGGTAATATTGTATGAAATATTTATTTATGCATACATGTTACAAGTAATAATTCGTATAAACGCGTATTTTAAAATTATGAACACAATTTTAAGAAAATCTATTAATTTATTATCTTTGCTTAATTTGGTTAAAACGTTGTTTACTTTATTCCTGTAACATTATAACTTTGTTAACGACTTTAATCATACGAAAGATATTGTCGGGAATTAGAAGAAGCAGTTAGCGTCTTGGGCGGCGAACAAAGCAGAGCTGTACTTGTCCCATCCTACCTCATTTGACATTTCTTCGTAATCGTAAAATCTTGTTTGTTCGCTTTGCTCCTTCTACTACTCATGCTTTTGTCCACAGCTTATGAAACCGATATCCCTTTACCTTTTTGGGTAAATCTTAATTTTTATATTATCGTATTGTTAAAATCACTTTTTGTGGCGGCATGACCATTGTTCTTTGAGAAAACAAGGTTAATTAATACCGGGGCGGGTGTTAGTCAATTTGTTAGGAGTCAAATTTAAAATACAAGTAGTAGTTTAAATTTAAATATATTTCTAAAAGTAATATATTAAATAAATAGTTTTTTGTTGAATTTTTCTTCATAAAAAATCGGATTAAAGATAAAATAATAAAAAGAGTGAGATTAAAAAAAACATTATCTTACTCACAAAAGGAATAATTTTACTAACTTAACAAGTAAAAAATAATAATAAAAAGATATTGCAAGGAAATTTAGAATTATTATTTTTACCTGCTATCCTTTTTATTTTTTCTCTCACGCAGGCCTACATGTCTCTCACCCTCAATAGTTCAATGTCTCTCACCATTTTACAACCTGCAAAATATATAGAGAGAGAAAAAAAATCATATTAACCGGCCAAGACCTAAATTATGTACTTCATCCATTTAGTAGGATAGTTGTTTTTTTTCGCTTTTCAGTTGCCAGCTCTTTCTCTCTTTGTGAAGATTCATAAAAAGAAAAAAATGAAAACAAAATAAAACGTATGTATAACAACGACTTTGGCTCTACTGACGATTAGCAAGTGTTGGCAACGTGAAATTGAAGGCTAAAGATTGAGATGAGAGAGACATGCACGTGCCATGAGAGAGACAGAGAGAATCAATAAAATTAAGTAGATTTTTTTTTAAATGAAAAAGATATATAACCCACAAACTACAGTTGTTTTAATAAAGGAAAAAGTGGGCTTTTTTAAAGTTTTTCTTGTCGAAAATAAAATATAAAAAATATCAACTTACACATAAATATATAGAAGTTAATATATATAAAGATAATTTTATTTTGGCTAACCCATTCATACAAAATGCGTCGCGAAACCTAGTTAATTACAACTGTAAAAAAAAACTTAGTTAATTACAAACATCTATTAAAAGTCAAGAGAACTTGTTTCTCATGGACTATAAAATTTGTAAAGAAATTTTATTTTCCTTATAGGTGTGAGTTATCGTAACGCTATTTTTATCACCTGATAGATGACGTCTAAAGACTAGTTGAATAGTTACATTGAATCAAATTTTTTGTGGTACAAACTTGTAAAATAACTCTCTAAATTGACCTCTACGGGTAGCATGTCCAAGTACCCTACTAAGTAATATTGAGGGTGTCTTCTTATTTTATCATTTTTTTAAATAAATAAATGACGAGTCATATTCAGTCCGCAAGACCGCCACTCTATAACTCGGTGATTGTATAGTAGCTGTCTTGACAAAATGGTCCTGCCAAGTTTCAAGAAAGCCAGCGCCATTGATGAGAAAGAAAAAATTGAATGAGACAGACAAATACAATTGTAATGGATGGGATTGTGCGTCAGTTACTCAGTCTATGTATCATTACTCCTTTTATTAATTACTAATTTATTAGTAATACACTAACTCACTTTCTTTCACCATAAAGGCCATAACATTAATTTGTTTTTAATGAGCATTATAATTATTCTTGCATTATCAATGTTAACGTGATACTAGTTCCATTCCAGGTTGCCAAACAAAGTAGCAAAAACACGCGTTTGAGGGTTGCGAAAAGTGAATCCTTTAGCATGACATTCAGAACACGCTTAGCATGGTAATAATGCTTTAGGCTAAAGAGCCACCTAATAATGATTGATATATAAGAATAGCAAAAGATAAATATTAAAAATATTACCCTAAATATTTGCACAGCCTATGCAAATAAAAGTTTCAAGGAGATTCACATTCTCGTATACATTACAATATTATATTATATCTTTTTTTGACAGACATTATATTATATCTTAAAAAAACAAAGCAATGGTTCATATATATATACTAAATATTAATATATGTAAATAATACACATCCTCTAATTAATCCTCGTATATACAATGGTCTCGGTGTACAAGATAACTTATGTGCCTTCACACATCTTCCAAAAGCAGCCCTACTCCACAGTCCACACGTCGATCCAAAACGATCCACGTTTTCGTGTCATCATGGCAACAGTTGTAGAACTTTCTTTTTCTTCCTCGCTCTTGGACCGTCCGATTTCAACCACATCATCATGATCATATGCTGATCACACACGTGACACGTTGACATTTCCTTCGTACACAAATCTCTAGTTACCTAAGCTGACACACGTAAGTTACATGCACCAACACATATCCAAGCGTTCACTCTTTTCTCTACTTAGCCAATCTGCTACAATCAGCCGTACCGAAACCCACTCTGCGATTAACCAGATCAAACTCCACCCACAGATTTTGCTGATGAAAATTCCCAATAATGTTACTGGCCGCACCCAATTTATCAGAGTTCGCAATCCCAACGCAGTGGACCCCACCCTCCACTGTAGCCAGAACCCTCTCCTTCGGAATCACTATTTCCACGCCCTTCTCGAACTCAAACACCATGTCCCCTATCAGCCGTCCGATCTCAACCGCATTCCCGTCAAAACACATGTCCGCAACACCACCGTACACGTAATCCTTCTTCAACCTGGGCCCCACAACTCTAACTACCTCATCCCGCACCTTATCGTAAGCGGCATTAACAAGGTAAGTAAACTCGGATCCGGAGTCAACCATGGTTTGACCCGACCCGCCAGCATCAGCACGAAAAACCGCGGGCGAGATGTTGAGGTTTCTTCCTCCGATTCTTATCCCTTGCAAGGCGACGGAGTAGGCCAAGGGGTCGAGATTCGGCATGCGTTGACTCTGAGCAAAAGTCAACATTTCGATATACCGAAACGTGTTAGAATTCGGGTTGTTGCCAAGGTAGAACGACCCGGTTGGAGTATATCCGGGTCGGGTCTCGCGGGTGGGAACACAGTAAGAGAATTTTGTAATTTTGGACTGCGAAGCGAAGGAAAGGCGTCCGCGGTTCATTCCCAAAATGCCCCTGGGGTCGGTGGACTCCGTGGCGCAACCGAGGATTAAAGGAGGGGTAAAAAGGGAACGTGAGAAAGTGAATTTTTCTCTGACGAGATTGCCCTCGGCGTAGGTGCCGTCGGCGTAGAAGTATGAGTAGTGGCAGAGGCGGTTCTGGTCGCAGGAGGTGGGGAGGGTAAAATCGGGAATTCGTGGCTTGCAAACTGGGTGAGTACATGGAAGGATAGAGAAAGTGGAAGAGAGAGAAGGGTCAAAGGACGCCGTCGGGGGAGGCTTCGCGGGTGCTTTGTTGTGACACTGAATCCAGGAGAGTTGGCTTCCGGTGTCCAAGACCATAGGCTGAACCTGCGGTGGGGTACCAATGGGGAGGTTCACGATTAAAGCCATGGAGTATTTGAGAGACAACTTGTAGTTGTACGGAGAGGAAGATGGTGATGTGAGTCGTGAGTGGTTAGTGTTTGCAATGAGGAGAGAGTTGCGAAGCATCTTGGAGGTGGTGTTGGTGGAGAGGGGGAGTGATGTGAGAGGGAAAGAGAGTGAGAATGAGGTTGAGTTGTGTTTGAGTTGTGCGGAGAGGTGTATGGAGGTGAGAAGAAAAAAGAACAAGAGATGCATGTTTGAAAACATGATGATGTTTTGTGTTTGTGTTTGTGAGTATTGCAGGTTGTGTTGTAGTAGTATATATAGCGGGGAAAAGGAAAGAAAAGAGAGAGGCTGGGGGAACAAAGAAACGCCAAAAGAAGACGCGTTTTCTTCGGTTGAGTGGGGTGGATCTTATTATTCTTTCATTTGGCAGAGAAAGACGCACACTCACTCAGATCTATCTTATGATCCCACCCAATTAAATATGGGTTCGGATATTTAAATTGGGAAGGTGTGTCTTGGTTAGATGATTTTATAATTTCATTTATGTCAACGGGTATCTGTCCTATGATCTCTGTCTGCTTGCCTACGCCCCTTCTTTATTACGCTCCCATACACACACAGTTGTGGATATTTCTGGACACCTAAACCACTTTTCTTTTTTTCTTAAAAAATCACTTAATTATATTTCAATTGTATTCCGTTTTGATTTCTTCATTTTTTTAACGGCTAAATTACACCAACATCCCTTCTAGTTTGTTGAAATATATATATATATATATTGCATGATATTTACTTTTTTTAACATATGCAGCAATCCTATTTAATTGTATGAAACATATTACTATCATATTTTTGAAACACATTATAATTATATTGTTTATCGTACATCTATGCCGTGTATCTGTGCCATAAAAAGGTTAGAGTATTGTGTGAATTTTCAAAAAATTACAGGAAATATTAATGTAATTTGTCCTTTTTTTTAATTAATTAAATCTGTATTTTTAAAATTAAATAAGTTTGATTCTGATTCTATTTTTTTTTTTTGAAAAAATAATGGGGCTAGTAAGATTCTGATTTTGTTGTAAGACGAAGAGTGGCATTCGATTGGGGGCAAGTGAGAGTGGGACGTTGATGTTGGTCAACTACACTACAGCTGGTGCCAAGCTCATTAGAAGTTGGAAAAGAGGAAGAAGCCGTAAGCCACCATTATACTGTAGTGTAGGACAGTAGGTTATATGTAGGTGGTCAACACGAGATGAAAAAGAAAAGTGTTAACACGCACTCCAAGATATAACGCACCTTATAAAACAAATACACTTTCCGCAGTTATTATGTTAATCGTTCAATTTTTAAATTGTATTTGTACGGTTAATCTTACTCCAGTTTCTGAAATTTTAGAGAAAAAAATTTATTTTAAAATAAATGACGTTTTATAAAATTAATATTACATTAAATATATTTTTTTAAGACTATCCTTAATTAAACTTAGTGAGAATAGTATAGTATAAGTAATTAATTAGAAAGACAAAGAATATATTATAAAATTACCTAATATTTTCTAAAAAATTTAACAAATTAATTACATTCCTTAATACATGTGTCAAAATCTTAAACGTCATATAAATTTTGAAACGGAGGGAGTATCTTGTTGACTTAAAATAATGAGTGTTGAATGGATTTAATATATTTATAATATAAATCATTTTAATTAAAAAATATTTTATTTTCTTATTTAATATTTTTGGGCACTGATCAATATTTATTTAGATTTAGCATATTGTTACCTCTAGTTTTTTTTTTATAAAAAATAAATAGGTATATTTTTTTATCTTAACTATAAAAAACATACATCAATTTTTACATGTATTAATTAATTGTTAATTTTTTTACACCCTTAAATTATTATTAAGTTTATTAATGAAATACCCACTTATTCTTAATGCAAATAGATAAATTTATCAACCTATTAATAATATATAAGGTTATTAAAGGGATCTAGAAACAATCGTCAACAAGAGAATTGAACGATTTTTAACTTTATTGGCCAATTTCTGTAAAAAAAATAAAATTATTGGCCAATATTTTTAATTATTGTACGATAAAAGAAATATAAAATAAAATTGTAGTTAAATTGTAACTATAATGTACGATGAATCTTTTATTGGCCAGTATAGATTACAATATTAACTATTTGATTTATAATTTGTAATGTTGAGTTCAATTCGGTTAAAACTATAAATTTTTATTTTAACACAAAATTGATAATCTATATTGTAGTAAAAGCTACATACATGACTCTAAAATCGGGGGGAAATCTCTTGTTTATTAATTCCAAACAAACTTAGCAAAAAAATCATATTCAATAAATCAGATACCAAAATTAAATTAAATTTATGATCATGATTTTATTTTTTATTAAAAATCAAAACTAATGAAATTTTCATTTCAATTTTCAATCCTTATTCATTTTTTCAAAACTAAACTATTCACATTAATCTGTTACGTAACAAACATTATGCACGCAATTATATATTATAAACAATATGGATATTATGGCGAGATTTGAAGCATCTTCTAACTTTAAAATTAAGCAATTATCGACTTCAAAAGAAGAAAAAAAAAAATAGTGAAGCAATTGTTGTCTATTTATGTTGTCTAAAATTATTGAGCCGCAAGTTTTTTTGTCCCAATTTAAAATCCCATAACTTTTGCAAAAAAATGTTTGCACATTTTGTTACATTATAAAATTTGTTTACTGGCATTTTATACTAACAGCTCACACATTATGTCTCCTAACTTCAATGCATGCGTTTGAAAATTTTTCTGACAACAACTTGCAAATTTATCTGATATTTTGTCACTACGTACTCTTCTTGTTTTTAGAGATCAATGGCTCGTAAAACGACCACCAAATGGATAGCTTCTTTACGGATTTTTTTTTTTTTTTAGAAAAAAGTTTAGGTAAGTTGAGTTCCAAAACTTATTATGAAATATGAGTATGTTTTTTACCAACTAAACCAACCTTTGTTGGTAATACCTTCTTTACTTTGTGTTTGGTTTAATAAATAGAAATAATATTGGAACTTGAAAGGATGGAAATAAGAATGTATTTGGTAAGGCTTTTGAGGAGTTTATAAGCTCCTTTGACTAGCTTATAAGCTACTTTGACCAAAATAAATTTGTTTGGTACATGTGTTTATTTTAGTAGCTTATAGCTTATTTTGATAAGCTACTTGAAGTAACTTATGAAAAATAAGCTAGTTTATAAGTTACTACCTTTTTTTTCTTTTCAATTTTGTCCCCACTGATTTATTTAGAACTCTTTTTTATCGTTTTATTCAATTTTAAATATTTAGTCACTAAACAAAAGTTATTATAAAATAAAATTATAAAGAAAACAATTTTTATTTTTGTTATAAAAATAATATTATTAATAATATATTTAAATATTAAAAAATTGATTTTAAACAATATAAGTTCATTTAATTTAATTCTACTTTTTTCCAAAAAAGAAAAAGAAAAAAATGATTTAAAACAATATTAGTTTATTAAAAATTTGATTTTAAACAATGAGTAAAATCACCAAATCTTTACCATTTTTTTATAATACAAAATTTAAAAATTATTATCCTACTTTTTAAAATCATAAGTTATTATAAATAAATTCAAATATTAAAAATACTAATTATGTCCTTTTACGTCATTTGACATTTATCAACTAATTTTACCAAACACTTTCAATTAAATCAGCTAGTTTATAAGCTTTCAGCTTTTCAGCTCCCAACTTATAGCTTATAAGCTTTCAACTAGCTTATCAGTTAGTTTTACCAAACATAGCCTAATTTTGGATATTTGGTGAGGGAGAAATAAGGTGGAAATAAGTTTAAAAATGATAGAATCCCGCTTGTACTATTTCAATATTTCTTATCTATTTCCACTCATTTCTCTATCTCTCTTCTCATATTTTCTATATTTATCTTCAACCAAACAACTTTACATATTACTTTATTTCTCACATATTTCTACTCCCCCTTTTTTATTTTCATCTACTCTATTTCTCTCCTCTCTATCAAACTCAACATTAAGCCATAAAGGGAACCTGGTTAGGCAACTAGTATATATTTAAAAGGCTTAAATGCAATTTTAGTCCCTTATTCTGCACAATTTGAAATTCTAATCCCCCCATTTTAAAATAAAAATATTTAGTCTCCTAGTTTTGTAAAATCTATAATTTTGATCATTCCGTCAAATTGGAAGCGTTGACCATTACATATTATCTTTGACCCTGACGTAGCCAAATATAATAACGTGACACAAGATTATTTGTTTATTTTTTAATTAGTTTAAATAATGAGTAGATAAATTGATGAAAATATATTTTAAAATGAAGATAAAATCATTTATTTTAACAGCTGAGGGTAGTCATGAATCCTAATATGAAAGTTACGAGTGTTAATAATTTCTTTTAAACTAGTTTTACATCATATGTCACGTCGTAGTCAATGTTAATATCTTAATGATCAATACTTCTAATTTGACATAAAGACCAAAATCACAAATTTTATAAAATTGAGAGACTAAATATCTCTATTAAAAAATATTTTTTTTTTCTAGAATTCCTCGTCCATAGTTCCATACACAAGGTAAATTTTGGTTCTCATAAATTTTAAAATATTTTGAAATGATTTTTTATGTGTATTTTATATCATACACCGCCTCGTACCGGTCACTCATATAACATATCATTATCATTAAATGTAGCAAAATCATTTAAAAATAAATAAATTTATGAAGATAAAAGTTAACAAAAATAATTAAAAAAACAAAAAAAATTTAACCATACTCATAAGAATTTAAAACACATTTTAAGTACAAAGCAAATATTAACGTTGGTATTCAGTACTTTAGGAGATATTTGGTAGAAAATAATTTTTTTCATATTTAAAAATTACAATTTCTGGTAATCATAAATAATGAAAATCATAATTTTTTAAAATGACTAAAATTTGTTTGGTTGGTTATATATATATTTTTGGAAATTAAAGAAACTTTAATTATTTATTACATTAAATTATCTAATAAGAGTTATGTTGTATTTTTATCGTAATAAAACTTTTTCTTAACATGAAAAAGTTAGATTTTTATCTTCTTATGTGAAATATTTGTGAGAAACATAGATAAAAATATATACATGAGAAATAATATTTCTCAATAATATTATTTTTTAAAAAATAAATTAAACATAGAAAATAAACATCTACATAACTTTAGATTTTTAAAAAATCTAAAAATTTCTTTTATACCAAACATGTCGGGGAGTGTGATCCCGAATATAATGCATGGTAATGTAAAATCAATAAGGCAATACAAGTTACAAAAACACAAATTTTTCATAGAATTAATGATTTTAATACAAACTTACGTCTTATATATATTTTTTAAAATATAAATCACTTTCATTTGAAGTCATTTTTAGTCAAACTTCATTTTACAAAATCAACTTGATTTAAAATCAAGTGCACAGAGATTAACCCAAATACACGCCATGGCATTCCACTGTGGAGATTGCTCAAAGGGCCATGTATGTAGATAAAGAAACAAAAATACAACAGATACACAATTAAAGAATCAGATACAAGATGATCTCACTGTTTGAGTGAATTGAAATAATAAACAAACTACTATATTTAATTTTATGAAATAAACTGAATATTCATTGAATATGGTGGGGTCGTATTCAGGCGAGGACAAAAATGCACTGAATAATCACTGAATACGGTGGGGTCGTATTCAGGGGAGGACAACCACATAATATTAGAAAAATATGAACATCAGTCTTCAGAATTGAATTTGATCATCTAAAAGTAAATTAAAAAATATAAAAGCATAATAAATATTTTAAATAAATTTTTATTAATTTAAATTACTTAAAATCAATCTTAAAGACTGACCACAATAAAACTGTAAATAATGACAATAAATAATTCATATAATTTACTTTTCTGTCGAGTTCTCACATCACTCGTCACCGTTTCTTTCCTTAATCCTTTGTCTTTTCCTCAGTTGCTTGAATTTTTTAGCTAATAAACTAGTTCAGCAGTGTTGACATTTAAAAAAAAATGGCTGAATTAAGGAATCTATCCTAAAAGTTAATTATGAAAATAATAGACAGAACATCAAACAAGTGATGTTGGATATCAAATTCTAAACACATGTAAATGGATAAAGAACTAATTCACAGGTCACACAAAAACATTTTGACTAAGAATCAGAAATTAGAGCAGACTCGTCATTTTGTCGGTAATCTTTCTGACATTTCATTATGGAAATGGTAATATAAACAAAAAGAACAAGTTAATTCGACACTGTGCCGGCACTAGAGAAGAAATGAAGAAATTTGTTCTACAGAATCAACTAAACTAAGGTAACATGAAACGGACTAATTATAATTAATACAAAATTTTGAGTCTCTTTTAAAAGAGGCATACACATTTAATATATGATGTATTGAGAGTAAAATTATTTCTTATAAAATATTTGTAAAAACAATTAATATATTACTGAAGTTAATGGTCATGGAACGGGCAAAACCCAATTGTCCTGATCTGTAGGTAGGGGTAACCAAAATGAGTTTTTATTATCATAGCATCTCCAAACTTAATTTGAATTCTTTACTTTCTTTTAGTAAGTTCTTTGTTATTGCATAAAATTTAAAAATATTTACTAGTTTTTACGGAGATCCACCGATAAAACTCAACTGCAGTAAAAAAAACCGATAAAACTCAACTTGAACTGATAAAATTTATTAAATACAACAATTTAATGATTTTTAATAATTCATACCAATGCGATAAAAGAAAATAAATAAATAAAAACCCTCTTTAGACCCCATGTGATGATAATGGATCGTCCTTGAAGTCAGAGGGCAAGTAAAAGGATGAGGCTGGAGTCAATTTCTGCCCCAAGCGTACGGGTTGGATTAGGGTTACGTACAGTTATAATAACTGTATCAATTTAACGTTCCGTTTATGTAGAAAAATGAATCCAAGAAGAAAAAAAATGCAGAAATTGTTGTCACTTCATATGATATCTTATATCATTATTTCTACTTCTCACTTACATTATTTTTTCATACACCTTAAAAATACATCCCAAATTAAAGCAGAAAAACAGAAAACTCTATGTTAATTGTTGTCTTACATTAATTGACGTTAAAAAAAATTATATATTATAAATTAAATAACCTAATTTAGATATTTGTCCCATTATTAGGGTTTTGATAATAGAGTTCTTACTCCCGGGACCAAACAAGTTTCTACTGAAGTTTAACATCCTAAAAAATTTATGGCTAATAAAAAACCTTTAGATTTCACCAGTGACGGATCTAAAAATTTCATGTTGTGGGGACAATATAACACGCACGCACGCGCAAGCACATGCGCTGACATGCACTTTTTTATATAATTATTTAAATAGAATCAATTGCACTTTTGGTCTCCTTACCATTGTTAAAAATTGATTTTGGTTTCTTTAATTTTTTGTGCAAATTTAGCCTCTTTACTATTTTAATTGTGTAATTTTAGTTCATCTATTAACTTGAACTTTACGTTTAATATTGAACAAAAATGTTGATGTGGCAGTGCATGACAGTGTAAGTTAGCATTTCATCAAACATTGGATGTCAAGTTAACAAGTTGAAAAAAATTGCATAATTAAAATAGTAGGGGACCAAATTCATGAAAAAAAAGAATAGGGAGACCAAAATTAAATTTTGACAATAATATGAGACTAAAAGCAAGCCTATTAAATAAATAAATTTTATTATATAAATAATATTATAATTAAATTTTATAATACATAAATATTTAAATATAAAAAATAGATATTGGATTAATCATGAACAGTTTGAATTGCAATATATATAAGATTATTTTTAACTATTGATAATTAAAAATTTATTAAAGTTTAATTTAGAGATAAAGATAAAAGATGATAAATTGAAAGAAATATATCAAGCAAACAAATAACAATATTTGAAATTGTTAAGAGATAAATTCTCATAAATTAGATGATAGTGTGTGAAATACACATTTAAAATAGAGAAAAAAGATCATACTTATGAATGTCTAATTAAGAAAATGAAATTAAGAATAAATATACAGGGACAATATTTTTATTATAAATTGATCTTTTATTATATTGCAAATTATAAAATAATTTATAATTATATATGCATATTATATTAAGAAGAGTTAAAAATTTAGTGGGGACAGTATTGGAATAACATAAGTGCAACAAACTTTTGAATGTATTTATCTTTCTAATTATTATCTTTTAGACTTTTGAATTTGTTACCAGATGTACTTATCTTTATAGTTATTATCTTTCTAGAGTTTTATCTTTAATTTAAATTCACAGTTACAACTCTATAAATGTATCACACATCATCATCAATAAAATTAAGTTCCTTATTTCACTCAGTTTTTATATGGTATCACAGAGTCAGGAGCTTAACAGCCAAATCGATCATTTTTTTTCCCTCATGGCAACTCACCATTGCTTCCAATCTACCCATTAAATTTAATCTTTGCCAATTACCATATGTGATACAAGCAAATGACTCATCTTCTTGAAGCCAATAAACTTCTTGGTTATGTAATGAGGACCACATCATATCCTTCATCCAAAATCAATTCTAATAGTACATATGTATCCAATCCAACCCACTCACACTAAAACACCAAGACCTTTTGTCCATGGTGGTTAAGCATTGGATATGCTGTTTTGTGCTTTTGTCTTGAGTGGTTAAGCATTGTTTGGCTTCTGCTCTTGATGGTTAAGCTTGATTGCTTCTGGCTTATGGTGGTTAAGCATTCTTATTGATTTGTGCTTTTGTCTTGAGTGGTTAAGCATTGTTTGGCTTATGCTCTTTATGGTTAAGCTTGATTGCTTCTGCCTTATGGTGGTTAAGTATTCTCATTGATTTGTGCTTTTGTCTTGAGTGATTAAGCATTGTTTGGCTTCTGCTCTTGATGGTTAAGCTTGATTGCTTCTGCCTTATGGTGATTAAGCATTCTCATTGGTTTGTGTTTCTGTCTTGAGTGGTTAAGCATTACTTGGCTTCTGCTCTTGATGGTTAAGCTTGGTTGCTTCTGCCTTATGGTGGTTAAACATTATTATTGATTTGTTTTCTTCTGCCAAGTGGTTAAACTTTGAGGTATAGTTTTTGCTTGGTGGTTAAGCGTGTTTGCTTCTCTTAAGTGGTTAAGCCTTGTGTTATGACTTCTGCTTAATGGTTGATCGATCTAGTCATCAACGTGTGGACAATGCAACAACAATAGCATCAACAAGATTTGCAGATCTAACAACCAAGATTAAAGTTGCAGATAACAACTCGATCTTGAGGGAGCGTATTGGAATAACATAAGTGCAACAAACTTTTAAATGTATTTATCTTTCTAATTATTATCTTTTAGACTTTTAAATTTGTTATCAGATGTATTTATCTTTATAGTTATTATCTTTCTAAAATTTTATCTTTATAATTATTATCTTTCTAAAATTTTATCTTTAATTTAAATTCACAGTTACAATTTTATAAATGTATCACACATCATCATTAATAAAATTGAGCTCCTTATTTCACTCGATTTATACTTTATATGGACAGTTGCCGCCACATTTTCAAGAATGGATCCGTCCCTCGATTTTACCTTTATGTCAGTTCTCATCCTACTGTGAAATAGTGGAATTAGGTATATATAGCTGATGGTAAAAAAAAAGGTGCATAACCCACTTAAATAATTGATGCAGAGAAACAGTTAATTGATCTTGTACGTGTCAGCCAGAGCAGAAGCAACCGTATTGGCCATATAGCTAGGTCCACTCTTTCACCCTGATAAAGGATAGGAAAGAAAAAACGAGATAATAGTCAGAATCTCATAGACAATATGTAGCATGATGAGATAAGAGTCATCTGGTCAAATTGGATTTTATATATGTAAGTATTCAATAAGTCAGTGGAGATTAGTTATATGTCTTTGAAGAGACATCGATCCACTTAGGCATTTCCACTCATAATTATCCTTGCTCTGTAAATACTTAGACCATGAAAGTTATATCTCGTGGGACATGACAAAAATTAATTATAATTGTTTATTGCATAACACTCATTAGCTTTTAGCAATTGTAAGTGATGATGCTTATCTTATCCGATAGCAATTAAATCGTGAAATATAAGTCGGAGCTTAGGTAAGTGGGACTAGGTACTCGAATTTTTTTTTTTTTTTGAAACAAAGTACTCAAATTTTTAGAGACATGGAAAAGAAAGAAGCTGAATCAATTAATGTATGGTCACCATCATGGACCAGGGTCAACCAGGATTCCAGCACAGTACTATTTTTAGTTGTCCTTAGCTTTTTAATGACTTTTTTTTTTTTTAAAACTTAAGAGTACAAGCACATATGACATTATCTACTCCTTTTTATTGTTAGTCTTTGATTCATACACGTTAAGAGTAGTTGCTAAGAAGGAGAGGGGGGGGGGGGGGGGCAAAAATGAAGAAAATGGCACAAGATCGATGAAAGTTAACTCGGGCATGTGAATGTGAATCCAAGTTCCAACTCAAACTTGAATAATTGTGACATTTGTACTGTACCACCATAAATAATTAAAAATATTTTAAAGTCGTGAGTGGGCTACTAGAAGCTAAATATGGCATATAGGGCCCTAAGTCCATGACTATGTGGACCAGAGGCGGCACAAGACTGTGTTTGGGTTGGCATGTGCTTTGTTTCACAACCTCCTCAAAGCACAGTACCACTTGACCAAACGGGTATGGACTTGTTCCCCCACCGATCCTTCCTTTCATTTTCTTGTGCTATCTTAAAACAAAAGGAAAAGAAGAGTACAATGAAGTGTTGGTACCCATAGAAATCAAAAGCGCCCATTGAATCTAAATAAGAACAAAATATTAAAAAGAGAAGTTGGTTAAATTTTTGTAGAAACAATTAATGTAATTGATATGCCTGTTCAAACTTATCTGAGCAAGAAATTATTGTGGGTAATAATTGCATGTAACTGCAATTTAAACTTGTGAGAGTAAGGAAGTTCACAAATGAACTAATTTTAAAATTTTAAATTTTTAAATGAAGGCGTATACATAATTTTATTTTACCAACCTAACCATCCCCCATTAGTTTTCACAGTTGCTCACAGAAATTCTATATACACGCTAGTTGTTTTTGACATTGGATTCCTTTACTAATGTAGTTTTAATTTATCTAATAGAGATTAAATTGTTATTAAAATATGTTATTAGTATATTAAATATTAGTTTATAATACATCATATTGTTATTATAAATTCATAATATTTATACCAATAGTTTATTTTTTTATTAGAAAAATATGTTAATGAAGGTAATTCTAATACTTAACATTTTTGTCCGTTTGTAAAAAAAAAAATCTTTTTGTAGTGGTTCCCTAATATTATTGCGAGAGTAATTTAACTTTGATTAGAAAATAATTTATTAGCTATTAAATAGTTTAATTCAATTTATTAAATACTTTTATTGGGTAGAGATTTATTAAATACTTAATTATTGATAAAACATTCATATTTATAAAATTCAAAATAATATGTATATATCCCGATGGTAAAATAAAATAATTAGTTGAAATTTGTTAATTTACACCCACTTATTTTTTAAAATGAGTAAGTTAACAAGTTATAACTATAATTATTTTAAAATACATCAAGATGTAGCTTGCTAACATTCTAAAAATCAAGTGGGTGTATGTTAGCAAATCTATAAGAGATTTGTTAACTTACACCACTTATTTTTTAAAAAGAGTAAGTTAGTAAGTTATAATTACAAATTTTTTAAAATAAATCCAAGGTGTAACTTTTTAACTTATTCTAAAAAATAAGTGTTGTAAGCGATGGGTACAAAATATTAAATTTATGGGCTTGCCAAAACAGAATTAAGAGCAAAAAAAAAAAAAAAGTTCTAATAATGAATTGGCTTGAACATTGAAGTGCTGAAGATACACAATCACACTGAAATATGTTGTGTTAATAAAAAAAAATAATCACACTGAAAAAGACAACTTATCTCCGATTAATATTTTGTTTGATTTGGTCCCTTTTACTTGAAGCATTGATAATTTTCTTCTCTAGGGAAAAAAAAAAGTATGTTCACTGAATTTAGGCTTTCAACGTGTCCTGGAAATCTTAGCGTTTTATTTCTTTTGGTTTAGAAAGAAAGAAAGAAACAACATCCGAATAAGGACAGAAATCTTGTGAGTTAAAAGATAATGTTAATGCCATTGGTGTTGAGCAATAATTCACATTAAACGGCAATGGTAATGGCAATGCCATCACACCTACTTTTTTTCTCTTGTCGTGGCAAAGAAATGGAACAAAGGCATCCGAATAAGCTTTCAGAATCTAGCATGTTGCTAGGAATTGCATGGTTAATTGTATGAGGTCAACAAATCTTAAAACTTTAATTTAGACCATCTATATTTTTTAATGCATGGACACCTGCATGGGGACATGAACGACAATATAACAGGTGAAGCGTATCGGGTACGCTTCAGAGAGCTAGATATTAGTATCATACTATCCTATATATTTGGATTCGGTGGCCAATCATGTTAGTATTACTTATTACTATAAATGAAGTTTCATGTCATTCATTGCACAAAATAAAACTTCGTTACAATCAGTTATCTTACTCGTGCTGTGTTGTGTTGATTATGTTTCGGTGATCAATAAGACAAAAGCTATGAGCTTTTAATTTAATAAATTAGCACATGTTTGAACTGACTTATTTTACTTTCTTAGGAAAAAATTTATGTAGACTTGAAACTAAATAATAAGTCTATATTAATATAGGTGATCTTACAGGCACATCTCTCACAATGAATGTATTTAAAAGAGTTAGCTAATTAAATTAACCAATACCTATCAAATTTATTGGCTTTTTTCAAATATAAAAATAATTATTTTAAGCATTTTTTTATAATCAACATATTTCAAATAGAACTTTGATTAAAGCATTTTTCAATTATAAAATCAATTATTTTAAGCATATTTTTATGTACCTTTATAAAGTTATGCTCTCTTTGGATTAGAAGTGGAGTTTTTTATTTTTTTATATTTTTTTGTACAATAACAATAATGAGAATAAAATATAAATCTTCATGCATACTAACCAAAACCCTCACCACTAGACCTACCCTAGTGGTTCCCAGAAGTGAAGTAGACAAGAAAAAAATAGGAGGAATAAAAATTAAAAAAAAACATAATAGAAAATATGTGTTATTTGGATGAATAAAAGCAAAAAGAAAAGAAATAAAAAAAATTATCAGCTTATTTAGATGAGTGAAAAAGAGAGTAGAAAAAAAAATTATATAAAAAATATTTTTTATGTTAATTATAAAATAAATTTAACTCAAAAAAATTATAATTTTTACTTCATTATTTTTTCTTAACATAAATTACTTATTATTTAATTTAATTTTGCTTTCATTCTGTTTGTGTGATCCCTATTACAATGGATGTTATCTACCTCCTCTTGACTTCATCTAAGATTTATCTAGCTCTCTATATAGAAATCTATTTACCGGCTACCACAGAAGAGAAGAAAAAAAATCTTTTGAAAATCCTTTCACTGTTAAAAACTGAAGGATAAACACCCCCCAAAAGGAAGTTTAGATTGCAAATTGTGTTTTATAATTCGCTTATTCATTGGTCACAGCCCAATTACACGTTAGAAAGGAATCAAAGCTGGAGTTCAAGGCCCAATTACAAACGTGGGCTACCATAGAATTAGACCCATATGGGCCAACCTTAATTTCTATTCGTTTACACATTTTAATATCACTAACAAGTTTTTAGCAAAAACATTAATACAGAAACAACAACTATTTGTGCTGCAAATCGTCTCGAAAAGATGTACCAGATTAATTAATAAGTTCTTTTCTCAGCCAGATAATAAACAGAAATAATTTATGAAATATTTAATTGATCAAAATATAACGTGTCACTTCAAAATCAGACCATGTGGATACCCTTAACACTTGTCATAACCTCCAAAAAAAGAAGATAAAAGAATATTCAGATTTGAAGCTACGGTATCTACAAAGTTTGAAGACAATAAAGTTAATATTATAATCAAAAGGCATTTCCAGACTTGAAGACAAGATAATGGTGCATTCAATTCAAGACATGAAGCCAAGACTTTCAATTCCAAAGCCAAGACATCGATGTTGCACATGCAGAAATCTACAACTAAGAATCCAAATTTTAAATTTTAAGACTGTAACATGAAGAAATATACAAACATTTATTATTAAAAACATAAATAATATTAAGTGTGCAAAGTGAGTGTAATATTTTATTCAAAATGTGCCTTTTTTTTTTTTTATTATAAATAAGGAGTACTACGAATGGATTAGGGACTAATTTTTCTAGATTGTATCTTATAGCTTTTGTGGGTGTTTATTTTGAGATTGTATTCTCTCTCTTGTGTGCAAGTGTTTTGTAATTTCTTTCTAGTAATAAAATGTTGTTCAAGTTCTTCTAAAGTTTTTGCATCTCTTTACTATTCAATTTTTCTGAAACAATATAATTTTTATTATTTATGACAAGATTTAATGGTTAATATTTATTTTGTTTTGCTTTCGTATAAAATAAAAGTCCCCTCACTGTATATGTGTTAGAAGATGGCATGTGGAAGTGAGTATAAGTCTGAAGTAAAATAACTATCAGACTAAGTTATAAAAGGAATAGAAAATGCATCAGACGATCAGACTGAGCATCAGACCCAACAACAGACTGAGTAGCAGGCCCAACAACAGTCTGAACAGATGAAGCAACAGACTAATCAGATGATGCTTACAGACGATGCTGTAAGACTATCAGACGATGCGGAAGCATAAAATTTGCGAATTATAAACCAGAAACATAAACGTATATGAAGAAGAAGAGAGGAACAAAACTGCTATAATATATGTCAATGTTATAACTCAGTTTTGCACACTAAGAACTGTTACAGTAAGCTCTTTAAATAGGAAAACTATGAAACCCCTCATTGCCCAAAACAAACAGCAAATTATGACTAAGCTAAAAGTAAACATCATTAGCCTGCAGCTACAAGTTGCTTTTTCTGAGCACAAGCAAACTATAACCAAACTTACAAACAACAACAAAAACCGCCGCAGAGAAATTAAAATATTTTATAATAACAGCTTGGAAAAATCTCAATTGCCAACACTCCTCCTTGAGATTTTTCTTCAACACTCCAAGCTGATCTTAACATTTCTCACATCTAAGGAGGACCGCCTTCAAGTAGACAATCATCTGCATCCCCTTGCTTAACAAAAATTATATCATCTGGAACAAGATTGCTTGCAACCCTCTTAATCCATTTTTGAACTCGAAGAACCTTAGTTTTAGGTGCTAGATGAGTCATGACAGTTGCAGCAACATTAAACTCCTCTATGAAATTTGACTTGATAAGAAAGAGTATGATAATCCTAACAAAATATTTCCAATCAAGAGATTTACCTCTTGCATTTGCCAAAGCAATGGCCAAAATTGTTGCAGCTTCCATGACCCATAAAAAAGGATTCAACATAAAGCCAAAAAATTTTAAAAACTTTTCTTCTTCTTTTTCTCCTCCTCAAGTTTGTTGTGACCAAGAATGGCCAACTTTCCCTCAACTT
Source organism: Pueraria montana var. lobata (assembly GCA_026413185.1). Lineage (NCBI taxonomy): Eukaryota > Viridiplantae > Streptophyta > Magnoliopsida > Fabales > Fabaceae > Pueraria > Pueraria montana. The sequence goes on along the minus strand of CM048655.1, from coordinate 58,703,060 downwards.
CCTCAGCAACTTCTGTAGTAAGTTCGTTTGAATCACACTCCAAAATCTGAAATGCCTTCTCAGTTGGCAAATTTTCCAAATCCTCTACTTCCTTTGAAACAACATGTGTGATTTTTTCCTTCCATTCCATTGGAAAACTTCTATCTTTCATTTTAATGGACATTAACTCACATCCAAAAGGATCAAATATGGTGTAACCCATATCTTTAAAACATAAGGAATAATTCCTTTCTAGCATTTATCCTACACTTAATAGACTTTGATTTATCTCAGGCACATATAACACATCTGAAATATATTTAGTACCTGAGGGAGTTTCAACAGCAATAACTCATTTTCCTTTGACCTCAACACTTTCTCCATTGCCAAAGGTGACTTTGGAGAAGTAGGACTGATTCAATTCCTTGAAAATGCTAGCATTGCGGGTCATATGATTTGTGCACCCACTGTCTATAAGCCACACCTCTTTGTTATTACTTGCTGAACAACAAGTAGTAGCAAATAAAAACTCCTCATTTTGTTCTTCATGCATAACAACTTGGGCTTGTTGTACCTGTTGGTTTGCCTTATTTTTACAAACCTTCTCCACATGACCAAATTGATTGCAGGCCCTACATTTAATGCTTGGCCTGAACCAACAAAAATTTTCACTGTGATTGTTCTTCTTGCAATGGGGGCAAGGTGGAAACTTCTTTTTCCAACCTCCTCTTTCTTTGCCTTCTTCTTCCTCCCCACAAAATGGTTTTTTCCCATAACTATTGTAGCTTTGGGCTTTGCTTTTTGTGCGTGCTACAAGAGCACCTTCAGTATTTTCTTCCATCCTCAAGGATCTTTTATGTTTAGTAGCTTGCAAAGCATTCACAAGCTCTGCAATTGATATTTGAGAAAAATATTTATTTTCTTATAGAGAGGATATTTTAGACTCAAACCTCTCTAGAAGACAGACCAAGATTTTCTCCACAACCCGTTGATCACTTAGCTCCTATCCAAGTAATCTGATTTGTGTAACCACCTTCAAAAGTCTGTCAATAACCTCTTTGACAGATCCACTTTCTTTCATCTTCACCGCTTCAAACTCCCTTCTCAAGTTCAACCCCTGCATTCTTTTTGTTCTTTCACTCCCTTGGAACTCTTCCTTCAATTGATCTCATGCCTCTTTTGCAGTTTCAAGAGTTAGAATCTTGATAAACACATCATCATGTAGTGCTGCCTGTATAATGGCAAGTGCTTTATCTTGCTTTGCCATTTCTTCATTGTGACTCCTCATTTGAGCTACTGTTGGATTTTCTAGTAATGGAGATGGATTACTTCCATTTACCACTATATCCCACAAACTCCGAGCTTTGAGATAAGTCCTCATTTTTGCAGCCCACAAGTGAAAGTTTTCACCTACAAATATAGGAGGTGGAGGTAAAGAACTACTGCTAGAAGCCATTTTTATGTTTGAAGGTTTTTTGTGTGGATTGTCTCACTGAGTTTTTTTTTTTCACTCTGTTTTTCGAGTTTTTTTTCCTCCTTACTAACTCTGGTTTTCACCCCCCCACAGTCCCTTAAAGATCATTTAAGCTCTAGATACCATGTTAGAAGATGGCATGTGGAACTGGGTATAAGTCTGAAGTAAAATAACTATCAGACTGAGCTATAAAAGGAACAAAAAATGCATCAGACGATCAGACTGAGCATCAGACCCAACAACAGACTGAGCATCGGGCCCAACAACAATTTGAACAAATGAAGCAACAGACTAATCAGATGATGCTTATAGACGATGTTGTAAGACTATCAGACGATGCGGAAGCATAAAATTTGCGAATTATAAACCAGAAACATAAACGTATATGAAGAAGAAGAGAGGAACAAAACTGCTCTAATATATTTCAATGTTATAACTCAGTTTTGTGCACTAAGAACTGTTATAGTAAGCTCTTTAAATAGGAAAACTATGAAACCCCTCATTGCCCAAAACAAACAACAAATTATGACTAAGCTAAAAGTAAACATCATTAGCTTGCAGCTACAAGTTGCTTTTTCTGAGCACAAACAAACTATAACCAAACTTACAAACAACAACAAAAATTGCAGAGAAATTAAAATATTTTATAATAACAGCTTGGAAAAATCTCAATTGCCAACAATATGCTTACAGGGTTTATTCATAATTTTCATTTAAACTATTATTAGAATTTTTTTAAAAAAAAAATTGAATGAATTGTGAGTTTTTTTCGCAAGTTCAAATTAATTACTTAGGAAATCCCCTTATAGTTTTTAGTAAATAATCATAAACAGCTTATCAGCAAAAATGATGCACTAAAAATAATCAAATTGTTTAAAAAAACATATATTTTGAGAATAACTTAAATTTTATCATAAAAAATAATCCGACAGGTTAGATTTAGCGTACGTAAATATTATGTTTTAACTAGGTCGCTGCATTAACTTGGCAGATTAGACAAAATATTTCAAAGTTATACATATATAAGCGTGTGTTCATTTTTTTCGTATAAAAACGAGAATGCAAGTTGTCCTCATCTAACCTAAAGCAGTCAAAGGTGAGTGCCCCTGCAAATAAAGTGAGCATATCTAGCTGCCCATCTGATCCGAACAGGTGAAAAGTTGTTAAGAATCTCTGATTTAATTCTGTTTCTTGCAAAGCTTTTTGCTGTACTTGTTAATAATTTTCCCTTTTGTTGAGCAATAACTTTGCCAACTTAGCTGCTTTGTTAATTGTTATTCTCTTGCAGTTCTATCAATGTTTTCTTCTTTGTTTCAAGTTTAACCAAACAGCTATGATTACCTATTTCCTAGCGTAAGTGGGTAGTTGAAAATTTGATGAGATTCCTGAAAATTTGATATCAGGGAAGAGCTGGCTAGCTGGCTGGTTATGGCTAGATTACACATTTATGGAAACTGGAAAGTTTTTCCTTTAAAGTGGTAACAATATATGGTGCCACCATTGTGATTAATTTGTGATAATATGTTTGCTCACAAATAGATAGATGTTTATGTGTATGTAAATTTTGGAAGGGAGAAGAGCAAAAAGGGAGAATGCCGAGCTATTGTAGTTTATGAGGCAAAATTGTTGTCTCAGAGGAAACAGTGTGTGTGGCCATTTTGGTAGGCTGCATGTCTGCACCTATGGCTAATTGTCTTTTAATTGTGTCTTGAAGCTTACTGCTTAGGATACTGAATTTGTATCTTAATACTTTTTTAGTATATGTTTTATGCCTGCTGTATGGATATGATTCCAAATTGTTCTCCACTTAATTTTAATTTATGATACCAATTTCAGTCTTCTTTGACTGAGTCTTTGTGAATAGTTGACAGGAGCCTGTGACTCCAGAAGCCAACATTTCATTTATGACCATTGGTTGTTTAGAAGCCTGAAATGGATGCTAAGAAAGTTGTGCATACTGGAGGTTGCCATTGTAAGAGTGTAAGGTGGAAAGTGGTTGCTCCTTCCAGTGTAGTGGCATGGGACTGCAACTGCTCAACCTGCTACATGAGAGCCAATACTCACTTCATTGTACCTGCTGACAGTTTTGAGCTTTTGGGAGATTCTGAGAAGTTTCTCACAACTTACACTTTTGGCACTCACACTGCAAAGCACACATTCTGTAAAATCTGTGGTATAACCTCATTCTATCATCCACGCTCAAACCCAGATGGGGTTGCAGTTACATTCAGGTGTGTTGACCCTGGAACGTTGACACACGTTGAAATCAGGTATTTTGATGGGAAGAATTGGGACAGCGCATATAATCAGACAGGCATCTCTTCATTTTCAAAGGTGCAGAAGTAAGTGGCAAAAAATAGTCACTAGTAGAGTACTAGTCCTACATGAAGTTTTCATTCTCTAGATACATTTTGTGTTGCTACTGCAAATGCTCTGAAAACAGATAAATCTGACATAATACAATGAGAAAAAATGTTCACAACCAAAGTATTTATTTGATTGATGTACTCTTGTAGAATGTTTATGCTTTTAGTTCTAAGGTTTCATCTTGTATGTCAAATGTATGGTCTTTCATGATCATGAAACGTAAAAACTAAAAAGAGACAACTTCTGAAATTGATGTTTGAGTTATACAAATGCAAATGGATTCATGAACAAAGAAACATAGAACTGTAGTCCTCAATTTACATGAGAATATAAAAAGTTTGCATTAGCCTGGGTTCGTCACCAAGGAAAAGGTGTGTGTCGAACCACCAAATTAAATTCAGAACTTTAATTAATCAAAACATTTGAGGTTTGTCTGACAAACTAACATCATAAGAAATGGCAGAACTTGAGTCCTTTGCTTTGGCATATGCTATCAAGGGTGTTAGATACATGGAAGGAATTTGTTACTCTACTATTTTCTTCTTGGATAGTTGCATAATGAAGTGCATCGCTTATACTAGTATACCTAAGGTATTTTGTTGCTGTACCTTTAAGAAACGGATCAGTAAAGCGGTTTGAACTCTACAGCTCCATATAACTTCTAGCCATTGTTCCACAAGACCCCTCTCTTCTATTGTGTTCCCCAGCAACTCAACCCCTTGAGACCTGTATTTTTCTGCATAAAACCAGAGTGAGTTACAGTTACAATTATAAATAAATAAAAATCAACTCAAATTCAATTGGAATTAGTAACTACGTATGCTCCCTTAGATAAGTGAGCAATAATCTTCACCACCACATTGCTAGCAAACTATTTTTAGAATAAACGACGGGATAGCTTATGTGAGAGTAGTAAACCTCAGTCATAAAATTATTCCTTACATATAGTAGTTCGGTTTAATTTATAAAAACAGTTTGGTTTGAAGCGAACTTGTTTTACAGAAATGGTTTGGTTGAATTCATTCGGTTTGGTTTTTTATATTTCGGTTTGGTTCAATTTTTTTTACATATCCTTACTTTTGATTTAACAGTTAGAGTAATAAAATTTAATATACAGAAAGAGTTATTAAAGAGAATAAATTGCATTAAAAAAATTAAAGAGAATAAATATATACCAAAAATTATACCGGTGTAACTTAAACAACTATTACACCACTCAATAACTTTCAACTGGATGATGTTTTCTTAAAATCTACCGTTGGATTGAAAGTTCCTTTCACATAGATCATGTATACAAAATTTCAAATTAATCCAAAATTATTTGCTACCTCATTCATATAGATTAAAATCGACGTAATATAAACTTTTCAAAATATACTAAAATATGGATAATTTGATTACCTTCTTATTGTTGTTCAATTTTGACAAAATTTGACACAAACAATCTTGATAATATGTAGATATAATTCAATGGTTGGATCGATAAAAATTTCATTCTATATCAAGTTATTAAAATGGTGTAACTCTTTTAGAGTTACATTGATATAATTTGATCCCTCCTATATATATATATATATAATTTTTAATTTTTGAATGAATTATGAGTTTTTTTATAAATGTTTTTTTTTTCACAATTTCAAATTCATTCCTTACTAAAGCTCCGTATAGTTTTTATTAAATAATCATAAACAACTTACGAGGAAAAAAACACAAATTGTTTAAAAAACATATATTCTTAGAATAACTTAAATTTTATCATAAAAATTAATCCCGCGGGTTAGACTTAGCATAAATGTTATGTTTTAGTTAGGTCGCTATATTGACTTTAGATAAAATATCTCAAAGTTATACATAGATGAAAATGCAAAGTTGTTCTCATCAAATCTAAAGCTGTCAAAGGTGACTGCATGCCAGCCACCCTACAAGTAAGTTAAGCATATCTGGCTGCCCATCTGCTTCCATCAGGTGAAAAGTTGTTAAGAATCTTTGATCTGTTTCTTGCATAGCTTTGTGCTATACTTGTTAATAATTCTCCCTTTCGTTGAGCAATAACTTTACAAACTTAGCTGCTTTGTTATTCTCTTGCACTTCTATCAATGTTTTCTTCTTTGCTTGAAGTTTAAAACCAACAATACTTTTTCTATGGTTATAGTGGGTAGTGTTGAAAATTTGATAAGGTTCTTGTAAATTTGATAGAGGTGAAGAGATTATATGAGGGGAGAGCTGGCTGATTATGGCTTAAACAATTTCAAGATGCCACTCACGTTTATGGAAAGTTCTTCCTTTAAAGTGGTATCAGTATATGGTGCCAGAATTGTGATTAATTTGTGATAACATGTTTGCTCACAAATAGATAGACAGCATTGATGTTTTTGTGCATGTAAATTATGGAAGGGAGAACACCAAAAGAGGAGAATGCTGAGTTATTGTAGTTTTAGGCAAAATTATTGCTGCCTCAGTGCAATATAGTTGTCTCAGCGGAAACACACTCAGTGCATGTATGCACCCATGATTGAGTATTTTAATTGTCTTGAAGCTTTCTTAGTAGGATACTTAAGCCAGGGAATGCGTGGGATATTGTTATGCATACTCCAAGTTGTTCGGTCATGTAAGGATGATCACTTTACTGATTATAAGTTGAATTTTTATGTGCATACTCAGAACCTTCATTAGGTCTTGATCTTGAAACCTTATTGAGTCACACAAGTATACTCCAAAACATTATTCCTTCCCATTGTGTTAAATTGAAGATTTATTCGTCTCAAAAACAAAAATCCATGTTTAGTTTATGTGAGCCTCTGAATTCATAACTTTGATTTGCAAAATGCAAAATCCTTTTATCTTTGAATCCTCACCCTCTCCCTTCTTTTTTTCTCTCTTTCTAGGCGAACAAAATCTATTAGCAACAAATGAATATTTGTCATGAACTCATAATCACCCCTTTCTTGATGTTCAATATCTATAAAAAAATATATGTTTGAGCAGAATCCATTTGTTACTGAATTTGTATCTAAAGGCTTTCTTAGTATATGTTTATGCCAGCTGTATGGATATGATTCCAAATTGTTCCCCGCTTAATTTTAATTTATGATATTTGTGCATGACAAACTATAGTTGACAGGAGCTTGTGACTCCAGAAGCCAAGATTTCATTTGTGATTATCGGTTATTTAGAAGCCTGAAATGGATGCTGAAAAAGTGGTGCATACTGGAGGGTGCCATTGTAAGAGCGTAAGGTGGAAAGTGATTGCTCCTTCGAGTGTTGTGGCATGGGACTGCAACTGCTCAAACTGCTACATGAGAGCCAATACTCACTTCGTTGTACCTGCTGTCAATTTTGAGCTTTTGGGAGATTCTCACAAGTTTCTTACAACTTACACGTTTGGCACTCACACTGCAAAACATACATTCTGTAAAATCTGTGGTATTACCTCATTCTATCATCCACGCTCAAACCCAGATGGGATTGCAGTTACATTTAAGTGTGTTGACCCTGGAACGTTGACACACGTTGAAATCAGGCATGCTGATGGGAAGAATTGGGAAAGGGCAGTTATTGAGACAGGCATCGCTTCATATTCAAAGGTGCAGAAGTAACTCTTAATAACGTCAAGCAGCAAAAAATAGTGATCACTAGCAGTCTTGCGTGAAGTTTCCATTCCCTAGATACATTTTGTGTTGCTACTGCAAATGCTCTGGAAAAGATAAATCAGACATAATACAATAATAAAATGTTCCAAGGTTTTGGAATGTTTATGCTTCTAGTTACAAGGTTCTAATCAGTGTAAATATTCTTGTACTATCAGTCAATTAGAAGTTATCTTAAGTATAATTTTTAAAATAATTATATAATAGTCAACAAATTTACTATGACAATATAAAATACTTTGATATTATCAGTACATTTTAATTAAATTCATTGATATTTGATGAGCGGTGTTTTTACCGAGCATAATCACCTGTGTTTTATAAATGCTAAGAATTCATGAACAAAAGAAACATAGAACTCCTGGTGGATAAAACAATGGGACTGAGAAACGAGAGCTGCACATGACTCCAACTATGACCTCAAAATGGATTTTACACAACATGATAAATAAGATGAAAACCATAAATCAAGCATAAAGTGGAATTCTGTGATCCGAGTTTATCTTTCCCCAATTTTGTTGCAGCCTCTTCACTTTGATATAGTTATAACTCTCAATACTTCTACCAAATTTTCAAATGTAACCTTGGACTAAAGGATTTGAAAGTTCCCCCTCATCAATTTGCCACTTCTATCTTTCTGACACAGCCCCCCCCCCCCCCCCCCCCCCCCCCCCGGGTAACCTAGTACGTCGAATTTACCTTGGGCTTAAACTTTTCTACCTCTGTATACAGCAAAAGTAAATAATTTGCAATAAGAATTTGACTCTGCATTTTCCTGACTTACGAGTAAACCTTCACAATCAGTCGAATAACCCAAATTGTACATGGCAACAGTTCTAAAAAGTGGTGCTTTCACACCGCATATTACAAATGGAACAGATAAAGCCTAGTTTTAATTTATTGGATACTTCCAACATCCAATAAGTTTTGGGCAAGCAAAGTCTTGCATGCCCAGGAAGTGAAAAACGTGAATCTTCATTATTGAAACCAAAAATTAAAAAATCCATGTTTCATTTCTTCAACAGCATGGCACTGCATTGTGCCATTATCTTTGATGCCCTGGTAATGGCGTCAGTCATATAGAAATTCTCAACTACAGTCCCGAATGGAGTTGTGTCCACCTTCTCAGTGAAGGTTGGTCTCAGTGAAGATGGCAATGTGGCTGGCTCTCTCTCATCCATGTTCACAAGGTTTGGAGCTACAGTCCTGATTCGGGCACGAATGGCCTCAATTGTATCATAGGACAAGCACACTCCTGCCACCTCAGACAGAGCTCGAATTATTTTCCAATCATCTCTGGAGTCACCAACTGTTGGAACTGCAGGCAATGTTTGTTGTGTGCATCCTTCAGTATTTTCATAGGTCCCTTCCTTCTCACTGAATGCTGCTGCTGGCAAAATAACATTTGCACGATAAACACTCTTGTCACCATGGTGACCTTGATAAACAACAAAAGCATCATCTGGGATCTTGTCTAAGTTAACATCATCAGCACCCATCAAATATACAAATTTTGCAGACTCGAGGCTTTTCTCAGATTGCGGAACAAGTCCAAGGTCAAGTGCAGCAGCCTGGGCAGCATGGAGAAGCAATACATTAAGGCCATTCCAGTCAGGTTTGACAACATTTGCTTTCTGTGCAATGGTTTCAACAGCGGCAAAAATTGCATCCTGGTCCTTCCTCTCAAAAACCCCAGCACCGACAATGATAACAGGGTTTTTGGCATTTGAGAGTGTCTTGAAAAATGGATGGCGACCCTCAGCAATTTCAAGAAGTGTTTGAGGGCCAGTACCAAGATGTTTGTGGTCATAGTTGAAATCAGTAGCAGGCCCAATGTACCCAACTTTGGCTTGGTTTGCTCTGACAGTCTTGCGTATTCTGGCATTAACCATGGCAGCTTCCACCCGTGGCTGCAAATTTGAGAATGAACACATAAGATAATTAAAGACATCAGAAGCAACAAAAAAGAAGATCCCAGCTCTATATATAACCAGTAGATGAGCTCAGTCAAAAGCACAAAATACTTCAAAAAAGTATAAATTGTTGAATAACACAAGCTCCTCCATGCCATAAATTATAAAAGCCCCAAAACAACAGTTATCAAAATCAAATCCAGAGCAGATACAGGATATTGCTAAACAATTTATTGATAGGAAAATCCCATTTTCTACAGCCGCATGTCATTTGCAAGACTTCAGACTCTTATAGCTGGTGTCAGAGTATAAAGAGAACTGAAGGAATCCAAGGGTAGTGACAACAGAATATAATACTCTATAATGGGAAAGCCAAAACCTAGGATTTGCTGACAAGTAAAAAAAAAATGAAAAATGAAAATCATTAAATTTAAAAAATCAACAAAAAGTCATAATAAACCCTGCAAGTGGATTGCTAAATAATTATGGGATGAAGTACCTAAAAAAATTCTATAGTCTTTACACAGGAATCATTTGAGCATCTGTAACATTAAAAAACAGAGATATTATTAAAATAAATTAGAGATAATGAGATATACCTGGGTACCAACCAACAGGAATGCATCCGCTTTTTCAAGACCAGTAATGCTGGTATTCATAATATATCCTGATCTGAAATCAGCATTAGTATTTACACCAATGCCTTCACCCCATACATCATTTGACCCCATCCTATTTATGAAATCTTTTAGTGCAATCATGGACTCAGCATCAGAAAGTTTGCCAGCTATTCCAACAATTTCTTCCGGTTTAACTTGGTGAGCAATCTCTGCTACCACAGCAAGGGCATCACGCCAGTTAACAGGCTTAAAGCGTCCATCAGGACCACGAATCATGGGGTCATTTAACCTCTGCCTTTTCAAACCATCATAACAAAAGCGGGTTTTGTCCGAAATCCATTCTTCATTTATGTCCTGCAATGGGCAAGCAGAACAAGCTTTAAAAATAGCAAATGTTGAAAAGAAGCCAACCTCTTCTATCCCTAAGAAGGATTTTTTTTTTTTTTTTAAAAAAGAGAGAGACCCTCCTATTGGTAATAGCTCTAAGTTTCCCCAAAAGCATAAAAATATAAAACAATCTGCCCAAATTAAGCATTATAAAGTCAATCCAGAAAAAGATAAATGAAATCCCTTGGTCCCAAAAGATCAATCCTTACAGGGGCTCCTCACTAGTTGCTCATATAATTACAATGTGAATTCACTTAAACAGATTTGGATTCTCTCATTGGATTCTCTCACGTGAGCTTTTCACATGAAATATTAATATGGAGAAAGGCACAAAAATATTGGTAGCAGAATTTGTGGGGCCCTGTACAGTGGATGTGGGACTCTGTACAGCCTTCTCTCTCTCCACATGGCCCTATCTTATGAAAAATTAAAATGAGGATCTCAATCACTGTAAAGATACATTAATATTTTATAACAATATAGTCAAGACTTACTCTATGATTCATGGTCAATGGCCCAAACACACTTAAAACCTCATTACATTCCCTCCAACAACCCTCTCCCCAAAAAATAAGATGAGTTAAATGAGAGGTCTTCACTCTTCATAAAGCAACTGCCTATAAAGGGAATCTTAAAATCACGAGTAAAAATCTCATGTATTATTTTGAAAGCATGGTTATTCAGTTACAAATAATCTGAATAACCACTCAGTGATTTATTTGATCCCATAAGGTCATAATAATAATTATTGAGGCAACCTGGTCCTTGTTGAAGGTTTACTTTTTATTCTTCTTTAATTTTCAAAACCACATCGTTGTAATTATTTCTACTAACAGAAACTAATCAAATTGAAATTAAGATAAAAAAAAATCATCATCAATTTTTTAGTACTACTACATTCAGTTCCTTTAACCATGTGTAATGTGTTTCAGAGGCTGCTAGTAAAGAAAGTTTGAAAATCATCTTGCTTATGCCATAAAAGTAACTGCCATACAACAACAAAGCCTTATCGCACCAGGGACAAAAAAGTAGTAACTGTCATAACGCAATGAAAAAAAAAAAAGTCCACAGCCAAATAAATAGATCAAGGCCAAAATTCATCAGTTGTTTTGTAAGCATCAATTCCTATTAAGTTTTAGATCAACTTAATGAACAACAATTCTTTTTTCAAATAAACTCATACCATAAAAACAAGGGATAAGTACTTCTTAAGCACCAGCAAACATGGGACGATGGTTTTCTTGTAGAAATTAAATAATTTTAAAAACCACAGAAAATTGAAGCCTCAGCAATCACGAACAGTTCAACAAAACATTTCCATGAGAACCTAACCTCATTTAAACGAGGAATAATGCGCATCACTTCAGGTCCTCTGCTATCAATTCGAATATTGGATCCAACAGCATCAGTAACATCAATGGTCTCTGTGCCCTTCAACTCCCAATTTCGGGCTTTAAATGCAAAAGGTTTTGAAGTGAGAGCTCCCACAGGACAGATATCTATGACATTTCCAGAAAGCTCACTTGTCAAAAGTTTTTCAACATATGTTCCAATCTCCTCTCCACTGCCACGACCTAACATGCCAAGATCCTGAACCCCAGCAACCTCTGTTGCAAATCTAACACACCTGTTGGAAGAAAGAAATATTCCACCAGAGCCCTTAAGGCACTCACATTTTTTACCAAGACAAATTGCGTTTAACTGACAGGAAAGAGAGCATGTTTCTCAAATGTCAAAGGTTGGGTTTCAAAATATTGCCAACCCATATTACTACCAAATGTCAAAAGCAGAAATAAAAGAAACCAAAGGTGGTCCTTGGCTGGCATAGCAACAAGTAACAAATCAATCAGACAAAATTATCACTCAGGAAGGTCACTTTCATCATATGCAACGCAAGTTAAATCGACCCATAAATTTCCACAGAAACTATCATAATGTCATATCCACTATTTCATTTTTATTTTTTAAACAGAATTGTGCAACACAAGGGGTCCTTAATTTTTACAAGAATATTTATTATACAAATAAACATAATATAAATTAAAGTATTTGATTTTTTTTTTAAGAAGAAATAAGTCATAATATGACTTCCAATGTGTAGCATGTTTATTAAAATCTGCTGCATTCACAATAATCAGATTTGCAGGTGGAAAAGAAGAAAGTTAAGTCCAATATTGACCTTGTACATTGAATACACCGAGTCATCACAGTCTTCACCAGAGGTCCAAGATTTTTATCTACCACAGATCTCTTCACTTCAGTGAACCGCCCACGATCAGAGCCAAATGCCATTGACTGATCCTGAAGATCACATTCCCCACCCTGATCACAAATTGGGCAATCTAATGGATGATTCATCAATAAAAACTCCATCACTCCTTCTCGAGCCTTCTTTGCCACAGGTGTGTCAGTCTTAATTTTCATCCCTAAAGATGAACATCTCATTAGATTACATCTTTAACAAGAATCATAGCAACAACTGGTTAAAAACCTCATTAAAACAAAAATCCAAGGAGGCTTATCTGTTTTTATGTGCAGATGAGTGTATATGAATACTAAACGGGTATAAAAGTAAGATCTAATAGAAAAACGAAGATACCATCAGCAAAACCAACTGACATTATAATTTTATCTCAAAATGTCTCCATAATTTAAAAATAATAAATTATAGTGCAAATAAAAAAAAGAGAGAAAACCTGGAAATAATGGAATATGCACAAAGTATTTGACATAAAAAAAGCAAAATTAGCAATAAACCAAACATTGGTTATTACAAAGAGAAAATAATTTATGCACTGACAGATTACACTATCATCTAATCACATATTGTCATATCTAAGAAGTTTGTTAACTTTTGCAATAACTACCTTAAAAGTCATTCCTACCATGATTTCTGATTGTTTGACAATGTAAACATTTTTAAAATTAGACTCTTACAAAACACAAAAAATGTCGTCTGGGCAACTAAATGATGTAGTGAATATAACTTGATTGAATTTCACTAGCATCATCATTATCCACAAACTACAATGTGCAAAAAACATAAACCAATCAAATTTGACAACTATTCCAACGAATTAGAAATCTGAACATAACAGCGAGAAACCAGACAGTCATCAACTAAGTTTGAAAATGTCCATCTAAAAATCCTATGCTATGGAAACCAAACAAAGAGCAATTCATCAAATTAAAATAAATCAGAATATGCAGAATCACTCTAATCACCAACATCAAACTCTAACGAACTACACCATCATCATATCAGAAAATCACAAAACAGACACCAAAACCATCACTCAAACAGAAGGTAGGGAAATGGAAGAAGCTAACCAGGAAGAGCGGGCATGGCGCAAGAGGCGACAGGTTTGGGCGATTTCTCGACCTCGACGAGGCACATGCGGCAATTGCCGGCGATGGAGAGTCTGCTGTGGTAGCAGAACCTCGGGATGTCGACGCCGGCGACCTCGCAGGCCTGAAGAACGGTCATTCCCTTAGGGATTTTCACCGGGTAACCGTCCACAAACACCTCGATGGCGTCCTCGGGGTTCGGGAAATGGACGCGCGCGCCGGCCAGCGGAGTCCGCGGCGGGAGATCGGCCGGCGGCGGCTGCTCCGGCTGCGCGGTGGAGGCTTCGGGATTCCGAAGCTCAGGTTTGGAGACGATGGTTCGGAGGAGGAAGGTGCTAGGGTTTTGGGAACTGAGGAGCCTTGAGGTGGGTCTCATGGCCCTCGAAGCTAACAAACCCAACCCCATTCTTCTTCTTATTTTTTCTTCCGATTCGCTCTCTCTTTCTTTCGATAGATTGTGACTTTGTTTGGAGTGAGATTTGGGAGCTCCACACGCGAGTGTCGCAGATCGTTCAAGGAATCTTCGGTTTTTGAAGCTGCGATGTGAGTGTGTGTGTGTGTTGGGTGAAGAAGAAAATGGTTTTTCAGATATGGGTGGGGTGGATGGTCCGATACTCGATTTGGGTTTCACCCGACCCGGTACTTTTAATAAATGGTTGAAAATAAAAGAGAACTGTTTCGAGGCCTGAAAAATGAAGATATTAGATTTTTTTGGATAAATGATCATTTTGGTCCTCGAAAGTATTAAGCACAAGCAATTTGGTTCCTCATATATGAAAAATTCGAATTTAGTCCTCAAAAGTGAAAAAAGTGAGACAAATTCGTCTTCTCGTTAACTCTTCTCCGTTAACATTAACGGAAGTGTCTATGTGACACTTTTGGTGATAACGTGGCAAATGACGGTTGCCATGTGTCATCCACGTGGCTATCACGATTCATCCACGTGGCTAAAAATTGACTTTTCACTTTAGTTTCTGAACTTAACAACTTGTTGTCATTTTAGTCCTTGGACTTAACCATTTACTAACATTTTGGTCCTTAAACTTAACCACGTACTGTCATTTTGGTCTCTAAACTTAATCACGTACTGTCATTTTGGTCTCTGAACTTAACCACGTACTATCATTTTGGTCCCTAAAGTACTTTTGAATTTTAATTAAGTCTCACGTTACATGTAAATTATTAGCATAGTCATCACCATATCTCCTTACTTCCATTCCATATCTCTCATATTTTTCACCTTCCTCTTCCACACTTTGTAGTTCATCTTGACTTTCACCTCCATTATCATCATGCAAAGTTCGTCATTTATTCAACTGAAACATAAATTCTAATAGGAAAATAATACAAAAACATCTTAAAATACTATTTATCTTTGTTCTTAATAAACATTGTCTAGCTTATTTAAGAAGTTACATTTTATTCAATTAAAAATTTTCAAATAGCTTCTTCAACATTCTCAAGTAAGCACTATATTTAAAATTCTTTGATGTCTATATATACCTTGCGGTAGTAGTTCATGAAAACCACAACTTTCGTTGTTTACATTTTCTGATCTGTTTGATCCTTTTACTTTGATCATCGATCATGTGTCAAACGATCTCATGGATCCTATGCCACCCTTCCCACTTACACCTCCTTCATCCTCAATTTTTTCACTCTCTACACTCTAAACATTATCAAAAGAATGAAAAATGACACGTGCTTCGTGTGTCACCAGAGGGTCATGTCCACTCAAGTCCTCTAATACTCATGATATAGCCACTAACTACTGCTATGGTGATGACTATGCTAATAATTTACATGTAGCGTGAGACTTAATTAAAAATTCAAAAGTACTTTCAAGGACCAAAATGATAGTACGTGATTAAGTTTAGGGACCAAAATGAAAGTACGTGGTTAAATTCAGGGACCAAAATGTCAGTAAGTGGTTAAGTTCAAGGACTAAAATGACAACAAGTTGTTAAGTTCAGCGACTAAAGTAAAAAAGTCAACTTTTAGCCACAAGGATGACACGTGGCAGCAACGTGGATGACACATGGCAACCGCCAATTGCCACGTCATCACCAAAAGTGCCACGTAGGCACTTTCGTTAATGTTAACAGAGAGAGTTAACGAAAGGATGAATTTGTCGTACTTTTTTCACTTTCGGGGACTAAATTCAAAATTTTCATCTTTCAGGGACCAAATTGTCAGCGCTTAACACTTTCGAGGACCAAAATGGCCATTTACCCTAGATTTTTTTTTGGGGGGGAAGGCCCATAAACAACCCACTTAAGACAAACTAAAAACAAAAAGGCTATAACATTGGGAAAAAGCAATAAATACATAAATGGGTTAAATTGTGTGTAGGCTTGAATATGTTTTTAGTCCTATGAATATAGGGGTCTTTTCATTTTAGTCCCTAAATTAAAACTCTTTAGCAAATCACGTTTTCAAACAAGATATAAATATTGTCCAATATAAAAAAGCAAGTGTTGAGTCATAAGACGAATCAGGACCCTCAATTATTTTGATTGTATGCAAAACAAATATTAAGTAAAAAGATTGCATCTTATAAATGCTAACAGACGAAAACGTTGTATCTGCATCTATAAGATACAGATGATACGCAGACAGACGCTTTAGTCTGAAGAAGCATTTAAAGGCATAGTAAATGCACTATCGTTTTATTATCTGTTTTGCAGGGAATATTCATAGAACATCCTCCTAGGATCTGTCGAAGTGCATAAAAGGGAATAGAAAGAAGAGTCAATGTTTTTGAAGCTTCCCACGCCTCAAAAGATGCGCTACAGCTAGCAATTAGTACTTGTTTGAGTAAGCGATGTGACCACTGCAGCAGAAGGATTTGGAGTATATCTCAAGAAAGATAAGCATAATGCTTTATCAGCTCAGAATGACTAGTTGGTGACAAGCATTTAATGCTCGCATTAAATGCCCTCAACCACCTTCCTTCAGACGATGGTCAGACGCAAGAAAGAAGACCGTTTAAAGACAACGATTACTTCCTCAGCAAGTGTATATATAGAAGAAGATTTGAAGTGCTAAGTAGATACATGAACTGAATTCAAATTCAAGCATTCTTTCAAGCCTTCATTCTTTATCTTGTAAAAGCTCTATTTGTAAAAAGCTCTCAAATCACTTTGTTTATCCTGAGAGAAAAAGACTTAGCTCTTAATCTTGTATATCCGTCTGTAAGACGATAGCTCTAAAGTCTGTGCGCCCTTTATAAAAACAAATCTAGTGATTTGTTTTAGAGCCAGAAGTGGCTTGGTAGTAAAGAATACTTAGGTTTTAGCTTGGAGATGCTAAGTGTGAAATACTACTTGGGTGAGCCAGAAGTGGCAGTGAAAAATACTTGTAACTTGTGATAAGTTATTGGAACTTGGTGGTTTGCCAAGAACTAGACGTAGTCTCGGGGTGAGACGAACCAGTATAAATTCCTGTGTTGTCTTTCTTTGTCTTACATCTCTTAAATTGCTTTGAACAAACTTTGAGTTGTGATTAAAACCTATTTCGTTTAAAAGGCTTTCATCTGTTGAGTTATCGTCTGTTGAAACGTTTTCTTAAAACTTCTATATCTGATCAGACGCTACACTTTGTTTATAAAAGGTTGCGAAATTTTTTATAAATCACAATTCAACCCCCCTTCTTGTGACTTTTGCCTTTACAGTTTGGTATCAGAGCTCAGCCTCTAAGGGTTGAGCACCTGATCATGTCTAGAGGAAAAGATCCAGATGGCCAGTCATGACAATCAGCTCATTCCTGAGGGAGCCTCTCTAACAAGCCCTCCAGCCTTTCTTGGAGATGACTATCCCTATTGGAAAGATCGCATGGAGATGTACATCAAGTCCAATCAGTATCAACTATGGAACATCATCATAAATGGAGATATTTCCATTACAAGGCCCGAGGATCAATGGACTCAAGATGACTACAACATCTTCAACTCAACAACAAGGCCAGATATACACTGACCTGTGCTTTAACCAGAAATGAGTACAAGAAGGTGCGTAGACTGAAATCGGCCAAGGAGATTTGGGATTCTCTCTGCACCAACTATGAAGGAACAGAAGATGTTCAACTAAGAAAAGCTGCCACTCTGACCAGACACTATGAAAGTTTCTCCATGAAAGAAGGAGAAAGTGTCGATGACATGTTTGGGAAACTTCATGTCCTTTTCTCAGACCTAGAATCTCTTGGGCACACATACACTAAAGCTCAGGTCAACCTGAAGATTCTTGACAGCATGCCCAAAGTGTGGGAACCCAAGACCATATAACTATCCTAGAAGCAAGGAACATGAGAACCTTGTCTTGGGATGAGCTGTTAGGAGTGCTACGAGTACATGAAGTACATCTACACAACAGAGATCAACTACCTGCAAACAACACTAACAATTCCGCTGCTCTCAAAGTTGGTGAAACCAGCATCATCAAAGAAGAAAAGAAAAGAGCCCCCAAGGCCCTGAAGGTTCAAACAGAGGAATCAGACGAAAGCTCTGCCAAATCTATAGACGATGAAGTCGTTTTCATGGCAAGAAAATTCAAGCAGATGCTGAAAAAGAAAAACAAGTTCAAACAGTCCTCCAGAAAGAAAGATTCTAGATTCAAGAAGAAAGATAAGGAGGACAGTCAAGAGATCATCTGCTTCGAGTGCAGAATGCTTGGACACATGAAATCTGAATGTCCAAGGCTAAAGAAAAAGAAGTCCTATGGTGGCAAGAAAAAGAAGAAAAGTCTGATGGCCACATGGGATGACTCAGATAGTGAGCAAAGCAGCAGCTCAGACGATGAACAAGCAAATGTATGTTTGATGGTAGAGACAGAAGAAAAAGTTGAGGTAAAAACTTATTTTGAATCTGAAAGCTCATCTGGTTCTTCATCAGACGATGAAGAAGAGATGTCGTATGACGTTTTACTTCAGAACTGTCATATGATCTTTCAGCAATGTAAAAAATTTAAACTCAAACAATCTGTTTGTGAAATAGAATTGCTGAAGAAATCAAATGCAGAACTAGAAGAAAAAGTCAAGACTCTGGAAGAAAGCCTAAGTCAAACCAGCACCCCTAGTCAAACAGACGATTCATCCATAGTTGAAAAACTAAGGAAAAAAGTAGCATGTTTAACTAAGGACTTTGGGAAGTTTCTGGAGTGTTCTAACACTCACTATGCTTTTAAAATATAATCAACATCCCCATGATAAATCTAGGTTAGGCTTAGAAAAAGATGCATCTGCTTCTACTCTATATGATCCATACAAATGTGACTTCTGTGGAAAATCTGGGCACTCTAAGTTCAGATGCATACATAAGAAGAAGCAAATGTCTAAGGGCACTAATGCTACTGAACCCAAAAAGATTTGGGTACCAAAGTCTCAGATTATTCCTATTTCAGATATCCTTGGTAGGAAAAGGCAAGGGTTTGAGCTGGTACCTGGACAGTGGTTGCTCACGACACATGACAGGAGAAAGGTCTATGTTCCTAGACCTAAAACCGGTTGAAGGCGGAGTAGTTGCTTTTGGAGGCATGGGAAAAGGAAGCATCACAGACATAGGTAAAGTTGGTATGCCCTCCCTAACCTCCATAGACAATGTCCTATATGTTGAAGGTCTGAGGTATAACCTACTGAGCATAAGTCAATTGTGTGACAATGGTATATAGTCTCCTTCAACAATGACAGATGCATAGTCAAAACAGATGATGGCAAGTCTGTCTTTTCTGCCAGACGACACAACAATTTATATGAAATTGATCTTATAGATCTTAGCAAGCAGAAGGTAACGTGTCTGCTATCCAGAGAGGATGAAAGATGGATTTGGCATAAAAAGCTTGGGCATGTGAATCTGAAAAACATTTCAAAAATTTCGGAAAAAGGGTTTAGTAAGAGGATTGCCTGAGATTTCTTGGAAAACTCATCCTCTCTGTGAAGCATGTCAAAAGGGGAAACAAATTAAAACTTCTTTTAAATCTAAAAATGTTGTTTCCACCTGCAGACCGTTGCAACTCTTGCACATGGATTTATTTGGTCCTACTAGAACGTTGAGTCTGAGCGGAAATAAATATGGCTTAGTTATTGTTGATGACTATTCAAGATATACATGGGTATACTTTTTAGGCCATAAACATGAGTCTTTCAAAGTCTTTGAAATATTTTGTAAACGAGTTCAAAATGAAAAGGGCTTTTGCATCTCTAGCATCAGAAGTGATCATGGAACTGAGTTTGAAAATGCTGAGTTCAAATCTTTCTGCGAAAAGAATGGAATTTTCCACAACTTCTCTTCACCGAGAACACCTCAGCAAAATGGGGTAGTTGAAAGGAAAAACCGAACTCTGCAAGAGATGGCTAGAACCATGCTCTGTGAGAACTCTCTTCCTAAACATTTCTGGGCAGAGGCTGTAAACATTGCTTGTTATGTTCAAAACAGAGTATTGATCAGACCTATGATTGAAAAGACTCTCTATGAACTATGGAGAGGAAAAAGACCCAACATTGCTTACTTTCATCCTTTCAGATGTGAGTGTTACATCTTAAACACCAAAGATAAATTGGGAAAATTTGATTCTAAAGTGGATAAAGGTGTTTTTCTAGGATATTCTGATACATCTAAGGCTTATAGAGTCTTTAATACAAGGACCTTAGTTGTAGAAGAATCTATCCATGTTAAGTTCAATGGCGGACTAACATCTGATATGAGACTATCAGATCTTGAGGATGATTTTGCATATATGCAGATAGGTTCGTCTGCCGCATCAAAGTCAGACGAAATTCAACCCTCTCAGGAAATTCTTCCTCAAGTTGAAGGAGCGTCTGACTCTCAACCACAGGCAAGAGACTGGAAATTCGTAACTTATCATCCACAAGATCAGATCATAGGAGATCAGAAAGAAGGTGTAAAGACCATATCATCCTTCAGAGATCAAACATCATACATTTTCGTCTCAGAAATAGAGCCAAAAACAATAGACGAAGCCCTAATAGACGATGACTGGATCTTAGCCATGGAAGAAGAATTAAACCAGTTTACCAAAAACGACGTCTGGACCTTTGTCCCCAAACCAAAGAACAAAAGCATCATTGGAACAAGATGGGTCTTCAGAAACAAACTAGATGAACAAGGAAAGGTGGTAAGAAACAAAGCTAGATTAGTAGCTTAAGGCTATAATCAGCAGAAAGGTATAGACTTCACAGAAACCTTTGCTTCTGTAGCTAGACTAGAAGCTATTAGAATCATGCTTGCTTTTGCTGCTCATAAAAACATCAAGATTTTTCAAATGGATGTCAAGAGTGCCTTCTTAAATGGTTTTATTGAAGAAGAGGTTTATGTTAAACAACCTCCTGGTTTTGAAGATTCCACTATGACAGAACATGTTTTCAAACTCAAAAAGGCTTTGTATGGTCTGAAACAAGCATCTCGTGCTTGGTATGACAGACTGAGCTCTTTTCTTTTAGAAAATGGTTTTATGAGAGGAAAAGTAAACACTACTCTTTTCAGAAAAGAAGTGGAGAAATATTTCATTATAGTTCAAATTTATGTAGATGATATTATCTTTGGAGCTACTAATGAATCTTTATGCAAGGATTTCTCTGACTTGATGAAAAGCAAGTTTGAAATAAGTATGATGGGAGAACTTAAGTTCTTCTTAGGACTTCAGATCAAACAAGATGCCAAAGGGATTTATATTCATCAACAAAAATATACAAGGGAGCTTCTTAATAAGTTCAAAATGGAAGACGCCAAACCAATGAAAACACCTATGCATGCTTCCAGTCCCTTGAGTAAAGACGAATTAGGTAAACCAGTAGATCAGACGATCTACAGAGGTATGATTGACTCACTTCTTTATCTTACAGCCAGTAAACTTGATATTATGCATAGCGCCTGTCTATGTGCTAGATTTCAGTCAGATCCTAGAGAGTCTCACCTTAAAACTATTAAAAGGATCTTACGTTATCTAGTTGGTACCACTTAGTCTGTTCTATAAAAAAATCAAGATTTCAGGTTAGTTGGATACTGTGACACAGATTATGCAGGAGACAGAGTTGAACCAAAAAGTTGAAGTGGAGGATGCCACTTTATAGGATCCTGTCTCATTTCATGGGCTAGCAAGAAGCATAACTCAACCACTTTATCTACTGCAGAAGCTGAATATGTGTCTGCTGCAAGTTGCTGCTCACAGCTGCTATGGGTAAAATATCAGTTAGAAGATTACTCTAGTTTTGAAAACAATATACCTGTATATTGTGACAATAGTAGTGCAATTAATCTATCAAAAAATCCCATACAACATTCTAAGGCAAAGCATATTGAAATCAGATATCACTTCATTCGTGATTATGTTCAAAAAGGAATTTTTGATATTAAGTTTGTAGATACAGATCACCAATGGGCTGATATCTTTACAAAGCCTTTGTCTGAAGAACGTTTCGTCTATATAAGGAATCATCTGCATATGCACATGCTTTCAGACTAAACATTTGCATTTCACCAGACGATACCCTTCGTCTTATTTTCTCTTCATTAATCTGTTGGATCTAATGTGTGTTCAAGTATACAGACGATAAGGTGTTCATGTTCTCAACGGTTATAAGTCTTTTCGTTTTTCTCTCAAAACATGCGCCACCCTTTTCGCCACGATGAGACAGTTTTCGAAAAGTTTTTAATGATATTAAAACCGCTCTTTTTATGATGTTCTCTCTCCTTTCTCATCTCTAGTATAAAAGGACAAAGTGCCTAAAGAAGAAGGTTCTTTTGATCTTTCTTAAAAACTCTGAGTTTCTCAAAGATTTCAAAGATAAAAACTTTCTCATCTCTTCTTTCTAAAAACCTAAAATCTTTCTGAGAACAATGGCACCAAGGAAGCAAATCGCATCTTCTGCTACTCCACTCATCTGCAACGTGGACGAAGCAATTGCAACTTTTCTAGAGGAGCTTTTCATTCCTGGAAAGTGGGTGAGTCTGAGCGAACTTGCAAATGAGGGCTTTGACTTTTAGGACATGTTCACCAGGGCTAGGTGGACCAACTTTGTTGGAAAACACAGTGTCTGGTACCATGGTCCCTATGCCCTCTTCTGGGGGACAGCGAAGATGGAAGACGATCAATGCATCAAGGGGATGATTGGTCAGACGGAGATGGAGATAAGCCCTGCAACCATAGCCAAGGCTATTGGTTGTGCTGAAGAGGGTTTGGTCTTTGACAAAGATTGGGAAAAGACCATCACCCAAGAAACGGTGGACAAGCTTCTCTATGACGGGGTAAGGCCTACAAACGAAGACCCCAAGAAGAAAGCTGCAACGCTAAAAAGCTTTCTTAAGTCTGCCAACATGACTCCAGTATGCAGACTCCTTCACAACATGCTGTTCAACATCGTGCTCCCAAGGACAGGGTTAAGGGACCACGTGAGTGAAAGGGACAGATTCTGCATCTACAACATTGTTATAGGAGAAAAGATCAACCTTTCAGATCTGATCTTCTATCATCTGGAGCAGGCCTTCAAGGATAGATTCTCCACAAAGAAGCAGGAGAACCCCATCCCTTACTGCATGTTGTTCACTCAACTCATGAGGGATGCTAGTGTTAATTTGTCTAAGTTCGAAGCGTCTGGAGGAGTTGTCCAGGTGACAGGAACAACTTTTGTGAGAATGGGAATAACTCACAAGTTTCCTGAATGGGTAAAGAAGCAAGGCACCAAAGTGAAGAAGGAGCCTATGGAGGAATCAACAAATGAACATGCGTTTGTTGCAAAGGAACAGACACTACCTAAGTTCAAACCCGCACAGACGAAATCAACCACCAGACGCATCCAACCTCCCTCTGACTAACCCGAAAAGCCAAAACAACAACCATCTTCAGACCCTCCCTCATCCTTAAAGAGAAAGGTTTCAGACACTCCATCTAAATCAATCCCTGAACCACCTCTCAAAAAGCCCTTCACCAGAGCTTCAAAAATCCGCATCATCACCAAAGCCAAACTCCCCACCTCACCTAAACCAACACACACAACATCTCAAATCGAAACTCAACTTGCACCTTCCCAGACTTAAGAATCAGATATTGAGATTCTTGATGCACCTACCTCTGAGCCCAAAATCTCTCCTTCACCCAAACCTCACACCTCTCCCAAACCCAAGCCTTCACCCAAACCTAAAACCTCATCTTTTCCTCCTCCAGCCAACAAGAAGGAAGCAGCAACTATCAGGAAAGCTCAGGAGCTTTCAAGGAAAGAAGCTGCCAAAAAGGCTAAGTTGGACAAAAGCCTTGAAGCAAAAGAACAGATTGAGTTGGAGCAATCTGTAGTAGAGTTCGTGAAGACTCTATTAGCTGAAGAGCTGAAATGGAAAGCTGATGAAGAAGCTTCAGTCCCTACCGACGAAGCTAAGGAAGATGCTGACATGGCAGAGGCTGTTCTTGAGTCTATTAAGACTCTTTCTAAGGAAGAACAGAAGAGAGCAGCCATGGAGGATCTAGGGCGAATTGAATCTACCCTAGTTCAAATAGCAGAAATTGCATCTGCAGAAGAGGCCAACAAACAACTAACGCTTCAGACGCTCACCGTTGATGACGATGCAGACGAAGCTGAAATCGAAGAGCTAAACGAAGCCCTTCTACAATCTGCTCTAGAAGCAAGTGCACAAGGTCTGGATATTGGAGAAGATCTTGTAGAGACCGATGATTTTGGCTCACGTGCCATCTACAGACCGGTCACTGAAGAGGATGAACGACGACTAGATGAGCATTTAGCACAATCAGACGCAGACCGCGCCTCAAGGCAGATGGTCATCTATGATGGCTCATCATCTGAACCCTCCTCTACACCTCAGACGCAGACAGGTGAAGAGTTGCAGACTCTAACTGAAAACGAGCTGTTCAGACGCAGGAGGTACGCTGCAAAGGCCACTCTCTCACTGGGATACATTTATGGGAGTCTGGCCCTAGACCTTGCTCCAAAGTACATAGGCTGTGACTGGATTATCAGACGCAGCCTCAATATCCCTCTTCCTCCAGTGCAAGCACTATCAGACCCCGATGTTAATGTTCGCTACTATTGTGGGTGGAAGCGTCCCAGAGTCAATGAATGGGAATGCTGCAATAGGGAATGGGGACGAAAGGGGCTTTGCACAGATGAGGATCAAGCCTTCTTGCTTGACTCCATCAACTTCATCGAGTGATGGAAGAAGGGCGTCCCTGGAATTAATCCTTTCATTCTTCCCAACTACGAAGTGCTACCAGAGGAGGAGCTGCCTGCGCTCTCATGCTATCAGGAGGAACCTCATTTCAGAATCTTTCCTCCGCATCAGAAAAATGCACCAGATCTAAATTCCATTATCTTCGATCATAATCCGCGTGGTAGACGCAGCTATCCACCTGAAGCCTCCATCTGGAGAAGACTCTCAGTGCTCACAGACGAGGTTCCCTTCTATGAGCCTGTTAATATGCAACAGATGATGGGTCTACTTGTATACCTCAACGTGATTCTTCCCTGGAATCATGCTAGGGCAGGCCACTTTGTCAACATTGAAGATCTCAATCTAGACGACCCTGAAGCTCTTCCAACCTTCAATCTTTGGGAATCTTCAGACTACTCTGCAGAGCTAAGGATGAAGCTACAGACGTACAGGGAAGAAATCAAGAAGAGGCAAAACTCTTTCAGGCAGATCCAAAGGCGAGCACAGACGATGCCTCACTTCTTAGGCACACAATTTCGCTGTGTGGCCTCCTCTCAGACCCAATTCAAACTTGTCATGGATAAGGTTATTCCCATACTTCCCATCTTGAATTATAAGGGTAAAGAGAAAGTTGAAGAAGATGATGACTCTCCTAAGAAGAATATTCGAGTACGCAGAGGTAGACCCTTCAGACGGAAGATTGAAGGCATCTATCAGAAGCCTACTGCTCCAAGAACCTCTAAAGATCTACAGACTATCAGACGCATCAGGAAGTTTGATGCTTTCTGCTCTGGTCTAGAACCTGAGGACAAGCCTCCTGCAGACGGGTACCACTTGAAGATAGGCAGATGCTACTAGTGCATCGAACATCAAGGGTTTCTCTCTACATCCAGTGCCTCCAAGCTTATGTTATGGAAGACCAAGTTCTACTATCAATCTGACAGGGACTTTTCCTTCATCGTGGAGCTTCCACATTCCACTTTCTTCTTTGACAAGCTTATTCTGGGTATAGTGGAAGACTCAGACGAGGTCATTAAACCATTTAGACCTCCCATCTCTGAAAAAGACGCCTATGATTTGTATGCCGAACTCTAGGCAACCAGAAAAGCTCTGTGTCAAGCTTTGGAAGATAGAAAAGCTCTCGAGACTGAGCTCAAAAAGTGGATCAACATAGATGCCTTCTTCAAAGGACGCCGTCGCAGACGCAACTCTGATTCCTCTGACTCTGACGGTCCCACTGATCGCCATGCAAAAGGGGGAGAAGGGAAGAGTAAAAAGAAATGAAGATAAAGCTACATCTGAGGGGGAGCTACATCAAAGGGGGAGGCCAAGAAAAAGTTTTTATTTTATTTTATCTGTATAAACACATCATTTTGATGTGAAAACTCTTTCAATAAGACAAGTTGTTTGATTACTCATCAAACATGAGTCTTCTTTTCTCTCTGTTTAAATTCTATGCTTAGAGTTAATATTTTCTGTAGCTCTGATACACCTTTTTATAATATTTGCTTGGCATCATAAAAAAGTGGGAGATTGTTGAGTCATAAGACGAATCAGGACCCTCAATTATTTTGATTGTATGCAAAACAAATATTAAGTAAAAAGATTGAGTCTTATAAATGCCAACAGACGAAAACGTTGTATCTGCGTTTATAAGATACAGATGATAAGCAGACAGACGCTTTAGTCTGAAGAAGCATTTAAAGGCATAGTAAATGCACTATCATTTTATTATCTGTTTTGCAGGAAATATTCATAGAACATCCTCTTAGGATCTGTCGAAGTACATAAAAGGGAATAGAAAGAAGAGTCAAAGTTTCTGAAGCTTCCCATGCCTCAAAAGACGCGCTACAGCTAGCAATTAGTACTTGTTTGAGCAAGCGATGTGACCACTGCAGCAGAAGGATTTGGAGTATATCTCAAGAAAGATAAGCATAATGCTTTATCAGCTCAGAATGACTAGTTGGTGACAAACATTTAATGCTCGTATTAAATGCCCTCAACCACCTTCCTTCAGACGATGGTCAGACGCAAGAAAGAAGACCGTTTAGAGACAACGGTTACTTCCTCAGCAAGTGTATATATAGAAGAAGATTTGAAGTGCTAAGTAGATACATGAACTGAATTCAAATTCAAGCATTCTTTCAAGCCTTCATTCTTTATCTTGTAAAAGCTCTATTTGTAGAAAGCTCTCAAATCACTTTGTTTATCCTGAGAGAAAAAGACTTAGCTCTTAATCTTGTATATCCGTCTGTAAGACGATAGCTCTAAAGTCGGTGCACCCTTTTATAAAAACAAATCTAGTGATTTGTTTTAGAGCCAGAAGTGGCTTGGTAGTAAATAATACTTGGGTTTTAGCTTGGAGAGACTAAGTGTGAAATACTACTTGGGTGAGCTAGAAGTGGCAATGAAAAACACTTGTAACTTGTGATAAGTTATTGGAACTTGGTGGTTTGCCAAGAACTAGACGTAGTCTCAGGGTGAGACGAACCAGTATAAACTCCTGTGTTGTCTTTCTTTGTCTTACATCTCTTAAATTGCTTTGAACAAACTTTGGGTTGTGATTAAAACATATTTCGTTTAAAAGGCTTTCATCTGTTGAAATGTTTTCTTAAAACTTCTATATCTGATCAGACGCTACACTTTGTTTATAAAAGGTTGTGAAATTTTTTATAAATCACAATTCAACCCCCCTTCTTATGACTTTTGCCTTTACAGCAAGCGTGAGGATAAGGGAAAGAGACAAGAACACAAGCTTTTTATATTGATTCACACATGTTACAACAAGTATTCTCCAAGTCATTCCTCGCTTCACAAATGTAATCTTATCTCCAATATTACAAACCCAAGTATTCTTTTTAACACTAAGTCTCTCCACGCTTTTACATACAAAAATATTTGAAGGCTACAAACGAATCAACTCACAAAATAGAGGATATAGAAGTTTGAGCACATATACAAAGAACTTTGCAAAGCAAAGAGTAAAGCTTTTAAGTTCGTGTATAGGTTTCTTCCAAATATTCGTAAGTGTCTAACTTTCCTTCAACTTCACTTAATGTAGCACCCAGAAAATTACAACTCAGTAAGTAGGAACGTGAGAGATTTAATTAGAAATTAATTAAAATTAATTTGTTTGTTTTAAAATAAGAAAAATATATGTTTTGAGTAATTAAAATATAGTTAGTGATTAATGGAGCAAATAAGAAAAAGGATGGAAAATAAAATAATATAGATATATCCTTATAATGGTCAAATAAGAAAAATGTTTATAAAAATCAAAAGATATAATATTCTCGGTAATTAAAATCTATGTTATTAATTTATTGAAATTAATTGCTTGTAATAAAAAGTTCTCCGTGAGTAACTCTTTGTAATTAATTCTCTAGAATTAATTCTCTGTAGTTACTTTTCTGTACCATTTGTCTGTGATTAAAATTTCTTGTAACTGAATTGTCTGTATTATCTTATTTAATTATTAGATATTTAAAAATTTGGTTTTAAAATTAAAATCGCGTTTCATTTCAATTACACAGTGCATTCCTACACTGTGTAAATTAAACTCAGTACTTAAAACTACCAAATCACATCCTTTAACCAATTGAAATTCATGCAAAACCCTCCTTTCCTACTTGAGTCCCACGAACACAACACATCAAACTTGGCAAGCAATTTAGGAAGATTTTCTCACACAAGCTAGCCCATAAACTTAGTCACTAAGTCAGCTAGCAAAAAGCTCTCTCCTCTCTTACGGATCCCCCACCCCAAACCCTCACTCTCTCATTCTCACAAAACACAAAACTTAATCACTAAGTTAGAAAATAAAACCTCTCTTCTCTCTCTTTTCTTCTCCTGACCGTGGCACTCAAGGAGGCAAAAAGAGCCATTGTTGAAAGCTTAGAAGCTTTGCATGCAAGCCTAGTGTTGCCCCCAACATTCTCTCTACCTTGTCTTCTCCTCTACACCTTCATCTTCCTCTATCTCTCGGCTGAACCTCAACCAAGGTGAGAGAAACTTCTTTGTGGATTCTATTTTTAGTCTAAGTGTGGTTGAGAGTTAGGGAACTCAACCACACACAACATGAATGCCCCTTTGGCTGGTTGTGTTGTACTTTGTTTGATGTCTACATGTGGAAAAATTGATGAAATGGGTGGAGAAACTCTGTAACAGTGGCTGTGTGAGATGCATGTGTTGCCTAAACTTGTTTTTGATTTTTGAAATTGATTGGGAATGGCTCCTAGTACAGAGGAGACTATGCCCAAATTTCCCCAAAATTAATTGGTAAGCTTTGCATGTGGAAATCAAACCCCAAAATGAAGTGGCAGTGGCTGTTAGGTTCGAGTATCCCTGGACAGCCCCCACGGTTTTAAGAATTTTGGAAGATCTAACTGTTGGTTTTTTATTAAATTTTTTTTGAATAAAAATAGACACAAAATGGAGAAACTTCTATTTTGACACTTCGGCGAGATTACTTCGTTTTGAGGTTCATCCGTGACCCACAAAGTGGTTGTTCTATTTTTGAGTTCCACTAGGAACATGTCTTGGTTTTTCCCAAATTTTACACTTATGTACTTATCTTTTCTTTTTTGTGTTTATACCATTAAAAACTAGACAAAACAAGATTTTTAACCATATAAATTACAAAAATTATCATCTTTAATTTCTAAATTAACTTTTTAAAAAAGAAATAGGGCAAGGGTTTTTGAGCTCTGTTTTGAGTCTGAAACTTAGGCTGTTAGAAATAAATTTACTGGGAGCACTAGGGAAAGAATTTGGGGGCAAGGGTCACCTTTTTAGAAAGATAAAGATGTTACCTTTCTACTGTAAAAAGTTCAGCCCAAAAAAAGTTTGGAAAGTATTAGAAAATTTAATTTCTTTGAACCATGTTCACTGGAAAGTCAAATTCGGTACTGCCAAACTTGTAGGAATTTTAGAAAATTCTCTAGATATCTATTTTACAATTGGGATACCATTTTGAAAAATAGGATTCAAGAAATTTAATTCTATATAAAAAAAAATTTAATTCCGAGGTCATTTGATACAATCGGTGAGAGCTCACATTCAGTATTGACAAAGAGAAATCGACCTCATTTGGTCAATTTTGTTAATGTGATATATTTGAATTGTGATGTTTGTTTATTGAGGTGTGAATTTTGTAAGGCAGTAGATATGTAATATGCGTTGACCTGTTCTGTTTCATTTTAAGTCCCAAGGATGTGAATCTTGGGTATTTAATATTGAAATATGATTTGTGAATACTTGTGTTATACAATCTTTTGATTGTAGGATGGATCTTGTGATAATGTTGTTTATCTCTATGAGGTGCTCACAAGACTCGGGCGCGAGTGCTTGTGAAGACTAGAACTTTGTTCTAGTGTTTATGGCAAGTTTGCCATTTAAAGATAAATGCAACCTTAACAGAGAGCAAAATTAATTATGCTACAAGATGTAATTGTTATTTTATTATATAGGAATTAATTTAATTAAGTCTTTATTTTTATGCTTTGGACATAGAAATAATCTTAGGACCTTTGCGTGGAGGAATAAATGGTAAGTTAACATTTTATAAAATCGTAAAGTTTTGAGAGAGCAAGGAAATACATGAAACATAATAAAATTGTCTATGTGTGGTGAATCATGTTAAGCTGAGAGTCGTACAAGGATGATACGAGTGTATGACAAATTGATGGAATTGCAAGATGGCGAGAAGGTCGCGTGGGATATTTCAGCTACGAGTTATCTATGAACCAAGGTCGGATTGCGAATGACGCATCACCTGGGGTGATGAGATCGTTACGATGTAGCGATAAAGGCAAAGTCCTTATTTATATATGCATATGTGAGCGTAGAGGTGGTACCTTTAGCTCGACGTCAATTCGTCCATACCTGTACCATGTGCAGCGGGAAACCCACAGGCGACGAAGAAAGAAAATAAACTTTGTGAGGAGAGTGTTGAGGAGTCAATCCTCAGAGTAATGGATGACCACAGTTGGTACCTAGGAGATGATCGTAAGGCAGGTTGTTCTTGGAGGGTAAGGAACTGAGTTGTGACGATAAATCACATAGTTGACTCGGCCACCCTGACAAAAATACGAGACATCATCAGTTGGTGAGAGCCCGCCATTGTACCATAGTGAAGGGTGTACTCCCAACAGTCATCCAACTCAAATATGT
Organism: Pueraria montana var. lobata; assembly: GCA_026413185.1. Taxonomy (NCBI): domain Eukaryota; kingdom Viridiplantae; phylum Streptophyta; class Magnoliopsida; order Fabales; family Fabaceae; genus Pueraria; species Pueraria montana. The sequence goes on along the minus strand of CM048655.1, from coordinate 58,671,987 downwards.
GTAAGACCACTGAGTTCTGGGAGTTCTAGTGGCAGCTGGCCAGTGTGAAGCAAATTACAGAAATAGTTATGGAAACAAATAGGTTTCGAGTGTGATCGTTAGATAACCACATCGCGGTGGTTAGTAGGATGGTATTTGGGACTGTCAAGCCATTCTGTTTGTACTGCTTGATGAAGCAGGAAGTTTACCCTCTGTTTATTTTTCTTTTAGGAGTCGGTGGCAGTACTTGTGGAGATCACAAAGAGGCTATCGTCATCGTCTCTCTCTTTCGGAGAGTCTTCGAGGGGTAGGTCATCTGTACCTGTTACTGTTTCCGATGCCACACCATCAGAGGAGTTCACGTTTGAACCGATCTTTCCCACCTTTCGCCGAACCCCTTTTCCAAAATTGAAGGCGTAATTGGGTGAGTGCCCATCAAGGGGATTCACCGCTAGTCATGAACTTAGGGAACAGTGAGTCAAGGTTTATTCGAAGGATTTGGAGAACTTTGAGGAAGATTCTGTGAAGGATCCCATGGACGATGACCACTAGATTTCTTCTCAGGAATCTTGTCAAAGGCCCTTTGCTATCCTATTTCTTTGGATTAGTCTAACATGCAGGGTTGGATTTAGAGATGACTGCTCTGAGACTAGGTTTTCCTCTTTTTATGTATTTGGATATGGGTAGACCTAGGTTTCAGATTTTTGGTATCTACATTCAGCCTTCGTACTCTATTACCCTATGTATTTGGTATACACTTTGGGAATGTACATATTACTATTACTCAGGAAAATATTTGGGTTATGAAAATATCTATTTCATGTATATATGTATATTTTATAGCCAGAGCTATTTACTTTATTTATTTTGTTTTACTCACTTTTAAATGTATATTTATAATTTAAGGCGGCGATACGCAACTTTTGAAATTAATTAATAAAAAGTTTTAAAAACTTAGTGAAATTTTGATATATGTTTTATTAACTTCACAGTTTTTGGAAAAATAAAAATTTGTTAACACGTATTTCAAATAATCAAAGGATCTTTTCCTTACCTTTCCGAAGATCGAATAAAGTAACACGTCTATTGAATTAAAATAAGTTTAAAATGAGAATATATGTAAACCCAAATTTAGGGTGTTACACTTAATACATGGGGAGCTTTTTCACATTTTTCTTTTGTATAGATCTACATTGCTCAAGTAACTTTGTTAGATCCAAAAGACAGAAGATAGTTGTCGCAACTTTACCAAAAAGACATTGCTTTTTATTTTTTTTTATTTTACTCGAGGCTACTTTTCTGAACATTCTTTCTTTTGTTCTCTTTATATATTACCTTGACGAAACTGTCTAGCGTGGGGGACCTCTTCATGTCCCCCATGGTGGGAAAAAAACGTGGTCCATTAGATATGGACCATTTATAACAATGACTAAAATAAGTGAGGGACTACCATGAGGATACTACACTGGAATAAAATTAAAAAAAAAAAAGAAACTGAAGACATTGTTCTCCTCCTTCTGGTCTTCCCTCTTCTTCATTGTTCACGACATCATCTCTTCCTCCTTCTTCACCGTTCATCGGCTCCACCATCCCCGCTGCTACCACCGCCACCGCCAAACCCTTCACCACCGCTAAAGGACCATCGTTGTCGTCACCGAAGAGAACCACTCATTTTTTATTTCAAATCTGACGATGGTTTCGTTTTCAAATTTGATGATTCTTCCTCCTTCACCGTTCACTGGCACCACCATCCCGCCGTCACCGCTGCCAAACCCTTCACCACCGCTAAAAGGACCATTGTCGCTATCACCGTAGAGAACCACTCTTTTTTTTTCCAGATCTGATGATGATTCTTGTCGTTCTCGATTTTTCTAAATAGATGCACGGATTTAGCATTTCGTTCTTGTTTTCTGTTTCTGATCTCTCTTTTTGTTTTTTATTTTAGATCTGACTTTCTCATACATGTTTAGGCATTCGGGGTGAAGCTGTCGTCGTCCATGATCAGGTGCGAGAAGAAGTTGTCGGTGGAAAGGGAAGTGCCTGCAAGGAGGAGCGTGAGGGAATCACTTTTTTTAAAAAAATAAAAAATCCAATGTAGTCAATTTCACAGTAATCCCACGCTTATCTCAAAGAAAATACATATCCTACAGACCACGTTTCTTTCCCACGTGGGGGACATGAAGAGGTCCCCCACGCTAGACTGTTTCTTACCTTGACATGTTAACTTGCCTTTGATAAGAGGCAATACTTATACATCAGAAATCCTGCTTTTTCATTTTCACAAATATTTGAACTTAAATAAGATATTCATCAGAGCACAAAACCTAATGAAATTGAACTTATGTACAGGATCGAGGGCTTTAGGCGCAAAGTTCAAGTTGAACGATTATAGAAAGACATGAGTTTGTCTTTTAACAAATAAAACACTATGAACAGTATGTTTTCTAAAACTGTTGGACGCTCCTTTTACGAGGCATGTTTGAAGCCATATTTTTTCAAAAGCTTTAGACGTTGTTGTTTCATAGCGTCGCTATTTATTAAAACTTGATTTTAGTGTTTCTAATATTTAGAAAGAAAAAAAAAGGGAGCCAAGACCCCCCAAGAACTAGTTTTGAAAAACTACCTTCACAGTTGCTACCTGATCTGTGTTAAAGCTGTTATTTCTTCCTCAAGGTCGAGAGAGGCATGCTTTTTCTTTGTTTTTGGTACTAGTTTCAACAGCTAAAGGGTTTCATTATAGCATAAAAATGTTTTTTCTTTTTTCTTTTTTTTTCTGGAGGAACTTAAAAAGTTCAGATGAAGCAAGAGACAATTGAAGACCACAATCAAACTTCCGAAGTTCAAGTATTCATTCAAACGCTATTGATTTCACTTTCCAAAACACAAACTCCCTGATTCTAGTTCTTTGAACTAACCTTCTATATCCGTTATAGAAAAGGTTAAATTTACAGCAGCAAAAGAATTAACATCTTATCTATATTCCTCAGGCAATCGGTAACCTGGCATGACTATTTTATCTGCAAACATTTTGCCAGTCTTTGGCATAACATGCCAATGCATAGTAAGGTTAAATTCTTTGCCTCGCAAATTGCTTCCCTGGACAAGAAAAACTAGAAAAATTAAGGCCTAAAAAAATCTGAAGCAAATTATATTAGTCATAAAACAACCTTTGAGAGTTGTATACCTGGTCAATGAAGCGGTACTTGTTTGATGTATGAATCCAAAACTTGGCATGCTCTTTGGAGGGAATGATACCATCCCATAGAGATATCTGTAAAATGGCATTTCAAGAACCTAAGCAACATAGTGACACAACATATACTAAAGGCAGAGATGCAGCATAATATGTAGCAAAGGCACAGCTATCTGAGTGAAATGAATAGTATACACAAACTCTGAAGCCACTATTACTATGGCTTCATTTTATTCTTTTCTTTATAAAAAGGAGCTGGTGAACTTACAATTTAAATATTTGAGTAAATTACAGCAACACTCCCTGAGATTTAGTGTAATTACACAAGCATCCCCTGTTTTTTTAACCATTACTTTCGTCTCTCTTGTAAGGGGTGTTAGTGTAAGGTTTGAGAGGGTGTCGGTGTAATGTTTTCAAACATATAAGGGGTTGTTAGTGTAATATTTTCAAACTTAAAAAGGGGATTAGTGTAGGAAAATAAAAAAAGGATGGGGTTATATATAATTTGATAAAAACTCAGGGGATGTTGCTGTAATTTGCTCTAAATATTTATATTTGAAATGTAGATGCAAACAAACTAATGAACTCATACCTGATTGAAGGAATTCTTAGGAGTTTCATACTCAGCAGCTAGAAAAACAAAAACCTGCAAGCATACAAAATGACACAAAACTAAGTCCCTGGACAGAAATAGGGATCTCATGGGTAAGTAAAGTAAAATTAAGCAGTTCCAACATTTCCATAGAAATTAAATATATATTTGATGAAATGAAATAAATAGATAAGGCAATTTAAACATTAAGAGATGCATTATGATGGGAGGCACAGGGAGAAAAGACCAAAGAAATGGTAATGAAAAATGGGAACTAAAGTGAAGAAGAAGAACCTGTTTTGTGTTCCATGTGAAAAGGGACTGCAAATCTGCTGATATATTCAATGTCATACTGACCTGCAAGAATAGACTAATGAATAAAGATGAGATTTGAATATTATCTGAGAGCATGTGATGAGAAATTTGAGGATCAAACATATAATGTGGTAAAAGGTAGATGAGAAATAGCAGAAAGAGGAATGAATGACCTCGTCATTGGCGTTGGGGTGTTTCTGAAAGGAGTTGATGTTCAACAAGTGGACATGGGCAGAGGGAGAGGGGGAATTGAAATTGTCGGATAGAGAGGCCATGCCGCACATAAGAGCCAGAATCGTTACAGCAAACGTTAGCAACGCGTTCGCTCTATACCCCAATGAATGCATTCTCACTGAGAGAGCGAGACGGGTTAAGGGGGGTCGATTGTGTCTGTCTGTGTAAGCCGTGGAGCCAAGGGATTGTCGGCTCAATGGCCTGATAATTTGGTGGGGAAAGCTAATTAACTGGGTGTGAAAAAATATATATTTTTCATTGATATATTTATTGTGTGTTTCAGTTTCAGAGGTCTTAGACTAATTAATTAATTATTAACGCTGATTTATGATTGGATGACGGTGTAGTGTATTACCATTAAACTCATTTGTTAAATATATTAACAGTGATTAATTTAGTCATATTTTAATATTTTTTATTTTTTTTACTTTGAATATCTCATAATAATGAAATGCTATTAGGTTGATCTTATCCTACAGTTAAAAAAATAAATATTTAAATATAATTTTAGTTTTTATAATATACTCTTTTTTTTTAATTTTGATCTATGTAACTTTTTTTTTAAAATAGTTGTAAATTTTATTTTTATTTTAATCGTTGTTATTTTGGTTTAATCCTTGTAATATACCAATTTTTCTGTCTTAATCTCTATAATATTTTGTTCATTTTAAGTTAATTCTTTTATAAAAAAAATGATAAGGACTCAATAAATTATTCACGTATTACAAAGACAAAAACCAAAAACTGGACATATATTATAAAGATTAAACAAAATAACAAAAACTAAAATATTTTTTCTAAAAAAAACATTTAAAAAAAAAGTTTTATAAGGACCAAAATCATAAAAACAATATACTAATGGCACTAAAAAGTAAAATTATATTTAAACCAAAAATAAATCTTAATGTATAATTATATCATTCAATTAAAACTAAAAACTAACATCCTAATGCCCAAAGGCTCCTTGTTATGCGAATGTATAGGAAAGAATAATTGTATGCAACATTACCCTTACATATACAAAGAATTTATTTCCAGATTCCTGCCTATGAGCAAAGAGGCTGTGCGTTCGCTAACATATCATTCAATTAACTAAAAAAAATTAAAAACAAATCCCAACCTTTTTAGCCGTTTGTCAACAAAGGATTGTTTTATCATTCAATTCAATTAAATAGAAAAAATGAAAAGAAATTCCAACCCTGTTCGTCAACAAGAAAGGATTGTTTCACTATCCGTCCATTATGATAACTCTCAATGCCAACGAATAAATTAAAGCCATCAGTCAATGATAATATTAGTGAAAATAATTAACCAACTAAAAATTGTGTAGTCACTGACTGGGCATTTACAGTATTTTCATTATATTTCCTTACACTTACCTACAAGTGACAAAAATGATCGTGTTATAGAGAAATTTCTGAAATAGAATTAATAATGAGCACAAGAATGCGGCCCCAAATAATGCACATCCTTGGAAATTCTTCAGAAACTGATAATTTTCCTATCAAAGGACCCTAATCCCCTATATAATTTTACCCTAGTTTCACAAAATTTACTTGTCAGAATACGGAAGTAAAATGTCAATCCCTCTTCATTGCTTTGGAAAAAAAGGCTCTTGCGGTTGCTATTGAAAGGTATGCGAAGACTGTCAGAGTGATGCCCCCAAACAAAACAAGACGATCATAAGCAGCATTTTGGACTGTGTAGACCCGCATACCTATCGTATTCCAGTTGCTCTCTGTCCAGACAGGATCCACAACCCCCATTTTGTCAGAAGAATTAGGGGGCAAAACATTCCACACTCCTGATTCATATTTTAGCCGTGTTGAATATGCTGGAACATACCTGTAAAGGATTAAACATTAACGTAAAATTACAACACATCCATTTAAACATTTATTCATGTCAATTGTCAAGCCAACAAGATGCGCATTACATGGACGGTGGAACCTGGCATATAAATACATTGTGCAGTCTACCCATTTACGTACACCATATGAGCATACTTACAAGGTGCCGATTGTGATGTAAAGTTTAAATATGGTATAGATTTTAGAGCACGACAAGACAAGTGAATGACACCACCTCTTTGGAGTATGCCAAACGAGAAGACTAATCTACATTAATACCTAGTGTGGTATATATGTCTGTGCATGTGTGTGAACCTGTTAGCATACCTCTGTTGTGGGTGTGTCAAAAGCTGAGTAACTTTTAAAAATAAGTTGCACACCTTAGTGGCTTAGCCTCTCATTCTCTCTCATCTATATAACTCTAATCGATGTGGAACAGAAAAACAAAAGTTTTAGTTTTAAAAGGAGCTTTTAAGCTAAAACTACTAAATAACTTCATTTTTAAAACTCTTATTTTAAGCTTTAACTTTAAAGTAGCTTTTAAATCATAAAAAAGTTGAACCAAACATAGCCTTTGACAAGGAAAATACCTCGTTGTAGAGAGAACACAAACTCCCTTGCCATCAGTCTCTGCTTTGATGCAAACTTCATCTCTACCATTGCAACCATGTTGACAACCTGAGCTATTATTCTCCCTCGGGATAGAAGTTCTGTCGGCCAGAAAATTCCAGATGAACCTGGGAACATCATTGATGTATCCTGTATATGGTGTAGATGAAGGTTCGTCCAAGATAACGCCTACATAATGGCTTGGACAGGTTGACAATGACATGGGTGAAATATATTTCTTCACCAATTCGCAAGAAAGACCAGGATCACAGTCCAACAAGCAACCCATAAGTTGTTCAACAAGTGAGACATTAACATTTATAGCAGCCAAAGTTGAATTTTGTACATCTTCAGTTTCACTAGCGAGCATGTAAAGGGTTCGGGCAATGAGAGAAGCAGCAGCAACTACAGCTGACGAATTTACATTTGCTGCATTAATAATACAAAAATAAGAATGCATGTGACATAAGAGGCAGCAATTTAGGACAAGTCGAGCAAGAAAAAGATAATAATGCCAAGAGCATAGAGTAGCTCACATAAATCATCAAGATGACTATGGTAGAACTTGTTGATAAAGATAGAGTCAAAATCTTCTAGGACAACACCAGAGATTGCAGGATTCTGATCAAAAGGAGGGAAAGAACAAAAGAAAAAGATTTATAACCAATGGAAAAAATTTGAATTATATGCCAATATACAAATGAAGTTATTCAAAACAGTACATTCACAAAAGTAGTCAATTTATGCCAATGTGAATGGCGATACTTATTCATAAAAAAAAAATGATTTGATACAACATGGCATATTAATAATGGGGTCAACAGCATCTTCTGCCTAACTTATTGAAGTAGTTGCAGAGTTCTCATAACCTTTTTTTATTAGAGCATGTTATTGCAATCTGTCCAGAGTACCAGCCCACCGTTTAAATATGGTGTTAACACTTACCAATGCAAGTTAAAATGTGATGTTCACATGTCTAATATCATGCACATGATTACATTGAGTGCCCATGTATCCAAATAAGGACAATCTGTGAGAATTTAATATCAAATTAATTTCAAGAAAAATGTGCAGGAATCTTGCTATATGAATGTTACAAATAGAAAAAGGTGACTCAATGACACTTAATGATCTCTAATGTAAGAAAGCATAAATAAGAACCATGAGATCAAGAAGGCTCCTTAGAACTTCTGAAACACTATATTCACAAACTTAGCTCAATTGACCATGTCCTTTCCTTATGAAGAATTTCACCAATGTACTTGCAAAATCTGAACTTTTAAAATGTTCATTTTTAAGAAACCACCACTAGACACTAATTACAAAGGATTAATATTCTGGTAACTATTGCTGTGCTTCCTAACCAGCTCTTTTCACAATATTATTATGTGGGGGAGGGTGGGGGGAGAAAATAAAAAAAATTGTAATATCTATCCAGCACCTTTTCCAAAAAGGACATTAAAGAGGATGGAGGTATCCCAGGATTTGAGGCACTTGCAGATGCTATCTTTATGTTTTCAGATATCAGTGACTCCTGTGCATGTTTCAAGGCAGCCACTGTCTGATTTGTGACAGAAGAATCCTGCATTGATGAAGTGTTATAAGCAGATTTGGCATGTTTCTCTAATTCTGGTAGTGCATACTGCATACACAGAAACTATGTATCATAATGCACAATATCCCTTTAAAATAGCAAAATTTTCTGTAAGGGCCATGAATGTGCACATAGTTATCAGATCAATCAAGACCTCACCCCTTCTGTATGAGCAAAAAAGTTTTTAACACCTTGACTGAGACCCTTTCCAACAGAACCAATTTCAATGACCTGTGAAACCGGCCAGGAAAGAATAAGTTAGGTTATTAGCAGAAAAAATGAATCTAGTAGAGGCTTTTATAAACAGTCTAGCTTATAAATTTAAATGTGGCACGTTAGAACCCCCTCCAATACTACCCAGCAGTCATATTTACTAGGAAGATAAGAAATACCGTTTCAATTAATGTATGATTAAGGCCATGAACAGCATCTGAGTGCATGTCAAGTTCTACCAAAAATCTCCTACTTCCAAGGTAACCCCATGCCTCTCCAGTGAAAACTGCAAAAACAAGCTGCATTGAGTTCAAGAAACTATCAGCAATAAAGTTTAGACTAGTGGAAATATGTCAGTAAAGTAAAGTACTTGGTTCTTGAGCATTAACAGATTTTAAAAAGCAACCTGTGGAAGTTTGAAAGCATAAAGCACCAAACAATAGGAACTATAATGTGTATGTATGATAAACCCTATACAGTTCTCTTCTATCCCACCCCCTGGGATGGTAAGAATAACCGCCATAAGTTTCCTGTCATTGGTGTATTTAGTGCACTCCCACCAACAAAATATAACCCCAATCTCATCACAAATAGGAAGGATGATAATTATTTCACATGCCTCAAGAAGATCACCAGTAATTAAGACCTATCTGGATAATTTCCCCCACAAAAAGATCTTGAGGTAAAGAAAAAACCAAAGACATACAAGGAAAGTTAGATAAACTCACAGCTAATCGACAATTAAGTTACACTTACATGGACCAAAAACTGAAATGAAAAAAAAAATAAAGAAGTAAAAAATCCATGGACCATCTTGAACACACCTGTTTACTAAGGTCACCAAGACCATCCAAATGAGAAAGTGCATCAACAGCAGCTAGTAATGCAATTAAACCCTGTAAAGTAATCAATACATTAGGCTATAATTTGATTTAAGGACAAGCAAATATCATAAAGAAACACATAATTTGGACAGAAATAGAGAGAATTTTAGTAGATGCACATGCACTTACAGAAATCGGGGAGTCTGCACCAAGGCTTTTGTCCCGAAAAAATGAAGCAGAATCCATAGATGCCACTGTCAATAAAATCGGCTTAGATTGTTGTAAGGATGAAATGTTGATCGGAGGAAGAGATGACCAGACACTGCCTTCCATATGAAACATACAAAAAATTAAAATCAAATATAATGGTAAAATTATAATTTTGTCTGCAAAATGAGAAGGGAAGGATATTAAGACATTCTTCATATAGATCCAGGACAGCCCATTTCCACTGTGGGGACAATGTGTGATGCTTAATCTTTTGCATTTTGAAGATAGTATGAATCCATCTAATCTAATAGTGGATACCATATTCACAAAGGCAATTCACTCCATGCTTTCTCCAGTACATAAACACACCTTTCTTGCAGCAATATAAACTCATAGCTGATCATATTTTATATCTAGCAATACTCTATAAAGACAAAAGGATTGCTTTTGAGACTCCAAGAGGTTTTCAGGGAAAAATCTGAAAATTTGGTGTCTTGACTATTTGGCATGATTAACCTTGTATCTAGCTTAGCAGCATTTATAGAGTAGAGTCCAAGAACTTCACCTGTATCCACCTAAAGGAAGGCAAGTTTCTTCTCTTAAACAAGACTCTGAATCATGTGTTCCAGATTTCACTGTCTAGTTGAAGTAAAAAAAAAAAAAAAAAGGCAAATAATGAAACATTTTTCTTCATAAGCTAGATAATAACAATTCTTTACAAGAATCTAAATCATACCTGCATCACCAGATCAAACTCAGCCACATTAGAAGTATAAGCTTTCTTTTTGTCCTCATTCTTTGTTACAAACTGTACAAACAGGAAAGAGAATTAATCTACTATATTTTTACATACAGAATAATAAAATTCATATCAGGGCACTACAAAATTAATGCCAATGGAATTAACAATATCACTAAAAATTACGTAGATTTGTGTAGGTTAGTCTCTGTGTGTGTGTGTGTATATATATGACTTAAAATAAAAATAAAACAACCAAGCCTTTATTTACTTGGTGCAGTTGGGCTATATGGATCAATTAACTGACTGACTGACTACAATCTCAAAGTACAATAAATCATCACCAGTATTTTGCAAGTACAAGAACATGAAAATACCAAGCAATACCTCTTGAAGAGTCTTTGAGCCACTTTCAGCGAGTAAAAATACAGGAAAACTGTAGGATTTCCACATAATACCAGAACCCTGCACATGATGAGCCAAAAAACATAAAAAACACAAATATATCAATCATTCTAAAAATTGATTGTGTTGTCTCAAGAATGAAATAGCATTAGCCAATATCCAACAAATAATTGGTAATACTCCCACCATAGATCTTAGAATTCATCTAATATCACTATATGTTTCTGATCATAATCCAATACATGCTTGACCTATTAATTTGTTTAGAGAAATGCTAGCTATACACTCTCTGACACACTCTTTTGAATACATTCTCTCTTATTGGTTGAAATTTCTTGGAAATTACAACAAAAAAGAATGTGGGTCCCACATATTATTTAATGATTCTCTCTCATGACTTAGTAATTTTTAATAAATTTCAACCAATAGTAGAGTATGTGTTAAGAGGAGTGTTAGAGAGTGTGTTGCTAGCACTTATCATTTTGTTTGTTTAACAATAGCTCTATGTCACTGGATTTTAACAATGTACATCCATCAAAATTAAGAACCATAAAAAACAGAATGTAATCCGAATTACATTCTGTAAAAAATGATCAAGTTAAAGTTGGAAAATGATTATTGGTAACAAGCAAGGAAAAAAGAAAAGGACAAATAATTGATGCTGTCATGAGCTATAAATATGCCAAGAAACTTGATGAAAAAGGACAGTTCACATCGTACAATTGGATTCCATTCATAGCCGGTATTATGGTAAGGAGCAAATTGAGCTTGTGGAAACTTTTGATCCGGAGAGAATCCTACACGTGACAAAAAAAGGTTATCACAGACAGCTCTATACACAAGGATCACTCTAACTTTGTTTGAAAACAGACAATAAACAAATCAATGCTCTTTACCCTTTAACTTATTCTGCAAATCAGCTCTTGGTTCAATCAGTACACCACTGACTTTACTAGCAAAGCTAGAGTCATCTGATATTCTGAAAGGGAAAATACATATTCAGAAAACAAACACACAATTTGACGAATCACAAACGAATATACACTATTAAGAACCTACATCACTTAAAAGCAACTACGCAAGGACAACATTTCTTCCAAGAAGCAAAGTTACAAATATTCCATAACTTTCAGTTAAACTTAAATGCAATAATAAAGTTTAGCACCTCTTAAAACAGAAACGTTGAAATATGATACCTTGTAAAGAGAGTTGGAAACTCGTCCAGTGACACCAATATAGCAGAAGGCTCAGCTATTTTGTCAACATTTTCGAACCTTACAATTGGAGCCACAACCTTATCTCGTCCAGGATCTAAGAATTCGAAAGCAATAAAAGTAAAGAAAAACTCATCATCGTTTATATTTAACTTGCAATTAATCCTAAAATCACAATTAATCGAAATGAAAGAGAATGCGAGAGCGAGACTCACTTGAACAACCGATGGTTCCAGAGAGATTCATCAGCCGCACGCAAGGATAACCTTCGATGGAAGCGTACATAGTGTTCTGAAGATCAGGCACTGATTCCATGGAGCTCGATTGTCCTGTGAAAAGAAAGGAAACGCGATCAGTGAGAAATGAGAGTTGAAACGAGGTTTTGCGAAGAAATCGCGAATCGGAGATTGAAGTCAACGAGGTACCTGAGACTGAGAAGCATGAGAGAAGGTGGAAGGTGAAGAAGAGGAAGAAGAAGAGCGAGAAAACGGTTAGCGCCATGGATGAATAAACCCTAGTGACAATTGTGCATGTGCAGAGAGTGTGGGTTTTCTTCTTCTTCTTCTACTCCGTCTTCTCGGCTTTCTTCCTCTCTGATTCTGAATTGGTAGGATTCTATGATTTCATAGAGATCAAATGCATCGTACGGTTTTGATTCAGCTTCCAAATTGGGACTGCTTTGCTCAAAATCCAATCGGAAATTGGAAATTTATTTGGTGATTTTTTTTTAAGGACAAAACTTATCTATAGTTGCATAAGTGTTAGTTTGTGTTATTCTAATCACAATTAGAATTTCACCTTATTAATTTTCATAATTTTTTAATGCAAATTTTTATTTTATATATTATTAAGGTGAAATTCTAATTAAACAACAGTATAAACAGCAATTATTATAAAACTAAAAATAAGTTTTATACTTTTTTAAATTGGTTATTTAGTGTGGACTTATTTTTATATAATAAAAAATTATAATAAATAAATAATTTTTTATATATAAATTATATTAAAATTAAAATGTGTAGTTCATAAATATCTTTAAATATATGAGTTACATTTGTATTTGTAATAAATAATTTAATTTGTGATATAAAATTATTTTTAATCATTGATATTTAACAAAAGAAACTATTAAAGTTCAATTTTATGATAAAATAAAAGATGAAATGATAAATAGTTAAAAAAATCAAATATATTGATAAAGATGAAATGATGATAATTTGAAGTGGCGGAGAGAAAAATATTTTTGTAAATTGCTAATGTAATGTATGAAATACGCATATGAAAAACAAGAGAGAAATAATATTTACAGTGTCTAATCGAGATAGAAAGATGAATGAGATTGTTACTTTTTATGTGTATTACGATATATTACGATATGATTCATAAAAAAAGGTGATTAAATAAAACTTTGATCGTAATTTTTTTATTTATTATTTATTTTCAAAAAAAATTTAAAACAAGTTCTATTGCAGATATAAATATTTTCAACCTAATTTCATCATTAAACATTTTTAGTTCATTTACATTTCTTAATTATAAAACATTGGATAAGCATTTTTTCCATTTTTGAATCGACTCTAATTTTTTTGAATATGTGATCATTTTATGGATGACAAAATGGACTAATTTAACCTATTTTAGTTGATCATGTTATCAGCCTTCTAAAACTAATCAGAGTGGGTTTATCCACTCAACATATATCGATTGAAAAATGTAGTTTGTACCTATTTATGGCCTAGGTTAGCATAAAGATCCATAAAAAAATGAAAAAAAAAGAAAAATTTAAAAATAATAAGAACTAAACATTATAAAAAAAAAAAAATTTATGTTACTACTAGCTACTATCTCTTTCACTGGTTGATAGATATTTTATATGCTTACATATCTTAGCATTTAGCTTATATTTTTCATGACTTAGAACTTTGCTTTTGTAACACCCTGTTACATTAGACACAATCCACATTAGTATTTGTATTTGTTTTAATATTTATAAAAATGAGGGTAATTTTTTTTTTAAATCATATTTATTAAACATATTTAGATAAGATGAATAAATAAAGGCATAAATATTATATAAAGAACTATTTCCTTATGAAATTAAACATCAGTTCATGATACAGTATTATACATATAGTTTAACAGATACAGGAAAATCAAGTATTAGTTATTCCTAACCCATACATGTAATATCCTAGTCAGAGCAGTGAACAAGTTCTACACTAACCCAAAACATAAACGTAAATAACACTAGCCTTTAGATTTCGTATCTTCTAGTATCTCTTCTTAGTCTTCGCAATCTCTGAAATGACCACGTCAACAAGGAACTTGATCACTAGGTTTGACCATCATCTTTAAGTATCCAATCAGCAAGTACATACAGAAAAGAAAGAAAGAGGAGTGAGACTTGATTCTAATATATATAGGTATTACTAATGGTATAAACTACCTTCATTTAATAATAGTGGGGGAACCTAATATTTATCTAATCATAACGTCTCAACTCCTAACAACTCAAACCTCTAGACGCAGTATGGATCCATACTCCCCGATTGGAAGTGATTGGGAGTACATACGCCTCAACCCATGGCAAAACTTTCATCTTCCATAGATGAACTCAAATTATCTCAATTCAGGACATCCACAGTCCTATATATAACTCAGGCGTACTCTCGCACCAATCAGTGGAATGCTGAGCAGTTGTGTCATCTTCGTAAATACGACAACGATTAATCAACGTCGGAAAGTCTCCAATCTGTAGGTACCCAATGGCTTGTTTGATGTCAGGCCTCAGTCCATTCTCGAACTTAGAACAACGAGATCTTTCATCTACTCCATTTTGAAAGTAAGGACAATATTTGGACAATTCCTCAAACTTTGCAGCGTATTCTCCTACAGACATATAGCCTTGCTTCAGATTCAGGAACTCGATCTCTTTTCTTCTTCTAAGGTCTTCTGGAAAATATTTTTCCAAAAACCTCTAACGGAATACAGCCCAAGTAACTTGAATCCCTCCGCCTTCCAGTTGTTGATGAGCGTATCTCCACCATCCTTCAGCTTCTTCAGTTAGCATAAAAGTAGCAAAAGTGACCTTATGTGCATCAGCGCACATCATTGCGGTGAAAATCTTTTCTATCTCTGCTAACCATTGTTGAGCGCCATCAGGATCATAATCTCCTTTGAAAGTAGGTGGATCATTCTTCCTAAAAGTTGTCAATCCCCTATATTCAGCAGGTTCAGCATTCGCTTGATTCATGTTTTCTAAAACCGCAGTCATCCTTTCTAGGATCTGTTGAGTGTAGTCAGGTATTGGTCCTCGTTCAGCCATTATCTGAAACGTAGAAGAAACTCCATTAATTCCTTGTCTTGAAATAAACCTTCATGTCAGAAGCGAATAAAGTAATTAGCAACTTTAGTACACCGGATAGCTTCCCAGGAAAGAGAGGTGTGTCACAATGGACTGCTTAAATACCAAGTCTTTCCTTAGCCAGAACCTACCCAGACGTATACTTAGTCACTTCTTACTAACTTAAAACTAACAATAGGCTAATTCTTGAGCAAGGTCTTCAAATGCGTGCGCAGATCATTCCTTTAAATTCTAGCTTCTCAGGTAAGTCTTCCTTTTGTAAGTTTGAAATCTGTATATGCATCGTTCTAACTTATCTTATACTTCTGTTTCTCAACAGAGAGTATAAGAACACACAGAGTATCTTACATCATTGTTTCTCAACAATGAATATAAGAGCACAACAAAAGAATGTCAAGTCCATAACCTAGGCCTTGACAGGACTAACTGCTCTGATACCATTAAATGTAACACCCCGTTACATTAGACACAATCCACACTAGTATTTGTATTTGTTTTAATATTTATAAAAATGAGGGTAATTTTTTTTTAAATCATATTTATTAAACATATTTAGATAAGATGAATAAATAAAGGCATAAATATTATATAAAGAACTATTTCCTTATGAAATTAAACATCAGTTCATGATACAGTATTATACATAGAGTTTAACAGATACAGGGAAATCAAGTATTAGTTATTCCTAACCCATACATGTAATATCCTAGTCAGAGCAGTGAACAAGTTCTACACTAACCCAAAACATAAACGTAAATAACACTAGCCTTTAGATTTCATATCTTCTAGTATCTCTTCTTAGTCTTCGCAATCTCTGAAATGACCACGTCAACAAGGAACTTGATCACTAGGCTTGACCATCATCTTTAAGTATCCAATCAGCAAGTACATACAAAAAAGAAAGAAAGAGGAGTGAGACTTGATTCTAATATATATAGGTATTACTAACGGTATAAACTACCGTCATTTAATAATAGTGGGGGAACCTAATATTTATCTAATCATAACGTCCCAACTCCTAACAACTCAAACCTCTAGACGCAGTATGGATCCATACTCCCCGATTGGAAGTGATTGGGAGTACATACGCCTCAACCCATGGCAAAACTTTCATCTTCCATAGATGAACTCAAATTATCTCAATTCAGGACATCCACAGTCCTATATATAACTCAGGCGTACTCTCGCACCAATCAATGGAATGCTGAGCAGTTGTTGGGGTTGCCAAGTTTGGTCAGATGAAGTCTTCGACACAGGGTGCTCTCCTGGCCTTTAGTTACTTCATCACTCGACATCGTACCCCCTAGACTTCCGTTAGTGAGTCCCTGCCTTTCACTCCTCAGCTTGTCAGGCTGTGTCTTCCACTATAGGCAACATGTCGTTGCATGTTCCTCTTTTAACAGTACTCACACTAGAGTACTCACAAGTCACTTTACTCATCATCATTTGACATAACATCTCTGTCCCTCAGACAGATAAACAGTATATAACTAGTATACCTCACCATTCACTATATCACATCTAATATCACTAGTCTCATTCACTGAGCACCAGTACAGAGTAACAATAATAACATTGTCAAAGTACAATCATCATGTCATGTCAACACATCAAAGCATCTTATCACATATTAAGTATATAAAGATTTATGTAATATCATAAGGTATTTAAACAAGACAGTAGATACTTTTCTAATCGTTAATCTAATAATTAACTAATATTTAACTAATCATTATTTGTATTAAAATCTTATTTAAAACTTATCAAGTTAAATTTATTTGCTTTATCTTTTTCTTTGTCTAATCCCTTAATTTAAATTGTAAAGAGAAACAACTTTCTAACTTACTATAAGTATTTCTGGTACAAGCATAAATAGATTTTTAATATTTAGAAATTCCTTTCTGGTGTGGAAGATCAGATTATACCGCAACCACAGAGCATACTTAGAATTTTCATAGATTATGTTCAAAAACTTAGTAGTAAGAAAAAAAATCCTTTTTCTGGTGTGGAAGATCAGATGAAACTGCAATCACAGAGCATACTTCGGATCTATACAAAGAAAATAATCTTACAACATATATATAATTTTTTTTAAATTTGTTCTATATTCTCGTTTCCAGTGAAATCAAAAGTTGAAGAGATAAACTTTTTAAAATTTCCAGAAAACTTTGAACCATCTAGTAGACTTTGTCGATTTTATAAAAATAGTAAACGAACTTATTTTGTTATGAAATTTTTATGGTAGATATATAAGACATGTATAAACATCATGATATTTTTATTTTTCCAAAAATCAGTCTAGATTTGTCCCAGTAATTTCCAACAGAATGGAATTTTTTTTTCAGAAGTTCAAAACAGGTGGTTCAACTTGTAACTTGAATATATAATATTTAACATATTTTGTAGTGATTCCAAAAGAAAAGTTGTAGATTTTTAAGTCTATTTTCATTTAAAACTGGTTTCACATGATTTCGTTAAGTATAACTTGAGATATTCATAAAATAGTGACTGGTGTCCGGGTCAAAATGCTGGAACATAGTTATATATTGCTTTGTTCTGTGTCAGTTTATGTTTGTTCCTTCTTATTATAAGAATAGGAACGTATACTGGAAAGAACAATAAGAAGGAAAATTATAACAAAAATTGGGCATGGTCTCCTCTAAAAGAGTGACACTTGTAACAGTTCCAATAACAAGAAAATTCACAAATAATGGAAATATAGCAGGAATAATAAATAAGAATTTAAAGTGATGATGAAAATAATCAAAAGTAAAACTTATATAATATAAAGTACGAAAGTAATAAAGAGCAACAAAAGAATCAAGGTCTCACTCCCCCCTTACCTAGGAAATGAGTTCGGATTCACCAAGGAGGAGGCTTTGAGAAGCTTGAAAGGAAGATGAAAGAAAGAGAGAGAAAAAATTGGATGGGAGTGTAGAGAGAAAAAAAAACAGAAACGGAAGAGACAGAGAGAGAACATAGGTGCTGGGCAGAAAAGTGAAGGAAGCAGCTCCCTTTTTATAGAGAGGTAAGTGAGTTTTTTTTTTTTTTTTTACATTGACTTGAGTGGGTAGCTGAAGCTCACGTGCCAACCAACTACGTGAGAAAGATTTTTATGCATAAAATTTTACGTTTTCTCATACTGCTAGTATAAATTTATACGCTTAAATTTTTAATTTTTTTATTAAACAATTTTATTTTTAATGGAAACTTTTTAGTAAACTTAATTTATGTCCCTTATTAATTATCATAACTAAAAATTAATTTTTTATAATTATTTTCAAATAATTCACAGTAATTTTGATTTAGATCTATAAATTTTCAAACTTTACTAGAAATTATATTTTTATATGTGTGACTTAAAAATGAACTGACTTTATCAGTTTCATCAAGTTTTGATATTAATCCTATACTGACTTACTTATCAACAGTACACTTTAAGCATTTTACGTTCACATCTTTCCCTGATTGAAGTACTGTTCATTGGCACTGTTCACTTATCGAATTACTTTTTGCACCTATGTTTTTACTGTTCACATCATTTTTGTTGATTTTGCATCATTGTTTCAATTTGATTAAAAATTCAACATCTTGGGTATTCACCCATATAAAACATATTTAAACCTATAAAACATGATTTCAAGTTCAAATAATTATTTCGTAATTATTTGAGACTTTTCCTCATATATACCATAAATACAAACAATTATATACTCAATCGTTCTTTTAATAGTTTTCCGGACTTTGGTCCGAAATAATTATTAAAAATTCACGATTAAGTAGAACAGAAAATTTTGATCACAATAGTATGAATCAATATTAAATTATTAATAAAAAGAAAATAGACCAATTAAAAATGAGGATGTTACAGTTTTAATCAATTTTAGGCTAATCTAACTAGTATTTAGAAGTAGTGCTAATATTGTTAATCCTTTAGGAGTTTTACTAGCTTTTGATATTTTGTTGTATGAATAGAAGAAGAATTAAAGAATTTGGAGCATGAGTCATTGGAAGTTCAAGCCAACATCTTTGGAAGCATTTTTGAAAGCCAATAGCCAACATCTTTCTTTTATCTTGCTGAGGCCGGGCTTGAGAGATTTGAGGCTGAGCTTGAGAATGAAGAAATTTCCCTTTTCTTGCTGTCAACCTGAGGTTAGGCGTGAGAAGTCTGAGGCTGGGCTTGAGGACCTTCGAGTTACACCCCTTATGCCTTTTCTAAAGCTGAGCGTGGGAAGACTTGAGGTTGAGCGTAAGAGTGCTGATGTGGCTTAAGTGGTGCGAAAACAAAGATATTTATGAGAGAAAAGTGGTCATTTGGCATTCATTCACGTTGCAGACCCTCTATTGGCTTGGAGTGACACTTGGAGAGCTTCCCTTGGGTTCCCATGGCTTCTACTTCAAGTTTCTTCCTTTCTTCTTCACTTTTGCTGTTGCACGTGTTTATGTGTAGCTAATTTCACCCTTTTTGGGGTTTGATGTAGTTGACCCAAAACTCATGTATACTCTCTAAGTTTTAATTAAAGTTTATTATTCATGTTATGTGTTTTCTCCTTCTCTTAATGCTTTGGCTTGATCACCCTTTGTTTGATTTTGTGGTTTGAATCTGATTGGAAAATGTTTTTAAACCTAGAAATGGAGAAGAGCACTTAATGGGGTTTGTTGCTAGGAATAGAACAAAACCTATTAGTCATCCTTAAACTCTTGTTATTCTCTCAAGTATCTTGGTTGATTTATGCAAGGAATTGATAGGCTGGTCAAGAGACTTAGGTTTTCACTCTAAGGAATTAGGGTTTAAACAATTTTGTGAGTTGATGATAACATTTGGATAATGAACTTGATTAGTGGCTTTTGTATGCATGGGTGAGTGGTTAACGAAGTCAAACCCCAACATCTCGTATTATTGTCTTGAAATCTCTATTTTCCGCATTTTACTTGTTTGAGAAAATCCCAAAAATAGTTTCTAGTTGATTTAATTGTCAAGTTTATATTTTTAGTGCTTTATTCCAACTTTAAATCCATTCCATTGCATATTTATTGTTTTATTTATTGTTCTAGTAAGTGTCCTTATGAAAATAGTCAAATATTGAACAAGTCCCTGTGGATACGATACTTGGACTTCCATTTTATATTACTTGAACGACTTGATTCACTTGCCAAGGAGATATCACTGGTCCACCTAATAAATTTTAATTACATTATTTTATCTAACTTCTCTAATTATTGTCTCTAATACTAACAACAACAAATTGCTCCTAAAAAAACAAAAGTCAATTTGAGAAATATGTCATCCTCCATTGATCTTCTTCTAAGTTCAAATATTGGGTCCTAAACATGATACTACTTTCATACCAAAATAAAATGAAACTCGAAATTCTACATTAAACATTCAATGCATTTACTTAATTTAAAAAAAAAAGGGCTAAACGAGCTGGGCCATCCTACCCCCATCTTGAGCCCTTTTATTTTGGGCAAAAATAAGTTTGATCGAATGGACTGATGAATTGAATACCTTGGCTTGAGCCACTTAAAAAAATAGGTTAAGTGAATTCGGTCGTTAGGTCAAATTTGTTTTGCCATCCAGATGCTAATTAAGATTTCTTTTTATATTACTTTCAAATATTCAATGAAACTAAATTAATGGTGTTATAATGGAAAATGATTATTAAAACCATTTTAAAAATATAAGTATAATAGTTATTCTTTGATAAATGCTAATCAGTGCCCTTAGAACTAGTTAAGAAGCCAAAAGTAGAAATGTTTTTATTGGGAGGCGCAAAATTACACCGCACATGAATTTTTTTTTGCGTTCTCCTATGATTTTCATACTAAATACTTTCTTTTTACTATAATAAATTAATATCTATGCATTAATAAACCAATCTTTTATATACAAATTCCTAATTAATATCTATGCATCAGTTTAACTTACATATATCATTTGAAGCTATTTTTCATTATTCATTTTCTCCGGATCGTGACAATGGATAGGTTAATTTGATTACCTCATTGGATTTGTATTCAGCACTTGAATATCTAACAAACTTTCCAGCCTTGTATTCAACTTAAAACAACTCTCACATTCTACTATTTTTGCAGTTCGTAGCATAAATTTCAGTAGAAAAGTTTTTTTCTTTTTTTTGAGAGAAAAAGTTTTTGTTTTTTAATCACAAGTAAGTGGCGTTCAGGCTAAATTACATATTGGTTGACTAATTTATCTCTTCGGTAGAGATGGAGCTACATTCTACATTAAATTTTTAATGTTACATATAATTCTGTTATTCTTATACACATCTCACAATTTATAAAGATTTGCCCCCACTATCCAAGGCATAAAATTAATAGGCTTAATTGCAATTTTTATCCCCAACTTTTTAATTTTTGGTGGATTTTACTTCAAACAAATTAATTTGGCGCATTTTACCCCCCAACTTTTTAAAAAGTTACAAATTTTACCCTCCGCAATTTTGATGACATGGCAAACTGACATAAACATGAAAAATAGGGATAAAATTCACCAAAAAGTAAAAAATTATGGGTAAAATTTGCTAAAAATGAAAAAGTTGGGAGTAAAATCCGTCAAAAATAAAAAAGTTGGGAGTAAAAATTACAATTATTTTAGCATGCCACGTCATCAAAACTGTGGGGGGTAAAATTTGTAACTTTTTAAAAAAGTTGGGATAAAATGCTCCAAATTAATTTGTTGGGGGTAAAATTTGTCAAAAATTAAAAAATTGGGGATAAAAATTGCAATTAAGCCAAAATAATACTGATTAATGCCAGCTTTTTTTTTTTTTGAAAAGCCAAGAAGAATTTTATTAAAGGGTCGTTTGTTTGACGGATTTGATTATATTCTCGGGAATCATATTCCAGGAAATGTTATTCCCATCAAAGGTGTTTGGTAAATACTTCTAATTCATGTGAATGTTTTTAAATTTATTTTAATTTAAAACAAATATATTAAACAAATAAATAAATGAGGTACAATAAGAGGGAAGTGAGAAATTATTTTAAACATTCGAAATATAAGATTCCCACCCTTTTACATGGGAATAGGAAGATGAAGAAACATGTATAATATGGATTCTTGTGAATGAATTATATCTAGGAATATTTTTTTATTACCTTCTAACAAACATGGGAATATATATTTCCATTTTCACATTCTCGGGAATTCAATAAGATTCCGTGAAACAAACGCTCCCTAAGGTAAATGCTAATCAGTGCCCTTTTGGTGGAGGAACTAAAAGGAGAAAGGTTTTTATTAGGATACACAAAATTGCACTGCTCATAATTTTTTTTGCGCTCTCTTATGATTTTCATACTAAATACTTTCACCCTTTTATTAATACCAGCTCAAAGCACAAGATGTGCCAAACCTGGTCTGAAAAAGAGAATTACAATATGAAGCCAAAACTGCAAACAGACACGGGTCTGCAATAACAGCAGCTATGACTTATAAAACTACCGATTAATGTCAGTTAATTAGTTAAAGGTCTTTTTAGCAATGGAAATATCAGAAAATATCGTGCTTTAATGATTTCATAATTTTGATTCTATAAGTTAGATGTGTAGTATCTAAATTATATTGCCACATCAAAGAATATCGCAAAAAAAATATCATTTTAGGATTTTTTTCAATTATTAATTACATTACTACTGTATTATTAAGTAAGATTTTTTGTCAAATCAGGAAAATATACAATCAATCACACACAGCTGTCACAAACGTTCCATTCCTTTGATAGTAATTTATAGCATTTTTGTTTTCTTTAGATTTTCAAATGAATATTAATCCTGATTCTCTTTAAAGTAAAATTTTTATGACTTCCCATAATTTTTTTTCTTTACCAATTATATTTGATTTTATAAGTTGGAGGAATCGTTCTGTTTGATGAACATGCAACTAATGCATGTTATTGAGAATCTTGTATCTTTTATATAAGCATTTATCACAGAATGATGTGAGGCAATTACAATACAAGACTGGAGCATGTGTCATAGATAGGTTTGTAAGAAACTTTGTGACAATAAAATTTTATAAATGAGAATATGTTTTCTCAACGCACTACGATTCTACCCATTGAATTACACGCTTATATTACTTATTATTCCGATCGAATATCTTAGTAACAAATATATTCTGTATCCTCCATTGATGGAAGGGCACTTAAACTTAACATCTCCTAGTCGTTAGACATATATTTGGTATTGAATGGTTCATGTCAATGCTGCGAAGAGTGACTTAATGTAATATAAATTTGGTTACCACAAAGTGATCTATATAAAGAAGATATTGCTTGAACAAGAAAACCACAACAAACAACGTTTCCAATTTGCATATTATTCTTACTGTTTTTTCATCAGGACCATGACTAGAAAGAAGGTGAAGTTGGCATTCATAGCCAATGACTCAGCTAGGAAGGCAACATTCAAGAAGAGGAAGAAGGGTCTAATGAAGAAGGTTAGTGAACTTAGTACCCTTTGTGGCATTGATGCATGTGCTATAGTTTATAGTCCCTATGATCCTCAACCTGAGGTTTGGCCATCCCCAATGGGGGTTCAAAGGGTGCTTGCCAAGTTCAGGAGAATGCCTGAATTGGAGCAAAGCAAGAAGATGGTGAACCAAGAGAGTTTTTTGAGGCAGAGGATTTTAAAGGCCAAAGACCAGTTGAAGAAACAAAGGAAGGATAATAGGGAAAAGGAGATGACTCAGCTCATGTTTCAGTACCTTAGTGCTGGTAAGATCATGCACAATATAAGCATGGTTGATTTGAATGATCTGGCATGGTTGATTGACCAGAACTTGAAGGACATCAACAGAAGGATTGAGGTGTTGACTAAGAATGCACAAAGTCAACCCCAAATTGCAGCACCAGTGGTGACTGATGTTGTTGCCAAGGTTGAAGACAAGGGACAAGGGAGTCACCAGGGCCAGGGGTTTGATATCAACATGGATCTCATGCAGAAGCAGAATTGGTTTATGAATTTGATGAATAGTGGTGGTGGTGGTGGTGGTGGGAATGAGGCTATGCCTTTTGGAGATGTTAATCACCAAAATGGCTTTTGGCCTAACCCATTTTTCCATTGAAAAATGTCACGTGCTTGGTTTGATGTTTAGCTATCATGGCACGAAAATAAGTGATCACAGATTCATGGTCTAGGAGTCGCATGTTTATTTTTTGTTTCATCACTTTGTATATAGCTTGTTAAGAATGTTTACTTTCAATAAGGGTTGTTGAGTAGAATGAATACCCTTTTTGGTGTGGCTGTTTATTTGAAGATTTGGTTTTCACTAAAATGATGAGATGTTGATTTAGAAAAGGAAGCGGGTTACCAACCTATATTAAAAAGATAGTCTGAAAAAACTTTATCCTATAAATTAGTTTATAATTTCTTATCACCTTAAAAAAATTTCATCACCTTTCATAATATGGCTAGGCTTTGTTTAGCAGAATCTAAAATTGAAATACAGAAACAGATGGCTTGAAAGTAGTATTTTATGTTGTTTTAAAGATGGAATTATAGACAAATACTGGTAGTTTAAGATCTCATGACATTATCACTAGGATTGTGGTCACGACCATCATTGCTTCTACGGTTCTACCGTTAACTATCACCACCATCTTCACTATAATAAAAATCATGTCCCAAGTCAAGGTTTTTGCCCTCTAAAAAATGTTCCCAAGGACTAAGTATGACAAATTTGTTTCAATTGTTTCTTTTCAGCAAACCTCTTAACTTTAAATATCCAGGATTTCCAATTATGACTAGCAAGGTGACAAATGGTGATTTTAATTTTATCATTGATAAATTGAACTCAATGTTGGAAGGTTGGAAAGGAAAAATTCTCAATAAAGCAGGGAGAGTACCTTTGGCTTCATCTGTCCTATCATCTATTCCTCCATTTGTATCAAGAACTTTATTTGGCAGGGGAGTTCTCAGTCTTCTACCAATTAGAGCCTTGTGAAGTGAGAAAGCATAGCTCAACCAAAAAAGAAATGGTGGCCTTGGTACTCTTTACTCACAGAGCTCGTCTTTGTAATGTTGCTTTTCTTGGTAAGCATGTGTAGAATCTGATGCATAGGAAGGACATGCTTAAGGTACAAATGTTGACAACAAAGTGTCCCAAATAATCCCACATCCTCAATCACCATGATATTCATCCTGCTTCTTATACTTGGAGATCATTTTCTCATGCTGTTCAAATTCTTAGGCCAGGATTCAAATATTCAGGATATTCAAATGAAGGTCAAGGATGTGTTTTATAATGGTATGTGGCACTTTGAAACTTTAGCTACCCAAATTCCCTAAGAAGTCATGTTTAGAGTGACGAGTATTTTTTATGATAATACTGCTGAGGATCTTTTAATTTGGACTTCTTCGACAACTGGTGCTTATTCTGCAAGGGATGGATATAAGTAGCTTCAGCAAACAAACATGAAACATTGATGATAAAGTCAGGTATGATGATTTTATAATTTTGATAAACTGAATTCACTGCTTTAATAGCTGCAAACAAAATATGTTAAATTAGAGTGTAATGTACATAATTTAATGGCTTAAATATCTTTTTAGTCCCTGCAATTTAGTGCTTTTTTGTTTTCCGTCCTTGTAATTTTTTTTTTTGTTTTAGTTCTTGCAAATTATGTTTGTTTTATTTTTTGTCCTTAAAGCAGTTTAGATAGCGCTTTGAACAATGAAAAAAAGTTTTGAACAATAAAAAAACGTTATCTAAACCGCTTTAAGGACGAAAAACAAAACAAACATAATTTGCAATGACTAAAACAAAAAAAAAATTGCAAGGACGAAAAGCAAAAATTACAAGGACTAAAAATATATTTAAACCTAATTTAATATAAAAGAGTGAAAAGTGCAACTAGCCTAATGATTTGAAGAATAAAGTATATTTTAGTTTTACTCTAAATTCTGTCAACATATATTAAACCATTTTTTTCTCTTCTTTCTTCAGGCTTAAATTGGCTTTAGCACAGTGTCATTGAATGTTGTGAAATTTCTCATCTCTACGCCTTTTTGTACATTTGATTTTTTTTTTCAAGTGCTTGTTGATTTATTGAACTTGCAATCAACCAGAAAACAATACTATATACCATATGGAACACAATGACATAAAGAAGCTTCTCTTTATTTGCCACAACCATGATTATTGTATCTAACTAATTACTTCGAATCAATTTTCCAAAGAATGAATTCAAAGAATCAATTGACGTGTGTATCTTTTTACAGCAAAGAATTCTGTATCAATAAAATGACCTATACAAAAAAATCAAAGAATAAATGAATCTCAGAAGGGCTTCTTAAGATGCTTGAAATCCAATGATGAGTCAGTGCACTCGGCTTTGTTCCTGTACCCATTCAACAGTTTCAACAACCCGGTAGCATTCTCCTTGGTGCTCTCATCACACCCAACCTGCAGCATAACCAAGAGTTTCTGAAAAATTCCAACTTGAAGTGCCTCAATCAGAACCCCTTCCTCCCTCTTGTCACAAATCTTCCTAAGAATAGACACACCAAAACTTGAAGCCAACGGTGACACCCTCAAAAGCTTCTTAATGACAAGAGGCAAGGCTAGAGCATTGCTCTTAACAACCTCCTTCCCCTTTTGGCAATCACAAATGCAATCCAACACCCCAAGTGCCTTCTCACACACCCCTTTCTCTCCATCAACAATAGCCTCTAGCAAAAGTGAAACCAAACCCAACTCCACAAATCTTGGAGCAATTTCCCCTCTATTCTCAGCTGATGACACCAAGTTAAAAATTGTTGCCAAACAAGCCTTGGTGGAAGTACTCCCAATAGGCTCTCTAATCATCTTAACCAAAGCTTCAACAACCTTTCCAACTTTGGCCAATTCTTGAACACACACTTCCTTGAGCAACAAAGCAGCACTTCGCCTTGCTGCAAGGTCTTTCCCCTCTAGAAACCAAACCAATGAATTCAAAGAAGCTCTTGAACTCAATTTAGAAACACCCTCATCCCCAAGTGGGATCATCCATGTCATCACCTCCAAAACCTCCTCCAAAAGTACCACATGCTTATCAATAGAGTCACTTGAGAAACAACCAAAGGCATATGCAAGAACAGCACCAGCACCAGCACCAACTATGCACTTCTTGTTCCTCTCACTCTCTCTACCCCAAACCTTAATCTTCCCGACCAACTCCTGACACCTTTTCTCATCCCCACGCTGACAAGCCGACAAGATCCTCGTACATGCCTCTGAGACCTCGTAGCTGGAGACAGGAATCCGAGGAGTGGGGATCCTCTCAATCCCATAAGAGCTGTTTTCAACACACCAATCCTGAATCATCCTACGAATGGCGTGGTTGGGGATGATGTCAAAGGTTGCCAGCACCTGGTTGGTGACGGGGCAAGTCTTGTTCCCTCCCTCAATCCACTTCTCAATGCTCACCCTGTCGTAGGTGATGCCGGTTGATAAAGTCACCGGGTCTGTCATCAACTCCAAACTCACCGGGCACCGAAAGTGGTTAGGAATCACAACCTCAACCTCTAATTCACCTCCTTGAGTTTGTCCCTTCTCCTTCTTGGCACGGCGGAAAACGTTTCTTCTAGTCCAAGACAAAACCATTCTTATTAGAAAGCAAGTTTCTTTCTTTATTTGTGTGTTTTGGTTTGATGAATGAGAATATGATATGAGGGAAACAAGGTTGCGTGGTTGGTATATATATGTGGAGGAGATAAGGATGGGTATAAAGTGGGTGTGGTATACGCGGGTCAAAGCAGCTAGGTGAGCTGAGTGGTTGAATGAGGAATATTTCAAATCAAATGAAATAATGTTTTTGGACTGCAGGAATGTGAGAGAGTATTTGAACGTTGAACGTTGAAACTTTGAAGATGTGGAGATGGAATAAAGATGGCTTAACAAAGTATACTACAGTAATTATAAGATACTATGCTACTCGAATTTAATTTGAACGACTTGGATTTGCCTTTTAGAGCACTGCATGCGCGTGTGCCACTGCCAGAATTGTAGCGTGTACGCGTGCACCTGCGTAAGCCTCTTTGCATTTGCCTTACACTAACCGCGTACGCGTACGCGCAGGCGCAAGTGAGTTTTATGACGCGAGAGTAAGATAAATAATATTAATATTTATAAAACAATAATGATATTTATATAATTTTTTTTACCTATTTTTTCTATCATGTCATATTATATTTTTTTTTTGTAGGAAATCTTATTATATATTATATCTTTTGTTTTTATTTCTTCTTTTTTTATTCATATCTCTCTCTGACACATCTTAAACTCTAACAAATAAAATGTATGAATAACATTATTCTTTACGAATTACTAGGTATTTCTTTTGTAATTCGAGACTCAAAGGAGTTGAATTAGTTGATTCAATTGTTGGGCTTCAATCGCATGACTTGTTTCCGGTTCAGATATTTAGAGTCATTAAATCAATTCAATTCAATATTTGGTGTTATAAATAGATAGATAGATAAGGGGACATATCAAATAAGAAGAGTGTTGTGAGAGGTGAGAGCATTCAATAATGACCATCGAATCAAAATATATGGTTTCAATTAAAATACTTACTTTAAGAATTCATTAAAACTTCCATCAAATCTCTAAAAGATTCATGAAACAAAAATCAAATCTTTAAAAGATCTTAATTATCACGTATTAAAATATCTCAATTATTCTATCACTTTTATTCAAAATTGTCGTTAATCTATCACCATCACCACCATGACCCTTGTCACTGTTACCATGATTGTCGTCGCAACCATGATTATCACTGTTATCATTGTTGCTATCGTTGTCACCACCACCCTTGTCGGCAATGGGGACAATGGTGGTGATGATGACAGTGATAGGGACGACAATCATAGTGATAAAGGGGATGACAACCATGGTGTATATCTTTTTGAACCCATTTTTACTCCAATAACTATCACCACAAGCTACCCACTATTATTTAACCTCCATTATCTCTCTTTTTTATTTTTTTATTTTAAAAATTTAAATAGGGAGGTACAAACTACAAAGTGTCTCTTTTCTTCTAGTATATATAAGTTGGATATAATATTATAATATAAATTTCATTAGAATACACTAATTATGTAAATTTATTTATCTTATCATTCAATCATAAATTGTCGTATATGTTAAGATTTTTTACTTTGGTAGTAATTAGTTTAAAAACACATGTAGGGTGATTTTTAATGAATTGACAATGTAAAAATCTTTACATTGATAATATATTAAAATTAAATTCTAATAAAATATTAGTATATTATTTATAGTTAACAAAAATTATTTTTTTAAAAATATTTTATCATTATTTATATAAAATATTTGCTATAATTATATTGTCAATGTTTACATAAAATAATAGTGTTATTATCTTATTATTTATTTATAACCAGTTTACTATTAATATTCATCAAAACACAAATATATATATATATATATATATATATATATATATATTTAATTATTATTTACATAAATTTAAAGCACGTACCATATAATAAATCTTTTATCAAGATATATAAATATAATTTTTTTTACCTTTATATACAACTAGAATTGATTGGTATATGAAATTAAATTTTAAAACCGCTTTTTTGAGACAATATTTCTAAAATAAATTCAGCAAAATAATATATTATAGATATTTATTTGAAATTTTAATTTTTAAATTTAAAATGCCATTTTTTATATATTAAGATTTTTTTCTCATGATACTAAATTATGAAATTCTCTAAGAAAGTCATTGATATTTTTAGTTAATTTCTCTAGAAAAATGACATTTTCGCTCCCTTCTATTTTCATTAGGCACTCACTTTTCAAGAAATATATTTATTAAAAATTCTTATTGTCGGTCTTAATATTCATATTTTACTGTCAGTCTTACTTTTAAATTTTTTTATTGCTTTAATTGATCAAAATTTTATTTGTAAATTCAAGAAATTTTATTTATTTTAATTACATTTATAAATAAAAATTTCAAAATTAAAGTTCAATCCTTTTATATACATCGCATCTTTTTACAAACCATACAATGCATGAAAGCTATTGCTAGTTATTCTCTCATATTCGTATATTAGAGACTCAGGACCACCAATACTTTAGCATGCATAAGATGTAATGAATTATGGAT
This sequence comes from Pueraria montana var. lobata, assembly GCA_026413185.1. Taxonomy (NCBI): domain Eukaryota; kingdom Viridiplantae; phylum Streptophyta; class Magnoliopsida; order Fabales; family Fabaceae; genus Pueraria; species Pueraria montana. Next base: position 58,641,503 of record CM048655.1, on the reverse strand, counting down.
GTCAAATCATTCTAACTTTTTATTATTTTTTCCTCTTTCTCCTTATATATATATATATATATATATATATATATATATATATATATATTAACATTAAGTTAAATATTTGTTTGGAATTTGGATGTTTACTTTATATCTTCGCCTAGTTTTTACCTGCACCTCACGGACACCTATTAAATTTTGGCGTCTCTCATGGTCCCGTTAAGCGACGGCATTAGGTGAGGAACAGCTTCAACCATCTAACACTTCCATTAAGAATTAAATAACACACATCTTCGTTGAATTTCAACCTCCCCAACCAAAATCTTCTCACATACTAGTATATACATAGCTTTTAGTCAAATTAATTAAAGTTCATTATTATATATAGATATAGATTATGGTTGACTGACAAAAAAAAAAGGGTAAAGCAAACAAAAAAGGTGTGCACATTTTATCACAATCTCATTCAATAACTTTCCAACCAACTGTTATAATTCACACTTTATCATAATATAAGAAGGCAATCCTTTCATTTCATTGTAAATTAATCTGCATGCGTCATTTTGTCATCTACATACTTGGAACTCATTGGTTGAAAAGAATGTGATATCATGTAAATGAATTAACCATGACATTTGATTTACATCTCTGAATATTAACTGGAGGACCAAAACATGAACCTAGGATGAGAAATAAATATTCTGCCAACAATCTATTCTCAATTTGGCAGTAAAAGGCTGAAAACAAACGCTAAAGAAGTACAAGCTAGATTAACCGTGGAAGAGACTACTACAACATGAAAAATGATAAAAAGGTTCAAACGGAAAAGCCAGCAAGAAACAATGAGAATGAAAATACACTACAGAAACACCAACCATTACAAGTATTTACAACCAAACATGATCACCTACCATCTGCTGATGTGAAAGACTCAGCAAATCCATATGGACGCGTAGGTATGCTTGTCTGAGTGTTATCCAAGCTAGGAGGAAGGAGTGAAGAAGAAGAAGACTCCATTTGGCTTCTGCCTTCATAAGCCTGCCACTTCTTCAATGCTTGTGGTAAAGACATGTGTAGGTCAATGCCATATACATCTTCTGAACTTTGATCAGATGGTTTCCAAAGTTCTACAAGAGAAGAAAGCACATTAACAGCATGACCTGCGTCAGGCCTTTGATATGGCTCCCTTGCACAACAGTGGCCGGCTAACTCGGCCACGGTGTGAATACTAGCAAGCGTTTCCTCATTGAGATCAATTGTGTGGTCAATGGCTTTGTGGAATGAGTCTTTATTTACATACATTCTACGGAACCATGTTACAAGGTGCATGCTATCCTCTGGTTGGGTATCATCAAGTGCTCTTCTTCCAGTTATCAGCTCCATCAATATTACCCCAAAGCTGAACACATCAACTTTAGTTGTCACACGACCAGTAACTGCAAGCAGATAGCATGGCATTGTTAGACACACATTTGCCTTAAAATCAATCAACAGCAAAATTTTGATAGTAACAATTACAAGCAAAAAAATCAGTTTATCACACAGTTGATATAAGAAAAACGTGGTTACGTTCCTAATGAAATGAAAGTTCCCCAGTTGCTTCAGCTTGCTATTGCTATGCTAATCAAACTAGAGTTTATGATATTTTCCCTGAGATAGCCATTGACTTGAAATATATTGCCAACATCCAAACCAAACCAAACCAATATCTAGATCAAGAACAGACTATCTCTACTTGCTTCTTTAGGAATAATTCAAAGAATAAATAATATATGCACTAATATTGTAAAGGTTTTTTATAGTATCATCCACTCACATACTGTTACATATGGTAAATTTGCTGACTTATATAAATTACCTTAAAAATCATATCAAGGATGAATTTTTATTGGTTGACTTGACAATACATGTGTATTAACCTCTAATTCAAAAATGATCAAGAACACAAAAAACATGCAAAGAGAAGGGGAATAAAAACAAGATACCTGCATATTCTGGTGCCAAATATCCAAAAGTTCCGGCAATCCTTGTTTCTATGGAAGCTTTTCCTTCTGGAGCAAGACGCACAAGGCCAAAATCTGAAACCTTTGCCCTCATATCATCTCCAAGGAGAATGTTTGAAGGCTTTAAGTCTCTATGAATAAAGCTTTGATGGGCCAAGCTATGAAGATACTCAACAGCCCTTGCCACATCTAAGGCAATGGTCAATCTTCTGTTCCACTCCAGTGGCTTCAGTCCTTCTTCCATCCAGTTAAAAAGGTGCTTACTTAATGTCCCTTGAGGCATGTACTCATACACAAGAAGCTTCTCATTCCCATCCAAGCAGTAACCAAGAAGAGAAACAAGATGCCGGTGGCGAACCTTAGTCAAAACAGCAATTTCAGACTTAAATTCCGTTGCACCTTTCCCACTTATTGCCCCAGACTCCATCCTTTTCACTGCAATTTTTGTGCCATCATGCAGTTCACCCTTATAAACTGTTCCAAAACCTCCTTGTCCCAGTATATTTTTCTCACTGAAGTTGCCAGTGACATTCCTCAGAACTTGTATAGAAATAACCATGTTTCCTGCTTCACCCATCTGGATATCCCCCGCCTCACTGTTAGCCATGGTTTGCATTCCAATTCCACTAACATCACCAACAGTAAGTCTTGAACCTGCAATCGTTATCTTCGCATTTTCATTATCCGATCCAGAATGCCGCGGGTGAATAACCAATGCATTTGGACTCTGCACCTTGCTCAGCTGTTTTTGCTTCATCCTAAACAAACAAAAAACCAAGAAACCAATCACCAAAACCATCACCACACCACCAATCACAGCAAACACAATCACCCCTACATGTGAAGATCTTTTCCCACCATTTTCTTCACTTCTGTTTGGAGCTGTTGAATTTAGTGGACCTAAATGTGATGATCCTGGCCCTGGGTTGGGCTTATCCTTCCCTATATCCTTATTCCCATTTGTGGTAAGAACCACATGGCTCTTAAAACCTGGGATCTTCCCATAAAGCCGATTGTTTGCAACATTCAATTCAACAAGCCCAGGTAAAGAAGCTAGCTCTTCTGGAATTGACCCAGTGAGATTATTATCAGCAAGCACAAGCCTTTGCAGTGATTTAAGCAAAGCAAACTCAGGAGCTATAGTACCCTCAAGACCCATCTTCTGAAAATTAACAACAGTAATATCCCCACCACTGCTACAAGTAACCCCAATCCAATCCGCACAAGGATTATTCCCCTTCCAATTCTCAGCAAACCTTCTAGGATACCCAAAAAACCTCACAATAGAAAGCAGAATCTCCACCCTTGGATCACACTTACCTCCACGTAGCAAACAAAAACTATTAGAATCATCACCCAAATCCAAATCCACCTCAACCTCAGAACCAAACTCAGGCACTGCCCCCTGAAACAAGTTATTTGTCAAGTTCACAACTTTAAGGGATTTCAAGTCCACCAAAGACCCAGGAACAGGACCCGTGAAAGCGTTATCCCTCAAGTTCAAATCTTCCAAGCTTCCCAACCCCGAAAAATCAGGAAGAGGCCCGGTAAAAGCGTTGGAATGCAACCAAACCTGCGTCAACGACGTCATGTTTTGCAAAACATCAACATTACCACCAAGGTTGTTGCTGTCACTACCCTTTTGTCCGTTCAACCAGAGAGTCTCAATCTGAGACCCAGAAAAGCTCAGAGGCAACCCACCCTCGAGATTATTGAAGGCCAAGTGCAAATGGGTCAACGTGGGAAGACTCGAAAAAAAATCCGGAAGCGTTCCGACAATGTTGGCGGAATTTGCAGAGAAGTTTTGGAGGGAAGAACAGTTAACGATGCTGTCGGGGATAGTCCATGGTTTGAAGGGGTTGTTGTCGATCTCGACGCTTTGAAGCTCCGACATGCCGGAGAAGAAGTCGTTGGGGATGGAAGAGAATTGGTTGCTGCTGAGAATGAGGACTTGGAGGGAGCTTAACCCGTTTAGGCTCGGGAGAGGACCCGAAATGTTGTTGAATTGGAGCTCCAAGCGTTCCAATTGGGCCAGGGTTTGGATCACGGTGGCGTTGGGGAGCGTTCCCTGGAGGCCCTGGTGGCCGATTTGGATCCGGGTGACCCGGTTGGCTTCGGAGCAGAGGACGTGTTTCCATTTACACGGGTCCGGGTCGGACCACCCGAGGGATTCGGGTGGGTTGAGCGTGTCCCTGAGAGCGAGCATTGCTGAAGCGTCATCTTGGGAGTGCGCGTAGAGGATCAGTGAGAGGAAACAGGATAGGAAAGTAGCGATGTGGTTCCTCATAGTGAAGAAGATGGACTGATGGAGGGAGAAGGGTGGTGGAAATGGAAATGGAAATGGAAATGGGTGTGTGTGGGAAGTGAAGCAGTGAGAGTGAGTAATGGAGGTGGGGACCACTTACTGCTAGTGGGTGTGGTTCTGGCAAGTGGGGGCCACTTGCCAACTTGGCATGTTCGAGTTGTGTTTCCCATTGGAGGAGTAGAGGGGACGGGAATTTGTTACGGTTGACAGTTGGAGGGATTTTGTCTTTGATGAAAGACGCTGTGAATCTTATCTAACTGCTTTTTGTTGATACGGTTGATTTCAGATTCAGAGTATTGCTGGTATAGCTGGGTTGAAATCATGTTTTTATGTCTTTTACGGAAAAGGGAAAAGGGAGAGAACGAAACAAATGATTGATTGGTGATTATGGTTAGATATTTTTGCAGGGGATATTGCTCTTAATCATTTGTGAGATATGTACTCTTGCTAGTTTTTATTATACTCCATCATCATCAATAATCAATAATAATAATATTCCAATCTAATAACACTTTCAGAGTTCAATATGAAGACTAGCAAGTGTCTTAATCGGCTCTAAAAACCCACGTATCATCACATTTTTCACGTCCAATTTGTATGAATAATGCAAAAGTTAATATTATATGCATCAAAATAATGCATGTTCATTTTCACAAATGAACAACCAAACACGCTATCACTATGTGTGATTTATTATAAATTGTGTTTGTGTCTATCATCTTCAATGCAAAGAAATTAATTAATACTAAAATCAAAGCACAGTTATCTTTATTGTGAGTTGCTCCTATATTCTAGTATTTTTTCCAAGTAGTCATTCCAATCATAGGTCTTTTCTCAACTAAGCAATATGAGTTATGATAACTTAAGTTTTTATCGGCCCAAAAATTTAGGATCCCCAACCCATACTAAGTTTGATCCTTGATAAATCTAAGATTGATCCAAAATTTAAGTATTTGACTTAGAGTCTCGAATTCAACTTATAATGAACCTAAGGTTGGCCTAATATAAGGTTGACTTATACATAATTTGATTTGTGATGAATCGAAGGTCGACTAAGAGTTAAGCATTTGGTCTAGAATTCATACTCAACTTGTGATAGACCTAAGGTCAGCTTAAAAGCTCACAACGATCTACAACTTTTTGACCTTGAATTTGAAAGGCAAAGAGAACATAAAGACACGAGAAGGTCTTCCTAAAATATGATTTGCCTACTCTGTCAACATTAGATCTCATGTTGATTCAAATGTTAAGTACTTAACCTAGAATTTGAGCTTAGCCAACGATAGACTTGACCTGAGTCTAAAAACTCAAGACAATCTAAATGATAATAAAAAGAAAAAAGTATTATTCTCTTAATATATTTAGTTTTTCATTTTTATTTAATATTTTATTTGCAAAGTGGAAAAAAAAAACTATCAAACGTTGGATCTGGTTGTTTCAAAATTTGAGAGAAATAATTTTTATAGAATTGATTTTAAATTGACGATAATAGTTACAATATATGCTTCAATTAATTTTAATTATACATTTTTTTTTTATAGTGAAGTGTATTTCTATGGAAAGAATTTAATATCCACGTTAGACAAAAAAGCTATTCACCTACTTGTCAATACAGAAAAAGTTAAATAGCTTGGACATAATAATAATACTCAAAATATCCAATAACAAAACTGAGAGTCTGAGAGTTGACCGTGAATACTACGTCAACCTCAACATGTAGACAGCTAAACAAAATTATAATTATAAATAAAGAATGATACTTAGCAAATTTGATAATAGCAAACACGTGGACAGCTAAAAAAGGACACTTGGCATGTAGTCAGTTAGAAGGAAGCTGAATTTATAAAATAAATAAATAAATAATTAAATAGAACAATAATTGAATAATAAAATGAAGTTAATTAATTGTGGTGAAGTTGTTTATTGGAGGTTGGGCTCGATCTCTCACAAACACGAGCATGTTTTCTTGTAGTTCTATGGAGACTTGATGGGAATTTTTGTTTTTTAACAAAGTTTGTCATTCATGATTCCCTGATTTTCTTACCATCTCGAACATAAATGATCTTAATTTACTTAATTTTCTCATTGATAGCTAGGGTTCAATCCTTTGTAACTTTATTTTGAAGTATAAAAACAAATAGAACATGTTAACGTCCATATTAGTCGGGGGGTTGTGAAATAAGAATGCCTAATTTAATTTTTAATTTTTTATTAATCAAAGTCATGGTATGTGTGTAATTTACTTTTAGTCACAAAAAAACGTGTAGTTGATTATGTTGACCATATTGAATATCTTTCTACTGTCACTTGTTCATCAACCAAGTATCAATAAATAATTTGTGTGAAGAAAAGTTTTGTGGTACGTGGATGCTACTCGCGAAATACAATGGACGATTGATGGAGGGATAATTGTTATCATTGTTTCCTCTACCTTTTTCACCTCTCAAAATATGCAAAAGTGTAAAAACTTAGATGAGTTTACAATCTTAATTATAGCTCCAAGTTTAAGTGACTACCATCTTTGGGAATCTATGATAGCAATTTCAACGAAAAGAAAAGAAAAAGAACTATGATAGCAGTTGGTAGCTGTTTGTCTGAAATAATATCTCGGCTTTTGGCTTGTATGGAAAAGAGAAAATAAAATAACTGTATATATTAAAGTTATATCAAATCATAAAAGTTCAAAACATTACTTTTATCAGGAAAATTTAAATAGAGTTTCAAGAGTTATGATTAAAGAAAATAAATATTTTTCTGTTTTTTTTTTCAAAAAATATTGATTGAGTTATATACATATTTATAAATTATTGATTGAATTATTTAAAAGGTGCTTATAATTTCGTTGAATATTTAAATTAAATATTTACGATATAAAATTTTGAACGACTTTTAAAACTTTTCAATAAGTCCCAGTTTATTAACAAATATTAACTTTTACTAGACTACATGTAAAATATTTGGAAACTCAAATGAAATACAGAAATCTATTTAATTGTGGTATTTATGAAATAAATTATTATAATTTATCTATTTTTGTAAACAAAATTTCACAGTTTACAAAAGAAAATGTGTTATAATTTAACAAAAAATAACAGAAACGACAATTAGAGAGTGAATACTTATTTATTTTTAAAAAAAAATTAAAATTGAAAATAGAAATTTAGTGAAATCACAAGCGTTTAGAGTTATTTAACCTAAATTAACTTTAAATATTTTCCACACATCCACTCTCATTAACGGTAACCATACTCAATGTCCAAAATGAGAATGTCACGTACCCATAAAGAGGCGAATTCGGTGGCTGATTGGTTGGCTAATTTTGGACATTCTCTACACTGGGGTATTCACTGGTTGGACAATCCACCTAATGAATGCTGGAACTTGCTATGGTGTAGCTTTCCAAAGTAGGATACGGTTGTAATGGGGTTTGTCCCTTCGCTTTTGATAAAAAAAAAAAAAAAGACATTTTTAGATTTTCGGAAATATTAGATTGAGAATGTTAATTTTCCATATTTAATTTCTATTTTAAAAAAAATAAGATTTTTAGAAAAGGATATTATATGGGATATTATATGGCTTTTGATCAGGTTTCCATTCTTTCTCCAGTTGTCAGTAGAACCTCCAAGAGCTAGCCACCTCTTTCAGAAGTGGGATATTATATGGCTTCAAATCTTTCAATTTTTCTTTGGTCAGCTTCAAATCTTTCAATAGCCTATATAAAAGCAACATATACACTCAAATACAAACATATGTGTATAAAAAATAATTAATTGAGGTTAACATATATTTGATTAAGCTTCAAATGTGCGTGATTGAAAATAAAATTTTGCATGCTCAAATATTTATTGTTTGTGTATAAAAAATAATTAATTGAGGTTAATTATTCCTGACCCAAAACCGCATGGCCCATTTTTTTAAATGGTGTGAATAGTCATTAGTTCCTATTTTGCTCTCCAAAACTTTCAAACTTTTCTTCTTCTACGCTGCTACACTGCACTGCACTGCACCCTGAAGAAGCGAGTTTGGTGTTGTCACTGAGCTGTGAGTGGGAGGAAGTTCTGTTTCAGTCCAAAACCTCTGAAATTCCGAGGTGGGGAGGAAGTTCAATACATGTGGTAACTGTACTTGTGTTAATTTTTGCTTCATGAATTATTATTGATATGGGATTGAGGTATTGATTTCTGTGTGCCTTCTTTAAATTATGTAACAGAAGCCAAAACATTTTATCAATGAAAAAAATTGTATCTACAGAAGCCACTTGGGGGCCTGCTGGTAACTGGGCTACACAGGCTACTATAACAGTTTATACAAAACTCTTAAAAACTATAACAGGAAGTGATAGACATAGTAGAAGTCTGTGGAATTTATAATAGTCAACCACAAAGCAATATGATATATGAAAACATAATAATAATATACAATGATAATCACAATAGTAAAACTAATCATGGCAATATTAATGATGTTAATAATTAAATTAGTTGTTGCAAAAAAATAATACTACTATACAAGCTTTAACATTTTGTTGGTAATCATTGGAATAGTGTGAATGTCTTTAATTTGAGGACATTTAGGTTTGTCTTATGGAACACTTGTTGGCAGTCTGCCTTTGAGTTCTGATGCATTGTAAAATCTATTTGATATACCAATGTCCAAGGCAGTCAGTTATAGGTGTACATATATGATACTACTTGATATCACTAAAATTTCTTGTTGATTAGCTGAGCAAGAGTCTTTAACTGACCTGAACATGAATGGTGTTTGAATGTGCAGTAGTTTTGAGAAGATAATCAGTGGCATAGAGAATTGGTTATGGACTTAGACAACATAGAAGTGCCGGGCAAGGCCCCTTCTCGAGTCTCCAAGTTCATGCCAAAATCATCAAAGCTCAAGCCTGAACCAAAATTGGAACCTGCCCCCAAACTAGAGCCCCAGGAATTTGTTACAACTGTCAAAAAGAATGAAGATGGTGTGGAAACAGTGGCATCAACTCATACAAAGCCTGAACTCAACAACACTGTCAAAATGGATGTGGAACCCAAATCCGAGGCTGAAGATGATTCCATGGATGAAGATAGCCCTGAAGACACAGTTGTGCGTGAAATTGATGTTTTCTTCTCACCTTCTAGTGATGCTGAGACTCAGGTTTGCATTTCACTTGCGCGATTGCTTGTTTGATTCTGCATTTTTTTTTTAATTTCAAAGTAATTATTCTTTGTTGCTTTTAGTTATGCGTTTTGCAGTATCCCTTGAGACCTTATTGGCGACCGTATGAGTTAGAAGAACAATGCAGAGAGGTATATATGCTTGTTGAATAGCTTTTTGGAGGAAAAAGGGGGAATCATGTTAAGTCCATGTTGAGTGTTTTTTTCTTTTGGCAGCTAAAAGGCTGTGGTGGTTAAATCTGGTTTAGATTGGAATAGGTTTAAAATGCCACTGATGCCAGTCCTTGAAATTTCATCTCAGGGAGATGCATCGTTCTGACCACTTACTTTATCACTCTTGGGGTGATTGCAATTAAAATCTTGTATTAATTGACATTCCCTTAAAGTGAATTTGGTCCAACAGAAGTTCTATATTTTTATCTTGTTTGGGTGACAGCTGTCTTATACTGCTTCTATTTATCTCGTCAGCTTTCAAATGATATGCCAAGGATTGTGCGAAATGGCAGTTTCCAAAACTATGCTCTCAAAGGGAGATTCTAAAATTGCTGTGGATGCAGCTCACATTCTTGATGGTCCACATAATGAGTTGAAGGCTGTCTTAAGTGAAGTTGCATGCGAAATTCATGGTTATTATGTGTTGAGATCATCACAAGATGATCCATTCAGGTTGTTTTTCTCTTCCCCACCCCACCCCCAAAAGGAAAAGAGAACATTGTTTTCACTCCATGGGGGAAGTCAAAGAATTTTAAAAACAAGTAGCACATTCCATTTGTTATATTATGCTCAGGACTGTATTGGTCTTTGCAGAGATGTTGTAATTGATAGGGGTGGCCAAAAAGGACTGAACCGCACTGAACTGGCAGTTAACTGAACCAAAAAGAGTTGAAAAAACTGAACTGTTTTTAATAGAAATTGAATTGAACCGATTTTTCAGTTCAGTTTTAAAAAACTGAACTGCTAAAAGAACAGAACAGTTCAGTGCACTGCTGAACTGTTACATATGAGAGTTGAAAAAAAAAATCCGTTTTCAAGCAGCCTGCATTTTCCTTACTGACTTCTAATTTGGCTTCTGAAGATTTCCATGTCTCTTGCAAGTTACTGGATTAGTTCTGTCTTTAAAATTTACATCTCAGTTAATGCTTGCATCCATGGGAGTTTTCAATGAAAGCACATTTTAAATTAGAAAGTTCCTTATTGGTTGGCAAGACTGCAAACTTCAGTTTTTAAACCAAAGGTTGAATGAACTTCTTCATTATACGTCCAACAAATAAATGCACGTAGGTATAGAAGTTGCTAGAGAAACACATCATCAAATATTAATTACCAGAGAATCAAAATTCTTTTTCATCCTCTGTCTGTGAGACATGATAAGTGGCTCTCTAGTTCACTATTTGTCTTATTAGTTAATGCTTGCATTCAACCTTTTTATGGTGGAGTTTTCTGCAATTTGTTGCAGTTTAGTTCATTAGTATAAAGTCTGAGAGTAAGAAAATTACTGATTTGAAACTGAAAAACCATTTTTTAGAGTGCAGTTCAGTTCAAAGAAAAAACAGTCTAGTAAGGGTTTAAAGCACAGTTCAGTTTGAACTTCTAGAATACAGTTAACTGAACCAAGAAACAGTTTGGTTCAGTTCTCCCGAATCATTTTACAGTTCAGTTCGGTTCGGGCAAACTAGTTTTCCAGTTCTATTTAGTTCACTATCAGTTCAGATCAGTTCAGTAGTTTTGCCCACCCCTAGTAATTGATATGCTTCGTGGAAGTGGACCCAAAGCCAAGCTGAAGAAGGCTGAGATACTTGAAGCTGCAAGGAGAAAACTCAGTAGGGAGGTCACTAAAAATGAATATAACAAGGTAATTTGATCTTTTTCATGAGGTGGCTATGGTATACTATTTAAGTTTTATCTCAATTTTATCAGTGTTTTCCCTTATTAAGGCCCATGCACAGGTTTGCTCAGCCTTTTGATAAAAGTTCACAATGTTTCAATTCAACTAATTTCACTCTACTTATTATGGTTGAAAATTTAGATTGAATAGATGATTTCACTCTACTTATTATGCCGAAATGCAGTAATTATATTATAAATTAGCAAATACATACATGATAAGTGTCGTGAGATATTAGCAATAATTTGATAGATTTTTTTGGGATATTAGAATTAGAATTAAATCTGAATCAAGATCATATATGTAGGATGTAAATAACTAAGGTATAAACAAGGGAAGGGAACCTCGCACAACCTAAAACAAGTAGTTGCTTCAGGCTTTGATCAATTGCTTTAAACAAGATAAAAAAGTAGAATGGATCTCACCTGCATAGCCATATCAATTGAAATCAGATAATGATCATGACAAGGAGGGAATGCAAATAAATGTTGCAAAATCATTCGTAAATATGGTCATGTTTCCTCATTTTGCATCAATATTATTGCTTATTATTATCCTAATGGTTGTTTTGTTTGTTTGTCTTTTTTAAAAACAATTTCAAGTCATGAGTGAGTTATGTGTCTCAAAAGGTTCTGTTTGGGTCTTGAAAAGCGGTGATGGAAGTAAGCAATTATCCGAGGATTGAACTGCCCACCTGCTTATGGGCTTTGATTCGCATGAATGGAAGTCATACTCACTACTGCTTTCTCATGAGACTACGAGAGGTTATTGGTAATAGTCATTATTCTCAAATATGCAAATCTTTTCCAACTTTTTAGCTTTTGAGATAAGGAGATAAAATAGAAGAAAAAAAATAAAATAAAGGGTTAAATATGATTTTGGTCCTCCAAATATTAACCCATATTGATTTTAGTCTTCTAAAAATAGGTTCATTGCATTTGGTCCTTAAAATTTTCAAAATTCCTATTTTGAGTACTTTATTTAACTCCTTTAATTTTTTCGAAACACATGTGCATTGCATGGACTACTCAATAGTTGCAAGTTTTTAATTATATATATATATATATATATATATATATATATACACACTTATGTTTTCAACTTATTTCGTGTTAGTTTTCCTATTTCTAAGTAAGTTTAACACCTTTTAATAGGACCTAATACATATATTTGGGTTTCAAAAGGTGTCAAAAGAACTCTTGATTGGGAAAGGAATGATCTTCAATTGGATGTATTTGTAAAAATTGCCATAGTGAATCTATCTCATCTATATATAACAAAGAGAAAGAGATATTGAAATCTCATCATCCGGCCCAAGGGTGGTGATGGAGATGGCAGCAGTGAGGACTCCCCTCATTGCTCTCCACTACCCAATGACTCTGGTGAATCTCATCATCCGGCTCAAGGGGTACCCTTTCTGACCACTGATGGTTAGACTTAAACATGGAGTTGACAATACTATTGGATGCCTAGGGATGCTTTAGGAGATGTTTGGTGGAGTACTTTTGTCAGTTATGTGGTTGTAGTTGTCTATGTAGCAACCATGTCGTGTTAGGTCCTACTGGAGTTATTGATGTATTCTGTATATATATATGTAACAGGTGCCTGCTCATTCCTTTTCTAGACCTTGATACTATTTTATTACAACTTTGATAAATGTATATGTAGATATGTGTGTTATCTTCTACAGACACGTCTATTTTAGATTGTTACTTATCTTTATAAACTGTTTATCAGGCACTCGTGAACGAAACCACTCGCAAAGTGTATCTTGTGAAAGTATATGTAGAGTATCTATATGCCATGCTTCTTATTTTACAAATTACTTTGTTATATGCAAGGTTATTCCCTTCTCTTTATTCAAATATAACTACATTGCCAAAATAAAATCTAAGTTTTGAAAAATGTGAAAAATTGACCCGCTTTTGCGTCACCTTAAAAACTACCAAGTTTATTTTCTTAATTCTTACCTTCTCCAAAAGCGTGGTTGATCCTCCTTTCAAGCTCTATCCGGCAAGAGTACATATTCGTCTTACCATAGTTGTGTGATTATTTCTGTTGTCTCTAGCAGGAAATATCGTAGCAAGAGCTGCTTTTTGAATCACTTTCTAGACTGAGATGCTTGTCTGCATCTTCCCAAGCCAATTTTACCCCCTTAAAATTGCCCAAAACTTAGTCCATTTAAGCCTTTATCGACTTCAAATTTTAGAATTGATTTGGTTTAATTGATGAATGGTACATTTACGAGTGCATGAGCACCGATAGATAAAAAAAAAAAAAAAAAAAAGCAAACATCATATAAAGGAAAAAAAGACAACTGTGAGATAGAATATTATGCATGCTCTTGTGATTTGAGTAAAGGAAAAATCTGAAAGGGAAGAAAAAAGAGATGCCGCATGGCATAGGATCAACTTTAAGATGTCAACATGGAATGAAGGTTAGGTAGCGTATAGACACAAGTTGACTTTAGATTGGAAGAATGCTCTCAGTTTATTTTTTATAAAAGGCATAAGAAAAATTCTTGAACACACATGGCATCTTATCATGCCATGATCCAAAATAACGAGAAATAAACAATTGGTTTGATTCGAGATTCATCATATATATGTTCTAAACATAGTATAACTATATTTGCTATCCATCTAAGGTATATGTACCCAAGAATCTTTGAAGTATAATACTTCCACCTTTTTTATGCTGATGTTTAATTTGGTCATAATGTCATATGCCAGCCGCATCCAATCATCTATTGTTTTTATAAATGCTCTTAGCACAAACCAATAGTTTATCTTTTGATCTCCCAACGATACCATTGGTATCTAACATTCAAATTAGTTCGGCGATCTATCCAATAGATTGGAATCATGAACATGTGTTTGATAGAAGGTCCAATTATAGGAAAAGGCATGGCTATGAATGACCAAGCCTAGTCTCTGGTGGGCTCTTACTAATCAGCACTAACTAAATGTTTGTACTAAACAATTGTAAAGAAAGGAAGCATGAGAATATATTAATAGTCACCAAACCAAGTGGAAGAAACTGCCTTAAAGTACATCAATATTCAATAGAGACTGTAATTATCAAAAGAGGGAGTTAATATTTATATCCTATGCACTAACATATTAATGCTATGCATTTAGGCTTTGTGATGACAGATATGAATTGGGGTGTGTGGTGGGGACCAACTTGGCAGTCCAGGGTGTGATGGGAACTGCACTAAGCGGCGGAAACATGGACATGTCTCTAACTGCCATGACCAAAAGGTGGAGTGTCACTTGGTCACGTGCCATTTCTGTGATCAAATAAGTGAAAACAAAATAAGTTAGGCATCAAACATGTAATAATGTTGGCTTTACCACGTGTATTATAAGTTTCTCCTTGTAACAAAATATATATGTATATATATATTGGCCTTGGCACTGTCTTATAATTCTGTTAGATTACCGAGAAAAAAAAGTATTATTTGATTGTATTGTTTATTACTTTCTTGTGAGATCTAATTTCGATTGGACTAAGATCAGACACACGTGGGTATAATGTTATGCCAAGTCCGCATTGTCGGGCTTATTAAAAAAAAGTTTAAATACTTTTTTATTCTTTGTAATTTAATATTTTTTTTATTTTTCATCTTTGTAAAATATTTTTTTTGGTTTTAGTCATTACAAATTATGTTTGTTTTGCTTTTCATCCTTATAGCGGTTTAGATAGCGTTTTTTTCACTGTTCAAAGTGTTATCTAAACTAACTTAAGGACGAAAAATAAAACAAACATAATTTACAAGGACTAAAATTAGAAAAATAATTTTGCAAGGACGAAAAACAAAAAAGTACTAAAGAACTGGAAATGTATTTAAGCCTTAAAAAAATTACTAGTATTTTTCTTGATCACTAATTGGTTTTGAACATGTACTTAGGTCTTAATGGACTAATTAGTTGGAATTCCTCCAGCTTAGGAGTTCTTTTAAGTGCAAAACAAAATCAACAGAAAATTTGCTTTGATTTGAGGAGCCTGTGTATTCTTTCAACACCCTTTTCTACTTCATCTGTCTATAAAAAACTAATCCCCTTTTAAACACGTGCTTAAGATTCTTATAATTTTCCTTTTTTTTTAATAAGAGCGGTAGAACATGGAGGCACCCCCAATATTATTAGAGAGAGTGTCAATGACATGTGACTACCAGCCAAGAACAACCTAAAAGATTATTGTATAGACTTAAACTGCAAATAATTTCACTTAGTTACAACTACCTAATTAGTCCCTAGGTGTTAAGAGATCTTCTTAGAAAAGGTTATCCACCAAACGAGAAAAGTAATATTAGGAGGATTCGAATCCACACTCATAAGAAAGGTAGGACTTCGTATCAAATCTTTAACTACTTATACTGACCAGCATTAGGCCATTAAAAATGTTGTTTAACTTTGGTTGTTTGAACCAAAGCATGCGTACTTGTTTTATTGTAATGTACTATTGTAATTTTCTTCTTTATCATTTTCCGTTTCTATAAGTGTTGTGCATTTTCATTTAATGATTTTTTGATAATAAAAAAAAGCATGATGTGAGATCCAATTGGGCATGTATATGTATGTCATAAAGTATTTTTTTATAGGAAAATTATGTACGAACATTTCATGTTAGTAGACACTTAGGAGACGTTTGTTTTACATAATCTTTTAGTATTTATGAAAATATGAAGGTGAAAATATTTATTTTCATGTTTGTTAAGAGATTATAAAAAAAAATATGACTACTTCTACGATTGGAAAGCAAGGTAGGATTAAGGTAGGTCTTCCACCATCAGAAAAAATTATAGACAGTTAGATATAATTATTAAAGTAATGAATGACTGAGATTTTTTATATTTTTTCTTTTTTATTTTCTCTTTTTTATCTTCTCTTTCCCAAATAATCCTCATGTCCCTCCACCTACCCCGCGACCCCATCCACGCCAGGCAACCAAACAGCACCTTCCTCCGCCGCACCTCCCTCGCCGCCCTCCTTCTCCTACGACAACCACCACCATTTTCATTCTCTTTCACCATCAATTCCACATTTCCCCTAAAAAACACCACAAATCACAGTCCCAAATCAATCCAAGTTTGAATTTTTCTCAAACCCATCAACACCCTAGTGTGAATCTCAAATCCATCAACATATTGGCACTCAAGTTCTTGATGTTGTAATCTAAAGCAGTTGGTATCGTTGGTGAAGGCGACGCCCATGGTCGGCGGCGCCGCAGGAGACGCGGCTGTAGTTGACGAGGATGAGGTTTTGGATGGCGTTATAGGCGATAGCAGGGTGGACCTGAACGAGCTCAGAGGAGACGAGGGCTGCGTCAGAGAAGACGTCGTTGGTGTTGGGAGAGAACCCCCACCAACAACCTCTGGGTCGGAAACCTGCCGCCGCAGGTCACAGATTCCGATCTCACGGAACTCTTTGCCCCGAACGGTTCTCTCGACACTCATCCTGAAAACGAGTTTGCCAGATCGGTTTGTGAAAACTGAAAACGTTTCTGTTTCTTATTTTTATTTTTTAATTATTTCACAATGTGGCTTTTCAGTGAGAATAATAAAATCAATTAATTGTGTTTTCAGGCAAGGCCGTGTAAACAGTTATGGGTGGGTGGTTTTAGTCAATTGGGAAAGCACTAGCAGAAAAGGATGGTGGAGGAGAAAGCGATGTTGAAGGAGGGACTTGCATCGTAGACGGTGGGGGAGTAGAGGGATAATTTGGGGAAGAGAAGATAAAAAATAAAAAATAAAAAAGAGAAAATATAAAAAATCTCAACCATTTATTATTTTAATAATTATATCTAATGATCCACAATTCTTTCCCACGGTGGGTGAGGGAGTGGAAGAGTTACATTCCCATGGGAATATTATGAGAAGTTATGTTTTAACTTTATTATAACTTCCATTTTTACTACTCCCTTCGGTCCTTTTTATAAGAAACAAATAACTAAATCATCAAGACCAATAAAAATAGTTAAGTTAGTTAGTTATAATTAATAATGTCATAAATTTTAATTTTATTCCAAATGTATTCCTTAAATTGATTGATTTAAGTAGTTGTTACATTAATGACATTACACCTCCACAAATAAGTATAATTTGTATTGTTAATAGCAAGGTTATCAGACCCGACTCGGACTGGCCAGGTCGACCCAGTGACCCGGGAACCGGTCACCCAACCGGTCCGAGTCACCAATCGGATTGGTTATGCAATCGACCCGGTGTGACCCGGGTTGACTCGGCCGGTTTTGAGGTTGACCCGGTGACCCGGCGACTCGGTTGACTCGGCAGGTCACGCATTTTGATTTTTTTTTATTTTTTTACAGGAGAACAATAACACTCATATAAGAAAATTTAATTTATATCTTACACTTATGTTATTTATATATTTGCTTACTTTTTTTTACCAAGCATAACCGTATGTTAGGATTTGAGATGATAAAGCTATTGTCACTTCCAATTTTGCCTTTTCTCCTTGGCTTATATTGTTATCTACCAGTAAAACTTGTATTTATCTTATCTCATCCAATATACTTACTGGTTTGAAAAATTATTATTTTTAATCAGAGCAATAATGGGATGAATGAAAAAATTGTATTATTTAAATAAAATAGGTTTATATATATTATGTCTGCCGGTGTACAACAATGATAGTTTTAGCTTTTAATAAATAGATGATAATGATATATTTTAAATTATAACTTAAGGTTGTGTATGTTGAATTTTAGAAAAAAATATGTTGCTCAAGATTCTTAAACAAGTTCATAACTATGCTTCTAAATGTGTTGAATTTTGTTAAACTTTAAATATTTAAGGGTATAAGTTTATAAGCTATCTTTTTTGCACACAAAAAAAAAGTGTACAAGTTTACAGATTATGAAATTATTAAAAAAAATTTATTAAAAAGTTTACATGTTATGAATTTTTTATTATTTTTTAATACAAGCCGAGTCATGCGGGTCAACTATTGACTCACCGAGTTGACCCCTGACCCAGTACCCTGACCGAGTCGATGACGGGGCCGGGTCTGATAACACTGGTTAATAGACCAATAAATGCATGAGAAATGAGTAGGTGTCGATTTCACGAGATGAAGGGTAAAAAAGAAAACTAATAATTAATACATCTTAAAGTGGATCTATATTTCTTATAATTAGGACAAAAAAAGAACATCCTTTTGTTTCTTATAAAAAGGACCGGATGAAGTATTATTTATTATTTTAAAATTTTAAAAATATTCCTAGGAATATTAAAGGCTAACCAAACGTATTTTTAGATATGTCTGGGAATAACATTCCTGGTAACAATATTTCTGAGAATGTGATTCTGGGAATGTAACATCATAACTTGAAACAAACGTCCCCTTATAGAGACAAAAAGATAAAGAGAAAAATATAAGACAAAAAGATAAAGAGAAAAATATAAATATAATAACTAATATAATATAATAAGAAGAAAATAATAAAAGAATTACTCTAAAAATAATATAAAAGAATTACTCTTATAGTGTGAAAAATACTTACTCTTTTAGGGTTTGTTCGGTAGAGTGAAAAGAAATAAGGTGGATGAAAATAAAAAAAGGTGAATGGAAATAAATGTGAAATAAAATAAAAATTAAAAGTATTTTGTTGAAGAAAAATAACTAAAAGATATGAAAAAGATAGATAAATAAATAAAAATAGATGAAAAATAATATAATAGATTTTATTATTTTTAAAAATATTTCTACTCTCTTTCTCCCGTTCCAAATAACACCATTTAATTTTATCTTCTATTGTAGTATTGTATTTCATCTCAATAAAACAGAGTGTTAGTTTTATATAATAGATAGCTCTTCATACACCCTGCCTTGTCAGCCCATTATACAAGTGCTTCCTTTCATATTCTTTTTATATTCACGGTATTGCCGTGGGTTTCGTTCCAATTTTACCAATTATTTTTTTGCCAATGCATCTATGCAAGGTTGGTGCTTTAAAGATTACAATGAAGCACAAAATCCTAACACCAAATACAGTTACACAGACATAAGAATCTTAAAAATTGACAGCCTTAAAGTAATTGATCACTAGTCAGTTAAAGAAAAGCAATTTATTTATTAGAAGATACGTTGAATCTGGTCCATCTATTAATTGGAACATATTGATATTAAAATAAGGCTTAAATATATTTTTCGTCTCCGTAATTTAGCATTTTTTTACTTTTCGTCTTTGCAATTTTTTTTTTTGCTTTTAGTTCTTATAAATTATGTTTGTTTTATTTGTTGTCTTTAAAGCGCTTTAGATAGCACTTTGAACAGTGAAAAGAGCGTTATCTAAAGCGTTTTAAGGACAAAAACCAAAACAAACAAAATTTGCAATGACTAAAAGCAAAAAAAAAATTTTACAAGGACGAAAGATAAAAAAAAGCTAAATTGCAGGGACGAAAAATATATTTAAACCTTAAAACAATACTTGTTTTAGTTGTTTGCCTGCAAATTTTGTCTAAAATTAAGTATATATTTAAGTATTTTAGTTATTTTTTAATTTTTTTAGTTTTGTTGCCTTGGGGTTTTAGCCCTTTCATTAAAAAAAATTACTTTTTAATTTTTTTTACTAGTTAAAAAGTTTATTTGATGTGTCTCGCCTTTAGTGGAGACATAAATAGTCAAACCCAGAATAAACCCATCTTGTTGTCATCTCTGGTTACCTTGACATTATTTATAAATTTGAGTAAATTAAACTAATTACTCATGAGGTTTTGTGAAATTACACAAAATTTTCATGCTTTTATCTATTTCTACACTAATCTCCCTTAATTTTTGAAAAAAATACATTGACATTTCCTTATACATTACACTAACCTCATTTTTTTTTTTGAAAAATATTACATTGTGCTCCTTATAAGAGATGTTACCATAAATGTTAAAAAAATAAGAAAAGTTTATATAATTTTACAAAATCTTAGGAGTAATCAGTGTAATTTACTCTATAAATTATTACATTATTAAATATTGTTGAGAATTGATTTAAAGATGAAGTCATAGTTTAAACTATTTTAATGACTTTAAAGAGGAAAAGTCATGATGACTTTCTCTCATTTTAGAATATTTTCAATGGGTGTAATTTAAACAGTGCATTTTGAGTTGTTAATTGGCCCCCACAATGCTACATTAAAGTTAAGCAACTCATACACATTTTGTTTTAATGACATAATTTTAAGAAACTCTTAAATGACCTACCTTTAAATGACCCAAAAATGACTCACACTTAAATGATCCACACTTAAAATGGAAAGAAATATTTTTTTAAGCTTAGGCAACGTTGCTTAATTTTAAGTAACCCAACATGACACGTAGATCATCTCCAATGCTACAAAAAAAACTAAGCAATGGTGCTTTAACATAAGCAACGAGCGTTGGAGATGCTCTTGGAGTATTAGATCAATTTCACCCGCTAGAAATTTTCTATTGTAGAAACAATTTTTGGCAGTTTAACGATAACTAATTTTAAAAGCAAATAAATATATAAAAACCGAATTAATAATTAAACTAAAAAATATTTTCTAAAACAAGTGGGAAAATCTAAGCTATTAAATTAATTTAATAACTAAGATGTCACGATGACTTCCCCTCCTTAAAGTCTCAGTTGATTTCCATTCTGATCGTAAATTGCTAGTTTAATAAAGTTTTTATATGTTTTTTTGTTCATGGTGACTCTCGGTCTATGATTTCTGGACCAAAAAAAAAGAAGAAGATATAAAGGTGTTGACAATTGACCTGGGCATTTTGATATGTTTATTATATAGGTAGATTGTAAAGCTTAACATGATGGATTTTGTGAGACCCATCTATTTCCGATCGAACTCGCGTGGCTGAAATTAAAGATGAAAAGGGTGAAAAGAGAAAATAATGGACCTATGCTATGGCCATCATGATTCTATAATTTCATTTCGTGCGTAGAATAACGGACCATCCCATTATCTTCTCCTTCAAAACTGTCAGTTTAATGAGGGAGTTGAGTTGAGGGTTATCATATCCCTTCAGTCTCTTTCCATGATGCCTAAGTTATTTAATGATTTATATTTATAATTTTTATTTTTTCATAATAACAAGAGTTATATATATATTTAAAAAACTTTAGGAGGAAAAGTCGAGGCGCACAGTGAACCTTTCCTCCATCCATCCTTGCATAAAAATGAAAATATAATGCTATTTCTACATGTTCATAATAATATTTTTTTAAATAAAATGAGATTAAGAACATATTTCGTTAATAACAAACACCATAAATTATGGAGTGGACTTTAAAAACATTTCTTATGTCTCATCACGCAAAAAAAACATTACTTTAGCTTAGTAAGAACCATATAATTAAGTAAGCCTTATAAGTCCCAAGTAAAAAACCCTTTTTTCGCTTTACACATTCTGCCTTTCATCCTTCCTATTGACTTGAATGTCAGAATTTTTAGCTCCTTGAAAATCATTAAAGATTATCGAATCGGCATCAAATATTTTCCCCCTTTAGACTAGTGTTGAATATATATATATATATATATATATATATATATATTAGTTATTGTTCAATTTTCCTTAACAACAATATATTTGCCGTTAATTACTATAAATAAATTTAGTAATTTTACACTCAATTTTCACAATAAAATTTTATTCCCACTTATGAAGATAAGAAAGTTTTATTACCATTTACTCATAAATCAGTATTCTAAGAATATTTTATTCTCAAAATTTTTTTATTCTATTCTATCATTCATGATAAACATATATTTGTACGTCACTTTTTAAAAATATTAAAATATTTCTTGTAGAAACTGTCACCCTAAGGTTATGAATCAAAATACAGCTGCATTAGACTCCAATAGATAATACCTAACATTCCAAAGTCCTTCATTTTTATAATTTATTTATTCTCTACTCAACGGTGCCATTCTGCAAGATGACTAGTGATCACGATGTTGATGAGTGTGATATTTTTACCTAAAATTAAGTTAGCTAATATTTCAATATAATTTTAGATGATTTAATATGAATCTCATATCTGAACACGCATTAACAACATTCTCATTGCTAACATGGTCACATGACATTGATTGTACTTTTCAAAATGATTGTCATTCATGAACTTTCATTTAAATTTGTTAAAAAGAAGATTTTAGATGTTTTGCTCTAATTATTCAACCTACATTTACAATTCATGTAAACAAAAACTTACTGATAAAAAAATGTAAACAAAAAGTTGCTAAGATGTTATGCAAATCATATTTATTTGAGAAAGAAATTTAAACTTAAAGTTTTATTTTATTATTAAACCGTCAAATGGTTTCACTCACAGTCAATATATTTAGACCTTGATCAATTCAAAACTTAAATAAAAGATGTACATGTATACATAAAGAAGAGAGAAATAGAAAAGAGTGTGTTTAATTTGGTATTTATATGTTTTATTTCGCGATTTTTGTTCTTAACTAAGTTTTTTTGCCTTAAAAAAATTCGAGAGTTTTCATTTTGTTTTTTTTTTTCAAACAAGTTCTTTATAAATCTTTTTTACTAAATGGTTTCTACGTAATTTTCATTTTACATAATCATTCTCTTTAAATATTATAGTTTTATTATAAGTTTTATTTTTAATTCCTTTAAATATCACATTTGATCCTCTCAAATATCACAAGTTTTCCAATTGATTTCCCAATCAGAAGTATCACATGAGAAACTTAAGATATTTAGAAAAACTAAATAAAAATGAAAAATAAATAAAAGGAACCACTAGGTAAAAATATGTTTTTACCAGAAATTCATTTTAAAAAAACAAATAAAAAATCACAAATTCTTTAGACACTAAAAGTTTAATTAATTTTTTTATGAATGTCATATTTAGGCTTTGTTTTATTTAATTGAAAATAGATGGAAGAATTGTGAACGAAAAGAAAACACGACAGTAGGAAATCCTTTCATTGTTTGGAAATAAAAAAATATGAAGGAAGGGATTGATGTGGGTCCCATATAAAAGTGTTCAATTTAATTTTAGATGGAAAATGGAAGGATAGAGTGTTTGTATTGGTTGGTATAAAGAAAAAAATGCTCCCATATAAAAGTGTATTTTAGTAAATATAGTCAGTCATTAATAGTTGACAAAATCAGTAAATACTAAATAACTTAAAAAATAATTTCACTTTTTACTCATTTTTTTTTTATTTCCTTTCATTCCTAAATCAAACATAAAATACTTTACTTAAAAAACATTTTCCTTTTAACTACTTACTCGTGAATCAGTGAGGAAAAAGAAAAAAAATTCCCTGTAGCCAGCCTACTTACTTGAGTGAGTTAGAAACGCAACCAGGGTAAGGGAAGGACATGTGCTGTATTGTTTATGGTCCAGTCCCAGTGTGGTGGTTACAAAATAGGAGAAACAATTAATGTTAATGTTATAGGCATGGCATGGCATAGCATATAGTTTAAACTGGACGTGATAGATGGAATATATGAAACTATGAAAGCCGACCCGACCCCATGCATTATGGAGTTATCTGAAGCACTTTTCAAGTGGGGATGACATGAGAGAGAGAAAGAAAAAGAGAGACAAGAGAATCTTTGGTGGGAATAATGACTACACTGTTAACTTGTTCTTACTTCTTTCCTATACTATGTTCAATCAACAACCTACCTCATACTTTCAACCTTTTTACATATGACATGGAACCAAGCAGATGTACGCTTTCTCTAAAAAGCCCAAATTCTACCAAAATTTAAAAAGGACTTATACAATGCCTCAAACATTCAAAAGTATACCACATTTTTTTTTTCCTCTCTGGAAAACCAGTGTTCCAATCGGATAGAACTATTATAAATAATAATTATTTTAAAAAATATTTAACACAATTATATATCTATACTTAATTTAAAACTATTGATTAAACTAGAACAATCCAATATCATTTAATTCATCTAGTGATAAAAGTATAGCACATATGATCATTCTCTCTCCCTCTTTAAATTTTGTTTTTCCCAACACCTTTTCCTCTGATTTCTCTGTCCCCCCAACCCTCCACTCCCATCTTACCTTTGCTTTCCCATAATTAAACACCCACCATCTCACTGTCTCTATTTACTCTTTCTTTATTTTTATTCCTTTTCAGTTAAATTGTTTTTTAGCTCTCACTTTACCCTCCATTAGTGGTGTTTAAGGAGCATGAAAAACACATAAGACTTGTTTTGTCTTCTCATAATCAACCACACCAAGAGAAGCAACAAACAAGGGAAATACATCATACATGTCTCCAATTCCAAAGCAGTTTATAGGTGATCTCAGAAGCAAGCAACTTTCACTTGATCTTGAAACTTGAGAGAGGTTATGCGATACTCTTTTACTGTCATCCCTGTACTGAACTGCTGCCTGTCTTCTTGCTTTGGTTTTCTCCTTGTCTTTAGTCTCTTCCTTGGTTTCTAGACAAGTTTGAATCACTGGAAAGACTACATGTTCTCTGGATCCTACCTTCAAACGTTCCATCAACCCATCTGTCCTCTAGTTTTGCCTTGTTTACCCCACCACCAAATTCTAAAGTGATTTTCCTCTCTAAACTATTACAAGTAATTCTTCTTTCCCTCCTAGAATTGGCACTGAAGAAAAATGAAACAAGTATCTGCATGCAATTCTGACTTGGGATATGCACAGGTTGTTATTCTTCAATATGTTATATTTTAGATTCTTTCTCTTGTGTGCTAACAATAACATGGAACGTGGTAGTTACTGACTCACTCTATCTTTTACTGTCTCTCAATGTTACCTTGCACTTACAAACTGACAGTGTACGAGTTTTTATACTGGGAGCTGGGTTCTTTCTCTGTCCTTTTCTCTTTTCAATGCTAAAGGACTGACTGAGGTACAATCCATCATGGTGTTCAGTCTCACCGGTGATTTGGTTGTTGGAAATCTATAGTTAGAAAATCTTCAATATAGATTCTAGATTGATTTTAGATCATAAGTGAGTAGGTTGTTACTAATTAAAGTAGTAGGAATTTGATTTCATGGATTCATCATAGTACTCAGACCAAGGTGAATGTAAATTCACTATTTATTGGTCAACTTATAGTCCATGGCATGTCTCCTTATTCCAGATTTTCACATACTTACAAAATAGTGGGCCAGATAACAAACATATATAGGTAAGATTCAATTAGGAACAGTTCCTTGCATGAAGAGTTCAGTGGGATTTCCAAAATGAATTGGCAATAGGTATCTAGTTCAACATTAAATTTCAATCATACATTTAGGATTTTGTTTTATTAATTTTTTTTTCTTAGAAGAGCCTAAAACAGCAGAATAGGCTAGGGATAGTGGTATCTCAGCAACATAAGATAGGATCCAGAAACCTTGCTTAGGAAGAGTGTAATTAATTTGTATTGCACTAGCCAATATTTGGTCTCTGGGTCAAAGACTAAGAAAGATGGATTTTGTTTTAAAAAATAATTAAAGAAATATCTGACCATTGCATTTGATTTCAGATCTACCATGGTAAAATCACAAAATTCAATAACATTGGGGAAAAACCTTGAGAGGCTACAAAAAGAAAAAAAAGAAACTGGTTTTGTAGATGTTTTTATCATTATGGGGTTGTATCATTTTCACTGATACGCGTCCCATTTGTTAGTAACAAGATGAGGTACCAATGGCTTTTATTGTACATTCTGCCTTCAACCAATACACACAAAATTTTGAATCATGTACTAATGTTAGATTTTAGTGTCTGCTTCTTTTACCATTTAGGTAGGCCAACATATTGCAAAACAATCAAAGCAAGTGCCTAGTACAAATGCTTTTTAGCAGAAAGTCCACTTATCAAGGCACTTGAATCAGAGCACATGCCATCATTTCCATGTCAATGAAAATGTGTCTCTGTGCCAGGCTGCCAGCACTAATAGTACATCTTCCACAAAGGAAAAAAGATAAAGCATAGGATGTTTGTTTTTATCCCCATACTGGATAACTAATAATCTTTCACAGGATCAAATACCAACATAAATGGAGCCTCTTCTCTGGGGAGGATGAGCAGTTTTATATGCTTTGAAATCAGATTAGAGGCCTATATACTGTGGTCAAACTGACTCAAGAATTTAGAATTTCTTGTTATGATGTTTACTAAATGTTAACTGTTGGATTTTCATTGCAGGACCAAACAGTTCAAGCTCTTAAGTGGATCTTATTCTGATGGTGGATTGTTTCACTTATTTGGTTAATTAGCTTGAAACTTAGCACAGCTAAATCATGAAACAACACTTTGATCTTGAAGTGGTGGCCTCAGCAGAATATGAATCTGAAGTTAGCAGCCAGGTTGCTTCCAATATATCTATTCAAGAAACATATGCAGGTCCTTGCAGTGACAACCTCACTAACTCTCCCAATGTCACAAATCCAATAGAACTTCATCTCCATTCAGATGCTATCTCCCTTGACTTAACTCTCAACTTCAACAACAATGACATAGTGGTTAGAGATTCAACAGGACTCTCATTCTCAAGCACTAGTGAGAGCGGCAATGATCCTCCCTCTCAAACTACTCCAGCAACCAACCCGCGAGTCTTCTCTTGCAATTACTGCAAGCGCAAGTTTTTCAGCTCGCAGGCTCTTGGCGGCCACCAAAATGCACACAAGAGAGAAAGAACATTAGCAAAGAGAGCTATGCGGATGGGGTTTTTCTCTGAGAGGTATGCAAGTCTAGCATCTCTCCCTTTTCATGGTTCTTTCAGGTCCTTAGGAATAAAGGCACACTCTTCACTGCACCATGGTTTTTCACCAACAATGAGGCCTCCTGAGATGAAAAGCAGTGCAAGATTTGAGCAAGGATATATTGGTCTTCCAATATTCTTGGAGGAGGATGAGGCAGAACTCTTGTGGCAAGGTAGTTACCATCAGGTGGGAGGCCATACTCATCAGAATTTCACACTGAGTGGAAGTTCAAATTTGAGTTTTATTGGGGTGAATCATGATCATCCACCGGTTGACATAGAGAACTCAACACCTGAGTTAACATTGAAACTTTGAAGGGGTTATTTGACACTTATCTGGCTTCTAGTTGTCTGTTTTATTTGTTATATTTTTGTACAGTAGGACATGCATGCAAGGCAATGGTGCCAGATTGATCAATATTGTCATTAAACTTGCTGGATCTCATGTAATTTTATTCTTCAGTTTTCTCTTACAAATCCTTGCTTTGGTGTTTTGCTCTGTATTTGTTGTTTTTGTATAATTACTCTGGAAGGACAAGTTTGGAGGTTCTGTGTTTGTCATATAAATCAAGTTTTTGTCTACTTTAAATTACCGAGCTTCCTCTGTATATCATTTGTTTCTACCATGGATTATGTTGAATAATGAACTTTTTAGCTTATTTGATTATAGGAAAACCAATTGAGGTTTCTAAATTTATATCTTCTAAGAAATATGATATGTGCTCAAGTAATCACGGATATCTATCAACTAGCAGTAGCAACTTGGAGGTGGTTAGGACTCACTGACAAATGAAATTCCACTCTTTTGACATGCTATTTTATATGGTTAGAAAAAAAATGGTATATCACAATTTTTACCAAATCAAGAAAAAAAAAACGCAAGAATTAGATTAGGAGTTGTAACAGATAACTAACAAGAACCAGAACAAAAGAATCAAAGATTGTTCACATTATTTGGATAATAATAGAGTTGGATCACACTCCTAGACTTGTGTGAATCATGCCAAATATGGCCACGAATGTCTAACCAACTCATCTGAAAACGTTCCTGTACATCGTATAACTGCATAAAAATCAATTGGATCATACCTTATCCTATGCGAACCAATCATTTTATTTTATTTATAATTTTTTTCACTCTTTCACTTTCTTTAAACGTAACATTTTCTTTTCTTTTTTGTTTATTACGAATCCATATATTTTCTTTTTTGAAATGCAAAATAAGTTTTATTAAAATGAAAAGCATAGATTTGAGCACAGGATATGTCCAAATAATCATGCCAGGTATATCAGATATGACATTGCAGCACATAATTAAGAGATAGTATATGTTTTGCATTTAGGCAGACTTAACATGCATCGAAATGGAGGCAATTCGCCTATTCATCCAAAAAAGGGCATTGTATACGTACGACATCTTTGATCTTTCTAACAAACATAAAAATAGTTTGACTGTGATTAATTTGATTTAATTTCTATATTATTTTCAATTCATCATTCTCGTACATTGCGTGTACTTATTATATATGAATCTTATATATATTGTACATAATAATATTATATCTATTTATATATATATACTAAGAGAAACAGAGGCACTACATGTCTGTCTAACCACATATTTTTTTAGAAAATGTTAAATTTAATTTTAAATAGATTTTATTTTTTAAAAGTTTAAGACAATTACTTTAACATGGGAGTTTACAAGAGAAAGTAGTAGGTGATTTTAGTGAGTAGTTTAGAGAATAAATGGAACTTGAAGATGAAGTCTATTATGGTGTGCAATTACATTTGAAGGAGTTAAAAAAAGGATAAGTCCGAAAAAATATGGACACCAAAATGACTTATCACCATTATATATTGTTATAGATTATAGATATATTATATATTAAACTATTAAATATGTTAAATTTTATATAGAGATAAAAATTATATTGCTTCCTAATTTAGTTTTTCTCAAGATAAAAATTATACTGAACCAATATGATGGGACAAGAGGTAGAATAAAATTTGCATATCTTATTGCTGTATCAAACAATTGATTACAATATGATAGTTATTGCTAAGAAAGCAATACAAAATTAAAAGAAAGCTAAATTTTTTTAAGATGTTCCGGAGATGTAGAAAAAAAAACTTAGTAATATAATGATTTAAAAAACCCCATTACAATGATGAAAATCATCAAAATTGTAGTAATTAGTAACCTAATAAAAATAGGATATTATGACAAAATAATAAAATTTGAATAAAAGAAAGAAAAAAAGTAATAAAACGTATCATTAGAAATGTAGGTTTGGGCCTAACTTTACTCTACAAAATCAACTTGTAAGGTGAGGATTACCCCCACTTATATATACTATTTTGGCCTCATCACTAGTCGATGTGAGATCTTCAACACATCCCCTCATGCGCTCAGGATTGGACATCTCAAGCGTGAAGTTTATGCAGACTGAACATCTGCAGGTGACACGATAGGCTACAACAAGACACAATAGGCCCAACAACAAATCGCTAGTATTTTTTAAAAATAATATAAAAAACGATGAGTAATTATTGAATATATATTCTCTCTCAAAAAAAATTATTGAATATATATTATTACTGCGGCCCTACCATTAGGCATTGGGTGGTTCAGCTTCGTGAGGAAGCTTGAAACGGATTGTAACGGTTACGCGCCTTTTCGGACCGAACGCACCGTTTTATTCGTTTACTCCTTTCCAACGGGCAAGAGTTGTGTCCCATTGTTTCCTTCCTCCTATATAAGTTTGACCACTTCAATTTCAGGATCTTTCAAACGTAACACACACTCTAACACGCCCTTTCCACTCTACAGGTTTCTCTCCCTCTCTGTCTCTCTCTCTGTGAGAATAACAGCATATATGGTGTTTTTTTTTATCTTGTATTAATTTTTTGGTGCTTGCAAGTTATATCACATAGTTTTTTGAAATGCATGTCACTTTCACACTTTGTGATTGATACATGCATTCACAAAGAGGAAGTGAAAATTAGTCTTTGGATTTGTTTCATTTGTGTGCCATTCACTCTCATTCAATATTTATCTTAGAATTTGAATTTTGGTCTTATTCCGTCTTACAAAACTGAATTATAAAACGAGGATTCTCCTACTTATATATACTATTTTGACTTTATCAATGTGGGATCTCCAACAATTTACATGGAATTTTTGCTGCTTGACTTTAAATTTCATTCATTCGTGTTTCGTCTCAAACTTTAACCGCCCTTTCGTTCTTCTTGGTTTTCATTCGGACAGTTTCTCCTTGTCGTTTTTTTGGTGTTGCTTGCAGTGGCAAAACGGTGCAACAGTTAAGCGATATTAATTTTCTTCTTATTTAGCCATCAAAATCAAAATCCAGATTCTAAATTCATGTTAATGATAGCATAAAAAGATACGACATATTTCTTTTTAACAATTTCTTTTTTTGATTTGGTTTTGTTTGGAAATCCTTGATAGTATTATTTTATGTAATTCATAGCAGTCACTTTATTTTAATTGAAAAGAATTATGTAACCGGTGTTTGATGTTGGATGCTTTTGCATTATCTTTTTTTATTGTTTAGAAATACTAAATTCGGTCCTATATATATTTTCGTAGAGAATGATAATTGATTAATACGATCCCTTTCATGATGTGAAGTTGTAAAACATTTTAATGGATTATCTGAAATCCATCCAGAATTACATATTCTTATTTTTTGTGATTTACGATAGTGACTTGTCCAGAAGAAGAAAAAAAAAGGAAAGCTTCCTTGTAACGACTTCAGTTTGTTACTTTGTTTTGTGCCGACTTTATATTTCTTGGATCCCAAGTTTCTCTTTCCTTATATATCCCTTTCAAAACATAACCCCAAACCTTAAATTATTGACACACTATTGAAAATAGAGGATCTTCCGAGGTAGACTTTCCTTACAAATTTTTATTCTCTCTTTCAATTTATTTGTGATTTGTGAAGTGCATATACTGCATACTACCCGGCATGGAGATTTGTGTTTTTGTTTTCCGCGTTAAAAAGAAGGAAAGAGAATAAAGGGGTATCAAATAATGTTTATAGTTTTGCTTTTGCTACAATTAGAAAGCCAGATAAAATTTAATTAGCCATCTTCACTATCTTCCCTGAAGGTTAACGTTTTGAACACTCAAAAGGCACGATGGAACATGGTCGATTGGTTTACTTCCCCAATTGATTACTTAGGTTCGAGACATCCAACCAAAGGGTCTAAGGGGTTTGACAAACCAAACCAAACCAAACCAGTAATGTAAATTAAGAGTTTCATAGTATCCAAACTTTGCTTCCCTCTGTCTTCATTATAAGTAGTTTGCAGCTAACCGTCATAATTCCTAGTGTACCGTTTCTTTCTTCTTCTTCTTTTTTTTTTGTCATATACCGTTGCACCCATTTATAATATAAGCAGCCAACCAGAAACTATGTATACTCCTCGTCTTAAATAAACATTTTGTAGTCCTCTGCACTGAAACCAACCCTTTTGCTTTGTTGGTCAAATTTATATCTTAATTTCGACATGCCAAGCTTATTTCGTCCTTTACTTTTGTATGTAACATGAGGTAATAGTTTTTGGTAGCAACAGTTGATTAATTTTATGGTGTGTTTGATGCAGGGTTAATCATCATTGCAGAAGTTGGACATAAATTCTGATAAAATTCTCAAATGGAACATGGGAGTCGTCTTCTTGTTTTTATTTTGCTCTCATTCTTATTAAGAGGCGAGTCATGGGGTTGGTTTTCATCATCTAAGGAGACTCCCTCTAGTGACAAGACTCATACCACCAATGAAGGCAATTTTAGAGGTTCTAGTGCTGAGTTCTCTATTGAGGCCTTCAACGACCAGAAGGGAGTGAAGTTAATAGATAATGCTAAGAAGAAAATGATTGGCTCAAACTCGTGTTGGCAAAATGCTTATCAACATCTTTTTGCCGGGTGTTCTGAAATCTTGGCTGTTGATGAGAAGAGGTCTAGATTGGCTTGGCACCTAAGTGATTGCTTTCAGAGGGATTCTGGCAGGTCCCCCTTTCCCCATTGTGACCCCAAATCTTCCATTGCTGTATGCTCAAGATCCTTAGATGACCTTGCCCATAAGGTTTACCTTGAATTCTACCTCGAAACCAACACCATTTGTTATCAGTTGCAGTTAAGTGCAATTTCTTTTCCCAATTCATATTTCATTTCTTATTTGTGTTTTTATTTTTTTCTTTTGTGTTTGTCTCAACTTGACTAAAGTTTTGTATACTTTTATAGGGCACATGCATTCAAATATGAAACCGAGAGACTTGTGACTGAATTAAAAAGTTCAGCCCAGTATGTTGAGGACAAGTTAGATAGCATTGAAGAGAAATCAGAACATCTATTACAAGGCTCAAGACAGATTCATGATTCTCTTGATTCAATTGGTAGCCACACAAAACAAGTAGCTCAAACTGCTAAAAATCTGGAAGGTCACATAGATTCTGTATTAATACATTCGAGGAGTGTTTACGAGCAAACTACAAAAATTGCACTATCACAAACACAGTTAAAAGAAGGGCAAGAGAATATGAAGAGAAGCTTGGAGGATGGGGTAGCGATGCTCAAAGACTCTTACAATTATTTGGGCAAAGAAATTGAAAAGTTAAGAGATGAAGCCATTGAGATTGAGAATGAGGTAATTAAAGTTGGAGATGCTATGAAATCAAAGATGGACAACCTGCAAACCAAAGCTGAAGATATTGGGAATATGGCTGGGATTTCCTTAGATAAGCAACAACAACTCTTAGATGGCCAATCCACAGCACTTGAGGGCCTAAACTCATTGACAGAGTCTCAATCCAAAGCACTGGAAGAGAGCAGGTAGATAAGTAAACTCTCATAATTTGAATTTAGAAATTATATTTGGAAAAATGTTGAGTTCCTTGGTGTATTGCAGGAAAACCCTACAATATTTTGCTGAATTTGGGCATAGACAACATGAAGAGCTTCTTCAGCGTCAGCAACAGATTCAAGGATTTCATGATAGTTTAATGGAAAAATCAAGGTCAATATTGTCTTCTCAGGTTTGCAATTTCTTGCAGACTATTGGATTTATATATATGAATTCTTAAATGAATTTTTAACCAGGAATTTCTGTTTCTACTTTACAGGAATCTTTTGAATCAAAGCAAGCATCCATGTTTGTTGTTTTAGACAGGATTTTTGCTTTGCAAAATACCTTGTTACTTGAATCAAGAATGATCAAAGCTTTCTTCGTTTATTCCATATCAATCTTTGTCATCTTCATGTTGACCAGTACAAAGCAAACATACAATATCAGGCCATTCCTATATATTGGTATGTATACCGATTAGTGCTTTTAATTTTATAAACCTCTAATTAATTATTTGACTAAATATCATTGGTCGTTTACAGAGCTTTGTGCTACTCTCTTTGTGGAAGTACTCATTATCCGTTTAACAAGAGATAACATTGAGCACCAAACCTGGGTAATAAACATGGCCAGATTATTTTTCATGGTAGCGGCTTTAGTTCAACTTCTACATGCCATTTTCACGTACAAGTAAGTGTACAAATATTAGAAGTTGGCTATTCAAATGTAAATTTTATATCTTAATAGAATTGCTTGTTAAACATGCAGGAACTATGAAACGTTGAACCATCAAATGCTGCTAACTCTGATAAACAAGGTTAACAGCATGCAAAAAGAAAAGGAGTTGTCATGGGACTTCGATACTGATTATGAGGATTGGTCTGAATGGATAGATGCCGATTTACCTGATGACGTGAATTGCCTTGATGATCCTGACTATGTACTTCCAGAAGAAGTTGCAGAGAATTCAACCACAGCTATAAAAAATTATAATCTACGCAATCGCAATCTTTTTCATTGATTGTTACCACCCCATACTAATTTAGTAATTAGAACTTTGATGTCATCAGTGCACATTGCTTTATTCCGTTAACTAGTTTCATGATTCTGAATTATGTACGTACCACTGTATGTGTAACTTGTTATTTCCCTACATATGAAGGTTGGCATGTAGTGGGGAGATACTGATATACGTAAATATAAATATAAATATAGTTGGCAACATCTATTAGTTGTGATTAGGAGTAGTTGACTTCTCAAAATTTTTGCTAAAATTATGCACCTTAATTCTGAAAATAGATTTCGCAAGTTTTATCCAAGTTCTTATCAAATACACTCATCAAATTTGTGGAATTTAAGTTCAAAACCTACACACATCAAATTTGTAAATTTCTATTTTTCGCAATAGTAACCCGCTGCAAGTTATATAATGATTTCTCCCCTAAAGTTTCCACACCTCTCTACCTCAGCATCCCCTAATCAGTTAGAGTTCTCACTGAACCAAAGTTCAATTCTTTATTTTTTTTTTCTCTTTTAAGTTTACTAGCGACTGAATTGAAAAAAACTATAGTTAATGGAAATTGACTTATAAATTATCATTGATCATTTTGATTCCGATGGCAAACTAACAGCAACATGAACGATTATGAGAAAAGTGAAACTGATTTGTATCTCTTGTTACAATCATTCTGCTCGAAACTGATTAGGAATATATATAGCAGTTCCAAAAGATGGCTTCTTTACTAGCACATGCTTATCTATTCCAATTTTCAAACACTCGGTTGGCTTAAGGGTGTTTCTGATGGCATTGGATTAAGGTGTTTGATGAAGGATCTGTTGGATTAATGACAACATGCTTTGTAACCATCTACAAACAAACAGGTTGGCAGCCAAGCTCCAGTGACTTGTTCACTGCATCAACTACAAGTTGAGTCTTTCTACTTATTTCAGGCCATTTGACAGAGGGTGCAGACCCACAATCTCTAATACTTGAAACAAGCCTAGAGAACTCTTGCACCATTAGAGCCTCTTGTGGGAGCTCATTGGCCACATGAACTTCCTCTGGTCTCAGATTCCACCCAATGTGAAGGTCAACAAACTTGGCACCAAGTGTGAGGTCAAACGAAGCACTAGTCTCGTGGTATGGGATTATGAAGTCCCTGAGATGCAGAGAGCCATTGGAAGCACATATGGTCAGGTCCATGGAGGTGTGAGAAAGAAATGAGCAGTGAATGGTTGCAAGTGTTTGGTTTGGTTGATCCCACAACAAAGAAGCTGTGATGGACAAGATGACTCCAGCGTTGTTTCTTGTGACATCAGGAAGAGCAGTGACAGAGGTTGGTAGTTGGTAATTCTTTGCCCACAAGGAAGCACCAATGCAGTACCAGGCCAAGTCACCAAGTGCACCAAGACCATCCAACTCTGGCTTCACTCTGATGTCACTCTCTAAGAATTCAGGTGTTGCTGGCATTGTTGATGTGCTGTGGATCTTCAAAACATTGCAAATTATAACTGTGTGTCAGTAAATGTATTTAATTTTAATATATTGAAAAACAGGAAAAAGTCCGCAGCTGATCTCAATCAAGTGAATTAAACTATACAACGAGGTCTTAATAAATTGGATGTTCAGTAACAGAGATTTATATATGAACGTGGTGGTAGAGTTACAAAATTTATAATAATAATTAATAACTAAATAAAAATTTACAATAATGAAACGAGTGGAAGACTTACAAAACGAACTGGTCCAATGCTGTTAGCAGAATGAGGAACAGAGAACAAGTGTTGGATGTGAGCAGTTCTAGGGTGATGCAGCCACATGCTACCATCCATGAACTGCACGCCGTTAGATTCAACCGCTTCCAAAATTCGATCAAGTTCCGCCACGTCAAGAGCCACGGGCTTCTCCACCAGCACGTGTTTCTTTTTACTTGCTGCCATAACCGCCCACCGCACGTGCAAACTCGTGGGGAGAGGGACGTACACGGCGTCCACGCCTGGGTCCTCCAACACCTGATCGTAGCTCCCGTACACCCTCACACTCGCCGGAAACCCGTTCTCGGCGGCGAACTTCTCGGCCTTCTCTTTCGAACGGCTCGCGATGGCGCAGAGAGTGGCGAGAGGAGCGAGGCCAATGGCTAGAGCCACTTTTCTGGCGATGTTAGCGCAGCCTAAGATTCCGAAACGCACCGTTTTACTGTTCTCGCCCATGTTGGTTATCGAGATTTTGGAACAAGCAAGGTAGGCACCACGGCGAGTACTTTTACTTGCTTCTGTTGTGGATAGGATAGTACTAAGGGACCTGCCACAAAAATCGTTTGGTGGATCACGTCATGGGACTTCTTTCTTTCTTTTTTTTTTTTTTTAGCAATTTTTAAAAATTAAACTACAATAATTGGGTCATGATTGATTTATGATTCTAATTTCTAAACAGGGATCAGTTTGTAATTTTAAAATTTCAAAGTGTATTAAAAATTTTATATAACAAAAGAAAAAAAAAATACAGTAAGATGATTAATATGATTGAGAAAAAAGTATAACAAGCCAATTTTTGTAACCTATAGCTAAAGGTGGTATCTTACTATATTTTTTGTTAGAGACTACATATAAAGAAAGGCTAAAAACACATTATCTAACACGTTCTTTTGAATACACTTTTGATCATTGGTTAAAATTTATTGAAAACAATAAAATTTGGTGAGTCTCACATCTTATTTAATGAATCTCTCATAATTTTGTAATTTTCAATCATTTTTAATCAATAGAAGAAAGTGTATTAGAAAAAGTATTTTAAATAATATGTTCCTAACACTTCTACATATATCTTTTATTAGAAACAATCTTACTCGAATAAGGTCTAATGACTATACACCCTAAATTGGATTATACATTAATAATTTTCTAATACAATACAATAAGTTAACAACTTATTACCCTTCCTCCCACCAAACATTTATGCTCTACTTGATTGGTGGAGCTAGAGAAGAATGATTGCGAGTAGATGAAAAACACCTTGTTTGATCGGTGGAAACAGAGAAGAATGATTCAGAATAGATAAAAAAACATTGTATTTCATTTCTTTCATTGTTTGATACCTTCGAACAAAGGAATAAAAATATAAATACATGAGTCCTACTTCATTTAACGATCTATCAAATTTGAAAAGAAATTAAGATGAGAGAAAAAAGTCTTTTTTTTTTACAAAAATTATAAAATTACCCTTATTTATATTACCTTTTTTTTTTGGATACTTATATAATTTTGTACATATTTTTCCTTTCACGTTGACACATTGAAATACATGAGGAAAGAAAAATTTTATCTTTCTTTTCTTTAATCTTCTCCTCTATTGAATAACTTAATAAATCATCATATTTTCTATTTTTCTCCTAAACTAAACACTCTTTTTTTTTTTTTTTTTTTATCATATTATAAGTGTAAAATATTCATCAATTTTATTAATAACTAATTTTTATTAGAAAATTCTAACTTTTTTTTATTTGGATTAAAAAAAAAATCTAACCGGTCACTTTTATGAAATCTCTTTATTTAATTATATATATTTTTTTATCTCAAACTCAATATATTACTTAACAAATTTAAACCTAGTTCCACCTGATAATAAAATAGTACTACTATATTGGTAAACAAAACCAAACACACTCTTGCATGCATATTAACAAAGACGTTCCAAATTCTGTATCGTGATTATCGATCATCATTTCTCATAATCAATCACTTGATTGTCAACGGTCAACCAATTACCCTTAAACCACGATCATTTTTAGTTTTATTCATTCACAACCAAAAGAAAAAAGCACCTCACTTTGGAAATTAATCGCGCGCTTTAAAGCCACACTCACACCTCACTTAACCAGTTCCCAAAGCAGATCACTACTACTACTAGTACTATTTCTTTCTCTCTTTCAGCCGCCACACTCTTTTGTCCTTTCTCTCTCTCTCTCTCACAGTTCGTTATAACTGTAAAAACAAAACCACCCTCACTCACGTAAAACAGTCGCAATTCAGAAACCCTTCCAATGGAGCCTGAACCCTTCGAATTCCCAATCGAATTGCAATCGAAAGCGTTCGAAGTTCTAAGCTCGAACGACAACACCGCAATGGAAACCCTCTTCTCCCACCTCTACTCTCCCCACGCCCAACCCCAACACCGATCCCAAGCACACGCCTTCCTCCAATGCTGCAAACATCACCACCCCGATCTCCTCTTCATCAAACTCTTCTTCCTCCTTCGCTCCACCCCCCTCCCCGAAACACGCGCTAACGCCGCATGCGCCCTACACTTCCTCAAACCCGCACACCTCTGGCCCAAGCTCAAGCCCATCGCCCAGGCCCACCTCAAGGCCCACTTCCTCACTTACCTCGCCCAAGAACCTTCCCTCCACGTCCTCCGCCTCGCCTCCCTCCTCCTCGCCGAAATCGTTTCCGTTGTCTTCAAAACGCACCAAAACTGGCCCGAGGTTCTCCATTTTTTGCTGTCCTCTATCGCCTCCAACGACGACAAGCTCCGCGAGGTCGCGTCGTTGGTCTTCGCCAAGCTCCCCAACGACTGCCGTTTTCTCGTCCACAACGCCCTGAGGGAAAAACGCGACGCCGTCCGCAGGCTCCACGCGTCGTTTTTGAGCTCCCTCGCGTCGTCCAACCCCGGCGTTCAGGTTGCGGCGTTCGGCGCTGTCGTGAGCATGGTCCGCCTGTTCTCCGAACCCTCGCTGTTCCACGAGCTCCTCCGCGCGGTCATGGTTGGCGTCTTCACGCTCCTGCATGGCTTCGAAGGTAGCTATTTCCGAAACGCGTTCGCGGAATTAGTAAATCTGGTTTCTCAGGAGCCGCAGCTTCTGAAGCCGTACATGAACGACATGGTTCTCGACGTGCTTCAGATCGCGGAGAGCAATAGTTTGAGCAAGGAAACGCACCGTTTGGCGTTTGAGTTAGTGATGGCCATGACGGAGGTGAAGGAGTACGAGCACGTCTTCGCTAACCTTCCTCACACGACTGCGGGTAAGTTGTTCCTTGTTCCGGTGAAGATGTTGCACTGCGTTCCGGAGGATGGTCAGCGTGAATTGAAAAACGAGAAGGTTCTTGATGTTTACGAATTTGGAATGAAGAGCTTGAAGAAGCTTTGTGTTGCGCTCGGAGCGAGTAAAGCGGTGCCTGTTGCGTTTGAAGAATTCCGGCTTCACTTAGATGGTGCGGAATGGAAGGAGCGCCATGCAGGAATCACAATGCTGAGTGTGGTCGCAGAAGAGTTCTCCGATGAAATGGTGACCTAATTTTGCATTTTATTAAAATATTTAATAACTTCTTGATAGAAATATTAAAATATTATATAACTAATTATGTGAATTGATCGTTGAAGAAGCTTGACGTACAAGTAAGATGTATATTTACGTTTTCTTATAGAAATTGTTATCTTAGTGATTGGTTAAATACAAAATTTTTGTGTGCTGTATATATTTTGTAATGATTCTGTTTGATCGCTTGTAGATGATGATTTGTTCCTCGATGTGCAGGTATTGATGGAAAATTTTCTGGTTGAAGTGGTGACCAAAATTTTGAAGTCAATGCAAGACTCCCATACTCAAGTTCGGTTAGCAACTTTCAAATTTATGGAGACTCCTACAAACTTTGTTCAGGTGGTGCAAATCCTTTACCATCACAGGCTTGTGCATGCTTTTTGCACTGCACTTGACAATGAACAGGTCGTTGAAGTGAAGGTATGCTAGATGTGATTGAATGGTATATTAGATTTCATCATGCTAAAGCTGTTGCCAGTTGCCACAACTTCCATAATCCATTAATAGTTGCTCCTTCTTCCTGAAACATAAATACTTGGGAAACCATTTAGAAGTACATATCTACTCACTGTTTGACTGAATTAATTTCATATCCATATATATTCCAGATTTTCTTGGTCTGCTTATATTGATTCTGGTGGTATCTCAGACTGTACAAAGCTGATGATGGTTCTATTCTTTGGTGGTAGAAGTCTCGTGATGCTTCGGTGGTGGTTGGAGGATGTGTTTCTACATGGAAACACTATCTCCCAAGTAGTTTTTCTAGTAGTTTTTTGGTCTGCCAATCATAACTAAGTAAACACATATCGGAAGTAGTTAAAAGGTGCCCCCTCCCATGTTATGTTATTACTTAAAATCCAATTATGCTTTTCATTTTGAAAAAAGTGTTTTCTCCAACAAATGTGCTATGTTTGCTTTGTCTTTGACTCTGTGTTTCATAAGCTTTGGGACATTGATGAAAATTATTTTTCGTCTGTTTTGATTTTTACATTTCTACCAGCACTATAATACTAATTTAAACAAGCTTTCAATGTTTGTGTGAAAGTAAAACATAAATAATTACAAAAATAATGCCCCGATCATGCATGATGCAAAGTTTATTTAATCTAAGTGACCGAAGTGGCTTCCTTTCCTTTGAACCTTTCTTAAAGAAATTATATATGCTCTTCTTGTGAGAGAACTTGTTTTAGTCCTTTCGATTTTGATATGTAACATCTCTCGTACACATTATAGCATGTTAAATTCTAAATGTTCGCTGTTCTGTTGAACCTTCTAGCATTTCATCTTCAAAAAAAATGTTTCACTTCATTTGCTCTCTTTTGCTTTACACTTCCTTTTACACCTGTTGAAAACGTCCCATTTGCTCTCTTTTGC
Organism: Pueraria montana var. lobata; assembly: GCA_026413185.1. NCBI lineage: Eukaryota > Viridiplantae > Streptophyta > Magnoliopsida > Fabales > Fabaceae > Pueraria > Pueraria montana. Next base: position 58,600,880 of record CM048655.1, on the reverse strand, counting down.
TTTTTATCTGTCAAGTGATTTGATATTTTACAAGGAATGTAAAGGTAAATATAAAAATAATGATGTGAAAAAATAAAGACTCTTAATCTTCTGAAGTTTTTCTTTGAAATGAATATTTAGGGTGTGAATATTGCAATGCTTGTAAGCATGAATCATGCCTTGATATATTGCTCATTTCCCTTCATACCCTTCAATTCTTTACATTTTCATTGTCTCAAACACATCATTAACATTATTGTTATCGTCAGCATGTGTGTCTTCTACTCTTTAACTCATTTTCAAACATGACTTAATATGCTAATAATCTTGTGTTGCTTTTCTAGGAACAAGCTGCCTCAGCAATGCAATTTTTTCTAAAGAACACTTTGCCAGAAAGCTTAACACTGAACAACAATGTGGAAAATGTAATGGGAAAATTGTTGCCATTGCTTCAGGTAAGAATTATTATCTTACAATATGCTGGATTCAGTGTCTGTGGAAAGGTTATCACATAATTTACCATTACTAATTTGGTAGGAATCTTGTCATCCCTACTTTAGTGCCTTGTAAGATTGTCATTCTGAACTTTCCATTAAGGCTCATAATATTTTAATCCCCGTGATCCCATCGTTATGGTCCTCTTATTTGATGTTTTCGGCTTGCAGGACAAAGATAGTGCTGAGATAAGAAGTATTGCTTTGTCAACTTTAAATATAGTTGCACAACGGTGTCATGAAGTGGCTCACAAGTAGTCCTTTTAATCTTCCTTTTTGCTTCTTGTATGCTCGATACATTTATGGATCTCAAAACGATATGATACATTTGAAAACTTACTGTTTGTTTTACTTGGTAGGTACTGTGCAATTTATCTTCCGATCTTACTGGAAGCATGCAAGGACTATAATTTTGATATCAGAGAGGTTTCCTGCCTCGTGCTATCTTGGTTTCATTCTTAATGCAGTTGTTCTATATCCCATTATTTATTTTGCCCCCCTTTTCAGGAGGCAGCACGGGGAATTCGAATTTGTGCAGAGCTTGGAACACCTCAGTTGAAGCCTTTTGTCAATAGTATCTTGTTTGTTCCATAATTTGCAATATTATTAATAATTTCACAACTAAGATCTGTTTTGTCCATTTTAGGAATATTGTCAGAACTCAGTGTTTTGATGAACAATCCAAGTCTACCATTTGAAAAAGCCCATGACATTGCAGTTTCTGCTCTAGGAAGAATTTGTGAATTCCATCGTGAATGCATTGATGGCTCTAAGGTAATATTTTTCTTCTGTCTATTGTCATCTTTGGAGGTTAAGGTATTTCTTTGCCTTTTATTCAATTTTTTTTGTCAGAAAATAGTTCAGTATAATCTCTACATAAAACTAAACTTTGCAACTTTATTTACTAATTATTTATACAATCCAAACTTAATTAAGATTTTATGATCTCGAACTAATTCCATTTTTTATAAGTTAGAGTTGACATCACAATTCTATAATCAAAACTTCCATTCTTATTTTATTGTCAACATAGATCCTAATTTTTCAACGTAGTATAAGACTGCATTCACCTGTTATATATAAATACTCTCCCTTCAGAACATACAAAGTTCTTTTTGAGTTCTGGCTAGGACGTGAGTCAGCAATTCCACTTGTTCTAGCAGGGAGGTCCAAGGTTGCTGAAGTGATGTCTGTATTCTGAAATTTGATTTCAGTTGTATCGTACTCAAATTTTGTATAGTAAATATTATTTATCGTTTGTACCTTTTAACATAAGTAGCTTGGAAAAGAAAGACTGCTTTATAATTTATTAATTTCTTAACACGGTTCTTACTCTGGGCATTACGAAATAAAGAAGAGCGAGTGAGAAAGAGAGTGAGAGAACACAGGAATTGGCTAATAGTAGAAGCTTAGCGAACAGATTTCACCACTAGTCTGGTACCATGTTTATGTTTAGGCAGAACTAAGTTTACTGATTTCAAGATGTATCTGAATCTGATCAAGTTATGTTTGTTCAATTGGTGACCATATACAAAATGAGGAAAAAGAAAGTACTATTTTTTTACCTCTTATACTTGCAGATGGTTCCTACCTGGTTAAGTTTCTTGCCACTTAGATATGATTTGATTGAAGCCAAACTTATGCACGAACAGCTTTGTTTAATGGTTGCAAGGTGAGGAAGTATATATATATATATATTTCTTTTTTTTGAATTATCAGCTTTCAATACAAAGCAGGTTTTATTAACAAAATGCTTTAATTTTCAGATTCGATAAGGACCTTTATGGAGCTGGTAATGAAAACTTTATCAAGATTATTGTAGTGCTTCTTGAGGTGAGTTATCCACATGTATATACCTATTTGTCCGATTTCATTCTCTTTTGTCTGCCAATTTTGAGATGTTTACACACTTGACAGGTATCAATTTTCTAAAGAATATCTAGGACATTGAAAATTTGATTGAGATTAATTATGAAATTTGAATTTATTTTGTTGGGTTTTATATCATGGAACAATTTGCTAATTTCTTACACGGTATAAACACGATTAAAATTTATTGAATATTGATCCCTTTAGCTGTTCTCCCATATCTGGTGGAATATATTTTTATTTCAGATTATTGATAAGGGTGAGAGATTAGCTACAGCACAAACAATCAAGCAGGTGAATAATTTGCTTAGGCAGCTTGGGCGGCACATTCCACGTAGGGCCTATGATACAATTGTATTATCTTTGAATGCCCGGCAACGAGAATTACTATTGTCTTTAGTATCCTCCTAGTTTTTTTTTTTCTTGAAGAAAAAAATGTATTCATTCTTTCACAGGAAGAAAATTTGTAGTCATTGAATTCTGCAGTAAAGTTTCGGACATTGCTTTCTGCAATCTTCCTTGCCATATATGAATTACATTGTAATTGTACAAACACTGAATAAATGAACTCAATCTGTTACAGTTTATATAAATTAGATTTTGAGTGGATGAATTGGGTTAAGTTTAGCAAAAACAAATGATAAACTTGCGAAATAAAGAAATATGATAAACTTTGTTTCTCTCTCTTTTTCCCAATTTGAGACCCAGTTTAACCAAAAACCCCTTTTGAAAGCTATCAATAATTTAAAAGAACAATGATAAAAAGGGACGAATAAATGCATTAATCTCACTCGTAAAATGAGAAATTCTCCTTTTTTTCCTTAAAAAGGAGCAAGACATTTCAGGCAAGCTGATTTGAAAAATAAAACATTGATCTTAGCTTCTGTCCTCATCTGACAAATGACAATTACACCGTCTCTTGCCATGGCCAGGCGACCAAAAGCACAATGGTTGGAGAACAGTGGAACAGACTCAACACCCAAGAATAATAAAAGAATGTTAACACAAAAGCTATTTATAAGTATTGTTACTACTGCCTGCAAAATTACCATCTTATCATTCTTTCAATAAACAAACCATCAGGGATTGCAAATTAACACAACATAAACGGGAGAGGAAAAAAAAACCTTTGACATGAAGAAAACCAAATTCCATAGAGTACTAATCAAGATAGAAGAAGCTTTTTTTCATTCTGTCATATTATCCTCCTCATCTTCATCCTCACTCAGGTCAAGATCAGCTAACAACTCCTCCAATGGAACAGAAGGTAGCTCATCGCCATCAGTCACTGATGCCATCTCTGATGGCTGGTACTCTTTATTTCGGTACAATGATATGTTGAACCTCATATCAGGGTTTTCTTCCAGATCTTTCAAGAATTGTTCATATTCTGAGACCATTTTGTCTTGATCAACTCTAGCCTTATCATCAACCTCCATCTCAAGCGATTTAAGTTTCCATGAACGAGGCTTCCCACGCTTCTTTTGGCGCTTCTCTTCATAACTCTTCTTTATTAAAATTGCTTCAGGAATGTGTCCTTTGTACTTGTCCAATTCCATGTCATTACTATTAGCCCCATACAGATCATAACCAACAGCATAATCACCAGGATTTAAAAGATGGCCCAGATGAGTCTTGATGTTAAATATTGTGTCGTTCTTTCCAAAATCTGAAACACGAGCCACTTGAGCATCTGCTAAACAATATTTCGTGCCTCCAATAGTAACCTCAGATGAAACAACCTCCACATCCAGCACTATGTATTCCACCAATTGTCTGCTAGTAAGTAATGACTTGAAGGATGTCCTCCAGTACTGATCAGCATCTAAGAAACAGTGCCTCAAGGTAAATGGATCAAGCAAGGCAATGCTGTTGGTAACCTTGGTGCAAATCACAAGTGGACCAATATTTCCCAAACTAGCAGCAACTCTAGGAGGCAGACAGATTAAATCCTCACGGCAAATAGGGCTGATTTCAACAGAAAATGTATATTTGTAGTTGTAGTTATTACTCTTTGGATCATGAGAAACAAGCTGCTTATCGTGACGGCTCCTTACAGGAGCAACTTTCCCTATAAACTCCACAAATTTGACTCCGTGACTTCGATTTGAGAAAAAGAAATCAATACCCTGATCCATCTGCTTGATTCTTATAGCACTGGCAGCAGCACCATGCTTCAGAATCAGCTGCTCCAAATAAAAGAAAGTACGCCTATGAGAAACATGTTGCCTGAGTTGCACAGCAGCAACCCACTGGTCAGGATTAGCCTGGACCCTAGAACAGGATTCACACATATGCTCTTGTTGAACATACTCCACAGGATAAGACTGTTCAAGTATTGCTCCATTCAGAACCTCCTTCTGAACTTTGACCTTGACTTTTATCCTCCTGGAATGGGGCTCAGTCCAAATAAACTCAGCATGCACCAACCTCACTTTATTTGAATTCAAATTCTTCTGCAATTTCTTCAAGCAAAATGTCAGCAGCTCTTTTGATTCTAGCTGCAGCTTGACCCAACTTCTTGGTGGCTGCAAGTAACTCTCACACTCAGGGCAATGCACCAGCACTAGACGCTTCAGCAATCCTTCTGTAATATCAACTTCCGAGCGCAAACACTTCACGCACATATTAGCAGCATTTGGTGGCATTGGAATTCCACATTTGCAGCACAAAACACTGCCAATGGTTTGGTTAACCATGAACATACCAGATTCCTGTGCCATGCCTGACGAACCAAACATATTGATGAAACGAAGATACTATTTCCCTGTTCCAATTTTTTAAAAGAAAAAGAGCATGAGCACACGCAAAAGGATTAAAGAAAAGCTTTCAATTGGAAAATTAATTAAACAAAACAAAAGGGACCAAAACTCACGTTGATTAATCAAAACTTGTGAATTATTAGGGAAAACAAAGGCACAAATATGTATATAGTCTTTAGAACATATTGCGAGAAATAATAACAATAAAAAGCATTCAACATACGGAATAAAAACTCACCAAAACAAGAACTGAATTGTCAAGTGAATAATTCAAAAGCTTAGAAGAAAAATACAATACACCCACAAGCATAAACTAATTTAAATATTTAAAAAGATGAAATCTGGGCAGAAATTGGCATGGAGAAATTAAGAACATGGAACCCAAAGAAAGCAGAAGAAAAGGGTTTCTAACAAGGTATTCAATCACAAAAATATGATAAGAAAAAACAATGAATTGGAAGACTTACTGTGTAGAGAATGGTGATAGAGAAATAGATCAGTGGTTTCTGCTGAGACCCAAGGTGAAGGTGGAGGCAGCGGCGTAGGAACAACCTATATATTATGGGAGAGACCGAAACACCAAAACAATACGAAGTTGAAAACAAATTCTAAGACGGTGTGGCCATGTTGTCTTCTGGTTTTGCAATTAAACCCATGGGCTTTGACCCGAAGCATTTAACATGGGCTTCAAGCCCTATTACTCGTCAGCCCAATTAACATTTTTTAATTAAAGAAAAACTTTACTTTTCTTTATTTCTTTAATTAATATTGAAATTTCTTTAATCAACATTATTTATAGATTATCAGTAACAATATTTTTTATCAATTAATATAATTTTTCTATTTTTAAAACTTAAATTTTTAAATGCATATATATTTTTTTTATATTACAAATAATATTTTATTAATTAAATAATTATTCACTTAATTTTTTTAGTTTACATTTTTTATTTTGAGCACCTACGTAATATGTGGATATTTACTAATTACTAGTTTGTAATTCTGTAACAAAAAAAAAAAACTGTACCAAAACAATTACTAGTTTGTAAATAAAATTCAATTAAAACTTTGTACTGACTTATCTAAATGATCTAATTATCCTTTTTTTTAAAAAAAAAATCGAACCCGTAAAATACTAGTTCACAATTATTAGTTCACAATCATTATTAAACTGTGATCAAACTGCTAGTAATTAAACTAATTATATAAAATATTATATAATATTTTAAGAAAATGATATAAAATTATAAGAAATTGTGAATTACTATAAATAATTCAATTATATGTTATAAATTAAAAAGATTAATAATAATTAGAAAAAAAAATTATAACTATATGTAATTCTTGAATATGTGTTTTTATTTATTTTAAATATTTTAGATTAAATTAAAAATAAAAAATATGATTTTTTTTTAAAAAAAAAATACCAGTTCAGACTAATTTTTTATACAGTTTTGAATTGGTTTTCATCATTTTTACCAGTTTTAGACCAATTTGATAATTTCTCTCTAATTCTAAGAAGATTTTTTTTATAAATTAATAATCCGTTCACTAATTAATTCTTAATCAGAGGGTTAAACCAACCAGTCCATTCCGGTTTAAACACAAAGATAATTGTCTTATCATCAATGCAAAAGTTTCGTGTTCTTTTTTTTCCTTGGTAGAAATAGCATTACTTAACCTTTCAACATAATACGACAATAAAGCATAATTGAGCCAAAGAAGAAAAAACTTTACTCATATCAAGTGGTAACTGATAAAGAAGAAAAGAAACAACTCTACATTATTTTCAAGGTAAGCTAATCAACCTTTAACTTTTAAAAAGTAGACAACCAAATGCATTATTATGGATAATAAAAGTGTTATCTACCCTTTTTTTTATCACCGGTGAAATTTGTGCACAAAATACTGGAAACGTAAAGAGAAAAATATAGTATATGATAAATAATATAATATGATATAAAAAAAATAAAAGAAAATAATAAGAGATAATCTATAATTTATAATAAGATATAAAACTATATTCACTTTTCGTGCTTATATTTTTTTAAGACTATTTTATCTTTTAACTAATATTATAAATTATACTATTTATTAGATATTTTAATTGCTTATAAAAAATCAATCTATTACTTCCATATAAAGAGAAACTCTTTTTTTTCCTCCTAATATTTAACTAACTGTACCTTTCTTTTTTTTTTTATTAAAAAACTATATATAATAAAGAGATACAAAGTACCTCTTTTCTCCTAATATTTAAATAATGTTGATATATGATATATCTTTCATTCTAAAGAGAAACTCAGAATTACAGTTGTAGAGGATGAATCAAGACGAGTTCTAGGATGGGAAACATTAATAGGGTTCTCATTGTGGGAAAGAAAATTTTCAGATCTAATATTTTTTAATTGGAGGGTTGAGATTGTTATTTTATTTTATCTTTTTCTTTTCATTTTTATTTTTGTCTTTCCCAACTTGTTCCCGTCATTTTCTCTATCACTTCAGATCGAGAGACTTCCGCCACCGCGACACCTCTGCCTCCACCGCAACCAGCCTACTTTTCCATTTACAATGCCATGTTCTTCCTTCACCTCAAAACCAAGCACTCGTTTTTTTTATTTTTTATTCCAGAAACTTGTGAGTAAAAACAAGATAAAAAAAAAAGGAGACAGATAATGTGAAGCCATTGATGCTCAATCTCTTCACTCCTCTGCAACCTACAGCGCATCTCACCTCTCTCGCCGTGGTTACGGTACAGAACCAGTGCCAAAGCGCAAGGTGGCGGTTCTCGGTGCCACCAACAAGATTGCGCAAACCCTCTTGCTTCTGATGAAGCTAAACGCAAACCCTCTTTTAATCTCGCATCGATGGAGAAGATACAACACACAAAGGAGCTAGTGAGGTAGTTTCTGGTGTTCCGCGGATTCACCAACACCCTCGAATTACACGAGGCCGAATTGCGCACCAACATTGACAAGGGCTTCATGGTCGACAAGATTCTCGACCTAATCTTCTCCGTCTACACTCCCAAGTTTCACACGCGATTTAATGGTTAATTGGGTCTTGATGTTGTTAATGTGGTTCGACTTCGACTGTCAGAGGATTGAAACTTTTGCTTCTTGATTTTCACCTTGGATGGTCAATTCGCGATTCATCGCCAATTGTAACACGAGTGTCCAAATTGTTCTTCTATAGCAATGAGAATGGCTATATTCAATATGTGGTTGCTTTGACTATTATTAATATTGAGATTCTGCAGTAACGTAGCATTTGTTGTGGATGCTATAATATTAAGGATAATATTTCGAAGGAGGTTTATGCCATGGAGGATTAGGGTCTCGAAGAAAAAGGGGAAATTGTGGGTGAGAGGGTCGCAGAGGAGGGGGACAAATCGGGAAAAGCAGAAAATAAAACAAAAAAGAAAAAAGAGAAACATGAAAAAATTTTAGCCTTTGATTAGAAAAATAGTATATCGTACGGTTACAATTCCTTTTACACGGTGGGAAACCTATTAACGTTTCCCACCCTAGAACTCGTCATGAATCAAACCGTGCACGTGGACGATAAAGCTGAAAATATGGTGCCGACGTGCTTCTTACTCTCTGACGTGTCGATGTTCGCCCTAAAATATGTAGTCACGCTCACACATGGGATCCACCTTGATGCAATTTTTTCTTCCTATTCTTCTTAAAAAGATAGCAGTAGAATCTAATCACACTCTTTCTCCGCTGCAACTGAAAATGTCAGAAAATTCCAATGGCGACGGCAACGGCAACGGCAACGGCGTCTACGTTGAAGAAGAAGAAGAAGAAGAAGTGAAGCTGAAGCAGAGAAAGGGAAAGGTGAATGAGACCTTGCCGGAGGTCCTTAACCGTATCGCCTCCGCCATTCTCTTCCCGGAACCCGGCGACGCCGGATCCGTACTTCGCCGGATCAAGCTCTCCGTCGCCGACAACGCTCCTCTCCTTCCCGAAGCTTCTGGAAACTCCGCCCGCGACGTTCTCATCTGGACTCGACGCGGCACTCCCTTCCGCGCACTCTTCGTCATCTCCGTAAGTAAAAATGATTCAATCGAGTTATATTTCTTCGATTTGTTGATTGAGTCGAGATTCCTCGCTGTTTAAGAATCTTTTCATTCTTCAAGTATTTATAGACGCTGATTTTAGTTTCTCCATGCATTTCTCAATCTTATAGATGGATGGACCTGAGACTGAGAGTAACTGATTATCAACTTTAAGTTTTTTTTGTTTTTTTTTTTAATGTTAAGAATTTAATTAGGATGTGTATAAGTATAAAGGTTTTTTACACTCTGGTCACAAATTGTTAGATTTTTTTTTTTTTTTTTTTTTTTTTGTGTTTAGGTGAACGATTGCAAAATTGATTTTAGTTAAAATTAATCTTGAAGTAAAGCGATTTATATATGAATGTTTATATTTTAAAAGCAAGCTAGTCTAAAAGTTTAGAATAAAAATCTTGATCCAATGCAAAATCTACCTAAAGTTACTTCAACTTAGTCAATATTGACCCCAGAATTAATTTCTCAACATGAAACCAAACATGTAAGCCTTGGTCTAAAATCACATTATCTGGTATTTCAATGTAAAATTATATCTAGTATGATTCCTGATTTGTTTGTAAACATGAAAATTAAACTCTTTTATTAATAATTATTAAAATGTAATTAATTTTTTGTTCTGTTCTGTTTTCGAATTTTTATGAAATAAATAATTTCATTTCGTAAAACATTGAAAATAGGCAACAAAATGCAAATAAGGAAGCATCTTTATAGTTGTTAATTAATGAAAATAATGAAATTAGAAAGCCAATAAAGATGCATTGTCTTGGATTAAGGAGTACTAGTGTCAAAGTTATAGCATTGTATTGTAGATGCAAAAATAAGCTAATGAAAAACGATGCTTAAAGAGGGGTTCTGATGGATTTGTTTACATGAAGATTATCATCATTAGAATTCAAAGCATGCAGGGTTGTTTCTTTTTGTGACATTAAACATGGGAAAAATCACGAGGAGACACATAATTGTCACTTATCAGTTTTGATGTCCTTTAATCTTGTCCTTTTGTAACAATAATTGTTATAGTAATAATGATGAACCATGTTCTATACGTTTCTAAAAAAAATAAATTAAAATTAAATAAGAAACTGTATTAGATTCATATCAAGGAAGATTTTATGATAAGATAAGTTCTTTTGTTTTGAATGTTTATGATTTGTTGTTTTTCCTTTTTGCTGCAGGTTGGGACGGTCACTTTTGTTGCTTTGACAGGACTGCTTGTATTTATGCTTTTCTTTCTAGCTGCGACCATAAATGCCATTGTCATATCGTTGCTGATGTCTTTGGCAGCTGCAGGAGGATTCCTGGCTCTTTTCTTTGCTCTTGTTACAGCTATATACATTGGAGCATTATCAATTGCCATATTTGCTATTTCAGTTACCACATTTTGGGCAATTGTGGCTATTCTGATAATCACAGGTAACAAGTTGTTTGGTCACCTCATCCTTTTCTCTTTCCTTTTCCACGCTTCGTGCTTTAGGTTTGATTTTGTTTGCTATTACATTGTTATCAAAACTTTTATCAGTTGTGTGAAATTCAATAGTTTGAGTACAGCTATAGAATAGACATTTGAAATGATATAAACTGCATCCTTCTGTTGCAATTACGCAGACTTTGTGTATACTAACAGTTAGATTTTGCATGTTCCCATCCTAGTTTCTGCATGTATATAAGTATATACATTGATCAAATGGATGTTTACAATTTTGCATATGATTGCACTGGTATTGGGCTTATCTTTGTGAAAAGACCAACTGAACTCCTAATGAGCATGGGTGATGTAATCGTAATGGGTTATATGTCCACTATCAGAATTTTGCTTCACTTGGCAGCTTAAGCTTACCAGTCAAAACAGGTTGCCAAAGACCAACATTGCTTGGTGTGGTGGATTCCTTCCTTAGAATTTCAATAAAATTATAGACTAATTTATATGAAGATGAAAGCCACCAGGGAGGTTCTCTGGCATCACTAAATAGCAGCTGATTTTACCCTCTTCATTCTATAAAATATAAGATTACGTTGATGTTTCTTTGATGGATTTTCATAATGTTTCTTTTATTTATTTTTATTATTATTTTTTCTGTGGGTTAACACTTAACACTAATGGACATGGTAATCAATATGAACCAGGCTGGATTGGATTCATTTACACAGTGTGGCTGGTAACTAGAAAAAGCTTTGGATTTGCTAAACACTCCTTGGGTGTGACTGGCTCTGCAATTTCATCTTACACTACTGCACGGCATGCCCGCTACCTAATACACACGAATTCAAAGTAGGGGATGATCACAAATGGAAACTTATGTACAAATCTTAAGCCACATGTCCGTGTTTTGGAATGACACGAGCTTCTGTTGGCTGGTATATGAAGCCTTGTTCTTAGATCCTTCATAGTTTGGTTTCAATCCCTATCGCTTGTTTCATATCTATGAATAGAGAGATGTTTAGATAAATAAGCCAGGTTATTGTGTGTTGTGTTTGAAGTTTGATGTTAATACAAAACAGTGGCTTTTCTTCTGTAGCCACCTAGTTACCTGGTGTAGTGCAACTTATAGCTGACATGAAATTACATTTGTGTGTAAATGATGTAATTTTGGAACAAGGTATGTTTGCTGCATTTGTGGGAACAACTATGTACATGCGGTACTTGTACAGCTACAAGTCACATAATTTAATCACATCATGTTATCACTTATTTATATTTTGTTATAAAGCTAGAGTGCAGAATTCCGATTTGGTATTCCTATTTCTTCAACCTTTTCACCAAGATAGAATAGGGATTTTATTCCACCACGAAGATCCATCTGAACAAGCACAAAAAATAAAGGGAAACTTAAAAAGTTAGATCCAAACAATGAAGGAATTACAACCTCAAGCGATTCAGTGGCCACATCATTGAGGCTAGACATCTAATTAGTAATTAGTAGTTTCTACTTTTTGCCTTATGTTTAGCCATACGAATTGAGAACTACAGCTAGAAAGGAAGCGGTACTTGATAACTTCATGACATGCCATAGGAGAAAGGAACCATCATCATTCTCATTCTTAACTGCATTTACTATTAGTTGTTTGTTTGAAACCTTGATATCGTGCAAGATATACTTTTAGCATGTGGATTAACTTAATCGAATCTCAATTTTATTTGTTGTTATGGGCTTCTTGTGGACTCTGGATGGGATGAATTGATGACACCTGAAAGATGCCTTGATCGGATTCGGGCCTTAGTGCCTTTTAGGCAAAGGGTCGAGGTGGGTCAGTGAATATGGCTACTCCATCGCATACATGTTTTTTTATTGACTCGGGGATTGATAAATGAGAAATACTCCAAAGCCTGGAACACAAAGGCCTTTCTAGGCTTCTATTTGGTGTCCATTTGGTATTTTACTGAAATCAATTTCTCACTCCGTAATACAGTTCCGATGTAAAATTCGTGATTGAGATTAATCTGCGTACACATTTTTATCAAATGTAACCATTTAAAATTATTTCTGTTAAAATTGAGTTTTACTATGGGCTAGAAAAGCTAGCCCAACAATAAATAGATTTGCAGTACACCCGGATGCTCCACTAAAGCCTAGTACGGCAATAAACCCAAAAAATTAGGCTATTGATAAATATACCTCCACCAATTACTCTATTTACCTCCCTTTTCCTTTTGTTTATATTTTATTTTCCAAAATACCCTTTTGTACCCCCTTTTTCCCAGTGAGGGTCATCAACGTCAACAATTTCCAGAACCACCTGAAGGAGTGCGGAATGGCGCTGCATAATGATAAGGACCACAACGTTCCTAGCACATTGGTAACTGTTTCTGCATCAAGAGTTCTAATTGTTAAAAAACCTTTAAAGAGTTCAAAGATGATTATATATCTTCATCCTCTATTTAAAATTTCAAAACCCAACTTCACGCACCATTGAAACCCCATTGGCAGGGATGCAGTCATCACAATTGATAAACATAATGGAAAGGAAGATAAAGTCCAACACCACCCAAACTAATCCATGATTGAAACGAAATCCAGCACAAAAATCACAATTTGGGGAACGAGACAGAGAATTACTAAATCAATTTCAAGCCTGAGTGATTGGGTGGCGTTGATGGTGATGAGGAGCGGATGTGTAACAGATGCGTTAGTTTTTGGATTAGATGGATGGGAGCTGGAGAATGAGATTGAGTTAGTTTTACCTTCTTTTCTGATTGGTGATCAGTGACTCGTTTTGGCGTGAAAAACACTGACAGTGAGAGTTTCTTCTTAACATGTTTCGATATTACTTTTTGGAAGAAGGGGTATTTTCGGAAGAAAGGGTGGAAGGGAGGTACACTAAACAACGTTGGGAGGTATATTTAACCAAACCATTGCCAAACTGATTCGTTTGGGTTGAGTTCTTTCTTCATTGAGTTTTTTCTTGACAACTAGTTTATAATTTTTTATTTATTTTGTTTTGGTATATAATGATTGTACTAAGGTTTAAATTTATGATTTCATGTATACTATTCCAACTTTTTATTATTAGGCCGATTCTAATGAGTTAGTTTATAATTTCAAACCTGTAGACTTATGAACTGATATGATGGTGTCATGGTGCATGATATTATTTTATTTTTTTAAATAAAAACAATTGCCTAATGCCTAGTCATTAGTCAATACTCACGCTCGTTTACGTTTCAGTTAAGCGAGTTTAGAATTTGCATTTGTACTCAAATATGTTTCATGATAAAAACAATTATTGCTGAGTGTATTGTTTAAATTTCTAGAGTTCTGTGGCTCTGTGCCTTTATAAAGCAACTATAAAAAGGGCTATACGTGTATTATTTATACAAGACTTGTGAATTTAGCATCTCTTAGTCCATTTTCTTGTTAAATCTGTGTTGCTCATAGCCATAGGTGATGAAATAGATTTAATTTGTTGTATGTTTTAATGCTATATAATTGTTAATGGCCTAAAACTGAATCTAAAATGTCAAAAAATTAAATTTAAACAAGTTTATAAAAACGAGACACGATGGATCCGATCTAAACCAAACTAATTTGGTTTTGGTTTGGCAAATAAAATACAAGAACCTAAATCAACCTAATTCATGTACACCTCAGATCTATTCAACCATCCTTAAGGACCATGAGAATCATATTTTCAATTAACTACTAACTAGGAGGATTTATGTATACTAAGATATTTTTAAATTTAAATAAAATATATAAAGAAAAATAAGTTAATATAATAATAGATGTTTTTAATTATGAATAAATTAAAGAAATGAGACTTTTAAAATTGAAAAGGAAAATATGGAAATAAATTATTAAAATCAATCACCTTTATTGATATGATGTATCATGATTTAAAATTTAAAAATCATATTTATGTTAAGATTGATTAAGGTTACAATAACTTTAAAATTTAATTAACTTTAAAAAGATATAATTAATTTGATATAGTATATCAAAGTTTAAAATTTAAATTAAATTGGAATTAAATTTAAATGAATAAAAAATTATAAACAAAAAAAATTAAATACTTAATATAGAAGTCACATCTTCATTTTGACTTTCTTATGGTAGGGGGGAATAAGAAATCCCAACTTAAGCATTATGCAAATGTGAATCACTTTCTCAATTCAGATTTATTTAGTCTGACTGATTTTTTGCTTTTGTAATTGTTTCTATGAATTGGATACTCACGGATGATGTTAGACCCCTTATTATAAGTTTCTAACCAATTGAAATTGAAATATTAAACTAGAGACTGAAAATGAAGTTAAGCAACATAATTTGTGATAGTCTTTTTTTTTTTTAAGGAATAATTTGTGATAGTCTAGGAGCAAGGTTTATTATTTATGAAATCTCATATGGATTCTTGATCTTGATCTTAATACTTGCTCTAATTAAGGAGTACTAAGGAATTGGGATTTTTAGTCGAAGAAAATAGTAGATCTAGTAGAGGAATTGAATTTCAACTAACATAGTAAATTTGATCTTCAAGTTCATTTTCTAGAACTTAGATTGAGATAAATCTTGATTGCTTGAGTAAGGATCGAAAAGACTTATACTCTAACGTCTTGTGTATTGTGAAATACTCTATTTTACTTATTTTGATCTATCTCTTTTAATTCTCTATCATTTTACGTATTGCATTAGTTTAGTTGTAGCAATCGTAATGAAATTCATCACTAGCAATAAAGTTGAGTTTGAACAACGATGAATTTGTAGCGTTAGTACTTCGTACACAAATCACTTAGGACGACTCTTTACTCTCACTTTACATTGTGTGATTCAATGCACTTGTATGACTTCTTTTAAAACTTATAATTTTTGAAGTCCAAGTCCAAGTCAAAGAATGTTATTGCGTTAAAAAGTATAAATAGAAAGTTGAAAGGAAAACAGGTAAAGCAAAACCACTTATTATCTAGTTAAATTCGAGAATGTTTACAATGTCAATAAAAAAGTGTAACCAGTTTTTAAAACTTTCCATTTAAAATATTTAATATTAAAATATATTTTAATTAAGATTAATGATATTAAAAAGTTGAGTTAAAATACTATAAATATATTTTAAAAAAAAATCACTTTAAATACTATAATTAATTATCATAACTTTTATTTATTTTCCTATGAGAAGAGAATATTAATAGAAATAATTTTTTGGATAATGCTCCTATACCTTCCCTTTATATGCAAACCATAAAAAAAAACCTTTAAATGTTATTTCTGTTTAATTCCACCTTTTACCTCCTCTAAATCCTCTCTCCATACACCCGGCCTCTATTTTCAACCCTTGGATAATGTTTCTATATACCTTCTCTTTATAAGCAGACCATAAAAAAAAAATTGAGTTTGTATTACCTTTCCTAAGCTATTTTGCTCTTGACCTTTTGGATGGTTAGGCTACTTTTCATTCTCAAAGTTTTGACAATATATAATTTGCACAACATTCAACTCTTTTGCGCAATTCTTCTTCATTCAGCTAAGTACTTTCCCATTTAATGTCTAGATTTTTTACTTGATTGATAACCTCCCCAATTTTGTTAATTGCTATTATTGCCCCAAAGTGATTCTTAATTTTCCTTCAGAATATAAGTGCTCCGTCTAGCTTCTTAAGTATCATGCTATTTCTTTGTAAAATTCTTGTCTTGAAATTAAACCACACCTCTACAATTCTGAATGACTTTAGGCCTCGATCAGTTTTATTTATTTTTTAATATTTGGGATAACAATGTTACAACACAATAATTTGAGAGAAACTTCTCTTCATTCTTTTCTGTATTAAGTTTTGTTCTTGGAAACAGATATCCAGTAGTGACCCAATTAATATCCTTGGATGAAAATTGGACAGTTCAAATTTCAAATACATATTTTAAGAC
Source organism: Pueraria montana var. lobata (assembly GCA_026413185.1). Classification (NCBI taxonomy): domain Eukaryota; kingdom Viridiplantae; phylum Streptophyta; class Magnoliopsida; order Fabales; family Fabaceae; genus Pueraria; species Pueraria montana. Next base: position 58,584,347 of record CM048655.1, on the reverse strand, counting down.
TAATTTATCAAGATAAAATATAAACTGTCAAATCTTCATCTATCCGTTCTAATTAGCTGACTGCGTGAATGCATTATATCTCTAAATTACAGGGAATTTGAGTCCCTTAATTTGTTCATTCATTCATTCATTCTTTCGATATCAAAAAACCTGTCTAGTCTATATATATATATATTCTTCTCATTGCTTTCCGTCCTCAATTGTACCGGGTAAATTTCTTTCGAGAAAGTGCTAGATCTACTCATTCTATATAGCCTTTAAACTCACGTACAAAACTCTTTTTATTTCTTTGCTTCTTCCATGATCGATGCTTCCTTTTCTTTCACTTTGACATCTAATTGCATGAAGGTCTCCAACTGCACACCACAATTTGCCTTGTAATTTTTCCTTCCACTGCATGTTTGCTTCTTTTCTTTCTTTTCACACGTTGCATATACATTAACAAGATGATACACTAGTTGGTTGAATGTTGTCTTCCCTGTTATATATAGTGACTCTCTCCTTTCTTTGCTTGACGCAATAATTCATTTTCCTTCATTGATCTCCGCTTTCTTAATTTACGTGCTTAGTTTAAAATTATTACAGTATTTCTTATGACGATTTAAATATTAACTTAATGATTCAAGATTTAACAATTATTTGGCACGTGGTTTTATGGTCTCTTTGGTTTGTACGTAAACCTAAAATTTTTAGGAAGGCCTCTTGTAATTTACTTGGATTGTTGGACTTAATAATAAAGTTTAAATCGCGCTCATGATTTTCTTCCCACGTAAAATGCCATAACTTTTACGGAATAGTGTATATTGATCCTATTGAACCTAGCTAAATATTTTAGTAGGGTTTGATATATATGCTGAGAAAAATTAAAATGAAATAGAGCAAGAGGAAAAGAAGACCAGAACTGGACGGTTTAATCAAAGTAAGTTTTCTATTTTCTTCCCCCTTCCTCTCTATCTATCTTCATTGTTCTTCTGCATTTGCAGCTACATCAGTTTTTCTTGCTGTACCTCCTCCTCACCAATAAATAAAATATAAATACAAGAAAAAAGGTTAAACAAAATTGTTCATGAACTCATAAAACTTCCGAAAGGATCAACTTAGTAGAACTATATAGGGCTTTTTTTCTTCTTCTGCTTGAATATATATAGTACCACCTCTCTATTTCAAGAAAGATGATGAAGTTGTCACATGTTACCGTGGGTTGTAATTAATTAATTAAACTAAAGCAAACTACCTAGCTAGAGACAATAGGGGAAACCAACGAAAAATTAGGCTTGTCCTTTGCCATTCCAATCCGGTCTCCCTAATGTGAACTCCAAGCTTGGGTTCTTGCACTCTAAATTTGATCCTGACAAGCTGTTCTTGAGTTGAGTTGAATCACACTCCTGCTGATTAAGGGAAACATGCAATCATTCATACATATATGAGGTATGATGTAATAATAACAACAAATATAAGTATATAACCCATGTTAGTACCTGAATTTGATGCCCTCCTGATATTTGTTGTGACTGGAAGATTGGGGGTCTGAAACCATCTATGTCGTTAGAGCTATTTTGTGGCCATGGTTCTCTACCGCTGATCAAATTGATCATTAAGATCACAAGGATACAAGCAAGTAAAATTAAATTGTATTAGTGCCATTGCTCCGATAGATATACCAAATCTTCAGCTGGGTAAAAAGTATATACACTGATAATTTAAAAGAGTTTTACAATGTCATTCAATTACAAATTAATATGTATAGTATATTGATTAACTTTTACAATAACTATTTCATAGTCATACTTATTATGATTATGATACCTGATTAGTTGACGACAATTTAAAATATTTTACACCAACACTATACAGAAATTGAACTTTTTGTTCAATGGCAATGCATTGCAAAACTTTACTATATGTATGCTTTGTAGTAAACTAGATTAATCTTCATCACAAATTCACACAGCAAGAACTATAGAAAAAAAAAAAAAAACTGTTTAATTCACAAATCACAATAAATGCTCTTCCTTAAGCATCTGAGCTTGGAGAGGGCAGGGAATTCAAAAGTTTTTGGTATATTAATTTAAGGGCGGGCATAGTTGGTAGGGGTGGAAATTTCTATTCTGGCCGAAGAAGCCACACATACATTAACTGAATTGTAAGAGCATAGCATTCAAATCGTGGCGGTGCAACAGAGAAAAGGGAAAACACTAGGATTCAAATAGCTCAAAGCTTTTTGGGTTGAATCCACTCTATATATATTGTGTTGGTGCATATGTGTTTTTGTCTTGGACCATATTTATTCTCCAAAAGAGATAACCTTATTCAATTAGGGAATATTCACAGTGAAGTAAAACTAATCCCAATAGAATTTTTTTTTTCATATACAAGACTCAAATGTAAAATATGTTGAAGAAGAATCAGATATGTATCAACTTCCCGGTGGTACTCTACATTGTGTGTCTGATGAAACATATCATGTATCTTTTTGGCTCATTTTTACTCTTAATCATAACACCCAAAACTACTTTAATGAATTACATGAAATCTATTATAAAAATATCAATATCATAACTGATCATAGCACGGTATAGCAGTCAACACAGGAGATTAAAAAAGATATATATCTGTTGTCTAATCACTGTCACGAAATATCTTCCATATATTTAATGTTGAGCTTGAAATATTGTTACTTTATGTCAGAAGTAGTTAAGATATCAAGACCTGGAGGAGCAAACCAATTTAGCTTCTATAAACTATTAATTGGTTCTGGACATAATTTCAAAGATAGAATCACACATGTAATTTCAAAGAAGAAAGAATCACAGTACATGCATAAATTCGAGAAGTGTCTTATATTTGTGATTTACAAAAAAACAATAGATTTAATTATTATAAGCAGTGAAAAATGTTTTGCGGCCCATTTTATGAAATTACTTTTTACCTCTTATGCATAGTTTTCTATTTTTATTAACCAGTGATTTAGTGAGAAATGCATATATAGTATGTGATATATCATATATAAACATCAAACTTTGAATAATGAAAAAAAAAAATCAAACCAACTTATAAATTTTTGTTGTTAAATTACTTTTCTTTGTATAAAATTTTTATTTTTATTGCAATAAAAGAGAATCAATTAAAACAAACCTAAGCCTACATATTACAATCACGATATACTGTGATAAAAAAAATTATATAGTTCTTTACAGAATCACTGTCAACATATACGCACACACTATATAAAAAAGTAACAAAGGACTCATTACGATATATTGATGTGGTCAGGCAAGGCACATGGTAACTGCCAGTTATCCGTACAATAGAACTCCATTATTCTAACTTATGATTATCAGCCTTTTTCTTCCACCAAAGCTGACGTTTCTTTAATGAAGTTTTTAAACCATTAGTTAATTAAGCTTACCAATTCAACCGTACGACAAACAGAAGGTGGTGTTAGTCTAAAGTTTAGTAAATGAAGAAACTGAATGAGAGAGAGAGAGAGAGAGAGAGAGTGGCCTCTCAATTTTTAGAAGATATCATGGTTATGAAGGTGTAACTAGACGCATGAGTATAGATTGTTGAAGAGAATGTCAACAAGTGTCAACGTACGTCAAAAGTAGTGAACAATTAGGAAGATCTTTTTATATGGAAGAACACCTTCTCCCCTCCCAAAAAAACAAAAAGGTTACCGGCTATCTTTACTTGCAAGAGAGGCAATTCATCTCCTTGGAGTACAAATCTATCTTTTGCTCTTTTTATGGGAGGGATATAAACTTAAATATGTACATGTATTTATATTATGTGTGTTATGCATGTTTCCTTTGTTATGTTAATCAAGTTAGTTTTTCTATAATGTAATTCGTGCAATGAGTAGTTCTATCCAGCATTTTCTGTCGCAACATCTTCAAGATAAAAGCAAAGAAATGCCATTTCAAGTGAACTTAAGTAGAATTTGCACATTTCCCTACACTATGTGATATATTTCAATATACATTGTTAATAAGTAGTAATATATATAATCTTGAAGGAAGACACACTCAATACGAAGGATTTAACCATTTGTGTTTTATGCAATCTATTGTATGCTGAGAATAACCATAATAATTTTTACAATATTGAATAATTAAGATCAAATATGAATTGAGAGTAGTTAGTAGGTAGTAATAGGACACACACACACACTTCTAAAGGGAGAAAAGAGAGGGGGCAAATTAAAAAGAAAAGCGAATAAGAAGCTGCGTGTTGCTTTCCTTTTATCCTAATTAACGTTGGATTATGTCTTGTAGCTTTCTTTTGACATTGGCAACATATCTAAGGAGAAAAAAATTAACTAAGGTACAAAGATATATAAAGGAAACAAAAGAAAGAAGAAAATCAAACACAAGTAAAGCAAAAGCTGCCACAGGAACCCTTTTTATTCTTCATAAAAAAGAGTGTGGTTGGACGTGCGTTGATTTCTAAGAGATACCATGCAAAAGCAAAAGCAAATCAATCAACGCAGTGCCCCAAACAAAACAAAACATTAAAAATTTACGTCCATACAAGCACACAAAACATATGAGACATTTTATTTTATAGACTCTAAAAAGAGAAAGAGGATTTGATAATGGTAATGTTACCTTGAAGAGTTACTCCATAGAGTGTTGTTGGCTGAAGAGTAGTCCATGTCTTGTTGCACTGGTCGATCCGAAAGGCCTCTTTGGTCTGAAAATTGACGCATGCCACCACTGCTTCCCATTGGAGACATGTCATCTTCTCCTGATCCATCTGAAAGGCCTACAACAAAAACAATCACACAAAATTGAAAATTCCAAGATGTTTGTATATATATTAATAATTAATAATATATGTATATATGCATGCATGCACACATCTTCATAATTTTTATATAATTTGTCTTGGAGTAATGTGGAAGTCTTATTGGATATCTTATATATATCTTAGTGAAAAGCCTTAATTAGAAAGGTTTGCATACAGTGTAAGGTTAAGAGAGTACAATATAATACTTGCGCGGTAAAAAAAAGACAGTAGCAGTAAAAAAAATGTCTGTAAAGAACAAGGTAAGTGGCATTTTCATTTATATAGTTTTACATATAAACGAAATAAATATTTGTGTAAGAAAAAAGATAAGACTATGCTCAAAAAAGGAAAAAATGGTTGAAGGTTGAGCAATATGAATTACCTGAAGAAGCAGCAGGCTTGTCAGTGGTCTTAACAGTTCGATACATCTGGGAAGAATTAACACAAAAGCAAGGCATTTTATTTACAAAGTCATTTTCATTTCCACGCTTTAAAGAGAACTAAAACAAGTACACTCACACACGTATATAGTACTTATAATATAAACACTATATTTATATGTAGATATTATTTTTTCATGAAATAAATTAAAGAAAAATAAATAAAATAGCTGGTGATTCCCATTTAGATCCCCTTCCATTGTTTCTCTCTCTCTCTCTCTCTCCCTCTTCTATGTTATAGCCTCTGGATTGTCTGTGTTTCTTCATTAATCACGAGGTTGATGTTTGATAAAGTGGTAATGAGAGGTGTATTATTGGTAAATGATGACTAATTTGTCTGTTCTTTCTCTCTCTCTATAAGCAGAAGCTGTGTGTGTCTGATTGTTTCAGACGATAAAGCCTCCTACTAAGCTCACTACAGTCTTTAAATTCATTCACTCCCACATTCACTGCTTTCTTCATCGGCTAATGTGCCTCTTGAAGAGACCAAAACAAACCGCCCCACAAACATGAGAAAGAGAGAGAGAGAAACCAAACATACCTGTAAATGGCTTTTGACATGAGCTAATGTGAGATCCTTCACATCCATGAGCTCAAGAACTGACTTTGGTGTAGCTCCTAAAATTCATCAGCTAAATACATTAGCCAAAAGCCTAAAAGAGGAAAAGGAAGAAGAACAACAAGGAAAAAAAATAAAAAAGAAACCTACCTAACAGTCTAATGCACATTCTTTCATTACAAGAAAAGAAGATATTATATGACAAGTGAAACTAAAGTCAAAAGTTTAATATATATATATATATATATATATATATATATATATATATATATATATATATATATTTTAAAAAGAAGGGACTGAAATTTGAAAGCAGAAACAGTGGAAAAAAGTTGGGGGAAAAAAAGATAAGTAATTTATCTTTACTTTCATGGCCACCAAGAAGCTCCACAGCATGGACAAATCGAGCGTGAAGCGTGCTCGTCCACCGCATTCTGGGTGCTCTCATGCTTCTCTTGCTTGGTAACTTGGGCAAAAACCTTGATCTCATCAACCCTGAAGAGGCCTCATGAGAGGGTCCAAGTCCAACCCCATAGTGTGATGATGAGTGATGGTGGTGCAATGGATGATGAGATTTGAAAGCCTCCCCGGAAATTCCATTAAACCTTGTGGCCGTGGCAGCCCTATATGCCTCGGCCGCCGCGGCGGTGGTCCCACCTGAGCTCAGGTAGGACATGGGATCCAGACCTCCTGCCGCGGCGGCGGCAAAGTAGGGTGCAGGAGAAGAAGAAGGAGAAGAAGAGGAGCACAGAGGAGAACAAGAAGAGGACAAAGAGGGATATGTAGGCATGTGATGATATAAACACATTTTGGCATGATGATCCTTGTCTCTTGAATGTTCCATGGGCAAGAAAGGGAATGAACGGTTGTGATACACCGGAATCCCCTTGATTGGCCTCAATCCTTCTGATGACACATCAAGCAAAGAAACCCCATAATTTATGTGACTCAAGTGATTGGAGGAACTTGTAGTAGTAGTGCTTGTTGTTGTTGCTGCTTTTGAAGCATTAGAATGGTGGTGAAGATGATGGAAATGGGCCTGTTGGGTTTGATAATAAGGGTTGTTGTTGATGTTGTTGTTGCTGTGTGGTGGTGGTTCTTCTAGAGCTCCTCTTCCTCCTCCTCCTCCACCACTGAAATTCCTTCCCAGAGAAAGCTCGGTGTGAGCTTGAGAAGGGAAATTTGTGCTTGTTGAATTGTGTGCCTCATAATTGATGCCACCACCACCAGATGTGTTGTTGTTGTTGTTGCAAATCAGAGAAGAGGAAGAGGAAGTGCTTGGTGGACTTATGTGAAGGGAAAGATCAGGTGTAGAAGTTGAAGTAGGTTCAATGAAAATCCCCTCCAAGGGCATCTTCTTTAGAAGGGGTATATAGCTTGATGGTTACAGAATATATATGAGAGATATAGAAAGAGAGAGAGATAGAGGGTGCTTCTCTTTTCCTTTATTAAAATCAGATTTTGAGACAAAACAATTAAAGTGCAATATTCACAGGCAAGAAAACTGTGTAACAATCCTTTTGTTTTGTTCTTCAGTGCCTTCAACACATATAATGAAATCAATTCTTTTCTCTCCTCCCCTCCTCTATTTTTCCTTTGCTCTTTTTAGGCTTTCCCCGGGAAAGAATCTGGAAAGCTAACTCTTGCTATCTGCGAAGAAAACTTTGTGTGCTTTTGAAAGAACCAAAAAAAAGAAGAAGAATAATAAAAATAAGAGAAGAAGATTGTACAGAGAGAGAAAGCTAAGAAGAAAAAGGAAGAATGAATGATAGCAATCTTTAGTATACAAAAACAGACATACTCAAGAGAAAGCGGAAGAGAGTGTGATGAGAGGACGGTAGAGAGAGAGAGAGAGAGAGAGAGAGAGAGACAGATAGATAGGAAGAGATAGGAGGCAGTGATGTTCAGCTAACAGTGGAGAGATGAGAAGGGAATTTAATTTAATTTTACTTTTTTTTTTAAATAATGGAAAAGAAAGAAAATGGAAAAGAATTCCAGAAAGGCATGGAAAAGAAAAACAGGTGGATTTGCGTTTTGTTTTCCTCGAGAGTATATCTCGGAAAATGACACTAGTGAGACGTATGATACACAAACATTATTATTTTTTAAGTGTTGAAGGATTTTAATTTTAAATATTTACAAACGAGACATTAGAGGATAAGAAGACTACATATGCGGAATTTCCTTAATTTAATACACATTACAGGCGCAACCATCCAAGCTCAATTTGAGATAGACGTGATGAAGAAATATATGTATGGTTGGTTTAGATGAAAGGAACCCCAAATTTCATAAACACGTGGTCTTCAGTTTAATATGCATTTCATGTGTGTGTGAAAAAAATAAAATTAAATTAAAATTATAGGGAGGTCTCCTTTTTGACTTTACTGTTTCTTATTAATAGTGTTGAAAAATTAACTTTGAGTGGTTTGTCCCATATTAATAAGAAAGGGTTGAATAAAAAATTTACAAGAGATGTGATGTGATCCATACACTTAATATCTTACGGTTTTTAATAGAGATATGATATATGATTTTTTGGTAGCTCTTATTATTAACTTGATAATTCTTTCATATGCTTCCTCAAACTTTTCGATAATTAGTATCAAAGTCTAATTAGTTAGGTTGGTCAAGTAACGTGTAAGGACTCTCCAAAAAATTGAATAAGAGAATCACTACAAGAAAAATTAAAATTAGTGACAAATAATTTATATGTAATTTTTAAAAAAAACCATCACTAAAATTTTTATAATCTTAAAATTACTGAGGAAAAAGTATTTTTTTTAACTAATTCTTTGATTTTTAGTAGTAAATATTTTTAAAAATATGAGAAATTAAAATAAGAAATAGACGAGTTTATAAAAGTTGATGCCTTGATCTTCATTATCATATCATAATATTGGATGCCGAAGGGGTCTAGCTCAGTTGGTTGAGCACAGTGCGTGAGTTATTGTAAACTCTCGATACTGTGTTCGATTTCTACGGATAAAAAAAAATTATAATATTGGATGAATGCTTGGTATTTTAAGAAATATAAATATATGAAAATGATAATATATTAAGATTAAAGTTTAAAACTAATTAAAAATCTATCTCTCACTATACCAAAATCAAAATATATTTCTCATTCTTTTTATATTATGAAATAAAAATTTGATTGCATTAGCAATAAATATATTGTATGATTGTTTCATAAAAACAATTAACATTATTATTAATTTTATTATAATTTTAAAGAAATCCTTTTATAAAATCACATTAGTAAAATTAGCAAGGATGAGTGACTATTTGTAAGAAGAAATCCAATTATGAAAAAATTAAAAATTTATAAAAATATACCAACTCAAGTCATTGAAAAAATGTTGGTGATAAAAACTAAATTTGATTATCTAAAAAAATCATCATGTCTCCAAACTTCAAACTAATTTTGTTTTTGTAACTGAAAACAATTCCATGTCTTCTCAATTACATTTAAGATCGATTTTTGTGAGTTTTAAAGAGCATAAACACAGAAGAGAGATTATATTCGTGTATGTATATTCTTAAAGATGTACCCAAAAAAATATATTCTTGGAGAATGATTAATAATATTTAATTTTAATAATTAAATATCATTAATCAAATAAAAAAATAACTAATGATAACACGCATGATTAAGTATAAGTCATATAATTAAAATTAAGAATTAATTTAAAAATTGAAAATAAAAATTACATAATATAAATATATAAATTTTAATGTAAAAAAAATACAATTTAACAAGTTAAAATAATATTAAATATTTTTTATCTATTTATGTAAATTTTATATGATAATTAAATTCGTCAAAATAATTAATATCTTAATTACACTTTATATAATTAAGTTGTGAAGTATGTTTCTAATAATTCATATTATAATTCAAAAACTTTTTAAGTTAAAATAAGATTTTGAAATACATATTAAAAGTTTTTTGAATGGAAAAAATAATCTTAATATATTTTAAATATTTAATAAAAATTTATATGTATGGCTAGATTAAAATTTAAAGCAACAAATGCATGCAAACAAAAAGAAAAAGAAAAGAAAAAAACTTATGTTGGCATATTTAAAAAACAAGAATTTAAGCAATGCTTTTGTAAATGCTTAAGACATATATAACTTATGACTTTACAATTAATTATTAATTATTATCAAACATAACATAAAATTATTTCTAGAAGTAATTTCTCATAAACTTATATTAATTTTATTCGATCAACAAAATTTAACATAATAACCTGAAATAATATTTCAAATGCATGACTTAACTGTATCTAAAAGTTTAAGAGAAACATATTATTGATGAAGAGAAAAATTATAAATTGAGTTTAAAATGATAAAATAAAAAACAAAAAGTAAAAATGTATAAATTATCCCATAATAAAAAAAGGGGTCAGTTAACATGATAAGATAAATTAAAATGAACTTTTTTTCTTCTATCAAATTACTTACATGTAAAAATCAAATTATTTAGATAAACTCTAATAATAAATTCATATAATTAGTGTCCAAAACAAAAATGTATTCGAAGCAATTTTTATTATATTTTGAATTGAACCTTAATTATATTTTATATAAAAATATAAGTATTTTTAGATTAATTTTTATGTTCAAAAAACTTTTCAGTTAAAAAGACTCTTTGGAATATATCTATTATAATTTTTAATAAAGAATTTTTTTTTTATAAACGTCTGCTACATATCTATATATTAAATATAGCAGTCAGATAATCATAGGTATAAAATTTGAAACAACGTAAGCAACATGTGGAAAATATAACTTGTATAGAACAGTAAAATCTAGAGCAAAGATATATGGGTTTTATTATAGTACAAATACCACATCTTTTATTTCTCTTTTATCTTTTAGAACATATCTAATGCAATAACTTAATCTGAGTTTGTAATTCTTTTATTGTCATATAAGATTTAAGAACATTTATTAATTTTCACTTCAATGATAAAATCCAACCGTAAATTCTTAAATTATTTTTAGTTATCACATTATATTATTTATTACATCTAAATTTTTCCCTTTTTTTCTCTATGGGTGTAGATCAGCATTCAATGTCCAAGAATCATATTTGTAAAGTCTAAATAGTTATGTAATAATATTTTTTTTTTATCATTCATTCTTATATAATAAGTATAAAACAAGTTATACTTATGTAATAATAATATGACTGCAGTAAAAAAAAAAAAAAATATGAGTATCTTACTACCGTCTCTATTAAATTGCAATTCACTCTAAGACTAAGACTAATCTATTTCATTTTTTTTAATCGACAAATATTAGTTGTTAATTTGTTAGTTTTTGTTAATGGGAGGGATTCGAACCCACGACCTCTTCCTTTCCCCTTCTTCTTTCAACCACCAAGTCAACCTTATAAGTCCACTAATCTATTTCATTAGATCTATCTTCCATTGGACACCTCCCAAAATGTTTTAAATGTTACATGCATTTGTTTGTTAATTAAAAAATATATTAAAAGTTAATTGCACATTAAACACATCTAAGAGTGGGATGGCGGTAGCTCTTTTTATTTCTCTCTCTCTGGTCAAAACCCACAAATTTATTGTACAAAAGATTATGGTGATTTTCTATGAAACATATTAGAAACATAAAAACAGCATCATGTGTGACACATTCTTCCCCTCTCCTCAATGTTTAAATATATAAATATCTCTATCTTTCTACACAATTTATATATAGAAAATATTTGTCTATTTATTATTAAATTAATGAATCGGTGTCTCATTTTCTTGCTTAAATGGGAAAATTCAGTTATAGGACAAAGCTTTTATGTTGTTTACATTTTCAAATTCTCTGGTCATAATCGATTTTTATAATGTTCCGTGTACAAGCTACTAAGAATTAATGAAAAAAAATAATCATTGACCCAAGTGTGAGTGAGAAAGGACTACACAAAGGGGTTTTTTGTTTGCTTCTCCATTTATATATATGCACCTAAAAAAACTGAATTAATTAATGACCCCCCACATGGAAAATTATACTACATATTTTATGTAATTAATTCCATAGAAAGCGTTAAGCCTTGCCATAAACAGTCCTCGTTGATTAATTTAAAAACGATATTCTATTTTAAAGATTCTAGAATTATTAATGAAGGTATATTTAATATTCTTTTTCAATTATTTCCAAATACTATAAGAGTGTATTTGAAAATCCGTTTTCATCCACGTTAAGCAAATGTTTTACCACTTTTTAATACATAACTGTAGAAATAAGATGAGAAGACGAGTGTTCAATTGACAATGAATGTCAGTTTAGTTGAACCCAATTTATTTTCAAACAAATACTAATTAAAATTTTAAACATTTAATATAATACTAGTAAGTATTTTTATTTTTACTTTTTTTTGCAGTTATCATATTATAGGTGAAAAATAATTATCAACTTTGTGATAACTAATTTTCATTAAAGAATCTGTCTGACTATTTTTAATAGAATCTTTCGTTTCAATTAAGCTTTTTTCATTTACAATATTAAAACTCAAAATCTCATTTAAGATACTCCGATCTAGTTCTATTTGAACTTATAGCATTGTAGTAATTTCTTATTTGTACTTATTAAACCATGTCAAAGTACACTTGCAGTATTATATTCCACAAGAAGTGAAATAAACAGTGCAAAATCATGCGCTTTCTTCCATTTTTCTCTTGAAATGATTGAAAAAAAAAATGAAAAAAGAAAAACTCTAGCATTGACCAAGAAGACGGGGTGTCAGGTTTCCAAAACCCTAGGCTAAATCAACTGATAATCATAATTTATTACACACAATATGGGATCCTTAACTCATACTATCGGGAACTAACCCACAAATTTAATGTCTGACACCGTAGCTTGGGGTGGGGTGTCACCTTTTTAATCAAGCACTTAATATGAAGGTTTTTTATTCAGTGTGCCACCACCCAAGAATGAGACACTAAAATTCTAATACACTGTTCTGAAGCCTCATTAAATACCAAAAACGGGTACAGGGAATTGCATTTTTGCTTCTTAAACTCTTCTCTTTTCCTTCTAACCCCCCCTCTGCCAAATTTGTTGACCCTTTGTCACTATAAATGGTCTTTAACCGACATGCACAGTGAAGTAGTTAAACATTTCATTCAAATTGTTCGTCGTATAATGGCAAATATTAAATGGTAACCAGTTTTTTTACAGAGCACGATCTTGGAATTACATAAAGACATGATGAATCAGACTTTTGTCCTCATTATGCACGGGAACTTACTGGAGTATGTATATGCATACACTTGGTTGATTAATTAAGAGCTAATTAATTAATAAACATCATAATCATGTAGATATAATATAAACATCAATTTTAATAGGGATTTTCTAAGTTATATAGCTTTCTCGGTCTTCTAAATAATATATCTTGAATTGGAATCCTCATCATTTTGTTATCATCAACAAGTATAATGTCATAATTAATCATGATCCGTAATTTGACATGTTATCTACAATAGTTAAAAAATGAAATTCGCAATGTGAAAGGTTTTGTTGAACGGGTGAAAAATTATTAGACGACGATATATACCTTTTCTGCATTGTGTGGGTCAGACTCTTGGAACACTCCACATGGAAAAAAAAATCAGGACAGTAATGTGGAAATTCTATATTATTATAATTTTGTTCTCATTGAACTTTGACATGTAGCTGGAAAAAAAATGATTTCCTACCTTAAGAGTCAAATAACTGTGTGCTTTAACATGCATATATGGATATTTCCTATATGTTGACACACTCAACTCAAAATAGTCCCACTCAGAGAAGGATCCGTATAATCATTAGATGTAAATAATTAATGGTCAGAAATACGCATATATGTATACACACAAGTCGGCAACTAGGTCTTTCTCGAGTCAATTAATCAATTCTAGAAATATATATAACTCAGGTGAGGGAGCCGACATATCCGAGGTAAAATATTTCAATAAAGTGAAATTTTTGTTTGGCTATGATCCTGTTAATTAGCTTCTTTTAAAAAGCTACCTCTACCCCCCAAAAAATCATTTAGTTTGGAATATAAAGATGTGATATATGATATATCATCCGTATGTTTGGATTGAATATATTATTTAATATCAAAAGAATAAATAGTACGTCCATGTACTAATAATATAAAAGTTTTTTATATTATTTTTTAATCATAAACCATTTTCTGTGTCATAATTTTGTTGATTTTTATAATAATTACTTTAAAAATTTATACAATGATATTTTTTTATTAATTAACAGTGTAAAAAAAGTTATACTAACAATTTATAAAAGTTAAACTCTTTCTCTAACATAAATTTCCCGATCGATAGGAACAAAACCTTGAGTCACTAGTAACAACAGAGCTCCTACAGCTAACAAGAACTAAGAAAAAAAGTTTTAAGAAACATTGGGTTTTGAGACATTTTGAAAAATTATATACGTTAGAGCGCAAAATCAATTAAGCTATTTTTTCACATAGAGGAAATCGGAGGACATAGTCTCAGTTTTCGTTAGTATTGTGTTAAAAATTATAGTGAGACTTTTTTTAGGAATAGGTTTGCTCTTTCGAACTACTTGTTTAAATAGTTATCCATGGGTTTGGTCTATGTCCTCCAATGTTTTTTATTATCTTTGTTATCTTTTTCAGATTAATGTTATTTTGGTGTGCTGTATTGTCACGTACTCACGTTAATGGATGGGGTGCCAAGCTACTTGGGATTGCAGCGTGTAGTGCATGACACACATTTTATAAAAAATATAATAATAAACTTTTAAGTATATTTTTTGTCAACCGCACTTGTAATAGATTAAAGTTGATACAAGCGGCGATCTATTAAATTTGACTGCATTTGCCTTTTCATCCTAAGTTGTTCGCTGTTTCAAACAGTATTTAAAAAATACCCAGTAATATCCATAAGCAGGAAAAAAAATGAAAATTTCAATATTTTTAATAAACAAAAGAAGAAAGTGTTCATTAATACTCCTGTATCTATCGTCATTCATATTTAAATAATTTTATTCAAAATATTCCTTTTGTTTATTGAGAGCATGTATAAATGGTGTCATTTTTTTAATGTGATTGTTGACCCCCGCCTGTTGGTGTTGGAATGGATAGTATTAAATTTTCATGTTGGAGATAGTTATTAGCTAGATTTAATTGTAAGTTATTTTTGTTTTCTGACTGCCAATTGGTGTATTAATATAAGAGGATGTATTGCTCATTTACTCGGATAACATAGACCTTTTAAGCTTACTTGTGATATTGTAAATGCATTAAAATATCTCTTGTACGTATTCTATTTAATTTATTTTCCTTTTTTTAAAGAAATTTATTTTCCTTTAAAAATCAAAATAATGGTTTAAAAAATTATAAAATTGAATTAAATAACTGACACGATATCAGAGGTCACACCTTTAAGTAAATTTTAATACCTCAAATAATTAATTTTTAATTTTCAATTAAAAAATACCCCTAGATTCACCCGAAAACAAAAGAGTGGTAATAAAACATTCCCATGGCAAAACTTAAGAGATACAAAACAAATTAAAGATAAATGGATAATGACAAAAAAAAAAGTTAAAGAGAATATGTCTGGAATATATATATATATATATATATATATATATATATATATATATATATATATATATAGTTTTATTTTATTTATAAAATCATGATATCGCTCATATTTAAAATGTTATTTGTTATATATTTGTAAAATTATCACATAGTTTATATTTATTTATGAAAAAATATATTTAATTAAAGATATATAATAACTTATAAATGATATATTTTAAATTTTAAACTATTTTTTATTATGTTTAATATATTATACCATTTATCTAATGGCCAAATGACCTATTTGGTCCCTAAACTTTTTTTTTTTTGTTCATTTTGGTCCTTAAACTTTTAAAAGGTTCATTTTGATCCTCAATGTATTTAAAATGGCTCAAAATGGTCCATATCATTACTGAACTGTTACTTCTGTAACTGAAGATGTTGATGCTACAGTAACATTCAATGACCCGGAAGAAGAAACCAACGACAGAGAAGGGTTTGATGGGGAGGTTGTTGTACCTGCTGAAGATGCCAATGTAAATGGAAAGAAAAAGGGAAGGAAGAGGACTTTAGCTACACCGCAGTGGCGGACTTTTCTCCTTCTGCATGTGAGAACGACTTTGACGGTGGAATGAACATGTGCCGCAGCAGCCTGTGACCATGTGTCGCAGTGGGCACGATCTGGGTTGAGTAAAACATGAACTTGGGGGAAGCCACGATTAACGGTTTATTTGAAGTTGGGTTTTGTAGATCTGGGTCTCGGAGGGGATCCTGTGTCACCCTTTTGCGTTTTGTAGAGATGGATTTTGTAGATCCGACTTCGATTTCAAGATCTGGGTCATGCGTTTTGTAGATCTGGAAAATCCGACGTCGCTCTTTCTCAGTTTCTTCAACCATGGTGTACAACGGAGCGTGAGAGAGGGTGTACGGTGACAGATGCAGTTGACGATGGTGCTAGTGGAGTGTGAGGAGAAGGGGAAGAAGGAGAGGGAAAGAAAAGGAAAAGAAAGAGAGAAGAGTCCACTGCCACGGTGGTCAAAATCGTCGGAAGGAGAAGAAGAGGAGGAGGAAGAGGAAGATCTCAGAAAAATACATTTTGTAGCAGCTAAAAACCGCCAGTATTTGAATACTAATTAATGGTGTTAACTTTAAATTGACGGAAGGACCATTTTGAATCATTTTAAAAAGATAAAGGACTAAAATGAACTTTTTAAAAGATAAAGGACCAAAGTGGACAAAAAAAATAAGTTTAGGGACCAAATAGGTCATTTAGTCTTTATCTAATAGTTTCTTAAAAAAACAAAAGATTATTGAATCCAAAATTGCTTTTGATTTGATTGAATTGGATTTAAAAATTAAACTAAATCGATTGGGTGAAGCCAAAGCGATTGGATGGAATGATTAAGAAAAAAGCAGAATGGTCAGGAAAATAATTAAGTATATATTTAGATTAAAGTTTGCAAACTTAAGTTTAAATTAAACTTAAATTCATAGTTTTAAAAATCAAACTGAACCGGCCACCGGTTCGGTCCAGCTATTGGATCGAGCATGTCATCAGCCCGGTGTGACCTGGTCGGGGAAAAAAAAAGGCCCCAGCATGGCTCAAACCCATGACCAATAGTATGAATGAGCGCTCTTTACCACTAGACCAGTGGCTCTCCCTTGATATACATTTAACAAATGTAATATTTATATTATATAACGTATTTAATCAAATTAATATTAACAAAAAATACATCAACATGGTTTGAATCCAAGACCTACAACAAGCACAAACAAACTCTACCACTAAACTAAAGGCTATTAATTGATATAATATTAACAAATGTAATATTTATAATAAATACATACTATATAAATTATATATAATTATTTATAACATTGTAATACCGGATCATGCGATTCAATTAGTGATCCACTGGTTCAACCATTGGCCCAGTGACACAGTGTCTTGACAGGGTTGATCACCGGTTCGATTTTTAAAACTATGTTTAAATTTGTAAACTGAATTTATTAAAATAATTTAAGTCTTACTTCTATAAAATTAAATTTTTAGACAAAATTTTAATATGTAAACATACTTTTAAACATAACTAAACATGTCAAAAAAAATTGAGTTTTGGCTGCTTGAAACAAAAATGAAACGTAGCCTAAGCTACCTTTCGGAAAAGATTTGGTTGACAACATAATTCTACATTTCGGAAATTGGCCACTGATCAAATTTTGATGATTGTCTGAGAACAGGTTTTCCCCCACATGCATGTCATTTATTGGTTGTCAGGTTGACAAGAATGTATGGTGGAGAATATGGAATAGCCTGTACCATCAAACGTAGTATATTCGGTGCAGACCCTATACCATTCCAATGATGTTGGTTGGTTCCTTCATCAATCACAGACCATTTGATCAACCCGGTCCCACCTAAAATAACATGCCCCACGTTAAAATAATCTATGATGACACGAAGATTATTGTAAAATTAAAATTAATTAAGTGCAAGTTTGGACTTTGGAGAGTTGAGTCCACATAGAGTTAACCTTTTTTCGATTGTGTGGGAAGAAAAAAGATAAAAGTAAGAGGAATGAAAAGGGATGAAAGAGAGTGAAAAATTGAGTTATTTGGTAGAGATAAAAGAGGGTGTAATATTTGAATTAAAGTAATGTTGTAGGAAAAAAGAAAAAATAAATAAAAGTTAATTAATTACATTTTTCCTATTTTGCCCCTAACATTATTGCTTTAATTTTTTGTAAGTTTTTTTTTTTTTAAATTTAACATGCATATAATCGATTATGCTTTGACATAATCAATTATATGCATGCGTCAGTGCTTTTTATTTTTAATTCGAGGAACCATATTCGATTATATGAGTTTACAAAGCCTCCCTTTCTCTCACGGGAATAATGGGACACAAGGTCCACAAGAGGTGCTCGACAGAGGAAGGGTATTTATGGCAAAGAAAGGGGATAACATTTTTAGTGTTCATTACGTAGCACTTTCATCTCATTTTTGAGGTGAAAGTTTCAAGCGTGGGACCCACTCGTTTCAGTCGACTTTCAACTGCACCGGACAACTGCAAATGCAACTTTCACTTTCGTCTGCAGCTGAAATTGGGGAATTTCACTAGAAACGAACGCTAGCGAGTCCCTTTCTCAAGTTTGAAGAACATTCTTGTCAAAAATTAGTTCTTTTACACTAGTTTTTTTGTTTCTGTCGAGGATTATGGATATTTTTATGGTTTTGGTACATGTTTTGAAATTCTTTATTATTATGCATGTGTGGCTAAACCTATAGCTAAGACTAGGGATGGCAAAACGGACTGGCCCGGCCCGTTTTGGCCCGGCCCGCCTGTGGCCCGCCAAAAACGGGCCGGGCCGGGCTGGCCCGCCCCGCCTAGAGTGGTTGGCAGGCTGGCCCGCTGGCCCGCCAGGTTTGGGGGAAAATTTTTGAATTTTTTTTAATGCTTTAAACAAGAATGGACATAAATAAAATAACATAAAAATTATTCAACATTATCATGAATAAGTTGTCTCAAAATAAAAATAGTCTATCACAAGTTCAACATGATGAATATTGAATAACATACTAATAATACTATAATAGTCTATCACAAACAAATACTTGAAATACACCACAAAATACAAATACACCACAAGTTCAACATGTTTCTCTTCATTCAAAACAAAAGCTCAACAAGACAACAACACAAACTAATAGTCTATAACAAATACACCACAAAATACAAATATAATATTATTAATAATTATTGAATTTAAAATATAATTAATAATTATATAATATTATTTATATGTTTGACGGGCCGGCGGGCCAGCCCGCCCCGCCCCGCCTCTGGCCCGGCGGGTTGGCGGGTCAGGCGGGCCGGGCCTAAGCGGGCCAGCGGGCCAAAAATCCCAACCCGGCCCGCCTATTTTGTAGTGGGCTGGCGGGCCGGCCCGCCGGGCCCGGCCCGTTTTGCCATCCCTAGCTAAGACTATGGCACATCATATGTTTTGATCTTTAATGTTTTCCAGTTTTAATACGAAATATAGTGTTTTCTTTGTTTAATTGGTTTATTTTATTGCTCTGAATGATATGTTAGAAATTGATCACTCTTGATATAATTTTAGTTAATTGATTGATCAACACATACTGTAGTTAATTAATGAGCCTATAAAATAAATCGAGTTTGGGTGTTTTGGAGGACTAATCATTAATTTTGTGAAAGCATCGTGTTGTTCTGTTTTTTTTATCAAGTCATTCACAGTGAAAAACATAAGGCAACAGAAAGTCACATTAGTCATTTAACATATTTTCATTATTTTGCAATTTTTTTTTACTTTTCTATTCAACTAAATTAACAGAGAATTTTCATATTTTTTTCTTTTACTTTCTTTTAATAAAAAAAAATTATTTTTTTATTTTATTTTTTCTCTTGTTTTTGCCATCTTCTCATTTTCCTTATTCTCATTCTCTTGTATAACCAAACATAGTATTAAGTTACATTACCCATTTTAGTTATTATTTTTTGGGTTACATATCATTTTGATCCTCCAAATATTTACTTATATTAATTTTAATCCTCCAAAAATAATTTTATTGCATTTAGTTTCTAAAATTTTTAAAATTATCTTTTTAAGTCCTTTATTTAATTCTGTTAGATTTTTGGGTCATTTTTTAAATAAAATTTAAATTTATATTAGTATTAATTAAAAATAACTAATTTAATCACTATCCTTATTTTTAATGATTTAATCTTATGTTTCTTATACATAGGACTGAAGTAGTATCTTATACTCCCTTTGGACACATATAAGCAAAAAAATTGTCTTGTGTGGTGGACTTAAATATAAGTAAATCTAACTAATTTTACCCTTTTAATGCTATCATTCCTAAAATACCCTTCATTTAATTGCAATTATATTTTCAATGACTCTTTTTTATTCATAATATCAAGTTTCAATGAAAGACATTTTAGAAGTAACCTTATTTTTTTACTTGAGATTAGTAAAATTAAATGATGATAACTAACTTTCTTAATTAGTATTCCCTCCGGTCCTTTATATAAGAAATAAATAATTAAATCGTCAAGACCAATAAAAATAGTTAAGTTAGTTAGTTATAATTAATAATGTCATAAATTTTAATTTTATTCCAAAAGTACCCCTTAAATTAATTGGTTTAAGTAGTTGTTACATTAATGACACTGCACCTCCACCAATAAGTGTAACTTGTATTATTAATAGACCAATAAATGCATGAGAAATGAGTAGATGTCTCATTAATGGATTTACAAGATGAAGGGTAAAAAAGAAAACTAACAATTAATACAACTTAAAACGAAATTGAAATGAGATAAAAGGGTTTGATTTTCAAGTAGCATATACCACATAAAATTAAATTTAGGTTTAAATATCTTTTTAGTCTTTGTAATTTAATATTTTTTTGTTTTTCGTCCTTGTAATTTTTTTTTGTTTTAGTCATTACAAATTATGTTTGTTTTTTCATGCTATCTAAAATACTTTAAGGACGAAAAATAAAATAAACATAATTTGTAAGGACTAAAATCGAAAAAAAAATTTGCAAGGATGAACAATAAAAAAAAAAACTAAATTACAAGAACTAAAAAGGTATTTAAGTCTTAAATTTAAGAATAAAAGAATGAAAAATATACACGGAATCGTAGTATGGTCATCGGACCCCGATGCTCTCCCATAAATGTGATTATTTGTACAAATTCAAATCAAACCCAACTAAAAAAAATTGAGAGAAAAAGATCACTAATGCCTTTTTGAAGCTGAATATGAGCAACCAAACCACATGACCAAAACATCCATCCTTCTCTCTTTAATTGGCAAAATTTCACTATGAAACGTCTCCTCTCACGAAGTAAATTAATGCTCTTTTCATACTTCGATAGAGTTTTAGGTGATCCCCATCTACCTTTTCCTACAGCCTAAGAATGGAATTACCTTTTACAAGTGATGGCCTCATTGCGTTCTTGAAAGCTGATCCTAGCAACGTACTTCAAAAAGTTTGGATTCATTCTTGAGAGTTTTTGCCTTTTCCTTTGCTATGTAAATACGTAACGCTCCTTCAATTTCAAATCCTCTCAACCACCGTCACTTACTATCTTATGTTCAATCAGCAAATTGTTATGACATCCTGACCATATATATATATTTCAATGCACTTTACTATTTGTAAAATTGGATGTGAGTGTTAAGTATAGTATTTTAAGTATGTTTATTATTGTTGTATACACTCCCCCTCCTAAATCCATTCTTATTTCGTGATTAACATCCAATTTTTTTAATTCAGTTTATCCCTAATTTCTTGGGCGGTAAAGCTTCATTCTCCATTATGGACTCTAATTCCTTAATGTTATGTTGAAAAAAAGTGAAAAAAAAAAAGAAAGTGAAAGGAAAGAAAGAAAAAATGAGTAGAACGTGAGATGATTTTTAAGTTATTTGGTACGAAAGAAAAAAAAAAGATAATTTTTTTTTCTCTTGTTTAGTTGTTTAAAAAGTGAAGAAATATATATATATATATATATATATATATATATATATATATAATAACATAAATATCTTTAATAAAAAAATATGTAAAAACAAAGATAAATCAGTCATTTCTTAAACAACTCATCCTTTCCTTTCTCCTTTCTTTCCAAAACTGACAGTATGCTCCCACTGATTTTTTTGTCTTCCATTCCTTCACATTTAAGAAGATCCAAACCGTGGAAAGAAAAAAAAAACATAAACTTTTCTATTCGATTATAATTATTCCTCCAATTTTTATTCGTTCCAAGCAAACACTACGTGACCAAAATTAACAACAAGTATTAGGTTAAAAAAATTCAAGTGGATGCATATAATCTATCTTTATGCCGAAACTCAAAATTTATATGATTATTAAATTGGAATAGTCTAAACTCCAATCTTTCAAAGCTAACAGGATGACCAAACATCCATCAGTTCACATCTCCATTCCTCTATAAATACCCCCTGAAAATACTTCCATCATCGTGTTAAATTTTATATTTTTAAATTTATTTAGTTAATATCATATGTAATAAACATTTGTAAATCATCTTTAAAATTAATTTTATTAATTAAAATCATTTTTTACTTTCTTAAAAATAAAAATTTTAAATACATATTTTAATACTTTTATATATTTATGTTATCATTAAAATAAAGTTATGTTAATTAAATTGAAGTGGAATTTCAAAAATTGAAAATGTTAAAAGACATATGTATTTATTATATTAAAATAAAATAAAATATAATTCTTAAATTTAAAAAATTAAAAGTGTTTAAGAAAATATATTTAATGTTATTTAATTAATATTCTCCATTTGTAAGACTCTTCAAAAATTTATTTTTTATTATAAGAATTAATCTATTTTAATTTTTTTAATTCATTTAAATTGTATTTAAAATAATAATTAATTTCACAATTTAATGTCTAAAATATAATTTGCATGTGTCAAAATACGCAATATTCTTTGATAAAAAAAAACGCAATATTCTTTGATAAAAAAAAACGCAATATTCTAATCTTTCCCGATCTATTTCTTTTTTTATATAATTAACTAATCATGTCTTCGTAATATTATTATTTCTTTTTTATGAGTGCATGAAAATGGAAAACTAAACAAAGCTATGATTGGGGGATAAGTATATCTAGTAAATGGTATTTTTAAAATGGTCTATATATCTTAGTAGAATACGTGCCTTTGGCCGACAAAATGTTTTTTTTTTTCCCATAAACTATATGGGTCCTCAAAACATCTTACTCAAATTTTTCAAAAATGAAAAATTCTACATGAAATATTAAATTGTACCGACACTGTATGAATAGTAAACTCAGAAGTAGCATATTTGTGACCAATGCAGCCTATGTTAGCCAAAACAGGTTATATAAATATAAGTTTTACTCCACGTCAAATATCATATATTAAAATATATTTAAATTTCATAATTTTTTTTATCAGCCACAGGAAATATTATTAATATGTATATAATTATGAGAATACAAAGCATATTTAAACTAATAGAAAGAGGAAATCTTAAATAAGTCTATAGCTTACAACCTTGTTTCAAACACTGTAAAAGACATAAACACCAGTCCAAAAAAGAAGAATAGCCCCCTTTAGCTTTCATAGTATAATTATGTCGCGACATATGACTAATTGCACCGTAAGAAGGATATATGATTTAGTAAATTTGAGATTTAAGAACAATATGCCCCACATCCAACCACCACCTATACCACTTCAAACGTAATTTCGAGATTTTAGTTTCTACATTTATATAATCATTGACTCTAAAAGGTTCTTGCAAGTCTTCCATGCACATATATACATGTAAGAAAATAAAAATTTGCACAAAAAAAGATAAAAAAAAGAAGAAAGGAAACGTCCTAATATTTGTCCTTTTTAAAACTACGTTGATAGTTGGTTAGGCCTATGCGCACAAAAAGTTGTATAATTTCATAGTCACGACATTCACTATATACTGCTGATGATAATATTAGAAGGAGTTGTCTATTCTAAGTTTTGGATGTTAGGCCGAAGATATTTCCTTCTCTTAAGGGGAATTATACTGTAAAGGGTCCCAAGACCCAATGGCGTTGTGTGAAAAGTCCCAATTGATGATGTATGTCACTACAATACATATGAATATACATGGCTGAAAAGAAATATAAACCCATAATGATAGTGAACTATCACGCACTACAACTGCATATGTTGCCCTTTTGATATGATCGATTCATAAGAGTAAGTAGAACAATTTAATGATTATTTTGTAAAGATGGAGTTATAAGGTTAGTTTGGTGGTGAAGAGAGAAAAGAAGAAGAGAGAGGTCGTGGGTTCGAATTCTCCTAGCTAACAAAAAAACTAACAATTAACAACTAACATTTGCCGATAAAAAAAAATTGTGAAAATTTTGGACCTCAAGATGTTGCTAACAAATTTGTCATTCCATGTATCATACCCACCCATCAATAATTTATATGCTAATATTCTTATAAAGAGTATTTTTCTTTTCATTTCTTTGGAGTGTTATAATAATATAAATGAATTTCAATTTTCAAAACTTGGCTCCTTCTCAAGATCTCTTGTGAGACCCACCATATATTCAATGCACAAGTGGGAACAAGCTGGTGGTTTAAGATGAGTTGCCATACGATTTGTTATCTCAACTTCCAACCATTATATATATATATATATATATATATATATATATATATATATATATATATATATATATATATATATAAGAAGGAATCAAATGATACCGGTGTAACCTACACCAACTGTTACATCATTTAAAAACTTGATATAAAATGCGATTTTTATCGATCCAACCGTTGAATTGTATTTATATATTACCAAAATTATCTGTGTCAAATTTTATCAAAATTGAACAACAATAAGAAGGTGATCAAATGATCCGTATTTTAGTATATTTTGAAAATTTTATATTACGTCGATTTTAATCTATATGAATGAGGTAGCTAATAATTTTGGATTAATATGAAATTTTGTATATATGATCTATGTGGAAGGAGCTTTCAATCTAACGGTGGATTTTAAGAAAACATCATCCAATTGAAAGTTATTGAATGATGTAATAATTGGTGTAAGTTACATCGGTGTCATTTGATCTCTTATATATATATATATATATATATATATATATATATATATATATATACATGAAATATAAATTTGGTCACGCAATCACTTAAAAAGTCATATGTATTTATCTTTTAATATTGACTATGCAAATATGCTCCAATTATTCATATTTTCTTCTTCTTAATTATTTCTCACAACAACAATTGTTTTCACATCATTGTCACAATGTTCTGCTTCCTTTGACATCATCTCCCAAATGATTTGAAGCTATTGATAGGCAGGTAAGTGTTTATTTATAAAAAAAATTACTTTGTTAAATATATTTGTTGTCTGTGACATAATTTCCATGCATGAGTTAGATCATAGAGCTATGAATACATACCTAGTGATGGGTGGTAAGCACTCACAACAAGTGAAGAAGTCTACATGGGTAGTGCCACATGTAAGTTTTTGGTCATCTCCTTTTCTTTGATTTTTGGTTATTCTATATTTTTTTTTTGTTAAATTGATTAATTTTGTATTAATCTATATTGTCGCAAACAAGTTTGGCAACCATGAGTGTGATTATTTTGTGATGAGACATATTTCAACATCATTTTTGTCGCATGCATTGTTGATTCCTTTACAAAGGTAATTTTCTTTTTTCACAACTTAATTAGTTTTGTTAAATACTTTCCATTTCATTATAATTTTTAATCCAAGACTTTGAAATTTTAAAGATTTGGCAACAATTTGAACCCCTTCATTAAAGAGGAAATTACTTCACTTAATTAGGCATTGTTGGGTAAGTTTCATCCTTAACATCTCTTTATATCTGTAACATTTAGTTTATTGATTACTTAGGTCGTGATAGAGTATAGATTGTAAAATGTAGGGAAATTAAAGTGGTTTTTCTGTGAATTAGTTCTACAAAGTGTAGTTCTATAAATATTTTTTTATTCGTATAAATTGAATTAAAGTACAAGAAAGTTTACAACAATTCACACACATTGCTCAATTAATTAAGCTAGAACCCGTTAGTTGTAACTATGTAAATATAAGTAAATGCACCAATGAATGTGTTATAAATATATAGAAAATGTTTTTGTGAATTGATCCTATCAAAGTGTAGTTCTATTTGCTCTCTATTTTGGTGATTATTCTATCGTGAATTGGTTGTGAAATTGGGATGACAAATGTCTATTATGTATCAAGGAAGTTGTGTATTTCAATATTATTCTTTTTAAATAGTATTTCTACATTAGTTGTAATTATATTATTGATCTAGAATTTTTTAAATTGGTTGATAACAATTGATCTTAATTTTTTTTTTTTACTAGTGCGCTGTGTAGTGCAAATTGGAGATCTATCATTTCATGAAATTTTGCACCCATAAGCAACTTTTATGAACTGATTTTTTTTTTTTTTCTTTTTCTGAGTTCTAGTTAGAGGAGCTCCATTTTTCACTAATGTAAGAGATAAAGGCTAGCATACCATTAACTTAAATATTGTACAATGCACTCGTAGGTTTAGGTACTTACATTTTCACTTTTGGGATTTCAGCTAAAGGAGAAATTTCAGATATGGCCCTATATCTTTTCTGTATCTTTCATTTTCCAAATCCCATTTTCAATTAACCTTCTTAAAATCAATTCAACATGTATAAAAAAAATAAAATCAACTCAACGATTCAAGAGAGAGGATTTTGTATTATTGATACGGTTTCAGAGCACCAACAACCATAGATATAAAAAGCAAAAAGAGATGTGGTTTTAAAGAACTGAGACACCCAGAAAGCATAATTCACTGAAATGACAATAATGGACCCCCAGATAAGACCAAGCATAGACAGGAATGGTCAGGATAAATAGCAGAAGCCACCATTGACAAGCTTGGAATCTACATTTGTAATACCAAATGAGTCTCTTTAAATTTAAGCTTTATTTTTTTTCCCCTAAATTCAATTCCCATTTCATTTTTCTTTTTCAATTAGACACTGTACACTCCTCCCTTTATAATTTCTTGTCTTTTAAATTTATGGTGTTATATTTATTGTACAACTTTAATGGTTATTTATATGATTAATATATGTAGGGGCCGGGGTTAATGTGTTGCAGAGATGCAATATATATAAAACTATTAATATGTCTTTATAAACTTAAGAATTTAAACTTTTGTGTGCCTTCATTCTTCTATTAGAAAAGTTAACTTTTAAATACGAAAATAGATAAATTTATACATGTATATTCACTTAGCTATTTAATAACAGCTATTGAATAGCTTGAATATACGGCCCACTAAAAATGTCATGTGAGTTTTACTTGTGCTTCTGAATCTATATTCATAGGTACTTTTTTTTTGTATTTTTATTTTTCATATATAGACGAGGATACGAATTAGTGGAAAGCAACTGTTGGTTCAATGTAATTCCATACATATTGATTGTATAAAAGGATTGACTTTCTGTATGAGAGACATTAGATATACAAAATGACGGAGACACACATTCTGGATGTACCAAAGAAAAATGAAAGAAAGAAACCCGAATTTTAATATTGGTCCCCTCATATGAAGCAGTGAGATGAAAGAAAGAAGTGTGTGACAAACACAATAGTCCAAATTGAAAGAAAGGGGGACTTCTTTTACCATGAATTATATGAAGCCACAAATGAAAAATAACTGCTCGAGAAAAGTGCCGGTGGAAACATTATGTAAAAGGAAATAAAGAGTACCAAAGAGAACAAAAGCAAAGCAGAAAGAGAACAGAACATGAATGCTGGCTGACTGTGTGTGTAATAGAGAGAGAGTGAGAGGATGATCAACAACATCCACCTGCCACGTTGTCCCTTACTGAAGGGATTTACAACTTTAAAGCAATAATTGGTGTGATGATGGCAATAAGGGTCAAAAGAAAGAAGAAAAACAGATTTGTATTTGTTCGGATATGATATGATTTAGTTACAAAGAAAGAGTGAGAGAGAGAGAGAAAGGGAATTATGTAAGAATAAAAGAAAGATAGTTCAGTGTTGCTTGGAAGGACAAAATTCTCCTTGTTTTATACTACTGTAGTGTTTATTTTAGAATTTATTGAGTTTAAGATTGATGAGAAGCTAGATTCCCGGAGGTCATGTGTCTCAGAGAAAGACTAACAAATTAAGAATCTAAAATGTCCTCGTATTAATAATCATTAACATAATATCCGTCAAATAGCTTTAAAATCAGATCAGGGTTTGAACTAATGGAGAGACCAATATAATTCCCACAATTCAGTGATTCAATCAGACTCAATAGGTAATATTTAAATATAATCTTTTATTGTATATAATATATCAAACAATTATTAATAAAAAAATTGCAAGAATATTACATTAAGTAAAATTTTAAATTAATATAAAAGTATCATGTTATATGTTTTAAGAAGTAAAAAGTCATCATAAATGATTAGATAATGGCAATGTATATTGCATTTCTTATATGAACATTATTAATTTATTTTAAGAAATATTTTAGAAAAAAAAAAAAAAAAAAAACAAGAAAGAAAAAGTATTTTTTTTTTTTTAAAAAACCGCTTCAAACTAATTAGTTTTCTATACTAATTTAATAGGTTCTTGACTAATTTTTTGGATTTTTTTTTAGTTTAAAATTTTAGACATCTTTCATGTGAGACAATTTTATTTGAGTCAGATAGAATTATATTAAGCGACAAAAAAAAAAAATTCTTTGAATATTTAACATAATTGAACTTAGGACTGTTAGTTAAATCAAAACAAACTGAAATAACTCTACTCTAATTGAATGATGCAATCAGTGGTATCAATTTTTTGGGTTGTTAGTGGCCCTGACCAATTTATGATTTAATTAGTGAAATAGGTTAGCTTAGTATTAAATATTTAATTATACATGTTGATGTTTGGTGTGAGAGAGATAGTATTAGTATGAGAGAGAAATCAAGAATATATTGGGGAATGAAAGTCTCCGATGATTCTGGCGGACCCTACCTTTTGACTCTTCCAGATTGAAACTAATAGACAGAGAAAGAGATAGAGTGAGATATTCAACCCATTCCAATCCAGTTGGGTATGTTGTGCTTCTCCATGCAGTGTAGTAGTAGCTAGTTCGATCAATTCAACTCAACATAAACATTCTTGTGGATCGAAAGTCCAAACACACACACATGTATACGGTCTCAAACAGCTGTCCCAACTTCCCATCTCTACACTTGCTTTTCCCTTTGGCCCCACCCCTGTCACGTATCCTAATACAACTTTGGAAAAACTTGTTGTAGAGAGAGAGAAAAAAAAAAAAAAAAAAGCACTTTCGTAATTCCCAAAACCAAAGTGTGCACTGTAGGAAGGTCCTTGTTCTTTTTCTTTGCCTCCTCTTTTGACATGTAAAATAAAATGCTATCATTTTCAGCAATGCTCTCATACCACACCACCACCATCGCCAAAGTTAACCTAATTCCCTTTCCTTTCCCTAAAGTTATATACTATATATTATTCATTTCATGTACCCTTTGATCTCTCGATCTTGCATGGGGGAATAATTTTCAATCTGTCTTTTGTTCTTCTGCATGTGATGTGATAAAAGCATAATATATATTGCCTGACTAACAAGTCAAGTAATAAAGTTCGACCTTACTTTTATTTTTGCGTAAACTATATATAGCTAGCTAGGACTCCCCCACTTCCTTTCAAAAGATATTCCACTACGCCATACATGGGCACACTTTTAGGCAACACTACCAAAATAACTCTTCTCAAACTTTAAATGGTAAAGTGAAGTCGCTGCAGCGATCACTTTATACATTTTTAATTTTTTCTTTTTATGTGGGATGGAGTTCTTTGGATCCATATTATATATACGTCGACAACGTACATATTTGTTTTTATCATTTGTCAATCTTAACTTTTAATTGAAATTTTATTTGCAATATGTTAATGGTTTGAATTAGTCTTCGAGACGTTAATTTGAGAAAAAAAATTTACTTAATTACTAGCCGGCATGATAGTTAATATAACAGTTTTATCTATTTATTTTTTTATTTTTTTACCATGTTATTAATGTAAAGTACTCCCTCCGGTCATTTTTATAAAAAATAAAAGGGTGTTCTTTTTTACCAACTGAGGTTGGCGTGAGTGGTTAAGGTTTCTCGCCCCTTAACCAAGGTCTCGGGTTTGAGCCTTGGGTATGGAAAAAATCTCAGCTGGGAGGGATGCCACCCATCGAGGTGCCGAACAAACTCCCGCGGGTGACTAGTCCCCGTCTCGTGTAGGCGGTGGGAAACTCCTCGTCGTAGGACCAAAAAAAAAAAGGGTGTTCTTTTTTTGTCCTAATTATAAGAAACATAGACCCACTTTAAGATGTATTAATTGTTAGTTTTCTTTTTTACCATTCATCTTGTGAAATCCATTAATGAGATACCTACTCATTTCTCATGCATTTATTGGTCTATTAACAATAGAAGTTAACTTACTGGTGGAGGTGCAGTGTCATTAATGTAACCACTACTTAAACCAATCAATTTAAGGGGTACTTTTGGAATAAAATTAAAATTTATGACATTATTAATTATAACTAACTAACTTAACTATTTTTATTGGTCTTGATGATTTAGTTATTTGCTTCTTATATAAAGGACCAGAGGGAGTATCTACTAACTTGGTTGATGATTAATCTTCACCAAAATGCCTAACTGATTACTTTTATGGGGCGTTTGATAGAGAAGAAATTATTAGATTTCCAGGAATGTTAGGTTGGGAATGTTAGTTTCCCATGTTTGGTTTCTACTTTAAAAAAATAAGATTCCTAGGAAAGGATGTTTCCTGGGAATATTTTTTAACCAGTTTCTCACGAAAACATTCCCACAGGGGGAGGTAACTTTCCTGACTAGGGGAAAAGTTTTAATGATATGAAAAGACTACATTATCCCTTTTTTAAGTACAAAATATCCTCACTTAGAGTTCATCTTTATCTATAAGCTTATTTCCATTGTTGACCGTTGCACTTATCCATGTGATTCTATCTTTATTTAATTTTGATAAAAAATATTAATTTTAAAATTTGTAAGTTTTTATCTTTTTTTTAAAACATAGATCTCAACTACTTTATTATCTAAGTTTATCTCATTATTTATTATTTCATCTTTTGTATTATTATATTATAATATTATAATTCGACCTCTAACATGATAGTAAGCCATAATAATATTTCAACCAAGTAAAACAATGTAATAATTTAATTAAATAATTAATATTTGTAAAAAATTATTTTGAAATTGGTTTTGTTCGATTTTCTTTTGCAAATGTTTTTTCATATATAAATTTATTTAAATCTTGTAACTAAATTAGGTAGTGTCATATTTGTAATAAAATTTGAGTGAAAAATATTTAATGAAGTTATTTTAATAAAGAGTATATTTGTAAAATTTCTTATATACCAAAGAAAGTTCTATTGTAACCAAACATAGAAAAATTTAATTCCCAAGAAACATACTATGGCTAACCAAACATATTTTAATCATTCCCAGGAACCATGATTCCCATAAATTGACTATCCCAGGAATCATAATTCCCGGGTATGAAAAAACTGCTCCCCTACCAAATATCCCCTTAATGGGGTCTCTTCTTTTCTCAACCATGTATTTTCCTTCCACAAGACTTGAAGTCAAAACCTTACTTAAAATACTCACATCCACTTCCGGTCGGACTAATATAATATTGGTAACAATTTTATCTATGAAGATTTCTAGTCAATGACAAAAATAAATAAGAAAAAAAATGAGAATTAATAAAAGCACCAATGATTAGAAAAAGTGTGTTGCTAACACTCCTATTAAAAGTAGGGCTGCCTCCATTCTTAATCTTTGGTTGTTTTAGTTTTGTTTTCTTCAAAATTTGGTTGTTTTAGAATTTCAATACATACATTTTTTTCCAATTATAGCCTTGTATATAGTGGAGTAATTAAGACTATTTTTAGTGGAGCATTAATGATTTTCATTTTTACAAGATAATTATAGTAGAGCATTAATACTATAAGATTTTTTTTTTAGGAATCGAATACAGGTACAGGAGTTTACATCAATTCACGCACCCTTCTTAACCAAATGAGTTAGACTCCCTTGATTAATACTATAAGATATATAACCTTTTTTTACTACTCATATGATCATTAAATAATTTTTAATTTTGATCACTTATGTATAATTGCATATATAGTTAATAATATTTATTTTTCTCACTCTTATATAAAAAGATCATCTCACAAAATACACCTTTTATTTAAAATCATTTAAGGTACAACACCCGAATAAAAGAAGAAGAAGAAGAAGACAGAGCAGGCATACAAATTTACAACTCAGGCTGAGAGTAGTGATTGTTGAAAATATATAAAATTAAGACTAAGTCACGTTTCAGATTTTAGATACCAGTATGTGTAACAGAACTGTGGTTTTTTCTATGTAATATTTAATATGTTTAGATCGACCGGTGTTTATGATTTCAACAGCGATAATGCCTCCTAATCTTGAGGAGAGCATCTCGGTAATCCTATAGAGCTTATAATAGTAAACTAAAGTTTTGGGCTTACCCCAACCCCCAACCCCATAAAAGAAAAGTAGATTAAAGATCAATTAATTTAATTTAAAAGAGGATAAATAAAGCTTAAATTTGATACCCCAGTTGCTGTAATCTCTGTTATATGCATACGTGCTGCTTGAACTCCATGATGATAGAAAAATATAATGAACATAGCCTCCTGTGAATCTGGTCATTTTCAAAATGTACCATGCTAACTAGGACAACATACTGGCGTGCATTAAAACGAAAGGACAAAAATGATGTTGACTTGAAGTTGTCTAACGTACAATTTACACGAGTCGATGCCATCCTACAGTAATCACAGCTTTTTACAAATCAACTTCATAGATGAAAGTAGTATCTCTCCTCTCCATGTTCTCTAATAAAATATATAGTTTAGATTTTTTTGGAATAACCATAAGAAATTATATCAACTAATTAAGCTAAGTGACAGCTTAATCCAAAATTTAGTAGTGGCAAAACTTGTTTCCAAACCTATTGTTAGCTAAATGTACAAAGCCAAATCAATTTGATCAGAAAATGACATCTATGTATTCGAACACAATTGGGAGTTTATTTTTAATCAACAACCAATTTTATTAAAATAGAATATAAGGAATATTCTAATCTTACACATACAATAACAGAATGTTGTACAGGTCCAGAGAGGCACTTTTCAATTCACACCTTCTAATCCTCTAAGGTTCCCTTTTGAATATATTTTTAAAGAGCTTATTCACAACTTATTTATCTTATAAAAATAGCTTATAATATCTTCTTAAACTGTTTTCAGCTTATAATATTTAAATAAACTCTCTAAGAGATAACATGTGAAAACAAAATTTAATTTGTATAACAACGTTTAACTATATTTCTTCTTCAATTACAAAATCAACTTAATTATATATATATAAGTACTTATATAATAATTACTTATTCAATAAATTTTTAATTAAGTTGTTTACCAAATTAAATCTGAAATATATATATGATTGTGGAGTATAGAAATCTAAATAATTGAGGCAGTTGTGCCATTCAAAACTCTGCTGCTATTTGCTAAGATAATTTTTTTAATGCATTGGTTGGACTACGCATTAATTCTCTCCCATTCGTACTCATTGAGCAGCAAGCTAGCTAGCAGCTTCATATTGGTTGATTGGACCAATGGGGAATTTAACTCTCATTTTGGACACATTTCAAAGAATATATTAGAAAATTAAAGTAGGGAAGGGGGCAGGGATGTCTGTAAAACCTGTGACATTTTTATTGATTTCACGTGGCAATTTGGGCATATGGATTTGGCTATTCCCAATATTCTCTGGGTTTTACTTGCATCCGGTTGATAATTAGGACAAAGCGCGAATGTCAATGTCCAACTGTTATAGATTCAAATGAAAATCAAAATATAAATATAGTACTACTGCTAGTAGTGTAGTATTTGTTAATGTTCCAGGGAAGACAATAAGCAGGGACCATAATTATCATTGTCGCGCAAAACGTGATTTGCAATGTCAAACACCTGGATAGTGGTAAAATCTGACCTTCAATTCATATCTTTAAACAATGAAGCCTCTTTAATTATATTTCCCCACTATGCTTTTGTTTAAGTTTTTGTACTACACTTAGCATTTATACACTCACTATAAACAAATGTAATTATTTATTACTACTAACAGATAGAAAATGTCTGGTATTGAAAATGTTTTTGTTAATATAACTTTTTTAATCCTTTTAGTTTCTAAAATGCGTGCTTCAATTTATATAGAGGAGCTTAACAAAATGAAAAGTAATAGTTGATAACTCCACAAATATACAACGCAAAGGCCCTTCAACATTTAGCACAGCATGGCATCAACTGTCGGCAAAATTACAAAGTCTCGTTGATTGAAACAAATTCGTGAGCTAAAACAAATTTTGGAATAAAATATTGAATCATATATATTTCGGGATGGGATTTAAAGTTAAGCAAAAAAATTGAATCATATATAGTTCGAGATTTAAAATTGAATGGAAAAAAAAATACATTTCTGCATATATTATCTATATCGAAAACCCGAGTCATTATAACCACCATAAATTATTAGATGGTTTAGGAGGTTTCAATTAATCTTTACATGACATGTAATTGAGTGTTATTATTATTTTTTTTAAATTGAAAACTTAAATATGTATGACATAAAAATTGGTCAAAATTATAGACACATGATAATTTAGAACCACCTAATAATTTCTCTACTTAGCTACAAATTGGGCTTTTTTTTTTTTGTCAGAGCATGAAGTAGAGTTTGTGCCGGAAACTAATTAAAAGTAGCTAAAATATATAACTCAGGAGATTCCCCCCTGGATTCAAAGTTCTATAAACTGTGCCTCTATAAGTAACAGTTGATCTATATATACTACTCCTAAAAGCAGTCATAACATCATTAAACATTGAACAATTCTTACCCTAGTGGAGAATTTTTGTTTTAACCCATCTAAATAATTTTTTGACTGTCTTAATTATGAACAGAATATACGAACCTCAAATGAGCACATGTGAAGTATGTAATTAAGATTAGAAAAGAAAGGGGGCAAGTAACATTTTATGTACATGTATAGAGTCACGAAGGTGTGAGAAAGACATGTCAATGTCCAGTTTTGTTATGTAATGTGAGGAATTGAAGAAAGGAACTAGGGTCCAAATTTTCATCCCTTATGACAAGCGAATAAATTGAAGGTGAAAGACCACCACCCAAAGAATGTACCGTACAGTGTCCACCACCTACATACCCAACCCAACCACCCACCTTCCCATCAATCACAGAATTTCATTTCATCCACCACTTTGCACTCGTACAATTGTACCTCTTTGCGTGTGTGTGTGTGTGTGTATGTACATACATCCCTCCTCATTCTCATATACCTGTCCAAATAATCACCCATCAAAATACACTTTATAATAATTTCAATAACCAAAATTACAAAAACCAAATGAATTTTTTTTTTTAAAAGAATGGATGTGGAGATGAAAAATGCCGTAGTTAATTAACATTCATGAGGGTCAAGGCAAGGTATAAGAATCGTAGTGATGAATTGGCTAATATGCAAATTGGCAAGCGAAGCATTGTCATGATACATTATTACAATTGACACATGGAACAAAGTTGTACACTGTGACGTTGACATGTTAATGTGTGCATGAGAGAAAGTGAAAGGAAGTAACGTTGAACAGTAGAGCTGATAATGGCGGTGAAGGATAGTGACGGTAAATCCGGAGAATGAAAGTTTTGTGCCTTTAATTTTAGTATACTACTAGTACTAGTTAAAGTTAATTATAGGAAAAATGCAAGACACGGGAATATTATACAAATTTATTTTATATTTTGAAATTATTTTTATTTTATTTTAATGCATATATTATTATTAGGTGTAACAATTTTTATATATCAAAATAAATATTATTGGATGAAATTAATTAAAAAATAATTAAAATACAGCAACAATGTAAAGAGTTTTTTTTTATATTATCATTTAATTATGAATTTTCACTCTTTAATATATTTTAAAAGTCATATCTAAAATGATTTTTAATTAATTGACATAATTTGACAGTGTAAAATTTATACTAATAATAATGTACCAAATTAATATCTTAAAAAAACACAACCTGCAGGTAATAATTAAGTACCAAAACTATGGATCAATTATTCACAGCATCAAGAAGCTAGTAGCTGTGTATGAATTGGAATGTTAAACTGGAGACACTCTCTGGGGAAGGCAACACCTAGGAGGATTGGTTTGCTAAGAATGGGGTTAGGATGGAACTCTCTTGGTAGCTTTTGGAATTATCCTCCTCGTGATATATTCAGGCAAACCTCCTTGCTGATGCAATGGGGACGTGCTAAATTAGGTATAGTAATTGTTTTGTTTTATTAATTTCTAATGCACCATTTTTTTTTTAAAAAAACTTCTTTTTATCATTCTTGATTTTGAAACATATCATTTTACTTATTGAATCATTCGCAGGTTGGATTCAATTTTATGAATGAGATAAATTTGTGTATGGGTAAAATTATTGATTGCAAAATTACTTCATCATACTCTAATGTATTTTATTGATAATTTATAATTTGTTAAAAAATAAGACCATTAATTATTGATTGTGTATAAATATGTATATATTCACTTGATTGTTTGAAAATTATATTAATTATAAATAGTAATAATTGTGAACAGAAAATATGAAAAATGATTTTTTTTGTTCTGTTATAAGCTCAATTATGTATATAAAACTCTGTATCTGTGATTAGTTTAAAATTAGTAATTTGTATGTGTTCAAAGACTGAATTTCAAACAAATAACAAAAAGATTTTTTAAGTGTAAGTGTTCAAGGATTGAGTTAAAGTTTTTTTTTTTTTTTTGATAAACAGGTTAATTAAAACGAGAGGAAAAAAAAAAGAGAGAAATTTATTTCATACTTGTTGCATTTTAAAAATAAAAAATATAAATTTAAAAAGTGGTATATTTTAATTTTATTAAAACGTTAATTAATCAATAACATGTTAAAATGTACTGTTACATTCTGTTCTGCATAAACTTTATTATTTTAATGGTGGATCTCATTGTTTTAATAAAAAATAATGACATGTCAATATCTTATCAATTTAGAGCACGGAAAATGAATATATTAAACATAATAGGGCAAAAAAATTGAAGTGGGATAATTGATATGGCTATTTGGCCCATTCCTCGAAAAGAGAATAATAAATGCAAAGGGCCCGAAGCATACAGTACTTCTTTGGCAGAACAGAAATGTAAGTCCTGATGTGAGAGGTGAGGAAATGATTTTGTAATCGATTGCTTTATGATTGATGAACATTGAAAAAGTGTGCAATTGACAGTAAGATAGAGAGAGAGAATAGTGGGGGTGGAAAAAGTTCTTTTTTTAATCCAAAGCTCTTTATTTTAACTTTCACTTTTTCAACTCTGACATATCAAGAAAAGTGATCAGAGAAGGGAGCAATTAATTATGAGGTTATGATGACTCTATGATCAACAATGCAGGCCATGCATGGTGTAGTTGGCTTGTTTAATGCAGTACCCTTTGTACTACATATATATGCCATTAATTACATTTTTTAAAAACTTTTTCCCTCTCAAATCAATTTCTTATTCTAAAATCCTCTTATTATTTGTTTTTACCATGTTATATTGCTGAGTATTTATAGATTTTTCTAATGACTAATCTTTAATAAGAAAAATCTATTAGGATCAGCCTAGTAATGAAAAGTTAAAATAAATGCACAAAAAATTAAATTTAATTTTTATTATTGCTATTATAGACTAAAAAAGAAAAATGTTTATAAGAAAATTTAGTTGATCATCCTCTCAAATATATTATTTTCTTCCATAATATTTAAATTTGAGACTTTATTTGCAGTTCTATTTAGTCTGTTGCTATATGGCAGTGGAAGAGAGGGAGAGGGTATGTAATGTGATATGTGAAATTTACTGATAATAATAATATAATATAATTATTTGCATTATGTGTGTGTGTTGATGTGCATGCGTGTGTGGGAGAGGATAGAGAGTGACTGAGCTTTCACATCATGGCTTGTTAAGGGCCCTGAGAAGCGAGGCTGACAATGTCCTTCACGAAAGTCGCTGACTCT
This sequence comes from Pueraria montana var. lobata, assembly GCA_026413185.1. NCBI lineage: Eukaryota > Viridiplantae > Streptophyta > Magnoliopsida > Fabales > Fabaceae > Pueraria > Pueraria montana. Next base: position 58,546,120 of record CM048655.1, on the reverse strand, counting down.
ATTGTCTGCCCCGCATTTAAAGCGCGCTCTGTTTCTGTAATGTCCAACTCTTTGTAACTTTGTGCCGTATATATTGGCCCCTCTTCCCTCAAATCAAATACTACACACTTATACATGCCCCCCCTTTTCTTCTAATTCACAAATTAATTAATTATATACTCACCACTTAATTTGATGACTAACTAATCATTCATACCACCATCCACTACTCAGTTCACATAACATTGGTGTATATTATTATTATTATTATTTGTGAGGCAGGTGGTATATATATAGGGCAAAGTTGGGAAGAGGTGACTCTTCTGGCAAATTCCTGGTCTGCTCTATGTCTTACATTAGTTTGAAAATTGTGTCATTAACAGAAATGGGATTACCAAAGCATGTTTCCTTTGTCCACAAAATAAAACGCAGTTATGCAATGTCACTGCCAGTCAACCACCAAAGGGGGGGAACATTTCCCCTTATTTAATCACACCATGCATTTAGAGCTAATTTTCAAGCAGGCCTATATAAAGTTAACTTTGGATATAGTAGTTTATACGTACAGTCAAAAGCTCTGCTTTCTTTGTTTTCTTTTATGTTGGGTACCAGAATAGGAAAAATTGTAAGTTCAGTTCAGTTATGTGTCATCTGGGATTTGTCCTAGAGGTGGGTGGGACGGGTTACAATATGAAACAAAAGGTTACTAGTTTAGATCTTCCCATTAATTATAACGTTAGAGACCATAGTAGGTCTCTTCTCTTGGAACTTGGGTTTTGATTGCTCTCCCAAATCTTTCTTTGTCCTTTTCTTTAAATGCAATTGCAATTCACTACGTTCTCACGTTCCTTGATTGTGATCTTCCCAAATTACTTTAACTAATTATATATCCAAATTGAAATACTTTCCATGATTCACCTTCTTGTGGTCCTTTATTGTATACTAATTTACAATTCAGAAAAGCTGAAGAATTTTAATTAAATAAAGAGATCAGATATATATGTTTTTTCTTCTCAACTTTATCTTAAACCAAACTTTAAAGATCATAATGGGGACCAAGAGGGTATAGAGAGATGATGGGGTGGTCCAATTCTCTGTTGGACCGTGATCCAACAACAATAACGGACTTAGAACATTTCTCTTAGCTACAAGTGCTTCAGCCATCAACAGTAATGACTTTTATCTATATTGCAGGTTCATCTTAAATAGAGTGAGATTTGTCCTTGGTAATAGTATATACCAATTAGGGGTATATATCTAAATACCTATGTGCACAGTGTCTTCACCATCAAGTTGTTGGAAAATTTAAGATCAACAATGAACAATGTCTACCACGTTAGGTGAAGTATAAGGGACTACAATGCATAAAACAGATCAGAGAATGGAATAAGGCATAAAGCAATTAACTCAAGTCTGTTATATATTTGTTTTTATAGGGATCTAGGAACTAGGGTGTACCACAAGAAATGGTCCTCAATAGAAGCCTATAACTAGGTCAGGTTTTGGCTCATAAGGAATCACCCTGATCAGTCCTTCTCACCTTCTTAATTTCATTTTTGTTTTTCTAGGAATCTTGCACTTTCTATTCATTTCTTTCCAACGTGTCTCAGTTTCATAATCATCACTTGGAATAATTCAACTACAAATAACAGTTAATCAACTAATTAGTAATTTACCTCCCCCTAACTAATTAGTAATTCATGAAAGATGATAATTAAAATGAGAACATAAATAAAATAAAATATATTATATACCTAAGTCTTCTAGAACCCTTTTGACGTGCAGCAACATTATTACTAAGTATGGTAAATAAATGTACCTAAGTCTTCTACAACCCTTTTGACGTGCAGCAACATTATCACTAAGTATAGTAAATGAAACAGCTTGGAACTCTGTAATGGGTGGGAGCAAAATCTGCCCACTTCTCCCACAAGAAATTAGTGATAAATGAAACTAAATAAAATAGGACTAAAAAAATCCGAAGAAACCACATCTTGTATCCTTTTAGGCTTTCATCAGGCACACTTGTAACAAGACTAACATTCTCACATCTCTAAAACAAAAACTAAATGTAAGTGTAAAACTAATTTCAATTTTGACATTTTATCCCTCTCAAATACCCTTTGCATTCTAGAAAAAAAATTCAAAACTGGATAGAAGTTCTGGGCTATGAATATGATTTCTTGATGGCGCCTATATATGGGCAAAACAAATAATGAGTGCAACAATATGGGCTTGCATATTGGATTGAAGCCAGCTGTTTGGCGTATGGATTATCATGCACCATTGTTGTAGGCTCTGCAGAGAGTAAGAGGGTTGTTCAGTAAGTAGGTTGGAACTAGACAAACAAAAATGGTTAACATCGCAATGGATTGAGAAAAGTGTAGTTCCAAAAAAAAAACGAGACTTGTTATTTTGTGTACTGATGGGCCACTCTTTGGGAGTCTCTTGTTCTTTTTGGGCCCTTTGCAGCCCGTTTCTTATTAAAATGGAGGCCAGAAAAAAAATGAAAAACTATTTAAGAAAATGAAATGAGGAAAGGTTTTCAAAAGAGAGGGATGTGTTGTAGCCAGTGTTGTGAAAATTGGATCGGTCATCGACCTAGTCGAGGTACTGAGTTGATGGGTCAGTGGTCGAACCGGTGTGTCACTAATTGACCCGGTTTGACCCAGTGTATATTAAAAAAATTTTAAAAAATATAATATATCTAATAAAATGTGATCAATCCATAACATACTCTAAAATTAAAATCAATCATGATCAAACTATAAATTTTACATAATCATTTATTACTATAAATTATTTTGTTGGATGTTATCATTAAATTATTAAGGAAACTCTTGTTATTTCACAGCTAAATATAAAAGTTGTCGGAGGACCATAGCATATCAAGATTAAAATAATAATAATTAGCTATTATATATTATTGTCAACATCAAAATAATATTATAGGAGCATATTATTATACACTATTAAGTAATTAACTATTAACAATTTAATTAAAATGTTATAGGAGTATATTATTATATTATATATTATTTAGAAATTAGTTTTTGTTATGGTTTCAAATTTTAAATGGTATTATAAAAAGAATTCCAAATAACAACATTTGTTACAAGAAATGTATAAAAAAAAACTGAAAGAAAAAAAAACCGAGTCGACCAACCGGTCCGGGTCATCGGTTTTGACCAAAACCGGCCAGGTCAAACCGGGTTGATCCGGGTCAAACCGTGTGGACGACATTTTCGGTCTGATAACTAAACCGGATCGGACAGGGCTCCGGTTTCCGGTCGAACCGGTCCGACCAACCGATCCGGTCCGATTTTTATAACTATGGTTGTAGCAAACTAAAGGCATTTAATTGTACTTTTATTTTCTATTTTCATTTTCTATTTTTATTTTTTTAATTATAAAAGGTTTAATTATTCTGTAGATCCCTATACTTTTACCAAATTTTCAATTAGGTCCCTGAACTTTTTTTTTTCTTTTAATTAGGTCCCTGGACTTTTATTTATTTTTCAATTGGGTCCCTGAACTTTTATTTATTTTTCAATTGGGTTCTTCCGTCTAATTGTCGTTGTAGAAAATTAACCACAGATACTTAATTAGAGGGGTAGACGGTGAACTAATGCTTCTAGAATGTGTTGTAAGCTCAACTGAGTCAATTTTGAGAGTTTTTTTGTAAAGTTTTAACCTTCTACATAACTAAATAATTGTGAAAGAATGCTTGAGTTAAATGGACCTGTAAAAGTTGAAACTTTGTAGAAATCTTTCAGAATTGATTCAGTTGTGCTTACAACACATTCAAGAAGCATCAACTCATTGTCTGCACCTCTAATTAAGTGTCTGCGGTTAGTTTTTCATAACAACAATTAGATGAGAGACACAATTGAAAAAAAAAATCAGGAACCCAATTAAAAGAAAAAAAAATTCAAGGACTTAATTAAAAATTTAGTAAAATTATAAGGACTTGCAGATTAATTTAACCATTATAAAATTGTTACCTCATTTTTAATATGTTTTTAAAAATTTATATAAGAAACACTAAAAACAATTTTTTTTTTATAAATATGTAACGATGATAAAGTAAGTTTCCATAACATATTATAGATGTAAATATGTTTTTATCTCTTTTAATATCATAAGATAAAGAAAAGGTATTTTATTTCAATGAATAAAAATATAATTGGATCCTGACATTTTTCTTCTTTCTTTTCTTTCATTTCTAGTCAAACAAACAACTTAATTATATTTTAATGTCCTCTTTCAAAACAAATACACTGTTAATGCATGAAATAAATGAAACGCAGAATATTAACACAAGAATTATATAATTTTTTTTATATATAAAACCTAAATTATAATTTTTTAAAAACAAGAGACTTGGTTTTATCTATAAAAAAAAAGAGAGAGACTTGGTAAAAAATCATAATATTTAACATAACCAAAACATATTTAATTCTACATTAGAAATAAATCATTGTAAAAAATTATTACCTTTTTATTTATATATAAATGACCTTATAAAATTATAAAATATAGAAACACCCCCCTAAAAAAAGATCTTAATTTAATGTTCGATCCAAGTTTTCCCAAGTGACAAAAAAAGGTTTATTCAATCCATAACTTGGAATTCCCGGCAGGCACGGCACGGCACGGTGATTGGTGTCCAGAAAGGCTTCAGCTTCAGCTTGCTCGTCCCTTCTCAACTTCAACAATTTCGGTGTAACACCTCTTCTCTCATTCTCGCAGTTTCACATATTTACAACATTTCTCCAAATTTTATGCTTCATTTCGTTTATGGGATATGGAGATTGTGTTCACATATGATTTGGCTCTGATTTTGATTTTGCGTTTCTGGAGTTATGCTTCCCAGGAGAACCAGTTTTGTGGTGCACTAATGTTGTTCGATGAAATGCCCCACTGACGTGATATTTTTTAATGCCTGGACCCTTCACACCGGAAAGCTTAACCCCTTTCTAATTCTTTATTTCGTTTTTATATTCAACGTTATGGCTGCTTGTGCTTGGTTGAGCTAACATGCTGTGTTGAAAGCATCATTCTCAGTTAGTTTATATTGGGAGTTTCATGCTTTTGCTTGGTTTTAGGGAGAGTAATTGAAAGAAAACTGATTCAAAGTAAAAGAGGATTTTTTTCCTCCTCCTCCTCCTCCTGGGTTCCATTTTAATGTTATTTGGCTGATGCCTGGTCCATTTTAAATAGTTTTATACTTTTATTGTTTATTATTATTATTAGGACAAGAATAGAAATTTAGTTCCAAGTAAAATAATTGGGGGGGGGGGGGGGGGGGGGGGCAGGATATATTCAGTGACAGACTGATCACAAGAGTGAGTTTATTTTGATTCGGTTTGAAGATTACTTCCTTCACAGGTGCTATCTGCCCATGTGCTATGCCAGATTTTTGTGTACTGTTATCATGGCTTGATTTTGCTAGTAAATTTAAATTATTTATTAACTTGAGAGTTTATCTTTGACATTCTAATTTTGTAAATTTATTTATATATATGTAAATAGTTCTACAAAATGCATGAATGAAAATTTTCATGCAATCTGATTCCAAACAAAAGAATATTTTTCTTATGAACAAACAAATAGAAAATTTTGTGATAGAACTGATTTTTTAGGAAAAAGAAATTCCATTTGATGCAGGCATGTAGCACTATTCGAGAGCATTAAGGTTCCATTTTTGTGTTTGTATAATTGTATGTATTGACATTTTGATTCTTTTCCTAATTACTAATATTGAAAAAGATTCATTCATGTATTTTGGTCCTTGATCAAACCATACATATAATTTTATTATAAAATAATTGTTTTCATCTGTGATCAATTTTTCAGCACCCAAACATTTCTAAACACGCTTCACAGAAATACTTATTTTCTTTTCTTGCAGATAGCATTTAATGTCCTGTTATTGTAGGGACATCAGTCTTGCTAAACATGATATGGTCAAGGCTAAGTAGGAGAGCTCATCTCTTGCCATATCTTAGGGCGTTGCAAACAAACTCTCTTGAATCCAGGTTACGTGATGTTGCACTAATTCCTATGTTTTTGTTATTTTTGTCTCAGATTATTGATTATTTCTTTTATGGGGAATGCTCTGAAACATATTAGCGATAAAATGAATGAAATTATACTTTACTACTTAAGCAGACTTCTCAAACCAATTGTTCTCTCTAATTTAGTGATTTGTTCTAATTATAGAGATACATATACGTGCAATGATACCTTTTTGCCTCTCTAAAGTCTGACTTACAAAAAGAAAATGTGAAAGAAATTAGTTTCTACTTTAATGAGTTATTTGTAGATAATTTTGTCTTTTATTCAGGTGCCTATCTATCATTCCTAAAGGATCAAGTTACAAGTTCACTAATCCTAATACCAGCTTCCAACACAATTTCTCTTGTAATATACGGTCATCAAAGTTTAAGCAAGAATTGAGTACAAAATCATTCCATCTGTGTTACCGCTCTTCAGCTTTTGCTTCACAGTATGTTGGAAAGTCATGTTCCATGCCTGGTTTCCGACACTTCTCATCTCATGCATCCAAAGAACAGAAATCACGAAAGATGCTTTTATACTTGACGGGCTTAGTTTTTGCTATGGTTGGGTGCACATATGCTGCAGTTCCCCTTTACAGGAGATTTTGCCAAGCAACTGGCTATGGGGGAACTGTTACCCGGCGTGAGGTGTGATTGAGTTGGTTCTCTATGGTTTTTTGTTTTTTCATCAACTGGGTTGGCAATTTTACTTCTTTTTATCTGTTGATTATGAAATTTCGCACTTTTACAGACTGTTGAAGAAAAGATCGCTCGACATGATAGCCATAATACAGTCACCACAAGGTGTTGTTTTTTCTTATTAGATGTTACCTTTTTACCATCAGTCATCATAGGATTAATTTTTTCTTCAGGTTGATTGTTGTATGGTTATTAGAAATAGCTGTTGAATTCCCTAGAAATTTTGAAAGAAAAAAATTCATTATTTCCCTGTTCCTCACATGGTGGTTCAATTTCTTTGAGCTGCTTTGTTTCCTTCATTTATACTGTGCAATCGTATATAAGATAGTACTTAGACAAAAAAACTAAGCAAATGAAAGAAAATGTAAAAATATATTTGTTCAGCTTTATACTGTACCTGAAGATTACTCCATAAAACTTGCCTATTCTGAACCATCAACAGTAGTACCTTTACCTTACTTTTGGTATGTCAAAGGAAAATTAAGTAATGATTCAATAAGTGATATGCTTACGACTTTACGAGGCATTATTCAATAAACCTCAATTAGGGTGTGCTGTTTTGGAAGCTAGCTTTTTTGCAGTTGTAACTTTTATTGGGTTGATGAGTTTTTTTTTTTTTTTTTTTTCAGGGAAATTGTGGTGCAGTTCAATGCTGATATTGCTGATGGGATGCCATGGAAGTTTGTTCCCACACAGAGAGAGGTTTTTCTTTACTTAACGTCTTGCACCTTAAAGAAAACATTTAATTTTATTTCTTGGAGCTGTTAATTTTATTTATACTTCCATGATAATTTAAGAATGGAAACTCAAAGAACTACTAATAGTCAAGTTAAAGTCTGAGCTTTTGTTTAAAAAGCTAGTATATCATAGTTTAAATATTTGGGGTACAACTGGTATTTTTAAATCTAAATCTAGTTGTATGCTTACTTTACACTTTCAAATTTGACTGTGTTTGAGCGCTTGCTGACTTGCAAATGTTTCACATGCCATTAAAAAAATTGGATGTTAAGGAGAATGAAAAAGTAAAAACTGTAATGTGGCATTATTCATTTATTCTACCAGGTTAGGGTCAAGCCCGGTGAAAGTGCCCTTGCATTTTATACTGCTGAAAACAAAAGTTCTACTCCAATAACAGGTGTTTCTACGTATAATGTCACTCCTATGAAGGTACTAACTACTGATTAATACTCTGTTCTATTGTATAACAAAGGTTGTTCGTGAACTCTACATACTTGAAGATTTTTGGAAGTTTATAATATAAAGGGTAAAATATGTTTTTGGTCCCTCATTTTATCTAAATTTTTGTTTTTAGTCCCTCATAAATTTTTTGTGTTTTTAGTCCCTCATAAATTTTTTCTGTATTTTTAGTCCCTAAAAAATTGTTTTATTTTATTTTTAGTCCCTGACATTAATTTTAACTATTAAGTGATGCTGTACGAGCATAATTTGTGCTTGAAAAATTTCTGTTTAAGTTTTTAGCGGTTTTTAACTACTGCAAATTTTCTGGCAAACTAAAACTGTCAAAAATGTTAAAAAAAATAATAAAAAATCAAAACCTCGAATACCAGATTTCTGAAATCACAAGAAATGTTACAAAAGTAAATATTTCTAACCGCCAAAAAATTTGTAGCGGTTAAAAGTCACTAGAAACTTAATTAGGAATTTTTCACACAAACAGTTTATGTCTGTCATGTCATCACTTAACAGTTGAAATTAACGTCAGGGACTAAAAACAGAATAAAACAATTTATGAGGGACTAAAAACAGAACAGAACAATTTATGAGGGACTAAAAACAGTAAAAAAAATTTGAGGGACTAAAAACAGAAATCAAGATAAAATGAGGGACCAAAAACATATTTTACCCTAATATAAATATCCCTTTGATTAAAACCATGACTTTTGGCCAAGAACTTTACATCGATTTATAAGTCTGCCTGTTGTAAGTCTTTTTTTGAGATCTCTTTTCTGCCTTACTTATTGAAAAAATATTTCTTCCCTATTCCAAATTATAAATTTTCTTATACAGGCTGCAGTGTACTTCAATAAAATTCAATGCTTCTGCTTTGAGGAGCAACGACTTCTTCCTGGAGAGCAGATTGACATGCCTGTAAGTTATTTTAAAATGAACTCCAATGTAGCCACAATGCCCATACATCTAAATACTATGTTGCTTGTACTGTAGGTATTCTTTTATATTGACCCGGAATTTGAGACGGATCCTAAAATGAATGGTATCAATAACATTATATTATCATATACATTCTTCAAGGTTTCTGAGGAATAAGACCAACTTGAATGTTCACATGAGATTCAAATAACAAGCTCCCTCCATTTCAAAGGACAAAGACGCATAGCACATTGATGAAGCTCAAGTTTTGGTTACTTATGGTGGCTGACATAAAAGACTAAAATTCATTTTCTTATTTGTTTCACACATATAAAGAAGGTTGCCTCTTCTGTATGCTTGCCAAGTTCTTGAATATTTTCAGCTTCAGCAAAACTACTAGAAAACCCTTGTGATCAAGTTTTGAAGGTTCAAGGTACCATGCCATGAGATTTGGAATTATGCTGATTTTCTGGTGCTTCTAAGTTAATGCAGCAGAGATTTGGAGTACCTCTTGAAATTAGCCATTTAGATGAATGAATCATTTTGCTTTTAGAATTTATTGATAGTAAAACTATCTTAGAACTGTAAAAGGTTGAGATATATTGGCAAAATGGTAAGTGACAATCACGTCTATGATCAGGGGAAACTAGCTAGGTATGAATTTGGTGATAGTTTAACGGGGCATTTATCTTTATACTTTTACAAAACCCAATTATTTTCCATATATAAGTATACAGTTTATAGAGTTTGTTTATTTTCGATGTTTAAAATAATTATTTTTGATATGGTTCTTTTTGTGTTCTGGTTAAACAAATTCATGCTACCAAACTAGATACTATAACAAAGTAGATTTCCATGAACTAGTATTTTTTTTGTTTGCTTTATTGTGGTTTATTATGTTATAAATATTACGATCGTTCAGAGTTTTTAATAATATAAACATTTTGCTAATTTTATTATATTTTATAATGAAAGAAATGCTATTTAGCTTTATTATTATTATTATTATTATTAAAACTAACGTTAGAAAAAAGGTGTAGAGTCCCATTTAGTTTAAGTTAGATATAGACTTGATCGGAAAAGATACAATTTCTTGTTTTCTATTTCCATGTGATGGAAAGTATAAATTCTCGTTTACAGTGATGTAAATGGCTTTTCAAATATGCCTATATACATCAATATTAAAGTTTATCAAGTTAATATATGACAGTTGAAATTCTCAATATTTTATTTTATCCATCAGATATAGTTTAAAAATTATTGATTTACTTTCACTATTTAAGTGGAAAGAATAAAATATTAAATTTTTTAATTTTGAGCTATCAAATTGATAAAATTAATCTATGTGAGAACAGAGTGATAATGAGTATATTTATTCTATTTTTTTTTTCATAATTTTAAAAATTCAATGTAATTATTTGGTGATATAATTGAAGCTAAATATAGAAATAAATATAATAAAATTTAACATAATTATAAGAACTTTCATATAGTCTTAGAAATTGATTGATTATGATGTGTAGCTAGTCAAGTACATAGTTTCACGATTAATTTTATTTTCTAAAATTAGAACTTCATCTTGAGAATCTATTAAATATAGGTTAGCATTGAGGGTAGGCACTTACTAACTATATACTTAAATTTTATCTTTTCTATAATCATTATTTATCGTAATCTTAGAAAGTGATAAATAACACTAGTGTTGATAACAATAACAGTAACAATGACGATGATAATAATAATAATAATAATGACAGTAACAGTAACGATAAGAATATTAAGTACTACAGAAATAATTACATACTATGGGATAAGGATATGAGCATTTTAAAATATTGAGAATTGAAAATAATTGATCAAGCTAATTATTTTATATTCCATAGAATTATTATGGAGTTGTGATTCTAATTTTTTAAATAAAATCAAATATAAGAATTAAAATTAATAAAATAAATTCTAATTTTAATCTTTAATTTCATGCTAAATTCTAGACACCACATGTACTTACATTTAATTAGTAAAACTTACAATCCCTACAATAAGCTTCACTTCTTTGTTCTTTCTCATAAGTCATACCTTTGCTTTCTCTCCTTCCTAACACGTATTGCAAGCCTTCCAAAGAAAAACTTTACAGCTTGGCATGGCTCACGTATGCCAACAAAGAATGACAAGTGCGTCTGCGTGTGAGAATAAAGAAGTGCTGTCATAATCTCCAATAATAATAATAAAAGAATAAAACAAGGATTTTCAAACACATTTTGAACGTATTATCCGTGTTTTCAACTATATATTAATTATTTTTCATTGTTATTGTGTGCGTATGACACAAGATGTGAGAGACCAACAAACAAGCCGAACAAGTATTGTATTGGCCTTATTATTGTAGTGCATGCTGACTCTCACTAATCAACGAGAATATTTGCTGACTGAAAATGGTAGTTGAGACTTTCTGATCATGTTCAGTTACAATGCTGTCAAATTGAAAAGAAAGCACTAATTTGTTAAAGTCTTGTTGGAGGCTTTATCGTATATGATGGAATGGATACCCCACAAGCTTCAACTGCAAGCATTATGTGGTGCCTTGTAGTAGGTTGATTTTCGATTCTCAACCTAACGAATTCGATGACATTCTGCTTACCCTTCCATCGATCTTCACAATTTCTGGCACTGAGTCTTTGGCTGGGCTTGACGGCTTCAAGAAGAAACATTTGAAAACTTGCTCTGAACAACCCTTTTCTATTTGGCCATTGGCTTTCTCAGCTTTCATCGGTGTCCTTATCTTCTTGTGGAAATGAAAACGACCTGCTCCAACTGTGTCGAGCCCATTAGATAAACCTTCAACTTCAAATATAAACAACCAAAATATGCAATATATTATATTTAATAATAATAATTAAAAAGCACATTATATTTTTAAGTGGTCATGTGACCATAAACTAACTTATAATCTTGATCTTTCATATATAATTGTATGGTCTAAATCTATAATTCTCATTTCTTATAGTAACCAAGTATTCTCACAAGAGTCACTCATATGTATCTATGTATAAGGAGATATCAAATTACATCAATATAACTTACACCAACTACCATAACAAGTCGTTGGTCTGAGAGGTACTAGGCTCGGTTTCCTTAAGCAAAGTTTCGAGTTCGAGTCTTGTAGATGGAAAAAACGTAATTGGGATGGTGGATTCTCCGCACCAATATCATGGGTACCAAAAAAAACTTACCAATTATTATACCATTTAATAACTTTTAATTGGATAACTTATTCTCAAAATCCATAGTTGGATTGAAAGCTTTTGTCTACAAAATCATTTAATGCCTCATATACATTAAAATTGACTTCATATACATTAAAATTAACGTAATATAAATCATTTGATTAACATCTTATTATTGTTCATTTTTATGAAATTTGACACAAATAATGAAGATAATATATAGGTATAATTCAACAATTGAATCGATAAAAATCACACACACACACAGAGAAAGAAATCTATTTGTTTTGAGAATTTAATTTTTATACATAGTCAATATAAATATTTTTATACTATATATATCAGTCGATCAAAAACGTCTTAGATATGAGTTTTAAAATAATTATGACAAAAAATAATTATCTTACCATATATGAAAATATATGATTGGATAATAGTATTACAAATGTATATTCTAATCAAATTTGTTTTGAATTTTGGTAGAATCAGTTTTTTTTTAAAAAAAAAAATTTGATTTGTGTTTGCATATGATATTTTTAAAAGTAAGTTGAGAAAAATTGATTTTGTTTGATTGATAAAGTAAAATTACTTTAAGAATTATTTTCTATCCAACAAAAGGTTAAAAGTTTTCATTCAGGGCCATTTGTTACAAATTTTAAAAATCAGGTTTTTTAAAAAAGAAAACACTTTTAAAGGTTTTTCATAAATTTTGTTTCAGCTTTTCAAAATAATCAAAATTTGAAAAAAAAAATCTGATTAAAATAAAAAAAAACCTCATTAAAGTCAGCTGTTTTTCTTAAAGTGATTTTATAATTGTAAACAAATATAAATTAGCTTCTGCTTTTTTTTAAAAAAAATTATCTAAAAAATAATGATTAGATTATCTTACATTAGAATCACTTTTTTAATATATAACAAACAGACCCTCAAAATCAATTTATTGTAGAATTGATTTTGCACACGCACATTCTATTAGGAATCAATTTTAATCACCTCCTCCATGGTTTTGGCAGTCATGCAAATAGGCATTTAGTCGTTAGCTTTGCTCCTATTAGTATATTCTTTATTTGTCAAAGCTTAATAACTTAGTATAAATATTATACTTGCCTTTCAAAAAAAAAAGTATAAATATTATACATGATGATATACAATTTTCTAAATAAAATTATCTACACTTTTATTATAATGTAAAAGTTGTTTTATACTGATATTTAATCATAAATTGTGAAATGTGGCACAAGATATATTAATGGACAATTCTGTTGGTATAAAAAAATGATGTATATCGTCAGTGTATCATCTCTTTTCGTAGATCAAAAGTGTTTGTCTATACAAACAATTCAATTTCTTTAAACAGACAAATT